>LR999958.1:24825000-27325000 GCA_905220385.1 Xylota sylvarum
AAAAAAAAAGAGATAGAGAAACGGGGGGAGGTAAGGATTTAATTCACGGGATCATAATTCTAGTTTCCTAGACCGCTGTCCAGTACGACAGTACCTACTAAAAATAATATAACATTCTTTTACACTTATACAAAGATGTTCATACTTTATGAGACAGCGATTAACAAGTTGGAACAACAATTATAACAGCAGAATAATTTGGAGAAAACTGACTCTAAAAAACGTTTTATGGAACATCAGATCGAGCACTAAGTGATCAAATCAGAAACTTAACCGATGCTGTACCGATTTTGTTGAAATAATCAGCCCTATCATGGTATGCAATCGGAACGGAATTTTTCATATCATTGTATCCGTTCTGTTACTCTTATCGGAGATATACACTGAAAGGGGTTGATGTACAATATCGCACAACGGCTACCTGCGATGTATTATAGAGAAAGCATTAGTTCCTTGAAAAAATTCGAACTCGAGGTCTTAATCAAACTTGACTTTGAAGTTCAAAAAGTGGGTCACCAATTCTGTCTGTTTGTCTGTATGCTCGACTGGAGCTTAAATGGCTGCACAGATTTGCGTCAAACTTCATATCTGGAGTCTGTGGGTCCACAATGAAAATTAAGGGTACTTTATTTAAGGGGTTTTAATTGAAATGAATTTTCTTGAAAACGGCTTTATCGATTTTGATAAAATTTCAATTATATTGAATATCCTATAATTTGGCGTACCTACCACGTTTTTCTCTAAAAATGATTTTGTAAATTGGCTATTTCTTCGGCGAGAAATAATATCTAAAGGGTACGTGAAAAATGCAAAGATTTGGAACTACTATGTATTGCTAAATTTTACTAGGAATCTAAAAAAATTGTTATAACAAAATTTATAGCCCTTGAAGTGTTCTTTAATTTACCTGAACAGCATATACATAAAACCAAGCCCACTTTTTGAAATTGTGAAATCTCCCAGATAGCATCAGTGTAATGTCATAATGCAGGGTTAGAAGAACATGACTTGAATTTCATTGCTTAAAAGTTTGTAAACTTATAGCATTAAGGTGCAAGTCTGTAGGACCCAATCGTGCACTTAGTTTCGGACTGTTTTTATCATTTTTTTTCGAAGTCCTTCGACAAATATTCGTCAAACAGAAATTTTTTAATTTTTCGTAGGGTAAATATATTTATATACGTTGGAAATTTCTGTACGAAAACGGATATCATAATGGTGTCACGCGTTGCAATCGGAATTTTATCATAATCCGGAACGAAATCCATGATAGGGTTTAATATAGGTAATAAAATTAAATCTTGATATCGTAAATATCCATAGGAGTTATTGGATAAATAAACCGATGTTCAAATATATATTGGGCCTACTTTCGGTGTTCCTTATTTGATTAAGCTAACCGTATACCCGCACTTATTGCTGAATGTGGGAATTGTGATACGTATAAGAAGGAATTGTGGTATTAGACAAATTGGTGCAGTCCACATGTAAGTCTTGGTGGAAGGTTAGGATATTTTTAAAGCGAGTTTTCCATCATCATCCATACATCAACGTCCCTACTGCTTTCCATTCATATCATTCATATCATATAGCCTAAGTACCTACATATGTATGTACAAAGCCACCTGTGCCCATGTACATACTGTTCGCATTACGTGTACTCATGATCAAAGTTTCCGGTCTTATGTGGTCATACTGACACTATCTCGGAAAGGATTTTGATTGCCATACTTCCTTTATGTCTATCTATCGTTTTTCAATTTAATAACAAATATTCTTATGTGGACATACTAACACTATCTCGGAAATGATTTTGATTGCCATACTTCCTTTATGTCTATCTACCGCTTTTCAATTTAATAATAAACATTCTTAGAACTACTTTGGTCGTATTATCCCCGGCCATCAATTTGTTCATTTTTCCTAACCATGTATTTGACATGATTTTTATCCAAGTTATGGATTTTCGTTAGTCTTTAAAACAAATTGTTGTTTTCGCGGTGGTTCCAGTTTAAGTGAAAGGAGCAGACAATGAATTTATTGTTTATCATTGTGAAGGAACGGCACCGGAAATTACTTAAGTGTACTTATTTTTGTATACATTACTTATTTCTCCAAAGGACCTACCATTTAATTTTAAAAATCATTGTAATTCAGCACCTACTGTATGAGCAATTTTCTTACCCTCTTGTCAGAAGCGGTTTGAGAAAAATTACAAATACTATATTTAGAGGGTTCTAAAGAAATTCAGAAATATAGGTCCAATTGCTTAGTTTTTATGGGAAAATATATTAAAATATATAAATATATAAAAATGAATTGGTGTTGGTTCGTACGCGCATAACTCGGCTGAACATCATCCGTTTTGCATTGGAATTTTTTTGTTGGATTCGTATTTGTATGCCAGGGAAATTAGAAATTTCGACCGGAAAATTCCGAAAATCTTGATCTGAAATTGCATACGTTCAAAGGTGGTTGGTGGCGATGTCTGAAGATTCCATTTTGTATGGGAAGGAGAAAATATTGATTCTAAGGAATAACAAACATAACATGCGTGGCTCGATTTCACAAGAAGAAAGAGCCGATCATATAGAAGCAGATCGTGTAATAAGAGCCACCCGTCGTGCAAATGATGATCAAGATCAACCCAACCGACGGAAGGCTCGACTTTCGAAAGTCATTAATAATTTAATCGATTTTAAGCGGAACAAAGTTCGCCGAGTCAGCTTTCATATTGATAGCTTATATTTATAATGTATTCATACTGATAGTTCAAATATTGGTTCCTTTTTTCTAATAGAAGTTTCATAATGTACGATTTGGGAATAATTCATCTTTCACAAATTCTGAATTGCTATTTGTAATTTAGGGTTTGAAACCTTACGCGCCATTTGTATATAAAAGTATGATAATAAATTGGTTACAGTGATTACCGAGTACACATTTCTACTCACCTTAGTCTGGTAATTGAATTACTATATATTTTTGAGACTCACTCTCCTCGTTCGTTTACAAGTTTTAACATTTGCATAACTGTGATGATATCTACTGATTTTTCAAGAAGTCCTATCCATCACATGTGAATTGAAAATTGATACGACTCTAAATACGAAAGAATGACTGATCATTCGAATCGGGGTGATTATATTGTCCTTTCTATAAGTGATTACAAATTGATGGAAAGATCAGGAACACTGAGAAAAAAGAGCCAACTAAACAGTACATGAAATCATATCCACGAGGAGTAAAAAATATTAAAACTAGAAAATTATACAACAGATCTACAGAACAAAAACCTCTCCATTCAAATCAACTCTGTTTGAAAATGTATCATAAATAGTGTATTTAAGAGTAGAAAAAAAAAATGTTGTTTGCTTATTTAATTTTGTTTATTTCTTTAATTTTAAATCAGTACTTTTTATGAATATAATTTAAGTTTCTGGTATTAATAGCTATAGTTGAATGAATTTAATCGCTAAATGAAAATAAAAGGAAATTAAAATGTTTAAGGTTTAAACTTAAATTTTCTAACGTTGATAATTAAATTACTTAAATTAGATTAAATATTTGTTTTTGTTTCTTTACTTATTTTTTGTTTTGTTTTGTTTTCATTCTGATTAAATAATTATTGTAATGTTAATTTAATTGTTCGACTAATGCTTAACTTTCTTTTTCTCAATTTATTACTTTTATTTTGTTTATTTTTATTTTCAATTAAATTATAGGCCTCTAAACTTTGTTGATGTGTTGATAATTGAAATATATATTATTTTTTATTACTACTCGGTGCAATTAAGTTCTGTTTGAATGTTTCAACATTTGGTCTTTTATTTTTAAACGAGTATTTTATTTTTATATATTTTTAAATTATCAGTTGTTTTGTATAATGTATACTTTAGGTAGAATACGTATTTCTTGTAAAGAGTTTGAAAAGAAAACTAGCAAAAAATTGCCAACATTTTTAAGATGAAATACTATTGCTTAATTTTATTAAACCATCGTTGCAATTATATTCGAAAATATATTTATAAAAAAAAAAGAAACAAACTACTTAACTAAGTAAAATGTGAGAAATCTTCTATAGAGCTACTAAGTGTTCAATTATATATCTAAAATAAAGAAAAAAATAAGACAAAATAAATAAATACAAAAAAAAATAAAAAAACAAATTTTGAGCTATCACAAAAACACTTTTCTATCAGTTTGTGTTTCTTATTCAAAATATTTAAAAAAAAAAGAAACACTAAATATTTGTAACTTAATGCAGAAATTAAAAATAAGATCATCTTATGAATTGCTTAGGTTCATAACATTTACATTTGACTTTCTTTGCGCCACTGGAAAGTTCCCGACTTTACACCGATACTAGATGAGCCCTGATTGCTGCTCGACGAGATACTTAGCATGTTGTTAGTTCGTCGAATTAGTTGAGCCGCTGAATCAAATCGACTACGAATCATTCGCATTGCAGGATTTGTGGCAATGCCGCTACGTTTTGATTTGTTACTGAAATGGGAAAACAGTAAAAATTTAGA
Source organism: Xylota sylvarum (assembly GCA_905220385.1). Classification (NCBI taxonomy): domain Eukaryota; kingdom Metazoa; phylum Arthropoda; class Insecta; order Diptera; family Syrphidae; genus Xylota; species Xylota sylvarum. Next base: position 24,829,536 of record LR999958.1, read on the forward strand.
GAATGTTATGTTTTTTTTTTTATAAAAAAAGGTATTAAAATATCCCACCCACCCAAATAATATAGAGAAAACTTACTTTGATGATGACTGACTCGTATCCTTTAGATTTCCAAGAATAATTCTCATGTGAGTGTCTCGTGCGAAATGGTTGTCAGTGGAACCAGCCTTACTTCCGCCACCGCCGCTTGTTAAATGACTATTACCACTAGTAGCACCGCCAATTTCCTCGAATGCATTAATAGATGGCAACTGACCAGGTGAGCTCAGTTCACTACTTGGAGAATGTGGGGGAGTAGCATAAAGTGGTGACATACATTCCATATCATACATGTCTGCTTCATTAGATGCTGCTGCTAGAATAAAAAAATATATTTCCCTCGTAAGATGGTTAAGCAAACATAAAATCTTCTCTCAAGTATATGGCAATAAACAAGATGATGATAGCATCGTTATTGCTATTCGTGTTCGTAGCAAAGTGAATAAGATAGCTAAGATTTTGTATGAAGGTGGATTTTATTACGCCAATCAAACAAATTAGAAAACACATTGTAGGCATCGATGTTAGAATAAGCCAATCAATCAACGACTATTATAATAGTAAACAAATTCTTACCCATATTGATCTGATGTTCGCTCAAATCTGGTAGCAATTGCGAATGCCGCTGATGTCCTTTGGGATATTTTGTGTTAACAATCGGAGCATTCTGCACGAAAGGATTGTTTCGCGAGTTGAGTTTTGTTTGCCTTTGCAGTTGCTGTGTAAACGAAAGCGGTGCTTGCTGTAAAGGGAATATCAAACAATATGTACCTTTGCTCTTTATAGAATTCTATTTGTAGAACTCACCTCATTACTGCTGCCCGTTGACTGACTAGAGATCACACTCTTGCGCTTCTGTAGGCTACTCGTGTCCGATTGCATTGTATTCTCGTAAAAGTTATTGCTACTGTGCGTGGAGGTGGATGCATTCAGGATGTTCGGCGGTTGCATATTATTATTGTTTGGTATCATTAGACTGTTATTGCCAACAATTGCAGCCGATGACGGCGTATGCGGTAGGAATCCTTGTGGTGGGGGATTATCCGGTGATCGTAACATGCTCGGATGGAATTTCGTTGGATCAATGTTGTTAGACTCATCTGCTGGACAGATGGGGATTGGAAAATTTTGTTTCGGTTAGTTACTGGGTTTACAAAAGGGAATATTGTGGACGTATTGGACATGTCTTACTTTTCGTGTAGCTTTCGAAGATCTTGAGAATGTTATTGCGATTGGATTTGGCCGCTAGCTTGATGGGTGTCCGGCCGCAATGATCGGATTTGTAGGGATTGGCACCGTATTTAAGCAAAATGGTGACACATTTTTCGTGTCCTTCCTGAGCAGAGATTCCCAATGCTGTTGCACCCTGTTTGCAGGCGTGATCAGCCATGGCACCAAAGTAAAGGAGTATACCCATAACATCGTGATTTCCCTGCCAGGCACATGAATGCAGAGGAGATCTGCATTCCAGATCCATGGCGTTTACGTCAGCATTACCTAGAAAAAAAGGTTAGAAAAACGCTATGAGTTACACCTTACCATTTCATTTATAGCTTACCCATTGTGATTAATAGCTTGACCATATCAGCGTGACCCTGCCAAGCTGCCACATGCAATGCAGTTCGGCCCTCACTATCAGGTATATTCACATCAACATCAGTCACATCCAGCAGGTACTTGACTACATCCAACTTGTTTTCCAGAGCTAGAATATACAGCGTTGTCCTGGAGTCAGCGTCCTTTGAATTCACATCACAGCTGAATCTCAACAAAATCTGAACACAATCCAAATGACCTTCAATGCAAGCCAATCTAAATGCTGTCTTTCCGTCGTGCGCCTTTTGGTCAATAAATGAACTATGAATTTCTAACAAACACTGCACACACTTTTCGCGTCCTTCTTGCGCAGCCAAATGTAACGCTGTCTTGCCCTCATTGTCACACTCATCGATTTTGGCACCAGATTCAAGTAATTGCAGGCAAACGTCATGGAATCCCTCGAAAGCGGCGTAGTGCAGTGGCGTCCAACCGGCATTATCACGATGTGTCTCATCAAGTCCACGATCTAGCAGTTGACGTACTGTTTCGACATTTCCCTGCGCCGAAGCGATACTTAGAACTGTTCGTCCTTCTGAGTCCATACAATCTATGCCACAGCCCCAGAAGAGCAGAAGCTTAACGACATTTGCATGACCAGCAGTACAGGCAGCCCAAAGTGGAGTTCGCCCCATAAAATCAGCTAGATCGGGATCGGCACCGTTTTCTAGAAGTAATTCACAAACTTCAGCATTCCCCTCAAAGGAGCTCACAAGCAGTGGCGACATTCCGTCGTTGTCCAGTTGATCGGTGTTGGCACCATGTTCAAGCAAAGTAGAGATAACCTTACTATAGCCAGACGAACCACAGAGTGCGGCGACACACAGTGCACTGCGCCCGTCCAAATCGAGGTGATTCACATTGGCGCCGTTTTCCAAAAGTATTTCCACAATATCATAGTGACCCATGTAGGAGGCGGCAATCAATGAAGTCCTTCCCTGCCGATCGACTGAGTTAACATCGGCTCCAGCTTCAATCAGAATTTTTAAGATATCCTCATGGCCACTCCAAGCGGCGGCTCGAAGTGCTGTTCGGCCTTCCTTGTCGGCTAGATCTATCTTACATCCGGGATGGGCGATAAGTAGTTTAACAACTTCAGTGTGGCCTCCCCAAGAAGCTGAACGGAGTGGTGTCCACCCATCGCGATCAGCATGATTAACATCGACTCGTTTCATGCGCCCAGGGCCATCACTCGAAGGCTGTGCAAATGCAAGCAATAGTGTTACAACATCTAGATGACCATTTCGCGAAGCGATGTTGAGAGCTGTTTGTCCATTGTAGTCCTCAATCTCCAGATCAATTGGACCCTTACAAGCGTTAAGAGCACGTTCGAGGAGCTGGTGATTGCCATCATTGGCGAGAATATGAATCAAGGCTTTACCCTTGTGCAGTTCGATTCGATTGGAATCGGATAGCTGGTGGAGTGTACTATTATTTTCATCTTGGCTATCAGGATGTGGTGGTTCACTTTTCTCCGAAGGGCTTGTGGGACGCTGTGTCTCAACCAAGCAAGATTTTTCACTAGACAGCAAAAGATCGGCAAGTTCGAAATCAAGATTTTGAGATTTTTCCGAGAGCTCCGGTGACATGAGCGAGGAGTCACAGGAAGTCTGTAATAAGAGAAATGGTTATAAGGATAGAGAAGAGAATATTTTAAAGTAAAACTCTGTAGATGTGTTGGTGTTTCCTGTAATTCCTTGTGCATAGTATACTTTGCAAAGAGAAAAGAAAAGATTGAAAGGAGACACGTCAGGCAGCAAAAAATTTCATTTAAATTTAGCACCCAAAGCAGGTCCTAATTCGATTCTATCATAACAGGCCTAGAGTAATTTATTGAAAGTCGCAAACCTGAGAGGACTAACCAATATTCACCAAGGAAAGGAAATAGGCACGAAAAACGTGGGACATGAGCGATAGTATAGACGGAAAAAAGGTGATGGCGCGCAGTTCTATAATGCCGTATCTCTCTTGAATTCTGTATAAGGAACAGATAGAGCACATCTTGGCGAGTAAGAAACCACACACATAAGACTCCTTAAAGATACCTTGATCTCTAAACAACAGAACACCTAAGGAGTTACACGCTCAACTTAAGTACAAATAGACAATAACAAGCTCGTACTTGAATTTTGTGCGACACGACCTCTGGAAATTATACGAGGTGTACACTGTACGGCGACAACCAAATGCAAATACAAATATTTGGAACGACAGGTCCATGGGACCCAGAGCCTAGCTTTTGAAAACGTCAACAACCACGTGATCAAAAAGATTCATGTACAACAATCAAAATACCTACGTTGGAATACCAATGTTCGAGTCCAAACAATTTTCTTTCACTGAGTGACTACACAGAAGAAAACGACCTTATCTAAGATGGTTTACATATATTGAGGGTGACCTTAACCAACTCAGCGAACGTAACTGGAGACATCTGGCTGGAGCGACTTGTTGGTTGAGGCTTTGGTTTGTCAACTACTTCCATCAGCATCTAGCAGCGAAGAAACCAGTCTTGTCAGTTGTTGGACTCACTCGCATGAGAATACGCTGGACATTCTAAATAGCATACTTAGTGTAGCTGCACAGATATGTATATGTATAACACTCGACTGTTGTAGCACAGTGGACAGAAACTTTGGTGGGAATATCTCAAGGCGGTGCATTCTTACCAATTTTATGACTGCTTGTGGTGGTGGTAGACTGGAACCAGGATTATACTATTACAGAGCTACATAACGGAAAAAACAGAAGATAGGAACAATATATTGGGACCAAAAGAAGGACCTAAATTGAAGGTCCAGCAATTATAGGTCTTAAAAGCAGGTTGACCATCTATTTCATATTTTATACAAGATTTTCTGAGATGACGTTTCCCAAGTTTGTTTTTGAAAACTGAAGGCAGTATAATAACTGTATTTTAAGGATATAGAACTCACCTGCGAATCAGCATTATTGATACCCGTCTCGATGAGCAACTTCAAAATCTTCGCATCTGTAGGCAGACTCGGCTTAAAGAAATCACACAAGAACGTCGAGTACTCCTCATTTAGTTCATTGCCCAAGAATTTCTCCAGCATATTTCGTGTCTTTGGCAAAAAGTTCGCATCATTCTTGAATTCCGTTTCACAAATGGCACAGCAATTCAGATGATTCGTATAGAAGCAGTCATTCAGATTAATTCTTGACTCCAACAGCATTAGAATCAAATCGAGATTAATTTCCCGACTAGTCAGGTACTCGCCTGACTTAATTAAATGGTATACAAATTTCCTTACACTATTGGCACACAGGGTGTCACTTATTAACATGTAGTACATAGATATCATGACATGTCCCTCGTTCACATCGCAAATGAACTTCTTCGTGGCGAATTTCACATCGACCAACCAATCGCAGAAGGAATTGTGAAAGATCTTCACTCGCCTCTGTGCACTGTCGTACATTAGAATGTTTCGCATTAGCTGGAGGCGTTTCTCAAACTCATCCGCATCGATGGTGTAATTATGAGTGCGCAGACAATTGAATAGAAATAATTTATCCACAAATCCAGTGGAGGCTAAGAGGATGTTCAGGACTGGCCGAATCTTTAGATATTGCTTTTTGTTGAATGACTTCTGGCAGATATATAAATATAGACCGTTTAGAGTGCAGGGGATTAGCTTGATCTCACGGAATGAGAAAAAGTTCTCCTTGATGCCGTTCAGCACCTTCTCCAGATAGAGAATGCATCCGTTGGATTTGATGTAGAGCTGATGCAAGGACTCTATAATTTCTTTTGTCAGCATAATGCTGTCTTTGAAATCCGAGTTTAGACGATTTATGATGTACTCCTGTACATCCTTCACGACATGACTCTTTCGCAGATCGTCCAAGGTGATCTTCTTGAAGCCGGTAAACATCTTCGTGATGTGTTTCGTTTGTTTCTTCGTTGTGCACACAAGGAACAACCACTTGGGGAAGAGGTGAATGTGATTTGACAGGAGTTCTGCTACATTTCTGCTCTTTTGAGTGGTTGAACAGCGGCCTTTTAGAGTGGAGATCAGATTACCTTCGTTGATGTAGTTCTCGTCAATCGAATCGATCAGCAACAGTAGAGCCGTCTTTGGAGGTGACAATTCCAGTAAGGGGAACAATAATGCCTTCTTAAAGCACTCGTCGGGATTCTTTTCGATGTTGTCTACGTTGAGGCATTCAAAAATCTCTGGATTTGAGATCAGCATTTCATAGTAACCATCCGCGATGATTGTACGGCAGCTTTTCGGCTTTGGCAATGGTGGTGGGATGTTGGAGACCCCTGCCTCCTCTGGATGGACTTCTCCAATAGCTAAAGTTATATCGCACGGATTCTCGGTCTCCTTAAAGTCGATGAGGTTTCGTACATCATCATCATCATTGCTTTGCTTCTCAGCCTCAGGTTGTTCATCTTCATTGATGGCGGCAGCGATTTCATCTTTCATATCATCGCCACCCACCTCGGCGATGGCTTCACCTCCTCCCTGTTGAATGGAATTGCTGTTTGTCTTTGGTGGGGTAGCGACCACTCTAGCGCTAATGGCTACGGGGATCTTTGATATTTTCTTTCCAGGACTGGACTTGGCACCATCCACTTCTTTTTCCCTCTCTTTACTGTCGGTTTTGGTTATCTTATGTCCTGATGTCGATGGTGGATGGGTCGAGTAGGCGTTCTTTAGATCCAAATCACTACCCTGATGGTGCTGTTCTGGAGATGGAGCCGACTTCTGTCTGATCATTGATTTTTTCTGATTAGATGTGGATGTGCGACGCTCACGAAATTCATCTTGCTCCACACTCTTCTTCAGCTCGGCTATGAGAATCTCTTCAGCGTTCTCCTCCAATGAGATGTTGTTCATTGCCTCGTCCAGCTTAGATTCCATTTGTTGTTCTTCTTTCTTTAGAAAAAGTAATCCATCCGCGATCAAACGCTCGCTATCTTCCTTGTGGATCAAGCTGGAATGGCTAAGCAGTTGTAGTACAAATTTTCGTATAAACAAGCTTAAACTATGGCATTCGGGGTTTTGAGAATTAATCAAATAGCACGCCAATAGCTTTCGGTTAAGAATGCCCTTAGTACCTGAATTACCATTCATAATCGCCTGGCATATGGATGTCTTGCCAGATCCATTCGAGCCTAACACCAAGCACCCGTGGTACATAGAAGCTGCACCAGCTGCCTTAGAGCGTGACAAGTACGCTGTGGCGCCAACTTCATTCTTTGCACCTGTTGCTGCGCCCAAGAGTCCCGGTATAGCTTTCTTGCCTGCGTTACGTTGTTCTAAGCATAATGCGATCTTTTTCAGCACCCACTCTCGGTGAATATACACCGAATTTGGTCGGTGAGGCATTCCCATCACGACTGGAGCTATAATGCCATTCACCTCCTTGTCTGGTGATTGCTTTTTATGCATGAAGACCTCCAAATTTCCCACTGTCTCTTCACCAGCTACCGGTAATTCATCTTCCTCATTCATAGGCGGCTGCTGTTCGCTGATGGTTGGTTGCTCCAATCCATCATCCTCGCCACCATTCACCGACTCCTCCACCATCAAAGTACTTTCTATATTAAAGTTCTGTTGCACCAGATTGGCAAAATGCTCCTCACGAGCCAGGCAAGAGAAACTAGCATTTGGGCAATCCCTTTCCCTGCTGCCGATTATTTCCATTTTCTTGTGTATCTGGGTAGTGTCCTTGAGAAAATTTAATATCCTTCGGTCTTCCAATTGATTGGCACTTGTTGTCAGAGAAGATGATGTTCCAGCATCACCGACGACATCCAGTGTGCCATCAATATCATCAGGATTCCCATTGCGACACTTGTTGTCCTTATTCAGCAACTTGTATTCCATGACATTTGTCAATTTTTCGTTCTTATCGATATCATTGCTGCAACTGCCGCTACTGCCTGAGGTCCTATGGAAACGACTACGTTCACCACTCCTGTACCGGTCTGACTTGCGTAGGGGCGTTGCATACAGCATTTCCTTTGTAGTCAAATGCGAGGCATGCTTCCCACGGTGGCTATTCTGATTGCAATTGTTTAGCAGCAGTGAGTTGTTTGCCGTCGTTTTGTTGATTTTTCGCACCGACTCGTTGAACATCGCCTGGCAGGGCAGATTTTCATAGATGTCATTACGAAGGTTATCGTTATCAGGTAACTTGGACATGGTTGCGTCGTCTTTTCTGTCTGACGGTTCGTTGGAAATCGTTTTTTTTTTTATATTCGCTCCTCTTCAGTCATCACATCGTTTTCTGAAAATAAACCAAAAAAACAGAAATTAGGTTGAATTTCATTCGAAAATAGAAAATTCTAATTTCTGAGTGGGTGGAGATCCTCGCTCCTATTGTAGAAGAAATTTTTTGCCTGACCTTATACTAATGTGGGCTTTTATTTTCACTCAGGCACTCCAGCACACACCTAATTGGACGGCAGAAGGGAGTAAAGCAAGTTGAAAAGATAAAAAAATAAATCAACACAAGGCGACGAAGAACCAGAGAATGAGAACTTCCATGACAGAGTTCTCTTGATAGAGATGGAGTGGTGCTTTATTTCGTTATTAGTTTCATTTTGTGTTGTTTTTTTTTTTGCTTGCTATTGACTCTTGTGCGCATGATATGAAGTTGTTGTTGACGAGGATGATGATGATGATGATGATGTACGAGTATTGATGGAGGAACAGTGAGTGTGGGCGAGAAACGAGGACTTCCTCCTCTTGGGGAAAAAATACACGATATATTTTTGATGTGTAACCTTTTGATAAATCGGAAAGAATTTTATTTGAATTTACTTTGGAAAGATCTGCAAATTTAGCTTTTTTTTTATGGCAGCACATGTTGTTCACGTAAATTCAGCGTGATGAAGTGCTTAATATGGGAATCGGTGTGCAATAAGGCGAACGGATGATGCTTTGTATTTGGAAAATGAAAGTCGGCAAATTTTCTCTAGAAATATGAGTTGTTAACCTTTGAAGTCTAGACAGAGGTATAGTAGTCCTTTATTACATCAAAGGGATTGGATACGTATAGAAGCGCATTCTATCTAATGCAATCAGTGAAACGAACCATGAATTTCTGTTCATTAGATTTGTAAGGAGTACATTTCGGTTTCAAAGACACTCGTATGTATGTACATATGAACGGAGATAATGTACATTGTGTGTGTACAAAAAGAAGAGTACCTTGTAGAGAAATAAAGTAAAATGTGTTGTCACAGGCTCGTACACCGCTACCTGCAACTTTTACCGTGGTTTCCATTACTATCTTTAAAATTTATGTCGATATTCCTGTTTTTTATTTACGAATTCTATACTAAATAGAGACTAAAAAAAGACTACTAAGAATGCGAGAATTCTTAGTAGTCTTTTTATTCAGAAATTAGTAACTTCTATGAGGTTAGTCAAATTGGGAATATTCTGGCAAAGTATCAAATTTTCGATTAAACCTGGATTCATAAAAAACCAGAGGGAATAGTAACAATATCTAGTGGAGATTCCTTACACTTGATTTTAAGACTGGAAAACCTAGCAAACACCTAAATAAATTCCGACCCATTGGATATCCATTTTTCTACAGTCTCTGGACATGTTAGTAAATTTAATCACTCGTAGCAATATTAGTGAAGTGATCACAGTATAGTTGATGTAAAAGTAGATTCGTAGAAAATATTAACAATCTTGTGTCCGTTGCTAGCCAAGGTGTAGGTACATATATAAAACCAAATCAAAGACTTTTAGCTTAGAAACTAGTGAAGTCTAGTGTAGTCACCGCCCTAATGTATCAGATTCATAGCTTTTGCTTTACTCGGTCTTTTTCTGTAACTTCTCAGAATGCCATATCTTTATGACTGCTAAAGCTTTTACGATCAGGACTGCGCATTTATTTCTTTTTCGCTGGACTTGGTTATGTTTGTAACCTTATTACGTCACTCAAAATTCTCTCAGTTGCATAAATACGTATTTAATTAGAGACATTAATAAAATACGTAATTAGAGACAATTTGTGTGGACAGGTGCTTTCTTTAGACAAATTCATTCATATCTTACTTCTGTTTCCTTCTACAATACATACACAGAATGGTCACTTAATCGGCTCGAAGTACCAAACTGGACTATACTCAACACGTCAGTCAATATCCAACAAACCACCACTTAACCCAATTTATCCAGGCTAATCCAAATGCATACCTATGAATATATCCCCGTCAACCACATGAGAACAGGATAATAACCAATTATCTTAAACTACAGTCAACGTCACAATAACAACATGCCAGCAACTATCCTAGTTGACCCAATTTAGACACATAAGCCTTTAAGCCCTGACATGCACACTGTCATAATATACCTGACGTCAAAACAAGTCCATTAAATGAATGGATTACAAGTCTAATACCTCTCAACGGTCCGCAGCAAATATCAAACTAAACAATTCCCGTTTAAGTACATGGCCAGAGACCGACGACCACTTCCCATTTCCCAACCTGTGAATGACACACAATGCCATTGATCGATGAATGGGCCCAAAGGCTATCCAATAACTCAATATAAACTTCGAATTTCCAATGAACTCGGTATGGGTATTATTGTAATTACTTAAAATCGTGGAGACAAATTTGTTCCATGCCGACACGGAGGTGAGAGATGGTGGAGATTCCTTCTGCTCGATTTCACTTTCACCTGTTGTGGGTTCGAATGGTGTGTTAACCCATTGAATCATCATCAACTTCATCATCAGGCAATGGTGATTGATGAAAATATTTACCTTGGGAAGGTGGTGATGATGGGCACCAACTTCGAGGGCTTTTGTTTGCCTTTGGATAGCCTCCCAGGTATTTTCTAGGAAATCGCTACGGGCTACGTTCGTAAATATTTATAAATTTACATAATACTCGGTACGTATAGACGAGGTAGGTGGTGTTCATTTTCTACGGAACCGTCAACAAATGACGCGACGGTGCTTTAGTGCATTTTGCAAGGGAAAGTAAATTAAAGTCGATGGTGTTTTATGCAGTATTGAAGGTGTAATTGTAAGGGCAATGATCCAACAAGTGGTGGGGAAGATACAATAAATAAATAATGAGTAAAAGGTAATCGATGTAAAATATGTGACATGTCTTATATAATACCGTGATGCAGATCACTTTCTAATAATTGAGAAAAAAGGAAGGCAAGCGAACCTTTAAGGTACTCAAATTTGTCTAAACAGGTTTTCTTATACCCTACTGCTAATAACTGGTATTTATATTTCCACGATAGAGAATTATAGTAAATGCCGGTGGTGACATGATTACAGACGTAGTGAAACTGTTAGTATTAAACCAAAACTAGAACTCTGGTTGAATCTGACTTGTATACTTGCCGTCCGAAAAGAGGAAGAGGCTTTTGCGTTATAGCGTCAAATCTTTTTTGAGGAAAACTGAAGTCAGATGGAATAGGTGTTATTTTACCTGGGCTAGTCATCTGCGTAAGCTCTTTCACCAGTCATATCCGGATAGGTGGAAGATTGCGCACATTCAACCGATCCGTAAAAAGGGCGAGGTGATGTTTCTTGGTTGTCAAGGGGCTGTGATTTGACGCCGTTGAACTTTTTTTTTTGTGGAGTGCCATTGAAATTCTATGCTATGCGAACAATCCAGAGACGATTCAGACACTCAAGAACAATATTGGTCAAGCTATTCGTAAAAAATCGGCCGAAACCATCGAAAATGTATTGAAAAATTGGTTTCACACGATGGCCTACTGCCAAGCCAACCAGGAAGTCATTTGAATGAAATAATATTCCATAATTAATCGGAAGGTTTACGCTTTTCAATTAAGCGATAATTGTTAAAAAATATTGAACAGTGTTTTTACAGCATTTTTAAAAGGCCAACCAACAGATGGTCCACCCTGTACAGACTATCAATGTAAAATGGATGCGTTCAATACCTATGACATAATAAACGCGGCTAACAGCGCACCGGTATTCACGGCTTTACTACCTATAAATGCTACATGATAAATTCTCAATTAATAGCTCTGTAACTGACAAGACTACCAGGCCTTGTCCGCATTCTATCCTACCAGTTACCAAATAAATTAGAGATTTGAAAGTGGACTATCAGTAGACATGATATTTTTTGGTTTAAACAAAACACCGTCTTGTTTTTAATAATTGCTACGAAATTGTATTTCTTTTTTTGCATAACCAATCAAAAGTATATATTATCTATAAATCTGACAGGAAATTGAGGAATCCACTTTAAAATCCATTTCCTCCTTTCTGCAGATTCTATGCCACATTCTATCGTCAGAAAAATGTTTAATTTATGTTCCATCCATCAGTTCGAGAGAGCCTCATGATGATGAAGAAGAAAACAAAAAAAAAAAAATTATAAAATAAACGAAAAATGAAGAATGCCTCACATCATACGTTTGATTACATCAAGTCCACCATCCGGTCTCACAGCTGGGCCGCCACAATGAAATCATTTTCATTTGCGCACAAAACTGACGGCAGATGCTTGACATTCTGTTTATTTATGTGTGCCAAAAAAATTAAGCGAAAACTATGAGGCGAGCTGAAAGCATTGATGTCCTCACTTAGCCAGTCAGGCAGGCCCCTGATGATTAGGTGATCCAAATGGCGAATTGATTATCGTTATCTGTTTCATATTTCTAATTGAATCCATCCAGTCCGTAAAGAAGAGCCAATTCAATTTAATTGACGACCACGACGATTTCTCCCCCTCTCCGTCATCGCTTGTCACTTTAAATTGGTAAAACGGATCGATAGTGGGCTGAAAATGAGGACGTGCCCACCCGTCCTCATCCAAAAGGTATTTGAAAATGATCTAATTTCTTTATCGGTCGTAATTACCTTAATTAGCTGTGACATTGTGAGCCATCGCCATGGATCTAGGTACACTTCGTTGGGGGTGTTTTCAAGCCTCGCATAGTTGAGCAGACCAAGCGAATCGATAACCAAAGCAAATGTGTGAGGTAAAAAGGTGTTTATTGGAGGCGATGTGTATCATATCCAATTATATGCCGTCAGTAAAAGAGGCTACTAGAGCGCTGTGAGTTCAGAAGACCGTAAAGATTTGGAGAAAAAAAAAAAGTTCACGGTGCGTAAAAATCATTGGAATGGAAGTTTAGTTCGGTTCCGGTAAAGGGGTGGCATGGTGGATTTCGCTCAGTGATTCTATGATGGTGTTCTGTATTCTATTGGCTTGGCACGTGTTGTTATATTGAAAATTGATATGACAGGATATGCCCCAATAATGGATGAGAAATTGGGTTAACGTCAAAGATCTGCCCCCCTCTCCTGGCTTGAAATGGTTCGCAAGAGGAAAATAAATAATTTAATGGAGTTTTTCGCAGAAGGTTACGAAAAGTCAAACACTTAGCTTGTAAAAAGTCGGGTTTTTGCAAGAAAAAAAAAAAGGACGGTGAAAAGAATAATGTTGGTATACCAATATCCGTTATCTTTTTTGCGTTATTAACTTCGTTCAGATAGGAGAGAGGCGACCTTTACGATTGCCAAAATCCACTGACCTTCTTACAAAAGTCTATACTTTATAAATAAACTTTTGAGCGAGAGTCGAGGCTTGCGACAAAGTTCATATTTTCAATTCACAATCTAAAAAAAAGCTATGTGACTTTTTTTTTGATGGTCTAATCATTTGAACGTCCAGTGTGGAGTGCCACAAGGCAGCATATATTCGCTTGTACTTTTTACCATCATTATTAATGTTCGACGGACGGAAAGTCAAAGTAATAAAGCTCGGGATGATTCCATTAAAATCTTAAAAATGCATTGATATCAGCACAAGACGCATCGGCTCCACCTTTAGGTATGTACGTACATGTCTAACTACCATTGCTGTCATTTAAGAGAACTAGAGGGCGAAAGAAAGTATGACATTTGCTACAAGTGTATCTAAATAGTATACGTATAGTCCAACCAGAGCAAGAAGAGCAATATGTTGTCTTTTATGCTAACCCAGGAGTTGAACTTGCTATAAACCTAGGCACTCAAACTACTCATACATATCTGACGCCAATTCTGGTAAACAAATCGATATTTGCTCGGACAGCGAGGTACTGGAGGGATTTGGAAACTTGTAAAGTTGCCAGTTTTATTATAAAAGACCGGAACAATAAAATATGAATCCTGGGCTCAAGCAGAGCGTAAATAAAACTGATTGTGGGACAGATGATAGGAAAATAAGAGCGCGTCTAGACTCGGTTTGAAGAAGTAAAAATCAAGGTTGGTTGGAGAGGATTAATTATTGATTCTCACTTAGACCTATATCGGGGCTATATCTGCATGGAATATATGTATGTATGTTTTGTTGGTGAGTTTTTATGGGGATTGTTTGATCTATGAAGGTTAATGACTACCTTGATTCGGAAATCGCTTAGTTTATTTACGGAACTAATGCACTTGACATAGCTTAGAAAAAACTCCAGAAGTCCAGTAGCGATTTACATTGACTGTGACTGTATTATAACCGTCTGAGGGGTGGCAGTAGTATAGCGGATAGTGTGCTCACTTGTGACCCGAACTGAGCAGGTTCGAGCCCGGGCGGAGAAAAGCAAACACCGCCAACCATGTAAGAGAAATGTTTCTCCAACCACTTCACCAAAAAAAGGAATCTGCTGGAAGTACAATGGACCAAATCTGAGTGCTTCTAGGATTTGAATTTCTATTTTTATAAATGGGTCTGGTTAAAGCGATGAGATAGACGAGTAAAAACGATCCGAAACGTCAAAACAAATGGCAGCTAACTTCACGCATAGCCGAGAGATCCTATTAGAAAAATGGGACGTGATTGAAAAACCCTTTAACTGCGGAGTGTCAACTGTATAGGTTTTTTTTGTATGCCTGAAATCGAATGATAGTTGTCTTTCTTCAAGACTTAAGCTATGTTCACAAGATTGTTATATCTGACAGTATTGTAAGATCTAAAAATGTGCTGACAATTGTTGCCAAGGAGCTGACAATGAAAAACTATTTTACAACGTTATATTGTCAGTTCTTACGATTGTTAGATTTTGTCCCAATTTTAGACAATTTACTGTTAGGTGGCGGTCTGGCAATTGTTAGACAAAACTTTTCTTACAATATTATCAGACAAAAATTGGTAGTTCACACTATTGTCAGACACTTGGGACACATTTTTCATTGACAATATTGTCAAATCTGACATCTGATTGTCTGAACATAAATTATTTTTTAGAAAACGACCCGAGTGTCAAACCACTACACTATCAAATCTTTGTATCCTATATCTTACCTTTTCTCTTTATTTCCAACTTACATAAGTATATTGTGCGAGTGATAAATTTAAAAGTATTTACATATGTACATAAGTATGTACTCACTATACTTGTTCCTTTTATTATAATGCCTTTAAAATACCTATGCCATTTTCGACAGAGTTTGACCTTTCATCTTCTATACGCTTTCTATAAACCAAAATCGAGGCACAGCTGCCACCCACATAATATTGCTACTGGTCATAGTACGCCGCCGCCTTAACTCGTTTATGGCGTTCTTTTCAGTTTTCAATTCGTCACAGCTAAACAAATGCCATTAAACAGCTTCACATTCACCACTGATTTCAAAAGGCTTTTGCTCAACACACTTACAGACCCTTTTCACTCATAGAGATGCGGTTTATTTTTTTAATTAAATCGAAATCCCATATGACGATGGCAGTCATTCATGCTTTGTAGTTTTTATTTTCGTTTTCAAAAGGTCATTCTATCAACATGACGCGCATTTCATATTACTCGACTGCAAATGTAACCAACGAAGTGAATAATTCTACAAGCCCAGCCCGCCCTTAACCCAAAATCAATTTCCCATTCAATATATGATCGTACCAATGGCAATTCAATAATCCACCCTCTCTCTCGTTGAAATATCCGGCAGAGAGAAAAAAAAAACCACTCGTATTCGCATATCCTTACGTATTCAGCAACAAGGTTAATTCTCCATCCATTTACAGAATTTATATTGACACTCGAGCGAAGCTCTAGCTGACTGGCAATCTATCAGACTCAATTCTCAATCGATTCGGTAGTGATGATGGTGAAAAATTCAAAACGAATAAATTGCAAATAAAATCGATATCACAGAGTCGAGTCAGAACGAAACCTCGTTCCATTCCTTACTATTCATGGCGTCGCTTGGCATGGAATACCCATGAATAAGCAGGAACTGGAGTAGGGGGAGAAACTTTTACGTCAGCTGAATAGAGAAAGCACCCGTTGAGCATCGTCCTCGTCCTCGTACTCTCACCCTTCGATGACATTTAACGACATGTGAATGATTCCAGGAGTTCGCCTTGTCGTTCGTTCGTTCGTTCGGTCTCTTCCTTCCTGGTTTTCCATTCATTCTCCCACATCCTACTGTTAGGCTATTTAGCACATTAGAAATTCCCACCACCAACCTGTGACGAAAGGCATCCGTTCCCTCTTGTGCTATCAGTTCTTCCACTTGATTTGGGTTATGTTTGCGCTAAATGACATAATGTCCTCTTTGGTTTGACTTTTTATGCAAGCGCCACGGGGGTGCTTAGGTAGTGGTGGTGGCGATGGGGATGGCGGCAGTAGCTTGATGAAGAGTGGATTTATTTAAATGTTTAATGAAACACAAATTGAATCCGTTAATTTGTAATGCGAAAGTAAATCATCTGCCAAGCGAAACATGTGCTGAATTCCGAGAACAAATTGGTGAGGGTTGCCACGTTTTGTGTCTGAGTCACATGTGTTTTGGGGCGGATGCGGGGTAGATCTCAATTTCCAAATGCTTGGTTGCTTTTTGTTTGTGGATGGGGGAGAGAACAGCAATAGATACAGTCATGAGTTTTTAAATTATTTTTCTGTTTACAAGGCATTTTTGTGAAAAAGTGGCGCCACTTTGATATGTAATTGTGATGCGTGGTGTACTCGAAAATTATGTGGGGGCGGGCGAGTGAATTGTTGATCTGCCTCAAGAATTTATTAGTTATGCTTGACTTCTCCTCCTCGTGGGGTCATAAAAGAGTGAAACGTTGCCTTTTTTTGTAACTGCTTTGCATTTTATATTAGAAACTGGAATTATGCATATGCATATGCATGTTGAGCATATGCTTCATGTTGTCTATATACTTATTGCGACCGTTCAGTGAGGAATAGAGAGAGGCTCTAAAATGTCAAGTAGTGTGTAAGTTTCTTCGTCTTGGTGAAATATGTTTTTCCAGCTCAATTGGTTCCTGCTTTGGAAATCCTGGCTGTTGTGTAGTCTAAGGCTCTGAATGAAAACACTTCTCGGTGAAAAACTGCCAGCATTTGAAACCAAAACATGCAACCAAGGTCATCCTACAGCAAAAAGACGTCCGACTTCTAGATTCCATTAAAAACACTCGAGAGACTTTTTCTAATAAGCGCTTTACTGAAGAGCAATTCATTAAAAACAATTCTTAAGGACTTAAGACTGAAAAATAAATAGAGAGCAAGTCGTTATCACAAGGAATTTCCTTTGAGACGAATTGACGAGGGGCGGGTTGTCTTTACTACACTGAGGAATACTTTGATGCGGATGAAGTCTGAGATTGGAACCATTGGTGGGTTCTACAGTTCTAGTCAGTTTGAATTACTTAATGACTACCTTGTATGGACTACTTCAACATTTTCACATCTTGAGCACTCTGTCAGATTTTTCAAATAAGAGATTGTCGCGTAGACCATGGCAGAGGTTATGGAAAATTCTTTCGAAATTTGCGTTTTTCACTTATTTACAACGTTCTGGCTTTAAGTTCTTCCAGTGATCTTTTAATGGGACTCATATTTATTTTCTTAATTTTTCCAAGAATTCCTTTACAAGTTGCAGAGAACAGAAAATTTTAGAAACTAATTTGGAATGTGTCCGTAGTTTTTAACAATCGAAAAAATATAAATTGATATTGCCAAGTTCACAGATAACACATTGTCATGACGTTTATCCAAAAATCCATCTTAACGTTGTTATAATGTCCCTAGGACCGCGGTACCGCGAAGCTAAGCCCTGGGTCCGATTGGACCTGTTCCGCCAAATATTTGTTTGTAGGATCGTGATACAAACGCGACTTACGAACAAAATAACAAAATAGAAAAGGGGGTCAAGTTGTCGCTGAGGGTTGAATCCAAATCGTAAATAGTAGATGTTTTCCACACCTTTCATGAGAGTATTTGGCAGTTTTGTAATTAACAACCATTGAAACAGATTGATTACGTTGCGAACCAAGTAATTTCTATAATTTTTTGGTTAGAGAAACCTTCTGAACAGCGAGCATAGGCTCCCCATTTTACCAATAGGATTTACATGAAGTTAGCTGAAAGTTTGTTTGTACTAAGAATACAGGCTGATATTATGGCCACCCTGTAAGGCAGTCTCAGTATCTGAATTCCTTGGAAAATTCGGCGAGAAACGTCAAAGCTAGAAACGCTTGCCCGTGATGACAATGCCAGCCTTCCTCTAAACTAAACAATAACGTTTATCGATATTAAAACTTATGATTAGGGTCAGAAACACAACATTACGTATTCCAAAAATTTATATTAGGTATAAACACAAATTCTCTTTATACTTACGTCTAAATATATCCTTTTAATAATCCTCTTGAAACATCCTGCAATGAAATAACAAAAAAAAAATAAAACGATTTTCAAAAAAATTTTCAAAAGAAATCATTTACTATAATGAAAAATATGTCATCCCTCTAAGGAGTATTATTATAAACTCTTGTCGGGACAATTTGAACGACAATTCCATCCAACATTGATATTAATCACTTGCATAAGAAACAAAACCGATTATCCTTTCATCCTAGATTATGCTTCCGTTCACTTAAAGATATCAAACTACAGACGACAGACGACAGATACGAGTACATTCTTCTTTTCTGTCAGTATAACTGCCACAGCACCAGCACCAGCACCATACACAGCACCTGCAGTGGATTTCAAACACAAAGGATACAAATACACCATACAAACAACAAGAAAAAGAAAAGGACATTCGAGGAGCATATTACAAATGAAGAAGGCAAATTTATCATCTTTGAAATCATTTGCGCTTCAACCAGATACATAGTGGCAGCTGCTACCGATGTGCAAGTGGTACAGTCCTTCCAATGTGACAGATGGTTAAACATTATCTTAAAAGAAAAATGAATTTATTTACTTTCCGTGTAAATCCTAGAAGTAAACAATTGGATTTGTGGTTAGAAAAACTGAATCAGCAGGAAATAGACACAAAGCGCGCGCGCATTAATAAATTAATTGGTTCTTTTGCAGAGCACGACCGGGCGGCCAACGGACAAAGTTGATTAATTAATAGTCGTCGTAAATTGCCTTTTTTGACGTTTTCACATGTCTCTTAGCTTTGTATGAGTAATGCCCGCACTAAGTGACTGGCAACGACTTGCGATGATGATGATGATGACTAATAAATCGGCAGTTGGTGGACTGGACACCAATTTGCATATTTAAATTGTTTTTTTTTCCCCAAAAATGGGAAGGGTATTGAGAACTTGATTTAATCCGCGTTTAGATCGCATGACAAATTGGCGACGCGCATGAGGAGAGTGCATACAAGCGTGTAACTAACTCACAACTAGAGAGAGTGGGTTAGAATCGTAAAAATCGATTTTTAGTTTATTTTGTACGTGTGGCAGCAGTGGCTTTGGTTCACTGGATTGGAATTGACACAATGAACACCAGTTGGCTTCGACTGTGTGTATACAATGGGTTACGGGAAAATCATTTCAATTCCAATTTATTAAGCTGGGAGGAGGATTTGGGGACTCATGGGTATTTGAATTGATTTAAAAAGAGATTCGGTTTCTTGTAATTGGATTATTTGACACACGTACCCAAATGGGTTCGTGGGAATAGAAAACATAATCAAATTGTCGGTATTAGGTCGCAGAGATACAATCATGGAATTTAATTAAATTACATTTAATCTATAAGGAATTTAAGGCATCATTGGTAATGAAATCGAATCCATACTGACTCAAGACAAGCGATTTCGATATCGTCAAAAGCTGAATTGCAATAGTGGCTTAAGATTAAAGATCGTGACTATGGTCTATGTAAGCTGTTAGTGGATAACCCTTTCTCAATCCATGTCATACCATATAATACTTACAACAGACACTTGCTTTAAATGATGTCGATCTTAGTCATGCGATGGCTTTGGCCTGTCCAATATGAAGACCTAAGTGTAAACCAAGTCCGCCATTGTGGGTATGGGTATGATGAACGTCAAACTTAAACTTCTTTCGAAATACTTTAGATTAAAGTTTATAACGTGTTTTTCATTTTAAATTAAAATTTCGTTTGACAGTTGTCAGATATACTTCGTACGTGTGAGCAACACGGTTCGATCGCTATGAATCAGATTTAAGCGATTGACCGGTAGATGGAAATTTCAAATGGTTACCTACCTTCTTAGTTGGCAGAAAATCATCAATGTTTAGGATTTATGTTAAGCAGCTACAATCTTCTTAACTCGTAAACTTAAATTCTGAATAGCTTTAAGCTATACCTACATAAGTCAGGAGGACTAAACGATGTATTAGAGGTCGGAAATTCTTGACTGAATGCCATTTTTCAAAAGCAGTTTTGATTTAGTCTACACACCCAAGAACAGAGGATAACGTAGTTTTCATATCTAAGATGGGTAGAAGGTCACACGACAACCCTAATGATCTCAGAACCACAATCGTATTTTCATTTGTCCTGAAAATTCTGTCAGACCCTGATTAGTGCTGTCAAGTTAAGGGTTAGGTGGGTTTTTTCCAAGAGTCGGTAATTTATATAGATCTCTGTCGAACTTAGCAACTGTGGCGAAAAGTTCATAATGCGAATTGTGACTAGTTTTCGTTTGACAGAACCAAAACTAGACTATACGCAACGCTGGTGCAAGAGGGTTGCTCCTCGAAAAGCATCTTCTCGAGATGATTTTGGCCATTATTGCAGCACAAAATGCTGATTTAAAAGCAAACATAGAAAAGGTCATTCAAAAGATGAAAGACAAGTACACTCTCAATCGTCTGAACGCAGTCCTTTAATAACAAATTAGCATACCCAATCCTACCGGAACTGTGTTCAATAAGCTTAATAGCGATCAAGTCGTTCGTTTCTGCAACAACGCTAGTGGCCAGGTTACTTCCAAGGCAGCTTACTGGATCGCCCTATGTTGGCTTGATGGAAATCAAAACCAACCTTACATGGCCGGTAAAGTCAATTCTTTATCCAAAGGTCTGACTTTACCGGCTTTACTTGTTAGATCAACCTCGCTAAAGGAGAAAAGAGATTAAGAAATAGATTATAATTTCTGAACTATACCGCTGTGGACTCGATGGGAAAAGTTTTGAAACGTATAAGTGACAGGCTCTAAGCAGCAATAGAGGAAGCAGATGGATTTTTAATATTGTTTCAGTAAAGTTCACTCGATGTTCGACAGTATTGACGAAGTGATAAGTGTTACGAGCACTCCACTCAGAAAATGTTGACATTTCCCAAGGGGTTGTGCTGTGTCCTTTGCTGTGGGAAATCCAGTCTTGCTATGCAGTTGATGAAGGAAGGTGCACTAATTAAGTACTTCGCAGAAGCCATTAGCGGGTTTCTTGCCCTCTCTCTTGTCGGGTCGAGTCTTGGTGCTTGAGCGTCTACGCGCGGTTCCATAAAAATACGGTCAACACAACCTATCCTACCGGAACTGTGTGACGAAAGGTTGATTTATACATAGATTGGTAGAAATTTAGACAACGAGCACTAACCAGCAAGTTCAAATAGTCGATATAAGATCTTTGAATCGACCGCGCTTAAGTGCTTGCCGAAGGAGAAAAAGAGTTTAAGAAAGCCCAACTTCTCCGCTAAACCTGATCTTTAAACTTTATCTGTCAAGAGTGTGCATAAGTCACACAGTACTAGAGTGCCAAGGTAGCGAATAGTCAATATAGGACAGTGGCCATATTCGGAATAAGGAAGGTCACCACATTAACGTGTATACACACATTTCACATATTTCCCGCGATATGGTGAGGTGAAGAACACATTCTTGTACGGCAGATGCAAGGATAAGTGACACTGCTGCTATATAATACAAAAAATGATTTATTTATCCGTTAAAATGTTTCATTTAATTTTTCGTAAATCATTCAATATTCAAAATATACCCAAAGTAGTCATGTCCATATTTTTCTTTTCATTACTTATTCACCTTATAACTCTATTCGCCAATGTATTCAACTCATTAATGCACGAAATACCTCAAAAGAACGCATGCCTCTTTGGTCAGGCTTTTTGTTTTTTTTTTCTTTTGAATCCATGAATTTTTAAATTTTTTTTTTCCATTTTTCCGTCCAACGCCATTCAACTGTATGTCTGTCAATCATAGAAACAGAAACATCGCCCCTCATTGAAAGTGAACCCCCAACACACCAAATGACTGACCTCTCTCTATCTCCCAGGCTTGTTGAATAAAAAATAAGAACCGTCAAACCCAATTCCAGTACTGTACACAATCTAACCTCAATTCTAATTCGTGTATACGTAACGTTTCCTATTGCAACCACCTGAATACGGCCATGTTCCATAAACGAACTGCCTCCCAGCCGTTTTGTCTGTCTGTCAATGGAGACGAGAACATACAAGAGTGTGTACATTTGTATGTTTAACAACACTCGGAAGCGCCACAAACGTTCAATATGCCCAGCACACGTTAAATGCATGACATGCAAAGCAGCCAGCAGCAGTGGTAACAACGCCCGTAAAAAAAAAGCACCAATCGACCTACTGACGAACCCCCTCTGTGGTATAAAGTATCAAAAAAAAAAATATATAAAAATTCACGTATAGGTATACAAGCAAACAGAATGCCTCCCTCTCTCCTACGAACGCCTACCTCAACTCAAATGGGCAATGAAATATAGATGCGAGTTTTAAACATACAAAAAGAACTCGAGGTTGAATTTCTTTTAATTAGTTTTTAGGTGCTCTAGAATTCAGCAATAAAAAAAAAGTATAACAATTGCCTTTGACAGATGGTGTGGACTCATAATGGCTACGAAATGACAGCTTAGGTTGAAAGATGATACACAAATGATTGCAATCATCCAAGTGGCATTGGTGTCAGGTTCACATTCGAGTGATGAAAGTAGCACTCAATGCAAAACGAGATGGTTGGGCGTATTCTTATTTCATTACTGCTTGACAATGGTGTCTCAAATTTTTGTTTCTTAATGTACTGTATTTAGCTGACAAGTATTGTCACTTCGTTTTTCAGTGAACCCATGCCATGACATGAGTGTCAAAATCCATTAGTTTGGCATATATAATGTTCATCCACAGATACTTGGAGAAGGTATATTGTGCCAAGGATTATAAAGCTAGAATCTCACTAGTCTCTTAATTCCAAAAATACGACTATGCTAAAAGAGTCGCGTTGCGTTACGTTTACGCGAAGATAACGAATTGAACAGCGTTCCAAGAACTAGATTGACACCCAAGAATCGTTTCACCGAGAAGGCAATTATAAAAAAAACGGACTGGGAACCTCAAGCCCTTGATGATTCTAGAAGACGTAGCGGTATTTGGAAGCGAAAAAGGTTACAACGAAATATGAATATGTACATCGGATATCAATGACTGATGGAAGAAAAAATTGGAGAAACTACGTGAAGGATGGAAGACTGGTTTAATTCCATGGAATAAAGTTACCATGACGAGCTCTAATAGAGCCTCAAAGACCCTTACAATAGATTTTTGAAATGTCTTCGTTATCAGAGAAATAAAATTCAATATCAACATTTTCAATGAACAACAATCTGCAAGATATGGCTTATTAAGAGCTAATCAAGAAATTAATGGTGATCCTAAGAACCAAGCCTAAATTCCCAACCCTCCGGGTCCTCATACAGCGAATCGATAACGGAACGGAAAGAGCAATCGTAACCACTTTCTCGCGTCACCTCTGAAGAAGTCCTTCAACTCCGCAGAAAGATTGATATTCAAAGAGCATCTGCCTAAAAGGAGAACTATTCCCAGGTCAACGGAAGGTACACAGACAAGTTTCTGATTTCATCTCAAAATCTTGCTTCTTATACATATACAGATTGGGAAAGATATCAGAGGCTGGAGCATTAACATGATTTTCAGAAGGCGGACTTGACAATCGACACTATCAGTACCCAGTTTCTCAGCACAGTAAGCGACAGATATAATAAAAAGTATGGACATGTGGAAGGAAATCAACTTCTATCACGTTGAATGTCATAAATCGCGAACTGGAAGCACATTTAAAGTCACCAAAAAGGATGCTGGACTATTTTCACAGTAGACTGCAACTGTATGCCACCGAAGCATTCCACAGGGCTTCGTTTTGGATCCACTACTGTGACATCGAATACAACACCATACGCTACTAGGGTACCCACGGTAGGGTTTCGTAGGTAGCCATATGTAGAGCATGCTGGTAACGAACCTATTGCGATAACTGCTGACATGTCTGGGATTATTAGCTGTCTTCAAATTAGGCAACGACAACGAAGGTATGTTATCAGGAAGCACGGACTAGGCGACTGCAATGACAACGGTGGAAGGTTTGTTGATTCTTGCAATGCCAATCGTCTTGTGATAGATGGGACCATGTTTGAGCATAAAACTTGCCATAAAGTCAGCTGGAAAGCAACCTCCAATCAAATTGTCCATTTGAAAAATACGACGAGCAGATGAGAGAAAAATACGAAGTCACCATCTTGTAATAGCTGTTCTTCAACTACAGACTTTTGCAGTTCGAAGATGCCACAACTCAAGGAGCCAAATATTAAGGAACCATCTTTCGTGGGAAAAATCAGCAAAAAAAACTTTTTCTAGATCTAAAGCTGAAAGAATTGTCAATCGATCGTAGGAAAGACAGAGGGCTGGGCACTTGATGATGGACCGACAGCAACTAGAGAAGGGAAGGGAATTTAATAACTCCAGTGCCAAGAGACTAGAATTCACAAAGTTACTAAAACTTCTGGAAATATTACTCCTGGTAATGCCAAAGTTTGATCGTCTCTTACAAAAGGATGGGCTTGCCAAGTTACTCTTGAGTTGACGGTGACACCAGGAACACGCGCGATCTTCTTGGGTCCAATTATTTAGTTATCCATTTGGAGCTGGGGTACAGTACAGTAGGCAAAGTCTTTACGGAAAAAAAAGGTTCCTTGTGCACTTATTCTCATTGAAATCCTTTCTACAGATCCTTATCATCTATGACTACATACATGTGTGTATGATGTATGGACACTAACGGGCATAATCTTCAAGCTAAATGCTGTTGTCAGGGAAGTTAAATTTCTCCCTGTTTCATCACCCTAGTAAGTCATTTAAAATGTAGAAGAAATAAAGTACGTGAAAGGATAGAACCTTGTGGAACGCCAGCATTAATATTAAATGTATGCGAAAAAACGCAATGAGCCTCAAGGAATCCAGTGGTAAGGTCTTAATGTTTACTCGGTGCTATAATGGTCCATTAATCAGGGAATCAAACCCATCCACTTATTGGCCGACTTGAGAACAAATTGATATTTTTCATGATGTGGAAAAGATTCAAAAATGTGCTACTGGGCTTTGCACTTTGTTAAAATCTTTCACATAAGCCTTTGTTTTAAGTTGCTGTCTGTCACACTAAAGGCCAATACGAGCTACTAGGTTTGGTAAATGCTGATGTGCGGTTGCATTCGCCATTTTCTTCTAAAAGTTCTCTTACCGGCCTAGAGAGCGTTCATTCCTTTTTTCAACATTTATTTTCCAAGATAATTTGGTATCTAGAATGACGTGGACGCCGATATAATAACATGAGATGAGAATTTTATTCCAGTGCCATCTAGTTTTGGTAAAATTAAGTCGGATATTTATTTCTTCTTAGTGAACAGGACAAACTCCATTTTCTGAGGATCAACCTCCAAACCGTTCTGTTTTGTCCCAACAGAGACCTCTTTAAAATCATATTCCATTAGTTCACTAAAGAATTTACCTCCTTCTCCTTTAAGATTCTTAGTGGTGGGGAAAGGACTCCTTCTTGTGGTGAGGTTTTTGTTATCATTTTCTTTACAGAAGTTGGTCCAGTAACTGAGTTGATGATCCTGCAATCGAGCATGTTGTTCACCCAGTTTATGATAAAACTTACAGAGCCTCATTATTACCCCACAATGTTAAGGAACACTTCCATTATGTATTCATTCTCATTTAGTGAATGCTTAAATTCCTTGATCACATTATGGAGGGCGCTTTTGAAATGAAACGTTTTCTTGAATTACCACCAATTTGAATGCGATTCCTTGCGATAATCAGCCACCTGCTTTTCGCTTCGGATCCTATGTAGAAGTTACAGAGTACAAAGAGTGGAAAGAAAATGCAAAGAAGAGCCACCACCAATACATTACCTACCCCCCCCCCTACATAGTGTTCTCGAAGAAACCATTTATATCTGCTCAGTCATTCATCACGCAATTGAAATGCTTCCTCATTGTATCTACATAACTAGATTGTGTATCTCTCACAAGTCCATTAATTCGCTCGGTTAATTGGGTCTTAATTACAGATCGGACAACCCAATTTATATTCTTCATTTGGTACCACAGAGGATAGAATTCGTTGTAAGATGGTAAAGCGGAATAAATGTAGTACAAATGTACTATGAACAAGAATTCCTCCTATCATATGACGCATCAGAACTAGATTGGTGCTAATTAAATATACCAAACGATTTATATATATTATCAACCATGTAAACCATGACACAATCGACCTTACACCATTCTTGACCATAACTTCCATCACAAGTTGTCATTCTCAACCAATTAGTTTGTCATAAAGAAAGAAAAAACATCCGCCACACAGCCGCTCTATATTTGGGGCCACAATTACGCCATCAACAACACTCCATACATATGGTGAGTGAGTGAGTGAGTTTACTCGCACGCCCTCTTGCTTGCCCTTGCTTGTAGCCATTACTTCCCGAAGCAATTTATTTGCCTCACATAAACACGCAGCTGATGTTTATCATCGCGCAGCGCAAAGGCAATTGACGACGAAGCCTCTCTAAGCCATGCCGAAATATCTCACTCGTCGGTCGTCACACTCCTCCCGCAAACACACCAGCTAGTATGTATTACATCACTCTTCTGAAATAATTTCGATTCTTATTATCAAAAGGAACAGCAGCGGTCTTCTTTTAGTTAGATACGCGAAAAAGATACGACTGTAGACACGGGTAATCCATCCTACTTCAAAGCATCTACAGATACATTCATACACTGTCGCACCCGTCACTTTGGGAAATGAAGTACTTACTCGTAAGCACAACAAATTGAACTGATCCAGTCAGCGCGCGAGGCCAATCAATTATTGATAATTTCTTAATTTGAATAATTTGTTCCCGATAAGGCGTAAACGGAACACACTCCGAAATTGATTACCGAAAATGGAATTGAAAGGCGTCCCGTTTGAAGTATACGAGAATACAGAGAAGTGGGTCATTTAAATTTGTCAGTTCAGTGTGTCTCCTCGGATTGAGACAATCTTGACAACCTACATCGAGTTCTGAACAATAGCCGCCATTGTCTGCCATAAATTACACATAATCACCCGCTCATCGCACTTGACGAGCATTAACATGACCAGGAGGTCATCAACAAGAGATTCATAAAATTACCAAAAGCACACATTTAAATGGAAACAATATTTGGCCGCACTTTCGATTTCGATTACTTTATTTGTTTTAGCATTTATCGCCCACAGCTGCGGGCGCCATAGTAGGTTACATTGAGTTTGAACGAAAGTAAAACGTATTTATCCGTAGCGAGTGTGCTGTACTCGTATGCATGTACATAGATACACAATCTGATGTGATATAAATAAAGTTTTTTATTTTCGGTTTTGTTTAAATAATTAAAATGATTACTCTTCATTGCGTGGATGAAGATGGCTAAGAGTGTGCCGTTCAGAAAAGGAAAATGTGTAGGGGGCTCTAGAGGTCAGTGTCGTCTCGGCGGTTGTTGGGTTTTTTTTTTTGCATGGTTGCTTTGTTTCTGCGAGGTCGTTGTGTGGGGAGGATTATGCTTTGGAAGTGGTTTTCCTTGGGGTAAGTAGTTAAAGGATTTTTGTTAGTTCATTCTAGAACAATGAAGAATGAGTGAGAGAAAGGGAAATAGCTTCGATGCGCGATTTTGTTGATAGTAATTCAAGACAAACAGATTAATTGAACGGAAAATTGTTTGCAGATGGGACTGATGAAATTTGTTTAAAATTAAAAGTTATTTCGGTAGAGGAACTTTTTTTTATTGTGGGTGCCATATGGCATGAGCCAATACCAACTATAAAAGTTTTGGACTTGACGCAATATCTACAATACAAAATGATTTATGGCTTGATGGTGTGAGGACACGTTCCTGACTGTAACTACTGACATTCCTCTGTATTTTACTCTAAAATTTCTCCATTTACTCATCTAGAGTTAGAGTAATACACACACTGATGCACCGCTACGTTCCGCTTTGGCGTTCCATTAACATTGTCATTAAGAGTCCCCTAAAATTGGTCAAACTTTTTGTGACAGCAGGCTTTTTAAGATTAGGAAGGGACCAGCAAAGCGGTCATGCCTTGGGATAACATCCGGGTATTTTTTGGGAAAGCCATGTCCGGAACGCAGGCTATTCGAAACAGTGACGAAAACCTAGTCACCGAAACACAGGGAATAGTAGAAAATGTTGGCTCAGCTATCAAAAAGCTGAAGAACAACAAGGCCACAGTATCTGATGGTCTACTAGAGGAGCTTTTCAAACATGGTGGTGATGCTTTGGTATGATGAATGCCAAAATCCAAATCATCAAATAAGTATGGATGGATGAAGTCATGCCCGATGACCGGACAATCAGGTCTATATGCCCCATCTTTAAGAAAGGCGATCCTATGTCTTGTAAGAACTATCGAGACCTATCCCTGCTTAATGTCGCATATAAAATCCTATCCAACGTACTGTGTGAACGTCTGAAGCCTTTCTGCTGAACACTTATCGGAAAGTACCAGTGTGGCTTCCGAAAAGACCAACGAATTTCGAGGCGAGACTCACTATTTCTTTATCGACTTCAAAGTCGCATATGACAGCGACCGAATTCGGGATCCAGGCAAAATTGTCCAGCTGTGCCGCATGACGCTGGAAAACACGTAGCGCAATGTGCAGCTCGGAAACAGTTCCTCCACACTATTTCAAATACGTACCGGTTTTCGGCGATGTCACTTCTTCAATCTCGTGCAGGAACAGATAGTGCGCAGAGCAGGTGGTTACACGGAAGGCACTATCTTCAACAAATCTGTCCAGCTGCTGGGATACGCAGACGAAATCGACATCATTGGTCGCTTCCAGCAATTGAAGAACAGGCGAAACGAGTTGGCCTTGAAATAAATGAGGCTACTTCCGTTTGGAGAAACAAATAGGTTCAAAACTCGAAATTCATGCTCTACACAACTTTGATCCTGCCAGTTCTGCTATATAGAGCCGAGTGCTGGACGATAAGCAAGAAAGCAGAGCAGATATTGAACAGTTTTGAGAGAAAAATTCTTTGTCGAATATTCAGTCCTGTATGCAAGGAGGGCGAATCGAGGAGAAGGTACAACCGCGAATTCTATCAGCTGCATCAAGATGTGGATGTAGTCCTAAAAGCCAAAACACGTCGACTACACTGGCTCGGCTACAACGAGCAATTGGACAATGATGCTCCAGCAAAGAGGATCTACGAATAACAGGCCCCAGGTTCAATCGCCTCATGCTGACTAGTTCATTTCTGGAGATAATGTGGTCATCGATCTTCGACTTCAGTAACTAGATTGTTTGGCAAGCTGTGTGGCATGTGGCACCGTCTTGTTGAAACCACATATGCTACAAGTCATTCTCTTTCAATGTGTCCCAAAATTACTAAGTCAACATGGTGATCTCTATTGACTGTGATTGTGTAGCTAGCATAATTTAACTTAAGTTACTTATGTCCTGTATCCCCCTTATGGGTTCTAGGGCATCCACAACGCCTCCTCGCAATCGTGTACGGTTTCTGGGAATGTGGCTCAGCTCTCCCCAGCCATTACATCAAGTGGTTAGCTATGCACTTGGCACCTTTTCGGAAAGTGTGTACAATCCACTGCCATTCAGGTTATTGTATAGTAGTAAGTATTGGTTCATTGCCCGTAGTCGAGGTGTTTGAGTTCGGATGTAAGAGTCCATCGAATTCTTCCGTTTCTGTATCGTCTAAGATTTGCACCGGGTATTGGTTGACACGTTGTTGAAGTGTGTATATCATATCCATGATCAAATGACGAGTTAATACGTCAAACAAACAGCAGCTAACTTCACGCATACCCGAGAATCACTATTGGGAGTCGAAACACCCTTTATGATCACTAAACATACCAGAGATTTTATTACTTTCATCCCTGAAGAAGTTTCTTTGTTTACAAATAGGTAAGTTAATGTATGTCGCGTCGCCTTAAAATATCTCGAAATCTTATCGAAACACCGAAATGATAATTTGGACACATTTTGATAAAACACATTCCTATGAGTTCACATAGTCAAGGCGATTGAGTCGTCACAGTGTGATCGATAAAAACAGCCGAATCGATTCAGGTCTGTTCGTGAAAGATTAGGAAAAGTGAATCATACGATCCGTTTCAGACACTAATCTAGTCAAATTGCAGCTAAGATAAAGTCAAACTTCGGGTCACATTTTGGACTTTCAACCTCTCTTCCACTTTCGTTACATGAAACACGTTTTCCAAAAATACACAATTGCCACATCCATTGCACACTTTCTCTTCTTATAAAAGTTCTCTGCATTACAAGCTGTGTGCGACAACGAAAACAATGTGTGGAACAACGTATAAACATGTCAAAATTCGAATAAAGCTGCGTAATAATTTTTTTTATTGCATTATAAATAATTGAGTGTGTTAAGAAAGGCTTGGGGACTAGAACTCTAGAGGTACGTCAGTCAGATTTCATGAGTTTTGTGTGACTCATTTTGTAAGGAACAACCTGAGTGGTTCATGTTGAATATAGTTTTACTTATTAATTTCTTGCCATGAACTCATGAGAAGAATATCATTTCCATGATTCTCGGAAATTTCTATAACTACTTCGGTTTCACAAAAGGTACATTACTTCCCGGAATAGAACACGCCTGAATAGTTGCATATCTCTTGATTCAAAACTAAACCGAATTTAACTTTTGTTTACGTATTTCGAAAGGGTGTGCTTATTGGGGCAAATTATTGAATTTCAAAAGCACATTCACTTGCACAGTACTCATGGGGACTTTCTCTTTGCAACCAACCATGTGTTGTTAAAGGTTCGTAGAAATCAAGTAGTCATACATCCAGCACTTAAAGTGCCTTCTCATGCGGAACTGGATTCTGAACTAAGTACTCTTTGCAATTTGCATGTAAAAAACAGAACCGCTCGCTCATGCAAGTTTCCCCATTTTGTATGCAAGAACACAACTTCCAACTGAAGTTCAAAGTACACCTCCATTCGCGCAGCGATGTTTCATAACAAGTCCCACAGTTGTCACATAAAACCCACCCGTAGCTCGCCAACAAAGAAGTTAATCCTCTTCCAATGAGGTAGTCCCCACTGTCCCACACTCCTGGAAGTGTACAACCAAAATGAAAACTCAAACTAAACGCACCGCTTTAAACCAGTGCCACCTAACGCCGCCACCGACAACGACAACGACGACGGTCATAAACATGAATTTAACGCGTCTCCGATAATTGAAAGTAAACACAAGAAAACAAGACGAAGACGACACACTCCGGGTACTAACAACTCCTACCGTCGAACACACAACGGGCCAGCAATCTTTTCCAATCATCCAACGAAGGAGGGCAAGATATCAATCACCTTTTTTTCCGCACAATTAGTACCCGAGTTCCAAATCAAGCTCGTGATAGGAATAAATTGAACCGGAAATGAGACCGACCACACTTCTTTTTTTAACCACACGGTTCGCACCGCAAAAGGTGTATGCGTCTGTTGTTTGTTTTTTTTTTTTTTTTTTATATTTGCAACCATTACACTATACAAGACATCGTGCCTCATTCGGGATGGAGGCGACAATGACAACCGACTGAATGACTCGGGTTCTGGCCATGGAATTACAATGAGCTGTGACAGCCCATTTCGGGGGTGGGTATTAGGCAATAGATTGACACCAAACAAAGCTGGTTTCCTATACATACTTTACGTACAAGGGGGTTGTTGCAGAGATACAATTAAGTAATAGAAAGGTTTATTTTGGTATCGCGCTTGACGCATTGCATTGCAAAGCAGGTATCGGCCGTTTCGTAAGAAGTCATTCACTCTTGGGTGAGACAATGGAAATCGTATTGGTGGCGTTGGCGTCTCTGCTCTTATCTTGGGGCGATTACCTGTCGCAGTGATACAATACTATGGTGGAATTCCAAACAAAGTGCGCGGACCTTATCGGCGGGTTCACAGAAATGTTTGCATCATTTTTGAAATAATTTCGGGGACGGTGCTGTCATTGTTGTACTCGCGTGTTCTTTTGATAAAAATAAAGCGTAATGGAATTTTTTTTTTTTCAAATAATTGGTGTATGACATCGATAAGGGTAGAATTTGGAATTCGTTGAAATGATGTCAATCTGTTTCGTTGTCAAGTGTAAAGCTGGTGGAAATAATATTTCGAAAGAACCTGCTTTTGACCGCTACAAACGTGGAATGGGTTAGTATCTTATTCGGTCAGGCTCGTGGAATGTCAAATTTCGTAATTCAATGGTTAGCATTCTGCGTTACACCGTGTTCCTTTACTTTGGAGGAGGAGACCCTCAAAATGGGTCGATACGTTTAGAACCCTAATTTCCAAGCGGCATTACGGGTATTGCATTTGAATGGCCTCATTTCTGACAAAAACACGGAGTCTTTGCTTGAGGACGAACTTTGTCAATCAATCAGATCAAATGTCAAATGCAGAGCTGGTCATCGTAACGACGGACCTGCCATAAATGGTAACATGTTAGAGCACAAATCCTGTCTGCTCCAAAATAGGCCGAATGACGGCATGTTCTTCAACATAACGATAGCTCCTCTCAAACTGCATCAGTTTGGAAACTTTAGGACAACAACACCTGAATTTCCAAAATAGCATTGGGAATACAATAGCATGACCTTTTCTTATTTTAAAGAGTCAGTAAGAAGGTAACAGGTAACAAGAACAAAACAAAATCGTATGAATCAGTTTAAACGATGGAAGAAGTACTTCGGTATAGTTTTGAACAAGCTTTTCAATTTGAGCGCTTAGACAAGGTCTTCCTCTATTCTGCCATCCATTCGGCGTGAATTCGATGACTCGCCGGGCTGGATCATTGAGGAGGTTGTGTGTTAGTGCCCACATTTGCATTGGGCTCATGATGCCAAAGAGCCCTCTGTAAACGAAACAGGAATCAATTTGGTATTGGGGCTGCCGACTACTTGGGCTTATTCAGCAGCGAGAAGAGATGTATGGCCGCGTCTTTGGAATTATTTTCATGCTTGGTTCTCCCAGTAACTAGTTCGTTGGAATGCGGAAGATCTTACTGCAAAAACTAAATGTCGCCGTCTTAAAATATTGAAAAAATGGTGACCCGGACTGTCTTGAAACCTGTGAGAGGAAGAGCGATAAGTGTTGTTTCTTATTCGTGAGATGACCCACTCCTGTTTCATACAGAGTCCATAAAATAGATTTGATCCGACACGTTCTACATGATTCAGGCATCTTAGTCCATGTTAGTATCACAGCTTATAGTTGTAACTTTTTCTCCATTCAGCGAACCTTAGCATTCACTAGTAGAGAGGTTAGAAGACCGAGAAGAGTTGAAATCATTGGAAGCAGGAAATATTTTTAAAGCTTCCTAAAAAAAAGAATAACCGAATACTTTGAGTTGCTTATGGATTTTCACTTCCCTGCAATGACGTAGAACAAGAAACCTTTGCAGTATAAAAGCCATGCTAACAGCGTCCAATTTTAGTAAGAGTTTACAAGTACTGAGGGGCATACTCAGGTACTACCCTACCTGGCGAGTTTGTCACCCTTGCAATTCTCTGCAATGTTTTTGTGGTCTGGCACCTAGTAAAGGTGAATGTTGAACTGTAGTGAAGGAGCACGATTCTAGGTATTTGATTGCCGGTTGACTGTCTGTCTGAGAATGTTAATATCCCTGACAAATATTGCATTACATTTCAGCCATGATCAGGGCCATGAACAGAGACGGCGAGGTGTTGCCGGTGGGTAAAATTGAGGAGAACAACGATCGAGGAGTGGCCCTCATGACAGCTAGACCACTGTGAGGAGGTTTTGAGTCGCACCACCCGAACTCGCAGCCTATTGCTTGCCAAGAATAGGTGGAGCATAATGTCCAGAGCCGCTGAGGGACAAGTGCACCACCGATGCATATATGTATTTATATGCAGATCTTTGCATCTTAGATGGGAGATTGCGGTGAGGTTCTATTAACCGGCCACCAGACGATCGCGCCATAAAGTAGTATAGGCTGCGGTTGAACACTTTTTACAGAAGTTTCAGTTTAGTTCCCTATCCAAAATGAGACGCAAATCGTTTGCATTATCTTTAAAGGAGAGACTGGGGCCATTAATCGTGGGAGGGTCAATAAGGGAAAGCACATTAGAGAGTATCAGGATGTTTTCCGGAGGCGGCGATGGCAATGACATCTGCGTAGCCAACCGCTCTGCAACTGCCTTTCTATGTCCAATATCACCCCGTTAACCACTAGATTCCACAAAAGAGGGGATAAGACGCCACCCTAAGGAGCTCCGCAATTAACCTAGCTGCGAATCGATAGTCCTGCGTGTGAGCAATTGATTAAACAATACTCCAAACGAAGAGTCGACTTTCAGGCTTGTAACTGGGTCTATAATTGCCGCAGATCTGACATTGTTAAAGGTTCCCTCAATGCCCTGGAACGTGACCTTGGTAAATTCAGTGATGCTCAGTGATTTTGCAATGATGAGCAATAGCGAGTGCAAGGCTAACTAGATTAATTCGCCTTCGTAGCATGCATGTTGGGACGTAGAGAGCATAGATGGGCTAATGGTCCAGTGACCATCTGGCTGGGTATAGAGGGATTTTTGGAGTGAATCTTTGGTAGCTTTTGAAGCCTCGGAGGACTTTTCTATGGTTTCGCAGAAGAGTCTCCAGAAAAGTCATTTCTCCTTCCTCAGTGAAGTTTTGCATTTATTAAGAGACAGCTCGTAAGCATCCTAATTAGCCGTCTCACGAGAACTCCTACGTTAAATAGGAGCCTAGCATTCCACCAAGGTGGTTTCTTCGTCCCTCACGGTTTCCGTAGAGAACGTTGATATATGTACATACTTAGATGTAAATATTTGCAAAACAAACAACTTTTCCTGTCATGTCATTTGTGACGAAAAAAAAAAACAATTTCCAGGAATCCATTCAATCCTTGTGACCCAAATTTCTCCCTTCAATCACACAGTTGCTACTCGTAAATCCATTTTGGCAATGATTCACGTATTGCTGCAGCAATACCATCCACAACACCCTATTGGATGTACTTCAAGTACTAAACCAAATAAAATGAATGCAGAAACATCTACAGATACGCCATTATGTATGAATGTTCAAATTTGTTTCGACACAATAACATCTTATTTCATCCGCATTCGGGAACGGAAAGGAACTCATTTTTTTAAGAGTCTTCCTTCTCGACAAATGAAAGCAAATCCAGAATCGAAGCCATTGTACCGAACACAATTATGTCTGGCTGGCACTTAACAATATGATGAGTGCCGCCTCCCTTTTTGCCATTTCCTCCACTTGGCATCGGATTCCATTGCAGTAGTTAACAGTATACAATATACAAAAGTATACAAAAAAAGAAAGAAAGATTCATTATGCTTATTTTTATTTATTTGCACAATGTTGCCCCCTTAAGTACGCCGCCATACCCTTCGCGCTTTTCTTCGAAATGTAATACATGTTTGGAAGGTATTCCGAAAAGAGACACAAAACAAAAAAAAGAACTAAGCAAGCAGTGCTTCTTGTTTTAAACTTTAATGGCTAATAATGGAAATATGAGGTTTTAATGTGTTTCACTCGTAAAAAATAAAAGAAAGAAAGAAAGAAACTCCCAGCCCTAGGCTTAGGCACATCACACCGCCTTTATACAATTTCATATGCATCCAACACTATACAACATTGCAATTACAAGCGAAACAAAACAAAACGAAAACAAGAAAAATACAGAGAATAAGAAAACTTTCTCGTTTCTCATTGTAGATACTTATGGTTAGATACTCGCATTAAAAATAGTTTTTTTTTTTTAAGAACACTCAGCCAGAGACAGAGAACGAAAGAGAAAAAGGCACAAAAGGCAAGGAAGGAAGGAACCCACAAGAGTGGAGATAAGTATTGTTTCATGTTTGAATAGGTTCCGTATCCGTAAGATACTCGCTTTAGAGTGAGGCGACAAAACTATTCTTCTCCCAACTAACTGGGAGGGGGTGGCTTGTAATTAAAGTAATTAAAGGAAAGTGTTGTGTGTTTATCTGGCCATGGCATCACTGGGTCTGTTGTTTTCCCTAATGGATGCCTACAGTGGGAGGCATCATTACTAATTGGGACATTTGAATAAGAAATTAAAAAAAAAAAAAAATTCAAATAATAAGTTCCACATCGAAACAAAGGTCATAAATAAAAGTTAACCACAAAATGGAAAAGAAGAAAACCAAAAGCGTGTTATTATGATTCAAATCCCCAACAAGAGTAACCTACAATTTTCTTAAGAAGATGACGAGCATGGTTATAATCCTCCCGTAGTAGACAAAGTGAGTTTCTCAAGCGGTACCGCTGCTATAGAAACCCGTAAATGGAAGCATGGAGGGCAAGCTGTCAATGGCCTCTTCTCGTACAACGTTGTGTTTAGTGCTTGCTGTCAGAAGGTAATAAATGTTGCAAAATGAGCTGAGGTTTTATAGCTTCGTTTGATCGCATCGCATCAGGTAAACCTTGAACTTTATCGCTGTAAATGGTAGGTAGTAGGTTGAGTTTTCTTAGGAAAAGTTTATTGCTGAATTGCCCTAAAAAGACGATTGCTCATTGTCTAGTTAGTAACGGAGTATGGACCCATTTTTAAAAGGTTTGCTGCGGGGGAATTCACGGTTCAAGTGGTTGAACACCACCACATTTTGTCATAGGCCAAGTGTAAACAAAGCACAGGGATCAAAATTCATGATGTCACATTGGGGTGAATTTGATACTCCGGGGGACAATCACCACCATCTATGAAGATCACTGATATTCATGCGCCTTAGTGGGTGGTACCCCGAATAATCGAGGATTTGACCAAACAATGGGTAAGGGTCATGCTTGAAAGTCGAATTATTACTTCATTCTCTGGAAGAGTGTGGGTGTCTGTGGCCGCAGTTAAGGATTCCTTTCTCCCCTTCTGGGGTCATTAGTCATCGACAATCTTCTAGTCCATCTACAGAGATCAGACTACATCGTCAATCTTACTCCTACGTAACTATGTTCCTCGCCGTGGTATAGGGGCTTGCAGAGGTTTATGACTATCGGTAACTATTCCTCAGAGAAGAATGTCTCCCTATTCCCTTCCGGTGGGGTCTACAAGTGTCAAACGATCCGAGGATCTGACTGGGGACCCATTTCAAAAATAACCCAGTCTCAAACGAAGACTGATCAGTCACCCTGATCCTGCACCCACTTGTTGCGACGGCGGATGGTATCAGAAACTGGTTGCCTGCTCTGACCAGAAATTTGCCGACACCTTCGGAATAGCCGTGACTGATCTAGGCGAAGTATTGGGGGGGCTACGTTAGAAGTCGTCATCTAGCAGGCCACGCTCCTGGATAGCTGCGGAGAACCTTCTACCAAGGAAGTTGAGAGAGTAATTCCTTTACATCTGTCTCGACCGTACGCTCTAGTGACATACCGAACTCTGTAGAAGCTACGGTAGAGGGGGAGGTGATGGAATGGGTTTCCAATCATCCTCCAAAGGGTCGGGGATAAGTACATATGTATATGGATCTTTGCAGCGATCCTATAGCCCATCTGTGGCTGAAGTAACATAAACGTTACTCTAGAAAAAACATCTGAACGTGATTGCGATAATCTTGGTTCAAAAACCTTGGGTCGTTAATGATCTGGTCTGTGGGCTTAAGGCTCCACACTAAAAATGCATTTTCGTGAGAAACAAAGGTAAACCCTTGCATTCTTTCGGAAAGCGCATTGAATATATTTTTACTCATTAATTTCAGCGATCGGAATATAGTGACCGTAAGTGTCGAAGTTGGGTTTCGAAGATACTGACTACCTTGTCATTGTGTAAATGGTAAGGTATCGAAAGATTTTTAAGTCCAAAGTGGAGTACGTCAGGGTTGCATACAGTCACCGCTGTTATTCTTGGTGTTCATCAGCGTTGTACTCCGTGCAGTGTTGATGGAAGGTACTCATGGAATTCGATGGAGTATGACACTTTACCTCAAGCTTCATTGGACCAATCCAATCAATCTAACCCCCAATAAACATTACTGTACATAGAAGAAAATGCCAGTGGATGGGGCACACCCTACGAAAGAAAATCCTTTAGAAATATGCCATGTAGTGGAATCCACTCACCCAAGGAGGCAGAATTGCAGGACGACCTAGGCAAACGTGGCACAGATCAGTTGAGAAGGAATCAAGCTCTTTGGGAATGAGTTGGATTCAGCTCAAATGCGTTTTACTCCAAACAAGATGGCGCACAGGCGTTGTTGACGTCATATGCCACTCTAGTGGTGAAAGGATTTAAGTCCACGTCACTTCTGATAGTATCTTAGCCATCTGTAGCCAAACTTGTTTGATTTGACATTCAAACTTAAGACTTAGTACAGAACCACCTGGTGCTTAAAAATGAGAAGCTCTGACACCAAATCATGGAAAGGGGTACCAAACCAAACGCACTTAGTGTGTACAGATGGCCACAAAACTCAATGGCCTGCCCACACTGACCAAAAGCACTTCGTTAACCATCATTAAAAAATATACAGCGTACACCCACACAACTGGTTGGTCTATTTTATTTATCCGCTCGAAATACATCACGTAAATTATTTTCAATTATAATTAATGCACACGCCGCCGCCGTAGCTCATGTTCCTAGGTGTAGACCAACAATTCAAAAACAAAAATTACCTACACACAAGTTGGTCTGCATTCATTTTTAAACAATCCTCATTTGGCACTCTTCCCAGATACAGATTCGACATTGAATGCCTCATGTTGAGTATCAATTAATAAAAAAAAATTATATTATGTATATAATAAACAGAACCTTCTCCTTCACGCCTTGCCTTGCAATGCAGTATGCATGCCCGGTTTTACATTTCGATGTCATTAAGACATTTCACCGCATTAAGTTGAGATTCAGCACGTGAAAGCATGCCCCGAGTGCAATGTCAGGCTTTGCGTGTAATTGATTTTTCAATTTTTTTTTTTTCCTTTCTGGATGCGGTTGTGCGACGAGTCTAATAAAAGCCACTGCAACTGGAAAATTAATTAGTAATGAAATGGATAAGATACTACTGTGTGGAGTGCAACTGGATTTCGTGCCCACCAAGCATTTCTTATCTCCTCAACCACCACACCACACTGACTTACGCCACCGATATACAACCGCAGACTTGTGCGGACGACCGACCGACAGTGTGACAGGAATTGTGACTCGAAATGCTATTTTCTTGGAATTAAAGCAGACAACATGCTTAACATGGTTGTGCTTGTGATTTGCATAGGAAATGTCGTCGTCGGAGTGAACACAAAAGTGGCACATCTACTCGCAAGTTCATATCATTTATGTGTCCATTGTATGAGAATAAGGGTCATTAGTGTCATTTTATAATAGAAAATGATTATTTTTTAAGTTTATGAGTGTGCCTGACTTTTTCGTTTTATTTTTTATTTTTTTTTGCAAAAGAAAAGATGATTGGATTATCTGGTGGAAGACATTGACCACACAATTGGAATAAGAAAAGGAGTACTCCGTGAGTGTACATACATAAGTTGAAGATGTTAAGGGGTTTCGAAACACCTTGTGTGCCACTACTACTCTAGTGTGACTCAAACCTTCGGGGGTAATATTCCAACAAATGGTTATCGAATTTTAGCCGCAAGAAGTTGATATTTTTTGTCAAACCCATGGGAAAGTTGTTCCCGTGCTTAGCATTGGACAGATACGTTCTCTAATGGTAGGTTAAGCTAGACTATCTGACTGAAATTTTAAACTACGGATAAAGAAGTCCTTGACTTCCTATTTATAAAAAAAAACTTTATGTTTCAACTGGCAAACTGGCATGTTTCAACTGAAACATCAATGTCTGATCATAGACAAGTTTGTTTCGACATTCCACTAAGCTCCAAAATTTCCGAAACAGATTTGGACATACCCTAGCCTAGCCTAGAATTCATGGAAGACCATTCAGACAGACTTCAACGTTACATTCCCAGACCGCAATAACGCTTCTAGCCAAAAAGGCATTTGAAATAACATCAAAACTAGTGTGGTCCTGCCTACACCTACTCAGTACCAATAGCACAAATAGAGTCGAGACACAGCGCCCATATAGGCAAACAAATGTCAGACATACTAGCGTTAAAAGGATCTGCATCCACCTTCATGATGGCAAGACCAAGCTCACCATTACTGAACGAAAATAGAAGGTACCAGACAAGCCAAAATGTGACTTGCTTCCACAAATCTAATCTAATCTAAGCTACGCCTTTCGGTGGTGCTTTTGTGGCCTGACGGAGTTTTTTAAGAGTCATGCTTGTGAAACATTATGTATATTACATGTTTCAATATCAGAGAAAGAGTGTAAGTTCCCTGCCTGATCAGGGACTTATACATTCCTAATTCTGTGGTACCTTTCAAGGATAGCAAACGACTAACAAAGGCCAAGAGGCCTTTGAGAGAAGCAACATCTCCCGATAGCTTTTGGCGGGTTAAATAGCGAGAAGGAGCCGCTAAAGCCGAGCAACTTGTAGCTCTGTTAGTAAGACCTACATCCATCTACACGTGGTGCCATTTGGCCGAATTGTAAGTACTCTGCGCCAAAAAACTGAGTAAGTGTCGGTTGGACTGTGGACCAATGACCCGCACTCGTACATAATCAATGTGTACAAACCAGACTACGGACGGAATTTTTTATGACGACCTTTGGACTCACGGAAAGAAGGTCCTCAACACCCCAGATTCAGCGATCGTAGAATTGACATCTTGGGAGAGTGCCATTCTTACTTTACTCTAGAAAACCAGTTGGATCTGTACGTGAATCCGGTGTGATCTGGGTTCGAATACATTTAATAGACCAAGGCCTCAAATTTTGGAAGTCCTTCAGCGAGCGAATATTAACGCCCAGATTCATGACCAGAGTAAACAAAATTACCATTATGCAGTGTTATGCACCGAAAGAAGCTGCGATGGAGGAAGAAAAGGACAATTTTTACAGCCAACTAGGTGCAGCCTATAATACAGCACACAATGCAGATATTGTCATGGAAATGAGGGACTTAAATCCCATGTGATGGGCAAATCCAGTCTCGGAAGACAGAATGACAACGGGGAGCGTTTTGTGGCGGTACCATGTTTGAGCACAAGACCTGCTACAAGGTTAGTCGGGTTTCAACTGATAGGCAACGCACGTCCAACCAGATCAACCAATTGGCGGTCAGCCGGCGGTTTTAAAATTGTCTCTTAGGCATTCGCAACAAGCGTGGTGCGTATATCGGAATGGTACGGAATCACCATCTTATGGTAGCTCTTGTACGTATTCGTCACCAATGGCAATTACACCAATGTGCTTAAAATTTTTTAATTTACCAGCGATAGACTTCGGCATCCTATAGTGCGCAAACATTTTAGAGGGTCACCTCACCAAAGGTTCCCAAACGATCAGGTGCTTAGTGCCTGCAAACCTAGACGAGTGAATAACTTTTGGTAACTTGTACAGAAAATACGACAGAGGAATTGGAGCACATGGCTATCTGAAAACAGATCGAAGAGCATACAGGACTTAATGCTTGAATTGCAGCAACTTCTACAGTAAAAAGAGCAGAGCTTGTAGCCCAATATGAATTGAAGTGCAAAGAACTGCAGCGCAGTGTGAGACGTGGCAAACGAAAACGCATCAACGTTCTTGGGGGACAAGCAGAGGAACCAGGTAGTAGATGCAATAGTAGGACTGTCTACAAAATTACAAGGGACCTAATGGGTAGTTCCAGTTCCACGTAAAACCCAATGAGAAATGTGGATGGTATCCTGTTAACTTTGGATGAGAGAATTAATTCAGGAAATGGAAGGATCATTTCATCGCTGTGCTCAACCACTTAGACCACAATGTCCCGATTCTGGAGGCATGTATTCCCGAGACTCTTGTACCCAGTATCAAAGGTTCCTATGAGGTTTCAAAATGTAATGGCCTACACAAAAATAAAATGTCTGAGGTACGCAACGGGGTGCGACAAGGTTGAATGTTATGACCGTTTATTTTTCTTTTTGGTGGTAAGAAGCGTTATGCTCCAGGGAGCCCTGGCGAGAGAAATTCGCGAACTACAATAGACAATAGAATTAAAGCACCTAGAGTACGCTGACGATGCCTGCTTGCTTTCGCATAGAATCATGGACTCGGCGGCCTGAACTCGATGTGACTAGCAGAATTGGGAAAGCACAAGCTGCGTTCGGTATGTTATCCAAAATTTGAAAGAGCACTGGAATCAGTTTTAGAAGAAAGCTATTACCGTTCTGCTCTGATGTAGAGATCACTGCTTTTTGGATGCAGTACGTGGAAGGTGTCTACCAATGTCAATCATAAGCTGCAACCCAAGATATCTACGCACCATCCTAAGTATATTCTGAGCGAGCTGTTTCGCGAACGAACTGATCTTATTGAGAATGGGACAGGAACCTGCCTAGATCATAATAAGACGAAGGAATTGGCAGTAAAAAGATAACACCTTACTTTCTTTGGTGGCGCTACAGTTTGGAGTGAACCTGGGCCTCCACTAACAAGCCTCTCCAGTTAGTCACCTTACTGCGCAAAGAAAATTAAAAAAAATACGTTGCCTTAACGTTGACACCCTATGCACTACGAGGGGTTACAGGAACCTTTCAATGAAACATTCAGCTCCCTTATCTTATTCAGAATCTTCCCCCCAACTGATACCCTGTCAGTGCCATTTATTACATGATTCCTATAATCAAATTGCGCATTTCAAATACATATTTGTATTGTAGTTCAACACGATATTAGAAAAAGAGAGAAAGAAAAAAAAAAAAAAACATTTTACATTTGGCAACTTAACCGAACCAAAATACCTCCCTTCGGGCATGTCGACATATTTCAGAGATTCCCACAGCTCTATTCAATTTCGAAATTGCCTATACTCCACTCCCTTTTCATGTTTATACCTACTCAAGATTACATTCGCAAGAGTTTAACCCTCAACCCAACGTAATGCCTCGTATAAAAAAATTCCAACCTAAAAATTCCGTGGAAAACATATCATGTCCAACATATTGCAATTGTCTGTCATATCCTCTGCAAGGGAATCCACTCCCTGTGGTTTGATGCAGCCAACGACAGACACCATCAATGTATGCTATTTCAGGCAGGTGGGTAAAAATAGAATCCTTACAAGCGCCCTCTTTCGCCCACCTCCTGCGGGTATGGATTTCCTGCAACTCAACTGAAACGTGACATTTTTCCAAAAAAAAAAATAAAAAGTAAAAATTCACATTTTCACTTTACGGTGAAAAACTTAAGGGGTTCGCAGCAAGTGCCACTTTAGAGACCATTTGCAGCAAAAAAAGACTCGCACTCGCACAATATGGCAGTTTGCTTGGAGCCTAGCTATGTTTCCTTCTGTCTGACGGAGGAGACGAATATGGAAAGGGAAAACCGCTATATTTAGCATGCAAAGCTATGGGCTTCTATAAAAAGCCACTAACCGACGACGCGACCAGAATTTCGTTTAATACTTCCCTTTCTATAATTTTCGAAATAAAAATTAGAAACGAAAATAAAACGCACCACAAAAATTGGGTCAACTCCAGTGGAAGTCATTTATCAAACACAAGTCAATGTTTCGAAAAAAAAAAAAAAACAAGACTAGGAGCTCATAAGTGATATTTGATAAACGATGTGTTGCTCTTGGAAGGCACTGTGACGAAATATATAAACGTACTGTGGATTAGTGAAGTCAATCGAAGCTGCATGTTGTGGAAGACGTCAACGCTGATACTATTCTTAGCATCACGTACAGGATTTCTAAAAAACAACAGTCTCTCCAATTAGATTGGTGGAAGCAAATGACATCGCTGCCTCAAAGTACTGGAGTTTGGGTAACCAACCTCTTTGGAAGTTTGTTGGTGGCAGTAGACAAGAGAGGGGCGAGGAGTGTTTTTTACTAAGGCACCTCCTCTTATTCCAGGCGGCAGCAGACGAATTCCCTAGATGGAATCAACGGTGGCTATATGAGCTGCTTCGACATATTTAAAATCCAGGTCTATACGGATGTCCGAAACTGAACCAGAGTGTTGGAAAAGAGTTGGTGGCCGATGAACCCTTAATGGGACAACGGCAGCGCTCATATCTCCGAAGCGGGAGCTACCTAATTATGATGTTAAAATTGTCCTGGACGATTTTATTTTTCTTGTCGTAGCTAGGACGCGATGTCCAGATCTCAATATTCACAAAAGAACATGGCGATCTACGTATCAGTCAACCGTCAACCAGATTGATTACATTGCGATTAACGTAAGGCACTCTTCCAGTATGATGGAGATATCCGAACTTTGCGAGGAGCGAACATCGATTCGACTTTGTTGTAGTCAAGGTACGGATGTGTATATCCAAAACATCGCAAAGACAAGGAAGTACTGTGAGGAAGTTTGAGGTTGGAAGACTTCAATCGCAAGAGAATGCCAGAGCCTTTTCTGATCGAGTATTCCTTAATCCCTCAAGTGGTACTATGCTGCCAGCATCTGAAGACCAGTTGCAACACTGCCAAAAAGATATCAGGGATGTAGCATCTGATGTGATGGGTTTCTCTCCACCACCACAACGAAACCCCTGGTTCGACGAAGAATGCCGGAAAGTAAATACAGAAAATCAGATTGTATACAAAG
Source organism: Xylota sylvarum (assembly GCA_905220385.1). Classification (NCBI taxonomy): domain Eukaryota; kingdom Metazoa; phylum Arthropoda; class Insecta; order Diptera; family Syrphidae; genus Xylota; species Xylota sylvarum. The sequence goes on from LR999958.1 coordinate 24,874,460, forward strand.
CGGCGCTGTATAGAAGGCCCAGAGCTACTCGCGAGCGCTAAGAGCAGAAGAGAAGGGATGTACACCGGAAATTAAGAGAAACTATTGCAGGTTTGAAGTTCTGGTAAGGTAAAAGGAACATGTCAAAGCTACAAAGCCAAAACCGAGGCCTGCAGGGACGAACAATGAAATATAGTAGTAGAATCGCAGTCGATGTTCAGGATATGGAAAGATCACTTCTACAGATTGTATAAGAGCGACGATGACCAACATTCCGCTGTCAGGCAGAATGAACCATTTAATCTGGACGATGATAACCAACATTTTCGTCCACCCGACCTGGATGACGTTAAGATAGCGATATCTAAGCTGGAATCCAAAAAATCTGCTGTAGCTAATGGCCTGACTGCTGAGCTATTCAAAGCAGCGGAGGATGACTTGGTAAGGAGCATACACCCACTCATTTGCAAAATATGGTCGGATGAAAGTATGCCCGATGAATGGAACCTCAGCATTGGTTGCTCGATCCTCAAGAAAGGAGACCCTCTAAACTGCGCCAACTATAGAGGAATAAGTCTCCTCAACGTCGCCTACAAGATCTTATCTACTATTCTGTGTGAACGCTTAAAACTTTTTGTCAGCAATCTGATTGGTTCATATCACCATCGACTAAATTTGCACACTAAGGCAGATTCAGGAATTTCAAGAACATCTTAAGAACAAAGCGTTATGTCAGCATAGCTTTTGAGAGCATTGAGATGGGTTAATGAGGGCAAAACAAAGTACATATATGCTGTCGACAAAAAACGGACAACACCGACGCTTTGGACTCAATGTCACTCTCGACAGATATAACTTTGACACAGATGTTGCGACTGATTCGGCAACTGCTCTGCCGCAATTGGTAGATGTGAAGATGTCACAAAATATCATGGACTGACATTTTCGTCCACGCGCTTCTGCTGGCATCTTCTGACAGTGACACCAGTGCTTACATCAAATGAAGATTAACTCTTGTCAATTGCTGCTTCTGTGGGCTAAGAAGGCAATTGTGTAGCAAAGCCCTCTCTCGAACAACTGAAGTAACTCTATATAAGATCCTGATCATCCCAGTCCTGTTCTACTGGCGAAGAGGCATGGACTGTGTCAGCATTGGTTGTTATGAGAGTGGAGAAGAAGATACAATCATGAGCTGTACGAGCTATACAGCAACATCGACCTAGTCAGAAGAGTTCAATACAACGACTAATATGGTTAAGTTATGTAAAGCGGATGGACAACAATGCTACGGCCCGGAGAGACTTCGAGTCCACAACAGAGAAAATAATACGAACATCTGTTTTAAATAAGTAAAAGCTTTGGCCAGAGTGTACACAACTTTGTGGGACACGACTGTAAGTCATCGACTAAGGATACACTTTTGCTTATATTCTCTTTAATGAAAATGTAACCCAGGACAGTTTCAAATCTCAAGATTCAGTAGTATTATGTATCCACCCTCATAGTGAGTAAGTCCAAGTGTAAATGACTAGGGACCCAGCTGACTGAATCCACTTTCTGGTTAGGGCCAAAGCCAACAAATTAGGTCAACCATTGCTACCGCATGACACACACACACACACCCTTCCCCAGTTTGTATTATAAATTTGTCCAAAGTTGATTGTCACCAAAATGCTTTCAAGACCGCAGAAAAGTGGCACACACTGGCGCCGTCCATAATCCCAGAACTACATTTGCTTTTCTTAGAAATTTCACCCAATCTCTTTGGAATTTTTGTTCAAAACTAATTAGGGTTTCCAGAAGTTGGTGAAAATTCTATTAACACCCCCCAACCACGACCAACAAACAAACACATAAGTCACCAAAGCAGAAAGCGAAATCTATTTCCTTGGTGGCTTTTGCAGCGTCTGTGGCTGCAGTATCTACAAACAAATGGGTAAACTATTTCAATTAAATCCTCTTAGATACTACAAGTACCGAGTTGGAGTTCTTAACAAGCGTATACGATAGGAGACATGAAATTGTGTGTTCCGTGGAGCAATGACAACATTAAGAGCTCTATACAGCTTATACAGTTCAATTATTTGCAGATACTTGGGTGGTGAATTATTTGTGTTTTGTGTGTGACCTCTTAAATCTGAGAGAGAACTCCTTGGCGGTGAAAGAGGCTGGGGTGTAAGTTTTCTCTTCGTAGGAATTATCCGGAAAACCTAGATATGAGATGGAGGTGTATACCGTAATCAAGGTGTGCAGAGAGAGAAGAAAATTCTGATTGCAAGTTGCTGCTAATTGGAAATCTCCGGTCGTGGTAGCAGTGGTGGTGGTGGTGGTGGTGGTGGTGGTAGTGATGATGGTGGCGGTGGCGGTAGGAACAGATGCTAAACTAGAAAATGTGTTGGGATGCTATTTTCAGAGCTCTTTTGTTTGTACGTTTGTCAGTGACGGATCGCAGTTGCATGTTAGTTGCAAAAGTGTTATGCATGAGCTACGGAAGTGTTTATTAGTCACATTCAAAGCTGTTAGCCTTTGAATAGCGCTGAAACATGAATCACATGAATGGTTGTGCAATTGTGCGCAAATGAAGTGAAATTTATGATGGGTAGGATGAGCAATAAGCAGATGAGTAATGGAACAATGCGACGCATGTAGGGAATGTTTAGAGATTCCATTAGCGCTTTTGATAAATGCTTGAAATTTCACAAAATTCCTTAATCACCGTCAGGCAAGAACGTGTGCACAAGTACTGCACACATGCTAGGGCGTTTGAAATGTTGTCATACCAACGGGTTGTCTGTCACAAAATCCTAATGTGTACTAGCCCTAAAGTTGATGCAGACATAATTTACATACGAGGACAGGACGTCCGAAAAAGATGTAAATTGCCCACCATTACTGTTTCTGTCGTCATGTTTGACAGGTATCAAAAAAATCCATTTTCAAATTTATCACAAATGTCAATGTTCGATTCCGATGACGCGGTGTAAATTATGTCAAAATTTGAATCGTATTGTTGAACGTTATCAGTAAACGATAACAAATTATTTTAGGCACCCTGTTGACGGCGTTTGTTCTTGACGGCATTGCAAAAAGTCATAGTCTTCGTGGATGACGTTGCTGTTGTGAACATTGCGAAACACATTCACGAGGTAGAAATACGCACCTAAACTAAACTAGGAAATACGCTCCTAGAGTATGCAGGAAATATGGCGTCGATACTACAATCATTGTTATCGAGGATACTGCCGAACGTCGGTGTACCCAGTTTTAGTAGCAGAGACCTATACGCATCGCCAGTGTGCGTTGATGTTATGAAAGCAAAAGGAAACTGTTAACAGTGTTAATACCCAGCGCTCTAATGCAAATTTTCACCTATATAACAGTTTTAGAGGAAGCGGCTTTTGTAGTACCCGTCATGGTGCCAATCGATATCTTGGTCAACGGAATAAAATGAGTATGCAGCAGGAAATTCGTGTATCGATTGCATGGAGGAGCTATTAAAGTGCGAAATCAATGGCAAAACCGATGGTAGAACGCTACAACAGCAACATGGACACACAAACTCATCAGAAATATGTTTGGACGGCATGCGGCGTTAACAAGAGGTTCCACACAGCGCGAGAATCAATAAACACATTCCAAGCGTCATTTATCATTTCGGAGACCAAATTGGGCACACATGATGCGATATAACGCCGACCGTTGCAATTAGTAGTAGCAGTAGTAGTAGCATCGACACCAAAAAGGTGATAAAAACTGAAACAGTAAACATCGATTCTCAAGGCGTGGCTTGCAAATCATAGTCCAGGTACATTGGCAATATTATGGACAAGGATAACTTCAAACATTGGTAGACCAAACTATGAGAGCAGGTTGCGCTTAACAATAGTTTTGGCATCGATATTCAAATTACGGGTTCGTGCTCATGCTGAAATCCTACAGACAACTACGACGCAGTCCATGTAGCGGCTGGCATGGTGCCAATTAAATTTCTTGCGAAAAAGAACAAGAAACTTGCCTCGCCTATGGACGAACCACACGAATAAGTAATAAGTTCCCAAAACTAAAGCAGACGACCACCTTACTATGAAATGCCTGACGTCATTCAAAGATAAAGTCAGCAGTACCAACTCACCCATGAAAGTTGATTGTGATGTCGCTTTATCACGACCTGCACCTTATCTCTCTTCAGTCTATGAGTTTTCGTTCCAATTGCACTAAAGAAGTGACAAATAACTCTTTAAAGGCATCCACATTATATATAGTGAAACTGAAACCAATCAAACAAGATGCCAATTGGAAAACCAAAAATAGACAATCCTCCACACCGAGCAAGTGTTGTTGAGAAGCAGAAACCCGACTTAACAGACGATGTGTTGCAACCCTGAATATCGATTAAATCCTAATTGGGTAACTGACTTTACCCAATTCGCTTAGTCTACACACATTTGTGCGAAATTCTGGTGAGTGTCTGCACCCAGCACGTTGCTGTTCGACCGCATTCACGACACGACATTGGAATGGATAATGAAACAAAAAAAAGCAAAAAAAAAAAGAACAGCCAGCAGAGTTCCATTTAAAAAGTGCATTTCCGTTGCGATTGTTGCCAACGCCATGGTTGACGTCGTCTGTCTGCTGCTGCTGAGCCCGTAAATCGATTCTTGATTCACTGCCGCCGCCGTCGTCGTCGTCGCCGCGTTGCTGTGATTTTTGTTCTATGACCCATCACAGGAGACTTCACTGCACTCACCCCCAGACAAGGCGTCTGCGATTTCTATGATGCAAAGTGCAGCGCGAGGCAGTGATGACAGATAGAACTGCTATTGCTATTGTTTTCCTGGAAACACCCCCTCTGTTCACCCACGGGACTAGTAATATTCCCTTCACGGCTGTATACAGGGGAAGCAAAGGAAGCAAAAAAAAAATGTCTTCTTTTATTGATTTTCTTTCTCATTACTCACCGGTCGAATTGTGTGTATTTACGGATGGGAAGCGCCCACTTCTGATGTAGTACTCTGCGTCCTTTCACCTCCTTGCAAGTCGGAAAAGAAATTCGAACGGATAATCCTTCAAAATTGCATTTCTTGCACGACCAGCATTAGGAATAAGGGGGACACACGAGGAACAAAAAAAAAACACACACAAGAAAAAAAAAAGGAAATTATTCACAATGCGCACACAAGCGGCGGGGGGGTTGACTAACCCTTTTTTCCAGACGACGTCTCTGTGCACTCACATCACTTTCACACGCACGCAAGACACCATACCGCTATCCCACTCTCTCTTCCATGGGACGGTACGCGAAGAAAAAAAATCCTTTCGCGACGAAAAAAAAGGATATCGAGGAAGTTTTCTTCAAACCGAAGGGGATTTGTAATTAAAAAATAAATTTATTCGCACTAATTTTGTTCAAAATTTCACACTAGCTACTGCTGGAGACAATGAAACGCTAAATTATTTTATTTTCTTCCTTCACCCACACGACGACGACGACGACGGACGGGGACGACGACGTTTCATAAACTCACATTCGCTTCTCGATCTCGTTCTCAACTGAGCCAGTGCATGAGCGAGAAGAAAGTTGTTCCAAAAATTATCTCTCAAATGCAATGTGCGAGCAAAAGAGCAAAGCTGAAAAGAGACAGCCAGTTGGGAATTTTCTTATTTTATTAAAAATGCACCAAACAAAAACATAAGTTACTTCAAAGCACAGAAATTGGACGATAATCAATGAAATGAGCACACAATTCGATGGATATTGATAATTTCGATATTAAAGTATGTTTCTGAATACTGTAGGGGATTGTTTAAAGTTTTTCTGTGATGAATTTCGTTCGAATAAAATGACAGCCGACACCCGACAATCAGCGTTTAACGAGAGATAAACGCCATTTAAATGATCAATTCACAGTGGGAAGAATTTGTTTTAGTTGTGTCTCTTTCGTACGACAGTGAGGTTTCGTTTAATTTTGTTCGTTTAATCTTGGATGCGATTTATGCGGCACCTAGTTGTGGGAATGTTTGATGTGGGTGGTTTGTGAAATCGAGTGAATGGTGGTGAAATCAGATTGTAGTAGGAGTCGTTATATTCGGTTAGTGGTTTTGGTCTAGGATTTATATGAAAATTTAAATTGAATTCAGTTTGCGGACAGAACATAGAATCAGGGCAACGCTGTAAGGAAGGACGACGAGCACGAAACTGTAGCGACCAATGTAACAAGTTAGAATTGGAAACATACACTTCCTGTTTCTTTGTTCCTTTTCATGCCTTTTTCATGACAGCTTTGCTCATGGAGCCTGCTACTCGTACTAGGTACATGGCCCCGATTCCCGATAGAGGCAGGAAAGCGAAAAAGGTCTTGGAAGGAAAAATATTTCGTCGAAAGCTCGGTCTCCTATACGAGGAGGACGAATGGAGGAGAAGATTCAACCACGATCTCTATGAGTTGTACAAAGGTGTAGATGTAGTTCGAAATGCCAAACCATGTCAACTACATGGGGTCGGCCACATCCATAGCGAATAAACGGCAACGCTTCAGCCAAAAGAATCTTTGAATCCCAGCCTTCATGTTCAAAACAACAAGGAAGATCGAACCCCCATTACAAGGATTAAGCAATCACGGACGCCAGCATGCTTGGATTGTATAGGTTGAAGACGTCAGTGGCTCTAGCAGAGACTTCATCGGATGTGAGCCCGAAAGCTAAGCGACAAAGAAAACTTTTGTGTTGCTTGGGATCCAATCAGAGAGTTCTTACGATCTTAAACCCAGTTTGGCTTTTACTACGTATGGGGACACTCTAACTATTCCACACAATCCTTAAGGCTTATGTTGTAGTCGGCAACGAAACTCCAGCACCGGGTTCTTGACTGGTTTTAACGATATTCGTGTGCATTCGACTAGACTGTTCAGACTCTGGCGAGTCATAAATGCAAGCACTGCCGACATTGAATTTGTGGAACAGCTGTAGGTGAAGAGATCGTAGGAATCCTTCGTGGAGCCAAAAAGAGCGAAGGTTAACTGCAGCAGTTCCTTCCTCCCCCTTAGCAATAATAGGCCTTTCAGCGACTTGTTCAAAGACCACCTTGTGCTTGCCGTAATAGACAGAAGTGATATAGATGGCAGCATCACCCCTGATAAGTGGAGGAAGGTGCAAGTTCAACTGGCAATAAACTTCCTCCATGTGTTGGGTAACCACCCAGGTCCTCCAACCTTCTGCTGCAACCCGGCGGATGGCATCAGATCCATGTGAAGCTGATCGCATGAGCTGACCAAAGGTGTGCGGACCACTTTCCAAGTGTGGGGAGGGCACAGCTTGAGATCGTAAGTAGGGAAGAAAGTGTAAGCAGATCAAGAACTCGGTTCTGGATCCCTGTTGAACCCTCCGATTAGTCAACAATTATCAAAATCATTCAAGACAGTAACCCTCATCCCCCTACTAGCAACTGGAAAGTTGCCAAGGTAGAAGAGCCAAAAGTGGATAGAAGATGCGCGGTTATCTTGGTCATATCGTGGTGAATTCCCTCTAGAGAGAGCTGGACAAATGGGAATGTCATTAACCCCGACTCCATATCCATCTTCACGAATGGGTCAAAAATTGAAGAAGGTACGAAGGTACCAATCGCGCGGTCCTTGAAACTCCCTGACCACGCTAGTGTGTTTCAGGCGGAAATTTATGGTATAACCGAGGCCTGCCGGGACTTATCCACTCTGAACAACAACGTACCTATCAATTTCCACATAGACAGTCAAGCAGCTATCAAAGTGATGGTCAAGAGATGCAAAGAGGAACTCAAATGCGTCAGCTCAAAGCACAACATTACGTTATACTGGATTCCGGGACACATGGTACTCCACGGGAATGAAACGGCCGATGAGCTAGCGAAAAAAGGATCAGAATCAAAAGACCTAGCAGTAGACCACTCAGTCCTAACGCCCATTAGCATCCTCATGTCCAAAATCACCCTGGACTTTCTGAACACGGCCAACACAAGGTGGAGTATACTCTCCTCATGCCACGTCTCGAGAAGACTTTGGGCACAATGCAACAGAAGAAGGACTAGGGAACTTTTATCGTTGAATAGACCACAGCTGAGCCTCCTCATAGGTGCCCTCAGAGGCCACAATCCAATGGCGGCCCACCTCAGAAGAATGAAAATCAACACCACAGACATATACAGAGGCTGTGGCGACCCGGAAGTGGAGGAAGACACAACACATTTCTTCTGCGAATGCCCAATCCGCAACAGAAGAACATACTCGACCCTTGGAAAGGTATCTTTCAAAGACCTCAACGAACTAGCTAACACGCCACCTAAAACCACCCTAAAACGCATCACGAAAGCCGGATGGTTCAGGAGGGCCGCCTCCGACATGGATTAAGTTTTGGTAATAATAGGCTTGCTTTATTTGAGGTATCTCACACCGGGGAACACAATGGATCCGTTGAGATCCGAGTGAGGCTGCACAATTTATCAGTGCAGTCACCCCCCCAACCTACCTACCTAACGTACCTATCGTAGTTAACACGGAATCCCTGGCTCCTTTAGCGGCAACAGAAGGGCAGATTAGCTATGGCTTTGGAGCCATAACTCTCCGCGTGTATAAGAAAGATGAGGAGGATCTGGTCAAAGAGGGAGCGCAATACTCTGCTTTTGCTGACACTGAAGCGACTAGTAATATACTGGCCATCTCAGTAGAAAAGGGGGCGTGGAGGATTGCAATGCCGCTGAGGCCGCTCACGCCAGAATTCAACCCACTGTCTCAAGGATAGATTTGGAAATGGACAGTCTAGTACTATCGGACCTGGATCTATCTAGCGGACTAGACAGTTCATCTATTTCTGACGCATTCCTGGAATCGAATACGGATGAAGCGAGTATTATGTAGTGGTGAACCAGTTGGTTCATCAACTCAAAGCAGGTCGAGGTCTCAGTTCGGAGGTCCGTCAGTAGTGGTACACAACAAGGAGGTGTGATCTCCCCTTTTCTTTGGAACATATTGGTGAATGAATTGCATTTAATCCTCGAAGGCGAAGAGTCCTAGGTTTCTCCTAGCTGTCTCAGGGAAACACCTCATATGCTTAGGGATCTTCTACAGACCGCCCTCTCTAAGTTCTCTAAATGAACTGAAAAATGCGATCTGGTTAAATCCTCAGAAAACCGAACTGGTACACAAGGAAGTACAAAATTCACAACTTTGTTCTCCACCGAAACTTAATGGCACCTCTCTGGTGCTCATACATAAATACGGCCAAATACTTAGGCTTAATCCTAGACAGTAAATTAAGCTGGAAACCCAACACCCTGGAGCGAGTTAAGAAAGCCACCACGGATCTGTAGCTCTTGGAAGTAAGTGGAGACTTTACCCTCGAATGACATGTTGGCTCCATGCATCCGTTATCAGGTCCATATTTAGGTATGGCGTGATCGTCTGGTGGACCGCGTTGGATAAAGCCTTCCAGTACAACTACCTTAGTCGTGTGCAAGGAGGAGTATACGTTTGCATTAGTGGAGCCCTGAGGATATCTAGCTCGATATCTATACCAAGCAAATGGCAGCAAAAGAGTGCAGAATGCATGCCAAAAGACTTCGCCAGCTCCTATTCAACAAAGATTTCGAAACCTATATACTGTCTAGGTCTCGCAGTGGATTCGTTTGCTTCTATACAGACGGATCCAAAACGGAAACAGGTGTGGAGTCTAAATTGAAAGATCTCTTTCCGCCTTCCTAATCACTGTAGTGTGTTCCAGACGGAAGTCATGGCAATCAAGGAGGCCTTGTCGTGGCTAAGGAACAATATTTTTACCCATAGTCAAGCCGCGAACAAATCCCCTCATTCGGTCACCTTCAATTCCAGAGATGGCGGGACAATTCAAAATTTACCTCAATTGGGTGCCGGGCCATAGGGATATTCCACGAATTTGCGCGGCCGATGAACTCGCCAGGTATGGAACAATTCTTGCATTTCTATCGGAGAAGGAGAATCGTTATATGCTTCTCGCTATGTGTAAACTCTTAATTAACCGGACCATGTGCTCTATCACGAAACAGATCCGGCCCAACTTAGATTTCAAGCACTCCAATAGTCTAGCACATCCATCACCAACATGATAGTTGGTGTGATTACAGTACACTACGTCATTGGGAGGGATCCCTTTATGCTGCAGAATGAATTAGGAAGAGGATGAGATTATTCTTCACCTCCTATGTATGTATCTGCCAAACTCTCTCAACTCGAAGAAAACTATATCTAGGAGAATACTTCTTCGACAACCTTGGCGAACTCGCTAACTGCTTATGTTAGCCACATCCAGCGCTTTACAATAAGCTTCTGTTGGTTCATCGGATAGATTGAAGACACTAGATCCTGTGGTATCACAATAGGTCTATTCTGGCCTAAGTGTAGCTGCACTTGCTGCAGCCTGCCAATCGAACTTAACCTAATTGATAGAATTGAAAACCGTTAACCGTTAACCACTGTGTGGTCTTCTGTAGAACGTTATTGCCGGAAACTATACTGAAGATGGTTGAAAAGAAGCTCCTTTCCAAATGAGGTGGTGATTGATTTTCCTGAGCTTGGAACAATAAGGTTCTGTGCCCATAATTATAAGGGAAGGTTTTATCGCCCTTTTAAGAGATTGCGTGGACATGTGAAAGTTTCCACTTATTCGGAATGTTGTGCGTGTTGAAAAATTTCACCGGTTCCCATGCCTGATAGACGATGGATCTTTATTGACAGAAAAGACGTTACAAAAAATATTCACATATATATCCCTTCATCGCCTGAACTGGGCTAACTATAAAGACATTAATTTATCGACTGCACTGTAGTCTCTTTCTGTATGGGTGCAGTTCCTGGAAGGTGGACACCATTAACACACGTAGGCTGCAAGTCTTCGTAAATAAATATTTAAAATGGCCGAACCGGATCTCCAACGAACAGCTTTTTATGAGAACGGGCCAAGAACCTATAAACATTACTATACGAAGGAGAAAGTGGCAGTGGATTGGACACATCCTACAGCGCGAAGACAACTCCATTGCGAAATACGCCATGCAGTGGAATCCGCTCACCCAAGCAGGCAGAATAGCGGGAAGCCCTAAGCAAACATGGCGCAGAACAGTTGAGGAGGAATCGAATTCTCTAGGAATGAGTTGGAGGCAGCTCAAACGCGTTGCAAAAGTACGAACTAGATAGCGCGCAGGCGTGGTTGACGCCCTATGCCCCTCGAGGGGTTAAAGGACTTAACTCTTTCCTAAAATTTTCGGTACCATTTCAGAAAAATATTTCGGTACCACGCGGTAAGAGTGCTACGCGGATTCTTGAAAAACTAAAGTGTAAGGATGTGCTGATTTGATGACTTCACTCTGTTGTTTGGTGCAGTATCTAGTGACCCATCCTCTTTCAATTAAGTGGAGTAACTAAAGTCTTTCAAAGTCCTTACATCAAAAAAAAAAAAAAAAGTCTTGGATTAAATCATCTCAAAATTTTTGAAATCTTAAAGCAAAGGCACACACCAATTCCACGAAAAGGGAGTAAATACCGTCAAAATTACGAAAAGTATCTCGTTCGTGACGGCCGGCCGTAATAAAATAAACTTTTATGGTAACGCATCTATATATACAAGTACACACAGACACTCGGTAAACACGATAAAAAATATTGACAAGAAAGTAAATCAGCTTTCCTGTTATCCTGGCGGGACGGCGATAGACGACGCACCACTCTGGAGGAATAACATGGCCAAGCCCAGATCGAACCCATTAATTTCCAACACTGATGATGTCGTGTCGAATCGTTCACCCTTAAGAACAACGCTTTCGTGTGACCTTAATTAGTTTTTCCTATCAAAATAAATTCGAACGGGTTTGGAGTCTTCTCTGCTGGCGTTGTTGTTGTCGCTGCTGTGTTGGGTATTATGAGCTGCTGATTATCTTTATATCATGTCGTCTAACGCCGCATGGGAGTTTATTAGGTTGGGATTTTTTTTTTCTGATTCTCTACCCAGGACTTGCGTGCTTCAAAGGAGTATTTCTGGGTATTTCCTTTTTTTTCTATTGGTATCTTCGATGGGTGGCAGTTTATTGATGTGAGATGATCCTTAAGATATTAGGGACTGTTCTTTGTGTGGTTTAATTTTTTTTTTTTTCTCATAAATTGATTGGTATATTAGATTGTTTTTGGCGATTTGCTGTCACAGGTTTTTGTTTAAATAAAATGTTATCCTATTAGCTGGTTGATCCTTTGTGAAAGGAACTTTTAATACAGATTACACGTGTGGCAAATAATTAGGGCATTGGATCAAGGTGGATGACGAAATGGAGTTTGGGCAGTTGGCCGTTCCGGTGTGGATTAGTCGCCGAGCATAAGGGCACAAAGAAGGAAAAGTTTGTAGTCCTAGGAATGTATTACAACAGGCGACTGCAACCATAAATGCTACGATTGGGATCCAAGAAACCCAGAAAGACACATTAAAAGCCCTGCACCTTCAACAGGCTCGTGACTGTTGGAAGAAGACTATCAAAGAGCTAGGTGACAGTACCCCACATTTGAAAATTAAGGAAGTGAATGCGACTTAAATGAAGTGGAGGAAGTCGAGTGCAGAGACCAATCCTAACTTTAACGTTTTAAAGGCTAGTAACACGTGCATTGTCAATGTCTACCATTACCCGGACTATCCCCATGACTACTACTCCCATCCATGCGTATGCAACAGAGATTCCAAAAGTCACAACAGCTTCTGGCGCTATCAAGAAGATGACAAAAATTGAGACAAATTAATGAAGTGGACGGACACAATCACTCGGTGGTCGATGCCAAAGATCAGACTACCTTTCAACATAGACTGAGGTACAAAAATATTTAGTGATTGAGCTCGCTTACTTTATGAGACGAAGCTCAAACGAAAATAGCAAATAAGAATGAATGGGGGCGTTTGACAGAGTCGATCTCACGCACTCAAGCCCGAATGCATGGAGCTTACTTCGAAAGATAAGCATGCGAAACCCACCACCTGCTTCAAAACCTACCATCGACCCTAAAAGTGTAGCTACGCACATAGTCAAACTACTGCAAGGAGAACTAGATTAAACATTCACAAGGTGCATCAACCAAGAGTTCAAGACGTTACCAAGAAACACAACACCACATATCACGTTTTGAACATCCTTTTTGATAGCCGAAGTTGAAACTGCTCCGTTTTTTTGAATGGAATCTATTTCGAATTTTTTTTCAGTGGGTGCCGTGGCTCAAGTGGAGCGAGTGGTTCGTTGTTTAATCCCCAGATAACACCTAAAATTTCCACGGCCGCACCTCTCGCGAACGTCTGACAAACATCCGAAAGTATAACGTCATGAAAGAGCTTCTTAAATAAAAAATTGCCCTTCAGATACGGCATTAAATAGTAGGGGCCAATCCAATCGTAAAAAGAATATAACACGCACAACACGAATGGTTGTGAGAAGCTAGGCCTTGGGTCCCATGGACTTGTCGCGACAAATAGATATTTGTATTTTGTATTCAGAATATTTACAGCACAGGGGCTTAAAAGTTAGAATATTCCAAAATATTAACATCTTCTAAGCTTCCCACGTCCATAAGAAACATAACGATCATCTTCCTCCTCAAGCCAAATAGACCTGCAGACGCTCGACAAAACTTGTCTTATTCAGTCCTTGAGTGCATGATTCTAAATCAAATAGGAGCTGATATTAAAAAGAAATCTAATCCAGACAAGTAAGCAGGTTTCATGAGGTTTCTAGAAGTTGCACCGACCAAATCCTGGGCCTAACAAACTTCCAGCCGCTTCAAACGAAAAATTAAAACCAATGTATGTTCCATGGAGCAGACTATGCGACCACTTAAAAAAAGGCTTCTGTATAAGCTTTTCAATATCACCTTATGCAAACAAATCTGCAGACTAATATGTCAGGCTATTCAAGGTCATTCCTAATGACAACCATAGCAAAAGAAGGAAGCTCAACAATGGTCTTCACCAAGGGTCGGTACTTGGGTCTATTCTTTTCAAAATACCAACTTTTGAGCTACCAGATATATATTTCTAAACATTTAACTATGATACGACATGACGTTTGCATATTGCAAGAATTGGCACCAAGCAAAGACCGTAATCAAAACTGTGCTCTGTTCCTTCCACCACAACCCTGAAGAAAATTGCAAGTGTTGTTTGACCACATCTTAGCACAATTAAACACATCCTGCTTGACTGTCCAGAGCTGTCATATGCGGGTAACCTAGATGATATTAAGAGCCCATCAATATTTATAAAATGTATGTATCTGGTTTGCTTTTGCTTTCCGGATTTCGGATATCAGTAATAAAGTGGTTCGCCGACCAACTTTTCTAACCTCGTAGAAGAGTCGCTTTATAGTTGTGCTCTAAAGCCAGTTCCTTCTCTACTGTGTTGCTCTTCTAGGTTAGATTCAAAGACAGCGGACCGAAACGTGTCAAAAAAATACAAATATGTGACACAGGCCCGTATAGGACCTAGGGACCATGTTATATTTTTCATATAAATGGTAGAGCCCTACCGTTCAATGTCGTATCCGAAGGTAACTTTTTGTTTGAAAACCCTTTTGTTATACTCTTGCATGTTTGTCAGATGTTCGCGAGAGCTGAGACCGTGAAAGTACTTTTTGTACTGTCTAGGAATCGAATATCGAACCTCCCGTTTAGTAGTGCGAATTCCTACTCATCTCAGACAACTGATGCCAAGTTTGTTTTTGATGAGATAGATGTCGCTGTTTTTCTTGTATTGCTCGTCGTTAAATGTTCTTCTCTAAAGACTGGCTATATCAAGCGACTGGGTAACAATATTCTGCTGAAGAGGAGCTCCGAATAGTAGATCATAGATGAGGGACGACAAGGAACACCTTCCATTTCAAAAATCAAGCGATCACAAATGCCAGAGCACTTGGTGAAAGAAATTGGAAGTGACGTCGCTAGCATCCATGAGAATTGATAGTTGCTGTGTCTCAGGCAGGGGCCCTAGCTGTATTAAGAGCGCAATAAGTAATGTATGGTCAACAACAACACCACTCCCAAATCACTGCTGGTTTCTGTTATTCTACCTCGAATATAGGTGTATACTAATGACTGCCACTACAGGATAAGAATGTCCTACATATGTACATATGTATGTATGTTGTATCCAACTTAATGTCACATTAACTTCACTCTATAATTTCTTAAACTATAGGTTATGTTTTTCATGCAAACAAGTCTTAAAAATGAAACCGGATAATAAAACAATGCAATTGCGAATGCTTTCAAAATAAAACTACAAAATACACAGAGTTGACTTGCACGAACAATCATTTAAATGTAGAGCATTGGCGGCAAACACAAATCCCACAAAGAGCCTACATCTACGAGTACAATAATTGCATTGAGAAGCCCTTTAATGCGCGTTCTGCGGGCGCCTCCCACCCTTAACTACGTTCCAACATCAAACTTAACCAGTCGCTATTTCCTTGACCTCACACGTCGCTGGAATACACTAACAGTTCCCGGTCCCGGACGTTGCAGTTCAGTGAGTATTCAATTCGATTTAACGCAACAAAGTGAGGAGAGTCCTGCCTGCCTGCCTGCCTGTCTGCCTGTCTGCTGGTTGCCAACAAGTCAACGGGCAGGACGACGACGCACGTAATCAGCCGACTTCGGACTTTGGATTATTTCATTTCAACTGCGACCAACAAATGACAAAAAAAAAGAAAAAAACACGAAATCGAAACCCACAACACAATGGCAGGCTCTCCTTCATTTGTCGAGGCATTCCGGGGCCGGGTCGGGACAATAAATAATTGTGGCATGACAATCACGTATTAAAAAGCCAAAATTGTTCGGAGGCACGTTCCCCTTTTCATTGTCGAAACTGAAATACATACCACCGACCGCTGCTGCCGCGCCGTGACACCATCATCGTTCCAATGGAACTATCCATCTGACGCAAGGCACCAACCAGCAGCAGCTGCCTGCTAAACGAATTGGAGTCATGCAAAGTAGCAGCAGCAGGACGAAACGCCAACTTTTCATATCTTAGCCCACAACGCTCTGGCATTGGCGCTGGTGAAAAGTTTAAGTGTTTCTGTGTTTCTGTGCCCGGGAAAGGGTTGTTGGCTGCTTCGCATTTTACCCCACCAAATGAAGGGGGTGGCACTCGCTAGAGGTATGCTTTAAATCTATTAAGGACCTATGTAGCGATATTCAAAAGTCCGATAAAATTTTATGACATCATAAATTCCGGTGTAATTTTCCTTTCTTTTGTATGTACGTATGTATTTCTTTTCGGGCTGGCTTGACGGGACTTTTAGCGTCCTTTTTAGTTGTTTTTTTTTTTCTCTGCGTTTTGCGTTTTCTGGTCGTCATCGTCGTGTGCGCCGAGTTGTGAAACAAGGAGGCGTCAGGCCTGGCAGCTGTTAAGCTTTTGAGTGAATAACAATTAGGGTAGTATATTTAGAGTTTTGCCAAAAGGATATCAGCGGAACGGGGTGGATTGGTGTGTAACCTGATGCTGATTGGGTTTAATGTTGAAGGCGGATTCGCCGATAATCACAACAGGTTGTTTGTTTTTAATGAAGACATTATTAAGTTAATTGGATATACGCAATTACGGCAACACTGTACGGGTACATTGGCAATAATTATAAATCCTTTGCAACTATTCAAAGGAGAGAGAAGTTCGCTGCTTTCCTCCTTGGAGCAATGAGATCCTAGAATTCCATTGTTTTCAGATATCATTTGTGATGTTGATGTTTATGTTGATGTTGATTTGGATAATGTTGTTTTGAGTACAAGCTATAGGGTTACTTGTCAATTAGTTTTTTACGTTGATGTCCTCGAGGTAACGCACTCGGTTTCTGGTGGTGACTTTAATATTCATTAGATACTTTCTTATTATTGTAGTACAGTGATTGGTATCTGTATTTGGAATAACGTACAACATTTGATTAATCTCAACTTCAGGTTGTGAATGACAAGAATGCTATTCAACGATGAAGTATTATAGGTAAGCTGAGGCCTTCCGACTTTGCCAAAAGTCATGGCTACATTGGGGGTTAGTCAAGGAAATCATTGTGATGGGAAGGCTTTCCGGGCAATCCTCTAAAAACTGTGGTTCTCCCCTTTACTAGAAGGAGGACTGTTAGTAGCCTAACTCAGCCAGTATTAAAGGATGCCATTATCTAGATCTCTAATGAAACCAAATATTTAGGAGTAATCTTGGATTAACAAATTTTTTGGTCAGAGGATACCAAGTCGATCCAATCGGTATCAATCTTCTGAGAGTGTGAGGTCACTTATCAAATACGCTTGGCGTCACCAGATACTCTGCTAGAATCCTAGAAACCTCCTCTTGGTACTTATGTATATCATAGACTGTGTAATTGAAGCAACCTATTCACTTAGACAGGAATTTTTAATGAACATGCACGGCAATTGTACATATTCTGTCTAAGGCAAAGACGCCGGAACCTGTTGTGTGAACTTAAAGTCGAGCTTCCCTACGTTCAGAAGCGGCTTCGGCCAAAGTATGAGCCTGAACTAGGCTTGTCGAATTTGCACGTATATATGGTGTCTTTATGGAGACCGTCAACACTTCACTTCATGTCTCGTTAAAAGAGTATACTGGAGGGATCAGAGTATCTACGTCTGCTAAACACCTTACTCATTTCCAAAATAATTGGAGAATACAAGAACTGTCTGAATTCGGTGACGAGGCTAAACTCTGTGACTCTGTCTTGATCTCTGGTCACACTGGATTCTCATGGGATGGGATCTTGGTGAGATTGCTAGACGACGATTACATGATAATCCCTGATGACTGAAACCTGCGTCAGGGCCTTTATCGACAGTTGGATTTCTTACGAATACAATTGTATCTGCCACGGCTCTGTGAGAATTTAGTGTTATTTTTGTTGTACCCTAGAAGAAAAGAATGTAGAAGTTAACCATATTGGCGGTATGACGGGATACCTCGCTTTTTCTAAACTTAAGGCTTAAGTGACACTACTGTCTTCGATGTGGACAGGATGGCGATAGAAAAACAAACAGATAGATCATGTACTAGAAATTATGTTCCTTAAAATCCGGGATAATAAATTCCACCCCTCGCCCGAAATGGAACTTTGGTAAAACTTTATAGCAAACCTTCACCTCTGAACTTGACTCTTGTCCGGTGGATACCTGCGACTACTGAAAACTACGGTTAATTCGTTGGAAATGTAATGTCAACCGAAAAAAAAACAAATTTCACATGGTTTTCGAAGAGAATACATTCCTGGATGGCTTTATGTACGCGACAGAGCGTGAGTTCTTACATGGAAGATCTCCTATAGTCACTAGACGGGTCACGCTTATCTAAATGGAAAAAAACCTGAATTTCACTTGATCTAACAGGAATGCATTGAGTATAATGCGGAAACTCGGTTGGACAAATTCAATCTTACCCCACAAGCCCAGGATCGACCCGGGACTAGTAGTAAACCATATTGCTGTCAAGCTAGATCGGATAAAGAACACAAGTGGCTCAAGTGGGCAGTGCGTTAGACTACCACCAAAAGTTTATTCACGGCCCCACCTCTCGCGACCGTCTGACAAACATCGGAGAGTATAACTATCAAGAAAAATGTTCTCAAATAAAACATTACCTTTCGGACATGGCATTAAACAGTAGGTCCCTTCCATTCGTGTAAAGAATATAACACGCACAAAACGAATGGTTGTGAGAAGATAGACCCTGGGTCCAAGGACCAATTTGTATTATTTTTCTTTTGTGATTTAAATCCGGGAAAGCCGCCGAGTAATCGCGCTCCTTAGTATCTGCTATAAAATCCAAGAGTCCCTTATCCACAATAGGGTTGATTGGGCCCTAAACGAAACCATTCCTGGTGAACGGATGGTTTTCGAAAAGGATGTAGCAGTACTGATCAAGTTTCAGACCTGACAACCCCTATCAAAAAAGTTAAAACAAGCTCCTTGTTCGTAGATTTAACTGCTGTATATGACAGTGCCTGGTAAGCTGGTATGATCCACAAACTCTTGAAAGTTGTACGTTGCAAAAGAACAGTAAGTCTCAACAACATGCTCAGCAACCGCTCCTTTAATGTATTTATCAACGACAAAGAGGATAGGCTCAGAAGAGATTTCGAAGTTCCTTGCATATATTTCAAAAACTTGAGGGGTACACCTAGAGTGACCAAAACGGAATCAGCCTGTTTTAACCTAAACAAAGAGTCGGCCCATATCCCACTAGAAGTTGAGTTCAACGGCTCCGCTCTTTAGCACAATGAACACAATGGATAGGACTCTCTCATTTAAACATTTTTCATTAAAACATCGCTGCGTAACTCAAAATGAGAAATACATAAATTGATCCAAAAAGCTGACATCTAACTACTGGGGACCCTTACCTGGTACACTCCGCGCTGTAGTCCTTGGACTGTTGTACTTAATTGCCGATGGCAAGGTGGGACTGTTATAGATCTGCTGGACATCTTCCATTCAGAAGCTTTTCTGGAATTCAATTTCACTTTAACAAATTGCTTTCCAGTGCGAATTTCGAGTTTACTTAACTCAATGTTTCGTAGGTTCTGTAGTCCTTAGAAAAATGCTGTCTAGAACCGTATGTTTAATAATTCACTAGTGAGATAGGAACTTTAAGGACTAGTCACAGAAAGAGATTTTCAATTTCTTCTTCACCAGTGGAGTACGGACTGGATGACTATCCACTTCTCTTCTACTATGAATTCTGGCAAAGATTAAAGCCCTTTTATTTGTACTACCTTCATTGTTGGGTACAATCTCTACTGTATCTGCCGTGTCCTTAGGCTGCGACTACTTTATAAGGCTTTCTCTATTTCTTTTCACTGAAGTCAGGCATCTTTTGTAAACAACGTTTTTCTCCATCCTTCCTCCTTGTTTTGCTGATATTCCCGCTGCGTTTAAAATCTGATAAAAATTTACCTTCGTGTCGATTAATGACCATCCTTTCCCACCTCTGCTTAAGGATTGGTAAGAAAATACCCCAACCATTGTCCAACACTTCGAGGCTTGAGGATCTAATTTTGTTTTTCTTTTTCGAGTAAATAGCTCGCCATTCATGTCCTGTACAATGCCTATGGATCTGTGGATAAACTTCTTAAGCAGCAAATACTCTCAATAAATTGGAATCATTAAGCTGCTAAGCACTATCATCTCAAGCAGCTGTTTATACTTTCGCACGCTATACCTAAAACTTAAATAGTAGTTTCTTGCCATCTCTCCCATCATTCGTTAGTTTAAATGCATCAAACGATTGCATTTTCCTAGCACTATCATCATCATCATCATCATCGTCGTCGTCGTCGTCGTCGTCCTAGTCATCAACAGGAGCAACAGTAACTGAAACACGAATAACGACTTAAACACCGCACGATTTCTCGTTCACAAGAAACTCTCATTTCGCTATGGCCATCACACCACAATTCTTACAAAACAACTTGAATGCAATTCAGCCCAAGCGATGATAATCCTTAAAGCTGATAAAAAATATTTTTTTTTCCTTTTTTTCTTCCTAGACAAGATGAAACACCGAAGCAGTTGTGTGCTACCCACATGGTTACGATTTTCACATTCAATTCAACGAATTGAATGCAAGTAAACAGATCAGCGCGCTGTGCAACCTCAAAAGGATACCACAGGATAAACCCGAGCCAAGCTGTAGGAGCACACAAGCAAACGTGGTGTGTGTACCTGTCGTGTTACAACTTGAGAACTGGAGAAAACTCCAAGTGAGAGTTCATATCTTTTTGATAACCCTTTGGCTATTAAGGTGCATTTCGTGAGAATTCTACCGAGGACCAAATAAAACGATAACACACCATTTTGTGGAGTATAAAGGGAACAGTAAGACAAGGATTCTTATCTCATGGCACAGCATGCTGTGTGTGCAGAAAATAAGAATTCACTCGTTTCCCACTCTTTCGCATTCATAAATCTATTACTAGATACATCTTTTGCAATCAAGTGGGTCCTTATCCTCTTCAACCTCGGAAAACGAAAGAAAGAAACGAAAATGCAAAAGGAAGCTTTGCTGGCCAGTCACACACTCTCATAATAATAAATTGTAGGTGGTGGTAGTGTTGGTGGTGGTTGTATGGCACACTCTCCTCAACCTGAAACTGAACACACAAATTGTTTACATTTCCTCGATAGATCCTTCTTGGTCACCGATGATGTTGCTGCTGATGATGATGATGAGGATGATGCACTAGGATACACCCTCCTTGTAGATAACAACAGGGGTGATTTAAACGTTTTTTTTGTGCACAATTGTTTGTTTATTTGTGTACTCTGCTGTGGTATATCCTGCGAACAAAAGAACAGAGCATACATACACACACACGAAAAAAAAATACACTTCTCTTCTTTAGGACACAGACTAAAAAAACACACAACTCTCCGACAAGGATTCGAGTGCCTTCGAGGGGCCATCGAAGCATCTGGCTCCCTCCCTCCACCCACTCGTGTGGGAAAACAAATCTAACTTGCGATCTGAAAAGGATTTCATGAGTGTGTGCCTGAGCATGTGTGTGTTATCTGAAATTAAATCTCGGTTGAGAATAAAAATTCTCGTTATTATTGTATGAAAGTGTGACTCCATTTCTCATAATAATCAGCATCTTATGGTGGGTTAGGCATGTGGGGCGGGCGTGCTCCTTTTTTCCTTTTTTCCTGTGGATCTTGTATTCTTGTCCTGGCATCGTTCTATCCACAAAACTTGTTGTTTGTCGTATATGAGTTTGCACTAGATTGTGTGTGATTTCGTTTTTCTCTTTTGGTGAAAGTGGGTGAAAGGCGAATGAGAATATGAAGGATAAACATGTCCTGTCATAGTTTAAGTTGTGATTTTGTATGATAGACGAGCTATGACATCACACACAAACACAAACACAGCAGAAGAGAGAGAGAAGGATTACGGCATTCAATTTGATGATTTATCGAAAAAGGATGTGACAGGGTTAATTTTTGTTTTTCGTGTACGAGTGTGTAGATTATTTCTCTTTCATTTTCTCTTTCGTTTGCAAAGGGGTTTCGTTCTTATTTTGGGATGGGTATGCCTAAAGGGGCAACGAACTTGGTTTGGTTTCGAAAAAGATGGATTATACTCTGTGCCATTGAAATTTCCTTTTGCAACAGGATATGCTTTGAAATTTTAAAGTTCATATACTCGTAGGTACCTGCAGGGTATTCTGGAAAATAATTGTGAGGTTATAGGTCTAGCAGTTCCAGACTGGGGTTATCTATAAAACTACTCGCTACTGAAACTAACATTACCCATCGGACAAGGAATGATCACTTGTTGACGATTTTGGCTACTGTACCCATTCTAAGATTTGAAGGCGTTCCTCGACTCGCAGAGTAAAGGACATCAAAACGCCAGACTCCAGAGAATTTATGTGACATAATGGGATTAAGTGAATTGAAATGGACGCACGGAGAAAGGTTTTTGAAAACCCGTTTCCGGACTAGAGTATGACAATATCCAACGAAATTGATCTTTTGGTCATCAGTCGATGTTTTATAAGTTGTCTCTTGGCCGTTTGAAACATATGGGGTGCCGATAATGGGATTTCACGAAATAGCTAAACTGAAATTATGAACAACATACGTTCAAAAACAACGCTAGAACATCAGAAATATTATTCGCGGGCACAAAACGGTTCAGGGAAAATTAAAGTTACACCCTGATTGAGAATAGGGTGACATATGATAGGTCTAAGTTTCACATACCGCACAGAAGAAAGCTGTCTAAAGAATTCGAGATTCTGAGTGGAGTCAGGTAAGGTTGCATTCTAGTTCTTATGTTGTTTTGATTGCTCATTAGTGATGTGCTTGTGTTTGGTCTGTCATAGGGAAATGAAGTAATTTAATGAACGTTTTCATGTTTCAGTGATTGGAAGAGCAGAAGAAGATGTCGCAGTCTGACCTTTGGAATGTTGTCCAAAACATGCAACAGCAATGCTATTAGCTTGAGATGCTTTTTCATGACAGTCTATTTCATAGCTATTCTATTCGTGTAAAGAATATAAAACTCACAACATAAATGGTTGTGAGAAGTTAGGTCCTGCTTCACCAGAGAATAGCTCACGAATCTATGGGCACTACCATTCAATGACGAAAGTGGCAATGAATCGATGAAACACTTCGAAAAGGTTACAGTGCCATACCAAGGCACCCGTATCAAATATGTGAGAAAAGTGTGAGGCTAAGACAGCCTAGTCTTTGTGATCTTGGTTCCAATTAAATAAATAGTTTCCTCTACATTTACACTACAGTGTTTTACAACGTCTAAGGATATCCAGTTTTTGAACGATTGGGCAGCTTGTATTCAAGGTAGAAAAGTTGTTACGATGTGAAACTCAGGTATTCGTCTTTGGGAAATGTCTGAACTAATTGGGGAGATTTGGATGAAGTTATCACTTTCATTCGTTCGGAATTTTCAGGAGGGAGATTTTCGAGCTTCTTAAGTTTTAAATATTTCATTGGAATAGGCCAACTTTCGTGCAATAGAACTGTGTTTTGGACCTATAGCTACAGGATGGTAATTGAGTTATCATGGTAACTTTCTTACCACGTAAATAGCCTGATTATGAGAGACAACAGTCTCAGGACCTCTTCATCGACTTTAAAGCCGCATGTGATAGCATTCAACGTTTGGACCTCTTTAAGGCAATGGCTGAATTCAGAATCGCAGCAAAACTAATTCAGCTGTGACGTGTAACGCTGGAGAACACGCTATGCAACGCCCAGCTCTTTTGAACTTCTCCAAAAAAACACTGGACTTCGGCAAGGAGATGCGCTGTCATCTGTTTTATAGTGGAGCAGATGGTGGCTCAGTTGGAAACTAAATATTCAAGACCGTGTTAGGAAGGCCTCGATTGCCCTCTATTTATGTAGGAACGTTATAGGCCCAAAGTGGTGTCTCCAGCCCCGGATTGTTCACTGGATATAAACGGCAGTTGCCAGACCCATCCTTGTATACGGAGTACTAGCCTGGTGGATGGCACTCTACAAGAAAAGCAACATTGCAATACTTGAGAAGATTCAAAGGCTATCCTGCATCTGTAATGTAATGGGGGCCCTTGAACCACTCCTTAGCTGCACTAGAAAGTATTCTCCATCTTCTTCCCGTCGATTTCTTTGCAAGCTGATGGCGGCTTAAGAAGCATTACGGCTTAGGGAATTCTTGCAACTGACTCGTGGAAATATGGTCCATGCAAGCAGCCTAAACGGCCATAACACTATTCCTAGTAATTAGGAGTACATTGTGCCCTATCTGGACTTTAACGTCAAGTGTAAAACCAAGATTCCCAGCAGAAGTGTTTGGGAATCGAGAGATCCAAGGCAGAGTCTGGAACACGTGCGAGAGTTTACTCCAATGCCCTGGATATTTGTATCACCACACGACTGTCGGACCAGTGTAGTGTATTTCAAGCAAAAGTCACAGCAGTCTATGAAGCCGCGACCTGGCTTTCGATTAAGTCGATAGAGTTGAGCGCTATTGTTACCTACATAGATAGTCAATCTATGATAAAAGCCTTGGAATCCCCAATAATTCCATCCAAGTTGTTAAAACAATGCAGTGGATCCCTTAACGAGATCGCTGCCAGGTGAGAAGTATCTCTGTGCTAGGTTCTAGAGCATAAGGATATTTTAGGCAATTATAAGGCAGACGAGCTAGCTAAGAAGGATACAGAACGGAACCTCCGTGACAATAGGAGGGAACCATTAGCACCTTAAATCGATAATATTCCAATTAGATGCGGCAGCCTTTAAAATGGGAAGCTGTAGAGACGTGCAAGACAAAGAAAACATGACACATTTTCTGTGTACCTATTCTACGCTATCGGTCTTGAGAAGAACCGCCCTAGGCGAGTACTTCTTTGAAGATCTTAACGATCTAGCTAGACTTGACTTAAGTAAAATAAATAGCTTTGTCATTTGGTCAAACTGGTTTAATGCCTAAAGGGCGACCATACTTGATCGGCATGGGTTTACACAGAAACTGGTTGGCCTGCCTCCTGTCCCATTTGGGAAGTCTTGGACTTTCTTCTTGGTTTAAGTGTGTCCAACTTAATACGGGTGGCACTATTTTTAAAAGTCAAACGCAAACGACATAGACATCATTGGTTGCTTCAAGCATATCTTTTTAGACGCTTTCAGGCCAATCGATAAACACGGGAAACGACTTGGTCTTGAAGTAAATGAGTTGCTGTTAATAAACAAACTATTAGCCAACCGATTAGGACTAAACGTCACAGTTGACAGCTACTACTTCGAGGTAGTTAAGAATTTCATCTACATACTACGGAGTCGTCATCAACTCCACGAATGATACTTTAGTAGAGATCCAACGAAGGGCCCTTTTTGGAAACCGGTGCTACTTGGCAAAATAGATGGGGTAGCTCGGAATTAACTCTTTACTTGGAAAACAAAATATCTGTCCTCAGAACAAATATTGAGGACTGTGGAACGCAAAATTTTTCATTAAATAGTTGGTCCTGTTTGCGAGGAGGGCGAATGGAGTAAAAGGTACAACTTCGAGTGTTATGAGCTGTACCATTATGTGTTTGTAGTCTAAAAACCAAAGATAGGGCGACTACATTGCCTCGGTTCCATCGAGCAAATTGACAACAATGCTGCGATTGGTCCAGAATATTGGAAGCTACTCTGTGTCAGGTAGATACTCCATATGGTTGTGGTGTCCGTTTGATAAGTTTTGAATTGTTTGGTTAGTTGTGCGATTATGACGATATAACTATCTGTTTGAAATCCTAACCTTGAAATGAAAAACTTTTTATATGTATGTACGTGTGGGTCTTGGGCAAGTTTGTAATGCACTTTTTCTTCTAAAAATTTAGGTTGTCATCGCCACTGTCGCCTTTGAAACCCAAGATCATACTGAACACACTTTTTGGGGGGCTAACTCAGTCGAAGGTGTATTGGTCACGCTTCACCTCGGGGAAACCACTTGTCTGATCACGGTAATCTTTTAAAAAAGTTTCTTCGATTCTTTGAAGTGTCAAAGGCATCACCTTTATCCCAGAAGTCGTAGTAAGTATGTAGATTGTATTCTAAACAGAAAATTTCAGAAAATTGACTCCTTTCAACTTGTTGAATTCAATTTAAACCCAGTTATTCCTTATGAGCCAACTCATGATGGTCGAGCTCACCTCGACAAAACCAAACTTCCCTACTGCGTGCGCTTAAGTAAACGTAAATATTTCAACTCTCGGCATCCTTTAAGCGTCATAATTCTTTTTACCAAATCTACTTAAGTTTAGTCACTTTATTTCGAGATTATTATTTCCTCCGCTTCCAGTGTATTTATGTACATCCTGCATCTGGGTCCTTCATTAAGCCCACCTCAAAGCAAAGAGCGTTCGTTCCCCTCTCACATTAATTGCAAAATTATCCTAATGGCTACGAATTAAAAATTCCTTTGATTCTCGCTGCTCCATCCATAATTCACTGTGGGCGGATTTGTGTGTTCTGTGTTTCGTGTTTCGCCGCCTCCTTCTACTTCTACTTAACCCAAAGTGTAGCCATTTGTTTTGGCTCAAAAATTCACATGTTCTCGCAGTGTATTTAGAAGGCGCGCACCCTCAAGGATATTCACCAAAACACCGGAGTGCATAAAATCTCCAACACTCCAGCAAATACGAGTAGCATGGATGCCTTTAAAGTTACCCCCGCATCAGGCAAACCAAACAAAAAAGGTCTTCCCTGGATCTCTGGCGTTTAAAGTCTTCTGGGCATTTCCGTCATAAATGTTGGGTGGTGGTGCTGTGTCGGTCGTTGGTGGTGGTGGTAAGCTTACTGGACGATGCGATGGGATGAGGAATGGCTCAAACGCAGTGTGCCGTACTGTGGCGTGTTCCCAGCTTGTGCATTCGTTGTTTTTATGGAGGCAGATTTATTATTTGAAGATTTTTAGGACGGTTTTATACCCGTTCTCCAAGTGCCAATAAATTTTCGCATTCATCCGAAGAGAATATACTGACTGGCTGGCTGGCTGGCTGACTGTGTGGCTGGTATGGATGGTATGGATGTTGGATGGATGGCAGTACGGGCGGGAGGGTATGAAGAATGTGAATAGACGTTACTTTTCCAATTGGCCGTTTGTCTGTTGTGGCCACTTTGTGATTGTTTGCAACAACGGCGCGCTGCGATGGTTGGGAGTTCGAAGGGCTGCCTTCGTATTGCGTGGTAACGACGCAATTAGACTGGTGTATATTGCCCATTCTATGTTTAAACCAATTGCTGGTGCTGCTGGACGCACTCGTTATTCTGTGCGGAATGTATTATGGGTGGACTGGGGCTTTTATTGCCATTTATTGCCGCATCAATTCTTGTTTTCGTAGCAATAGAAATATTATTGTAAAGGATTGCTCTGGATGAGTTTATTGCGTATACTCTTCTTCGAGTATACGAAGGAATCGAATCGAATCGAATCGACGGCGACGCAAACTTAATGTCTTTTATTGGCAATTTCGAGATGTATGTATGTATGGGCGGCTGCAAGCGAAACAATTAAATTGAGTGTTTTGCCAATATACTTGATTATCAATTTTGGGAACTTAATTTTTTCGTTTATTTACCCATGAAAAAATTTTAGGCACGTTTATCGATTGTCTGGCGAAGGCAATGAGATTTTTTTTTAAATCAAAAGATTTATTATCTCGTGGTCTGTTTGAAACATAAAATTAAGTGGGTGTTGCGGTTAAGTGGCCATGACTGTAGAAAGGTCTGTTGATCCTATTTTTTTTGTCCTTTGGTTCGTGTGGTATATCTACTCACAAGCCGGCTGACTGCTGTTGTTTCGTTCATTCATACCAAAGTGTAAGGTGCAGCGTGCTGCAAGATACAATGATGAAGGATGTGGATAACCTTCGTTAGATCTGGAATGATTTTACCATTCAAAAACTTCTATGGGGGACTGAGTAAAGAGGAATCTTTGAAATGGAGAATGGAAATTATTTATTCCGAAAGCGTTAGTGGTGTTTTTCTGTCTCGGGCATCATATTGCTATATTGCCCAAGTTTGATATTCAATTAGCTGCCACACGTTGCTTCGTTTTCAATCGAACACTAAGGTGCATGTATCTACACCATAAAATAGCAAGCATATGATGAGAAACCCATACAAGTCTCCTTGGTTATCCCATAGATAGAAATATACTTGATCCTTAACTCTTGCGCTCGTAATTGACTTAAACCCTGAATTCTTTACTGGAATATACTTCTTTTGTTTTGACCTCGTAAAATTGCTGATTGTATCTATGTTACTTTAGCTCTAACGTTGACAGGATGATAATGTAGTTGTAGATGGTAATGGAATGCAATAACATTTCGCCCTTAATACTATCTTGATTTCATGTATGCTGTTGGCTGCCATTATCCCAGTAGAACGTCGCCAGTTCGGCAGTTCGTCAACATATGTATTTATATATTTAATACCAAATGATATCTTACCGAAAATATCTTCCTAGATAAATAAGTTCATCTTGAAGAAAGCCTTGTTAAGTTAAGTGACTGTCCCGCTCGGACATAGAAACACTTTTCGAGATTTGTTTATTTTTCTCGTGTCTACATCTTCTACAGAAATCTTTGAAGGGAGCAGGCAATATCCTGTGAGGATGCCAATTGAATACTTCAAGCTTTCCTTAGAAGCGGAAATAAGTCCTTTCGTTTTGTTCTAATCCATATTGTCTCAGATTCTGAACCACTCTTTGCTTAGGTTTGGAATATTTCATTCAATAGTTGTGGTGATAATACTCCACCCTGCGGGGTATCCTTATACACCAACCTTTTTGTTAGACATCACTCCAGCTCAGCACGTATATATGTATGTATGTAAGTTCAGCTTAAGCATTTGCTCGATTCAATAGCAAACACTGCCGTTACCTACAGCCACCTAGGTCAGACTGGACAGACCGGTCTGGTCTGGAGGGTGGGACTAAGCTCAGGGCACTGCGTGGGTCACAGGTGGCAGATAGTGAACGGCTGAAACAGTTGGGAAACACAGGTTAGCTGTGAATATCCAATAAGTAGACCAAGAACAGAGAAGTAGGCCGTTGCTAAAAAGGCACAGGAATCACTAGCGCCGTCTCCAAATAAGTGATGCTTACCCATGTTGTGCCTATGTGGGATATAGAGAGATTTAAGTAGCCTAGGTGTACCCTCCATAACGTGAGGTTCAGAAAGAATGAACTAGCGAGACCCAGATGCACTCGCTACCGCGTGAAGTTCCGAAGGGTCAGCTGCATCTACATGTGTACCTAAATAAAAAAATAAATATGCCATTAAGACTGAGCTCAGTGACATCTTTATTACGACATACTGGAAAGCGAGTCGGTGAAACCTTGTTGAAATGAATTTCAGACTGCCGTTGAAACCATGGCAGGACTCAAAGGACGCTCAATGTCTCTTTGCCACTCAGTTGGTAGCGTAGGTATAGATATAATATTCCTGGTTAAGCTGGCTCTTGTACAAAACCCCAATAGGGCTTGTGTCAACCCTTGCATGGACTCCCTGCTTCAGAGATAACCATGGGATAATTAGGTGACTACACATCCGAATATTGATAATGGCTTTAAATGGGGACACACTCGAAATTAATACAAAAAAAAAAAAACAGTCGGCCGACGTTAGGAATATAGAAAACAAGGTCACCAAGGAGAACCCCATCCTTAGGAGTTTCAGATTAGGTAGGTCACCGATAGCCCAGGCAGCAACTCAAACCAGACCTCAGATAGTTATCTGTCTTCCAGATATTAGGAACATGGTGGACATGATAGGAGCTGGCAGAAACCTATCCATTTACCATCCCATGAAAGATGCTACTGAAAGTGATAACATCAAACCCTTCTATGAGCTGTCTGCATTCGAGATGCATGACGACAGAACGAAGGAGGAAGAAAGAACAGTGCGTCCCAGACAGAGGTTGATCTAATCAGCATTGCCTGGTATACTCCTGTTTCCGATGGACTACAAGTTTGCTGTCAACTCTGAAAAGACTTTTTACTTTGGGTCGGGACTGTCATATATTTCTACATCCTGGCGAACTGTTAGAGTGGCTTTACATTTGTATGTACATAAGTATATCAAAAGCTTTGATAATGTAAGGGTACTTTTGGTAGATCCTAGATCCTGGTCTCATGGATATGCCGTCATATGCAATGACACCAAAAATTTGAATACTGCGCGAATTTAAAGTAGAATTGGGTGAAAATCTCCGATGTGATACGTTTAGTGCGTTAAAGGATCCCTCATATCAAAGATCTAACATGGCCTAGGAAGTCAGCCTTGAAATGTAGACAAATACAATCTAGTGAATGCGTCTTTAAGTCACCCAGCACAGGAATAATAAATCTGACAACACTTACACATTCAACACAACAAATAATGACGAATTCATGTTCCAGAATAATACATTAAATACCCACGTTCCACTTTCCATTCCGAATGTCATGATTCAAATATTACTCAACGCATAATTAAAACTGACAGTTACATTTAACATTCCGTACATTTTCTTCTCTTGTCAAATACATTCATTTTTTACACAAAAAAACGCAAAAAAAAAGAAAACATTTCCAACATATGTACATATGACTTAAGGTCGAAAAGTTTAAAACGAAAACGGTGGAACGGTGACTCCTTATGACAAGGAAAAAACATTTTCGACACGTCAAAACAAACAAGGCAGAAAACCTTAATTGACATTTATACGGCGCTTGTCATAATCAAGGTTGGCATCTCTTGTTTGGATACTCATCCTTGGAAATTAAAAACAGACATACTTACATACAAAAAATAAACATTTTGTTTAAATTTCCTGGTACCGCCATGGTACGGAGGAGTGCCTCCTCCTCCAGGCCCCAATGGTCGTCGTTGTCGAGAAACTTTAAAGACAAAGTCAAAAACTTGGAGATAGTACTCCTCCCGCCCTGAACGCACCCACGCGTAGTACTAATTTCTTCTCGGATATTGTGTCTTCATGTTATATCCTTATTATCCTGCTGGCACGCACACGCACACACGCATACGATTTGGTAAACACACTCAAGCCACATGGCCACGGGCATAGTTATTGTAAAATGTAATTTTGTACAGTTTCATGTCTCTTTAATGGTGTGTGGCAGCACGTCCCTCATAATGTAGCTGACATGTTTCCACTTCCACTTCCAACCAACCAGCCTACCGTCATTATTATTATCCTGCTATAGGAATGATATTCCATCTTTAACTTCCTGCTACTAGTCGTCGTCGTCGTCGTCGTCGTTGTCGTTCATCGTCTGATACAGTGTATATGTACGTGCGTGCACAGGAAGCACAGTATTCCAACTCTATGCCGCAACAGATTGAATTGCAACATTCTGTATATGTCCTTTCTTTAAGCAAATACACAAGTGTGTACACAGGCGGGAATGATTCGAAGGACGAGAGATTGTTCCCCAAGAAAGAGGCCTGGTAATACACACACTGCTCACAAAAGAGAGGACATATTACACCGGAAATACTCCCCAACAAATTCATGGCTGATGAATGAACACATAGGCACAAGGATACGCTTCGTTTTTCATCAGCAGCAGTAACGAAGTTGCCCCCGGGGCCTTTTGTCGGCGACGACTACAACGACGACGATGACGACGACGATGATGATGATGATGATGACGATTCTATATACCATCTGAGCCATTGTTTGCCATGTGGTAATAGTGTTGGTGATGTTGGCTTTTGGTTTCGAGCATGAGAAGAAGAAGAAATCTTCTAGAGGAAGCTGCTCCGAGTCATTTCCTATGGACTGTCAACCCTGTAGTAGCTCATGGTTGGTTAAATATTTCGTTTTTGAATTTTAATGTTAGGTATTCATTTGTGCGGCGAAATTAACAAAAACTCACTCAGCTCCTTGTTGATGGGGACATGATTTGCAAACAGACAGAATCGGGCCAAAGAATAACGAAATGAAAGATTCTCTTCTTCCCTTTCTTGTTTATTTTGGCAAAAGGCAAAACCAAAACCTCTGTGCATTGGCATTCCTGCAGTTCCACCAAAAAAAAGGACTCTTCTCACCACCGCCACCCACTAGTTAAGTCAAAGAAAATTGAAATAAATGAAAGATGGTCTACTTACAGTACAGGCCTCTTCCATTCATTTTTGCGAAGAACTATCGATTTTCCGCACTAGCCCCGTTTACGATTAATAACATTTCACAAGGACAAAAGATTGAGATTTGCTTGACGCTTTCTTCATTAATTACATAATTAATTCATTCCATGACTTCCGATATAATAAAATTTAAAGAGGGGTTGTACAGAGGTCGATTGTTGCGGATTAATGGATGAAAAATGGTTAGCTATTAATTTCAATTAATAGAAAAAGGGTTTAATGGATTCAAAAACGAAATGGCTCATTATTTAAACGGTGTGTACGTTGTTTTACATTGTTGTTGCTGGGGCACCAGCATCAGTAGCAGCAGCAATAGCAGCGGAAGGACATCTTAATGGGTGAATCGGGTGAAATTTTAATCAATGGGGAAAATTTAACGATCTTAAATGCAGAATAGGTACGAAAAACTTCAAGCATAAATGGAAGAAGTTTTCTATAAATATTGAATGCCACAGGGAGAGGTTTTAAGAAAATGGCTTACGGTAGTAAAAAAATATTTAAGGCGATATAATTTTTTAACACTGGTTTAGGTTAGAAGATGTCCTATGCCTATGTCCACATGGAGATGTGGTGGAGTATACATACTTCTCTATTTACTCTTCTAAAGAGGAGGTTTCTAGGCTGTCCGAAAGTATTCTGGATCGAAATAGATTCCAGTAGTCATTGTGGAGATATTGCATCAATTGCATTCTTTTCTCGTTTATACAGCTTCTGCAGATTGTTATTTATACAGCATCTGAGAGGAGAAGTGAAAAGAAGTCTTGATTCTGCCAGCACCAAGTTCTAGTC
Organism: Xylota sylvarum; assembly: GCA_905220385.1. NCBI lineage: Eukaryota > Metazoa > Arthropoda > Insecta > Diptera > Syrphidae > Xylota > Xylota sylvarum. The sequence continues at coordinate 24,907,458 of LR999958.1, forward strand.
AAAGTGTACGAGATCATGTCAATCATGATGTGTAGCACTGAGATACCTAAACCACTTCCACTAGCTAAACCCTCAAACTTATGGAAGCACAGCCGGGCTAACTGAATGTCAGTAATATGCATCTCAGAAGTCTAGCAAGAGCTCTTCAGAAGGACAGTGGATGAATTTAATCGAATAAACAGTGACATCCAGAGCCAGACCTTATTTGGCTCAGCTCAATATGGATCTTTCAATACTAAGGCAGGATCTTGAAAAGAGAGCCATAATTAAGTCAACGTTAGTAGTTATCTCCCCTAAAAGGGTTAGAGACATTGATGTATCCGGTCTCTTATTTTAAGAGTTTCTACTAAAAACCTGACCCTCTAGATTGGTAGTTCTAGGCCTGGATTTCGGATAAAAACTACGACGCCAGTAAACGTGATAAAGACACGGATCTGCACGTAGAATGTTTGAATTCTTAACAGACCGCCTAGTTGAATAATTAGTAGAGGCTCTGAAGTGCTATAAAGGAGATATTACCGCCATCCAAGAATGGAACCGACAGGACACAAGCAGGATGGAAAACTACGTTATCTGCTATGGGAATTGCTATTGAAGATAGACTTAGGTATGGAGTTTTGAGTTTTAGATATGTGAAACAGCGACAACAACGTCAACAATATCCTGACAAGAGCTGATGCCCCTACAGAGGAGGAGGATGACGATACCAAGACAATTTCTACGAGTTCCTAGACGAAACCAAAGATCAGTACCATAGCTATGATGCTAAAGCTATTCTGGGTGATTTTAACACTAAGCTAGTGAGGGAGGACATCTCTGGCAATACTGTAGGAAAGTATAACATGCACGAAAGCACATCTAATGAATTCGAATTCAGGAATCAACTTACTTAGGCGGTGGAACAAAATGTTTCTCAATATTCACAAGGGGAAGTACAAAGCACCTTACTGCAGTGGAAGATGGGTAGAAGACCAAAACAAAAAGGCAGCAATACGTACTTGTGGGACTTACCCCTTCGAATGCAAGGACCTGGGACGGCGGTAAAACTTCGTCGAAGTAAAGGGAATTCACCTCTTCAGCTGCTATGCCTCACCGAGAATGTCTATGAAAGAATACTGTCAGATGCTGGACAGTCTTGTAGCCGATGTACGAAGAAAGTCACCAGTGAGACTTCAATGCATGGGCAGTAGAGTCGAATAGTGCTAGGATTAAGCAAAGAGGTGAGACGTACCTTGAGGTATTTGCTAACCTTGGTCTAGTGTTATTCAATCACGGAAACAGTCATAAATACATTTGACAATGGTATCGCATGTTCCATCATCGATCTGAAATTTGCCAGCAGGTCAATTGCGAGGAAAATAAGATGGCATGTCTCAGAGCTGTATACGCATAGCGAGCACTGCCGCTCATCTTCGAAACAGAGGTTAAAGAATGACCTCAGAACTTCAAGCCCCCGGCGAAAGTACAAAAGTTGGGCTGGAAAACAAATAACGTAGACAATAAAATGCTTGAACACATGGAACATTATGGATATGTGTACCAACGGGTGCAATAGAAGAACAAGCCAAAGAAGCGACGAGGTCCTAATCCCAAGGTTGTGATGCTGCCATGCCATTAAGTGAAAAGGAAATGGGAGGAAACCTGTATATTCATCATCATCAACATCAACGGAGAGCTAAACGTAGATACATAGGAGACAACGAAACTCTGCGAGAACAATTCCAAACAAGAAGAAGAAAACAGCTCTGTATGTTGATAAAGAATAGCAAACGAGAATCTTTTCAGGCAATTAGGGATGAACTACAAAACAATCCATGGGGAAGTGCGTAAAAAATGTCACGTGAACTCCACCAACATGCCTGAACATGGTGCGTGTGATTGTTAGCACTGTATTTCCGGCAATAGATGAAGTCCCGATACTCTTCAAAGAAATACCGATGGAAGCCTGCAACAGAAATCCTAAAAGTTGCAGCAGCGATAAAGACTAACAAGTCACCATTAATGGATAGAATCCCGCACCAGGTTGTGAAAAAATCGATCCAAACAAGGCTAGAGATCTTCACGTAGTTGCATACGACATGCTTAGTGGAAGGCAATTTCCCACTACAGTGGAAAAGGCAAAGGTTGTCCTTATCCCGAAGGGCAATAAGCCACCTGACCAACCATCGTTATACAATCCACAATGGGTAAAGTTCTGGAAAAAATCATGCAAGCAAGACTAGAGCGATACACTGAAGGAGACAACGCGCTCTCCAACCAACAGTGTGGCTTAAAAAAAAAAGCGATACACCATACGGGCAATAGGGGCAGTGCGCGGCATGGGACTGCTTTGAGCCTCCTTAACACTCGACATCAAAAACGCTTTCATCTCAGTTAGCTGGAACTGTATTAGGAGAGCGTTATGCAACCTGCAGACACCCAACTATGTAATAAAAATAATTGCCAGCTACTTCAAAGATCGGACCTTTCACTACGTCATAGAAGAAGGGCCAAAGAAGTACAACATTACATGAGGAGTTCCTCAAGGCTCAGTGCCCTAGTGCTATGGAACATAACGTACGATGGAATCCTGAGAATACTAAAGACAAGCAGTAGTTGTTGTGGCAAAAACGCTGGAAAAAATACCTGAGTAGTCACGTCATCAGAGATATCAGGTCCGGTCTGGAAACATCAGATCTGGAATTCGCAGACCACAAGAGAGAAGCAGCAGGAAAGGAGTAGAACATAATTGATCTAATATCAGAAGGATTTGAGGCTTGAGCTTAAATGTGATAATCATGTGATCCAACATGTATGGCTTCTTCGATGGCATGTGGTTCCAGTAAGCCGGTACCATAGCTACTTTCGTTTAGACGATTTTCGTGCACACCAAGGTTTCGGCTATCATGTCAAAAATACAATTGATCTCTTTGCTGGATTTTATGTAACAGAATTTGAAAACCTAATGGCATTGTTTAATAAAATTTGCTCGCTACTACTGAGCAAATGCTCCCTCTTACTCACGAGTCAAGTATTTTTGCACCCATATACATACTTTATAGTTGAGTCACTGTCACAGTCAACAATATGTGTCCTTGCATAACAAACAAGCGTCAATTTAAAGGACTGATATCTCCATTCATGTTTCGAGTAATTTCAATAAACATGAACTCATTTCAAAAAATCTATTTCAACAGAATGAGCAAGGATATTACTCTCAATCAAAAATAATTCATAATGAACCAATTCAAACTATAGAGGGAGGGTGAAATTGCAGAACTTCACCAATGAGCTCGAATTTGCAGCAATAATTCGAATGCCAGTTGGCATATAAAAATTTCTAAAATTACCAGCATTACTCTCGGGCGCATTATCCAAACGTTCATTCTTCCCAAACAGCCCTATAGTATGCATCGAATCGACTTTCCAAGGCAATATAGCTGAATGTTCGTCGACCAACATTCAAACGATTATTTGGCCAATTTAGGGCGCTCATAAAAATGCTACGAGTATTGCAATACCCTGAGCAACAAAAAGCGGCAACTGGCAAACTGGTGCATGTACCTTCGCATGCAGAGCTCACATCAATGGATGCACAATACGATGATTGCAAGGATCTGCAGCTGTTCATGTGTGTGCTGTTCAGAGCTTCGGGGCCCCGAAAGGAAACGCAAACGCAAACGCAAACGCAAACGAAAACATTTGGTAAATTTCTCCAGAGAAATGACTGCTCGACACAAGTTGGCCATTGTTGTGTCGTCATTCTAGTTCTTGGTCGTTGTCGCTCTCGTCGCCGGAAGTAATAATCGAAGAATCGAATATGCACAAACACCAGCTCCTTGTGGAGGGTCTAATGATAATTGTTTTCGATTCGATTATAACAAAATGCAATTGAATAGAATTACAAAACACAAGTATAATTTGTATTTGTGTTGAATGCGGCAGGACATGCACGGTGTACCGGGTTTGCAACTTTTGTTGAAGTCTCCAGACAGACTCTCAACTGAATGCATTTATATTTGCCATGGAAATAAATCAATAACATCCTTCAGCATGCAGATGAAGATGTACATATGTACGTAGAGAGGATCCTGTGTTGAACTTTCGTGCTGCCTCCGCCGCCGTCACAGTACGATGTGATGGAAGGTATCAGTCGTTTTTTTTTCATTTTCATTCGTTTCGCTTGCGTTCAATTGAATCCTTGAAGATTTCTTAAATTCCCAACTGAGAAATATACGTCCTTCCTGTTCGTCTGCCTTTCGTGTGCATGGTTACACAGAGTATTTATCCGTAATGCTTGTTTCCCCCCATAAAGGAATCGATTGTGCTCTGTGACACAGGAATAAAAGGCTTCGTCGCATAAAGGGGAGTACTTTTGCTGAGCAAGTCATCGGAATGAAAATAAATACCTATACTTGACTTTCTCGGTTCGTCTTCAGTGCAGCCCGACACTGTGTGTTCGTTGGTGCCTCCCCCCCGTAGGGTAAGAAAAGGATAAAGGCTTTGCCACTGAGATTGATTGATATTGTTCACACTCGCATATATTAGACTAGGAAGACATATGGCTGCTTCAACAGTTGCCTTTGCTGCTACTGTAGCCCAAGAGCTGATCGATAATCATTTCGTGAATGAATCTGTCAATTTGGTTGAAAAGTGACGGTATATTGGGAGAAGTTCTTCGTCGTTTCGCAAGGAGTGAGTGAAGACGGGTGCGGAATCATGTTTAAATGTAATACATTGTTCTTTACATTTAAGTGAGAAAAAATGAAGTTGATACTTGAGCTGAAGTCAATGGTTTTGGGTAAGTTGGCATCTCTATCGCACTGAATTCTGCAAAGAATCAGAAAGTTCACCAGTAGTTGGAACTTTGTAAGTTAAAAAGTGATTGAGATGGAAAAGTTGTACCAAAACTACAGATTGCAGTGGTAATCCTTCCAAATTCGACAGTAAATAGGTTGTGTCATTCATAGTCTTGGAGCTACAAGGTTTTCTCTTTATTTTGGGGTTCTTTCTGAACTGGATCTCTGATGGCTTCTGGTACGTATTTGCTTCTCATACTAACTGCATAGTTCTTCTGAATTATTGGTATGGTGGAAGGGTATTTTCGGAGAGAATAGAGCTGTGCGTAAACATAGAATTAACAGAGCACACTGCAGTCCTTTGGAAAAAGTGTATTAACTGTGGTCACAGACACTGGCATTTCTCCAGAGAGTGAAGCAGTAATTCGTAAATTGTAATCGTAAGTAAATCGACTTTCAAGTATTGGTCCTTATCCATTAGTACATATCCATAGTACATAAATAAAGCAATCACACCCAGCATGATGAGATCGATTGCCTTCTGTAGAAGTACTGCAAAAAGACCATCACCGCCGGTGTCTTTGAATGGTTTGAAGGAGCCTACAGATAAACATTTCCTCCATGTAGCACGTTTAGATTGTCTTAATTCTAAATTGTACTCTGTAAGAGCGAACCTATATTCGTCCCAACTCTGCGTGCGTTTAGCAGAGTTGAAAATTTGTCTAACTTTCTTCCTAAGTTTGGCTTAGCTTTGTCCTTCCTTACATTTACGCAGACGTCCTTACATTTACTGCAACACATCTAGGTGCCCTGATGTAACAAGTGGTATGTAAATTGTCAGAGGACTCTTTCAAGGACTACTCAGTTTTTCTTCAGATGTTAGCTTGTTGGTACTAAAAATTTTTCAAGAGCCTTATCGCATTCCTTATAAAATTCTTTATCAGCTTATACGAGTATAACTACTTAAAATGTTAATACAAAATGTAAAATCCATTTTGAAAAATCCTTTACTTGAAATATTCATTTCAATGGTGACTCCACCTCTTGAATGAAGCTTTACCATGTGTGCACTTGACCACAGCTCTTGTTGACTATCAATGTTGTAGTAATAAAAATCATACCCACCTATATCCATAAACTGCATCGCCCCCCTCCTCCAAGCATTACCTAACATAAACTACCTGACCAAGGAGAGGCACTTCAACTACTTATGCTACAGATTAATATTTACAACGTATCCAAGTAGCCCCAACTTTAGAAGTCAAATAACCAGATCCACCTTTTTCACTTCCAGTCGTCGATAAATTGCCATTACACCAATGGGCTACTCCAGCTATACGAGTAGCATACAAGCCAACTCCCAGTGTAGGCATAGTGTTTGGGGTTGGCACAGAAAACATCCATTAATGGCGATGTCCACTCGGTCGATGGCTTACAACATTTAGTGGTATCCTCAACAAGCCTCATAACAAGTGTGTGTGTAAGTATGGGCAGACACCTTTGCTGTACGATGGCAATATTTTCTCGGGCCTAGTGTCGCTCCCACCCCAAAAACACATGCAGAGCAGGAATAAACTTTTCTACCATTTGATTTGTTTTTGATGTCATGATCCTCTTTGTCCTACTTTCGTGATTTTGTGTGCTTCTTTTTTTTTTGAACATAATTTTACTTTCAGCCACCGTACTCCACACTACAATCGATGGCAATTTTTCTCTTCCGTCCACTAAGAGAAGGAAATCCTTGCTTCCGGCTGTGCCCCACAAACATTCCTTAACTATTATTTCCTTTTTTTTTGTCTAGGATTTCGGTAGGCATCTATGGTCCAGTTTGTGGGGTCGGTATGGGCACTCTATCTCTCTGTGCATACATACATATACAAAACGATGTTGAGGAGAATACTCTTTCCAAAGGAAAACAAGAAAAAAAAAAAAAAAAAAGGATTAATGTACGCCAAGATATTGTCACAAATGGAGGAGTAAATAAATTGCTTTCGGATCAGTTACATAAGCCTGATATATCGTTTTCGGGCACTCAACACAGAGGAGAGCTTCTTCTTGAATGCCAGCGAGCGTCTGGAGGTGAAGGATATTTATTTTGTGGTCCGATTTGCTTTGCCACAAAAATTGTTTTCGAATTCCGGCGAAAATATTATTCAAACACTCGCTCGTGTTTCGCCTTTCGCCTTCCGAGGAAAAAGGAGGAAATCGAATTTGCACAGATATAATCAATGGTGGCGATGAAGCGAGCCATTTAAATGGGTAAGTTATGATTCAATTAGGCACTGGAGCGGTAGTCCTTTAGGCAGGACAATTCACTTGCTTTTTGGGAAGTTTTATTACTTTCGGAGTATTTAAAGGGCAATAATTCGATTTATCGCTTTCTAAGTGCGCTAATGGCCGTTTTAATGGGAAATCGAGTTTTTTAAGGCGCCATTAGGTAATCAATCGAGTAATGACATGTTTTAAGGATTTCCTATTTCTTTTCTTTTAATTGCTGATCGTTAATTTTTTTTCCTTCTATTTGGCTACAAACACAGATGGTTAAACGAGTAACCGTGTGGAAATTATTGTTCTATTACTTGGCTAGGAATGCATGACAGTTCATGAAGTTTGTGGTAATATAGTTTATTGACGAACAGTCACATGAAAGTAATCAATTACTTTATTTACTTTATATTCCGTTCCATTATAAATGTATCTAGGCTTCTATCGAACCTTCAAGTTTTTTGAGACTCCTCTTCACTTGTGCGGTCAATGGAGGTAATCCATTATCAGAGTTTCATGAGATAGGTGAAGTTGTTTTAGACGATGAAGTAATGTGAAGTTTGCATTTCGCAGCGGTGAGTATCCATTTGCTTTGGATTCTCTTTAGGATCCACAAAAGTGTGAAACTTTGCGCTAACGCGGATCGCCATATTCGTCATAATAGAATATAGTAGTCAAGGCGTCTAAATCAGGAGATTAATGGCTCTATAATTGAGGACGCTGAGATTCCACTCATCAGTCATACACTCGTCTAACTAGGTCTTAGGAATAAAATGCTGGATACCGTCTATGAAGTCAGTTTCAGAGGTTTTGAGAGATTTTGGCTGGGATATAGCTATACTCAATTCATTATAGCCATCATGGTGCTAATCCTCATTTTATTTTGCCTGATAGTGGGATGTCGGTCTTCATCGTCTCCATACAGTCAGTCATTCGAAGTTCAACACGTCTTCTTGTGAGGCCTCGCATATATCAGACAAGGCAAGATACCTAGGGTGCATAATATATATAAAAAATAGACTGGAAAGACACTACTCTTGACCGCCCAAATAAGGCCTTTCTATAGCTTTTACCGCATGCTGTAGAATCTTCGTCAAAAAATGGCCACAAAAAATCAGCCATCATCCACTGAATGTACATCGCTATCGTTAGACCCATCCTCACACATGGTCTGGTGACTTACTGTTGAAAAAGCCTCAAACGTGAACACCCTCATCGGGAGGTCTAACGTGTATAGGTACCACCAGCGGACTTCAGCCTCAACCTTAATTCCAAATTTCCCTCTGAATAGCAATAAACATATAGGCATCTACATCTCGAATCCATCACAACCAAATCAAAACTGGGGAAGAGATGTGAAGAGGAACTCAATTCCTTCAGTTCGAGGCACACCATCACACTCTGCTAGATTCTGGATCATATGGCTTTCCATGGGAATGAAATGGCCGATGAGCTAGCTAGAAAAGACTTTGGCCAACGTTTGGTGGAACACACTCAAAAAAAGGACTAGAGAACTTCTATAGTTAAACAAACTACAACTGACTTTTGTTATAGGTATCCTCACTCAATGGCGGGTCATCTTAGAAAAATGAGAATTAGTCCCACAGACTTATGCAGAGGCTGTGACGATACAAATGTAAAGGAAGACTCAACATATTTTCTCTGTGAATGACGAAGCCTCAACAGATCCAAATATGCTTACTTACTTACATAACGGGCTCCCGACCGGTGAAGAGTCTCTGCCTGAGACACGGCAGCCTTCCACTCCCTTCGATCCCGGGCACGCTGCTTCCAGTTGTCTAGACCAGGCGCTCTGGCATTCGCGATAGCTTGGTCCTTAAAACGGAGGTTCGGTCTTCCTTCTCGTCTCGAATCTGGGGGCTGTGATTGGCATTATTGTCCATTGGCTCGATGTGGCCGAGTCAGTGCAGTCGACGTGTTTTTGCTTTTTGGACTACATCCACATCTTGGTACAGCTCATAGAGTTCGCTGTTGTATCTTCTCCTCCGAATTTCCGACGAAGAATTTTTCTTTCGAAAGTGTTCAATATCTGCTCGGCTTTCCTGCTTATCGTCCAACACTCGACTCCATACAGCAGAACTGGCAGGATCAAAGTTTTGTAGAGCATACATTTCGTCTTCCGAGTTAGGAGTTTTGACCCCATTTGTTTCGCCAAACCGACGTAGCAACGGTTTCCTAGGGTAAGTCTTCGTCGAATCTCCACTAAGGTGTCATTCGTGGAGTTGATGTTTACTCCGAGGTAGGTAAACTCCTTAACCACTTTGAAGTTACTGTTGTCAATAGTGACATTCTGTCCTAGGCGGTCGACAGATGCTTCTTTGTTTGTTGACAACATGTACTTGGTTTTATCCTCATTCACTTCAAGGCCAACTCGTTTCGCCTCTTCTTCAATTGCCGTAAAATCCTCTAACACGGCGCGCTGGGAGCGACCGATGATGTCGATGTCGTCTGCGTATCCCAGCAACTGGACAGATTTGTTGAAGATAGTGCCTTTCGTGTTTACACCTGCCCTGCGCACTATCTGTTCCAGCACAAGATTGAAGAAGTCAGATGATAGCGCATCCCCTTGCCGAAATCCGGTGCATGTTTGGAATAGTTCAGAGGAACTGTTGCCGAATTGCACGTTGCACCGCGTGTTATCCAGCGGCACAGCTGGATCAGTTTAGCCGGGATCCCGAATTCGGCCATCGCCTTGTATAGCTCAAGACGATGAATGCTATCATATGCAGCTTTAAAGTCGATGAAGAGATGGTGAGTCTCGACTTGAAATTCGTTGATCTTTTCCAGGATTTGACTTAGTGTGAAAATTTGGTCGACCGTCGATCTGCCGGGCCGGAAGCCACACTGGTACGCGCCGATTAGTGTGCTGCAGAAGGGCTTCAGACGTTCACACAGTACGTTGGATAGGATCTTATATGCGACATTAAGCAGGGATATGCCTCGGTAGTTTTTACAAGACATAGGATCGCCTTTCTTGAAGATAGGGCATATAGAGCTGATAGTCCAGTCATCGGGCATGACTTCATCCACCCATACTTGGTTGATGATTTGGTGCATGCACCCTACCAAAACATCACCATCATGTTTGAAAAGCTCTGCTGGTAGATCATCAGAGCCGGCGGCCTTGTTGTTCTTCAGCTTTTTTATAGCTGAGCCGATCTGTTCAAAACTGGGAAGGGGGGATGGATTCTTCATTGACTGGATGCTGGTTCCCTTCTTGCTCTATCACTCTCTCTACCAGCCCATTAAGTAGCTGCTGGAAATGCTGCTTAAATACATCTACTATTCCCTGTGCTTCGGTGACTAGGTTTCCTTCACTGTTTCCAAGAGCATGCGTTCCGGGCTTGAAGCCAGCTGCCAGTTTCTTGGCTTTCTTAAAAAACATCCGGATGTTGTTCCTATCGCGGGACACTTCGATATCCTTGAGCTGGGAGACTGCGTGGGCCCTTTTCTTCTTACGCAGGATCTTCTTCTCCTCCCTTCTTCTGGCTCGATACTCTTCTCTCGCTGTCCTTGTTTTGCACTGCAGCGCTTGCATGTGTGCATTTTCTGTCACCGTTTACCTTTTACACAGTCCTTGGAAAAGTACCTTCGAATGACCTTAGTGAACTAGCCATCACGCTACCTAAAACCATCTTTAAATTCGTCATGAATTTAGGTTGGTTCAGGGGGGTCGGTCTCGCCATAAACTAATTGTTGGACTAATTGTTGGACTAATTGTCTTGTTCATTATTCTCAGGTATCCCGCACCGGGGAATACAATGGATCCTTTGAGATCCGAGTGAGGCTGCACCCCTGTAGTTGCAGTCATTCCCCCAACCTACCCCTCGCCTTATAGCAAAGCTTAAGTTTATTGCCAGAGGTGGTGCCTTGTAGACTATGTACAGTACCCTCTCTATTTTAAGATATTATCTAGGACATTGCATGTAGGGCATGAGTGCATATCAGGTCGACGATGCCAAAAATGTTCTCGATGTGCGTTTAGACTTCTTACGTAAGCCTGCAACTTATGACAACTTCGTATCCAAACAACAGCTGCTTTCCGAACCCATCACCATAAGAAGTTTTCCATCATCGTTTGGATAGCTTGTCCTACCTATGTACATCCTAATGATGTTTTTTTTCTTCGTGATGATAGATTATGGTCTCTGCTATTTTTTCAGTTATAGACGCTTCATTAAGGAAAAATTCGTTGTCGTTACTCCGTTCGCTGCTGTCGTCAGCTGTAAATTGATCCACATCTAAGGCTTTGGGTTGTTTTGTAACTATCCGATTTTCCATGGGTTGTTACCATACTGTGGGTGCCAGAGTTACCTCTGGATTGCGAATTCGTGACTTATTTTCCGGGCAACAGCAACTTTTTAACGCAGTTCCACTTTTCGCGAACTTCTGACAACAAAACACCCGAGAGATAATTGCTATGAAAAGGCTTTTAAAAGTAAATTGTGAAATGTAAGTAGGTCTCTTCCAGTCGTACGAAGAATATGACACATTGGACCCTGAGCCAATAATGACAAATATTTATTATTTTGATACTGCTTGAGAAGCCAAGTAAGATGATCAGTTGTTAGCGAACAACGTAATTTGTACATCAATCTAGCGTGTAGTCAGTCTGATCCAGGTGAGTGCTGAAATCTAGATTTTTTATTCAAAATATCTATGGTGTAATCCAACCATAAATATACAAGGATTGGTCCTTTTTAAAACGAGCATCATTGTTTCGAGTCGATTGTGGTAACGATTTCCTGAAAAGAAGCCAATTGCTGTCATTTTCTGTCATCTGTGACAGCACTGACTGTAAAGTCAAGTGTTTTAAACGACAACTTAAGCATCCATAACTTTAGTACGTACCTGAAGCTCTCAAAATTTCCACAGCTCTTATACTACGAATACTGACCTACACTCCACCCTTAAGGATTCATAATCTCCAACAGGACAAGCGGATTATCTCGCACAACGTTTTCCGTATTTTTTCTTTTTTATCCACAAATCAAAGGACTTCCAGAAAAAGTATGGAAACTGTCGTAAATTGCGTTGAATAACAGTCACAGCCACCACCATAATAATTTAAATGTTTAATTCCTCGTTGCCTTTCGTTTACCCAAACATTACACAGGCAAAATGCGTTCTTAACTTTCTCCATCGGTTTGTCTATCGTGTCTCTTCATCTCACTGCATTCGTAGCTCATCTTCTTTCGAATAAATCCAAAGAAAAAGCAAAAAAAAAAAAACACAAAAACCAACATCGAAACGAAAAATCATCCAAAACGGAAGCAGTAACTACAAAAACACAGCTTATGTCTAAGGACCAAGGACAATGGTTTTAGTTTTGGCAACGGAACCCTCACCCTATTACAAAGTGAATCACTTCATCCTGTTGTCCTGTCGTCGTTGGATTTTTCCCGTCCAAATTTTTTTTTTTTCCCCGCTAAGGCGTGTTTTTTCTTTCTTTGTCCTTTTTAGTGAAATCTTCTCGTTGACCCAGATCCAAAGGAATGAGTTCAAAATAAAAAAAAAAAAAGGATTATTCATTTAGGCAAATGGTAAAACTTTAGTTTTCGCTTACCAAGTCCGAATGGAGTTTGGATAAGTAATGACCGCGTGATGACGATAGAAGTGTTAAATAAATTGGGTCATTGCAGAATGAGTTACTCCTTTTGCATTGCAATAAGGACTTTTTTTCTTAATTTTTTTTTTTTTTTGTGAAAATATTGTTTGAATGCAATTGGTGTTTTTGCTTTTCCGTTTTGCTCTTTAACAAATTATTTGAAACTTTCAAAAGATAAAGATAATAAAATTTTCCTTTGAAGTTGCTGCTTATTTAGCTCTGAATATTTTCGTGGAATTATGAATGTGTTTGTATTGGGGAATTTCCTTAGATACATGAAAAGCAAGTTCGCAAGAAGTAGTCTAACTTTTACAGAACTCCTCCATTCATTTTCTGAGAACTGTGTTTTCAGTACTAACTCAAGATTTACAAGGAGTTCTACGGAAAATGGAAACGATTTTATTGACTGTTCAGTTTTCCTGTTCAATTTAAAAAAATAACAAATGTGAGTACCTACATCAATTTTGATTATAAAGAGAGGAGTTATCCGAGGAAGGAAAGATGATTGAACTGGTGCAGAAAAATTCTAAGAAGATCTTTACCTACTTTGGTAATCATTCTTGTGGATCAATGTTCTTAAAAGCAGAATCAAGTGTAGCAGCATACCAGAAGAGTTCTACGACCATGTTTACTGTTCATAGACTAGCGTAGCAGTGGATAAGGCAGAGATAGTTTGTAGCACTCTTACTACTAGAAATTGATCAACTCCCTGAACAGCCAACACAACGAAAGTACAGGCATCTTTTTATCAAAGAAAAGGACAATACCATACTACTCGTATATAGAAATGAGATCATCGTAAAAATGACGCCAGCTTCCGTGAATCATACCGAGCTTACTAAATACATATTTTAGGATGGTTAATGGTGGCTTTCCTGACAGATCGCTCAGATCTCCGAAATGATATTTCCGAGCGTCGTTTTCCAGGTTGTGCTTAGGTTAGGGCATTCGCAAAGGAAGTGAATTGTGCTGTGTAAGATCTGTCATAAGGTCTGGAGAGGTCATCTTTATTTAGTCGCATTTTTCTTAGGTGGGCCACCTAGAGGTTGTGACAGGTAACGATCTCTATGAAATGTACTAAGTAAGTACTTTTAAGTGCAGGGATTTTCCTGCTTTTAGTATCGAGCTTTGTCCATAGTTTTCTGGAGACGCAACATACTGATAGTGTGCTTCATCTCTCATTGGCTAGTCCTAAGAATTCTTGTGTTATGCTGGATTGTAAAAGTACTAGGAGAGGTAGAACAAAGTTTACGTCCATTGTCAGATGCTGTTCAGACCCTTTTTTTTTTGCTTAATCATCCACCAGTTCGTTCCCTTGGGTATCGGTCTGTCCTGAAACCAACCAGAGTGTAACGTCATAATTTGGTGTGAGGATTCTGATCTCGTCGCAGCAACGTTGCACAAGATTATGTTTAACCAAGTCGAATGAGGTAGTTTTTATAGCTGCTTGCTTGGTTACAGTGCCGTGGCTTGGAAAACTGTGCGAGTCGCTCACTTCTACCAGCCAGTTAAGATTGACATTATTTTCGGGTTAATGACTCTACCAAAACGACAGATTACACGAATATTTAACTTAGTGTGCAATAAATCGATTGCTGGATGGATTGTGTGGCACGTAGCCCTTTCTTGCTGGAACCATAGCTCGTTCAAATCCTCAATTTCTGGCCATATCTAATCGGTTATCATGAAAAATGGGCCAATAATGCCGCCATTACATAAACCACACTCCGGCTGAAATATTCTCCGTTCAGCACACAGGACGAACACGGGAATATGTTCGGTTATCAATCAGCAAACCAGTTTCACGAACTTTCATCACAAAACTTTTGTACACCAGCTGCAGTTGGTGCATTAATCGTATTTCGACCGAAATTTCTTTTCAAAATTCGCATTGTTTTGGTAACACAGCATCCACTTCGGAAGTAAATTTGCAATTATTCTCAACGATGTTCAAGCGTAAATCGATCTATTTCGTAACACGAAAATAAAATACTGAGTTTCTGTCAATTTTTAGAGCGCATAAGACCTGTCAGTGTCGAAATATGATTTAAAAAGAAACCAACAGATGGCCCACCCTGTACAAATGCATGACGTTGCTTTGACTACTTGCATCTGATCAATATCACAAAAAATAAATAAATTCGAATTATCACACTGGAGTTTGCATTAATAAATCGATTTCGATAAAATTTTAAAGCAATCATAGTACATATAATTAAGAAAAAAAAAAAAACAGTATTATACGCTCACTTTAGTGGTCCAGACGGATTGTAGCTTTTCTGTATGTTTTTAGGTTATATTAGAGAAGCTGTTGGTTGTAAGCAAAGTTAGAAATAAAGGCAGACCTCATTTTCGAGGTAGAAGGAGATCTCGATCGACTTGCTGTGGGAGATTGGATGACGGGGACCAGGAATCAAGCTGGCTGGATAGTCATATTACTTGAGGCCCAGCAGCACAACGTTCCTAGAGCCAATTGTTTTGAATTTTGTTAATTGCCATCTTCTAGGATTTTTTTTTCGTAAACATTATACGAGTACCATCCATGTTCCACACATGGTCTTGTAATATTTCAAAATGAAATCATTATCCCGGCACATCCTCCAAAATAAATTAAATTCCGTGGCACATGCATCAATTTCAATCAATCAAACCCTAGCCCCTAGCATGAAGGATATAGAAATGCCATTATGTATTATCTATCCGACGCAGGTTCTATTAAAAAGCCAATTTCCTTGCACGTCGCCATTTTAAGTTGCATGACTGACCACCATACGCAGCCGGAGCTGCTCCGCTTTAAATCAGATAAAGGACATGATGAATGGCAATTAAATCGTTAGCTGACGTGCTATCGCTGAATTTAGAACTGTTCAACCTTTTCGGAGGTGGCTGTCCAATGGCAATCAGTAGGTACAGCTGTGGTGGCTATTGCCTAGATTTTGCTCACCTCGAAGTAAGGGTGTGACCCCGCACACAACGGTGGCAGGAGCAGTCTGTTACTCGACTATAATTTGTCATAACCATCGGTTTTACTATTTCTAAGAGGAAATGTGGCCGGGTTATGCCATTTGCACTAGTGCAGGTGGAGGTTCTGAATTTAAAAATTGCTACTTGTCCGTTGGGAAATCCTTTTTTTTTTTTTGCACTTTTTCACTGTGTGTCGGGTTGGTGAAGCAGAACACCAATTAGGAATTGCTTCTTGTCCCGATTCAGTTGTTCGTTGGCAGGTGATTCCGATAATCGATCACACTTGTGTAATTGAAGGTTTGTAGGTGAGTTCAGTGTATAAACTGGATGCACACGAATAGCTGTTGCGCGCATGGATACATATACAGACGAAGTTGAATTAAATTGAGGTTGTGGGTGGTTTGAATAGCCTTGAACTATATGCAGTCGCTTGCATTTGGATGTGTAAAAACGAAGAGCGATTATTGGATTTTTCTCTGCTCTTTTTTTTATCGTGTTTTACTTTTGCATGTACTGGGGTGAAAAATGATTTCATGATTTCGACCTAGACCTTGTTAGATTATAGGACTTTAGTACTTTTGGTATGACATGGTATAAAAGCTTGTTGTACAAATAGGTAAATTATGGGTTTGTACATTTTTCTGTAGTTATTTGAAGGTAGAAAGTATACATGTACATATATGAAAGGATATTTGGACAGTGAAATACTTTTTTTAATTGTTAAAGGCGCAGTCTTTGCGTAAAGCTCGTGAAGTTAAAGTCTGTAAAAGGCCAGTTTCTGCGACCAAAGAGTAATTGAAGGATTTGCATTTTAAAGCACTAAAACTGAATGCCTTCTTTACCTGTCGTGATGAAGCCGAAAAACTTGGAGACTCTGCTAAGAGTATGGCCGAGAGTATGTCAACGTTTCGGATAAGGTTTGGAATATATTCGAGGGAGGCGTGCCTATCGTAAGAGGCGACACGCTAAATTGAGGAATTTGTTTACTCGAGATGGTAATCCACCCGTGGTTTTATTAACTGCGGTTGGGGCAAGGATTCTGGAGGGCCCAACTAGCATAACAACACTTCACAAATCGAAGAAGTCCTTAGTCTTTAGTTGAAGTGAGGGAAAAAGTTGTGAAAAGGTGTTTTCCAGAACGTCTAATCTCCATCATCATAGATAGGCAACTAATCGAAGGACGTTCGTTGATATCCTATGATTTCATGGATATGCTGTCTAAACCAATCACACCCAAGCTTTGACTGCTGCCTAAATGAAGAGTCGAATTTCCTTGCGATCAAGACTGGCTTCATCAGTGTCTGAGCCCGTACTGGGCTAAAGTTGATGAGTTGATGAGTTCACGGATGGTTCCAAACTTAGTCGAGGGTTGAATACTGATGCCTTCCTGACTGATAACACTAGACGTCATTACTAGTTAGGGAGGCATTCCTTTGATTTTTAAGCTGAGATCTATGTTATCTTAATGGCTATCGACTAAATTTTAAAGAGTAAGTAGAAGGGCGTATTCAGACTACGCTTAAGGCTATCTTAAAAATAGTTTGAAAATAAAAGAAGTCTTTGAATTGGAACGCAAGAAGAACTCTCTGACTCTTGACTGGGTGCTAGATGACACTGAGATTGGGGGGAATGAGACATCCGATGAAATTGTTAAGTAAGGCTAGGCAATCAGCAAGTGCCTCGGTCAGGGCCTCCATTGACGATTGGATTTCTTATGAACAGAATGGTCTCGAAAGTTTGTAAGAAATAAATACGGGACACTTTACCTTTTCGTAGTGGGCTAGGTTTAAGAGACACCGCTGTCTGCGACGCTTGTGAAGAGTGGGTCGATGGTTGGTTGGTTTGACAGGGTGAGGATAGTTCCAACGTGTACATACATCGCCTTTGGGGACTGTTGCGTTTCTCTCTAGCGAAACTGTCTGGTAGAGAATGGTAAAGGGGAGACATAAGTAAAAGATGGTTTAATTTAGAGATGAAGAGTCGAATGGGGTTCACTATTCCTAGTAACGTCGAACGAACTTTAGGATTATTTCGAAACAGTAACGACTAAGATAATTCAGCCCGGGCAGGATGTGTCCTTAGAGTCGCTGTTGCAGAGTATTTGTAGGGGAGGTACTCCTCTTCCTCGAATTCCGGGTAAGTGCTAAATGTCTTAGATTGTAACAATGGGCGTATTCATGTTTCTGGTCCCATTCTCACCATCGTTCCCTGGTATCTGCTGCTTAAGTATGTCCACTACTCCCTGTTCTTCAGTGACTAGGTTTCCTTCACAGTTTACAAAGGCCTGCTTTCCGGGTCTTCCTAATTCTGAAACCAAAGAGTGTAGTGCAATCCGAATAGACTATGGATATAGACGTGTTGGATACTTTAACTTATATTTTGGAAAACCAACGCTTTTTGTTATTACACAGACTTCTTGGTGTCTCATTTTAATTTCCTGCATGTTATTTCGAGAGGACAGGACAGTTTACGTCAAAGAAAAGTTACTTCCATGATTGTAAAATTACCAACCTACCCACATTACGAATCATTAACCGAATGTTACAGATAGAGAAACGTTGAATCTCTCCAAAGATAAAAATTGTAATTAATTAATAGATTCCTTCATACACGTAACGCAACTGAAATAAAACAATTTACACAGATTTACATCATCGATTGTGCGGGACCAAGTCCCCAAATGGATTCCACGTTTCCAATTGCATGTGTCTCTGATTACCCAACCGTCCGACGATAAATCCAGGAATGCCACTAGCGAAAACCCTTGTGCGATAATTAAACATCACTGATAATTGCTGAATTGTATTTACATCATCATCTATGGCGCTGTTCAATACCCACAATTAATCTCAATCAAGTTCCATTGATGAGTCCGCTGGCGGCTACCGCATTCCGGCACCAACCGCTAGGGTATTTGTCTGCCACGAGAAGGATTATTTGTTGGTAAGAGCAAAGTGGTAATCCATTACATACAATTCACCTTTGTTGAATAATCCTTTCTTTTTTTTTTTTTTAATTATAATTGCAGGATATACCTACATACATACGAATTTGTTTACTGAAATAAATATGAATGAACCATAGTCCTTGCTGTTGTTCCAGTATTTGAGAGTGAGCGATAATTTAATAATAATACATGTAAGTTTAATTAAAATGAAAAATTGTAGGTCCTGATAGGGAAAGAAAATATGCGTCAGGGAAAATGGCACTACCATTCACTTGAATGTGTGGAACGGTCAAACGTTTAAATACATACGTGCGTGTAAAGAGCGTCGTAGTCAGTAAGGAGCTTTTGTTTTCGTTAAAATCATTTAATTCATGTAATTAGTGTGGCATTTGGAAAGTTAATAATTCCAATAATGGACACAGGCTGTAAAGGGAGTAGGGAAAATATTGAATTTGTATAACGATATAAGTTGTTCAAGTGTGTTAGTAAAATCGGGTCTTGCCAGTTTGCCAGGCTAAGCGTTCTCATTTGAGCTTAGAGTACTGTTTTCTATACAAAATAAGAACAATGACCATTGGATCTGCATAGCTATGTATATTTATAATTAAAGAATTTCCTAGACTGTTGATATAATAGAATGAATCTACTTCGACAAGATGAGCTCATAGGTGTAGAATTTTTATACATGAGAGGCATGTGTAACTAAAAGGCACCAAGGATTGAGGTGGACAATGACATATTATCTCCAACACCTGGACTACGCTGATGACGTTTGCATCCATTCACGTAAAATAATCGATCTCTACAAAATACCACAAAATGTGCAAGCTGATGAAAACAAAGTAGCCTGAGTATTTCTCATTTCTCCTGAGCAAACTCTGACGCTTAACTGAATATTGCCTGACAACAGGTCGAGGAAGTCGAAAAGTTTCTATATGTATGTAGGAAGCATCGTCTCGGCCGACTATGGCACCGAACTCGATTTGGTGGCAGAATCGGGAAAGCTAAAACTGCGCTTGGAATTCTATCAAAAATCTGGAAAAGCAAGCACAAAACCAAGCTGAGACTGTACAGATCAAAATGTAGAATCAATACTACTATACGGGTGTAGTGCATGGAAGGTTACCAACATAGTCACTCGAAGGCTGCAAACGTTCGTAAATAAATGTCTACGTATCATCTTTTTTGGCCGAAATGCATCTCCAACGAATAGCTTTATATGAAAACGGGTCAAGAACCTATAGACATCACCTTACGGAGAAGGAAGTGCCAATAGATTGGAAATAGACACTTTAAGGCTTGAAAATGGCCCTATTGCGAAAGATGACATGCAGTGGAATCCAATCACTCAGTCAGGCAGATGAGGGAGCGGTCTAAGCAAACATGTCAGTCGAAGAGGAATCGAATTTACAGGGAAAGAGTTAGATAAAATGCATTGCAGAAGTCCCTATGCTCATCGAGAGGTAACAAGATTAAAGTAAGTAATCCCCCCATGGCTTTATGCTGGGCACCTTGGTAAGGATATCAGGATCCCCCAATATGGTTAGCTTAACTGCTGACATTGCTTTCGTAAAAGTAGCCAAATACTATGTAGAAGAGATAGAGCATGACATCGTTGAGTGTAGAAAACGGAGTACTACGTCCGCGATAGAAGAATAGTAAAAATAGTAATAGTAAGTCTCAAGTCTAACTTTCCGACAACAATATACCGCGGTAAGGTGGTAAAGCTTACAATGGCACTAGCACGTATATATAAACGCAGTAGAAGATTGCTGCTAAAAGAGAGGCTGACTTTATGGATCCGAAATATGGCCCGAGGCCACTAAAATTAAAACCTGCATACGTATGTGGTATACCGACCTGCTGAGAGTAATCACTGTTTTTCGAACAATCTCGTACGATGTGACTTTCTAAAGACAACCAGTCTAAACGAAAAGCTTCGAATATACGACTCCTCTGGAAAAGGCAGATGGACATAATCATACCCACCATCGATACTTGGAAAAACTGACAACATGTCAGTTTCACTTTTATATACCCCAGATGATACATAGATAAACAGAAACCACTAAAGACGTGGAACATGTCATATTGTCCGCGATACAAACCTGAAACACATCAACTGGAGGAGGAATTAGGTGAGGCG
This sequence comes from Xylota sylvarum, assembly GCA_905220385.1. NCBI lineage: Eukaryota > Metazoa > Arthropoda > Insecta > Diptera > Syrphidae > Xylota > Xylota sylvarum. Next base: position 24,928,187 of record LR999958.1, read on the forward strand.
GGGTGATGGCCTCTAAAATATAACCAGACATGTGATAAAAAAAGCTGGGACGCAATTAGTGTTACTGTGATCATAATAATTAAAAAGCAGTGTCATGAACGAAGACTAAGAGTAAAGTAGCAGAAGCATGGTATATGTTGGTATAATTGTCGACGATTGATAAGCATCCATATTGCAAAAATCAATCGGATAGCTAGCCTAACCGATAACCCGAGGAGTAGCTGGATTGGACCTTAATCCAGGAACCATGTATTCATAACAAACCCTGCGAATGAATTAGGGTCCAAACAATACTTAGTCCTACGACGCGTTGCTAATGGTCATCATACTTTGGTGGGGTAGCATCGATACTAATGCTATAGGCGATGGTTTGTTTGTCTACATTCTAAATTCCAATCTTCTGATTTGCAACATTGATACCGGCTCCTCCTTTATGACTGTGAACAGAAGGGTAGTTTTAGCTATAATATTCATTTCTAGTAATGATTCTCTTATGTTCCAGACTGAGGAGAGTCCGAATAGGCATTCCTATCACAGTTAATAAAGGCACCTTCAGCGATCCGTGTAGAGCGAACTGACCAAATTTCATTACGAAAGTCAGTAGATTAGTAGGAATTCAACCCTTAGGTGAGTTCACCTCTAAACACTAGTCGACGATGTAGACCTACGAAGATCAAGCCCTATTGGTGGTCACAATCACAATGGAAGAAACTGCACCATGGTGAACCGCGAAAATTGGAGAGTAGCTAGACTACATTTGAATTTAGGTAAAGAAAAAATTATCGCTGGGTCCATTTACAGGAGAACGAACAGCTCTTAAAGAAGGATGAATTCTTTCGGATGTATAGAATTAACTACTAAACTGTCTTGTCTAAGGAAAGTTTTAGCCAAAATTCCATCGCCGACATCTGATGATAAGAAAGGCGATGGTATCTGGACCAACTGTCATGAGGATCTGGTGGATATTTATATGAGCACTTATTACCCTGGATATACGGAACATTCATTCGATTCCATGCCAAGAGGATTTTCACAAGCTGTCTTAATCTAAGCAGGACAATCTTAAGCTGTCTAGGACCCCGAAGGACTCGGTGAAACTGAATTGAACATCTCAAAATTAGAACGATTGGAAAGGAAACACAGATGATCGAATCTAGAAATCGAGTGCAAGCCTTCTACGTATATAGTAGAACACATGGCTCCTTAATCGAATGGTATTGCAGTCACTTTATACAGCGGTCGTAAGACCTGTTCTAGGAAATTTGTCTATAGTGTAGTGGTAAGTACCTAGAATAAATACTATCTTTCATGCACATTGCAGGATTTACATAAGGATCCTGGAATCCAACATTCTGCTGGATCTCTACTGCAACATTTCACTAGCAATCTATGGACATGCGTCCGTCTTGGATCGATGGGAGACGACAAACAGGCAGTCCGAAACCGACCCCGATGTTGAAGCTTATCAGCAGGCTTACTACCAATATACCTAACAGACTTGATTGGGCTGAATCCTCAGATTACTAATGAAAGAGAGCTGGCACTCTACACTGATAGGTCCAAATGAAAGTCGGTACAGTAGCTGGGGTTAAGTGTAAAACTCTAGGTACCGATCACTCGTTTAAAATGTGTGCATAACGAGTGTAGTGTTTTTCAAGTCGAGGTCACAGCCATCCAACCATCAGATAGCATATACGAAAGCAACGTTGTTGGGACGGCCGGCAGTTACTTCAAAGGCTCTCCCTTTCATGAAAATTCTTCCCAGTTCCATGAAAAAGGTCTATAGACAACGAAGCCATCCGGAAAGGTAGCAGTGACTAAGCCCTCTTGGTCAGATGTCTAATGGTTATCCTGGGCTGGGCCACGATAAAAGCAAAACTTTTTCTCTAGTAAAACTCAGTCACACTATAACTTAGGTACTCATGCCGAGCGTCTGAAGGTACCTCACAACGTGTATGGCAAAAGTTGCAGAGACGAGGAAGATATCTATTCTGTTCGTCATCTGCTCTGTGAATGTCCTCGCTAACAGTACAATGAGGACTCTCGGTAGTCAATTCTTCGTTGAGTTCGAGAATATACGGATAATTGTGCTGAATGATCTCCTGAGATTCATATGCCTATTTGGGTTGTCCTAAATCAGCGGCATCTCAAACTAGGAGTTAATGCCAGAAGAATGAGAACCAATCATTAAATCTAAAGATTGGGACAACATTTTATCTGAAAGACCTTCTGAGGTTCCTACCTAGAAGTGGCTACCTTTGTTGGGGCAACTTAGAGGTTCTAGTGGGGGAATGATCAAGAAGCAAATAGCTGAATACCACACTTTACCAATAGAATATGAAAACTATTCGTAAAATATGCAATTTTCAACTGCTAATGCGACACGGTGAAACGTTCCTCTTCCTGCCAAAAGCAAACGCAGCCCATTAATTGTGAAAACTAATTTTAACCCATTGCCACCATGTACCGACATACCATGCCACCATGCCACCATATCTCTCTCAATGACATTCGTTCTTGCAATTCACGGTGAATTCCATGAAATAATACAATTTAGCAGACAATTTGTTACCTTCTCCAGCAAAGATTGAAAATATTATTCACAAGCATCAAGAACATCCCTGCAATTCATTTCGCCTAGAGAGAGAGAGAGAGAGAGAGAGAGGGAGAGGAGTACAAACAAATGTCAGTCTCACCGTGTTGTCGCCGCCATTGAGTCCTTGTTTCCCTTCTCCTTCGGCAAACATCAACTATCATTATTCGCACACATTTTGCTGTTGCCATTCAAAATCACTTGATATTACATCTCTCATCTGTCTGTCGCTGTGTGTGTGTGTGTGTGTATTCGTGTATTCGGGTTCGGTGAGTGTGCACTAAGAACAAGCCTCAAAGAACAACCAACGAAATAAGTACCCTTGTCAAATCTTCCATTAAATGGTAATTTCTCAGGAGTGTCATTAATTACAACAACAAAAACAACAACACAAAGCATCAAGCATATCTGCAGAATCTTGGTGGCATCTACTTATCTTACGCTGTTGTTGTTGTTTTTGTTTCACTTTTCCTGCGACGTCGTCTTCTGGTTGGTCTCATTCCCTTACCGTTGTCATCTCAGGGGTTAAGATAATGCGACTTGATTTTAAAGCCAACCACCACCAGCATTGTCGTCGTCATCGTTATGCCGATGCTATCCTGCCACCGCGCGCCACCCCTGCCACCTCCTTGATTATGGGTTGTGCAGTCTTGCTTAAGAGCCCATCATTAAACTAGTGCTGTGCTTGCTGAAGGTGGTAGTGATGGTGGTGGTGATGGTGGTGGTGGCTAAGATTACCGGCAAAAGCACTAACCATCATGGAGCAGTAGGAGCAGCAGCGTAGAGTTTCATTTAAATGAAATGTAAATCATCATCTGCTCTCGAAAAGAGAAACACCATAAACCACAGCATTGAGGAGCATGGCACACTAAGCCTGGACGAAGACAAGGCAAGGATCTCGCTCGCACTCTGTGATACCTTCTCGTATAATAGGAGCGTAAATTTGTTAAAGTCTGCTGGATACGAGGAGACCGAGATGAACAGGGTGTGGTGTGATATTCAAAATTCGAGTGCTTGTGATTCTGCGGTTGATGTGGCAATCTGTAGAGAGTTCGTTCGTTTAAAATGTTATTTACGCCGGAGAAGGTAATGGTTAACCAAAAAATAGCTGCATGTTATTGAAAGGTTGCTCCATTTGGGGTGACAGCGATGGGGTTTGACGGTGAAAAGCGGACAAGGGTCAAGGAGTACATGAGATACATAGATGTTTTTTAAAACAGTTCTGTCTCAATTCAAGGCAGAATGATATCCATAGTTTCCACATAATACTACAAAGGATCAAAGCACTTATTCCATAAACGCCTTCTTTACAACTTGAAGGATATATGATACTCCAAGTTGAATATATTTACTGATGTTCTCCTACGCTATTGTATCTATTTAACGAAAGTCACATCCACAACATTTTTGTCAACAGCAGCTTAGTCTGTGAGTATTTTTAGTTCGCGTTGAACTTTGATAATTGAAAAGGGTTACGATGATGTTTGAGACGATCGATATCGGTATAGGCTGTCATTGTAAGGAAAAATGTTTGGGGGGGTAATTCGGTTGAATAGACGATCTTTGTAACGATAAGCCAGCGCGCCAGACGAGATATTATGGGCGTTGTACTTTTGGGATGAATTATGTGAACCATTGCCGTTCTAGTCGTAAGTTCGAAGAACAGGGATGTCGACTAGATTGTTTTAAGTTTTTCAACAATTCATTATCCGATAGCCGATTCTGTACATATACATACATACGAGCTAGCCATCTCGTGGGGCCACTCCCCAAATTGGTCCCGGAGAGCGCTCCTCTCGGTTTCATATCGCGGGCAATGAAAAAACACATGCCCAGCGTTTTCCGAAGCATTCCCACAATGTGCACAATTTGGGATATTTTGATGTCTGCGTTTGAATAGATATTCTCTGAAACAGCCATGTCCTGTCAGAAACTGTGTAAGATAAAAATTTGTTTCGCCATGGGCCCGATTCATCCACACATCAATCACTGGTATAAGACGATGCGTCCATCTTCCCTTTACGGATTCGTTCCACTGCTGTTGCCAGGTTGCGATACTGCGATTCCTTTCGTATCTTCGTTTTTCGTCGTCTACCGAACCATTCCGAACTCGCTCGTTTTTAAGTCTTTCCATTTCTTCGGCGAGTAGGTCGATGGGTAGCATTGAAGATACGACGAGTATAGCATCGTTTGAAACAGTTCGAAACGCACTGGCGACCCTCCTAAACTCCACGCACATAGGATTTAACTTTCGCGGCACTTGACCATATTTCAGCTGCGTACATATTTATAGAACTGACAGCTTTTGCGATAATAAGTCTTTTATTCTGTTTGGGGCCCCCGATATTACTCATCAGCCTTGAAAGTGCACTCATCACTTTTGACGATTTTTTGCTTGCATACTCTAGATGGTCCTTAAAACTTAAACGAGCGTCAATAATCACTCCGAGGTACTTAATAAACGGTTGAGAAACCACTTCGTGCCCTCCGACCCTAAGCGATATCGTTTCGCGAGCTTTCCTGCTTGTAATAAGCACCGCTTCGGTTTTATGATCGGCAAGTTGTAAACCGGCGTCAGCTAGCCAACGACGTACCGTTCTAATTGTCTCATTACAATGGAGCTCGACTTCTTCTAGTGTTTTTGCTATAACCACCACGGCAATGTCGTCCGCAAAGCCGATAATTGACGCTTCTCTTGGAATTGGTAGGAGTAGAATTTCGTCATACATAACGTTCCACAGCAGGGGTCCTAGGACCGAGCCTTGTGGTACGCCACCAGTTACTTTGTACGTCTTAGTTCCCTCGTCTGAGTCATAGAGGAGGACTCTGTTCGCAAAATAGCTCGTTATTATTTTACCGAGATAATCTGGTATGTCGATGCGGTATAGACAGCTCATAATTCGTTCCCAGTTCGCCGAGTTAAACGCGTTTTTCACATCAAGTGTTATAATGGCGCAGTATTTTTTGGTACCCCCTTCCAGCGTCTGCCTTCTATAGCGGTTCGGGCTCTCGTTATTACCGCGTTTATTGCGTCTATCGTGGAGCGTGACTTACGAAAACCATATGATCTGAGAGGCCACCTGCTGTTTCCACTGCTGGCAAAAGTCTATGGTAGATTATCCTCTCAAATATTTTGCCTATCGTGTCGAGCAAACAAAGAGGACGATAGGATGAAGGTTCGTTTGAGCTCCCCTTTCCTTACGGCAGTAGAACTAGTCTTTGGCGCTTCCAAGGCTCAGGGAAAATACCCTCGCGAAGACACGTGTTAAACATTTCAGCAAATAAGTCGGGTCGGGTGTTAATGGCAACTTTAAGGGCTCTATTAGGGATACCGTCCAGTCCCAATGCCTTTTTATCCCGTACCTTCTTACATGCTTCGAATAGTTCTACGCGCGTAATCACAGGTATCGACGCACTTTCGAGAACGCTTAGACTAGCCAACTCCCTATTTTCTTGGCGAGGAAATAGGGTCTCAGCTATCTGCCGTAACAAGGGCCTTTTAGCCTCATCGATACAATTTTGAAGCTTTTCCCCAGACGTCGTTATTAAGTTGTTCACAAAGTTCCTTAAAGCAAAGACGTTTGCTACACTTAATTGCTTCTTTTAACCGGGTTCTCGCTACTCGATACGCGCTTCGGTTGGGTTGACATTGCTGTTCATCGGAGTTCCGAGTCCGGGATCGGTGATAAATTCTCCGCGCGCGGTGATATAGCGATCTGAGTTCCGCGATTTCTGAGGTCCACCAATATACTGGAGGCCGATGTTTTCCTGTTTCCAGCCTGGACATTGATGCGTTACACGCATCGACTAATAACCGTGATATCTGGGTTACGAATTCTTCTGCAGTTCTGGCTTCAATTATCGTCTCACTAACTACGAAACTTAGAATGCCTTCATCTAACGTTTTTACGTTCCACTTAGTCCGCTTTTGTATTGCCCGGTTAATTCGGATTGCTGGCTCGATGCCGGTTGTGAAAAGTATAGCATTGTGATCGCTATGCGTATAGTGATCACTCACGCGCCAGTGAGCATAGCGTATCAAGCCGGTGCTTGCAAAAGTTATGTCGACAATTGATCCCGATCTAGCTGTGCTAAAGGTGTTTCTAGTTCCAGTGTTAGCTAAGACGATATCCAAACAGGAAAAAGCTTCCAGTAGAACAGTCCCTCTACGATTCGTATATGAACTGCCCCATTCTGTGGCCCATGCGTTGAAATCGCCCGCTATTATAACAGGAGTCCTGCCTGTAATGTCGGCAACTAGTCTATCCAATATCCATTCGAAACTTTCGATAGTAGCGCTAGGTGGTATATAGCAGCTATATATATAAATACCATTTATTTTAGCCCGCACAAAGAAATCCTGAGGTACCTCCGAGTATTCCTGAATTGACGCGTCTCCGCAAACCCAAATTGCAGCCTTATTCGTTGCGTCGGTAACCCACTTGCTTCCAGTTAGATTCCTATATTGCTCACAGAGTATCGCTACATCTATTTTTAGTTCTCGAACAGATTGTTGCAAAAGGTCATGAGCCGCTTCACAATGGTTGAGATTTAGTTGTAAGATATTCATGTTTTCTTCAAAATAGCTTCTAGTGCGTTTTTATATTCTGGACCTCTCCTGCTACCAGTTATATGTCCGGATTCCACGCTCTTGGCTTTGCAGAGCATGCAATTCGGCTTGTCTTTGCAGTCCTTCAGTTTGTGACCATTTTCTCGGCACTTAATGCACAGAGCTGATCGGTCGTTAGGGCTTACACATGCTTTCGCGAAGTGTCCAAACTCGAGGCATCTGAAGCAGCGCTTCGGTACAATTTTTTCTCGTATTCGGCAACAAACCCAGCCGATCCTCACTTTACCGATTTTCAGCAACTTGCTCGCGACTTCCGCTGGTAGGCTTATGTTGGCTGTTTGCGTTCCACCATATGCTTTTCTTACGTCTATCTTAGGTACGTACCACGACGATGTGGTTGTATAGTTTGGTGTTCAATCCTTTTCTCCTTCTCTATGAATTGAACAAATAACTTTTCTTTCAAAGATGTTAGTGACACTGTCATCCAATGCTTCTTTGATACATATTAAGACTTAGTTAGTTACCCTTGACAAGTCTAAGCAATCTAGTTCTAAGTATCCCCTACTTATGTAACGGGTTCTCGATCCATATAGAATCTCTGCCTGAGAAAAGATAGCTTTCGATCTTTGTCGACAAATTTTCCAAAATTCTAGACCAAACGTCCTGCCATACGAAATTGTTTGGTCCTTGAACTGGAGGATGTTCGGTGTTCTTTTCGAGTCGAATCTAGGGGCTAGGAATCGAAGATCCTATAAGCTGGAACGTTGTTGTCCATTCGTTTGACAAAGCCGACACAATCTAGTTTTCTTATTTTGGGTTTCTGGACTAGATCCACATTTTATTACAGTTCCTAGAGTGTGTGGTTGCATTTTCTCTTCCATTCGCTTGTGCTTGCAAAGAGGATCAACTACTCGACGAAGAATCTGTCGTTTGAAAGTCCTCAATATATGCTCTATTTTCCTGTTTATCATCTTACCACATTGGTACGTGCCGATTACGCGTACTGTGTTTCAAAAAGGCATGCCTTTTCACAAAAATAAAGATGCGAAGGAGCACGATTCCAGGGAGGGGGTTATACCGTAGTCCGCATTTTGAGGTCCATCTAGTAAGACGTAGGAGATCATATTGAAGGATTTCCCTAAGTGTTTCAGGGTCAAAATCAATCTTTTCTATGTCCAATAACCAATTGATCACTAGGTTTTACAGAAGAGGGAACAAGACGGCACCCTGAGGAGTTCCGCAACTGACAAGTATTTTAACCGATGCGCTGCCTAGCTGCGTGTGAGTAATTGAATAATCATAACTTCAAACGAAGAATCGACTTTCAGACTTGCAAGTGCTTCTATGATTGCTGTAGATCTGACATTGTTAAAGGTCCCCTTAAATGTCCAGGAACGCAACCATGGTCAATGTCTTGATGCTCAGTGATTTTTCAATGATGCGCACTAACGAGGCTGCCTCGACTGATATGCCTTTGTAGTACACATATTGGAACGTAGAGAGCATAGATGGGCTAATGCTCTGTCGTAGTTGGATATCAATCAGTCTTTTTAGTTTTTTTCAATAGAAAGGACGATAGGCTGATAGGTTGGAGATCCTTTGGTTCCACGTGCAAGCATTTTCCTGCTTTGAGTATAAAGACAACTTCAACCTCAATCCACAGTTTGCGATTGTGGACCAGATTCACATGATAGCTTTAAGCCAAGAGAACACTATGTCTTCTGATTGCTGAAGCTCAGTCGGAGTGATACCATCTGGCCCTGAGGACTTGTATGGTTTGAAACTAAGCATCAATTAAAGAATCATGTCAGTAGTAACTATTTTCGTGGAGTTGCACGATGCAGGGAAGGTGTTTTCGAATCGAGATACAGCAACTGAGGTGTTAACGGGAAAATTCGCATTCTTACCTCTTACTGCTGATTCTAACTTTTTTTAGCATTTTGATTGGCCAACCTGGTTTAGAAGACGTTGGATACTTTAGATTGTGCATGGAATGGAATTCGCCTAAGAAAAAACCATCTGGAAGCCTATTTTCTGTCAGAGATAGATCTGCCCTCGTTGTATCACTTCATCAAAGCTGTCGAGCTAGAAGAAGTAGTTTGACTTGAGTTTAAGTAGTTTAACATCGAACAATAGGTTGGGAGGCGCAGTATATCTATCAAGGTCGCCCTTGTACCCTGTTATCACTTGCATCGATGTATATTACTCTGTCACATAAAAAATAAGACAATCTGAGGGTCTTCAGTCCATTCTAGGGAAAGATGTTATAGTCAGAAGTAAGTATAGGTTTCCTTTAGGGGCGAATGTATCTCATAAGGCGAATATTACCATGAGCATGCTGTAGCTGAGAGTTCAATGTTCAATTCTCAAACAACACAAAGAGTTCATTCACGGGGTCACCTTTCGTGAGCGTCTGACAAACATTCGAGAGTATAACTTCCTGTCTAGTGAACTTACAGTCCTACGTGGAACTTGATAGACTATAGGCACTTAAGGACTGTCTAAGCATTTTTTATATTACGAGTATGTTCATCATTAATCACAAATGCCATAAATACATACAAAAACATATCTGTCACTGTAAACATACCTGCAATGCAATGGAAATAAATTATTTCTATTTAAACTCATTATAATCTCACAAAGGATAACGAATGAGAAAATTTGCATTTTTTTCCATTATCCTTCGCTTAATAATAATATTGAATTTAAATTGAATTGTTTTTTCCCTTTCACCTTTTCTATCCCTATTCCACATTCATTTTCTTTTCTTTTCGGTTTTTTTTTTTTTTTTAATAATGATGTACTTAAGGATGTACAAGAGAATCTACATACACATGTACTATTCCGCGAATAGTAGGTACAATCAAACATACTCTAAAAATTATACCAAAAGAAGAAAGGAATGGAATAGAAGTTGAGGACAAAAGTTGAAAATAGGGACATTGATATTGTTATAGAAAAGACGTTCAACTCTATATATATGTTTGTATCTACACATACATATAGTAGAGCCAGTGGGAGTGAATAAAAGAATAGAAAAATGGACAATTCAACGAAAGAAAGAAAATAATCAGAAAAAGAATAAGGATATCCAACACAAAATGGAAGCGAAGAATGTTGAAATCCATTTTCCAACTCAACTATAAGTGTATCCACTTCCCCGTGTTCTACATAACAGTGAGAAAGCCGGACTGATGGCCGGAATGAAGAGTATTCTATCTATCGGGGATGACTTCTGAATGATTGTTTAAACAAGTCGACGCAAAAAATAAAAATAAAATTCGGTAAGAGCAGAAAAAAGAAGAAAAAAAAAAAAAAAAAAAAAAAATACAAAAGTCGTCGTCGATTTCGTGTCCTGCATAAAAAGATGTTTTCTTTTTTTGTTTTCTTTTAAATTTGAATACGAAAATAATAATGAAATGCTGGTGAGGGATCGGAAATGGAAACAGTATGATGTATCTCCGGTCTACGATCTAAAAAGGATTATCCTTGCTTTTGTCCCTGGTTCTCCTGCCCAACCCAGTACCAGTACCAAATACAGACACTAGCATTTTAGTTTAATTTATTTTAAGCGTCCTATAAGGAGATATATATAGAATGATAGTAGCTCTTTGGCTTGAGAGTAGTCTTTCAAACAAAACCAGGTTAGTGAATTACATGTTCTATAGAATAATGTTGGGTTTTTGGGTAAAAGGGCCTTGATTCGCATCCTGCATTAGCATACAAAAGGATGGACATTGGATGGATAACGACTAAGAGAGCTGTAAGCATATCCTTCTATTGTTTGGATAAGATTGCCTTTTAAAGCATGCTTCCAAAGTATGTAAGCTTTAGGTTGCATATGTAGATGTAAGAGTTGTTTTTATTTCGATTGAAGTGGAATGATGATTGGTAACTACAACATACAGTTAGTGAATTGCTTTGGAGATACAGAAAGTAAAAAAAAAAAAAAACTATTCAAAACTTATGTGTGTATGTACAGATGGAGTTACAGTTATCATCACAATTGCTACTAATTTGAAAGAGCAGTCATGTGCAAGGTACATACATGATAGTTTATTTGAAAAGGACGAAAGGGACGTAGAGAGTCAAGGGAATTAGTTTTGAGAAATTCGCATCGGTGTTTGGTTTTGAATTGTGCAGCTAAAGGGGAAATGTTGCATGATTGATATGTATATCATGATTTTCATTAAAACCTCCTAATACCTCTAACCAGTCTCGTGATTGAGACTGATGATGATGCGATACTAAAGATATTAATACGTAAATGCAGTTGTATGGTAAGAGATATTTGATGGAACGCTTAAAGGATTACGAACAAGAAAGTGTACTCATTAGGTGGTATTTGGAGATAAAATTCGTACTTGGGAGTTGGAATGTAGATTCTTATGGTCAAGCTGTATAGAATCGAAACTAATCAACAGCTGCTGAGGAGAGTTCATTTTTATTTCCTTAGCCTCTACACACAAAAAAGGATTTCTGCTTGTCAGTACAATAGACTTATATGGAAATCTGAGTGGTCTAGGATATGGATTTCTTTTATTTCTTAGCATCAACCCACACGGACATCTCTTGTTTGAAATATTAGTTTTTGAAGTCCAACGAAGGTCTTCCAGAAGTTGGACATGTAAGGGTATCCCAATGGATGATCCAAACTATAACTCTAGTCAGTGAGAGATTGATAACTTAAAAGTTGAGTTTCCAGGCGATGTGATGTTTTGTAAACAACTTTCTCGAATCTCACGAGAAAGTGTGCTGTTTTGCAGTCCCTTTGCTTAGTCTTTCGCCAAATGCTCCTTGAGTCTCCAGTGAATAGTTGCCATATCTGTAAGAACGCAAGGTTGATACTTGCTAACCCTTCTGTTTTCCCGTTGATAAGTTTGCGAAGCTCTCCAATCCTTGCAACTGGTTTGTGAAAATATGAGCCATCTAAGCATCCTAAACAGCCACACCAGTATTCTTAGCAATTTGGACCCCTATCTGGACTTTAAAGCCAAGAATAAAACCAGTATTCCTAACAGAAATGGTTGGCAATCGGGAGAAATTTTCAACGAATCTGTGACAGAGATTTACATAGGCGGATCCAAGACAGCGTCTGCAACAGGTGCGGGAGTTTGCTCCAGTGCACAGAATATCTGTACTGCCGGACCACTGTAGTTTATTTCAAGCAGAAGTTAAAGCAGTCCTGCCTTACGATTAACTCGATAAAGTACAGCTCAATTATTTTCTACATTGATAGTTAAGCTGCGATAAAAGCCTTGGAATCGCTAATAATTCGATCCACGGTTGGTAAAGTTATACCGCGGATCTCTTAACGAGATCGAAGTCAGGTTTGACGTATTCCCGGCATGAGTTCACACCGAAACAAGTTTTCGTGCCTCCTGTCCCATTTAGAAAGTTTCCATGTAGGTCCCAGGTGCTAGTAATCAGGTTTTTCTATAGTGGTATCACAATGAACCTTCTTTTGGTCTAAGTGTATCCCTGCAGCAAGAACAACCACCCAACTTAACCCAACCCTTCGATTGGTTAAACCTCTGAAATTAAAGATGGTTCTCTTCACTAACAAGAGGCAAATACTAGCAATCAGTTCTAAAGAACAAGCACAAGAACAGTTCTTAAAACTACACTGTAGGCAGATGATTTTTATATTTATCGACAATCGAATCGCTATCTTATCTACGATTATACAATCTAAATTCGCGAAACAATCTAAACACAGCCGCGAGGAGCTCAAAATACTCGCAGCAAATCACAATGTATCACTGTGGTGGGTTTCAGAACACGCATTGTTAACCAAGGGAACGAATTGGTGGACGAATTAGCAAGAAAGGGGTTTGAATAGGACCGGCCAAGGGTCATTAACTTTGTTTTACCTTCCCAAGCACTTGTAAAATCAGGCGTAATAGAATACTTCTTGAGACCAGCTGATGAAAGATGGAGCGTACTCTGATCTTGGTGTGTCCACAAAAAACTCTGGACAAAGCGCGACAGAACTCAAGTCAGTCAATCCATTCCTTAAAAGAATGCTCTAAGCGTTCTTTATGGGGATTATTACCGGCTCCTGGCGGTCCACCTAAAAAGAATGCGACTAAATACACTTGACCTCTGAAAAGACTGTTGCTACGCAGATACAGAAGAAAGCACAGCTCACTCTATACCTATATATGAATGCCTAATATGAATACGATTTGGGAGATATAGGATACCCACTATTAACTATTCTACTATTAACTATTCTAAAATGTATAACTATCTCGAGAAGATTCAAGGAGGCCACAGCGTCAATTCAAAACCACCAATTAATTTGAATCTCGTTTTCCCATTTAGGTTTATCCACGACAGTGGTTCACAATGGTCTATATGACCCTTCAAGCAGGAATCGCGTACATGTCTTGTAAATATTACTGAGGCGTATACTTGTTAATTTTTTCCTCTTTGCACGTCATTGATTGTATCATAAAATACCTCTCAGTTTTCCAGAAATTATCCTCCCTAAATTATTAGGTGAATGCATATTTAAGACTCTTTTCAACATCATTTACACTTGACTGCAGTGGCATAGCACAAGTTCAAGGGATCTGTAATTGTACCAACTCTTCATTAGTTAAAAACGGTTCAAGTTGACGGTTCTCCTAAAATTCTATTCGTCCCATTGCCCGACATACTTTAAAAATTGGCAAAAAAAAACTCCCTCAACCCATTCGTTTCCCACATGGATGTAGGTATATACGTATTCCACAATTAACCACCTTAGAAAATCCAATTTTGAGTGCACTAGGATGCAACGTGCAATAGCTGCAATAGCTCCTTCACAACGAGGGGGTGACGTACTCCACCGGAGGTGATATAGAACACTCGCATACAAATAGACAGTCTGGGGTATTCTATTTCAAGGGCTTAAGTGTACTGCTGCAGTGTACATCTTAGCCGTCGAAATGTTCACCCATTCACCTATTCATCCTGTGCATGTATCTCACATATCACTACGACGACGTAATTAATTTAATAGCTCAAAATGAAAACCATTCCACACATAAAAATGGCACATACGAGTACACATGTCTGAAGGAAATTAATTTTGCCACTCTGCCAGCATCTCTCATGCAAGTTGTTGAAGTCAACCCCATTGGGTAGGGGCTTCCTTTCACAACTACTTCAGCGGTTAGCTCTCCTTGGGGTCTCCCCATTCGAATTGAGTTCTACATGATTATATCTTTTTGAATTTGATTCTATTACCGTTAGTTTTATCTTTTCTTCCTTCGTTCTAATTTTGTTTTTTTTTTGTTTTGTCTGCAGTTGAAAAGGATTCCTAATGATAAGGATGTCATTCGAGTAAGCAGCCACAGTTACATGTAACAGCATACGACTCGTCGTAAACAAGCTTTTAATTGCAACAAAAGGAGCACCCCAGTAATTAGATGCAGTTATTTTCGATGGAAAGTTGATCCTGTAAGAGTCTGAGATGGCATCAGACTATCCGCTCTTATAGGTATGCGCTAATGTAGTGACAGGGATACAAACCAAATCATTCTACCACTGTGTGTTCTGTTGCGTTTCGGATTATCATATGTTGAGAGTATAAAGAATTATTTCCAACATGTAGCTTGCGATAGATGAATAGGCAACTTATGGTGGGGGGCGGGGGTGTGGAAAGATAGATTCACAATCTGACGTCTACTCCCGGTCTCGGGCGAGGAGTTTTGAGGCGAATATACAATGCTAATGAGAAAACTTTTAACCCAGCCAGTTTCATGTTTTAACGATATGTAATTACAATGCATAGAGAGTACTCCTTTTGTCATCGATGTAGAACATGACAAGACACACATATGTGTGTACCAACAAATGTGTGTAGTTTGTGACATAAAGACTAAGTTGTAGACAAGTGAAAATTGTTTATTGCCGGATGCTGAGAGTTCATGAAACTAATAAAAGTTGTTGCTGAGTTCAATCGGTGCCTAACTTGACTGGAATGATTGCGGACAGTAGTTTCCAATTTGTGAAGCGTTCTTCTGTGAAACACCGGAACCTTTGCTCCCACAGTGGGTGAAATTCAAATTCAAATTCATATTTGGTTGTAACTTTTTGAGTCAGTTCTTAGGGTATCTATTCACCTTTCTATTTGTTTGTCACTAGTGGCCTTTCAAAGGACTTTTAATTAAATCATTTGAAATGTTATACTCTCGACCGTGAAAGAAATTTTTGGTGTTGTCTGTTGTTACTAACTATTTGAGCCGCGGCGACCACGCTGATGACAACACAGCCACAATTAATGGAGCTCGGACCAGGTCAGCTGATTAATTTTCGGATAAATTGGAATGGAATGGAATGGAAATGATGACTCGAACCATATGTGATATCAGGAAGATGATGCCATATACCACACTTACTTACTTAACGGGCTCCCGACCCATGAAAGTCTCTTCGATCCTGGGCACGCTGCTTTCAGTTGTCTAGACCAAGCGCTCTGGCATCCGCGATAGTTTGATCCTTACAACAAAGGTTCTGTCTTCCTTGCCGTTTCGAATCTGGGGGCTGTGATTCGGAGATCCTCTTTGCTGGAGCATTATTGTCAATTTGCTCGATGTGGCAAGGCCAGTGTAGTCGACGTAAAAGCCTCTAAGACGGTGCGCTGCAAACGACCGATGATGTCGATGTCGTCGATGTCGATCCTTGTTCAGCAGCTTTACTGATTTGTTAAAGATAGTGCCTTTCGTGTTAACACCTGCCCTGCGCACTATCTGTTTCAGCACGAGATTGAAGAAGTCATATGAAAGCGCATTTCCTTGCCGAAATCTGGTAGATGTTTGGAATAGTTCGGAGGAACTGTTTCCGAATTGCCCATTGGACCGCGTGTTTTCTAGCATCACGCGGTACAGCTGGATCAGTCTTGAGTTTGAGTTTTAAATCGCTATCATATGTGACTTCGAAGATGATGAATACATGATGAGTCTCGACGTGAAATCCTTTCTCAGGATTTTGTCAGGATTTGCCTTAGTAGTCTATGGTCTTTGTCATGATTTGCCTTAGTGTGAAAAATTGGTTGATTGTCGACCTGCCGGGCAGGAAGCTACACTAGTACGTGCCGATTAGTGTGTTGCAGAAAGGCTTCAGACATTCGCACAGTACTTTCGACAGGATCTTACATGCGACATTAAGGAGAGATATGCCTCGATAGATCTTACAAGAGATAGGATCGCCTTTCTTGAAGTTGGGCCGTATATAGCTGATAGTGCAGTCACAGAGTATGACTTCATTCACCCACACTTGGTGCATGCACCCTACCAAAGCATCACCGCCATGTTTGAAAAGTTCTTCTCGAAGACCATCAGAGCCGGTGGCCTTGTTATTCTTCAGCTTTTAGATAGCTGAGCCAATATCTTTAATACTGGGAGTGTTGAAGCTTCTTCATTGATTGGATGCCGATGCTCTTCTTGTCCTATGACTCTCTCTACCTGATGCCCATTAAGTAGCTGCTGGAAATGTTGCCTAAACAGTAGTACTATTCCCAGCTCCTAGTTGCTTGGCTTTCTTAAAAAACATCCGGATATTGTTCCTATCGCGGTACTCTTTAACATCCTTGAGCTGGGAGAATGCGTTGGCCTTTTTTACGCAGAATCTGCTTTTGGCTCAATACTCTTCCCTTGCTGTCCTTGTTATGTGCTGCAGGGCTTGTATGTGTAAATTTTTTGTCACCTTTTTCGGGTGTACGCATTCATCATAATATCAATTGCTCTTTTTGGGTGGTGGCTGATGGCCTATGGTGGGTGGTTGCGGCTTCTTCTTTGATGATGTAGCGATACAGGTTCCACAGATTGTTGACTTTTGTGGATGGTGAGTGTACAGCGGAGAGTCTTTCCCTTAGACACACTCTGTAGGTTACCCAGAGCCTCCTGTCCAGTCGTGCTAATGTTTCTAACGTACTAATCTACCAGACAGCTGATTAAACAAGCTTCTCTTGAATCCAGCTCCTGTTGAATGATCTGCGTCCTTGCAAGGTCTAAACTTATGCGCATATCAAGCAAACAAAACTATCAAGTATCAAACTCTATCGAATAATGAATGCTTTCGTCTAATTTTTTCTACGAAACAGAACAGAACACAGTTGGTAACTGCCCTCTTTTTCTAAGAATCTAATAAAGTGGAAATAGTCATAATAACCTTACTGCGCATCAGTTGTTCGAGATGGCTAGGATATGTAGAGCGAAGTCTACAGTTCGAAAAGGAATATATCTCGACCTTTCAGATTTTTTTAAGCTGCATTTCTTTCACAAATAAAATCACTGTCCCCTAGGATGCACAGCAATCTTAAGAACATTCCTCACCTTTGCTAAAAACATTTCTAAGATTCAATACATCATACTGATTCTCCAGTGCCTCGTTTAATAATTGCCACGTTTAGTCCATGTAGCCGATGTCGATTACACCGATTACATGAGTTATTATTGTCATAATGCAGATTTGTGTGTAAACATCCTGCTGGAGGATAACAAGATATGAAACGATTTTCCCAAATCCATTGCACTCAATGCGACTATCATCCACAATCGAAATGAAAATTGCAAATGGACTTCATGATAGGATATCTACTCCCAAGAGTGTGGCTGAATCGATATGCGCATATGAATGTGGACGTCTTTAACATCGTTTCTGTGTTGAATTCTACTTTCAATTGGAAATTACTAGCAGAACTTGCACAAAAGAATCTGCTGGGATGTACTCACTTCAAATGCAATGTTTTATTGATTTTCTAAATAGTTTCTTCATTATTTCATTCATTCACTTGATTGACTTTTCCGAACCAGTTGATGGATTCGACTTTGGCGAAGCTGTTCGTAATGGGATACAGATTATTATCTTGCGGATACGGATTGGAATAGAAATGTGTATATCTATGTCTGTAAGTTCCATAAGCTGGTTGAATATCATATAATTAGATGAATCCTACGATCGATGCATTTAGAGTAACTAGTAAGTGATGTGTCCCGCAAGTGTTGTGGTACTGTATCACATTATTGTCCACAATATGCATCACATTATTCTCGAATGGATAAATGGTTATATGAAATGTCACATAACTCTTGTCAATCATTGTTTCTTTGGCTGCGAAATCAACTGAACAGCTAAGGAGATTCTATATAAAACCTTGATCACCCCAGTCCTACTTTATGGCGCTGAAACATGGAATGATTTGCATGGCGATTGATCAGGAAACTACTGATCGCCTAAAACATGGATTGGGCTAGTAGTGCAACAATCAAGTTCGTAATGTAGTGAGACCTTATACAAGCAGCTGGGTGCCGTTTTTAATACAACCGGGAACAGAGACATTGTCATTATGATGGGGTACCTGAATTCTAAGGTAGACAATGACAACGAATGGCTCAAACATGTTATAGGAAGATATGGCTAAGCAACCGTAACGACAATGATGAAAGCTTCGTTAATTTTTCCAACAGAAACAGCTTTGTCATAGGTGGCACCATGCTATGGCAACTGACAGGCAAGCAACCTTAAAAAAAATTGACCATTTTACCATCAGTCCGAAACAGACTTGGAACAGACATGGGATAGGTACGTGATAACCATCTTATAATAGTGACTGTCCAATTATGGACTGCTACCGTTCGATGATCAAACTACACAAGGTTGCCCAGGTTCAACACTGACCGACTTAGTGATCCTTCAGTATGCCAAGAACTAAAGGAACATCTCTCACGTGGTGTGGAAACAATCAGCAGCTCACTGCCCACAATACAAGACCATTGGTATGCCGTGAAAACAGTTCTCACATCAGGTGAGATCGGTCGGTCGGTCGATCGCAGGGAATACATAGGGAATGGCTTTCCGAGGTTACCTAGAGAAAGATCGACGAACGAAAACAACTTAGAGTTTGCATTGCAACAACTCCAGCAGCAGGCAGGCCCGGGATAGAGTCCCTATATCGCATTGTTGTGTGGGGCGTGACCAGTTCAAATACATCAATGCGTTGGCTTCGGAAGTAGAAGAAACAGCAAGAAGGTACGACAGTAGAACCATTTACAGAATCACCAAGGATCTGATAGGTGGTCGTAGGTCTACCCAACACCCGGAGAAAAGCTAAGACGGTTCTTTGTTTATTTTGGATGATGATCAACTGAAGAGATGAAAGGAGCGTTTTGCTATTCTTCTAAACCGTGTATTCGCTAGAAATAAGGATGATATTATTACGGTGATCAAGGCACTGCAAAACAGCAAGGCAGTATGACTTGATAGCATACCTCCGGAGCTATTTCGAGTAGCGCCAACTGCATCGGAAGATCTACTGCACTCTGGGAGGCCGAGAGTTTTCCGTATGAGTGGGAAAAGGGAATGATCATGAAGTTCCATAGAAAAGGCAAACTAATGCAGTGCGAAAACTGGCGAGGTATCTGCGTGCTGCCTGCTGTGGCTTAGATATTAGTTAGAATTATCCTCGAGATAATCGAAGAACACCTCGAATATACATGTTAAAGAAACAGGTTTCCATTCTGGATCCTCCTGTATCGACCACATCAATACTCTTCGGATCATAATCGAGCAGTGCGTTGAGTATCGTTCTTCATCTGATACTCATCAATTTTGGAAAGGCGTTTGATAGTGTCAATCGGGAATGTATTTGGGGGCCTTGAGCAGGTAAGGTTTTAAGGTATTCCAGATAAACCGAACTGGATCTAATTAGACGAATAGGCAAAGCAAAGCCTGCATTTGGGATGCTTACCAAAATTTGGCGAAGTAATGCCATTAGCTTATACACTACGACTATTCCGTTCCAACGTCGAATCCATTTTGGATGTGCCATTTGGACAGTACTATCACGAAAAAAGGGAAACGTTCGTTAATAGGTGCCTACGCAATATCTTAAGTATTTTCTGGCCAAACCGTGGCACTCAAGAACATCCCTATCATCGAAGAACAGGCCATGGAACAATAGGCACAACTATACAAGGCCGACGGAAGTGGCACTGGATTGGAAACACTTTCCGAAAAGGTGACAGGTCCATAGCTAACCACGCGACCCAACCCGCTAACTCAGGATGGTAGGACACGCGGTGGTCCTAGATGCACATGGCGCTGAACAGTAGATAAGAAAGCACACCAACTGGGAAAGAGCTGGGGAGAGCTCAGACACATTACCAGACACCCCAAACGATGGCATGTAATCGTTGTGGAGGTCCATGATATATGATAACTAATGGAACAGGATCCCTAAGAGGTAACTATGTTACGATGCATCCTCTTACAGCCTCGGCTATAGTAAACTGCACGCGGAACATCTTTCGTTTACTAGCGTTAACCCAGACGCTACAATGAATAAATCAATGAATCACAAAGGTTGTTCTCGAGCCTACCGCCTTAACTCGTCTAAAAAACATTTACCACTGGTATGGATAGAATGGTGATATATGGATAGAAATGGTATCTCCTGTCACCGTGATATTGATAGTTGTATAGTCAGCAGATACCAAGACCACGAATAGTGATACTGTTTACGAGGATATGAAAAAGTGTTCAGAAATATTAACGAGAGAATGGATCACGTAATTGGCCATTTCCAGGTGGTATTTGCAGTGTATTTTGGTGAGAGACTTAAAGATGTGTCCACATTAAACTCAGTGCATCATATGTCTCAACAAAAAAGTACTCTTTTCCTTCAAAATTAATGACGAAACATATTTCCATCTCTCCGGACATTTCGAAAAGCAGAATATTCGTTTCTGTGTCACTACTGGATAGTAAATTTTCATTCAAATTCCTTGATAAGAGCATCACCGGAATGTCAAATACTAAGCGCATCCGCTGCAATTTTTCGAATGTCATCTATACTAGCGATTCATCAATCTGTCTAACGGCCTGCTTTCGGGTAGAATTTGTGGTTTATTTCAAGTATTCAAAGTAAGCGCACAACATTCCCTTACTTCTTTATCTTTTCCTTCTAATTTTTGATTCCTCCACTACCATCTCCTGGTGTAGACACCCCAACTGATTTAATAAGGACCAGTGGTGCAGATACTGATTTAAAAAAAAAATAAAAACTAGTAACAATCTCCTAATATACAAATGAATCCGACTAAACACTTTCACAGGAAGCATCCATAACGTGTTCATAGCAATTTACTTAAATTAAAATTTATAACTTCAATTCACAAGCTGTCGCTCCTTTAAGAGACCTCCGGCCACAGTCACCCGGACCGGAGGAGCGCCGGCCGTAACCATTTGCAAAAGCAAATAAATATTTACCATTAAAAATTCAGATGGATATCCTTTGCTTTGCACAACAAAGGAATACATAAACTTTCTTTTTTTTTATTTTTATTTTGGGGCAACAAACTTCATCTTCCAGTCAGGAGTCAGTGTTCCGGATTACTTTCGGCACTCGGCAAGCGGATGAATACGGACAACATACATGTAGTCAAGGAAGAAGAAAACCAAACCAGAGTTATTCTGTGGCGAAGAATTTCTTGTCAAAGCCAAGCGATGTCTTTCTCTGTTGTGGGTTTCTTTTCTTAGTCATCGTCGTTGTCGCTCCTTGAGATGTATTGTCCTGTCTATGTTGACTAACATTGGTTTCATTGGTAGCCACCTTATTTTTTTCTGTTTGTGGTGTGTAAGTTGTTTTCATTTGCAAAAGTCCTTGCACAGGAAACAAAAATGATTTTCCATCCAATTACTTGGAAAACTTTCTGTCAACCACTAAATTGGCTCATCTTGCTAAAGTCCACAAAGCAGGTTATACTATCCAATGGTATCGTAGTAGTATTTGTCGTTGGGACAACAAATTAGGACATCTGTGTTGCATAAATATTCATATTTCAATTTTTCACCGTGTGTTCTACGTCCTCTGTGCCTCTGTGGGCATTCGGACGATCATCGTGAGCCGACACAAGTGTCAGACACTGTCCGATCCGCAAAACTCAATTAAAAATGAATCCAAATGAAGTTGGGGTGGATGTTGGATGGCGCCCTGCCGGGTTTGTACCCGGACGGAAAAATCGAAATAATTTTTGCAGATTTCTCATAAATCAAAGTTATTACTCGTTTTTCAGATGGACTCCTGTTGGTGTATGTGTATGTATGTTTGTGTTGGTGTTGGATGGAGATGGATTGGTGGATAACTGCATTTAAGCTCCCCCTGTTTGATGTAACTACGTTTATTCACCGGCACCCGCATATCCATAAAAAAGTGAAATTAATTTATTAACGAACCAAGGCAACGAATTAAACTGACAGATCCGTGGGTTGGTTATGTGCGGAAGGACGAGCGGAGGCATCGGATTTCTCTGCAGTTGTTGTTTGGTGCTGGGTACGATGATAAATGAGTATTTTTTTGCGATGTTCCCTGGTTGGATGCGGTGTTTGATACTTTTACCCAGAATCTGGTAGTTCAGCCGGCCTCAGAGCTTCGTTGAACTGTTAATTTTGTTGCCGATGCGGTGCAGTTCTTTCGAGAAAAGTGAGTGCAATTGTGGGTTGCACTCCAACCGCTGTATATTTAATGCCATATAACATAATTTTAATTAATTAATAACTGTGTGGACAGTAAGGGCTTAGCTTATAAATTGGACAGTTTCAGATAAATTACTGCACTGGAAAATGTGTATCCGACTGCACACTGTCGAAATGCACAGGAGGGAACTTAATTCATTTGGTTTTGTATTAACACAAGACGAGGATTCACCACTGAGGTTTGATTGATATAAAGAACAGGGAATTTCAATTTTGTGCATTCATTGGGTGCGGTTGTTTTTGTAGGAGAAAATTGAATTGATAAAATCGAACGGGGGGAATGGGAAGTGCAATTGAATAACACTTTAATCAACTTTTTGGTCTAGACTTGTGTTAAACCAAAAGGATTACTAGTAACATGCAGCAGTAGTTTTTGAAGTAGAAATAATGGTGGTTTTGAGGTCGATACTTTTACTGGTACAAGAAATAAATGTCCATTGCTTTGTAGTCAGGATAATTATGCTTCAGGAACTCTATATGTCTAGATGTATAGCGAAATTAACCACACTTGTCAAACTAATTTTAATGAGTTACAAACTTGTGTGGGACAATATCTGTCAGTCGAACGATGACAAAATAAAATGGAAGAGGAGGTATAGGTTGAATAAGAGGCTTAAAAAGGATTTTTCAATAGGAACATAACAATTTTGTATTTTAATTCAAACGCGCCCTTAAACTTTTTTTATGATCTATTAATGTCAAAATATCAGACAAGGTTTTTGACTTCACGAACAAGCAACGTTTAGAAATTATAAAAAATTAATATCGAAATTCTGAGTCTGTGGTTGTAACTTTAAGAGCGCTTACTCCAATTTTCGATTGTAATAAGCGTCCCACCAGCCAGGCTATGGGTGCTATAGTAGATAAAATTGAGTCATCATATTCTCTATTGAATGCTCTTGTGTCAGTGAGACAACGCACCGGTCAAAGTACCGAAAATACCACAGCCGCAGCTTCAGTTCAAAATGAGGCAAATCAGTAGATTCCAAGTCGTTCACAGAAATTGTGAATCTTTCAGTTGACTTTGTGACGAATTTTGCATAAAGATCTTGGCCTACACCCTTACAAGATCAAATCAACTCAAGAACTGAAACCTCTTGATCATTTGAAGTGGCGAAACTTCTTTGATTAGGCTTCGTAAAAGTTTGAAGAAAATTTTCATCGAAAATTTCATCAACAAATCATCTTCAGTGATGAATTTACCAGCAGTGTGGCTGTGTTTTGGGGTTTCGGAGCCCCAGATACTTCCATTGATCTGTTAAGTCTTTGATGGTCAGACAGATAAAATTTAGGCAAAATCATTTCCAAAGAGCTTTGGCCTATTATAAGAGCTCGTATGGCATTAAACCTTTCTTTGAAAGCCCTACCCTAGTCTGGAATATCACAACGTATCTGAACATCAAATATTTTGAGATAGATCATGTGAGTTATCCCATTGTTTAAACTACAAAAATTTCCTGATTATGATTTTCTTGGTTAGTAGATTGATTTGGACGGATACTCAAACCAGAAATGGATTACTTTTGTAGTTACTAATTAGTTGTGGGTGGATCATATCGTCTAGTCTTCTATAAAGTGAAAACTGAATCGTGTATACATGGAAGACCGAAATAGTTCTGACGTGCAAACCGATTATCAGAATTGAGTATAGGGGCGAAAGACCAATCGAATCATCTAGTAGCTGGTTCCCTCTGAAGTTTCCTCCAGGATAGCTGGTGCATTTAAAAATGATGTAAAATAATCTTATCTGGTAAAGCGACAGTGGACCATTTTTGGTAAGCAGAACTAGCGCTTTGGGATGAACCAAACGTAATGTTACGTTATCCGGTTTCGAAGCCATTTACAAAGTGAAGCCTTTCTCACATGGCAAGAGCGAAACATATCCGATGCGATGGTTTCAGCACCTGTAATATGAATCATTGCCATCAAAGAACGTCCAGCCTATGGGTTTGTGGAATTAATACTCACAAAAGCGATCTCTCCTGCGATCGAAGAGCGATTTATTTGTTGAAAAGAATAATTTGATAAGCAAACACCAATATGGGTTCCAAAAAGGAAAAAGCACCAACCAACTCCTCAGCGATTTTGCTAACTTGATCAACACTACCCTGAGCAACCGTCAACAAGTATTTATTCTATTCCTGAATTTCAGCAAAGCTTTTGATACCCTGGACCACAAAAAACTTATTGATTGCTTTAGGAAGAATGGGAATTAGAGGAAAGTTATTGGACTGGCTACTAAACTACCTTAAAGATACTACGTTTCGGGTAAAAATCAACAATTCGTTTAGCAGTGAATATGAAGTGTTACATGGGGTTCTTCAAGGAAGGCTATACACGAACGAAATGCTAACGTGTATCAAAGAAAGTACTCCATTTGCCTATGCAGACGACACGGCAATCGTGGTATGACGCCCATCACTAGAAGAAGCAGCAAGAGTGATGCAATCCGAATTCAACACTGTAGGAAGATGGTGTCATGACAATGGACTGGTGATTAACGAATCGAAGACCAAACTGATGCATATCCGAAGTCCAATGTACCCAGATTCACCCATCATCTTAAAAAGCTTTAGATGCGCCAATTCGCAAAGCTGCAAAAACATCGAGGTGGTAAAAACATACAAGTATCTAGGTGTCACCATAGATTGTCATTTTCTGTGGGAGCCGCATATAAATGATCTGCGGAACAAGCTGCGGGGATCTCTGTCCGCTCTGTCCTATCTGCAGTACAAATCACCAACTTGCGTACAAAAACAAGTATATTACGCTCTCATCGAATCGAGGTTTAGGTACGGCGTACTTGCATGGGGAGGAGCGTCGAAAACACATATCGAGAAGCTGCAAAATATCCAAGACAGGGCTGTCAGGTTACTCGCAGGGAGAAACTTGCGGATGCCAATAAACTATCAATTTGAAACGCGCAGGAGAGCAGAAGGATGTATCAGCTAGCAACAATCATCAACGAGTACGGCCGAAGACAGTTGATGTATACTATTCCCAGAATTTTCAACACTCTACCCATTGTTTCTTTTTTCTTTTTTTGTTCCTTTTATCGATAAAATAATTCTTATAAAGTATATAAAAAATTAATTTGCGAGCATATACATATTGTACATTATGATGATTGAAACTAAATAATTAAAGAATCTTGTAACCAACCTCCTGCAGACAAGCCACATGGCTTCGCAGGTCTGAAAAATTGTTAAAATTGTTAAATTGTTGTTAAATTCAATAAAATTCAATTCAATTCAATCTTCTTGCTTTCCAATCTGGTGGTATTACTGAACAACTTCAACCAGTAGCTTTCACTAGCGAACCCTATGATTTTTTTTCTTCTAGGACAGTTATCGTACATGACTTGGTACCCCGCTTATTACTCTGCATTCCTTTGTGCTTTTATCGAATCTAAATGTTGAGATGAGTTAAAAACTACAAAGACTATCCTTCTAGTTTATTGAATACAAAGTGTTTCTGATGCGCTGTTTTGTATATGATCGAAAGCCTGATAAAATATCTCAAAATGCCTCAGTATTGTTCTGAGCTGGATACTTGTTTTTGATCCCTGCTGTAGTCCATGGGAACTACAAGAGCAAACCTGTAAACATGGAAGACAAAATTGCAAATGTTTTTTCTAGTACAGGCCACGTAGGTTAGCATTTAGCGTTTCTGGCATCGGATAACGAATAATTCAATGATGATAACTTTTAACTATCGTAGGCGGACAAAAACTGGTCTCGGGAATGTCAACACACTTTTTGACCCAGACAGTGCTCTGCCTGGTGAAGACTATCATGACAACCCTCGACGGGAATCACGAAGGAACATCACGAGAATACTATACAGTGTTATATCCAAAAGAATCTTATGATTGAGGATGTAAAGTACAACTTCTGCAACCATCTGCACCCCGTCATCAACACAACATCGAATGGAATGGCAATGACCAATGATTTGTGGATTTCGGCAACATCAACCGCCTTGTTATAGGAAGCACCATGTATGCACACAAAATTTGCCATAAAGTGAGTTGGGTTTCACGGTCATAAGGATAACTTGATTAATAATTTCGCAAAGCTATAGAAAACACCTATTGAAAGCTTTACACGGTTCTCTGTAAGAGGCATTTTGGTACAGTTTTAAGTTAGAATGAGTTGTCGAAAGTAGAAATTACCCATATTCGTAGCCCTACCCCAAAGAAGTATGATCTCAAGGCATGACCGCGGAGTTATTAAAATGAGCAACAATAGCAAGAGTAGGAGGGAATAAAATTCGTCTTGAAGACACTCTTGACGCAGAACAAGCACGTTTTCGGTCTGGATGCTCCTGTGTCGACCTCATCATTGATCTTCATCGATTTCGGGAAGGCTTTCGAAAATGTCAACAGAGTTTATTTGAGTTGCCTTGCGTCAGGTGGGGCATATTAGGAAAGTTATAGCTTTTATTAAGGCATCATACGGTATATTAAAATGTCACGTCAAAGGAATCCCAAAGTGGCGTGGAATAAGGATGTATCCTTTCACTGATATTGTGCTCTATCTACAGGAACTGGAGGAATTCGATAAACTCTTGCACCTTAATTTTACTATGTTGACGACATCGGATTGTTATCACATACCAATACTAAATACTTAAAGTATTGCAAACCGTGCTACTATATGGGTGTAGCACCTGGAAAATATCCGCCACTATTTCAGCTTCCTGAATTGGTGTCTACAAAACATCTCGTGAACATTCGGGCCAAATCAAATCTTCCTCTGCGTTCTCTGTCTACTCGATCGTTGATGTTTTCAACAACATACTGGGGAGTCTTTGAGAAATATGTTTTCATGTTTTTATGTGCAAGTCTTCTTTGGCACGCTTTCCAATTTAAATATTCTTACTCCGAGTACCAAGAATTTTAATATTAAAACCTGACTGTCTTATTGCTTCCAGTAGTATCTAATTAGGGACAGTTACCGTTTGAGAGACACAAGAAAAAAAAAAACTGCTCTAATAAATTAATCCTCCTACTCTTAACCATCCCAAGGGCAGAATATCTCCTCTACCTAAACGAGAAAAAGCAGAAAATATCCATTTGATTCGATCTTTAAAAGCCAATGATACAAAGTACAAATAAAAAAACCACAAAGGAAACCATTCAAACATAAACACCAAAAGATTTCTCCGAAAAGAAGCAACATTAAAAATTAACAGAAAAAAAAAATAGAAAAGAAAACACGAAGTGGAAACACAAAAAAAAAAAAAAAAATAACTCATCCACAAAGGTCAAGCCGCTTCAGACCTCAAAGAGGCCGTCCGCCCACCATGCATACCATCCACCCATTTTAATTAAAGTAAATACATAAGAGAGCAACAAGATACTTCTTTTGAATTGAAATACACGACTCCAAGACCATTTAGCGTTGGCAAATGATTTAATGATTTTCCTACTGTTGGTCACCCTCGCAGGAGTAGCTCCAAAAACTGAAATGAACAGTTTCCTGTATTTGAGGGATTTCCACAGAAAATTTTTTAAGGAAGAGAACACGCAGAAGAAAAGATGAAACAAACAGGCTGAGATGAAGATCTAAGCAGCAGCAACAACAACAGTTGCAGGATACACACTCCCGCATTTCAGTCAATGGCAGACAATGGAAACTTAATAACCTAATGGCCAGCAGAAAAATAAACTAGAACTTCTCGAAAAGCCACCATTTCGCTATACAATAAGGAAAAACAAAAAAAAAAAAGAGAATCCTCGTCAGGACACAAAAGAATTGTTTTTTTTTTTTGTTTCTTAAGGAGAATGTCCCAGAGGTAAAACGGAACACATACATATACGGATTTAGAAGCAAGAAAAATTCTACGAATCGCGTTTTTCATTTTTCCTTTTTTTTTTTTTTTTCTTACTAGTTGCTGTTTTGGAGGCCCTGGCATTGCACAGTACCCACGGTGTCGCTCCAACTGCAGCCGCGTTGACATTTATTCACTTCAAAACCAAGCGAGTGGAAGGGAATATCCTGGGCAAAAGTGTAACCGGAGAGAGAAGCAGATGCCGCAGGAATTTTCCAAATGGTAAATTTTAAGGGATCGTAAATCAAAGTGGTTAACAACGCAAAAGGATATTCGCCACAGGACCGTTGCTCTAATACCAACACGCCAGGAGGGAATATTTTTAGGTGAACTTTTTTTTTTTTTTTTTCATGAGTTGGTTCCTCACTCACAGTTGGCTTGGGTACCTCACGGTCGAGTTTTAGCTAAACCTGCATGTGTGCTGGCAGCCACAATCATTTTAATTTTTTTTTCTTCTACCCGTACCTATGTACATACACCCCGTTTGGGTCCTTTGGCTATGATGAAGTAGGACGGTAGTATTTCATTATTCTAGGACGAAAAGCGGCGTAGAAAAAAAAAAATTCCAAACAATTATATTCACTTACGTGTGTGCACACCACGCCGCGTAGTCGTAACTCATTCTTTGCCGACGCTTTCCAGTGCACAGTAAATCCTTCGACTCTTTTGCTATGGTGCAATACGGTGAAGTTTATGTGCGGCTTCCTTTCTGCCAGGCTGTGCAGGGCTTTGACGTAAAGTGGAAAAGTGATATTAACAATTATCCTGAAATTCAAGTGAAAGAGTATCGGGTTCGCGACTGGTGAAAAGACGCAACAGCATTTCATTGAACCTGGCTGGCAGTCGTCAAGGATACGCCTTTTAAAGTATGGTTTAGGATTTAAGAGCCCTCTTGGGGGAACTTACTCTAAAGAAATTAGTACTGGGTACGAGTATTGACTGCGTCTTTACTTTGAAAATATGTAAGTGACAAACTACTTACATATGTAGTATGTAAGAGGCTCGGGTTTAAAGTGCGCCGTTTTTGACTTGGATCGTGATTGAACATAATAAGAACCATTCTAAGGATACCGCACTTTTGTTCTCCTCAGACTCTAGCTCCGTATTCGAATACAGAAATTTATGACCCTGGAAATGAAGACATCGTACTCCCAACTTTACTTTAGTAACTTACGCATCAATTCATCGAACGTGTCCTTGAATTCCTTCGGCAATTTCAAAATATATTTCTCCCACGCCACCACAACTGGTGTTCAGGAAGAAAACTATAACTACTCCTTCATCTTTAAAAAAAAAAAATGAAAAAATAGTTTCCTTTTTAAAAAAAAAAACTTTTACCAAACAAACTGAAAAACTAATTCGACCAACTGTTTGCAGAGGATACAGAGAGCCAGCGAACAACCCCAAGGTAACATAGCAAAAGACATCCCTACCTATTCGTAGGTACATCTATAAAATCCAACGTCTTTCTGGTCAAAAATAAACTTTTCAAATTGTTTGTGAATTTCTTGAATAGTTGAAAGTGGTTGGTGTGTTGATAAAATAACATGCAGCCACATCCATTTCCAGTACTTTGCCACTTTCCCACATCCCGCCCGTGTGAAAGTTGGCCTGTGTTTTGCATTGGCATATTCCTCCCTTTTTGGTGGCACACCTGTGGGCCTACACACAACCGTAGCTAACGCCGGCTGGTTGCAACCGAATACCCGAAAGAAACCATGTTCACCCAAAGTTTATGGGCTTGCATATTAAAACAATAAACAGACTTGTTATGCAATACGGAAAATTGGACAAAGAATTTATACCGCAATGTTGATTTAGCCAGTTACGGCTGAACATGGTTACGTTTTCTAAATTAAGAAAATTTTCCTGGCATTCTGAAAACTCCTTCCATATAGTTTTGAGGTTTTGAAAAAAATAACTGGTATTTATGTTCTTTTAGTTTTGTATTAGCCTGGCTTATGACGGTCAATGGGACTGTGTGACTTTAGGCTTAAGATTGCTTGATTAACTTGGAATACTTCACTGAAGTTGGTTTGGTAGTAAGCAGAAGTGTTCACAAGAATACAGTTTCAGCATCATTTTCAAAAAGAAAACATTTCATGTTTGGGGGCTACATTCAGGGGCGTAATACATTCAGTACAGTACATTCTGTAGGAAACCATAAAAGAGACCAATTTAGAGTACCAGAGGATGTTATCACCCCCAAGAAAATACAGGTGCACTGCTTACTTCCGTACAAATCCCCTGGTCTCGATGACATCTTACCAGTGTCCAATTACAGCAAAGTTTTCATACTTTAAGTCCTTGGGTCCACATTATCTTTAGGAGTTGTTTAAACTTCGGTTACACCCCTAGATCCTGGAGGAGGGCCAAAGCAGCTTTCATACCGAAAGCCGGCAAGAACTCACTCGCATCCCCTAAAGACTTTCGTCCAAACAACCTATCGTCCTTTCTAGTAAATACTTTGAAAAGGGTGATCGACGCCCCCATTAGTAAAAATTTTTATAGTAATCTCCTGTCCGTATCTAAACACGCGTATCGCAAGGGAAAATCGGTGGAGACTGCCCTGCACTCATTGGTAGGAATCATTGAGAAATCTTTTGAGAACAAGGATTTCACTATGGTCTCCTTCCTTGATATTGAACGAGCTTTCAACAATGTCAAAACAGAAGCCATATCTGCTGCTCTTCTTGACTTGAAGGTTGACAACTATCTTTGCTGTTGGATAGAATTGATAGAACTAGTATTGTTCACAAGAAGGTATAAATTACCATATATAACTCCTAAAAAACTCAAGGGTATTGAATTATTTATAATATTTGGGGATTATTCTGAATAAAAAAAACTCAGTTGGAAACTGAATATTCAAGACCGTGTTAGGAAAGCCTCCATTTCGCTCTAGTCATTAAGGAAGGGCTTAAGCCCAAACTGGGGTCTCCAGCCCCCGATTGTTCACTGCGTATACACGATAGTCGTCAGGCACATTCTTATTTATGGAGTACTAGTATGGTGGACGACACTAGATAATAAAAGCAACATTGCAATACTTGAGAAGGTTCAAAGGCTATCCTGTGTCTGTATAATGGGTGCCCTTAGTACCACTCCTACAGCTGCACTAGAAACTATACCCCATTTTCTTCTCGTTGACATCTTTGGGATGCCGATTCTTCCGACTAAAGCAGCATTACAGGTTAAAAAATCCTTGTAACTGGCTTGTGGAAATATGGGCCACGCAAGTATCCTAAACGTCCACAACACTATTCCTAGTAATTCGGATTACATTGTCCTCTATTTGGACTTTAACGTCAATTTTAAAAGCACGATTCCTAGCAGAAGTGTATTTCTGTGCTGAGTTCCAGGCCATAGGGATATTCCAGGCAATTGCAAGGCGGATGAGTTAGCTAAGGAGGGTCCAAATCAGAACCTCCTTGACAATAGAGGGTAACCGTCAGCAACTATTAAATCGATAAAATTTCAATTAGATGCTGCAGCCATTATAATGGCAAACAATAGGTGAAACAGTATCAGCACATGTCTCTCTATTAAAAAAATCTGTCCAGAGCTGGATTGTAGAAAAACCAGGAAACTTGTTTTCATCAATAGGATAAATTTAATAAAAATAGTTGGCGTTCTCACAGAGCACTGTCTGGTAGGTACACTTGCCAGAAAGCTTGTTACTCCCTTCAACGATTTCTGTGGAAGCTGTAGAGACGAGGAAGAGGAGGAAACCATGGGACATCTTCCGTGTACCTATTTCTGCGCTATTATTCTTGAGAAGGAAAGCCCTAGGCGAGTACTTCATCGAAGATCTTAACGATCTAGTTAGACTTGAAGTTTGTCACCGGGTCAGACTGGTTTATTGCCTAAACGGCGAACCATACTTCTTCGGCATTGGTTTACACCGAAACTGGTTGCTCTGCCTCCTGTCGCATTTGCGAAGTCTCTATGTAGGTCTCCGGTGCTGGTAATCCGATTTCCTCTTTATGGTATCACAATGGATTTATTGGTCTAAGTGTGTCCTTGATGAGCGGGAATAACCACCCAACCCAACCAACGAGCCCACCTGTATTTCATGTGAATCTCTCGGACTAAGCGAAGATGGTTAGTCTTCCAAAATCTAATCCCGAATAAAGAGCTGAGGACTATTAAACCTAACCTAGAGGTACACAGCTTACTAACTTACTTAGGTGGTGCTACAGTCCCGGGGTGGATATGGGCTTCAATCAAAAGGACTATCAAACTATCCATAAAAAATGTTACCGTCTTGGCATACTTCGCATTGGAGTTGCCTTCACATGTTTTCAATCCACTGTCACTTTTTCCTTTGTATAGGAATGTCTACAGGTTCTTGGCTTTGTTAAGTTGCTCGTTGAAGACACGATTAGGCCGAAAAATCTTCAATATGATTCCTAGAAATCTATCTGCTGGTAGCGGAGTGAAAATGGTTTTCACCTTCCAAGTGCGTTCTATGTTCATTTTAATACCTACATTGTTTGCCTCTAGATTTTGGCTCATCAGATGAATCGATGGTTTAAGGTAAGATGTCATAGTCCATCGCATTCCATAGTTACTTTTCGTCAGTGCGGCATGGAGTACATCGGTGATGACCACCAAGAACAACAGCATACTCCACTTTGTACTTCAAAATGCGCCCATACCTTACCATTGTATAAGATGTGACAAGTACTACTATCTACTACCAGACATATGTAGTCTTGATAATAGCCATGAATATTTCTGGGATGCCTCTTTTGTGCAAGGCTTGTAGAGGATTAGAGGATTAGAGTACACGACTATGTCATCATCGTTTCAAAGGTTAATTCACTACAGTCAATTCTTTTCTACATCTAGTGAGCTGATCCACATATGAAATCAGAAGGTTCTCTGATTAACTCTTCACTGGATGCTGCTTGGTAATCTCCTACTGTTTCAACCGCTTGGTGCTTCCTCAGTTCTCGAGGCAAATGAGTCAACATACTTATTCTGAGGTTTGTCACGCCTTACAACGCACTGGACTTCCTTCCTTATCACGCAATATCAGGCTTCAATTCTCTCTAATGCGAGTCTTATTTGGTGCATTTTTATCGATTCGTCTGCGTTTTTTGCTCCTTGTACCGAGTTTGATACAGTTTCGAAAATATTTTTCATAACAATCCAGTGGCGAACAACGCTCTCTTGCATTGTGCTGCTGTTTGTGTCTGCTTCTAAGGCAAGATGGTCCCTGAATTGTTGGCGCAGTTAGTCATCCCTGAACCTGTCGGTATTGGACCTGATAATATTGCCCAAGTTTGAGTGGTTGCTGTTGATACAAAAGTCGACAGATCGATCACCGGTATCGTTCCTGTCACCAAAGGCGTGCATTTTCTTACATAAGTATAGCTTGGCGTTGAAAGCCCCCATACCATTATGAATACCTCATTAGGCGTTTGGCTGCCGACGGAGTCTAAGTGGCTAATTAAATCGTTCTTAACGTACGTTCATAATTTTTTTTACTCTGCTCTCGAATCTGACCGTTAATATTCAGTCAAGGTTAGGTTTCCACCTTCCACAGGTTTAATCTACAGTTGAACCCTAATGAGTCCTTACGTACGTTAGTGATTAAGTTGTTCTACATTACCTCTGTAAGATCCCTCCTTGAGTGCAGCACGTTGATCGATATCGATTAAGATAGAAGTCGACTTCATTATGGCGGTTGCTTATCCATTGGCATTGAGTACCTCTTCACTTTTTGGACTACTAATTCCAGCTATGCTGCCATCAAGTCCTAGTTTAGATGTTTTGTTATACCTATTCGTCTGTCTACTATGAACAGCCGTACGATTATTTATGCCTAATCGTTCGACACGTCCGAAAGGTTACGTATAATCTTAATTCACATAAACGGTTCCACAGACGTTACATTTTTACAGATGTTCCAGTTCGATTTGATTTCAGGGCTCTGGCCTCTTATTGAAGGAAGAACAGACTGTATCACTCTCGATAGCGGAATCTTTTGTTGAATTTGGGTGCTCCTCAAAACGATATCATACATCACATTCTATAAAATGGTAGGCCTTTGTGCAGAACCTTGTGGGTGATCACACGATATGAGATATTTACTAATAGCATCCTGTAGGGAACTATAGATTATGTTCCCTTTCTGTGGTTGTTGCAAGAACAAGGGGTGTTCCAAATTTCCAAGTACCAGCGCGAGAACCACAATCAAATTATTGAATGGAAATTAGTAGATAGTGTCGATGTTTTGTTGAAAACTTTCGATGTACTAGGCCTTAACCCACAATGACACCATCGTCACGTCGAGCATCTATCACGGCTAGAGTGTACAGAAGCAAATGTAATTGCACCACATATCAAACCGAGCGACGACCCAACGAGAACATTCTATTGAATGTCGCTAGCATAGTCGCATAGCTGCTTGTTTCAAACGCCTGATTGGCAGAACAGCAGCAGTACGTATTACGCGGATTCAACGTAACGCATTGTGATTGTGAGTTCGTTTCGTAGTGAAATAATTCATTGGGATCGCGAGCTGTACTCGCATGTGAAACTCATTCAATTGAACTTGTCAGCCCATATTTTGATTTCCTTTGGGGGGTGCGATGGGAAACTATAACGAAATTGTGTAGCCCCTCCATCCCTGATGGAAGTGACATTATTTGCTGCAGCTTGGCGTGAATACTCTCGTCCTTGCACAACAATCAATCGAATTTTACAATTTTGCAGGCAAATCCTCAAGTGAAGGATTCTCACAGGACACTGAAGGCTCGATGCTATTGATATTTAATCGAATTAGTAGTATCGGAAATGCGTTCGAGAACGTATTGAATTGTCCTTTATGGAACGCATCTATTGATGCCAATTACGTATGCACTTCAGAGGATAATAATTGTTTAGCTGTATGCAGTTCTGTGACTCACAAGGATAATACCCAACTATCTCTGTATATGTACATATATCAGTCTCTGTGTGATTCATTTGGAGGGTGGAGGACTCACGCTGACGACAGGTGATTTATCTTTTGTTATGACGATGGCAAAGGATGGGGAGGAATGGGAATGCTAGGAAGGAAGGATGGTGTGGTGTAACTCGAGGCCCAATTAGAAGGAACAGAATACATGTTAATGGCTTTTCTGTCAGCATTCCTTTGAGAGCGCTTGCCTTTTGAATTTTTCTCTTGTTTTTTTTTTTTTTCTGATATTTTTTTTCCCCATCTACCACACACTCAGTATATTGTAGGCGAAAGGAAACACATCTAATGTGAGCCTCGTCGCATTGTTAGTGTCAATTTGATGGATTATGTTGATTTATTTTCCAGTTATAATGATGAAATGGGACGCAGAAGGCATCGATGATGATGAGGGTGACTGGGGATGTGCTCAGATTGTTTGCTGTTGGCTGTGTTGATGGATTAGAATGACTTATGGTGCGGAAGGATAAATGCATGTGTGCTCGGATTCATAGTAACGGATTTGATTTTTCATTTGATATGCACAAAGTGTTATGGGACGGGGATTGCTTTTCAAAGGTTTTAAGGCAAGTGTCTAAAGTTAAGCCAAAGTTATTCCATCTAACTTTGCAGTCACTATGATTAATTGAAACAAATAATTGTCTGTCATTATTAGGGCCAATTCCAGGACTCACATGTTCCAACGTACTGATCCATAATAAAGCAGTTTTCACTTTGTTTACCAATCAACCCTTAAGGTGTAACACTGTATATAATCAAACTCGCCCTCTTTTGCTGTCCCACTTTCGCATGCATAAATATACAACACACATCGATGATGACAACAAAGTGTGGAATTTATTGGCCTTTTGGCCTCATTTGTTGTCAGCCCACATAAATTCACTTTGACTCATCATGATGACAACGCAGAAGGACTACCAATCTGCATTCACCATTCCTCTGGTTCACTACCTCAAACAACTAAATCAACACACACTCTCACCACTACTGTCACCATTGTCGATGCCGTCCGTGGCGGGTGGGTGCTTGGAGCTGGTAAGGATATGTCGTCCTGGAGGAGGGGGGTAGGGAAAAAAAAAATCGACAACAAATTGGCAGGTGCAAAATTTATTTGTTTTGACGGATAATGGTAGTTTGTTGTTTTTATTTGGTGTCAGTGTTTTGGTGATATAGTTCGTATGGCAACGACTGGCGAAAGGACTTTAGGACGTGATTTGCGGGAGGTAAGAGAAATGGGCACATTTGAATCAAATTGTCCTATACTGCTGTCTGCGTATTGCACTGCTGCTGATGGAAATCAGTTAAACGAACAGAGGGGTGGATGTTTAACTGGGATTTTATGGTTTGTTTATATAAACTGCTAATTTCACGGTAAGCACGTTATTAGGGTTTTTGTTAATGCCCACAAGGGTAATTTAGGTTGGAGAGGGACCTTTTGCTATGTTATTTCTCTTTTTTGTTTTCCCATGAATTGATTCGGATTTAATTTATATGGAAAACTTGATGAGTTTTTGTTTGGTAAATGAAATGAATGTTGTTTAGAATATGTATGCTATTGTCGTCCACTCTATCCTGAGCTTAGGAATCGATCTAATCTTTTGGTTCTGTGATTAGTTTTTGTGTTTAATGGAACCGATGTCTAATCGGGTTCGTGACTTCCTTTGTAACAATATAGGTTGCTATATTTGATTCAAGATTCAAGATTCAAGATTCAGGATTCAAGATTATTTTATTACAAGCTATTTCAATGTCTGACTTGGAGACACCCTTGGGCTCAAGGGAACCTCACACTTACTGACTAAGAATATCATCACTTTAAGTGTTTCTGGAACACAAGACGACGGCAAACGTATTTGATCTGTCAATAACACCGAATTTTGGTAAAAGACTTGAAGATATTCCCTTACAATATGTGCAAACGGCACATAAGCTATGTTTTGCAAATCGCTAATCGAGTACAAATTACAACCACTTTTGTGTCATACTGAAGTCTGATACTGGAATATGTGTAGGTATGGAAACCCTAGTCGTTTTCAACAACGTAGGATACGAACAAGCCATACCAACGTTAATAAGAGTTATCCGCACCGAAACTATTTCTAAAATGCATTTCCATTAGGTGGATTGATACTATGTTAATTCTCATACCAAATGTTAGGTAGAAGTTGAATAATTCTACAGCTCCATAAGCTCTTTTAAAGAAGGCAACATGTCTTTGACAAAAGTGTTAAGTACGGTGAGAGAAAGTTACATATTAGGATAATTTTTTACGCCAACGAATGTATTAAAATATTTGGGGAATGCAGCCCCTACAACCTTAAAACCTCTCAGTGCTCTACCTAATGGTTCAAAGTGAGACAAGGCCATCTGTGGGCCCTTAACTAGTTCTTAATGGGTCTGTCCTCAAAGAGAAGGTTTCGAAAAAAAAACCCAGAAGAAGGCCAAAAGCAATATTACTCTGACTTATAGGCCCTATAATGAGGTGGAAAAGTATCATCGGACATTTGGTGTCAAGGACAATGACAAAGATGAAGGCATGTTCAGTGCAAAGAAGTGACGATTTTTAAGGGAAAGATGATGTTTGGCAACAGATTGATGGCAAATTATTAAAAAGATGCCGCGAACATTCAGGCTATGAACAATAAGGATATCCCGGTTCGGGTTTGAGCCAGAGTTTGGATGTATCCTGACACTAGTGACCTGAAAGATATTCTTCGATTCGTAGGGATTTAAAGTTCTGATATTCCGACAAACTATTAGTACTTAAGTCATCAAAGTTGATGAATCAAATGATTCAGGGAAATTGGTTTTATTACTACTAAACCCAGTCAATTGAGCTTCTCGCTGCGAAAATTTTTAGAATATTCAATGGGCTGGAGTCTCTTGACTTGATGGTCTATAAGCTAATAGTCACTAATCCAAGGCTCATATCAAGCAGGTTAGTAAAGACCAAGATTTGGAGGATTCCAACAATCTCGGAGTTCATCGTCGATAAAAACAAAATCCTGTAGCGGCTTATTCGATTGCTCTATATTTATGTAGAAAGGCACCGAGATTGCAACGGCGTTTTCAGTACATACATACATACATCAATGGGACTTTCCATACCCATCCTGTTGAGTAATTTGAAGATTCGACAGTCCTCGGCAGACTTAAATTTGACGCCAAAGACCGGAGTCCTATTGTCATAGCTGGCGATTTTAATATCTGGTCTACAGAGTCGGGCAGTTCCAGAACCAATAGAAGAGGAAGTTGCCTGTTAGAGGCTTTCACCGCACTCAACATGACTCTTCCTAACAATCGAAATGGAGTGGGTTCGATTATAGATCTCACATTTGTTAGGTGTTCCTTAGACGAAAAGACTTTATAGAAAGTAAGCTCCCACTACACCCCCACTAACCATCAGGCTGTACAGTTCAAACTGCCATTTTCAAGCGACTAGGAAATGCAATCTAGAAACGAACAACTATCTCTAATCTAGCTGAAACCTATGATAACAAGAGGTACCTACAATAAAAAAAAATAATAGTCCAACAGGCAGTACAAGGCAGACGTGGACTTCCAGAATCCATTTCCCATTTGGTTATTATTCTGAGGGTGGATTTAGGTGGTTGTTAAAGGATACTTCTCCGAGGATTGTGTATCTCGTTCTCCTGAGGCTTGTACATTCGCAAAGGACATATGATGAATCTTCTCTACAACTATGTCATTACAGCCTCTGAATAGATCTACGGTGTTGATTCTCATTCGTCTTAGATGTGCCGGCATTGAGTTGTGGTCTGTAAGGATACCTATGAGTAGAGAAGGATAGAAGTTCGCTAGTCCTTTGTTTTGTTATATTGGGCCGACAGTTTCTTTTGAATCGCGGAATGAAGTACATAAGTCTATCCCACCTTTCGTTCAGGTTGTGAAAGAAGTTAGGACCAATCTGCTTGTGGTTCGTTTGAAACTGAGCCTTCTATACATAGCTAGCTTAAAACATGATGCCATGGTTCGAGCTTAGGGATTTGAGTACCTTTGGAATCTCCTAATCAGTTTTGATTCGATTGCTGTGAAAGTGATGGCTTTGTTGGCTGCTTGACTGTCTATGTATATAGATGCCTATATGTTTATTGTAGTTCAGATTGGATAAGTCCCGGTAGGCCTTGGTGATTCCCTATATTTCCGCTTGGACACATATACGTGGTGGAGAAATTTTATGGACCGGGCAGTTGATGGATCCTCTGAGTATATTCCGGAGCATATACCCTCATCCATTTTCGAACATGCGTGAAGATGAATATTTAAGTAGGGTTTATGACCTTTCCTTTGTCCAACTCTCTTGAGAGGGGAATTGGGTATCGAAGTTAAGGCCGCTGCGGGGAGGAAGGTATTCTGAAGGCTCATCGACGTTTGACCAATTGCTGATGGTATAGTGTGTGATTTGGTTATTTTTGTCATATTTTGGTTTGCCAATTTTTTGAATTTCGTTTACCACTAGATTCCAGAGCAATGGGGATAAAACTCCTCCTTAGGGGGTACTTCGAGAGGCCATAGCTCATGTTTGGCAGCTTTCTAATGAAGTAAGAACAGACTAACAGACATTAGAATAGACTTTCCTGGTTAATAT
Source organism: Xylota sylvarum (assembly GCA_905220385.1). Lineage (NCBI taxonomy): Eukaryota > Metazoa > Arthropoda > Insecta > Diptera > Syrphidae > Xylota > Xylota sylvarum. The sequence continues at coordinate 24,968,292 of LR999958.1, forward strand.
TGGGAAGGTTTTTGAAGTAGTTAAATATTAGCAAGTCAACATTGTTGATGTTCGAAAGAAAGGGGATAATGCCGTGGAATTAATTCGGGTTTAAAAGAAAGCAAGTGCATGCTACTACTAAACTGGTTTCAGGTGTCAATTGGAATCTTAACGTCAACAGATGTGCAGCTGCCAGCCTCGTGGACATCGAATAAGCCATCCCACGGCTTGGACTGGACTGTCAGGTTAATTTATAAACTTATGAGATATGATTTTTCGTCAATGGTATGCGAGAAGAAAATTATTGTAACAGATACGTAGTATCTACATGACGACTAGCGTTTTTAATATGCCAATGGTTTGCTGCAAGATACAGTTACGGCACTAAACTCTTTAATATTCACCTTTCTGAAAAGTTCAGGAATGTAGATAATTCGATAGCATTCGCTGATGATGTCATCTTATGTATATACCCTATACCCATGGCTCTAGGATCTTAGAATTGCAAGTTCAATTCAACGACTTCCTAACACGATGTCAATACTGGAAGCTAAAAATATATCACACATAGTAAAAAACCATACTATTCCACTTATGAAAAAATACTTTGATGTAGTTACGTATGTTTTGGATTGATAAAAAAATGTTTTTTTAACAAAAAATGTTTGATGTACATATATATTTCCAAACCTAAGCCTTCACTCCATGGTTTTGTTTTTATCATTATTAACATCTGTTTTCATCCAATTAAAGGGACACTGGCGAAAAATAATCCCTAAGACCCAAAGCCAATCCAATCATTCAGTTTCTCAGGTTATCTGGTGAAGGAAAATCTTAATTTTCCTAGGATTAAGAATGTCGACGGCCAAAATTCCAGTGTCGACACTCTGATTCCTATCGGAAGTGAAAGCCTTATTCCTTCGCCTTCTCCTGCGGCGCATCGGAAACAGGAGACAATTATTACGACACCAAGGTGATATAAAAGAATAAGTGAACAGGGTGAGAGTGAGAAACGACATTCGCAGCGGAAATGAATATGTAATTAAATAACTTTAAAAAAAAAAAAAAAAAATAAATAAATTCCCCTCTGCAGGATGACCAAGGACAACTGAGAGTAACCCGAATGATAAATTACAACGCCAACGGGTGGGTACTATTTTTGCTTTAACAATTCAGTGGAAGTCATCATTCATCATGATGATTAATTTGATTCCTGGTCCTCCTTTTCGGGATATGGCCGATTGGCCAATTAAGCAATAATATAAACGAACAATTCATTTATATCGTCTCGGCCGGTGCAGCAAGGAATGGTGATGAGCACTTGAGGTGCGCTTACTCTTGGGACAGCTTCTCAGAAATGCGAAATTAATTTCCCATTTTCTTCCGGTTGTGCCGTCGTCGTATATGATTGTGTAACTACGATATGGATGATGGACGAGAAGTAATAATATCCTGCCGGGGAGGTTTCTTGCATTTTCCTGTATTTTTTTTTCTCTTTTCGTTTTATTTGCTTGCTCTCTCCTCCTGTGCCTCATCATTGGTATGGTACGATGAGAATGGGGTTTCATATCTGTGTGCAGTGATTTATCTATAATTTTGGGTGTTAGGCCGACCGGGATACATGTGTTGGTAATTAATACTAGAATCTGATTTAATTACATTACAATCAATCCTTGTGCACATATGTTTGTGTACACATTCTATGTTCGTTGAAATTAATTAAACAAAAGAGTTTGCTTGTGTAATGAAAATTGTACGAAAATTAGGTAGGCCCTAGCGGATATTGATTAAAGCTAGGGAATGTAACATTGAATCTATTCGAAACTAAGCAAATTCAAGAGTAAACTGAAAAGGAAGTTTCTCAAAGCATTGAAGTATTGGATAGAGTTACACGTGGCACTATTCTAAGATTCGTTCTCAGCGATCCCACAATGGCTAACAGCGCACCAAGAATTCTGTAGATCTTTGTTGAATACGCTCTTAAAATACTGAATGTTAAAGCTTCTGGGTTTGGAATAAATGTGTCCTTGGAGTAAGTATGTATGTATGTATACATATCTCAAAGATTGATAAAGTGATACCCAGACTACCAGATTGCAGGATGTAAAGTTACTGACCAGGGGTTTGTCCCAGACTTAAACAATATTTTGTCAATCGATGTCTGAGGATTTTTTTTCAGTAACATAGCTCATATGGTCTCTAGTTGAATTAAGACAGCAAAACCATACTGATGGTTGATTATTATGAGGGTGCACATCCCTCCATGCATTTACTATGGCAATATTGAAGATTATATCTATCACTCTAGATAATATAGATAGGATTATTGTCGGATGATAATAGTGAGGAAAGCATGTCTTTCCTTTTGGGAAAAGGTAGAATACGAGCAGTCTTGATGAAACCAATCTTTTATAAAATCGGTTTTGATGACTATGTCTGGTACTTCATTGAATTTATCTGCCTTTTTTCAGTCTACATACTGACTCGGGCCATTCAGATGTTTATATTAGTGACCTTGTCATTCCTTTCTTTGCAGGTGTTCCAAAGACTGACGATATGAGATCTTCATTCTTTGGGTTGGAGCATTCTCAAAAGTCAAGATTTTGTTTGTTGCAACTTGGGCTTACCCGCAATCATTGTTCAACTAATGGTTGCTGATGACTCCTCCTATTTAGTTTGGGAAATTTCATATACTATTCCGTATATAAAGTCTGATTTAAGAGAGTTTTCGGCCTAGTCAACGAAATTATAAAAAAATCTGTTGATTATTGGTTTGGTGTGGTTAATGTGGAAGCTGCGTTAGATGCAGACAACATTAAACAAATGTACATAGGTCCGCTGTGATACCACAAGGATCTATGACTTAGAATTAGAAATTAGATTACGAGTTTCATTCTCTTCTTCATCTACTCGACTTCTACAAATGTCTTTGGTAAAGGGGTCTGATAGCAGACAAGCTAATGATACAGTATCCTGTAATGACACCTATTATGTTGGAACTTTTTTGCTCCAGCTTGGTCCGGATTTGTTTGATAATGAGATACGTAGTGCCATCTGCCTATATTTAACTGACCATGGCATTAAACCTAAGTAGTAGTTTAATAGAAACGAGAGGGATACGGTAGCATCCTGCCTGGCGAGTTCTTAGGTCATGCAATTCCCTCGAATATCTCTGAGCCCGGCACCAATATAAGATGAGTTTTGAATTATTTAGAGACTTCGGTAAGAGACAGGTGACAATTTAGAGCAGCTAAAGGTGACAGATTGCTGGGATTTGATCGCGGCTTGACTATCAGTAAAAATGGTGATATCACATTGTTTTTACTCATACCCAGGCTTTCTTGATCGACATGATCCCCGTCTGGAAAACCCTCCAGTGATTATTTATCTGTGTAGAAACATATGGATCCCATTTGAACCTCCTCCCAGTCAAATCTGGAGTGAATGCTGGTGTCAAAGTTTTTATGAAATAGTAGAACTATAAAATCAGTGTCTTGCGGAAAGAATTGAAGAGCTTTAAGAATAGGGATGTGTATGGTACTTAGACGGAGACATGAACTTTAGGCGAGTAGTTACACACGGTGCCACTGGTTTTTCTTTACTGCACCCTGAAACGAATATGAGTATCTATCAGTTTATCAAGAGTTTTCAGAAGAAATAAGGACAGACTTATAGGTGTAAGATTTTTGAGATTGATATGAGAGCGAACCAAATTTAGGTCTGTCTAAGATGTAGAAATTTGAACCATATTCAAGAAATTTCTAAAGGATGAGGATTGGTTCTACCTACTTACACGGTATAAATATGGGCGTATTTCCCAAAGGATATTATTCTTAGTAAAAAGCTGAGTTGAGCTGCATTGCACTGATACTGCAGGGTCTTCTTTTAGAATGGGCTATATCATTGCACCAGCCAGAGAAATCAGAATCCCTCAGCAAATCAAATGATTCAGTACGGGAGCTGATCCAAGACCCACATGTTCTTTTCAAATAGCTAGAAGTCTTAGAGAAGAGCTAGGTTCTGTTTAAGCCTTGGTGCCGCAAAGATGTCTTATAATCCCCCAAGATTTTCGTTCGACTTTTCTTAGGTCGGTTCTATAAATTTTTATGACTACTTTGAACGGAACCCAAAGACCACTCTGTCTGGTTAGAAAGCCCTATAATCTGACATGATTGTGCGTACATAATGCTCTGAGTATTGTGGGACAATTCTTGACTATTTCAGATTTTGTGATGTAGGACTCTAGTTTTAGAACCATCTGCGTATATTGCAATTTAATTTTTGAAAGAGACTACCAATTCTTTCTTTCACATTACATACGGTGTATGGTATATCAAAGTCAAGGGTACCAAGAATTTAATTCGGAGCTGCCCCACATTGCTGGTTTTAAAGAGACCTATGTTAGTGAGCCGAAGCGCACTGGTTCAGGACAAAAGGCTATAGATAACTTAGTGGCATTTCAATGGGACACTTCGCGCTTGCTAATACGTATTTTTATCTTTGCTGTGCTGAAACTTTAAACTCCAGTTGCGACACGCCTAAGGTCTTATTAGCTGTCCTGCTAATCGAATATGAGTAGTAGGATACTCAACCGTGGATTTATCTTAAGGTTCATTATTGTGGTGGTTGCAGTAAAGATCTTCGAGCTTCTGCTGTGGCGGCGAGAAGTGTTGTGGTGTGGCTGCGCAGTGGTGGCTGTGATATTTTTGATGTTGTTGATAGATATAGTCTCAGCGAAGTCTACGAGGAAAGTTCAGTTGATATTTGTAACCTGATGTCGCCTCTTTCCTAGAGAGTGACCTGGCATATATCTACTTTGTAATAATAGTTTTTCCTATCGATCGGTCTACCAGTTTTATTTAAGTGCTACTAAAAAGAGAAGCTACAAGGATATTGTATAGATAGACTATCGACAACATACTTAAATACTGTGAGAATAACATTAAAAATAAATATCAAAATGTCACTTATACTCTCCAAGTACCTCACACGAATCTGCTAGGCTCCTATATGACTCATTTTTAAGCAGTTAACCGGGAACCGAACCTTTTTTCCAAACATAACACACAGCCTATAGATCAGACTCCATCTCCTCCTCCTTCGTGCAATTAAATCGAAGACGTGACGCACATTTGAAAGCTCGAAACATAAGAATTCATATTTCAATTTATTTTCATACCCCCGACACGAATTGGAAGGATTTACTCATCCCTACAGCTGCCGTTGCCAGCACGCAAAATTCCCAAAAAAAAAAAAGGGTTGTGACTCAAACGGCTTTCCGCATAACAACACACTAAACCAAAGATATTTGCGCAACCGAAAAAGCGAGGAAAAAAAAAAAAATAAATAAAATCCACATAAATACTTAATATCTCACTTCGCACCGAAGCTATCTGTGCCCCGGCTCCTCGGCCAAGGATTCGAAAACAATTTGTTTTACGTCTGCCATTGACACCCTTAAGCACTCACGAAATCGATAATTTACTCTTTCAAAAGGTGGAAATCTAAAAATGAAACGAAAGGAGGCAACACAACACTCCTTGGGTATTGCTTTGCTGTTTTATTCTCAAGGCTCTGGGAGCCGCCTCAATAATTACATCGAACCCTTGTCCCATCACAAAGCAACCGATTGCGTACGTGACAAGTAATGTTGTCGACAAGAAATTCCCAATAAACGCCAACTGCACCACCACCCATTGTATTTGTGTTTTGAAAATTTTCCGAGTCCTTTCGATTCGGGACACGAACTTTGTGCTCTAAATCCACCTCTTGACTTGCGTTCGTTTGTTTGTTCGACCGACCACAACCCACTTCATTTGGATAATCGCTTTTCGTTATCGGTCGGTCGTTCGTCGTCGTCGTCGTCTTCCTCGCTAAGGATATATGTACGAACAATGTGCGTTTTAAGTCGTGCATCGGATGCGAGGTATGTAATTTATTCCACCCGAGGAGTCGTCCTTTTTTGTTTTTTTTCTGGGTAAACAATTATTTAAAATCAATGGTTGCATAAAAACCGACGACAGTTCAATTCAAAAATTCAATAACAACCGAAAAGGAAGACAAAAATAGCCAAAGTACATGAAGGAGATCCTGTAAGGAGCTTTCGAGTGAACTCTATTCGAGAGGAAATGCAAATTTGCAAGACACAAGGATCTGAGAGTACTTTTGCAAAAAATTTTCTTCATCCTATGTTCGATGGAATGCTGTTGGCTGCTCGGTTCGGTTTCCTTTCTTCGCAGCGGATAAGGGATATGTCGACAATATTGATTCAATATGATGGTTGGTTGGTTGGATGGTTGGTTGATTGGCTCAGTTCCGAAGGAGGTATTCCAGCGGAGGATGTAACATTCTAACGTTCGTCGATGTCAAATTAAATGTGCTGACATGACAATCCTAAGAGTTACATGTAAGTGACTTATTTGCATACACTCCAGCCTCTGTAAGGAGATGGTGTGGTGATGGTGGTGGTGGTGGCGCTGGTGGTGTTCCGGAAGGGTTGGTTTTTGGTTTCGCATGCCTCGAGATGGCTGCTTGAGATTAAGATTGCTTCTCTTGCCACACAGCCACAAATGGATTGACTTGGTTACAGGGGAGGATACTTTATTCGCCGTAGTCGTTCTCGTTCTCGTTCTCGTTGTCGTTGTCGTTGTCGATGTCGACGTCTATCTTTAGCCTCGTTCGTAGAAAAATAAAATTTTTATTTAGGGTATAATGTGAATTTTACTTGGTTGGTTGAACCTCATGATTATGCGATATGTGTTAGTAGGAAAGTACTCTATAAGGTCAGGTGGTTGACTTGAGTGCTTTATATTTGCCATTGATGATTGTAAGCGGTGTTATTATGTTTCGCTAGAACTGGAAAGGTATCTACTTTGGATTTTCGGGATGTTATTGGATTAAGTTTCTAAGTGCGGTCCTTGGAATATATTGCCACTTATCTTTTAAGTTATTACACGTGTGGTTTTCCGTCGATATAAACGTACATATGTTGGAATTTCTATTTCCGTCTATGGCGGGGAAGATGCTTATTAAACCGAATCATAGTATAGATAGTATCTACACAGAGAATATGCACGATTTTATGGTAGCAGGCATACATATCTACACATTTGTAAAGCGTGGCTATAAAATTCGATTTAGGATCTTATGGATTACAAGTTGGCCATTGTTCAAGGATACTTGTCATCTATCACCAATCTCATTTAGAGATTTACAGTATTGCCAACTTGCTTCAGGAATCAACCCTGAGTCGCTGGCTTCTCTGTCCTGGACGGATAACTTCGATACTGGCCGCTGCTTTACTTCTTTGGATGTGCGGACATCGACTCTGCGAATTTTTCCATCAACACTCATAATGATGTTTTCAACACGGTAGATCCGTGTCACATACCAAAAATAAAATTTCTTTTATTATAAGGTCCTCTGGCGAAATTCCCATCATTGGCGAAATTGGGAAAGCTTTGGTGATACTGTAACCGCAGCATCAGGCGATCAGTTTGTGCATGATTTGTCGTAGGTGAAGAATCCAATATATGCGACGGATTTCGCAAATCTTTGTTTCGATGTTCTGGTGCTTCATCCTGGAATGTTGGTCAGCAATCACTGACTGTCGCTAGGGTATCTGGCAGCACAAGTAAGCCAGCTAGCTGCATCTATTCGACCATCGACTCGGAGAATACCATGACTGTCGACATATGGTGAAAGTTTGTACATGTATCTTGCTGTCTTTGGCTACTGCTTCGTTGCAACCAATCTGCCTCAGCTCTACTGGAAATGCTTCTGGTTGAACTTGGCGACAAAGCGAGTGTTCTGCTGTAGTGAGTCGGATATTGTTACGGATTTACAAAACGAATTACCCAGGCTATAGTTGAGAGAGCCTGAAAAGAGAGGAAAAACGATTAAAATCAAGAGAACGATTACTTAGATGTAATGATTGGCCACTTATCTTCGCCTCCATATAGTAAGTGAGGTCCAATCAATCACCGTGACAAGGCAATGACAAATACAAGACGTAGGTTGGCAGGTTTATTTGGATTAACCACGCCAAAACGTGGCAAATACCACGTCCTGTGCCCAAGAATTGTGGCTTCTGCTGGGTGCAGTTTAAGTGCAGAATTCTTTTTGATGTAGTCTTTGATTATGAATAGCTATCGAGCTGCTCCACATTATCATTCCTTCCACAATAGTTCGGCTTGGAATTATCCATGAATTCCTTTTGTTGTTATTCGAAGAATATCTCTACCTTGAGTATCGTCTTCGCTCTCAACTGGAGGTGATGTTCGACCGCTTAAAGTTTCTGTTCCAGAATACTCGGCAACGAGTTTGTGCAGTGATTCATCGTACGTTGGCATTGCCGGAGGGATTTTCGTAGTTTGGCCGAATACTACCCAAACTAGTTCCTTGTTGGCTGCATATGGACCATTATCACATATTTGGCCTAAGTGGCAGTGGTTCAAACCAATGAAAAGCTTAGGTTCAGCGTTCGAGTATGGCGGCAGCTTAAACTTCCAAGGGCGACTTGTAAAGTTACGTAGTTCATTTTCACTAAATGTTTGTTTGGGAAGGTTCAGCTTAGATACTTCATTAACATTTCGCATCACATGCTTCTTTTTCTTTGCAGCTCCACTCATATGTAGGTCGACTAGGACTGTTGACTGCTGAGCTTGTCTTCCACCAACTCATTGCATACTCAATTCACACTGTTCACATCGGAGACCTAATTCCTTTACCAGATCAAGATCTAGTATCTTTATTGACGATTCTTCGTCTAAGAGTTCGTACATATCGATGAGTTTATTCGGATCATGAGGGTGGCAGGGAATACTCGAGCAATAGCGTTGGTTACCACTTGTGCAGCTAAGAAGGTGCTATAAGAAGTAGTACAGCAATGTGCTACCAGAAGAATTGGTTGTTCCTCGACGTCGACTTGTTTTTGATGTGATCGAAATGATATAGGTGCCTCCTCATGTCATAGCGGCGCATGGTTTTTTTTGCTGAAATAAGGTCTTACTTTTTGCTGAAGTGAAATAAAAGTTTATTTGCGCCAGGCCAGACTGTTGGTATTCATCCGCGCTCCTCAGAAGGCTTATTAGAAGCTGAGATCCTGAAAAGTTCGTTCTTCCCTCTGCGCCTTCAGTGGAGCATTGCTTGCTCTAAGTCTCACTCTTCATCTGGATATTCTGGTCAGAAAAACAAAGACGAGCTATCGCGATATTGTCGATAGCCACCGTAACCGGAAAGGTGCTACGTAAGGTGGTAGTTTCAGATCCCGTGTGCTCTTGTTGTGCAGACTTCGACTAGATGACGCTCAAGTTCTGGGAATTTTCACAGTTCTTCGGGTGGTTATTAGGATGTCCTCGACTTTGTGGTTAGCTACTTCAGCTGGCAGATTCTAACCAATTTTTTATCCTTGCGACTGCTTTATCCGTAGCAGACTCAATTTCGTGGATGTGTTTAGACACGGCAACCACGGTGATATCTTAAGCAAATCAGATCACTTTAACTCTTTTTGGCAGCGTTAGTTGCAGAACTCGGTCAAACATTAAATTCCACACCAGAGGTCCAAAGACTGACCCTTGTGGAACTTCCACAGGTTCCATTTCATTCTATAAAGTTGTATTCAGCTCTATGAGCAAAAAATAAGGAACGAATTGATCCTACTTCGGTTAAAAAAGACAATGGAGTAGACACTATCAAGAAAAAGAAACATAATCATTTACAGGACCCTCACCAGATGAGATCAGGGAACGATCCATTCCTTTGTAACGAGCATGCAGAATGAAGGGTCGATAGACTAAGAAGAGTCAAAGCGGTGGAAAAATTCTAAACAGGAGTTCCTCCACGTATTCGTCTGGGACCAATAATCTTTGTCCTAATAATAAATGGCATTGATTGTATTTTTAAGGACAATTATCTGTGGCATTAGGCTTTTAGTTTAATCAGGGCTAATTCTACCTAAAGGTACATCGTATGCTTGTTGGAGCCTTGGACTAAAGACTTTTATGAAATAGTGTGTCACTGCGGAGTCGTCTGGTATGACAATTGTTTCGAAATACATTTAAGAACGCTTTCCAAAAAATTCTTAAAAAATGTATAGCTTGTTTAGAGTTTGGTATACCTATGTATAGTTACCTTTTCGTTAATCTAAGTATTTAATGCAAGCTAAATGCAGACAAAATCTGGTCTTAAAAGTAAAGACAATTCAGTCGGTTTAAGTGGTCTCAAATAATTTGTTTTCTCATTGCTTGCTGAATATCCCTTGTTTCCACTTAGTTTTCATAAAATCTTGTCAAAGCTCACTTACCCTGGTCCAATTCATCTCTAAGCGGAATTCTATTAACTTTTGATCTACGCAGCATACATAAAATATTCTTCAAATTCTACTACAGCTCTGAGTTCATAAATTTAACTCGTCTCAAGTCAGATTTTTGCAGAAGAAAACAAAAAAAAAAAGTCCTGATTAGAATCCTCTGCCTATGTTGTAATAACCTCCATTCAGATAAAACTTCTCAACTGAATGCACTTTGTTATCATATCGCACGAACAATGCAGCTTAAGTAGCACACGGGAACAAAAATCTCTTCAGACAACCGCCGCCAGTTTCAAACCAGTAATGGGGATTTTATTATCTAAAATTAAATCTCAAATGAATGGCAACCAAGCGCAAAAGCGGGAGCACAAGAGATATTCCTTGTTTCCAAGGTGTTAAATCTGCCATGTGCTCTATTCCATATGAATATCAACCATGTGCCAGAGGAATGAGTTGTTGTGACGTTACCTTGCTTTGCTACGTATAGATATACCCATGCATGTGGTTAATTTGTAAAATGTTTGCTAGGGGTTTTCTGAATAAAGAGTAGGGGATGACGAAAAAAAAAAAAAGTGTTTTATCCTTTTTGGATTTGCCGGAAGCTATAAAAGCTTCAGATCTCACACATGATACACAGAAAATTACCAGTGTTCGGTTGATGGGTGCAGATCCATTGCTGATGAGGTTTTTCTATTTTTTTTTTTTGCAAAAGCAATTAAGAGTATGTAAAACATAAGATAAGACATGAATACGTGAGATACTTTTGGTTTCATGTTTTGCCGGTGAAACAGTACTTCTATGAAGTGATGCAGGTGACCGGGGGTATTTTACTGAGATACAATTATGAAATTTTACAGAGAGCTAACTTTAAGAAATAATAGAACTTTGAGGAGCTACCCTTAGGGATTGAGACATGAGTTGGGTTTTTAAGTTTGGTAGCAGCGGCTAGAAATTAAAAAAAAAAATCAGTACCGGACTGAGTTGGTTAAGGCGAAAATTAAAAAGCCATATGTCAGTGACCTGGACATCTTGATAGTATTACGATATTAGAAACTTTCAGAAGCAGTACATTAGTAGTAAAATCTACATCTGAACTGTGGACTTAACCTGACTCAACACAGAATGTTCCTTACTGATTAAGTATTCAATTATTCAAAATAGGTAGCTTAAGTAAGGTAGCTGACTGCTGGGCTAAGCATAAATTTAACAAAAAATACAAGAGTATCATTCACGAGGAAAAGAAAACATGAACGACGGTCGGATATAATACTGACACCAGTCAAAAAAGTTGGGTCTAAATCCAGACAGGAAAAAACACGTAGAAGAGACAACCAGAAAAGCCAGCGTGGACCTTGACGACTTGTCGAACTCTACAGAGCAGATGTAGCTTAGCAGGCAATACCTGGAGATATAGCCCGACCATCCTTATATGGATGTATACTGCTGCGACCAATGATCACGTATGGAGCAATTGCATGGGCAAAAAGAATCAATCTGCCCACAAAGAGATATATACTCAATTAAATGCAAAGACTGGTATGTGTCTGTGTTATAGGAGCCATGAGAATTTGCCCGACTACAGCTATGGAGGTTGTATTGGAACTGACTTCTTTACACCTTATGCTCGAGTAATGTGCAAGTCAAACGATTCTAGGAATGGCCAGAGAAGGAATAGAAAGATAAAAGGGCATTACATCAAAGCAATTCGATGCCCTATTCAAGAAACTACCACCCTGTGATATAGCTATAAGCTCAGATAGCTAAGCTATTATTATCACACTAGATTCCTATGTCATTCAGTCTAAACTTGTGTGGGAATGCCTGCAAAAACCCAATGAATGGAGTAGAAGAAACCACGTGATCCTCTGTTGGATACCTGGCCATGTTGGACTCTCTATTTGTACTATCTAGCTGTACTCTTTTGACTAAGTCGATGATACTGTATAAATAGATGTATATAGCCTAAAAATTACTTGAATCATTTTTATCTCAAAGCTACAGACAACGGCTTGGCATACTCCAAGACTCTGCCCCGTAGTTTAAGACTGGAATGATCAGGATCTTGTGCAGGGTCGATGGATCGATAGAAATTTTTGATGGGTTGACTGATGAGGACTTTGATTGTTGAGTTCCCTTTTGAAAGTAATTGTATGTGGCATAAATTTTTAGAATGTAGACCAGTCAGATGGAAACTTCTGAATATTTGTGAAGAATTCTTAGCATGTTTGGTACTTTTCAGAAGAAGGAATGAATATATTTATGCTATCTGTGATGCCTGGAGAGTAGATGACGGTACTAATGGGGAATCAGCTATATAACGCTGATTTGGGATTAATATTTTTTTAAACGCTCCCACTTTGAAATATCTGACTAAATATAGCTATTCGTCCGAGAAAAAAAAAGATTTATTGCATCGACATCTGACGATGCTCGTAATAGCAGCGCCTTACCAAAGTTGACTATGCACCCGAACATTGCTTTAGCTATCTATGCATGCCGTAATCCGCATACCTTATACTTAAGTGGGACATATGCCCTACCAATTGATATATAAATGAATAAAATCCATTCCAAACTCCCTACTATATAACGCCTTGGAACTCCTTCAAGTTTCGTTACATCAATTTTTCCAGCCTCCATACCTACTTAGCAACGAACAATTTCACATCTAAAAACCATATGATTCCTACTGCCTAAGCTACTGGTTGTAAGCTACAATAGTAATTTTTTCCATTACTTAGATGAATTGCAAATCTGTCTAAATCCGTTCGCTACCAGTCCAATCAAATCGCCATAAACCAAGTCCATTTTCCCCCAATTCTCAAGCCAGTCACATACTTTCAGTCGAATATTTTTTTTTGTTTTTTGTGAAACATTAATCAAAAAATAATTACAAACCGTCTAGACAGACATTTCTGTTGTCACAACCACCGTGAACCAACCCCATCCGCTCGCACTGACCCAAAGTCCCATTGCATCTCTCCAGGAGGCAATGCCAACCACAGGACATCCAGTAGCACCACCACCTCTAGCAGTTTTTGGCACGCCCGAGCATGGCAACAATCATTTTCTTCCTGTGTAATGAGAATACCCCAAGCAAATAAAAAAAAAAGGACATCCACGACACACCAGCGAATTCCCGATTCCATTCCTGAGTCCTGTGCATGAAATATACGTCGCACTGATGGCAAATGAATATTTAAATAGCGAGCGCCAACAATTGATTAAACAATCACTGGACGCACATTCAGGGACGCACGACCTGTTTCGGTATTGTTCTAGTGCCGTGGTATGCGTGCTATGTCAGCATTAATTAATCAAACATCCTTTCGGATTTAGACAGAAAGCGCACCCGAGAGAGAGTGCGAGAGATGTGTTTGGTTACAAATGCATAGGGAGTTGAATATAGATAGCAATGGCGCGGCGGCGGCAGGACTCAGTCGGATATTGGAACCGCAAAGGGTGACTTTCAATTTAGCATGAAATTGTTTAGGGATTTTTTTTTCCTTGGAAGGATAAGGATAACCCTGCATTGCTTGTATTGCAAAGTTTTTTTTTTTTTTTTGTTTTGTTTTGTTTTCTGGTACAACTCCTCCTTTAACCGCCTACTGAATGATTTATACCCAGCTGGGGTTGTACCCAACGAAATTGTGTTTCGTTGCCGGTGAGGCACGAATAGTAACCGCGCATCCTTTAAAGCATCCTATCGACGCGTTTAGTGCTGAATAAAACAATTTAGCTTCTGTTCGGTCCTGACTTCATGCACTTATATACACACACACATACATGTGCGAAAGCCTGCATTACCATATTTTAGCATAATAAGTTAAAACTTTGTTATCCCATAAATTTTGAATTAATTCATTTCGGAAGGAAGGCTAAACAAGGATAACGCACCCAGGTATTAATTTTCGTTTTTAAAGAATTTTGTTGTGCGAACTTTGCGGTGCGCTCCACTGTAGTTCGTAGTCTAGGTCACTAACTAGGCAGAGCGGTAAAGGCATTTTCGGCATTTGGAAGCCGAAAGTTATTTATGTACTACACATTCCTGGAGGGAACCAGACACTTGGGAGGTGTAAGTCGGCGATCCGGTGCCGGTACTATAATTTTTTAGCCGACAGAAATGAACACTTCTCTGGAGAGAGTGCTTGTTAATTGAACTATGTTAATTGTATGTTAAACGTTCGGAAGATAGAAGAATTACACAGACGTTGATGGAGAAATAGTTGAGCTCCTAGACTACTTTTATCTTATCTATATGTCGAACATGGAGGGTGTGCCGACGGGATTTTAGAAATCCGTTTGGAAATGTCCACGACACATGCCAATGATTCTAAGGCCAACTGAGCGTTAAAACTTAGGTGTAACGTCCCCTAAGGGTATGACATAGTTGGTTATGAAGAGAAGTTTGAAATTATGACAGGATTGTAATCACATTAGCATGTAGCTCTGATGACAAAACGAAGTCCATAAAACAATTTTATTGATAGTTGGAAGTTTACTGACTTGTTACTGTCCTTGTCCTTCAGAAATGCGGGAAACTATGTCAATGTATATAAGAATTGACTGAGCTCCAATCGATTTAAATGCGTCACCAAGAAACATGAATTCAAACGAACTTGCCCGTCAATTTTGTTTCCTAGGATACTCTTGGTCATCGTATGTCTTTGGTACTCCATTAGAACGTATTCGACGTTATCAGTTTTGCCCAATCGCAGTATGGACAGTATGGGTTATCCATTTCTAGAAGTACTCCCGGAAGCATCCGTGTCCAGTCAAAAATTGTGTCAGGTAATAATTTAACTTTTCGGTATCCTTTATGTTAAAACTTAGTTTATGAGTCCATCTTCATTTGGTTGTAATGTTCTCCCTTTATAGCCTTCATCTGACTACTGTTTTTGGACATTTGTTACAGTATCGTTACAATATCGTAAGTGTAACCTTTTTTTTGTCCGCTCGGTCTCGGCATTTTCAGTATTCCATCATACTGTAAGGATGATAGTCTTGCTTTGATTGTTTCCTTCAGAATGAAGTTCGGGATCCCTTCCATTCCTGGTGCCTTTTAGCCCAGGCTTCTAAGATTTTGGCATCCTTTGTGCCAATTTTGTTTACAAATTTGAGGTTGCATTAGAAAAGCTGAATCTAGCCAAATGAAACTGCTGGACCCAAAGATTCTAATAAGCCATATGACAAGATTACGGGACAACGGGTTGGAGATCTGTTGTTCCAGAACGAGCATTTGTAACGAGCTGAAGGCATTCGAAAGACTAGGAAGGGACAAAGCGGTAAAGGTAGATGATAAAGTATAAGTTGTCAACCAGTACCGCGAAATCATACCTAATCTAAGTCCCGCGGTGGAAATGGTAGAATTGTGTATGTTGTGAATTAGTTCGTAATCGTTTATCCAGGTTTGCAAATCGTACATGCTGGTAGTCCGGGCTATTAGTATTTTTAGAAAATCACCACATCCATTGACGCCATAAAAAAGAAGAGGGTAGCAGTTAATATTTGTATCTCCATTGTTATGGATTAATCTGAAGGTAAATCTATTTATGACTCTGAGTTGACTGAGCTCCTTGGCTCAAGTGGTTAGTGCATTGGACTACGGAGTGAAGGATTTCCGGTTTAATCCCCAGCCAACACCTAAAATTTCTTTCACGGCCCCACCTCTCGCGAGCGTCTGATAAACATCCAAGAGTAGGTCCCTTCTATTCGTGTAAAGTATATAACAACGCATAACAGTCGCACCAAATATTTTTTATGTTTTTTTTTTGTGTAGTCAACAGCGAGAGCGACATCTCTGAGATTATTAAAAATTTTTATATAGTTAATGTTGCCTTTCCTGACAAATCACCCAAGTTTTGGAAGTAGTATTCGCCGATATGTTACCGTTACGTCTTTCTTTCTAATTCATCCGCAAGTTTGTTCTCTTGGACACCCGTGACTCGTGGAATGCAACAGAGTGCTACGTTGTGGTTTGATATGATCTTTTTTATCTCTTCGCGGCAATGTTTCGACTTTTATTCCGGCTTGGAATATCTCGGATCTATCGCGATATGGATAGATCAACCTGCCTAGAGTGTAGTTTCACTTGAAACGCATTGGAGTGGTTTAGAAGTCGCTTATAATTTTAGGTTCAGACAAGTAGATTCCGGAGCCCAATCCTGCATCGTTTTTTGACCCGTCCGTATAGATTGAGGATTTTATTCGGGTTCATAGCCTCATTATTTCTCGAATCCTCTTTTGAGGGGAAGGTCATTTTATTATGTAGGCTGAAGTCGGGGGTTGCTATAACCTCAAAGATTTCTATAAGCTCAAAGTGAATATTTTCCCACGACGGCCTTTATAAATCGATCGAAGGTCAGACGAGTGTGCTAAAAGAATTTTTCAAAGAAAGTCCATAGAAAAAGAAAAAAGTATTAACGCCTAAAATATGCTTCAGCTTTTTTAAAGATGACTTCAATGAAAGTATTAAAGTCTTAAGACATAAATATTGACCGAATATATTCTAGGAACTGTGTTTGAAGCCAGTTGCTAAAAATTTAGAAGGCAACAGTTTACTCTAAGAGATGTTATCAATATATTGCGTAGATTATAGCAGAAGAGCTGATAATTTATGTCTTGAAGTTAAGGATTAAATAGCAAGAAGCTTCCATCGAACATCGAAAATTTTTTGGGGATCCACGTAATAACTAAATAAAATCATGTGCAACCCCTAAAATACTGCCCAGCAGTACAACTTGCCTAATATCTCACCGATAGCATATGTATTTATTCAGTGCGGTCACATCTTGGTCATTTCGGCTAGCCTTTGATTTATGAAACTCTAGGCATCTCCAATTCAATTTGCATAATCTCCTAGTCCACAATAAATCTCCGCAACCGCTATTTACATGAATATCGTATTTATTCCAACATAAACGATCCCATTCACCTGTGAGCCACCTCATAATCTTCAACTCTAGCTATGAGAACCAAAACAGAAAAAAAAATCCAAAAATAAATAAATAAAAACCACCTTCAAGCCCTTGAAGTTGGTTAGGTGCTCAACAGTTTCTCTCTCACTGTTCGGGGTGCGCAAAGGAAAATTCTGCAAATTTAATGAACTACGGCTAACTAAACAACCATTAGGGGATGAAACGTTAGGGGTACCCACATTAGAAGGCAATTGCTTAGATTGGCCCAAAATAACAACTTTCCATGGCCACTTGCACCGCTTAGCGAAACTGTTACCGAGGCCGCTGCCTGCTTGGAATGTCTACGATTGTGTATCCATAATGCAGAACCCAACGAGTACTTCCAGTAAAGTGATGATGAATGGAATGAAGTCGGCCTAACGATAATGGCAGCAATATCACTTTATAGTTTGCCGTCGGTACATGTGCGTGCGGACTTAGTACATAGTATCTCTACGCTCGCTCCGGAGGGAGTATAACAAATTGCCGACGTTCATGGCTTTATTAGGCCTCTCCCGGCAAATTTTCGGTGTGTTACTTGCGAGTACAATGCCCCCTAGGGGTTGCACAAAACTGTGATAGGTTTTTAATAACAACGCGGCTAATAAATTCCCCAGACGCCTACATACACGCAAAGGCTAGTAAAAAAAAAAAAAAACGAAAAAAAAAAAAATCCAAAAAAATAGAGAGAAATACACAAGCCGTCGCCATTTGCCATTTGGTGTTTGGCTGTGAAAATCCTGTTAACGTGTAAAAATTTATTTACATCACGACAAATTATTTATTGCTTGTCAAATTTATTACCTAACCTTTGTTATGGGGGCGTCTGTGGCGGGGCCTGGTTAGCGTCGAGGGTGGAATAGGACAAAGGGGCCAAAAAAACCAAAAAAAAAGGTGAAATTGTTGCCGCCATATGCGACAGGGTGCAAAAAATAAGGCCGGTAGGGCAAAACAAAAAAAAAAAAAAAAAGGGTTTTGGTTGGAAACCGGTGTTTAGTTGTGATACCGGGGATGCTGAGCTGTGTCGGTTGACAGCAGGGATGTGTTTCTCGATTTTTTTTTTGTTTGTTCCTGCCGCCCTGTGCCGTGCTACTATTGTGACATAAAATCTATTCGCATGAATAAACGTAATAAATTGTTTTGCAAAGAAAGCAGAAAATAAATAAATATTGAGGCGGGTATAGCCGGGTGTTTTGTTTGGAAATTATTGCGACATTTTATGAGGCATATGGTCAATTTGAATGTTTTATTGATGTAAATTTGTGATTTAGTGAATTTATTTGTTTGTGTTTTTCTATTTGTTTAGGAAATCACTTTTTTATGAAGTGCCCTGCAGACTTGCAATTAAAAATTGCAGTCAAGGCAATTATACTGAATGTGAATAAATTAGATCAATGGGGAATTCAGTGCTTAGAACTGAGCCATTAAGGTTTGTAGTTACACAAATGTGTGTGGTCAAGGATCAACAACATGCAAGCGTATTCAACCGAATTCAATGAGTGTGTTTTGGTTATAGAACTCAACCTTTGTTGGTATTATTTATCCCATTTACCACTCACTGTCGCTTGGCAAAATGCAACTATTATGTATACTTCATTGAAGTACTACTAATTTTGTAGCACACCCAATGAAACAAGGTTTATGAGTGTTTTCTTACTAAATCACTTATTCTTGATCCGGACGGCAACTGACGAAATCTCTAGATGGAATCAACAGTGGCATCCACAGTTCCAGTCAGTTCGAACTATCTAGTGTCATCCCTCAATGAGCCACTTTGTCATATTTAAAGCGCAGGTCTATAGGGATCTCCAACAATGAGCCAGGGTGTTGGAAAAGAGATGGTGGCGGATGAACCCCGCACTGCTATCCCCGAAGTGGGTTACTGAATCCGGAAAATCCGACCCTTTGTCCTAGGGGCATAAAAGGGAACTGGCCCTCCAGGTTGGGGTTCGTGCGTCTTTGTAACTTTCCTACCCACCACTCTACCTACCTCCTACAGCTCAATATCGATACTATCTCTCAGAGAAAAAAACTTCCTGGGATAAAACATTATAGAGGTATATAAACGTCCTGACTTACAAATGGAAGCATGATTTATTTTCTTCAATCGCAAACAGAGTGCACATTCTAATATTTACCACGCCCTTTAAAGAGGGAAAAGTGTTCCAACCCAATAGACCAACGTAGATATGAGGTGTCAGAGTTGCTGAAAAGAACCTTTCAATTTACAAAGGAAATATGAAAAACAAAATGATTTGCAAAAATAGTGGCCCAAATAGCTAATATATATATAGTTCTCAGGCGAACATAATCTATGGTACCTACAGCCTCTTACGATCTATCTTAGATCTGTGTGAAAAGATAAACATTTTTTATCGACGCATATCAATGTAAGCTATGGTCTTGTGTAAATGCAGGACAACCTCAAGGATCCATTCTTCTACCAATTCTATTTTAACTTCAAGATAATTGCATTACATAGAATGCATCCCTCCAGGTACATGTACTTATACCTCGTCTAGTTAGTTGTTTAATTCTCTCCATCAAACCAATAGAAACGAATACAAATGAATATGAAGAATTCTTCTCTTGAAGCTTCATCTGCCGTAAATAGAGTGCTTGCTTCAGTACCATAGTATAGTATGATCCTGATTATGGCATTGTGCAGAGTTTGATTGTATTACTTAGGTACTACTCAACTACTTTGAGAATCTAATTTCAGTCTTCGACGGCTGAACTAAACCACCCAGATATCTGTGTATGAATCTCAGGAGATTGTTCAGCTTAATATTTCCTAGATCGTCCAGTTCCACAAGCAAATAGCTTCCAT
The DNA here is from genome assembly GCA_905220385.1 of Xylota sylvarum. Classification (NCBI taxonomy): domain Eukaryota; kingdom Metazoa; phylum Arthropoda; class Insecta; order Diptera; family Syrphidae; genus Xylota; species Xylota sylvarum. The sequence goes on from LR999958.1 coordinate 24,988,366, forward strand.
GAATGTCTTTCATTTTGATGTCAAATGCTGAATAAACACATGGTAAGTGACGAGTGGATTCTACTTTCTCTTCGTATCTGCAGTTTCTACAGAAGTCGTTATAAGGTAGTCCTAGCCGTGCTTGCCTTTCACGTAGTGTCCTGTTACGATATCAAGAGCTATTCGAATATTTCTGCGACTGAATTTCACGAGACCTGCAGATCTCATTTTGTCATAAACTTGCTACAACCATTTGGCTGTAGAACATGTATGTATTAGATACCATCACCTGTTAGTCTCCTTGCTGGACTCGAGATTTACTTCCCTGTTCAAAGTACTAAACGATCTACTTTCCACCAGAAAGGAAGGGTTATCAGAATTGATAACAGAGCCAAAACAGATAAGAGTAGAATCCCTAATATTTCGAAGTTATAGTTATACTCTCTGACATTACGTCGATTCATCGATAAGGGCACCTTCTGGTGAGGTATATCCTGTTTTGCTTTTACTCTCATAGGCCACTGAGTTCTATCATTTTTGTCAATATCATTGGGATACGCTAGCAGTTGTATCGACTTTTGGGGCCTCTGGTATTGGCTTATGAGTTTCATTCAATATTCTTGAGTATGATGTTACTCAGATATTTTATATCTGATTGAAGGTCCTCCTTTCTTTTGGATCGATCAAATGACGCTGAGATTCGATTCATAAAGCACACGTCATCTGAGGAATTCTTAGGAATGAGTTGGTGTATTTATTTTGGTCAATTGGACGAAGGTTTTGGCTATCATCGCCAAAGCTGATGTCTGACAGCATGATGATGGTTTTCGTCTCTGTTAAACAGTCTCCAGAAGTAGTTCCTCCATGATTTGTAGGTTCTCCATAAATTGTCTTATTGAATTAAAAATTTGTTGTAAATGTTCCGTTTTTTCGATCCTTCATATCTTGTTCTTCCTTTTCTTTTTTTCTCATTTTCCTTGGATCATAGAAACCGTGAGTCATCCCCGTCCTTTTTAAATTCTTAATGGATCTGTTTAAGCTTGCCTGGGTTTTTCATTAAACCAAGGATTTCTTGAAGGTGGTCGGGTGAAATATCGGTTGCGGTGTTTCTGATGGCAGCATTGTCACTTCTTTTCGCTACTTGATGCTAGCACAATAGGAGACATTGAGAAATTTTAGGTTACACGTTCTACAACTACAAGAAGCTAGTGTTCTGAACGTTCTTTCGTAACTATGAATATTTTATGTGGCAGGAGGAGATGATGTCAATAACCCTTTTTGAAATAACTAAAAAAAACCCTTAAACAGTCTAGCTGTTGCTCCCGTTGATTCGATAGAGAAATTACACTGCTGAACGTACTGTTTCTGAAACCTCTTATTAAATATCCGATATAAGCTACTGCAATCAGGTCAAAAGGATATTCACCTGGCAAATGAGTCGTCATAAAGCTTACCAGACGTTTCGCTCCACATAAGAACTTAGACTCACCATACGGTCATCGGCATCACGTGGAGGTAATGATGCATTTTTATCCACCAGAATTTTTCGTGAAACCAGAGATTTTACGGTGGTGCATCTGAGTACTTGATAATGGAAACCATAGTCCAATATGAGTATTTTAAAATTTTCCATCAGAAAGATACGCGATCTTTGACAAAAAATTTGGAAAATTTGTAAATGTTGTTCAAACATACACCTCTTTATGATTAAAAAGCAACTTTGGACGAGTTGAAGTGATTAAGCAAATCGTACGTAACCCTAAGGATAGCTGAGAAAGAGAGAAAGTGTGAGATTTGAAAAACCATTCGTCATAGATGATACTTCACAGCAGGAGACCGGTCGTTGCCGGTATTGTAGCTCAGAATCATTCTCTTGAAGTTATCAACTACAATTCTGATAAGATTACTCGGCTTAATGCATTTGTGATATCTAGTGTACTAATTAGACAATATTTCATGGTGCCTTCTCTCCATTTTAATCACTACATCGCCCATTGTTAAGGGGGCTTTCAATAGATTTATTGGCGTTCCGGTAGTCATCTTGTGTTTTCCAATACGGCTTCAAGCTAAGGTTTGATCCCTAAACAACACTTAAACATTTATATTACGGCCACACCTCTATCGTGCTTCTGACATATGTACATCCGAGAGTGTAACTATCATGATATTGAATGATATGAAAAGCTTCTCAAACGGCATTTAACAGTAAGTCCCTTGTATATGTGTCAAGAATATAACACGCACAACATGAATGGTTGTGAGAAGCTAGGCCCTGGGTCCCATAGACCTGTTGCGGCAAATATTTGTATTTTTGCATAAAGCATGCAAAGCAGGCTATATGATGAAGGCTCATATTTGACTCTTACACTGGACTACATGTACAACATTTGCACTTGATAGCATTTTGCATGCAGTGCCTACTAATGAGACCCGCAATCCTTGTCCTAACTAAAGAAGCGTCATAAGTCCTAGTCACCTCATTTATGAGGCCTGCAGGCTCTGAAAATATCCTGCTTCATCAAAATAAATGCGCGAATATTTAACGAGGCCATAAGCATTAGTCACTTTCATAATAGTCTTGATGATAGAGGAGTAGTTTTACTACATGGCTATTGTTACATATTGCATGTACATACATGGGTAACTAGCAAATCAACTAATGCTGACGACATTACCGTCACCATCAAGCGAGTTAATGTCTGCAAAATTACCATTGACTTCATAAAATACGACACAGGACAATAACGACAATTTCTAATGTGTTCATCGTTGGTTGAAAACTTCAAGCTCACCATATGTCAGGACTACACACATACAGTCAACATAATGACTGCAATTAAATTATTAATGAAAATTTCCCATTATGGTCTTCCACTTACTCAGAAAACCCAAAAAAACCACAAAGCTTTGCAAAAGTCCACATTTAAAATTTAAAGTATAGATACTTTCAAAATGTTGAGTATCGAATTAGTTATACGAAACTTTTACCCCAAAAAGGGTATCGAAACCACACGGTCCATACTAAAAATTCAATGGTTAGTACTATGTGTATGTATGTGTGTGTGTGTGGTACTCCTTCTGACCAGAGAAGACAAGGATGTTAAAGTATCTGGATTTTAATAGCTTAACATAGGTCATTCCCAAAAGGAGTACACATAAAATCAGGAAAATAAATTTCAAGAAGTCGATGATGTTTACCCAGTTTTGCAGAGTAAAACTGGATCCTTATGGACATTTGCGAATGAAGATGTTAAAGAGAAGCTTGCTAGGAGTCATACATAGTTATCCTTGTGTCAGATACGTATGTCATATGGGATTTATCTATCTAACTACTACAATATCCTTATGACATACAAAGCGACTACCCACTTAGGAGCTATTTTTACACCCCTTAAGTGGCAATGACATTTATTCTCATCAATTCCTTTTTGTGAGTGCCATCGCGCGGGGATGAAATTTGATCTCCGTTCAATATCTCGAACGTCAGAGAATCTATAAAACTCATTTTTTATCCATGCAACTATTTATCTCGCTTTTGGTCTCGCCTAACAATGATGATGTCAAACAATGAATACGCACTCTAGTGTCGTCCGTCATCGTCAAGGCTCAAGGATTCTCCCCTCTCTTGGCCTCCCCTGCCACCAGCAGCGTTCTCGGTGAATTACTCAAATTCCTTGCGCGTTTTACTTCTCGTCTTTTGCTTCTTTTCAGTATTTTCATGTGACACTGCAAACAACAACAGAATGAGTAGGCAGAGGCAACACACGATGAAGAATGAAGGAAATACACACAGATCCAGAATAAGAAGACCTTCTACATCTAGAGGAACTTCGGCACAAAAGGATATTCCACGAGCGATGACAAATAACCCAACAATAAATCCCACCACCTCTCCGTTGTGAAGCGTTAAGACGAAATCCTTTCAAATCCTCGCATTCGAACACTCTGGCGTAAATGTCTCAAAGGTGTCAGGGATAAAAGATAAGACACGTCGAAGAATTTTTTCCACCATCATCGTCATCCTTGCTACGAAGGCGGGCCGACATAGCGCGAGCATCGTCCGGGAGGGGTGGTGAATGATATGTGAACACTATCAATCAAAGGATATATGATTGAAATGTGCCGGCTTGTGAGTACGAGACGAGCACTTATCGTGTGTGCGAGTAAACCTGCGAAGCCAAGCGCCGAAGTGAGTTTCGGTGTAGCTTTCGATGTTTGTATACCTGGGTGTGTACCGGTTGTTTCAGTTTTTCTTTTTTACTTTTTATCTCACGTGTGTTGCGCTAGGCTTGCGAATTTTTATTTCTTATCCTTTGCCATTAGCAGGTGAAAAGTGGAAATGGAGAGTGTACTGAGACATTGACATAATTGAAAAGGCCATGGCAATTGTTGTGCGATGTTTTTTCAAGGAAGCGCTTAATGTACACGCAGTCAAGGATAACAGTTTACCTGTGAAGTAAAGTATGGATTATTTTTGTCCTTGAACTGATACCACACTGAACAATGCATGTTACAACGCAGATTAATTCGGTTTGTGAAATGATTAAGGAAGTCAGATGGTAAGGAATATAAGGATACTTTTTGAGGTTTGTATTGAAAGAAAACGAAAAACGGAATCCAGTTCTAAAACCATGAAGGATACAATTTTTGGTCAGAGACTTTTACTACTCTTTATTTATTAGAAAGTACTAATAAATTTAATGAACGTAAGCCTTTAGTCATAAAGGGCAAATCCACTGTGCCATTCTAAAACGAAATAAGGAACAGCTTCGCCATAATTCGTGACTTATTGTGAAGTTTTTAATATAACTTTCTTCAAGGCATTCCATATTAATGTAGAAACTAATATTTGTTAACACAATTTTGACTTCTGTCAAAATAAATGAAGTGGGACCTAGCAAAGACCCTTGTGGAACACCAGTAAACAATTTCATATACCTGCTTGTGAATTTTATCGTGCAGGTCGTGTGAAGTGAAAAGGTTTCGTTAGAGGTTTGTTGCCAATTTCGGAATGAATAGTGGAAGTAAATTTGAGGGCTTCATTTGAATGAGATTGATAGCGATTGCCTCCTACTAAATGTGATCCCTTCTAGGAGAAGTGAACTTGCAGTCATGTTTATCCTATGAAAAATGTATTCCAAGCTGTAAGGTAGGTTGCTGCTACATTTTGCCTTACAATGTACATTATGTACACAAACAGAAGTGGACGATGCAATCAAAGCACTTATTGGCGACTTTCCTCAATCATTTGAAAATTATGTCCAACTAGGGTCTACAAAAAGTCTTAACTAAGATACCAACACCGACACGAAAGATGATGGTATACTCTCATAAAGAGACGTCGGCTATCCTAATGCGCACTTGGATGTATAGATTGGATTGGATATGGCCGTTTTTCCTGTACAATTATAATTGTTTCTCCATTTAAAGCACTAGAATTGCATGACATTCGCCTTGTGGTGCTGTACGAGGCAGAGAGGAGCCCACTACTTTGAGGTTCAAGCTGATTTTCTCAGACTGCCTTCAGCTGAAATACTTTCTCAAGACATGCCGCGAAGTATGTGATCCTGCCAAGGGTTGACAACGTACATGACGGAAAAATCGATAGATACGGCTTATTCCACAGTATTATCACTGATTGAAAAATTCATCCATTCTCACTTCTCAGAGCTTCTTAAAATTTTTAATACTTGTGAACAATGCCTACTCTCAGCGGCACGTTTTCTACTACGTTTTCCAGCCTTTATTGCGCGAAAGGAACAAATCTTTGTCGGGACATACTTATTTGTGATTCAATTTCATGCAGCTGCTCTAGAAACTACTCTCCACCATCTTCCCGTTGATTTGGGAAGCTGATGGTTGATGGCATCTAGACTCCAGTGCACGAGACATTTGTACCACCACACGATGGCCGGTACCCTGTAGTGTATTTCAAGCACTCCTTGGGTTTTACTTAACTCAGCAAAGTACAGAGCTATTGTTTCCTATATAGACAGTCAAGCAGCCACAGGGATAATCCAGGTAAGTGCGTAGCTGATGATCTAGTTAAAGAGGATGCAGACCGTAATAGTGGGCATTAACACATGTCTCTCTTCCAAGCAAATGTGGCCAACACTGGATTGTAATAAAACTAAAAGACTTATTTCCGTTAGTAGGATAAATCTAAGAAAAATTGCTGGGGCTCTTAAAAGGCTTTGTCTGCTAGCCAGACATGCCAGAAGGTTTGGTGCTCTGTTCAATGATTTCTGTAGAAGCTGTAGAGAGAGTACTTCTTCAAAGATCCTAACGATCTAGGCAGACTCGACTTAAGCAAAATAAAAACTTTTGTCTCTGGGCCAGTCTGGTTTAATGTCTAAACGGCGAATCATATTTCTTCGGCATGGTGTCACACCGAAACTGGTTGTTCTGCCTCTTGTCCACATATAGGTTCCGGTGCTGATAATCCAGTGTTTCCATAGTGTACATTCCCACAATACATTCTCATTTAATTCTATGGTCCTATGTTACCATTTAATGATCACAACGATCAAGTGAAAAATGTCAAAATTCAAGATCTGTTAATCCTAAGAAAACAAATTGAGTGTCATGGTGCATACAGCGTGTTTTCATTGGTACACCCTTTTGGTCCATAATGATAGCTCGCATACGTATGTTCAAGTTGTTAGTTACAACTTTGGGTTGAACTAGTGGATTAAATTGTTATAAGTCAATCAGTGTTTGGCACCACATCTCTCCTTTTTTGAAACAAACTTGAAGGAGCTATGTTGAAAACATTCCTCCACTATACTAACAATAGTAACATACAACAATCCAATTTTAAGACTCATTTTATGATAATATTATCCTTTTCGAAAACCAAGACACAAGTTATGCTACACTTTGAATCTTTTAATTGATTGTAACACAGTAAAGCGTTCTGCAATAGTTTTAAAAACTTAAAACCATAGTTTCTATCCACTCCATCTCCAAGTCATTCCCAACTGTTACCATATAGATATAAAAACTATATAAGAAATCCAAACCAATTTCTTGTAAACCACAAATGTATAGTAGAGATGTTATCCTCCCTCTATGCTGCTGACAAAAGCAATCAGTGTCCTAAATTAACTTTAATAGAATTTCAACTGGAATCTACTCACACATACGCACAGAGAAAAGTCCCTAATATTCATTGATTTGAAAAATTGTAACATGCAAAGTTTCTTCTTCATCATCAGATTAAATTCCAGCACACAGCATCCCACAACCAAATCAGTTTTAGATACATTATCAAAAGCAGGCATTATGCAAATATTCCCAAAATTTATCCATTTATTTCGAAACCAACAAAAAAAAAAAAAAAACGAAGAACACAAATCCACAGAAGGAAGATCTTCTCCTCCACCTTCTCCTGGTTATATGGTATGGAACCAAACTGAAAGAAACTGATGACATCACCAATTGTTATGCCGGTTGATTCGAATCGCACACACAGCCATACACCCATATACCGCAAGCAACGCAACCGAACCAACCAAATCCCATTATGGATTACAAAGCTTTAAATTGCCAAAAGATGGAATCTGCAATTCATATCTATTTCTCAATTTTCCGCTGATAAGTTAATTTAAATAAATTCGCCTATTTTCTCCATCTCTGCCTTTGAAGGTCGATTGTTGCCCGGGTGTGTGTTGGGTTGTATCTATTTATCCCTTTGATCGGCGGTCCGGAATTCTTAGGCCAGCTTAGTGTCCTTGTTAGTTATACATAGAGTAAGAGAGAGTTACCTGGAAACTTTTCTTGCTCTTCCATTCTCTATCCGAAGATTACCAAGGTAAAGTCCCCGGATGGGTGTGTGCTTTTTTTTTCGTTTTTATGCAAGAATCTATACAGAACTGTGTAGCTCTTTAGGTTTAAGATGCGAAAACAAATTGGCTTTTGTATTGTTTACTGCCTAGTGACACACACTAGGGTGTGGGAGAAAAAAAAAATAAAAAAAAAAATCGGAAACGTTACCTTTTTAAGGATTCCTTTGTAGCTTGTATTCAAGGTTGTTGTGCACCGGGTTTGTTCCATTTCCTGACACATGGAGGGAAATTCTTCAGCTTTCTGCTCTTCGTTGTTCTTGATTATTAATGGAAATGGAAGAGTAAATATTTTCTCAATCCTAGGCATGAAAGCCTGTAAATCTGACGAGAGTTCGTTCACGTACAATGGATCTAAATTGTAATTGAATACAGGCGTTACTGTAATTCCAATGATGGTAAACACTGATCGGAATGCTATTGATTATCGAAATGTTGGCATAGCCAAGTACTTACATACGTATAGGTACATACTCTATAGCAATGAGAAAACGAAATATCAATAAAATCAAACCTCTTGACTTATTAGTGTACCTTATATGAAAAGATAATATGCTAAAAGTTATCTACCGATTGCCATACAAACATACAAGTTGCAAACATACTGCAGATGGTTCATATAGGACGATTTGAGGCCGATTCAGCTCAAGTAGCACACGTTATAAGAATCCTAGCGTAGCTCCTGAGTCAGCAACACCTTGATGAACATCTTACACGAGCTTCTTCGACTAAGTACAGGTCCCCAAAGATCGGTCATTCTTTCAGTTGGAAACGGCTCATACGTTTGCGACCTAGGAATTGTTTACGTTAGACAGGACTTGAAATAATAGCTGTCAGCCCATAAACCAATGCCCATAAACATTAGTACGCGCACGTTACATACTTACTTACTTACTTAACGGGCTCCCGACCCGATGGCACCCTTCCCCTCTCTTCAATCCCAGGCACGCTGTTTCCAGTTGTCTAGACCAAGCGCACTGGAATCCGCGATAGCTTGATCCATAAAACAGAGGTTCGGTCTTCCTTCCTTGTCGTCTCGAATCTGGAGGCTGTGATTCGAAGATCCTCTTTGCTGAAGCATTATTGTCCATTTGCAGGATGTGGCCGAGTCAGTGTAGTCGACGAGTTCTGTTTTTTTTGGACCACATCCACATCTTGATACAGCTCATAGATTTAGTAGTTGAATTCTCTTTAATTCGCCCTCCTCGCATAAGGGACCGAATATTCGACGAAGAATTTATCGCTCGAAAGTGTTCAATAGAACTGGCAGTATCAGACACATTTGTTTTGCCAAACCGAAATAGCAACGGTTTCCTAGGTTAAGTCTTCGCCAAATCTCCATTAACATGTCATTCGTGGAGTAGATATTTACTCCAAGGTAGGTAAACTTCTTTTACTCCTCGAAGTTACTGTTGACAACTGTAACGATTTGTTTTAGGCGGTGGACAGATGGTTCTTTTTTTGTTTGTACCTGGTTTTGTCCACATTCACTTCGAAGCCAACTCGTTTCGCCTGTTCTTCCTCGACCTCGATGTTGTCTGCGTATCGCAGCGCTGGATTGATTTCTTAAAAATAATGCCCTCCGTGTTAACACCTGTCTTGAGCGGAATCTGTTCCAGTAGGAGATTGCAGAAGTCACATGATGAAACATGTTTGGAATAGTTCGGAGGAACTGTTTAGGAATTTCACATTGCACTGCTGGATCAGTTTTGCCGGGATTCCGAATTCGGCCATCGCTTTGTAGAGCTCAAGTCTATGAATACTATCATATGCGACTTTAAAGTCGATGAAGAGATGGGCGCAGACCTAACTAAGATGCTGAATACGCTTTGAAGGGGAACCTCCAGAAAGCATGTCCGAATTCTGTAGTGTCAGCTCTATATGCTCTATCCACAAAAAAAGGCTGCGCTTTGTATTGCACCAGTTGTATATTCCTGTCCAATGTCGCGTATAAGATCCTGTTTAACGTACTTTGTTAAAGCATTCTACGTCATATTTACCTCCACATAGCTTCCGGTCCTGCAGATTGACTATAGACCAAGACAAATATTGGAAAAGACCGGTGATTTTCAAGGCGATGCACACCTTCTGTTCGGATGTATACCGAACCTCAGCAAGGAGATGCTCTATACTTGTATACTGGTGGATGTATTCTGGGAGACCACTACTGCATTGATTCGATGAAATAGAACATGAGCACAAAAACTCCCCAGTCAACAATTTTCGAAGTGACGAGGGAAAACAAATTACGGATCAAGAAGCAATCATGGATGATACAATGCTTGCTCTGACAAACAGGAGGATGAGGATGGATAGTCGCAAGTAGTTGGGTGTCAACAGTCCGTGCGTCGTGTTTGAACTAGTCTGGGAAATTTTCTATTAAATTTTTGGATTCGGTTTGGTTCCCAGTATATAATTTTTAACTGAATTAAGACTTACTAGTCAACTCCAATAAATTAAGCAACTCAAAGCTCTCCATTCCTTCCTAATGCGAATGGATGTTCTAAATTTCTCTTCGCATTCTTTTTCGTTTAAGCAAAATGGGCATGGCAAAATGAATTGACAAGACTAACACAAAGCAGGTTAAGCTTTCAAAGAATGAATCTAGAAAACTAATTGGTACTTGATCAAATATTTCAGTGTTTTGTGGATCCAGATTCTAGATTTTAACCTAGCCATGAAAATTTTGCTCAAATTGGCTTATTCGTTGCTGCAGCGTGAACTTGTACATATATTCTGTTAATGCCTAGCAACTTGACCCACTAATCAAAACTAAAGTCGATATCAAACATTGCTCCTATTATGGTCCCTTAATCGAAACTATAAATATGGAACGTATCTACATCCATTTATCTACCCACAGTCATCTATACTTAGGGAGAACTTCAATGAGTTCACAATTTCAAAGACCAGGAATAGATACAATGAAATGGATCTGCACTCTATGCTCTCTATCGAGATTCTATCAGTTTGCAAAGAAATATATATGTTGATCCTCCAAACCAATGAAATTTACTGTCCACTCGGCATATGTATACTCTTCCTTTCCTTACTTAAACCTTCAACTTCAACACAGTTTTAAAGGTTAACTTCTCACTGACTTATGATATTCGAATGCCATATTCGAATGTATGAATGCCTGTACATACATGTGTACAATGTAAAATTTATAAATGTTGGTTTCATCTCTTAATAAGAACCGTCGGTCGTTAAATATTCAATAAAGGACGACAATATTTTGTCAACCATAAACGACACATAACAACGCGCGCGCTATTAAGTCTTCAAGGAACGATTTACCAAAAACATTGTGGTCCTTCGAAAATCCCTACAAACCGCATGAATCCTATTAAAATACAAATTTGATACATTAAACCCGGAATTTCTTGTCGAATGGGGAAACCCATTCGAAAATACACTCAACTCTACATCGACCGAAATAATTAATTTTCCTTACGACCGATTTTCAAGTTATTGCCATTAATAAGCCCTTCATCTTGTTGTATGGCAATAAATTAGTAAAAGTCCTTACCGTTAATATGATCGACTTATTGCCGACACTACCATCAACTAAACTGCAGGGTGGCTTCGATTCTCTGAACCACACTATTGGCTACATAAGTAATCCCTGACATCCTGTGGGCGGGCAAGTGTATTACTACGAACTAGGCTCCTGTCTCTCTTCATTGTCTTCAGCTTGATATAATTATTTATGTATATCGTCACACAGAGGGGGAGAGAATCCCTTGGAATATTATTCAAGAGAACGAATATAGTAGTAGGCAGCTGCATTGTGTGGCCAATTTTAATTCCAAATGGTGTCAAGCACTTCCACAGATGTAATGTTATTACCCAGTGTTTGTAATCCTTCAGCACAGCCTTACACTCATATCGATCAAACGAATGTCAGGCATTTATAAACCTTAAATTAGACACCAATTTTGCGGAGGTAAATCTTGGAACTCATGTTGGAATGCTATAAAATCAATATGCAGTCTGTATTCATCAGCACAGATGGAAGGAAGGATACAAATTTAATTCTGCAAATCAGGGTGGAGATTAATTTATAATTTGCCACATTTTGATTACAATTGTATCTATTATTTCTATTAGGCATAGCATCTCGGTTGGTTTGATTGTACAATTTAATTGCATTCAATGAAATTTCTGGTTTCATTGTATGGGATCACACAAGTAAGGAAATTATTCTATGAGTAATGTTTAGCCTAATGATACCTATTCAGGTTAAAATTGAATTAGTTTTGTAGTAGGACCTACTCCTACCTACTCATCGCTCAGACCAAAGGACTCTTAGTGGCAAGACCCATACATACATTATATAATTGCAGAACCTTTGGTTCACGAGTTTTTGTGATATTACTACCTTCTATTGAAATGGATAATTGCTTTCCACTAACTGTTATATTCTCCTTAACCCTTAAGTAACATTATATAATATGAGAATAGCCGCAATCGCATTGTGATATTGTGTATCCTCCGCTATGGTTCATGACAGATGATGTAAAAAATTTGAGCAGACCTACATAACGTTGCCGCTAAGGTGAATGATGTCATAAATATTTCTGATAGTGCCCTGTCTAGCAAGTAGCCTGGATACAGTCGATAGATAGATCGGAAATGTTTGATTTGTGAGAAGGAGGAAGTTTATTGGTTTTACTTAGCAAGTGCTTAAATGCAATGAAATCCGATCTGGGCCGGTAAAAAGAGGATAAAAAACTGTGACATCTATTACGGCGGTTGCTATATAGAGGATGTGGATTTGCCATACGCGGCGGACTTAGACAAGAAGTCTTAAGCTTTCGACACGAAAGCGAACGACTTATGTCAATCCATATGCGCTCTTGATTATCAAACGGTCAACCAAATTGATCATACTGCGATCGACGTGGGATATACCTTCAGTATTCTGGATGCACCGAACATCGACTCGGATCACTACCTTGTTGCAGCCAAGGTACGAATGTGGATATCCCAAATGCCACAACTAAGAAGAACAACTGTGGGAAGATTTGACATCGAAAAACTGCAATCGCAATAGATCGTCTGAATCTTTGTTGAACGCATATCTCGAAATCTCGCTACAATCCACCAGGATCAAGTCCCAAAGACCAGTGGCAACGCTGCCAACATGTTATCAGAAGAGCCGCAACTGATGTGCTAGGTTTCACTCGACCACCATCAAGAAACTCCTGGTTTGATGGAGAATGCCGGCAGGAATATGCAGCTAAACAAGGGGCATACATGGTGGCGCTGCAAAGAAGGACGAGCGCTCCTCGTGAGCTCTACGAGCAGAATAGACGGGAAGAACATCGGCTTCTCCGGAAGAAGAGAAGAGCACGAGAAAGGCGCTGATATCAGTGTGGTTTCTGACCAGGAGACTCCACAGTCGATCAAGTTTTCACACTTCGATAGATTGTGGATAAAACCCAAGAAGTTCAACCCAACATCTTTTCATCGATTTTTAGGTCGCAAATGACCAAAATCCTTGCCAAAGGTCTCACGCAGACCTTTGATGTCAAAGAAGGCTTTAGACGCGCTGTTCTGTGATTTCTTTAACATCATACTTGTGATTGGATTGATTGTGCGGTATACTAGCGTATACCGACATGTGTTCGCTAGTACTTAAGCGGAAGCTGTCAAAATGGGTCTAGCGGTAAAGGAGGGTAAAACTAAGCATGTACATATATGCTGTCAACAAGAAGGGACATACAACATCGACGAATTGGACAGAATATTTTAATCGATAGCTATAACTTTGAGGTAGTAAGGGACTTTGCCTACCTCGGCTCTGAAATAAATTCTAATAAAAATATCTCAGCAGAAATTAAACTTGCCAATAGCTCTTGGTTTGGGCTAAGAAGGCATTAGTAGAAGTAGTAGAACCCTTGTTGACTCTATGTGTATAAAATGGAAGCGGACCTAGGCTAGAGAGCTATTAGTTATGCTGCTAGTGATCTATTGATCATAGTTAACGTTAATACCTTTTAAATAGAAAATCATTTAATAATTCACTTACCATTGTTTTATTTTTTATTTCTCAGATATGGCAACTAATGGATTTATTTTAATGGTGATATGGTGTTAAAAAATGTTCCACATACGCCATGTGCTCCACGAACAAGTCAATCAAATTGGATAGATGAACATTACATGTAAGTGTTTCACGTCTTTGTCTAAAAGCCTAAAATATTTAAAATGTCTTTTTCACATTCCCAAAAAAAAAACAACAGCATCAATCTGAGTAACACGGTAGGTCTCTAGCTCTCGACATTGTCATGAAAAAATATTCTGCAATCCCCCAAGCTGCCATAAATCCTAGCACCTAATTCATCTCTCTCCATCTCTTGTCGCATATTGTGCAGTTAGGTACTTTGTGTTCTTTTAAATGACTGCGAACAGTCCAATGGTAAAAACAACAATCAAGGACTTGGATACACTGGAGATATTAAAAATGTATGCTCACTTGAAATTTACAATTCTCGTTCGCACCTTAAAAGAGCTCAGATAACATATGCACAGCGTTGCCACCCTTCACCCTCCAAAGCCTCCAAGGCCACCATAGCATCCACATGCCATTCTTCCATTGACAAATGCCACATTTGTATCTGTATCCCACTACAAAGCACACGCAGCTAAAATACCAACAAAAGATACAAAAAACATAAAAAAAAAACAACACAAACACACATACTTCAACTAGATATCACTTTTGGAGGAGATTACACTAGAGATGGCGCCCGCCACCTCCCAACCTATCGCGGCCGTCTCATCCTTGTTATCCTACCTGTTCTGCCAAATATCCATGTAATATTCCACTTCACTTAGAATAAACAAAAACGAATCAGACTTCATGAATTTTTGAAAAGTTTTTGAGTGGAAAAAAGGAGCCCCTAGAGAGTTTTCGAAACGGAGAACGTAACAGGGTGGCGGTTTTAGTGGCGGTCCTCCTCCTGGTATGCCATAGATAAGAGTATTAGGCAACTATCCTTTGGAGGTGGTTTTCAATGCTACATCAACCGCAAAAATTTACAACTCCCAGCGGAGATCTAAGCACGCTTTGAGCTGAGAGACACACACCATACCGACAACCGAGTCAGAGATAGAGAGCCCGATAAACCGTTTGGTATTTTAGATTTCGAATTCTTTTTGTTGTTAAATGTCGGCGCGCGTGTATGTGTGTGTGTGTGTATGAGGAGGGTGGTGGTGTTCATTGTTGTTTTTGTTCTTCTTCTTGTGAAATCCTCAGTTTTGTGTTATCCTAGGGATTTCACAAGAGCACACTTACACACACACAAAAAAAAGGGGTGGTAACTGCTGATTTTTTCGAATTTGCGTAAATATTAAAATAGTTTCGGGTGGGAGCGGGGGGGTGGTATGGGCCAGAATGTTAAACTAAACTATGCGGGAACTTAAAATGGGACTGCGGAATGCTCTGTGGAATTCGCTTCGCTTTCTAATTTTTTTTCCCCCTTTTACATGTTTGCTTTTGTTGTGATACTAAATTTCAGCCAGAACAACTAAATTGGCGAAGGTTTACATAATATTGTCGGTAAATACCGATCAGATACTGTTGCACTGGGAATTTTATTTGTTTTACCGACTTTTCTTCTTTTTTTTATGGTTTTGGTTGTACGGGATGAAATGGGCTGCGGGATTTTTTTTTAAATGAGCTGGGGGATATGATTTTGTACCTTTTTTTTTTTGCGCACGAAGGGTAACTCTTGAGAGTTTTAATGGGCTTTTAAAATGTTTATTTTTTACGGGAAAAGTCTGGAAAGAGGGATGCATAAGTTCATGAAAGGTGGTTACAGAATGACATTGTTGAAGGACAATGTGTCATTGATTCTTCAATTCGTGCAGAGAGTTGCTTTTAAAAAGAGATCTGTACAATAATTCGCTATATGAGCAATATTCTGTGGGATACACGAGAAGGGTGTAGCTAGAAAGGTGGTATGGTAGTAAGGGATGGTAATGGATGGTAGATCACCTATGTATTCCATTCTCTAAGTCAACCTTCCAGAAATGTTCTTTGTGTAAAGAGTTCTATTACAAGAACTGTTGTCAGTTCTACTTAGATTTTTGCTAGTCTCCATCTGGAGATGCTAAACAGGAAATAAGCTTTTTTTTGTTAATAGCAGGGCGCACATTTACCTGACACTCGGCATCATATTTGTAACATACCATCAAGACTGATTCCATCCAATGATCCAATTATGCTATAGAAGGGAAATCAAATTGGAGAACTTGTGCAATAACAAGATTTCTATTCTACAAGATGACGCGCTTAGAATGCGAAGGCACCACCAGAGATCCAGACGTAGAGATACAGAATATTAGGAGGTACTGCGAGAAAAATTTTAAAAGACGATATCGCAACTCCATCATCTGATAAGAAAGATCAAAAATTAATTTTCACTCAGCACTCAGCACTTAAGGAGGATCTGGAACACATTTAAGTACTTTCCAAGAAATGGCAATTGCACCCAACATACCCGTACACCATGTAATCAACTATCAGCACCCTTTTTCTACCGAAAGAAGCATTAACCCTACCATCAATCATAACTGAGGTAGTCTGGGATAGCGAACTTCATTCTATGGAGAGCTATCAAGCAAGGCCTGGGATCTTTATAGGCCTCCAAGCGGCATATCTAACTAAAGGAAATTCACACTGCATTAAACGAGCTAGTCCTCGTTTCAAAAAGTAACAAACTACCAGAGTAACCATGTCGTCGTATTGAATGTTAAGTGTGCTTGACACATCAGGCAAAGAGTTCGAAAATATTTCACGCCCAAGTGCAAATACAGAGGTATCAGTCTCCTCAATATCGCGTACAAGATCTTATCTGCCATCCTGTGTGAACGTCTGAAACCCTTCGACAACAATCTGATTGGCCGACATCAGTGTGGTTGCAGACCAGGAAAGTCCCCAATCGATCAAATCTTCACACTTCGGCAGATTATGAAAAAAACTTGAGAAGACCAAATCGATACCCACCGTCTTTTCATCGATTTTAAGGCCCCATTTGCCAGCATTTATAGAGACGGGCTGTCAGATTGTGCAGAATGACGATGGAGAATTCTCGCTAGGAAATGAGTCCTGCTTTGTGGCGCTGAAACTAGGACTCTATCTAAAGTGGATGAAGGTATTCCCAGTCGCTTAGAGAGAAAGATTCTTTGTAAAATTTGCAGTCCCGTTTGCGTTGACGTATTATGGAGGAGGAGATTCTATATGAGCTGTACAGCGACATTGATCTAGTTAAAAGTCGTTTGAGATGGCTACGACATATAGAGCGAATGTACATCAATGCTCCGGCCCGCAGAATCTGCAAATCAAACCCGGAGGCACAACGGAGTAGAGGAAGACTTCGCTTTAGGTGGCGCGCATAAGTTGAAGGGGACCTCAACTGAATTGAAATGCACAACTGGAGGCAGTTAGCTAAGGACCGAGTTAAATGCAGAGGCTTGTTCGTTGATGCCCAGGTTCACCCCGAACTGTAGCGCTACCTAAGTAAGTAAGTGCAAAGAATAGGAGTCCGGGTTGTTTAATACTCAGTTTGGTTTTAGAAAGAAGGGAATCAGCATACAACTAATAGAGGCAATGTGTGACATTGCGCCTATAGAAATAGTGGATGAAGGATGGCTAAGTGGGACTAAGGAGTACTGACCTGATTGATCAACCACCTGAGCTGTTTCATAAGTGCGTTAGGCAACTTGTAGATGGCGAGATACCATGTGATAGAACATAACTCTTCGCTATGACGTAGAAGTAAGGACTTAGTTATACAAAATCATTACAGGAGTTCCTCGAGGGTCAGTATTAATTCCAGCTCTGTAGAATATAGAGTTGACATCATTCGCTACCCTTTCGATATTGTCGGGGTCGGTTTAGTAAAAGTACTAGAATAAGAACTGCAGTCAGACGATTGGAGACTCGGAGACCAAGCAGACTGTCTAATATTTATTGATAGGAAGAATGGCAACATAGATGGATCTCTACAAAGGAGAATGAGAACAAAAACTGATTCCCAGCATAGAAGAATGGATTAGCAGAACAGCTGAAGAGGAAAACAGCATTCTAGTAAGAGAAATTGGCGGCCAAGTAATGCCTACTTAATAACATATCGGCCTTCCGACCAGTGAAGAGTCTCTTCATATCCGGAGATACTGCAGCCTTCTATATCCTTCAGTTCCGGGAACGCTGCGATTCTTAAAAGGGAGGTGCGGTCTTCTTCGTATTCTCCAAACTGGTGGCTGGGATTCGAAGAATCTTGTAACTTGAACGTTGTATTTTGGCCTTCCGAACATATCTTGGTACATCTTCTAGAGATCGCGATTATAAATTCTCCTCCAATCGTCTTTTGTTGCATATAGTATCGATTATTCGGAAAAGTATTTTTCTTTCAAAGGAGCCTAAGATTTGCTTGTCTTTCTTGCTTCAGGTGAGCAAAGTTTGCTACTCGCTTAATGGTCGTGATTTGACCAGAAGTCTGATGTTGTAAAATTTACTCTTGATGTTGGTCACAGGCTTGGGCTTGAATTCGCATTCATAAATTCCTCTGGGGCATCTTGAACATATTTCGCTGCATTTTCATTATTCCAGATCTTGCTCAACGTATCTCCTGAATCTATATCTTTCGTATACTATCCGAGAATAGTTTTCAGATTTGACTGTACAGTACGTACATTGTAAGTGCAGACTCTCTAATCATAATCCATGTTCGTTTCGGGACTATTTGTTAATTAAAGGGGTCAGCATCTGGAGATTAGGCCATTTCTCTCATTAATAGGGTTTTTATTTTCAGAGTTGGGTAGTCACTCCAATGCACAACCTTCAGTAAGCATACCGGGTGCTTTGAACAGAAGGAACTGGCCCTAGCCTCGAATATGTCGGAGAAGCTCATGCAAAGATTTCACCAAGTAGTTCGACCTGACTGGGTCTATGAACGCCGCCGTTGACTCCATCATGGAAGTTCGTCCGCTAAGTAGGAAAGAGTTCCGTAGGGAGATCACACATTTTCCCTCCTCCCTTGTTCGGTTCAATCTCCAGTTGAGGTACTAGGCATCCGAACTTCACGGTATGAAAATGAGAGTAGCAGTTACTTGACAAAGGCTAGTGTGTCCATGCTTCCAACTTTATAGAATCCACTTGTCTACCATTAGAAACTTAAGGAATGCCAAGTGGACTAAAAGCGTCTATATACATATTTTGTATATAAATAAATAAAATAAATAAATAAATAAATGATGTCATCATAAGCATAATGCATAAAAATAAAATAAAAGTTCCCTGCAAGTTCTTAGGCTCACTGATTGGGTTACTCACTTTTTTCCCCTTTTCCATCCTAGTGTATTCTATGGTAAGTCTCCCTCGTCCAGAAATTCAATGGAAAGTGGATTTGTTTATAACTGGTTTACCAATAATAGGTTTGGTTATCACCTCTCAATCAACCTCTGAATTTAGGAAACAGCTTCTAGAAAAGAATGGTTTGCCTAATAGAAGCTCCTGTTGTACTATCGAATATCTAACCATTGGAACTTGGAAGGCGAGTGGCAAAGTCCCATACAGAGCAATTGAAAACTAACTCTTGTACATCACAAGGTGGACTATGAGAACTTTTTCCATAAGTGTGGATATCCCTTTGGACTTTGCTTCTCTTTTTGACATAAGAAAAAGGTTCTTCGGTACTTCAGGTTACAAACATTGAAACTGCCTAGTGGACCCTGATAAAAAATTGGTCAGTCAATTCGTAACCACATACCTGTTAATAACTCCAACATAAAAATGATCCGCCAGTCCTAGAATATCACCCAACACCCGGCTATGATTTTATTAACTCGATTTTATTTTTTCTGTCTGGAACCTTCTCAAATCATTTTAAAAATCCATAAATTTATTTGGAATTCAATTAAAAAAATTAAAAAAAAAGAAAAAAATAAAAATAAATTCTGAATTAATTATGAGAGAATTGAATTTTTTTCTTTTACTACATCCCATCCGCAAATAGTTTTATTTTTCGTTTCACATACCATCCATCCTTTGGTCGACAACAAAGTACTCTAAAAATGCAAATAAATTATTGAAACCTTCTGTACAGTGAAAAAAAAAACATAAAAAAAGCCAGCACATAACATTATTTTAATTAAAAAACAAATTACGCTTCATTGACTTGCAACTCGTTGTGCATTGCTGTCAACTGCGATACATTTATCCTGCAACATACATAGCACTGAAGTCAATATGGCCATTGCTCTACAAAAAAAAAAATATATATATAAAAAAAACAACAACAAAGAATTCGCGATCAACATGATTTCACTTTATACTGACATAAAGCATCTACTATATCGTAGATACAAAAAAAAATATTTCAGGATTTTTATGCGGCAAAAGGATCATAAATAAATCACCAATGTATAGCGTCGCTTTTTATTCGTCCTTCCATTTTATTTACATCGCTGTTTGGTGATTTGGCCAAAATCAAATCCTATGAGGGTCACGATACTAAAACGTTGATTTCGCGTGACACCCTGACTGACTGGTCGGCCGACATGTGCGGCAGATTTGTCTTTTCATTACCAACTGCATCATGAAATGATAGACATTGTAGACCGTAACAAGCCTTGAATCGGGGAAAAAAAGGTTGTAAATCTCAAATGTAGTAGATACAACTTCATTTTTATTTAAACGCGTGTCACATCGATCTGGATTCCCACATCATGCTGCCCTGATAAAGGCGGAGTGAGAGCGAAAATCCTTCAACATTATTCCATTAAGTCATGTATCTGTGGGGAGACGGCACTTTGGAATGCCTCGTACTGTGTCTCTGTCTTCAGTGTAAATCATTTTCAGGGAACCATTGTTTTTTTTGTTTGTTTTGTTTTTCCATCAAAAAGGTTTGGGATTTTTTTTTTTTTGGGATACATGTGCGGGGTATCCTGTAGACCAGGCCGCAATGATGGAAACATTTGGAATGAAAATAAAAATAGGAACAAGCGTAAAAAGTGTTGCGTTCTTGTTTTTTATTGCTTGGCTCTCATATCAAGTGAATCTTTGGATAAGTGGCAGTAATAACGCTCATAAATTTCAAATGATGCGGACGGCTGTCATCGAATTTTATATCAAAATCGAATTCAATTCATATTTTCTTTGAATATTGCCTTTTATTTGTCTATAAGTGTGGATACCCTGGCAATCAAAAGGACCGTCTGGCAGCCTACCTACACAGACTAGGCATGATAAACAAGACGCATAGTGTTTGAAGTGAAATAAGTTATGACTGCAGACTAAAATGTTCAAAATTGATGAAGCAATATTGCAATATGCTATTTAGCAGAGGAGAACCATTGCGATGCTGCTATGCAATCAATAGTCAGATACCTTGTTAGACCCTTAGTGATAGACCCCTTGTTACAGGCACAGTAAAAATGAAGGAAGATTAGTGTAGAATGAAGTAAACATGCTCATATCAATGTACTTGCTACAGTGGTTAGCAGGAAGGCAGGAGTGTTCTTTTAAGGAGCCATTTAATTAAGCACAACACATAGCGCGAGGTGTTCATTTACTGCGTTGTCCCTCTGGATTGGATTTGAAGACTCTTCGGGTTGTAGCGTAGCGTCGATGTGGCATTGCACAATCTATTGAGTTTGACAGGGCTACCAAAACTAGACATGGCCATGTATAGTTCGTCTCTATAAATGGTGTCATATGCAGCCTTAAAATCGAAAAAAGATGGTAAGTATCGAACTGGACTTCTTGGGTTTTCTCCAGGATCTGCCGTGGTGTAAATATTTGGTCGGTTGTGGACTTTCTCAGTTTAAAAGCGCACTGATAGGGGCCAATTAGCTCGATGACAAATAGTTTCAGGCGCTCACATAGACAGGATTTTGTATGGAATGTTAAGGAGACTGATGCCTCTATAGTTGGCGCAGTTTAGAAGGTAAACGATGCTGAGGTTCCAGGCATACTTTCCTCAGACCAAATATTGGAAACGATTTGGTTTATGCTCTGCACCAAGTTATACCCCGCTCGGTTGGTAGGTCATCCGATCCAGTTGTTGGACTTGCGTTTGAATATTGTTATCCTGACTTTATTTTGGTCGGGTGGTTTTCATCATCCAGGTAGAATGGTTCGTTCTGGTTGAGAGCAGAATTTGGGTCGTCGTCGCCGGTGGACAGTCTACAAAAGCCGTTTTTCAATATCTTCAGCACCGACCGTGTTTCAACTACGAGGTTTCCTTGTTCATCTGTAAAGGTCTCTGTTCGAGTCTTCTTGCCCTGACACGCTGCTTTTACCCTTTGGTAAAACTTCTGAACATTGTACCTGGAGTAGAACCTCTCTAATTCCCCGACTGCTCGTTTCTTATGATCTTTCTTTTTCCTCCGGAGAAGCCAAAGTTCTTTCTTCCCCTTTTATTCGTATAGTGCAAGGGGTTTCGTATGGGTAATCGGGTGAAATCTAGCACATCAGCCGTGGCATTTCTGATCGTTTCTTGGCAACGATGTCATTGGTCTTCAACACTTAAAACTGGCTGCATAGGACTTCTCGAGAGGTTGAGGAATACACGTGCGGCAAAGAGTATGGCGGTTTGCCAAAGATATCCTCCTTTCCTATTTATATGATATTGAAATCACCTAGGACGATTTAAATGTCATACTTAGGACATTGCTCATCTCTTTTGTCGAGGAGCTCGTAGACAAACTTTTTGGCCAATTTAGCCTTGATGCGGATTGTTATAATGCGTTCACTGATGTGTCTAAAGCTCAAGACTTCACTCTGTCTGCTGCTTACAAAAAATTCGCACCCAAATTGACGCTGCTTCTGTTCTCTGTAGTATATGTCACAGTTTTCATCCTTCTTTTGCTCGGCCCATCCCACCGTACTTCCTGGATGGCGGTGATATCTGCCTTATAGCATTCTAGGGCTTCCGCTAATTGTTCGACTGCACTTTTCATGGCCCGAACATTCTACATGCAGATCCGAACGTCGTAGTCCTTTTTTTCTTTTTGCAGGATCATCAACAGTAAATTCGTCTTTTACTGAGTCTTGTAGTTGTTTCGGAACTGGAGTGTTTTTCCGTGGTAGGGAAGTTACCCCGACGCAAACCTCCAACCTGGTGGACCAGTTTCTTTTTATACCCCTCAGACGAGGGGCCAGATCTTCCAAAGACAATAACCCACTTCGGGGATATGAGTGCTGCAGTTGGCCCATCAAGGGTTCTTCTGTCGCCATTTCTTTTCCAAAATCCTGGATCAGTACGGTGACTGCCGTGGATCAAGTGGTTAGCGCGTTTGACTACGGAGTGAGGGGTTTGAAAATCAATCCCCAGGCAACACCTACAATTTCTTTCCAGGCCCTACATCTCGCGAGCGTCTGATAAACATCCGATACTATAACTGTCATGAAAATGCTTCTCGAATTGCCCTTCCAAACCGGCATTAAACTGTAGGTGAGTTGGGTACGAAATATCCAAAAATAAAATCCCCAAACCGAAATCCCCAAGTCAATATCCCCAAACCCAAAATCCACAATCACAACTCGTTGATTTTGTTGCGGGTTGGCTACGTAATCCCCAGTTGCAAGAGTCCTAAATTAGAATCCAAATCCCCAAACGCAAATCGTTGACAATAAATCCTTCATAGAACGTCCAAAATTACTTCACCGCTCGCTCCGCTACCGCTCCGCTTCGCTGCTCCTTAAAGATCGTGGGGATAACATGGGTATTTTGCGCTTGTTGATTTTGTACTTGGGGATAGTCAATTCGGGTATTTTTCAAAAGGTTGGGATTTTGGGATTTGGGGATTTTGCACTTGTGTATTTTGTAGGTATCCCACTGTAGGTCCCTTCTGAGATATAACACGCACATGAATTGTAAAAAGCGAAACCCTTGGTCACAAATTGTCGTGTTAAAGTTTTGGCTATCATCTTTTAAATTGAATCGAGAAAAAATCTAAGAGCTATTAAAGAGCTCTTAGATTTTTTCTCGATAAACCTACAATACTAACAATAACGTCTCTAGATTCCTTTGAAATTCAAAAATCCGTATCGTATTTCAAACCTAGTAAATTCCTTCCTAAAATATATTCATGTAGTTACTCATCAGCTTTAAAAAGTACCTCTTAAATAATGTCGCTTAAAAAAATCATTTTTTAGTCAATTCTCTCGCCATTTCAGATAAATTTTTAATTGATTACTCGCATCCCCAATCATAATTCTTTCAAAGTGATATTTAAAATACAAAAAAGTATCTAAAGCTCTAATAAATAATATTTCGGTAAATGCAATAGGCAAACAAAAACCAAAATTAAGCTCTCTCTGCCTTCATTGCTAATCAATAAATCATTTCGCTTGTAGAAAACAGGAAACAAAAACTTTTTTTTTTTTTGCGAAACACATCCTTTACCCCCTCGCTGTGTATAAAACCACAATTTGCACAATTTCCTATCCCATCGGAACAATGACGATAAAACTCCCGAACGAATAAAAAAAAACAAAAAAAAAAAAAAAAATGAAAAGTATATGTATTCCAACTCCGACGGTACCGACTTCTGCAACCGAAACTGAGGCAAACAACAATTTGTCTACTGACATTTCAAATTAATTAAAATGACTTTCGCAGATCGCTCCATGAAGGCCACAATGAGATAGAAGTGTACCGATGGGGTAACATTAAATCTGTCAGGCATCCAGCAGTGCGTCGGATTGTTGTTTTTTGTATACACACTCGTACATACTTATATTCAGCTGACAGTTTGTGGTTCATGAGCGTAAAATGCGGTGTTGGCGTAATCGAGACGCATGCTAATTAAACATCACAATGTTCCAGATGCATGTGAACGAAACGATGCCTGATGTTGATTATTATGATGATTTTTGAAGGCAGTGTTGTATTGTTGTTCTTGATAAAAAAAATGCTTTAGTTTCAAGGGTTTTCATTAACTAAGATACGATAACGATACGATAAGAATAAATTGTTTGCTTCCAATAGGGTTCAATCGAGGAGATGCAGCGATTTTATGGCAGGAAAGAGATCCAACATTTTAACAAAATGGTTAAGAGTGCAACGCAAGGTGATAACCAATCCATACAACCCCCGGGCCCTAATGAAATTGCAGGAGATATTACAAAACTAAACTCTCATAAGGTCACAGGATCATATTAGCCTTCTAAAGATCGCTAGTCCATGTAATGTTGATACCATATGTCAACAAATTAATTGGGAATTATCAGTGAGGTTTCAGGCCTGAGAAATCGCCGATCAGATCCAATTCTTGAAATTCTGGAGAAAACCCAAGAATACCAAATCACTATCTACCATCTCCACTCACCAATCGCTACAACTGTGTAGCAAAGTACTATTAAGAAGAACTAAGGAGATGTCGTATAAGACTCTCAACATCCGAGTGCTGCTGTGTGATGCAGAAGCATGAACTTTGTGGAACAGTTTTTCATTCGTATTATGGTCTCGTTGCGTTGACGATGCATGGATGAAAAGATTCAATGGCGAAATATGTATATGGAATGTACTGCGACATCGACTTGGTTAAAAAGATACGCATCCAGGACCTCAGGTGGTTAGGTCATATAGAGCAGATAAACACTGACGTTCTGGCCCTAAGAAATTTTCAATCATATCCTGCCGGCATGTTGGCGCTATTTACGTATCTCTTTTGGTATTGTCAAGAAACACTAAAGATACTCATCATCCCAGTCTTGCTGCATGGTACAGAGGTATGGACGTTAACGAAGGCCGATGAAGATATTATTGCTCGTTTTAAACGCAAAATTTTTCGGATGATTTTCAGTCACATTTTACGTTGACGGGATTTGAAGGAGGAAATTTAACAGAGAACTCTACGAGCTGTACAGCGATATCGACGATTCGGCCCGAAGAGTCTTTGAATTCAACGCGGAGGGACAACGCAGTAGAGAAAGACCTCGGCATAGGTGGCAGGCATAAGTGGAACAGGACCGCAACCAACTTGTAGTGCGCAACTGGAGGCAGTTAGCCAAAGATCGGGCTAACTGGAGAGGCTTGTCGGTT
The DNA here is from genome assembly GCA_905220385.1 of Xylota sylvarum. Classification (NCBI taxonomy): domain Eukaryota; kingdom Metazoa; phylum Arthropoda; class Insecta; order Diptera; family Syrphidae; genus Xylota; species Xylota sylvarum. Next base: position 25,014,254 of record LR999958.1, read on the forward strand.
GATGCTCAGATCCACCCCGGACTGTAGCGCCACCTAAGTAAGTAAGGGAGCTAGATGCAGTTTTACCTATATACGGGAAATTTTCTCATCTTTAAAGGAAAGATGGTGAAGGTACTAGCACTTTCGGCAATGAAGATTTGCTATCTATGTGCAGAGGCAGAACAATTATAAAAGAAGTGATCCGAAGTATTTTTAAGTCTCTCTAAAAGCATCGCAGACAGTAGTGCCATTGACTAGCAGAGTCAAACCTAGCACATTGGGGTGTTTAACAAAAGGGAAGTGTCTCATTAGAATACCAATAAATTGTGTATAGCCTTCTCTGCTCAGGAAATTTTGCTGATTTCTTACAACTTTTCGGGAACCTTTGTTTAGTCTGTATCCTGGAAAGCAGTGCCATATTTAATTATATTCATAGAAATCGATATCATGAGGGAGAACCCAACACAGGCTCAGATACTGAGGAATTATGCTCTAAGCCTTGTCTAACTAACTAATCGGAAATCATATTCCTAGAGATCCCAGTGTGACCTGGTACCAAGTGAGAGACTTCAGCCTTGTTACTAAATGTAGGGAGTTATTGCATTCTCGTAACACTTTAAGCGCAGCCTGACTACCACTAGACACTCGACTACCATGGCTCTCCATCTATTTCTTGCAATATACTCCATAGTCTAAGGTCATTAAAACTCCAAGTCAATTTGTTTAACTAGCCTATCCCAAGATATAGGCATCAAGAAGAGGTAGATCTAGAATTGGATCTAATACATGGCTAGGCGAACTCGACAAAGCTTCCGCACAGCCGTACAGTCATATATTTCCCGAGAATCCTCCATCCAGGCATCAACCGATGCTAGGCATTTAGATAGAAATGGTCTTGTTGTACCAGTGTATATCCAAAGGACCTATTCCAAGACATGCCTTATCAAAAGTGTTCATTGTATGTCTTTGATTTGAAATTTGTATTGGATGTTGATAACACTCAGATTTTGAATAGTGTTGCCAAACTTCCATCCTATTCTGAGTAAATAAGGAATTTTTATGAACTTGTATACCGGTTTCCAAAAATGCAGTGAGTTGATTTTCAGCGATTCTCTCCTGCAAAGTGGTAGTTTCTTATTCGTTTTGGAATGCGATACATTTATGATTCGACAAGCATAACTCCGGCAGAACTCTACAGTTAACTGCCAATTAGATAACTTCAAACAATCCATTTCCTTTTTTTCTTCTCTTAAAAAAAAATTAACTTAAAGTTACTAATGTTACTGACTATGTTACTCGATAAAATAGAATTTTGGAGGTGGTTTCTTTGTGTGTTTCATTTTCAGCTTCTAGGGATTGCAATATGAGAACTATCACCACACCATATTCCATTCTTCAAGTTCCATAATTTTCCATTTCTCGAAAATCAAAGTATCTGCATACTTTATAAGTTCGATAATGGTTTTTGGTGGTATTACCAAATCATAGGGAAAGAATAATGTAATGCAAAGATAAAGGTTTTCCATTCTCCATTGGTTTCGTAGCTTATAGTTGCAGCAACCAGCGCCTGGCCACATAATTGTCTTAATTCGGTTACTGAAGGAAAGTAGTATGCTTTTCATTGCAGAATCAACAAGCATCTGTAAGGATTTCGTCCAATTGTGTGCTTCTATATATCCATAATGAAGTTCCACAAGATTGTAATCTTTGGCCACTCTTGTTTTAGATCTTAAGTCAGTCCTTTGGTATTAATCCATCAAACTGTCTAAAGGATACACATATCTAATTGTAAATGTTATTGTAAATGTGTACATCGAAAATACTTTTCACTAGATTACGAGTATGGATGAATTCATTTTCATTTCCATCAGTTACTTATATACTGAAATGTAAATATATATGTATGTATGAATGGATGCATTTATTTTTTTTTTTTTTTTTTTTTTCCGTAGGAAGGTGGGAATCTTTTAAAGACGAAACTGAGCCCGTACTCAGTAACAGTGTGGGATTTCCACCCACTAAACCCACCTCCCCTTCTACCCCTGGTCCTCGCGGCACTGCCGTCAAGCATTTCATCGCGAGGGGGGACTTCAGCCTTATGTGCTCGGCTCATACAGGTTAGCAGCCTGCTGCGCTGCGTTTCGTTGCTGCTCCTGCCTTCGCTGCTCTTTCATTATTGTAGTCACAGTGTCGTTAACTGCGTCCCAAGCCTCTTCGCTGCTCGTCATCTGTCTGGTGAAGTTGTCTGGGGTTAAGTCCTCGCCCAATTGGTTTACCAGCAGGTGCCGTTCTACGTAGTAACGTGGGCAGTGGAACATGATGTGTTCCGCATCCTCCACTACTCCCGTGCACGTTGGACAATAGGGGTTGTCTTCGTGTCCAAATCTATGCAGGTAGGCTCTGAAGCATCCATGGCCCGTAAGCATCTGGGTGAGGTAGAAGTTCAGCTCCCCATGCTTCCTATTAATCCAGGCGTCTATATTGGGTATCAATCTCTGCGTCCACCTGCCTTTGTCAGAGTGACACCATCTCTCCTCCCATTCTTCCAGACTTGTCCTTGGTCCTTGTCCTTCAGTATTGCTTCTAATCGTTGCTGTTGCCGTTGTCCTGCTGGCACGGTATTTCTGTTGCGCTTCTTTTGCAAGAAGGTCTATTGGTACCATGCCAGCCACTACACATGCCGCGTCGTAGGAAGTTGTTCGGAAGGCGCTGCATACTCTCAGCGCGTTGCTTCTGTAGACTGCCTCAGTCTTCTTTCTATATGCTTTTGTTTTCACGGCACTAGCCCATATCTGGGAACCGTAGAGCATTATTGATGAGGCAACTCTTGCTAAGAGTAATCTCTTCTTATGTTTTGGTCCCCCGATATTCGGCATTATCCTTGATAGGGCAGCCGTTGTCTTTGCTGCCTTTTCAGCTTCATACTGCAGATGCTGCTTATAGGTTAACCTTGCATCTAAGGTAATGCCAAGGTACTTCAGCTCTGGTTTGGAAGCTATGACGTGATCGCCCACGGTTACCCTTATAGTCTCCATGACTCGCCTGCTGCTGATGAGCACTACTTCAGTCTTTTCTTCTGCAAGTTGTAGGCCCATGCGTACCAGCCAGTCCTGGACCATCCCAATAGCTTCATTGTAGTCATGCTCCAACTCCTCAAGGTGTTTGTTTACTACAACGATCGCTATATCATCAGCGAAACCAATTATTTTCGAAGACCTCGGGGTTCGAAGTCTGAGGACGCCATCATACATTAAGTTCCACAGTAGCGGACCTAATACGGAGCCTTGGGGAACGCCGCCTGTGACGTTATACTGCTTCGTTCCATCGTCGGTGTCGTAAAGCAGTATTCTATTTCTAAAATAGTCCGTCATTATCCTCTGCAGGTATTCTGGTACTCTCTTGGCGGTAAGTGCTCGCAAGATGTTTCTCCAGTTTGCGGTGTTGAAGGCGTTCTTTACATCCAGCGTGATGATTGCGCAGTACTGTTTGCTCCCGCCCTTCCATCGTCTTCCTTCTATAGCTTTTGACGCGGTATTCACGACTTCGTCGATAGCGTCGATCGTAGACCGTGTCTTACGGAAACCGTACTGGTGAGCTGCAAGGCCTCCTGCCTCATCGATTGCACTCTCCAACCTGTCACTTATGACGCGCTCCAGTATTTTGCCCATTGTGTCCAACATGCATAGAGGCCTATACGATGAGGGATTCTGTGGTAGTTTACTACCTTTTGGCAGGAGGACCAGTCTTTGTTTTTTCCACTGGTCGGGGAATACTCCTTCTTTTAGGCAAGTGTTATACATATCTGCGAAGATGTGTGGGCGCCAATTGATTGCTGCTTTTAAGGCAATGTTAGGGATTCCATCGACACCAGGCGCCTTTTGGTCCTTGATTTTTGCGCAGACTTGCAGGACTTCTTCAGCGGTGACGAGGGGTATTGTTAACGCTCTCGTCGTATTTACTCTCTCCGTTTGTACCTCCATTTCTTGTTGTTGTGGGAAGAGTACAGCCACTACGTTTTCGAGAAACACTGTGGATGTAGGCGCGGGTTTTCGGCCACCCTTCAGCTTCATCATCACCACTTGGTAGGCTTTTCCCCACGGATTTTGGTCGGCTTCGTTGCACCGTTCGATGAAGCTTCTCTTTTTACTGTCTTTAATTGCAGTTTTTAGATTTCTCCGGGCGGTTATGAATCTCTCATGTAGTTCTCCATGGCTGCTGTGTTCTCTGGACCGCTGGTACAATCTGCGCGACCTGTGGCACTCTGCGCGCAGTCTGGCGATTTCATCGTTCCACCAGTATACTGGAGGTCGCCGCGCGCTTGTTGTTTTTTTTTGCATAGATGCGTCACAGGCGCGTGTCAATCCTCTTCTGAGCTGCTTCGCCTTGTCGGCGGCTGGTCCACTAAGGGATACATCTTCCATCATTAGCTGAAGTACTTCGACGTCCAGAGTATGTGGTTTCCATCCTTTTTTCCGCGGCTGCCTTCTCTGCTCTCTTCTATTTTCAATGGGGCTGGGTCGTAGCTGGAACTTGATAGCCTGGTGGTCGCTGTGCGTATACATAGTGCATACTTTCCACGCAGCATTCCTTGCCAAACACGTGCTCATAAAAGTAATGTCTATTATTGACCCTCTCCCGTTTTTGCTGAAAGTCAGCTCGCTCCCGGAATTCGCGAGAACTATGTCCAACGATGCAAATGCCTCCAGGAGTGTTCTTCCTCTGGCGTTTGTGGTACGTGAACCCCATTCTACCGCCCACGCATTAAAATCGCCTGCAATGACGACGCGGTTTCTTCCTCTTGCGGTGGTTGCAATGTTGTCAACTATTTGCTCAAATTGTTCTTGTGTAATGCTGGGAGGAGCATAGCAGCTAAAGAAGTAGACGTCATTTACTTTGGCCCACACGAATCCTGCCTGGTGCGTTGTCATTTTTTCTTCGAATGCTCGTTGGCCGCATATCCATATCGCTGCTTTACCTGAAGAGTCCGCTGTCCACACACTCTCATTAAGCTGCTTGTAGGGCTCGCTGAGTATTGCGATATCCGCATCGTACTCTCGGACCATCTGTGTAAGTAGGTCCTGAGCTGCCTCGCAATGGTTGAGGTTAAGTTGGATAACCTTCATGTTCGTTTCTGGGAAGCATTCAGCGCGAGCTGGAATGCAGGGCATCTTATGCTTCCAGTACTGTGCTTGGCGCTATGCCCACTTCCTTTACAGAGCATACATTCCGGCTCTAGGGAGCAATCCTTTGCCTTGTGTCCCTTTCCACCGCATCTGTAGCAGTGTTCGGACCGATCTTCACTTTTGCAGTCCATTGCGCGGTGGCCATACCCGAGGCACCGGTAACATCTTTTCAGATCCGGTTTTTCTCTTAATCGGCAATTTACCCACCCGATTCTGGCTTTTCCTGCAGATAGCGCTTTGTTGGCGATGCTTGCTGGCAGGCTTACTACTGCTGTCTGCGTCCCAGCATAAGTTTTCCTCATGGACTTTATTGCAGTTTCCGGTATTGGCTTTTGCAATTCGAACTGCTCTGAGAGGGCTAGAGCGACTTCTTCCTTGGTGGTGATTTCATCAAGATCCTTCACCTCTATTAAGACCTCATGTGTCATCGTTTTGACTTTGGCCTTTGTTTCCAAAATCTTTTCCACTTGTTGCTGGAAGTCTGAAGTTTGGGCATCTGCTGTTTTCTTCAGCTGCAGCAATAATTCTCCTTTCATGGTCTTCCGGACGTGGTCGACATTTTCTCCTAGCTCTTTTAGTGAGGGGTCGGTTTTCACCTTCCTCAGCATGTCCGCGTAGGAAAGATCTCCTGTTGCCTTTATTACAATCGCATCGGGTCGGGTTGGCTTCCTTCTCTGTCTTTCCCGTCCCTTCACCTGCGTCCATTCCTGCTTCTTTGCTGGCCCTTGACTTTTCGTCGTTTTTTGTTGTTGATCTAAATTCGAAGATCCTCCATCGACCTCTGTCTCCGGTTTTTTCCTTTTTGGCTTAGGCAAGAGCTGTTTTTGCGGGCTCGCTTGCCTTTTCGGCTTGGGAGTCGTGTCCCTCCTCCTTTTATTGGTGGGTGTTGCCTGCTTTCCGGGATTCTGGGCAGGACTCCGCCCGGGCCCGCTAGCGTTATCCTTCCCAATCCTAAAGGTCGCACTGCAGCTCCTTTCCTCCGTTTGGGTACTTTGGGACGAGAGATCATTTTTGACTCCGATCGTCCTCTTGCTTATTTCCTGTTTCTCCACTGTTTTATAGTGGGTCCGAATTGAACTAACCAGTCTCCTAATTTCATGATGCACGTTATTTTTTCCCTGGATGAAATCCATCAGCTCGGTGATCTTACTGCCGAGGATTCTCATAGCATCACTCTCCCGATTTTGTTTATTCAGGCTGGGGCTTGTATCCGTCTTCCTCTCTGCTTCTGTGGATTTTTCCGTGCTTTTGGAAGTGCTGGGACCAGTGGGTTCGGTACTATACTGTTTCTCCACTGGTGTTGGCTTTTCCGGCGATCTGGAAACTAGCGAACTTCTCCTAAATGGGGGTGCTACTGCTAAAACAGTGAGCTCCCCTTCTCCTTGTATGAATGGATGCATGTATGTATGTGTTTGCACTAAACTAAAGGAAGTTCCAGAGTAAAATAAGATTTACGATTTGCCTCAACTGAGTGTGGCTTCATTCAGCTCTACTATTCTGCAAATCTGCAAAGGGAAATGGAAAACTTCTGCTATTGCAACTGCAGCCAACAATGAACAAACTGATACTCAAACACTGCAATACGACCATAAAGTACCTCATCCAAGGGACATGCTCAAAAAATCCTCCCAACAACACATACTCGTAACAACGAAAACCCCTTTTCTTCGGAAGTAGTTTTGCACGCTATATTTTGTATGACTATGGCGCTCTGGTACTATAAAGTATAGTGACACACAGGACTACTACTGTATAAAAAAAAGGACAGAGAAACACGAACAAGAAGTTTGAATTAAAAAAAAAAATAAAAACAGAAGAAGGGACTATATAGTAATATAGTAAGTGAAATGAAAATAAAGAAAACTTAGAACCGAAATAAAATGTGAAAGATAAAACAGCTAGCGTGAAATCCCTGATGCCGTAAAGAGACACATGAGGAATGATGATGGTTTGACTAAAAAAAAAAAAAACAAAAGGAGAACACAAAAAGGAGGAATGAAGTTTGCATCCCTGGATAAATGCTTTTCCTTTTTCGGTAAAATTTCAATTCCATAGCGAGATACACTATAAAACGAATACAAATGGAATCGTATTGCATGGGAATTTCGGTGAGCAATTGAGTTCACAAGTGAAAAGGATTACAAACGTTTATCGACATTCATTCATTTTAATACTGGTTTTATTTTTTAGTATAAATGGGAATAGTTTATGCTTTTGTAGTATGTGGAGAATTTTGTTTACAAAGTATTTTCACACATTGCTTCTTCAGTATATATTGGTACTATTAGTTTTAACTGTTTAATTTAATTTAATTCATCCCTCCAAAGGATTTGGCCTTTCATACACTTCAAGTTGAATTTTTGAACACAACCTGCAAACGAAAGCGGAATTCAAACCCTCTACGGCTTTTTCCACATTTTTTTACTTAAGTCGCTCCAGTCTCCTTCTCCGTAACAAGCTTAGGTTAGCTGAATATCCACCTAATTTTGAAAGTATTATAAGTGCTGACTTAGCTTTCGCGATACTGTTGCTCACATCCAGTCCAGTGGGACATCTGTTAAGATACGCAAGGTTAAGTTGTCATGACCTACCTCAATGGCAGGAGTTTTTATTTCGCTGTATTTAGCATAAGCCCGACTTTGTTTATCCCTACATCCAAATGGTGTATAATCTAATGCAAATCCATTACCCTGTGTCCAGAGGTAAAAAAATTCATTCTTGCTTTGTTTCCTACAGTAAATGCTTTCCAAAGTACATAGCTGATGACCACTAAGAACAATAGCGTTGAGAGTACAGAACCCTGTGGTACCCCAGTTCCTCTTACTTATATATTAAGGAATGGTAGCTTAAGTGGCAAAAGGTTTACTCTTTTCCAAACGCTTTGCAATGGATGGATTTGCCCAATATTTGAGCAACTGATCTGCCACAAAGTCAGGACTTGGACAGATTTAGATTCAGAATCACAAAAACTCTTTGTGAACACCTTCGACCGCTACTAGATTTTGACAAGATCCTACCTATAATGCTCCAAAAGCACTTGAAGTATTACTCAAGTCTACGACTCAACTCCGTCCCTCAGTCATAGACAAAAGTCAGTGGTGTATACCCAGCAAAGATTCGTAAGCGCGGTCACGAATCTGCGAAGTATCTCAGACCAATCAGCTTATCTTCTTTAGTTTCAAAACCATAGAAAGTTAGAATGTATTTCAGAAATCCATCTTTGCGAGCTTTTAAGCAAAACTCCACTATTGTAATCTCTAGACTTCAAGAGTAAATCCACAGATATAGTACTCAACAAGGTTATGCAGTCGATCAAGAAATATGTCAACTGCAGGCAAAACATTCTAACAACTTTCGTAGATATGAAAGGTCCTTTTAAGAACGTGCGCAATGAATCATATATTCATGAGTGTCACTAAGCTAGGTGTAGCAGATTTTATTAGCAAATGATTATACCCATTTACAGGAACATCGTAACCAAAACCTGGAAATACCGCAGGGAAGTATAGTGTGCGAGCAATGTGGACCGTCGGACATAATCAATCTAATGGATCCTTTTTTTTGAGTTGGAAGGTGAGAATCTAGTAACAGTGTGGGAGTTTCCATCAACTAAACCCACCTCCCTCGTACCCCTGTTTCTCGCAGCACTGTCGTGAAGCATTTCATTGCATGGGTGGACTTCAGGCGTAGGTACTCGGCTCAGCCTGCTGCGCTTCATTTTTTTGTCGCTGCTGTCCTCGCTGCTCATTCATAATGTTTGTCACAGTGTCGCTAACTGCTAAGCAATGGAAAAAGCAATATGGATTGTCGTCGTCTCCAAACTAAGGGGCATGTAGGCTCTGAAGCATTTTGACCCATTGTCTGGGTTAGGTAGAAATTCAGGTCTTAAAGTGATATTACCTCTCCTGGCATTCTTCCAGAATTGTCCTTGGTGTTACCTCAGTAGTCCTACTGGTACGGTTTTTTGCGTTGCGCTTCTTTAGCAGGAAGGTCTATTGGTACCATGCCAGTCGCTATGCATTCCGTGTCGTAGGAGGTTGTTCGAAAGGCGCTGAATACTCTCAACGCATTAATTCTGTAAGCTGTCTTCTTCCTGTACGATTTCGTCTTTATGGCACCAGTCCATATTTGGGAGTCATACAGCATTATCGATGCCACAACTCTTGAGAGTGCATTCTTCTTGTGATTTATTCCGCCGATATTTGGCAGCCATTGCCTTTGCTGTCTTTTCAGCTGTGTGCTGCAAGTGTTACTTAAAGGTTAACCTTGCGTTTAGATTATGAAAATGTACTTCAGCTCTGGTTTGGAAACTATAACGTAACCATGGGCAACACGGTTACACTTATAGTTTCCATTACCCACCTACTGCTGATGAGCACTTCTTCTATATTTTCTTCTGCAAATTGTAGGCCCATGGGTACGACCCAGTTCAAGACCATTCCGATAGCTTCATTGCAGTCATCCTCCTTCTGGTCACTACAACGATTGCTATGTCATCGGCAATGCCAATTATTTTGGAAAATCTCGGGATTTTAAGTCTGAGAATCTGATCGCACATTAGATTCCACAGTAGCGGATCTAGTACAGAGCCTTGTGGAACGCCACCTGTGACGTTACACTGCCTCGTTCCATCGTCAGTGTCATAGAGCAGTATCCTATTTCTAAAATAGTTTGTCATTATCTTCTGCAGGCACTCTGGCACTCGTTTAGCGGTAAGAGCTTGGAGGATGTTTCTCCTGTGCGCAGTGTTGAAGGTAGTGTTTACTCCCATCCTTCCATCGTTTTCCTTCGATGTCTTTTTTCGCAGTGCTCACGACTTTTTCGATGGTGAAATTGCATCGAAGCATTTTGAATAGTTGTGGAGTGAAGGATCAACTACGTCAAGACTTAAATTCTTAGTCTTCCTTCGAATAAGGCGACGCAGAATCTAGAGAAAAAGCGATCTCTGCCAGTGAATAGGTAAAAAAAAAATCAATGGGTGCTATCAGTTGTAGTGGATATGTCGACCAAAAATAACTTGAATTAAAGAAACCGATCACGATGGGAAGCCTCAATGGGATTCTTTATCATAACGTTATCATCTAAGTGAGTCGTAGACTGAATCTGAGTCTTATTCAAAATCAGTCTTCAGCGAATTGATATGACCGTAAGCTCTGGAATATCAAAAACCAACTTGGTCACATAAATGACTTTGAAAACACTTGCTTCCTACATATCATTCTGCCAGCTTGAATCTCACTTATTTAAAGGTAAACTTCCTCATTCCCTACAAACAAAAGGCTATCAACAGTTCATACTACCAAATGAGCTGCAAGAATTAGCATTTTTCAACTACGTGTAACCTACTTCCTTAATTAGAGCCTATTTGCACATACGGTTCACGTTGACTTACGAGTATAAAACTCTACTCAACTGACGTTTCGTTCTTTATTTCGCGCCCCTCTGAGAAGCAACATAAACATACTCAGCGTAAATTGTTATATGCCTAGAACGTCTCCCTCCACCCCACTTTGGCAGGACTTTAATGAAATGTAATGCGTGTCACGTGCTACATGCTACATGCACGAAACAACGAACGCAAAAAAAAAAACACATGTTTAAGTATTCGCAACTGTTTGGCAAGCGCAGAACGAACGAACAAGTGTTTACTCAATTCTTCATAACAACAGCTCCTTCGACACATTCGCATCAGGATTCCACAGTGCTTGTGTGCCGTGTCATCTAACAAAGCAGACAAGCCAAACTTTCTGACACTAATACAATGCAAAGAAAACGATCCTTTCAGCACTTTTCTTCTATAGTTACTCAAGTGTTTACGGGTAACACATAAGTGGCGCAACAGCGCTGATTAGCCAAATGTGTATGTATAATGTTTACAAACACAAAAAAAGTATACAGGCCGAGTTTTCTTATACATATGTCCGAAATATCCTTAAGGATGAATTGTGTGTTGGATGAGCTCTTTTCCTATAGTCAAACGCAACGATATGTTAATCAGTAGGGCAAAGGACAGAGAATGAGCAAACATTTCATAGCTCCTGCCGGATATGATAAAAGGATGCTTTTATGTATTTTGTCTCGCATTCCGTACTCAGAAGAACAACATCATTATCACCGTCATCTTATTTGTCATTCTTTGGACGAGGCAGATGTACATACATACATAGATGGACATCGACAGAGAACATTGCTATCTAGGATTCATTAAGAACAACTATCCAACTAACAGAGGGTTTGAATAAAAGCAGGAAGTGGACATTTTCTTGGATTACAACTAAGGAAATGACAATGATGCCACAGTAGAGTGGTTTGAACTGACTCAGTCTAGAGTTACATACGTTAAGTCAATGAATGTGAACTGATGATGAGACATTAAGGAAATAATATCCTTTTCCTGGTTTTGGTTTATTTCTTTGGTTTTAGTGTTTCAGATTAATTTCTGTAGGTAGTTGTCCTTAACGAAGATACAGAATACTGAGAGTTGAATTGCATCGCATCCTTATTCATTTTAACATCCTTCTATTGCTACAGGAAGTGATATGTTCATATTACTAGTAGAGATATAAACTAGGCTCAGGTCCACCCTGGATATATATTAAATGGTTTGCCATATGGTGATGTAAATGTGTTACAATAGAAATACAAAGATTTATTGGACAGTATCATCAAAATAAGGATGTGTCTATAATAACCCTTGGAGACACATTTTCAAGGAATAAATCGTTTATTAATATTTTTGTTGACTTTGACTGACTTTGCAGTTTACCCGACTCAATCTTTAATGAGCAGTTTGATTTCAAATAAACAAAATACTTAGCTAAGTGTAGAGGACATAACCACAGTTCACAGTGCTGAAATATATGGAGTAGGTCGAGAAGATAATGCAGCTAGCTGACCCTTCATGAATCTGTGTTCATTCAGAATAGACTGAGGATCGATTGCGATGAATATACTGAGGTATCACCAAGCACAATTCTGGAAGAATGACAAGAGATAGGGTATCACTCTGATAAAGGCATGTGGACGGAGAGATTGATCCCCAATACAGACGCTTGGATTAAAAGGAAGCATAGACAGCTGAATTTCAACCTGATCCAGACGCTTACTGGCAGCGGATCATTCAGACCCTACCTGCATAGGTTTGGACACGATGACAACCCCTATTGCCCAACGTGCACGGAAGCAGTGGAAGATGCGGAACACATTATGTTCCATTGCCCAAGATATAATGAAGAACGGCACTTAGTGGTGAACAAACTGGGTGAGAACCTAACCCCAGACAACATCATCAGATTGAGAAGCAGTTAGCGACACTATACCAAACAGTACTGTTACTCAGTACGGGCTTAGTTTCGTCTTTAAAAAGTACCTATCTTCCAACCCAAAAAAAAATTATTAAGGAATACCTTGAGTTACCTTGACATTGAGGGAGCCTTTGACACTGTCAAATCAGATGCACTTTTAAAGATGAAGGTGGACACTTCACTCGAAGTATTAATCAATCAATTGTTTACAGGTAGGGTTAAGAATGACTGAGCAGAGCATCAGCTAGACAATTTTATCAGTTACTTCAACTCAAAGCCGTTGTCTTGTCTTCTGTCCTTGGAACCCCATAGTAGGCATCGAGCTACTAATTGGTCTGAAAGGTACAGGACGAAAAGCGATTTCTTTTACAGATGGCATTGGTATTGGTTCCCATATTTTTAGATAAATTTCACAAGATCTGCAGCAATGATGATGAGATATAAACTATTCACCATAATCTTCGCAACCATCCTGTGTCTTAAAAAAAAATATAATTTCTTCTAGGGTCTATTCTCTTTGACAACCACTATGAACTGGCGCCTTTAGACGTCAGGTATATCTTTCGCTTCCTAGAAAACTCAGATTATTTCGACTAGTAGTTAGGTAGCTTATTGTAGATATAGATTCGTGGTATAGTCTAAATGTACCTTTAAATTGGACAGACAGCCACCTTAACCTACCTGTGCACATATAGGTACAACATATCATATCTTACCAGCAAGAATGAGAAAACGTTTGTGTCTGTCTTTGGGACAGTTAAGTTAATGGTCCATCTATTGGGTATACTTTTGCCTAAAAATTTACAGAATAGTCGAAGTATAGGGTAGGTTAGGTATGTGAGTAGGCGAGATAACAAGTATTCTACAACGCCATACTCAGGTCAATGAAGACCCATTGTGATATCCATAGGGCAGAGATGTCTTTAGCTCATTGGTTAACCTTGTTCTATAACTATGATTCAACTTCTGACTGTGATGATAGCTGGAGCATGGTTCTTTTAAAGATATTATCAGTTAGGTCAGCAGTTCCAGCAGCTTTTTTTTTATACGGATCCCTAGATATTGGTGTCTTAACTTCATTCAAGTCAGAGTTACTTATCTGTATGAAAGTGAAATATAGATCTTTGTCATCCTCATATAGTAAAACAAAATCCTTCCATATTTTCTGCATCAATTGCGGTTCTAGTGTTACGTTTCTTTGCTCTTCTTTCAAGGTTTCATTCAATGCTGATCTCGTAGCTTCATCATGTATTTCTAATGTCCTGATTCAGTCCTGAATCTGGGTAATACTATCAGGAAAGAAAAAAACATAGAAACATAGAAAGGGGATGAACTAGCCAGGACAGGGTCACATCTAAGCTCTTCGCAGGCCCTTCCTGAGGCTAGTACATCTATTAGCACTTTGAGCAGGGAACTAGACAAGGGCACCCATTTATCTAACCTAACCAAACATCAGGAGAATTCTTCTACCATATGCCCCTCATCTAAAGAATCATGTTCAATTTCCAAGACGTGTTTGTAGTTTCGTATCCAAGGTTTGTTTGTTATTTCTTTTCTTATGACTTTGGCCTGCAAGATCTAGTAAAACTGTCGAATCATTCTCTAGCTATAGTCTAGAGTAGAGTGATTCATTCTATCAAAATGAATTCCATAAAACTGATTACCTAGTGAATTCGAAATACACAACCGAAATTACATTACAATTTGCTTGCTCTTACCCCGTCAACATTTGTGTGAATCACTTCAGTTACGATTTCCGTTGCCATTTCAATTTCATTACGCGCTCTTCCCACGCCAAACGATGGAAGTGAAAACGCTCTCATCCCACATCCCATAACAGAAAAAAAAAAAAAAAAGACGAAAACACTCGTCGCTCGATAACATCGTTGATTTTGTCTTTGGCAAGCTGTCAAATCAGGAACGCGCTTCCAAATCATGGAATCCAATCGATAACTGCGGCTCTTACCTTATTGCTTTCGATAAGACAATGTGATAACATTGTCAATCAAGGCATGTGAGTTAGTCCTTTGAATTCCCAACACACATACACATTTACCCGCTTCCTGAGCGGAGTTTTTGATTTTTCACTTCTTCCTGAAGTTCCGTCGTATCTGGCGTGGTACGCCCTCGAAATGCAAATTTATTGCCATCTCCTTTGCTAATGGATTTGCACGAGAAGCGAACTTGTCCTGAAGTATTCTTTTTTTTTTTTTTTTAAGGACTTTTAGCATTCGGATTGCAGGAGAGGACACTTCTAGTTTTGCATTTTGGTGGCGCATATTGGTTTTCACTTCACAGCGGGTGATGGTTTTTCTTTTAACGGACTGTCCGCCGACAAGCATGACCCCCAACGGTGGGCTTCTATTTATTATCATCTGTGCCTTGAGCATGGGGGGGATCACACAGTCTAGAAGTGATATATTAATTCCGCATGTAGAGAGCATTGGACATGACTGGATAAATCCCAGACCGATGCGGCGGAAGTAGATGGAATTAAAAGAGCCCAAGAAAAATAGAACAAAAAAAAAAAAAACTAAGAAATCCCCTACGGAGAGCCGTCAAGTGAATGGCTTTCTAGAATTGTCCTGGCTCTACAGAAACAAGGAACTTTTTGCCCTCAACCAAAGTCCGAATGGAAGTGATGGAATGTGTAAGCTCTCCCTAAAAACCAACTGTGTGTGTGTGTGTGTGTGTCTGTGGACGGAAGGGGCAGGAAATTTTTAAGTTTGTCTTACATGTGTGATTATGGGGCCCTCAGGGAAGGTGAACGTGAAAAGTACGCTGCAGGAATTTAAATTTCTTCCTCACAATAAAATCTAATTGAATGTTACAGGTGGCGTTCACTGGAGTTTAAGTGTTGGTAAGAGTGGAAAGTTTTCCTCTGATGTGGCCATTTGAATAATCTGAGAGAAAAGTGCTTGTTGTTGCTGTTGCTGTTGCTGTTTTTTGGTGTTTTGAATATTGTTTTTCAGACGCGTGGCGCATATTAAGGAGGTTTATCTCCCTGCGAATGGTTGCTGTCTGTCGATGGCGTGTGGCTTGTTGAGTGGACGTTATAACATTAAATGGAAGATTTTTATTAAAGGAAGCAGTAGTTATGGAGAAAAGATTACAAATTTCTAGGGTCCTTAAGAAACAAACAAAAAGGTACTCAACTTGTAATCATTTCTCATTTTCGTATTAGAAAATTTAATTTCTGAAAATTCTGGCAAGACTTAACCTTAAGTCTACAAGGACGAACAATAAGACGTAGTAATGAAACTGTACTCCTTTCATTTGACTTGGATAGGGCTAAGATAGTAATATTTAAGCCCAAGTCCAAGGCAATCTCCGTTAACCTCGAGGTAAGAAGGAAGCACCTTGGTGGAATGTGACACTCAGCATTTTTAGAAAAGGGAGTAGACTCCCTTTAAATTTAGCTAAGCGCTTTCATGAGACAGCTGATTGTGACATCTATAAAGTGTTTCTCAAAAAATACAAAATTTCACTGAGGAAACGTCGATCCTGGAGTCACTTTTGTGCGATAGCACTGAAGAGCTCTCAGAAGCTGCTACAAAAATACAAATATTTGGCACGACAGGTTCGTCTACAGACTCAGGGCCTTAAACCTCGAACCTCTCGCTTAATAGTCCAATGCACTAACCACAGCGCCCACAGGAGCTAATAGGTCGCAAAAAATTCTCTTCAAAAATTGATGCTGCTTGATGTCCATTGATCTGTTACTGGATACCCACTTTCTTAGTGGCTCCGCTGGTACTGTCCTCCAAACTGGGAGCACTTTCGTTCCATCGTACTGTGAGTCCTTGACTATAGTAATTACAAAAAAGACCCTCTGAGTTATACGCAGTTTCAAACGCTTCAAGTCTCCAGGACCTGATGATATCATTCCTGCTGAGATTCAGCAATCTGAAGTTATAGTGCTTTCTAGACTTAAAGCTATTATATCGAATTATATGGATTTGGTCTACATTTCCAAGCCATGGACTGAAGTTAAAGTCGTCTTCAACCTCAGGCAAGCAAGCTTGCATGTGGAACCTAAGGATCTTTGACCAAGTAGTCTATCTTCTTTTCTGATGAGAAAACTGGAAATATTGATTTATTGAAAGATCTTCGAGGATTAAGGAATATAGCTTGGTAACCTCTCTTAACAATGACAAATCAGAAGAAGAAGTAATCACGGGCACTCAGAGTGTTGATCATTTAATAGCTTTTAGGCAGGATTATGAATACTTGTTAGATATACCCGGCAGAGCGCTCTCGCGCTGGCTACTTCTGGGACCTTACCACTCCTGGCACCTCACTGTAGCGCTTTTCAGGCTCATATTATGGCTGTCAAGGAAGTCTAGCATATTCATTTACAGTCAATCGAGGATCAAGCTTGGAATCGTGCCCCTTTAGGTCAAAGGCTACTTTAATATGCCGTTTGCCTCTCTCGGAGATGACAGAGCAGTACAACATTCACTTTTGCTAGGTGCTAGGCCATGGATACATTTCGGGAAACGGAAGAGCTGACGAGCTCGGCACAAAGATTACTACTCTAAAGGTTCTGCCTCAATGCAAAAACCAAGGCAAGCCCATACCAGCATGTGAACTACTAAAGCTGAATGCTTTCAGTAGAACGAATTATAAATGGCAAAATAGCTTGACGTGTCATATAGCAAAATAGATCGGACTATGCTTAAGCGATCACAGATCACCTACATAAGTGACTCGTGGTGTCCTGACGAGACCAAAAAGGCTAGTCTTAGGTTAGGCTGGGCCTCTTAACATATAATTTTTACATGAGATGCAGAATAGGACCATCTTTCACGTCTTTTCCGCCTGTTCGATCTTGTCCCAAGAACTTTGCTCCATTTAGGAACTTAAATCTTCAATAACGTCAGCAAACTGGCATCCTTAGATGTTCTGGTTGGTTTTATTAGTCCCTGTGTAGCCAAAGTGGAAAGACCCATTGTATCGCAAATGACTTCTTCTAGTCTAAGTCACCCTAACTTAAATTTAAACCATGAATGTCACCCCAGCATTGTTTGACCAGTATTCGGTAAAGGGTCCACCTGTATTTATAATATTTAAAGCCGGCTTTATAGAGCCGAGATTATTCTACAGAGCGATGCCCGACTTCAGCATCTCTGCCAAATTCTTAAGAAGATGAAAACTGCGCTATGCTCAATCAAACAAGCAAAGACACTTCTATTGTACCTCCTAAAACCGCCCATAAATGTGGAAGAACCACTCGCACGAGTTGTCGTTCATGTGATCTAAATATGGTGAATCTAAAGAAAACAACTTGATAAAACCCGGAGTCCTAGGTCTAAGAGATGAATGGCAATCCCTCTGCATGGTCTTCTGCTATAACTTAAAATATGTATGTTAAACATGAGCCCTCCTGTTATAACGTTTGATCAACTTGATAACATGTTAGTCGGGAAGGCACCATCGATTTAAAAGATGTCATCTTTTCGGAGGCTGAAGACCCTCAACTTGCATCACCCTAGTCGGACGTGATGGTTAACGGTGTTTTGAGCCATGATACCAAGACACCATAGAGTGGAAAGGTCTGACTACCAGGGCATGGATGAAAACACCTCAAGAAGCACTTAAAAGATAGCCTCTCCGTGTAATCTCCTTAAGAACTAGCCATTGCTAGGGGCCTTCAAAGCGACTCAGATGAGACAAAGCTACACCTTTGGAAGACTCGTTCAATTCTATGACCAACGAGTCCTGAGGTGAAATTAGCTATGGCTCTGGTTTCGTCCAACTAAGGCTAAAATACAGCGAAAAGTCTTAAGGTACGTATTGCGACAGATAACCCCACCAGTGTGGTGGAAAAAAAAAGAACACAGAAAGGAAGAAGGAGCTTATCAGAGACACTGCTGCTACTTTGCTTGTTTAAAGGTATCTGACTAGACTTGGATTCGCCAGGGGCTAGAGTTCGGTCCCACGATAGAGGATTTTCGCCAATTCTTTCTGCTGTCCCTTGATGTCCCAAATAACGGCATTTTAAACAGGATGGTTTCCGACTTTTGGAAGTGCAACAGTGCCAGTAGAACGAGCCCTTTAACCAGTCTAATGAGCAACCCACCCTCTCCCAACCCCATTATCAGATCTTAAATTGTAGCTCCTTCCAGATTCTGCACTAACTGCTCTGATCAAAAATACATTTAAATTAAAATAATATCCTTCGTACTACATGAAGGAAAGATTGTGTAACTTTGTCCAAAAAACGGGCAACCACTGCAAGATGCACAGAATATCCAGAGCCAAGTATTTGCTATGGCAAATCCTTCCGTGCTGTTGCTCTCATCAGTTATTGACGGAGATGCATTGGAGCATTCCGAAAGGGGTATTTGGTCTCTGACGGTCTTTTACATCGGACGTTATTTTATTATCCCAGGCGAAGGGTAGAAAGTTTACTGCCATGTCTGCATGTTAACTTCCTCCCTAATGAAAGGCACACTCTCTACAAACCATACCATGATACATAAACATATCCAAACAAGAGACCACAATCTTTAATTAATTTTAAAGCTGAACAAAGTCTAAATACGGAACAGAAGAACAGAAAAGTATATTCTCATGACCCATCTCCTCGTTGGTATTCCTTTTAGTCTAAGAAGGGCAGCAGAAAAAAAATTAATTAAAAAAGTCAAAGGAGATTCCTGAAATTTCCAACAAAGTCATCTAAATGCAGTAATTCCACTAGAGACAAAGGTCCTTTGTCAAAGCCGGGGCGAATGCACTTCGCTTTTACATTAAATTTCCATGATTTACCCGCCTTTTGCAAAAGGATGTTATTCTTGTCGTGTACGAGTACATTTTTTTTTTTAATTTCATCCCTAAGCATAAAAAGGATGTTGAAACATGGCAAATGTTACGGGTCACGTCAGAGGCATTTAAGGAGTGATTTTCTGGCCCATTTGTGTTCATAGTTGATGCTTCTGGGGCCACCTGAGTGTGGCACATGTCGCAATGGCTGATGAGTATCGGATATGTACCATGACATGCAGACGCATTTGCGGAAAATTCCCCATCTATGTACATATGTAGGTGGGTAGAATGGGAATAAAGAATCCATAAATGGTAAAAGGCGAGTTACCCGTTGCAGGAAATGGTTAGTTAATGGATTGTTATTTGACCTTTGGGTGGCTATTTTCGGAAATAATTAATCTGGGATGTTAAATACCAGGCGGGGATTATGCCAGTGTGTATATCAAAAAGATTTAAATGCCGGGCTAATTGGTTTTCCAGTTATAGACATCCGGCCGGGAGTTCTTGGAAAAATTAATACGCATTTGTTCTTTAAGTCCACACATCGTTTAGCAGTTTGTCTACTCATGAGGAGAAGCAAAAGCTAATACTTTGAGGAACTCTGCGAGCAAGTAGACGTTAATCCTTGAGCTTCTGCCCACAGGATGGTCCTTATGTCCTTATGTAAAAATTGGAGTCATGAGTATTTCCACAGTAATCTCCAGCAGAGCGTACAGAATCACCTTAGAAAATACTGGAGCTTCAACATGTCACGCAAATGGAACTTCTGGATGTATGCCAAAAATTCGGAAATAGTAAGTCAACTGAATTGTCAGGTGAGCGTGGAATTATCCAGAATAATGATAACACAGTTCCACACAATAAAGGAGAATAGTTCTATTAAGCTTGGAAGTATTAACTCCGTCAACCAACCATGTGTACAAAAGGGTGCGCTGTCCTTCATGGTAGGAATATTATCAGTAAAATGACTACCTTCGATAACAGAATCGACCTTACAGTGGGGCAACATCGATAATCGTAGATAGCATGCGGTTCACTGATCAGTCAAACATCAGCCAGATTGATCACAATTTAATCGACCAACGCAAAGGACTCCTCATGGATGACCTAGCATTTCGATGACCGAACATCGACTCAGACTACTAACTTCTTGTAAGTACAGATGCGGATATTCTGAATATCGCAAAAGGGGGAATGCCGCCTCTTTGGAATTAATTCCTGGTGCGACGAAGAACTCTGGTAAGCAAACGCAGATAAACAGGAGAACCGGAGTTCTTCACGAGTTCTACAAGCAGAAAGGTTGGGATGAATACCCGCTTCTCAGAAGCAAAATAGGAAACATGTATGGAATATGGAAAGATTGCTAAAATCCAATAAAATTGCTGGAGGTGATGGCCTAACTGCCGAGGTTTTTAAAGCAGCGAGAGATGACTTGATAAGGAGCGTGCACCAACTCATGTTTAAAATACAGTCGGACGAAAGTATATCCGATGACCGGAACGTCAGCATTGAGTGTCCGATCCACCAGAAAAGAGACCTTTTAAACTGTGCCAACTAGGTATAGAGGAATAAGTATTTCGTAATTGGTCCATGTCAGTGCGTTCTTAAGCCAAATGTTTAGAATACGGCAGGTCTTGGGAAAATACCCCGAATTTCAAAGCGATACCCATCACTTTTATTGATTTTAAGGATACCTATGATATTATCAAGGGTTATTCCTACTAATCGCTGCTTCTTTGGGCTAAGAAGGCGATTGAATAGCAAACTCCTCTCTCAAACAATCAAAGTAATCTTATAGAGAATACTGATCGTCCCACTATATGGCACAGAGGCATGTACTACGCCAAGAATGGAGGACGCCAATCTCAGATGTTATGAGAGAAAAATACTTACGATGGTTTTGGTTGCTTCTATATAGACGCTGATTGGGGCAGAAGATATAACCATGAGCTGTACGAGCTATATGGCGTCTTCGACCTAATTAGAATAGTTTAAATACAACGACTAAGATGTATGGGTAAATTATAAATTTCTACGACACCAAAAATACTGCAATACAGGCAGTAAATATTTTTTGGTCTTTCGTCAAAAAAATCGAAGGCCCGGCTTCATCGTCCATTCCAGCTCTTGCCTGCAATGTTTGAAATATCACTGACTACCAAGAGAAAACCAATCTGCTAACAGCTATGTTCGCTGCTCAGCTTAGTAGCTCGAGTCCTAAAAGATCTCAACAGTAACAAATCTTTAGGTCAAGATAGTACCCCTCCCCTTGTTTTGAAGCGGTTTTCTTCTACCCTGGCTAAAGAGCAGTAAAACTTCTCCTTCATATTACCGACCCATAGCCCTAACATCAGTACTCTCTAAGGCCATGGAAAGCATTGTATATTTCCATCTCATGAGGTATTTTGAAAGAAATTGTCTTTCAAATGACCGTCAGTACAGTTTCCGTCAACAATGTTCCGTAGTGGGACCTTATGGTGGATCTAACAGATAAATCGAACCAAAGTATTCACAGTGGCACAGTGCCCTCTTAACCAAAATTCCAGCTTACAGTGTCGGTAACATCTTCTCATCATGAATTGCAAACTGTTTGTGTAATCGGTCAATACAAGTTATATTGCACGGATATACATACTTCTACCTCATTCTCAACCTATACTGGTGTACCCCAGGACTCAGTCCTCTCTCCGATTCTGTTTTTAATATTTATTAACGAATTTCTCTGCCTTCTTAATGACCGTCTGCGAACAGGCATTATCGTGGCTGAGGTACAAAAAATATCTGCGTTAGATATCACCATTTTTACCAATAGTAAAGCCGCGATCAAATCCAAAGCTCCCCTTAATTCCCACTTATCTCTTAACGAGATGGTAGAACAATTCAAAATTCACCTTATTTGGTTACCGGGCCATAGGAACATTCCAAGAAATTGCATGGCCAACGAACTCGTCAGGCTTGGCACAAGTCCGTCCTTTCTACCGGAGAAAGAGATTCTCAACATGTCTCTCGCTACGTATGTATAAACTCTTAATTAAGCAAAATGCGATAAACGCTACGAACCCCAGGTGAACTGCACCACGTCCTCTATCACGAAACAGATCTGGCCCAAGCTGGATCTCAAGCCATGCAATAGTCTAATAAGACTAAAGAAATCCTTCATCATCACAACAGTCGGTGTTATTACGGGATACTACGGCATTGGTAGACATGACATGCTGGGTCTGGGCAAATGATTTTTGCAGAAGCTTCATTGATGGGGAAGAGGAATGGACTATTCTTCACCTCCTATGTATATCCCAAGTTCTCTCAACTCGAAGGAAACTGTATCTAGGAGAGTACTTCTTCGGCAACCTTGGCGAACTAGCTAATATAAGCATTAGTCGCTTCCAGCGCTTTATAATAAGCTCATGTTGGTTCAACGGGTAGATTGAGGACACTAAATCCTGTAGTATCACAATGGGCCTTCTCTCTCTCTTACTCGCAATCCAATCCATTCCTTTGTGGATGTCAGTACTCTTGACTACGTTAATTCTCTGGCGACTCTACTGCTGAGCCCCAAGCAGTGGAGTGTCATTGGCAACAAATATCTACCGAGCTCAACTTCAACAAGTTGAGTTCAAAGCGTCAAAATCCCAGTGCTGTCTCCTGGCTATTATCAATAAAGCTTACATTCGTCCGAAACTTGAATACACCTCACATGTTTGAGCGCGACCTCCCGTAACTTGTCTGAGTTTATTTCGCCGTGTCCAGCATCAGGCATGTAAGTTAATCGGTGACCTATGAATTTTAAACCAAATTCATTCACTAGAGCATCATCGGAATGTTGAAGGTGTTTCCACCACAGTTGTTCGGATGAAATCTGTAGTTGTTTTCCGTCTGTCCCTCAGTTTAAACATTCTATACGAACGCGCTTTTCCGGACACTTTTATCATACCTTCGGTCATATGGTGAAATTCAGGAGCTCGTTTTTTAGCCACTCAACTCGTTTGTGGAATGACTTGCCATCCTCAATATTTCCAACAAATTATGATTTGCAAAGATTCAGAGTCTCTTTCCTTTTCCTTCCAACTTACAACTTCTTACTTACTTATACCCTTACCATTCACTCCATCATTGAGTATATAACTTTAAAGGACTTTAATCCTAAGTGATGAAAAGAATTAAGAAAAAAAATTAAAGAGCGACAGGACTCAAGTGTGTATTATGTTAGCCCAGACTTTCCTTCTCTCGTTATGACAGGTATCCAGCTACCAATTAGCTATGCAATACCAAGTAGTTATGCAATATATTTGCAAATGCAACAATTCCTAACTAACTTAACTTGAATAACAACGAGACTCGTAAATATCTATAGATAATAATAGAAATAGTAGACCAAACCAAAACCAATGAGTTAAATTACACGAGCATAACATTCAAACTAAACCAAAGTATTTTCATCTCATATAACTTACGAAATGGCTAATGAAATCACCGCAATATTCCCTTACTTACTGCTCTCACAAGCGATTTAATTTCTAGACCATTTAATTAAATATATAACAACTAATTAAACGCATCCTTGGCATACTTCAATTACGACCACCACCAACCAACACCAACCAAAGGGGAACCACATAGTTTTCATTTCTCCCTCCCAAGGGATACCTCTCTGACTAAAAACTTTAATTTGACACTCAAAAACCACTTAAGGATTTTTGAATGATAGAATAATTCGACTACACAAAGTGTGCACCAGATATGACTGGCATATACTCGTAGAAACTAGAGAATGGAAAGAACAGCAGTAGCAGTGCAAAATTCATTTTAGTATTATTTTCATTTCAATGAAAATCCTTCGTCGACTGGATCCTGCATCGCTCTCGTTCCTCCCTTTTTTGTGGATCACCGTTTCGTTGCATTATGACCAAATGCAATTATCTTCGCAGAAATTTAATTAATTTTTCAAGTCTCACCCGCAATGGCACCGCAGTGGGTACACAGGAAGATATATGTTGCCAGGACGAGTACTGTGATATCCTTTTCTATCCTCTCGTCATTTTCCCTTGGACTTCTCTTTTATTCGTGTATTTTTTAATAATCATTTTCTGAAGTATGATACTCATTCAAATGCCTTAATTCGTGCTTTGGGAGCTTTGGACTTGCAGTGCTGGGCGGTGGAGGCGGCCGCGGCGTGCTACGTAAATCATCCCAAGAGGTACTTGTTGAAGGAGGTTTCAAGTGGGTGGGAAGGGAGATGCGCCTTCCTGGGACCGGCCAACTGTAGCTAAATGAAGTTGCTAATTACTGTAATCTCAGTTTTATAAAATCATCATTATTGTCTAGTTTAACGAGGTGGTGCGCGCACTGTTTTGGTGTGAGGGTGGCGTGTATTTTTGTGCGAAAAAAAAGAATACTTATTCGAAAATTTAATTAAAAATCGAGAATATCTTTCGAAAGCTCAAAAGCCAATTAGTATGTTGGGAAGGAGGTGCACAAAATACCTATCTACTGACGAAAAAGGGAACTACCTGTGAATTCATTACGTATCCAGGGGGTAGTTTAAAGGAGTATTAAGTCTGAGTGGTCTGAGTGGGACCATTATGGTGAAATTTAAATAATTAGAAATGATGGTCTGCAAATAATTCATGTTTCACCAAATCTTCACAAAAGAGGTAGAAATATAAGCATGTTAGAGGATCAATTTTGTTTTGTCTGCTTGGTAAAACCAACTTTCTCAAAGTACCAAAAGTAGACATTGCTCTCTGTACCTCTTCTCTATAGATATTGTCATATGCGGCCTTGAAATCGATATGAAGATGGTGGGTATCGATTTGGACTTCTTGGGTTTTATCCAGGATCTGTCGAAGTGTGTAAATTTGATTGACTGTGGACCTTCCTGGTCTGACAGCACACTGATAGGGGCCAATCAATTTATTGACGAACGGTTTCAGATGTTCACATTATATGGCAGATAGGATCTTGTACGCGATATTGAGGAGACTGATACCTCTGTAGTTAGCGCAATTGAGGAGGTCTCCTTTCTTGTGGATCGAGCAAATGGTGCTGAGATTCAATTTGTCAGACATACCAAATTTTAGAAATGAGTTGGTGTATGGTCTCTACCAGGTCATTTTCAACTTCTTTGAACAGTTTGGCTTGTAGACCGTCAGGTCCAGTAGCCTTGTTGGATCTTAGCTTGAATATTGCTATCCTAACTTCGTTTTGATCAGGTGGACGGAAGTTTTGGCTCTCATCATCTAGATTGAATTGTTCATTCTGCCTGAAAAAGTTTTGCCATATCAGAGGTGGTATTCCTGTTGACTTTTTGGCTCTATACTTGAGGCCTGACGCACAGGGCTCCTTGAGAAATTAAGGGACAGTCGGTCGGAAGAGGTTTTACCGATCTATTGTGATTATGTCAAACTTCTCACAGTGTCTCCGTGTCTTCGCGATGTTTTGGATATCCGCATCCGTACCTTGACTACAACAAGATAGTTCGATGTTCGCTCCTGGGAACGTTCGGACATAAACCATACAGGAGGAGTGTCCTGCGTCGATCGCAATGTGATCAAGAGACATCCATCTCACTTTGTGGGTATTGAGATATGGAAACCAGGTGCTAGGTAGGACAAGATTTTTATCGAAGGTGCAGCCTACATTTTCTGACAGTACTACCAAAGATGCCCTCTTAGCCTAGCCTTGTATGAAAATCACACCGGACACTTTTACCATCAGGGTACTGCTTGTATGACTTCTGCAGGAGATCGTAGAAGCTGATTGGAATTCTAAAGGGGCGCTCGTTCACATGTCTGAAAGTCAAAACACCTAGGCCTAAGTCTGTCTATAATGACAAATCCGCATCCAAAAGTTGTCAATAGTAATCGCCGTGGTAATCGCAGTTTTTCGTTTCTTATGGCCAACCTTCTTGGATGGCGGTTATGTCTACTGTACAATAGTCCAGGGTCTTCTCTAATTGTTCGTCGCATCCAGACGTCTTCGTCTGTTAAAGGACCTAAAATTTCACGTGCAGATCCGAAAGTTATTGTCCTTATCACTTTTGCTGTGGTCGACTTAGGCAAGCAGGCTTTCAACGCATGACTTAACAGCGGAAACCCACCTCTACCAAAAAGCTCTTTCACAAGATATCTGACCAATGTCCTAAGTGTTTGACGATTTTATCGCCCAGATACGAAAAAAAAAAAAAATCTATGGTAAAATAGTTGGTGAATACCACTCCTTCTGAGTAGCTAACATCGACTCGGATTACTACCTTGCAATAGCCGAGGTACGAATGTGGATGTCCCAGGCATCAAAATATAGAACAAATACTACGAGAAGATACAATGCCAAAAGAGCCTGTAATTGCAATAGGTTTCTGAGCCTGTATCTCAAAAACTCTCAATGATAGGAGACATTAGCTGCCAGTATTGTTAAGTATGAAAGCGCATCTTTCGTAGATAGGTCGAATGGACACCAACGCTCTGGCCTTTAGAGTCTTCGAATTTTACTCGAAAGGTCAAGGACAACGCGGATTAGGAAGACCCTACCATGGATGATACGAACAAGTAGAACGAGTCTTTGTGTCTAATGTGTCTACATATTTCGATGGCAGCTGAGGACAAGCGCTGCATACTTTAAGGTAAAGCAACAGCCTGATTGTATTCAGACATCAGTCAATGACTATAACACCAAATATCTTCGACAGTCAGAACTTTAAAGAATACGTTTCGGCTTTCGGTAAGTTAATGGGTTGTCATTCAACTTCTTCATCTTCGTACTAAAGCAGCGATCCCCTGTGCGGCCTTAAGCTCTTCGGTGGCTCAGCTTTATGTGTAATAAATTATTGACCCCGAGAACTGCTACTAACAGATGTTAATACGAGCCAATCCCACCACTCGTAGACAACATATCGAACCAATAATAACCCTTAAAGCCGCCGCCCAACTGCCATAAAAATTATTACCTACCCCGAAACGCGCCTGCAAAGGACACCCATTTGTAATGAGTGTTTGAGTTATAGTTTATAGCAATTCATTCCCTTACTTCATTACGATAGTACGCTATCAAAGAATACACACAGGCATTTTTTTAAAGCCCATTCGCCCTCACAATTAGCCCTATTCAATTTGGAAACAAAGTTCCAATGGTGACTTTCTCCCAAAATCACTTGCGGCTAAAATATTCACTCCAACCACATTCAACGCGCCAAGGATTCATGATTTCAAGCATCGAATATGCTCGAAGGCAACCCTTTTCTGACTACCTACCGTTGTTGGTCGGAGTTGATTTTAATTGCGTGCATAGCTATCATAGAAATCCCCTCCGATACAGGCCTGGACGTTGTCATCTGCGTGGAAACCGTATGGCAACCGCAACTACTGAACTCACACACAATGGTATAATGTCCTTTTCAACGAGAGTACACTGCTTCTGTTGCAGTGTTTCATATATTTTAATGGCGGTTTTTCGGAGCTTTCCATCACCAGGTCCAGGTCAGGAGATGATTTTTCCAACACGAACCAACCGAAAAGGGTTCATCCTACGCCAGTTACCTTCGGTTAGCACGGAGTAGTGTGAACACGGAGTAGTGTGAGCACGGAGTAAAGTGCTTGTACATAGAGATAGAAGCATGTGTATGCGTGTATGGATATAACCGTCCGGGAGCCCATGGTAAACTCAAGTGTCAACATTTTAATGGGTGTCAAAACCTCAACACTGTCGTTGCCGCACATTCGAGATTCTGGCTGCTGACAGAGAGTGGGTGGGTGGTTGGTTGGTATTTTGTCATGGCATGAGGAGCGTCAACCAAAGCGTGGTTGACAATTATAATTGTTTGATAAAAATAATTTACCACCATAGAACGACATAATTGTGCGGTCGAGCAGTGTTTATGATGCTACTCTAGACCATAAACGAGTGACATTAGCTACTATGTCCCTGGGTGTGTTGTTTTGTTGCATTTTACCGACTTTGGGATGATTTCGAAGTACCCGCAGTTATGGATGTTGAATGTGCATTAAAATGGTTAAAATGAGAGAAATTTAATTTATTGAGGAAATGCTTCCATAAAATTGACAGTAAAAAGAAAATTGAACAGTGTTGCAAGAACAAGATAGGAACTGGTCCTAAAAGTACCTACGCAGCAACTTTCTGGTCCAACCTTCGATCGTGGTAACAGATGAGGCAATCAAATACGCTGTAGCTTCGCCTGGTACCGATAGATAGTACCCAGCGTTGCTGCAAAAGGGTATAAACCAGTTGCTGCCAACTCCGAAGAGAATTTTTTTGTACGAAAATTCAAAGAACTGCATATCTCCGCTTTCACGAATATGCCAAGTACTGCTTTAGATGCTCTGCTTGATATATCCCCCTTGGTACCTTCATCATGGGCCGCACAATCGAGGTGTCCTGGATATGCCATCTGATGCAATGACACCGGAACTTCGATGTGTAAATTTAGAATCGACTTCTTTTCGTTCAGCACTGATTTCGGCCAGAGTCTGAGCCTGGACTGAGATGTAGTCGAATCCTCACAGATGGCTCCAAAACTAGTCAAGGATCCGGTGCTGGTGTCTTCATGGAGACCGACAACACTAGACTTCACTACTCGTTAAGGAAGCATACCCCTACTTTTCATGCAGAAATCTATGTTATCCTAATGGCTGTTGACTATATTCTTAAGAAAAGGTGGCTGGGCCAGACTATCTGCCTCTGTAGCGATAGTCAGTCTGCGTTTAAGGCCTTGCTCAACTCTGTAACCCGTTCCACAATAGTTCGAAAATGCAAGAACCCTTTAAATTCGGTCGCAAGGCTGAACTCTTTGACTCTTGTCTGGGTTCCATGTCACACTGGGATTGCGCGTACTGAGATCTACGATGAGAAATTATTGTCATTCTTACGAGACACTTTCCTTTTGCCAAGCATCTTAGTGTGCTAGGCTAAGAGACGCCACTATCTGTGATGCTTATGGAGAGGCCGACGACACTTTGGATCATTTCCTTAGTAATTGTCCTGTCTTTCCTCGGATGAAGTGACAGATCTTCGGTTCTGATGTGGTGGGTGCTGATAATTTAAACCCCTTCTCGCTGAAGTGCATTCTCGGCTTTTCCGTAAGTCGAAGATTGCCTAATATTGCTTCCTCGTAGTACAATGGACAAGTTGGATTTGAGTGCTCCAGGTGAGTGTTTCCTAACCCGATAAAAAGAAATTAGGGTTTCATCAACAAAGTACGGGTCAAGAGCGCTAACATGTGGACCTTACAGCAGAAGGCACTATATTGTGATACATGTGATACTGATGTCTCAGAGATCCATAGTCCGCATTTTCAGGAGAATTGAAAACTTAAGCCTTTTCCTGAAGTCAATGAGTCTTCTGGGGTTTCTCTACACTTTTTAAAGAATGAGGACTTCAGCCTAAAATGACGCATTGGACACACTTGTAGATCTCACTATTGTCACCTCAATCATCACCTAATATTATAAATAAAACATGGAGACAATGTCGGACACATATGCACAGCGGCTAAATCTTACAGATCTTACAGGAACAGAGATTGACAAGTCCTTGAATAATCCTATGCTTTACTATCTATTTGCCCATCCAGATTGACCCAAATTCTTATCTCCATAATAAAGTAGAATTAGACGTAATTTTATCGTTTATGCCTGCGGAAGCTATCCTTGAAATGAGACCCACCTTAATAAAGTGAGTTGACTCCAATCGACTTCCCTATTCCTTTAATTGCCTTTAAAATACGGAATCACCTCATGTTCACGATAATCAACTGCCGAAAGCAGTCTTCTTCTATCTCTCGTAAGGCAGTCTTTCACCAGCCATTATTCTAAAACCAACTTAAATTTAGTCATGATAAAGTTTGAGTTCATCCTTCACCCAAAACCTTCTCTTTGCTCCGCATAACCAGTGATTCCACTCACATGAACGTATGTTTCATGTATCATCATGCAAAGGACGATTATCTATCCCACGCGCGCCATAGCTACATATATACACCCTTGCGAGGAATTTTTGTGGTCGCCTGTCCTACCTTATGAATTACACTTTTCAAAATTTTCCACAGCTCTCCCTCCAGAGTTGGATGATTTTTTGCTCATCCTCCGTGTCGCTGGGGTCTCCTCACCGAAACCTGAATTTGAATACGTACCTCTATATGCATACCCGATGATTAATGGCTCAAGTTGGTCTTGGCTTGCGCTAGAGCACATTTTTGTTTGCGAAATGATGATTAATAAAATTTATCGTACACGAGTGTACTTGTGTGTGTATCTGTCTGTTATCCTCCCAGTTGAGCCATTGTCGGGGCCAGTTAAAAATTGTCTATATTCGCCCACCACCGCTACGATGACGACAACGACAACGACAACGACAACGACGAGAACGAGGACGAGGACGACTTTGGCTAACCCATTGGTGAGTAAGTTGTGTTTCCGTGAAAAAATGTGATAATGGCTGCTGATGTGGTTCCAAGGGGCACATAAATATACAACTCGACGAAAGTTATGATCCTAATAGGGGCCATTGTCCCCGGTAGGTATGCCATGCTTTTCTGGATATGTGTGCATAAAAATCCCAGTCCATTGTATGTCCATTGACACCGAGTGTCATCGGCCAAGCAAACATTTATGATTCAAATTCATCAGGATACCGAATGTTTGCTTCGGATATTATATGAAATAATAATCGCGAGTCGATTGCAATTATTTCGCTGCCGTGTCACTGCAATGGCGGCGACTTAAATTATGGAGCGCACTTTGGCAGAACGGTGTCCGTGCAGAGTTTCGTAATGACCACGTAACCGCGTACACCCCACGGGAATCGAAACGAATAAGCAATACACACTGATATCCGGAGTGCAGCCTGGAAATTGTACGTTATGATATCCTGCTTCTAGTTTGACATCTACAAATGGAAAATTATTGTTTCAACATGCTGAACATCCGCCGTACCTTTGGGGATAGAATTTACATTGATAATTAGGTTTCACTCCGACTCCGGCACACTGACTGCTGAATATCATACGAGTCTATGAAAATGATAAATGGATTTGTTTGAGTTCTGTCAGCAGTGTTGGCAGCGATGGACATCGGAAGGAAGGGGATATGTCACATGTTTGCAATTTGAATCCTATTGTCCTGCAAATGTGTACACATATGACTTTAAAACATTAATGAGATCGTTTTGTTTTGCATGCATCATTGATGGTTTGTTGCAAATAAAATAAATTAAAGGATGTGTGGATGTTTAGTTTGAAACGCATCTCATTAATCTGTTTGTAATACAGAGGGCGTTTCTAACCAACTGACAGATGATTGTTGATTGAAAAACAGTTGGTCTAAAGCCAGAGGCAATGTTTTGTTGTTGATATACAGCGGATATAGAAGTGGTTTTAATTTCTGCAAACAGCTCCATGTGTCAGTTGTGTTTTGACAGATGTCGAAAATAAATCAGATGGCTTCTAATCGATAGATTTCAACAACAAAGGCTAGTAGATGTGAAACAATGGGGCAATGGATTTTTTTTAATTAACAGAACATCAGCGGAAGATGGAACTGAATGGCCACATAGGAGGAAGAGTAGCTGTTAGGTACAAAATTAATGCAGGGTCAAAGTTTAACTAGAGTAACTTCTTCTTGGAGATCGGAAAGGAAAGTTAGGTTCTCGAAAACATGTGTTTTCAGGAACAAGAGCATACATAGCCCGTAGTACGAAATGGATCGATTTACGCTCGAACAACGTTGGAAAATATTGATAAGTTACTTTCAAAGTGGATGCTGTGTTACCGAAACAGTATAAATTTTGAAAAGAATTATCGGTTGCCGTTGATCTTTCTTTGTAGGTGCCATTGAAAATCGATGCTACGCGAACAATCCAGACACCATTCAGGCACTCAAGGACATTATTGATCAAACTATTCGTTCAAGGACATTATTGATCGAAAATGTATTGAAAAATTGAGTTGACAAAATTTCAATTCGAATTCATCACTTATGAATATTTGTCCAAACATTTTTGAGTTATTTAAAAAAAAAAAAAAAGGATGAATGTTTATGCATGTATATTAAGGATTTCCTTGTAATACTGACTAAACCCCGGAATACTTTGCAAATGGGGTAGCCGAAGCAGATGCAGCACTACAACAATGCTCCATTGACGATACAGGAAGGACCTACATATACCTTAGAATTCAGATGTTGAGTCCTAGCTAGTTCACTCTATATTCGTTGCACGAAATTCCGTTTTGAATAGGGATCTAATCAGCAAGTAATAGTAAAAGTACATAAGTGCTTTTAGTAGTACGTTTCTAACTTGAGCATTCTACCAGACTATGTGATAATGCATCTAACAATCATAATGTACAACCAGTGTACGATTTTTGGATCAAGATCTCACTTTCTGCTATACAGGTTTCAAATGTGTTAGGCATCAGATGTAGCGATGTGATGAATTTGCTTGTTGACAGATCTTAGCTGCTTTTGCAGACACCAACCGAGGTGATAATTCTACTTTCAAGCATATCGTTGATTGGATCGTCTATGTCTTCTTATATAAATATCTATGAATATTTCGTTATTTTCAGTAATTAGTCGGTGCCATGTCTTGGCATGACGGGTGTGATAAGGTCGTCTCCTACTGCATCACCGTACCATACCTCCTTTACTCATAACCGAAAACTTCGTTTCTGGAATAGCCACAAATTCGACTATAGCACTACAGGGAATCGCGATAATAATAGGAACAGACGTATGTACATACTAAAGTTCTTACAGTATATCGCAATATCCCTTATAGTTGACATCAGTATGGGCTTGAAGTATCTAATACCGGACAGTCTTTGCGGATATCTCTAAAACAAACGAAAGCCGTGGTGCAGGCCTGTCCTCGGCCGAAGTGAATTTAACCGAACATATGGTTTAACTAACCAAGTGATTGCAGTTTTGTCAGCCTTTTACTTGGCTTTCAATGATTCCAATACCTTGCATCGATATTGAAATCTATGATACATAGATAGCCAGGTAGCAATCAGGGCTCTCGTGGTGTACTCAGTAAAAGCAGTGTAATAGAACTGTATCTTTGGTACTTGACGATTGCTATGAAAAATAAATAATAAAGCTAAGGCCAAAATAATAAAGCTATAGGTAAAGATGGACAAATCGAGGCTACTCCGTCACCACTAGGCTTCTCTGGGCAATCCTAGATCTCAGGATAGTTAAAGAAATGCTGCGACACTGTAGAAATAGCTTATCTAAAGAAGCTGGAGAGTCGACGCCTTCAACGATCTAAACGAAATTTTTCACCGCCAAAATAAATGGCTACATTAAAAAGAGTACATGGTTCCAGGAGTATATAAGGATTGAAATCCCTGCTTCACACTGGTATCACAATAGATCCATGTTGGTCTAAGTGCATCTCACAGAGATGTAATGAAGTCTTAATTCCCGAATTGAGTATTTTCTGTAAAATTGGTGGCGATATGCAACCCCATATAGGTTTAAAGGAGCTTATGGCCTATTTAACTTTATCCGAGCTAAAGATTTTGCCAGATGCACTGTTTACTATACTAACAATATATGTATACTTTGCATTCAGTTGTGTTGTTGTCATAAATAGACAAACCTGAGAAATAATCCTGTAGTAAGGTTTTAAGGATTCCTTACGTGGATAATTCGAGTGATCTTTATCAAGCACGAATTCATAATTCGTGATTCGGCTAGAATGTCAGCAATATTCTTGAAGAATTTCCTATAAGTAGCATGCCTCGATTGTCTACAAACTCCAGTCATTTCAGGAGCTGTTTAAATTTCGACTGGAGGAAGGCCAAAGTTCTCTTCATTCCGTCCAATCAGCTATTCCTTCTAGGCTTAGCAAGATTGATTGACATCTTCATACGTACAACTTTGGATAATAACCTCTATTCAACAACCCATACTGCAAGAAAAAATCGGTTGAGCCTGACTTGCACTCATTATTAGGAATTATTGAGAGGTCCTTCAAAAGCAAATATTTCACTATGGTATCCTAACTTGACATCGAGGAAGCGTTAAATAATATCAAAATGGAAGAATCGAAGATTCACAGATTTCGAGGATCTGCTAAAGCGGGATTGTCCATGCTAAAATAGGTAAAGTAGAAGAAATGAGCCTCATCACTTAGAATAATTTTGTGTAAAAAATCATGATTTTGATTTCCAGTATCTAATTAGCGAAAGTACGGCATTCTACGTAGTTTGCTTGGTTCAATTCATAAGTCAACTGAACTTAATAAGATTGTTCGTCAAGATCATTATGCAAAATGCAGTGGAAAGTGGTTGCAGATAGGGCCAATTCCTGTGATGATCTCCAAATGGGTAAACCTGTGGTTTCAGTCGGCGATATTTTCAGCTGATCTTGCCGGATGAAAACGAGTTAGGATCTCTACATCTTTAACATGTCTGAGCTGTTCACATTCATCGATTAAATTCACTAGAGCTGTGTGGGAAAGGGCTTGACGATGACCAAACGCAGTGCGAATTTTATGAAACGTTTCCGCGATATTTTTATAGGTTTCGGAGTGGATTTATACTCTTTCAAAGTTGTGTAAGTGTGTGATGATTTAAATTTAATAACCTCTTGGTTTTTACTTATCAAAAGTATAGTTGAATACTGACAGTTCAATAATTGGGTAAAATTTTAAATGACACCTCTTGTTGGATGAACCTTTAGATACATATCACTCATCTAAATGGATTCAACAAAAATCGGAGGTCAACTGATAGCTTACGTGTGCCATTAGTATCTCATTTACTTGTCATTTTCGCCAGTTATCTTTCAGATAAATCAATTTGTTTCAACATTGAATACGATGCTTTGTCAATTTCCAGAAAAAGCCACATTTAAAAAAAGTATAATAAAAAATATTTAAAGCTAACCACAACCGCTGGCACAACAAGTCTGATTATCTTCATAATCTCATTAAAAATTTACCTCTGTTGCTTAAAGACTTTTCTTTGCACAAAATAGCATATCAGTCAAATTATCTTCATCGTTATGCTGAAAGAAGAACAACAACAACAAAAAAAAAAGCAGCCTCTCGTATAAAACAGATATCAGACGACCTATGTACATCTGATTCCCATAAAAATCTTTCAACCTGTAGGTCATAAAATTATGCACAAGCAGTCAAACACAAATTAAATCTCCTCCTTCATTATGCTGAAGGCTAATTGAGTCGTAAATAAAAGTCGCTGACTTGCTGACACTGCTAAGCTGGCACAACAACGCGCGCTTTCAAGCCAAAGGACAACGCAACATACATCCTCGTTGGCAGTATCGAAACGCAGTGACTGTGACAAACTTTTAACAACTCACATGTGCGTAACTTCGCAGAAAAATTCGCCCATAAAATGAAAAATCAACTCAACTTTAGCGAAATAAGAATCAGCCAAACCCGCCCCCGCCCCAGCCCCCAACATCCCCACAACAACAACAATAATTTTGTTAGCGATGAAAACTCATAAAAGTTTCGTCTCTGGAAAATGTGGAAAGAAAACCACGAAACACAATATCTCATCCGGCGCGGCGTCGTCCTCATCGTCCACCAGTGCTATCAGCACCCCGCACCTCGAATCCGGCCTCGCGCAGTAAATCCACTGGGAAAATCATCATCATCCAATGACAATGCTTTCGCTTTGCACTGTCTGTATATGACTGTGCTGCCTGGCGCGCCATGGAAAGTTTATGAACCGCCACCACCCGGGCCGAATCCTTCTCCATCCATAAGTAGGGATTGTGTCAGTATCTAAACATTTACCAAACACCACTAGGCGGAATGGAGGATTGGAAAAAGAAAATATTATCTCATATGTATTCAGCAGCATCCAGTGATGCTCGAACTACCCACCCCCACTCTCAGCTAGTGCATAACTAGGATCACTCCGTAGTCCGTAGCGAGTACCTCGGACGAAGTCCTTTTGCAAATAGTAAATGTGGCACGAAGATAGTGCAGCAGCACGAGGCCAAATTGAAGCCGGGAGCAGTTCAGCATCTGGTGTTGCATCAGGGTAGTAGCCCATCGGGTAGCAGCAGCAGCAAAGAGGGACTCGAGTATTGCTGGTCCGGTTGCTGCTTTTCGTTTATGTTTAATTTACAGAATGACATAAAGTTTTCTCACTGTCAACGTTGCTGTTCGTTTTTGTGCCGCTCCGCCTCGTCCACCCTAACCCTAACGCCCTTTCCACTGACGCCGGTGCGCATATTTCATAATAACCGATTTCCATTTGGATTGCTAACAAGCAGAGCAGTGGTACGACAACACAAGCTTGTTCTCGTCTCGCAGTCAGGACCTACTTACTATTAGAGCACATTCATTACAATTTGTGCTCTTGCTGAAAGGGCCACTGTACTGGGAGGGGTCCAGCAAAAGGGATGTTTATACTACCTACTGCTACTACCTTTCATCAAGCACAGCGGGATTGGATGTAAAACTACTTGTAGGACATCTATAATGCTGAACCTTTTCTTTTTGACGAAGGACTGAGTTGAACAGGAGAGTATTGTTAGGTAACAGGAAGCTGGATGTAGATTTAACACGGGGACATCTTGTAAGTCCCGGACGTGTAAATGTTGTATGCTGGGCAAATTTCCTATGCTCTGTATTTATACAGAGTAACTTTTGAAGAGTTGTCCTCTGTGCATTCGACGACGAATGGTGGCGCGCGGCAGGGCAGCAGGACGTAATCATGCAAACAGGAACATTTCTAATTTGTCGTAGTTATTTGTTGGGGTGTGAATTTCTTGTTGACGCTTATTTGTGTTACAAATAAAACAAAAACTGGAAAAGGACATTATATTCTTTACGGCAAATTATATAAACGGAAAGTTCTTTAAGTAAATTTTACTGATTTTTAAAAGGACGCTGATTTAATTTTCATTTACGTTGAGGGGGTCATATTGTTGGGGGATTACTCAGCGAAAATTCGACAGATGAAAAGGACTCATTTGATAAATTGCAGAATTAAGGAAGAACTATGTATATTTGATTGAAGTTTTAAAGTTTTAGGGGAATTTAATCTTTAATTTAATTTTCGAATTTTGACACTTTGGAAAGTTCGGAAAAAAAGCGAATTTCAGATCGACAACCACTACTTTTATATCTACCTCTAAACTGAGTATAATATGACATCAGAGGCATGCTCAAGTACAATTGGAAGCACTTTGCTGAAACTTATCTAAATATACTCTAAATATTGGCAAGAAAACGTGTTATCGTGACACATTTTCCTAAGAAATTTTATTCAGGTCTTAGAATACGAAAAGGAGATTAATATTACGGTAGATGTACTTGCCAAAAAAGATGGATCTGTCCAACGCGTCTGATAAAACATGACCATGGGACAGCTATAGCTTGACTTTGAACTTTACCTATTTTGGAGTAAAGTGTATGGGGTCAGGCATATATTCGAGAGATATAGACCGACATGTGGGTCGGAGACTTCCAAACACATGAAGTGTGTTACAAGCAGAGGTTTTGGCCGTTCTGAAAGCTGCGAAACTACTTGAGATGGGATCAATATCCAACAAGAATATCGCCATCTACATTGATAGTCAGGCGGCGAATTTTTTTTGTTGAAGATGGGACATATATACATAAGTCCGTTCATTCCCCTATAACTCCACTTCTCTGCTTCTTAACGATTAATATACGAATTTGGTAGGGAAGCGCATATGTACATCTGTACGTTAGGTGTGTACATATTTCCCGATGGGATGAGACATGAGTTTATAATTCGATTGTGAACTTATGTCCCACTGAACTGGGTTATTAATCCCATATGGCCTTATCTCCCGTAGATTTACATCCCTGCGAAAAGAGGATAGCATTCTAATAGGATTTTACTGAAACAAGACAAGTCGTAGGTCTTCTCATCGACCTACTTGCCGTATAGTGACCCGAATCCCTAACTACTGAAGTATTTGCCGATCTACTTAGATTTGCGGTAAAGAATAGATAAGTCATCTTGCCCGGCATTGCAGCCAGTTCATTCCATATATTACGGGAAACTTGTGGCATAAATATGAGAGGTGAGTCCTTACTAGAATGTATAATTACAAACAATTTATGTCGAATATATGGAACCAATTTTTGTTAGGAGAAATTTAAAAGAAGTTTTAGATGCATCCTTATCGCTTAACTAGGGGTCGCTTTTAGTCAAAGACTGGATCTCTTTAACCGTAGCTGTAAACCTCAAATTGCAGCCCCAGAACAACGGACTGACATGTTTGCAGAAGCAGTCTACGTGAGGTGAAAACGCTAACTTCAGCTCTCCGTTTAACCCTGTAAATATCCTTACCTGAGCCACAATGATTTAAGACCTATAAGCCTGTCCTCGTTTCTGCTCAAAACATTGGAAAACCAAATAAATTTCGCTCCAAACTAACTCAATACTAAAAGCCGCTCTTTTGAGACAGCCCTGCGTGATGTGGTAGCGACAATCAAAAATTTACTTTAACACAAAAAAAAAAAAAAAAAATCACACACACATGAAACTAGACCGCAGTGGGGTCCTTGGAAGTTCCTGCCCACCATCACCGAAGTACTACAATCCTAACTCAGTAGTTTACACAAATGAACGGAGTGATGTGGATGCTAGCCCCCCAAGCATGGGTGATCCTCTTCATTAACCACTACCAATGGCACGTTACTCCAAATCTCAGATAAGACTAGATAATTGGGTTGCATACTCGACCGAAAACTAACTTTAAGACAGATCACATCAGAAAGGATAAAGAGATCATCTATTCCATTTCGTAAGAAAAATGTAAACCTAAGCCTGCCATCATGGATGTACACAGCATCCTATTGACAACAAGTTTAAAAACAGGGTTAAAAAGTGCCCTGCGTTTGAAGTAATCCAATCACAATCAATTTCCCTCAACAGCGGACTCCGCAAACAGTAGATCATGCACAGTTCACAACCAGTATAGGAGTGAGCGCTGCTATCTACCCGTCTGAATCTAAAATTGCAAGGTAACTAAGACTTCCAAGCTAAGACGGTAGTGTGTTTCAGGCGTATGTCTTATCCATCGCGAAATTGGGACGAGAATTATCCACGAAACTACACTCTAAAAAGGTAATCGTTATAAACATCGACAACCAAGCCACCTAATTGAGAGTTATTGAGTCTAAACATCTGAAACCACTACTTTAACTAAAAAATACATGTCTATGTTGAAAACGTCTGGTACAGAGGACATATTAACCTCCAGGAGGGAGATGCTACATATAGTACATATGGCTATTTAGTTAATTCCACCTTTATATATAGTAGATCTTTTAAGTCACAGAGTCGCCTATATGGAGGATTTAACAACCATCATCCTACCGCATTTCAAGGAAAATGATTCTCCCGATAGAGTCAGACATCATAATCATACTCATTTATGTTTAAACAGACTTCCTCTGCATATTCCACAAAATAATAAAATATTCTTCCAAGACAAATCTCTTTCAGATCTCACGAACAACCATCAGTTACACTACCAATAAAACAAAAGTTAAAAAATCTATCCACTTCCTGTTTTAGATGCATCCATTAAAAAATAAAAACAAAAGCAAAATGAAAAAAAAAAACATGTCCAAAACGTACACATCAGGTTTTGTATTTTGTTTTTTTGATAAAACCCCCATACAACAAAGTTCACACAATAACCAACACTCAAGTATAACAACAAGTTTACATCATTTTAACCTCATTAGCGAGCACAAAACTTTGGCAGTAAAAGCAAAACCTAATCTCCTCTCATAATAAAACACGATTTTATTTTATCCTTCCCCCAGCCATGCTAACTTCGTAATAAACCAAACAAATTCTATTATAATTCAAGCAACTTACCTAGAACCGTACTCACTCACGTTCGCACGCAACGAAAATGAAGGCGACGAACGCCAAGGATAGTAAAAGCAACTTCTGCCAGCGCGAAAACCTAATAATTTCCAGGCACGTCCGTTACTGTCATCGTTCATAAAATAAAATAAAACAAAAAAAAAAAAAAAAAACGATTCGAATATAAAAATGTAGAAACGAATAAAAAATAACAGAGAGGAAAACGGAAAACGGAAAACTAATATCACATATCACTCCTTGAAAACGCTGGAAGGCAGGTGGTGACCAGCCCTCCCCCATGCCATCATGGAAAGGAACAGAAACGTGCTCCCTTTTCCGTCACGCAATTCGAGTGTCAACCGGATGTGATGTCTAAGAGTAAACCTATGTCAAGATTGGTGCTCATTAAATCACGACTCCTCCGTACTACTCATGTAATTACAACGCTCAGCGAGCAATGTACAAGTACTCATCCCGGTGATAGACCATAAACAAAATCTAATTATTAAGGGTGGGCGTGCAACAGAACGCCACCGCCCACACACTGGTGCGCGATTTTGTTCCAATTCACCGAATTATAACCCAAAAACTTTGCCGAAAACTTCGTCACAAAAGACAAAGATCTCGACAGAAACTTATTCGTACTCCTCACTCGGTGGGTGAGTTGACTACTCGGCGGAAAACCGGAACTCGCCTTCAGCTTTCGCCCGTAATCAATCACATTTAATAGAATGTCACTTGATTTCCTGATGTGAATAACCACTACTCAAAGGTCGCCGCCACCTCTCACCCTCCTCAATGGTATGGTAGCGCGTAGCGATTAATTCACCCTCCGTTACCCGGGCATTGTTCGTCAATTATTTTTGTGCCGTCGCGATTTTCAAGTACTTAATTATTTTCTTAGAACGGATCCGTTGCTTCTGCCGCGTGTTTCCTGTCCCCGAGCGGGGATAGCAGTCCGCCCGAGTTAATGAATGAAAGGAAAATTAATGAAGTTATACTAAGTGCTGGACGGTTTCGCCTACTTTGGTGATTACTGGGTGCGAAAATCACACAATGATCTGCCGGTCTTTTGGTCATAAGTCATGACATTGGAATGAATGGATTTACGCCCCGAAATGGAGAACTATCTATGTATCTAGGTAGGTACAATAAATGGGTAATGGTGGTGTATACATAACTTAAAATCTGTGCAAATGAGTTGGAGAGAATTAATGAAAGAATAGTTCGCCAGGACGATTTTCGTGGGCCTCCACCATGAGATGGCGATGACAGTTGTAATAAATTAGCGAATTCTTAGCTAATGGGCTGAGCTTTGTAATATTGTTTGATTCGCTTACTTGGGGAAGGGCACTTGAAGACTACGATTTAGATTTGTCTTTTATGCTAAAGGGAGGGATTGGAAGGATAGGAGATACTTTGGTAATTGAGTCGTAGTTACACCATGGGAATGAACTGGATTTCGCTGATTTTTTTTTTCATAGATCTAATTATATTCACATATATATGGCACTAGTCTTACTTTTCATAATGGGTAAGCACAAAACTGAAAAATCGCATTCTTCTAATGCTTTGGCCAAAGAAGCCGAAAGGC
Source organism: Xylota sylvarum (assembly GCA_905220385.1). Taxonomy (NCBI): domain Eukaryota; kingdom Metazoa; phylum Arthropoda; class Insecta; order Diptera; family Syrphidae; genus Xylota; species Xylota sylvarum. Next base: position 25,055,939 of record LR999958.1, read on the forward strand.
CAAGCCCTGGCTGTGTGGTACGAAACATGGATTTTTAGTGTCCGGTGCATGATGCTATTTATCGGATATGCAATGTCAAGGACCATATGTATATCGTCGATTTGTCTACAAAATTAAAAGCTAAGTATGCTAGCCCACGGGACACAAATACAAATTTTTGGTCGTAACTTTTTGACGTAACTTTTTGACGACATTTTTTCATTTTTAACATAGATCGTTAGAAAAATAATATTGAGATAAATTATGAACAAAAATTAAAATAAAATGATGTTGTGTTATTGAAAATATTTAAAAGTGCAGGATGTATTTCTATATTTGTTTGAAGACGCGCATACCCAAGATGCCACAAAACACTCATAACGTGACCACACCATCCAACAGTTCTCATACCAACCAGACAACTGCAATAATGAACTTTAATAAAATTACTTCTATTAGCAATATTTTCCACATTGCTATCAAGAATGTATGTGTAGTATACTCGAGAAGCTTTATATCAATATATTATACGACCTTTAAATAAATAATTTTTTCCTTGTAAACTCTGGTTTCCTATGGTAATTCTAGCTATATTTAGACACACGTCTATTTTGTAGCTCCCATTTCACTTCAGATGTTTTCCACAGTATGAACGAGCTTACTTTATTTCATTATTTCCCAGGTATGTTTCACGTAGCTCTGGCATATTTAGTAAAGGAAAGTTAATTATGTTTACAATATGCCCTTCAATACTTTGAAACACTGCCCTTCTTCAATTAAAATTAAGTTTTATCATGAAATCAGCTATATACATATGTAGGTGATTGGCAGAACGTAGATACATAGATCGATAAAATAAATAAATAGTTGTTATTTATTTAAAAATAATTGAAGAGAAAATGAAAATATATGTATTAGAAAGTTTATTTTAGCGAAATGTGTTATTTTCTCACCTGACACAAAAAAATAAATATTAGAATATGAACAGAGAACTATATAAATTATTTGCAAGTATAAACACGATCCTACTTGGTCCAGTAATGACGGATATCTTTTAAGAAAATTGGTATTTAAACTATCCTTATAAGGGTGCCAGAGCTAGAGCTTTCTGTCTCTTTTGAAGTGATTAAATACCACTAGAGATAAGAAGACCAAATACAAAAGGCGTTAGTGTCAGGTGAGGAAATAGTAACACCTCCAGACAAATCTAGACATACATGACCAGGTACGAGCATTTATTCTCAATAAGTAAGAAAACTACGTAGACTTAGCTCTACAATCGGTTGTTTACTTCCTAAATCTACATACTAGAGAATTGTGAGTTCCCTTTAAGAATTAGAGTAGAAAATAGTCTACTTTCAATATAAATTCCTTCTTTTATCCACACTAAGAAGAAAAATCGTGGACAGTACTTCTTCAACGATCTACGGAACCTAAACATATTTGTCTCCAGGTCAAATATACTCCATGAGAACTTATACAAGTTAATTGAATCGGTGTCTGTATACCGTCTTTCTAAAATAAAAGCCAATGTCAAGTTCGATAAAATTTTCAAATAAAATATTTTTTACGAAATAATACTTATCCTATAGCTACAGATACAAGTAAAAGGGAAGTTTGGAATTTCCGAACGGCAATATTCATTACAAAATACTGGCAGCACTATTGAGTAATAGTCCTGCACTAGCTTTTAAGGAAACCCACCGTGTAATGGATATGCATTCATTTATTGAATGGAAAGTTGTGCATTTAAATCAATCAATTCTATTTAAAAAAAAAGTACTGTGAATGATAATGATTGCAAATACAGTCCCGTTCAATAGGATAGGTTCAGCAATTTGTTTGGAAATAAAAGCTGGCTATTTAAATAGCAGTTATAAGAGTTTTTCTGTCCTCAAATTATAGGCCGGACCTGTACACTTATCGAAGTAGCCACACCCATATATTTTCTATTATAGTGTGATCCAGTGAGTATGGTGGCTATTCCGATAACGTCACATTTTGTTCATTTATCCAATTCTTAACGACCTGTGCCGTATTATGTTACGGACATTATGTTATAAGTAATTTTTACAAGTCTGAAAATTTCAGATATCTTTCAAAAAGCTTGTTAGAGTATTCCTTTGTATGCATATGCTTCCAATCTGGACATTCTAGCACATTGAAAAACGACAGCTTACTCAGGGCTATAATGACGTTTAAAAGCTTTTTTTCTTTTCTAAGATCAGAGAAATAATGATTAAATCCATTCGGTCCATGTTGTACTTCTTTTCATCCGAACTGCTATTCTCTCCTCCAAGTCATATGGCGCTTCCAGAAATCCAGCAGGTTTTCCTTTATTTTGAAATGTAGAGGAGGTTTCTTTAGAATTTTAAGATGATTAAAGTGAGAGCACTTAATTTATTCGCCTAACCAGAGAAAAGCTTGGATTTATGCAGGCTTTTGTCGTAATTTTGGATGTTAATCCTGTCACCGTATTCATTCTCGACTTATGTGATACTCACTATTAGGTGTAAGTCAACAACCGCGGGTCGCGCTGTGTCTTATCATTTTAAAAGTAATCATAACCCCTTAAGCGCAAGCAAATTGAATTGAGAAGCTTGTTTTCAGGACTAACTGGTTACCATTGTTTTTGGTAAGAACAGCCCCCAAACCAAATACAATATATATGAAAAAAATTGAAATTAAGAAATTTGAAATCAGGAATCTAGAACAATTGCTCACCATACTACAGCGAGTCTTGTCGATTTCCTTAAGCTGGAAGACTGCCTGTGTCTTCTTTTTCATATTCAGAACTCTCTCTTCTTCCTTCTTTTAGGTCTTTTACCCGCTACTTTTTACCCGCAGTTCTTCTTTTGTGTTGAAGCGCTTGTTGGTTTGAAAAATTGCTTTTTATTTAGTTGTCTGCATATATGTACATACGTAATACGTACATAGATCTCTTAGAGCCATCCCGCTATATTATGGGCTACACGGGATCTACTGGTCTGACTACTCTACTACCCTGACTATTCCAGTTTCATTTGTTTGCTCTGTCGGTCTTTAGTCTAGCTGCTACTAGAAAACGGCCAGAGTCGATATTCAAAAATTTTCCAAGATTATAAACCAGTAGTGGATAGATGCAATTCAATGTGATAAACTATACAAGACTTTACTACACATTAAGATGCATCCAGACTGAACGAATGAACGACTAGAACAATGTTTTTACAAAATTTCGTTCGTCCTGAAAAAAACAAGCTTGACTTTTCTAATGACTAGCGACTATCTTTATAATAATAATAGGTGGGTATCGGAGTATCTGAGTCTGAATCGAAAGTTAGGCTGCGCTTAATCCATTAACTGATTTCAAAATAGTTCCAGGATGCAAGAACTTTTGAATTTGGTCGCAAAGTTGAACTCTTTGACTCATGCCTGGGGCCAGGTCGCACTGGAATGGCGAGAAATAAGATTTCCAAAGAAATTGTGTAGCGAGTGTCAAAGGATAATTTCTTACAAATGCAATTGATTATTACACAGCTCTCCAGGATGCAGGCATACTAGACTTTTGTAAGAAATCACTGTCAAATTACTGAAATTACTGACTCTCAACGCAAAAGACTGTATACAGCTTATTGGCGTTCTTACGGAACATTTTCCAAGCATCTTAGTCTGCTAGCTTTGAGAGACTCTAATATCTGCAATGCTGGTGAAGAGGACGACGATACTACGGATCATTTCCTTCATAATTGTTCTGCCTTTGTTCGAATCAGGTAGTAAATATTCGGTGCTGATACTGTAAGCTCCTCATCATCGAAGTATATTCTTGACTTTTTCTAAAAGTCGAAGAAATTGTAGAAAACTGGATAATACTAGTGGCTGCTCCGTGGTAGTATAATGGACCTGTTACGTATGAGTGCTCCAGCGAGGTATTTCCTAACCCTAACCCGACAGGCAAAAGGTTATACATAGAGTATATGTTTTATTTAAGAATAACTTAGAAGTCATTCTTTAAATGACCCATGTATATTGAAAAAAGTATCTTGTTTCGGAAATAATTATTTTGAAAGCAAAAATTGACATTGTCATTTACCTATGCCACCATCTTCATTTAGTTTAAAACTAAGCATCTAAATCTTCCATAAATAAAATACAAATACAACCATTGCAATATTAAACAAAAATATATGTATTACCATATTGAATATTCCCATCCTAAAGTCAGTGTGGTGAGAAGGTCTTTGTTAGCCTCAAACTCTTATTTAATTAAGGTGACCCCCTCAGTTTCATTGGAATACTTTGTCCTTTGTAAATATAGAAATCACATTTCGTCCTTCCCAAAAGTCCACTTCATTTCTCTTCAAACCACAACAGTATATATATGTAGCAACGTATAACACAAAGCTTTATGGCCATTAATGACCTCCGACTACAAATCACACTTTAAGATATGTGATATCCTTGTAAGACAATATGTCCTCTGTCGTAAAGGACCCATCATATATGCCCATTGTGTGGCATGTAAAAGAACAGCAGCAGCAACAACAACTTGATCCTTAGTCAAACTTTACAAAAGATATACCATACCTATGGTATAGTTCTTCAAGGTCCCCCATCCCATATAACACCACGCACTCAATCTTCTACCACATGTACTACTTCACCGACAACAACATACCAAACAACAGCAACTCCATATCCTGATATGTATAACTGACCTAATCTGATTTAATCATACTTAATTTATGAAAGGTCATTTCATGGCACATTACGTTTTATGGGCAAATCCAGTGTCATGTCATTATCATGGTCAAATGACAACAATAACCATGGGCCTGAATGTGTGGGGGCAAAAGCTGAACGACGACGACAACAACAGCGGCAGAGGAATTAAGGCAGATGAGCAGCATCCTACAACGCATCCCAGACACGGATGCTTAGCTGCTGAAACTATGACAAGAACGATGTCGTCGACCACGACAACAACGACACCAACAACGACAACGACGACGACGACATCATCATCGTCGTCATCGTAGAACAATTTACTGCGTCAAACTCAATTTGTTCGAAAGTCCTTCCCGGTGCGTGCGGCTGTGTGTGTCCATGCGAGTGCGTGTCATGTTTTGCCCAGAGTAAATAGAGTTTGTGCTAAAGTTTATTATATTTCGGATATTTAATGTTCAATCCCATTATGGTCTTCGATGTCCAATGGCGATTGGATGGCCGCCCGGATGTATTACTATACGCATTTGCCATTGTCCTCATCATCGTCGTCGTCCTCGTTTTCGTTGTCGTTGTCGTTGTGTTGTCCGCATTTCTCCAAGCGCAAATTTAATTCGGTCGTTTCGATGTGTTTTTGGGGGGGATCATTTGGATGGCGATTTATCAACATATACGAGCAATCATTTGTCCAGTTCCAAATGAATTAATGGATGTACACAAAATTTGATGATTTTAGTGCACGGTTATTAAGTTCGGCTGAGAGAGGTACAACCACTAAAAAGGACTTAAATTCGAGCCATAAATCTGGTCAGCGGATAGTTTTATGATGCGTGTATGTTCATGGCTTTACTGTCAAATGCTGGGCGTTCTCTTTATGGGAATAGTGGGCATAAAAGTCGGTTTACTAGTTCCATAAAGGGCAAGTGTTCAATTAAATCGTATGCACATGTTCCCGGTCATAAAATTGAAGTTAGTTCATTAGCCAATGAATGCGTGCTCGCTCGGTTATTATGTAATGGTACTGGAAGGATTTCATTTTTCACGCTTTCCTAAATGAGTGCAAGTACAACGTGACATACATATGTGTGAATTATCATAAAAAAAATAGTCGCAAAAAAATAATACGAGTAATACTTAAGCTTTCGGTCATGTTAGGTAATGAGTGTATGTTGGTTTGAGGACATGCACTGAAATGATCCCAAGCTGAGTTAGTTTAAAAGGAAAAGTACACTCACTTTTCCAGTATTGCTGCATGACTAAGATCCTCGTGAATTTAAATAGGAGCTTCCTTAAATTGATACCATATAATTGGTACCATATATATCCACTGCCTATTGAAATAGCTTCTTTACATGATCACGTTATCGACGGATTTTAGCACTAGACTATGCCTGGAGATTGATTGGAGTTCTATTCATATTGTGACAGAATGTCCTGCCCATAGAAAAAGGTCTATAGGCAGTGAACTTGTCTCATAGCCTTTCCTAGCAGAACAATGCTTAAGAAAGTTACTGAACTTTCGGATAGCATCTGCGACAAAGTAATTATAAACTTTGAAAGTAATTATGAAGTTGAGCACAATCCGTGTGGCGAAGCCTTCCGAGTTGGGATGAAGAAACTACTAAAAGCAGCTACGGATTCTATCCGATGTCAGCAAAATTCCTAGATAGTTCAGTACCGGTTTTATTCGGTCACACATCGAGAACACCAGAAGGTAATTAAAGAGCTATGGGAAAGACGTAACCAATTCTCTCCTTATTATCGACAAAGTCCTACATATTTGTAAGAAAATCGGAGACCAGAAGGTACCTGGCATTAATGGCATCTCTAATGTCGTATTAAAATCAGCAATAACATATAGGCTAAAAATATTCACGGATACTTATAATACATGTCTGAGAAAAGGTGTATTTACGGATCAATGGAAGGTTCAAAGACTGGTTCTGCTCCCAACAGGAAACAAGGATGCCCAAAATAATTCCTCATATAGACAACTGTCATGTTAGACACGTTGAGAATATTTCGTAGCATTTAATAATTGTAAGACTCAAAACAACAATAGGGGAAGCAGGTGGACTTGAGGAGGTTCAATAAGATTTCACAAGAGCTCGCTCGGCGATTGCTATCGAGGAAAATATAAGCACTGCGGGAACAACTATATCGCGATAGATATCGAGAACGTGTTTAATACAGCAAATTGGGCATTTATCCTGCGAGCAGTCACAGCCAAAATAGTATCAAAATACATTCAGAAAATATTAAAGGACTAGGACTACTCGTAGATCTGACAAAATAGTTGTCTTGGTGGACGGTACCCGAATATCTGAATCATATCCATATGTGGATCCAGCTAGTTGAACAGAAAACTGAAGTGAAGACCGTAATGATAGGAGTGGATAACCATGTTGTGTTTCCAAGCCAAAAATAAAGCATCTTGGCGTTATCATAAGGAATAAAGGCAACAGAGGTACTGGCACGCATAGTGTCGATGGATTTATTCCATACGGTAAAAGACTGCCCTCTATGGATCTATGGATGAACCAACGCGCTGAGAGTATTCAGTGACTTCGAGATAACAACGTATGATACTATTTGTTTTCCAACCGCCATGGAGTCTATTTTTAATCAAATAGGGATAAGAAGTACTATAAATACAACACACAAAAATACAAAAAAAGTGGATAGACATATGTATAAAGTAATACAAAACATCGACTCATGAATAAACCGATAACATGGTGAGCTTAATTTTTAGATAACTCAGACTAGAGAGGTTATCGATGTTTCAGGTTCAGGTTCCGGCATGACAATAGCTCACACTTTCCTAACTACACAAACAGAAAATATTGAAGATGTGGATTATATCATATTTCATTGCTAGTGCTATGAAACCAAAAGATATCAACTGGAGGAAAAATTAGACAAATTCAGCCGTAAAGTCTCAGCAAAGTTGGGAAGCAATCAGCGAGACTGTTGCTATAATAATGAAGATTGTAGCGTCATGAAGAAAACTAAGAGCAGAAACCAGCACAATGAAGAGCTAAGCGAACCAATGATATAAGGGTGGTGCCCCTTTCACGACAAAATACTTGGCGATAGTGTCGTGAAGACAGGGACTAGAAGTAAAAATTCCCACCTTTCAATGAAAAAAAAAATCAATATACATAGTTATATTCCACTACTTCCGCTCTTCTATTGCCTGTCATGGTTCTAAAAACATAAAAAGGATTTCAAACCAAAGAACGGTACGGCATTTCACCCAATACTTCAGCTTACGAAACCCTGTATAGAGACAAATTGTTTTAGATGACAATTTTATTCGAAGTTGTAATTATAAATTTAAAAAGGACAATTATAATCCATCCTCACAACGAGGCACTGGATAATGTGTCACCAAAGCTCAAACCTTTAAGATACATATACGTAAACAAGGATTGAATACAGAATTAGTTATGGCATACAGTGAAGCCGCAAAGTGAGGTACTAGCTTATTTACTTACTTAGGTGCCGCTACAGTTCGGGGTGAACCTGAATCTCCACTATAAGCCTCCCCAGTTAGCCCAGTCCTCTGCTAAATGACTTCAGTTGCGCACTCCAAGTTTGTTAAGGTCTTCTTCTGCTTGTGCGCGTCACCTAAGGCGAGGTCTTGCTCTACTGTGTTCTGTCTCCAGGTTAGATTCGAAGACTCTACGAGCCGGAATATTTTAATTCATCCGTTCTACATATCCTAGCCATCTTAGACTACTGATGATCTGAATGGGAGAACAACACTGACATCAATTCTTGTCTTCTCACCCTGGTCTCACCGGTGACCATCCGGGATTGCCAGGGCCTGCGACGTAATCAAGATTATTTCACGCACCGCTTTGCGGCCTTCAATGCACTGATGTGCAGTAAGGTAAACTGTAACAAAAGCCTAAGTCAACATGAGTTTATATAAGATCCCACAACGAAATTAAATTTTAACCTAAAAGGAGGAGAGCAAGAGGACGATTATATAATATACCATATCCAATTCCAACAAGGATGCCGCCATCCTATCTTCAAGCAAAGGAGATTGCCAGCCGATTTGTATGATTGTTGTCAAAGATATCATCACATTTCTCACTAATAGCATGAAAATGGACTTGGACAGGTCTTGCTAAATGAGACTTTTCTTTTCATACCGCGTGATGATGAATGCCTTAAGGTTTTTAAGGCTAATTCCAATTGTTTATATAAATCTTGGCATATTTCGTTTTCAAAAATATATACATACCTCTCAGTACCAGAACCCATTTCATGATTGCAGCAGTAAAAACTTCAATATCCTACTCAACACATTACACAAATACATACATTATTTGTTCGCCACAATCATACATTCGCCTCTCTTTGAGTGTTCCGTAGTTTCCATATCCCAGCACCAGCAGCACTAAGCATATCTGGCTTATTCCCATGCACAACTTAATTGATATTAATATCAAGCTTTGAATATGTCTTACTAATCCTTCAGAATGCACATCAGGACACAGCATGTGATTATTCCAACTTAACACATTCACTCTGCATATGAAGCAAAACAGAGAAAAGTCCTAAGCAACAGCTAACAAGCGCACCAATTACTGTACTTGCAGCAAGCACTGAATAACTCGTTCTGCATTAGTGAGAGTATATTACTCCTTGTCAGAGCCCATTGCTGCAGGACTTGTTTCCACTAACAACGCCCGGATGGATAAGGAAACCAACAAAGAAAAAGCCCAAGTTTGCCAAAAAACAAGCAAAAAAAGAAGAAAAATGAATATAAAACAGAATCATATCCCAAGGACATTTTCCCAGCACGGAAATTAGTTTAAGCAAAAGCGCGTGAACAACAAATACATGCACATTACATTATCTCCGCAACGTGAAGTCAGCCGCAGGCGGCATACTACACACAAGGACATTAGCACACATTCGACTGGCATCGTACTGCACAGCGGAATATTTAAATGATATCCTGCAGCTAGTTACCATTAAATCTAATGTGAGCTTTAGCATGTCCTGTGGAAACGAAAACATTCGCACGTAAACACCAACGTTACAAGGCATGATAATAAGGTTTACCGCCGCCGCTGACTGCTACTGCCACTGCGACTACTGCAAATGGGTGTCGTCCTCCTGATAGACTTTGAGACATATGGTGGGCGTCCTCTCATAAAAGCTCCGACTATGGGCGCGCACACGATGACAATGTTTTGGTGCCGACGGTTTGCAGATGCGGCAGCAGCCGCAAATATTTGTTCTCTAATCGGTGCGGACATGTGGCGTGTCTGTGATGCCAAGACCGGCAACAAGGACGATTCTAGGCGAAGCTTAATTGCGCATTAATGTTCTAGTTTTTTGTTGTCCTCACTGTTCTTTCGTTCGTTTTTCTGTGTCAAAGGATTAAAAGGAAAAGGATGTAATATGCTGGTCTTATTGGGTCGCAGTTAAGTGGTTTGCTGTACTTCGATGGTATGCAGTGGCAGATGCGACAATCGCGGTTTCGATCCCATTCCATCTGCCTAGCTAGTGGTTGTGATGTAAAAAAAAACACAAACGCGTTGGAAGCCCTTGAGAATACACTACATTAATTGGCCAAAAGGCTTCTAACAATTGCATTGTTATTCCAATGAAAATGGGATTTAATTTAAATCAGTGCGGTTCTAGGAACAGCGCATTATGTGGCAACGCACACAGGCACACCTGTTGGAACAAATCAGTTCGGGCAGTTTTATTGGATTAGGATTTGCTTGCAATGTGTACTGCACCCTCAGCAATCAGTGCAAGGTAACAAGGGGATTCGAATGAGCTTAGCGGCAGACCTCACTAATAGAGAATTACTTGGAGTGAAAAGTTTGAATAAATGGTAAAACATGTTTACATGCCCGCAAACATCAGTAGATCTAAGGGAAGTGTGAGATCAGATTACTGCAGCGGACATGGTCAGGTAACGTGATTTAGAACGTGTTGTTGATATTATTACGGACGAGGATTAAGGAGGAAATTCATTACAATTTTAACACAGAAGCGATAAGTGTGTAAGGTTCATTTATTGATTGTGGAGGAATAATGAAGCCGTATGTATGTATGTAGTTAGAGTTAGCTTCAAAATATAGGACGTCAAGACAATCACTCAGGTTCTCAGCATCCTTTATACGAATTTGGTTAGGTACTTCCTGGTTAGAACAGGCAAGAGAATGATAAAAAAAAATTGTAAAAATGTTACGTATACGAAAACGAAATAGGTTCTACGATACACCTTCTACTGGGCCATTGAATCCAGTTGACAAGTCGAGTCATCCACTCAGTTTCTCAGCATCCTACATACGAGTATGGTTAGCATTGCCTAGATAAGAGAAAAGAAAGTGAAAAAAAGAAATTTGGAAAAATGTTACGTATACGCCACCGAAATAGGTATATTCTTCTACAACCTATCTTCTGCTGGACCATTGAATCCAGTTGACAAGTCGAGTTATCCACTCAGTTTCTCAGCATCCTACATACGAGTATGGTTAGCATTGCCTAGATAAGAGAAAAGAAAGTGAAAAAAAGAAATTTGGAAAAATGTTACGTACACGCCACCGAAATAGGTATATTCTTCTACGATCTATCTTCTGCTGGGTTATTGAATCCAGTTGACAAGTCGAGCCATTCACTCAGTTTCTCAGCATCCTACATACGAGTTTGGTTAGCATTGCCTAGATAAGAGAAAAGAAAGTGAAAAAAAGAAATTTGGAAAAATGTTACGTATACGCCACCGAAATAGGTATATTCTTCTACGATCTATCTTCTGCTGGACCTTTGAATCCAGTTGACAAGTCGAGTCATCCACTCAGTTTCTCAGCATCCTACATACGAGTTTGGTTAGCATTGCCTAGATAAGAGAAAAGAAAGTGAAAAAAAGAAATTTGGAAAAATGTTACGTATACGCCACCGAAATAGGTATATTCTTCTACGACCTATCTTCTGCTGGACCATTGAATCCAGTTGACAAGTCGAGTCATCCACTCAGTTTCTCAGCATCCTACATACGAGTTTGGTTAGCATTGCCTAGATAAGAGAAAAGAAAGTGAAAAAAAGAAATTTGGAAAAATGTTACGTATACGCCACCGAAATAGGTATATTCTTCTACGATCTATCTGCTGCTGGACCATTGAATCCAGTTGACAAGTCGAGCCATTCACTCAGTTTCTCAGCATCCTACATACGAGTTTGGTTAGCATTGCCTAGATAAGAGAAAAGAAAGTGAAAAAAAGAAATTTGGAAAAATGTTACGTATACGCCACCGAAATAGGTATATTCTTCTACGATCTATCTTCTGCTGGACCTTTGAATCCAGTTGACAAGTCGAGTCATCCACTCAGTTTCTCAGCATCCTACATACGAGTTTGGTTAGCATTGCCTAGATAAGAGAAAAGAAAGTGAAAAAAAGAAATTTGGAAAAATGTTACGTATACGCCACCGAAATAGGTATATTCTTCTACGACCTATCTTCTGCTGGACCATTGAATCCAGTTGACAAGTCGAGTCATCCACTCAGTTTCTCAGCATCCTACATACGAGTTTGGTTAGCATTGCCTAGATAAGAGAAAAGAAATTTGGAAAAATGTTACGTATACGCCACCGAAATAGGTATATTCTTCTAGGATCTATCTTCTGCTGGACCTTTGAATCCAGCTGACAAGTCGAGTCATCCACTCAGTTTCTCAGCATACTACATACGAGTTTGGTTAGCATTGCCGAGATAAGAGAAAAGAAAGTGAAAAAAGAAATTTGGAAAAATGTTACGTATACGCCACCGAAATAGGTATATTCTTCTAGGATCTATCTTCTGCTGGACCTTTGAATCCAGCTGACAAGTCGAGTCATCCACTCAGTTTCTCAGCATCCTACATACGAGTTTGGTTAGCATTGCCTAGATAAGAGAAAAGAAAGTGAAAAAAAGAAATTTGGAAAAATGTTACGTATACGCCACCGAAATAGGTATATTCTTCTACGACCTATCTTCTGCTGGACCATTGAATCCAGTTGACAAGTTGAGTTATCCACTCAGTTTCTCAGCATACAACATACGAGTTTGGTTAGCATTGCCTAGATAAGAGAAAAGAAAGTGAAAAAAGAAATTTGGAAAAATGTTACGTATACGCCACCGAAATAGGTATATTCTTCTAGGATCTATCTTCTGCTGGACCTTTGAATCCAGCTGACAAGTCGAGTCATCCACTCAGTTTCTCAGCATCCTACATACGAGTTTGGTTAGCATTGCCTAGATAAGAGAAAAGAAAGTGAAAAAAAAGAAATTTGGAAAAATGTTACGTATACGCCACCGAAATAGGTATATTCTTCTACGACCTATCTTCTGCTGGACCATTGAATCCAGTTGACAAGTCGAGTCATCCACTCAGTTTCTCAGCATCCTACATACGAGTTTGGTTAGCATTGCCTAGATAAGAGAAAAGAAAGTGAAAAAAAGAAATTTGGAAAAATGTTACGTATACACCACCGAAATAGGTATATTCTTCTACGATCTATCTTCTGCTGGACCTTTGAATCCAGTTGACAAGTCGAGTCATCCACTCAGTTTCTCAGCATCCTACATACGAGTTTGGTTAGCATTGCCTAGATAAGAGAAAAGAAAGTGAAAAAAAGAAATTTGGAAAAATGTTACGTATACACCACCGAAATAGGTATATTCTTCTACGATCTATCTGCTGCTGGACCATTGAATCCAGTTGACAAGTCGAGCCATTCACTCAGTTTCTCAGCATCCTACTTACGAGTTTGGTTAGCATTGCCTAGATAAGAGAAAAGAAAGTGAAAAAAAGAAATTTGGAAAAATGTTACGTATACGCCACCGAAATAGGTATATTCTTCTACGACCTATCTTCTGCTGGACCATTGAATCCAGTTGACAAGTCGAGTCATCCACTCAGTTTCTCAGCATCCTACATACGAGTTTGGTTAGCATTGCCTAGATAAGAGAAAAGAAAGTGAAAAAAAGAAATTTGGAAAAATGTTACGTATACGCCACCGAAATAGGTATATTCTTCTACGACCTATCTTCTGCTGGACCATTGAATCCAGTTGACAAGTCGAGTCATCCATTCAGTTTCTCAGCATCCTACATATGAGTTTGGTTAGCATTGCCTAGATAAGAGAAAAGAAAGTGAAAAAAAGAAATTTGGAAAAATGTTACGTATACGCCACCGAAATAGGTATATTCTTCTACGACCTATCTTCTGCTGGACCATTGAATCCAGTTGACAAGTCGAGTCATCCACTCAGTTTCTCAGCATCCTACATACGAGTTTGGTTAGCATTGCCTAGATAAGAGAAAAGAAAGTGAAAAAAAGAAATTTGGAAAAATGTTACGTATACGCCACCGAAATAGGTATATTCTTCTACGACCTATCTTCTGCTGGACCATTGAATCCAGTTGACAAGTCGAGTCATCCACTCAGTTTCTCAGCATCCTACATACGAGTTTGGTTAGCATTGCCTAGATAAGAGAAAAGAAAGTGAAAAAAAGAAATTTGGAAAAATGTTACGTATACGCCACCGAAATAGGTATATTCTTCTACGATCTATCTTCTGCTGGACCTTTGAATCCAGTTGACAAGTTGAGTCATCCACTCAGTTTCTCAGCATACTACATACGAGTTTGGTTAGCATTGCCGAGATAAGAGAAAAGAAAGTGAAAAAAGAAATTTGGAAAAATGTTACGTATACGCCACCGAAATAGGTATATTCTTCTAGGATCTATCTTCTGCTGGACCTTTGAATCCAGCTGACAAGTCGAGTCATCCACTCAGTTTCTCAGCATCCTACATACGAGTTTGGTTAGCATTGCCTAGATAAGAGAAAAGAAAGTGAAAAAAAGAAATTTGGAAAAATGTTACGTATACGCCACCGAAATAGGTATATTCTTCTACGACCTATCTTCTGCTGGACAATTGAATCCAGTTGACAAGTCGAGTCATCCACTCAGTTTCTCAGCATCCTACATACGAGTTTGGTTAGCATTGTTTAGATAAGAGAAAAGAAAGTGAAAAAAAGAAATTTGGAAAAATGTTACGTATACACCACCGAAATAGGTATATTCTTCTACGATCTATCTTCTGCTGGACCTTTGAATCCAGTTGACAAGTCGAGTCATCCACTCAGTTTCTCAGCATCCTACATACGAGTTTGGTTAGCATTGCCTAGATAAGAGAAAAGAAAGTGAAAAAAAGAAATTTGGAAAAATGTTACGTATACGCCACCGAAATAGGTATATTCTTCTACGATCTATCTTCTGCTGGACCTTTGAATCCAGTTGACAAGTCGAGTCATCCACTCAGTTTCTCAGCATCCTACATACGAGTTTGGTTAGCATTGCCTAGATAAGAGAAAAGAAAGTGAAAAAAAGAAATTTGGAAAAATGTTACGTATACGCCGCCGAAATAGGTATAATCTTCTACGATCTATCTTCTGCTGGACCTTCGAATCCAGCTGACAAGTCGAGTCATCCACTCAGTGTCTCAGCATCCTACATATGAGTTTGGTTAGCATTGCCTAGATAAGAGAAAAGAAAGTGAAAAAAGAAATTTGGAAAAATGTTACGTATACGCCACCGAAATAGGTATATTCTTCTACGATCTATCTTCTGCTGGATCTTTGAATCCAGCTGACAAGTCGAGTCATCCACTCAGTTTCTCAGCATCCTACATACGAGTTTGGTTAGCATTGCCTAGATAAGAGAAAAGAAAGTGAAAAAAAGAAATTTGGAAAAATGTTACGTATACGCCACCGAAATAGGTATATTCTTCTACGACCTATCTTCTGCTGGATCTTTGAATCCAGCTGACAAGTCGAGTCATCCACTCAGTTTCTCAGCATCCTACATACGAGTTTGGTTAGCATTGCCTAGATAAGAGAAAAGAAAGTGAAAAAAAGAAATTTGGAAAAATGTTACGTATACGCCACCGAAACATGTATATTCTTCTACGATCTATCTTCTGCTGGACCATTGAATCCAGTAGACAAGTCGAGTCATCCACTCAGTTTCTCAGCATCCTACATACGAATTTGGTTAGCATTGCCTAGATAAGAGAAAAGAAAGTGAAAAAAAGAAATTTGGAAATATGTTACGTATACGCCACCGAAATAGGTATATTCTTCTACGATCTATCTTCTGCTGGACCATTGAATCCAGTAGACAAGTCGAGTCATCCACTCAGTTTCTCAGCATCCTACATACGAGTTTGGTTAGCATTGCCTAGATAAGAGAAAAGAAAGTGAAAAAAAGAAATTTGGAAAAATGTTACGTATACGCCACCGAAATAGGTATATTCTTCTACGACCTATCTTCTGCTGGACCATTGAATCCAGTTGACAAGTTGAGTTATCCACTCAGTTTCTCAGCATACAACATACGAGTTTGGTTAGCATTGCCTAGATAAGAGAAAAGAAAGTGAAAAAAGAAATTTGGAAAAATGTTACGTATACGCCACCGAAATAGGTATATTCTTCTAGGATCTATCTTCTGCTGGACCTTTGAATCCAGCTGACAAGTCGAGTCATCCACTCAGTTTCTCAGCATCCTACATACGAGTTTGGTTAGCATTGCCTAGATAAGAGAAAAGAAAGTGAAAAAAAGAAATTTGGAAAAATGTTACGTATACGCCACCGAAATAGGTATATTCTTCTACGACCTATCTTCTGCTGGACCATTGAATCCAGTTGACAAGTCGAGTCATCCACTCAGTTTCTCAGCATCCTACATACGAGTTTGGTTAGCATTGCCTAGATAAGAGAAAAGAAAGTGAAAAAAAGAAATTTGGAAAAATGTTACGTATACACCACCGAAATAGGTATATTCTTCTACGATCTATCTTCTGCTGGACCTTTGAATCCAGTTGACAAGTCGAGTCATCCACTCAGTTTCTCAGCATCCTACATACGAGTTTGGTTAGCATTGCCTAGATAAGAGAAAAGAAAGTGAAAAAAAGAAATTTGGAAAAATGTTACGTATACACCACCGAAATAGGTATATTCTTCTACGATCTATCTGCTGCTGGACCATTGAATCCAGTTGACAAGTCGAGCCATTCACTCAGTTTCTCAGCATCCTACTTACGAGTTTGGTTAGCATTGCCTAGATAAGAGAAAAGAAAGTGAAAAAAAGAAATTTGGAAAAATGTTACGTATACGCCACCGAAATAGGTATATTCTTCTACGATCTATCTGCTGCTGGACCATTGAATCCAGTTGACAAGTCGAGCCATTCACTCAGTTTCTCAGCATCCTACATACGAGTTTGGTTAGCATTGCCTAGATAAGAGAAAAGAAAGTGAAAAAAGAAATTTGGAAAAATGTTACGTATACGCCACCGAAATAGGTATATTCTTCTACGATCTATCTTCTGCTGGACCTTTGAATCCAGTTGACAAGTCGAGTCATCCACTCAGTTTCTCAGCATCCTACATACGAGTTTGGTTAGCATTGCCTAGATAAGAGAAAAGAAAGTGAAAAAAAGAAATTTGGAAAAATGTTACGTATACGCCACCGAAATAGGTATATTCTTCTACGACCTATCTTCTGCTGGACCATTGAATCCAGTTGACAAGTCGAGTCATCCACTCAGTTTCTCAGCATCCTACATACGAGTTTGGTTAGCATTGCCTAGATAAGAGAAAAGAAAGTGAAAAAAAGAAATTTGGAAAAATGTTACGTATACGCCACCGAAATAGGTATATTCTTCTACGACCTATCTTCTGCTGGACCATTGAATCCAGTTGACAAGTTGAGTCATCCACTCAGTTTCTCAGCATCCTACATACGAGTTTGGTTAGCATTGCCTAGATAAGAGAAAAGAAAGTGAAAAAAAGAAATTTGGAAAAATGTTACGTATACGCCACCGAAATAGGTATATTCTTCTAGGATCTATCTTCTGCTGGACCTTTGAATCCAGTTGACAAGTTGAGTCATCCACTCAGTTTCTCAGCATACTACATACGAGTTTGGTTAGCATTGCCGAGATAAGAGAAAAGAAAGTGAAAAAAGAAATTTGGAAAAATGTTACGTATACGCCACCGAAATAGGTATATTCTTCTAGGATCTATCTTCTGCTGGACCTTTGAATCCAGCTGACAAGTCGAGTCATCCACTCAGTTTCTCAGCATCCTACATACGAGTTTGGTTAGCATTGCCTAGATAAGAGAAAAGAAAGTGAAAAAAATAAATTTGGAAAAATGTTACGTATACGCCACCGAAATAGGTATATTCTTCTACGACCTATCTTCTGCTGGACCATTGAATCCAGTTGACAAGTTGAGTTATCCACTCAGTTTCTCAGCATACAACATACGAGTTTGGTTAGCATTGCCTAGATAAGAGAAAAGAAAGTGAAAAAAGAAATTTGGAAAAATGTTACGTATACGCCACCGAAATAGGTATATTCTTCTAGGATCTATCTTCTGCTGGACCTTTGAATCCAGCTGACAAGTCGAGTCATCCACTCAGTTTCTCAGCATCCTACATACGAGTTTGGTTAGCATTGCCTAGATAAGAGAAAAGAAAGTGAAAAAAAGAAATTTGGAAAAATGTTACGTATACACCACCGAAATAGGTATATTCTTCTACGATCTATCTTCTGCTGGACCTTTGAATCCAGTTGACAAGTCGAGTCATCCACTCAGTTTGTCAGCATCCTACATACGAGTTTGGTTAGCATTGCCTAGATAAGAGAAAAGAAAGTGAAAAAAAGAAATTTGGAAAAATGTTACGTATACGCCACCGAAATAGGTATATTCTTCTACGATCTATCTTCTGCTGGACCTTTGAATCCAGTTGAAAAGTCGAGTCATCCACTCAGTTTCTCAACATCCTACATACGAATTTGGTTAGCATTGCCTAGATAAGAGAAAAGAAAGTGAAAAAAAGAAATTTGGAAAAATGTTACGTATACGCCACCGAAATAGGTATATTCTTCTACGACCTATCTTCTGCTGGACCATTGAATCCAGTTGACAAGTCGAGTCATCCACTCAGTTTCTCAGCATCCTACATACGAGTTTGGTTAGCATTGCCTAGATAAGAGAAAAGAAAGTGAAAAAAAGAAATTTGGAAAAATGTTACGTATACGCCACCGAAATAGGTATATTCTTCTACGATCTATCTTCTGCTGGACCTTTGAATCCAGTTGAAAAGTCGAGTCATCCACTCAGTTTCTCAACATCCTACATACGAATTTGGTTAGCATTGCCTAGATAAGAGAAAAGAAAGTGAAAAAAAGAAATTTGGAAAAATGTTACGTATACGCCACCGAAATAGGTATATTCTTCTACGATCTATCTTCTGCTTTACCTTTGAATCCAGTTGACAAGTTGAGTCATCCACTCAGTTTCTCAGCATACTACATACGAGTTTGGTTAGCATTGCCGAGATAAGAGAAAAGAAAGTGAAAAAAGAAATTTGGAAAAATGTTACGTATACGCCACCGAAATAGGTATATTCTTCTAGGATCTATCTTCTGCTGGACCTTTGAATCCAGCTGACAAGTCGAGTCATCCACTCAGTTTCTCAGCATCCTACATACGAGTTTGGTTAGCATTGCCTAGATAAGAGAAAAGAAAGTGAAAAAAAGAAATTTGGAAAAATGTTACGTATACGCCACCGAAATAGGTATATTCTTCTACGACCTATCTTCTGCTGGACCATTCAATCCAGTTGACAAGTTGAGTCATCCACTCAGTTTCTCAGCATACAACATACGAGTTTGGTTAGCATTGCCTAGATAAGAGAAAAGAAAGTGAAAAAAGAAATTTGGAAAAATGTTACGTATACGCCACCGAAATAGGTATATTCTTCTAGGATCTATCTTCTGCTGGACCTTTGAATCCAGCTGACAAGTCGAGTCATCCACTCAGTTTCTCAGCATCCTACATACGAGTTTGGTTAGCATTGCCTAGATAAGAGAAAAGAAAGTGAAAAAAAGAAATTTGGAAAAATGTTACGTATACGCCACCGAAATAGGTATATTCTTCTACGACCTATCTTCTGCTGGACAATTGAATCCAGTTGACAAGTCGAGTCATCCACTCAGTTTCTCAGCATCCTACATACGAGTTTGGTTAGCATTGCCTAGATAAGAGAAAAGAAAGTGAAAAAAAGAAATTTGGAAAAATGTTACGTATACACCACCGAAATAGGTATATTCTTCTACGATCTATCTTCTGCTGGACCTTTGAATCCAGTTGACAAGTCGAGTCATCCACTCAGTTTCTCAGCATCCTACATACGAGTTTGGTTAGCATTGCCTAGATAAGAGAAAAGAAAGTGAAAAAAAGAAATTTGGAAAAATGTTACGTATACGCCACCGAAATAGGTATATTCTTCTACGATCTATCTTCTGCTGGACCTTTGAATCCAGTTGACAAGTCGAGTCATCCACTCAGTTTCTCAGCATCCTACATACGAGTTTGGTTAGCATTGCCTAGATAAGAGAAAAGAAAGTGAAAAAAAGAAATTTGGAAAAATGTTACGTATACGCCGCCGAAATAGGTATAATCTTCTACGATCTAGCTTCTGCTGGACCTTCGAATCCAGCTGACAAGTCGAGTCATCCACTCAGTGTCTCAGCATCCTACATATGAGTTTGGTTAGCATTGCCTAGATAAGAGAAAAGAAAGTGAAAAAAGAAATTTGGAAAAATGTTACGTATACGCCACCGAAATAGGTATATTCTTCTACGATCTATCTTCTGCTGGATCTTTGAATCCAGCTGACAAGTCGAGTCATCCACTCAGTTTCTCAGCATCCTACATACGAGTTTGGTTAGCATTGCCTAGATAAGAGAAAAGAAAGTGAAAAAAAGAAATTTGGAAAAATGTTACGTATACGCCACCGAAATAGGTATATTCTTCTACGATCTATCTTCTGCTGGACCATTGAATCCAGTTGACAAGTCGAGCCATTCACTCAGTTTCTCAGCATCCTACATACGAGTTTGGTTAGCATTGCCTAGATAAGAGAAAAGAAAGTGAAAAAAAGAAATTTGGAAATATGTTACGTATACGCCACCGAAACATGTATATTCTTCTACGATCTATCTTCTGCTGGACCATTGAATCCAGTTGACAAGTCGAGCCATTCACTCAGTTTCTCAGCATCCTACATACGAGTTTGGTTAGCATTGCCTAGATAAGAGAAAAGAAAGTGAAAAAAAGAAATTTGGAAATATGTTACGTATACGCCACCGAAATAGGTATATTCTTCTACGATCTATCTTCTGCTGGACCTTTGAATCCAGTTGACAAGTCGAGTCATCCACTCAGTTTCTCAGCATCCTACATACGAGTTTGGTTAGCATTGCCTAGATAAGAGAAAAGAAAGTGAAAAAAAGAAATTTGGAAATATGTTACGTATACGCCACCGAAATAGGTATATTCTTCTACGATCTATCTTCTGCTGGACCTTTGAATCCAGTTGACAAGTCGAGTCATCCACTCAGTTTCTCAGCATCCTACATACGAGTTTGGTTAGCATTGCCTAGATAAGAGAAAAGAAAGTGAAAAAAAGAAATTTGGAAAAATGTTACGTATACGCCACCGAAATAGGTATATTCTTCTACGATCTATCTGCTGCTGGACCATTGAATCCAGTTGACAAGTCGAGCCATTCACTCAGTTTCTCAGCATCCTACATACGAGTTTGGTTAGCATTGCCTAGATAAGAGAAAAGAAAGTGAAAAAAAGAAATTTGGAAAAATGTTACGTATACGCCACCGAAATAGGTATATTCTTCTACGATCTATCTGCTGCTGGACCATTGAATCCAGTTGACAAGTCGAGCCATTCACTCAGTTTCTCAGCATCCTACATACGAGTTTGGTTAGCATTGCCTAGATAAGAGAAAAGAAAGTGAAAAAAAGAAATTTGGAAAAATGTTACGTATACGCCACCGAAATAGGTATATTCTTCTACGATCTATCTGCTGCTGGACCATTGAATCCAGTTGACAAGTCGAGCCATTCACTCAGTTTCTCAGCATCCTACATACGAGTTTGGTTAGCATTGCCTAGATAAGAGAAAAGAAAGTGAAAAAAAGAAATTTGGAAAAATGTTACGTATACGCCACCGAAATAGGTATATTCTTCTACGATCTATCTTCTGCTGGACCTTTGAATCCAGTTGACAAGTCGAGTCATCCACTCAGTTTCTCAGCATCCTACATACGAGTTTGGTTAGCAGTGCCTAGATAAGAGAAAAGAAAGTGAAAAAAAGAAATTTGGAAAAATGTTACGTATACGCCACCGAAATAGGTATATTCTTCTACGATCTATCTTCTGCTGGACCATTGAATCCAGTTGACAAGTCGAGTCATCCACTCAGTTTCTCAGCATCCTACATACGAGTTTGGTTAGCATTGCCTAGATAAGAGAAAAGAAAGTGAAAAAAAGAAATTTGGAAAAATGTTACGTATACGCCACCGAAATAGGTATATTCTTCTACGATCTATCTTCTGCTGGACCTTTGAATCCAGTTGACAAGTCGAGCCATTCACTCAGTTTCTCAGCATCCTACATACGAGTTTGGTTAGCATTGCCTAGATAAGAGAAAAGAAAGTGAAAAAAAGAAATTTGGAAAAATGTTACGTATACGCCACCGAAATAGGTATATTCTTCTAGGATCTATCTTCTGCTGGACCATTGAATCCAGTTGACAAGTCGAGTCATCCACTCAGTTTCTCAGCATCCTACATACGAGTTTGGTTAGCATTGCCTAGATAAGAGAAAAGAAAGTGAAAAAAAGAAATTTGGAAAAATGTTACGTATACGCCACCGAAATAGGTATATTCTTCTACGATCTATCTGCTGCTGGACCATTGAATCCAGTTGACAAGTCGAGCCATTCACTCAGTTTCTCAGCATCCTACATACGAGTTTGGTTAGCATTGCCTAGATAAGAGAAAAGAAAGTGAAAAAAAGAAATTTGGAAAAATGTTACGTATACGCCACCGAAATAGGTATATTCTTCTACGATCTATCTTCTGCTGGACCATTGAATCCAGTTGACAAGTCGAGCCATTCACTCAGTTTCTCAGCATCCTACATACGAATTTGGTTAGCATTGCCTAGATAAGAGAAAAGAAAGTGAAAAAAAGAAATTTGGAAATATGTTACGTATACGCCACCGAAATAGGTATATTCTTCTACGATCTATCTGCTGCTGGACCATTGAATCCAGTTGACAAGTCGAGCCATTCACTCAGTTTCTCAGCATCCTACATACGAGTTTGGTTAGCATTGCCTAGATAAGAGAAAAGAAAGTGAAAAAAATAAATTTGGAAAAATGTTACGTATACGCCACCGAAATAGGTATATTCTTCTACGATCTATCTTCTGCTGGACCTTTGAATCCAGTTGACAAGTCGAGTCATCCACTCAGTTTCTCAGCATCCTACATACGAGTTTGGTTAGCATTGCCTAGATAAGAGAAAAGAAAGTGAAAAAAAGAAATTTGGAAATATGTTACGTATACGCCACCGAAATAGGTATATTCTTCTACGATCTATCTGCTGCTGGACCATTGAATCCAGTTGACAAGTCGAGTCATCCACTCAGTTTCTCAGCATCCTACATACGAGTTTGGTTAGCATTGCCTAGATAAGAGAAAAGAAAGTGAAAAAAAGAAATTTGGAAATATGTTACGTATACGCCACCGAAACATGTATATTCTTCTACGATCTATCTTCTGCTGGACCATTGAATCCAGTTGACAAGTCGAGCCATTCACTCAGTTTCTCAGCATCCTACATACGAATTTGGTTAGCATTGCCTAGATAAGAGAAAAGAAAGTGAAAAAAAGAAATTTGGAAATATGTTACGTATACGCCACCGAAATAGGTATATTCTTCTACGATCTATCTGCTGCTGGACCATTGAATCCAGTTGACAAGTCGAGCCATTCACTCAGTTTCTCAGCATCCTACATACGAGTTTGGTTAGCATTGCCTAGATAAGAGAAAAGAAAGTGAAAAAAAGAAATTTGGAAAAATGTTACGTATACGCCACCGAAATAGGTATATTCTTCTACGATCTATCTTCTGCTGGACCTTTGAATCCAGTTGACAAGTCGAGCCATTCACTCAGTTTCTCAGCATCCTACATACGAGTTTGGTTAGCATTGCCTAGATAAGAGAAAAGAAAGTGAAAAAAAGAAATTTGGAAAAATGTTACGTATACGCCACCGAAATAGGTATATTCTTCTACGATCTATCTGCTGCTGGACCATTGAATCCAGTTGACAAGTCGAGCCATTCACTCAGTTTCTCAGCATCCTACATACGAGTTTGGTTAGCATTGCCTAGATAAGAGAAAAGAAAGTGAAAAAAAGAAATTTGGAAAAATGTTACGTATACGCCACCGAAATAGGTATATTCTTCTACGATCTATCTTCTGCTGGACCTTTGAATCCAGTTGACAAGTCGAGTCATCCACTCAGTTTCTCAGCATCCTACATACGAGTTTGGTTAGCATTGCCTAGATAAGAGAAAAGAAAGTGAAAAAAAGAAATTTGGAAAAATGTTACGTATACGCCACCGAAATAGGTATATTCTTCTACGATCTATCTTCTGCTGGACCATTGAATCCAGTTGACAAGTCGAGTCATCCACTCAGTTTCTCAGCATCCTACATACGAGTTTGGTTAGCATTGCCTAGATAAGAGAAAAGAAAGTGAAAAAAAGAAATTTGGAAAAATGTTACGTATACGCCACCGAAATAGGTATATTCTTCTACGATCTATCTGCTGCTGGACCATTGAATCCAGTTGACAAGTCGAGCCATTCACTCAGTTTCTCAGCATCCTACATACGAGTTTGGTTAGCATTGCCTAGATAAGAGAAAAGAAAGTGAAAAAAAGAAATTTGGAAAAATGTTACGTATACGCCACCGAAATAGGTATATTCTTCTACGATCTATCTTCTGCTGGACCTTTGAATCCAGTTGACAAGTCGAGTCATCCACTCAGTTTCTCAGCATCCTACATACGAGTTTGGTTAGCATTGCCTAGATAAGAGAAAAGAAAGTGAAAAAAAGAAATTTGGAAAAATGTTACGTATACGCCACCGAAATAGGTATATTCTTCTACGATCTATCTTCTGCTGGACCATTGAATCCAGTTGACAAGTCGAGTCATCCACTCAGTTTCTCAGCATCCTACATACGAGATTGGTTAGCATTGCCTAGATAAGAGAAAAGAAAGTGAAAAAAAGAAATTTGGAAAAATGTTACGTATACGCCACCGAAATAGGTATATTCTTCTACGATCTATCTGCTGCTGGACCATTGAATCCAGTTGACAAGTCGAGCCATTCACTCAGTTTCTCAGCATCCTACATACGAGTTTGGTTAGCATTGCCTAGATAAGAGAAAAGAAAGTGAAAAAAAGAAATTTGGAAAAATGTTACGTATACGCCACCGAAATAGGTATATTCTTCTACGATCTATCTGCTGCTGGACCATTGAATCCAGTTGACAAGTCGAGCCATTCACTCAGTTTCTCAGCATCCTACATACGAGTTTGGTTAGCATTGCCTAGATAAGAGAAAAGAAAGTGAAAAAAAGAAATTTGGAAAAATGTTACGTATACGCCACCGAAATAGGTATATTCTTTTACGATCTATCTTCTGCTGGACCTTTGAACCTAGTTGACAAGTCGAGTCATGCACTCAGTTTCTCAGCATCCTACATACGAGTTTGGTTAGCATTGCCTAGATAAGAGAAAAGAAAGTGAAAAAAAGAAATTTGGAAAAATGTTACGTATACGCCACCGAAATAGGTATATTCTTCTACGATCTATCTTCTGCTGGACCTTTGAATCCAGTTGACAAGTCGAGTCATCCACTCAGTTTCTCAGCATCCTACATACGAGTTTGGTTAGCATTGCCTAGATAAGAGAAAAGAAAGTGAAAAAAAGAAATTTGGAAAAATGTTACGTATACGCCACCGAAATAGGTATATTCTTCTACGATCTATCTTCTGCTGGGTTATTGAATCCAGTTGACAAGTCGAGCCATTCACTCAGTTTCTCAGCATCCTACATACGAGTTTGGTTAGCATTGCCTAGATAAGAGAAAAGAAAGTGAAAAAAAGAAATTTGGAAAAATGTTACGTATACGCCACCGAAATAGGTATATTCTTCTACGATCTATCTTCTGCTGGACCTTTGAATCCAGTTGACAAGTCGAGTCATCCACTCAGTTTCTCAGCATCCTACATACGCCACCGAAATAGGTATATTCTTCTACGATCTATCTTCTGCTGGACCTTTGAATCCAGTTGACAAGTCGAGTCATCCACTCAGTTTCTCAGCATCCTGCATACGAGTTTGGTTAGCATTGCCTAGATAAGAGAAAAGAAAGTGAAAAAAGAAATTTGGAAAAATGTTACGTATACGCCACCGAAATAGGTATATTCTTCTACGATCTATCTTCTGCTGGACCTTTGAATCCAGTTGACAAGTCGAGTCATCCACTCAGTTTCTCAGCATCCTACTTACGAGTTTGGTTAGCATTGCCTAGATAAGAGAAAAGAAAGTGAAAAAAGAAATTTGGAAAAATGTTACGTATACGCCACCGAAATAGGTATATTCTTCTACGATCTATCTTCTGCTGGACCTTTGAATCCAGTTGACAAGTCGAGTCATCCACTCAGTTTCTCAGCATCCTACATACGAGTTTGGTTAGCATTGCCTAGATAAGAGAAAAGAAAGTGAAAAAAGAAATTTGGAAAAATGTTACGTATACGCCACCGAAATAGGTATATTCTTCTACGATCTATCTTCTGCTGGACCTTTGAATCCAGTTGACAAGTCGAGTCATCCACTCAGTTTCTCAGCATCCTACATACGAGTTTGGTTAGCATTGCCTAGATAAGAGAAAAGAAAGTGAAAAAAGAAATTTGGAAAAATGTTACGTATACGCCACCGAAATAGGTATATTCTTCTACGATCTATCTTTTGCTGGACCTTTGAATCCAGTTGACAAGTCGAGTCATCCGCTCAGTTTCTCAGCATCCTACATACGAGTTTGGTTAGCATTGCCTAGATAAGAGAAAAGAAAGTGAAAAAAGAAATTTGGAAAAATGTTACGTATACGCCACCGAAATAGGTATATTCTTCTACGATCTATCTTCTGCTGGACCTTTGAATCCAGTTGACAAGTCGAGTCATCCACTCAGTTTCTCAGCATCCTACATACGAGTTTGGTTAGCATTGCCTAGATAAGAGAAAAGAAAGTGAAAAAATAAATTTGGAAAAATGTTACGTATACGCCACCGAAATAGGTATATTCTTCTACGACCTATCTTCTGCTGGACCATTGAATCCAGTTGACAAGTCGAGTCATCCACTCAGTTTCTCAGCATCCTACTTACGAGTTTGGTTAGCATTGCCTAGATAAGAGAAAAGAAAGTGAAAAAAGAAATTTGGAAAAATGTTACGTATACGCCACCGAAATAGGTATATTCTTCTACGATCTATCTTTTGCTGGACCTTTGAATCCAGTTGACAAGTCGAGTCATCCACTCAGTTTCTCAGCATCCTACTTACGAGTTTGGTTAGCATTGCCTAGATAAGAGAAAAGAAAGTGAAAAAAGAAATTTGGAAAAATGTTACGTATACGCCACCGAAATAGGTATATTCTTCTACGATCTATCTTCTGCTGGACCTTTGAATCCAGTTGACAAGTCGAGTCATCCACTCAGTTTCTCAGCATCCTGCATACGAGTTTGGTTAGCATTGCCTAGATAAGAGAAAAGAAAGTGAAAAAAGAAATTTGGAAAAATGTTACGTATACGCCACCGAAATAGGTATATTCTTCTACGATCTATCTTCTGCTGGACCTTTGAATCCAGTTGACAAGTCGAGTCATCCACTCAGTTTCTCAGCATCCTGCATACGAGTTTGGTTAGCATTGCCTAGATAAGAGAAAAGAATGTGAAAAAAGAAATTTGGAAAAATGTTACGTATACGCCACCGAAATAGGTATATTCTTCTACGATCTTTCTTCTGCTGGGCCATTGAATCCAGTTGACAAGTCGAGTCATCCACTCAGTTTCTCAGCATTATACTTACGAGTTTGGTTAGCATTGCCTAGATAAGAGAAAAGAAAGTGAAAAAAGAAATTTGGAAAAATGTTACGTATACGCCACCGAAATAGGTATATTCTTCTACGATCTATCTTTTGCTGGACCTTTGAATCCAGTTGACAAGTCGAGTCATCCACTCAGTTTCTCAGCATCCTACATACGAGTTTGGTTAGCATTGCCTAGACAAGAGAAAAGAAAGTGAAAAAAGAAATTTGGAAAAATGTTACGTATACGCCACCGAAATAGGTATATTCTTTTACGATCTATCTTCTGCTGGACCTTTGAATCCAGTTGACAAGTCGAGTCATCCACTCAGTTTCTCAGCATCCTACATACGAGTTTGGTTAGCATTGCCTAGATAAGAGAAAAGAAAGGGAAAAAAAGAAATTTGGAAAAATGTTACGTATACGCCACCGAAATAGGTATATTCTTCTAGGATCTATCTTCTGCTGGGTTATTGAATCCAGTTGACAAGTCGAGCCATTCACTCAGTTTCTCAGCATCCTACATACGAGTTTGGTTAGCATTGCCTAGATAAGAGAAAAGAAAGTGAAAAAAAGAAATTTGGAAAAATGTTACGTATACGCCACCGAAATAGGTATATTCTTCTACGATCTATCTTTTGCTGGACCTTTGAATCCAGTTGACAAGTCGAGTCATCCACTCGGTTTCTCAGCATCCTACATACGAGTTTGGTTAGCATTGCCTAGATAAGAGAAAAGAAAGTGAAAAAAGAAATTTGGAAAAATGTTACGTATACGCCACCGAAATAGGTATATTCTTCTACGATCTATCTTCTGCTGGACCTTTGAATCCAGTTGACAAGTCGAGTCATCCACTCAGTTTCTCAGCATCCTACATACGAGTTTGGTTAGCATTGCCTAGATAAGAGAAAAGAAAGTGAAAAAAAGAAATTTGGAAAAATGTTACGTATACGCCACCGAAATAGGTATATTCTTCTACGATCTATCTTCTGCTGGACCTTTGAATCCAGTTGACAAGTCGAGTCATCCACTCAGTTTCTCAGCATCCTACTTACGAGTTTGGTTAGCATTGCCTAGATAAGAGAAAAGAAAGTGAAAAAAGAAATTTGGAAAAATGTTACGTATACGCCACCGAAATAGGTATATTCTTCTACGATCTATCTTCTGCTGGACCTTTGAATCCAGTTGACAAGTCGAGTCATCCACTCAGTTTCTCAGCATCCTACATACGAGTTTGGTTAGCATTGCCTAGATAAGAGAAAAGAAAGTGAAAAAATAAATTTGGAAAAATGTTACGTATACGCCACCGAAATAGGTATATTCTTCTACGATCTATCTTCTGCTGGACCTTTGAATCCAGTTGACAAGTCGAGTCATCCACTCAGTTTCTCAGCATCCTGCATACGAGTTTGGTTAGCATTGCCTAGATAAGAGAAAAGAAAGTGAAAAAAGAAATTTGGAAAAATGTTACGTATACGCCACCGAAATAGGTATATTCTTCTACGATCTATCTTCTGCTGGACCTTTGAATCCAGTTGACAAGTCGAGTCATCCACTCAGTTTCTCAGCATCCTGCATACGAGTTTGGTTAGCATTGCCTAGATAAGAGAAAAGAAAGTGAAAAAAGAAATTTGGAAAAATGTTACGTATACGCCACCGAAATAGGTATATTCTTCTACGATCTATCTTCTGCTGGACCTTTGAATCCAGTTGACAAGTCGAGTCATCCACTCAGTTTCTCAGCATCCTACATACGAGTTTGGTTAGCATTGCCTAGATAAGAGAAAAGAAAGTGAAAAAAGAAATTTGGAAAAATGTTACGTATACGCCACCGAAATAGGTATATTCTTCTACGATCTTTCTTCTGCTGGGCCATTGAATCCAGTTGACAAGTCGAGTCATCCACTCAGTTTCTCAGCATCCTACATACGAGTTTGGTTAGCATTGCCTAGATAAGAGAAAAGAAAGTGAAAAAAGAAATTTGGAAAAATGTTACGTATACGCCACCGAAATAGGTATATTCTTCTACGATCTATCTTCTGCTGGACCTTTGAATCCAGTTGACAAGTCGAGTCATCCACTCAGTTTCTCAGCATCCTGCATACGAGTTTGGTTAGCATTGCCTAGATAAGAGAAAAGAAAGTGAAAAAAGAAATTTGGAAAAATGTTACGTATACGCCACCGAAATAGGTATATTCTTCTACGATCTTTCTTCTGCTGGGCCATTGAATCCAGTTGACAAGTCGAGTCATCCACTCAGTTTCTCAGCATCCTACTTACGAGTTTGGTTAGCATTGCCTAGATAAGAGAAAAGAAAGTGAAAAAAGAAATTTGGAAAAATGTTACGTATACGCCACCGAAATAGGTATATTCTTCTACGATCTATCTTCTGCTGGACCTTTGAATCCAGTTGACAAGTCGAGTCATCCACTCAGTTTCTCAGCATCCTGCATACGAGTTTGGTTAGCATTGCCTAGATAAGAGAAAAGAAAGTGAAAAAAGAAATTTGGAAAAATGTTACGTATACGCCACCGAAATAGGTATATTCTTCTACGATCTATCTTCTGCTGGACCTTTGAATCCAGTTGACAAGTCGAGTCATCCACTCAGTTTCTCAGCATCCTGCATACGAGTTTGGTTAGCATTGCCTAGATAAGAGAAAAGAATGTGAAAAAAGAAATTTGGAAAAATGTTACGTATGCGCCACCGAAATAGGTATATTCTTCTACGATCTTTCTTCTGCTGGGCCATTGAATCCAGTTGACAAGTCGAGTCATCCACTCAGTTTCTCAGCATTATACTTACGAGTTTGGTTAGCATTGCCTAGATAAGAGAAAAGAAAGTGAAAAAAGAAATTTGGAAAAATGTTACGTATACGCCACCGAAATAGGTATATTCTTCTACGATCTATCTTTTGCTGGACCTTTGAATCCAGTTGACAAGTCGAGTCATCCACTCAGTTTCTCAGCATCCTACATACGAGTTTGGTTAGCATTGCCTAGATAAGAGAAAAGAAAGTGAAAAAAAGAAATTTGGAAAAATGTTACGTATACGCCACCGAAATAGGTATATTCTTCTAGGATCTATCTTCTGCTGGGTTATTGAATCCAGTTGACAAGTCGAGCCATTCACTCAGTTTCTCAGCATCCTACATACGAGTTTGGTTAGCATTGCCTAGATAAGAGAAAAGAAAGTGAAAAAAGAAATTTGGAAAAATGTTACGTATACGCCACCGAAATAGGTATATTCTTCTACGATCTTTCTTCTGCTGGACCTTTGAATCCAGTTGACAAGTCGAGCCATTCACTCAGTTTCTCAGCATCCTACATACGAGTTTGGTTAGCATTGCCTAGATAAGAGAAAAGAAAGTGAAAAAAGAAATTTGGAAAAATGTTACGTATACGCCACCGAAATAGGTATATTCTTCTACGATCTTTCTTCTGCTGGGCCATTGAATCCAGTTGACAAGTCGAGTCATCCACTCAGTTTCTCAGCATCCTACATACGAGTTTGGTTAGCATTGCCTAGATAAGAGAAAAGAAAGTGAAAAAAGAAATTTGGAAAAATGTTACGTATACGCCACCGAAATAGGTATATTCTTCTACGATCTTTCTTCTGCTGGACCTTTGAATCCAGTTGACAAGTCGAGTCATCCACTCAGTTTCTCAGCATCCTGCATACGAGTTTGGTTAGCATTGCCTAGATAAGAGAAAAGAATGTGAAAAAAGAAATTTGGAAAAATGTTACGTATGCGCCACCGAAATAGGTATATTCTTCTACGATCTTTCTTCTGCTGGGCCATTGAATCCAGTTGACAAGTCGAGTCATCCACTCAGTTTCTCAGCATCCTGCATACGAGTTTGGTTAGCATTGCCTAGATAAGAGAAAAGAATGTGAAAAAAGAAATTTGGAAAAATGTTACGTATGCGCCACCGAAATAGGTATATTCTTCTACGATCTTTCTTCTGCTGGGCCATTGAATCCAGTTGACAAGTCGAGTCATCCACTCAGTTTCTCAGCATTATACTTACGAGTTTGGTTAGCATTGCCTAGATAAGAGAAAAGAAAGTGAAAAAAGAAATTTGGAAAAATGTTACGTATACGCCACCGAAATAGGTATATTCTTCTACGATCTATCTTTTGCTGGACCTTTGAATCCAGTTGACAAGTCGAGTCATCCACTCAGTTTCTCAGCATCCTACTTACGAGTTTGGTTAGCATTGCCTAGATAAGAGAAAAGAAAGTGAAAAAAGAAATTTGGAAAAATGTTACGTATACGCCACCGAAATAGGTATATTCTTCTACGATCTATCTTCTGCTGGACCTTTGAATCCAGTTGACAAGTCGAGTCATCCACTCAGTTTCTCAGCATCCTACATACGAGTTTGGTTAGCATTGCCTAGATAAGAGAAAAGAAAGTGAAAAAAAGAAATTTGGAAAAATGTTACGTATACGCCACCGAAATAGGTATATTCTTCTACGATCTTTCTTCTGCTGTACCTTTGAATCCAGTTGACAAGTCGAGTCATCCAATCAGTTTCTCAGCATCCTACTTACGAGTTTGGTTAGCATTGTCTAGATAAAAGAAAAGAAAGTGAAAAAAAGAAATTTGGAAAAATGTTACGTATACGCCACCGAAATAGGTATATTCTTCTACGATCTATCTTCTGCTGGACCTTTGAATCCAGTTGACAAGTCGAGTCATCCACTCAGTTTCTCAGCATCCTACTTACGAGTTTGGTTAGCATTGCCTAGATAAGAGAAAAGAAAGTGAAAAAAGAAATTTGGAAAAATGTTACGTATACGCCACCGAAATAGGTATATTATTCTAGGATCTATCTTCTGCTGGGTTATTGAATCCAGTTGACAAGTCGAGCCATTCACTCAGTTTCTCAGCATCCTACATACGAGTTTGGTTAGCATTGCCTAGATAAGAGAAAAGAAAGTGAAAAAAAGAAATTTGGAAAAATGTTACGTATACGATACCGAAATAGGTATATTCTTCTACGATCTATCTTTTGCTGGACCTTTGAATCCAGTTGACAAGTCGAGTCATCCACTCAGTTTCTCAGCATCCTACATACGAGTTTGGTTAGCATTGCCTAGATAAGAGAAAAGAAAGTGAAAAAAGAAATTTGGAAAAATGTTACGTATATGCCACCGAAATAGGTATATTCTTCTACGATCTTTCTTCTGCTGGGCCATTGAATCCAGTTGACAAGTCGAGTCATCCACTCAGTTTCTCAGCATCCTACTTACGAGTTTGGTTAGCATTGCCTAGATAAGAGAAAAGAAAGTGAAAAAAGGAAATTTGGAAAAATGTTACGTATACGCCACCGAAATAGGTATATTCTTCTAGGATCTATCTTCTGCTGGGTTATTGAATCCAGTTGACAAGTCGAGCCATTCACTCAGTTTCTCAGCATCCTACATACGAGTTTGGTTAGCATTGCCTAGATAAGAGAAAAGAAAGTGAAAAAAAGAAATTTGGAAAAATGTTACGTATACGCCACCGAAATAGGTATATTCTTCTACGATCTATCTTTTGCTGGACCTTTGAATCCGGTTGACAAGTCGAGTCATGCACTCAGTTTCTCAGCATCCTACATACGAGTTTGGTTAGCATTGCCTAGATAAGAGAAAAGAAAGTGAAAAAAGAAATTTGGAAAAATGTTACGTATATGCCACCGAAATAGGTATATTCTTCTACGATCTATCTTCTGCTGGACCTTTGAATCCAGTTGACAAGTCGAGTCATCCACTCAGTTTCTCAGCATCCTGCATACGAGTTTGGTTAGCATTGCCTAGATAAGAGAAAAGAAAGTGAAAAAAGAAATTTGGAAAAATGTTACGTATACGCCACCGAAATAGGTATATTCTTCTACGATCTATCTTCTGCTGGACCTTTGAATCCAGTTGACAAGTCGAGTCATCCACTCAGTTTCTCAGCATCCTACATACGAGTTTGGTTAGCATTGCCTGGATAAGAGAAAAGAAAGTGAAAAAAGAAATTTGGAAAAATGTTACGTATACGCCACCGAAATAGGTATATTTTTCTACGATCTATCTTCTGCTGGACCTTTGAATCCAGTTGACAAGTCGAGTCATCCACTCAGTTTCTCAGCATCCTACATACGAGTTTGGTTAGCATTGCCTAGATAAGAGAAAAGAAAGTGAAAAAAGAAATTTGGAAAAATGTTACGTATACGCCACCGAAATAGGTATATTCTTCTAGGATCTATCTTCTGCTGGGTTATTGAATCCAGTTGACAAGTCGAGCCATTCACTCAGTTTCTCAGCATCCTACATACGAGTTTGGTTAGCATTGCCTAGATAAGAGAAAAGAAAGTGAAAAAAAGAAATTTGGAAAAATGTTACGTATATGCCACCGAAATAGGTATATTCTTCTACGATCTTTCTTCTGCTGGGCCATTGAATCCAGTTGACAAGTCGAGTCATCCACTCAGTTTCTCAGCATCCTACTTACGAGTTTGGTTAGCATTGCCTAGATAAGAGAAAAGAAAGTGAAAAAAAGAAATTTGGAAAAATGTTACGTATATGCCACCGAAATAGGTATATTCTTCTACGATCTTTCTTCTGCTGGACCTTTGAATCCAGTTGACAAGTCGAGTCATCCACTCAGTTTCTCAGCATCCTACATACGAGTTTGGTTAGCATTGCCTAGATAAGAGAAAAGAAAGTGAAAAAAAGAAATTTGGAAAAATGTTACGTATACGCCACCGAAATAGGTATATTCTTCTAGGATCTATCTTCTGCTGGGTTATTGAATCCAGTTGACAAGTCGAGCCATTCACTCAGTTTCTCAGCATCCTACATACGAGTTTGGTTAGCATTGCCTAGATAAGAGAAAAGAAAGTGAAAAAAAGAAATTTGGAAAAATGTTACGTATACGCCACCGAAATAGGTATATTTTTCTAGGATCTATCTTCTGCTGGGTTATTGAATCCAGTTGACAAGTCGAGCCATTCACTCAGTTTCTCAGCATCCTACATACGAGTTTGGTTAGCATTGCCTAGATAAGAGAAAAGAAAGTGAAAAAAGAAATTTGGAAAAATGTTACGTATATGCCACCGAAATAGGTATATTCTTCTACGATCTTTCTTCTGCTGGGCCATTGAATCCAGTTGACAAGTCGAGTCATCCACTCAGTTTCTCAGCATCCTACTTACGAGTTTGGTTAGCATTGCCTAGATAAGAGAAAAGAAAGTGAAAAAAGGAAATTTGGAAAAATGTTACGTATACGCCACCGAAATAGGTATATTCTTCTAGGATCTATCTTCTGCTGGGTTATTGAATCCAGTTGACAAGTCGAGCCATTCACTCAGTTTCTCAGCATCCTACATACGAGTTTGGTTAGCATTGCCTAGATAAGAGAAAAGAAAGTGAAAAAAAGAAATTTGGAAAAATGTTACGTATACGCCACCGAAATAGGTATATTCTTCTACGATCTATCTTTTGCTGGACCTTTGAATCCGGTTGACAAGTCGAGTCATGCACTCAGTTTCTCAGCATCCTACATACGAGTTTGGTTAGCATTGCCTAGATAAGAGAAAAGAAAGTGAAAAAAGAAATTTGGAAAAATGTTACGTATACGCCACCGAAATAGGTATATTCTTCTACGATCTATCTTCTGCTGGACCTTTGAATCCAGTTGACAAGTCGAGTCATCCACTCAGTTTCTCAGCATCCTGCATACGAGTTTGGTTAGCATTGCCTAGATAAGAGAAAAGAAAGTGAAAAAAGAAATTTGGAAAAATGTTACGTATACGCCACCGAAATAGGTATATTTTTCTACGATCTATCTTCTGCTGGACCTTTGAATCCAGTTGACAAGTCGAGTCATCCACTCAGTTTCTCAGCATTCTACTTACGAGTTTGGTTAGCATTGCCTAGATAAGAGAAAAGAAAGTGAAAAAAGAAATTTGGAAAAATGTTACGTATACGCCACCGAAATAGGTATATTTTTCTACGATCTATCTTCTGCTGGACCTTTGAATCCAGTTGACAAGTCGAGTCATCCACTCAGTTTCTCAGCATCCTACATACGAGTTTGGTTAGCATTGCCTAGATAAGAGAAAAGAAAGTGAAAAAAGAAATTTGGAAAAATTTTACGTATACGCCACCGAAATAGGTATATTCTTCTAGGATCTATCTTCTGCTGGGTTATTGAATCCAGTTGACAAGTCGAGCCATTCACTCAGTTTCTCAGCATCCTACATACGAGTTTGGTTAGCATTGCCTAGATAAGAGAAAAGAAAGTGAAAAAAAGAAATTTGGAAAAATGTTACGTATATGCCACCGAAATAGGTATATTCTTCTACGATCTTTCTTCTGCTGGGCCATTGAATCCAGTTGACAAGTCGAGTCATCCACTCAGTTTCTCAGCATCCTACTTACGAGTTTGGTTAGCATTGCCTAGATAAGAGAAAAGAAAGTGAAAAGAGAAATTTGGAAAAATGTTACGTATACGCCACCGAAATAGGTATATTCTTCTACGATCTTTCTTCTGCTGGACCTTTGAATCCAGTTGACAAGTCGAGTCATCCACTCAGTTTCTCAGCATCCTACATACGAGTTTGGTTAGCATTGCCTAGATAAGAGAAAAGAAAGTGAAAAAAAGAAATTTGGAAAAATGTTACGTATACGCCACCGAAATAGGTATATTCTTCTACGATCTATCTTTTGCTGGACCTTTGAATCCGGTTGACAAGTCGAGTCATGCACTCAGTTTCTCAGCATCCTACATACGAGTTTGGTTAGCATTGCCTAGATAAGAGAAAAGAAAGTGAAAAAAGAAATTTGGAAAAATGTTACGTATACGCCACCGAAATAGGTATATTCTTCTACGATCTATCTTCTGCTGGACCTTTGAATCCAGTTGACAAGTCGAGTCATCCACTCAGTTTCTCAGCATCCTACTTACGAGTTTGGTTAGCATTGCCTAGATAAGAGAAAAGAAAGTGAAAAAAGAAATTTGGAAAAACGTTACGTATACGCCACCGAAATAGGTATATTTTTCCACGATTTATCTTCTGCTGGACCTTTGAATCCAGTTGACAAGTCGAGTCATCCACTCAGTTTCTCAGCATCCTACATACGAGTTTGGTTAGCATTGTCTAGATAAGAGAAAAGAAAGTGAAAAAAGAAATTTGGAAAAATGTTACGTATACGCCACCGAAATAGGTATATTCTTCTACGATCTTTCTTCTGCTGTACCTTTGAATCCAGTTGACAAGTCGAGTCATCCACTCAGTTTCTCAGCATCCTACTTACGAGTTTGGTTAGCATTGCCTAGATAAGAGAAAAGAAAGTGAAAAAAGAAAGTTGGAAAAATGTTACGTATAGGCCACCGAAATAGGTATATTTTTCTACGATCTATCTTCTGCTGGACCTTTGAATCCAGTTGACAAGTCGAGTCATCCACTCAGTTTCTCAGCATCCTACATACGAGTTTGGTTAGCATTGTCTAGATAAGAGAAAAGAAAGTGAAAAAAGAAATTTGGAAAAATGTTACGTATACGCCACCGAAATAGGTATATTTTTCTAGGATCTATCTTCTGCTGGGTTATTGAATCCAGTTGACAAGTCGAGCCATTCACTCAGTTTCTCAGCATCCTACATACGAGTTTGGTTAGCATTGCCTAGATAAGAGAAAAGAAAGTGAAAAAAGAAATTTGGAAAAATGTTACGTATACGCCACCGAAATAGGTATATTCTTCTACGATCTATCTTCTGCTGGACCTTTGAATCCAGTTGACAAGTCGAGTCATCCACTCAGTTTCTCAGCATCCTACTTACGAGTTTGGTTAGCATTGCCTAGATAAGAGAAAAGAAAGTGAAAAAAGAAATTTGGAAAAACGTTACGTATACGCCACCGAAATAGGTATATTTTTCCACGATTTATCTTCTGCTGGACCTTTGAATCCAGTTGACAAGTCGAGTCATCCACTCAGTTTCTCAGCATCCTACATACGAGTTTGGTTAGCATTGTCTAGATAAGAGAAAAGAAAGTGAAAAAAGAAATTTGGAAAAATGTTACGTATACGCCACCGAAATAGGTATATTCTTCTACGATCTTTCTTCTGCTGTACCTTTGAATCCAGTTGACAAGTCGAGTCATCCACTCAGTTTCTCAGCATCCTACTTACGAGTTTGGTTAGCATTGCCTAGATAAGAGAAAAGAAAGTGAAAAAAGAAAGTTGGAAAAATGTTACGTATAGGCCACCGAAATAGGTATATTTTTCTACGATCTATCTTCTGCTGGACCTTTGAATCCAGTTGACAAGTCGAGTCATCCACTCAGTTTCTCAGCATCCTACATACGAGTTTGGTTAGCATTGTCTAGATAAGAGAAAAGAAAGTGAAAAAAGAAATTTGGAAAAATGTTACGTATACGCCACCGAAATAGGTATATTCTTCTACGATCTATCTTCTGCTGGACCTTTGAATCCAGTTGACAAGTCGAGTCATCCACTCAGTTTCTCAGCATCCTACTTACGAGTTTGGTTAGCATTGCCTTGATAAGAGAAAAGAAAGTGAAAAAAGAAATTTGGAAAAATGTTACGTATACGCCACCGAAATAGGTATATTCTTCTACGATCTATCTTCTGCTGGACCTTTGAATCCAGTTGACAAGTCGAGTCATCCACTCAGTTTCTCAGCATCCTACATACGAGTTTGGTTAGCATTGTCTAGATAAGAGAAAAGAAAGTGAAAAAAGAAATTTGGAAAAATGTTACGTATACGCCACCGAAATAGGTATATTTTTCTACGATCTATCTTCTGCTGGACCTTTGAATCCAGTTGACAAGTCGAGTCATCCACTCAGTTTCTCAGCATCCTACTTACGAGTTTGGTTAGCATTGCCTAGATAAGAGAAAAGAAAGTGAAAAAAGAAATTTGGAAAAATGTTACGTATACGCCACCGAAATAGGTATATTTTTCTACGATCTATCTTCTGCTGGTTAGCATTGCCTAGATAAAAGAAAAGAAAGTGAAAAAAAGAAATTTGGAAAAATGTTACGTATACGCCACCGAAATAGGTATATTCTTCTACGATCTATCTTTTGCTGGACCTTTGAATCCGGTTGACAAGTCGAGTCATGCACTCAGTTTCTCAGCATCCTACATACGAGTTTGGTTAGCATTGCCTAGATAAGAGAAAAGAAAGTGAAAAAAGAAATTTGGAAAAATGTTACGTATACGCCACCGAAATAGGTATATTCTTCTACGATCTATCTTCTGCTGTACCTTTGAATCCAGTTGACAAGTCGAGTCATCCACTCAGTTTCTCAGCATCCTACTTACGAGTTTGGT
Organism: Xylota sylvarum; assembly: GCA_905220385.1. NCBI lineage: Eukaryota > Metazoa > Arthropoda > Insecta > Diptera > Syrphidae > Xylota > Xylota sylvarum. The sequence goes on from LR999958.1 coordinate 25,095,077, forward strand.
TAGCATTGCCTAGATAAGAGAAAAGAAAGTGAAAAAAGAAATTTGGAAAAATGTTATGTATACGCCACCGAAATAGCTATATTTTTCTACGATCTATCTTCTGCTGGACCTTTGAATCCAGTTGACAAGTCGAGTCATCCACTCAGTTTCTCAGCATCCTACATACGAGTTTGGTTAGCATTGTCTAGATAAGAGAAAAGAAAGTGAAAAAAGAAATTTGGAAAAATGTTACGTATACGCCACCGAAATAGGTATATTCTTCTACGATCTATCTTCTGCTGGACCTTGGAATCCAGTTGACAAGTCGAGTCATCCACTCAGTTTCTCAGCATCCTACTTACGAGTTTGGTTAGCATTGCCTAGATAAGAGAAAAGAAAGTGAAAAAAGAAATTTGGAAAAATGTTACGTATACGCCACCGAAATAGGTATATTTTTCTACGATCTATCTTCTGCTGGACCTTTGAATCCAGTTGACAAGTCGAGTCATCCACTCAGTTTCTCAGCATCCTACTTACGAGTTTGGTTAGCATTGCCTAGATAAAAGAAAAGAAAGTGAAAAAAAGAAATTTGGAAAAATGTTACGTATACGCCACCGAAATAGGTATATTCTTCTACGATCTATCTTCTGCTGGACCTTGGAATCCAGTTGACAAGTCGAGTCATCCACTCAGTTTCTCAGCATCCTACATACGAGTTTGGTTAGCATTGTCTAGATAAGAGAAAAGAAAGTGAAAAAAGAAATTTGGAAAAATGTTACGTATACGCCACCGAAATAGGTATATTCTTCTACGATCTTTCTTCTGCTGTACCTTTGAATCCAGTTGACAAGTCGAGTCATCCACTCAGTTTCTCAGCATCCTACTTACGAGTTTGGTTAGCATTGCCTAGATAAAAGAAAAGAAAGTGAAAAAAAGAAATTTGGAAAAATGTTACGTATACGCCACCGAAATAGGTATATTCTTCTAGGATCTATCTTCTGCTGGGTTATTGAATCCAGTTGACAAGTCGAGCCATTCACTCAGTTTCTCAGCATCCTACATACGAGTTTGGTTAGCATTGCCTAGATAAGAGAAAAGAAAGTGAAAAAAGAAATTTGGAAAAATGTTACGTATACGCCACCGAAATAGGTATATTCTTCTACGATCTTTCTTCTGCTGTACCTTTGAATCCAGTTGACAAGTCGAGTCATCCACTCAGTTTCTCAGCATCCTACTTACGAGTTTGGTTAGCATTGCCTAGATAAAAGAAAAGAAAGTGAAAAAAAGAAATTTGGAAAAATGTTACGTATACGCCACCGAAATAGGTATATTCTTCTACGATCTATCTTCTGCTGGACCTTTGAATCCAGTTGACAAGTCGAGTCATCCACTCAGTTTCTCAGCATCCTACTTACGAGTTTGGTTAGCATTGCCTAGATAAGAGAAAAGAAAGTGAAAAAAGAAATTTGGAAAAATGTTACGTATGCGCCACCGAAATAGGTATATTCTTCTACGATCTATCTTCTGCTGGACCTTTGAATCCAGTTGACAAGTCGAGTCATCCACTCAGTTTCTCAGCATCCTACATACGAGTTTGGTTAGCATTGTCTAGATAAGAGAAAAGAAAGTGAAAAAAGAAATTTTGAAAAATGTTACGTATACGCCACCGAAATAGGTATATTTTTCTACGATCTATCTTCTGCTGGACCTTTGAATCCAGTTGACAAGTCGAGTCATCCACTCAGTTTCTCAGCATCCTACTTACGAGTTTGGTTAGCATTGCCTGGATAAGAGAAAAGAAAGTGAAAAAAGAAATTTGGAAAAATGTTACGTATACGCCACCGAAATAGGTATATTTTTCTACGATCTATCTTCTGCTGGACCTTTGAATCCAGTTGACAAGTCGAGTCATCCACTCAGTTTCTCAGCATCCTACATACGAGTTTGGTTAGCATTGTCTAGATAAGAGAAAAGAAAGTGAAAAAAGAAATTTGGAAAAATGTTACGTATACGCCACCGAAATAGGTATATTCTTCTACGATCTATCTTTTGCTGGACCTTTGAATCCGCTTGACAAGTCGAGTCATGCACTCAGTTTCTCAGCATCCTACATACGAGTTTGGTTAGCATTGCCTAGATAAGAGAAAAGAAAGTGAAAAAAGAAATTTGGAAAAATGTTACGTATACGCCACCGAAATAGGTATATTTTTCTACGATCTATCTTCTGCTGGACCTTAGAATCCAGTTGACAAGTCGAGTCATCCACTCAGTTTCTCAGCATCCTACATACGAGTTTGGTTAGCATTGTCTAGATAAGAGAAAAGAAAGTGAAAAAAAGAAATTTGGAAAAATGTTACGTATACGCCACCGAAATAGGTATATTCTTCTACGATCTTTCTTCTGCTGTACCTTTGAATCCAGTTGACAAGTCGAGTCATCCACTCAGTTTCTCAGCATCCTACTTACGAGTTTGGTTAGCATTGCCTAGATAAAAGAAAAGAAAGTGAAAAAAAGAAATTTGGAAAAATGTTACGTATACGCCACCGAAATAGGTATATTCTTCTACGATCTATCTTTTGCTGGACCTTTGAATCCGGTTGACAAGTCGAGTCATGCACTCAGTTTCTCAGCATCCTACATACGAGTTTGGTTAGCATTGCCTAGATAAGAGAAAAGAAAGTGAAAAAAGAAATTTGGAAAAATGTTACGTATACGCCACCGAAATAGGTATATTCTTCTACGATCTTTCTTCTGCTGTACCTTTGAATCCAGTTGACAAGTCGAGTCATCCACTCAGTTTCTCAGCATCCTACTTACGAGTTTGGTTAGCATTGCCTAGATAAGAGAAAAGAAAGTGAAAAAAAGAAATTTGGAAAAATGTTACGTATACGCCACCGAAATAGGTATATTCTTCTACGATCTTTCTTCTGCTGTACCTTTGAATCCAGTTGACAAGTCGAGTCATCCACTCAGTTTCTCAGCATCCTACTTACGAGTTTGGTTAGCATTGCCTAGATAAAAGAAAAGAAAGTGAAAAAAAGAAATTTGGAAAAATGTTACGTATACGCCACCGAAATAGGTATATTCTTCTACGATCTATCTTCTGCTGGACCTTTGAATCCAGTTGACAAGTCGAGTCATCCACTCAGTTTCTCAGCATCCTACATACGAGTTTGGTTAGCATTGCCTAGATAAGAGAAAAGAAAGTGAAAAAAGAAATTTGGAAAAATGTTACGTATACGCCACCGAAATAGGTATATTTTTCTACGATCTATCTTCTGCTGGACCTTTGAATCCAGTTGACAAGTCGAGTCATCCACTCAGTTTCTCAGCATCCTACTTACGAGTTTGGTTAGCATTGCCTAGATAAGAGAAAAGAAAGTGAAAAAAGAAATTTGGAAAAATGTTACGTATACGCCACCGAAATAGGTATATTCTTCTACGATCTTTCTTCTGCTGTACCTTTGAATCCAGTTGACAAGTCGAGTCATCCACTCAGTTTCTCAGCATCCTACTTACGAGTTTGGTTAGCATTGCCTAGATAAGAGAAAAGAAAGTGAAAAAAAGAAATTTGGAAAAATGTTACGTATACGCCACCGAAATAGGTATATTCTTCTACGATCTTTCTTCTGCTGTACCTTTGAATCCAGTTGACAAGTCGAGTCATCCACTCAGTTTCTCAGCATCCTACTTACGAGTTTGGTTAGCATTGCCTAGATAAAAGAAAAGAAAGTGAAAAAAAGAAATTTGGAAAAATGTTACGTATACGCCACCGAAATAGGTATATTCTTCTACGATCTATCTTCTGCTGGACCTTTGAATCCAGTTGACAAGTCGAGTCATCCACTCAGTTTCTCAGCATCCTACATACGAGTTTGGTTAGCATTGCCTAGATAAGAGAAAAGAAAGTGAAAAAAGAAATTTGGAAAAATGTTACGTATACGCCACCGAAATAGGTATATTCTTCTACGATCTTTCTTCTGCTGTACCTTTGAATCCAGTTGACAAGTCGAGTCATCCACTCAGTTTCTCAGCATCCTACTTACGAGTTTGGTTAGCATTGCCTAGATAAAAGAAAAAAAAGTGAAAAAAAGAAATTTGGAAAAATGTTACGTATACGCCACCGAAATAGGTATATTCTTCTACGATCTTTCTTCTGCTGTACCTTTGAATCCAGTTGACAAGTCGAGTCATCCACTCAGTTTCTCAGCATCCTACTTACGAGTTTGGTTAGCATTGCCTAGATAAGAGAAAAGAAAGTGAAAAAAAGAAATTTGGAAAAATGTTACGTATACGCCACCGAAATAGGTATATTCTTCTACGATCTTTCTTCTGCTGTACCTTTGAATCCAGTTGACAAGTCGAGTCATCCACTCAGTTTCTCAGCATCCTACTTACGAGTTTGGTTAGCATTGCCTAGATAAAAGAAAAGAAAGTGAAAAAAAGAAATTTGGAAAAATGTTACGTATACGCCACCGAAATAGGTATATTCTTCTACGATCTATCTTCTGCTGGACCTTTGAATCCAGTTGACAAGTCGAGTCATCCACTCAGTTTCTCAGCATCCTACATACGAGTTTGGTTAGCATTGCCTAGATAAGAGAAAAGAAAGTGAAAAAAAGAATTTTGGAAAAATGTTACGTATACGCCACCGAAATAGGTATATTCTTCTACGATCTTTCTTCTGCTGTACCTTTGAATCCAGTTGACAAGTCGAGTCATCCACTCAGTTTCTCAGCATCCTACATACGAGTTTGGTTAGCATTGCCTAGATAAGAGAAAAGAAAGTGAAAAAAGAAATTTGGAAAAATGTTACGTATACGCCACCGAAATAGGTATATTCTTCTACGATCTATCTTCTGCTGGACCTTTGAATCCAGTTGACAAGTTGAGTCATCCACTCAGTTTCTCAGCATCCTGCATACGAGTTTGGTTAGCATTGCCTAGATAAGAGAAAAGAAAGTGAAAAAAGAAATTTGGAAAAATGTTACGTATGCGCCACCGAAATAGGTATATTCTTCTACGATCTATCTTCTGCTGGACCTTTGAATCCAGTTGACAAGTCGAGCCATCCACTCAGTTTCTCAGCATCCTACATACGAGTTTGGTTAGCATTGCCTAGATAAGAGAAAAGAAAGTGAAAAAAAGAAATTTGGAAAAATGTTACGTATACGCCACCGAAATAGGTATATTCTTCTACGATCTTTCTTCTGCTGTACCTTTGAATCCAGTTGACAAGTCGAGTCATCCACTCAGTTTCTCAGCATCCTACATACGAGTTTGGTTAGCATTGCCTAGATAAGAGAAAAGAAAGTGAAAAAAGAAATTTGGAAAAATGTTACGTATACGCCACCGAAATAGGTATATTCTTCTACGATCTTTCTTCTGCTGTACCTTTGAATCCAGTTGACAAGTCGAGTCATCCACTCAGTTTCTCAGCATCCTACATACGAGTTTGGTTAGCATTGCCTAGATAAGAGAAAAGAAAGTGAAAAAAAGAAATTTGGAAAAATGTTACGTATACGCCACCGAAATAGGTATATTCTTCTACGATCTTTCTTCTGCTGTACCTTTGAATCCAGTTGACAAGTCGAGTCATCCACTCAGTTTCTCAGCATCCTACTTACGAGTTTGGTTAGCATTGCCTAGATAAAAGAAAAGAAAGTGAAAAAAAGAAATTTGGAAAAATGTTACGTATACGCCACCGAAATAGGTATATTCTTCTACGATCTATCTTCTGCTGGACCTTTGAATCCAGTTGACAAGTCGAGTCATCCACTCAGTTTCTCAGCATCCTACATACGAGTTTGGTTAGCATTGCCTAGATAAGAGAAAAGAAAGTGAAAAAAGAAATTTGGAAAAATGTTACGTATGCGCCACCGAAATAGGTATATTCTTCTACGATCTATCTTCTGCTGGACCTTTGAATCCAGTTGACAAGTTGAGTCATCCACTCAGTTTCTCAGCATCCTGCATACGAGTTTGGTTAGCATTGCCTAGATAAGAGAAAAGAAAGTGAAAAAAGAAATTTGGAAAAATGTTACGTATGCGCCACCGAAATAGGTATATTCTTCTACGATCTTTCTTCTGCTGTACCTTTGAATCCAGTTGACAAGTCGAGTCATCCACTCAGTTTCTCAGCATCCTACTTACGAGTTTGGTTAGCATTGCCTAGATAAAAGAAAAGAAAGTGAAAAAAAGAAATTTGGAAAAATGTTACGTATACGCCACCGAAATAGGTATATTCTTCTACGATCTTTCTTCTGCTGTACTTTGAATCCAGTTGACAAGTCGAGTCATCCACTCAGTTTCTCAGCATCCTACATACGAGTTTGGTTAGCATTGCCTAGATAAGAGAAAAGAAAGTGAAAAAAGAAATTTTAAAAAATGTTACGTATACGCCACCGAAATAGGTATATTCTTCTAGGATCTATCTTCTGCTGGGTTATTGAATCCAGTTGACAAGTCGAGCCATTCACTCAGTTTCTCAGCATCCTACATACGAGTTTGGTTAGCATTGCCTAGATAAGAGAAAAGAAAGTGAAAAAAGAAATTTGGAAAAATGTTACGTATACGCCACCGAAATAGGTATATTCTTCTACGATCTATCTTTTGCTGGACCTTTGAATCCGGTTGACAAGTCGAGTCATCCACTTAGTTTCCCAGCATCCTACATACGAGTTTGGTTAGCATTGCCTAGATAAGAGAAAAGAAAGTGAAAAAAGAAATTTGGAAAAATGTTACGTATACGCCACCGAAATAGGTATATTCTTCTACGATCTTTCTTCTGCTGTACCTTTGAATCCAGTTGACAAGTCGAGTCATCCACTCAGTTTCTCAGCATCCTACTTACGAGTTTGGTTAGCATTGCCTAGATAAAAGAAAAGAAAGTGAAAAAAAGAAATTTGGAAAAATGTTACGTATACGCCACCGAAATAGGTATATTCTTCTACGATCTTTCTTCTGCTGTACTTTGAATCCAGTTGACAAGTCGAGTCATCCACTCAGTTTCTCAGCATCCTACATACGAGTTTGGTTAGCATTGCCTAGATAAGAGAAAAGAAAGTGAAAAAAGAAATTTTAAAAAATGTTACGTATACGCCACCGAAATAGGTATATTCTTCTAGGATCTATCTTCTGCTGGGTTATTGAATCCAGTTGACAAGTCGAGCCATTCACTCAGTTTCTCAGCATCCTACATACGAGTTTGGTTAGCATTGCCTAGATAAGAGAAAAGAAAGTGAAAAAAGAAATTTGGAAAAATGTTACGTATACGCCACCGAAATAGGTATATTCTTCTACGATCTATCTTTTGCTGGACCTTTGAATCCGGTTGACAAGTCGAGTCATCCACTTAGTTTCCCAGCATCCTACATACGAGTTTGGTTAGCATTGCCTAGATAAGAGAAAAGAAAGTGAAAAAAGAAATTTGGAAAAATGTTACGTATACGCCACCGAAATAGGTATATTCTTCTACGATCTTTCTTCTGCTGTACCTTTGAATCCAGTTGACAAGTCGAGTCATCCACTCAGTTTCTCAGCATCCTACATACGAGTTTGGTTAGCATTGCCTAGATAAGAGAAAAGAAAGTGAAAAAAGAAATTTGGAAAAATGTTACGTATACGCCACCGAAATAGGTATATTCTTCTAGGATCTATCTTCTGCTGGGTTATTGAATCCAGTTGACAAGTCGAGCCATTCACTCAGTTTCTCAGCATCCTACATACGAGTTTGGTTAGCATTGCCTAGATAAGAGAAAAGAAAGTGAAAAAAGAAATTTGGAAAAATGTTACGTATACGCCACCGAAATAGGTATATTCTTCTACGATCTATCTTTTGCTGGACCTTTGAATCCGGTTGACAAGTCGAGTCATCCACTTAGTTTCCCAGCATCCTACATACGAGTTTGGTTAGCATTGCCTAGATAAGAGAAAAGAAAGTGAAAAAAAGAAATTTGGAAAAATGTTACGTATACGCCACCGAAATAGGTATATTCTTCTACGATCTTTCTTCTGCTGGACCTTTGAATCCAGTTGACAAGTCGAGTCATCCACTCAGTTTCTCAGCATCCTACATACGAGTTTGGTTAGCATTGCCTAGATAAGAGAAAAGAAAGTGAAAAAAGAAATTTGGAAAAATGTTACGTATACGCCACCGAAATAGGTATATTCTTCTACGATCTTTCTTCTGCTGGACCTTTGAATCCAGTTGACAAGTCGAGTCATCCACTCAGTTTCTCAGCATCCTACATACGAGTTTGGTTAGCATTGCCTAGATAAGAGAAAAGAAAGTGAAAAAAGAAATTTGGAAAAATGTTACGTATACGCCACCGAAATAGGTATATTCTTCTACGATCTTTCTTCTGCTGGACCTTTGAATCCAGTTGACAAGTCGAGTCATCCACTCAGTTTCTCAGCATCCTACATACGAGTTTGGTTAGCATTGCCTAGATAAGAGAAAAGAAAGTGAAAAAAAGAAATTTGGAAAAATGTTACGTATACGCCACCGAAATAGGTATATTCTTCTACGATCTTTCTTCTGCTGGACCTTTGAATCCAGTTGACAAGTCGAGTCATCCACTTAGTTTCTCAGCATCCTACATACGAGTTTGGTTAGCATTGCCTAGATAAGAGAAAAGAAAGTGAAAAAAGAAATTTGGAAAAATGTTACGTATACGCCGCCGAAATAGGTATATTCTTCTACGATCTTTCTTCTGCTGGACCTTTGAATCCAGTTGACAAGTCGAGTCATCCACTCAGTTTCTCAGCATCCTGCATACGAGTTTGGTTAGCATTGCCTAGATAAAAGAAAAGAAAGTGAAAAAAAGAAATTTGGAAAAATGTTACGTATACGCCACCGAAATAGGTATATTCTTCTACGATCTTTCTTCTGCTGGACCTTTGAATCCAGTTGACAAGTCGAGTCATCCACTCAGTTTCTCAGCATCCTACATACGAGTTTGGTTAGCATTGCCTAGATAAGAGAAAAGAAAGTGAAAAAAGAAATTTGGAAAAATGTTACGTATACGCCACCGAAATAGGTATATTCTTCTACGATCTATCTTTTGCTGGACCTTTGAATCCGGTTGACAAGTCGAGTCATCCACTCAGTTTCTCAGCATCCTACATACGAGTTTGGTTAGCATTGCCTAGATAAGAGAAAAGAAAGTGAAAAAAAGAAATTTGGAAAAATGTTACGTATACGCCACCGAAATAGGTATATTCTTCTACGATCTTTCTTCTGCTGGACCTTTGAATCCAGTTGACAAGTCGAGTCATCCACTCAGTTTCTCAGCATCCTACATACGAGTTTGGTTAGCATTGCCTAGATAAAAGAAAAGAAAGTGAAAAAAAGAAATTTGGAAAAATGTTACGTATACGCCACCGAAATAGGTATATTCTTCTACGATCTTTCTTCTGCTGGACCTTTGAATCCAGTTGACAAGTCGAGTCATCCACTTAGTTTCTCAGCATCCTACATACGAGTTTGGTTAGCATTGCCTAGATAAGAGAAAAGAAAGTGAAAAAAGAAATTTGGAAAAATGTTACGTATACGCCGCCGAAATAGGTATATTCTTCTACGATCTTTCTTCTGCTGGACCTTTGAATCCAGTTGACAAGTCGAGTCATCCACTCAGTTTCTCAGCATCCTACATACGAGTTTGGTTAGCATTGCCTAGATAAAAGAAAAGAAAGTGAAAAAAAGAAATTTGGAAAAATGTTACGTATACGCCACCGAAATAGGTATATTCTTCTACGATCTATCTTTTGCTGGACCTTTGAATCCGGTTGACAAGTCGAGTCATCCACTCAGTTTCTCAGCATCCTACATACGAGTTTGGTTAGCATTGCCTAGATAAGAGAAAAGAAAGTGAAAAAAAGAAATTTGGAAAAATGTTACGTATACGCCACCGAAATAGGTATATTCTTCTACGATCTTTCTTCTGCTGGACCTTTGAATCCAGTTGACAAGTCGAGTCATCCACTCAGTTTCTCAGCATCCTACATACGAGTTTGGTTAGCATTGCCTAGATAAGAGAAAAGAAAGTGAAAAAAGAAATTTGGAAAAATGTTACGTATACGCCACCGAAATAGGTATATTCTTCTACGATCTTTCTTCTGCTGGACCTTTGAATCCAGTTGACAAGTCGAGTCATCCACTCAGTTTCTCAGCATCCTACATACGAGTTTGGTTAGCATTGCCTAGATAAGAGAAAAGAAAGTGAAAAAAGAAATTTGGAAAAATGTTACGTATACGCCACCGAAATAGGTATATTCTTCTACGATCTTTCTTCTGCTGGACCTTTGAATCCAGTTGACAAGTCGAGTCATCCACTCAGTTTCTCAGCATCCTACATACGAGTTTGGTTAGCATTGCCTAGATAAGAGAAAAGAAAGTGAAAAAAGAAATTTGGAAAAATGTTACGTATACGCCACCGAAATAGGTATATTCTTCTACGATCTTTCTTCTGCTGGACCCTTGAATCCAGTTGACAAGTCGAGTCATCCACTCAGTTTCTCAGCATCCTACATACGAGTTTGGTTAGCATTGCCTAGATAAAAGAAAAGAAAGTGAAAAAAAGAAATTTGGAAAAATGTTACGTATACGCCACCGAAATAGGTATATTCTTCTACGATCTTTCTTCTGCTGGACCTTTGAATCCAGTTGACAAGTCGAGTCATCCACTCAGTTTCTCAGCATCCTACATACGAGTTTGGTTAGCATTGCCTAGATAAGAGAAAAGAAAGTGAAAAAAGAAATTTGGAAAAATGTTACGTATACGCCGCCGAAATAGGTATATTCTTCTACGATCTTTCTTCTGCTGGACCTTTGAATCCAGTTGACAAGTCGAGTCATCCACTCAGTTTCTCAGCATCCTACATACGAGTTTGGTTAGCATTGCCTAGATGAAAGAAAAGAAAGTGAAAAAAAGAAATTTGGAAAAATGTTACGTATACGCCACCGAAATAGGTATATTCTTCTACGATCTTTCTTCTGCTGGACCTTTGAATCCAGTTGACAAGTCGAGTCATCCACTCAGTTTCTCAGCATCCTACATACGAGTTTGGTTAGCATTGCCTAGATAAGAGAAAAGAAAGTGAAAAAAGAAATTTGGAAAAATGTTACGTATACGCCACCGAAATAGGTATATTCTTCTACGATCTATCTTCTGCTGGGTTATTGAATCCAGTTGACAAGTCGAGCCATTCACTCAGTTTCTCAGCATCCTACATACGAGTTTGGTTAGCATTGCCTAGATAAGAGAAAAGAAAGTGAAAAAAGAAATTTGGAAAAATGTTACGTATACGCCACCGAAATAGGTATATTCTTCTACGATCTATCTTTTGCTGGACCTTTGAATCCGGTTGACAAGTCGAGTCATCCACTCAGTTTCTCAGCATCCTACATACGAGTTTGGTTAGCATTGCCTAGATAAGAGAAAAGAAAGTGAAAAAAAGAAATTTGGAAAAATGTTACGTATACGCCACCGAAATAGGTATATTCTTCTACGATCTTTCTTCTGCTGGACCTTTGAATCCAGTTGACAAGTCGAGTCATCCACTCAGTTTCTCAGCATCCTACATACGAGTTTGGTTAGCATTGCCTAGATAAGAGAAAAGAAAGTGAAAAAAGAAATTTGGAAAAATGTTACGTATACGCCACCGAAATAGGTATATTCTTCTACGATCTATCTTCTGCTGGACCTTTGAATCCGGTTGACAAGTCGAGTCATCCACTCAGTTTCTCAGCATCCTACATACGAGTTTGGTTAGCATTGCCTAGATAAGAGAAAAGAAAGTGAAAAAAGAAATTTGGAAAAATGTTACGTATACGCCACCGAAATAGGTATATTCTTCTACGATCTATCTTCTGCTGGACCTTTGAATCCGGTTGACAAGTCGAGTCATCCACTCAGTTTCTCAGCATCCTACATACGAGTTTGGTTAGCATTGCCTAGATAAGAGAAAAGAAAGTGAAAAAAAGAAATTTGGAAAAATGTTACGTATACGCCACCGAAATAGGTATATTCTTCTACGATCTATCTTTTGCTGGACCTTTGAATCCGGTTGACAAGTCGAGTCATCCACTCAGTTTCTCAGCATCCTACATACGAGTTTGGTTAGCATTGCCTAGATAAGAGAAAAGAAAGTGAAAAAAGAAATTTGGAAAAATGTTACGTATACGCCACCGAAATAGGTATATTCTTCTACGATCTATCTTCTGCTGGACCTTTGAATCCAGTTGACAAGTCGAGTCATCCACTCAGTTTCTCAGCATCCTACATACGAGTTTGGTTAGCATTGCCTAGATAAGAGAAAAGAAAGTGAAAAAAGAAATTTGGAAAAATGTTACGTATACGCCACCGAAATAGGTATATTCTTCTACGATCTATCTTCTGCTGGACCTTTGAATCCAGTTGACAAGTCGAGTCATCCACTCAGTTTCTCAGCATCCTACTTACGAGTTTGGTTAGCATTGCCTAGATAAGAGAAAAGAAAGTGAAAAAAGAAATTTGGAAAAATGTTACGTATACGCCACCGAAATAGGTATATTCTTCTACGATCTATCTTCTGCTGGACCTTTGAATCCAGTTGACAAGTCGAGTCATCCACTCAGTTTCTCAGCATCCTACATACGAGTTTGGTTAGCATTGCCTAGATAAGAGAAAAGAAAGTGAAAAAAGAAATTTGGAAAAATGTTACGTATACGCCACCGAAATAGGTATATTCTTCTACGATCTTTTTTCTGCTGGGCCATTGAATCCAGTTGACAAGTCGAGTCATCCACTCAGTTTCTCAGCATCCTACTTACGAGTTTGGTTAGCATTGCCTAGATAAGAGAAAAGAAAGTGAAAAAAGAAATTTGGAAAAATGTTACGTATACGCCACCGAAATAGGTATATTTTTCTACGATCTATCTTCTGCTGGACCTTTGAATCCGGTTGACAAGTCGAGTCATCCACTCAGTTTCTCAGCATCCTACATACGAGTTTGGTTAGCATTGCCTAGATAAGATAAAAGAAAGTGAAAAAAAGAAATTTGGAAAAATGTTACGTATACGCCACCGAAATAGGTATATTCTTCTACGATCTTTCTTCTGCTGTACCTTTGAATCCAGTTGACAAGTCGAGTCATCCACTCAGTTTCTCAGCATCCTACTTACGAGTTTGGTTAGCATTGCCTAGATAAAAGAAAAGAAAGTGAAAAAAAGAAATTTGGAAAAATGTTACGTATACGCCACCGAAATAGGTATATTCTTCTACGATCTATCTTCTGCTGGACCTTTGAATCCAGTTGACAAGTCGAGTCATCCACTCAGTTTGTCAGCATCCTACATACGAGTTTGGTTAGCATTGCCTAGATAAGAGAAAAGAAAGTGAAAAAAAGAATTTTGGAAAAATGTTACGTATACGCCACCGAAATAGGTATATTCTTCTACGATCTTTCTTCTGCTGTACCTTTGAATCCAGTTGACAGGTCGAGTCATCCACTCAGTTTCTCAGCATCCTACATACGAGTTTGGTTAGCATTGCCTAGATAAGAGAAAAGAAAGTGAAAAAAGAAATTTGGAAAAATGTTACGTATACGCCACCGAAATAGGTATATTCTTCTACGATCTATCTTCTGCTGGACCTTTGAATCCAGTTGACAAGTCGAGTCATCCACTCAGTTTCTCAGCATCCTGCATACGAGTTTGGTTAGCATTGCCTAGATAAGAGAAAAGAAAGTGAAAAAAGAAATTTGGAAAAATGTTACGTATACGCCACCGAAATAGGTATATTCTTCTCCGATCTATCTTCTGCTGGACCTTTGAATCCAGTTGACAAGTCGAGTCATCCACTCAGTTTCTCAGCATCCTACATACGAGTTTGGTTAGCATTGCCTAGATAAGAGAAAAGAAAGTGAAAAAAGAAATTTGGAAAAATGTTACGTATACGCCACCGAAATAGGTATATTCTTCTACGATCTATCTTCTGCTGGACCTTTGAATCCAGTTGACAAGTCGAGTCATCCACTCAGTTTCTCAGCATCCTACATACGAGTTTGGTTAGCATTGCCTAGATAAGAGAAAAGAAAGTGAAAAAAAGAATTTTGGAAAAATGTTGCGTATACGCCACCGAAATAGGTATATTCTTCTACGATCTTTCTTCTGCTGGGCCATTGAATCCAGTTGACAAGTCGAGTCATCCACTCAGTTTCTCAGCATCCTACATACGAGTTTGGTTAGCATTGCCTAGATAAGAGAAAAGAAAGTGAAAAAAAGAATTTTGGAAAAATGTTACGTATACGCCACCGAAATAGGTATATTCTTCTACGATCTTTCTTCTGCTGTACCTTTGAATCCAGTTGACAAGTCGAGCCATCCACTCAGTTTCTCAGCATCCTACTTACGAGTTTGGTTAGCATTGCCTAGATAAGAGAAAAGAAAGTGAAAAAAAGAAATTTGGAAAAATGTTACGTATACGCCACCGAAATAGGTATATTCTTCTACGATCTTTCTTCTGCTGTACCTTTGAATCCAGTTGACAAGTCGAGTCATCCACTCAGTTTCTCAGCATCCTACATACGAGTTTGGTTAGCATTGCCTAGATAAGAGAAAAGAAAGTGAAAAAAGAAATTTGGAAAAATGTTACGTATACGCCACCGAAATAGGTATATTCTTCTACGATCTATCTTCTGCTGGACCTTTGAATCCAGTTGACAAGTCGAGTCATCCACTCAGTTTCTCAGCATCCTGCATACGAGTTTGGTTAGCATTGCCTAGATAAGAGAAAAGAAAGTGAAAAAAGAAATTTGGAAAAATGTTACGTATGCGCCACCGAAATAGGTATATTCTTCTACGATCTATCTTCTGCTGGACCTTTGAATCCAGTTGACAAGTCGAGCCATCCACTCAGTTTCTCAGCATCCTACATACGAGTTTGGTTAGCATTGCCTAGATAAGAGAAAAGAAAGTGAAAAAAAGAAATTTGGAAAAATGTTACGTATACGCCACCGAAATAGGTATATTCTTCTACGATCTTTCTTCTGCTGTACCTTTGAATCCAGTTGACAAGTCGAGTCATCCACTCAGTTTCTCAGCATCCTACTTACGAGTTTGGTTAGCATTGCCTAGATAAAAGAAAAGAAAGTGAAAAAAAGAAATTTGGAAAAATGTTACGT
Source organism: Xylota sylvarum (assembly GCA_905220385.1). Lineage (NCBI taxonomy): Eukaryota > Metazoa > Arthropoda > Insecta > Diptera > Syrphidae > Xylota > Xylota sylvarum. Next base: position 25,110,221 of record LR999958.1, read on the forward strand.
ATACGCCACCGAAATAGGTATATTCTTCTACGATCTTTCTTCTGCTGTACCTTTGAATCCAGTTGACAAGTCGAGTCATCCACTCAGTTTCTCAGCATCCTACATACGAGTTTGGTTAGCATTGCCTAGATAAGAGAAAAGAAAGTGAAAAAAGAAATTTGGAAAAATGTTACGTATACGCCACCGAAATAGGTATATTCTTCTACGATCTATCTTCTGCTGGACCTTTGAATCCAGTTGACAAGTCGAGCCATCCACTCAGTTTCTCAGCATCCTACATACGAGTTTGGTTAGCATTGCCTAGATAAGAGAAAAGAAAGTGAAAAAAAGAAATTTGGAAAAATGTTACGTATACGCCACCGAAATAGGTATATTCTTCTACGATCTATCTTCTGCTGTACCTTTGAATCCAGTTGACAAGTCGAGTCATCCACTCAGTTTCTCAGCATCCTACATACGAGTTTGGTTAGCATTGCCTAGATAAGAGAAAAGAAAGTGAAAAAAAGAAATTTGGAAAAATGTTACGTATACGCCACCGAAATAGGTATATTCTTCTAGGATCTATCTTCTGCTGGGTTATTGAATCCAGTTGACAAGTCGAGCCATTCACTCAGTTTCTCAGCATCCTACATACGAGTTTGGTTAGCATTGCCTAGATAAGAGAAAAGAAAGTGAAAAAAAGAAATTTGGAAAAATGTTACGTATACGCCACCGAAATAGGTATATTCTTCTACGATCTATCTTCTGCTGGGTTATTGAATCCAGTTGACAAGTCGAGCCATTCACTCAGTTTCTCAGCATCCTACATACGAGTTTGGTTAGCATTGCCTAAATAAGAGAAAAGAAAGTGAAAAAAAGAAATTTGGAAAAATGTTACGTATACGCCACCGAAATAGGTATATTCTTCTACGATCTATCTTTTGCTGGACCTTTGAATCCAGTTGACAAGTCGAGTCATCCACTCAGTTTCTCAGCATCCTACATACGAGTTTGGTTAGCATTGCCTAGATAAGAGAAAAGAAAGTGAAAAAAGAAATTTGGAAAAATGTTACGTATACGCCACCGAAATAGGTATATTCTTCTACGATCTTTCTTCTGCTGGGCCATTGAATCCAGTTGACAAGTCGAGTCATCCACTCAGTTTCTCAGCATCCTACTTACGAGTTTGGTTAGCATTGCCTAGATAAGAGAAAAGAAAGTGAAAAAAGAAATTTGGAAAAATGTTACGTATACGCCACCGAAATAGGTATATTTTTCTACGATCTATCTTCTGCTGGACCTTTGAGTCCAGTTGACAAGTCGAGCCATCCACTCAGTTTCTCAGCATCCTACATACGAGTTTGGTTAGCATTGCCTAGATAAGAGAAAAGAAAGTGAAAAAAGAAATTTGGAAAAATGTTACGTATACGCCACCGAAATAGGTATATTCTTCTACGATCTTTCTTCTGCTGGACCTTTGAATCCAGTTGACAAGTCGAGTCATCCACTCAGTTTCTCAGCATCCTACATACGAGTTTGGTTAGCATTGCCTAGATAAGAGAAAAGAAAGTGAAAAAAGAAATTTGGAAAAATGTTACGTATACGCCACCGAAATAGGTATATTCTTCTACGATCTATCTTCTGCTGGGTTATTGAATCCAGTTGACAAGTCGAGCCATTCACTCAGTTTCTCAGCATCCTACATACGAGTTTGGTTAGCATTGCCTAGATAAGAGAAAAGAAAGTGAAAAAAGAAATTTGGAAAAATGTTACGTATACGCCACCGAAATAGGTATATTCTTCTACGATCTATCTTTTGCTGGACCTTTGAATCCGGTTGACAAGTCGAGTCATCCACTCAGTTTCTCAGCATCCTACATACGAGTTTGGTTAGCATTGCCTAGATAAGAGAAAAGAAAGTGAAAAAAAGAAATTTGGAAAAATGTTACGTATACGCCACCGAAATAGGTATATTCTTCTACGATCTTTCTTCTGCTGGACCTTTGAATCCAGTTGACAAGTCGAGTCATCCACTCAGTTTCTCAGCATCCTACATACGAGTTTGGTTAGCATTGCCTAGATAAGAGAAAAGAAAGTGAAAAAAGAAATTTGGAAAAATGTTACGTATACGCCACCGAAATAGGTATATTCTTCTACGATCTTTCTTCTGCTGGACCTTTGAATCCAGTTGACAAGTCGAGTCATCCACTCAGTTTCTCAGCATCCTACATACGAGTTTGGTTAGCATTGCCTAGATAAGAGAAAAGAAAGTGAAAAAAGAAATTTGGAAAAATGTTACGTATACGCCACCGAAATAGGTATATTCTTCTACGATCTTTCTTCTGCTGGACCTTTGAATCCAGTTGACAAGTCGAGTCATCCACTCAGTTTCTCAGCATCCTACATACGAGTTTGGTTAGCATTGCCTAGATAAGAGAAAAGAAAGTGAAAAAAGAAATTTGGAAAAATGTTACGTATACGCCACCGAAATAGGTATATTCTTCTACGATCTATCTTCTGCTGGGTTATTGAATCCAGTTGACAAGTCGAGCCATTCACTCAGTTTCTCAGCATCCTACATACGAGTTTGGTTAGCATTGCCTAGATAAGAGAAAAGAAAGTGAAAAAAGAAATTTGGAAAAATGTTACGTATACGCCACCGAAATAGGTATATTCTTCTACGATCTATCTTTTGCTGGACCTTTGAATCCGGTTGACAAGTCGAGTCATCCACTCAGTTTCTCAGCATCCTACATACGAGTTTGGTTAGCATTGCCTAGATAAGAGAAAAGAAAGTGAAAAAAGAAATTTGGAAAAATGTTACGTATACGCCACCGAAATAGGTATATTCTTCTACGATCTTTCTTCTGCTGGACCTTTGAATCCAGTTGACAAGTCGAGTCATCCACTCAGTTTCTCAGCATCCTACATACGAGTTTGGTTAGCATTGCCTAGATAAAAGAAAAGAAAGTGAAAAAAAGAAATTTGGAAAAATGTTACGTATACGCCACCGAAATAGGTATATTCTTCTACGATCTTTCTTCTGCTGTACCTTTGAATCCAGTTGACAAGTCGAGTCATCCACTCAGTTTCTCAGCATCCTACTTACGAGTTTGGTTAGCATTGCCTAGATAAAAGAAAAGAAAGTGAAAAAAAGAAATTTGGAAAAATGTTACGTATACGCCACCGAAATAGGTATATTCTTCTACGATCTTTCTTCTGCTGGACCTTTGAATCCAGTTGACAAGTCGAGTCATCCACTCAGTTTCTCAGCATCCTACATACGAGTTTGGTTAGCATTGCCTAGATAAGAGAAAAGAAAGTGAAAAAAGAAATTTGGAAAAATGTTACGTATACGCCACCGAAATAGGTATATTCTTCTACGATCTATCTTCTGCTGGGTTATTGAATCCAGTTGACAAGTCGAGCCATTCACTCAGTTTCTCAGCATCCTACATACGAGTTTGGTTAGCATTGCCTAGATAAGAGAAAAGAAAGTGAAAAAAGAAATTTGGAAAAATGTTACGTATACGCCACCGAAATAGGTATATTCTTCTACGATCTTTCTTCTGCTGGACCTTTGAATCCAGTTGACAAGTCGAGTCATCCACTCAGTTTCTCAGCATCCTACATACGAGTTTGGTTAGCATTGCCTAGATAAAAGAAAAGAAAGTGAAAAAAAGAAATTTGGAAAAATGTTACGTATACGCCACCGAAATAGGTATATTCTTCTACGATCTTTCTTCTGCTGGACCTTTGAATCCAGTTGACAAGTCGAGTCATCCACTCAGTTTCTCAGCATCCTACATACGAGTTTGGTTAGCATTGCCTAGATAAGAGAAAAGAAAGTGAAAAAAGAAATTTGGAAAAATGTTACGTATACGCCGCCGAAATAGGTATATTCTTCTACGATCTATATTTTGCTGGACCTTTGAATCCGGTTGACAAGTCGAGTCATCCACTCAGTTTCTCAGCATCCTACATACGAGTTTGGTTAGCATTGCCTAGATAAGAGAAAAGAAAGTGAAAAAAGAAATTTGGAAAAATGTTACGTATACGCCACCGAAATAGGTATATTCTTCTACGATCTATCTTCTGCTGGGTTATTGAATCCAGTTGACAAGTCGAGCCATTCACTCAGTTTCTCAGCATCCTACATACGAGTTTGGTTAGCATTGCCTAGATAAGAGAAAAGAAAGTGAAAAAAGAAATTTGGAAAAATGTTACGTATACGCCACCGAAATAGGTATATTCTTCTACGATCTATCTTCTGCTGGACCTTTGAATCCAGTTGACAAGTCGAGTCATCCACTCAGTTTCTCAGCATCCTACATAGGAGTTTGGTTAGCATTGCCTAGATAAGAGAAAAGAAAGTGAAAAAAGAAATTTGGAAAAATGTTACGTATACGCCACCGAAATAGGTATATTCTTCTACGATCTATCTTCTGCTGGACCTTTGAATCCAGTTGACAAGTCGAGTCATCCACTCAGTTTCTCAGCATCCTACTTACGAGTTTGGTTAGCATTGCCTAGATAAGAGAAAAGAAAGTGAAAAAAGAAATTTGGAAAAATGTTACGTATACGCCACCGAAATAGGTATATTCTTCTACGATCTATCTTCTGCTGGACCTTTGAATCCAGTTGACAAGTCGAGTCATCCACTCAGTTTCTCAGCATCCTACATACGAGTTTGGTTAGCATTGCCTAGATAAGAGAAAAGAAAGTGAAAAAAGAAATTTGGAAAAATGTTACGTATACGCCACCGAAATAGGTATATTCTTCTACGATCTTTCTTCTGCTGGGCCATTGAATCCAGTTGACAAGTCGAGTCATCCACTCAGTTTCTCAGCATCCTACTTACGAGTTTGGTTAGCATTGCCTAGATAAGAGAAAAGAAAGTGAAAAAAGAAATTTGGAAAAATGTTACGTATACGCCACCGAAATAGGTATAGTCTTCTACGATCTATCTTCTGCTGGACCTTTGAATCCAGTTGACAAGTCGAGTCATCCACTCAGTTTCTCAGCATCCTACATACGAGTTTGGTTAGCATTGCCTTGATAAGAGAAAAGAAAGTGAAAAAAAGAAATTTGGAAAAATGTTACGTATACGCCACCGAAATAGGTATATTCTTCTACGATCTATCTTTTGCTGGACCTTTGAATCCGGTTGACAAGTCGAGTCATCCACTCAGTTTCTCAGCATCCTACATACGAGTTTGGTTAGCATTGCCTAGATAAGAGAAAAGAAAGTGAAAAAAAGAAATTTGGAAAAATGTTACGTATACGCCACCGAAATAGGTATATTCTTCTACGATCTTTCTTCTGCTGTACCTTTGAATCCAGTTGACAAGTCGAGTCATCCACTCAGTTTCTCAGCATCCTACTTACGAGTTTGGTTAGCATTGCCTAGATAAAAGAAAAGAAAGTGAAAAAAGAAATTTGGAAAAATGTTACGTATACGCCACCGAAATAGGTATATTCTTCTACGATCTTTCTTCTGCTGTACCTTTGAATCCAGTTGACAAGCCGAGTCATCCACTCAGTTTCTCAGCATCCTACATACGAGTTTGGTTAGCATTGCCTAGATAAGAGAAAAGAAAGTGAAAAAAGAAATTTGGAAAAATGTTACGTATACGCCACCGAAATAGGTATATTCTTCTACGATCTATCTTTTGCTGGACCTTTGAATCCGGTTGACAAGTCGAGTCATCCACTCAGTTTCTCAGCATCCTACATACGAGTTTGGTTAGCATTGCCTAGATAAGAGAAAAGAAAGTGAAAAAAGAAATTTGGAAAAATGTTACGTATACGCCACCGAAATAGGTATATTCTTCTACGATCTATCTTTTGCTGGACCTTTGAATCCGGTTGACAAGTCGAGTCATCCACTCAGTTTCTCAGCATCCTACTTACGAGTTTGGTTAGCATTGCCTAGATAAAAGAAAAGAAAGTGAAAAAAAGAAATTTGGAAAAATGTTACGTATACGCCACCGAAATAGGTATATTCTTCTACGATCTTTCTTCTGCTGTACCTTTGAATCCAGTTGACAAGCCGAGTCATCCACTCAGTTTCTCAGCATCCTACATACGAGTTTGGTTAGCATTGCCTAGATAAGAGAAAAGAAAGTGAAAAAAGAAATTTGGAAAAATGTTACGTATACGCCACCGAAATAGGTATATTCTTCTACGATCTATCTTCTGCTGGACCTTTGAATCCGGTTGACAAGTCGAGTCATCCACTCAGTTTCTCAGCATCCTACATACGAGTTTGGTTAGCATTGCCTAGATAAGAGAAAAGAAAGTGAAAAAAGAAATTTGGAAAAATGTTACGTATACGCCACCGAAATAGGTATATTCTTCTACGATCTATCTTCTGCTGGGTTATTGAATCCAGTTGACAAGTCGAGCCATTCACTCAGTTTCTCAGCATCCTACATACGAGTTTGGTTAGCATTGCCTAGATAAGAGAAAAGAAAGTGAAAAAAGAAATTTGGAAAAATGTTACGTATACGCCACCGAAATAGGTATATTCTTCTACGATCTATCTTTTGCTGGACCTTTGAATCCGGTTGACAAGTCGAGTCATCCACTCAGTTTCTCAGCATCCTACATACGAGTTTGGTTAGCATTGCCTAGATAAGAGAAAAGAAAGTGAAAAAAGAAATTTGGAAAAATGTTACGTATACGCCACCGAAATAGGTATATTCTTCTACGATCTATCTTCTGCTGGACCTTTGAATCCAGTTGACAAGTCGAGTCATCCACTCAGTTTCTCAGCATCCTGCATACGAGTTTGGTTAGCATTGCCTAGATAAGAGAAAAGAAAGTGAAAAAAAGAAATTTGGAAAAATGTTACGTATACGCCACCGAAATAGGTATATTCTTCTACGATCTATCTTCTGCTGGACCTTTGAATCCAGTTGACAAGTCGAGTCATCCACTCAGTTTCTCAGCATCCTACATACGAGTTTGGTTAGCATTGCCTAGATAAGAGAAAAGAAAGTGAAAAAAAGAAATTTGGAAAAATGTTACGTATACGCCACCGAAATAGGTATATTCTTCTACGATCTATCTTCTGCTGGACCTTTGAATCCAGTTGACAAGCCGAGTCATCCACTCAGTTTCTCAGCATCCTACATACGAGTTTGGTTAGCATTGCCTAGATAAGAGAAAAGAAAGTGAAAAAAGAAATTTGGAAAAATGTTACGTATACGCCACCGAAATAGGTATATTCTTCTACGATCTATCTTCTGCTGGACCTTTGAATCCAGTTGACAAGTCGAGCCATTCACTCAGTTTCTCAGCATCCTACATACGAGTTTGGTTAGCATTGCCTAGATAAGAGAAAAGAAAGTGAAAAAAGAAATTTGGAAAAATGTTACGTATACGCCACCGAAATAGGTATATTCTTCTACGATCTATCTTCTGCTGGACCTTTGAATCCAGTTGACAAGTCGAGTCATCCACTCAGTTTCTCAGCATCCTACATACGAGTTTGGTTAGCATTGCCTAGATAAGAGAAAAGAAAGTGAAAAAAAGAAATTTGGAAAAATGTTACGTATACGCCACCGAAATAGGTATATTCTTCTACGATCTATCTTCTGCTGGACCTTTGAATCCAGTTGACAAGTCAAGTCATCCACTCAGTTTCTCAGCATCCTACATACGAGTTTGGTTAGCATTGCCTAGATAAGAGAAAAGAAAGTGAAAAAAAGAAATTTGGAAAAATGTTACGTATACGCCACCGAAATAGGTATATTCTTCTACGATCTTTCTTCTGCTGTACCTTTTAATCCAGTTGACAAGTCGAGTCATCCACTCAGTTTCTCAGAATCCTACTTACGAGTTTGGTTAGCATTGCCTAGATAAAAGAAAAGAAAGTGAAAAAAAGAAATTTGGAAAAATGTTACGTATACGCCACCGAAATAGGTATATTCTTCTACGATCTTTCTTCTGCTGTACCTTTGAATCCAGTTGACAAGTCGAGTCATCCACTCAGTTTCTCAGCATCCTACTTACGAGTTAGCATTGCCTAGATAAGAGAAAAGAAAGTGAAAAAAGAAATTTGGAAAAATGTTACGTATACGCTACCGAAATAGGTATATTCTTCTACGATCTATCTTCTGCTGGACCTTTGAATCCAGTTGACAAGTCGAGTCATCCACTCAGTTTCTCAGCATCCTACATACGAGTTTGGTTAGCATTGCCTAGATAAGAGAAAAGAAAGTGAAAAAAAGAAATTTGGAAAAATGTTACGTATACGCCACCGAAATAGGTATATTCTTCTACGATCTTTCTTCTGCTGTACCTTTGAATCCAGTTGACAAGTCGAGTCATCCACTCAGTTTCTCAGCATCCTACTTACGAGTTTGGTTAGCATTGCCTAGATAAAAGAAAAGAAAGTGAAAAAAGAAATTTGGAAAAATGTTACGTATACGCTACCGAAATAGGTATATTCTTCTACGATCTATCTTCTGCTGGACCTTTGAATCCAGTTGACAAGTCGAGTCATCCACTCAGTTTCTCAGGATCCTACATACGAGTTTGGTTAGCATTGCCTAGATAAGAGAAAAGAAAGTGAAAAAAAGAAATTTGGAAAAATGTTACGTATACGCCACCGAAATAGGTATATTCTTCTACGATCTATCTTCTGCTGGACCTTTGAATCCAGTTGACAAGTCGAGTCATCCACTCAGTTTCTCAGCATCCTGCATACGAGTTTGGTTAGCATTGCCTAGATAAGAGAAAAGAAAGTGAAAAAAGAAATTTGGAAAAATGTTACGTATGCGCCACCGAAATAGGTATAGTCTTCTACGATCTATCTTCTGCTGGACCTTTGAATCCAGTTGACAAGTCGAGTCATCCACTCAGTTTCTCAGCATCCTACATACGAGTTTGGTTAGCATTGCCTAGATAAGAGAAAAGAAAGTGAAAAAAGAAATTTGGAAAAATGTTACGTATGCGCCACCGAAATAGGTATATTCTTCTACGATCTTTCTTCTGCTGGGCCATTGAATCCAGTTGACAAGTCGAGTCATCCACTCAGTTTCTCAGCATCCTACTTACGAGTTTGGTTAGCATTGCCTAGATAAGAGAAAAGAAAGTGAAAAAAGAAATTTGGAAAAATGTTACGTATACGCCACCGAAATAGGTATAGTCTTCTACGATCTATCTTCTGCTGGACCTTTGAATCCAGTTGACAAGTCGAGTCATCCACTCAGTTTCTCAGCATCCTACTTACGAGTTTGGTTAGCATTGCCTAGATAAGAGAAAAGAAAGTGAAAAAAGAAATTTGGAAAAATGTTACGTATACGCCACCGAAATAGGTATAGTCTTCTACGATCTATCTTCTGCTGGACCTTTGAATCCAGTTGACAAGTCGAGTCATCCACTCAGTTTCTCAGGATCCTACATACGAGTTTGGTTAGCATTGCCTAGATAAGAGAAAAGAAAGTGAAAAAAGAAATTTGGAAAAATGTTACGTATGCGCCACCGAAATAGGTATATTCTTCTACGATCTTTCTTCTGCTGGTCCATTGAATCCAGTTGACAAGTCGAGTCATCCACTCAGTTTCTCAGCATCCTACTTACGAGTTTGGTTAGCATTGCCTAGATAAGAGAAAAGAAAGTGAAAAAAAGAAATTTGGAAAAATGTTACGTATACGCCACCGAAATAGGTATATTCTTCTACGATCTATCTTTTGCTGGACCTTTGAATCCAGTTGACAAGTCGAGTCATCCACTCAGTTTCTCAGCATCCTACATACGAGTTTGGTTAGCATTGCCTAGATAAGAGAAAAGAAAGTGAAAAAAAGAAATTTGGAAAAATGTTACGTATACGCCACCGAAATAGGTATATTCTTCTAGGATCTATCTTCTGCTGGGTTATTGAATCCAGTTGACAAGTCGAGCCATTCACTCAGTTTCTCAGCATCCTACATACGAGTTTGGTTAGCATTGCCTAGATAAGAGAAAAGAAAGTGAAAAAAGAAATTTGGAAAAATGTTACGTATACGCCACCGAAATAGGTATAGTCTTCTACGATCTATCTTCTGCTGGACCTTTGAATCCAGTTGACAAGTCGAGTCATCCACTCAGTTTCTCAGCATCCTACATACGAGTTTGGTTAGCATTGCCTAGATAAGAGAAAAGAAAGTGAAAAAAGAAATTTGGAAAAATGTTACGTATGCGCCACCGAAATAGGTATATTCTTCTACGATCTATCTTTTGCTGGACCTTTGAATCCAGTTGACAAGTCGAGTCATCCACTCAGTTTCTCAGCATCCTACATACGAGTTTGGTTAGCATTGCCTAGATAAGAGAAAAGAAAGTGAAAAAAGAAATTTGGAAAAATGTTACGTATACGCCACCGAAATAGGTATATTCTTTTACGATCTATCTTCTGCTGGACCTTTGAATCCAGTTGACGAGTCGAGTCATCCACTCAGTTTCTCAGCATCCTACATACGAGTTTGGTTAGCATTGCCTAGATAAGAGAAAAGAAAGTGAAAAAAAGAAATTTGGAAAAATGTTACGTATACGCCACCGAAATAGGTATATTCTTCTAGGATCTATCTTCTGCTGGGTTATTGAATCCAGTTGACAAGTCGAGCCATTCACTCAGTTTCTCAGCATCTTACATACGAGTTTGGTTAGCATTGCCTAGATAAGAGAAAAGAAAGTGAAAAAAGAAATTTGGAAAAATGTTACGTATACGCCACCGAAATAGGTATATTCTTCTACGATCTATCTTTTGCTGGACCTTTGAATCCAGTTGACAAGTCGAGTCATCCACTCAGTTTCTCAGCATCCTACATACGAGTTTGGTTAGCATTGCCTAGATAAGAGAAAAGAAAGTGAAAAAAGAAATTTGGAAAAATGTTACGTATACGCCACCGAAATAGGTATATTCTTCTACGATCTATCTTCTGCTGGACCTTTGAATCCAGTTGACAAGTCGAGCCATTCACTCAGTTTCTCAGCATCCTACATACGAGTTTGGTTAGCATTGCCTAGATAAGAGAAAAGAAAGTGAAAAAAGAAATTTGGAAAAATGTTACGTATACGCCACCGAAATAGGTATATTCTTTTACGATCTATCTTCTGCTGGACCTTTGAATCCAGTTGACAAGTCGAGTCATCCACTCAGTTTCTCAGCATCCTACATACGAGTTTGGTTAGCATTGCCTAGATAAGAGAAAAGAAAGTGAAAAAAGAAATTTGGAAAAATGTTACGTATACGCCACCGAAATAGGTATATTCTTCTACGATCTTTCTTCTGCTGTACCTTTGAATCCAGTTGACAAGTCGAGTCATCCACTCAGTTTCTCAGCATCCTACTTACGAGTTTGGTTAGCATTGCCTAGATAAGAGAAAAGAAAGTGAAAAAAAGAATTTTGGAAAAATGTTACGTATACGCCACCGAAATAGGTATATTCTTCTACGATCTATCTTTTGCTGGACCTTTGAATCCAGTTGACAAGTCGAGTCATCCACTCAGTTTCTCAGCATCCTACATACGAGTTTGGTTAGCATTGCCTAGATAAGAGAAAAGAAAGTGAAAAAAGAAATTTGGAAAAATGTTACGTATACGCCACCGAAATAGGTATATTCTTTTACGATCTATCTTCTGCTGGACCTTTGAATCCAGTTGACGAGTCGAGTCATCCACTCAGTTTCTCAGCATCCTACATACGAGTTTGGTTAGCATTGCCTAGATAAGAGAAAAGAAAGTGAAAAAAAGAAATTTGGAAAAATGTTACGTATACGCCACCGAAATAGGTATATTCTTCTAGGATCTATCTTCTGCTGGGTTATTGAATCCAGTTGACAAGTCGAGCCATTCACTCAGTTTCTCAGCATCTTACATACGAGTTTGGTTAGCATTGCCTAGATAAGAGAAAAGAAAGTGAAAAAAGAAATTTGGAAAAATGTTACGTATACGCCACCGAAATAGGTATATTCTTCTACGATCTATCTTTTGCTGGACCTTTGAATCCAGTTGACAAGTCGAGTCATCCACTCAGTTTCTCAGCATCCTACATACGAGTTTGGTTAGCATTGCCTAGATAAGAGAAAAGAAAGTGAAAAAAGAAATTTGGAAAAATGTTACGTATACGCCACCGAAATAGGTATATTCTTCTACGATCTATCTTCTGCTGGACCTTTGAATCCAGTTGACAAGTCGAGCCATTCACTCAGTTTCTCAGCATCCTACATACGAGTTTGGTTAGCATTGCCTAGATAAGAGAAAAGAAAGTGAAAAAAGAAATTTGGAAAAATGTTACGTATACGCCACCGAAATAGGTATATTCTTTTACGATCTATCTTCTGCTGGACCTTTGAATCCAGTTGACAAGTCGAGTCATCCACTCAGTTTCTCAGCATCCTACATACGAGTTTGGTTAGCATTGCCTAGATAAGAGAAAAGAAAGTGAAAAAAGAAATTTGGAAAAATGTTACGTATACGCCACCGAAATAGGTATATTCTTCTACGATCTTTCTTCTGCTGTACCTTTGAATCCAGTTGACAAGTCGAGTCATCCACTCAGTTTCTCAGCATCCTACTTACGAGTTTGGTTAGCATTGCCTAGATAAGAGAAAAGAAAGTGAAAAAAAGAAATTTGGAAAAATGTTACGTATACGCCACCGAAATAGGTATATTCTTCTACGATCTATCTTTTGCTGGACCTTTGAATCCAGTTGACAAGTCGAGTCATCCACTCGGTTTCTCAGCATCCTACATACGAGTTTGGTTAGCATTGCCTAGATAAGAGAAAAGAAAGTGAAAAAAGAAATTTGGAAAAATGTTACGTATACGCCACCGAAATAGGTATATTCTTCTACGATCTTTCTTCTGCTGGGCCATTGAATCCAGTTGACAAGTCGAGTCATCCACTCAGTTTCTCAGCATCCTACTTACGAGTTTGGTTAGCATTGCCTAGATAAGAGAAAAGAAAGTGAAAAAAGAAATTTGGAAAAATGTTACGTATACGCCACCGAAATAGGTATATTCTTCTACGATCTATCTTCTGCTGGACCTTTGAATCCAGTTGACAAGTCGAGTCATCCACTCAGTTTCTCAGCATCCTACATACGAGTTTGGTTAGCATTGCCTAGATAAGAGAAAAGAAAGTGAAAAAAAGAAATTTGGAAAAATGTTACGTATACGCCACCGAAATAGGTATATTCTTCTACGATCTATCTTCTGCTGTACCTTTGAATCCAGTTGACAAGTCGAGTCATCCAATCAGTTTCTCAGCATCCTACTTACGAGTTTGGTTAGCATTGCCTAGATAAAAGAAAAGAAAGTGAAAAAAAGAAATTTGGAAAAATGTTACGTATACGCCACCGAAATAGGTATATTCTTCTACGATCTATCTTTTGCTGGACCTTTGAATCCAGTTGACAAGTCGAGTCATCCACTCAGTTTCTCAGCATCCTACATACGAGTTTGGTTAGCATTGCCTAGATAAGAGAAAAGAAAGTGAAAAAAGAAATTTGGAAAAATGTTACGTATACGCCACCGAAATAGGTATATTCTTCTACGATCTATCTTCTGCTGTACCTTTGAATCCAGTTGACAAGTCGAGTCATCCAATCAGTTTCTCAGCATCCTACTTACGAGTTTGGTTAGCATTGCCTAGATAAAAGAAAAGAAAGTGGAAAAAAGAAATTTGGAAAAATGTTACGTATACGCCACCGAAATAGGTATATTCTTCTACGATCTTTCTTCTGCTGGACCTTTGAGTCCAGTTGACAAGTCGAGCCATTCACTCAGTTTCTCAGCATCCTACATACGAGTTTGGTTAGCATTGCCTAGATAAGAGAAAAGAAAGTGAAAAAAAGAAATTTGGAAAAATGTTACGTATACGATACCGAAATAGGTATATTCTTCTACGATCTATCTTTTGCTGGACCTTTGAATCCGGTTGACAAGTCGAGTCATGCACTCAGTTTCTCAGCATCCTACATACGAGTTTGGTTAGCATTGCCTAGATAAGAGAAAAGAAAGTGAAAAAAGAAATTTGGAAAAATGTTACGTATACGCCACCGAAATAGGTATATTCTTCTACGATCTTTCTTCTGCTGGGCCATTGAATCCAGTTGACAAGTCGAGTCATCCACTCAGTTTCTCAGCATCCTACTTACGAGTTTGGTTAGCATTGCCTAGATAAGAGAAAAGAAAGTGAAAAAAGAAATTTGGAAAAATGTTACGTATACGCCACCGAAATAGGTATATTCTTCTACGATCTTTCTTCTGCTGGACCTTTGAATCCAGTTGACAAGTCGAGTCATCCACTCAGTTTCTCAGCATCCTACATACGAGTTTGGTTAGCATTGCCTAGATAAGAGAAAAGAAAGTGAAAAAAAGAAATTTGGAAAAATGTTACGTATACGCCACCGAAATAGGTATATTCTTCTAGGATCTATCTTCTGCTGGGTTATTGAATCCAGTTGCCAAGTCGAGCCATTCACTCAGTTTCTCAGCATCCTACATACGAGTTTGGTTAGCATTGCCTAGATAAGAGAAAAGAAAGTGAAAAAAAGAAATTTGGAAAAATGTTACGTATACGCCACCGAAATAGGTATATTCTTCTACGATCTATCTTTTGCTGGACCTTTGAATCCGGTTGACAAGTCGAGTCATGCACTCAGTTTCTCAGCATCCTACATACGAGTTTGGTTAGCATTGCCTAGATAAGAGAAAAGAAAGTGAAAAAAGAAATTTGGAAAAATGTTACGTATACGCCACCGAAATAGGTATATTCTTCTACGATCTATCTTCTGCTGTACCTTTGAATCCAGTTGACAAGTCGAGTCATCCACTCAGTTTCTCAGCATCCTACTTACGAGTTTGGTTAGCATTGCCTAGATAAGAGAAAAGAAAGTGAAAAAAGAAATTTGGAAAAATGTTACGTATACGCCACCGAAATAGGTATATTTTTCTACGATCTATCTTCTGCTGGACCTTTGAATCCAGTTGACAAGTCGAGTCATCCACTCAGTTTCTCAGCATCCTACATACGAGTTTGGTTAGCATTGCCTAGATAAGAGAAAAGAAAGTGAAAAAAGAAATTTGGAAAAATGTTACGTATACGCCACCGAAATAGGTATATTCTTCTACGATCTATCTTCTGCTGGACCTTTGAATCCAGTTGACAAGTCGAGTCATCCACTCAGTTTCTCAGCATCCTACATACGAGTTTGGTTAGCATTGCCTAGATAAGAGAAAAGAAAGTGAAAAAAGAAATTTGGAAAAATGTTACGTATACGCCACCGAAATAGGTATATTCTTCTACGATCTATCTTCTGCTGGACCTTTGAATCCAGTTGACAAGTCGAGTCATCCACTCAGTTTCTCAGCATCCTACATACGAGTTTGGTTAGCATTGCCTAGATAAGAGAAAAGAAAGTGAAAAAAGAAATTTGGAAAAATGTTACGTATATGCCACCGAAATAGGTATATTCTTCTACGATCTTTCTTCTGCTGTACCTTTGAATCCAGTTGACAAGTCGAGTCATCCACTCAGTTTCTCAGCATCCTACTTACGAGTTTGGTTAGCATTGCCTAGATAAAAGAAAAGAAAGTGAAAAAAAGAAATTTGGAAAAATGTTACGTATACGCCACCGAAATAGGTATATTCTTCTAGGATCTATCTTCTGCTGGGTTATTGAATCCAGTTGACAAGTCGAGCCATTCACTCAGTTTCTCAGCATCCTACATACGAGTTTGGTTAGCATTGGAAAGTGAAAAAAAGAAATTTGGAAAAATGTTACGTATACGCCACCGAAATAGGTATATTCTTCTACGATCTTTCTTCTGCTGTACCTTTGAATCCAGTTGACAAGTCGAGTCATCCACTCAGTTTCTCAGCATCCTGCATACGAGTTTGGTTAGCATTGCCTAGATAAGAGAAAAGAAAGTGAAAAAAAGAAATTTGGAAAAATGTTACGTATACGCCACCGAAATAGTTATATCCTTCTACGATCTATCTTCTGCTGGACCTTTGAATCCAGTTGACAAGTCGAGTCATCCACTCAGTTTCTCAGCATCCTACATACGAGTTTGGTTAGCATTGCCTAGATAAGAGAAAAGAAAGTGAAAAAAGAAATTTGGAAAAATGTTACGTATACGCCACCGAAATAGGTATATTCTTCTACGATCTATCTTCTGCTGTACCTTTGAATCCAGTTGACAAGTCGAGTCATCCACTCAGTTTCTCAGCATCCTACATACGAGTTTGGTTAGCATTGCCTAGATAAGAGAAAAGAAAGTGAAAAAAAGAATTTTGGAAATATGTTACGTATACGCCACCGAAATAGGTATATTCTTCTACGACCTATTTTCTGCTGGACCATTGAATCCAGTTGACAAGTCGAGTCATCCACTCAGTTTCTCAGCATCCTACATACGAGTTTGGTTAGCATTGCCTAGATAAGAGAAAAGAAAGTGAAAAAAAGAATTTTGGAAATATGTTACGTATACGCCACCGAAATAGGTATATTCTTCTACGACCTATCTTCTGCTGGACCATTGAATCCAGTTGACAAGTCGAGTCATCCACTCAGTTTCTCAGCATCCTACATACGAGTTTGGTTAGCATTGCCTAGATAAGAGAAAAGAAAGTGAAAAAAAGAAAGTGAAAAAAAGAAATTTGGAAAAATGTTACGTATACGCCACCGAAATAGGTATATTCTTCTACGATCTTTCTTCTGCTGTACCTTTGAATCCAGTTGACAAGTCGAGTCATCCACTCAGTTTCTCAGCATCCTACTTACGAGTTTGGTTAGCATTGCCTAGATAAAAGAAAAGAAAGTGAAAAAAAGAAATTTGGAAAAATGTTACGTATACGCCACCGAAATAGGTATATTCTTCTAGGATCTATCTTCTGCTGGGTTATTGAATCCAGTTGACAAGTCGAGTCATCCACTCAGTTTCTCAGCATCCTGCATACGAGTTTGGTTAGCATTGCCTAGATAAGAGAAAAGAAAGTGAAAAAAGAAATTTGGAAAAATGTTACGTATGCGCCACCGAAATAGGTATATTCTTCTACGATCTATCTTCTGCTGGACCTTTGAGTCCAGTTGACAAGTCGAGCCATCCACTCAGTTTCTCAGCATCCTACATACGAGTTTGGTTAGCATTGCCTAGATAAGAGAAAAGAAAGTGAAAAAAAGAATTTTGGAAAAATGTTACGTATACGCCACCGAAATAGGTATATTCTTCTACGATCTTTCTTCTGCTGGGCCATTGAATCCAGTTGACAAGTCGAGTCATTCACTCAGTTTCTCAGCATCCTACTTACGAGTTTGGTTAGCATTGCCTAGATAAAAGAAAAGAAAGTGAAAAAAAGAAATTTGGAAAAATGTTACGTATACGCCACCGAAATAGGTATATTCTTCTAGGATCTATCTTCTGCTGGGTTATTGAATCCAGTTGACAAGTCGAGCCATTCACTCAGTTTCTCAGCATCCTACATACGAGTT
Organism: Xylota sylvarum; assembly: GCA_905220385.1. Classification (NCBI taxonomy): domain Eukaryota; kingdom Metazoa; phylum Arthropoda; class Insecta; order Diptera; family Syrphidae; genus Xylota; species Xylota sylvarum. The sequence continues at coordinate 25,127,690 of LR999958.1, forward strand.
TGGTTAGCATTGGAAAGTGAAAAAAAGAAATTTGGAAAAATGTTACGTATACGCCACCGAAATAGGTATATTCTTCTACGATCTTTCTTCTGCTGTACCTTTGAATCCAGTTGACAAGTCGAGTCATCCACTCAGTTTCTCAGCATCCTGCATACGAGTTTGGTTAGCATTGCCTAGATAAAAGAAAAGAAAGTGAAAAAAAGAAATTTGGAAAAATGTTACGTATACGCCACCGAAATAGTTATATTCTTCTACGATCTATCTTCTGCTGGACCTTTGAATCCAGTTGACAAGTCGAGTCATCCACTCAGTTTCTCAGCATCCTACTTACGAGTTTGGTTAGCATTGCCTAGATAAGAGAAAAGAAAGTGAAAAAAGAAATTTGGAAAAATGTTACGTATACGCCACCGAAATAGGTATATTCTTCTACGATCTATCTTCTGCTGTACCTTTGAATCCAGTTGACAAGTCGAGTCATCCACTCAGTTTCTCAGCATCCTACTTACGAGTTTGGTTAGCATTGCCTAGATAAGAGAAAAGAAAGTGAAAAAAGAAATTTGGAAAAATGTTACGTATACGCCACCGAAATAGGTATATTTTTCTACGATCTATCTTCTGCTGGACCTTTGAATCCAGTTGACAAGTCGAGTCATCCACTCAGTTTCTCAGCATCCTACATACGAGTTTGGTTAGCATTGCCTAGATAAGAGAAAAGAAAGTGAAAAAAAGAAATTTGGAAAAATGTTACGTATACGCCACCGAAATAGGTATATTCTTCTACGATCTTTCTTCTGCTGTACCTTTGAATCCAGTTGACAAGTCGAGTCATCCACTCAGTTTCTCAGCATCCTACTTACGAGTTTGGTTAGCATTGCCTAGATAAAAGAAAAGAAAGTGAAAAAAAGAAATTTGGAAAAATGTTACGTATACGCCACCGAAATAGGTATATTCTTCTAGGATCTATCTTCTGCTGGGTTATTGAATCCAGTTGACAAGTCGAGTCATCCACTCAGTTTCTCAGCATCCTGCATACGAGTTTGGTTAGCATTGCCTAGATAAGAGAAAAGAAAGTGAAAAAAGAAATTTGGAAAAATGTTACGTATGCGCCACCGAAATAGGTATATTCTTCTACGATCTATCTTCTGCTGGACCTTTGAGTCCAGTTGACAAGTCGAGCCATCCACTCAGTTTCTCAGCATCCTACATACGAGTTTGGTTAGCATTGCCTAGATAAGAGAAAAGAAAGGGAAAAAAAGAAATTTGGAAAAATGTTACGTATACGCCACCGAAATAGGTATATTCTTCTACGATCTTTCTTCTGCTGGGCCATTGAATCCAGTTGACAAGTCGAGTCATTCACTCAGTTTCTCAGCATCCTACATACGAGTTTGGTTAGCATTGCCTAGATAAGAGAAAAGAAAGTGAAAAAAAGAAATTTGGAAAAATGTTACGTATACGCCACCGAAATAGGTATATTCTTCTACGATCTTTCTTCTGCTGTACCTTTGAGTCCAGTTGACAAGTCGAGCCATCCACTCAGTTTCTCAGCATCCTACATACGAGTTTGGTTAGCATTGCCTAGATAAGAGAAAAGAAAGTGAAAAAAAGAAATTTGGAAAAATGTTACGTATACGCCACCGAAATAGTTATATTCTTCTACGATCTATCTTCTGCTGGACCTTTGAATCCAGTTGACAAGTCGAGTCATCCACTCAGTTTCTCAGCATCCTACTTACGAGTTTGGTTAACATTGCCTAGATAAGAGAAAAGAAAGTGAAAAAAGAAATTTGGAAAAATGTTACGTATACGCCACCGAAATAGGTATATTCTTCTACGATCTTTCTTCTGCTGTACCTTTGAATCCAGTTGACAAGTCGAGTCCTCCACTCAGTTTCTCAGCATCATACTTACGAGTTTGGTTAGCATTGCCTAGATAAGAGAAAAGAAAGTGAAAAAAGAAATTTGGAAAAATGTTACGTATACGCCACCGAAATAGGTATATTCTTCTACGATCTATCTTCTGCTGGACCATTGAATTCAGTTGACAAGTCGAGTCATCCACTCAGTTTCTCAGCATCCTACATACGAGTTTGGTTAGCATTGCCTAGATAAGAGAAAAGAAAGTGAAAAAAAGAATTTTGGAAATATGTTACGTATACGCCACCGAAATAGGTATATTCTTCTACGACCTATCTTCTGCTGGACCATTGAATCCAGTTGACAAGTCGAGTCATCCACTCAGTTTCTCAGCATCCTACATACGAGTTTGGTTAGCATTGCCTAGATAAGAGAAAAGAAAGTGAAAAAAAGAAAGTGAAAAAAAGAAATTTGGAAAAATGTTACGTATACGCCACCGAAATAGGTATATTCTTCTACGATCTTTCTTCTGCTGTACCTTTGAATCCAGTTGACAAGTCGAGTCATCCACTCAGTTTCTCAGCATCCTACTTACGAGTTTGGTTAGCATTGCCTAGATAAAAGAAAAGAAAGTGAAAAAAAGAAATTTGGAAAAATGTTACGTATACGCCACCGAAATAGGTATATTCTTCTAGGATCTATCTTCTGCTGGGTTATTGAATCCAGTTGACAAGTCGAGTCATCCACTCAGTTTCTCAGCATCCTGCATACGAGTTTGGTTAGCATTGCCTAGATAAGAGAAAAGAAAGTGAAAAAAGAAATTTGGAAAAATGTTACGTATGCGCCACCGAAATAGGTATATTCTTCTACGATCTATCTTCTGCTGGACCTTTGAGTCCAGTTGACAAGTCGAGCCATCCACTCAGTTTCTCAGCATCCTACATACGAGTTTGGTTAGCATTGCCTAGATAAGAGAAAAGAAAGTGAAAAAAAGAATTTTGGAAAAATGTTACGTATACGCCACCGAAATAGGTATATTCTTCTACGATCTTTCTTCTGCTGGGCCATTGAATCCAGTTGACAAGTCGAGTCATTCACTCAGTTTCTCAGCATCCTACTTACGAGTTTGGTTAGCATTGCCTAGATAAAAGAAAAGAAAGTGAAAAAAAGAAATTTGGAAAAATGTTACGTATACGCCACCGAAATAGGTATATTCTTCTAGGATCTATCTTCTGCTGGGTTATTGAATCCAGTTGACAAGTCGAGCCATTCACTCAGTTTCTCAGCATCCTACATACGAGTTTGGTTAGCATTGGAAAGTGAAAAAAAGAAATTTGGAAAAATGTTACGTATACGCCACCGAAATAGGTATATTCTTCTACGATCTTTCTTCTGCTGTACCTTTGAATCCAGTTGACAAGTCGAGTCATCCACTCAGTTTCTCAGCATCCTGCATACGAGTTTGGTTAGCATTGCCTAGATAAAAGAAAAGAAAGTGAAAAAAAGAAATTTGGAAAAATGTTACGTATACGCCACCGAAATAGTTATATTCTTCTACGATCTATCTTCTGCTGGACCTTTGAATCCAGTTGACAAGTCGAGTCATCCACTCAGTTTCTCAGCATCCTACATACGAGTTTGGTTAGCATTGCCTAGATAAGAGAAAAGAAAGTGAAAAAAAGAAATTTGGAAAAATGTTACGTATACGCCACCGAAATAGGTATATTCTTCTACGATCTTTCTTCTGCTGTACCTTTGAATCCAGTTGACAAGTCGAGTCATCCACTCAGTTTCTCAGCATCCTACTTACGAGTTTGGTTAGCATTGCCTAGATAAAAGAAAAGAAAGTGAAAAAAAGAAATTTGGAAAAATGTTACGTATACGCCACCGAAATAGGTATATTCTTCTAGGATCTATCTTCTGCTGGGTTATTGAATCCAGTTGACAAGTCGAGTCATCCACTCAGTTTCTCAGCATCCTGCATACGAGTTTGGTTAGCATTGCCTAGATAAGAGAAAAGAAAGTGAAAAAAGAAATTTGGAAAAATGTTACGTATGCGCCACCGAAATAGGTATATTCTTCTACGATCTATCTTCTGCTGGACCTTTGAGTCCAGTTGACAAGTCGAGCCATCCACTCAGTTTCTCAGCATCCTACATACGAGTTTGGTTAGCATTGCCTAGATAAGAGAAAAGAAAGTGAAAAAAAGAAATTTGGAAAAATGTTACGTATACGCCACCGAAATAGGTATATTCTTCTACGATCTTTCTTCTGCTGGGCCATTGAATCCAGTTGACAAGTCGAGTCATTCACTCAGTTTCTCAGCATCCTACATACGAGTTTGGTTAGCATTGCCTAGATAAGAGAAAAGAAAGTGAAAAAAAGAAATTTGGAAAAATGTTACGTATACGCCACCGAAATAGGTATATTCTTCTACGATCTTTCTTCTGCTGTACCTTTGAGTCCAGTTGACAAGTCGAGCCATCCACTCAGTTTCTCAGCATCCTACATACGAGTTTGGTTAGCATTGCCTAGATAAGAGAAAAGAAAGTGAAAAAAAGAAATTTGGAAAAATGTTACGTATACGCCACCGAAATAGTTATATTCTTCTACGATCTATCTTCTGCTGGACCTTTGAATCCAGTTGACAAGTCGAGTCATCCACTCAGTTTCTCAGCATCCTACTTACGAGTTTGGTTAACATTGCCTAGATAAGAGAAAAGAAAGTGAAAAAAGAAATTTGGAAAAATGTTACGTATACGCCACCGAAATAGGTATATTCTTCTACGATCTTTCTTCTGCTGTACCTTTGAATCCAGTTGACAAGTCGAGTCCTCCACTCAGTTTCTCAGCATCATACTTACGAGTTTGGTTAGCATTGCCTAGATAAGAGAAAAGAAAGTGAAAAAAGAAATTTGGAAAAATGTTACGTATACGCCACCGAAATAGGTATATTCTTCTACGATCTATCTTCTGCTGGACCATTGAATTCAGTTGACAAGTCGAGTCATCCACTCAGTTTCTCAGCATCCTACATACGAGTTTGGTTAGAATTGCCTAAATAAGAGAAAAGAAAGTGAAAAAAAGAAATTTGGAAAAATGTTACGTATACGCCACCGAAATAGGTATATTCTTCTACGATCTTTCTTCTGCTGGATTATTGAATCCAGTTGACAAGTCGAGCCATTCACTCAGTTTCTCAGCATCCTACATACGAGTTTGGTTAGCATTGCCTAAATAAGAGAAAAGAAAGTGAAAAAAAGAAATTTGGAAAAATGTTACGTATACGCCACCGAAATAGGTATATTCTTCTACGATCTTTCTTCTGCTGGATTATTGAATCCAGTTGACAAGTCGAGCCATTCACTCAGTTTCTTAGCATCCTACATACGAGTATGGTTAGCATTGCCTAGATAAGAGAAAAGAAAGTGAAAAAAAGAAATTTGGAAAAATGTTACGTATACGCCACCGAAATAGGTATATTCTTCTACGATCTATCTTCTGCTGGATTATTGAATCCAGTTGACAAGTCGAGCCATTCACTCAGTTTCTCAGCATCCTACATACGAGTTTGGTTAGCATTGCCTAAATAAGAGAAAAGAAAGTGAAAAAAAGAAATTTGGAAAAATGTTACGTATACGCCACCGAAATAGGTATATTCTTCTACGATCTTTCTTCTGCTGGACCTTTGAATCCAGTTGACAAGTCGAGCCATCCACTCAGTTTCTCAGCATCCTACATACGAGTTTGGTTAGCATTGCCTAGATAAGAGAAAAGAAAGTGAAAAAAAGAAATTTGGAAAAATGTTACGTATACGCCACCGAAATATGTATATTCTTCTACGATCTATCTTCTGCTGGGTTATTGAATCCAGTTGACAAGTCGAGCCATTCACTCAGTTTCTCAGCATCCTACATACGAGTTTGGTTAGCATTGCCTAAATAAGAGAAAAGAAAGTGAAAAAAAGAAATTTGGAAAAATGTTACGTATACGCCACCGAAATAGGTATATTCTTCTACGATCTTTCTTCTGCTGGACCTTTGAGTCCAGTTGACAAGTCGAGCCATCCACTCAGTTTCTCAGCATCCTACATACGAGTTTGGTTAGCATTGCCTAGATAAGAGAAAAGAAAGTGAAAAAAAGAAATTTGGAAAAATGTTACGTATACGCCACCGAAATAGGTATATTCTTCTACGATCTTTCTTCTGCTGTACCTTTGAATCCAGTTGACAAGTCGAGTCCTCCACTCAGTTTCTCAGCATCATACTTACGAGTTTGGTTAGCATTGCCTAGATAAGAGAAAAGAAAGTGAAAAAAGAAATTTGGAAAAATGTTACGTATACGCCACCGAAATAGGTATATTCTTCTACGATCTATCTTCTGCTGGATTATTGAATCCAGTTGACAAGTCGAGCCATTCACTCAGTTTCTCAGCATCCTACATACGAGTTTGGTTAGCATTGCCTAAATAAGAGAAAAGAAAGTGAAAAAAAGAAATTTGGAAAAATGTTACGTATACGCCACCGAAATAGGTATATTCTTCTACGATCTTTCTTCTGCTGGACCTTTGAATCCAGTTGACAAGTCGAGCCATCCACTCAGTTTCTCAGCATCCTACATACGAGTTTGGTTAGCATTGCCTAGATAAGAGAAAAGAAAGTGAAAAAAAGAAATTTGGAAAAATGTTACGTATACGCCACCGAAATAGGTATATTCTTCTACGATCTATCTTCTGCTGGGTTATTGAATCCAGTTGACAAGTCGAGCCATTCACTCAGTTTCTCAGCATCCTACATACGAGTTTGGTTAGCATTGCCTAAATAAGAGAAAAGAAAGTGAAAAAAAGAAATTTGGAAAAATGTTACGTATACGCCACCGAAATAGGTATATTCTTCTACGATCTTTCTTCTGCTGGACCTTTGAGTCCAGTTGACAAGTCGAGCCATCCACTCAGTTTCTCAGCATCCTACATACGAGTTTGGTTAGCATTGCCTAGATAAGAGAAAAGAAAGTGAAAAAAAGAAATTTGGAAAAATGTTACGTATACGCCACCGAAATAGGTATATTCTTCTACGATCTTTCTTCTGCTGGACATTTGAGTCCAGTTGACAAGTCGAGCCATTCACTCAGTTTCTCAGCATCCTACATACGAGTTTGGTTAGCATTGCCTAGATAAGAGAAAAGAAAGTGAAAAAAGAAATTTGGAAAAATGTTACGTATACGCCACCGAAATAGGTATATTCTTCTACGATCTTTCTTCTGCTGTACCTTTGAATCCAGTTGACAAGTCGAGTCATCCACTCAGTTTCTCAGCATCCTACATACGAGTTTGGTTAGCATTGCCTAGATAAGAGAAAAGAAAGTGAAAAAAAGAAATTTGGAAAAATGTTACGTATACGCCACCGAAATAGGTATATTCTTCTACGATCTATCTTCTGCTGGGTTATTGAATCCAGTTGACAAGTCGAGCCATTCACTCAGTTTCTCAGCATCCTACATACGAGTTTGGTTAGCATTGCCTAAATAAGAGAAAAGAAAGTGAAAAAAGAAATTTGGAAAAATGTTACGTATACGCCACCGAAATAGGTATATTCTTCTACGATCTATCTTTTGCTGGACCTTTGAATCCGGTTGACAAGTCGAGTCATCCACTCAGTTTCTCAGCATCCTACATACGAGTTTGGTTAGCATTGCCTAGATAAGAGAAAAGAAAGTGAAAAAAAGAAATTTGGAAAAATGTTACGTATACGCCACCGAAATAGGTATATTCTTCTACGATCTTTCTTCTGCTGTACCTTTGAATCCAGTTGACAAGTCGAGTCATCCACTCAGTTTCTCAGCATCCTACTTACGAGTTTGGTTAGCATTGCCTAGATAAAAGAAAAGAAAGTGAAAAAAAGAAATTTGGAAAAATGTTACGTATACGCCACCGAAATAGGTATATTCTTCTACGATCTTTCTTCTGCTGTACCTTTGAATCCAGTTGACAAGTCGAGTCATCCACTCAGTTTCTCAGCATCCTACATACGAGTTTGGTTAGCATTGCCTAGATAAGAGAAAAGAAAGTGAAAAAAAGAATTTTGGAAAAATGTTACGTATACGCCACCGAAATAGGTATATTCTTCTACGATCTATCTTCTGCTGGGTTATTGAATCCAGTTGACAAGTCGAGCCATTCACTCAGTTTCTCAGCATCCTACATACGAGTTTGGTTAGCATTGCCTAAATAAGAGAAAAGAAAGTGAAAAAAGAAATTTGGAAAAATGTTACGTATACGCCACCGAAATAGGTATATTCTTCTACGATCTATCTTTTGCTGGACCTTTGAGTCCGGTTGACAAGTCGAGTCATCCACTCAGTTTCTCAGCATCCTACATACGAGTTTGGTTAGCATTGCCTAGATAAGAGAAAAGAAAGTGAAAAAAGAAATTTGGAAAAATGTTACGTATACGCCACCGAAATAGGTATATTCTTCTAGGATCTATCTTCTGCTGGGTTATTGAATCCAGTTGACAAGTCGAGTCATCCACTCAGTTTCTCAGCATCCTACATACGAGTTTGGTTAGCATTGCCTAGATAAGAGAAAAGAAAGTGAAAAAAGAAATTTGGAAAAATGTTACGTATACGCCACCGAAATAGGTATATTCTTCTACGATCTATCTTCTGCTGGGTTATTGAATCCAGTTGACAAGTCGAGCCATTCACTCAGTTTCTCAGCATCCTACATACGAGTTTGGTTAGCATTGCCTAAATAAGAGAAAAGAAAGTGAAAAAAGAAATTTGGAAAAATGTTACGTATACGCCACCGAAATAGGCATATTCTTCTACGATCTATCTTCTGCTGGACCTTTGAATCCAGTTGACAACTCAAGTCATCCACTCAGTTTCTCAGCATCCTACATACGAGTTTGGTTAGCATTGCCTAGATAAGAGAAAAGAAAGTGAAAAAAAGAAATTTGGAAAAATGTTACGTATACGCCACCGAAATAGGTATATTCTTCTACGATCTATCTTCTGCTGGGTTATTGAATCCAGTTGACAAGTCGAGCCATTCACTCAGTTTCTCAGCATCCTACATACGAGTTTGGTTAGCATTGCCTAGATAAAAGAAAAGAAAGTGAAAAAAAGAAATTTGGAAAAATGTTACGTATACGCCACCGAAATAGGTATATTCTTCTACGATCTTTCTTCTGCTGTACCTTTGAATCCAGTTGACAAGTCGAGTCATCCACTCAGTTTCTCAGCATCCTACATACGAGTTTGGTTAGCATTGCCTAGATAAGAGAAAAGAAAGTGAAAAAAGAAATTTGGAAAAATGTTACGTATACGCCACCGAAATAGGTATATTCTTCTACGATCTATCTTCTGCTGGGTTATTGAATCCAGTTGACAAGTCGAGCCATTCACTCAGTTTCTCAGCATCCTACATACGAGTTTGGTTAGCATTGCCTAAATAAGAGAAAAGAAAGTGAAAAAAGAAATTTGGAAAAATGTTACGTATACGCCACCGAAATAGGTATATTCTTCTACGATCTATCTTTTGCTGGACCTTTGAGTCCGGTTGACAAGTCGAGTCATCCACTCAGTTTCTCAGCATCCTACATACGAGTTTGGTTAGCATTGCCTAGATAAGAGAAAAGAAAGTGAAAAAAGAAATTTGGAAAAATGTTACGTATACGCCACCGAAATAGGTATATTCTTCTACGATCTATCTTCTGCTGGGTTATTGAATCCAGTTGACAAGTCGAGTCATCCACTCAGTTTCTCAGCATCCTACATACGAGTTTGGTTAGCATTGCCTAGATAAGAGAAAAGAAAGTGAAAAAAGAAATTTGGAAAAATGTTACGTATACGCCACCGAAATAGGTATATTCTTCTACGATCTTTCTTCTGCTGTACCTTTGAATCCAGTTGACAAGTCGAGTCATCCACTCAGTTTCTCAGCATCCTACTTACGAGTTTGGTTAGCATTGCCTAGATAAAAGAAAAGAAAATGAAAAAAAGAAATTTGGAAAAATGTTACGTATACGCCACCGAAATAGGTATATTCTTCTACGATCTTTCTTCTGCTGTACCTTTGAATCCAGTTGACAAGTCGAGTCATCCACTCAGTTTCTCAGCATCCTACATACGAGTTTGGTTAGCATTGCCTAGATAAGAGAAAAGAAAGTGAAAAAAGAAATTTGGAAAAATGTTACGTATACGCCACCGAAATAGGTATATTCTTCTACGATCTATCTTCTGCTGGGTTATTGAATCCAGTTGACAAGTCGAGCCATTCACTCAGTTTCTCAGCATCCTAAATACGAGTTTGGTTAGCATTGCCTAAATAAGAGAAAAGAAAGTGAAAAAAGAAATTTGGAAAAATGTTACGTATACGCCACCGAAATAGGCATATTCTTCTACGATCTATCTTCTGCTGGACCTTTGAATCCAGTTGACAACTCAAGTCATCCACTCAGTTTCTCAGCATCCTACATACGAGTTTGGTTAGCATTGCCTAGATAAGAGAAAAGAAAGTGAAAAAAAGAAATTTGGAAAAATGTTACGTATACGCCACCGAAATAGGTATATTCTTCTACGATCTTTCTTCTGCTGTACCTTTGAATCCAGTTGACAAGTCGAGTCATCCACTCAGTTTCTCAGCATCCTACTTACGAGTTTGGTTAGCATTGCCTAGATAAAAGAAAAGAAAGTGAAAAAAAGAAATTTGGAAAAATGTTACGTATACGCCACCGAAATAGGTATATTCTTCTACGATCTTTCTTCTGCTGTACCTTTGAATCCAGTTGACAAGTCGAGTCATCCACTCGGTTTCTCAGCATCCTACATACGAGTCTGGTTAGCATTGCCTAGATAAGAGAAAAGAAAGTGAAAAAAGAAATTTGGAAAAATGTTACGTATACGCCACCGAAATAGGTATATTCTTCTACGATCTATCTTCTGCTGGGTTATTGAATCCAGTTGACAAGTCGAGCCATTCACTCAGTTTCTCAGCATCCTACATACGAGTTTGGTTAGCATTGCCTAAATAAGAGAAAAGAAAGTGAAAAAAGAAATTTGGAAAAATGTTACGTATACGCCACCGAAATAGGTATATTCTTCTACGATCTATCTTTTGCTGGACCTTTGAGTCCGGTTGACAAGTCGAGTCATCCACTCAGTTTCTCAGCATCCTACATACGAGTTTGGTTAGCATTGCCTAGATAAGAGAAAAGAAAGTGAAAAAAGAAATTTGGAAAAATGTTACGTATACGCCACCGAAATAGGTATATTCTTCTAGGATCTATCTTCTGCTGGGTTATTGAATCCAGTTGACAAGTCGAGTCATCCACTCAGTTTCTCAGCATCCTACTTACGAGTTTGGTTAGCATTGCCTAGATAAGAGAAAAGAAAGTGAAAAAAGAAATTTGGAAAAATGTTACGTATACGCCACCGAAATAGGTATATTCTTCTACGATCTATCTTCTGCTGGACCTTTGAATCCAGTTGACAAGTCGAGTCATCCACTCAGTTTCTCAGTATCCTACATACGAGTTTGGTTAGCATTGCCTAGATAAGAGAAAAGAAAGTGAAAAAAGAAATTTGGAAAAATGTTACGTATACGCCACCGAAATAGGTATATTCTTCTACGATCTATCTTCTGCTGGGTTATTGAATCCAGTTGACAAGTCGAGTCATCCACTCAGTTTCTCAGCATCCTACATACGAGTTTGGTTAGCATTGCCTAGATAAGAGAAAAGAAAGTGAAAAAAGAAATTTGGAAAAATGTTACGTATACGCCACCGAAATAGGTATATTCTTCTACGATCTATCTTCTGCTGGGTTATTGAATCCAGTTGACAAGTCGAGCCATTCACTCAGTTTCTCAGCATCCTAAATACGAGTTTGGTTAGCATTGCCTAAATAAGAGAAAAGAAAGTGAAAAAAGAAATTTGGAAAAATGTTACGTATACGCCACCGAAATAGGCATATTCTTCTACGATCTATCTTCTGCTGGACCTTTGAATCCAGTTGACAACTCAAGTCATCCACTCAGTTTCTCAGCATCCTACATACGAGTTTGGTTAGCATTGCCTAGATAAGAGAAAAGAAAGTGAAAAAAAGAAATTTGGAAAAATGTTACGTATACGCCACCGAAATAGGTATATTCTTCTACGATCTTTCTTCTGCTGTACCTTTGAATCCAGTTGACAAGTCGAGTCATCCACTCAGTTTCTCAGCATCCTACTTACGAGTTTGGTTAGCATTGCCTAGATAAAAGAAAAGAAAGTGAAAAAAAGAAATTTGGAAAAATGTTACGTATACGCCACCGAAATAGGTATATTCTTCTACGATCTTTCTTCTGCTGTACCTTTGAATCCAGTTGACAAGTCGAGTCATCCACTCGGTTTCTCAGCATCCTACATACGAGTCTGGTTAGCATTGCCTAGATAAGAGAAAAGAAAGTGAAAAAAGAAATTTGGAAAAATGTTACGTATACGCCACCGAAATAGGTATATTCTTCTACGATCTATCTTCTGCTGGGTTATTGAATCCAGTTGACAAGTCGAGCCATTCACTCAGTTTCTCAGCATCCTACATACGAGTTTGGTTAGCATTGCCTAAATAAGAGAAAAGAAAGTGAAAAAAGAAATTTGGAAAAATGTTACGTATACGCCACCGAAATAGGTATATTCTTCTACGATCTATCTTTTGCTGGACCTTTGAGTCCGGTTGACAAGTCGAGTCATCCACTCAGTTTCTCAGCATCCTACATACGAGTTTGGTTAGCATTGCCTAGATAAGAGAAAAGAAAGTGAAAAAAGAAATTTGGAAAAATGTTACGTATACGCCACCGAAATAGGTATATTCTTCTAGGATCTATCTTCTGCTGGGTTATTGAATCCAGTTGACAAGTCGAGTCATCCACTCAGTTTCTCAGCATCCTACTTACGAGTTTGGTTAGCATTGCCTAGATAAGAGAAAAGAAAGTGAAAAAAGAAATTTGGAAAAATGTTACGTATACGCCACCGAAATAGGTATATTTTTCTACGATCTATCTTCTGCTGGACCTTTGAATCCAGTTGACAAGTCGAGTCATCCACTCAGTTTCTCAGTATCCTACATACGAGTTTGGTTAGCATTGCCTAGATAAGAGAAAAGAAAGTGAAAAAAGAAATTTGGAAAAATGTTACGTATACGCCACCGAAATAGGTATATTCTTCTACGATCTATCTTCTGCTGGGTTATTGAATCCAGTTGACAAGTCGAGCCATTCACTCAGTTTCTCAGCATCCTACATACGAGTTTGGTTAGCATTGCCTAAATAAGAGAAAAGAAAGTGAAAAAAGAAATTTGGAAAAATGTTACGTATACGCCACCGAAATAGGTATATTCTTCTACGATCTATCTTTTGCTGGACCTTTGAATCCAGTTGACAAGTCGAGTCATCCACTCAGTTTCTCAGTATCCTACATACGAGTTTGGTTAGCATTGCCTAGATAAGAGAAAAGAAAGTGAAAAAAGAAATTTGGAAAAATGTTACGTATACGCCACCGAAATAGGTATATTTTTCTACGATCTATCTTCTGCTGGACCTTTGAATCCAGTTGACAAGTCGAGTCATCCACTCAGTTTCTCAGTATCCTACATACGAGTTTGGTTAGCATTGCCTAGATAAGAGAAAAGAAAGTGAAAAAAGAAATTTGGAAAAATGTTACGTATACGCCACCGAAATAGGTATATTCTTCTACGATCTATCTTCTGCTGGGTTATTGAATCCAGTTGACAAGTCGAGTCATCCACTCAGTTTCTCAGCATCCTACTTACGAGTTTGGTTAGCATTGCCTAGATAAGAGAAAAGAAAGTGAAAAAAGAAATTTGGAAAAATGTTACGTATACGCCACCGAAATAGGTATATTTTTCTACGATCTATCTTCTGCTGGACCTTTGAATCCAGTTGACAAGTCGAGTCATCCACTCAGTTTCTCAGTATCCTACATACGAGTTTGGTTAGCATTGCCTAGATAAGAGAAAAGAAAGTGAAAAAAGAAATTTGGAAAAATGTTACGTATACGCCACCGAAATAGGTATATTCTTCTACGATCTATCTTCTGCTGGGTTATTGAATCCAGTTGACAAGTCGAGTCATCCACTCAGTTTCTCAGCATCCTACATACGAGTTTGGTTAGCATTGCCTAGATAAGAGAAAAGAAAGTGAAAAAAGAAATTTGGAAAAATGTTACGTATACGCCACCGAAATAGGTATATTCTTCTACGATCTATCTTCTGCTGGGTTATTGAATCCAGTTGACAAGTCGAGCCATTCACTCAGTTTCTCAGCATCCTAAATACGAGTTTGGTTAGCATTGCCTAAATAAGAGAAAAGAAAGTGAAAAAAGAAATTTGGAAAAATGTTACGTATACGCCACCGAAATAGGCATATTCTTCTACGATCTATCTTCTGCTGGACCTTTGAATCCAGTTGACAACTCAAGTCATCCACTCAGTTTCTCAGCATCCTACATACGAGTTTGGTTAGCATTGCCTAGATAAGAGAAAAGAAAGTGAAAAAAAGAAATTTGGAAAAATGTTACGTATACGCCACCGAAATAGGTATATTCTTCTACGATCTTTCTTCTGCTGTACCTTTGAATCCAGTTGACAAGTCGAGTCATCCACTCAGTTTCTCAGCATCCTACTTACGAGTTTGGTTAGCATTGCCTAGATAAAAGAAAAGAAAGTGAAAAAAAGAAATTTGGAAAAATGTTACGTATACGCCACCGAAATAGGTATATTCTTCTACGATCTTTCTTCTGCTGTACCTTTGAATCCAGTTGACAAGTCGAGTCATCCACTCGGTTTCTCAGCATCCTACATACGAGTCTGGTTAGCATTGCCTAGATAAGAGAAAAGAAAGTGAAAAAAGAAATTTGGAAAAATGTTACGTATACGCCACCGAAATAGGTATATTCTTCTACGATCTATCTTCTGCTGGGTTATTGAATCCAGTTGACAAGTCGAGCCATTCACTCAGTTTCTCAGCATCCTACATACGAGTTTGGTTAGCATTGCCTAAATAAGAGAAAAGAAAGTGAAAAAAGAAATTTGGAAAAATGTTACGTATACGCCACCGAAATAGGTATATTCTTCTACGATCTATCTTTTGCTGGACCTTTGAGTCCGGTTGACAAGTCGAGTCATCCACTCAGTTTCTCAGCATCCTACATACGAGTTTGGTTAGCATTGCCTAGATAAGAGAAAAGAAAGTGAAAAAAGAAATTTGGAAAAATGTTACGTATACGCCACCGAAATAGGTATATTCTTCTAGGATCTATCTTCTGCTGGGTTATTGAATCCAGTTGACAAGTCGAGTCATCCACTCAGTTTCTCAGCATCCTACTTACGAGTTTGGTTAGCATTGCCTAGATAAGAGAAAAGAAAGTGAAAAAAGAAATTTGGAAAAATGTTACGTATACGCCACCGAAATAGGTATATTTTTCTACGATCTATCTTCTGCTGGACCTTTGAATCCAGTTGACAAGTCGAGTCATCCACTCAGTTTCTCAGTATCCTACATACGAGTTTGGTTAGCATTGCCTAGATAAGAGAAAAGAAAGTGAAAAAAGAAATTTGGAAAAATGTTACGTATACGCCACCGAAATAGGTATATTCTTCTACGATCTATCTTCTGCTGGGTTATTGAATCCAGTTGACAAGTCGAGCCATTCACTCAGTTTCTCAGCATCCTACATACGA
This sequence comes from Xylota sylvarum, assembly GCA_905220385.1. Taxonomy (NCBI): domain Eukaryota; kingdom Metazoa; phylum Arthropoda; class Insecta; order Diptera; family Syrphidae; genus Xylota; species Xylota sylvarum. Next base: position 25,143,287 of record LR999958.1, read on the forward strand.
GTTTGGTTAGCATTGCCTAAATAAGAGAAAAGAAAGTGAAAAAAGAAATTTGGAAAAATGTTACGTATACGCCACCGAAATAGGTATATTCTTCTACGATCTATCTTTTGCTGGACCTTTGAATCCAGTTGACAAGTCGAGTCATCCACTCAGTTTCTCAGTATCCTACATACGAGTTTGGTTAGCATTGCCTAGATAAGAGAAAAGAAAGTGAAAAAAGAAATTTGGAAAAATGTTACGTATACGCCACCGAAATAGGTATATTCTTCTACGATCTATCTTCTGCTGGGTTATTGAATCCAGTTGACAAGTCGAGCCATTCACTCAGTTTCTCAGCATCCTACTTACGAGTTTGGTTAGCATTGCCTAGATAAGAGAAAAGAAAGTGAAAAAAGAAATTTGGAAAAATGTTACGTATACGCCACCGAAATAGGTATATTTTTCTACGATCTATCTTCTGCTGGACCTTTGAATCCAGTTGACAAGTCGAGTCATCCACTCAGTTTCTCAGTATCCTACATACGAGTTTGGTTAGCATTGCCTAGATAAGAGAAAAGAAAGTGAAAAAAGAAATTTGGAAAAATGTTACGTATACGCCACCGAAATAGGTATATTCTTCTACGATCTTTCTTCTGCTGTACCTTTGAATCCAGTTGACAAGTCGAGTCATCCACTCAGTTTCTCAGCATCCTACATACGAGTTTGGTTAGCATTGCCTAGATAAGAGAAAAGAAAGTGAAAAAAAGAAATTTGGAAAAATGTTACGTATACGCCACCGAAATAGGTATATTCTTATAGGATCTATCTTCTGCTGGGTTATTGAATCCAGTTGACAAGTCGAGCCATTCACTCAGTTTCTCAGCATCCTACTTACGAGTTTGGTTAGCATTGCCTAGATAAAAGAAAAGAAAGTGAAAAAAAGAAATTTGGAAAAATGTTACGTATACGCCACCGAAATAGGTATATTCTTCTACGATCTTTCTTCTGCTGTACCTTTGAATCCAGTTGACAAGTCGAGTCATCCACTCAGTTTCTCAGCATCCTACTTACGAGTTTGGTTAGCATTGCCTAGATAAGAGAAAAGAAAGTGAAAAAAAGAAATTTGGAAAAATGTTACGTATACGATACCGAAATAGGTATATTCTTCTACGATCTATCTTTTGCTGGACCTTTGAATCCAGTTGACAAGTCGAGTCATCCACTCAGTTTCTCAGCATCCTACATACGAGTTTGGTTAGCATTGCCTAGATAAGAGAAAAGAAAGTGAAAAAAGAAATTTGGAAAAATGTTAGGTATATGCCACCGAAATAGGTATATTCTTCTACGATCTTTCTTCTGCTGGGCCATTGAATCCAGTTGACAAGTCGAGTCATCCACTCAGTTTCTCAGCATCCTACTTACGAGTTTGGTTAGCATTGCCTAGATAAGAGAAAAGAAAGTGAAAAAAGAAATTTGGAAAAATGTTACGTATACGCCACCGAAATAGGTATATTCTTCTACGATCTTTCTTCTGCTGGACCTTTGAATCCAGTTGACAAGTCGAGTCATCCACTCAGTTTCTCAGCATCCTACATACGAGTTTGGTTAGCATTGCCTAGATAAGAGAAAAGAAAGTGAAAAAAAGAAATTTGGAAAAATGTTACGTATACGCCACCGAAATAGGTATATTCTTATAGGATCTATCTTCTGCTGGGTTATTGAATCCAGTTGACAAGTCGAGCCATTCACTCAGTTTCTCAGCATCCTACATACGAGTTTGGTTAGCATTGCCTAGATAAGAGAAAAGAAAGTGAAAAAAAGAAATTTGGAAAAATGTTACGTATACGCCACCGAAATAGGTATATTCTTCTATGATCTTTCTTCTGTTGGGCCATTGAATCCAGTTGACAAGTCGAGTCATTCACTCAGTTTCTCAGCATCCTACATACGAGTTTGGTTAGCATTGCCTAGATAAGAGAAAAGAAAGTGAAAAAAAGAAATTTGGAAAAATGTTACGTATACGCCACCGAAATAGGTATATTCTTCTAGGATCTATCTTCTGCTGGGTTATTGAATCCAGTTGACAAGTCGAGCCATTCACTCAGTTTCTCAGCATCCTACATACGAGTTTGGTTAGCATTGCCTAGATAAGAGAAAAGAAAGTGAAAAAAAGAAATTTGGAAAAATGTTACGTATACGCCACCGAAATAGGTATATTCTTCTACGATCTTTCTTCTGCTGTACCTTTGAATCCGGTTGACAAGTCGAGTCATCCACTCAGTTTCTCAGCATCCTACATACGAGTTTGGTTAGCATTGCCTAGATAAGAGAAAAGAAAGTGAAAAAAGAAATTTGGAAAAATGTTACGTATACGCCACCGAAATAGGTATATTCTTCTACGATCTTTCTTCTGCTGGACCTTTGAATCCAGTTGACAAGTCGAGTCATCCACTCAGTTTCTCAGCATCCTACATACGAGTTTGGTTAGCATTGCCTAGATAAGAGAAAAGAAAGTGAAAAAAAGAAATTTGGAAAAATGTTACGTATACGCCACCGAAATAGGTATATTCTTCTACGATCTTTCTTCTGCTGTACCTTTGAATCCGGTTGACAAGTCGAGTCATCCACTCAGTTTCTCAGCATCCTACATACGAGTTTGGTTAGCATTGCCTAGATAAGAGAAAAGAAAGTGAAAAAAGAAATTTGGAAAAATGTTACGTATACGCCACCGAAATAGGTATATTCTTCTACGATCTTTCTTCTGCTGGACCTTTGAATCCAGTTGACAAGTCGAGTCATCCACTCAGTTTCTCAGCATCCTACATACGAGTTTGGTTAGCATTGCCTAGATAAGAGAAAAGAAAGTGAAAAAAAGAAATTTGGAAAAATGTTACGTATACGCCACCGAAATAGGTATATTCTTCCACGATCTTTCTTCTGCTGTACCTTTGAATCCAGTTGACAAGTCGAGTCATCCACTCAGTTTCTCAGCATCATACTTACGAGTTTGGTTAGCATTGCCTAGATAAGAGAAAAGAAAGTGAAAAAAGAAATTTGGAAAAATGTTACGTATACGCCACCGAAATAGGTATATTCTTCTACGATCTTTCTTCTGCTGGGCCATTGAATCCAGTTGACAAGTCGAGTCATCCACTCAGTTTCTCAGCATCCTACTTACGAGTTTGGTTAGCATTGCCTAGATAAGAGAAAAGAAAGTGAAAAAAGAAATTTGGAAAAATGTTACGTATACGCCACCGAAATAGGTATATTCTTCTACGATCTATCTTTTGCTGGACCTTTGAATCCAGTTGACAAGTCGAGTCATCCACTCAGTTTCTCAGCATCCTACATACGAGTTTGGTTAGCATTGCCTAGATAAGAGAAAAGAAAGTGAAAAAAGAAATTTGGAAAAATGTTACGTATACGCCACCGAAATAGGTATATTCTTCTACGATCTTTCTTCTGCTGGGCCATTGAATCCAGTTGACAAGTCGAGTCATCCACTCAGTTTCTCAGCATCCTACTTACGAGTTTGGTTAGCATTGCCTAGATAAGAGAAAAGAAAGTGAAAAAAGAAATTTGGAAAAATGTTACGTATACGCCACCGAAATAGGTATATTCTTCTACGATCTATCTTCTGCTGGACCTTTGAATCCAGTTGACAAGTCGAGTCATCCACTCAGTTTCTCAGCATCCTACATACGAGTTTGGTTAGCATTGCCTAGATAAGAGAAAAGAAAGTGAAAAAAGAAATTTGGAAAAATGTTAGGTATATGCCACCGAAATAGGTATATTCTTCTACGATCTTTCTTCTGCTGGGCCATTGAATCCAGTTGACAAGTCGAGTCATCCACTCAGTTTCTCAGCATCCTACTTACGAGTTTGGTTAGCATTGCCTAGATAAGAGAAAAGAAAGTGAAAAAAGAAATTTGGAAAAATGTTACGTATACGCCACCGAAATAGGTATATTCTTCTACGATCTTTCTTCTGCTGGACCTTTGAATCCAGTTGACAAGTCGAGTCATCCACTCAGTTTCTCAGCATCCTACATACGAGTTTGGTTAGCATTGCCTAGATAAGAGAAAAGAAAGTGAAAAAAAGAAATTTGGAAAAATGTTACGTATACGCCACCGAAATAGGTATATTCTTATAGGATCTATCTTCTGCTGGGTTATTGAATCCAGTTGACAAGTCGAGCCATTCACTCAGTTTCTCAGCATCCTACATACGAGTTTGGTTAGCATTGCCTAGATAAGAGAAAAGAAAGTGAAAAAAGAAATTTGGAAAAATGTTACGTATACGCCACCGAAATAGGTATATTCTTCTACGATCTATCTTCTGCTGTACCTTTGCATCCAGTTGACAAGTCGAGTCATCCACTCAGTTTCTCAGCATCCTACTTACGAGTTTGGTTAGCATTGCCTAGATAAGAGAAAAGAAAGTGAAAAAAGAAATTTGGAAAAATGTTACGTATACGCCACCGAAATAGGTATATTTTTCTACGATCTATCTTCTGCTGGACCTTTGAATCCAGTTGACAAGTCGAGTCATCCACTCAGTTTCTCAGCATCCTACATACGAGTTTGGTTAGCATTGCCTAGATAAGAGAAAAGAAAGTGAAAAAAGAAATTTGGAAAAATGTTACGTATACGCCACCGAAATAGGTATATTTTTCTACGATCTATCTTCTGCTGGACCTTTGAATCCAGTTGACAAGTCGAGTCATCCACTCAGTTTCTCAGCATCCTACATACGAGTTTGGTTAGCATTGCCTAGATAAGAGAAAAGAAAGTGAAAAAAAGAAATTTGGAAAAATGTTACGTATACGCCACCGAAATAGGTATATTCTTCTACGATCTTTCTTCTGTTGGGCCATTGAATCCAGTTGACAAGTCGAGTCATTCACTCAGTTTCTCAGCATCCTACATACGAGTTTGGTTAGCATTGCCTAGATAAGAGAAAAGAAAGTGAAAAAAAGAAATTTGGAAAAATGTTACGTATACGCCACCGAAATAGGTATATTCTTCTAGGATCTATCTTCTGCTGGGTTATTGAATCCAGTTGACAAGTCGAGCCATTCACTCAGTTTCTCAGCATCCTACATACGAGTTTGGTTAGCATTGCCTAGATAAGAGAAAAGAAAGTGAAAAAAAGAAATTTGGAAAAATGTTACGTATACGCCACCGAAATAGGTATATTCTTCTACGATCTTTCTTCTGCTGTACCTTTGAATCCGGTTGACAAGTCGAGTCATCCACTCAGTTTCTCAGCATCCTACATACGAGTTTGGTTAGCATTGCCTAGATAAGAGAAAAGAAAGTGAAAAAAAGAAATTTGGAAAAATGTTACGTATACGCCACCGAAATAGGTATATTCTTCCACGATCTTTCTTCTGCTGTACCTTTGAATCCAGTTGACAAGTCGAGTCATCAACTCAGTTTCTCAGCATCATACTTACGAGTTTGGTTAGCATTGCCTAGATAAAAGAAAAGAAAGTGAAAAAAAGAAATTTGGAAAAATGTTACGTATACGCCACCGAAATAGGTATATTCTTCTACGATCTATCTTTTGCTGGACCTTTGAATCCAGTTGACAAGTCGAGTCATCCACTCAGTTTCTCAGCATCCTACATACGAGTTTGGTTAGCATTGCCTAGATAAGAGAAAAGAAAGTGAAAAAAGAAATTTGGAAAAATGTTACGTATACGCCACCGAAATAGGTATATTCTTCTACGATCTTTCTTCTGCTGGGCCATTGAATCCAGTTGACAAGTCGAGTCATCCACTCAGTTTCTCAGCATCCTACTTACGAGTTTGGTTAGCATTGCCTAGATAAGAGAAAAGAAAGTGAAAAAAGAAATTTGGAAAAATGTTACGTATACGCCACCGAAATAGGTATATTCTTCTACGATCTATCTTCTGCTGGACCTTTGAATCCAGTTGACAAGTCGAGTCATCCACTCAGTTTCTCAGCATCCTACATACGAGTTTGGTTAGCATTGCCTAGATAAGAGAAAAGAAAGTGAAAAAAAGAAATTTGGAAAAATGTTACGTATACGCCACCGAAATAGGTATATTCTTCTACGATCTTTCTTCTGCTGTACCTTTGAATCCAGTTGACAAGTCGAGTCATCCACTCAGTTTCTCAGCATCATACTTACGAGTTTGGTTAGCATTGCCTAGATAAAAGAAAAGAAAGTGAAAAAAAGAAATTTGGAAAAATGTTACGTATACGCCACCGAAATAGGTATATTCTTCTACGATCTATCTTCTGCTGGACCTTTGAATCCAGTTGACAAGTCAAGTCATCCACTCAGTTTCTCAGCATCCTACATACGAGTTTGGTTAGCATTGCCTAGATAAGAGAAAAGAAAGTGAAAAAAAGAAATTTGGAAAAATGTTACGTATACGCCACCGAAATAGGTATATTCTTCTAGGATCTATCTTCTGCTGGGTTATTGAATCCTGTTGACAAGTCGAGCCATTCACTCAGTTTCTCAGCATCCTACATACGAGTTTGGTTAGCATTGCCTAGATAAGAGAAAAGAAAGTGAAAAAAAGAAATTTGGAAAAATGTTACGTATACGATACCGAAATAGGTATATTCTTCTACGATCTATCTTTTGCTGGACCTTTGAATCCAGTTGACAAGTCGAGTCATCCACTCAGTTTCTCAGCATCCTACATACGAGTTTGGTTAGCATTGCCTAAATAAGAGAAAAGAAAGTGAAAAAAGAAATTTGGAAAAATGTTACGTATACGCCACCGAAATAGGTATATTCTTCTACGATCTATCTTTTGCTGGACCTTTGAATCCGGTTGACAAGTCGAGTCATCCACTCAGTTTCTCAGCATCCTACATACGAGTTTGGTTAGCATTGCCTAGATAAGAGAAAAGAAAGTGAAAAAAAGAAATTTGGAAAAATGTTACGTATACGCCACCGAAATAGGTATATTCTTCTACGATCTATCTTCTGCTGGACCTTTGAATCCAGTTGACAAGTCGAGTCATCCACTCAGTTTCTCAGCATCCTACTTACGAGTTTGGTTAGCATTGCCTAGATAAGAGAAAAGAAAGTGAAAAAAGAAATTTGGAAAAATGTTACGTATACGCCACCGAAATAGGTATATTCTTCAACGATCTTTCTTCTGCTGGACCTTTGAATCCAGTTGACAAGTCGAGTCATCCACTCAGTTTCTCAGCATCCTACATACGAGTTTGGTTAGCATTGCCTAGATAAGAGAAAAGAAAGTGAAAAAAGAAATTTGGAAAAATGTTACGTATACGCCACCGAAATAGGTATATTCTTCTAGGATCTATCTTCTGCTGGGTTATTGAATCCAGTTGACAAGTCGAGCCATTCACTCAGTTTCTCAGCATCCTACATACGAGTTTGGTTAGCATTGCCTAGATAAGAGAAAAGAAAGTGAAAAAAAGAAATTTGGAAAAATGTTACGTATACGATACCGAAATAGGTATATTCTTCTACGATCTATCTTTTGCTGGACCTTTGAATCCAGTTGACAAGTCGAGTCATCCACTCAGTTTCTCAGCATCCTACATACGAGTTTGGTTAGCATTGCCTAGATAAGAGAAAAGAAAGTGAAAAAAGAAATTTGGAAAAATGTTAGGTATATGCCACCGAAATAGGTATATTCTTCTACGATCTTTCTTCTGCTGGGCCATTGAATCCAGTTGACAAGTCGAGTCATCCACTCAGTTTCTCAGCATCCTACTTACGAGTTTGGTTAGCATTGCCTAGATAAGAGAAAAGAAAGTGAAAAAAGAAATTTGGAAAAATGTTACGTATACGCCACCGAAATAGGTATATTCTTCAACGATCTTTCTTCTGCTGGACCTTTGAATCCAGTTGACAAGTCGAGTCATCCACTCAGTTTCTCAGCATCCTACATACGAGTTTGGTTAGCATTGCCTAGATAAGAGAAAAGAAAGTGAAAAAAAGAAATTTGGAAAAATGTTACGTATACGCCACCGAAATAGGTATATTCTTCTACGATCTTTCTTCTGCTGTACCTTTGAATCCAGTTGACAAGTCGAGTCATCCACTCAGTTTCTCAGCATCCTACATACGAGTTTGGTTAGCATTGCCTAGATAAGAGAAAAGAAAGTGAAAAAAGAAATTTGGAAAAATGTTACGTATACGCCACCGAAATAGGTATATTCTTCTACGATCTATCTTCTGCTGGACCTTTGAATCCAGTTGACAAGTCGAGTCATCCACTCAGTTTCTCAGCATCCTACATACGAGTTTGGTTAGCATTGCCTAGATAAGAGAAAAGAAAGTGAAAAAAGAAATTTGGAAAAATGTTACGTATACGCCACCGAAATAGGTATATTCTTCTACGATCTATCTTCTGCTGGACCTTTGAATCCAGTTGACAAGTCGAGTCATCCACTCAGTTTCTCAGCATCCTACTTACGAGTTTGGTTAGCATTGCCTAGATAAAAGAAAAGAAAGTGAAAAAAAAGAAATTTGGAAAAATGTTACGTATACGCCACCGAAATAGGTATATTCTTCTACGATCTTTCTTCTGCTGTACCTTTGAATCCAGTTGACAAGTCGAGTCATCCACTCAGTTTCTCAGCATCCTACATACGAGTTTGGTTAGCATTGCCTAGATAAGAGAAAAGAAAGTGAAAAAAGAAATTTGGAAAAATGTTACGTATACGCCACCGAAATAGGTATATTCTTCTACGATCTATCTTCTGCTGTACCTTTGAATCCAGTTGACAAGTCGAGTCATCCACTCAGTTTCTCAGCATCCTACATACGAGTTTGGTTAGCATTGCCTAGATAAGAGAAAAGAAAGTGAAAAAAGAAATTTGGAAAAATGTTACGTATACGCCACCGAAATAGGTATATTCTTCTACGATCTATCTTCTGCTGTACCTTTGAATCCAGTTGACAAGTCGAGTCATCCACTCAGTTTCTCAGCATCCTACATACGAGTTTGGTTAGCATTGCCTAGATAAGAGAAAAGAAAGTGAAAAAAAGAAATTTGGAAAAATGTTACGTATACGCCACCGAAATAGGTATATTCTTCTAGGATCTATCTTCTGCTGGGTTATTGAATCCAGTTGACAAGTCGAGTCATCCACTCAGTTTCTCAGCATTATACATACGAGTTTGGTTAGCATTGCCTAGATAAGAGAAAAGAAAGTGAAAAAAAAAAATTTGGAAAGATGTTACGTATACGCCACCGAAATAGGTATATTCTTCTACGATCTATCTTCTGCTGGACCTTTGAATCCAGTTGACAAGTCGAGTCATCCACTCAGTTTCTCAGCATCCTACATACGAGTTTGGTTAGCATTGCCTAGATAAGAGAAAAGAAAGTGAAAAAAGAAATTTGGAAAAAATGTTACGTATACGCCACCGAAATAGGTATATTCTTCTACGACCTATCTTCTGCTGGGCCATTGAATCCAGTTGACAAGTCGAGTCATCCACTCAGTTTCTCAGCATCCTACATACGAGTTTGGTTAGCATTGCCTAGATAAGAGAAAAGAAAGTGAGAAAAAGAAATTTGGAAAAATGTTACGTATACGCCACCGAAATAGGTATATTCTTCTAGGATCTATCTTCTGCTAGACCATTGAATCCAGTTGACTAGTCGAGTCATCCACTCAGTTTCTCAGCATCCTACATACGAGTTTGGTTAGCATTGCCTAGATAAGAGAAAAGAAAGTGAAAAAAAGAAATTTGGAAAAATGTTACGTATACGCCACCGAAATAGGTATAGTCTTCTACAATTTATCTTCTGCTGTACCTTTGAATCCAGTTGACAAGTCGAGTCATCCACTCAGTTTCTCAGCATCCTACATACGAGTTTGGTTAGCATTGCCTAGATAAGAGAAAAGAAAGTGAAAAAAGAAATTTGGAAAAATGTTACGTATACGCCACCGAAATAGGTATATTCTTCTACAATTTATCTTCTGCTGTACCTTTGAATCCAGTTGACAAGTCTAGTCATCCACTCAGTTTCTCAGCATCCTACATACGAGTTTGGTTAGCATTGCCTAGATAAGAGAAAAGAAAGTGAAAAAAAGAAATTTGGAAAAATGTTACGTATACGCCACCGTATACTACTACCATCTATCTTCTGCTGTACCTTTGAATCCAGTTGACAAGTCGAGCCATTCACACAGTTTCTCAGCATCCTACATACGAGTTTGGTTAGCATTGCCTAGATAAGAGAAAAGAAAGTGAAAAAAAGAAATTTGGAAAGATGTTACGTATACGCCACCGAAATAGGTATATTCTTCTACGATCTATCTTCTGCTGGACCTTTGAATCCAGTTGACAAGTCGAGTCATCCACTCAGTTTCTCAGCATCCTACATACGAGTTTGGTTAGCATTGCCTAGATAAGAGAAAAGAAAGTGAAAAAAGAAATTTGGAAAAATGTTACGTATACGCCACCGTATACTACTACCATCTATCTTCTGCTGTACCTTTGAATCCAGTTGACAAGTCGAGCCATTCACACAGTTTCTCAGCATCCTACATACGAGTTTGGTTAGCATTGCCTAGATAAGAGAAAAGAAAGTGAAAAAAAGAAATTTGGAAAGATGTTACGTATACGCCACCGAAATAGGTATATTCTTCTACGATCTATCTTCTGCTGGACCTTTGAATCCAGTTGACAAGTCGAGTCATCCACTCAGTTTCTCAGCATCCTACATACGAGTTTGGTTAGCATTGCCTAGATAAGAGAAAAGAAAGTGAAAAAAGAAATTTGGAAAAATGTTACGTATACGCCACCGAAATAGGTATATTCTTCTACGATCTATCTTCTGCTGTACCTTTGAATCCAGTTGACAAGTCGAGTCATCCACTCAGTTTCTCAGCATCCTACATACGAGTTTGGTTAGCATTGCCTAGATAAGAGAAAAGAAAGTGAAAAAAGAAATTTGGAAAAATGTTACGTATACGCCACCGAAATAGGTATATTCTTCTACGATCTATCTTCTGCTGTACCTTTGAATCCAGTTGACAAGTCGAGTCATCCACTCAGTTTCTCAGCATCCTACATACGAGTTTGGTTAGCATTGCCTAGATAAGAGAAAAGAAAGTGAGAAAAAGAAATTTGGAAAAATGTTACGTATACGCCACCGAAATAGGTATATTCTTCTACGACCTATCTTCTGCTGGGCCATTGAATCCAGTTGACAAGTCGAGTCATCCACTCAGTTTCTCAGCATCCTACATACGAGTTTGGTTAGCATTGCCTAGATAAGAGAAAAGAAAGTGAGAAAAAGAAATTTGGAAAAATGTTACGTATACGCCACCGAAATAGGTATATTCTTCTAGAATCTATCTTCTGCTAGGCTATTGAATCCAGTTGACAAGTCGAGTCATCCACTCAGTTTCTCAGCATCCTACATACGAGTTTGGTTAGCATTGCCTAGATAAGAGAAAAGAAAGTGAAAAAAAGAAATTTGGAAAAATGTTACGTATACGCCACCGAAATAGGTATATTCTTCTAGAATCTATCTTCTGCTAGGCCATTGAATCCAGTTGACAAGTCGAGTCATCCGCTCAGTTTCTCAGCATCCTACATACGAGTTTGGTTAGCATTGCCTAGATAAGAGAAAAGAAAGTGAAAAAAAGAAATTTGGAAAAATGTTACGTATACGCCAGTGAATTAGGTATATTCTTCTACGACCTATCTTCTGCTGGACCATTGAATCCAGTTGACAAGTCGAGTCATCCACTCAGTTTCTCAGCATCCTACATACGAGTTTGGTTAGCATTGCCTAGATAAGAGAAAAGAAAGTGAAAAAAAGAAATTTGGAAAAATGTTACGTATACGCCATCGAAATAGGTATATTCTTCTACGACCTATCTTCTGCTGGACCATTGAATCCAGTTGACAAGTCGAGTCATCCACTCAGTTTCTCAGCATCCTACATACGAGTTTGGTTAGCATTGCCTAGATAAGAGAAAAGAAAGTGAAAAAAAGAAATTTGGAAAAATGTTACGTATACGCCACCGAAATAGGTATATTCTTCTAGGATCTATCTTCTGCTGGACCTTTGAATCCAGTTGACAAGTCGAGTCATCCACTCAGTTTCTCAGCATCCTACATACGAGTTTGGTTAGCATTGCCTAGATAAGAGAAAAGAAAGTGAAAAAAAGAAATTTGGAAAAATGTTACGTATACGCCACCGAAATAGGTATATTCTTCTAGAATCTATCTTCTGCTAGGCCATTGAATCCAGTTGACAAGTCGAGTCATCCACTCAGTTTCTCAGCATCCTACATACGAGTTTGGTTAGCATTGCCTAGATAAGAGAAAAGAAAGTGAAAAAAAGAATTTTGGAAAAATGTTACGTATACGCCACCGAAATAGGTATATTCTTCTACGACCTATCTTCTGCTGGACCATTGAATCCAGTTGACAAGTCGAGTCATCCACTCAGTTTCTCAGCATCCTACATACGAGTTTGGTTAGCATTGCCTAGATAAGAGAAAAGAAAGTGAAAAAAAGAATTTTGGAAAAATGTTACGTATACGCCACCGAAATAGGTATATTCTTCTACGACCTATCTTCTGCTGGACCATTGAATCCAGTTGACAAGTCGAGTCATCCACTCAGTTTCTCAGCATCCTACATACGAGTTTGGTTAGCATTGCCTAGATAAGAGAAAAGAAAGTGAAAAAAAGAAATTTGGAAAAATGTTACGTATACGCCACCGAAATAGGTATATTCTTCTACGATCTATCTTCTGCTGTACCTTTGAATCCAGTTGACAAGTCGAGTCATCCACTCAGTTTCTCAGCATCCTACATACGAGTTTGGTTAGCATTGCCTAGATAAGAGAAAAGAAAGTGAAATAAAGAATTTTGGAAAAATGTTACGTATACGCCACCGAAATAGGTATATTCTTCTACGACCTATCTTCTGCTGGACCATTGAATCCAGTTGACAAGTCGAGTCATCCACTCAGTTTCTCAGCATCCTACATACGAGTTTGGTTAGCATTGCCTAGATAAGAGAAAAGAAAGTGAAAAAAAGAAATTTGGAAAAATGTTACGTATACGCCACCGAAATATGTATATTCTTCTACGACCTATCTTCTGCTGGACCTTTGAATCCTGTTGACAAGTCGAGTCATCCACTCAGTTTCTCAGCATCCTACATACGAGTTTGGTTAGCATTGCCTAGATAAGAGAAAAGAAAGTGAAAAAAAGAAATTTGGAAAAATGTTACGTATACGCCACCGAAATAGGTATATCCTTCTAGGATCTATCTTCTGCTAGGCCATTGAATTAAGTTGACAAGTCGAGTCATCCACTCAGTTTCTCAGCATCCTACATACGAGTTTGGTTAGCATTGCCTAGATAAGAGAAAAGAAAGTGAAAAAAAGAATTTTGGAAAAATGTTACGTATACGCCACCGAAATAGGTATATTCTTCTACGACCTATCTTCTGCTGGACCATTGAATCCAGTTGACAAGTCGAGTCATCCACTCAGTTTCTCAGCATCCTACATACGAGTTTGGTTAGCATTGCCTAGATAAGAGAAAAGAAAGTGAAAAAAAGAAATTTGGAAAAATGTTACGTATACGAAAGTGAATTAGGTATATTCTTCGACGACCTATCTTCTGCTGGACCATTGAATCCAGTTGACAAGTCGAGTCATCCACTCAGTTTCTCAGCATCCTACATACGAGTTTGGTTAGCATTGCCTAGATAAGAAAAAAGAAAGTGAAAAAAAGAAATTTGGAAAAATGTTACGTATACGCCATCGAAATAGGTATATTCTTCTACGACCTATCTTCTGCTGGACCATTGAATCCAGTTGACAAGTCGAGTCATCCACTCAGTTTCTCAGCATCCTACATACGAGTTTGGTTAGCATTGCCTAGATAAGAGAAAAGAAAGTGAAAAAAAGAAATTTGGAAAAATGTTACGTATACGCCACCGAAATAGGTATATTCTTCTAGGATCTATCTTCTGCTGGACCTTTGAATCCAGTTGACAAGTCGAGTCATCCACTCAGTTTCTCAGCATCCTACATACGAGTTTGGTTAGCATTGCCTAGATAAGAGAAAAGAAAGTGAAAAAAAGAAATTTGGAAAAATGTTACGTATACGCCACCGAAATAGGTATATTCTTCTAGAATCTATCTTCTGCTAGGCCATTGAATCCAGTTGACAAGTCGAGTCATCCACTCAGTTTCTCAGCATCCTACATACGAGTTTGGTTAGCATTGCCTAGATAAGAGAAAAGAAAGTGAAAAAAAGAATTTTGGAAAAATGTTACGTATACGCCACCGAAATAGGTATATTCTTCTACGACCTATCTTCTGCTGGACCATTGAATCCAGTTGACAAGTCGAGTCATCCACTCAGTTTCTCAGCATCCTACATACGAATTTGGTTAGCATTGCCTAGATAAGAGAAAAGAAAGTGAAAAAAAGAATTTTGGAAAAATGTTACGTATACGCCACCGAAATAGGTATATTCTTCTACGACCTATCTTCTGCTGGACCATTGAATCCAGTTGACAAGTCGAGTCATCCACTCAGTTTCTCAGCATCCTACATACGAGTTTGGTTAGCATTGCCTAGATAAGAGAAAAGAAAGTGAAAAAAAGAAATTTGGAAAAATGTTACGTATACGCCACCGAAATAGGTATATTCTTCTACGATCTATCTTCTGCTGGGCCATTGAATCCAGTTGACAAGTCGAGTCATCCACTCAGTTTCTCAGCATCCTACATACGAGTTTGGTTAGCATTGCCTAGATAAGAGAAAAGAAAGTGAAAAAAAGAAATTTGGAAAAATGTTACGTATACGCCACCGAAATAGGTATATTCTTCTACGACCTATCTTCTTCTGGACCATTGAATCCAGTTGACAAGTCGAGTCATCCACTCAGTTTCTCAGCATCCTACATACGAGTTTGGTTAGCATTGCCTAGATAAGAGAAAAGAAAGTGCAAAAAGAAATTTGGAAAAATGTTACGTATACGCCACCGAAATAGGTATATTCTTCTACGACCTATCTTCTTCTGGACCATTGAATCCAGTTGACAAGTCGAGTCATCCACTCAGTTTCTCAGCATCCTACATACGAGTTTGGTTAGCATTGCCTAGATAAGAGAAAAGAAAGTGAAAAAAAGAAATTTGGAAAAATGCTACGTATACGCCACCGAAATAGATATATTCTTCTAGGATCTATCTTCTGCTGGGCCATTGAATCCAGTTGACAAGTCGAGTCATCCACTCAGTTTCTCAGCATCCTACATACGAGTTTGGTTAGCATTGCCTAGATAAGAGAAAAGAAAGTGAAAAAAAGAAATTTGGAAAATGTTACGTATACGCCACCGAAATAGGTATATTCTACTACGACCTATCTTCTGCTGGACCATTGAATCCAGTTGACAAGTCGAGTCATCCACTCAGTTTCTCAGCATCCTACATACGAGTTTGGTTAGCATTGCCTAGATAAGAGAAAAGAAAGTGAAAAAAAGAATTTTGGAAAAATGTTACGTATACGCCACCGAAATAGGTATATTCTTCTACGATCTATCTTCTGCTGGACCTTTGAATCCTGTTGACAAGTCGAGTCATCCACTCAGTTTCTCAGCATCCTACATACGAGTTTGGTTAGCATTGCCTAGATAAGAGAAAAGAAAGTGAAAAAAAGAATTTTGGAAAAATGTTACGTATACGCCACCGAAATAGGTATATTCTACTACGACCTATCTTCTGCTGGACCATTGAATCCAGTTGACAAGTCGAGTCATCCACTCAGTTTCTCAGCATCCTACATACGAGTTTGGTTAGCATTGCCTAGATAAGAGAAAAGAAAGTGAAAAAAAGAAATTTGGAAAATGTTACGTATACGCCACCGAAATAGGTATATTCTTCTAGGATCTATTTTCTGCTAGGCCATTGAATCCAGTTGACAAGTCGAGTCATCCACTCAGTTTCTCAGCATCCTACATACGAGTTTGGTTAGCATTGCCTAGATAAGAGAAAAGAAAGTGAAAAAAAGAAATTTGGAAAAATGTTACGTATACGCCACCGAAATAGGTATATTCTTCTAGGATCTATCTTCTGCTAGGCCATTGAATCCAGTTGACAAGTCGAGTCATCCACTCAGTTTCTCAGCATCCTACATACGAGTTTGGTTAGCATTGCCTAGATAAGAGAAAAGAAAGTGAAAAAAAGAAATTTGGAAATATGTTACGTATACGCCACCGAAATAGGTATATTCTTCTACGATCTATCTTCTGCTGGACCTTTGAATCCAGTTGACAAGTCGAGTCATCCACTCAGTTTCTCAGCATCCTACATACGAGTTTGGTTAGCATTGCCTAGATAAGAGAAAAGAAAGTGAAAAAAAGAAATTTGGAAAAATGTTACGTATACGCCACCGAAATAGGTATATTCTACTACGACCTATCTTCTGCTGTACCATTGAATCCAGTTGACAAGTCGAGTCATCCACTCAGTTTCTCAGCATCCTACATACGAGTTTGGTTAGCATTGCCTAGATAAGAGAAAAGAAAGTGAAAAAAAGAAATTTGGAAAAATGTTACGTATACGCCACCGAAATAGGTATATTCTTCTAGGATCTATCTTCTGCTAGGCCATTGAATCCAGTTGACAAGTCGAGTCATCCACTCAGTTTCTCAGCATCCTACATACGAGTTTGGTTAGCATTGCCTAGATAAGAGAAAAGAAAGTGAAAAAAAGAAATTTGGAAATATGTTACGTATACGCCACCGAAATAGGTATATTCTTCTACGATCTATCTTCTGCTGTACCTTTGAATCCAGTTGACAAGTCGAGTCATCCACTCAGTTTCTCAGCATCCTACATACGAGTTTGGTTAGCATTGCCTAGATAAGAGAAAAGAAAGTGAAAAAAAGAAATTTGGAAAAATGTTACGTATACGCCACCGAAATAGGTATATTCTTCTACGATCTATCTTCTGCTGGGCCATTGAATCCAGTTGACAAGTCGAGTCATCCACTCAGTTTCTAAGCATCCTACATACGAGTTTGGTTAGCATTGCCTAGATAAGAGAAAAGAAAGTGAAAAAAAGAAATTTGGAAATATGTTACGTATACGCCACCGAAATAGGTATATTCTTCTACGATCTATCTTCTGCTGGACCTTTGAATCCAGTTGACAAGTCGAGTCATCCACTCAGTTTCTCAGCATCCTACATACGAGTTTGGTTAGCATTGCCTAGATAAGAGAAAAGAAAGTGAAAAAAAGAAATTTGGAAAAATGTTACGTATACGCCACCGAAATAGGTATATTCTTCTAGGATCTATCTTCTGCTGGGCCATTGAATCCAGTTGACAAGTCGAGTCATCCACTCAGTTTCTCAGCATCCTACATACGAGTTTGGTTAGCATTGCCTAGATAAGAGAAAAGAAAGTGAAAAAAAGAAATTTGGAAAAATGTTACGTATACGCCACCGAAATAGGTATATTCTACTACGACCTATCTTCTGCTGGACCATTGAATCCAGTTGACAAGTCGAGTCATCCACTCAGTTTCTCAGCATCCTACATACGAGTTTGGTTAGCATTGCCTAGATAAGAGAAAAGAAAGTGAAAAAAAGAAATTTGGAAAAATGTTACGTATACGCCACCGAAATAGGTATATTCTACTACGACCTATCTTCTGCTGGACCATTGAATCCAGTTGACAAGTCGAGTCATCCACTCAGTTTCTCAGCATCCTACATACGAGTTTGGTTAGCATTGCCTAGATAAGAGAAAAGAAAGTGAAAAAAAGAAATTTGGAAAAATGTTACGTATACGCCACCGAAATAGGTATATTCTACTACGACCTATCTTCTGCTGGACCATTGAATCCAGTTGACAAGTCGAGTCATCCACTCAGTTTCTCAGCATCCTACATACGAGTTTGGTTAGCATTGCCTAGATAAGAGAAAAGAAAGTGAAAAAAAGAAATTTGGAAAAATGTTACGTATACGCCACCGAAATAGGTATATTCTACTACGACCTATCTTCTGCTGGACCATTGAATCCAGTTGACAAGTCGAGTCATCCACTCAGTTTCTCAGCATCCTACATACGAGTTTGGTTAGCATTGCCTAGATAAGAGAAAAGAAAGTGAAAAAAAGAAATTTGGAAAAATGTTACGTATACGCCACCGAAATAGGTATATACTTCTAGGATCTATCTTCTGCTAGGCCATTGAATCCAGTTGACAAGTCGAGTCATCCACTCAGTTTCTCAGCATCCTACATACGAGTTTGGTTAGCATTGCCTAGATAAGAGAAAAGAAAGTGAAAAAAAGAAATTTGGAAATATGTTACGTATACGCCACCGAAATAGGTATATTCTTCTACGATCTATCTTCTGCTGGACCATTGAATCCAGTTGACAAGTCGAGTCATCCACTCAGTTTCTCAGCATCCTACATACGAGTTTGGTTAGCATTGCCTAGATAAGAGAAAAGAAAGTGAAAAAAAGAAATTTGGAAAAATGTTACGTATACGCCACCGAAATAGGTATATACTTCTAGGATCTATCTTCTGCTAGGCCATTGAATCCAGTTGACAAGTCGAGTCATCCACTCAGTTTCTCAGCATCCTACATACGAGTTTGGTTAGCATTGCCTAGATAAGAGAAAAGAAAGTGAAAAAAAGAAATTTGGAAATATGTTACGTATACGCCACCGAAATAGGTATATTCTTCTACGATCTATCTTCTGCTGGACCTTTGAATCCAGTTGACAAGTCGAGTCATCCACTCAGTTTCTCAGCATCCTACATACGAGTTTGGTTAGCATTGCCTAGATAAGAGAAAAGAAAGTGAAAAAAAGAAATTTGGAAAAATGTTACGTATACGCCACCGAAATAGGTATATTCTACTACGACCTATCTTCTGCTGGACCATTGAATCCAGTTGACAAGTCGAGTCATCCACTCAGTTTCTCAGCATCCTACATACGAGTTTGGTTAGCATTGCCTAGATAAGAGAAAAGAAAGTGAAAAAAATAATTTTGGAAAAATGTTACGTATACGCCACCGAAATAGGTATATTCTTCTACGATCTATCTTCTGCTGGACCTTTGAATCCTGTTGACAAGTCGAGTCATCCACTCAGTTTCTCAGCATCCTACATACGAGTTTGGTTAGCATTGCCTAGATAAGAGAAAAGAAAGTGAAAAAAAGAATTTTGGAAAAATGTTACGTATACGCCACCGAAATAGGTATATTCTACTACGACCTATCTTCTGCTGGACCATTGAATCCAGTTGACAAGTCGAGTCATCCACTCAGTTTCTCAGCATCCTACATACGAGTTTGGTTAGCATTGCCTAGATAAGAGAAAAGAAAGTGAAAAAAAGAAATTTGGAAAAATGTTACGTATACGCCACCGAAATAGGTATATTCTTCTAGGATCTATCTTCTGCTGGGCCATTGAATCCAGTTGACAAGTCGAGTCATCCACTCAGTTTCTCAGCATCCTACATACGAGTTTGGTTAGCATTGCCTAGATAAGAGAAAAGAAAGTGAAAAAAAGAAATTTGGAAAAATGTTACGTATACGCCACCGAAATAGGTATATTCTTCTAGGATCTATCTTCTGCTAGGCCATTGAATCCAGTTGACAAGTCGAGTCATCCACTCAGTTTCTCAGCATCCTACATACGAGTTTGGTTAGCATTGCCTAGATAAGAGAAAAGAAAGTGAAAAAAAGAAATTTGGAAAAATGTTACGTATACGCCACCGAAATAGGTATATTCTACTACGACCTATCTTCTGCTGGACCATTGAATCCAGTTGACAAGTCGAGTCATCCACTCAGTTTCTCAGCATCCTACATACGAGTTTGGTTAGCATTGCCTAGATAAGAGAAAAGAAAGTGAAAAAAAGAAATTTGGAATAATGTTACGTATACGCCACCGAATTAGGTATATTCTTCTACGACCTATCTTCTGCTGGACCTTTGAATCCAGTTGACAAGTCGAGTCATCCACTCAGTTTCTCAGCATCCTACATACGAGTTTGGTTAGCATTGCCTAGATAAGAGAAAAGAAAGTGAAAAAAAGAAATTTGGAAAAATGTTACGTATACGCCACCGAATTAGGTATATTCTTCTACGACCTATCTTCTGCTGGACCATTGAATCCAGTTGAGACGTCGAGCCATTCACTCAGTTTCTCAGCATCCTACATACGAGTTTGGTTAGCATTGCCTAGATAAGAGAAAAGAAAGTGAAAAAAAGAAATTTGGAAAAATGTTACGTATACGCCACCGAAATAGGTATATTCTTCTACGATCTATCTTCTGCTGGGCCATTGAATCCAGTTGACAAGTCGAGTCATCCACTCAGTTTCTAAGCATCCTACATACGAGTTTGGTTAGCATTGCCTAGATAAGAGAAAAGAAAGTGAAAAAAAGAAATTTGGAAATATGTTACGTATACGCCACCGAAATAGGTATATTCTTCTACGATCTATCTTCTGCTGGACCTTTGAATCCAGTTGACAAGTCGAGTCATCCACTCAGTTTCTCAGCATCCTACATACGAGTTTGGTTAGCATTGCCTAGATAAGAGAAAAGAAAGTGAAAAAAAGAAATTTGGAAAAATGTTACGTATACGCCACCGAAATAGGTATATTCTTCTAGGATCTATCTTCTGCTGGGCCATTGAATCCAGTTGACAAGTCGAGTCATCCACTCAGTTTCTCAGCATCCTACATACGAGTTTGGTTAGCATTGCCTAGATAAGAGAAAAGAAAGTGAAAAAAAAAATTGGAAAAATGTTACGTATACGCCACCGAATTAGGTATATTCTTCTACGACCTATCTTCTGCTGGACCATTGAATCCAGTTGACAAGTCGAGTCATCCACTCAGTTTCTCAGCATCCTACATACGAGTTTGGTTAGCATTGCCTAGATAAGAGAAAAGAAAGTGAAAAAAAGAAATTTGGAAAAATGTTACGTATACGCCACCGAAATAGGTATATTCTACTACGACCTATCTTCTGCTGGACCATTGAATCCAGTTGACAAGTCGAGTCATCCACTCAGTTTCTCAGCATCCTACATACGAGTTTGGTTAGCATTGCCTAGATAAGAGAAAAGAAAGTGAAAAAAAGAAATTTGGAAAAATGTTACGTATACGCCACCGAAATAGGTATATTCTACTACGACCTATCTTCTGCTGGACCATTGAATCCAGTTGACAAGTCGAGTCATCCACTCAGTTTCTCAGCATCCTACATACGAGTTTGGTTAGCATTGCCTAGATAAGAGAAAAGAAAGTGAAAAAAAGAAATTTGGAAAAATGTTACGTATACGCCACCGAAATAGGTATATTCTTCTAGGATCTATCTTCTGCTAGGCCATTGAATCCAGTTGACAAGTCGAGTCATCCACTCAGTTTCTCAGCATCCTACATACGAGTTTGGTTAGCATTGCCTAGATAAGAGAAAAGAAAGTGAAAAAAAGAAATTTGGAAATATGTTACGTATACGCCACCGAAATAGGTATATTCTTCTACGATCTATCTTCTGCTGGACCATTGAATCCAGTTGACAAGTCGAGTCATCCACTCAGTTTCTCAGCATCCTACATACGAGTTTGGTTAGCATTGCCTAGATAAGAGAAAAGAAAGTGAAAAAAAGAAATTTGGAAAAATGTTACGTATACGCCACCGAAATAGGTATATACTTCTAGGATCTATCTTCTGCTAGGCCATTGAATCCAGTTGACAAGTCGAGTCATCCACTCAGTTTCTCAGCATCCTACATACGAGTTTGGTTAGCATTGCCTAGATAAGAGAAAAGAAAGTGAAAAAAAGAAATTTGGAAATATGTTACGTATACGCCACCGAAATAGGTATATTCTTCTACGATCTATCTTCTGCTGGACCTTTGAATCCAGTTGACAAGTCGAGTCATCCACTCAGTTTCTCAGCATCCTACATACGAGTTTGGTTAGCATTGCCTAGATAAGAGAAAAGAAAGTGAAAAAAAGAAATTTGGAAAAATGTTACGTATACGCCACCGAAATAGGTATATTCTACTACGACCTATCTTCTGCTGGACCATTGAATCCAGTTGACAAGTCGAGTCATCCACTCAGTTTCTCAGCATCCTACATACGAGTTTGGTTAGCATTGCCTAGATAAGAGAAAAGAAAGTGAAAAAAAGAATTTTGGAAAAATGTTACGTATACGCCACCGAAATAGGTATATTCTTCTACGATCTATCTTCTGCTGGACCTTTGAATCCTGTTGACAAGTCGAGTCATCCACTCAGTTTCTCAGCATCCTACATACGAGTTTGGTTAGCATTGCCTAGATAAGAGAAAAGAAAGTGAAAAAAAGAATTTTGGAAAAATGTTACGTATACGCCACCGAAATAGGTATATTCTACTACGACCTATCTTCTGCTGGACCATTGAATCCAGTTGACAAGTCGAGTCATCCACTCAGTTTCTCAGCATCCTACATACGAGTTTGGTTAGCATTGCCTAGATAAGAGAAAAGAAAGTGAAAAAAAGAAATTTGGAAAAATGTTACGTATACGCCACCGAAATAGGTATATTCTTCTAGGATCTATTTTCTGCTAGGCCATTGAATCCAGTTGACAAGTCGAGTCATCCACTCAGTTTCTCAGCATCCTACATACGAGTTTGGTTAGCATTACCTAGATAAGAGAAAAGAAAGTGAAAAAAAGAAATTTGGAAAAATGTTACGTATACGCCACCGAAATAGGTATATTCTTCTAGGATCTATCTTCTGCTAGGCCATTGAATCCAGTTGACAAGTCGAGTCATCCACTCAGTTTCTCAGCATCCTACATACGAGTTTGGTTAGCATTGCCTAGATAAGAGAAAAGAAAGTGAAAAAAAGAAATTTGGAAAAATGTTACGTATACGCCACCGAAATAGGTATATTCTACTACGACCTATCTTCTGCTGGACCATTGAATCCAGTTGACAAGTCGAGTCATCCACTCAGTTTCTCAGCATCCTACATACGAGTTTGGTTAGCATTGCCTAGATAAGAGAAAAGAAAGTGAAAAAAAGAAATTTGGAATAATGTTACGTATACGCCACCGAATTAGGTATATTCTTCTACGACCTATCTTCTGCTGGACCTTTGAATCCAGTTGACAAGTCGAGTCATCCACTCAGTTTCTCAGCATCCTACATACGAGTTTGGTTAGCATTGCCTAGATAAGAGAAAAGAAAGTGAAAAAAAGAAATTTGGAAAAATGTTACGTATACGCCACCGAATTAGGTATATTCTTCTACGACCTATCTTCTGCTGGACCATTGAATCCAGTTGAGACGTCGAGCCATTCACTCAGTTTCTCAGCATCCTACATACGAGTTTGGTTAGCATTGCCTAGATAAGAGAAAAGAAAGTGAAAAAAAGAAATTTGGAAAAATGTTACGTATACGCCACCGAAATAGGTATATTCTACTACGACCTATCTTCTGCTGGACCATTGAATCCAGTTGACAAGTCGAGTCATCCACTCAGTTTCTCAGCATCCTACATACGAGTTTGGTTAGCATTGCCTAGATAAGAGAAAAGAAAGTGAAAAAAAGAAATTTGGAAAAATGTTACGTATACGCCACCGAAATAGGTATATTCTACTACGACCTATCTTCTGCTGGACCATTGAATCCAGTTGACAAGTCGAGTCATCCACTCAGTTTCTCAGCATCCTACATACGAGTTTGGTTAGCATTGCCTAGATAAGAGAAAAGAAAGTGAAAAAAAGAAATTTGGAAAAATGTTACGTATACGCCACCGAAATAGGTATATTCTTCTACGATCTATCTTCTGCTGGACCTTTGAATCCAGTTGACAAGTCGAGTCATCTACTCAGTTTCTCAGCATCCTACATACGAGTTTGGTTAGCATTGCCTAGATAAGAGAAAAGAAAGTGAAAAAAAGAAATTTGGAAAAATGTTACGTATACGCCACCGAAATAGGTATATTCTACTACGACCTATCTTCTGCTGGACCATTGAATCCAGTTGACAAGTCGAGTCATCCACTCAGTTTCTCAGCATCCTACATACGAGTTTGGTTAGCATTGCCTAGATAAGAGAAAAGAAAGTGAAAAAAAGAATTTTGGAAAAATGTTACGTATACGCCACCGAAATAGGTATATTCTTCTACGACCTATCTTCTGCTGGACCATTGAATCCAGTTGACAAGTCGAGTCATCCACTCAGTTTCTCAGCATCCTACATACGAGTTTGGTTAGCATTGCCTAGATAAGAGAAAAGAAAGTGAAAAAAAGAAATTTGGAATAATGTTACGTATACGCCACCGAATTAGGTATATTCTTCTACGACCTATCTTCTGCTGGACCTTTGAATCCAGTTGACAAGTCGAGTCATCCACTCAGTTTCTCAGCATCCTACATACGAGTTTGGTTAGCATTGCCTAGATAAGAGAAAAGAAAGTGAAAAAAAGAAATTTGGAAAAATGTTACGTATACGCCACCGAATTAGGTATATTCTTCTACGACCTATCTTCTGCTGGACCATTGAATCCAGTTGAGACGTCGAGCCATTCACTCAGTTTCTCAGCATCCTACATACGAGTTTGGTTAGCATTGCCTAGATAAGAGAAAAGAAAGTGAAAAAAAAAATTTGGAAAAATGTTACGTATACGCCACCGAATTAGGTATATTCTTCTACGACCTATCTTCTGCTGGACCATTGAATCCAGTTGAGACGTCGAGCCATTCACTCAGTTTCTCAGCATCCTACATACGAGTTTGGTTAGCATTGCCTAGATAAGAGAAAAGAAAGTGAAAAAAAGAAATTTGGAAAAATGTTACGTATACGCCACCGAAATAGGTATATTCTTCTAGAATCTATCTTCTGCTAGGCCACTGAATCCAGTTGACAAGTCGAGTCATCCACTCAGTTTCTCAGCATCCTACATACGAGTTTGGTTAGCATTGCCTAGATAAGAGAAAAGAAAGTGAAAAAAAGAAATTTGGAAAAATGTTACGTATACGCCACCGAAATAGGTATATTCTTCTAGAATCTATCTTCTGCTAGGCCACTGAATCCAGTTGACAAGTCGAGTCATCCACTCAGTTTCTCAGCATCCTACATACGAGTTTGGTTAGCATTGCCTAGATAAGAGAAAAGAAAGTGAAAAAAAGAAATTTGGAAAAATGTTACGTATACGCCACCGAAATAGGTATATTCTTCCACGACCTATCTTCTGCTGGACCATTGAATCCAGTTGACAAGTCGAGTCATCCACTCAGTTTCTCAGCATCCTACATACGAGTTTGGTTAGCATTGCCTAGATAAGAGAAAAGAAAGTGAAAAAAAGAAATTTGGAAAAATGTTACGTATACGCCACCGAAATAGGTATATTCTTCTAGGATCTATCTTCTGCTGGGCCATTGAATCCAGTTGACAAGTCGAGTCATCCACTCAGTTTCTCAGCATCCTACATACGAGTTTGGTTAGCATTGCCTAGATAAGAGAAAAGAAAGTGAAAAAAAGAAATTTGGAAAAATGTTACGTATACGCCACCGAAATAGGTATATTCTTCTAGAATCTATCTTCTGCTAGGCCACTGAATCCAGTTGACAAGTCGAGTCATCCACTCAGTTTCTCAGCATCCTACATACGAGTTTGGTTAGCATTGCCTAGATAAGAGAAAAGAAAGTGAAAAAAAGAATTTTGGAAAAATGTTACGTATACGCCACCGAAATAGGTATATTCTTCTAGGATCTATCTTCTGCTGGGCCATTGAATCCAGTTGACAAGTCGAGTCATCCACTCAGTTTCTCAGCATCCTACATACGAGTTTGGTTAGCATTGCCTAGATAAGAGAAAAGAAAGTGAAAAAAAGAAATTTGGAAAAATGTTACGTATACGCCACCGAAATAGGTATATTCTTCTAGAATCTATCTTCTGCTAGGCCACTGAATCCAGTTGACAAGTCGAGTCATCCACTCAGTTTCTCAGCATCCTACATACGAGTTTGGTTAGCATTGCCTAGATAAGAGAAAAGAAAGTGAAAAAAAGAATTTTGGAAAAATGTTACGTATACGCCACCGAAATAGGTATATTCTTCTAGGATCTATCTTCTGCTGGGCCATTGAATCCAGTTGACAAGTCGAGTCATCCACTCAGTTTCTCAGCATCCTACATACGAGTTTGGTTAGCATTGCCTAGATAAGAGAAAAGAAAGTGAAAAAAAGAAATTTGGAAAAATGTTACGTATACGCCACCGAAATAGGTATATTCTTCTAGAATCTATCTTCTGCTAGGCCACTGAATCCAGTTGACAAGTCGAGTCATCCACTCAGTTTCTCAGCATCCTACATACGAGTTTGGTTAGCATTGCCTAGATAAGAGAAAAGAAAGTGAAAAAAAGAATTTTGGAAAAATGTTACGTATACGCCACCGAAATAGGTATATTCTTCTACGATCTATCTTCTGCTGGACCTTTGAATCCAGTTGACAAGTCGAGTCATCCACTCAGTTTCTCAGCATCCTACATACGAGTTTGGTTAGCATTGCCTAGATAAGAGAAAAGAAAGTGAAAAAAAGAAATTTGGAAAAATGTTACGTATACGCCACCGAAATAGGTATATTCTTCTAGGATCTATCTTCTGCTGGGCCATTGAATCCAGTTGACAAGTCGAGTCATCCACTCAGTTTCTCAGCATCCTACATACGAGTTTGGTTAGCATTGCCTAGATAAGAGAAAAGAAAGTGAAAAAAAGAAATTTGGAAAAATGTTACGTATACGCCACCGAAATAGGTATATTCTTCTAGAATTTATATTCTGCTAGGCCACTGAATCCAGTTGACAAGTCGAGTCATCCACTCAGTTTCTCAGCATCCTACATACGAGTTTGGTTAGCATTGCCTAGATAAGAGAAAAGAAAGTGAAAAAAAGAATTTTGGAAAAATGTTACGTATACGCCACCGAAATAGGTATATTCTTCTACGATCTATCTTCTGCTGGACCTTTGAATCCAGTTGACAAGTCGAGTCATCCACTCAGTTTCTCAGCATCCTACATACGAGTTTGGTTAGCATTGCCTAGATAAGAGAAAAGAAAGTGAAAAAAAGAAATTTGGAAAAATGTTACGTATACGCCACCGAAATAGGTATATTCTTCTAGGATCTATCTTCTGCTGGACCTTTGAATCCAGTTGACAAGTCGAGCCATCCACTCAGTTTCTCAGCATCCTACATACGAGTTTGGTTAGCATTGCCTAGATAAGAGAAAAGAAAGTGAAAAAAGAAATTTGGAAAAATGTTACGTATACGCCACCGAAATAGGTATATTCTTCTAGAATCTATCTTCTGCTAGGCCACTGAATCCAGTTGACAAGTCGAGTCATCCACTCAGTTTCTCAGCATCCTACATACGAGTTTGGTTAGCATTGCCTAGATAAGAGAAAAGAAAGTGAAAAAAAGAAATTTGGAAAAATGTTACGTATACGCCACCGAAATAGGTATATTCTTCTAGAATCTATCTTCTGCTAGGCCACTGAATCCAGTTGACAAGTCGAGTCATCCACTCAGTTTCTCAGCATCCTACATACGAGTTTGGTTAGCATTGCCTAGATAAGAGAAAAGAAAGTAAAAAAAAGAATTTTGGAAAAATGTTACGTATACGCCACCGAAATAGGTATATTCTTCTAGGATCTATCTTCTGCTGGGCCATTGAATCCAGTTGACAAGTCGAGTCATCCACTCAGTTTCTCAGCATCCTACATACGAGTTTGGTTAGCATTGCCTAGATAAGAGAAAAGAAAGTGAAAAAAAGAAATTTGGAAAAATGTTACGTATACGCCACCGAAATAGGTATATTCTTCTAGAATCTATCTTCTGCTAGGCCACTGAATCCAGTTGACAAGTCGAGTCATCCACTCAGTTTCTCAGCATCCTACATACGAGTTTGGTTAGCATTGCCTAGATAAGAGAAAAGAAAGTGAAAAAAAGAATTTTGGAAAAATGTTACGTATACGCCACCGAAATAGGTATATTCTTCTACGATCTATCTTCTGCTGGACCTTTGAATCCAGTTGACAAGTCGAGTCATCCACTCAGTTTCTCAGCATCCTACATACGAGTTTGGTTAGCATTGCCTAGATAAGAGAAAAGAAAGTGAAAAAAAGAAATTTGGAAAAATGTTACGTATACGCCACCGAAATAGGTATATTCTTCTAGGATCTATCTTCTGCTGGGCCATTGAATCCAGTTGACAAGTCGAGTCATCCACTCAGTTTCTCAGCATCCTACATACGAGTTTGGTTAGCATTGCCTAGATAAGAGAAAAGAAAGTGAAAAAAAGAAATTTGGAAAAATGTTACGTATACGCCACCGAAATAGGTATATTCTTCTACGATCTATCTTCTGATGTACCTTTGAATCCAGTTGACAAGTCGAGTCATCCACTCAGTTTCTCAGCATCCTACATACGAGTTTGGTTAGCATTGCCTAGATAAGAGAAAAGAAAGTGAAAAAAAGAATTTTGGAAAAATGTTACGTATACGCCACCGAAATAGGTATATTCTTCTACGATCTATCTTCTGCTGGACCTTTGAATCCAGTTGACAAGTCGAGTCATCCACTCAGTTTCTCAGCATCCTACATACGAGTTTGGTTAGCATTGCCTAGATAAGAGAAAAGAAAGTGAAAAAAAGAAATTTGGAAAAATGTTACGTATACGCCACCGAAATAGGTATATTCTTCTACGATCTATCTTCTGCTGGGCCATTGAATCCAGTTGAAAAGTCGAGTCATCCACTCAGTTTCTCAGCATCCTACATACGAGTTTGGTTAGCATTGCCTAGATAAGAGAAAAGAAAGTGAAAAAAAGAAATTTGGAAAAATGTTACGTATACGCCACCGAAATAGGTATATTCTTCTAGAATTTATCTTCTGCTAGGCCACTGAATCCAGTTGACAAGTCGAGTCATCCACTCAGTTTCTCAGCATCCTACATACGAGTTTGGTTAGCATTGCCTAGATAAGAGAAAAGAAAGTGAAAAAAAGAATTTTGGAAAAATGTTACGTATACGCCACCGAAATAGGTATATTCTTCTACGATCTATCTTCTGCTGGACCTTTGAATCCAGTTGACAAGTCGAGTCATCCACTCAGTTTCTCAGCATCCTACATACGAGTTTGGTTAGCATTGCCTAGATAAGAGAAAAGAAAGTGAAAAAAAGAAATTTGGAAAAATGTTACGTATACGCCACCGAAATAGGTATATTCTTCTAGAATTTATCTTCTGCTAGGCCATTGAATCCAGTTGACAAGTCGAGTCATCCACTCAGTTTCTCAGCATCCTACATACGAGTTTGGTTAGCATTGCCTAGATAAGAGAAAAGAAAGTGAAAAAAAGAATTTTGGAAAAATGTTACGTATACGCCACCGAAATAGGTATATTCTTCTACGATCTATCTTCTGCTGGACCTTTGAATCCAGTTGACAAGTCGAGTCATCCACTCAGTTTCTCAGCATCCTACATACGAGTTTGGTTAGCATTGCCTAGATAAGAGAAAAGAAAGTGAAAAAAAGAAATTTGGAAAAATGTTACGTATACGCCACCGAAATAGGTATATTCTTCTAGGATCTATCTTCTGCTGGGCCATTGAATCCAGTTGACAAGTCGAGTCATCCACTCAGTTTCTCAGCATCCTACATACGAGTTTGGTTAGCATTGCCTAGATAAGAGAAAAGAAAGTGAAAAAAAGAAATTTGGAAAAATGTTACGTATACGCCACCGAAATAGGTATATTCTTCTAGGATCTATCTTCTGCTGGGCCATTGAATCCAGTTGACAAGTCGAGTCATCCACTCAGTTTCTCAGCATCCTACATACGAGTTTGGTTAGCATTGCCTAGATAAGAGAAAAGAAAGTGAAAAAAAGAATTTTGGAAAAATGTTACGTATACGCCACCGAAATAGGTATATTCTTCTACGATCTATCTTCTGCTGGACCTTTGAATCCAGTTGACAAGTCGAGTCATCCACTCAGTTTCTCAGCATCATACATACGAGTTTGGTTAGCATTGCCTAGATAAGAGAAAAGAAAGTGAAAAAAAGAAATTTGGAAAAATGTTACGTATACGCCACCGAAATAGGTATATTCTTCTAGGATCTATCTTCTGCTGGGCCATTGAATCCAGTTGACAAGTCGAGTCATCCACTCAGTTTCTCAGCATCCTACATACGAGTTTGGTTAGCATTGCCTAGATAAGAGAAAAGAAAGTGAAAAAAAGAAATTTGGAAAAATGTTACGTATACGCCACCGAAATAGGTATATTCTTCTAGAATTTATCTTCTGCTAGGCCACTGAATCCAGTTGACAAGTCGAGTCATCCACTCAGTTTCTCAGCATCCTACATACGAGTTTGGTTAGCATTGCCTAGATAAGAGAAAAGAAAGTGAAAAAAAGAATTTTGGAAAAATGTTACGTATACGCCACCGAAATAGGTATATTCTTCTACGATCTTTCTTCTGCTGTACCTTTGAATCCAGTTGACAAGTCGAGTCATCCACTCAGTTTCTCAGCATCCTACATACGAGTTTGGTTAGCATTGCCTAGATAAGAGAAAAGAAAGTGAAAAAAAGAAATTTGGAAAAATGTTACGTATACGACACCGAAATAGGTATATTCTTCTACGATCTATCTTCTGCTGTACCTTTGAATCCAGTTGACAAGTCGAGTCATCCACTCAGTTTCTCAGCATCCTACATACGAGTTTGGTTAGCATTGCCTAGATAAGAGAAAAGAAAGTGAAAAAAAGAAATTTGGAAAAATGTTACGTATACGCCACCGAAATAGGTATATTCTTCTAGGATCTATCTTCTGCTGGGCCATTGAATCCAGTTGACAAGTCGAGTCATCCACTCAGTTTCTCAGCATCCTACATACGAGTTTGGTTAGCATTGCCTAGATAAGAGAAAAGAAAGTGAAAAAAAGAAATTTGGAAAAATGTTACGTATACGCCACCGAAATAGGTATATTCTTCTAGAATCTATCTTCTGCTAGGCCACTGAATCCAGTTGACAAGTCGAGTCATCCACTCAGTTTCTCAGCATCCTACATACGAGTTTGGTTAGCATTGCCTAGATAAGAGAAAAGAAAGTGAAAAAAGAAATTTGGAAAAATGTTACGTATACGCCACCGAAATAGGTATATTCTTCTACGATCTATCTTCTGCTGGACCTTTGAATCCAGTTGACAAGTCGAGTCATCCACTCAGTTTCTCAGCATCCTACATACGAGTTTGGTTAGCATTGCCTAGATAAGAGAAAAGAAAGTGAAAAAAAGAAATTTGGAAAAATGTTACGTATACGTCACCGAAATAGGTATATTCTTCTACGATCTATCTTCTGCTGGGCCATTGAATCCAGTTGACAAGTCGAGTCATCCACTCAGTTTCTCAGCATCCTACATACGAGTTTGGTTAGCATTGCCTAGATAAGAGAAAAGAAAGTGAAAAAAAGAAATTTGGAAAAATGTTACGTATACGCCACCGAAATAGGTATATTCTTCTAGAATCTATCTTCTGCTAGGCCACTGAATCCAGTTGACAAGTCGAGTCATCCACTCAGTTTCTCAGCATCCTACATACGAGTTTGGTAAGCATTGCCTAGATAAGAGAAAAGAAAGTGAAAAAAAGAATTTTGGAAAAATGTTACGTATACGCCACCGAAATAGGTATATTCTTCTACGATCTATCTTCTGCTGGACCTTTGAATCCAGTTGACAAGTCGAGTCATCCACTCAGTTTCTCAGCATCCTACATACGAGTTTGGTTAGCATTGCCTAGATAAGAGAAAAGAAAGTGAAAAAAAGAAATTTGGAAAAATGTTACGTATACGCCACCGAAATAGGTATATTCTTCTACGATCTATCTTCTGCTGGACCTTTGAATCCAGTTGACAAGTCGAGTCATCCACTCAGTTTCTCAGCATCCTACATACGAGTTTGGTTAGCATTGCCTAGATAAGAGAAAAGAAATTTGGAAAAATGTTACGTATACGCCACCGAAATAGGTATATTCTTCTAGAATCTATCTTCTGCTAGGCCACTGAATCCAGTTGACAAGTCGAGTCATCCACTCAGTTTCTCAGCATCCTACATACGAGTTTGGTTAGCATTGCCTAGATAAGAGAAAAGAAAGTGAAAAAAAGAAATTTGGAAAAATGTTACGTATACGCCACCGAAATAGGTATATTCTTCTACGACCTATCTTCTGCTGGACCATTGAATCCAGTTGACAAGTCGAGTCATCCACTCAGTTTCTCAGCATCCTACATACGAGTTTGGTTAGCATTGCCTAGATAAGAGAAAAGAAAGTGAAAAAAAGAAATTTGGAAAAATGTTACGTATACGCCACCGAAATAGGTATATTCTTCTAGGATCTATCTTCTGCTGGACCATTGAATCCAGTTGACAAGTCGAGTCATCCACTCAGTTTCTCAGCATCCTACATACGAGTTTGGTTAGCATTGCCTAGATAAGAGAAAAGAAAGTGAAAAAAAGAAATTTGGAAAAATGTTACGTATACGCCAGCGAATTAGGTATATTCTTCTACGACCTATCTTCTGCTGGACCATTGAATCCAGTTGACAAGTCGAGTCATCCACTCAGTTTCTCAGCATCCTACATACGAGTTTGGTTAGCATTGCCTAGATAAGAGAAAAGAAAGTGAAAAAAAGAAATTTGGAAAAATGTTACATACGCCACCGAAATAGGTATATTCTACTACGACCTATCTTCTGCTGGACCATTGAATCCAGTTGACAAGTCGAGTCATCCACTCAGTTTCTCAGCATCCTACATACGAGTTTGGTTAGCATTGCCTAGATAAGAGAAAAGAAAGTGAAAAAAAGAAATTTGGAAAAATGTTACGTATACGCCACCGAAATAGGTATATTCTTCTAGGATCTATCTTCTGCTAGGCCATTGAATCCAGTTGACAAGTCGAGTCATCCACTCAGTTTCTCAGCATCCTACATACGAATTTGGTTAGCATTGCCTAGATAAGAGAAAAGAAAGTGAAAAAAAGAAATTTGGAAAAATGTTACGTATACGCCAGCGAATTAGGTATATTCTTCTACGACCTATCTTCTGCTGGACCATTGAATCCAGTTGACAAGTCGAGTCATCCACTCAGTTTCTCAGCATCCTACATACGAGTTTGGTTAGCATTGCCTAGATAAGAGAAAAGAAAGTGAAAAAAAGAAATTTGGAAAAATGTTACGTATACGCCACCGAAATAGGTATATTCTTCTACGACCTATCTTCTGCTGGACCATTGAATCCAGTTGACAAGTCGAGTCATCCACTCAGTTTCTCAGCATCCTACATACGAGTTTGGTTAGCATTGCCTAGATAAGAGAAAAGAAAGTGAAAAAAAGAAATTTGGAAAAATGTTACGTATACGCCACCGAAATAGGTATATTCTTCTAGGATCTATCTTCTGCTGGGCCATTGAATCCAGTTGACAAGTCGAGTCATCCACTCAGTTTCTCAGCATCCTACATACGAGTTTGGTTAGCATTGCCTAGATAAGAGAAAAGAAAGTGAAAAAAAGAAATTTGGAAAAATGTTACGTATACGCCACCGAAATAGGTATATTCTTCTACGATCTATCTTCTGCTGGACCTTTGAATCCAGTTGACAAGTCGAGTCATCCACTCAGTTTCTCAGCATCCTACATACGAGTTTGGTTAGCATTGCCTAGATAAGAGAAAAGAAAGTGAAAAAAAGAAATTTGGAAAAATGTTACGTATACGCCACCGAAATAGGTATATTCTTCTACGATCTATCTTCTGCTGTACCTTTGAATCCAGTTGACAAGTCGAGTCATCCACTCAGTTTCTCAGCATCCTACATACGAGTTTGGTTAGCATTGCCTAGATAAGAGAAAAGAAAGTGAAAAAAAGAAATTTGGAAAAATGTTACGTATACGCCACCGAAATAGGTATATTCTTCTACGATCTATCTTCTGCTGTACCTTTGAATCCAGTTGACAAGTCGAGTCATGCACTCAGTTTCTCAGCATCCTACATACGAGTTTGGTTAGCATTGCCTAGATAAGAGAAAAGAAAGTGAAAAAAAGAAATTTGGAAAAATGTTACGTATACGCCACCGAAATAGGTATATTCTTCTACGAACTATCTTCTGCTGGACCATTGAATCCAGTTGACAAGTCGAGTCATGCACTCAGTTTCTCAGCATCCTACATACGAGTTTGGTTAGCATTGCCTAGATAAGAGAAAAGAAAGTGAAAAAAAGAAATTTGGAAAAATGTTACGTATACGCCACCGAAATAGGTATATTCTTCTACGATCTATCTTCTGCTGGACCTTTGAATCCAGTTGACAAGTCGAGTCATCCACTCAGTTTCTCAGCATCCTACATACGAGTTTGGTTAGCATTGCCTAGATAAGAGAAAAGAAAGTGAAAAAAGAAATTTGGAAAAATGTTACGTATACGCCACCGAAATAGGTATATTCTTCTACGATCTATCTTCTGCTGGACCTTTGAATCCAGTTGACAAGTCGAGTCATCCACTCAGTTTCTCAGCATCCTACATACGAGTTTGGTTAGCATTGCCTAGATAAGAGAAAAGAAAGTGAAAAAAGAAATTTGGAAAAATGTTACGTATACGCCACCGAAATAGGTATATTCTTCTACGACCTATCTTCTGCTGGACCATTGAATCCAGTTGGCAAGTCGAGTCATGCACTCAGTTTCTCAGCATCCTACATACGAGTATGGTTAGCATTGCCTAGATAAGAGAAAAGAAAGTGAAAAAAGAAATTTGGAAAAATGGTACGTATACGCCACCGAAATAGGTATATTCTTCTACGACCTATCTTCTGCTGGACCATTGAATCCAGTTGACAAGTCGAGTCATGCACTCAGTTTCTCAGCATCCTACATACGAGTTTGGTTAGCATTGCCTAGATAAGAGACAAGAAAGTGAAAAAAAGAAATTTGGAAAAATGTTACGTATACGCCACCGAAATAGGTATATTCTTCTACGATCTATCTTCTGCTGGACCTTTGAATCCAGTTGACAAGTCGAGTCATCCACTCAGTTTCTCAGCATCCTACATACGAGTTTGGTTAGCATTGCCTAGATAAGAGAAAAGAAAGTGAAAAAAAGAAATTTGGAAAAATGTTACGTATACGCCACCGAAATAGGTATATTCTTCTACGACCTATCTTCTGCTGGGCCATTGAATCCAGTTGACAAGTCGAGTCATCCACTCAGTTTCTCAGCATCCTCATACGAGTTTGGTTAGCATTGCCTAGATAAGAGAAAAGAAAGTGAAAAAAGAAATTTGGAAAAATGTTACGTATACGCCACCGAAATAGGTATATTCTTCTACGACCTATCTTCTGCTGGGCCATTGAATCCAGTTGACAAGTCGAGTCATCCACTCAGTTTCTCAGCATCCTACATACGAGTTTGGTTAGCATTGCCTAGATAAGAGAAAAGAAAGTGAAAAAAGAAATTTGGAAAAATGTTACGTATACGCCACCGAAATAGGTATATTCTTCTACGATCTATCTTCTGCTGTACCTTTGAATCCAGTTGACAAGTCGAGTCATCCACTCAGTTTCTCAGCATCCTACATACGAGTTTGGTTAGCATTGCCTAGATAAGAGACAAGAAAGTGAAAAAAAGAAATTTGGAAAAATGTTACGTATACGCCACCGAAATAGGTATATTCTTCTACGATCTATCTTCTGCTGGACCTTTGAATCCAGTTGACAAGTCGAGTCATCCACTCAGTTTCTCAGCATCCTACATACGAGTTTGGTTAGCATTGCCTAGATAAGAGAAAAGAAAGTGAAAAAAAGAAATTTGGAAAAATGTTACGTATACGCCACCGAAATAGGTATATTCTTCTACGACCTATCTTCTGCTGGGCCATTGAATCCAGTTGACAAGTCGAGTCATCCACTCAGTTTCTCAGCATCCTACATACGAGTTTGGTTAGCATTGCCTAGATAAGAGAAAAGAAAGTGAAAAAAGAAATTTGGAAAAATGTTACGTATACGCCACCGAAATAGGTATATTCTTCTACGATCTATCTTCTGCTGGACCTTTGAATCCAGTTGACAAGTCGAGTCATCCACTCAGTTTCTCAGCATCCTCATACGAGTTTGGTTAGCATTGCCTAGATAAGAGAAAAGAAAGTGAAAAAAGAAATTTGGAAAAATGTTACGTATACGCCACCGAAATAGGTATATTCTTCTACGACCTATCTTCTGCTGGACCATTGAATCCAGTTGACAAGTCGAGTCATGCACTCAGTTTCTCAGCATCCTACATACGAGTTTGGTTAGCATTGCCTAGATAAGAGAAAAGAAAGTGAAAAAAAGAAATTTGGAAAAATGTTACGTATACGCCACCGAAATAGGTATATTCTTCTACGACCTATCTTCTGCTGGACCATTGAATCCAGTTGACAAGTCGAGTCATCCACTCAGTTTCTCAGCATCCTACATACGAGTTTGGTTAGCATTGCCTAGATAAGAGAAAAGAAAGTGAAAAAAGAAATTTGGAAAAATGTTACGTATACGCCACCGAAATAGGTATATTCTTCTACGATCTATCTTCTGCTGTACCTTTGAATCCAGTTGACAAGTCGAGTCATCCACTCAGTTTCTCAGCATCCTACATACGAGTTTGGTTAGCATTGCCTAGATAAGAGACAAGAAAGTGAAAAAAAGAAATTTGGAAAAATGTTACGTATACGCCACCGAAATAGGTATATTCTTCTACGATCTATCTTCTGCTGGACCTTTGAATCCAGTTGACAAGTCGAGTCATCCACTCAGTTTCTCAGCATCCTACATACGAGTTTGGTTAGCATTGCCTAGATAAGAGAAAAGAAAGTGAAAAAAAGAAATTTGGAAAAATGTTACGTATACGCCACCGAAATAGGTATATTCTTCTACGACCTATCTTCTGCTGGGCCATTGAATCCAGTTGACAAGTCGAGTCATCCACTCAGTTTCTCAGCATCCTACATACGAGTTTGGTTAGCATTGCCTAGATAAGAGAAAAGAAAGTGAAAAAAGAAATTTGGAAAAATGTTACGTATACGCCACCGAAATAGGTATATTCTTCTACGATCTATCTTCTGCTGGACCTTTGAATCCAGTTGACAAGTCGAGTCATCCACTCAGTTTCTCAGCATCCTCATACGAGTTTGGTTAGCATTGCCTAGATAAGAGAAAAGAAAGTGAAAAAAGAAATTTGGAAAAATGTTACGTATACGCCACCGAAATAGGTATATTCTTCTACGACCTATCTTCTGCTGGACCATTGAATCCAGTTGACAAGTCGAGTCATGCACTCAGTTTCTCAGCATCCTACATACGAGTTTGGTTAGCATTGCCTAGATAAGAGAAAAGAAAGTGAAAAAAAGAAATTTGGAAAAATGTTACGTATACGCCACCGAAATAGGTATATTCTTCTACGACCTATCTTCTGCTGGGCCATTGAATCCAGTTGACAAGTCGAGTCATCCACTCAGTTTCTCAGCATCCTACATACGAGTTTGGTTAGCATTGCCTAGATAAGAGAAAAGAAAGTGAAAAAAGAAATTTGGAAAAATGTTACGTATACGCCACCGAAATAGGTATATTCTTCTACGATCTATCTTCTGCTGTACCTTTGAATCCAGTTGACAAGTCGAGTCATCCACTCAGTTTCTCAGCATCCTACATACGAGTTTGGTTAGCATTGCCTAGATAAGAGAAAAGAAAGTGAAAAAAGAAATTTGGAAAAATGTTACGTATACGCCACCGAAATAGGTATATTCTTCTACGATCTATCTTCTGCTGTACCTTTGAATCCAGTTGACAAGTCGAGTCATCCACTCAGTTTCTCAGCATCCTACATACGAGTTTGGTTAGCATTGCCTAGATAAGAGAAAAGAAAGTGAAAAAAAGAAATTTGGAAAAATGTTACGTATACGCCACCGAAATAGGTATATTCTTCTACGACCTATCTTCTGCTGGGCCATTGAATCCAGTTGACAAGTCGAGTCATCCACTCAGTTTCTCAGCATCCTACATACGAGTTTGGTTAGCATTGCCTAGATAAGAGAAAAGAAAGTGAAAAAAGAAATTTGGAAAAATGTTACGTATACGCCACCGAAATAGGTATATTCTTCTAGGATCTATCTTCTGCTGGGCCATTGAATCCAGTTGACAAGTCGAGTCATCCACTCAGTTTCTCAGCATCCTACATACGAGTTTGGTTAGCATTGCCTAGATAAGAGAAAAGAAAGTGAAAAAAGAAATTTGGAAAAATGTTACGTATACGCCACCGAAATAGGTATATTCTTCTACGACCTATCTTCTGCTGGACCATTGAATCCAGTTGACAAGTCGAGTCATGCACTCAGTTTCTCAGCATCCTACATACGAGTTTGGTTAGCATTGCCTAGATAAGAGAAAAGAAAGTGAAAAAAAGAAATTTGGAAAAATGTTACGTATACGCCACCGAAATAGGTATATTCTTCTACGATCTATCTTCTGCTGGACCTTTGAATCCAGTTGACAAGTCGAGTCATCCACTCAGTTTCTCAGCATCCTACATACGAGTTTGGTTAGCATTGCCTAGATAAGAGAAAAGAAAGTGAAAAAAAGAAATTTGGAAAAATGTTACGTATACGCCACCGAAATAGGTATATTCTTCTACGATATATCTTCTGCTGTACCTTTGAATCCAGTTGACAAGTCGAGCCATCCACTCAGTTTCTCAGCATCCTACATACGAGTTTGGTTAGCATTGCCTAGATAAGAGAAAAGAAAGTGAAAAAAAGAAATTTGGAAAAATGTTACGTATACGCCACCGAAATAGGTATATTCTTCTACGATCTATCTTCTGCTGGACCTTTGAATCCAGTTGACAAGTCGAGTCATCCACTCAGTTTCTCAGCATCCTACATACGAGTTTGGTTAGCATTGCCTAGATAAGAGAAAAGAAAGTGAAAAAAAGAAATTTGGAAAAATGTTACGTATACGCCACCGAAATAGGTATATTCTTCTACGACCTATCTTCTGCTGGACCATTGAATCCAGTTGACAAGTCGAGTCATCCACTCAGTTTCTCAGCATCCTACATACGAGTTTGGTTAGCATTGCCTAGATAAGAGAAAAGAAAGTGAAAAAAAGAAATTTGGAAAAATGTTACGTATACGCCACCGAAATAGGTATATTCTTCTACGATATATCTTCTGCTGTACCTTTGAATCCAGTTGACAAGTCGAGCCATCCACTCAGTTTCTCAGCATCCTACATACGAGTTTGGTTACCATTGCCTAGATAAGAGAAAAGAAAGTGAAAAAAGAAATTTGGAAAAATGTTACGTATACGCCACCGAAATAGGTATATTCTTCTACGATCTATCTTCTGCTGGACCTTTGAATCCAGTTGACAAGTCGAGTCATCCACTCAGTTTCTCAGCATCCTACATACGAGTTTGGTTACCATTGCCTAGATAAGAGAAAAGAAAGTGAAAAAAGAAATTTGGAAAAATGTTACGTATACGCCACCGAAATAGGTATATTCTTCTACGATCTATCTTCTTCTGGACCTTTGAATCCAGTTGACAAGTCGAGTCATCCACTCAGTTTCTCAGCATCCTACATACGAGTTTGGTTAGCATTGCCTAGATAAGAGAAAAGAAAGTGAAAAAAAGAAATTTGGAAAAATGTTACGTATACGCCACCGAAATAGGTATATTCTTCTACGATCTATCTTCTGCTGGACCTTTGAATCCAGTTGACAAGTCGAGTCATCCACTCAGTTTCTCAGCATCCTACATACGAGTTTGGTTAGCATTGCCTAGATAAGAGAAAAGAAAGTGAAAAAAAGAAATTTGGAAAAATGTTACGTATACGCCACCGAAATAGGTATATTCTTCTACGATATATCTTCTGCTGTACCTTTGAATCCAGTTGACAAGTCGAGCCATCCACTCAGTTTCTCAGCATCCTACATACGAGTTTGGTTACCATTGCCTAGATAAGAGAAAAGAAAGTGAAAAAAGAAATTTGGAAAAATGTTACGTATACAAAACCGAAATAGGTATATTCTTCTACGATCTATCTTCTGCTGGACCTTTGAATCCAGTTGACAAGTCGAGTCATCCACTCAGTTTCTCAGCATCCTACATACGAGTTTGGTTACCATTGCCTAGATAAGAGAAAAGAAAGTGAAAAAAGAAATTTGGAAAAATGTTACGTATACGCCACCGAAATAGGTATATTCTTCTACGATCTATCTTCTGCTGGACCTTTGAATCCAGTTGACAAGTCGAGTCATCCACTCAGTTTCTCAGCATCCTACATACGAGTTTGGTTAGCATTGCCTAGATAAGAGAAAAGAAAGTGAAAAAAAGAAATTTGGAAAAATGTTACGTATACAAAACCGAAATAGGTATATTCTTCTACGATCTATCTTCTGCTGGACCTTTGAATCCAGTTGACAAGTCGAGTCATCCACTCAGTTTCTCAGCATCCTACATACGAGTTTGGTTAGCATTGCCTAGATAAGAGAAAAGAAAGTGAAAAAAAGAATTTTGGAAAAATGTTACGTATACGCCACCGAAATAGGTATATTCTTCTACGATCTATCTTCTGCTGGACCTTTGAATCCAGTTGACAAGTCGAGTCATCCACTCAGTTTCTCAGCATCCTACATACGAGTTTGGTTAGCATTGCCTAGATAAGAGAAAAGAAAGTGAAAAAAAGAAATTTGGAAAAATGTTACGTATACGCCACCGAAATAGGTATATTCTTCTACGATATATCTTCTGCTGTACCTTTGAATCCAGTTGACAAGTCGAGCCATCCACTCAGTTTCTCAGCATCCTACATACGAGTTTGGTTACCATTGCCTAGATAAGAGAAAAGAAAGTGAAAAAAGAAATTTGGAAAAATGTTACGTATACGCCACCGAAATAGGTATATTCTTCTACGATCTATCTTCTGCTGGACCATTGTATCCAGTTGACAAGTCGAGTCATCCACTCAGTTTCTCAGCATCCTACATACGAGTTTGGTTACCATTGCCTAGATAAGAGAAAAGAAAGTGAAAAAAGAAATTTGGAAAAATGTTACGTATACGCCACCGAAATATGTATATTCTTCTACGACCTATCTTCTGCTGGACCTTTGAATCCAGTTGACAAGTCGAGTCATCCACTCAGTTTCTCAGCATCCTACATACGAGTTTGGTTAGCATTGCCTAGATAAGAGAAAAGAAAGTGAAAAAAAGAAATTTGGAAAAATGTTACGTATACGCCACCGAAATAGGTATATTCTTCTAGGATCTATCTTCTGCTGGACC
The DNA here is from genome assembly GCA_905220385.1 of Xylota sylvarum. Lineage (NCBI taxonomy): Eukaryota > Metazoa > Arthropoda > Insecta > Diptera > Syrphidae > Xylota > Xylota sylvarum. Next base: position 25,184,669 of record LR999958.1, read on the forward strand.
ATTGAATCCAGTTGACAAGTCGAGTCATCCACTCAGTTTCTCAGCATCCTACATACGAGTTTGGTTAGCATTGCCTAGATAAGAGAAAAGAAAGTGAAAAAAAGAAATTTGGAAAAATGTTACGTATACGCCACCGAAATAGGTATATTCTTCTAGGATCTATCTTCTGCTATGCCATTGAATCCAGTTGACAAGTCGAGTCATCCACTCAGTTTCTCAGCATCCTACATACGAGTTTGGTTAGCATTGCCTAGATAAGAGAAAAGAAAGTGAAAAAAAGAAATTTGGAAAAATGTTACGTATACGCCACCGAAATAGGTATATTCTTCTAGGATCTATCTTCTGCTGGGCCATTGAATCCAGTTGACAAGTCGAGTCATCCACTCAGTTTCTCAGCATCCTACATACGAGTTTGGTTAGCATTGCCTAGATAAGAGAAAAGAAAGTGAAAAAAGAAATTTGGAAAAATGTTACGTATACGCCACCGAAATATTTATATTCTTCTACGATCTATCTTCTGCTAGGCCATTGAATCCAGTTGACAAGTCGAGTCATCCACTCAGTTTCTCAGCATCCTACATACGAGTTTGGTTAGCATTGCCTAGATAAGAGAAAAGAAAGTGAAAAAAAGAATTTTGGAAAAATGTTACGTATACGCCACCGAAATAGGTATATTCTTCTACGATCTATCTTCTGCTGGACCTTTGAATCCAGTTGACAAGTCGAGTCATCCACTCAGTTTCTCAGCATCCTACATACGAGTTTGGTTAGCATTGCCTAGATAAGAGAAAAGAAAGTGAAAAAAAGAAATTTGGAAAAATGTTACGTATACGCCACCGAAATAGGTATATTCTTCTACGACCTATCTTCTGCTGGACCTTTGAATCCAGTTGACAAGTCGAGTCATCCACTCAGTTTCTCAGCATCCTACATACGAGTTTGGTTAGCATTGCCTAGATAAGAGAAAAGAAAGTGAAAAAAAGAAATTTGGAAAAATGTTACGTATACGCCACCGAAATAGGTATATTCTTCTACGACCTATCTTCTGCTGGACCATTGAATCCAGTTGACAAGTCGAGTCATGCACTCAGTTGGAAAATGTTACGTATACGCCACCGAAATAGGTATATTCTTCTACGACCTATCTTCTGCTGGACCATTGAATCCAGTTGACAAGTCGAGTCATCCACTCAGTTTCTCAGCATCCTACATACGAGTTTGGTTAGCATTGCCCAGATAAGAGAAAAGAAAGTGAAAAAAGAAATTTGGAAAAATGTTACGTATACGCCACCGAAATAGGTATATTCTTCTACGATCTATCTTCTGCTGGACCTTTGAATCCAGTTGACAAGTCGAGTCATCCACTCAGTTTCTCAGATAGATTAGATAAGAGAAAAGAAAGTGAAAAAAAGAAATTTGGAAAAATGTTACGTATACGCCACCGAAATAGGTATATTCTTCTACGACCTATCTTCTGCTGGACCATTGAATCCAGTTGACAAGTCGAGTCATCCACTCAGTTTCTCAGCATCCTACATACGAGTTTGGTTAGCATTGCCTAGATAAGAGAAAAGAAAGTGAAAAAAAGAAATTTGGAAAAATGTTACGTATACGCCACCGAAATAGGTATATTCTTCTACGACCTATCTTCTGCTGGACCATTGAATCCAGTTGACAAGTCGAGTCATCCACTCAGTTTCTCAACATCCTACATACGAGTTTGGTTAGCATTGCCTAGATAAGAGAAAAGAAAGTGAAAAAAAGAAATTTGGAAAAATGTTACGTATACGCCAGCGAAATAGGTATATTCTTCTACGACCTATCTTCTGCTGGACCATTGAATCCAGTTGACAAGTCGAGTCATCCACTCAGTTTCTCAGCATCCTACATACGAGTTTGGTTAGCATTGCCTAGATAAGAGAAAAGAAAGTGAAAAAAAGAAATTTGGAAAAATGTTACGTATACGCCACCGAAATAGGTATATTCTTCTAGGATCTATCTTCTGCTGGGCCATTGAATCCAGTTGAAAAGTCGAGTCATCCACTCAGTTTCTCAGCATCCTACATACGAGTTTGGTTAGCATTGCCTAGATAAGAGAAAAGAAAGTGAAAAAAAGAAATTTGGAAAAATGTTACGTATACGCCACCGAAATAGGTATATTCTTCTACGATCTATCTTCTGCTGGACCTTTGAATCCAGTTGACAAGTCGAGTCATCCACTCAGTTTCTCAGCATCCTACATACGAGTTTGGTTAGCATTGCCTAGATAAGAGAAAAGAAAGCGAAAAAAAGAAATTTGGAAAAATGTTACGTATACGCCACCGAAATAGGTATATTCTTCTAGGATCTATCTTCTGCTGGGCCATTGAATCCAGTTGAAAAGTCGAGTCATCCACTCAGTTTCTCAGCATCCTACATACGAGTTTGGTTAGCATTGCCTAGATAAGAGAAAAGAAAGTGAAAAAAAGAAATTTGGAAAAATGTTACGTATACGCCACCGAAATAGGTATATTCTTCTAGGATCTATCTTCTGCTGGGCCATTGAATCCAGTTGACAAGTCGAGTCATCCACTCAGTTTCTCAGCATCCTACATACGAGTTTGGTTAGCATTGCCTAGATAAGAGAAAAGAAAGTGAAAAAAAGAAATTTGGAAAAATGTTACGTATACGCCACCGAAATAGGTATATTCTTCTACGACCTATCTTCTGCTGGACCATTGAATCCAGTTGACAAGTCGAGTCATCCACTCAGTTTCTCAGCATCCTACATACGAGTTTGGTTAGCATTGCCTAGATAAGAGAAAAGAAAGTGAAAAAAATAAATTTGGAAAAATGTTACGTATACGCCACCGAAATATGTATATTCTTCTACGACCTATCTTCTGCTGGACCATTGAATCCAGTTGACAAGTCGAGTCATCCACTCAGTTTCTCAGCATCCTACATACGAGTTTGGTTAGCATTGCCTAGATAAGAGAAAAGAAAGTGAAAAAAAGAAATTTGGAAAAATGTTACGTATACGCCACCGAAATAGGTATATTCTTCTACGACCTATCTTCTGCTGGACCATTGAATCCAGTTGACAAGTCGAGTCATCCACTCAGTTTCTCAGCATCCTACATACGAGTTTGGTTAGCATTGCCTAGATAAGAGAAAAGAAAGTGAAAAAAAGAAATTTGGAAAAATGTTACGTATACGCCACCGAAATAGGTATATTCTTCTACGACCTATCTTCTGCTGGACCATTGAATCCAGTTGACAAGTCGAGTCATCCACTCAGTTTCTCAGCATCCTACATACGAGTTTGGTTAGCATTGCCTAGATAAGAGAAAAGAAAGTGAAAAAAAGAAATTTGGAAAAATGTTACGTATACGCCACCGAAATAGGTATATTCTTCTACGACCTATCTTCTGCTGGACCATTGAATCCAGTTGACAAGTCGAGTCATCCACTCAGTTTCTCAACATCCTACATACGAGTTTGGTTAGCATTGCCTAGATAAGAGAAAAGAAAGTGAAAAAAAGAAATTTGGAAAAATGTTACGTATACGCCAGCGAAATAGGTATATTCTTCTACGACCTATCTTCTGCTGGACCATTGAATCCAGTTGACAAGTCGAGTCATCCACTCAGTTTCTCAGCATCCTACATACGAGTTTGGTTAGCATTGCCTAGATAAGAGAAAAGAAAGTGAAAAAAAGAAATTTGGAAAAATGTTACGTATACGCCACCGAAATAGGTATATTCTTCTACGATCTATCTTCTGCTGGGCCATTGAATCCAGTTGAAAAGTCGAGTCATCCACTCAGTTTCTCAGCATCCTACATACGAGTTTGGTTAGCATTGCCTAGATAAGAGAAAAGAAAGTGAAAAAAGAAATTTGGAAAAATGTTACGTATACGCCACCGAAATAGGTATATTCTTCTACGATCTATCTTCTGCTGGACCTTTGAATCCAGTTGACAAGTCGAGTCATCCACTCAGTTTCTCAGCATCCTACATACGAGTTTGGTTAGCATTGCCTAGATAAGAGAAAAGAAAGCGAAAAAAAGAAATTTGGAAAAATGTTACGTATACGCCACCGAAATAGGTATATTCTTCTAGGATCTATCTTCTGCTGGGCCATTGAATCCAGTTGAAAAGTCGAGTCATCCACTCAGTTTCTCAGCATCCTACATACGAGTTTGGTTAGCATTGCCTAGATAAGAGAAAAGAAAGTGAAAAAAAGAAATTTGGAAAAATGTTACGTATACGCCACCGAAATAGGTATATTCTTCTAGGATCTATCTTCTGCTGGGCCATTGAATCCAGTTGACAAGTCGAGTCATCCACTCAGTTTCTCAGCATCCTACATACGAGTTTGGTTAGCATTGCCTAGATAAGAGAAAAGAAAGTGAAAAAAAGAAATTTGGAAAAATGTTACGTATACGCCACCGAAATATGTATATTCTTCTACGACCTATCTTCTGCTGGACCATTGAATCCAGTTGACAAGTCGAGTCATCCACTCAGTTTCTCAGCATCCTACATACGAGTTTGGTTAGCATTGCCTAGATAAGAGAAAAGAAAGTGAAAAAAAGAAATTTGGAAAAATGTTACGTATACGCCACCGAAATAGGTATATTCTTCTAGGATCTATCTTCTGCTGGACCATTGAATCCAGTTGACAAGTCGAGTCATCCACTCAGTTTCTCAGCATCCTACATACGAGTTTGGTTAGCATTGCCTAGATAAGAGAAAAGAAAGTGAAAAAAAGAAATTTGGAAAAATGTTACGTATACGCCACCGAAATATGTATATTCTTCTACGACCTATCTTCTGCTGGACCATTGAATCCAGTTGACAAGTCGAGTCATCCACTCAGTTTCTCAGCATCCTACATACGAGTTTGGTTAGCATTGCCTAGATAAGAGAAAAGAAAGTGAAAAAAAGAAATTTGGAAAAATGTTACGTATACGCCACCGAAATAGGTATATTCTTCTAGGATCTATCTTCTGCTGGACCATTGAATCCAGTTGACAAGTCGAGTCATCCACTCAGTTTCTCAGCATCCTACATACGAGTTTGGTTAGCATTGCCTAGATAAGAGAAAAGAAAGTGAAAAAAAGAAATTTGGAAAAATGTTACGTATACGCCACCGAAATAGGTATATTCTTCTACGATCTATCTTCTGCTGGACCTTTGAATCCAGTTGACAAGTCGAGTCATCCACTCAGTTTCTCAGCATCCTACATACGAGTTTGGTTAGCATTGCCTAGATAAGAGAAAAGAAAGTGAAAAAAGAAATTTGGAAAAATGTTACGTATACGCCACCGAAATAGGTATATTCTTCTACGATATATCTTCTGCTGTACCTTTGAATCCAGTTGACAAGTCGAGCCATCCACTCAGTTTCTCAGCATCCTACATACGAGTTTGGTTAGCATTGCCTAGATAAGAGAAAAGAAAGTGAAAAAAAGAAATTTGGAAAAATGTTACGTATACGCCACCGAAATAGGTATATTCTTCTAGGATCTATCTTCTGCTGGACCATTGAATCCAGTTGACAAGTCGAGTCATCCACTCAGTTTCTCAGCATCCTACATACGAGTTTGGTTAGCATTGCCTAGATAAGAGAAAAGAAAGTGAAAAAAAGAAATTTGGAAAAATGTTACGTATACGCCACCGAAATATGTATATTCTTCTACGACCTATCTTCTGCTGGACCATTGAATCCAGTTGACAAGTCGAGTCATCCACTCAGTTTCTCAGCATCCTACATACGAGTTTGGTTAGCATTGCCTAGATAAGAGAAAAGAAAGTGAAAAAAAGAAATTTGGAAAAATGTTACGTATACGCCACCGAAATAGGTATATTCTTCTACGATCTATCTTCTGCTGGACCATTGAATCCAGTTGACAAGTCGAGTCATCCACTCAGTTTCTCAGCATCCTACATACGAGTTTGGTTAGCATTGCCTAGATAAGAGAAAAGAAAGTGAAAAAAAGAAATTTGGAAAAATGTTACGTATACGCCACCGAAATAGGTATATTCTTCTACGATCTATCTTCTGCTGGACCTTTGAATCCAGTTGACAAGTCGAGTCATCCACTCAGTTTCTCAGCATCCTACATACGAGTTTGGTTAGCATTGCCTAGATAAGAGAAAAGAAAGTGAAAAAAGAAATTTGGAAAAATGTTACGTATACGCCACCGAAATAGGTATATTCTTCTACGATATATCTTCTGCTGTACCTTTGAATCCAGTTGACAAGTCGAGCCATCCACTCAGTTTCTCAGCATCCTACATACGAGTTTGGTTAGCATTGCCTAGATAAGCGAAAAGAAAGTGAAAAAAGAAATTTGGAAAAATGTTACGTATACGCCACCGAAATAGGTATATTCTTCTACGATCTATCTTCTGCTGGACCATTGAATCCTGTTGACAAGTCGAGTCATCCACTCAGTTTCACAGCATCCTACATACGAGTTTGGTTAGCATTGCCTAGATAAGAGAAAAGAAAGTGAAAAAAAGAAATTTGGAAAAATGTTACGTATACGCCACCGAAATAGGTATATTCTTCTACGATCTATCTTCTGCTGGACCATTGAATCCTGTTGACAAGTCGAGTCATCCACTCAGTTTCACAGCATCCTACATACGAGTTTGGTTAGCATTGCCTAGATAAGAGAAAAGAAAGTGAAAAAAAGAAATTTGGAAAAATGTTACGTATACGCCACCGAAATAGGTATATTCTTCTAGGATCTATCTTCTGCTAGGCCATTGAATCCAGTTGACAAGTCGAGTCATCCACTCAGTTTCTCAGCATCCTACATACGAGTTTGGTTAGCATTGCCTAGATAAGAGAAAAGAAAGTGAAAAAAAGAAATTTGGAAAAATGTTACGTATACGCCACCGAAATAGGTATATTCTTCTACGACCTATCTTCTGCTGGACCATTGAATAAAGTTGAGACGTCGAGCCATTCACTCAGTTTCTCAGCATCCTACATACGAGTTTGGTTAGCATTGCCTAGATAAGAGAAAAGAAAGTGAAAAAAAGAAATTTGGAAAAATGTTACGTATACGCCACCGAAATAGGTATATTCTTCTACGATATATCTTTTGCTGTACCTTTGAATCCAGTTGACAAGTCGAGTCATCCACTCAGTTTCACAGCATCCTACATACGAGTTTGGTTATCATTGCCTAGATAAGAGAAAAGAAAGTGAAAAAAAGAAATTTGGAAAAATGTTACGTATACGCCACCGAAATAGGTATATTCTTCTACGATATATCTTCTGCTGTACCTTTGAATCCAGTTGACAAGTCGAGCCATCCACTCAGTTTCTCAGCATCCTACATACGAGTTTGGTTAGCATTGCCTAGATAAGCGAAAAGAAAGTGAAAAAAGAAATTTGGAAAAATGTTACGCATACGCCACCGAAATAGGTATATTCTTCTAGGATCTATCTTCTGCTAGGCCATTGAATCCAGTTGACAAGTCGAGTCATCCACTCAGTTTCTCAGCATCCTACATACGAGTTTGGTTAGCATTGCCTAGATAAGAGAAAAGAAAGTGAAAAAAAGAAATTTGGAAAAATGTTACGTATACGCCACCGAAATAGGTATATTCTTCTACGACCTATCTTCTGCTGGACCATCGAATCCAGTTGACAAGTCGAGTCATCCACTCAGTTTCTCAGCATTCTACATACGAGTTTGGTTAGCATTGCCTAGATAAGGGAGAAGAAAGTAAAAAAAAGAAATTTGGAAAAATGTTACGTATACGCCACCGAAATAGGTATATTCTTCTACGACCTATCTTCTGCTGGACCATTGAATCCAGTTGACAAGTCGAGTCATCCACTCAGTTTCTCAGCATCCTACATACGAGTTTGGTTAGCATTGCCTAGATAAGAGAAAAGAAAGTGAAAAAAAGAAATTTGGAAAAATGTTACGTATACGCCACCGAAATAGGTATATTCTTCTACGATATATCTTCTGCTGTACCTTTGAATCCAGTTGACAAGTCGAGCCATCCACTCAGTTTCTCAGCATCCTACATACGAGTTTGGTTAACATTGCCTAGATAAGCGAAAAGAAAGTGAAAAAAGAAATTTGGAAAAATGTTACGTATACGCCACCGAAATAGGTATATTCTTCTACGATCTATCTTCTGCTGGACCATTGAATCCTGTTGACAAGTCGAGTCATCCACTCAGTTTCACAGCATCCTACATACGAGTTTGGTTAGCATTGCCTAGATAAGAGAAAAGAAAGTGAAAAAAAGAAATTTGGAAAAATGTTACGTATACGCCAACGAAATAGGTATATTCTTCTAGGATCTATCTTCTGCTGGGCCATTGAATCCAGTTGACAAGTCGAGTCATCCACTCAGTTTCTCAGCATCCTACATACGAGTTTGGTTAGCATTGCCTAGATAAGAGAAAAGAAAGTGAAAAAAAGAAATTTGGAAAAATGTTACGTATACGCCACCGAAATAGGTATATTCTTCTACGACCTATCTTCTGCTGGACCATCGAATCCAGTTAACAAGTCGGGTCATCCACTCAGTTTCTCAGCATCCTACATACGAGTTTGGTTAGCATTGCCTAGATAAGAGAGAAGAAAGTAAAAAAAAGAAATTTGGAAAAATGTTACGTATACGCCACCGAAATAGGTATATTCTTCTACGACCTATCTTCTGCTGGACCATTGAATCCAGTTGACAAGTCGAGTCATCCACTCAGTTTCTCAGCATCCTACATACGAGTTTGGTTAGCATTGCCTAGATAAGAGAAAAGAAAGTGAAAAAAAGAAATTTGGAAAAATGTAACGTATACGCCAGCGAATTAGGTATATTCTTCTACAACCTATCTTCTGCTGGACCATTGAATCCAGTTGACAAGTCGAGTCATCCACTCAGTTTCTCAGCATCCTACATACGAGTTTGGTTAGCATTGCCTAGATAAGAGAAAAGAAAGTGAAAAAAAGAAATTTGGAAAAATGTTACGTATACGCCACCGAAATAGGTATATTCTTCTACGATCTATCTTCTGATGTACCTTTGAATCCAGTTGACAAGTCGAGTCATCCACTCAGTTTCTCAGCATCCTACATACGAGTTTGGTTAGCATTGCCTAGATAAGAGAAAAGAAAGTGAAAAAAAGAAATTTGGAAAAATGTTACGTATACGCCACCGAAATAGGTATATTCTTCTAGGATCTATCTTCTACTGGGCCATTGAATCCAGTTGACAAGTCGAGTCATCCACTCAGTTTCTCAGCATCCTACATACGAGTTTGGTTAGCATTGCCTAGATAAGAGAAAAGAAAGTGAAAAAAGAAATTTGGAAAAATGTTACGTATACGCCACCGAAATAGGTATATTCTTCTACGATCTATCTTCTGCTGGACCTTTGAATCCAGTTGACAAGTCGAGTCATCCACTCAGTTTCTCAGCATCCTACATACGAGTTTGGTTAGCATTGCCTAGATAAGAGAAAAGAAAGTGAAAAAAAGAAATTTGGAAAAATGTTACGTATACGCCACCGAAATAGGTATATTCTTCTACGATATATCTTCTGCTGTACCTTTGAATCCAGTTGACAAGTCGAGCCATTCACTCAGTTTCTCAGCATCCTACATACGAGTTTGGTTAGCATTGCCTAGATAAGCGAAAAGAAAGTGAAAAAAAAAAAATTTGGAAAAATGTTACGTATACGCCACCGAAATAGGTATATTCTTCTACGATCTATCTTCTGATGTAGCTTTGAATCCAGTTGACAAGTCGAGTCATCCACTCAGTTTCTCAGCATCCTACATACGAGTTTGGTTAGCATTGCCTAGATAAGAGAAAAGAAAGTGAAAAAAAGAAATTTGGAAAAATGTTACGTATACGCCACCGAAATAGGTATATTCTTCTAGGATCTATCTTCTACTGGGCCATTGAATCCAGTTGACAAGTCGAGTCACCCACTCAGTTTCTCAGCATCCTACATACGAGTTTGGTTAGCATTGCCTAGATAAGAGAAAAGAAAGTGAAAAAAGAAATTTGGAAAAATATTACGTATACGCCACCGAAATAGGTATATTCTTCTAGGATCTATCTTCTGCTGGGCCATTGAATCCAGTTGACAAGTCGAGTCATCCACTCAGTTTCTCAGCATCCTACATACGAGTTTGGTTAGCATTGCCTAGATAAGAGAAAAGAAAGTGAAAAAAAGAAATTTGGAAAAATGTTACGTATACGCCACCGAAATAGGTATATTCTTCTACGATCTATCTTCTGCTGGACCATTGAATCCAGTTGACAAGGCGAGCCATTCACTCAGTTTCTCAGCATCCTACATACGAGTTTGGTTAGCATTACGCCACCGAAATAGGTATATTCTTCTACGATATATCTTCTGCTGTACCTTTGAATCCAGTTGACAAGTCGAGTCATCCACTCAGTTTCTCAGCATCCTACATACGAGTTTGGTTAGCATTGCCTAGATAAGCGAAAAGAAAGTGAAAAAAGAAATTTGGAAAAATGTTACGTATACGCCACCGAAATAGGTATATTCTTCTACGATCTATCTTCTGCTGGACCATTGAATCCTGTTGACAAGTCGAGTCATCCACTCAGTTTCACAGCATCCTACATACGAGTTTGGTTAGCATTGCCTAGATAAGAGAAAAGAAAGTGAAAAAAAGAAATTTGGAAAAATGTTACGTATACGCCACCGAAATAGGTATATTCTTCTACGATCTATCTTCTGCTGGACCATTGAATCCTGTTGACAAGTCGAGTCATCCACTCAGTTTCACAGCATCCTACATACGAGTTTGGTTAGCATTGCCTAGATAAGAGAAAAGAAAGTGAAAAAAAGAAATTTGGAAAAATGTTACGTATACGCCACCGAAATAGGTATATTCTTCTACGATATATCTTCTGCTGTACCTTTGAATCCAGTTGACAAGTCGAGTCATCCACTCAGTTTCTCAGCATCCTACATACGAGTTTGGTTAGCATTACCTAGATAAGCGCAAAGAAAGTGAAAAAAGAAATTTGGAAAAATGTTACGTATACGCCACCGAAATAGGTATATTCTTCTACGATCTATCTTCTGCTGGATCATTGAATCCTGTTGACAAGTCGAGTCATCCACTCAGTTTCACAGCATCCTACATACGAGTTTGGTTAGCATTGCCTACATAAGAGAAAAGAAAGTGAAAAAAAGAAATTTGGAAAAATGTTACGTATACGCCACCGAAATAGGTATACTCTTCTACGACCTATCTTCTGCTGGACCATCGAATCCAGTTGACAAGTCGAGTCATCCACTCAGTTTCTCAGCATCCTACATACGAGTTTGGTTAGCATTGCCTAGATAAGAGAAAAGAAAGTGAAAAAAAGAAATTTGGAAAAATGTTACGTATACGCCACCGAAATAGGTATATTCTTCTACGATCTATCTTCTGCTGGACCATTGAATCCTGTTGACAAGTCGAGTCATCCACTCAGTTTCACAGCATCCTACATACGAGTTTGGTTAGCATTGCCTAGATAAGAGAAAAGAAAGTGAAAAAAAGAAATTTGGAAAAATGTTACGTATACGCCACCGAAATAGGTATATTCTTCTACGATCTATCTTCTGCTGGACCATTGAATCCTGTTGACAAGTCGAGTCATCCACTCAGTTTCACAGCATCCTACATACGAGTTTGGTTAGCATTGCCTAGATAAGAGAAAAGAAAGTGAAAAAAAGAAATTTGGAAAAATGTTACGTATACGCCACCGAAATAGGTATATTCTTCTACGATCTATCTTCTGCTGGACCATTGAATCCTGTTGACAAGTCGAGTCATCCACTCAGTTTCACAGCATCCTACATACGAGTTTGGTTAGCATTGCCTAGATAAGAGAAAAGAAAGTGAAAAAAAGAAATTTGGAAAAATGTTACGTATACGCCACCGAAATAGGTATATTCTTCTACGATCTATCTTCTGCTGGACCATTGAATCCTGTTGACAAGTCGAGTCATCCACTCAGTTTCTCAGCATCCTACATACGAGTTTGGTTAGCATTGCCTAGATAAGAGAAAAGAAAGTGAAAAAAGAAATTTGGAAAAATGTTACGTATACGCCACCGAAATAGGTATATTCTTCTAGGATCTATCCTCTGCTAGGCCATTGAATCCAGTTGACAAGTCGAGTCATCCACTCAGTTTCTCAGCATCCTACATACGAGTTTGGTTAGCATTGCCTAGATAAGAGAAAAGAAAGTGAAAAAAAGAAATTTGGAAAAATGTTACGTATACGCCACCGAAATAGGTATATTCTTCTACGACCTATCTTCTGCTGGACCATTGAATCCAGTTGACAAGTCGAGTCATCCACTCAGTTTCTCAGCATCCTACATACGAGTTTGGTTAGCATTGCCTAGATAAGAGAAAAGAAAGTGAAAAAAAGAAATTTGGAAAAATGTTACGTATACGCCACCGAAATAGGTATATTCTTCTAGGATCTATCTTCTACTGGGCCATTGAATCCAGTTGACAAGTCGAGTCACCCACTCAGTTTCTCAGCATCCTACATACGAGTTTGGTTAGCATTGCCTAGATAAGAGAAAAGAAAGTGAAAAAAAGAAATTTGGAAAAATGTTACGTATACGCCACCGAAATAGGTATATTCTTCTAGGATCTATCTTCTACTGGGCCATTGAATCCAGTTGACAAGTCGAGTCACCCACTCAGTTTCTCAGCATCCTACATACGAGTTTGGTTAGCATTGCCTAGATAAGAGAAAAGAAAGTGAAAAAAAGAAATTTGGAAAAATGTTACGTATACGCCACCGAAATATGTATATTCTTCTACGATCTATCTTCTGATGTACCTTTGAATCCAGTTGACAAGTCGAGTCATCCACTCAGTTTCTCAGCATCCTACATACGAGTTTGGTTAGCATTGCCTAGATAAGAGAAAAGAAAGTGAAAAAAAGAAATTTGGAAAAATGTTACGTATACGCCACCGAAATAGGTATATTCTTCTACGATATATCTTCTGCTGTACCTTTGAATCCAGTTGACAAGTCGAGCCATTCACTCAGTTTCTCAGCATCCTACATACGAGTTTGGTTAGCATTGCCTAGATAAGCGAAAAGAAAGTGAAAAAAGAAATTTGGAAAAATGTTACGTATACGCCACCGAAATAGGTATATTCTTCTACGATCTATCTTCTGATGTACCTTTGAATCCAGTTGACAAGTCGAGTCATCCACTCAGTTTCTCAGCATCCTACATACGAGTTTGGTTAGCATTGCCTAGATAAGAGAAAAGAAAGTGAAAAAAAGAAATTTGGAAAAATGTTACGTATACGCCACCGAAATAGGTATATTCTTCTAGGATCTATCTTCTACTGGGCCATTGAATCCAGTTGACAAGTCGAGTCACCCACTCAGTTTCTCAGCATCCTACATACGAGTTTGGTTAGCATTGCCTAGATAAGAGAAAAGAAAGTGAAAAAAAGAAATTTGGAAAAATGTTACGTATACCCCACCGAAATAGGTATATTCTTCTACGATCTATCTTCTGCTGGACCTTTGAATCCAGTTGACAAGTCGAGTCATCCACTCAGTTTCTCAGCATCCTACATACGAGTTTGGTTAGCATTGCCTAGATAAGAGAAAAGAAAGTGAAAAAAGAAATTTGGAAAAATGTTACGTATACGCCACCGAAATAGGTATATTCTTCTACGATATATCTTCTGCTGTACCTTTGAATCCAGTTGACAAGTCGAGCCATCCACTCAGTTTCTCAGCATCCTACATACGAGTTTGGTTAGCATTGCGTAGATGAGCGAAAAGAAAGTGAAAAAAGAAATTTGGAAAAATGTTACGTATACGCCACCGAAATAGGTATATTCTTCTACGATATATCTTCTGCTGTACCTTTGAATCCAGTTGACAAGTCGAGCCATCCACTCAGTTTCTCAGCATCCTACATACGAGTTTGGTTAGCATTGCCTAGATAAGCGAAAAGAAAGTGAAAAAAGAAATTTGGAAAAATGTTACGTATACGCCACCGAAATAGGTATATTCTTCTACGATCTATCTTCTGATGTACCTTTGAATCCAGTTGACAAGTCGAGTCATCCACTCAGTTTCTCAGAATCCTACATACGAGTTTGGTTAGCATTGCCTAGATAAGAGAAAAGAAAGTGAAAAAAGAAATTTGGAAAAATGTTACGTATACGCCACCGAAATAGGTATATTCTTCTAGGATCTATCTTCTGCTGGGCCATTGAATCCAGTTGACAAGTCGAGTCATCCACTCAGTTTCTCAGCATCCTACATACGAGTTTGGTTAGCATTGCCTAGATAAGAGAAAAGAAAGTGAAAAAAAGAAATTTGGAAAAATGTTACGTATACGCCACCGAAATAGGTATATTCTTCTACGATCTATCTTCTGATGTACCTTTGAATCCAGTTGACAAGTCGAGTCATCCACTCAGTTTCTCAGCATCCTACATACGAGTTTGGTTAGCATTGCCTAGATAAGAGAAAAGAAAGTGAAAAAAGAAATTTGGAAAAATGTTACGTATACGCCACCGAAATAGGTATATTCTTCTAGGATCTATCTTCTGCTGGGCCATTGAATCCAGTTGACAAGTCGAGTCATCCACTCAGTTTCTCAGCATCCTACATACGAGTTTGGTTAGCATTGCCTAGATAAGAGAAAAGAAAGTGAAAAAAAGAAATTTGGAAAAATGTTACGTATACGCCACCGAAATAGGTATATTCTTCTAGGATCTATCTTCTACTGGGCCATTGAATCCAGTTGACAAGTCGAGTCACCCACTCAGTTTCTCAGCATCCTACATACGAGTTTGGTTAGCATTGCCTAGATAAGAGAAAAGAAAGTGAAAAAAGAAATTTGGAAAAATGTTACGTATACGCCACCGAAATAGGTATATTCTTCTAGGATCTATCTTCTGCTGGGCCATTGAATCCAGTTGACAAGTCGAGTCATCCACTCAGTTTCTCAGCATCCTACATACGAGTTTGGTTAGCATTGCCTAGATAAGAGAAAAGAAAGTGAAAAAAAGAAATTTGGAAAAATGTTACGTATACGCCACCGAAATAGGTATATTCTTCTACGATCTATCTTCTGCTGGACCATCGAATCCAGTTGACAAGTCGAGTCATCCACTCAGTTTCTCAGCATCCTACATACGAGTTTGGTTAGCATTGCCTAGATAAGAGAGAAGAAAGTGAAAAAAAGAAATTTGGAAAAATGTTACGTATACGCCACCGAAATAGGTGTATTCTTCTACTATATATCTTCTGCTGTACCTTTGAATCCAGTTGACAAGTCGAGCCATCCACTCAGTTTCTCAGCATCCTACATACGAGTTTGGTTAGCATTGCTTAGATAAGCGAAAAGAAAGTGAAAAAAGAAATTTGGAAAAATGTTACGTATACGCCACCGAAATAGGTATATTCTTCTACGATCTATCTTCTGCTGGACCATCGAATCCAGTTGACAAGGCGAGCCATTCACTCAGTTTCTCAGCATCCTACATACGAGTTTGGTTAGCATTACGCCACCGAAATAGGTATATTCTTCTACTATATATCTTCTGCTGTACCTTTGAATCCAGTTGACAAGTCGAGCCATCCACTCAGTTTCTCAGCATCCTACATACGAGTTTGGTTAGCATTGCCTAGATAAGAGAGAAGAAAGTGAAAAAAAGAAATTTGGAAAAATGTTACGTATACGCCACCGAAATAGGTGTATTCTTCTACTATATATCTTCTGCTGTACCTTTGAATCCAGTTGACAAGTCGAGTCATCCACTCAGTTTCTCAGCATCCTACATACGAGTTTGGTTAGCATTGCCTAGATAAGAGAAAAGAAAGTGAAAAAAAGAAATTTGGAAAAATGTTACGTATACGCCACCGAAATAGGTATATTCTTCTACGATCTATCTTCTGCTGGACCATCGAATCCAGTTGACAAGGCGAGCCATTCACTCAGTTTCTCAGCATCCTACATACGAGTTTGGTTAGCATTACGCCACCGAAATAGGTATATTCTTCTACTATATATCTTCTGCTGTACCTTTGAATCCAGTTGACAAGTCGAGCCATCCACTCAGTTTCTCAGCATCCTACATACGAGTTTGGTTAGCATTGCTTAGATAAGCGAAAAGAAAGTGAAAAAAGAAATTTGGAAAAATGTTACGTATACGCCACCGAAATAGGTATATTCTTCTACGATCTATCTTCTGCTGGACCATTGAATCCTGTTGACAAGTCGAGTCATCCACTCAGTTTCACAGCATCCTACATACGAGTTTGGTTAGCATTGCCTAGATAAGAGAAAAGAAAGTGAAAAAAAGAAATTTGGAAAAATGTTACGTATACGCCACCGAAATAGGTATATTCTTCTACGATCTATCTTCTGCTGGACCATTGAATCCTGTTGACAAGTCGAGTCATCCACTCAGTTTCACAGCATCCTACATACGAGTTTGGTTAGCATTGCCTAGATAAGAGAAAAGAAAGTGAAAAAAAGAAATTTGGAAAAATGTTACGTATACGCCACCGAAATAGGTATATTCTTATAGGATCTATCTTCTGCTAGGCCATTGAATCCAGTTGACAAGTCGAGTCATCCACTCAGTTTCTCAGCATCCTACATACGAGTTTGGTTAGCATTGCCTAGATAAGAGAAAAGAAAGTGAAAAAAAGAAATTTGGAAAAATGTTACGTATACGCCACCGAAATAGGTATATTCTTCTACGACCTATCTTCTGCTGGACCATCGAATCCAGTTGACAAGTCGAGTCATCCACTCAGTTTCTCAGCATCCTACATACGAGTTTGGTTAGCATTGCCTAGATAAGAGAGAAGAAAGTGAAAAAAAGAAATTTGGAAAAATGTTACGTATACGCCACCGAAATAGGTGTATTCTTCTACGACCTATCTTCTGCTGGACCATTGAATCCAGTTGACAAGTCGAGTCATCCACTCAGTTTCTCAGCATCCTACATACGAGTTTGGTTAGCATTGCCTAGATAAGAGAAAAGAAAGTGAAAAAAAGAAATTTGGAAAAATGTTACGTATACGCCACCGAAATAGGTATATTCTTCTACGATCTATCTTCTGATGTACCTTTGCATCCAGTTGACAAGTCGAGTCATCCACTCAGTTTCTCAGCATCCTACATACGAGTTTGGTTAGCATTGCTTAGATAAGAGAAAAGAAAGTGAAAAAAAGAAATTTGGAAAAATGTTACGTATACGCCACCGAAATATGTATATTCTTCTAGGATCTATCTTCTACTGGGCCATTGAATCCAGTTGACAAGTCGAGTCATCCACTCAGTTTCTCAGCATCCTACATACGAGTTTGGTTAGCATTGCCTAGATAAGAGAAAAGAAAGTGAAAAAAGAAATTTGGAAAAATGTTACGTATACGCCACCGAAATAGGTATATTCTTCTACGATCTATCTTCTGCTGGGCCATTGAATCCAGTTGACAAGTCGAGTCATCCACTCAATTTCTCAGCATTATACATACGAGTTTGGTTAGCATTGCCTAGATAAGAGAAAAGAAAGTGAAAAAAAGAAATTTGGAAAAATGTTACGTATACGCCACCGAAATAGGTATATTCTTCTACGATCTATCTTCTGCTGGACCTTTGAATCCAGTTGACAAGTCGAGTCATCCACTCAGTTTCTCAGCATCCTACATACGAGTTTGGTTAGCATTGCCTAGATAAGAGAAAAGAAAGTGAAAAAAAGAAATTTGGAAAAATGTTACGTATACGCCACCGAAATAGGTATATTCTTCTACGATCTATCTTCTGCTGGACCTTTGAATCCAGTTGACAAGTCGAGTCATCCACTCAGTTTCTCAGCATCCTACATACGAGTTTGGTTAGCATTGCCTAGATAAGAGAAAAGAAAGTGAAAAAAGAAATTTGGAAAAATGTTACGTATACGCCACCGAAATAGGTATATTCTTCTACGATCTATCTTCTGATGTACCTTTGCATCCAGTTGACAAGTCGAGTCATCCACTCAGTTTCTCAGCATCCTACATACGAGTTTGGTTAGCATTGCCTAGATAAGAGAAAAGAAAGTGAAAAAAAGAAATTTGGAAAAATGTTACGTATACGCCACCGAAATAGGTATATTCTTCTAGGATCTATCTTCTACTGGGCCATTGAATCCAGTTGACAAGTCGAGTCACCCACTCAGTTTCTCAGCATCCTACATACGAGTTTGGTTAGCATTGCCTAGATAAGAGAAAAGAAAGTGAAAAAAGAAATTTGGAAAAATGTTACATATACGCCACCGAAATAGGTATATTCTTCTAGGATCTATCTTCTGCTGGGCCATTGAATCCAGTTGACAAGTCGAGTCATCCACTCAGTTTCTCAGCATCCTACATACGAGTTTGGTTAGCATTGCCTAGATAAGAGAAAAGAAAGTGAAAAAAAGAAATTTGGAAAAATGTTACGTATACGCCACCGAAATAGGTATATTCTTCTACGATCTATCTTCTGCTCATTCACTCAGTTTCTCAGCATCCTACATACGAGTTTGGTTAGCATTGCCTAGATAAGAGAAAAGAAAGTGAAAAAAGAAATTTGGAAAAATGTTACGTATACGCCACCGAAATAGGTATATTCTTCTACGATCTATCTTCTGCTGTACCTTTGAATCCAGTTGACAAGTCGAGTCATCCACTCAGTTTCTCAGCATCCTACATACGAGTTTGGTTAGCATTGCCTAGATAAGAGAAAAGAAAGTGAAAAAAAGAAATTTGGAAAAATGTTACGTATACGCCACCGAAATAGGTATATTCTTCTACGATCTATCTTCTGCTGGACCATTGAATCCAGTTGACAAGGCGAGCCATTCACTCAGTTTCTCAGCATCCTACATACGAGTTTGGTTAGCATTGCCTAGATAAGAGAAAAGAAAGTGAAAAAAGACATTTGGAAAAATGTTACGTATACGCCACCGAAATAGGTATATTCTTCTACGATCTATCTTCTGCTGGACCATTGAATCCAGTTGACAAGTCGAGTCATCCACTCAGTTTCTCAGCATCCTACATACGAGTTTGGTTAGCATTGCCTAGATAAGTATACGCCACCGAAATAGGTATATTCTTCTACGATCTATCTTCTGCTGGACCATTGAATCCAGTTGACAAGTCGAGTCATCCACTCAGTTTCTCAGCATCCTACATACGAGTTTGGTTAGCATTGCCTAGATAAGAGAAAAGAAAGTGAAAAAAGAAATTTGGAAAAATGTTACGTATACGCCACCGAAATAGCTATATTCTTCTACGATCTATCTTCTGCTGGACCATTGAATCCAGTTGACAAGTCGAGTCATCCACTCAGTTTCTCAGCATCCTACATACGAGTTTGGTTAGCATTGCCTAGATAAGTATACGCCACCGAAATAGGTATATTCTTCTACGATCTATCTTCTGCTGGACCATTGAATCCAGTTGACAAGGCGAGCCATTCACTCAGTTTCTCAGCATCCTACATACGAGTTTGGTTAGCATTGCCTAGATAAGAGAAAAGAAAGTGAAAAAAAGAAATTTGGAAAAATGTTACGTATACGCCACCGAAATAGGTATATTCTTCTACGATCTATCTTCTGCTGGACCATTGAATCCAGTTGACAAGTCGAGTCATCCACTCAGTTTCTCAGCATCCTACATACGAGTTTGGTTAGCATTGCCTAGATAAGTATACGCCACCGAAATAGGTATATTCTTCTACGATCTATCTTCTGCTGGACCATTGAATCCAGTTGACAAGGCGAGCCATTCACTCAGTTTCTCAGCATTATACATACGAGTTTGGTTAGCATTGCCTAGATAAGAGAAAAGAAAGTGAAAAAAGACATTTGGAAAAATGTTACGTATACGCCACCGAAATAGGTATATTCTTCTACGATCTATCTTCTGCTGGACCATTGAATCCAGTTGACAAGTCGAGTCATCCACTCAGTTTCTCAGCATCCTACATACGAGTTTGGTTAGCATTGCCTAGATAAGTATACGCCACCGAAATAGGTATATTCTTCTACGATCTATCTTCTGCTGGACCATTGAATCCAGTTGACAAGTCGAGTCATCCACTCAGTTTCTCAGCATCCTACATACGAGTTTGGTTAGCATTGCCTAGATAAGAGAAAAGAAAGTGAAAAAAGAAATTTGGAAAAATGTTACGTATACGCCACCGAAATAGCTATATTCTTCTACGATCTATCTTCTGCTGGACCATTGAATCCAGTTGACAAGGCGAGCCATTCACTCAGTTTCTCAGCATCCTACATACGAGTTTGGTTAGCATTGCCTAGATAAGAGAAAAGAAAGTGAAAAAAAGAAATTTGGAAAAATGTTACGTATACGCCACCGAAATAGGTATATTCTTCTAGGATCTATCTTCTGCTGGGCCATTGAATCCAGTTGACAAGTCGAGTCATCCACTCAGTTTCGCAGCATCCTACATACGAGTTTGGTTAGCATTGCCTAGATAAGTATACGCCACCGAAATAGGTATATTCTTCTACGATCTATCTTCTGCTGGACCATTGAATCCAGTTGACAAGTCGAGTCATCCACTCAGTTTCTCAGCATCCTACATACGAGTTTGGTTAGCATTGCCTAGATAAGTATACGCCACCGACATAGGTATATTCTTCTACGATCTATCTTCTGCTGGACCATTGAATCCAGTTGACAAGGCGAGCCATTCACTCAGTTTCTCAGCATCCTACATACGAGTTTGGTTAGCATTGCCTAGATAAGAGAAAAGAAAGTGAAAAAAGAAATTTGGAAAAATGTTACGTATACGCCACCGAAATAGGTATATTCTTCTACGATCTATCTTCTGCTGGACCATTGAATCCAGTTGACAAGTCGAGTCATCCACTCAGTTTCTCAGCATCCTACATACGTGTTTGGTTAGCATTGCCTAGATAAGAGAAAAGAAAGTGAAAAAAGAAATTTGGAAAAATGTTACGTATACGCCACCGAAATATTTATATTCTTCTACGATCTATCTTCTGCTGGACCTTTGAATCCAGTTGACAAGTCGAGTCATCCACTCAGTTTCTCAGCATCCTACATACGAGTTTGGTTAGCATTGCCTAGATAAGAGAAAAGAAAGTGAAAAAAGAAATTTGGAAAAATGTTACGTATACGCCACCGAAATATTTATATTCTTCTACGATCTATCTTCTGCTGGACCATTGAATCCAGTTGACATAGCGAGCCATTCACTCAGTTTCTCAGCATCCTACATACGAGTTTGGTTAGCATTGCCTAGATAAGAGAAAAGAAAGTGAAAAAAGAAATTTGGAAAAATGTTACGTATACGCCACCGAAATAGGTATATTCTTCTACGATCTATCTTCTGCTGGACCATTGAATCCAGTTGACAAGTCGAGTCATCCACTCAGTTTCTCAGCATCCTACATACGAGTTTGGTTAGCATTGCCTAGATAAGAGAAAAGAAAATGAAAAAAGAAATTTGGAAAAATGTTACGTATACGCCACCGAAATAGGTATATTCTTCTACGATCTATCTTCTGCTGGACCATTGAATCCAGTTGACAAGGCGAGCCATTCACTCAGTTTCTCAGCATCCTACATACGAGTTTGGTTAGCATTGCCTAGATAAGAGAAAAGAAAGTGAAAAAAGAAATTTGGAAAAATGTTACGTATACGCCACCGAAATAGGTATATTCTTCTACGATCTATCTTCTGCTGGACCATTGAATCCAGTTGACAAGTCGAGTCATCCACTCAGTTTCTCAGCATCCTACATACGAGTTTGGTTAGCATTGCCTAGATAAGTATACGCCACCGAAATAGGTATATTCTTCTACGATCTATCTTCTGCTGGACCATTGAATCCAGTTGACAAGTCGAGTCATCCACTCAGTTTCTCAGCATCCTACATACGAGTTTGGTTAGCATTGCCTAGATAAGAGAAAAGAAAGTGAAAAAAGAAATTTGGAAAAATGTTACGTATACGCCACCGAAATAGGTATATTCTTCTACGATCTATCTTCTGCTGGACCATTGAATCCAGTTGACAAGGCGAGCCATTCACTCAGTTTCTCAGCATCCTACATACGAGTTTGGTTAGCATTGCCTAGATAAGAGAAAAGAAAGTGAAAAAAAGAAATTTGGAAAAATGTTACGTATACGCCACCGAAATAGGTATATTCTTCTAGGATCTATCTTCTGCTGGGCCATTGAATCCAGTTGACAAGTCGAGTCATCCACTCAGTTTCTCAGCATCCTACATACGAGTTTGGTTAGCATTGCCTAGATAAGTATACGCCACCGAAATAGGTATATTCTTCTACGATCTATCTTCTGCTGGACCATTGAATCCAGTTGACAAGTCGAGTCATCCACTCAGTTTCTCAGCATCCTACATACGAGTTTGGTTAGCATTGGCTAGATAAGTATACGCCACCGAAATAGGTATATTCTTCTACGATCTATCTTCTGCTGGACCATTGAATCCAGTTGACAAGGCGAGCCATTCACTCAGTTTCTCAGCATCCTACATACGAGTTTGGTTAGCATTGCCTAGATAAGAGAAAAGAAAGTGAAAAAAAGAAATTTGGAAAAATGTTACGTATACGCCACCGAAATAGGTATATTCTTCTACGGTCTATCTTCTGCTAAACCATTGAATCCAGTTGAGCCGTCGAGCCATTCACTCAGTTTCTCAGCATCCTACATACGAGTTTGGTTAGCATTGCCTAGATAAGAGAAAAGAAAGTGAAAAAAAGAAATTTGGAAAAATGTTACGTATACGCCACCGAAATAGGTATATTCTTCTACGATCTATCTTCTGCTCAGTCTTCTGCTCATTCACTCAGTTTCTCAGCATCCTACATACGAGTTTGGTTAGCATTGCCTAGATAAGAGAAAAGAAAGTGAAAAAAAGAAATTTGGAAAAATGTTACGTATACGCCACCGAAATAGGTATATTCTTCTACGGTCTATCTTCTGCTAAACCATTGAATCCAGTTGAGCCGTCGAGCCATTCACTCAGTTTCTCAGCATCCTACATACGAGTTTGGTTAGCATTGCCTAGATAAGAGAAAAGAAAGTGAAAAAAAGAAATTTGGAAAAATGTTACGTATACGCCACCGAAATAGGTATATTCTTCTACGATCTATCTTCTGCTCAGTCTTCTGCTCATTCACTCAGTTTCTCAGCATCCTACATACGAGTTTGGTTAGCATTGCCTAGATAAGAGAAAAGAAAGTGAAAAAAAGAAATTTTAAAAAATGTTACGTATACGCCACCGAAATAGGTATGTATATTCTTCTACGATCTATCTTCTGCTGGGCCATTGAATCCAGTTGACAAAGTCGAGTCATCCACTCAGTTTCTCAGCATCCTACATACGAGTTTGGTTAGCATTGCCTAGATAAGAGAAAAGAAAGTGAAAAAAAGAAATTTGGAAAAATGTTACGTATACGCCACCGAAATAGGTATATTCTTCTACGATCTATCTTCTGCTGGACCATTGAATCCAGTTGACAAGTCGAGCCATTCACTCAGTTTCTCAGCATCCTACATACGAGTTTGGTTAGCATTGCCTAGATAAGAGAAAAGAAAGTGAAAAAAAGAAATTTGGAAAAATGTTACGTATACGCCACCGTATACTTCTACGATCTATCTTCTGCTGGACCATTGAATCCAGTTGACAAGTCGAGCCATTCACTCAGTTTCTCAGCATCCTACATACGAGTTTGGTTAGCATTGCCTAGATAAGAGAAAAGAAAGTGAAAAAAAGAAATTTGGAAAAATGTTACGTATACGCCACCGAAATAGGTATATTCTTCTACGATCTATCTTCTGCTGGACCATTGAATCCAGTTGACAAGTCGAGCCATTCACTCAGTTTCTCAGCATCCTACATACGAGTTTGGTTAGCATTGCCTAGATAAGAGAAAAGAAAGTGAAAAAAATAAATTTGGAAAAATGTTACGTATACGCCACCGAAATATTTATATTCTTCTACGATCTATCTTCTGCTGGACCATTGAATCCAGTTGACAAGTCGAGCCATTCACTCAGTTTCTCAGCATCCTACATACGAGTTTGGTTAGCATTGCCTAGATAAGAGAAAAGAAAGTGAAAAAAAAGAAATTTGGAAAAATGTTACGTATACGCCACCGAAATAGGTATATTCTTCTACGATCTATCTTCTGCTGGACCATTGAATCCAGTTGACAAGTCGAGCCATTCACTCAGTTTCTCAGCATCCTACATACGAGTTTGGTTAGCATTGCCTAGATAAGAGAAAAGAAAGTGAAAAAAAGAAATTTGGAAAAATGTTACGTATACGCCACCGAAATAGGTATATTCTTCTACGACCTATCTTCTGCTGGACCATTGAATCCAGTTGACAAGTCGAGTCATCCACTCAGTTTCTCAGCATTATACATACGAGTTTGGTTAGCATTGCCTAGATAAGAGAAAAGAAAGTGAAAAAAATAAATTTGGAAAAATGTTACGTATACGCCACCGAAATAGGTATATTCTTCTACGATCTATCTTCTGCTGGACCATTGAATCCAGTTGACAAGTCGAGCCATTCACTCAGTTTCTCAGCATCCTACATACGAGTTTGGTTAGCATTGCCTAGATAAGAGAAAAGAAAGTGAAAAAAAGAAATTTGGAAAAATGTTACGTATACGCCACCGAAATAGGTATATTCTTCTACGACCTATCTTCTGCTGGACCATTGAATCCAGTTGACAAGTCGAGTCATCCACTCAGTTTCTCAGCATTATACATACGAGTTTGGTTGGCATTGCCTAGATAAGAGAAAAGAAAGTGAAAAAAAGAAATTTGGAAAAATGTTACGTATACGCCACCGAAATAGGTATATTCTTCTACGATCTATCTTCTGCTGGACCATTGAATTCAGTTGACAAGTCGAGTCATCCACTCAGTTTCTCAGCATCCTACATACGAGTTTGGTTAGAATTGCCTAGATAAGAGAAAAGAAAGTGAAAAAAAGAAATTTGGAAAAATGTTACGTATACGCCACCGAAATAGGTATATTCTTCTACGATCTATCTTCTGCTGGACCATTGAATCCAGTTGACAAGTCGAGTCATCCACTCAGTTTCTCAGCATCCTACATACGAGTTTGGTTAGCATTGCCTAGATAAGAGAAAAGAAAGTGAAAAAAAGAAATTTGGAAAAATGTTACGTATACGCCACCGAAATAGGTATATTCTTCTACGATCTATCTTCTGCTGGACCATTGAATTCAGTTGACAAGTCGAGTCATCCACTCAGTTTCTCAGCATCCTACATACGAGTTTGGTTAGAATTGCCTAGATAAGAGAAAAGAAAGTGAAAAAAAGAAATTTGGAAAAATGTTACGTATACGCCACCGAAATAGGTATATTCTTCTACGATCTATCTTCTGCTGGACCATTGAATCCAGTTGACAAGTCGAGCCATTCACTCAGTTTCTCAGCATCCTACATACGAGTTTGGTTAGCATTGCCTAGATAAGAGAAAAGAAAGTGAAAAAAAGAAATTTGGAAAAATGTTACGTATACGCCACCGAAATAGGTATATTCTTCTACGATCTATCTTCTGCTGGACCATTGAATCCAGTTGACAAGTCGAGCCATTCACTCAGTTTCTCAGCATCCTACATACGAGTTTGGTTAGCATTGCCTAGATAAGAGAAAAGAAAGTGAAAAAAAGAAATTTGGAAAAATGTTACGTATACGCCACCGAAATAGGTATATTCTTCTACGATCTATCTTCTGCTGGACCATTGAATCCAGTTGACAAGTCGAGTCATCCACTCAGTTTCTCAGCATCCTACATACGAGTTTGGTTAGAATTGCCTAGATAAGAGAAAAGAAAGTGAAAAAAAGAAATTTGGAAAAATGTTACGTATACGCCACCGAAATAGGTATATTCTTCTACGATCTATCTTCTGCTGGACCATTGAATTCAGTTGACAAGTCGAGTCATCCACTCAGTTTCTCAGCATCCTACATACGAGTTTGGTTAGCATTGCCTAGATAAGAGAAAAGAAAGTGAAAAAAAGAAATTTGGAAAAATGTTACGTATACGCCACCGAAATAGGTATATTCTTCTACGATCTATCTTCTGCTGGACCATTGAATCCGGTTGACAAGTCGAGTCATCCACTCAGTTTCTTAGCATTATACATACGAGTATGGTTAGCATTGCCTAGATAAGAGAAAAGAAAGTGAAAAAAAGAAATTTGGAAAAATGTTACGTAAAACGCCACCGAAATAGGTATATTCTTCTACGACCTATCTTCTGCTGGACCATTGAATCCAGTTGACAAGTCGAGTCATCCACTCAGTTTCTCAGCATCCTACATACGAGTTTGGTTAGCATTGCCTAGATAAGAGAAAAGAAAGTGAAAAAAAGAAATTTGGAAAAATGTTACGTATACGCCACCGAAATAGGTATATTCTTCTACGACCTATCTTCTGCTGGACCATTGAATTCAGTTGACAAGTCGAGTCATCCACTCAGTTTCTCAGCATCCTACATACGAGTTTGGTTAGCATTGCCTAGATAAGAGAAAAGAAAGTGAAAAAAGAAATTTGGAAAAATGTTACGTATACGCCACCGAAATAGGTATATTCTTCTACGATCTATCTTCTGCTGGACCATTGAATCCAGTTGACAAGTCGAGCCATTCACTCAGTTTCTCAGCATCCTACATACGAGTTTGGTTAGCATTGCCTAGATAAGAGAAAAGAAAGTGAAAAAAAGAAATTTGGAAAAATGTTACGTATACGCCACCGAAATAGATATATTCTTCTACGATCTATCTTCTGCTGGACCATTGAATCCAGTTGACAAGTCGAGTCCATCCACTCAGTTTCTCAGCATCCTACATACGAGTTTGGTTAGAATTGCCTAGATAAGAGAAAAGAAAGTGAAAAAAAGAAATTTGGAAAAATGTTACGTATACGCCACCGAAATAGGTATATTTTTCTACGATCTTTCTTCTACTGGGACATTGAATCCAGTTGACAAGTCGAGTCATCCACTCAGTTTCTCAGCATCCTACATACGAGTTTGGTTAGCATTGCCTTTTTAAGAGAAAAGAAAGTGAAAAAAAGAAATTTGGAAAAATGTTACGTATACGCCACCGAAATAGGTATATTCTTCTACGATCTATCTTCTGCTGGACCATTGAATCCAGTTGACAAGTCGAGTCATCCACTCAGTTTCTCAGCATCCTACATACGAGTTTGGTTAGAATTGCCTAGATAAGAGAAAAGAAAGTGAAAAAAAGAAATTTGGAAAAATGTTACGTATACGCCACCGAAATAGGTATATTCTTCTACGATCTATCTTCTGCTGGACCATTGAATTCAGTTGACAAGTCGAGTCATCCACTCAGTTTCTCAGCATCCTACATACGAGTTTGGTTAGCATTGCCTAGATAAGAGAAAAGAAAGTGAAAAAAAGAAATTTGGAAAAATGTTACGTATACGCCACCGAAATAGGTATATTCTTCTACGATCTATCTTCTGCTGGACCATTGAATCCGGTTGACAAGTCGAGTCATCCACTCAGTTTCTTAGCATTATACATACGAGTATGGTTAGCATTGCCTAGATAAGAGAAAAGAAAGTGAAAAAAAGAAATTTGGAAAAATGTTACGTAAAACGCCACCGAAATAGGTATATTCTTCTACGACCTATCTTCTGCTGGACCATTGAATCCAGTTGACAAGTCGAGTCATCCACTCAGTTTCTCAGCATCCTACATACGAGTTTGGTTAGCATTGCCTAGATAAGAGAAAAGAAAGTGAAAAAAGAAATTTGGAAAAATGTTACGTATACGCCACCGAAATAGGTATATTCTTCTACGATCTATCTTCTGCTGGACCATTGAATCCAGTTGACAAGTCGAGCCATTCACTCAGTTTCTCAGCATCCTACATACGAGTTTGGTTAGCATTGCCTAGATAAGAGAAAAGAAAGTGAAAAAAAGAAATTTGGAAAAATGTTACGTATACGCCACCGAAATAGGTATATTCTTCTACGATCTATCTTCTGCTGGACCATTGAATCCAGTTGACAAGTCGAGCCATTCACTCAGTTTCTTAGCATTATACATACGAGTATGGTTAGCATTGCCTAGGTAAGAGAAAAGAAAGTGAAAAAAGAAATTTGGAAAAATGTTACGTATACGCCACCGAAATAGGTATATTCTTCTACGATCTATCTTCTGCTGGACCATTGAATCCGGTTGACAAGTCGAGTCATCCACTCAGTTTCTTAGCATTATACATACGAGTATGGTTAGCATTGCCTAGATAAGAGAAAAGAAAGTGAAAAAAAGAAATTTGGAAAAATGTTACGTATACGCCACCGAAATAGGTATATTCTTCTACGATCTATCTTCTGCTGGACCATTGAATCCAGTTGACAAGTCGAGCCATTCACTCAGTTTCTTAGCATTATACATACGAGTATGGTTAGCATTGCCTAGGTAAGAGAAAAGAAAGTGAAAAAAGAAATTTGGAAAAATGTTACGTATACGCCACCGAAATAGGTATATTCTTCTACGATCTATCTTCTGCTGGACCATTGAATCCGGTTGACAAGTCGAGTCATCCACTCAGTTTCTCAGCATCCTACATACGAGTTTGGATAGCATTGCCTAGATAAGAGAAAAGAAAGTGAAAAAAAGAAATTTGGAAAAATGTTACGCATACGCCACCGAAATAGGTATATTCTTCTACGATCTATCTTCTGCTGGACCATTGAATCCGGTTGACAAGTCGAGTCATCCACTCAGTTTCTTAGCATCCTACATACGAGTATGGTTAGCATTGCCTAGATAAGAGAAAAGAAAGTGAAAAAAAGAAATTTGGAAAAATGTTACGTATACGCCACCGAAATAGGTATATTCTTCTACGATCTATCTTCTGCTGGACCATTGAATCCAGTTGACAAGTCGAGTCATCCACTCAGTTTCTTAGCATTATACATACGAGTATGGTTAGCATTGCCTAGATAAGAGAAAAGAAAGTGAAAAAAAGAAATTTGGAAAAATGTTACGTATACGCCACCGAAATAGGTATATTCTTCTACGATCTATCTTCTGCTGGACCATTGAATCCAGTTGACAAGTCGAGCCATTCACTCAGTTTCTTAGCATTATACATACGAGTATGGTTAGCATTGCCTAGGTAAGAGAAAAGAAAGTGAAAAAAGAAATTTGGAAAAATGTTACGTATACGCCACCGAAATAGGTATATTCTTCTACGATCTATCTTCTGCTGGACCATTGAATCCGGTTGACAAGTCGAGTCATCCACTCAGTTTCTCAGCATCCTACATACGAGTTTGGATAGCATTGCCTAGATAAGAGAAAAGAAAGTGAAAAAAAGAAATTTGGAAAAATGTTACGTATACGCCACCGAAATAGGTATATTCTTCTACGATCTATCTTCTGCTGGACCATTGAATCCGGTTGACAAGTCGAGTCATCCACTCAGTTTCTTAGCATCCTACATACGAGTATGGTTAGCATTGCCTAGATAAGAGAAAAGAAAGTGAAAAAAAGAAATTTGGAAAAATTTTACGTATACGCCACCGAAATAGGTATATTCTTCTACGATCTATCTTCTGCTGGACCATTGAATTCAGTTAACAAGTCGAGCTATTCACTCAGTTTCTTAGCATCCTACATACGAGTTTGGTTAGCATTGCCTAGATAAGAGAAAAGAAAGTGAAAAAAAGAAATTTGGAAAAATGTTACGTATACGCCACCGAAATAGGTATATTCTTCTACGATCTATCTTCTGCTGGACCATTGAATCCAGTTGACAAGTCGAGTCATCCACTCAGTTTCTTAGCATTATACATACGAGTATGGTTAGCATTGCCTAGATAAGAGAAAAGAAAGTGAAAAAAAGAAATTTGGAAAAATGTTACGTATACGCCACCGAAATAGGTATATTCTTCTACGATCTATCTTCTGCTGGACCATTGAATCCAGTTGACAAGTCGAGTCATCCACTCAGTTTCTTAGCATTATACATACGAGTATGGTTAGCATTGCCTAGATAAGAGAAAAGAAAGTGAAAAAAAGAAATTTGGAAAAATGTTACGTATACGCCACCGAAATAGGTATATTCTTCTACGATCTATCTTCTGCTGGACCATTGAATCCAGTTGACAAGTCGAGCCATTCACTCAGTTTCTTAGCATTATACATACGAGTATGGTTAGCATTGCCTAGGTAAGAGAAAAGAAAGTGAAAAAAGAAATTTGGAAAAATGTTACGTATACGCCACCGAAATAGGTATATTCTTCTACGATCTATCTTCTGCTGGACCATTGAATCCGGTTGACAAGTCGAGTCATCCACTCAGTTTCTTAGCATCCTACATACGAGTATGGTTAGCATTGCCTAGATAAGAGAAAAGAAAGTGAAAAAAAGAAATTTGGAAAAATGTTACGTATACGCCACCGAAATAGGTATATTCTTCTACGATCTATCTTCTGCTGGACCATTGAATCCGGTTGACAAGTCGAGTCATCCACTCAGTTTCTTAGCATCCTACATACGAGTATGGTTAGCATTGCCTAGATAAGAGAAAAGAAAGTGAAAAAAAGAAATTTGGAAAAATTTTACGTATACGCCACCGAAATAGGTATATTCTTCTACGATCTATCTTCTGCTGGACCATTGAATCCAGTTGACAAGTCGAGTCATCCACTCAGTTTCTTAGCATTATACATACGAGTATGGTTAGCATTGCCCAGATAAGAGAAAAGAAAGTGAAAAAAAGAAATTTGGAAAAATGTTACGTATACGCCACCGAAATAGGTATATTCTTCTACGATCTATCTTCTGCTGGACCATTGAATCCGGTTGACAAGTCGAGTCATCCACTCAGTTTCTTAGCATCCTACATACGAGTATGGTTAGCATTGCCTAGATAAGAGAAAAGAAAGTGAAAAAAAGAAATTTGGAAAAATGTTACGTATACGCCACCGAAATAGGTATATTCTTCTACGATCTATCTTCTGCTGGACCATTGAATCCGGTTGACAAGTCGAGTCATCCACTCAGTTTCTTAGCATCCTACATACGAGTATGGTTAGCATTGCCTAGATAAGAGAAAAGAAAGTGAAAAAAAGAAATTTGGAAAAATGTTACGTATACGCCACCGAAATAGGTATATTCTTCTACGATCTATCTTCTGCTGGACCATTGAATCCGGTTGACAAGTCGAGCCATTCACTCAGGTTCTTAGCATCCTACATACGAGTATGGTTAGCATTGCCTAGATAAGAGAAAAGAAAGTGAAAAAAAGAAATTTGGAAAAATGTTACGTATACGCCACCGAAATAGGTATATTCTTCTACGATCTATCTTCTGCTCGACCATTGAATCCGGTTGACAAGTCGAGTCATCCACTCAGTTTCTCAGCATCCTTCATACGAGTATGGTTAGCATTGCCTAGATAAGAGGAAAGAAAGTGAAAATAAGAAATTTGGAAAAATGTTACGTATACGCCACCGAAATAGGTATATTCTTCTACGATCTATCTTCTGCTGGACCATTGAATCCGGTTGACAAGTCGAGCCATTCACTCAGTTTCTTAGCATCCTACATACGAGTATGGTTAGCATTGCCTAGATAAGAGAAAAGAAAGTGAAAAAAAGAAATTTGGAAAAATGTTACGTATACGCCACCGAAATAGGTATATTCTTCTACGATCTATCTTCTGCTGGACCATTGAATCCAGTCGACAAGTCGAGTCATCCACTCAGTTTCTCAGCATCCTACATACGAGTTTGGATAGCATTGCCTAGATAAGAGAAAAGAAAGTGAAAAAAAGAAATTTGGAAAAATGTTACGTATACGCCACCGAAATAGGTATATTCTTCTACGATCTATCTTCTGCTGGACCATTGAATCCAGTTGACAAGTCGAGTCATCCACTCAGTTTCTCAACATCCTTCATACGAGTATGGTTAGCATTGCCTAGATAAGAGGAAAGAAAGTGAAAATAAGAAATTTGGAAAAATGTTACGTATACGCCACCGAAATAGGTATATTCTTCTACGATCTATCTTCTGCTGGACCTTTGAATCCAGTTGACAAGTCGAGTCATCCACTCAGTTTCTCAGCATCCTACATACGAGTATGTTTAGCATTGCCTAGATAAGAGAAAAGAAAGTGAAAAAAAGAAATTTGGAAAAATGTTACGTATACGCCACCGAAATAGGTATATTCTTCTACGATCTATCTTCTGCTAGACCATTGAATCCGGTTGACAAGTCGAGTCATCCACTCAGTTTCTTAGCATCCTACATACGAGTATGGTTAGCATTGCCTAGATAAGAGGAAAGAAAATAAAAAAAATAAGAAATTTGGAAAAATGTTACGTATACGCCACCGAAATAGGTATATTCTTCTACGATCTATCTTCTGCTGGACCTTTGAATCCAGTTGACAAGTCGAGTCATCCACTCAGTTTCTCAGCATCCTACATACGAGTATGTTTAGCATTGCCTAGATAAGAGAAAAGAAAGTGAAAAAAAGAAATTTGGAAAAATGTTACGTATACGCCACCGAAATAGGTATATTCTTCTACGATCTATCTTCTGCTGGACCATTGAATCCGGTTGACAAGTCGAGTCATCCACTCAGTTTCTCAGCATCCTACATACGAGTATGGTTAGCATTGCCTAGATAAGAGGAAAGAAAATAAAAAAAATAAGAAATTTGGAAAAATGTTACGTATACGCCACCGAAATAGGTATATTCTTCTACGATCTATCTTCTGCTGGACCTTTGAATCCAGTTGACAAGTCGAGTCATCCACTCAGTTTCTCAGCATCCTACATACGAGTATGGTTAGCATTGCCTAGATAAGAGAAAAGAAAGTGAAAAAAAGAAATTTGGAAAAATGTTACGTATACGCCACCGAAATAGGTATATTCTTCTACGATCTATCTTCTGCTGGACCATTGAATCCAGTTGACAAGTCGAGTCATCCACTCAGTTTCTCAGCATCCTACATACGAGTATGGTTAGCATTGCCTAGATAAGAGGAAAGAAAGTGAAAATAAGAAATTTGAAAAAATGTTACGTATACGCCACCGAAATAGGTATATTCTTCTACGATCTATCTTCTGCTGGACCATTGAATCCAGCTGACAAGTCGAGTCATCCACTCAGTTTCTCAACATCCTAAATACGAGTATGGTTAGCATTGCCTAGATAAGAGGAAAGAAAGTGAAAATAAGAAATTTGGAAAAATGTTACGTATACGCCACCGAAATAGGTATATTCTTCTACGATCTATCTTCTGCTGGACCTTTGAATCCAGCTGACAAGTCGAGTCATCCACTCAGTTTCTCAACATCCTAAATACGAGTATGGTTAGCATTGCCTAGATAAGAGGAAAGAAAGTGAAAATAAGAAATTTGGAAAAATGTTACGTATACGCCACCGAAATAGGTATATTCTTCTACGATCTATCTTCTGCTGGACCTTTGAATCCAGTTGACAAGTCGAGTCATCCACTCAGTTTCTCAGCATCCTACATACGAGTATGTTTAGCATTGCCTAGATAAGAGAAAAGAAAGTGAAAAAAAGAAATTTGGAAAAATGTTACGTATACGCCACCGAAATAATTATATTCTTCTACGATCTCTCTTCTGCTGGACCATTGAATCCGGTTGACAAGTCGAGTCATCCACTCAGTTTCTCAGCATCCTACATACGAATATGGTTAGCATTGCCTATTTAAGAGGAAAGAAAATAAAAAAAATAAGAAATTTGGAAAAATGTTACGTATACGCCACCGAAATAGGTATATTCTTCTACGATCTATCTTCTGCTGGACCTTTGAATCCAGTTGACAAGTCGAGTCATCCACTCAGTTTCTCAGCATCCTACATACGAGTATGGTTAGCATTGCCTAGATAAGAGAAAAGAAAGTGAAAAAAAGAAATTTGGAAAAATGTTACGTATACGCCACCGAAATAGGTATATTCTTCTACGATCTATCTTCTGCTGGACCATTGAATCCAGTTGACAAGTCGAGTCATCCACTCAGTTTCTCAGCATCCTACATACGAGTATGGTTAGCATTGCCTAGATAAGAGGAAAGAAAGTGAAAATAAGAAATTTGAAAAAAATGTTACGTATACGCCACCGAAATAGGTATATTCTTCTACGATCTATCTTCTGCTGGACCATTGAATCCAGCTGACAAGTCGAGTCATCCACTCAGTTTCTCAACATCCTAAATACGAGTATGGTTAACATTGCCTAGATAAGAGGAAAGAAAGTGAAAATAAGAAATTTGGAAAAATGTTACGTATACGCCACCGAAATAGGTATATTCTTCTACGATCTATCTTCTGCTGGACCTTTGAATCCAGTTGACAAGTCGAGTCATCCACTCAGTTTCTCAGCATCCTACATACGAGTATGGTTAGCATTGCCTAGATAAGAGAAAAGAAAGTGAAAAAAAGAAATTTGGAAAAATGTTACGTATACGCCACCGAAATAGGTATATTCTTCTACGATCTATGTTCTGCTGGACCTTTGAATCCAGTTGACAAGTCGAGTCATCCACTCAGTTTCTCAGCATCCTACATACGAGTATGGTTAGCATTGCCTAGATAAGAGAAAAGAAAGTGAAAAAAATAAATTTGGAAAAATGTTACGTATACGCCACCGAAATAGGTATATTCTTCTACGATCTATCTTCTGCTGGACCATTGAATCCAGTTGACAAGTCGAGTCATCCACTCAGTTTCTCAGCATCCTACATACGAGTATGGTTAGCATTGCCTAGATAAGAGAAAAGAAAGTGAAAAAAAGAAATTTGGAAAAATGTTACGTATACGCCACCGAAATAGGTATATTCTTCTATGATCTATCTTCTGCTGGACCATTGAATCCAGTTGACAAGTCGAGTCATCCACTCAGTTTCTCAACATCCTACATACGAGTATGGTTAGCATTGCCTAGATAAGAGAAAAGAAAGTGAAAAAAAGAAATTTGGAAAAATGTTACGTATACGCCACCGAAATAGGTACATTGTTCTACGATCTATCTTCTGCTGGGCCATTGAATCCAGTTGAAAAGTCGAGTCATCCACTCAGTTTCTCAGCATTATACATACGAGTATGGTTAGCATTGCCTAGATAAGAGAAAAGAAAGTGAAAAAAAGAAATTTGGAAAAATGTTACGTATACGCCACCGAAATAGGTATATTCTTATACGATATATCTTCTGCTGGACCATTGAATCCAGTTGACAAGTCGAGTCATCCACTCAGTTTCTCAGCATCCTACATACGAGTATGGTTAGCATTGCCTAGATAAGAGAAAAGAAAGTGAAAAAAAGAAATTTGGAAAAATGTTACGTATACGCCACCGAAATAGGTATATTCTTATACGATCTATCTTCTGCTGGACCATTGAATCCAGTTGACAAGTCGAGTCATCCACTCAGTTTCTCAGCATCCTACATACGAGTATGGTTAGCATTGCCTAGATAAGAGAAAAGAAAGTGAAAAAAAGAAATTTGGAAAAATGTTACGTATACGCCACCGAAATAGGTATATTCTTCTACGATCTATCTTCTGCTGGACCATTGAATCCAGTTGACAAGTCGAGTCATCCACTCAGTTTCTCAGCATCCTACATACGAGTATGGTTAGCATTGCCTAGATAAGAGAAAAGAAAGTGAAAAAAAGAAATTTGGAAAAATGTTACGTATACGCCACCGAAATAGGTATATTCTTCTACGATCTATCTTCTGCTGGACCATTGAATCCAGTTGACAAGTCGAGTCATCCACTCAGTTTCTCAACATCCTTCATACGAGTATGGTTAGCATTGCCTAGATAAGAGGAAAGAAAGTGAAAATAAGAAATTTGGAAAAAATGTTACGTATACGCCACCGAAATAGGTATATTCTTCTACGATCTATCTTCTGCTGGACCTTTGAATCCAGTTGACAAGTAGAGTCATTCACTCAGTTTCTCAGCATCCTACATACGAGTATGTTTAGCATTGCCTAGATAAGAGAAAAGAAAGTGAAAAAAAGAAATTTGGAAAAATGTTACGTATACGCCACCGAAATAGGTATATTCTTCTACGATCTATCTTCTGCTGGACCATTGAATCCAGTTGACAAGTCGAGTCATCCACTCAGTTTCTCAGCATCCTACATACGAGTATGGTTAGCATTGCCTAGATAAGAGAAAAGAAAGTGAAAAAAAGAAATTTGGAAAAATGTTACGTATACGCCACCGAAATAGGTATATTCTTATACGATCTATCTTCTGCTGGACCATTGAATCCAGTTGACAAGTCGAGTCATCCACTCAGTTTCTCAGCATCCTACATACGAGTATGGTTAGCATTGCCTAGATAAGAGAAAAGAAAGTGAAAAAAAGAAATTTGGAAAAATGTTACGTATACGCCACCGAAATAGGTATATTCTTCTACGATCTATCTTCTGCTGGACCTTTGAATCCAGTTGACAAGTCGAGTCATCCACTCAGTTTCTCAGCATCCTACATACGAGTATGGTTAGCATTGCCTAGATAAGAGAAAAGAAAGTGAAAAAAAGAAATTTGGAAAAATGTTACGTATACGCCACCGAAATAGGTATATTCTTCTACGATCTATCTTCTGCTGGACCTTTGAATCCAGTTGACAAGTCGAGTCATCCACTCAGTTTCTCAGCATCCTACATACGAGTATGGTTAGCATTGCCTAGATAAGAGAAAAGAAAGTGAAAAAAAGAAATTTGGAAAAATGTTACGTATACGCCACCGAAATAGGTATATTCTTCTAGGATCTATCTTCTGCTGGACCATTGAATCCAGTTGACAAGTCGAGCCATTCACTCAGTTTCTTAGCATCCTACATACGAGTATGGTTAGCATTGCCTAGATAAGAGAAAAGAAAGTGAAAAAAAGAAATTTGGAAAAATGTTACGTATACGCCACCGAAATAGGTATATTCTTCTACGATCTATCTTCTGCTGGACCATTGAATCCGGTTGACAAGTCGAGTCATCCACTCAGTTTCTCAGCATCCTACATACGAGTTTGGATAACATTGCCTAGATAAGAGAAAAGAAAGTGAAAAAAAGAAATTTGGAAAAATGTTACGTATACGCCACCGAAATAGGTATATTCTTCTACGATCTATCTTCTGCTGGACCATTGAATCCAGTTGACAAGTCGAGTCATCCACTCAGTTTCTTAGCATCCTACATACGAGTATGGTTAGCATTGCCTAGATAAGAGGAAAGAAAGTGAAAAAAAGAAATTTGGAAAAATGTTACGTATACGCCACCGAAATAGGTATATTCTTCTACGATCTATCTTCTGCTGGACCATTGAATCCAGTTGACAAGTCGAGTCATCCACTCAGTTTCTTAGCATCCTACATACGAGTATGGTTAGCATTGCCTAGATAAGAGGAAAGAAAGTGAAAAAAAGAAATTTGGAAAAATGTTACGTATACGCCACCGAAATAGGTATATTCTTCTACGATCTATCTTCTGCTGGACCTTTGAATCCAGTTGACAAGTCGAGTCATCCACTCAGTTTCTCAGCATCCTACATACGAGTATGGTTAGCATTGCCTAGATAAGAGAAAAGAAAGTGAAAAAAAGAAATTTGGAAAAATGTTACGTATACGCCACCGAAATAGGTATATTCTTCTAGGATCTATCTTCTGCTGGACCATTGAATCCAGTTGACAAGTCGAGCCATTCACTCAGTTTCTTAGCATCCTACATACGAGTATGGTTAGCATTGCCTAGATAAGAGAAAAGAAAGTGAAAAAAAGAAATTTGGAAAAATGTTACGTATACGCCACCGAAATAGGTATATTCTTCTACGATCTATCTTCTGCTGGACCATTGAATCCGGTTGACAAGTCGAGTCATCCACTCAGTTTCTCAGCATCCTACATACGAGTTTGGATAACATTGCCTAGATAAGAGAAAAGAAAGTGAAAAAAAGAAATTTGGAAAAATGTTACGTATACGCCACCGAAATAGGTATATTCTTCTACGATCTATCTTCTGCTGGACCATTGAATCCAGTTGACAAGTCGAGTCATCCACTCAGTTTCTTAGCATCCTACATACGAGTATGGTTAGCATTGCCTAGATAAGAGGAAAGAAAGTGAAAAAAAGAAATTTGGAAAAATGTTACGTATACGCCACCGAAATAGGTATATTCTTGTACGATCTATCTTCTGCTGGACCATTGAATCCGGTTGACAAGTCGAGTCATCCACTCAGTTTCTCAGCATCCTAAATACGAGTATGGTTAACATTGCCTAGATAAGAGGAAAGAAAGTGAAAATAAGAAATTTGGAAAAATGTTACGTATACGCCACCGAAATAGGTATATTCTTCTACGATCTATCTTCTGCTGGACCTTTGAATCCAGTTGACAAGTCGAGTCATCCACTCAGTTTCTCAGCATCCTACATACGATCTATCTTCTGCTGGACCTTTGAATCCAGTTGACAAGTCGAGTCATCCACTCAGTTTCTCAGCATCCTACATACGAGTATGGTTAGCATTGCCTAGATAAGAGAAAAGAAAGTGAAAAAAAGAAATTTGGAAAAATGTTACGTATACGCCACCGAAATAGGTATATTCTTCTACGATCTATGTTCTGCTGGACCTTTGAATCCAGTTGACAAGTCGAGTCATCCACTCAGTTTCTCAGCATCCTACATACGAGTATGGTTAGCATTGCCTAGATAAGAGAAAAGAAAGTGAAAAAAAGAAATTTGGAAAAATGTTACGTATACGCCACCGAAATAGGTATAGTCTTCTACGATCTATCTTCTGCTGGACCTTTGAATCCAGTTGACAAGTCGAGTCATCCACTCAGTTTCTCAGCATCCTACATACGAGTATGGTTAGCATTGCCTAGATAAGAGAAAAGAAAGTGAAAAAAATAAATTTGGAAAAATGTTACGTATACGCCACCGAAATAGGTATATTCTTCTACGATCTATCTTCTGCTGGACCATTGAATCCAGTTGACAAGTCGAGTCATCCACTCAGTTTCTCAGCATCCTACATACGAGTATGGTTAGCATTGCCTAGATAAGAGAAAAGAAAGTGAAAAAAATAAATTTGGAAAAATGTTACGTATACGCCACCGAAATAGGTATATTCTTCTACGATCTATCTTCTGCTGGACCTTTGAATCCAGTTGACAAGTCGAGTCATCCACTCAGTTTCTCAGCATTATACATACGAGTATGGTTAGCATTGCCTAGATAAGAGAAAAGAAAGTGAAAAAAAGAAATTTGGAAAAATGTTACGTATACGCCACCGAAATAGGTATATTCTTCTACGATCTATCTTCTGCTGGACCATTGAATCCAGTTGACAAGTCGAGTCATCCACTCAGTTTCTCAGCATCCTACATACGAGTATGGTTAGCATTGCCTAGATAAGAGAAAAGAAAGTGAAAAAAAGAAATTTGGAAAAATGTTACGTATACGCCACCGAAATAGGTATATTCTTATACGATCTATCTTCTGCTGGACCATTGAATCCAGTTGACAAGTCGAGTCATCCACTCAGTTTCTCAGCATCCTACATACGAGTATGGTTAACATTGCCTAGATAAGAGAAAAGAAAGTGAAAAAAAGAAATTTGGAAAAATGTTACGTATACGCCACCGAAATAGGTATATTCTTCTACGATCTATCTTCTGCTGGACCTTTGAATCCAGTTGACAAGTCGAGTCATCCACTCAGTTTCTCAGCATCCTACATACGAGTATGGTTAGCATTGCCTAGATAAGAGAAAAGAAAGTGAAAAAAAGAAATTTGGAAAAATGTTACGTATACGCCACCGAAATAGGTATATTCTTCTACGATCTATCTTCTGCTGGACCATTGAATCCAGTCGACAAGTCGAGTCATCCACTCAGTTTCTCAGCATCCTACATACGAGTATGGTTAGCATTGCCTAGATAAGAGAAAAGAAAGTGAAAAAAAGAAATTTGGAAAAATGTTACGTATACGCCACCGAAATAGGTACATTGTTCTACGATCTATCTTCTGCTGGACCATTGAATCCAGTTGACAAGTCGAGTCATCCACTCAGTTTCTCAGCATCCTACATACGAGTTTGGTTAGCATTGCCTAGATAAGAGAAAAGAAAGTGAAAAAAAGAAATTTGGAAAAATGTTACGTATACGCCACCGAAATAGGTATATTCTTCTACGATCTATCTTCTGCTGGACCTTTGAATCCAGTTGAAAAGTCGAGTCATCCACTCAGTTTCTCAGCATCCTACATACGAGTATGGTTAGCATTGCCTAGATAAGAGAAAAGAAAGTGAAAAAAAGAAATTTGGAAAAATGTTACGTATACGCCACCGAAATAGGTATATTCTTCTACGATCTATCTTCTGCTGGACCATTGAATCCAGTTGACAAGTCGAGTCACCCACTCAGTTTCTCAGCATCCTACATTCGAGTATGGTTAGCATTGCCTAGATAAGAGAAAAGAAAGTGAAAAAAAGAAATTTGGAAAAATGTTACGTATACGCCACCGAAATAGGTACATTGTTCTACGATCTATCTTCTGCTGGGCCATTGAATCCAGTTGAAAAGTCGAGTCATCCACTCAGTTTCTCAGCATCCTACATACGAGTTTGGTTAGCATTGCCTAGATAAGAGAAAAGAAAGTGAAAAAAAGAAATTTGGAAAAATGTTACGTATACGCCACCGAAATAGGTATATTCTTCTACGATCTATCTTCTGCTGGACCGTTGAATCCAGTTGAAAAGTCGAGTCATCCACTCAGTTTCTCAGCATCCTACATACGAGTTTGGTTAGCATTGCCTAGATAAGAGAAAAGAAAGTGAAAAAAAGAAAATTGGAAAAATGTTACGTATACGCCACCGAAATAGGTATATTCTTCTACGATCTATCTTCTGCTGGACCTTTGAATCCAGTTGACAAGTCGAGTCATCCACTCAGTTTCTCAGCATCCTACATACGAGTATGGTTAGCATTGCCTAGATAAGAGAAAAGAAAGTGAAAAAAAGAAATTTGGAAAAATGTTACGTATACGCCACCGAAATAGGTATATTCTTCTACAATCTATCTTCTGCTGGACCATTGAATCCAGTTGACAAGTCGAGTCATCCACTCAGTTTCTCAACATCAACCATGCGAGTATGGTTAGCATTGCCTAGATAAGAGAAAAGAAAGTGAAAAAAAGAAATTTGGAAAAATGTTACGTATACGCCACCGAAATAGGTATATTCTTCTACGATCTATCTTCTGCTGGACCTTTGAATCCAGTCGAGTCATCCACTCAGTTTCTCAGCATCCTACGTACGAGTATGGTTAGCATTGCCTAGATAAGAGAAAAGAAAGTGAAAAAAAGAAATTTGGAAAAATGTTACGTATACGCCACCGAAATAGGTACATTGTTCTACGATCTATCTTCTGCTGGGCCATTGAATCCAGTTGAAAAGTCGAGTCATCCACTCAGTTTCTCAGCATCCTTCATACGAGTTTGGTTAGCATTGCCTAGATAAGAGAAAAGAAAGTGAAAAAAAAAAATTTGAAAAAATGTTACGTATACGCCACCGAAATAGGTATATTC
Organism: Xylota sylvarum; assembly: GCA_905220385.1. Classification (NCBI taxonomy): domain Eukaryota; kingdom Metazoa; phylum Arthropoda; class Insecta; order Diptera; family Syrphidae; genus Xylota; species Xylota sylvarum. The sequence continues at coordinate 25,226,398 of LR999958.1, forward strand.
TTCTACGATCTATCTTCTGCTGGACCTTTGAATCCAGTTGAAAAGTCGAGTCATCCACTCAGTTTCTCAGCATCCTTCATACGAGTTTGGTTAGCATTGCCTAGATAAGAGAAAAGAAAGTGAAAAAAAAAAATTTGAAAAAATGTTACGTATACGCCACCGAAATAGGTATATTCTTCTACGATCTATCTTCTGCTGGAGCATTGAATCCGGTTGACAAGTCGAGTCATCCACTCAGTTTCTCAGCATCCTACATACGAGTATGGTTAGCATTGCCTAGATAAGAGAAAAGAAAGTGAAAAAAAGAAATTTGGAAAAATGTTACGTATACGCCACCGAAATAGGTATATTCTTCTACGATCTATCTTCTGCTGGACCATTGAATCCGGTTGACAAGTCGAGTCATCCACTCAGTTTCTCAGCATCCTACATACGAGTATGGTTAGCATTGAATAGATAAGAGAAAAGAAAGTGAAAAAAAGAATTTTGGAAAAATGTTACGTATACGCCACCGAAATAGGTATATTCTTCTACGATCTATCTTCTGCTGGACCTTTGAATCCAGTTGACAAGTCGAGTCATCCACTCAGTTTCTCAGCATCCTACATACGAGTATGTTTAGCATTGCCTAGATAAGAGAAAAGAAAGTGAAAAAAAGAAATTTGGAAAAATGTTACGTATACGCCACCGAAATAGGTATATTCTTCTACGATCTATCTTCTGCTGGACCATTGAATCCGGTTGACAAGTCGAGTCATCCACTCAGTTTCTCAGCATCCTACATACGAGTATGGTTAGCATTGCCTAGATAAGAGAAAAGAAAGTGAAAAAAAGAAATTTGGAAAAATGTTACGTATACGCCACCGAAATAGGTATATTCTTCTAGGATCTATCTTCTGCTGGACCATTGAATCCAGTTGACAAGTCGAGTCATCCACTCAGTTTCTCAGCATCCTACATACGAGTATGGTTAGCATTGCCTAGATAAGAGAAAAGAAAGTGAAAAAAAGAAATTTGGAAAAATGTTACGTATACGCCACCGAAATAGGTATATTCTTCTACGATCTATCTTCTGCTGGACCTTTGAATCCAGTTGACAAGTCGAGTCATCCACTCAGTTTCTCAGCATCCTACATACGAGTTTGGTTAGCATTACCTAGATAAGAGAAAAGAAAGTGAAAATAAGAAATTTGAAAAAATGTTACGTATACGCCACCGAAATAGGTATATTCTTCTACGATCTATCTTCTGCTGGACCATTGAATCCAGTTGACAAGTCGAGTCATCCACTCAGTTTCTCAGCATCCTACATACGAGTTTGGTTAGCATTGCCTAGATAAGAGAAAAGAAAGTGAAAAAAAGAATTTTGGAAAAATGTTACGTATACGCCACCGAAATAGGTATATTCTTCTACGATCTATCTTCTGCTGGACCATTGAATCCAGTTGACAAGTCGAGTCATCCACTCAGTTTCTCAGCATCCTACATACGAGTATGGTTAGCATTGCCTAGATAAGAGGAAAGAAAGTGAAAATAAGAAATTTGAAAAAAATGTTACGTATACGCCACCGAAATAGGTATATTCTTCTACGATCTATCTTCTGCTGGACCTTTGAATCCAGTTGAAAAGTCGAGTCATCCACTCAGTTTCTCAGCATCCTTCATACGAGTTTGGTTAGCATTGCCTAGATAAGAGAAAAGAAAGTGAAAAAAAAAAATTTGAAAAAATGTTACGTATACGCCACCGAAATAGGTATATTCTTCTACGATCTATCTTCTGCTGGAGCATTGAATCCGGTTGACAAGTCGAGTCATCCACTCAGTTTCTCAGCATCCTACATACGAGTATGGTTAGCATTGCCTAGATAAGAGAAAAGAAAGTGAAAAAAAGAAATTTGGAAAAATGTTACGTATACGCCACCGAAATAGGTATATTCTTCTACGATCTATCTTCTGCTGGACCATTGAATCCGGTTGACAAGTCGAGTCATCCACTCAGTTTCTCAGCATCCTACATACGAGTATGGTTAGCATTGCCTAGATAAGAGAAAAGAAAGTGAAAAAAAAAAATTTGAAAAAATGTTACGTATACGCCACCGAAATAGGTATATTCTTCTACGATCTATCTTCTGCTGGACCTTTGAATCCAGTTGACAAGTCGAGTCATCCACTCAGTTTCTCAGCATCCTACATACGAGTATGTTTAGCATTGCCTAGATAAGAGAAAAGAAAGTGAAAAAAAGAAATTTGGAAAAATGTTACGTATACGCCACCGAAATAGGTATATTCTTCTACGATCTATCTTCTGCTGGACCATTGAATCCGGTTGACAAGTCGAGTCATCCACTCAGTTTCTCAGCATCCTACATACGAGTATGGTTAGCATTGCCTAGATAAGAGAAAAGAAAGTGAAAAAAAGAAATTTGGAAAAATGTTACGTATACGCCACCGAAATAGGTATATTCTTCTAGGATCTATCTTCTGCTGGACCATTGAATCCAGTTGACAAGTCGAGTCATCCACTCAGTTTCTCAGCATCCTACATACGAGTATGGTTAGCATTGCCTAGATAAGAGAAAAGAAAGTGAAAAAAAGAAATTTGGAAAAATGTTACGTATACGCCACCGAAATAGGTATATTCTTCTAGGATCTATCTTCTGCTGGACCATTGAATCCAGTTGACAAGTCGAGTCATCCACTCAGTTTCTCAGCATCCTACATACGAGTATGGTTAGCATTGCCTAGATAAGAGAAAAGAAAGTGAAAAAAAAAAATTTGAAAAAATGTTACGTATACGCCACCGAAATAGGTATATTCTTCTACGATCTATCTTCTGCTGGACCTTTGAATCCAGTTGACAAGTCGAGTCATCCACTCAGTTTCTCAGCATCCTACATACGAGTATGTTTAGCATTGCCTAGATAAGAGAAAAGAAAGTGAAAATAAGAAATTTGAAAAAATGTTACGTATACGCCACCGAAATAGGTATATTCTTCTACGATCTATCTTCTGCTGGACCTTTGAATCCAGTTGAAAAGTCGAGTCATCCACTCAGTTTCTCAGCATCCTTCATACGAGTTTGGTTAGCATTGCCTAGATAAGAGAAAAGAAAGTGAAAAAAAGAAATTTGGAAAAATGTTACGTATACGCCACCGAAATAGGTATATTCTTCTACGATCTATCTTCTGCTGGACCATTGAATCCGGTTGACAAGTCGAGTCATCCACTCAGTTTCTCAGCATCCTACATACGAGTATGGTTAGCATTGCCTAGATAAGAGAAAAGAAAGTGAAAAAAAAAAATTTGAAAAAATGTTACGTATACGCCACCGAAATAGGTATATTCTTCTACGATCTATCTTCTGCTGGACCTTTGAATCCAGTTGACAAGTCGAGTCATCCACTCAGTTTCTCAGCATCCTACATACGAGTATGTTTAGCATTGCCTAGATAAGAGAAAAGAAAGTGAAAAAAAGAAATTTGGAAAAATGTTACGTATACGCCACCGAAATAGGTATATTCTTCTACGATCTATCTTCTGCTGGACCATTGAATCCGGTTGACAAGTCGAGTCATCCACTCAGTTTCTCAGCATCCTACATACGAGTATGGTTAGCATTGCCTAGATAAGAGAAAAGAAAGTGAAAAAAAGAAATTTGGAAAAATGTTACGTATACGCCACCGAAATAGGTATATTCTTCTAGGATCTATCTTCTGCTGGACCATTGAATCCAGTTGACAAGTCGAGTCATCCACTCAGTTTCTCAGCATCCTACATACGAGTATGGTTAGCATTGCCTAGATAAGAGAAAAGAAAGTGAAAAAAAGAAATTTGGAAAAATGTTACGTATACGCCACCGAAATAGGTATATTCTTCTAGGATCTATCTTCTGCTGGACCATTGAATCCAGTTGACAAGTCGAGTCATCCACTCAGTTTCTCAGCATCCTTCATACGAGTTTGGTTAGCATTGCCTAGATAAGAGAAAAGAAAGTGAAAAAAAGAATTTTGGAAAAATGTTACGTATACGCCACCGAAATAGGTATATTCTTCTACGATCTATCTTCTGCTGGACCATTGAATCCAGTTGACAAGTCGAGTCATCCACTCAGTTTCTCAGCATCCTACATACGAGTATGGTTAGCATTGCCTAGATAAGAGGAAAGAAAGTGAAAATAAGAAATTTGAAAAAATGTTACGTATACGCCACCGAAATAGGTATATTCTTCTACGATCTATCTTCTGCTGGACCTTTGAATCCAGTTGAAAAGTCGAGTCATCCACTCAGTTTCTCAGCATCCTTCATACGAGTTTGGTTAGCATTGCCTAGATAAGAGAAAAGAAAGTGAAAAAAAAAAATTTGAAAAAATGTTACGTATACGCCACCGAAATAGGTATATTCTTCTACGATCTATCTTCTGCTGGAGCATTGAATCCGGTTGACAAGTCGAGTCATCCACTCAGTTTCTCAGCATCCTACATACGAGTATGGTTAGCATTGCCTAGATAAGAGAAAAGAAAGTGAAAAAAAAAAATTTGAAAAAATGTTACGTATACGCCACCGAAATAGGTATATTCTTCTACGATCTATCTTCTGCTGGACCTTTGAATCCAGTTGACAAGTCGAGTCATCCACTCAGTTTCTCAGCATCCTACATACGAGTATGTTTAGCATTGCCTAGATAAGAGAAAAGAAAGTGAAAAAAAGAAATTTGGAAAAATGTTACGTATACGCCACCGAAATAGGTATATTCTTCTACGATCTATCTTCTGCTGGACCATTGAATCCGGTTGACAAGTCGAGTCATCCACTCAGTTTCTCAGCATCCTACATACGAGTATGGTTAGCATTGCCTAGATAAGAGAAAAGAAAGTGAAAAAAAGAAATTTGGAAAAATGTTACGTATACGCCACCGAAATAGGTATATTCTTCTAGGATCTATCTTCTGCTGGACCATTGAATCCAGTTGACAAGTCGAGTCATCCACTCAGTTTCTCAGCATCCTACATACGAGTATGGTTAGCATTGCCTAGATAAGAGAAAAGAAAGTGAAAAAAAGAAATTTGGAAAAATGTTACGTATACGCCACCGAAATAGGTATATTCTTCTAGGATCTATCTTCTGCTGGACCATTGAATCCAGTTGACAAGTCGAGTCATCCACTCAGTTTCTCAGCATCCTACATACGAGTTTGGTTAGCATTGCCTAGATAAGAGAAAAGAAAGTGAAAAAAAGAAATTTGGAAAAATGTTACGTATACGCCACCGAAATAGGTATATTCTTCTACGATCTATCTTCTGCTGGACCATTGAATCCAGCTGACAAGTCGAGTCATCCACTCAGTTTCTCAACATCCTAAATACGAGTATGGTTAGCATTGCCTAGATAAGAGGAAAGAAAGTGAAAATAAGAAATTTGGAAAAATGTTACGTATACGCCACCGAAATAGGTATATTCTTCTACGATCTATCTTCTGCTGGACCTTTGAATCCAGCTGACAAGTCGAGTCATCCACTCAGTTTCTCAACATCCTAAACACGAGTATGGTTAGCATTGCCTAGATAAGAGGAAAGAAAGTGAAAATAAGAAATTTGGAAAAATGTTACGTATACGCCACCGAAATAGGTATATTCTTCTACGATCTATCTTCTGCTGGACCTTTGAATCCAGCTGACAAGTCGAGTCATCCACTCAGTTTCTCAGCATCCTACATACGAGTATGGTTAGCATTGCCTAGATAAGAGAAAAGAAAGTGAAAAAAAGAAATTTGGAAAAATGTTACGTATACGCCACCGAAATAGGTATATTCTTCTACGATCTATCTTCTGCTGGACCATTGAATCCAGCTGACAAGTCGAGTCATCCACTCAGTTTCTCAACATCCTAAATACGAGTATGGTTAGCATTGCCTAGATAAGAGGAAAGAAAGTGAAAATAAGAAATTTGGAAAAATGTTACGTATACGCCACCGAAATAGGTATATTCTTCTACGATCTATCTTCTGCTGGACCTTTGAATCCAGTTGACAAGTCGAGTCATCCACTCAGTTTCTCAGCATCCTACATACGAGTATGTTTAGCATTGCCTAGATAAGAGAAAAGAAAGTGAAAAAAAGAAATTTGGAAAAATGTTACGTATACGCCACCGAAATAGGTATATTCTTCTACGATCTATCTTCTGCTGGACCATTGAATCCGGTTGACAAGTCGAGTCATCCACTCAGTTTCTCAGCATCCTACATACGAGTATGGTTAGCATTGCCTAGATAAGAGGAAAGAAAATAAAAAAAAATAAGAAATTTGGAAAAATGTTACGTATACGCCACCGAAATAGGTATATTCTTCTACGATCTATCTTCTGCTGGACCTTTGAATCCAGTTGACAAGTCGAGTCATCCACTCAGTTTCTCAACATCCTACATACGAGTATGGTTAGCATTGCCTAGATAAGAGAAAAGAAAGTGAAAAAAAGAAATTTGGAAAAATGTTACGTATACGCCACCGAAATAGGTATATTCTTCTACGATCTATCTTCTGCTGGACCATTGAATCCGGTTGACAAGTCGAGTCATCCACTCAGTTTCTTAGCATCCTATGGTTAGCATTGCCTAGATAAGAGAAAAGAAAGTGAAAAAAAGAAATTTGGAAAAATGTTACGTATACGCCACCGAAATAGGTATATTCTTCTACGATCTATCTTCTGCTGGACCATTGAATCCAGTTGACAAGTCGAGCCATTCACTCAGTTTCTTAGCATCCTACATACGAGTATGGTTAGCATTGCCTAGATAAGAGAAAAGAAAGTGAAAAAAAGAAATTTGGAAAAATGTTACGTATACGCCACCGAAATAGGTATATTCTTCTACGATCTATCTTCTGCTGGACCATTGAATCCGGTTGACAAGTCGAGTCATCCACTCAGTTTCTCAGCATCCTACATACGAGTTTGGATAGCATTGCCTAGATAAGAGAAAAGAAAGTGAAAAAAAGAAATTTGGAAAAATGTTACGTATACGCCACCGAAATAGGTATATTCTTCTACGATCTATCTTCTGCTGGACCATTGAATCCAGTTGACAAGTCGAGTCATCCACTCAGTTTCTCAACATCCTTCATACGAGTATGGTTAGCATTGCCTAGATAAGAGGAAAGAAAGTGAAAATAAGAAATTTGGAAAAATGTTACGTATACGCCACCGAAATAGGTATATTCTTCTACGATCTATCTTCTGCTGGACCTTTGAATCCAGTTGACAAGTCGAGTCATCCACTCAGTTTCTCAGCATCCTACATACGAGTATGTTTAGCATTGCCTAGATAAGAGAAAAGAAAGTGAAAAAAAGAAATTTGGAAAAATGTTACGTATACGCCACCGAAATAATTATATTCTTCTACGATCTCTCTTCTGCTGGACCATTGAATCCGGTTGACAAGTCGAGTCATCCACTCAGTTTCTCAGCATCCTACATACGAGTATGGTTAGCATTGCCTATTTAAGAGGAAAGAAAATAAAAAAACTAAGAAATTTGGAAAAATGTTACGTATACGCCACCGAAATAGGTATATTCTTCTACGATCTATCTTCTGCTGGACCTTTGAATCCAGTTGACAAGTCGAGTCATCCACTCAGTTTCTCAGCATCCTACATACGAGTATGGTTAGCATTGCCTAGATAAGAGAAAAGAAAGTGAAAAAAAGAAATTTGGAAAAAATGTTACGTATACGCCACCGAAATAGGTATATTCTTCTACGATCTATCTTCTGCTGGACCTTTGAATCCAGTTGACAAGTCGAGTCATCCACTCAGTTTCTCAGCATCCTACATACGAGTATGGTTAGCATTGCCTAGATAAGAGAAAAGAAAGTGAAAAAAAGAAATTTGGAAAAATGTTACGTATACGCCACCGAAATAGGTATATTCTTCTACGATCTATGTTCTGCTGGACCTTTGAATCCAGTTGACAAGTCGAGTCATCCACTCAGTTTCTCAGCATCCTACATACGAGTATGGTTAGCATTGCCTAGATAAGAGAAAAGAAAGTGAAAAAAAGAAATTTGGAAAAATGTTACGTATACGCCACCGAAATAGGTATATTCTTCTACGATCTATCTTCTGCTGGACCTTTGAATCCAGTTGACAAGTCGAGTCATCCACTCAGTTTCTCAGCATCCTACATACGAGTATGGTTAGCATTGCCTAGATAAGAGAAAAGAAAGTGAAAAAAATAAATTTGGAAAAATGTTACGTATACGCCACCGAAATAGGTATATTCTTCTACGATCTATCTTCTGCTGGACCATTGAATCCAGTTGACAAGTCGAGTCATCCACTCAGTTTCTCAGCATCCTACATACGAGTATGGTTAGCATTGCCTAGATAAGAAAGTGAAAAAAAGAAATTTGGAAAAATGTTACGTATACGCCACCGAAATAGGTATATTCTTCTATGATCTATCTTCTGCTGGACCATTGAATCCAGTTGACAAGTCGAGTCATCCACTCAGTTTCTCAACATCCTACATACGAGTATGGTTAGCATTGCCTAGATAAGAGAAAAGAAAGTGAAAAAAAGAAATTTGGAAAAATGTTACGTATACGCCACCGAAATAGGTACATTGTTCTACGATCTATCTTCTGCTGGGCCATTGAATCCTGTTGAAAAGTCGAGTCATCCACTCAGTTTCTCAGCATCCTACATACGAGTTTGGTTAGCATTGCCTAGATAAGAGAAAAGAAAGTGAAAAAAAGAAATTTGGAAAAATGTTACGTATACGCCACCGAAATAGGTATATTCTTCTACGATCTATCTTCTGCTGGACCTTTGAATCCAGTTGAAAAGTCGAGTCATCCACTCAGTTTCTCAGCATTATACATACGAGTATGGTTAGCATTGCCTAGATAAGAGAAAAGAAAGTGAAAAAAAGAAATTTGGAAAAATGTTACGTATACGCCACCGAAATAGGTATATTCTTCTACGATCTATCTTCTGCTGGACCATTGAATCCAGTTGACAAGTCGAGTCATCCACTCAGTTTCTCAGCATCCTACATACGAGTATGGTTAGCATTGCCTAGATAAGAGAAAAGAAAGTGAAAAAAAGAAATTTGGAAAAATGTTACGTATACGCCACCGAAATAGGTATATTCTTCTACGATCTATCTTCTGCTGGACCTTTGAATCCAGTTGACAAGTCGAGTCATCCACTCAGTTTCTCAGCATCCTACATACGAGTATGGTTAGCATTGCCTAGATAAGAGAAAAGAAAGTGAAAAAAAGAAATTTGGAAAAATGTTACGTATACGCCACCGAAATAGGTATATTCTTCTACGATCTATCTTCTGCTGGACCATTGAATCCAGTCGACAAGTCGAGTCATCCACTCAGTTTCTCAGCATCCTACATACGAGTATGGTTAGCATTGCCTAGATAAGAGAAAAGAAAGTGAAAAAAAGAAATTTGGAAAAATGTTACGTATACGCCACCGAAATAGGTATATTCTTCTACGATCTATCTTCTGCTGGACCATTGAATCCAGTTGACAAGTCGAGCCATTCACTCAGTTTCTTAGCATCCTACATACGAGTATGGTTAGCATTGCCTAGATAAGAGAAAAGAAAGTGAAAAAAAGAAATTTGGAAAAATGTTACGTATACGCCACCGAAATAGGTATATTCTTCTACGATCTATCTTCTGCTGGACCATTGAATCCGGTTGACAAGTCGAGTCATCCACTCAGTTTCTCAGAATCCTACATACGAGTTTGGATAGCATTGCCTAGATAAGAGAAAAGAAAGTGAAAAAAAGAAATTTGGAAAAACGTTACGTATACGCCACCGAAATAGGTATATTCTTCTACGATCTATCTTCTGCTGGACCATTGAATCCAGTTGACAAGTCGAGTCATCCACTCAGTTTCTCAACATCCTTCATACGAGTATGGTTAGCATTGCCTAGATAAGAGGAAAGAAAGTGAAAATAAGAAATTTGGAAAAATGTTACGTATACGCCACCGAAATAGGTATATTCTTCTACGATCTATCTTCTGCTGGACCTTTGAATCCAGTTGACAAGTCGAGTCATCCACTCAGTTTCTCAGCATCCTACATACGAGTATGTTTAGCATTGCCTAGATAAGAGAAAAGAAAGTGAAAAAAAGAAATTTGGAAAAATGTTACGTATACGCCACCGAAATAATTATATTCTTCTACGATCTATCTTCTGCTGGACCATTGAATCCGGTTGACAAGTCGAGTCATCCACTCAGTTTCTCAGAATCCTACATACGAGTTTGGATAGCATTGCCTAGATAAGAGAAAAGAAAGTGAAAAAAAGAAATTTGGAAAAATGTTACGTATACGCCACCGAAATAGGTATATTCTTCTACGATCTATCTTCTGCTGGACCTTTGAATCCAGTTGACAAGTCGAGTCATCCACTCAGTTTCTCAGCATCCTACATACGAGTATGGTTAGCATTGCCTAGATAAGAGAAAAGAAAGTGAAAAAAAGAAATTTGGAAAAATGTTACGTATACGCCACCGAAATAGGTATATTCTTCTACGATCTATCTTCTGCTGGACCATTGAATCCAGTTGACAAGTCGAGTCATCCACTCAGTTTCTCAGCATCCTACATACGAGTATGGTTAGCATTGCCTAGATAAGAGGAAAGAAAGTGAAAATAAGAAATTTGAAAAAATGTTACGTATACGCCACCGAAATAGGTATATTCTTCTACGATCTATCTTCTGCTGGACCATTGAATCCAGCTGACAAGTCGAGTCATCCACTCAGTTTCTCAACATCCTAAATACGAGTATGGTTAACATTGCCTAGATAAGAGGAAAGAAAGTGAAAATAAGAAATTTGGAAAAATGTTACGTATACGCCACCGAAATAGGTATATTCTTCTACGATCTATCTTCTGCTGGACCTTTGAATCCAGTTGACAAGTCGAGTCATCCACTCAGTTTCTCAGCATCCTACATACGAGTATGGTTAGCATTGCCTAGATAAGAGAAAAGAAAGTGAAAAAAAGAAATTTGGAAAAATGTTACGTATACGCCACCGAAATAGGTATATTCTTCTACGATCTATCTTCTGCTGGACCTTTGAATCCAGTTGACAAGTCGAGTCATCCACTCAGTTTCTCAGCATCCTACATACGAGTATGGTTAGCATTGCCTAGATAAGAGAAAAGAAAGTGAAAAAAAGAAATTTGGAAAAATGTTACGTATACGCCACCGAAATAGGTATATTCTTCTACGATCTATGTTCTGCTGGACCTTTGAATCCAGTTGACAAGTCGAGTCATCCACTCAGTTTCTCAGCATCCTACATACGAGTATGGTTAGCATTGCCTAGATAAGAGAAAAGAAAGTGAAAAAAAGAAATTTGGAAAAATGTTACGTATACGCCACCGAAATAGGTATATTCTTCTACGATCTATCTTCTGCTGGACCTTTGAATCCAGTTGACAAGTCGAGTCATCCACTCAGTTTCTCAGCATCCTACATACGAGTATGGTTAGCATTGCCTAGATAAGAGAAAAGAAAGTGAAAAAAAGAAATTTGGAAAAATGTTACGTATACGCCACCGAAATAGGTATATTCTTCTACGATCTATCTTCTGCTGGACCATTGAATCCAGTTGACAAGTCGAGTCATCCACTCAGTTTCTCAGCATCCTACATACGAGTATGGTTAGCATTGCCTAGATAAGAGAAAAGAAAGTGAAAAAAAGAAATTTGGAAAAATGTTACGTATACGCCACCGAAATAGGTATATTCTTCTATGATCTATCTTCTGCTGGACCATTGAATCCAGTTGACAAGTCGAGTCATCCACTCAGTTTCCCAACATCCTACATACGAGTATGGTTAGCATTGCCTAGATAAGAGAAAAGAAAGTGAAAAAAAGAAATTTGGAAAAAATGTTACGTATACGCCACCGAAATAGGTACATTGTTCTACGATCTATCTTCTGCTGGGCCATTGAATCCAGTTGAAAAGTCGAGTCATCCACTCAGTTTCTCAGCATCCTACATACGAGTTTGGTTAGCATTGCCTAGATAAGAGAAAAGAAAGTGAAAAAAAGAAATTTGGAAAAATGTTACGTATACGCCACCGAAATAGGTATATTCTTCTACGATCTATCTTCTGCTGGACCTTTGAATCCAGTTGAAAAGTCGAGTCATCCACTCAGTTTCTCAGCATTATACATACGAGTATGGTTAGCATTGCCTAGATAAGAGAAAAGAAAGTGAAAAAAAGAAATTTGGAAAAATGTTACGTATACGCCACCGAAATAGGTATATTCTTCTACGATCTATCTTCTGCTGGACCATTGAATCCAGTTGACAAGTCGAGTCATTCACTCAGTTTCTCAGCATCCTACATACGAGTATGGTTAGCATTGCCTAGATAAGAGAAAAGAAAGTGAAAAAAAGAAATTTGGAAAAATGTTACGTATACGCCACCGAAATAGGTATATTCTTATACGATCTATCTTCTGCTGGACCATTGAATCCAGTTGACAAGTCGAGTCATCCACTCAGTTTCTCAGCATCCTACATACGAGTATGGTTAGCATTGCCTAGATAAGAGGAAAGAAAGTGAAAATAAGAAATTTGGAAAAATGTTACGTATACGCCACCGAAATAGGTATATTCTTCTACGATCTATCTTCTGCTGGACCTTTGAATCCAGTTGACAAGTCGAGTCATCCACTCAGTTTCTCAGCATCCTACATACGAGTATGGTTAGCATTGCCTAGATAAGAGAAAAGAAAGTGAAAAAAAGAAATTTGGAAAAATGTTACGTATACGCCACCGAAATAGGTATATTCTTCTACGATCTATCTTCTGCTGGACCATTGAATCCAGTCGACAAGTCGAGTCATCCACTCAGTTTCTCAGCATCCTACATACGAGTATGGTTAGCATTGCCTAGATAAGAGAAAAGAAAGTGAAAAAAAGAAATTTGGAAAAATGTTACGTATACGCCACCGAAATAGGTATATTCTTCTATGATCTATCTTCTGCTGGACCATTGAATCCAGTTGACAAGTCGAGTCATCCACTCAGTTTCTCAACATCCTACATACGAGTATGGTTAGCATTGCCTAGATAAGAGAAAAGAAAGTGAAAAAAAGAAATTTGGAAAAATGTTACGTATACGCCACCGAAATAGGTATATTCTTCTACGATCTATCTTCTGCTGGACCTTTGAATCCAGTTGACAAGTCGAGTCATCCACTCAGTTTCTCAGCATCCTACATACGAGTATGGTTAGCATTGCCTAGATAAGAGAAAAGAAAGTGAAAAAAAGAAATTTGGAAAAATGTTACGTATACGCCACCGAAATAGGTATATTCTTCTACGATCTATCTTCTGCTGGACCATTGAATCCAGTCGACAAGTCGAGTCATCCACTCAGTTTCTCAGCATCCTACATACGAGTATGGTTAGCATTGCCTAGATAAGAGAAAAGAAAGTGAAAAAAAGAAATTTGGAAAAATGTTACGTATACGCCACCGAAATAGGTATATTCTTCTATGATCTATCTTCTGCTGGACCATTGAATCCAGTTGACAAGTCGAGTCATCCACTCAGTTTCTCAACATCCTACATACGAGTATGGTTAGCATTGCCTAGATAAGAGAAAAGAAAGTGAAAAAAAGAAATTTGGAAAAATGTTACGTATACGCCACCGAAATAGGTACATTGTTCTACGATCTATCTTCTGCTGGGCCATTGAATCCAGTTGAAAAGTCGAGTCATCCACTCAGTTTCTCAGCATCCTACATACGAGTTTGGTTAGCATTGCCTAGATAAGAGAAAAGAAAGTGAAAAAAAGAAATTTGGAAAAATGTTACGTATACGCCACCGAAATAGGTATATTCTTCTACGATCTATCTTCTGCTGGACCTTTGAATCCAGTTGAAAAGTCGAGTCATCCACTCAGTTTCTCAGCATCCTACATACGAGTATGGTTAGCATTGCCTAGATAAGAGAAAAGAAAGTGAAAAAAAGAAATTTGGAAAAATGTTACGTATACGCCACCGAAATAGGTATATTCTTCTACGATCTATCTTCTGCTGGACCTTTGAATCCAGTTGAAAAGTCGAGTCATCCACTCAGTTTCTCAGCATTATACATACGAGTATGGTTAGCATTGCCTAGATAAGAGAAAAGAAAGTGAAAAAAAGAAATTTGGAAAAATGTTACGTATACGCCACCGAAATAGGTATATTCTTCTACGATCTATCTTCTGCTGGACCATTGAATCCAGTTGACAAGTCGAGTCATCCACTCAGTTTCTCAGCATCCTACATACGAGTATGGTTAGCATTGCCTAGATAAGAGAAAAGAAAGTGAAAAAAAGAAATTTGGAAAAATGTTACGTATACGCCACCGAAATAGGTATATTCTTATACGATCTATCTTCTGCTGGACCATTGAATCCAGTTGACAAGTCGAGTCATCCACTCAGTTTCTCAGCATCCTACATACGAGTATGGTTAGCATTGCCTAGATAAGAGAAAAGAAAGTGAAAAAAAGAAATTTGGAAAAATGTTACGTATACGCCACCGAAATAGGTATATTCTTATACGATCTATCTTCTGCTGGACCTTTGAATCCAGTTGACAAGTCGAGTCATCCACTCAGTTTCTCAGCATCCTACATACGAGTATGGTTAGCATTGCCTAGATAAGAGAAAAGAAAGTGAAAAAAAGAAATTTGGAAAAATGTTACGTATACGCCACCGAAATAGGTATATTCTTCTACGATCTATCTTCTGCTGGACCATTGAATCCAGTCGACAAGTCGAGTCATCCACTCAGTTTCTCAGCATTATACATACGAGTATGGTTAGCATTGCCTAGATAAGAGAAAAGAAAGTGAAAAAAAGAAATTTGGAAAAATGTTACGTATACGCCACCGAAATAGGTATATTCTTCTACGATCTATCTTCTGCTGGACCATTGAATCCAGTTGACAAGTCGAGCCATTCACTCAGTTTCTTAGCATCCTACATACGAGTATGGTTAGCATTGCCTAGATAAGAGAAAAGAAAGTGAAAAAAAGAAATTTGGAAAAATGTTACGTATACGCCACCGAAATAGGTATATTCTTCTACGATCTATCTTCTGCTGGACCATTGAATCCGGTTGACAAGTCGAGTCATCCACTCAGTTTCTCAGCATCCTACATACGAGTTTGGATAGCATTGCCTAGATAAGAGAAAAGAAAGTGAAAAAAAGAAATTTGGAAAAATGTTACGTATACGCCACCGAAATAGGTATATTCTTCTACGATCTATCTTCTGCTGGACCATTGAATCCAGTTGACAAGTCGAGTCATCCACTCAGTTTCTCAACATCCTTCATACGAGTATGGTTAGCATTGCCTAGATAAGAGGAAAGAAAGTGAAAATAAGAAATTTGGAAAAATGTTACGTATACGCCACCGAAATAGGTATATTCTTCTACGATCTATCTTCTGCTGGACCTTTGAATCCAGTTGACAAGTCGAGTCATCCACTCAGTTTCTCAGCATCCTACATACGAGTATGGTTAGCATTGCCTATTTAAGAGGAAAGAAAATAAAAAAAATAAGAAATTTGGAAAAATGTTACGTATACGCCACCGAAATAGGTATATTCTTCTACGATCTATCTTCTGCTGGACCTTTGAATCCAGTTGACAAGTCGAGTCATCCACTCAGTTTCTCAGCATCCTACATACGAGTATGGTTAGCATTGCCTAGATAAGAGAAAAGAAAGTGAAAAAAAGAAATTTGGAAAAATGTTACGTATACGCCACCGAAATAGGTATATTCTTCTACGATCTATCTTCTGCTGGACCATTGAATCCAGTTGACAAGTCGAGTCATCCACTCAGTTTCTCAGCATCCTACATACGAGTATGGTTAGCATTGCCTAGATAAGAGGAAAGAAAGTGAAAAAAAGAAATTTGAAAAAATGTTACGTATACGCCACCGAAATAGGTATATTCTTCTACGATCTATCTTCTGCTGGACCATTGAATCCAGCTGACAAGTCGAGTCATCCACTCAGTTTCTCAACATCCTAAATACGAGTATGGTTAACATTGCCTAGATAAGAGGAAAGAAAGTGAAAATAAGAAATTTGAAAAAATGTTACGTATACGCCACCGAAATAGGTATATTCTTCTACGATCTATCTTCTGCTGGACCTTTGAATCCAGTTGACAAGTCGAGTCATCCACTCAGTTTCTCAGCATCCTACATACGAGTATGGTTAGCATTGCCTAGATAAGAGAAAAGAAAGTGAAAAAAAGAAATTTGGAAAAATGTTACGTATACGCCACCGAAATAGGTATATTCTTCTACGATCTATCTTCTGCTGGACCTTTGAATCCAGTTGACAAGTCGAGTCATCCACTCAGTTTCTCAGCATCCTACATACGAGTATGGTTAGCATTGCCTAGATAAGAGAAAAGAAAGTGAAAAAAAGAAATTTGGAAAAATGTTACGTATACGCCACCGAAATAGGTATATGCTTCTACGATCTATGTTCTGCTGGACCTTTGAATCCAGTTGACAAGTCGAGTCATCCACTCAGTTTCTCAGCATCCTACATACGAGTATGGTTAGCATTGCCTAGATAAGAGAAAAGAAAGTGAAAAAAAGAAATTTGGAAAAATGTTACGTATACGCCACCGAAATAGGTATATTCTTCTACGATCTATCTTCTGCTGGACCTTTGAATCCAGTTGAAAAGTCGAGTCATCCACTCAGTTTCTCAGCATTATACATACGAGTATGGTTAGCATTGCCTAGATAAGAGAAAAGAAAGTGAAAAAAAGAAATTTGGAAAAATGTTACGTATACGCCACCGAAATAGGTATATTCTTCTACGATCTATCTTCTGCTGGACCATTGAATCCAGTTGACAAGTCGAGTCATCCACTCAGTTTCTCAGCATCCTACATACGAGTATGGTTAGCATTGCCTAGATAAGAGAAAAGAAAGTGAAAAAAAGAAATTTGGAAAAATGTTACGTATACGCCACCGAAATAGGTATATTCTTATACGATCTATCTTCTGCTGGACCATTGAATCCAGTTGACAAGTCGAGTCATCCACTCAGTTTCTCAGCATCCTACATACGAGTATGGTTAGCATTGCCCAGATAAGAGAAAAGAAAGTGAAAAAAAGAAATTTGGAAAAATGTTACGTATACGCCACCGAAATAGGTATATTCTTCTACGATCTATCTTCTGCTGGACCTTTGAATCCAGTTGACAAGTCGAGTCATCCACTCAGTTTCTCAGCATCCTACATACGAGTATGGTTAGCATTGCCTAGATAAGAGAAAAGAAAGTGAAAAAAAGAAATTTGGAAAAATGTTACGTATACGCCACCGAAATAGGTATATTCTTCTACGATCTATCTTCTGCTGGACCATTGAATCCAGTCGACAAGTCGAGTCATCCACTCAGTTTCTCAGCATACTACATACGAGTATGGTTAGCATTGCCTAGATAAGAGAAAAGAAAGTGAAAAAAAGAAATTTGGAAAAATGTTACGTATACGCCACCGAAATAGGTATATTCTTCTATGATCTATCTTCTGCTGGACCATTGAATCCAGTTGACAAGTCGAGTCATCCACTCAGTTTCTCAACATCCTACATACGAGTATGGTTAGCATTGCCTAGATAAGAGAAAAGAAAGTGAAAAAAAGAAATTTGGAAAAATGTTACGTATACGCCACCGAAATAGGTATATTCTTCTACGATCTATCTTCTGCTGGACCTTTGAATCCAGTTGAAAAGTCGAGTCATCCACTCAGTTTCTCAGCATCCTACATACGAGTATGGTTAGCATTGCCTAGATAAGAGAAAAGAAAGTGAAAAAAAGAAATTTGGAAAAATGTTACGTATACGCCACCGAAATAGGTATATTCTTCTACGATCTATCTTCTGCTGGACCATTGAATCCAGTTGACAAGTCGAGTCATCCACTCAGTTTCTCAGCATCCTACATTCGAGTATGGTTAGCATTGCCTAGATAAGAGAAAAGAAAGTGAAAAAAAGAAATTTGGAAAAATGTTACGTATACGCCACCGAAATAGGTATATTCTTCTACGATCTATCTTCTGCTGGACCTTTGAATCCAGTTGAAAAGTCGAGTCATCCACTCAGTTTCTCAGCATCCTACATACGAGTTTGGTTAGCATTGCCTAGATAAGAGAAAAGAAAGTGAAAAAAAGAAATTTGGAAAAATGTTACGTATACGCCACCGAAATAGGTATATTCTTCTACGATCTATCTTCTGCTGGACCTTTGAATCCAGTTGACAAGTCGAGTCATCCACTCAGTTTCTCAGCATCCTACATACGAGTTTGGTTAGCATTGCCTAGATAAGAGAAAAGAAAGTGAATAAAAGAAATTTGGAAAAATGTTACGTATACGCCACCGAAATAGGTATATTCTTCTACGATCTATCTTCTGCTGGACCTTTGAATCCAGTTGAAAAGTCGAGTCATCCACTCAGTTTCTCAGCATCCTACATACGAGTTTGGTTAGCATTGCCTAGATAAGAGAAAAGAAAGTGAAAAAAAGAAATTTGGAAAAATGTTACGTATACGCCACCGAAATAGGTATATTCTTCTACGATCTATCTTCTGCTGGACCTTTGAATCCAGTTGACAAGTCGAGTCATCCACTCAGTTTCTCAGCATCCTACATACGAGTATGGTTAGCATTGCCTAGATAAGAGAAAAGAAAGTGAAAAAAAGAAATTTGGAAAAATGTTACGTATACGCCACCGAAATAGGTATATTCTTCTACAATCTATCTTCTGCTGGACCATTGAATCCAGTTGACAAGTCGAGTCATCCACTCAGTTTCTCAACATCCTACATACGAGTATGGTTAGCATTGCCTAGATAAGAGAAAAGAAAGTGAAAAAAAGAAATTTGGAAAAATGTTACGTATACGCCACCGAACTAGGTATATTCTTCTACGATCTATCTTCTGCTGGACCTTTGAATCCAGTTGAAAAGTCGAGTCATCCACTCAGTTTCTCAGCATCCTACGTACGAGTATGGTTAGCATTGCCTAGATAAGAGAAAAGAAAGTGAAAAAAAGAAATTTGGAAAAATGTTACGTATACGCCACCGAAATAGGTATATTCTTCTACGATCTATCTTCTGCTGGACCTTTGAATCCAGTTGAAAAGTCGAGTCATCCACTCAGTTTCTCAGCATCCTACGTACGAGTATGGTTAGCATTGCCTAGATAAGAGAAAAGAAAGTGAAAAAAAGAAATTTGGAAAAATGTTACGTATACGCCACCGAAATAGGTACATTGTTCTACGATCTATCTTCTGCTGGGCCATTGAATCCAGTTGAAAAGTCGAGTCATCCACTCAGTTTCTCAGCATCCTTCATACGAGTTTGGTTAGCATTGCCTAGATAAGAGAAAAGAAAGTGAAAAAAAAAAATTTGAAAAAATGTTACGTATACGCCACCGAAATAGGTATATTCTTCTACGATCTATCTTCTGCTGGACCTTTGAATCCAGTTGAAAAGTCGAGTCATCCACTCAGTTTCTCAGCATCCTTCATACGAGTTTGGTTAGCATTGCCTAGATAAGAGAAAAGAAAGTGAAAAAAAAAAATTTGAAAAAATGTTACGTATACGCCACCGAAATAGGTATATTCTTCTAGGATCTATCTTCTGCTGGACCATTGAATCCAGTTGAAAAGTCGAGTCATCCACTCAGTTTCTCAGCATCCTACGTACGAGTATGGTTAGCATTGCCTAGATAAGAGAAAAGAAAGTGAAAAAAAGAAATTTGGAAAAATGTTACGTATACGCCACCGAAATAGGTACATTGTTCTACGATCTATCTTCTGCTGGACCATTGAATCCAGTTGACAAGTCGAGTCATCCACTCAGTTTCTCAGCATCCTACATACGAGTATGGTTAGCATTGCCTAGATAAGAGAAAAGAAAGTGAAAAAAAGAAATTTGGAAAAATGTTACGTATACGCCACCGAAATAGGTATATTCTTCTACGATCTATCTTCTGCTGGACCATTGAATCCAGTTGACAAGTCGAGCCATTCACTCAGTTTCTTAGCATCCTACATACGAGTATGGTTAGCATTGCCTAGATAAGAGAAAAGAAAGTGAAAAAAAGAAATTTGGAAAAATGTTACGTATACGCCACCGAAATAGGTATATTCTTCTAGGATCTATCTTCTGCTGGACCATTGAATCCAGTTGACAAGTCGAGTCATCCACTCAGTTTCTCAGCATCCTACATACGAGTTTGGTTAGCATTGCCTAGATAAGAGAAAAGAAAGTGAAAAAAAGAAATTTGGAAAAATGTTACGTATACGCCACCGAAATAGGTATATTCTTCTACGATCTATCTTCTGCTGGACCATTGAATCCAGTTGACAAGTCGAGTCATCCACTCAGTTTCTCAACATCCTACATACGAGTATGGTTAGCATTGCCTAGATAAGAGGAAAGAAAGTGAAAATAAGAAATTTGAAACAATGTTACGTATACGCCACCGAACTAGGTATATTCTTCTACGATCTATCTTCTGCTGGACCATTGAATCCAGCTGAAAAGTCGAGTCATCCACTCAGTTTCTCAACATCCTACATACGAGTATGGTTAACATTGCCTAGATAAGAGGAAAGAAAGTGAAAATAAGAAATTTGAAAAAATGTTACGTATACGCCACCGAAATAGGTATATTCTTCTACGACCTATCTTCTGCTGGACCATTGAATCCAGCTGAAAAGTCGAGTCATCCACTCAGTTTCTCAACATCCTACATACGAGTATGGTTAACATTGCCTAGATAAGAGGAAAGAAAGTGAAAATAAGAAATTTGAAAAAATGTTACGTATACGCCACCGAAATAGGTATATTCTTCTACGACCTATCTTCTGCTGGACCATTGAATCCAGCTGAAAAGTCGAGTCATCCACTCAGTTTCTCAACATCCTACATACGAGTATGGTTAACATTGCCTAGATAAGAGGAAAGAAAGTGAAAATAAGAAATTTGAAAAAATGTTACGTATACGCCACCGAAATAGGTATATTCTTCTACGACCTATCTTCTGCTGGACCATTGAATCCAGCTGAAAAGTCGAGTCATCCACTCAGTTTCTCAACATCCTACATACGAGTATGGTTAACATTGCCTAGATAAGAGGAAAGAAAGTGAAAATAAGAAATTTGAAAAAATGTTACGTATACGCCACCGAAATAGGTATATTCTTCTACGACCTATCTTCTGCTGGACCATTGAATCCAGCTGAAAAGTCGAGTCATCCACTCAGTTTCTCAACATCCTACATACGAGTATGGTTAACATTGCCTAGATAAGAGGAAAGAAAGTGAAAAAAAGAAATTTGGAAAAATGTTACGTATACGCCACCGAAATAGGTATATTCTTATACGATCTATCTTCTGCTGAACCATTGAATCCAGTTGACAAGTCGAGTCATCCACTCAGTTTCTTAACATCCTACATACGAGTATGGTTAGCATTGCCTAAATAAGAGAAAAGAAAGTGAAAAAAAGAAATTTGGAAAAATGTTACGTATACGCCACCGAAATAGGTATATTCTTCTACGACCTATCTTCTGCTGGACCATTGAATCCAGTTGACAAGTCGAGTCATCCACTCAGTTTCTCAGCATCCTTCATACGAGTTTGGTTAGCATTGCCTAGATAAGAGAAAAGAAAGTGAAAAAAAGAAATTTGGAAAAATGTTACGTATACGCCACCGAAATAGGTATATTCTTATACGATCTATCTTCTGCTGAACCATTGAATCCAGTTGACAAGTCGAGTCATCCACTCAGTTTCTCAGCATCCTTCATACGAGTTTGGTTAGCATTGCCTAGATAAGAGAAAAGAAAGTGAAAAAAAAAAATTTGGAAATGTTACGTATACGCCACCGAAATAGGTACATTGTTCTACGATCTATCTTCTGCTGGGCCATTGAATCCAGTTGAAAAGTCGAGTCATCCACTCAGTTTCTCAGCATCCTACATACGAGTTTGGTTAGCATTGCCTAGATAAGAGAAAAGAAAGTGAAAAAAAAAAATTTGGAAATGTTACGTATACGCCACCGAAATAGGTACATTGTTCTACGATCTATCTTCTGCTGGGCCATTGAATCCAGTTGAAAAGTCGAGTCATCCACTCAGTTTCTCAGCATCCTTCATACGAGTTTGGTTAGCATTGCCTAGATAAGAGAAAAGAAAGTGAAAAAAAAAATTTGAAAAAATGTTACGTATACGCCACCGAAATAGGTATATTCTTCTACGATCTATCTTCTGCTGGACCTTTGAATCCAGTTGAAAAGTCGAGTCATCCACTCAGTTTCTCAGCATCCTTCATACGAGTTTGGTTAGCATTGCCTAGATAAGAGAAAAGAAAGTGAAAAAAAAAAATTTGAAAAAATGTTACGTATACGCCACCGAAATAGGTATATTCTTCTACGATCTATCTTCTGCTGGACCATTGAATCCGGTTGACAAGTCGAGTCATCCACTCAGTTTCTTAGCATCCTACATACGAGTATGGTTAGCATTGCCTAGATAAGAGAAAAGAAAGTGAAAAAAAGAAATTTGGAAAAATGTTACGTATACGCCACCGAAATAGGTATATTCTTCTACGATCTATCTTCTGCTGGACCATTGAATCCAGTTGACAAGTCGAGCCATTCACTCAGTTTCTTAGCATCCTACATACGAGTATGGTTAGCATTGCCTAGATAAGAGAAAAGAAAGTGAAAAAAAGAAATTTGGAAAAATGTTACGTATACGCCACCGAAATAGGTATATTCTTCTACGATCTATCTTCTGCTGGACCATTGAATCCGGTTGACAAGTCGAGTCATCCACTCAGTTTCTCAGCATCCTACATACGAGTATGGTTAGCATTGCCTAGATAAGAGAAAAGAAAGTGAAAAAAAGAAATTTGGAAAAATGTTACGTATACGCCACCGAAATAGGTATATTCTTATACGATCTATCTTCTGCTGAACCATTGAATCCAGTTGACAAGTCGAGTCATCCACTCAGTTTCTCAACATCCTACATACGAGTATGGTTAGCATTGCCTAGATAAGAGAAAAGAAAGTGAAAAAAAGAAATTTGGAAAAATGTTACGTATACGCCACCGAAATAGGTACATTGTTCTACGATCTATCTTCTGCTGGGCCATTGAATCCAGTTGAAAAGTCGAGTCATCCACTCAGTTTCTCAGCATCCTTCATACGAGTTTGGTTAGCATTGCCTAGATAAGAGAAAAGAAAGTGAAAAAAAAAAATTTGAAAAAATGTTACGTATACGCCACCGAAATAGGTATATTCTTCTACGATCTATCTTCTGCTGGACCATTGAATCCGGTTGACAAGTCGAGTCATCCACTCAGTTTCTTAGCATCCTACATACGAGTTTGGTTAGCATTGCCTAGATAAGAGAAAAGAAAGTGAAAAAAAAAAATTTGAAAAAATGTTACGTATACGCCACCGAAATAGGTATATTCTTCTACGATCTATCTTCTGCTGGACCATTGAATCCGGTTGACAAGTCGAGTCATCCACTCAGTTTCTCAGCATCCTTCATACGAGTTTGGTTAGCATTGCCTAGATAAGAGAAAAGAAAGTGAAAAAAAGAAATTTGGAAAAATGTTACGTATACGCCACCGAAATAGGTATATTCTTCTACGATCTATCTTCTGCTGGACCATTGAATCCGGTTGACAAGTCGAGTCATCCACTCAGTTTCTTAGCATCCTACATACGAGTATGGTTAGCATTGCCTAGATAAGAGAAAAGAAAGTGAAAAAAAGAAATTTGGAAAAATGTTACGTATACGCCACCGAAATAGGTATATTCTTCTACGATCTATCTTCTGCTGGACCATTGAATCCAGTTGACAAGTCGAGCCATTCACTCAGTTTCTTAGCATCCTACATACGAGTATGGTTAGCATTGCCTAGATAAGAGAAAAGAAAGTGAAAAAAATAAATTTGGAAAAATGTTACGTATACGCCACCGAAATAGGTATATTCTTCTACGATCTATCTTCTGCTGGACCATTGAATCCGGTTGACAAGTCGAGTCATCCACTCAGTTTCTCAGCATCCTACATACGAGTATGGTTAGCATTGCCTAAATAAGAGAAAAGAAAGTGAAAAAAAGAAATTTGGAAAAATGTTACGTATACGCCACCGAAATAGGTATATTCTTATACGATCTATCTTCTGCTGAACCATTGAATCCAGTTGACAAGTCGAGTCATCCACTCAGTTTCTCAACATCCTACATACGAGTATGGTTAGCATTGCCTAGATAAGAGAAAAGAAAGTGAAAAAAAGAAATTTGGAAAAATGTTACGTATACGCCACCGAAATAGGTATATTCTTCTACGATCTATCTTCTGCTGGACCATTGAATCCAGTTGACAAGTCGAGTCATCCACTCAGTTTCTCAGCATTCTACATACGAGTTTGGTTAGCATTGCCTAGATAAGAGAAAAGAAAGTGAAAAAAAAAAATTTGGAAAAATGTTACGTATACGCCACCGAAATAGGTATATTCTTCTACGATCTATCTTCTGCTGGACCATTGAATCCAGTTGACAAGTCGAGCCATTCACTCAGTTTCTTAGCATCCTACATACGAGTATGGTTAGCATTGCCTAGATAAGAGAAAAGAAAGTGAAAAAAAGAAATTTGGAAAAATGTTACGTATACGCCACCGAAATAGGTATATTCTTCTACGATCTATCTTCTGCTGGACCATTGAATCCAGTTGACAAGTCGAGCCATTCACTCAGTTTCTTAGCATCCTACATACGAGTATGGTTAGCATTGCCTAGATAAGATAAAAGAAAGTGAAAAAAAGAAATTTGGAAAAATGTTACGTATACGCCACCGAAATAGGTATATTCTTCTACGATCTATCTTCTGCTGGACCATTGAATCCGGTTGACAAGTCGAGTCATCCACTCAGTTTCTCAGCATCCTACATACGAGTATGGTTAGCATTGCCTAAATAAGAGAAAAGAAAGTGAAAAAAAGAAATTTGGAAAAATGTTACGTATACGCCACCGAAATAGGTATATTCTTCTACGATCTATCTTCTGCTGGACCATTGAATCCGGTTGACAAGTCGAGTCATCCACTCAGTTTCTCAGCATCCTACATACGAGTATGGTTAGCATTGCCTAAATAAGAGAAAAGAAAGTGAAAAAAAGAAATTTGGAAAAATGTTACGTATACGCCACCGAAATAGGTATATTCTTATACGATCTATCTTCTGCTGGACCATTGAATCCAGTTGACAAGTCGAGCCATTCACTCAGTTTCTTAGCATCCTACATACGAGTATGGTTAGCATTGCCTAGATAAGATAAAAGAAAGTGAAAAAAAGAAATTTGGAAAAATGTTACGTATACGCCACCGAAATAGGTATATTCTTCTACGATCTATCTTCTGCTGGACCATTGAATCCAGTTGACAAGTCGAGCCATTCACTCAGTTTCTTAGCATCCTACATACGAGTATGGTTAGCATTGCCTAGATAAGATAAAAGAAAGTGAAAAAAAGAAATTTGGAAAAATGTTACGTATACGCCACCGAAATAGGTATATTCTTCTACGATCTATCTTCTGCTGGACCATTGAATCCAGTTGACAAGTCGAGTCATCCACTCAGTTTCTCAACATCCTACATACGAGTATGGTTAGCATTGCCTAGATAAGAGAAAAGAAAGTGAAAAAAAGAAATTTGGAAAAATGTTACGTATACGCCACCGAAATAGGTATATTCTTCTACGATCTATCTTCTGCTGGACCATTGAATCCAGTTGACAAGTCGAGTCATCCACTCAGTTTCTCAGCATTCTACATACGAGTTTGGTTAGCATTGCCTAGATAAGAGAAAAGAAAGTGAAAAAAAAAAATTTGGAAAAATGTTACGTATACGCCACCGAAATAGGTATATTCTTCTACGATCTATCTTCTGCTGGACCATTGAATCCAGTTGACAAGTCGAGCCATTCACTCAGTTTCTCAGCATTCTACATACGAGTTTGGTTAGCATTGCCTAGATAAGAGAAAAGAAAGTGAAAAAAAGAAATTTGGAAAAATGTTACGTATACGCCACCGAAATAGGTACATTGTTCTACGATCTATCTTCTGCTGGGCCATTGAATCCAGTTGAAAAGTCGAGTCATCCACTCAGTTTCTCAGCATCCTTCATACGAGTTTGGTTAGCATTGCCTAGATAAGAGAAAAGAAAGTGAAAAAAAAAAATTTGAAAAAATGTTACGTATACGCCACCGAAATAGGTATATTCTTCTACGACCTATCTTCTGCTGGACCATTGAATCCAGTTGACAAGTCGAGTCATCCACTCAGTTTCTCAGCATCCTTCATACGAGTTTGGTTAGCATTGCCTAGATAAGAGAAAAGAAAGTGAAAAAAAGAAATTTGGAAAAATGTTACGTATACGCCACCGAAATAGGTATATTCTTATACGATCTATCTTCTGCTGAACCATTGAATCCAGTTGACAAGTCGAGTCATCCACTCAGTTTCTCAGCATCCTTCATACGAGTTTGGTTAGCATTGCCTAGATAAGAGAAAAGAAAGTGAAAAAAAAAAATTTGGAAATGTTACGTATACGCCACCGAAATAGGTACATTGTTCTACGATCTATCTTCTGCTGGGCCATTGAATCCAGTTGAAAAGTCGAGTCATCCACTCAGTTTCTCAGCATCCTTCATACGAGTTTGGTTAGCATTGCCTAGATAAGAGAAAAGAAAGTGAAAAAAAAAAATTTGGAAATGTTACGTATACGCCACCGAAATAGGTACATTGTTCTACGATCTATCTTCTGCTGGGCCATTGAATCCAGTTGAAAAGTCGAGTCATCCACTCAGTTTCTCAGCATCCTTCATACGAGTTTGGTTAGCATTGCCTAGATAAGAGAAAAGAAAGTGAAAAAAAAAATTTGAAAAAATGTTACGTATACGCCACCGAAATAGGTATATTCTTCTACGATCTATCTTCTGCTGGACCTTTGAATCCAGTTGAAAAGTCGAGTCATCCACTCAGTTTCTCAGCATCCTTCATACGAGTTTGGTTAGCATTGCCTAGATAAGAGAAAAGAAAGTGAAAAAAAGAAATTTGGAAAAATGTTACGTATACGCCACCGAAATAGGTACATTGTTCTACGATCTATCTTCTGCTGGGCCATTGAATCCAGTTGAAAAGTCGAGTCATCCACTCAGTTTCTCAGCATCCTTCATACGAGTTTGGTTAGCATTGCCTAGATAAGAGAAAAGAAAGTGAAAAAAAAAATTTGAAAAAATGTTACGTATACGCCACCGAAATAGGTATATTCTTCTACGATCTATCTTCTGCTGGACCTTTGAATCCAGTTGAAAAGTCGAGTCATCCACTCAGTTTCTCAGCATCCTTCATACGAGTTTGGTTAGCATTGCTTAGATAAGAGGAAAGAAAGTGAAAATAAGAAATTTGAAAAAATGTTACGTATACGCCACCGAAATAGGTATATTCTTCTACGACCTATCTTCTGCTGGACCATTGAATCCAGCTGAAAAGTCGAGTCATCCACTCAGTTTCTCAACATCCTACATACGAGTATGGTTAGCATTGCCTAGATAAGAGGAAAGAAAGTGAAAATAAGAAATTTGAAAAAATGTTACGTATACGCCACCGAAATAGGTATATTCTTCTACGACCTATCTTCTGCTGGACCATTGAATCCAGCTGAAAAGTCGAGTCATCCACTCAGTTTCTCAACATCCTACATACGAGTATGGTTAACATTGCCTAGATAAGAGGAAAGAAAGTGAAAATAAGAAATTTGAAAAAATGTTACGTATACGCCACCGAACTAGGTATATTCTTCTACGATCTATCTTCTGCTGGACCATTGAATCCAGCTGAAAAGTCGAGTCATCCACTCAGTTTCTCAACATCCTACATACGAGTATGGTTAACATTGCCTAGATAAGAGGAAAGAAAGTGAAAATAAGAAATTTGAAAAAATGTTACGTATACGCCACCGAAATAGGTATATTCTTCTACGACCTATCTTCTGCTGGACCATTGAATCCAGCTGAAAAGTCGAGTCATCCACTCAGTTTCTCAACATCCTACATACGAGTATGGTTAACATTGCCTAGATAAGAGGAAAGAAAGTGAAAATAAGAAATTTGAAAAAATGTTACGTATACGCCACCGAAATAGGTATATTCTTCTACGACCTATCTTCTGCTGGACCATTGAATCCAGCTGAAAAGTCGAGTCATCCACTCAGTTTCTCAACATCCTACATACGAGTATGGTTAACATTGCCTAGATAAGAGGAAAGAAAGTGAAAATAAGAAATTTGAAAAAATGTTACGTATACGCCACCGAAATAGGTATATTCTTCTACGACCTATCTTCTGCTGGACCATTGAATCCAGCTGAAAAGTCGAGTCATCCACTCAGTTTCTCAACATCCTACATACGAGTATGGTTAACATTGCCTAGATAAGAGGAAAGAAAGTGAAAAAAAGAAATTTGGAAAAATGTTACGTATACGCCACCGAAATAGGTATATTCTTATACGATCTATCTTCTGCTGAACCATTGAATCCAGTTGACAAGTCGAGTCATCCACTCAGTTTCTTAACATCCTACATACGAGTATGGTTAGCATTGCCTAAATAAGAGAAAAGAAAGTGAAAAAAAGAAATTTGGAAAAATGTTACGTATACGCCACCGAAATAGGTATATTCTTCTACGACCTATCTTCTGCTGGACCATTGAATCCAGTTGACAAGTCGAGTCATCCACTCAGTTTCTCAGCATCCTTCATACGAGTTTGGTTAGCATTGCCTAGATAAGAGAAAAGAAAGTGAAAAAAAGAAATTTGGAAAAATGTTACGTATACGCCACCGAAATAGGTATATTCTTATACGATCTATCTTCTGCTGAACCATTGAATCCAGTTGACAAGTCGAGTCATCCACTCAGTTTCTCAGCATCCTTCATACGAGTTTGGTTAGCATTGCCTAGATAAGAGAAAAGAAAGTGAAAAAAAAAAATTTGGAAATGTTACGTATACGCCACCGAAATAGGTATATTCTTCTACGATCTATCTTCTGCTGGGCCATTGAATCCAGTTGAAAAGTCGAGTCATCCACTCAGTTTCTCAGCATCCTTCATACGAGTTTGGTTAGCATTGCCTAGATAAGAGAAAAGAAAGTGAAAAAAAAAAATTTGGAAATGTTACGTATACGCCACCGAAATAGGTACATTGTTCTACGATCTATCTTCTGCTGGGCCATTGAATCCAGTTGAAAAGTCGAGTCATCCACTCAGTTTCTCAGCATCCTTCATACGAGTTTGGTTAGCATTGCCTAGATAAGAGAAAAGAAAGTGAAAAAAAAAATTTGAAAAAATGTTACGTATACGCCACCGAAATAGGTATATTCTTCTACGATCTATCTTCTGCTGGACCTTTGAATCCAGTTGAAAAGTCGAGTCATCCACTCAGTTTCTCAGCATCCTTCATACGAGTTTGGTTAGCATTGCCTAGATAAGAGAAAAGAAAGTGAAAAAAAAAAATTTGAAAAAATGTTACGTATACGCCACCGAAATAGGTATATTCTTCTACGATCTATCTTCTGCTGGACCATTGAATCCGGTTGACAAGTCGAGTCATCCACTCAGTTTCTTAGCATCCTACATACGAGTATGGTTAGCATTGCCTAGATAAGAGAAAAGAAAGTGAAAAAAAGAAATTTGGAAAAATGTTACGTATACGCCACCGAAATAGGTATATTCTTCTACGATCTATCTTCTGCTGGACCATTGAATCCAGTTGACAAGTCGAGCCATTCACTCAGTTTCTTAGCATCCTACATACGAGTATGGTTAGCATTGCCTAGATAAGAGAAAAGAAAGTGAAAAAAAGAAATTTGGAAAAATGTTACGTATACGCCACCGAAATAGGTATATTCTTCTACGATCTATCTTCTGCTGGACCATTGAATCCGGTTGACAAGTCGAGTCATCCACTCAGTTTCTCAGCATCCTACATACGAGTATGGTTAGCATTGCCTAGATAAGAGAAAAGAAAGTGAAAAAAAGAAATTTGGAAAAATGTTACGTATACGCCACCGAAATAGGTATATTCTTATACGATCTATCTTCTGCTGGACCATTGAATCCAGTTGACAAGTCGAGTCATCCACTCAGTTTCTCAACATCCTACATACGAGTATGGTTAGCATTGCCTAGATAAGAGAAAAGAAAGTGAAAAAAAGAAATTTGGAAAAATGTTACGTATACGCCACCGAAATAGGTATATTCTTCTACGATCTATCTTCTGCTGGACCATTGAATCCAGTTGACAAGTCGAGTCATCCACTCAGTTTCTCAGCATTCTACATACGAGTTTGGTTAGCATTGCCTAGATAAGAGAAAAGAAAGTGAAAAAAAGAAATTTGGAAAAATGTTACGTATACGCCACCGAAATAGGTACATTGTTCTACGATCTATCTTCTGCTGGGCCATTGAATCCAGTTGAAAAGTCGAGTCATCCACTCAGTTTCTCAGCATCCTTCATACGAGTTTGGTTAGCATTGCCTAGATAAGAGAAAAGAAAGTGAAAAAAAAAAATTTGAAAAAATGTTACGTATACGCCACCGAAATAGGTATATTCTTCTACGATCTATCTTCTGCTGGACCATTGAATCCGGTTGACAAGTCGAGTCATCCACTCAGTTTCTTAGCATCCTACATACGAGTTTGGTTAGCATTGCCTAGATAAGAGAAAAGAAAGTGAAAAAAAAAAATTTGAAAAAATGTTACGTATACGCCACCGAAATAGGTATATTCTTCTACGATCTATCTTCTGCTGGACCATTGAATCCGGTTGACAAGTCGAGTCATCCACTCAGTTTCTCAGCATCCTTCATACGAGTTTGGTTAGCATTGCCTAGATAAGAGGAAAGAAAGTGAAAATAAGAAATTTGAAAAAATGTTACGTATACGCCACCGAAATAGGTATATTCTTCTACGATCTATCTTCTGCTGGACCATTGAATCCGGTTGACAAGTCGAGTCATCCACTCAGTTTCTTAGCATCCTACATACGAGTATGGTTAGCATTGCCTAGATAAGAGAAAAGAAAGTGAAAAAAAGAAATTTGGAAAAATGTTACGTATACGCCACCGAAATAGGTATATTCTTCTACGATCTATCTTCTGCTGGACCATTGAATCCAGTTGACAAGTCGAGCCATTCACTCAGTTTCTTAGCATCCTACATACGAGTATGGTTAGCATTGCCTAGATAAGAGAAAAGAAAGTGAAAAAAATAAATTTGGAAAAATGTTACGTATACGCCACCGAAATAGGTATATTCTTCTACGATCTATCTTCTGCTGGACCATTGAATCCGGTTGACAAGTCGAGTCATCCACTCAGTTTCTCAGCATCCTACATACGAGTATGGTTAGCATTGCCTAAATAAGAGAAAAGAAAGTGAAAAAAAGAAATTTGGAAAAATGTTACGTATACGCCACCGAAATAGGTATATTCTTATACGATCTATCTTCTGCTGAACCATTGAATCCAGTTGACAAGTCGAGTCATCCACTCAGTTTCTCAACATCCTACATACGAGTATGGTTAGCATTGCCTAGATAAGAGAAAAGAAAGTGAAAAAAAGAAATTTGGAAAAATGTTACGTATACGCCACCGAAATAGGTATATTCTTCTACGATCTATCTTCTGCTGGACCATTGAATCCAGTTGACAAGTCGAGTCATCCACTCAGTTTCTCAGCATTCTACATACGAGTTTGGTTAGCATTGCCTAGATAAGAGAAAAGAAAGTGAAAAAAAAAAATTTGGAAAAATGTTACGTATACGCCACCGAAATAGGTATATTCTTCTACGATCTATCTTCTGCTGGACCATTGAATCCAGTTGACAAGTCGAGCCATTCACTCAGTTTCTTAGCATCCTACATACGAGTATGGTTAGCATTGCCTAGATAAGAGAAAAGAAAGTGAAAAAAAGAAATTTGGAAAAATGTTACGTATACGCCACCGAAATAGGTATATTCTTCTACGATCTATCTTCTGCTGGACCATTGAATCCAGTTGACAAGTCGAGCCATTCACTCAGTTTCTTAGCATCCTACATACGAGTATGGTTAGCATTGCCTAGATAAGATAAAAGAAAGTGAAAAAAAGAAATTTGGAAAAATGTTACGTATACGCCACCGAAATAGGTATATTCTTCTACGATCTATCTTCTGCTGGACCATTGAATCCGGTTGACAAGTCGAGTCATCCACTCAGTTTCTCAGCATCCTACATACGAGTATGGTTAGCATTGCCTAAATAAGAGAAAAGAAAGTGAAAAAAAGAAATTTGGAAAAATGTTACGTATACGCCACCGAAATAGGTATATTCTTCTACGATCTATCTTCTGCTGGACCATTGAATCCGGTTGACAAGTCGAGTCATCCACTCAGTTTCTCAGCATCCTACATACGAGTATGGTTAGCATTGCCTAAATAAGAGAAAAGAAAGTGAAAAAAAGAAATTTGGAAAAATGTTACGTATACGCCACCGAAATAGGTATATTCTTATACGATCTATCTTCTGCTGGACCATTGAATCCAGTTGACAAGTCGAGCCATTCACTCAGTTTCTTAGCATCCTACATACGAGTATGGTTAGCATTGCCTAGATAAGATAAAAGAAAGTGAAAAAAAGAAATTTGGAAAAATGTTACGTATACGCCACCGAAATAGGTATATTCTTCTACGATCTATCTTCTGCTGGACCATTGAATCCAGTTGACAAGTCGAGCCATTCACTCAGTTTCTTAGCATCCTACATACGAGTATGGTTAGCATTGCCTAGATAAGATAAAAGAAAGTGAAAAAAAGAAATTTGGAAAAATGTTACGTATACGCCACCGAAATAGGTATATTCTTCTACGATCTATCTTCTGCTGGACCATTGAATCCAGTTGACAAGTCGAGTCATCCACTCAGTTTCTCAACATCCTACATACGAGTATGGTTAGCATTGCCTAGATAAGAGAAAAGAAAGTGAAAAAAAGAAATTTGGAAAAATGTTACGTATACGCCACCGAAATAGGTATATTCTTCTACGATCTATCTTCTGCTGGACCATTGAATCCAGTTGACAAGTCGAGTCATCCACTCAGTTTCTCAGCATTCTACATACGAGTTTGGTTAGCATTGCCTAGATAAGAGAAAAGAAAGTGAAAAAAAAAAATTTGGAAAAATGTTACGTATACGCCACCGAAATAGGTATATTCTTCTACGATCTATCTTCTGCTGGACCATTGAATCCAGTTGACAAGTCGAGCCATTCACTCAGTTTCTCAGCATTCTACATACGAGTTTGGTTAGCATTGCCTAGATAAGAGAAAAGAAAGTGAAAAAAAGAAATTTGGAAAAATGTTACGTATACGCCACCGAAATAGGTACATTGTTCTACGATCTATCTTCTGCTGGGCCATTGAATCCAGTTGAAAAGTCGAGTCATCCACTCAGTTTCTCAGCATCCTTCATACGAGTTTGGTTAGCATTGCCTAGATAAGAGAAAAGAAAGTGAAAAAAAAAAATTTGAAAAAATGTTACGTATACGCCACCGAAATAGGTATATTCTTCTACGATCTATCTTCTGCTGGACCATTGAATCCGGTTGACAAGTCGAGTCATCCACTCAGTTTCTTAGCATCCTACATACGAGTTTGGTTAGCATTGCCTAGATAAGAGAAAAGAAAGTGAAAAAAAAAAATTTGAAAAAATGTTACGTATACGCCACCGAAATAGGTATATTCTTCTACGATCTATCTTCTGCTGGACCATTGAATCCGGTTGACAAGTCGAGTCATCCACTCAGTTTCTCAGCATCCTTCATACGAGTTTGGTTAGCATTGCCTAGATAAGAGAAAAGAAAGTGAAAAAAAGAAATTTGGAAAAATGTTACGTATACGCCACCGAAATAGGTATATTCTTCTACGATCTATCTTCTGCTGGACCATTGAATCCGGTTGACAAGTCGAGTCATCCACTCAGTTTCTTAGCATCCTACATACGAGTATGGTTAGCATTGCCTAGATAAGAGAAAAGAAAGTGAAAAAAAGAAATTTGGAAAAATGTTACGTATACGCCACCGAAATAGGTATATTCTTCTACGATCTATCTTCTGCTGGACCATTGAATCCAGTTGACAAGTCGAGCCATTCACTCAGTTTCTTAGCATCCTACATACGAGTATGGTTAGCATTGCCTAGATAAGAGAAAAGAAAGTGAAAAAAATAAATTTGGAAAAATGTTACGTATACGCCACCGAAATAGGTATATTCTTCTACGATCTATCTTCTGCTGGACCATT
Organism: Xylota sylvarum; assembly: GCA_905220385.1. NCBI lineage: Eukaryota > Metazoa > Arthropoda > Insecta > Diptera > Syrphidae > Xylota > Xylota sylvarum. The sequence goes on from LR999958.1 coordinate 25,260,903, forward strand.
GAATCCGGTTGACAAGTCGAGTCATCCACTCAGTTTCTCAGCATCCTACATACGAGTATGGTTAGCATTGCCTAAATAAGAGAAAAGAAAGTGAAAAAAAGAAATTTGGAAAAATGTTACGTATACGCCACCGAAATAGGTATATTCTTATACGATCTATCTTCTGCTGAACCATTGAATCCAGTTGACAAGTCGAGTCATCCACTCAGTTTCTCAACATCCTACATACGAGTATGGTTAGCATTGCCTAGATAAGAGAAAAGAAAGTGAAAAAAAGAAATTTGGAAAAATGTTACGTATACGCCACCGAAATAGGTATATTCTTCTACGATCTATCTTCTGCTGGACCATTGAATCCAGTTGACAAGTCGAGTCATCCACTCAGTTTCTCAGCATTCTACATACGAGTTTGGTTAGCATTGCCTAGATAAGAGAAAAGAAAGTGAAAAAAAAAAATTTGGAAAAATGTTACGTATACGCCACCGAAATAGGTATATTCTTCTACGATCTATCTTCTGCTGGACCATTGAATCCAGTTGACAAGTCGAGCCATTCACTCAGTTTCTTAGCATCCTACATACGAGTATGGTTAGCATTGCCTAGATAAGAGAAAAGAAAGTGAAAAAAAGAAATTTGGAAAAATGTTACGTATACGCCACCGAAATAGGTATATTCTTCTACGATCTATCTTCTGCTGGACCTTTGAATCCAGTTGACAAGTCGAGCCATTCACTCAGTTTCTTAGCATCCTACATACGAGTATGGTTAGCATTGCCTAGATAAGATAAAAGAAAGTGAAAAAAAGAAATTTGGAAAAATGTTACGTATACGCCACCGAAATAGGTATATTCTTCTACGATCTATCTTCTGCTGGACCATTGAATCCGGTTGACAAGTCGAGTCATCCACTCAGTTTCTCAGCATCCTACATACGAGTATGGTTAGCATTGCCTAAATAAGAGAAAAGAAAGTGAAAAAAAGAAATTTGGAAAAATGTTACGTATACGCCACCGAAATAGGTATATTCTTCTACGATCTATCTTCTGCTGGACCATTGAATCCGGTTGACAAGTCGAGTCATCCACTCAGTTTCTCAGCATCCTACATACGAGTATGGTTAGCATTGCCTAAATAAGAGAAAAGAAAGTGAAAAAAAGAAATTTGGAAAAATGTTACGTATACGCCACCGAAATAGGTATATTCTTATACGATCTATCTTCTGCTGGACCATTGAATCCAGTTGACAAGTCGAGCCATTCACTCAGTTTCTTAGCATCCTACATACGAGTATGGTTAGCATTGCCTAGATAAGATAAAAGAAAGTGAAAAAAAGAAATTTGGAAAAATGTTACGTATACGCCACCGAAATAGGTATATTCTTCTACGATCTATCTTCTGCTGGACCATTGAATCCAGTTGACAAGTCGAGCCATTCACTCAGTTTCTTAGCATCCTACATACGAGTATGGTTAGCATTGCCTAGATAAGATAAAAGAAAGTGAAAAAAAGAAATTTGGAAAAATGTTACGTATACGCCACCGAAATAGGTATATTCTTCTACGATCTATCTTCTGCTGGACCATTGAATCCGGTTGACAAGTCGAGTCATCCACTCAGTTTCTCAGCATCCTACATACGAGTATGGTTAGCATTGCCTAAATAAGAGAAAAGAAAGTGAAAAAAAGAAATTTGGAAAAATGTTACGTATACGCCACCGAAATAGGTATATTCTTATACGATCTATCTTCTGCTGAACCATTGAATCCAGTTGACAAGTCGAGTCATCCACTCAGTTTCTCAACATCCTACATACGAGTATGGTTAGCATTGCCTAGATAAGAGAAAAGAAAGTGAAAAAAAGAAATTTGGAAAAATGTTACGTATACGCCACCGAAATAGGTATATTCTTCTACGATCTATCTTCTGCTGGACCATTGAATCCAGTTGACAAGTCGAGTCATCCACTCAGTTTCTCAGCATTCTACATACGAGTTTGGTTAGCATTGCCTAGATAAGAGAAAAGAAAGTGAAAAAAAAAAATTTGGAAATGTTACGTATACGCCACCGAAATAGGTACATTGTTCTACGATCTATCTTCTGCTGGGCCATTGAATCCAGTTGAAAAGTCGAGTCATCCACTCAGTTTCTCAGCATCCTTCATACGAGTTTGGTTAGCATTGCCTAGATAAGAGAAAAGAAAGTGAAAAAAAAAATTTGAAAAAATGTTACGTATACGCCACCGAAATATGTATATTCTTCTACGATCTATCTTCTGCTGGACCTTTGAATCCAGTTGAAAAGTCGAGTCATCCACTCAGTTTCTCAGCATCCTACATACGAGTTTGGTTAGCATTGCCTAGATAAGAGAAAAGAAAGTGAAAAAAAAAAATTTGAAAAAATGTTACGTATACGCCACCGAAATAGGTATATTCTTCTACGATCTATCTTCTGCTGGACCATTGAATCCGGTTGACAAGTCGAGTCATCCACTCAGTTTCTTAGCATCCTACATACGAGTATGGTTAGCATTGCCTAGATAAGAGAAAAGAAAGTGAAAAAAAGAAATTTGGAAAAATGTTACGTATACGCCACCGAAATAGGTATATTCTTCTACGATCTATCTTCTGCTGGACCATTGAATCCAGTTGACAAGTCGAGCCATTCACTCAGTTTCTTAGCATCCTACATACGAGTATGGTTAGCATTGCCTAGATAAGAGAAAAGAAAGTGAAAAAAAGAAATTTGGAAAAATGTTACGTATACGCCACCGAAATAGGTATATTCTTCTACGATCTATCTTCTGCTGGACCATTGAATCCGGTTGACAAGTCGAGTCATCCACTCAGTTTCTCAGCATCCTACATACGAGTATGGTTAGCATTGCCTAGATAAGAGAAAAGAAAGTGAAAAAAAGAAATTTGGAAAAATGTTACGTATACGCCACCGAAATAGGTATATTCTTATACGATCTATCTTCTGCTGAACCATTGAATCCAGTTGACAAGTCGAGTCATCCACTCAGTTTCTCAACATCCTACATACGAGTATGGTTAGCATTGCCTAGATAAGAGAAAAGAAAGTGAAAAAAAGAAATTTGGAAAAATGTTACGTATACGCCACCGAAATAGGTATATTCTTATACGATCTATCTTCTGCTGGACGTATACGCCACCGAAATAGGTATATTCTTATACGATCTATCTTCTGCTGGACCATTGAATCCAGTTGACAAGTCGAGACATCCACTCAGTTTCTCAACATCCTACATACGAGTATGGTTAGCATTGAATAGATAAGAGAAAAGAAAGTGAAAAAAAGAAATTTGGAAAAATGTTACGTATACGCCACCGAAATAGGTATATTCTTCTACGATCTATCTTCTGCTGGACCATTGAATCCAGTTGACACGTCGAGTCATCCACTCAGTTTCTCAGCATTCTACATACGAGTTTGGTTAGCATTGCCTAGATAAGAGAAAAGAAAGTGAAAAAAGAAATTTGGAAAAATGTTACGTATACGCCACCGAAATAGGCACATTGTTCTACGATCTATCTTCTGCTGGGCCATTGAATCCAGTTGAAAAGTCGTGTCATCCACTCAGTTTCTCAGCATCCTTCATACGAGTTTGGTTAGCATTGCCTAGATAAGAGAAAAGAAAGTGAAAAAAAAAAATTTGAAAAAAATGTTACGTATACGCCACCGAAATAGGTATATTCTTCTACGATCTATCTTCTGCTGGACCATTGAATCCGGTTGACAAGTCGAGTCATCCACTCAGTTTCTTAGCATCCTACATACGAGTTTGGTTAGCATTGCCTAGATAAGAGAAAAGAAAGTGAAAAAAAAAAATTTGAAAAAATGTTACGTATACGCCACCGAAATAGGTATATTCTTCTACGATCTATCTTCTGCTGGACCTTTGAATCCAGTTGAAAAGTCGAGTCATCCACTCAGTTTCTCAGCATCCTTCATACGAGTTTGGTTAGCATTGCCTAGACAAGAGAAAAGAAAGTGAAAAAAAAAAATTTGAAAAAATGTTACGTATACGCCACCGAAATAGGTATATTCTTCTACGATCTATCTTCTGCTGGACCATTGAATCCGGTTGACAAGTCGAGTCATCCACTCAGTTTCTTAGCATCCTACATACGAGTTTGGTTAGCATTGCCTAGATAAGAGAAAAGAAAGTGAAAAAAAAAAATTTGAAAAAATGTTACGTATACGCCACCGAAATAGGTATATTCTTCTACGATCTATCTTCTGCTGGACCATTGAATCCGGTTGACAAGTCGAGTCATCCACTCAGTTTCTCAGCATCCTTCATACGAGTTTGGTTAGCATTGCCTAGACAAGAGAAAAGAAAGTGAAAAAAAAAAAATTTGAAAAAATGTTACGTATACGCCACCGAAATAGGTATATTCTTCTACGACCTATCTTCTGCTGGACCATTGAATCCAGCTGAAAAGTCGAGTCATCCACTCAGTTTCTTAGCATCCTACATACGAGTATGGTTAGCATTGCCTAGATAAGAGAAAAGAAAGTGAAAAAAAGAAATTTGGAAAAATGTTACGTATACGCCACCGAAATAGGTATATTCTTCTACGATCTATCTTCTGCTGGACCATTGAATCCAGTTGACAAGTCGAGCCATTCACTCAGTTTCTTAGCATCCTACATACGAGTATGGTTAGCATTGCCTAGATAAGAGAAAAGAAAGTGAAAAAAAGAAATTTGGAAAAAATGTTACGTATACGCCACCGAAATAGGTATATTCTTCTACGATCTATCTTCTGCTGGACCATTGAATCCGGTTGACAAGTCGAGTCATCCACTCAGTTTCTCAGCATCCTACATACGAGTATGGTTAGCATTGCCTAGATAAGAGAAAAGAAAGTGAAAAAAAGAAATTTGGAAAAATGTTACGTATACGCCACCGAAATAGGTATATTCTTCTACGATCTATCTTCTGCTGGACCATTGAATCCAGTTGACAAGTCGAGCCATTCACTCAGTTTCTTAGCATCCTACATACGAGTATGGTTAGCATTGCCTAGATAAGAGAAAAGAAAGTGAAAAAAAGAAATTTGGAAAAAATGTTACGTATACGCCACCGAAATAGGTATATTCTTCTACGATCTATCTTCTGCTGGACCATTGAATCCGGTTGACAAGTCGAGTCATCCACTCAGTTTCTCAGCATCCTACATACGAGTATGGTTAGCATTGCCTAGATAAGAGAAAAGAAAGTGAAAAAAAGAAATTTGGAAAAATGTTACGTATACGCCACCGAAATAGGTATATTCTTCTACGATCTATCTTCTGCTGGACCATTGAATCCGGTTGACAAGTCGAGTCATCCACTCAGTTTCTCAGCATCCTACATACGAGTTTGGTTAGCATTGCCTAGATAAGAGGAAAGAAAGTGAAAATAAGAAATTTGAAAAAATGTTACGTATACGCCACCGAAATAGGTATATTTTTCTACGATCTATCTTCTGCTGGACCATTGAATCCAGCTGAAAAGTCGAGTCATCCACTCAGTTTCTCAACATCCTACATACGAGTATGGTTAACATTGCCTAGATAAGAGGAAAGAAAGTGAAAATAAGAAATTTGAAAAAATGTTACGTATACGCCACCGAAATAGGTATATTCTTCTACGACCTATCTTCTGCTGGACCATTGAATCCAGCTGAAAAGTCGAGTCATCCACTCAGTTTCTCAACATCCTACATACGAGTATGGTTAGCATTGCCTAGATAAGAGGAAAGAAAGTGAAAATAAGAAATTTGAAAAAATGTTACGTATACGCCACCGAAATAGGTATATTCTTCTACGACCTATCTTCTGCTGGACCATTGAATCCAGTTGACAAGTCGAGTCATCCACTCAGTTTCTCAGCATCCTTCATACGAGTTTGGTTAGCATTGCCTAGATAAGAGAAAAGAAAGTGAAAAAAAGAAATTTGGAAAAATGTTACGTATACGCCACCGAAATAGGTATATTCTTATACGATCTATCTTCTGCTGAACCATTGAATCCAGTTGACAAGTCGAGTCATCCACTCAGTTTCTCAACATCCTACATACGAGTATGGTTAGCATTGCCTAGATAAGAGAAAAGAAAGTGAAAAAAAGAAATTTGGAAAAATGTTACGTATACGCCACCGAAATAGGTATATTCTTATACGATCTATCTTCTGCTGAACCATTGAATCCAGTTGACAAGTCGAGTCATCCACTCAGTTTCTCAACATCCTACATACGAGTATGGTTAGCATTGCCTAGATAAGAGAAAAGAAAGTGAAAAAAAGAAATTTGGAAAAATGTTACGTATACGCCACCGAAATAGGTATATTCTTCTACGATCTATCTTCTGCTGGACCATTGAATCCAGTTGACAAGTCGAGTCATCCACTCAGTTTCTCAGCATTCTACATACGAGTTTGGTTAGCATTGCCTAGATAAGAGAAAAGAAAGTGAAAAAAAGAAATTTGGAAAAATGTTACGTATACGCCACCGAAATAGGTATATTCTTCTACGATCTATCTTCTGCTGGACCATTGAATCCAGTTGACAAGTCGAGTCATCCACTCAGTTTCTCAGCATCCTACATACGAGTTTGGTTAGCATTGCCTAGATAAGAGAAAAGAAAGTGAAAAAAAGAAATTTGGAAAAATGTTACGTATACGCCACCGAAATAGGTATATTCTTCTAGGATCTATCTTCTGCTGGGCCATTGAATCCAGTTGACAAGTCGAGTCATCCACTCAGTTTCTCAGCATCCTACATACGAGTTTGGTTAGCATTGCCTAGATAAGAGAAAAGAAAGTGAAAAAAAGAAATTTGGAAAAATGTTACGTATACGCCACCGAACTAGGTACATTCTTCTACGATCTATCCACTGCTGGGCTATGAATACAGTTGACAAGTCGAGTCATCTACTCAGTTTCTCAGCATCCTACATACGAGTTTGGTTAGCATTGCCTAGATAAGAGAAAAGAAAGTGAAAAAAAGAAATTTGGAAAAATGTTACGTATACGCCACCGAAATAGGTATATTCTTCTACGATCTATCTTCTGCTGGACCTTTGAATCCAGTTGACACGTCGAGTCATCCACTCAGTTTCTCAGCATTCTACATACGAGTTTGGTTAGCATTGCCTAGATAAGAGAAAAGAAAGTGAAAAAAGAAATTTGGAAAAATGTTACGTATACGCCACCGAAATAGGCACATTGTTCTACGATCTATCTTCTGCTGGGCCATTGAATCCAGTTGAAAAGTCGTGTCATCCACTCAGTTTCTCAGCATCCTTCATACGAGTTTGGTTAGCATTGCCTAGATAAGAGAAAAGAAAGTGAAAAAAAAAAATTTGAAAAAAATGTTACGTATACGCCACCGAAATAGGTATATTCTTCTACGATCTATCTTCTGCTGGACCATTGAATCCGGTTGACAAGTCGAGTCATCCACTCAGTTTCTTAGCATCCTACATACGAGTTTGGTTAGCATTGCCTAGATAAGAGAAAAGAAAGTGAAAAAAAAAAATTTGAAAAAATGTTACGTATACGCCACCGAAATAGGTATATTCTTCTACGATCTATCTTCTGCTGGACCTTTGAATCCAGTTGAAAAGTCGAGTCATCCACTCAGTTTCTCAGCATCCTTCATACGAGTTTGGTTAGCATTGCCTAGATAAGAGAAAAGAAAGTGAAAAAAAAAAATTTGAAAAAATGTTACGTATACGCCACCGAAATAGGTATATTCTTCTACGATCTATCTTCTGCTGGACCATTGAATCCGGTTGACAAGTCGAGTCATCCACTCAGTTTCTTAGCATCCTACATACGAGTTTGGTTAGCATTGCCTAGATAAGAGAAAAGAAAGTGAAAAAAAAAAATTTGAAAAAATGTTACGTATACGCCACCGAAATAGGTATATTCTTCTACGATCTATCTTCTGCTGGACCATTGAATCCGGTTGACAAGTCGAGTCATCCACTCAGTTTCTCAGCATCCTTCATACGAGTTTGGTTAGCATTGCCTAGACAAGAGAAAAGAAAGTGAAAAAAAAAAAATTTGAAAAAATGTTACGTATACGCCACCGAAATAGGTATATTCTTCTACGACCTATCTTCTGCTGGACCATTGAATCCAGCTGAAAAGTCGAGTCATCCACTCAGTTTCTTAGCATCCTACATACGAGTATGGTTAGCATTGCCTAGATAAGAGAAAAGAAAGTGAAAAAAAGAAATTTGGAAAAATGTTACGTATACGCCACCGAAATAGGTATATTCTTCTACGATCTATCTTCTGCTGGACCATTGAATCCAGTTGACAAGTCGAGCCATTCACTCAGTTTCTTAGCATCCTACATACGAGTATGGTTAGCATTGCCTAGATAAGAGAAAAGAAAGTGAAAAAAAGAAATTTGGAAAAAATGTTACGTATACGCCACCGAAATAGGTATATTCTTCTACGATCTATCTTCTGCTGGACCATTGAATCCGGTTGACAAGTCGAGTCATCCACTCAGTTTCTCAGCATCCTACATACGAGTATGGTTAGCATTGCCTAGATAAGAGAAAAGAAAGTGAAAAAAAGAAATTTGGAAAAATGTTACGTATACGCCACCGAAATAGGTATATTCTTCTACGATCTATCTTCTGCTGGACCATTGAATCCAGTTGACAAGTCGAGCCATTCACTCAGTTTCTTAGCATCCTACATACGAGTATGGTTAGCATTGCCTAGATAAGAGAAAAGAAAGTGAAAAAAAGAAATTTGGAAAAAATGTTACGTATACGCCACCGAAATAGGTATATTCTTCTACGATCTATCTTCTGCTGGACCATTGAATCCGGTTGACAAGTCGAGTCATCCACTCAGTTTCTCAGCATCCTACATACGAGTATGGTTAGCATTGCCTAGATAAGAGAAAAGAAAGTGAAAAAAAGAAATTTGGAAAAATGTTACGTATACGCCACCGAAATAGGTATATTCTTCTACGATCTATCTTCTGCTGGACCATTGAATCCAGTTGACAAGTCGAGTCATCCACTCAGTTTCTCAGCATCCTACATACGAGTTTGGTTAGCATTGCCTAGATAAGAGGAAAGAAAGTGAAAATAAGAAATTTGAAAAAATGTTACGTATACGCCACCGAAATAGGTATATTTTTCTACGATCTATCTTCTGCTGGACCATTGAATCCAGCTGAAAAGTCGAGTCATCCACTCAGTTTCTCAACATCCTACATACGAGTATGGTTAACATTGCCTAGATAAGAGGAAAGAAAGTGAAAATAAGAAATTTGAAAAAATGTTACGTATACGCCACCGAAATAGGTATATTCTTCTACGACCTATCTTCTGCTGGACCATTGAATCCAGCTGAAAAGTCGAGTCATCCACTCAGTTTCTCAACATCCTACATACGAGTATGGTTAGCATTGCCTAGATAAGAGGAAAGAAAGTGAAAATAAGAAATTTGAAAAAATGTTACGTATACGCCACCGAAATAGGTATATTCTTCTACGACCTATCTTCTGCTGGACCATTGAATCCAGTTGACAAGTCGAGTCATCCACTCAGTTTCTCAGCATCCTTCATACGAGTTTGGTTAGCATTGCCTAGATAAGAGAAAAGAAAGTGAAAAAAAGAAATTTGGAAAAATGTTACGTATACGCCACCGAAATAGGTATATTCTTATACGATCTATCTTCTGCTGAACCATTGAATCCAGTTGACAAGTCGAGTCATCCACTCAGTTTCTCAACATCCTACATACGAGTATGGTTAACATTGCCTAGATAAGAGGAAAGAAAGTGAAAAAAAGAAATTTGGAAAAATGTTACGTATACGCCACCGAAATAGGTATATTCTTATACGATCTATCTTCTGCTGAACCATTGAATCCAGTTGACAAGTCGAGTCATCCACTCAGTTTCTCAACATCCTACATACGAGTATGGTTAGCATTGCCTAGATAAGAGAAAAGAAAGTGAAAAAAAGAAATTTGGAAAAATGTTACGTATACGCCACCGAAATAGGTATATTCTTCTACGATCTATCTTCTGCTGGACCATTGAATCCAGTTGACAAGTCGAGTCATCCACTCAGTTTCTCAGCATTCTACATACGAGTTTGGTTAGCATTGCCTAGATAAGAGAAAAGAAAGTGAAAAAAAGAAATTTGGAAAAATGTTACGTATACGCCACCGAAATAGGTATATTCTTCTAGGATCTATCTTCTGCTGGACCATTGAATCCAGTTGACAAGTCGAGTCATCCACTCAGTTTCTCAGCATCCTACATACGAGTTTGGTTAGCATTGCCTAGATAAGAGAAAAGAAAGTGAAAAAAAGAAATTTGGAAAAATGTTACGTATACGCCACCGAAATAGGTATATTCTTCTAGGATCTATCTTCTGCTGGGCCATTGAATCCAGTTGACAAGTCGAGTCATCCACTCAGTTTCTCAGCATCCTACATACGAGTTTGGTTAGCATTGCCTAGATAAGAGAAAAGAAAGTGAAAAAAAGAAATTTGGAAAAATGTTACGTATACGCCACCGAACTAGGTACATTCTTCTACGATCTATCCACTGCTGGGCTATGAATACAGTTGACAAGTCGAGTCATCTACTCAGTTTCTCAGCATCCTACATACGAGTTTGGTTAGCATTGCCTAGATAAGAGAAAAGAAAGTGAAAAAAAGAAATTTGGAAAAATGTTACGTATACGCCACCGAAATAGGTATATTCTTCTACGATCTATCTTCTGCTGGACCTTTGAATCCAGTTGATAAGTCGAGTCATCCACTCAGTTTCTCAGCATCCTACATACGAGTATGGTTAGCATTGCCTAGATAAGAGGAAAGAAAGTGAAAAAAAGAAATTTGGAAAAATGTTACGTATACGCCACCGAACTAGGTATATTCTTCTCGGATCTATCTTCTGCTGGGCCATTGGATTCAGTTGACAAGTCAAGTCAATTACTCAGTTTCTCAGCATCCTATTATACGGGAAATTAATGTCTGGATAAGTCAAAAACACGTAGAATGTATTGACCACCTAAAACTGTTTTTATCGGGTTATATAAATACTTGCACATATTTGGGCACGATAACTCACCACTCTGCCCTGAATACCCGGAAAAATGCTTAGGCTTTGCCCACTTTACCTCTTCACTAAAGAAATAGCGGGTGAAGTGCCTTACGCTTCCTTTAAACCTGGATGTAGAATAGCAACCAAATCGGACACAGCACCCTCAGCAAGCAGTCTTACGTTAATGCGCCTTCTGACCATCTTACCCCCACTTGGACTTCAGCCTCAACATCCATTTCAAATTTGCCTCTAGAGAGAAGTGAACAAATGGTGAGGTCACAAACTTCGCTCCATATCCATCTTCACGAATGGATTTCCTGGATTGATTTGCAGCAAAAGACAGCTCATAAGTATCTCTGTTTTTTGATACAGACCTTTGAAACCTTTTACCGATTGACTTCCTTCTAATCCGCTAGTGGAAGCAGCTGGACTTCACATTCCATATAATAAATGTTGTTAAAGTAAGAATCGCGCGAATAATTGTTCCACTAAAATCGATGTTGAGCTTTCTTATTCTTTACGTTGAACACCAATTCCCCTCAGCTGAGCATTGAAATTCCCACTCGCACTCACCAAATTCGAGCCTTAAACCTCAAAGGATAAACAGCTCAAGTATTTCGCCACCGCGTCATCATAATTTATAAAGTTCAACTTAATTCTGTGTTCAACTTAATTCCATTTCAATAGACGCCACCAGTGCACACTTGCTACCAAATTTGTACCAGCTGCATTCGCATACACCAGATGCGTCATATAAATAAGCACACACAGATACTCTGGATCGTCCCGAAAGCAGGAAATGAAGTGCACACTAGTCCCCCTCTTCGCAATGGCCATCCAGAGCGTTACAAAGTAGAATAAGTTGCCAGTAATAGTTCGGTCTCATAAATTCATTGTTATCGCATCGCTGGCATTTTGGGAGAACTTTTCCAACAGACCCACACACATCCTGTCCAGACGAGAATCCCTTCTGCCATAATGTAGCAGCCACTGTCAGCAGCCACCACCACTATGCCTGGTACTGTGTGCACCTAATCGCAAAAGAGCGCAAATCGATAATTTGTTGCATCGGTCGCAAATGAGGGATGAAATCATCCACTAATAGCCTTCACCCCAGCCTCACAAATTTCCCGACGAGTCCATTGCCGGAGATGGCAACTATGCGATATTGGGATAATAAATTACTCGGGAATGTTAACAGGAATGCGATGCTGCACATGCACACATGCATGCGCGCTGGTTATTATAATGATGATGACATGCCCCCGAAATGAAATCATCTACAAATTTCAATCTAACATTGTAATTTGGGAAATGATGCTGCAATCTGTCCCTCCCTGCTTCCGATAGGGGGGGTTGTGTGTTCTTGTTTTGGGTAGAATTGGTTTCCTTACATGTGAACCGGGGGACGCCCATTGTTCGGTTAGGTATATTGCCGGTGCTAGCTACGATGGTCCTGTTCTCTTTAGTGGCATTCCTGGCATTCTTGGAATTACTGCTATGACCACCTCCATCACTTAAACATATTCCCTGTGGACAACGACAAAGACGACGAGGATGATGATCCTGTTTATGATGATACAGAGGCTCAGAGTGATTTACAATGCTGGCCTGCGCTCCTTGAAGGTTTACTCGAAACCTCCAGGGATGGTGTGCGGGCGAGCAGGTTCGGTGAATTATTCCATGTCGTCACTTGTGCCATTAGCAGGGGCGCAAACAATATGCTTAAGTCGCAAGTAATTTACGGCTATTCTTGGAGTTTGGGGTGCATACACTGAATGGTGAGTATCCAGGACAAGAGATTTGCTTGTGAACACACAGGGATACGTGTGGAAAGCTGTATGTATCATATTTTATTTATGACTTCTTGAGTTTGTGCAGTGACCAGATTATTTGATTAAAGTGTGTTTACACACATCGGGGAGTTTCAATGCAGGGTGCAGCATGTTTGGTGCTAGTATCTGTGTGTTTGTGTATGCAGTTGTATCGGAAAGCGGAGGGTGAGCCAATTGCAGGATGGTATGCAGTTTGGTATGCGATTTGCAAGGATATGGCGATGGACAATTTAATTGAAATTCTCAATTTATTACGAAAGTTGTTTCATCAAAAGGAAATACGGTTTAGAAATGTTTCGAGAGGAGGATGCATGCGGAAATGTATTGCAGTAGGCGTACTGCAACTGCATTTGGGTGGAATGAATGCCTTAAAACTACATTTAATTGACATGTGTTATAAGTCGTCGGCAAATTGGAGAGCAATAGATTAAAATGTGTAGAGAAACTCTTTATTATCAAAGAAATTATTAAAGAAATTCAACGTTGGAAGCCATTGGGAGCTGTGCATTCAGCATCCACAAACCCCAACAATCTGTAGAACCAGTATTACGACATTAGTAGAGAGGTAGTCAAGAACACTATAGGTTACTAGCCACCACCTAAAAGGAGTCCATGGTATGATGATGAATGCGTTTGCCAGAAAAGTGACAAAAAAAGCACATCTCAGATGCTGCAGCGCAAAACTAGGGAAGAGTATCGAGCCAGAAGGAAGGAGAAGAAAAAAAAAATAGTATACGCAGTCTCCTAGCTCAAGGATATCGAAGAGTCCCACAACATCCAGATGTTTAGCAAAGCCAGACAACTACCAGCCGGAATGGAGTCTCTGCGGAATAGTGAAGGGAACCTAGTCGAGCCGCAGTCTATTGTAAAGCTAACTTATTAGCCAGCAGCATGTAATAACATCCATTCAGTAGAGTAAGAAAATAGCTCCAACTGGCAGGATAGTAATAGTGTAGTCAGCCTACCACCCAGTACAAGGTATCTTGATTGCTTCTAACGTTCTATACATGCTAAGCCATTACAAGAAGATGTATGTACATACATGCACTAGATGCCCACATGGTATCGATGGTGATCCTCTATCCTCCGTTGTGAAATTGCTATAGGCATTAACCCCGTACACTATCACAAAAAAAACCTACTGTTTACCCTGGTACTCCTCGCATCCGACAAGAATTCTTCAACCGGGGAAGCATCCGATAAAAAATCTAAACACTCAACATGGGTAGGTATCTTCTTATATCAGCCTAACGTCTTTGCTAATTTTTCAGCACCACGTGTCCTGTCAACATCAGCTTTATCCTCATCTTAAAGTTATTTGTCTATCAGACATCATTCATATCTGATTCAAAACAAAGTCCATCAATTTCGTGCGAAAAAAGTACCTTCCTAGTTTTATCAGTTCTTTCAATTCGATACAAGACAATAGAAGACGAATAAAACTCCTATTCCACCGATAGCTATGTGTATGTGTGTATATCTCACCTAGCATCCTCTGTTGTCTCGATGTACACAATGCTTCCATAAATGTAAATATTAATGGGAAAAGTTTCCTCGAGGAAAACTCTGTAGGATTACATTTTACCTAGGTAAGCAATTAACAAGGAGCTGGCATCTTCCCACAACTCAAGCGATTGCCTAGTAGCAGACCAAGTACAACACAACTGTCTTCTCCACCAAAACCATAGACAAACTCCTGTAATAAATTATCAGGAAAGTTTAGCGCACCAATGCATACTTCGTTCACCATAGAACACCTCCTTCCCATACAGCCACGTGAATGTATTTGGTGTGTTCTTCCTTATACACTCCCTCCTGCCATACAGACGCAGTTGTGACGTACATAGATTCATAATTAATTTAGAATGCTGCATCTAGCGCAACAGTGGCCACACGGAAATAGAAGCGACGTAACACCCTTCGTTCGCTTGCAAAACCGAAAAAGGCGAAAAGACAGACTCTCAGCTTATGTTGCCGCAACTCAGGATGGAAATTAATTTTCGCGGGATTTGTTGGAACATACATATAAAACAGCGCAACACAGATAAATACACAAATTGTTATTTCAGTTTTCTCCTTTTTTGCGGTTTTACCTTTTTTTTGTTGAAACAATTCCTAGAAACTATAATGCTCGGGTGGAATGCGTCCCAAACTGCACAATAAGACCAGATGTGGGTGGGCAGGGTGGATTGGTTAATGTTGCTTAATTGACGATAAAATTTACGATCAACTATGTACGTTTCGGTTGATTATTTTATTGCATGAGCAGAGCAAGGCGGTTTCAGTTTTTTTTTTTTTTTTTGTTTTTGTAACTGCGTGCCTTTTCTGTATCCTCCGGTTAATTGTCTCTAAATAAATTTGATAGGGAAGTTTTTATAACTCAGGGCGCTGCACTTAATTGGTTGAGGAAATGTGTGTTGTTCGTGTTGATGGGGGGAGAGGGGGAGAAATTTGTGGCAAGTGTCGTGGTGTATAGAATGGGCGATAACTGTGTGACAATTATTGCGAGTAACTCATTAGCAATAAATGTGACCTGGGGGTATGCAGCTTTTGTTAGATAAAACTTACTTTAATGCAGGATTTTACCTTGGGAGTGTTTAACAGTCAGTGAGTAATTAAAATTCATAGCTTAACTCTATAGAAATAGTATTCTATGACTAATTCATGAAAAAGTATTTAGACGTACTTATATATTTATACTTGTGTAGATTGGGCTATGTGAGTAGTACCTAACGATAATCACAACTATCCAGTTCAACTACTTTGTAGCTGGTTCCCGTTTTTGGAGTTATATAGTGGAGCCATGAGCATTATCTCCGATATAACAAAAACAACGAAATTTATGTAGAAGTGCATCCCGGATGATGCATGATGCATTTCGAACCTCTGGTTCGACGAAAAATGTCGGTAAGCAAATCCAGAAAAATAGATGACATACAAATCGCCGCTGCATAGAACGACCAGAGGCTTTAGTGTATGAGCTCAACAGCTCTACGGGTAGAAGGAAAATATTAGCACCGACTTCTGAGAAGAAAAAAGAAAGACCATGAGAAGCGCCCGATTGAGGAAATAGAGAGAGAGAATGGGGTTCAGGAGTTCAGTTCAAAAACATGTCAAAGCCAGAACCGAAGACTGCAGGCACAAATAAAAATACCTAGTAGTAGAATTGCAGTCAATGTTGAGGATATGGAAAGATTACTTCTGCAGACCATGTATATAATAGCGACGATGACCAAAATTCCGCTGTCAGGTAGAATGAACCATTCAATCTGGGCGATGATAGCCAACGTTTCCATCCACCCAACCTGGATGAAGTGAAACTAGCGATATATAAGCTGAAATACAATAAAGCTGCTGGAGCTGCTGGTCGAACTGTGGTGTGGTTTTAGGCCACAAAAGTCCACCATCGACTAAATTTTCACACTACGGCAGATTTCGAAAAAAAACCTAGCAATTTCAAAGCAATACTCACCCCCTTTTATCGATTTGAAGGCCGCCTATGACAACATACATGGCGAAGAGCTACATACATATGTAGAGCTATATCAAGTTTTGGCATTGCTACTAAACTCACCCGGTTGTGCAGGATTACGATGGAGAATACATGCTGCTCCATCAAGGTCGGGAAAGTCCTCACCAAGACCTTTGATATCAAACATCGTTCTTTAAAAATTTTGCAGCCAACATAAGAGGCACAATCTGTCAAAACTCCATGCAACTGCTCGCATATGCACTTAACGGTTAAAAAAGGGAAACCAAGTATATGCTATCAACAAAAAATGACATAAAACACTGACACGACTCGGACAGAACGTCACTATCGATAGATATAACTTTGCGGTAGTTAAGGACTTTTTTTCGAATCCACTCAAGAAAGACGACGCAGTAGAGTAAGAACTCACCTAAGGTGGCGCGCTCAAATGAAAAGCGACCTCAATCAACTTGGTGTGGAGAGTTGCAGGCAGCTGGCTAAAGATTGAGCTGGCTGGGGAGGCTTGCTGGTTGAAGCCCAGGTCCACCCCGGACTGTAACACCACCTAAATATGGAAGTAAGTAAGGTATTACCTTGAAATGGGTGCTGTAACCTCCAGTGATTTTGGTAAAAATTGTTCAAATTCCTTCTAGATACGCCTATACCAGTTTAAAGCCGTTTCTAAGTTGAAAACATTCAGTGGTTCGTACATAACGGTGCCAGCAAAATAGCTCGTGAGTGAAGCAAGGGTTTCCGAGGTATTTTTAGCGTTACTGTATTTTATGACGTGCGAGCGGAAAGACTTGTGTCCAACCATATCTCAGTGATCAAGGATGTTTATTCATACACAAAGAAGAAATCTGTTTGCCTTCCTGTTAAATTATAGCCGTGGTCGAGATGTATGATACTTGCGCGAGGTTACGAGAATAAACTTGTGAAGGCGTGCGTGTAATATCCTGCGAGACTACGTTTCGAAATCGAGTTGCTTGTTGTTAGAATTAAATTCGCGCTTTATAGACCACGACAATGAACTTGTGTAGGCGTGTACGATCCTGCGAGACTACGTTTCATGATCTAGTTGTTGGAATGAAATCCGCGCTTGATAGGCCACGACAATGAACTTCTGTGGGCGTGGTGTTACGATGGACCGGAATTGTGATCGATAGAAAGGCTGGAGGCGGACACTCTTCACTTTTACCTAAAATCTGCGCCCAAACCAATACATATGCAAATATACCATGCTGCCACACATGCGATGTAAGTCATGAGCTCTTATAATAAATCCTGCTAGAAGTGACTGTGAATTATAAGGTGGGAAAAAATATTTCCCTCCAACGCTTACTGATGGGACTTTCCTGTTGCGTATATATAATAAATCCTGCTTGAAGTGGGTGTGAATTATAAGGTGGGAAAAAATATTCCCTTTTGGTATTTACATAGGGTACATGGTAATTTTTGGTGCATTCATAGGATCGTTTTAATTGGGTAACTTTATTATTTCGGTATGCCAATCTACTACAAACTCATGCCAAATTTGTGAAGTGCTTTCCTGAAAAGTAAGAAAGTTCAAAATTAGGCTGTGACCACAGCTAGTATGTCTGTAGTGATAGCTAGGTTCCTCTTAAGCCCTTGTACAACCCTTAACCAGTTTAAAATAGTTCAAAAATATAAGAACTCTTTGAATTCGGTCGCAAAGGTGATCACGAATTTGTGAACTTGGTTTCAAGTACTAAGACAAATCGCATGACAACGGTGAAGATTGTTTTTCTATTTTTATTAAAATTATAAGTGTCCTTGTGAAGATGATTCTTTATTAAACCTGGAGCTTTGCTGAAGACTAGCACATCAAGAGCAGAACTTGTGATAGTTCGTTGGTAATAGTTTTCAGAAGTTGAGGACACAGGAACTCTTAAAAGGTTAAGTGAAAAGTGTTTTCAAATTTCAGTTTTTCGACAAGGCAAAACCCGCTCAGTATTACAATTTACATATTGCCTTACTTTGTTTATTACTTTACGAACCCAATGATGGTCAGTTGTACCATCTAGCCCCTACTTTCTTAACTCATTAGAATGTTCGTACAAGAGAATAAATTGCATCATAATGAGTTGAGATAATGATTTCGGCACAAAAGTTTCTCCTCTGGCCAAATACTTGACTTTTTCCCAAAATTAATTCTCGAAAAGGAGGTCAGAGCCAAAATCTGCTTTAAACTTTTACATATTCAACACACACTTAATTCATATTTATGCACACGGACAATGTTTCCATACAATAGTGAATCTCGTCGTCGATTCCAGTGTAACCACTCGCATGGTTGGAAAGAACAAAATAATTTAAATAAAACTTTAATGTCTCTGACATGTAAATCAAAAACCACAAGGACTGTTGCATTGCGTTGCGAGTTGAGTCTTTCCTCGCCCCAAAAAAAAAAAAAGTTGAAGTCACATAGCTGTCTGACATGAAATGCCTTAAATCCATCAGTAACAGAGGTCATACACAAACCACAAGAATGGGGGAATGTCCTTCACTCATACGAAAGGACATGCCGCCTGTAGAATGTCGCAAATTAATTTTAAAACCAAGTCACATGCAAATATGTATTTCTGTGTTGAAAATGAAAATATTAAAGTCAAACTGTTTTCGAAATGATCACAGACTTTTGGAGTCTACTCTCGCATGAGGGAGTGTGTGCTACCGTTTCTGGAATAATCTTGTTCGAATAATTTACAACATAAATAAAACAACAACGCGTACACCGGCTCAATGCAAACATCTCATGACATATCCTTCCCACGAGAGCGCCAATTTACCGCCGGAATCACTCACATTATCCTGGCAATTGATGTTAATTTCCAAAATTTTCTTAGTACGCACTTTACATTGAATAGAGACACAAAACCGGCACATACCCACACACAAAGGCGCGGGAACCCCGTTCGGAAGCATTCTCGAAGGGTTGTAATTTAAATTAATTTCATTAACAACATTTCAGCAGCAAATACTGTTTGCATATTCAATGCGGCGATAACCCCTGCTAGCACATGTTGAATGTAAATTTTGCGGTCTTGAGACTCAACGATGTGCTGTCGTCGTCGTCATCGTCGTCGGTGTAACGGGTAGACGACAATTTAAATGGTTATGGTGGAATCGATGTAAGGGTGGTGGTGGTGCCTGTGTGTTTGAATATGTGTCGATCCCTAAGCATCAGTCAATAGGTATGTGGTTACATTAATATTCGCTGAGAGTAGACGAGTTCCACTTTTTCTGCCTTTGCTGCTCCACATTTGGGTGTAACTTAGTTAAACTACATATACATGGTTGGGTTAAATTGCCTTAAAGTTTAAATTTGTTGCGGAATAGAGCTGCGGTTTCTTTTACTGTGGTTTTTTGACCAATACTCGTGAATATGGAATAAAGGCGGCTTCGAATCAAAGGACATATGGTAGAAATGCGTGTAGGTATGTGGCGTGTCCGCGAGGTGTAATATTTTAATTAATGACGCATTTCATTTCCCACTTAGCTACCCTTTTTTTTGTTAACACAACGAAACTGTTGTTTCAAAAGGAAGGGAGCTTCCTGGTGGAACATACGTTTTGAGCAAGTTATCCGGGACACAAGAAAGTCATTTCTCAATCAGAGCGCAGTAAGTCTAACAGCCTTTATCAGCAAACTTAGTAAACCAACATTTGAGACTGATAGGAACGGTATGCATAAGAATTTGAAATCTTTTCGCGGCTTCAAGGAGGCAGTTTCAAGGAAACACGATCCTTTCAGAAACTTCCAGAGAACTAAAGGCAACGAATAGGCGGACGGTCTAGCAAAGCAAGGGTCAACCTAGGAGTTCTTTGGTCCGGAACCATTTGCTGCAGTTGGCAGAGGGATGGTAGAATACCTGTGAACTATGCTTGGAAACAGATGCTAGCGTTGACACGAGGAATCAGAGCCAGAGAGGAATACCCAACACTGTGGTCTGGTGCGAAATCTCTCTAAAATGTATATAACCTCTAGAGATGAATAACGAGACCTTATAGTACAGTGACAATCGGTGCTAAGAATATATAAATATTACTTCTGTAGACTGTATAATGGCGACGAAGAACAAGATCACGTCGTCAGGCAGAATAAACCATTCAACTGAGACGATGATATCCAAAACGTCCATCCACCTGCTAGCAATATCCAACAATGTTCCCCAACAATTCGTCCAATTTGAAAATGACATCAACTCATTTCTAAGATGAGTGTACCTCTCCTTGATCCCTACCTTGCGGCGGTGGAGAAGCTTACTTCTAAAACTACATCTCGCAACTAGGCTGACAATGGTTTTAGAAACCAAAAGGTGATCGCCCAAGGTGAAGAACTACGTCCTGAGACCTCCATCTCTAGGTGGACCTCTGTCGTTACCGTAATCTCTGAATACTTATCGATCTTCAATTTGAAGATCTTTCTCATTCTTCTCTAACTGGTTGACTAGTTGGGAGCTGTTAAAAAAAACTCCAAGTTATTTTTTTTTTTTATTATTATTTATTTATTATTAATTCAACAAAAGAGTTTAACAAGATACTACTAGATATTAAGATCTTATAATTAAGTATCAAGATAGAATTTACAAGTTCATATTAACAGAAGAAATGAGAAACAAAAAAGAAAAAAGAAAAGAAAGAAAGAAAGAAAGAAAGAAAAGAATAAATAACTTTATACACTAACTAGAATTCAGCAACTTAAATTAATGTGATTTTAATGATTTTAAAGATTTTAATTAATATTAGGAAAATGCATTTGTAAACAATTATAAATTAGATTAGATTAATAAGGATCAGAAAATAAAATAAAATGGAGAATAGATATAAAATAAAATAGATATAAAATGGCTTCAATTGGTGCTTGATAAATGCGAAAAAAGCTTCCTCTGAAATTCGGTGGAAGAGCTTGTTCTCTGCAAATCAACCGGAAGTCTATTCCATAGTCGAATTGCAGTGACAAAGAATGATCGCTCAGCAATGGTGTGTGCAAATCGGGGCAGGATTAGGCGTAGACCCCTACCGGATTGGGCAAAACGGAGCATTTCGTTCAGATACACAGGACAGTTATTATGAATGATGGCATGCAACTTTAGTAAGTTACGGAAGTCAACGTAATCATTAAGGCATATTCCCAGTAGAGATGTTTTAAGATGTGAGACACTGGTATATCTCGGTATGTTATAAATGAAACGGAGACAATCATTGAATGCTAAAAATAAGAAAAAAGGCATTATAAGGCTTTTAACTAACCGCAGTTTCATATTCGGGACAAGGAGGCTGGCAGAGCATCTCAAGCTGCGCAATCCAGAGTAGATTCGCCCAATTGTTGACGAGATGGCGTCGCAACAGCTAACTTATTGTTTAACGTAAAGCCAAGGTACTTCACTTTATTCACATATGGAATAACTTGATCATTAAGAATAATGCGGGGAAATTCTGTGGGTCTCACTTCACTCCTTGAACATAACATCGCCAGAGTCTTAGAGGGATTAAGTTTAAGCATATTGATATCCGACCAGTGTTGAATTCTTGCCAGATCTTCATTCATCCTAGCTACTAAGTCCTCCATCAGGCCTACTGAACGACATATGTAAATCAAGACATCGTCCGCATACATATGTGTATTGCAAGAGACTACAGAATCCGGTAGATCATTAATATATAATGAAAATAATAGCGGTCCCAATACCGATCCTTGTGGAACTCCTATATTGACAGTAAGTGGTCTAGAAGTACCACCATCGGTATTGACTATTTGAACTCTGTCTCTAAGATAGTTATGTACCAAACGAAGAGCAGTACTTGAAAAATTAAAATTATTTTTCAGTTTTGACATTAAGATCGAGTGATCAATGCAGTCGAAAGCCTTTGAAAAGTCTAAGAGTAACAATAGACCGATTTTGTCTGAGTCCAGTTCCATACGCAAATCTGATGAGACTTTAATAACTACTGATTCACAGCTATGCTTATTTCGAAATCCAGATTGCCAGGCAGATATCATATTATAGCTATTCAAGTACGTAAGCATTTGACTTTGAACGATTTTTTCAAAAACTTTCGATAGATAGGGCAACAAGCTTATTGGTCTGAAATCCGCAGGGTTAGAGGGACACGCCTTTTTAGGAACAGGGATAATTTTAGCTGCCTTCCACTGTGTCGGAAAAGTACTACTAAAAATGCAAACATTAAAAATATGAAGTACATACCTTACAATAATAGGCAGAATGAGTTTTATAAACTTAGGTGCTATATTGTCAGGGCCTACAGTATCAGACTTGACAGAACGAACGGCATTTAAAACATCTTCGATATCAATGCAACTGAAGGAAAAGAACGCATTAGCATTAGGGTTGTCCGAAGTGACTTCGGGCATGGAAGAACTAGTAGAATTAGGGACAAAGTGGGACAACATGACTTCGGGGCTAAAAGAGCACTTAGACAAGTTTTTAGCTCCAATTATGCCTGCTTCTTTTATATTCTTCCACAGTTGCTTTGAATTAAGTGAGGGGTCAAGTCTTTCTATTAGATACGACCGCTTGGAGGAGCGGATTAGAGCAGTGACCTTATTTCGAGCAAAAGAGTATTGCCTTCTATTGAACTCAGATGGATTCCTTTTGTATCTTTTAAAAAAACGCTCTCTCTCTTCTATTAAAAATTTTATTCCACTATTAAACCAAGGGCAAGTTCGGTGCTTAATTCTCTTCGTTATCAGAGGAACATATGTGTTGTATAGCAAGTTGACTAAAGAATTCAAAAGAGAAACTTTATTTTCGACAACCGGCGTATAATAAATATCGTTCCAATTTAAGCAACTACTGTGCCGTTGGAGACCCTCATAATCAATGTTGACCATTAATCATCGAAGGAATGTAAGCCTATTGCCAATTCTCTGGAAGTGATAACTCCTACTGTAGAGGTGAAAAACCTGTGAATCCAGAGTGTGCATCCATTGGTACCACCAAACCAGCCACATGGTGGTGCCAATAAAATCACCTTCTACCTCAGCGATAACTGCGTTATCCTTTAAATAGAGGACGAACGTAATTTTGGAGGTAGGTTGAGATATGATTGAGCACTCCAATGCGACGAGGTATAGCTACTTGCAGAGGAGAGAGATAACTACAGATCAAAGCAGATTTTATCACTGCTCAAAAGTTCATACAGTAGTTAGCACAGGAGGACATGGTCTGGGACTAGACCTACCATTGTCCAAGTCTGTAGGAGACTTCTACCATCTACCATGGAGTTGCGTATTTTTGCAGGAGACACATACGACCAGATAGATAGCATTTGGTTTGTGTTGTAAAACATGAAGGGTGGGTTGGCCAACCTTTGTCGATAACATCAGGCATACCTCGGGTTCTTCACGAACCTTTATCTTGGAGAGACCAGGGAAAAGGAAAAATGCGTTTAGGGTAAGGGAGGTTAGTTTTAAGTTAGAATAGGTGTAGTTTAGGGTATATTTTAAGTTCTTATGTGTAGCTTAGGTTAGTTAGGATTATATTCTTTCAACAATACTTTTTCCAGAGTATTGGCACAAGTCCTTGGCCACTACCATCTTTCCTATCTTTTTAGTCCGTCCCATGTCAAATTAGGGTTTAGCTTACTTTTCTACTAGGTTTAGTCTACTAAAAATGGCATTAATTTATGTTATTTGTGTAGGTGGTGTATGGTGGGGTTGGGAAGAACTGCCCCGTCCGACGAGCTTAGCCGCGCAACGACAAGCATGCCGCCGCCCTCCTCATATACACCGAAGTGGCCTCTGTGGCCTAACCTCACTCATAAGCGACACACTAAAAAAGTAGGAATCTAAATAAGCTAGTGTTGTTCAATATCCAATATAACCAAATTTTATAATGAGAACGTTTATAAAAAGAACGTCTGAGAAACTACAACCATAAACCAGAAGGGGTACCTACATATGCATCTAGCACTCGGATCAACAATGGGTGCATTGTGAACCCTTGAAATGATTTAACCTAAAAAGAAGACACAAGTTGATTTGTAGCTTTGGGATGGATAAGCGCTCTTCCTGAAACATCCAGAGATTGTTATAAGTTTCAGGATGGTTAATGGTGGCCCAGGTCTCCGAAGTGGTTTTGGCGAAGGCGGCTTACCTAGTTCTGTAGAGCTTTGAGCATTCGCATAGGAAGTGAGATGTGTTCTCATCTGCGTTTGTCTATTCAGTGGCAGTCACGTTTTTCTTCGGTAGAACGTCAGAAGGTAGGACCTCAATTCAGGCGCAATATAACAATATCTAAATTAGGATAACAATTAAATTAACCGCGTCATTTAAGACTACGTCATACTTTGCTTAGAAGAAAGCAGTCACGATAAGGAAACAATCCGCATCCATACATACGTAGGTAATCAATGGCAGAACAAACGTTTTCCTCCAACAATGTCTATAGTCTGCAACGTTTCATCTCCAAATAAACTTTGCACGTAATCTAACAATACATCATCCAGCTATTAGTGAGGGAAGCCCAGACGAGTTCTCTTCTTTTGCTTAGCTTTCCGCACGACATATAAACGTCATTAAAACGAAGTCCATTGTCCACCTAAAGTATATTTGTGTCTCTTTTCTCATGTTTACGTCCATCATACGCCCCGTCCTTTCGGACAGGACTTGTCACGAAGGCACATTTACAGTTTACAAAAATGCTCTGGGCCAACAAAGTTTTCACCTCATCTTAATGTATTATTTTGGTTAAATAAATTACTAGCCCACCTACAGAGCCCGAAGCCAATTCCTCTTTCTGCCAAAAAAGTGGGTGTACGTCTGTTTCTTTTTTTTTTTTTTAATTTTTATTCTCGTTCGTCCTGTAATGACCAAGGCAAGGACATGAACATATCAATTAGTAGTATCACGAAGCGCGATGAACTCGGGCGTTTGTTGGCCCGTTGTTGGCTTGGCGTTCTTTTCCTTAAACCTTAATTAATTTAAGTGAAACAAAATTATTGATGATGATGGAGATTACAGTCGTTAGAAAGCTATTATATTTGGGTTTTAAAATTCGATTGCCGATCAATGGTGGGATGGAGGAAGTTTTCTTTTTTTATTCTCCGAATACGTTTGGCCGCAGCACACGATGCGCGTTTGTTTGGTCGTAATTTTGAATATGATGAAATTATTATATCTGATGGCAGTAAAAAGTTATTTATTAGACTTGGTCATAAAAATAGAGTGGCAGATCCATTACTTATATTGAAATATTATTGATAGTTTTTTCTTACGATACGGTTGGGGATGGATTTAATAGGTTTTTTTTTTGTTTCTTTCTCAGAAGGAAGTTCGTCAGGCGATATCCAATTGAGGAAATGTAAGGATTGGCTATTTTAATAACTTGTCGGTTAGTTTGACCACTTTTGAAAGAGTTTACTGTTCAGAATGTTTGTAAAATTTTAGACCATTGGAATGACCTTTATTAGTACCTACTGGGTCTACTGATGATATTATTTATGCAAATGGTTCAGACAGCCTTAAGTACATTTCAGTTTCTCAGCCAAAATTTTTGTCTCAGGACGGATGTATTCTTCAATGCCCCTGAGTGCTGAAGATTTCGATTCTCCTGTGGCTCCTGTAATCCCTGTTCCTCTTCGTTTAGCTGAAAATAAAAATTCTGTTTTACTCTACAGTGGTGAACTCAAAGGAAGTACTCTGGTGTATTAATACTTCAAGGATAATCCAGAGCCCGCGCTCTGTAATACCTGTTTCTTGAATATTTACATAGTAGACAATTTAGGATAGCAAAAGTAGTATCCGAGATAATTTGGACTGAGGTGAACTTTCTTCTGATAGATCATAAGAAAATGAGCGATGCTACAAAGACGTAGGAAGTGGGACTCTTGGCAATGATAACCCAAATGACCATTTTATTTCAACTCTTGGTATAGAACAGAATGTTTTCCAGATCCTTTTACATAAGTCACATAGAACTTTTACTCAAAGGATGATGCATGAAGAGCATCAGCAGATGCTGGACGTACCTACTTATGGCTGAAGTACGATATGGAGTGCATGGGCTGTAGAATGGTGGATTGTTCAGTGAGGCAGAACATTGTTCCATGCATTTAATATTCCAAACCTTGTTCTAATAAACTAAGGAAATAAAGTAACATTTAATATCGCCAGATCTGACCATCCATCGTAGATCTAACTTCTGCCAGTAGAGGCATATCGAGAAAAACAAAATGGCATCCGATCTATATCTGAGACAATAGAGTCAAAGTCCGCTGAAAAGTATATAATTTGGGCTGAAAAAGTAACAACTTATGTGGATAAAGAAATCCAATGAAAATGGGAAAACATCGATGTACTGCTGGAATGAATGCATCGCTAAGGAGGAAAGTTTTCTCTGGAATGGAAAGGGTAAAGGCTCCTATTGATCCCAACAGGTGACAAGTTCCCAGATCAACCGTCGTTATACAGACCACTGTGTATGCAAGGAATAGTAGGGTAGTGCTGGAAGGGATTAAATACGACAGACTGGACCAGTACTCCGAAAGAGATAGCGGATTTTCCAATCGATATTAGGAAAAAACAAGACCGTACGCATGCGATACAAGCAGTTTGGAACAGATCCAAAGGATTCAAAATCAGTACTACACTGTATTTTTTTTAGCAAGTAATAGGGGTGATGGACTTGAAGTAACTTCAAGAAGTAGTAGATGACACCTCACGGACTCATGCAGATTTTTTGTACTATCCCCTTAAAGGCTTTGAGTGAGTTTGTCTACTAACTGATATCAAGTTTATGAATGAAGCTTGGGCTTATTTGAGTTGAGGAAGAGGTGACATTCCTGTGAACACCGTGAAATCGATGACTGATTTGGTTTTTTTGAACTGAATCACTTACGGCTGCGACCGGTGCCTTGTCTCACTGGCACAGGATCATTCAATAGTGAATATGTTTACTCGAATTTATCCACTATAGCACGCATAGCCTATCTGGTGGATCGATTATTACGACCGAAAATTAAAGTAAGCGCTCTTAAAGTTGCGATCACCGACTCAGATAGTCGGTAGTAATTTTAGTAATTTCCAAACGTTTCACGTTCGTGAACTCCATATGATATCTCTACGAAGGAATGCCTTGATTGTGGGTAGCATAGGGGCCAACAGCACGAGCTACCGAGTATTCATATAAAATTTTTACATTTGAGCTCACAAAATGAAGACAAAAAAGCAATGCCTCCAGCTATGCTCCTTGCTTGCATTTATTTTACATTGTCTTCGAAGTAACCATTTAATTAGACTGGTATCCCAGAAAAGTCTTAAGCTATTACGCTACGTACGAGATATCAAGATTACTTACTCACACAGTTATTGTTCTTATTGGTAGTAAGCGATATACTTCGGACATCACTCAGGGAATCTAAAAAATCCACAATGACATCTTATCTAAAATGTTTCGATTATGCTGACGACATTTGCCAATTCCAACTGGAATACAAACAGGCATTTAATATGCAGTCATCTACACTAATCGACATTTGCGTGTTTTTATTTTTTTATTTTATTTTTAGCAGGAAATTATTTCAACTCTCCTGCCATACCTGTTTCTTTGCAAAGCCATGCCTTCTTAACCAATGTAGTGACTGGTATTCTCAAAGAATACTGTGTCCAGATGAATTGTTATTCCCCAAACAGTGAAGATTTGTCTCTGGACTCAGATTAAATTTGTTAAGTGTGTACCTTAGGCCACAGTGGCCTGTGAGAAAGCTTACCAGTTTTCGAATATTTTTCTTATCTAAGCTAAGATCCGTTTAGGAATAGACTTGATAATTCGTTTGGATTGTCTATGTCCGAGGCACTTTCACAGTGGGCTACAGTTTAAGTTTCCACTCATCAGTCCTGTGGCGACGGTTTAGTTGAGAGTAAAGTTCTGGTCTTATGAACCTAAAATTCTCGGGTAACCAGGGACCTAGCATACATTTTCTTAATTGTGTCTTCTTTAACTTGGTAGACACATCCAAATCAGTGAAGTCCGGGGGAGAAGAGTTTAGGAGAAAAGCTTTAAAAATCTCATTTACATCATGGACAGACACTTAAACTTTTAGTTTAATCAACATTTAACTTTTGGCGCACAGTACAAGCTAAGATTTCATAGGGTCCCCGCGGACGTGAGGCAAATGAAAAATCTGACGAAATATTCAGATTCAGCATACGAAGGTGACTAACACATTTATGTAGGTACAAACAATCTCCAGTTGGGGGCAAATTATAGACAGACTTCCAGTATAACAAAACATGTTCTAGTTGGTACACCTCTATCTTCCTTTGTACAAGCGATTAAATGGTGTGGAATAATTTTGTTTGACAATTCCAATCACGAAGTGTCAAAATATCGAGATCATGCATATTATTCGAAAACAAATCGCTTATTCGATAGTCGGATATAATTGAGATTGTTTCCCTATCTTTAGTCCTAATATGGAGAAAATTTGATTGAGTGAGTAATTTATATATACTATGAGTCCATTTCGTTTGAATACACCACTTTACGGATCGATACCCTTTAATTTATTTAATGATGACCTCCCCACGAGTTCGTTTGAGTTCGGTCAATAAATTTTCATATTTATGTCAATGAAAATAGTCAACCAAAGGTCCTGTCAAAATTGTCTAGCCATGGAAGACAGTATAACAGTATAAATAAAACATAATTCCTGACACAAAATAGGTAAATAAGTATCTAATGCAAACATCAAATACTGTGTGGCATCCACCAGACCAACACATCTTTTTGTGATTAAATTTAATATCGCAGGCAGAGAGATAAGCATGTTGACCCTGCTGTAATCATCGTGTAAGCCTTGTTATCCCGAACGAATTCATTATGCAAAGGCATACAAATGAAATCTATAATTTATCCGATACACTCTTCTGTTTTAATACACACAACCTACAATCAGACTTTCCTGTGTCCCGTGCTGCCAAGGTTCAACTAGAAATCCACTTCTCATTCACTTGAATATTTCATAAGGACAATTCATTTCTACTGATAAAAATGCCTCTAATCCCAGCAATAAATTCAAATTTCACTCCCTCCAAATCTTGAAATCAGCCACAAGGACTATTATTACACAAAGTTCAGTCCAGTGTAGTAGACCGACCCCCTAAAATTCTAAATGAAATGAAAAGGAAAGGAAGAAACAAAAAAAAAAAAGAGAAAAAACAATCATGTGTCCTCGAAGGATATCACCTGGTTTCAGCAGCGGACAACAACGCAAATACAACGACGAGGACGAGGACGACCGACAACGACGACGACGGTTGGTTCGCTCCTTTTCACTTATCAGTTTCAGTGTGTCTTTCAATTTTATTTATTCATTTCCCCTGGTGACCATAAAATTCGATAGAAATTCTTGTCAGTGGAATTATCAGGAAATAATTTACTTCAAGTGATATAAATCACTGCGGTGGTATTGGTGGCGTCTGGGGGTCGGTTAGGTTAGGTAAATATGGTGTATCGCCCCCCATACTCTGTGACAACCTGGTTTTGTTTGTAACTGAGGGTTTTCTTTTCATATCATTCCCAAGAAAAGATACTTGAATCAGTTAAGATACATTGAGTGGGGGGACGGGCGGTAAGATGACTTCGCATCGGATTTGGCAGTGCGGTGTACCGTGTTAGTTTATTCTTTTAAAAGGGAGGAGCCGGAGGCTCAAGAGCGAGTAAATAATGCTCGGTAACGTATTGCGTATTGTAATTCTATGGAAAATATTTGAAAACGAATTCATGTGCTGATTTGACATTCAACTTTTGAATGTTTTGACATGCAAGTGCGTGGATTTAGTAACCATATAGTCGAGGGTAAAACAAATATGTGTGCGAGAGTTAAAAGCACTTCGAGGACGTTTCGATTGTACTAAGCCTATGGCAAGTGCTTTTACCTGAAAAAATAGGCCGGGGGTAAAACATCTTAAGAAATGAGACGCAGCTTTTGAATGGGTTTTCTCTTAATGGATTTGAAAAGGATTCGCGAATCATATTGGTATTTTGTTTGAAAACTGAATAAGCATAGTTATTATACGGGCGGGACTTAATGGTTTGTTGAATCATCGATAAAAGGCTTCTGATTAATGAGCCATTTTTGCTTAGCTCTTAAGGTTCTAGATTCGTCACTATTTTAAAGGGCAGATGATATACACGTGCATGTAGTTATCATAATTACACAAGTCACTTCTTCGTTCTAAAGGGTCTTTCAACAAGAGGTGTCATTTTAAATTCCGGGTCATTGCGATGACTTTGGGTAAGTGAAAACTAGAAGGTTATCAAATATGGATCGATACTTACTCGCACAATGTGTTGAAAAAATGGTGAAAATATGGCAGAAACATTCCGTAAAGTTTGTACTGCTTCTAGTTATCATCAAGAGCTTTCTTGCACAGCTTAGTTAATAAATTAGAGCGCCTCGGACAGGTTAGTGATGCGAAGACTCCAACTCGTGTTCGGCTCATTTTCATTTGTCTGGGTACTTAAATAAACAAAACTGTCATATCTGCGACTCCGATAACCCAAGATAAAGAATGGAACCATTTCTTCACAATGAGTGACAGTTTGGTGCGGTTTCTAGGCTGGCGGTGTGATTAAGCCATATTTCAAAATTGATGCTATTGGGTTACCGAACGAAGTTGACTGACTTTTTTTGACTGAAGTTGACGACGTTTATTTTCAGACGTTTTCTTTGGTCGATGCCACATGCCACACAGCTGGTGACAGACATTCTTGTCCTCAGAGTTTGAACTTTAGATTAATTAAAATAAAAATATCATCACTTTTCGTAAAAATGTTGCGTTGTCCTATTTATTTAAAATGCCACTTCTTGTTGGATGAAAATATAGTAGCTGACAAGTTGTTGCAAGTTCATCCACTATTTGGTTACCCGAGATATCCATATGATTACTCTGTTAGTTCTAGATACCTAATTTAGATAACGATTCTAGCTTTGACCTAAATAGATCAGCGTCTCTAATACACCAATTTTCCTTCAGATGATATTGGTTTCAAATATTCTTAGTTTTGCTTGGTCGTTATTTATTCTAAATGATTGGTTGACCCATAAGGATGAGCACACTTACTGGAGACATGATAAACTTACATATGATCAACAAAATTTTAGAAGATTCAGAGGAAGGGAATCCCTTAAATATGTGTTCTTCCCTACAGTATTGGCGGAGTTATTGTCAGAGTTAGTGTGCTGTGGTGGTAACTATGTGGAGCTTCTCGAATTATCCTTCAGTGACTACCATAAGAACGAAAAAAAGTAAATTGAAAAACTTAAGTGGCTGCCTTGTGAACAGGAAGCTAATGAGAGTAATATAAATTTAAGAATAGTAACCAAAAGAGCTACCCTAAGACTAAGACTTTAATAGTTTACATCAATTTGTCTCCATGTAATTCTAGAAATGTTTTGTAGTTGTTCTCGAGCTCTGATCTGGTAGAATTTCTATGGATAATTTGTCTGCAACTTGTTTCAACTGGTTGATGTCCTTTTATAAAAAGTAGATGATAATAGCTTCCAAGTCTGCCATAGGCTTATCCCCACTTCGCAAATTTGTCACCCTAGTCGTTAAGCCATTTGGCTACGATCTGGCACCCAACTAAGGTCCTCCTTACACTACTCTGTGAGATGCCATATTGTATTCTGAATAATTTCAGTTAAGGTTGATATAAGATCTCTTAGCTCTGCATCCAAAATGATAATGATCGTAGAGCTTTGCAGGCCGACACCCTGATGCTTTACGAAAAAAAGGCTAAACATTCAAACAATAACATCAAATGGGGTGTATAAGTTGTACAAGGTATAAAAGCCGGGTTATGAATCCACAGTTAGTTAACTCCCATTAGGTGAACCACCACCTATGCATTCCTTGTCCCTGATTTTTTATAACCAACGGCCAACAAACCATGATTCAACTCGGGTTCATAGTACACATCATGCGAATAGAAAGTGAAGGTTCAGAGAAATTCATCGATATCCATTGACATATGTAGGTCAATGTCTTAGTCTCGCAGGTATTACCTGTTAATATGGCACAAACCATGAAGGGCCATTTGTGTTGGTAAAAGGACAAAACTCAATTAATAAACCACAAACTGATCAATTTTAAATAAAAGTAACAGCGCCAAGTTGTCTCCAAACAAATTACTCCGGCAAAATGTCCTTCAACCCCTTGTTTCTGGTTGGAATGGTTTGAACCCACATCATGTTCATAATCGGTCTTACGATCCCAATAATTGTTTGACAATGAGTTTTTTTTTCCATGTCTCTTACCTTGGGTAGGATTGCTTTGACCGACTTGTAAGTAGGTTTCTTCACTCATTTGCTAGCCCTTTGCTCTCGCGGTTTCCCAGAACTATCAACAGTTTTGTCCTATTTGAACTCTTGCCCAGTAATATCAAAGAGTTATTTTATAGATGTCTACCGATTACTCCAAATCAGCAATCATTGCCCATTAGGCCATTAACTGCGTAAAGGTATGTCAACGTTCTCGTAATTGGAGTTGTAGGATTCCATTTTATTAAAACTTTGGATGCTCCTACAGTCAAAGCATATCACTACCAATCACCAAATAGCCTCTCTACAGTGACTACTATTTCTGACCCCAACTACATATGTAGTTTATATATTTATCTCTTTCCGATTTAAATTAAATTAAACGTAGCACTATGGACTAGGACACATGTTCTAGTCTAATCCAGTCTAATGTTTCAAGCGACAGTGTTATTTCTACACTCACTCATCATAAGATAAATTTTAATGAGTCTCCCGAAAATGAAATACAAATCCATTATAGGGATGATCCAACCAATTTAATACCATAATCACCCTTCGTTGTCCACATTCCCATGCATCGTCACAAGATCCCCTACCCATATCTCAATCCATCAGAAAATTCCATTGGGACTGCATATCTTCTGAAATGTACACCTTTAATCTATTTCAAGATTAAGGATACCTCATTGTTAGTTCATCCTTATGTCACATATGAACTACCTCCTCTAACTCATACAGTTCCATTGCTTTTCAAATAAAACCCATAGATACTCGAAACGTAAACCCACTACCAATCAAAAAGATATGATGACACATATCTTACAGTTTAATTTCCATCTAGCGCACCATCACAAATCATTGTAGATTGTTACCCTGTTTCCCAAGGCTAAGCCCCTATGGTCCTTTATTGTAACACAATATCCTAAATATAACCCATACACACACAGCACACTCAGCTGGACAATGTGGCCGATGGTACAATTGCATTTTTGAAATGCGGTGAAGCATCGCTGAAAACAGAGTGACATCCAGAAATATTACACTGCAGAAATAACAAACCATGTTCGTGGTTAATCCTGTTAGGTGCCATACAACCTGAGTCTTTCCTACTTGGTGAGTGCAGATAGAACAGGGAAAGAGACTAACCTGTGTGGTAGTCATGCAATAATTCAAAAACGAGGCTTTTGACCAAAATTTTGTAATACGACCATTTTAACATGAAGCAATTCACTCCGTAGGTAAGGATATCTATTTGTTTACTACACCCTGACAGAAGGGGTGGACAATTCCAAATATTTTCCGAGAGAAGGAGACGTTAAGCCCTAGAAAGGTATTATGAAGTTGAATGTCTCTACACTCCCTAATAATGGTCAGTGTAGTGGCAGAATTGGTCTGTTTTCGGTCAACTTTAGGGGTTTTTGAAAATTGGTTTCTACAGGCAGTATGCCCAAAACCATGAAGGGACATATGCAATCATATACGATCAGTTTGTGCGACAAGAAAGATGCAACGCGATCCAGTTGAGTGTACACACAAATTGGTATAGGCATTAAGCCAACATAAAGTGGGAATCCGTGGTGAGGGTAAGAGATTATTAGAACCCAAGGATATTTCAGACTATTTCTCTTAAATTTCCGTTTAAAGCATCACGTTCTGGCCTATATGAATACCATCTTAATACGATCTTGTAACTCCCACTGTACGCACACTGAAACATTAATTTTAATATTCATTCTACCCACTTAGTACAGTGCTGATGGTCCTGAGCTTAACTTGAATTTCTAAAATATTTTGTCCTACAATTAGCGCTCGACGCAGCAGATACAGATGGAACAAACCAGACGGCACGGCCAGACCACCTGAAACAACAAAGAGAGAGAGAGAGAGGGTGCGAACATCTACTACATAGTTATGTATGTATGTATATCGTTCATCCTCGTCCTCGAATGAACTTACACATGATGTGTATGTACGTGCGCCAGTGGAGTGTAATCATAAATTGCCAAAGGACTTGGTAAATATTTCAATAAATGCACTACAAATGGTGGCGCCTAGCGTGCAAACCCAAAGGGAGGAATATCTTCAGGTACAGAGCTGAGGTGTTCGACAGTACATATATATATACACATACAAACAAAGGCACGTATTCACAAATATTATCCCTTTTTGGGGGAAACCAGCAAGAGACTTACAAAAGCCGAATGGGGTGTTGGTGGTCTGAGTTGGGGTGGAGCTGGGCGCAAGAAATGATGGCCACTCGAATAGGGCTTAAAGTGTACACTGAATGCTGGAAGTTGATTTGTTATTATTTCACTTAACTTGTAGGATCATTATACTCAGAGAGTATACCACCTGAATGGGCTTTGTTCGTTCGTTGTCGTCCTTTTGTAACGTTAGTCCTTTCGCACAAGTGGCTGTACGTATTGTATATGGCACACTCCTACATACATATAGAGTCTTAAATCTTTTTGTAATGTGGTAATAATTTTAGGGTAATAAATAGTATTGTGTGGTGGAACGATTGTTTTCAGAACAGGCATAGCGAACGGCAGCTTGAGCTCTGAGCAAAGGATGTTTGTCTGTGCAAGGAGATAATGGATGGGCACCAATTTAGCGGGAGCATGATAACCCTAACGACCGCCAATAGGGTGGGTGCTTCTTGTCTATATGGCTTCTGAGAAATATAATAAACTAGAAAATTGTTTGATAATTTCCAAGTGGTTTAAGGATATATGAACGTTAGAAGATTGCACACAGAATAGTGTAATTGAATGCAATATTTTTTTTTTTTTTTAGGTATAAAACGTAAGACTTTTTGCAGGCTTGCTCTCTATTATACTCATATCAGAAAAAATAACGAGTCTGGTATTTTAAGGGTTTTTTTTAATGCCATTGCGCTATACCTATACTGGTGCTTTACAAAGCTTGGAAAGCTATCTTGTCTTCCTAAGTACATCCATTTTACTAACATCTATTGATTGTAAGTCTTTTTTGGTTTTCTTGTAGAAAATTCTGTAGACGTATGAATCCGCACTGATAGCCGGTTGTTCATGAAAAGTTCCTGATGTCGAAAGGCCAATTCCATTGACAGAGTCTCCTTTGTGTAAACGATGCTGAGGCAAATCCATCAGACTTAAGCAAAAAACGGAACTGCATAACACACATCATATAATTTTTTTTTCGAGATCCATGGAAACACTTTTCAGTATCATCGTTCTTGTCCTCTGTTGGTGTTTGGGGTAATGTGTATCAGACTGTTTTGCCAAGTCCTTAAATGTAAATTATAATAATAAATTCATCCTTCATTGCAGTCTTCACATCAGATACTATAAGACGGTTCAAGGAGTAAACATGAGCTAACTATAAAAACAAAGTAGTTAACACATTATGGACTCTCTCTGAACTCCTACCCTAACTTCCATGAATATCAAAAACAATGTGGGCATCCTCTTAATGCAGCAAGCATGAGTCTGTAGAGGCAGAATATCTGGCCTCCCAATTCATTTATATAAGTTAGCATAAGACAGAAAACAACTACTCCCAGTAGCTCCTATTCTTATTAATTATAGAATCAACTTTCTCCCTATCCCACAGTTTAGAACTAAAGATCTTAAACAATGCAGGTCTGCAATCTTTAATTATCACTTCAGGATACCTTGCGAATAACTACCACACCGCCCTGACTGAAGAAAGTAGATCGTACTGAATTGTGATACTGGCGATCATTACATAATCTGGCAGTGAAGCAACATCTACAAAAAAGGTGACTCCCTACTCACCATATCTAATTTATCTCTCATTGACTTGGTTCCTAATTGGCACATCCCAAAAGAACCGCCCGGTCTCATGTTATACACATCATATTTGACAGTGAAATCATGTATTACCCAATCTGTGTCAACAGGACGCACGAACGAACCCACTGAGCATTTACGCAGAGACTTTCAGGTATGAATTCAATCATTCCAGTTCAACTATAGATTTTTCTTATAAAATAAATGAACTTAGGTCTCGAATCAAGCCAACATGTGATCTGATACCTAAAATGTTAAAGAGAAACCTAAGGAAGGTATTTGATAAACGCTCCAATTCATGAAGTAAATATAAGATAGTTCTTATGACGCACAATTTTGCTATCAAAAAATTAAAAAGACTCACTTGGAGAACTATTGACGAAAGTACCAATGATCTCTCATCAGTCGTTAGATTTTAAAAAACCATTTCACAATGCTAGAACTGGTCTTCTAAATACCAGTTTTCAATTTTCAGTTTTACACTGATATACAGCATTCACACCTTCTATCCATGAATTTGTAAAATATCCTTAAAAGCTGCACTAGGTGCAAGCTTTGCTACGGCCCGCTGCACACAATAAACTCCCAGCAACCTAAGTTCCTGATTACACAAGTATCCCTGGTAATGAAGTTGCCAATGAACTAGCCAAATCTAGTGCCCAGTCTCTATTAATGGACAACTAGAACTTCGGCGCAGGATATAAGTCCACAATGATCTTCTGATCCACTTTGGTGAGCCATAAGTCTACAAACCCAATGTACATTTCAAGGCCACCCATAAATGCAAATGTTACTAGCTATAGGAGGAGAGTTCCACAGGACTTTACTCCAGTTTTATGAAACTTAGTCCAGATTCCAATGTGGCAAATATATGACAACACAAGAAGTCTCACGTTACTCTTCAGTATTCTGGATGTCCAAACCTTCCGAGAACATCCATCGCTCGGATTACTACCTAGTTTTGACCAAGGTACGTCTATGGATATCTAAGATGCCGCAAAAATGGAAAAATACGCAACAAACTGCCAGAATCTTTGCCGATCACGTATCCCTCAACCTCTGGAGCTTAAAGTGTTCAAGACCAGTGGCATCGTTGTCAAGAAGCCATCAGAAATGCCGTAACGGATATGCTAGGGTTCACCCGACCACCGCCACGAAATGAAGAATGCAAGTAAGCACATGCAGGGAAATTGCTCGCCTATGAATCGGCGCTGGACAGGAGGATGAGAGCGGCTCGGTAGCTCTACGAAAAAAAGAGGAAGGAAGAATATCGGCTTCTCCGGAGGAAAAAAAGATCATAAGAAGCACGCGATCAAGAAATTAGAGTGGCTCTACCCCAGGAACAATGTTTAAAAGTTTTACCAAAAGGTGAAAAGAACGTGTTAAAAGAAAAGAGACCTGTAGAGATGAGCAAGGAAACCTTGTAGTTGAGTCACGATCAATACTTAGGATATGGAAAACCCACTTCTGCAGATTGTTAAACGGCGACGGTCACTCAAATTCCGCTATCAGGCAGAAAGAACTAATCAACCAGGACTATGAAAACCAAGACGAGGAGAGCAATGTCCAAACTGAAGTCCAACAATGATGCTGGACCATACTGTTTACCAGCCGAGCCCTAAGGCAGCGGAAGATGACTTGGGGGAGAGTATGCACCAATTTATTTCCAAGATTTGGTCAGAAAAAAGTATGCCTCATGAATGGAACTTCAACATCGTTTGCTCGATCCACAAGATAGGAGACCGTCTAAACTGCGCAAA
Source organism: Xylota sylvarum (assembly GCA_905220385.1). Lineage (NCBI taxonomy): Eukaryota > Metazoa > Arthropoda > Insecta > Diptera > Syrphidae > Xylota > Xylota sylvarum. Next base: position 25,299,176 of record LR999958.1, read on the forward strand.
CTATAGGTGCACCGGCATACAAGGTGCATACATGACTTTGCCTACCTCGGCCCCGGTATAAACTCTGAGAACAACATTGCATTTGAAATCAAAAGAAGAGTTACATTTGCCAATCGCTGTTTCTTTTATCTAAGAAGGCAATTCAATAACAATGCCTTGTCAAGAAAGACTAAGAAAACTCTATGTAAGACCCTCATCATCCCAGTTCTGCTGTATGGTGCAGATGCTTGGACGTTAACGAAGGTGGATGAAGATATCTTTGGTCGTTATGAACTCTGAATTACGAGATTTGGAGAAGGAGATTTAACTACGAACTCTACGAGCTGTAAATCGACATCGACCTGGTCAGAAATGGACGCATCCGTCATGTACGTAAGATGGCTAGGACATTTAGAGCGAATAGGCATCAACACTCCGACCTGTAGGGTCTTCGAATCCAACCCGGAGGGACAATGCAGTAAAGGAATACCTCACGCTAGCCATCTCGCACAAGTGGAAGAGGACCTTAACCAACTTGGGGTGCGCCACTGGAGCTAGTTAGCCAAATATCACGCTAACTGAAGGGGTTTGTTGGTTGAGATCCAGGACCAACCCGTACAGTAGCGCCACCTAACTAAGTAAGTAGGAGCAAATCAATGTCCGCACTATCATAAACAAAAGTATTTCACGCAGGACACTTGAGATCCAATTGAAGGATCACTGGCGCTGTTGGTGGCAGGAAGTGAGAAAAGCGATGAATTGTGCTTTCCTCTAAGACACTCTTTCTTTGATCCAAACGGCTACAGCAATATTGGACTATGTACCAGTAATGTGCCCACAACTTTTTTTCGAGTAGACCAGTAAAAGGACTTTGATTTATGTGATTATGACGATCCTTACACTACCTGTCTGCTTAGTCTAATTCATAGTTTACTACCCTCTTTATCGGTATTCGCGTATATCTTTTATATATCTTACCGATCTAGTAGGTAAAAATTAGAAAGTATCTAAAAGCCTTGAATATTTCCAATTTTTCTCTTCGTAACCCCATTAAACAAAACTAGCATAGATATGTAAACTGTGCGCTATACTTATGTATTCCCTCTGCTCCCGAATTTCAAGCCTCGAGGTTTTAAAGTTAATGCCAAAAATTGTCTTTCCCCTCTCACTCAAAGCAATGAACCAAACTCTTGCTAAGCCAACATAACATTCTAGAATTGCGCATTTCAAAACGACTGTAAAATAACGATCCCTTAGAGCTTAAGATGAATTACTTTCAAAGTGTTAAGAATGCTTGACTTTGACATCTAACCCAAGGACTTCTGCAAAGACATCCTCCATAGAGAATTTACAAAATTACGAGTCGCACATACTCCTCGTTGCTTTAAATCACTTTGCATTTCCTCTTCCTTTTTCCCCCCCATTACAGCACTCGTCAGACAGGAAAAGTACTCCACTTTCCACTTCACACATCCCATTCCAAAATAATTTAGCGAATGCATCCTTTAACAAATGAAAAGTAACACTCATCGCAAATTCGCTTTCCCTTCAACCGAGCAGAAATCAAATTCTCTATCCGCACAGACCAAGCGGAAAATATACCACCATGGAAAAGCATAATAACACCGCCGCCAAAGTGTACACATAGTCCTTGATGCAGAAAAGTGCATCACCACATACGTCTTTCCCTCATTTGTGTTATAAGGGAGTACCTATGTAGCTGGGAGTAAAAAAAAAAATCCAATACAATTGGAAGACATTCATGAATTTGCAACATATTCCTAGCAACCAAACTGGCAGCATCCCCTTCTCAGAACCTCTTCTCCTACTAACAGAGGAAAGGATTCTTATGCTATGATGAATAACCAAGCAAAAGGTTTAAACTACACCCCAGCTCACAATGTTATAGAGCTCTCTTAGCTTCTTTAACACTCCTTTTGTCCTGAAGACAGCAGCAAAAAAAAAAAAAGGAAAAAAGGATAAAAAAATCCAAATTCAGTTGCAAAGTCATTGCTACTGTTGTTCGTGCATATTCCTTTTCTCCAAACTGCTCTGCATATCTCTGATGCCAGGACATGCAGATTAATCAACGAGAACGTTTTGGACTCATGCTGACGACGTTTTCAGGGCACTCCTTTTCGTTCGTTTCTACTTTTTGCTTGGATCGTCTCGCCGTCGTCGTCGTCGTCGTATGCAAGTGATGCGAGATAAAATGATATTTTTCACTTGTTATCCTGAAACAAGAACATCTCTGACACTGTTTATTTCATATCCTTTTGTATTCTAGAGAAATTGAAAAATTCCCCAACACACATCCACAGATAGACATAAAAGAAAATAAAAGATGCCAATTCGAAGATTCAGTTCAGTTTGCTTCGATGAGTTGAAAGGCAAAATATTTCTTGATATCCGTGTAGAAAGGATTACTGGGTTGTGTACTCATCAAAACTATTCTCTTATCCGTAAATTTGTTAGCCATCAGCATGTGCGTTAGCGTTAACGTTAACGTTATAGAGATAAATGCATTGTTCATCCTTTAAGTAAAATTTAATGGTCTATCCGATTTTTAATCCCTAATCCTGTATGTAGTATAAGCCTTTTCAAAAGGAAGCACATGTCCTCTTTTCTGGTGTCCAGTTGATGACCCCCGATTATCGGTCTTTTTACCCGCACTGGTTCTATTCAAATTTAACGAGTGCACACATACTCGCAATGTGAAGTGAGAAGTGGTTAACATTTTCGGTATTTCGCATATATCCTTAGAGTTTCCGGTTGTTCGGAGGGGTGGGCTGTTGAAAAAGTTGAAAATATGTAAATTTGGCTATGAACAGCACAAAGTTTTGTATGAATTGTTGATAACTGTCAGGAATACAAATGAGAGTGGTTGGGGACGATAGACAGAGGCTTTTTGGGAAAAGTTTCATTTCACCCCTTTTTTTCTACCCATCTAATGTTTTCATTTTTCGGTTTTCCTTTTGTGGAAATTGGAAAATATGCTCCCTGAAGAGTAATTAGATGGGACATAAAATAATGGGATTAGAATGGTTTGGATGACCTTGCGAAGCAGGGATGATACGATAAGGGATGAGATTGAGTGAATCAAACTTGGGGGGAGCAAATGAATAGTGGGTGAGGTGGATATAAACGAATTCTAGTGCCTGGAATAAAGAGATGCAAAAACACTCATTGTACTTATATGTATATAATATCGTATGCAAAGTGTTTCATTTGTTTCTTAAATTAACAACGATTAGCTTGTTTTTCTCTCTAATTTGACATCTACTCGTCATCAGTCGTTTTTTTACGAGTCCTTTGAAGAAATATTAAAATCATCAACCTACTTTTATATAAATACGTATATAACAGATTGGTGGGCCTCAATCTTAAGATAAAGTCGAGGACACACTCAAGGTGGGGTGTTTTTCATACTCCAATCAAATAAAAATAAAGTGCATTACTGGGTCCTACGTACTTGTACCTTTATGCTGGAAGCTTACATACATAGAAATTATTCAGGACTTAAGAAATTTAAGTAAAATAAATTCCATCCATTTTCTATAAGTTCTTCTTGGGCAGTTTTTGTGCGAATCTGCAGCGTTTATCCTCTTTATCGTTTAGATTCGGGGAAGCGGCTTAAGTCTACATTGACGTATTAGCAGGACGCTCTCGCGAATTTCTGGCAAACATCCTAGAGTAATACTAACATAAAAGAGGCTCTCGAACAAAAATTCCTGTTATAAGAGAAATATAACATGCACAACACGAATTGTTGTGAGAAGATAGACTTGACTGGACTGGATCCAGACGGACTTGTCGCGCTAAAGTAAAGGGTATTTTTTATAGAGACGGAGAACTTTAAATTTAAATAAAACATAGAAAAATGCTTTTTAATGTCCATATAATTGAATTCATTTGACAGATAATTTTATGCCATTAATGATTGAATACGATTTCGGGCATGCTGGCGCTGGCGCGTACATGGAGAACTACAGTATCAAACCACATTTATTTTATTCGTTCCAACAGCAGTAAATATTTTATGAATTGGTCTATAATGCAGTGCCATTTCGGCATCGGACTACTGAGAGGAACGTGCTAGATTCGAGGTTCGAATTTAAGATAATACTAAAGTTTTTTCATTGTCCGAACTTTCGCGCGACCGTCTGACTAACATCCGAGAGTGTAACCCTATCTCACAAAATCTCTTCAACACAGCTGATCCATAAAAATATATTGTTAATGACTTTCTATAAAAAAACTTCATTTAAAATTACAAGTCCATTTAATATTGATGTACTCCTACTGAATTTAAACAGAAATCAGAAAAGTCATTCAACACCACCACAATTGATATAACACCGGACGTATATACAAATCGCTGTTACCGCCAAAAAAATATAAAAAAAAAAAAAACACAGAAAAACTACAATTCATCTGGAACGGATCGTATGATCCTATCCTCCTTCCTATGCAGCCCTTATAAAGTGATCGTTGCCATATTGGAGTCTGTACTAAACAACGATGATACCTTCGAACGTTTTAAAATGGTTTTTAATGAAAACACCCAGAAAAAGTGGCGTGAATGTCTAACAATTTGGTCTTAACAAAATTTTTCGAATGAGGACAGCATCTGTTTTATAAACCGCTTATTCAAGACCTGATGAACGAAACCATATCTTTATGTCTTTTTTTTTTTTGATGCGCCAAAGGATGTGATAATATTTCAAAGATACTAATAACCCGGGCTATCAGCATGGACGATTTGTAAACCCAAATACTCGATGTCGAGAGTACGCCTACTTACTATTCTACACCCTGCACACTTTTACCACTCTCTCCGTAAAATGCTGTTGGGTATTACTTAGCGGGGCTGGTTAGTAACTAATGCTATGTATTCTGTTCTGCCGTTTCAGCTCTTCTTATTCGTTCGAGTCTTCTTAGCTCGTTCTGCAGGTTCATTATGAAAAAAAGGTATCCAACCAGTAACCAGTAGTCATCTCAGCTTATCATATAACTTACTAGAAGCTCCGGGATCGGTAGGTCCATTCTTACCACTGCGAAGCGTCTACAGTGGAACATTGCGTGCTACGCGTCTTCCTCTTTCTCTGCACATTCTGGACAAAAAGGCGAGCTATCATGTCCAAATATGTGCGGATATTTCCGAAAGCAACCGTGAAACCTCGATCTGTGGGTCGATCTGCCTTTTTTCATGCTATTCCACCTGGCTAATCAGAGTGCTACAGATGTTGCCCTTTCTTCTGCTTTTACTTTCTTCATGACGCTGGTCTCTTGACGGTTTGTGGTTCGCCTAAGGTAAACCCTTTGTATTTCGTTGGCGAGAATGTCGATAGGGACCATACCCGCTATAACACAGGCTGCTTCGTCTGAAATTGTCCCGAAACCGCATGTTGTTCTTATAGCGCAGAGCCTGTATGCAGATGAGAACTTTCTTTTCGTCTCTTTTGTTGTAAGAGCTACCGCCGAGACTAGAGCAGCGTATAGAAGTGTCCAAGTCCACCGATGTTTGACAGCATCCCGGAAAGCGCTGTTTGCATCTTTGAGGCCTTATATCTGCAGTACTCGATGTGGGTTTTAAAGTTAATGTGGCTAAAGTATTTTAAAGCCTCTTTGGACCTAATTGCTTGGCTCCCAACCCGGAAGTTTGCATATTTCACAGTCAGCTACTTTTAGGTCGGCAGCCTCTAGCCAATTTTTGATCCTGAAGATCGCTTCATCCGTGATGGACTCTAGCTCGTGGTTGTACTTAACTACGGTAACTACAGCGGTATCATCAGCAAAGCCGATCACCTTAACTCCTTGTGGCAGCGTTATTCGCAGAACTCCGCCATACATTATGATGTCAAATCCTGCTTGCAAATTAACTGGTTTTGCCTTCATTATTTCTTTATGTAACAAATAGTCCTTCAACTTTAATACACCCTATGGCATAGTGGACAGAAAACAAGAAAACCCAATTGTCCTGATGGCAATTCTACCAATATTTTTTCCTGTCAAATGGTCACACAAGTAATTTATCATATATAGGCGCACTCTCATAAGGACATGCAGTAAAAGTGAAATCGGAAGCCAATTAATAGACTCGAATACTTCACATTGATGCCTTCTCGTTTATCAGACCGACGACAGACAATCTGAAAGCGGAGCAATGCCACTCTCTGACAAAGACTACCGGGTGTCCCCACACAACCAAACATACATACATACATCCTGAGCCATTGTATAACTGAATGATGACATAAAATATGAATCGTCCGACAGAGAAAAGTATGAATTTCCTGAAAGAGGATATTAGCTCAAATTGGTGGTAGTTAAGGTGGTGGCGATGATGATAATGATGATGGCGGTGGAGTCGGTGGCGTTGGTGGCAATTTGTAATGTGACTCAATTCGTACGGGAGGATTAATTTGTGTATGTAACTTTTTGTTTTTTTGTTTTTCTCCCCCATTTCCATTGGTCCTGTCTATCTGTCTGTCTGTTTGTCACTCCCTTTTGTGTTGTGTGCCGGACTGTGTGAAGTTAATTAACGTCTGAAGTTTTTGTGTTCGTACAGGTTGGCAACGATGTCGTCGTTATCAACCATCCCCCGTTGTCATTTCCTTTTTGGGTGGCAAAATAAAGCTGCTGTAGTGTTAAGTAATTGAACACATTGTTCCACGAATTGATGAGTGGGCGATAAGAATCATAAGCACATGACTAATAATAATTGGGGATGTGCCCCGTTGGTGATGATTTATGTGAGGGATTAATAATTCGATGAGTTATCGGTATATGTTTCATAAGAGAATGAACAATGCTACCCGCCGTATTAGTTCAATTAACTGTGAATGTAACGTTTATCCGAGACACAAGTTTCTTGATTAAGATAAACGTGTGTTTGTATTAATTGGTCTACAAGATATCCGAGAAATGAGGAAAAAGGGTGGTGGTAATTAGTGCAATATTTGTAACAATTCAATAAAGAGTGGTGTTTGCCCTTTAAAAGTGGCAGAGAATGACAGTCTTATTAAGACGATCTTACATGAATAAAATCATGACTCTAATCTTTTGATCAGAAGGCTACGAATGAGTTTATCAACATATCACATATTAAGTAGAATATCCATTCCAGTGTTTTTCTGTGGTACGAAGTATTTAATACTTTTTCATGACTTGTTAGATACAATGTCATTTTTACTGTAATAAACTTGTCTGCAAGTTATTCTTTACACTAATGTATTGGAACTCATCTTCAAACTGTATTCAAAACTATGTTGGATTATTTCCTGAAAAAAGCTCAAAGTCAAGTGTATTTTTTTTTTCTGAAATAGAGAACTCAATGTTACTGCTTCCAGGTAAGTACTTTCACAGCAAAGATTTAAATTGCTTTTCCAAAAAATAAACCCAGTTTAGAAGGAAAGTGGGAAACAAAGTTAAAGTTCGATGGATTATGCTGAAAAACACAAATTAAAGTTACTTTAAGAACGATGTCTTACAATGTTAGACGTAAGTGTGGTCCGTAAGTGTTGTTGGTAAGGTTAGGTCAGGGGCTGATTGATGCATCAATTCAATGGAAATTGTTCTCCACTAAAGTTTTTTTTTTAACCAACCTGTGCTCTCAATGAAAGACATGAATTCTTCAAGTTATCTGTTACCAAATAAAATATAATGTTTTAATGATTTGAATAAATATATCCTGCACCAGTCAGTCAATGAGAAGCTAAGCTCTAGGTCTCATGCACCTCTCTCCACAAATATTTGGTTTATATTTTTTTTTTGAACTTCTTACTATATCAATATTTTTGACCAGAGGCCTGTGGTTTTAAAGATATTTTTGTCTGCCGTTTTCCTATTTTATTTGTGTTAGGTGTGGCATCGTGGTGCAGCATATATGTAGATACTAATAATATTTCTTGATATTTGATGAAAGGATTTTTGCCTTTACAGCTCCCAGTGCAACGAGATGCAAAGATCTGCAGGAAAGAGTCCATAAGACTTACAATCCTCTCCTCATATGGAAGAGGACAGCGGGAAAAAAGTGAGGCTTATGGTAGTCAGACCTATTCTTACATATGGGGCTCTTGACTACGGTACAAAAACAGTCTGCATTGTTATCACCGGCAAACGCACTACGCCCAAGACTGCACTCGAGGCATTTATGTATCTTTTACAACTGGATTTACAAATAAAATTACAAGCAGGTAAGAGTGCGCTTCGTCTCACTAACGCAGAGCTCTTCAAAATAAGCTATATGGTGCATAACTCTATTTTTAAAATATCAATCCCATCATTTCTAACAAAGAGGTTGAAAGTCTTGGTATACTCGACTTCGACACGCCTTACGAAGTAATGTACCCTGATAGGGAGGATTGCCAAAGGAAAACATTTTCGATCGAAAACTTTTTTTCAATTTATAAGGATGGTTTCAAAACTAGTTAGGCTATGGGGTCTCGCATATATACGAAAGATATATAGTAGATCCACATGTGGCTCTGAGACTTTCGGACACATGTAGTGTGTCCTAGGCAGAAGTACTCAAAGCTTTGAAACTACTTAAGATGGGAGCAATATCCACCAAGAATATCGCCATCTACATTGATAGTCAGACTGCGCTAAAGGCGTCAGAGTCCTATATAACTAAATCCGAACTAGAGAGGACTTGTCACACAATACTCAGTTTATTATGTTCGCAGTATCGTGTCAGATTATGTTGGGTTCTTTGACCCTGTGGTATAGAGGGTAACGAAAGTACCGACGTACTAGCTAAAAAAGTGGTGGAGCTCCTGAAAAATTAATGCATTAGTCCACCAAAGGCCATGGGTAAGAAAATTATTCTCGATAAAATCATCAATTTGGCCGACCTCAGATGGTCCATCTTAGAAGGGCACAGGATTTGTAAGGGCTACTGGTCTATGTTAAATCAGAAAAAATCTGGGGAATTTATAAAACTCAGCAGATTAATACTCTCTGGCCATTGCCTTCTGAGGAAGTATGCCATGAGAATAGATTTAACAAACACGGACCTATATATATACATACATAGATATTGTGATGACCTACAAGCATGCCATGAGATTTGGTTTAACAAACACGGACATACATATATACATAGATATTGTGATGACCTACATGTCGCCGAGGATATTACACATCTAAACTGGGAATGCCAAGCAATTGCTCTGAGTAGGCTAAAGCACTTTTTCAACAATTTGGAGGAAATTGATTCACTGAATAATATTGAGGACATATTTCATTTCCTGCGAGGACCCATGTGATTTGAAAAAAAATCGTTCCCGGTCACCCAATTTTGCGTCAATACAAAATATCAATTCCATCCTTGTAAGTACTAGCCTATCCACTGTCATCAATGAAGAAATTAAACAATTCACTGTATTTTCTTTGACCAATGGGTAGGGCAACTGTTCCAACGTATCCTATTTCATATTCTATTGCCTGGGATGCTGTAATTTGAGCCTTTCTCGGAATTCGTTCCTTAATCATTTTTAAGTTCCCTAATATTAGTCATGTTCTGACGTTTTTCTAAATTTGATATACACATACTCCTAGTTAAAGTTGGGCAATTGTATTCCTAGCTCTAGTGTATTTTTCTTTTGTAAACCCTTGCCCATATGGCTGACATTGCGACCTAAAAGATGTATTGTATCAGGAAGTGTATGATTAAACTAAGAGTCGTACTACCTCCCTTGTAAAGGATAGTACGTCCTTAGCAGCAGTATTTCAGTAGAACACATTTCTTTATGGAAAATACGCCTCCTTAATCAATGTAATGCTGGGTATTTACAGAGAATGTGCTCTAAAGATCCGTCATCTTTCGAGCAGAACCTACATTACGTTTCTGCGCAGAGTTTAGCTTGTTAAGCTGATACCGCAGGCCACAGTGATCTGTGAGAAAGCTCATCAGTTTTCTAATACTATCCTTGTGTAGATTAGGGATTTCCTTGTAGGAATAAGGCCTGATTAATTGCTTGGATTGTCTCAGCCAATCAGTTTGTATTCTCAATCGTTAATCTGCGCTGTGGCAGCAGCCCAGTTCACACCACAGTAGGGTTCAAGCCCTGAATAAATTTATCTGCAGATTCGTTGCTTGCAATTCCTGGATGAACAGGGACCCAACCGAGTTTATAATACCTTTACTAATGTTTATCCTAGCACACATCTTAATGGCACGGAGTTCAGCCTGAAAAACGGTAGACTTTGTTGTTTCCATCCCCATCTCCGATCCGTTTCTAAAATCCGGTGCCGGAACACCATAAAATCAGTCTGCACGGTCCAATATGTCTACCTCAGTTAACCTACCGAAATAGTACTCCCTGATGATGAACTTATAAAAATCTTTGAAATCCCTTTCATATCCGTTAATCGTATATCACCTTCATTAATTAAGCACCCAAGCAGTCCTTTTTATAGTTGATAAGAACTCAAGTAGTAGATTCTAAATTAGTGTACCATATTGATTGGAAGGAAACATGTTCGAATAACTTCCACCATCGGCACCAATGCTTGCTATTGTATAACATCATGATCCTGCTAATACACCCAACCCCCAACAATCAGTGCACTTACTTAATTTGAATCAACCCTTTACCCCACCCATATTGTCAAGCCACACTTCTTCATCCAAATATATAATAATTTCCCAACAATTTTCACTTTCACAATTCATCTCCCTCGAGGAGTATTGTCAAACGTAGAAGTTTCATGTCGTGTGCATCTATTTCCTTTTGAAAAGAATTTATTTATCCCCGAGCTTTGCCTTTGAACAATAGGTTACATCCAAATACGTGAGGCACCAACAACACGGCACACTACTGACTGGTAAGAATCGAACTAGTAGAATACTCCATTGTACACACAAAGACTATATTACATCTGTGCTATATCCTTAGAGATGAAAAAAAAAAAAAGAAGCGGGTGTTCCCCACCAATCCCTATCACCGAATTTTACAGAAGTGCAATGCAGCATCCAAGCTATTTCCATATTAAAGAATTCGTCTGCAGTTCTTCAGCTGGCGCTGGATTGCTTGCGAGGCAAGCCCCACCACTGTGCTGCCGAAAAGCGAAATCCTTTCTTCGATTACATTTCTTTTCGGAGGCTGCTCCTGCTGCTGTGCTACTTCCATGCTGTTATTCGGTGTTGTATTCCACTTTTTTCCGCTTTTTCTGTTGTATTCCCCTTGCTTTTTGTCTATTGAGCGAATTGACTGGTTGAGGATTCTTTGTAGTTTTCTGCTTAGGTTTGTGCTCTCAATTCTCTATATAGCCGGGCCATCTGCACTTACAAGTGTGGGTAGTGGCAGCAGCCCCATGTTGCCTTTGTGGTATGTTTTTTTTTTTTTTTTTCCAAGTGAAAGGAATTTATTTCCTTTTACGTATCTTAAACTTTACTTACATACATACATATATCTTGAGAGGCAATGGGGCATCCAAAAATTGTTCCTCATAGATGCAGTAAAGAAAAGGATTCTTTTTCTTAAATATATGGATTTTTTCTTTCTTTGTAGCTTTGTCTCTGCCAAGTTTGGGGAAGCAAGATGCTCTAACATGCGGCGCGGCGGAGGGATGTCGAGAGGCCTTTATTGGACGAAATGTAATTTTGTTGTACAACAGTGAGTGGCATAGGAAAGGAGTAGTTACTCCATTCCTAATGGCTGAACAGTGATTCAATTATATTTCGATTTGCATTGCACAAGACTATGACAGCTGTGCTCAGCTCATGTTCTTTTAAAATATCTCCATTGCATGAGGACGTGGCAGATGTAGTGACAGATAGATATGTTACTCCTTGAACTGTGAATAGAACCTCCAAACCTTCTATGATTGAACTCGTTAATAAATTGTAGGTACGTGGGGGCATAAACCGCTTTTCGTAATACCTTTTACCTGCACATTTTCAACCACAATACATCACTCTTGCCAAATATAGATTACTCCATTTTCTGATTCACTTTGCTCCAATTTTTCATATGTTACAAGTTATTAATTTAAAAGTCTCCGACCGCCACCAACCTAACCGCACAATAAATCCTCTTCAGTTTGAAAGCTTGTCATCGCTGTTGTTTTGCGTGGATGTTGTTATTTATTTATTTTTCATTTTACGTTGTTCGTTGGTTGTTTTTATGTTTTTTTTTTTTTTTTTGTTTTTTGGTAGGTGCCTTCCATTTAGCCAGAACGCGCACACTTTCAGGAATGAAGTCCCGTGAAAAATGGCACCGTTCGCTTCGACGCTCCAACAAATTGCTCAGCTCGCTTGACATCATCCATGCAATTGAGTGAGAAATTCAATCAATGAAGTTGTAAAATGTCACTGTCAACTTACGCTGTTTAAATTGATATAAAAAAAAATTTCCTCTTTCGAATATTGCTCGCATAAGCAGATTAACCTCAAGGGTGGCGAGAGTTTATTGGAAGGATGTGGTTTAATCGTTGACGAAAAATTTCGCGCATCACAATCGATGGATAAGGCAAGAGTTTAAGGCAACTGTGCAGTGTGAACAATTAAAAAGATTTAACTTACTTTCGATGACTTTATAAATAAATGCAATGGTATTTTCACTTAATGAAAGGTATTACGAGAATTACTTTGGTTTTATGTATTTCATCGAATTAAAAATGATTAGATGGTTCCACATAGTACCATAAGCTGCTACACGAGGTGAAATATTATGTACCTTGGAAAGGGTTTTCGAATGGTTAATATGAGAATTGGCATGTATCTGTAGATTTTCCATACACTAAACTCTATCTACCAATTTTTACTCCCGCCCTTACTAACCTATGTGGAAAGCTGATGGTGGCAGCCATCTGGTTTTGCGGCAGCAATGAATTAAGTAATTGGTAGGACTCGATTCACCTGCAAAAGGCTTTACACAGTAACCAGCGGGTCGCAACTCCTACATATCATATCATATTGTCAGCTTTCAGAATTCACATCGAGCTCAGTATCCAATACGCCAATGAAACGCAGTGGCCAATGACATCGAAGGGTCTAAAATACTAGAGAAGGTGACGTCATCAAGTATGACCTATCTCATCAGGAACATGCTATCAAATCAAAACCTTATATAAAATACTTAGGAGTACTGCTTTACTACGGGCTCAACTTCAGAAAAAAGGATAAGATGCAGAGGAAATGGATCTATAAATATTCGACTAAAAATTGAAGGAAAAACCTCAGCATGAAGAAGATGTCCTGCACGTCCCAGTATATTAAAGAGTCCCGTAAAAAGTTGAAGATCCGAAAATCTCACGAAAGTGTAAAACAATTGGTTGCTATTAACTTTTAGCGCAAGATCTTCAAAATAGTGGAAGAAACCTAATCCAATCCAAAATATCCATCATCTTATAAAGGACCCTGAAACACAGAGAATTATTGAGCAAAAAGAAAGCAAAGATATTTCGTAGATATTTCGTCACATTTCTGTCATATTATCGTGTAAGCTCGACAGTCTCCCTGCTATTTAAGTAGTCAGCTCTACTTTGTCTTGCTCCAGTTTTCAACCAGTGACGTACTCATTTTTATCACATTAATTTAAGTTAAGAAAATTCCATTATATAATTAAATACAGAGTATATGTCTGTTAGTATATACACTACACCTGTCAGAACTATTCAAGTATTGAGGTGATGTTTTTCAAGGATAGCCAAAAGTGTAGTCAACCACTCTGATTTAAGTTCTACATACCTCATCTTATATCCTGTACAAAATTTCGAAGCATATCCCTGTTCAATGTCACATACAAAATCCTGTCACAAGTACTACCGGAAAGACTTCAATAGCTTGACATCACTACATACGAGTAAGGCTTCTAGTGCAAGAAAATGAAAAGATCAACGAATTTCAAGTAAAAATCTAGCATCTTTCCATCGACTTCAAGGCTGCTAATCCCAAATTTAATCATTCGCAGTTTGAAACATACAGAAAAGCTACAATCCATCTGGAACGGATCGTATGATTCCATATCCTCCTTCTTATGCTTACTTCCTTACTTACTCAACGGGCTCCCGACCCGTGAAGAGTCTCTGCCTGAGACACGGCAACCTTCCACTCTCTTCGATCCCGGGCACGTTACTTCCAGTTATCTAAACCAAGCGCCCTGGCATCCGCGATAGCTTGGTCCTTAAAACGGAGGTTCGGTCTTCCTTGCCGTCTCGAACTTGGGGCTGTGATTCGAAGATCCTCTTTGCTGGAGCATTATTGTCCATTTGGTCTATGTGTCGGAGCCAGTGTAGTCGACGTGTTTTAGCTTTTTGGACTACATCCACATCTTGGTACAGCTCATAGAGTTCGCGGTTGTATCTTCTCCTCCATTCGCCCTCCTCGCATACGGGACCGAATATTCGACGAAGAATTTTTCTTTCGAAAGTCTTTAATATATGCTCTGCTTTCCTGCTTATCGTCCAACACTCGGCTCCATACAGCAGAACTGGCAGGATCAAAGTTTTGTAGAGCATACATTTCGTCTTCCGAGTTAGGAGTTTTGACCCCATTTGTGTCGCCAAACCGAAGTAGCAGCGGTTTTCTAGGGTAAGGCTTCGTCGAATCTCCACTAAGGTATCATTCGTGGAGTTGATATGTATTTACTCCGAGGTAGGTAAACCTCGAAGAGGTTAAGGAGTTACTGTTGCCAATAATTGCATTTAGTCCAAGGCGGTGGACAGATGCTTCTTTGTTTGTTGACAACATGTACTTGGTTTTGTCCTCATTCACTTCAAGGCCAACTCATTTCGCCTGTTCTTCAATTGCCGTAAAAGCCTCTAACACGGCGCTCTGGGAGCGACCGATGATGTCGATGTCGTCTGCGTATCCCAGCAGCTGAACAGATTTGTTAAAGATAGTGCCTTCCGTATTTACACCTGCCCTGCGCACTATCTGTTCCAGCACAAGATTGAAGAAGTCACAAAATAGCCCATCTCCTTGCCGAAATCCGGTGCATGTTTGGAATAGCACGGAGGAACTATTTCCGAATTGCACGTTGCACCGCGTGTTTTCCAGCGTCACGCGGCACAGCTGGATCAGTTTAGCTCAAAATTTAGACCCCATAAAGCTGTGACATACGGATGGATATGGCTCAATCGCTACTGATATTGATCACGAACACATTTATATACTTCATAGGCTCTATCTCGATTATTCCTCTATGTTACAGACTCTATCTCAAACTTAATATACCCTTAGGATTGGGTATAAACAAATTAGAAATCAGTTCTGTATCTGTATCTTATTTGTTTCGAAACCATTGTTTGCCATTGTTTACCATTTCATAGTCGCATTATCGAGAAAAAAAAGCTAAAAAGTGCTTACGAGTACAATTACCTTGCAGGGATTTCAGGCATGTAGTAGTATTAACTCTAGATCTACATTAGAACGTAACAACAGTGTTTTTTCTTATCTGACATACATCCTTTCCATATCATTGCAGATCCATTCACCATCAGATTCTTATGATTTTTTTTTTTTTACGTTTGAATTGTAGTTTGCCTGGAGATGCATTTAAAATTCATCAAAAACAGATGAAGTGGGGTTCGAAATAGAAAATGCGTTTCGAGAAACTTCAGAACATGATTTACACACTCCTAACTGGTACATGTTCAGTTAACTGGATTTCGATGAACTTTGGATTATGGTTCAAATTGTTTGTGCGGAAGTTTTCATCTCGAAATCGATGAAATCCTGTGCTCCAACAATTTTTTTTAAGTTCATCTCCTTACACTTTATACTACCTTACTACATATTGTATTGTTAGTCCAATTTAAGGGTTTTTTTCATTATTCTCTTTGTAAAGAATATTTAGATGAAGGAAGGTCCAGTTTAATTTAATAGATGCAAAGGCTTTGAAACAGTGTTATTGACTTGCGATGTACGATGTAACAGTAGTGCATGAATACTAAGAAATGGAGAGGTCTTTGGCATACATACAAAATATATATTTGCTCTGTTAAACTTTCGCTTGTCAATTCCAGTTGGATGCATTATTTTGCAACATCTTGTTCATTGCTGCTTCGATTATACTAGCTTCTATTTTGCTGATATTACAAATAAGATTTTTGGGATTGATTCAGGTGCAGATGCCTTCCATTCCTCTAGGAAGAAAAATATTTTCCAACCATGGATAGAGAGGAAAAGATAGTTTGCTAGAGATTGACATTGAATGGGAGAGTTGAATCATGTTGTTTTGACTGTCGAATATAAAAAAACTAAACGGTGAGGAATACCAATACCGGCATATACCTTGATGAGCCGGCAAAAATGACAACTGTGAAGTTTCTTTATGTCTAAGCTTTTAAAAAGTTACTTTCTTCCTATGATCATACATATGATTGTATTTTGGATTCGCTACAGGGGAAATGGATATGATGTCGACTTTAAGTGGTACCATCATGCCCAAAATGATGTTCAGGAATGTTTTCACGATAGGGATTTCGTCTGCAGTGGATAAAGAAGTGATGTGGTAAAAAATTTAATTTACACCTTAAGCTCGAAGATAGACTGCAGGGTCTGTGTGGGAATTATTAGTAAAACGTGATAATTGTCAGGTAGTAAGACATTCCCACATTAATTTTAAATCATCAGTCATCTCAGCCATCTTCTGAGCTGGTAGAATAGTGTAAATAGGAACTCGACTGTTGCGTAGGTCATGGCGGAAAATGGATACGACTAGGCTAATCAGCTGGCAAGCCTGGTACTTGCTCTGGTCGATTCCTCTCCAGATGTAGTCTGTATTCCGTTAACAGCTGTGATGGGAAAACAAAATCCATGAGTACGAACTGTAATAATAATGCCAAATGTAAAGGAATAGTACGGATTTATTCATTGTATATGTCCAAGAGGAGGGTTTTTCAATAAGAACATAACGATTTTGTATTTAAATAGAACACAGAGTAGTGGAGATATCGGACTGAAATTAGCTCCAAGTATAGCACACATGTTTAACTTTAGTATGGAACTTAATCTCGTTCATATGACTACCACGAGCACGTTTGCAGCGATCGATTCTTTGAAACCAATTTTCCATTTCTCTTCGACACATATCGGCCGGAAAGTTAACAATTTCGCATTGGATATTGTTCCTGAGCTCCTATTAAGTTGTTGGCTTATTGGCATAAACCAACGATTTACCGTAAACTCCATAAAAAACGATTCAACAGCGTTAAATCGCATGAGCGAGGTGGTCATTCGACCGAAACATTTCTTAAGATTACACAATTACCGAACTTCCCTTCAATAGATCCATTGTTTAACCACCTGTAGGACATGTGGCACCATCCTGTTGAAACCACATATCACTGATGTCAGGTCCATTTGATTCCGGCTAGAAATATTCTTATAGCCAACTCCAATATGATCCAATCACACCTCCTCCGGCATGAAATCCACACGACATGGTCACTTCTTGTGGATACAATGTAGTCTCTTGAAGCACATGTGGGTTTGTTGCTGTCCAATAATGCATATTTTGTTCATTGCAAAACCATAACCCAAAAATGTGCCTCGAAAATAAGTAGCTCACAGGAAACGTATATTCTGTACTATCTCTTTCTGGGCTTGTATGCTCTATACTTGTTTGGTTTATTCTAAATGAATCACTGGACACTGTGACAGTTAAGCTATGCTTTGTAGAGGGGGTGTCTAAAAGAGTCAGGAGGAATAAGGTAGACGAAGAAAAGCAAGGATTGGTCCAACATATTTGTTACTGGTACACCTTATACGAAAAACCTTTAGAGAAACAAAGAAATCCAAAAAATTTATTATTCCCTTAAACTAGGAACGGCAACTTTTAGTTATCTTTAAATTCTACGTCTATGGATACTATTATTGTTTTTAAGCAACCCCCGAAAAGATGCTTAACATTGAAAGTTGTAGCACTCCTACAATACCGTTTCTATAGAAGTACCCTGAGGAAGAAATTTCCAGTTAAGTATCAGTCACAAACTAAGAAAATTAATCGTTGTGAGTAAGTGTTTCTGAAGCGAAAATTTCTAATATATTCCAAAAAAGAACATGGACACAGAATGAAAATACAGGCATTTGACCATTTAACGCATTCTCCTTAAAGGAATTAAAAAAGTTAAACGACCAAAATAGAGTCTGGATTGATAATGAGGGCACACAGCTTATTGAAAGATTTTGCAAAAATAATTTATATCTAAACCCACCATCTATTCAGGTCACAGAATAATAATAGTATGAAATGAACTAAATAAGTCTGCCAAGCTGCTCGAAGGCCTTTGAAACGAGTCGGCCAATAGCTATAGTAAAAGTTAAGCATCAAACAAACCTCTGCTGCAAACGTCACGCAAGTATAGCTAATCGACTCAAAGCCTCAAGCTGGGATAAGTAAATACGTACCCATACCCACAATTGTTTCATTCAAATTATGTTTTTATTACTTGGCTCTACAAGAGTAACAGGAGTAAAAATCTTTATTTGAAATATTCATTCAAAGATTTAACTCCCAAAGTTAGTCATAGGAACACAGATTGATTTTGAGTAGGTACTAAATATAAAGCTCACTTTACCACCAATTCACAATTTGAAATTTAAATTGGGTTCTTAAATAATAAGTACCTAATTATATAATTATGGTGTAGTACAAAAAAAACCAAACTATTCAACACCATATCATCAACACGAACACGAATATGTTCGAACTATAATTATTCCAATCAACCCTAACCTTGTACACCCGCAACATTCATAAGCCTCAGGCGAACTGCATATCCAGAATTTTTAATGAAAATCCATCACCTTTCTCAATATTTACTCACGACACTCTACAGTCGCATAGAACTTAGGTTCCACACGATAAAAATCATTCCTATGTCAATACGTTCCACACGAAGGACGCATGACCAAGCTTTACCCCATTTACTCCCATAGTCTCAAAATTCTCACAACTCTATACGAAATAAACAGTATTAGATTCTCTTAAAAGTTAGTATAGCCCAGGGGAAGTACAGAACCTGGTAAACCACTGAAGTACGCGTAGGTTAGGGTAATTAATTTTTGACTAAGAGCGTTTGCACTGAGTGGGTGGCTAAGTGGCGGATGAGTGAGTTCGTAGAACTTGCCTTTTGGGAGCAAGAGTGTGTGTATACAAACCGTGTTGGCAATGAGAATAGGATTTTGACATTTTCAACAGGTTAATAACATATTTAGGTTCTTTGGGACATTTCTGTTTTATTTCTTCCGTATTGAAGCGTATATCATATGAAATTCATTGAAAATTTCTTTTGAACTATAGGTCCAATATGAAGTCCAAACATTAAAAGTTCAAAAAGATTTTTGGATTAATTGTTTATTTTAAGGTCACTTGTGTGAGGGACCATAGTTTTTCAACTTGGATCTGGAGTGAAATTATTTTATTATTTATTTGACATTTCAAATCTCATGTGTAGGGGACCCAAAGGTTTTGGGATGGCATTCATATGGGTTGTTATTTGCACAATTGTTCAAGAGCTTAAGTGCCAACATTGATGGTTAATTGATGAGAATAGAAAGAATGAACATTTCTCGTTTTTTGACTGAACTTTTCAATATTTCGGATGGAATTATTTATTTAATTCACAAGATTGTATCAGGTGTATTGATTGAACGTTTCTTATTGAATAAAGGTCGAAAACGTGTTCTTTGATACCCTCTCATGTTTTCTGAGGATCAGGATATAATATTCAAGATGTACCTACACTAAGTATTGAATGTATAGATAGTTTACCGATTCCGAAAAGAAATGTCAACTAAATCGTTAAAGGTGTTTGCTTCCAATGAATCTGGCGTCAACTATGCGTGGAAAGATCTCTAAACCTTCAGATGTGCAATGCTGCTTTTGGATTAATTCTTTCCGTCTATAAATTTGGAACATCTTGTGAGCTTCAAATAACAAAATTTATCTAGTAACTTGAATGCCTGCACTATACCTAACCTGTGATGTCTAACTTTGCTTATTGCCGAAGATTCACAAATAAACGTTTCTTACATTTTTATAGCAACGTCAGTCTGTATGAGTCTTTAAAGTAAAATACGTGCGATATGTCTGGGGCAGAGTTATATACAGGTGGATCCAAGACACTGTAGTGTATTTCCTGCAGAAGTCACAAGGCCGAGAAATCGCGACCAGATCTTATTAACTCAGTAGAGTGCAGCGCCATTTTTTTCTATATAGAGAGTCAGGCAGGAATAAAAGACTTGCAATTGGCAATAATACGATCCAAGTTCGTAAAGTAATGCCGCGGATCTCTTAACGAGATTGATGTCAGATGCGATACATCCGCGTGCTGGATTATTCAGGCAATTGCAGAGCAGACAAGCTAGCTGAAGACGGTGCAGAGTGTAATCTTCCTGACAATAGGCATGAACCCTAAACACAATTTAAATCGATAAAGGTATAATTAGATACCACAGCCATTAGAGTGATAGGCATGGGTGGAATAATATCAGAAATGGTCTTTATTCTTAACAAATCCGGCTAGAACTGGATTGTAAGAAAACCAGAAAACATATATCCACTAAAAAACAAATCTGAAAAAGATAGTTGGAAAGATGCCAGAAGGCTTGATAGCCCCTTGAACCATTTCTGCTGTAGAAATGAAGAGGAGAAATAATTCATGCCAAACCTTCTGTGAAGCTGTCCGGTCCTATCGGCTTTGAGAAAGAAAACTGTTGAGCAAGTCTATGTTTGAAGTAGGTACAGAGTTGTGTCTTAATGTTCAGTCTGTTTACTCTGTTAAGGACTAGATTTAGGCACATTTTGAAATTACTGTTTTAATTCGAATTCGTCTGTCATTTCACCACTTTCTCAGTCCACCACCGAACATTTATAATGAAATCTTTGTTTCTCTCCTCTGTTTGGTGTACTTAGCCTAGTAAGGGCCAGTGAACTACAGTTCTCCAAGTTACATTCCTAGTCTCTTCTATTTCTGTACAGGTTCTGCACATCCTAAACATACAAATGTAGATTCCTGAGGTAAGGAAACCTGAAAATATATGAATCCTGATCTTACTGAAAGCATAAAGATTCTGAGTCTTCTTTAATTAAGTGCTCTTACGTCTCTTAGTTTTGCGAGTTGTTTGAAGAATTTCTCTCTCCTGGCTTCTTTTTCTTTTCGTACATCCACCGGGATGAATCCATTCTATAGAAAAGTTTTGGTTTTATGAATGGTGTTGTTGTCTCCCTTTACGCCACGCTTCAACTATTTCCTGTTGAGGTACATCCCTATTGTACTCTATTATTGCTACAATTCCTTCTTTGAATACGTAGTAATGATTTGTTGTCCTTCGTGAATGATGGATGTATCTATGCAACCCCCTTTGGAACCAGAAATGTGAGTATTCTCTTTTAAGCTCCAAGCCTGCTCTAGTAAACTCTGTCCAACCACCATTTCCGTTTTTTATAAGAGATAAGTGTGAATGGAATCGTGCCCCCCTTGTTGGATTCCTTGATAGTTTCAATAGATTGACAGTATTTTATCTAGGATATTGCCTTAACCGTATTGATGGAATGTTTGAAAATTTTCTGGCATTTTTTCCTTATGTATGACTATGTATGTATGTCTGCTAGAACTTGTATCTATAGCAGTTACTGAAAATTACTCTACCCAAATTCCAATTGTATAACTCTTCCGAGCAAGAGAGTTAACACCCATGACGTATTAAAGACCTTATCTTTAGTATTCAGTTGGACAGTATATTAAATTTAAAGTTGGGTATTATGCACACTGTTGCACTGTTGCTTGATCTATTTTTTTGCAGTCATTTCTCTTGGGGTTCCTAAAGGGCGTAGAAACCTACCCTGTACAGAGACCAGATACTCTCTGAGGATGACTTCAGATTACAGTTCTTCCCACCCTCTCAAATGTGTCAACATATATCAAAGTCAGCAACTCAGATGTCATGAAAAATCAAATAAGTACTGATTTGCATGGTTTAAGGAGCCTACAAGTTCTCATTAAGAAAAAATTGGCACTAAACTGATTAAATGATGAACAATCAGTTGCAGTCAATTCTGCGTCAATTCTACCATATAGCTCTTTGGAACCCCAGATACTCGGAATTATTATTTCCAAGACAAGTATAATAACAACCCAAATCGAGTCTCAATTTCCCTCGAAGTTTGTTATTGTTAAACGTTGTCACTTATATTTCCGAAATATCTTCACAATCTGAAATATTACACCTGCTATTACCAAGAATAACTTTTATTCATACGAGAATAAAATAAAACCCTTCAATACCGCATTCAAGCATCACGTTTCTAATTCAATTTGGGCCACATCACCCTTCCGACCTTGACACAATACACAAAAAAAAAAATCTGGCACACTAACAAATTCGGTGACTTCCTCTCCGGTATGACTTGAAACAACACACCCCTTCAACCAAAAGTTGCAACAAGGATACTCTTACCAGAGTCAATTTGTTTTGGGAAAAAAGCCACTCAATTTTGAGTGACTTTCTCCGATCATTGAACCCAAAACTCTCTGCGAAAGCTTTTGAACTTTCTCTTAAATTATATTCTCACAGTTAGACATCATCATCATTACGTATCCTTGTCTCTGCAACTGTCCAAGAAGGCACAAAAGCTATTCCCCCACGAAAAGGACTCTGTTAAATAGTACGAATTTTTCGAATTTCACTAGTCTCACATTGAATGCACATCGTAGTGGTACACAGTCTGTGTCAACGGTAATTTTTTTTTTGTTTAATACGGTTCTAACAAGAAACAAGGATTACCATACACAGAAAGAAAAAAAAAAAAGCCAACGAAGAAAAATTAAGGATTTTCTCTCAACGATACGGTTTGTCTTGTGTGTTACGGGTCGGGTTTAGTTCGTTACGTTTCGGGATAGATTTTCATCGGAACTTCGGTCGTTCGGGCGATTTGTTTTCTGTTTTCCCTTTGAATACGGAAAGGGGTATATGTACACTTCTTGTTACGTATTCCGTATTTAAAATTGTTTGCCATTCGGTGTCTCTCGGTGAAAAAGGAAAAAATTTTCGATTGCAATCCGTTTGCAGTGAGATTCGTAATTTGTATTCCCGTGAGTTGGTGAAGGTGTTGTGTTTGAAAAATGTAATTTGTCGCTAATGACATTGAGATAGAGATACCTATCAATCGGAGTGTAGAAATAATTTAAAAAAATAATTGGAAAAGTTTTATATTTTTGCTGAGACCATCCAACTCCCCCGGGCGAGCCAGCGAAAAAATAAAAAAAATAAAAAAGTGAATCTAAAAGGAAACAAAATTTTTTATGTGTTGTTTTTGTTATTCACTATCGAAGAATCTTTTGTGGATACCTACCTGCTGAGGCGGAAGAATATTACCAGATTTTCCCTTCAACGTCCAGCAGCTGTCGATTAATCCAGGGATCAATCCGAGGAGGGATACAAATTTAGGTATACAAATCGGAGAAACAAATAAAACAATTTTCTGCAAAAGATTTGTGTGAATAATTTATTGAGTAATCATTAATCGGACTTCTGAGATTGTGTGTTGTGGCACTCCTTGTGTAACTTGCCTTCTGTTATCTCTTCTTTGGTTTGGTTTTGGGTGGGCGTTGGTAGGGGGAGGATGAATAACGTTTTTGGGATCCTTTGCACGAAGGGTTGTCGAATATCCTCTGTTCTCTCTCTCATCCTTAGCTCTACTTATTTATACATACTATGTGTATATACTATGTATACGGTTGGGCTATTGTTATTCGGAAACAAGCTCTTATCCTTGAGTTTACACGCTACCTACCACTTTTGAATTTGGCAATTTTTCACTAAGAGTGAGGGTGGGGGTGGGTTTCGTTTGTTTTTGGTGGTGGTCAGCAGCCGCGCTAATTGTGTGATTGCGTTTTTACGTTGAGTGCTGTATCGGTTTCTGTTATTTTTTTTTACTCCTTTTGTGACCTGAATTTCGTGCCACAGTAAATTTGTAGATATTTTCAGTTAATAAATTTATTTATTGTGTTCTGGGAGCGCGATTGTTAATGTGGTAATAAATTTCCTCGCGGAATGGGTATGTGTGGAATGTGTGACACTAAAATATGGAAAGGAATTTTCTATTACATTTTGTTTTTTGTATGTATGTATGTAGTTGAGCATTTTTGGCCCAATTTGTAGCCTGACTAATTATACGTGAAATTGTTGGTGGCGTCGGCAACGGATATATGGGGTTCGTGTTGGTAATGTTTTTCAATTTCTAATTTTGAGCATTGCTACGTGTATGTAGGTATAGTTGATCTGCGATGGTTAATTGGGTAATTACTTTAATTGAATTATTTTTTAAATGTTCATCGCAATTGAGTATGAAGCCTACTGCCATTACCGTGCCTACCATCTTTTTTATACTTTTTGATCAGTAGTGATTTTGTTCCTAAGAACTACCCGTTGATTGATTAATTCTATTGTGCCGTCAATTTAACGTCAAATACAAGTTTATTATCTCCCATCAGATTACCTGTTGCGCAGAGAACTATATCAGATATTATGACTAAGTACCTTCACAGTATGATTGACATTGAATGAATAGACATTGTATACACGTATAGTTAGGGAGTAAGTTTCAGTGGAGATTGTTACTGATCCTTACTGAGTTGGAAATTTAAAACCGTAGTTCCAGCAAGAAAAGTTATTTTTCCATCGCAATTAATTTCCCTCCGTAGTTTGTTTGAAAAATATTCTCTCAAATCTTTGTAAGTTTACAGATAGTTAATGGGCCAAAGTTTGTACCTCACATCTCAAGCAAATTGTGGCAGTTAACCGGAAAGTTTTACCGAAGTTAAGTATAAAAAAGTAGACGACTTATGCGGCATAAGTTATGCCTGAATTCAGCAAAGTCTTAACGTAATACTGAAGCTTAAGGTTTTTTTTTTTTCAAAAAAACTTTTTATGAACGCGTTGCAAGGTTTGAAGAATTTTATGTCAAAGGGTTGCTTAATGATTTTAAAAAATGTAATTGTTACAGCAGTTTTTTTTTTGTAGTGGATGGCCAGAGGGTTCTACTTTCAGAACTTTACTTGTTTTTTTCTGGAGTCTTAAAGTATATTCATATATGAACTATGTATATTTAGTCCTATTCTATGTTCCAATTTAATTTAGTAGGATAAAATAGAAATGTAATTATTTTAGACGAGTGATATCCAAATAGGTTTTGGCAAAATCTAAGATCCTAATTACTATCAATACATCACTTGAATGCAACTTCGGTGTAAAACGAGGAGTCTGGTGAAGTATTTAAATGTCTGTCCTTCAGATGGTGTTGATCTTTTCCTTAACCTAGATATATTAGATATACAATATTGGAAGCCCTTACGTATGTGAGTAGTAGCAGTATTTGCAGAATTCAGTCATTAAGGGCACATAGTGTTATTTACTTTGTGACAATTGCCGTCTACAACAAATAATGCTATAGGTTTTTCAATAAAAAAAAGTTGAATTCTAAATTAGAAGTGGCAACTGCGAAAAAAAAAAAATCCGTGAAGGACACCACTTGACTATTGGCTACGTCAGCGTTATTATATCCCTGAACTGGTAAATCTTGTCTGTCTTATTTTCTCTTCAACTTTGTTTATCAAAATTTAAATAAGCCTCATGTATCTACTGGAGTCGTTGGCAAAGCCTAGTCGTCATTAGGAAAATGCTACTCGAAATTACCGTCTCAAAAACTAGCTTGAAAATTTTTTGGACCATATCATTGGAAATGGATTGATAATCAAACATAAGAGTTGAAGTTTTTAATTCGTGGAAATTATGGGCTCAACTTGGATGTAGATCACTCTTGATCTCAATGATCTCAAAAAAAAAAAAAAAACTTCTCATGGTTGTATCAGTAGGTCCTATTACCATGTTATGTTTGGCAGACCAGTGAAAAGTATTTGATTCTGTGGAAAGCGCACAGTTATTACCAGAAAATGATTTGACTGTTTAAAGTATATAGTATGTATTTATATGCATGTACCTACTTCATTTGACTGATGAAGTTTTGTTTGTAGACACGGCAAGATGCAACTATTTATAAGTTTCCTTCTTCCATGGGTTAGCGTAGTCTTTGAAATAATTGACAAATAAAATTTCTGATCGAGTAACGAAAGATTAGCTTATAAGTGCCAGCTATAACACAAATTAAACATTATAAACTAATTTGATGATTTTTATTATCGAATTCAGGTACATAATTGTGACATCCTTGCATAAATTCGACTTAAGAGTGGTTTGTTTGTTTGACAATTTATTCAAGCCATTAAGGAATCTCCAAGGACTGTCTTTATGGATTTGACTGAAACCTGGGAATTTACATGTTCGATAGTTCGTATTTAGCATTCATGTCGCCTGTAGGCTTCTACTAGGTCTCTTAAACTTAAGTGCAATGCAAGTGTTAGGTGTAGTCTGCTGAGTGCAAGACGATTGTTTTTTGGTATACCTACTGCGGCTCATTGCTGTCAGATGTTGATCTGATTGTTGTAGTTCTGAACCTATGCTAGCTCATTGACACTATCGTTCTCACACAGTGTAGTATATTTAAGAAACAATTTTGTAAAATAAATTTAAAGCAAAATCCAGAGAAAATACTTTTTAAAATCGTTTTAAAGTTCACATGCAAATCATTGGAAGAGTGCTAACAATAGGCTCTTTTCCCCTACATATGTTTAGTTAAGGTAAAAAAAAATTATGCAAAGGAAATACCGATTGCTTGAAAGGTAGGTTGACAATTTCAGGTTCGATATTGATCCTGAGCTCCTCTAACGTTGTTGGCTTGTTGGCATAAACCAACGACTTAACGTAACCCCATAAAAATAAATCCAACTGCGTTAAATCTCATGAACGAGGTGGCCATTCTACCGGACCATAACTCGAGATTACACCATTACCAAACTTACCCTTCTATAGATCAATTATTTGACTAGCTGTGTGGCAGGTTTCTTCTTGAAACCACATATCACTGATTTCAAGTGCATCCAACTCTGGCCAAAAATAGTCTTCCAACATGGCACGATAGAGCTTCATGAAGATAATTTTTCGATGAAATTCAGGATTTTCTCCAAACTTTTACTGAGCCCAATGGGAAAAGTTTCAGGGTTTCAAATGATCAAGAAGTTTCATTTCTTGAGTTAATTTAATTTTGTAAAGGTGTAGGTCAAGATCTTTACTCAAATTTCGCCACAATGTGGACTGAGAGAATTCAAATTCCTGTAAACGACGTGGAGTCGACTGATTTGGTTCATTTTGTTTTGTTTCACTGGCACAGGAACGTTCAATAGTGAATATGTTGATTCGAATTTATCCACTATAGCACGCCAAACCTATCTGGTGGGACGATTATTACAACCGAAAATTCAACTCAGAATTTCGGTAGTAATTATAAATAATTTCCAAACGTTACTCGTTCGCGAACTTCATCATGATAAAAATGAAAACCTTGACTGACGTTTTGACATAGACAGAACATAAAAAAAGTTTAAGGGTGTGTTTGTATTAAAATACAAAATTGTTTTGTCTCTATTGAAAAACTCTTTACATAGTTCAAGAGTGTAATCGAATGTTTTTCTTCTATGAATCGCTGTTTGATTTATTACCAAAACAACCTGAGCATTAATAAAATATAAGGTTAAGTTTAAAAAAAAAAAAATATATTTGAAATTTAAATCAAAACAACATAAAAGTTCAAGAATACATGCTCTTGTAAGTTTATTTTAGAATAAACATTTATACTGATCATTAGGGAAAGGGCAAATTTTTTAACAATTATTCTATGATTTTTTTCCATCAATTTTTCAAATGGAGCGCCATAATGTATTGCCCGTTTCGAAAAACTTATCATTCCTAGTATAACCATGTTCGTTGGAATGCTCGAAGTACTCAAAGTTGCCAAGAATGGCGCGAAATGTCTAGGATTTCTTAAATTATGCAAGTGATTCTTTACTCTGTATGATGAATATATGTATGTAGCTCTAGCTTAAGTATCGAATAAGCACCCCATCCTTTCTTGTTATATTGCCGTGTTCAAAAACCTTCCCCGCCAAACATGGTAGTTATATTTTTTCCTTCAAGCATTACTTCGGACGCACCATTCAAGTTCAGAGATTCTTTTCTAGATGGTTCAATTTGAAAATGGAATGGTCACCTGAGCGCTATGTGTATCTCATATGTACACCTGTATTTTTACTTTTCTGTTCTTAGTACACTCTACGTTTGCAAAGAAAATTGATTTATTAATTTGGCTTATATGAATCTCCTGGAGCTATATGCAAGTGCCGGCTTAATCGGACATAGTACAGATGTACAGACATTAGACATTAGATGTACAGACATCAAGAACTTTGTAAAAAAGATGGACAGAGGTGATAGCCGGAGACGAATTTCTACTATCAACAATAAACTCTCAATTGAATACTCTGATATATTCAAAGCAATTCAGCAGTTTTGAAAACGAATCCAATTTGAAACCGGGTTTATCATCATCTTACGACTTTTTACATACTTGTACAGTCACTTTTGAAAAATGAATCATTGTTCCAAATTCACTGATTTTGATCATGCCAAACTCTGACAACTGTTTCTAATGCCAAATGGTGCTAATACAGTCGAATCCCTTAAGCCCGAACTCTTTGTAAGTCGAGATTTCTTCTGACTCGAATTTTGTTGGCACTTTTTGTATTCGGTTGGGTTTTTGGTCCATATAGCAAACATCTTCTAAGTTTAGGCAATAGACGAATTGTTACTCCTTTCAGCGCAAAATGTTAAAAGATTGAACATAAGTATACGTGGGTAATTGTTTCTTACTGGAACTTGTACATATGCCAACAATTGCCACTTTACAGTCTGATCCTTTCTGAGAATTCTAGTAGAGATTTTGGGTTTGATTTTTGATTGAGATGTATTAAGTTTACCTACTCTACCGACATCACCGCTGCACCTATCAGTAGTTGGTAAGTTTTCTGCCTTTATCTTATGTGCAGTACATCTGTCATTTACAAGCGACAAAATTTATAGTTTTTCTCTATAGTAAAAAAAACAAAACCTATGAAAATGTCATTCTAATGAACTCCTTAAGACCCTGATAAAGAAGTGTTATCCTAAAACTGGAACCTATAAAATATCCTCGATATACCTTTGTTGTACATCTTGAAAGCTTATGTATGTACTATATATGAATATGTTCGTGCATATAGATATGCATATGTAATCAATTACTGAAGGAGTTAGATGCATCCATTAGCCCATTCTTTGAATATACATGTATATTCCTGGAGATCTGTGATATCGTGACATGAGAAGAAGTCTTTCTTTTATTCTGATTCCTCAACTTTTTCTAGTTTATTCTATTGGAAGCTTATATTAAGTATATTTTAGGTTATGGGTGCATTATAAACGGTATTGTACTCATATTACATATAAGCATATAACTATGGGCTGTAGATAAGTACACACTTAAAACCATGTTCTATATGAAATCGTAAAAAATTCATAAGTAAAATTCTACTATTCAATAAACCCTTTTTTGCATTTCTTTGCTGCGATAAAATTTATTAGCTTTATATATTTCATTTGATATTCGATGGTTCTTTTTTATTATTTTCTGTTATGTTCGATTCGTAAATGTGGTCGATATGACTACCCACTTGCTACAGTTATCGGCTGTCAAGTAATTGTAGCAAAACACCGGATTATTTTCTCACATTTATATAATATTTTTTATTGTCCTAGTTTTATTATGCCACAAGGCCAGGGTACTGAATACAAATAAAAAACAAGCTCTTTTATAAAAGTATTAGAAGACCTTCAAAGCAAGCAAAAGGAGTACGTACTCAAAGACATTCAAGGAAATCTATTAAAAGTCTTTCTGTTTAAGCCTTTTTAAGAGAAGGCAAATCGTATAAAAGGCTGTTTCGCAATAAGCTTTGCGACCTCTTTATGTATGTACGACTAGTACTACTGACGAGCATGATTTGAAAGCGAAAATACATACTGCAGACAAGCAATTTAATCTTTGGTGTGCTACCGGGAATTTTTTACGACTGAAAGAAAAGTGTGAATTTGCGGATTTTTGTTTTTAGAGGAATCGTGATTATTTCAGGATCTTTTTGAGTCTTAAATGTCAGTGATAAAATGTCTGGGGTACTGTAGGACGGTAGTGAAATTGGGGACTTTCTTTAGTATTTGGGTATAACTTTAATTATCCAACATAGGGTATATCTATTTATCTAGTTGCTAAACGAAAATAATTTTAAAAAATTGCTTTCGCAATATTGAGAGTACAATTGTAAAGTCAATATTTAAGGACTTCTTCCAAATGTCTTAATTAATTATTTTTCTTAGATTTCTTCAGATTATTGTCTCCTTCTTGCGATGCTATTCTTAATCATTGGAGGTTTGTTTTATTCATCTAAATAAAAAAGATAAAGTTAGGAAAGACACACTTTTCAAGCAATCTGCTATCTCAAATGTTTCAGACTATCATAAACGACATCAGAGTGATTGAAAGGGTTATATTATTAAGTGCCAACTCCTTTTTAACTTTACTCATTGCCATGAATGAAAATTTGTCAAACAAAATCTTGTAATGCCACTTTGATCCTCTTTTTGTAGTAAATTCAAGTAAAAAGGATCCTACTGAAAGTTAATTACTTGGACAATTTTTCTTAGTCAAATTCCAAAGGCATTTAGATGGCAAAGGTATAGTTCTCTTTGCTAAAGGTTATAAAAACCTCAGTCTATAATAAACTACAAAAAAATCGAAGAAATTGCAAAGTTAAAGCTTCATGCTATATCTATTGTACTAAATAAGTCTTATTCCAAAAGGCTTCCGCCGTTTGTAATAAATGTGGATTAATTTTTCCGGTGAATCATCTTCATAAATCTCAGGTCCTTTTTTGGTAAGCTACGTACGTTGGTTGGGAGTCAACTTTTCGTCTGCGTCTACTGCCTATTTTATACCGCATTGAAAAATAATGCTACCAGAAATCACATTTGTAAGGATACGGCAAAGGAATAAATGATTAAGACAGTAGTAACCAATAAAGTGAATTGCTATGAAGAATTCGCCATAAATTACCTATGCCTCAGCTGTCTTGGCAGTATGCCATCCTGTCAACTCAATTTTTCAACACATTTCCGATGGTTTTGGCCCCTATTTCAGGAATAGCTTGACCAATATTATTCTTGAGTGCCTGAATTGTCTCTGGATTGTTCATATAGCATCGATCTTAAATTGCAACCCTCAAAAAGATGTTACCCGAAAATTTTTGTCAAAACCGCTTTTTTACTGAAAATGCTGCAAAAGTGGGAGTGGGAGTGCCAGTTAGGTGATTAAAAAAAATGTTATAATTTTACTGATTCTTCTTCCCAAAAGCCCAGATTTATAAATGAAATTTCATCCTCGTAGCTCAAAATTTAAGATACAAAAAGTGATGACATACGCACGGACAGCGAACATGGCTAAATCGTCGTCACTATTGATGCTGATCAAGATTATAACGATAAACTTTATAATACCAGTCTCTATTAGTTCCCTATCCTACAGACTTATATAATATATCCTTAGGATAAGGCATACAAATGTTACGTATACGCCACCGAACTAGGTACATAAAACTTAGTGTTTATACCCTATCTTAATGGTACATTGAGTTAGATAGATAATTTTGTGATTAGATACTCAATCTATTTACAATTCAGCCATACATTGTCTATAGGCACGCCCACTTATTGAGGCATTTTTATTAAAACAATGATTTTGATGAAATGTTCTTTGTAACATCCTCAAACGTTCGAAGTTATCGTAGTAAATCAAAAAGAAATTCAGTATGCAACGCCGACTTTAGTAGAACTGATACAAAGACAAATGATAGGATATTATACCACCGGTTCAGATGGATTATAGCATCTCTTTTTTGCTTGAATCCCTTTTGCTAAAATCAACCAATTTTCAGAAAAACGTACTGAGAGGCTTATGACTGGTTTCACTGTGTGAGTTTTACCTCAGTTTAAGGTTTAAACTCAAGTGTCATAATTATTTCGGTTTCACAGAACTGGTTAAAACCTTTAACGGAGTCAAATATTTTGTTTACGTTAACCGACTATATTCTTTTGTTAAACTATGTTTAAATTTATTACAAGTATATTTTTGACAGCTGTGAAAAATCTTGTAGATCTTAACAAAACTTTGTAGAAAATGTCTCCTAATGGTGCGATGACTTCCTTCTATGTTCCTATAATTTACCACCCTTCCTTCTTTCCGATATGGAAGCATAATGTTTTTCAATATATATATTCACGTAA
Source organism: Xylota sylvarum (assembly GCA_905220385.1). NCBI lineage: Eukaryota > Metazoa > Arthropoda > Insecta > Diptera > Syrphidae > Xylota > Xylota sylvarum. Next base: position 25,331,433 of record LR999958.1, read on the forward strand.
TAATACCGATCCATTACCTTATGAAGCCAAAAACACATTTTTCATACAATTCTTTGGTTAAAATAATTATGTATCTTTCTTAGAAAAGACAATTACTAACATCACATTGCTTACAAGGTGCTGGTAGCTCACATACATTATGTACGTTACGAGTAATTGATTTAATTTACTTTCACAACTGTCGCCACTTATCATAAATTCATCAATAAAATTCAAAATTCCATAAATAAATTCCAACAATTTTTATTTTGGAACACAGTAAACATTTTAATCAGCCCAGCACAGCCTGTATTACTCAAACAGAACAATTCATATTCCGTTCGTTGATTGAGACAAGGGTCCTTAACCTAAATCACAATTATTCTTGTTTATGTCTCATTTTTTATTTTTATTTCATTTTAAAATTGTATACATTTTGACATCAAACAAAATGGATTGTTTATTTGTCCTTGATTCCGGGCGGAGGCATTCGCGTTCTCGTTTGCAATTTATAACCACTCTTATCCGTAACAATACGCCTATGTGAAAAATAACATTCAATTTTTTTTTAAAGGTTATGCTCGATTGTACGATAAAAATAACACAATTGGACTGGAAATTGATTTGGATTTTATTTTATCTAAATTTTAATTAGGATTTTTAATAGTGATCATGGAATTTAGTTTTGGTAGTTTTGAATTAAAGCCACTACATACTCGTATCGATAAGAGCCATTTAAAATAACTTTTTTATTAAAACTATTCGAAAGCATGGGATTATTGTTAATTAAATTATTCACATTTTTTGGTAGGAACCTATACTCATGAAATAATCAAATAATCGAATCAATTTGGATTAATTTTTATTTAAACATATGCTATTGCCAATTGTATTTGCAGTTTATTACCTAAAGATTCGTTGTAAAGTATCTTTATCTATGCAAAAAAAAAGTTACCAACGACCACTCTATGTGTTACGCAATGTCACAAACAGTCGGAATGTGATGGCGATGTACATATGCTCTGTAAGTAATTTTTTATTTTAATTTGGTAGGTGAGAATTTTTGAAAGATACTGAAGAACCGATCCAGATTGTTTGTCTAATTTTGCCTGACTATACTATTACCTCAGTAGTAAAGCTGTTTTGGGTTTAGACCTCCCTCAGTGTAAATACATATATCTAGCAGTAGATGTCCTTCTCCTGGGTAATACGAGCAACATAACATGTCCCACATCTGTTCTAGTTTGCTTCTAGGTTAGAGAATAGTTACTGCTCTGATTTTCATAGTTGTGAAGCTATGTACATAACTGGGCTTTCAATTCCGCACCATTCAACTGTACACTTTACTTTTCACTGATCGATATTTGAAACGCGTAAATCATTTATCGACGGAGATGCTCTAGTTAGTAGATATCTCCCACTACATTACATTGAGCCAGTTGTTTAAGGCTGGCATCTATGACGGTACGCCGAGATACTTTATGACTGACTTCGAAGCCATAGCTTGGTCACCTACGATTGATTTAAGAATATTTCTCCTCTACTCGTTCTACACCCATGCACATCAGTATCAAATCTATTGATACAATCGCAATCCAATTATTTCAGGAGTTGGCGGAATTTTTTGTTCGAAAACTTCGTCGTAAGCCTTGGGGAACAATGCCAGTAATGTTCTGTTCCATCATCAGAGACGTAAAGGTATACTCCATTGAGTACCAGATTCTACTGGAGGAAAAATTCTTCGGTATTTACTCCCTGCAGGATATTGTCTTAAATCGCAGTGTTAGAGGCGTACGTAAAGTTCAGCGCAATTAATGACACTGTGCTACTTTTCAAAGTACCTATACTATGCTCTTGGATATCATCTCTTGTTGTGAACAGGGCTTCGTTGACGGCGCCGATTATTGGCGATCTAAGGGGGCCATTATCAGTTTGGACGACGGTTTTAGCTCATTATACACTTTGAAGTGTTGTACTTGGTATCCCATATATATGGATTTCTTGCGGGTGTTTGTTTGCCTTTGGCAGTTATACCAAACTTTGTTTATTCAATTGGGTTGAAAGTATTTGGGTTGTGCAGCTTATATTCTTCGCACGAAAAAAAGGAAATTTAATACTTAACTGGAGCTATAGGCCGGGATGGACCTGGGTCTCAACCAACAAGCCTCTCTAGCCAGCTTGATCTTTAGCCAGTTGCCTCCAGTTTCACACCAAGTTGGTTGAAGTCCCTTTCCACTTGAGCGCTCCACCTTAGGTGAGGTCATTCTCTACTGCATCGTCCCTCTGGAGTGGATTCGAAGACTCTCTGGGCTTGAGCAATGTTGTCCATCCGCTCTGCACGACCCAATCATCTTAGTCGTTGAATTCAAACTCGTCGATGTCGCTAAATAGCTCGTATGATTGAATATTTTACTCCACCTTCGATCTATGCAGAGAGCACCGAAAATCACCAGAAGTATTTTTCTCTCATAACAATCGAGAGCAGCTTCATCCATTCTTGACATAGTACATGAGTCTGCACCGGAAAGCAGGACTGGGGATGACCATGGTCTTACTAGGGTTACTTTAGTTGTTCGAGAGATGGCTTTGGTACACAATTGTCTTCCAAAATCAGCGATTTCCAAGAGTTAATCTTTAATCTTTAACTACCTCAATGTTATATCTGTCGGGGGTGACGTTCTGTCCGAGCAGTGCGTCGGTGTTGTATGTATTTTTTGTTAACAACATATACATACTTTGTTTTGCTCTCGATACCCGTTGAACACATCTTGACCGCTTCCTTCTTAATGCTCACGAAAGTAGTACTGAAATCAAGCTGTGTTCTTTCGATTATGTCAATATCGTAATATCATATGTAAGCAGTTCCTTTTCCATTTTGACATCTCAGTGAAGTCGTTCCCGAACTTGTTGGAGTGGCATGCATTCTCCAAGAATGCGGAAACTAAACATGACTCTATATTAGCTCGTCTCTATAAACGCTGTCAAAGGCGACCTTAAAATGGTGGTGTATTTTGATTTGGGTTTTTCCAAGATCTGTAGTAGTGAAATCATCAGATCAGTAGTGTGAAACTTTGGTCGATTTTGGACTTTTCTGTCCTAAAAAGCATACTAATATGGATCAATTAGGTTGTTCACAAAAGTCTTAAGCGTTCACATTATAAGCATATAACAGCTTGTAAAAATTGATGTGGAGATTTATTCGTTTACAGTTGAAACACTTTAAAAGGTCTCCTTTCTTCTGAAGTTCAGTTCCAAAGTTACCAAAGATACCCTCGCTTTCAAGTCTAGTAATCTAAACTCACACTCATGCTCCGTAGAATGAAAAAAGAAATAATTCGGGGATTAGACAGTGTGATCTACCCATCCGTAATGAGTGGAAACACATTGGTCATAAAAAAGACATGACAGTAATACTCTGATGACAGCCAAAGCTAGTTCATCTTCTAAAAATATCATACTTACTTGGTACCCATTGGTAATTGGTAGTATATGCAAACATCCTTAAGTCAAATTAATAGTTAATGGTAGAAGCAGTGAATTCCAGAATTTAGTCACCTTAACATTTCACCAATGCGCTACTCCCTTTTCGGTTTAAAAATATGATGGGGATCATACTTACAAACCATCTTTCCATTCCTTACAAAACTTACGATAGGCACATTGCCAGCTTATGGTACGCATTTCATCTTTAACACAATCAATTTCTTCTTCCTTTCATCGATCAGAAAATGGTTATGTTTAACACAAATACACTTTCACAAATGGCAGTATACCCTGATTTGTTTAAAGTCTCTTCGGCAACATATTATTATTGAATTACACTGTCATTAGAACGTAATATAACCCTCTTATCCCTATGTAATTATACTCAATACATTTATTATCGTGTACCCACTATCGATAAGGCAAAAGTGTCATTCTCAGGGACATGAACACTAGGCAACGTCACCCAAACAGACATATACGTAACTACATACATCTGTGTGTATATCTGTTGAACAAGCATTTCATAGAGGCAGCGGACTATCCTCTACAAGAGTCCCATCCTATCGCTTAGTGGCACTGTACTACGCAAATATTGACAAGCCCCCCATGAATAATTACATTTCTCTTTATTTTTTTTTTTTGTCGAACGAAGTAACTGACCTACAATGTTCTAGGACCCAGTCCTCATCATCAACACCGACCCTACAATATCGATAATAGATTCAGTACTCGAGTACTTATTGTAAATCCAGTGGGCGTCAGCGGTGGTAAAAAAAAGACAAAACTACAAACTCTACACGATCTCAGTGCATGGACACTTCAAGTGGGCAGTCAACACACCACCCAAATCACTAACCTGTCGCCGCTCAATCAAATTTACATTAAAATTGATTTCTTCATACGTACTCATACGTCCAATACGAGTCCAAGTCCTGTGCACACCACACACAGAATGCGACAGGAGAGATAGGACAACACAAAGTGCTAACTAAAGCAACTATCTACGGCTGCGTGTATATCTCGTAACATTGTATATCTATGCGGACAAGTATACCTAATGGAGCATTAATGGCGAAATATTGATTTTGGAACAAGCAAAGAAGCAAATATAATTTATGGCACCCAGAGCTATGTATCAAGCGTCGACAGGAAACAAAACGCATAAGTAAATAGGACCGACTATAGTTGGAGTAAAATAATGTGACAGATGACATGGGCGGAGGAGGACGTCCGGGTCAGGGAGGTCGAGAATTGAGCAAATTGAGGAATAAAGGAAATTAATTACAATTTCTGTTTGTTTAGGATTTATGATTTGCTGTTATGTGGAAATTACTAAGGATGGACAACAGAACTTAATGATGTTACCACATCCATTGCTGTAGAGAGTTACCCGCAGGGGAGCAACCAAAATAATATTGTTGAATGTCAGTTGATTGGTTTTTTATTTAAATATAAGGGGGGCAACCAATGAATTGGAATGAGTGTGATTTGGCCAAGGACAAATCAACTTAAGTAGCACGTGACAACTAATATTAATTATTTAAGTATGCGTTTTGTTTTGTTTGATTGTTGCGATTCAATGCAAGTGATTCGGAAGATTAATGTGTCCTTTCGATGAATATAAAAAAAAAAATCGATATCTTAATGTTATTTATTGTTTTTGTGGTCTAATATGGAGGAAAGGGCAACATAATTTAGCAAGGACATACTAATGCGAATGAATGTCAGACATGTTCTCGGAAAATCAAATCAACATGAACACTCCTGACTTGACCTATATTTGGTTAGACACAAATGCCTTTCTTGGTACGCAATGATCGGTATTTGTGTTCAAAACGACATTATTGATATTACAAATTTCGATTTTAGTATAGTATGGTTCGGTGCTGCAAAAAAATCACCTTTTTGATTGAAGTCAGCGATAATGGCAGTGTTATAAACTACAGGATAATGGTAGCGCATTCAAAGTAGGGCTTATTTAGCTTAGTTTGACATTTACTTCAAGAGTTAACCAGATATAACATTTAACAATTCCTAACATGAACTGACAACAACACTGTCCGATATATTTTTTGTGATTTTATAAAGAAAGGCAAACTCCAGGCCCAAGTTGTATTTTGCAACAAATGCTACAAATGGCTATGGCTATGAAAAGAAGTGAATTTAACTTTCATATATAAGACCGGTTAGCAGGGTCACACTATGTCAAATTACCTCGAATTTACTAGTCTTGGAATTTTTGCTGAAAACACTTGACAGACTTTTCCATATTTATCAAGAAGAAGTAGATTGCTTTGGGTCCAATATCCCTTTGAATTTTTAGGGCCCAGGCGGCATCGTGAATGGTTTCTAAGAATATTTATATCTCAGCTTGGCTTTACTTCTTCCTAGCTGTCACTGAGTTATACTCAACTTTTTGGCGTCAAATATATGTGGAACTAGCGGGTTCCATTGAATACGCAATGGACGTGTCGCTTTTTCGGAAAATGTGTCGGATCCACCAACATCTTTGAATCGTGACATTAATAGCATCTTGACTCTCATGGATCTCTGTGTTGAAAATGCTATTATAAGATACGAAAGTAGTTTCATAGACACTGCAACAGGAAGTGGTGCAGCTTTATAGTGATAGTGATGGACATGGGTTTACCCCGATACCTAGAAAAATCAAATATAATTAGAAAGCGAAAATCTCAAAACCAACATCTTGAAACCCAAATCTCAGACATAAAGGCGCACAATTGTGTGCATTTTGTTTTCGCTATGCAAATGTGTTGATTTGGTTTGGTTGAAGTGGTTGTCAACTCAGAAACGCCAACACACTAAGGTCAGCAATAGATCTTCTGTGATACCACATGGATCATAGGAAAATGTTTCTCTTTAACTATTCGTTAAACCATTTTCAACTTCTGATGAAGCGTAAGAAGCTCTTGGTTATCTATATTTATCAGAACGCCTAAATCATTGTAATAGAATGCTCCTGAGTGATGTTTCCTTCTGGAGGAGAGAGCTGAGGAGAAAAAAAGAAGGTCGGGAATGGTTTCATCCTCTTCTTCATCCATGCAGCTTCTGCAAAAGCCATTCGCTAAAAGGTGCAGCCTTTCAGCATGCTTGCCTATTAGACGGTGTCCAGTGCCGATATGCAATCAGTTGAGAGAAATCAAATTCTTAGAGCATTTTAAATCCAGCTTTAGTCAAATTTGTTTTGTTGCTATAGATGTTGGTCCACTTATCCTAAGATTTGTACTCTCGATAGCATCCAGCTTGAATTTTACTTTGCACATAGTGATTGGTATACCTAACGTGCCTTTGTCCGGCAAAATGTGTAAAGTTGTTCCTATTCTGGTGTGTTCATTGGCCTTACAGTCTCTTGGAATGTCACTATGCTCCGTAACCCAACAACGCCGAATATTGAATGGCTCAGCCATGTCCTTGAGAGACTCGGCAGTCTAGAGCTACTAGAGAATTTATAGAGACCGATTTCAAGGATTTTATAGATTCTCGGCTGTCCACAAAGATGCGGATATCCCTAGCAGATAACACGTTTTCCTTAAATCAAGGTAAGTCTTCTTTGATCACCATCATTTTCACCTGGAATATGCTACAATAATTTGGAAGACGAAAGGAAAGCTTAAGACTGTCGGAGTAAAAACCTGCACCAATTCCGCCTTTGGTTTTTGAGTCATCAGTGTAGAATTGAATTGACTCATCTTCTAAAAGTGCTGATTCATTCCAGAGTGATGTGGAAGGGATGGTGACGATGAAGTTCTTATCAAAATTTAGACGTGGGATGTTGTAGTCAATGTTTCGGGAAGGATTTTGGAATTATTCGGAATGGAGGCTTCTTGACATTATAGGGTAGTTTCGAGTTGCACTTGCTGCACTTTGTTTGCGAAACACATATATCCAGGGGTATCAGACGAAACATGATGTCCAGTGCCGTAGACGGACTTATGGGTGGAGCACCGCTTATGCACAGACAAGCTGTACGCTGGACCTTAGTTTAGATAGTCACGGCTTATAGCTTTTTGGCTGTCCGCCAAACAATCACCCCATATGTGAGCATAGATCCTATGACCGAGATGTAGAGCTACTGAGTTATTCTAGGTTGTAGACCCCATTTATTTCCAATAGCTTTTTTGCTTTTTCATTCTTGAATGTTAGGTTTCTAACGTACATAGCTTGCTATCCAGAATAAGAGACAAATATTTTATTTTGTCAGCGAAAGTTAAACTGATAGCATTGACAGAAAAAGGGTCGACTAACAAATTTTCATATTTTCTAGAAAACTGTACTAGTTCAGTTTTGTGGGAGTTTATACCCAAATCACACCGAACCTTTCAACTGGGTAACTTATTTAAAGCATTTTGTAGAAGTTCTTTTAGAGTAGTTAGGTGTTCTCTTGATACAAATAAATCAACATTATCTGCATAAGCGATCGCTGTGCATCCTCGACCTCAGAGGCTTCTTCTATTTCATCACAAAAGAGTCCCCAAAAATAACATTTGGCTTTTCTTAATTCTTTTTTTTTTTGTATATACGTAAGGATGCCTTGTACAAGTCCCAGTCTAGCACGTCTCTTATACTTTTAGCATTATTGAACAATTTCCTACAATTATTTCTTAGAGGACCTAAATCTGGAGACCACCAATGTGGCTTTTTCTTGTTTCGGGGTTGAATTCAAGGACAGGAGGAAGCCATCGCTTTATTGAGGGTTGAGGTTAGATGCTCAACTAAGCGATCAAGTTCTTGGGGGTTGTAAGAGGGTTTGTCAGTATACTAAAAACGTGATTGGCTCTCCTCACCAGAAAACCGAAAATCAAGCACTCCTTCATCTTTACTGCCAAGTAATGTAGATAGAGTTAAAGTATCCATCTCGGATCATTCGATATACTTTGGGACAGAAAACTGAATTTTGTATTGGTATAAAAAAAAAAAAAAAAATTAAAATTAAGAAAGGCTTTAAAGCTCCTTTCATATACAAGTAGTGGCTAAAAGTAAATGCTGAAGCCAGCAATGATGCACTGGTTATATAAGAGTATTATGATAGGGAGGCTTTCACTTCTCCAAAAGTAGCATATGTATAAATAATTCGATACACAAAGCAGAAAATAAATGATTTTTTCTATAAACTTAAAAATAAAATAAAATTTAATTTACCCAGGCATTAAATTTAATTTAAAAATAAAATGAATTCTTTTTTTCTGTAAATGCTTTTTTTCTGAATACTTGTGAAGGGTATAATGGATATAATAACCGCCGCGGTGGTTATAACGATATCATGGCCTTGGTGGTTTCACCGTCGTTATAAGTGACATCCACTGTATATGAAAAATTCAGAGAATACGCAAAGAGTAGCAGATAATTTCAGTTGGAGGAATTCAATTGTATCTGCTAGCTACATCGCTTGGATGTGGAACTATAGGAAATATTAAACCATTTTATTTTTCAAATAAAACATCACACTCGTTCCATGACTTTTATTATTTTATTTATTTTATTGATTATTCTATATTATATTGACTACAAATTTATTTCCATAATGGTAACATCTGCGTCAACGCCATTACTTATATGAATCACCTAACATGCAGCTGTTCTTGCATCTGTCAACCAAATCCATTCGCAGCCATAAAAACCGAAACCAACTTCAACCCAGATTATTGTTTCCGCTACACCTGCCATAAGCAAAAGCCACTAAAATTCAACTTAAAGCACTGATCACGGACTAAGTTATCGTTGTAAACTAATCCAATATTTTAAACTACCCCCTAACACAAACGTGCATACGGTTAGGAACTTGTAGCTTACTCAATTTATGCATACACCTCCTTCAGTCGATAGGTAAAATAATAATAATCAGTACCTACCCACAGACACCCAGGCGGGGTGAAATAAAAAAAAAACAAAAAAAAAAAAGAAAATACATATTTATTGGGGATTTATTGGATCATCACATATGTGAAATGTATTTTATGGGTGAATTTAAATTTATTGGTATTTCTGTAGCAGGCCCCCCAAAAAGGGTAGAGAAAGCGATTTGCTTGTTGTCGGTGGCTCTGTGCACGCTTTCTATGCCCGTACTGTATGAGTAAATCCCTTTTTTCCAATTTTTTTTTTTTTTTAGGTTCTTTTCCCCGGTTCACATTTTTTATCTCTCGTGTGTCATATAAAATATTTCATGAATGAAGCCAGGGACATTTTCGCTGTGTGGGGGTGGCGCGGCTGATAGAGGTTGCGCGGAGATTTACAAACTGAAAATCAATTGGACGACTTAAATTTGAAAATATTACTCAAATATATTGCTTGGGAGAGTGAGCGAGTTGGTCGGGATATGAGGACTGCGCCCTCAGGATAGAAATGGGTGATTCATGGAATTTTTAATTTACAATTTCGCTGTCAAAGGGTTCTGGCTGAAAGGAAGAGGATCAGAAAAGGATTTTATTATACATTTTGGATATTTTTTTTTTCTGTAGAATAAACTACACAAATCATTCGTTTGATTTAATACAAAGTAAGTATACATATGTACATATGTATGTATGGAATTAATCTGGTTGTGGATTAATTGGAAGGAAAGTATTTATTTGCTTAAATAATTTTGTAAATTTGTTTAATTAAGAGTTTTTATTGGTAACTCATTTTTTTTATTAATTATCTTTTCTTTATAAGTTTTAATTTATATAAAGAATTATTTTTTATGTGCTTTGATCGAATTGCTTTGAGCAGTATAAATAAGTTGTGATGAGTTTAAGTTCGACATGCTATATACATATGTAAGTGGGGTGAGTCAATATTTCTTTTAAAAAAAAATTCGAGCTAAGGTCACTTAAATAAATTAAAAAAATAAGATTAGGATAGAGTGCCAGTCTACCAGAAGGAAAAGGGTCAAAAGTCTACGGGCCATAAGTTGCAATAAATTTATGAGCCATTTGTGCAATTTTAATGGGACCCGTCATTTGTCCATAACTAAGTGGGCTATAGTTTCATAAGTTATTGAAACCTCTTCGTGCCACTGTTGTCCTCTTCGTTGGTGAGTTCACCTTATCTTCATTAGGCTACTGGCACCAGTAGTTTGCTCATCTCTGCACGACTCTTGATTATGATATATATAAGTTCCATCGGAAGTGAATGGCATTATACCATCAGTAAAGCAGAATAGCAAATACTTGGTATAATAGGTCCGAAATCCAGTGCCTAGCTTCTAATAATAATTGTACATACGTAGGTACTAAGGTACAAGCTTCAAAGCATAAAATCAGCAAAAAGTTAACAAGGGAATGCCCACAAAACGGACTGACTGAAACCAAGAGTGCTGGGATGGATATTTATTCCCACTCTGAGATCAACGATCATCTGGGGATAAAACAAACCCCTATAGTACCAACAGCAAAGTGCAAAGACTGACATAAACAGTTTGAATCATCTCTAAATCCTTCCAACATTAATAAAACTTTTATCGAAGACTGACCAACACTTAAAGAAAACAAGGACATCTTAAGTATGATTAAATCATCAAAACTTGCCCTTGACCGAAAGGTATATGAATACTATTCACAAAGGAGTACGAGAACGATCATTATCACTCAATTAAGAAGCACTTAATTCGAAGAATCTCTCTCAGTTAAAAAATTGCTTCCAAGACACAGAAAGAGTTTCTATGAAGTTCAAAGCAAATCTATCATCAATGCCATGTGCAAGCTCAAAATTTGCGAACTCTTGTACTCAAGAATAAGTTATTAGTTATTAGTTCGAAATAAACATCTCCTAGAGCAGAAGATATAAAAAGTAATTTTTAAGATAGTAGACAGTCCTTGTTGATTGAAATATGCAAGTGTTGTGTTATGTTGGAATATAAAATTGTGCTGTGGTCCCAATTTCATCCATTTATAGGTGTCATCCTACAGAAAACCGATCTTCTTTAGATGATACCCAAAATTTCCATGACCTGTTGATAACGCTACTACCGATTTCAGTGTTCCGCACCCCAAGCTTAGAACTTCTCTATAAGTGGTGCCAATCGGAATTTTAACAACCATTTTCCCATGCCTGCAACCTTCTACGGTTGACGGCCTTCTATTTTGGACCAGAGAACTCCGACGTTGGCTCTTACTTTGCTAGAAAGTCCGCCTTTTCACAGCCCTTAGTCTCTAAGTGCCCTCTTACGCAGAGCAGCGTCATCTCATTTCGAGATAAGCACTCATTGAGTTTATGAACACATTCCAATGTCAGTGATGTAGTGATATCTTTTTGCTTCATTCGTCTAATCACTGATTTTTACCCGCAACCATACCTTCTCTCAGATGACCCAACGCATTCAATAGAGCAATCATCTCGACTTGATAGGCTGAAGTATATTTCCCCAGACTAATATGATGGGCTAATGCTATCTCTTCTGAGAAAATACTTGCCTCCGCTCTGCCATCCATCATGGACCCATCCGTAAAGATGATTATAACACCAATCTTCTTTTCCGGAAATGTACCTTCCTAACTCGTTTTTCACGAGACCATAGATGTACCACGAAAGTGCCAGTTAGCATCCCGATGCAGACGATGTTCCATCATGGTTCAGCTTTCTTAAAACATAAGTCTAGCGGCAGAATGCCTAGGATCACTTCCATTGCGCATGTTGACGTCATTCGTATTGCACCGGCAAACCCTAAACATCCTTTTCGCCACCATACGAGTGACGCATATGTGATTATCGGTCTAACTATCATCGAAACATCCAGTATTCCCCACCTTAGTCCACATAGCCGTTTGCCCTGATGAAGCACCCTTTCCGCATTTCTAATCTTATCTTCCACATGGAAGCTCCAAGTTAGTCCAGCATCTAAGTATACATCCAGATACGTAACCATCCTGGTCACCTGTGGCTCCGATCCGAAAAGTGTCAAGGGCTGAAATTTCAGATCTCTCCTCCTCCTTGTGAAGATGATTAGATCTGTCTTTTCCGCATTAATGGAGAGCTCTTGTTCCTGACAACACCGTTTTACCACTCGGAGAGCATTTTTCATGGTATCTGCTATGACGTTCATGAATATGTCTCTTGTCATTAATGCTATGTCATCGACATCTTCAAGTTTTCTCAGAACAGAGTGTCATACCAAGACATTGTTGAATTATAAAACTAGGCATCTTTTCTTATGAGTTGTGTACAAACTGAATGCACGAGTTATTTCGTAAAGAAATAAAAAGGTCTGTTTTTAGTCATGAATGATGTATACGAATGTAAATGTATTGAAAGGAATTTCTCTCTCTTTTCTAAAAACTCCAACTACTACTGGAGGGCAGTAATGGGAATTTCCAAAATACAATTACAGCCATAGACATATAAATTCTTTAACATTTCTAGCTCTAGTTCTTTGTGATGTCTATATCTAATAAGCTATAGAAGTGACCTAAAACTTCCAATGCCACATAAGACTGCCTATTGCCTATGAGCTCGAAAAACATTGTCTTGCTTATCCCAATATCGGCTGCTACTAACATTTTGGCTTATTTCACTTTGTATGTCATAAATTTGGAATGAATGCCTTTCACCACAGTGTTGAGGTAATGTTCCAAATGTTTTTTTTTTTTTTTTGAGAGTAAAACATCTCCCTTGGGCCTGTGACATCCATAATGCGTTACCGCCTGCAACTATTATGGTTACCCGCAGCCATTAGTAACGCATCCATAAAAAATAGAAACAAATTTTCCATTACAAAAGATCACACATTAAATTCTCAAGAACAACACTTCCAACAGTCTAATTGGCGTCATCAATTTCCCCCGCCTGTCATGTTCAAGGAAATAGCTTCACTTCTAATTAAATATCCGCACAAATGCGAAAGTATCTAAGTATATTCAAAGGTTCTTGCTATCCACCATCCCACATTTTATATGCGAGTATTTGAAAAAATACAATATTTTTACTCGTATTTAAACGCCCGTCAAGACCGCAATTAAAATTTCTCAACCTCGTCATCCTGTCTCCAGCCGAGAACGAGGAGCGAAGAAAAACTTAGAGAAGACGAAGAAGAAAAAAAAAAGAAAGAAATGTAGCGAAGATATTTTCTTCGCAATAAATTCTTCAGTTATTAATAAAAATTTTCTCCGGAAGAGAAAATATTTCAACCATTACTTAATTTTTATTTGACGCCAGTTAGTCATTGGCCATTAAGTTCACCACCATCACCCTGTCGCCAGCGCCCACTCCTGTTCACCTGTTTCCTTATGCGCTGAGAAGAATGAAATAAAAAAATTTAATAGCCACTTGCCTCTAATTTCATCCAACAAAGAATTTAATTTAATTTTCCTTCATCATGGTCTTGGTGTGTGCGAGTTGTACCACCACCATACTCATTGGCGGGCTGACTGAGTTTTCATTTTTTGTTTTTTTTTCTGACTTTGGCTTTCTGCACAGTGTGCGCGACACAATAAATTTGCGCGCCTCCTAACAAAAAGGCTAAACACCCTCAACACCAACATACCGCCGCCGCCGCCGTCGAAGCCCACACACCATCCCCTAGCGCTTGGCTGTCAGCTCAAAGCAATTGCAACATAACTTTAAGTTCACGACGGGCATTATTCGATGGCCTTTTATTATTTCTTTTTTTTCGTTTTTTTTGTTTTGGTGCTTTTCTTTTTATTCTCCGGCAGAAATATAGACATAAAAATTCTCTTTCTCTGTACAATCGATATTTATGCTCCCTCTACGCACATAGAGTCTAGGCACGGCTTTATTTATGCCAACGCCGAGCCGCCGGGGCAGGGAAGATTTATATTTTTGAGAAGAGCGTGCTTGAGGGAATTCGTAAAGATAAATTTTAAGGGTGGAGGAGTCGACAACTAAGACATATCTTGAACTGATAACTATTTGAAAAGTTGCACCCTTTACAAATGCACACCTAGTATAAGGGTGGGTATTATTAAGTTATATGACGAACTGTTATAATAGCCCCATGTATGTAAAAATTACTCCTAGTCTGAAATAATTCCTAAAACTATTTGGAAATAGTTTGTCGATATTTTAAAATTGTATGATTCAATTTTTTTTTTAACTTCAAGGCTTCTGTGCCTGAAAATGGCTCAGGGCAGGTGCTAGCATAAAATGAACTATGTACCTGTATTCCAAACGTTTGTTGGATACCTAGGATATATCTTCATAAGCGCAAACTTCTGGCGGAGTGCGGCTAAATAAAAGATCAAACAAAAAAAAATCGGTCTTGATATTTGAATATACTCTTTATTTACTTAGGCATCCCGCAATGTCATAGATACGAACTGAACAAAAGTGACCCTTGTGAAAACTCGATGAAGCCCTGACTTCGATTTGAGAAATATCTCGAACATTATTCGAGTTATCATTGACTAAATAGTTAACTAGGAAGTTTTCGTCTTTTTGGAAATGTTCCACTCCCACTGTTCGCTGCTATTTCATGTAAGTAGATGTTACTTCTAGGTACTGTGCACATTAATATGGTTTTAACGACATAATTCGGACGGTATTCGGAAAGTAGATTTCAGGATCCAAGAGTGATAAATTTTAGTTCTTATTACGTTAATTCTCAGCTACTGCCTGTCTTGGTTTATTCGTTTAATTGAGTGATCTTCGATTGGGGGTGAACTTAGACCAGGTGCATTGTACAATCATTAATTAAATTCGGCTGGATCACACTGTTCTTGGAGCCAATATAGTGATAAATCTCTTAAGTCATTGAAGAGATATTTACCTAGTGTAATGTTGTTGAGATCAAAAAAAACTGAACGATAATTTACTCTTCCTCTACGTTTGTGCAGCTCTTGTAGAAGGTAAAACGAAGAAGGTCCAATACAAATGTTACTGTCGATTATGTTGTTTAGTAAACTTTTTGTTATTTAATGTCAGCCATATTAACCTAGGCGCCGACGTGGCTCAAGTGGTTAGTGCGTTGGACTACGAAGCGAAGGGTTCGAGGTTCAATCTCCAGACAACACTTAAAATTTCTTTCATGGTCCCACCTCTCGCGAGTGTCTGATAAACATCCAAGAGTATAACTGTCATGAAAAATGAAAAGTTTCTCTAATAAAACATTGCCCTTCGGAAACGGCATGTCACTTCTATTCGTGTAAAGAATATAAAACGCATGAGTTTGTATTCTTTGTATATTTTCCTAGTCAAGGTAACATTGTAACTAGCTATCGATAGTTTTTAATATTCACTGTGTCACATCTAACGAAGGATATTAGCGCTATCGATATCGATGATGCTTATACTGCTGGTACCAGAGGATAGATAACCTTAGATATCTAGTTAATTCATAAAATTTGCAATTCACTTTAGAATTTCCTGTTTTCTTTTCAAAGCCTGATGTTATGCTATATAATTCTCAAAAAAAAAGACGTATTTAAGGTCTTCGGGTAGATATAACAGAACCGATCAAGTTCCTAATTTTTTTGTCGACAAAGCATCGAGATGTCAAAATAAAAAATACAAATAAAACAATAGCTATTAGCAAAAGATTACTTTAGACTTCGAATTCCTTAGTTTGTAGTGACAGAACGCAAAATTTGCATTCATTGTATTGTAATTATATACCTAAACGCTTTTAAAAATTTATCATAGATACTCTTCCATCTCTGAGGTAACTCACATTCTCTGTTAACACTTTTGAACAACAATGAGCAGCTGGAGAACCTGTTCGTTTGGCATAGACTATATCTTTAAGATGTTCATTTATCTTATCGAACATTACTTCACTTCGTTCATCTTCTTGCACTCATTAGGAAAATCCTCAACCTCTCAGGTTTCAATGACTCACTCACTGCCGGTGAGACTCAACAGCTTGGGGTCTCAGCTGTGGAGTCGTCAAAGAATAATTGAAATCAGAGCTAGTGCCATTTGCAAAGGAATGGATTCGATTGCGAGTAAGTGAGAGAAAATCGTTACATTAAAAACAGGATCGGGGAGAGGACTGAACCCTGTGGTACACCAGCAGGTGGAAGAGTTTAACCAGTGTGGAAGAATACCTCTTCAAAACAATGGGAGGGATCCCATCTGGAATAATGGATAAATAATTTAGACAGCAATGATTTAGACAGGCAACAAGGTGATTGAACTTGATGTTTGAAAATCATGTAAATTTGGGTGTCATGTAGTTAAGTTTGGGTTTAGAAGAAATGGTGAGTCAGCCTTCGGTTATGTTATCTGATAGAGTTTCATTACAAAGGGAAATAAATTAGTCATTTATTGAATTTAAGAAAGACAGATAATAGGCTTTCAATAAAAGACCATTGGAGTACTTAGAAAAAAAAAACTGTGTCCAAAACCTAGCGGCAGATACCTAAAGATGAAACAGAAGGATCAAAGGAATGCGTTAAAATTATAAGAGTGAGATCTGCAATGCAATTAATTCGATAGATCCTGTCGTACTTCATACGACTAAGGTGATGAAATCTGACCTAAATTTAATGCATTTCTATAAGACGTTGTAGGTAATTTCAGCAGATATCACTTATAGTACACATACCATTTTCCATAGCTTACTCCAATTCAATACATTGATATAGGAAGGAAATGAAAAAACTACTGTCACTATTATTAGCATGCAGGAATATCCGGAAACCCATATCAACAAGTTGAGTTGCATTGCAAACTTTTACGCTGTAGCTGGTTTATGGAAATTTGGGATGCAACAGTGTGGAAGAGGCATGTATAACTTTTCCAAAAAAAATTTTTAATAATAATTAAAGTCAGATAGAAAACATTCACATTTCGTTGTTTACGTCAACACCAAAAGTGGTCTGAAGACCTTAGTGATTGGCTATCAAAATCCACTGGAACTGAGCGTCAATTAGAAGCCTAGTCAACCTCATCAATAATGGTAACCTTCAGATCATTTTCGCTAAGTTTCTCATTGCAAAGTTCAGCTTGACCAAGCTATGTATCTAATTATTCGTTTCACCACCATCTTCTTTTCTGGTTCACTAAATATGTAGGTGAAGTAAGATTTTCTCGCTCTTCATGGAAACTTCAATTCATGTAGGTATGGGCTATCAGCCCTTCCATGATAAAGTCTTCTCGTTTGATACTCTGACATTATCTATTAAATACCATCCGACCTCTGTCCCTCTGTAAAAACTCTCTCGAGCGGTACCTACTGAAAAAAAAAAAAGAAACCTGACTCCTACACAAAACCCCATTCGATGCCCCCATCCTTCTAATCTGCTCCGTGAAACCTCAAGAAGCTGCTGGTAACTTGTAGGAAGATCAAATGTTACACTTTAAAATTGAATGATGGCTTTGTTATGAGAACCATCAATCAACGAAAATGGGGCCATTGTTTACAAAGTTTATAAATTTTTTGTTTTTTTTTTTTGTTTTTCTCTTCTTTTTTTTCTAATTTCTTGCGTCCTACTTGATTTTCCAATTATTTAAGACATTGATGCCAAAGAAGGGGCAAACATTGAATAACAGGATGAGGGTGAACAAAAAAAAGGAGAAAAAAAAACAATAGAAGAAGAAGCAGGAAAGAAAAAAAAAAAAAAAACTTTCCACAAGTGTCGCCAGGACAATCAATCACACTGAATCGATAAAAGCACTTTGAGGAGACAATAAAGTTGTATTCAAACTTTTCTGGTTTACTTTTCGTATTCTGTCCTTCTTTTTCTATTTGCTTTCCATTCTTTTGCCGTAATTGTGTGGTTGACTTTTGATGAATATTTCATTATGTACTGTTTTGGATTTGGATTTTCTCTTTTCTGTTTCCTGGCACCGCATAGCCTCCAGGGAATTGCGTACTGTCAGGTTTTTAAGGATAATATTGTTTTGTTGATTTATTGAATATTGAATATTGCCACAGAGCATAGCGTAGCGAATGTTTATTCTCTCCTTTCTGCACATTTTCTTCAACAATTTCGTCTAATTCAACACATCGTTCATTGCGCTACGTGCAAGGATTAAGCGTTTCATTCTGGAACGTGACACAAAAATGGGACGTGAAAAAATGCTTCCACTTATCATGCCAGCGGATGCGAGTAGCTGACTCTCTCTCTCTCTGTGTGTGTGTACATACAACGAAAAAAAAAAAAAAAATGGAAGAAAGAAAATCCCAAAACAAAAACAGCCTCACACATTTAGAGCTGAATTAAGTCCTAATTGTGTTTTGTTTTGTTTCTTGTTTAGTTTATCCTTTGGCACGCTGGGGGAGAAACATCGGCGTAACAGTAAAACATATGAGAATAAATAATATACAAGCAGAGAAACAAGCCTCAGGATACCCGTCAGCCGTCACACATCCGAAATGTGGGGGGACAGCCATCCACACTTTAAACAATTAGAGTGATTCAGCCCGTGGGAAATATGTGTGAAGCCGGTTGGTTTTGTGCTAAATCTGCTACTCCTGCAAACCAAAAACAATTAGCTTAGCTTATGGGAATTTGGCTTCGGATTTCGCACACACATGCGATGGTACAGCGAAAATGTTGTAACTAAAAAGGGGTTACTTCCGTTGAGTCCTTTGTGTTTATTGTGTGTTGAGATTAACGAGTATTAAGAACACGACAAGAGTGTCTTTCTTATTAGTTTTGTATTTAATAGGGTCTGGCCCATTGTTTATAAATGCAACGAAAGGAAATATTCAGACGCGGAATGTTACTTGCGGGAATGTTACCATCCTCCTCGATAGATTTGCACCATGTTTGCTTAGGGCCACCCATTCTACTGCTTGATTTTGTCACTATATTCACATTTTACCTATGCGCAGTTTTCTTGTGACTTGCGGTATGTTGTTAGTTGATGAAGGTGTACGTTTCATACCGTGATTGTAGTTGAACTGTGCTGATCAGGGTTCGGACTAATAGGGAGGAGTTCGAGGTTTCACAAGTCGCGAAAGTCTGACAAACATCCAAAGCTATAACTTTTATAAAAAAAACTTTTAAAATAATAAAGAAAAAATGTCCGAAGATAGATAAAAACTCGCTGAGTATTGGTATTTGTAAAATGTTTCAGATATCAGCCATCTTTAGGAAATCTACGATCTACCTATCGAGATATAGAAACAAGTGTATTCTGTATTGTTCAAAACAATGAGAAGTTTTGGGCAACGCTCCGAGATGCTTGGAGATACTTGTTGATTCTGATTTTGTCAGAGTGTCAGCGTGGTGTTGTGCCTTATTTCTGGATCTCACCAGAGCTCAGTCAATGACCATATTTTTGCTATACTTGATACAATCCAATCCTCTGCGAAGCAACAAGTATCATAAGTTGGGGAAGCAGCAAATGTTAAATAAATTTAACTTCGAGTCGAGTTTTCGCACGACCACCGGTCAGGAAAGCACAAAACTTTTACCCAGATCCCTTACAATTACTTTTAGACACCTGTTGCGAAGACAAGTGATACCATCATTGTGCCTATTGTATACTAGAGTTCGATGAATCTTGATAGATAACTTGATTCATGGCATCTATCTTTCACATGGGTATTTGTTTGGTCCTATTTCGGAGGCCTTTTATAAGAAGTTTTTAGGAGCCTTCAATTGAATTTCAAACTATATCAGTTACAGATAAAGATGTTTCAAAAATGAACCCTGAGAAGGAAAGTTAGGAGAAGCAAATAACACTTTAGACCATTAGTTTTAATTGATTGTAGATTATAACGTGAAGAAAAATGGAGTTAGACAATAGAGCGATTCTGAAATCTATCTAACAGGTGCAAAGAAGTTTTAAATATGAGCATTTTAGCAGATATGAAACATTGCCCAATATTGTTAGTTAAGTCGAGTATATGATCATTCTAACAAAGATTGGCATTAATATATATAACGACAGTGAAACGGTTTTGCTTTCGGCGATGCAAGTGCCGTTTATTGATAAATGGCAGATGGTGTTGCCAAGATCGTAATTTAATGAGCTTAACATAAGCTGCTGATACAGTTTCACGGTTGAGGAGTAGGGACTCTGGTAACGAATACAACAAGCTGAGAGGGCTGTCATCGGTGAAGGAATCCATTAGATTAAAAATCGTAGACAAACGATATTTATGAAAATAAGAAAGAGAGTCCGAGACAAAATGGAGCCTTGAGGGACTCCAGCATTTACATGGTGGATAACAGAATTGAAACCATCTAAATCAACTCGAATTGAGAAGTAGAAAACCATTGAAATACAAGTGTAACAATCTTACATTTACCAGATTGATGTAGAGAGTGGTTTCACTTTTTCGTAAAGTTATTATCACCAGTGAACCTTTTTCTACAAAGACCGTACTGTCGATCATTGAGAAAGCAACTTATTCAAGATGATTCATAAACTGACGATGGTTCGTTGATTGAAGGGAGAAGTAGATCTTCCTTTTAGGGGTGGGCTGGTGTTTGACTCACACACTTATGTGGAGTCAGATGTAACAATCCTTGGGATAGTTATGAAGTTAAAGTTGGTTGGGTGCAGACAAATCCTTGGGATAGTTTTGCGCTGTTGGGGAAGTATAGTATTAAAATTGCTACCGGCTTGAGCTTTGGTTTTCGACTTCACTTTATTCATTGTTTGCTTGACTTATTTCTACATTAACTTAACTCTACTTTTTGCCTACGTTAACAATTCTTTAACCTAATAATAATTTTGCATAACGTTTTGATGTTGACGACTGGAGGTTATTGCACTACGCTCTGCATCAACATTTTTTGTGTTTATGTTGTGTTGTGCCTTTGTCGCGTGCGATGTATATCTGGTTCATCGTTTGTCTTTGTTCGGCAAGATGAGGATATCCCCATCAGATTTCACGTTTTTCTTAAGCCAAGATAAGACTTCTTTGATCGCCATAATTTGGAAGACGGAAGGAGAGCTTAAGATTAAGACTGTCGGAGGAAACAACTCCTCCAACTCCGTCTTTGGTTTTTGAGGCGTTGAGGAGTGTAGAAGTGAATCGACTCATTTTCTAAAAGTGCTTCTTCTTTCCAGAGCGATCTGGAAGGAATAGTGACGACGAAGTTCTTATCAAGATTTAAGATAGATGGGGTGGTCTAGTTCATGGTTTTGGGAAAGATTTTGAAATTAGTCGGAATAGAAGCGTGGCCAAATTATTTTCTTGTTTGTAGGGTAGCTTCGAGTTGAACGGCTGCATTTGCACTTTCTGCTATTTGCTTGTTAAATATATCCATGGGTATCACATCAAAAATTATGTCCAATGCCAGACAAGCTGTACGCTGGACCTTACATATAGTCGCGGTTTATAGCTTTACCTAGGCTGTCCACCAAACTATAACCCCATATGTGAGTATCGGTGTAATGACCAAGTTGTAGAGCCAGCGGATTTTTCGAGGTTTTAGAGAAAAGTGCTGCTGTTACTTTCCTGACTCTTTCGTTATGTGTCCAGCTTAACCTCCTGATCCAAGATAAGACCCAAATATTTTTCTTTGACAGAAAAAGTAGCAGGAGCTAAAAACAATAATAAACTTTAAAGTTCTTATGTGGTGACAATGTATATTAGGCCTCGTATCGGGCGCCATTATCAATGTAAATTAATGAAGCGAAGCTATATTATTGAGCTATTCGGTGGAACTATTGAACTATTGTCCTTACAATCTTTACATTTGTTTAATTATGCCTTTTTTAAAAAAAAAATTAAACCCATAAATCTTTCCTTACATTTTCTGCTTAATAGTTTTACATTATCATATTTTTGGTCTCCTTTTCAAGTTACAACATTCGGTTTCGAACAGATCTTGGACTTTAATCTGTTCAAGCAGTTATCCATATGGATGTTAGTGATTGGACGCCACATTATCTTTCTTTAAGCCATCTTCGAATTCTTTTCATAAATTAGTATGTATATGAAGCATCGCTGTGTATTTAACAAAAAATATTTTAACCGAATACCAGACATGAGAAAGGTATTTAGGTGCCGGCCTAGTTTGGGCCTTGTAACAAAAAAGAACAGTTCATGTTTCATCTAGTTTCTAAATTGATTGCCCATAAGGAAGGATATACTCCCGCATGGAGTAATAACAAAAGCAAAATGATAGCTCAGCTTCGTATAGATATATAATCCTGTTGGAACATATTGTAAAGGCTTTAAGCTTTTCGACAACAAACTGATAAGTGTCGATTATTGGCAAAAAAAAAATCCATAATTGACCAGATCATGGGGAAAACTTAAGTATACAGCTATATTTTAGACAAAGTAGTCCATCTATACGAAAAGATGATGTTGAATATTTGCTACTTCAGCAAAGTCAAGATATGTGCTGTTCAAGAAAGAATGCAGCAAGATCACGAACTGTCATTCGAATGTGCTCACCACAAGAGGCATCATTTTTCAAAAGTCTAGATAACCAAATACTTGTGTACGCTGACTATATTGACGAAATTAAGAGAAATCTATGGGAGTTCTTGAATACTGACACAGAAGCTAAAAAAAATTGATTTAGCAGCCAAAGAAAGCAAACCACTGCCACAGGAAAGAGTTACTTTTAGTTAACTGAAACAAAATTACTAATATATAAATGATCTCAGAGTAGCGAATATCTGAATGCATTTGCTAAAGGTCTGTCACACAGGAAGATATTGATCTATTATTTGTCATATCATTTTTCTATTGGTCCTTTGACCTAGTCTACATACATGTCTACCCTAACCTACTCCGAAAATATAAAATGTCACTCCCCACATGCGCATATAATAATCTCAGTTAACTTCCTTAATAAAACCCCAGAGAGCAATAACCTTCCCTATACTGCCTAACTTCTTTTGGGGTATACATACATATGTAGCTATAGCTAGCTAGCTTAGTCCTTAAATTATTAAATTCATGAAAAATTCTCGCACAAATTTCCCAGAGTCGTACTGTCCCAATTCTCTCTGCCCTGTTATTTCTGGGTCGCCTTCGTTGTTTCTCTTTCTTTTTTTCTTTTTTTTTTTTAATTAATTTGCATCAAAAGTGACTGGAATTTTATATTTCCATCATTCTTCAAAAAAAAGTTTTTTGATTGAGCGAAAAAAAAGCACCTAAACAACGACTCTCACCTACAAAACACACGCAGTTCAGCGAGAAAAAAAAATACAACAGTACGAAAATGTCCTTTAAACAGAGCCCTCAAGATAAAGAACAGGAATACATAATTTACAGGAGGAAAAATGACAAAGAAAAAGAAACAAGGATGTTGAACCTGAGCGGAACTGACGACATGACTCATAAAAGTGACGGTCATAAAATAAAATAAAAAATAAATCACCACCACCACCACCCTGCCTGGTCTGAGAGATGTACTTTGTTGTCGGTGGTGGTGGCGGCGGCGGCAGCGGCATCGGTGGTGGGTTGGGGTTGTATTGTGCGACAGGATATGAAATTGGGAGAAGTTTTTGTGTATTTTTTTGTTTTTGCGCCCAGTCTCCACTTATTCATGCAGTTGCCTTCTGTCTTGTGTCGTAAACTCGTAAAAGTTAAATTTAAATTTTTTTCCTTCTCATCTTTCATCTACTTTTACTTATTTCCTACTTTGTCTTGGCTTGTTTTCTGTGCATTGGCATTGGCAAACATCAAAACATCCTTTTAAAAAATAAGTTTTATATTCATTTTGTGCTTTTTTTCTTTGCTCGTTTTTTTTTTGTTTTTTTTTTTTGTTTTGCGGGCTGTTTTTGTTGTCATGTTTGCAAGTCTAAGCGCCAGAAGGATTACACCACTTGAGAAGGATGTTAAAATGCTTCATTTCTCCTTAACACGCTCTTCTGCTTTTCTCACAGGCAACATCGGCATAAGGGTCTGGGGTCTTGGTGTTTGAAGATGTAAATGTTCTGTGATTACTAAAGTAGATACTTTAGGTCATTTGCAGTCTGTCGATGGTATAATTGAGAGAGTTGTGTTTTTTTATTTATTTTTTTTTTATATGGGCCTACTTTGACATCCTTTCCGACGACAACGACGGGCTAGAGAAGTAAATAATTTTAATGAAGGGTCGCCTTCGCTTTTTGTGTTGTTCTTTGGAGTCCTACGAATGGTTGTTTGATGAATTTATGATGCGAAGAATTACGATACATTTGCCTTTTATTCAAATTGTTACTGAAGTGTGAAATGTGAAATGAAAATTTCGGAGAAGAAAAAAAAAATGGAAAAGTTGAAAGTTCACAATAAATTGGCAAAACGAATGGCAGTCCATCTCGGGCGAATGGTTTGTCGAAAAAAAAAAGGACGGAAGGAAGCCTCAAATCAGAGAGAAAAAATAACTTTTCTTTTTTTTTTTTGTTATTTTTGCTGTGAGTTTTTGCATTGCATTAAAGAAGTTGGCAAAGGGAATAATTCCCAGAAACGTGTTGGCGTTGTGAATTGAATAAAATGTCAAGTGCGGGTGGCGATGGTTTGTGCGAATGAGTGAGTTAATGGCGTACACTTGCCTTTAGACGGGACTCGGGACTAATCAACTTAAGTAGTTGCTTGATGCTTGTTCAAGATATGCTAAGTGAGCAGTGGAATATTTTCTTTATAGTCTAAGTAAATAGAAGTTATTATATGAGACAGCAAGAAGGTTGTTCATGCGAGCTGTATAATTCAGAGGCATCTATATATACTCGTATGTTCTGCTTTATTGTAATAATACTTCGTAATACTAAAAATTTAAATTCCTTTCGTAAGATGTGAAATTCCTTAAAAATGCAGTGCTGCGGTAATGTTATGACAACATAAAAGCTGCAAGGTCAAAAAGCTACATTTTGACAGGACTGTTCAGATCAAAATTTTTTTTTTTGCAACATTAGTGCAACTAAACGTCAAAACAGGGTAACTTGGGCACCATTTGATTTCGCTGTTGCTTTGATTTGATTTAGATGAATCTTAGTTTCTTAGCAAAATACGTTAGCTAATTACTCCCACCGATTATAACCGAAATTAGACAAAAGGTAAACAAATAGCCTTCTGGCACTAAATCGATCCTCCATCCGGATCCTAGCTGGAATATTCACAGGACACTGGGCTATTAGAGTCATGCACCGTAAATAGAGAGTAGAGTCCAATGATTTATGTAGAAGCAGCGGAGGTGAGGAAGAGGTAGAGTCAATTTAACATCTACTTTGGCACTAAATCGCTTTGGAAGAACGACGCATATGCATCGTAGGAAATAAGATCGTAGTAACAGGCTTTCAGATATTCGATGTCCTCCACTTCATTAAGAAAACCAAGTGGTTTTCAAGCCAGGCCGTAACACGATAGTTTTGGCTAATTTTTATTCACGGGCTGAAAATAAAAGGGAATGAACCTTAAAATCTCCAAGTGGACACTCTTCATAACCTACCTATTATTGTTTCATATATCCATGCAATACAAGTTGTGTGAGTCATAGCACGGGAAGCAATTGCGGAAGAAATAAGACTCCGAGGGTCAAAACAGTCTAAGTCTGTAGACAGTCGACAGCTTCCGTCTTAATTCCCTTATTGCTATTGCATTAGCGCACATTGGTGATTGGTATAGAATTGCTGAGCCTACTGCTCTGAACAATAGTACTCTACAACTATATCTAGGTCTACCGCCGTTTGGCAGTATGATCGCTAACGATGTTTGTAGCATTCAACCTATTGTCTATCATTAGACCTAAGTATTTGATTGCCTGTCTAAATTTAATCTCTTGGTCTCTTTGGGCACATTCATATATTCCACTACTTTGCGGCTTGTGGTTACAACTACTTCCGTCTCCGCTAAATCCAGGCCTCCAGCCTCCAACCAGATTTTAATTTTTGAAATTGCTTCATTTATTGCTGATTCAACCTCGTGAATATATTTCGCAGCGGTTGCAATAGTGATGACATTGGCAACCTGAGCACATACATGATGTTCCACAGAAGGGGACCTAACACCGATCCTTGCGGAACACCTGGCGACGCGTTGTAGTGTTTGCTACCTTCACCGCTTTCAAACCTTAACTTCCTATTCTTAAAGTGACTCCATATTACCCTAAAAATTCTTTCAACAGAGTCCATTATATATGACCAACTTTGATGTCAAGCGTAACTACGGCGCTGTATTCCTTTGTTCTCCACCACCATCTACTTCCTTCTATGGCGGCGGCAGCGATATCTACTATCATTTTTATAGCGTTTACTGACAACCGGCGTTTTTGGAACCTAAACTAAATTTTTGTGAGAGCCTGGTATTCGAGATTCGATCCGGCCGTGGTGCTTTGCTATCCCCAATTTTTCTTCACGCTATATGCAATTCCTCTGGTATTACCGATGGGTTCTCTTCGTTAAAGGCTGCACTGTCCATGTGAAAAGTGGTTGCTGGTCGCTTTGGATCAGCGTTGTTATGATGTTCTCGAGCATAGTAGAACATGTAAGGTGCTCTGTATCCTTTCATCATTTGGATCCTGTAGGCAATCCTCTACGGGTATATACCAGCTTCATCAAGTAGTTGCCTGAAGCATCTTTTGTTGCTGTCTCTAATAGCAAATGCTCAGGTCTTCCTTGGATTTTTAAATGTCGTTAGCTGCTGACTGAATTCCGGTCTGCCTCTCGAGAGTTGTTCTGAGAGATTTGATTTAGTTGTTCGAACAGTAACAGGGCGATCCACATGGGTCTTGTTCTTGGCATTTATGCATCTCGAACGTGGATGCCACCATATACGTCAGCTGTAGAGATATGTAGGTCATGGTCCAGGTAGTGTAACAAGTTCGCCAACAAAAATACTGACCGGAAATATAATGATACGACAAGTCCCAGGTACTTGATCCTAGCGGCATACGAGAAAATTTGAAGAGAATGACTTGGAGCATATGTGGTTTCAACAGGACGCAGCTACATGGCAAACAACTGCCCAAACAATCGAGTTATTAAAGTCGAAGTTCGATAACCGTGTTAGTTTCAGAAATGAACCAGGCAATTGGGTGCCTCGTTCGTGTGATTTTATGCCTCTAAACTTTTTTCTGTGGACCTCTTTCAAGTCCATGTTTCCAATAATTCTACACAAGGATATTTACAAGAACCTTCTCCTTCTTAGAATATAGATAATTGTTGCTGTATCTGGAGAATCCTTATTTCTATAAATATTTCCTTCAAAGAACAATTTCGGGATCATTTGACATTAGCTAAAAATAAACTTTTTTCGTATACTCTAGTGGATAATGTAAGTTAAAGCCAACAGGATGTATCTGTAATTGACAATATTTTGTTTTCCAGGTAAAAAAAATTGAGAGGGAAAATAAGTGGTTACGGAATAATATTTACATAAAATGCTTTTAACGCAATACCACTCGTGTATACATCATCTTTGTCGTAAAGTATCTCTGATCAGAGCTGTGCGTATCTGTGTTCATGGTACAAACAGAAACTGAGTGCTTTCAGTGTTCGCGAATAATGTGGTAATTTAATGTGAATAGGTCGTTCGTGAATGTACCTCCATTTAAAATTACACATTTATTCTAATTGCAGATGTATCTGCCTGTTTTGATTGTTAAAAGTAATGATAATGACTAATTGAACATTGTAAACATAAATTCAATGAATGTAGATACATGAGTAAATACTTTTAATTGTTAATTGTTGTAGCGAAGAGAATAAATTCATTTTAAATCCTTTTTGTCGGAGAAGTGTATTGAATTTATCAATAATTTTCTTCTTTCAATAGCCTGCTGAACTGTGACATTTTTGTACATATGTACATATTATCCTAGTCAACTGGGTAAAAAAAAAATTTAATAAAATCCAAGTAAATATTTTTTTTATTTTGATTTAAAAGTCTAACACCCGGCGGCTATAACAAAGGCAATACCTTCTACAGCTCGCTGCTTCCTAATCCCTCTTGCGGCATATTTTTGGTGACATCTTTCCGCGAGCATTTTCATTTTCATTCACACATATGAGTACTTAAACGCACACACACTGAATCGTAAAGCTACAGGATAAGAAAACGATTTCATAAAAGCTTGATTCCTGGTAAATTTATTTTTTTTCTTACCTTGCTCATGTACGACAATTTCATTATGACCTGCGGCGGCTGGAAAATTTCTAGAGAAAGCCAACATTCTGACACATCACGCGTAGCCAATAAATCTTTTGGAAAACTTTCGATATTATTTGGCTTTCATCCTTCTTCCTTTTTCGTTGGTTTTATGAGACAAAATAAATAAAAGTCAAGAGCGCAGAGGTCTGGAGGATTATTATGGTTGAGTGTCTAGTTCGAAATGATGCCGAAATGTTTTCGTTTGGTGAGGATATTGGGATGGGTGTGCGTTATCGGGTTAATTGTTGTAGATGACAAGGATTAGGGTAGTTTTAAAGCAATAAATATACATTTTATTTTTATGGTTAGGTTTATGTTGATTTGGTTCAAATTGGATTGGAAATTGCAAATTAATTGTTACGCGAGTGGGCAAACGAAGTCTGTTTGCTTAGAATTCGAACCGTTCAAGCTCAAGAATGAAGTATCGAGTAAGGACCTCCCTCAGATAAAATGAGAAATGATTTCGCAAACATTTCGTAAATCTACATGTACATGTGCATAGATTCGTTCATTATAAAAATTGTCTTCTTTATTTCTTTAGCTTAAGTAAGTAAAGCTGACCCCAACCTGTGCAGTGGCCTTGACTGAAACATAGTGACCTTCCATTCTCCTAGGCAGCATTTCAGTTGTATAGACCAACATGCATAGCTATGTATGTATGTAGGTATCTGGCATTTGGGATTACTTTGTCTGTGACCTGGAGATTTGGTCTTCCTTGAACTTGAACCTCCTAGGCATTCATATCAATACAGTTTTTTCGTACGAGTTTTTGTTTTGAGAAGCTTATAATCTCGTCAAATGTTTGAGAAAGGTTAACCCCTGAACATATAACGTGCATTTTTTGGCAACTCGTGTTCTCTGTATTGTTTAAAAAAGCATCTACAACAGTATTTGTATCTTGCAGTTAAGCAATCTTGTCGGAGACAGGGATTGAAGAAAACACGAATGATGTCTCCTTTTCAATAATCCAATACATGCTTTGAAATGTTTGGAGGAGTTATTTTGCCATATTTTACCTGATATCGGGACTTGCCTAGTTCTTGGGTGTTTTGAAAGAAACGTTGTTAATTGTAGCCTTCTAAGTTTACATAGAGTAACTGTAATTATACTCCACTAATAAGGCTTCGTCTTTGTAAAACGAGAGACGATTGGTCTTCCCACTTGCATAGTTGTAGCCAAACACTTAAATGCCTCTTTTGTACTTGAGGACAGTTCAAAATAATGTAGTGTTTGTACACTCCAAGATAGAAGAGGTGGACTTTGAAGTCATACTGACTTCGATGTATCTTCCGCTACTATTAGCTGACTACACCTCTGTTGGTGGACCTAGTGAGGGTTAAATAAGGGAGCAAACATATGACTGTCGGTATGGATGCAAATGAGTCCTGCCTAGTACTCGGCGAAGTGTGTGCTCTTACAGAAGTACCTACAGCTGCTTTTAAATTTCCTTGGCCTGACAGTTTTATCCCGTACTCGTGGAAAAGGGTATAGACCTAATGCTTACGTTGTTAACAAGGTTCTATATATGTAGCTAGTATTCTTTTAAGCTTTATTCCTCTATCGTTAAGGAGGGCGGAATCGATAGTGGATTGAGGGAATATGTGAATATTTGACCAAGCCAAACCTTCTGAACAATTCAGCTTGACCCTAGTCAACTGGAATCTAGAGGACGGACAGGGAAATAACAACTGTATTGGGTGTATTGGGATATTATGTACTCAACCCAACTGTTTGAATCCCAATTTTAAGGTATTTTGGGGATCACAGGGAACGGAGCAGTGAGATGCAGTGAGATATGAAAAAGCCTGTTCGAATCATATTTTGTACAGACGGTTCTTCCATTGATGGATTATTTGCAGCTTAAGCCTGCCTTAGGGACGCTCTATTAATAAAATCCACCAGAGAGAGAGAGAAAGAGACCCAAACGATCATACAGCGGTACAACATCCTTATAAGAGCAAAGAAATGTGAGTGAAACATTTTCCTCTGGTGGCTAAACTGCTGTCAAATCCTGTTCAGGTATGACGATTTCCTCTAAATTCATTGACGAAACTATAGTCAAGCTAAACCGGCCTGGGCAATGTAACTCTGTCACGCTAATCAGTTTTCCTTATATACAGAAAATCCATAAACAGCCTTTTATAAGCTATGGCTATGGGCGCCGTAGCTCAAGCGGTTAGTGCGTTGGATTATGGATCGAGCAGTTCGATTCCCAGACAACACCACCCCTCGCGAAGGTCTGCCAAACATCCAAGAGTAAAACTGTTATGAAAAAGCTTTTCAAAAACAAACAGTAGGCCTCTTCCATGTAAAGAATAAAAAACGCACAACACAAATGGACTTGTTGCGCCAAAAATTTGTATTTGTAGCCTTTTATAAGGTGCTGCTCGTTGATTCACAAACGTGAAATGACTGAACAATTCCATCATCAGTCCTGGATGCACGGACTCTAGTCGGCATGGGAAAAGGCTGATGAGGTTGATGAAGTGAATTTAAATTTGATCTGCAAATATCCAGCCTTCACCTGCGGTTGGGATGACTAAAAAAAAAAATTACTACCGTATGTAAATACTTCTTCCAGAGCACCTAGTGATTGATCTTAACCTCACCAGTTTCTTTTTCTTTGGTGACGGGCCTGGATTGTGACTGAACTGTCCATATTCCCGATGGTACCGCTTTCGGGTATTCGCCTTCATAGGTATACAGAAATAATTTAAAAATGATTTCAATGCATCTTGAAAGAATTTCTAATCTGTCTTTTGACATGAGCTACTTTCAAGCGACAAAATAGATATCCCTCTACCAGACCCTTTCATATTCTCATTGACATGTATCCGACCTTAAAAGGACTACATTAGCACTCTGCAGGCATCTCCTTCTTATTTTTTTTTCTAATTAACTGATGATGAAGCAATCTGATTCTGTGCTTTGAGTCTTAATTTCTTCTTAGAACTAATTTGTTTAGATTCCGGATTGTATATCTTTTCCCTAGATCCTTACGACGTATAACCCTTTTTTTTGCTTTGAACTAAATAATCGACAAAGTCTAAGCCACAATCCTTTCAAATACATACAACATCATTACCATCGACATCTCATTTTTCGATGCCATGAGATAAATATACTTATTATTCTACCGTCATCTTTCATTTAATTAAAATTATACTTACCGGAACCCTCTCTGCCCAGTTATTAGAAGCAATCACTTACATGACAGAAAACCATCCCAAAAATTACCATTAAAAAGGCTCATTGCCTCACCCTACTAAAGATTCAAAAAAGTACAAAAAATTTTAACAAAAAAAAAGTTCTAACATCTAAAAAATTAAAAAAAAAGTTTCTAATTTCCCAGTGTCTCTCATTCTCCCATTTCTTCTCTTTCTTTGCAGGATTTTACCAAAATAATTAAGTGACACATGAAACTGGTTCATAAATGCCTTCCAGCGACAAAAAGAACGCCAGCATTCCCTTCTCCATTATTTAATCAGGAGTGCAGAACAACTTTGACACTTTGTGCTCATTTTGTGTGACTCCTTTTGCTACACTTGAAGATATACCATAACCGTCATCATCGTCGTCGTCGTCGTCGTCGTCATCGTCGTCGTTGTCGTTGTCGTTGTCGTTGTCGTCCTTTTTAAATTGCCGACCTTTTTTCGCTAGAGCATCTTCGTCATTATTTCTTGTGTGTTGCTAAACTGCACGGCACGTACATATGAATGAACGATCCCTGCAATCAGGAAGAACGGAACAAGTATGTCTGCGCGAAGGAGACAGGACCTGCGGCGGACTCATAACATAATTTACTCGTTATAGACAGTTGCAGAGGAGCAACCAGTTCGTTCGTAGTTTTTTTTTTGGTTTTTTGTCGATCATCTACCCATTTACGTCATCAGCATCACGATTGTCGTCATCAAGAGCACACACAGTTGGAGGTCCCGAATTCATTTCGAAACGAGGCAAAGTAATATCCCTTTCAAGGTACTCTCAATGTGTGCAGCAGGTACGGTACGGAGACGCCTCTCAGTTTCCAACATCGTGAACGAATGAGTGAGTGAATAGTACCCCATAAAGTGGATTACACGAGCACATAAGTACATTCAAGTTAAACGAAGCATCGAACTTCTATGCTCTTGTTCTATGCGCGTTTTGTGGCACGTTCCTGTTTCGTAAATATTAACGTTACCACAAGGATGTAATATGAAAGCATAAGGACGTTTTTTTTTTCTTGTACCGCACTCTCTGAAGTGAATGTGTGAAAGAAAGATGAGGAAAAAAAATTGTGAAATGTGTTTTAGTGCACGTGAATGAGTGAATCGCGCGTACTTCTTTTTTATTTGTTGGTAAATTTGTTTAGCGAGGAAATAATTCCGTCAAAAGGATATCATCGCCACCACACCAGCAACCAGCAACCAGCAACAGTATAGCATCAACATCATCGTCGTAAGCACAGCGGAAGGAAGTCGTAACTTTTTGCAGACGACGGAGAAGGAACAGTGTTTTTTTCGTTTTCGTTTTATTTTGTTCTTCCTTTATTTTTTTCCTGTTTTATTTTTTTTTTGTGTATTTTTGTGTGTACACGCATTTTCTCAACTGACGATACATCAAAAGGATTATGCTCTGAAAATGAATTTATCCTTCGATACACGGATCATTCTACTCATCTACAGTTTACTTCAAGGTAAGTGATATAGACAGATAGAATTTGATGTCCTTTTTTTCCGAGTGTGTGCGCGTTTGTTCGCTTTCTGCTGCCTGAGACACGTTGACATCGACTTAAGAGCTTGTATAATTCGATTACAAAGTGAAATTCTGTAAAATGTGCGTATTTATCGACAACATAACAGCCGCCTGCGAGTGGCAGGCAACAGAAGCAAACACTCAAAATGTTACCAAAGTACATATGACCCGCATTCTGGAATCGTCCTTTTGACATGGCCTCTTTATGGTATGATATTCTATCTCACTGCAGGTATCGTTTTGAGATTCGACGAAAAAAAAAAAAAAAAATTAAAAAACTGTAGTACTCTCCCCCTCTGTTTAGAAATTCGATGGTTTTTCGTGTCGTTAGCGTGTGTACATGGTACGTAAACGCGTATAGATTAAGAAGGCCATGTCCTTTGACACGTTTCGCGTTCTCGTCAATTTATTTTGCACGGCGGTTTCTCATTCTGCTGGGGATTCTGTTGTTGGTATATTTTCTTTCAGCGCGTTGTTTACTTTAGTGAGCCGATAAAATAAATTGGATTCTCTCCTTCTATCTAACATCTTTATGGTGGGTTCATGGAATGGGGATAATTTTATTAGCGATTTTGTTTTATGACGCTCGAGCGGCGCATGATGTCAACACTGTCCAAACAGGTTGCCCTTTTTATTTTCGCTCATCGTGGATGATACATGTGTATATAAGATTACATGACTGTATATGTATAGCTACATAGCAAGTTCTGTGAATTTATGATTGATGTTATTACATTTCTATCCTCATTTTCGACGCGTTTTCCAGACCCATTTTCGGTTGGTACCTACATTCATACATACATATTTTTTTTTTTTTTTTGTTGAAGGACACGTTAAGTTTTTTCTGTACGTTTGCTTAAAGTTCAGAACGTTAATGATATGTAAACTTCTTTTTCTGCTATTTTGGGAAGGAGAAAGTTTTCCGTTTGCTATTTTCTGTAAAAAAAAACAGAAGAGGATATCCTTCTCTTGCTACAATATCCTTGAGAAAAATCAAGCTGACGAGAAGAAGAAAATTCCAAATATTAACATAATTATATTCAAATTTGCCTACGGTGCAATTCACTTAATAATTTAAATTCTCAAGTAAAAAAAAAAGAAGAAATTTAACTCAAGGACATTGGGTCCTGTCTCGAAACTAACGTGTTGGCTGGAATCTTACATTATGTAAAGTTCTCAAAGAATTAAGCTTCGATGATGTTACCTGAAGTGTGTAATATTTGATTAGTTTCGAAGAGTTTGTCGGCAGAAGTGAGTACGTTTTTAAGGATTACTTCAACGCTGAGTGTTTGTCTACATATCTATCACATGCTGGTGACAGTGTAATTCTTTGACCTAGTGAGAAGGCAATTTTCATAAATGCCTGTTGTAATAATTATAAAGTTATACATACTAGGTCTATTTTAAGGACATAATGACCCTTCATCACGTGACATGTACACACAAATTGAAGGTTATACCTAAATGAAAATAAGGAGTTTCCAGAAGGTTGAATCCAGGATCCAAACTGGTAAATGCAATTAGAAAATGTAAAATAATGGTGAGGAATGTTGTATAGTGTTCAGTTGTTTCTTGTATGTATTTACTTGTGTGTTGAGAGTCCTGTAAGAATTCCGATGTAAGCACGTCCGGTTCACTTTAGTAGTCATTATCATCCTGTTGTTTGCAAGACACGTATGAAGATTGACATGAGAAGAGTTCGATTTGTTACTAGATCGTGGAATATATGCTACTTGGAGTGGAGTATATGTCCATCTAATGTCCATGGTAATGTGGAAGGTTTAATTCAACAGATCTGTTGAAGTTCGATTATTTAGTAAATGGGGATGACAGTATGGTAGGTACAGTTTTTGTTCTGGAACAACAGAAGGATGCTGCATATTTCTTACAGAGGTTCAGAAAATTTTGTTTAGTTTCGCTGCATCGAGACTCAATTGTCTATATAAGGTTTAACCGATGGATGATGCCAAAATAGTCAATATACATATTCGTATCTCCAAGTACTAAGAAATTTTCTCAGAGCTTTGTCTAGCAATCTGATGGAAATCTAGAATGGGTATCTAGAACCTAGAGTCAGTAATTCATAAATCCTCTTATGTGGAGTAAAGTTTTGCACTTACTGCTGTAGCTTATTGGACTAAGTCCTCATTCTTGATGCCAATAGCAGCTCTTTGTTTTCTGCTGCAGAACTGGTAGGATTATATATAGCTCTGTAGAGCATACAGAGCATAGCTAAAGCGCCAATTGAAAAAGTCACATGATAGTGCCCCTCTACTGAAAACCGGTGTATTTTTCGTAAAATACTGAAGACCTGCATGTGTATTCTCCGTTGGAACAGATTTGGATGACTATTTGGTGCGTTCATCCTACCAAAAAATCACATTTGCATTTGAAAACTTCGCATGTAGATCATCAGAAAAAAACGCTTTGTTGCTTTTCATCTGCTCAACAGTTGCACTAACCTCAGCAGTACTGTGAGGTGGCTACTTCTTGCCCTATCATTGTTAAAGCATCATGCATAATCATCTAAAACTAGTTTTCAATGCTGCTTCTTACTTATTTACTTAGGTGGGGCTACAGTTAGGTGTGGACCTGGGCCTCAACCAACAAGTCTCTCCAGTTAGCGCGATCTTTGACTAACTGCCTCCAGTTGCGCACTCCAAGTTGGTT
Organism: Xylota sylvarum; assembly: GCA_905220385.1. Taxonomy (NCBI): domain Eukaryota; kingdom Metazoa; phylum Arthropoda; class Insecta; order Diptera; family Syrphidae; genus Xylota; species Xylota sylvarum. Next base: position 25,367,248 of record LR999958.1, read on the forward strand.
GAGATCCTCTTCCACTTGTGCGCCACCTAAGGCGAGGTTTTCCTCTATTGCGTTGTCGCAACGGGTTGGATTCGAAGATTCTTCGGGCCGCAGCATTGATATCCATTCGCTCTAAATGTCGTACCCATCTTAGATGATAGTACACCATGCATATAGTACCAATTGCATAATACACGCAATCTACAACCAAAAGTCGGTTCATAAGCTTTGGTATTCAAAATATTCTACAGTGTATTCTACAGTGAGATGTCTGGGGATAAAACTGAGTTTTGTTTTCCAAATTCATTTATAGGAACTTGGTTTTAAATCCCAATCTTGAAGGATTTACTACACTGGCATACATATGTATATCTTGAATCTCTCACACAGGGTGCATCATTGAAGCAACTCTGCGGATGTGAATGTAAGCCACTTTTGGCATGTTTTCGAACAGAAGAATGGTCAGACTTATTGGTCTCAAATTCTTGGCGAATAAGTAGTCATCCTTACCATTTTTAGAAGTAAAAGACTACTCTAACCTTTCGACAGGATATAATAAAATATAATATGCCAATGCCAGTTTCACAGAAAAAATTCTCAGGCAGCAACTACTTCTTAACCACTTGCATCAAGTGATTTGAAAAATCAATAGTTATAATCGATTTGAAAATTATCAAATGTTACCATGTTCGATAGTATATAACAGGTACCTACATACATATATCGAATTTTGGGACTTTTATGCTTAGCCCGGTAAAGTGCTATTGTACTACTTGTTAAATAATCGAAAGTAGGTATTTAGCAGAAGACTAGGAGTCTAAGTTTTGTATGTTTCTGTTAGCTTTTGTCCTTTTTTAGCCTCCGCAGATCCTACCTCTCTCCTCTTATGTAAAGTTACACCGATGAATCTTAGACCCTAGTGCAATAAGTCTAGGAATATACTATTAGATTTACAAGTTAAAATCGTTCAATTAAATAACGAGTGCTTACTTTGATGAAATGGTAAAAATAATGATTAGATATCCTAAAGAAATGATTTATTTATTTATCTTTATTCGTCTCCAAGTATTATAAACTTTTTAGACTACAAACATATTATTTGCATTATATAATTATAGAATGAATGAATTTTTTTTTTTAAATCTAAACTGAATTCATGATTAAATTTTTACTAACCATTCTAATTGTATTGAAGTCAGAGGCATTTTTAAATTCATTTGTAATTAACAAAAATAACACTTATTGGATCATTTGCACCATAATTCGTTCTATATCTGGAAACATAAAAGAAACTATTTTCTCTAGGACGCAAACTGCGTGCCGAAACATTAACATTAATAAACATTGAAAGTAACATTAGACAATCAATATAGGCAGTTAAGACATCATGAGCAAAAAGAACCGAATAATAAATCCTTCTTTTATTAAGAGGCTTAAGGTCGATTAAGGCACATTAAGGCTTCATAATTGGGAATGTTGTTACTATCCCACGATAGCTTTCTGAGAGCAAATATTGTAAACCGCTTTTGAAACCTTTCAATCCTTTGCGCATCAAAGATAACTCCTAGATCCTTCTGATTAGTAACTCTTTTCAGACAAGAATCTAGAATCACATAATCATACATTATAGGAGACCTACATACGTCTAGAAAATGTTGCAATTGTACATTTATCGATATTGAAACTCAATCCATTATCTCCACACCATTTCGTGACATTATTAAAGTCATTTTGCAGTTCTAGCACGTACGACATTGACTTAACCTTAAATATTTTCAAATCGTCTGTATATAAGAGACAGTTTGAATTTGTAATGTAAAAGGATAAATCGTCTATAAATAAAAGAAACAGCAAAGGACTCAGATGGCTACCTTGGGGTATTCCAGAATAGCTAAAAATTTCATCTGAGAGTACAGAACCAATTTTAACATACTGTTTACGATTAGTTAGGTAACTACTGATCCATCTTAAGATATTAGAATGAAATCCAATCATTTTCAATTTGAACACGATCAACTGCTTTAGCAAAATCAGTATATGTAAATCGTATCAACTTAACAACGCATTTCTATATTACGAAGGCAATAATTCGGAAAAATTACCAAACTCGTTGTGGTGGACCTTCCACGCACATGTTGTTGTTCGGAGATATGATTTCGTACTGCTGCATACAATTTATTTTTTACAATAGCTTCGAATATTTTGGTTATTAAAGGAAGCTTCCCAATTGGTCTATAATTTTCAACAAATCTCTTCAACCCAGATTTATAAATAGGTGTTATGAACGAGCTTTTTGAAGCAATCTAAAAATTCGCCACGGCACAGGGACATGTTAAAAATAATGCATAATGGCTTGACTATATTAAACTTGCATAGCTTTAGAAATAAGTGTGGAAAATTATCAGGTGGAATGCTTGTACTTGAACTGAAACCCGACAACTCCATTAAAACTTCTGTCTCAGTTATGGATATCAAGCTTCATATCAGTAATTTCGCTACAAGAGGGAATCGTACTGCAGTCAATTGATTCATTGGCGAAATATGATTGAAAAAATAAAGCAAACATATCACATACTACTTTCAAATTATTGTTACTACAAATGCCATTATAAACCATATTGGACGGGATACCAAACGATTTACGTTTAGTGTTAATACACAACCAAAATGTTTTAGAATCATGCTTAATTTTGGATTCAATAGACCATAAGTACTTCCTGTACACAAACTTCTTGCCTCGCAAAGTTTTTTTTTTAAAAAATCAAAGATTTACTCTTTTATGAGTCATAAGCATAGCATTTTCTAATCTCGATAAACTTTTATTAAACCAGACGGGCCTTTTACACATACTGGGAAATCGATAATTCTAATATGTTTCCAAACGTAGTGTGAAATCATGTCCCCTGGATCTGAAAATAGACACATATCCAAAACTTTTCCAAGGATTAATTTACACCTACTCAGTTTAGCTTAATGACTTTATAACAAAGTGTGGGCTTATTTAATTATTCTTGTCATTGTTTGTACATAAGAGTATATTTTAGTGAAGTGAAATTACTCACAGTTCAATTCATGAGAATAAAAATAAAATACAAATATTCTTCGCGACAGGTCCATGGAACCCAGGGCTTAGCTTCTCACAATCATTCGTGTTGTGCGTGTAATATTCTTTATATACTATATTGGCCACATACTGTACCCTCGGATGAAATTATAGATGTTTTCTGGGGATTGAACCTCGTTTCATAGTTCAACCCATCATCGACTTCACATTATTAAAGTTTAACTCCCAGGAAGTGATTTGGTGTACCTATTTTCCTTGCTTCCCTAACAAAAATCTGTAGCTTGCCTTAGAAGCTTTAATTCTATACTTTTTAAGACAATGCTTTCCAGACATGACATATTTATAAAAAGTGGTTTGATATCGCCTTCATTATTGTATTTCTTTACAACAAAATACCATCTACTTCAAATGAAAAAAACTTCAATCAATTCATTAATCAGTTAACTGAAATGTTTAAAACTTAATCATATGCACGCAACTATGAGGTAGTTTGTTTTTTAAAAGCATAAGCTCAACTTATCCTACCCATTCCAAGAGTACACAGCACCACTCTTATCCACCCGGAAACTCACGCAGTATAATCCCACTTTATGGGGGACCGCATAACTGCTCTTTTATTTACATACAATTGTCATTTAAGTCCTTGTAAAAAAACGATTTGGTGTGTGTACAACTGTGATTATTGCATATTTTAATGAACGGACAATTAAGGAGGATTTTCTATGTTTTTTTTTTTGTCTGTTGTTATTTTGTCATTCCTTTTTCAGTTGTGTTGAATTTTAATTGCCAAACTTTCGCGCAGTGGTTTCAAAGGACACGCTTATGAAATGGTTATTACCATAGATACTGTAACGTCTGGTTGAAACAGAGGATTCTAAAACATAAACCAAAAAGAAACAGAAGAAAAAAAAAAAAACAAAGTCGTCGCGTTTTAATGTTCACATTTTAAGATCCTTGGAAGCGTTCGCCCTCTGCGGTATGTTGTTGTCAGGGTCGTAAAATTAACGACAGATAAACCCTCTAGTAGACTATTTCTTTTTAATTACATTCTAATGCTGCTTTATTTATATTTTGATCCTGATCTGCTTGTAAGTGCCACTTAAGTACTACGTTTTCTATATTTGTGAAAACCACTCACGAAATGAAAGTTCCCCTAGTTTTGTTTTTTTTTTTGTATTTTCAAATACGCATCATCATCATCATCGACTGAACTGAGATGATTATCAAATTTCTGGTTTCAATTTCAATTGAATTTCATAGCAAAAAAAAACAACCAAAATAGGAGGATAGATACCTTTAAGGGGAAACACTACTTATTCCACCAATAGTCTGCAACTTAGCCGTCCAGTTCGAGAATATCGGCTTTTATTCACAACAGAGAATGGTGAATGCTTTCCTCATTCAATAAATGGTAATTTAATTCAGCGAACCTTCAATTACGTCTGAATTATCCCTCATTAGTTCATTGTACACCATTCGTGAATACCATAGCAATTAATTTCTATCTTTCCTATTCAAGGCTGCTTGTGTGTATTCGAAAAGCTGTGGCAGTACTAGCCGCAGAGTGAAGCACAGTACAAAGCACTAAGTGTTCGTAAATGAAAGAATAACAGTGGAAATAAAATTCCAAAAACAGAAAGAAAAAAACAAAAAATGAATTAAAGGACCAAAGATGGGACAACGACATAAAGGATGAACCGCTCAGATGAGATACTTTTGTGAAATTAATACAGCAAAGTAGACAAGAAAAAATAAAAAAAAAATTAATCAACATAAAAAATTAAAAACGGGCAGACACAGAGTCGAATTAATGAATTAACATTTTGACAGGTACTTTGGCTTTTCGCACAAAGGATAACAGACTTGCTGTTGTTTTTGGTAATTATTTGTGCCAGGGAAAGTTATGACGGTGGGTTGCGGTTTTGAGTAATTTACCTGGAATTTTGTTATTGTCTCTTTTTCAATTTAACCCAGTTTACAGTACTTTGAACGTACCTACATTCCTACTTATATGATTTGATTTTCGAAAAAAGTGCACTTTACATATAATTACATATTCTGGGCAAACTTTAATCTGAAAATACTCAAGTGAGGTCCAGATGGTCTTAGTTGTTTTTTTTTTTTTGTTTTTTTCTAAAGCTCTCGAATAAGGGGAAAAATCTTACACTTTGTAGGGTAAAAATGTTAAGTATACGCCAGAGTAAGTACATTCGAATATTGAAATGGTCCTTACCTCATTCACCCCCTCGGAGACGCCGATAGTTATGTTACAAGCGTTGAGAGAAACTTGTGTATACCTACTATCTACTTCATCTAATCTAAAGACATGCGTAAGATCTAACCAGCCACAAGTGCGTCATACAGATCATGTGGTTATAACTTTAATGAAATGAAAGCAGATACATTCTTACTTTACTTAAGCTTGATTTGCTTAAAGTTAGAAACTTGTAGTTGATATATTGTATCGCCCTTGTTAGCGAATGAGACCACCAAATACGCTGTGGCATCATTTGATAGTTTCAAAGCACCTGGTGTAAATGGAATATATTCACTCATGCTGCAACATGGTATAAAGACGATGTCTACTCTAAAGTGAAGTTTCTGGATTAGAACTGGGGTATATTCCTACATCCTGGCAAACTGTGTTTGGCAACAAGTCTGTTTTCCTTATGAATATAGCATAATTTAGCTGCGCGTTGCTTCAGGACTTCAAGTGCTTTAGATACGTAAGTTACTTTCCAACCAACTTTCGAGTCCATTGTGTCCGTAAATGTTATAAGATAGTCTATGTTCGTCTTCATTCTAGCGCATTGATAGCGGCCTGACTATCAACATATTTAGACGGTGGTTTCCTTACATGATAATCTTTCTTGATGGCGTAGATATCTAGTCGAAAAATAATATGGTGATCGCTTGGTCAAAATGGCCTTTCGTTGTGTAGTCCTTCTGAGAAAATTCCAGCACCTGTGCCTGTCCCTTTTTTAATCCAACCATGAAGAGAATTTCTTTGATGAAACTGTCACGTTTTTTCCAATGCTATCTTCTTGGTATAAAGATGACACAATTTCTATCGAAGACATGCTTGGGTGTTATCTGCTCCCGGATATGCAAGGTTGATAGGTGGTAGTTACTTCCAATTCTTTCGCGAAGCTCTTCTGCACTAAAGCGCGTAGTCGGTCGTGCAACATGGTTCAATTTCTGAAAACTTTCTCTTTTTGTTTTTTTGCTGGGAGATGGGGAATCTTTCCAAGATGCCAATAGCCCGCGCTTATGACATGTAGGATCCATATACCTGGTCCTGACATAGACTATCAGCCGATATACATATGTCTACGTACTAAATCACACCCCACACACAGATTTCAACTATTACCCCTCGGGACTGCAGTTAGGTACTACTTCGCGGGGTTGGTTAACAAGTCAAGCTATTCGCCTTGTGTCACCATCTGCTGAGGCTTTTGCTGCTTTTCTTAGCTCTATTTCCTATCAGCTTATTTTGTAGATTTGTAGATGAAAATCCATGTTACCGTCCAATTCTCCTCCGACTGCAGCATGAGGTGGAACGACTGACTGGGCAGAGTAATTATCCGTGCCGTGAAGCGTCTGCAATAAAACACTCCATTCTCCTTATCTTAATATTCATTTGGGCATCTGGAGCAGGATTGTGAGCTGTCGTATTCAAATCGGTGGATATACTTGCGATAACCACCGTGGCCAGACAGAAACTGCGTGGGGTTTTAGTTACAATCTCTATGTTTATGATCTATTCAAGCTTGGATTGTCTGTATGAGTTTGTATGTCGATCTGCCTTTCAACCAAATGAGCTAGACACGTAGCTGCTGACATGACTTTACCTCAAATTTGATCCTTTTGATACTATTGGCTTCGTGTTGGCTCGAGACGCTTCTGTCATAAACCGTCAACATTTCATCTGCAAGGATGTCGATCATTCCAATTATAATAAGGCGGCCTCATCTGAAATGGATCGAAAGTCGCTTATTGTTCGTAGCGCGCAGAGTCTGTATGTTGACGACAATTTATTTTGTTTTCGTTCTCTCTTAATGCATGCGCCCAAACTGGTGCGGCATATAAGAAAACTGATGTGATAACTCTGAAGAGGAGGATGCTTTTTGCGTATCCAGGTCCCCTGATGTTAGGCAGTATTCGTGAGAAAGCTCCCTGAATTTGGAAAGTTTTCTTGGTTAAGTAGTCTACATCTGCTTTAAACTGAAGTTTATTTAACTGCTTCTTTGGACCTGGTTACCAACCTGGAAGTTGACAAACTCTACGGTTTTTTGACTGTTTTTTCGCCTTTTATTTTATGGTCGTCTAATTCTAGTCCATCGGCTGTTAGCCAATCTTTTATCCGGGCAATTTATTCGTTGGTGATTCAACTACATGAATCTGTTACTACTATCACGACCATAATGTCATCGCGAATCTAATTATCCTTACTCCCGATATAACTCTATTCGTACGACTCTGTCGTACATGATGTTCCATGATAATGATCCTACAACCGATCCCTGTGGAATTCCCGCAGTGACGTTGTAGTACTCTCCCCCTTCATCTGTGTTGTATCTCAACTTCCAGCAGATAATACAAGTATGGCGTATCTATCGCAGTGTTCAGAATTCAACTAGTTTTTTACGTCCAACGTTACTACTGCACAGTAGTCCTTTGTGCCGTAGAGCCATCTTTCTCAATCGATGGAACCTTTTGTGATATCAGTTATCGCTTCTATAGCATGAACAGTAGATGGCATTATTCTGAAAACCAAATTGGTGTTCTGAAAGAGCTCCTTTCTCATCTACTACTCTAGGTAATCTATTGTAGATCATCTTTTCGATGATCCTTCCCTAGGCATAGGACGATGGTTCTCCTGGAAGATTCTTTCCTTTTGGTAGCAAGACCAAATACTGCATTTTCCAATTTTCCAGGAAAGGTTCCTTCTTCAAGGCACTTCTGCATCGTTATTATCAAGAGCTCTGGTCCCTTTTTTACAGCCGCCTTTATTCGTGATGCCATCGGGTCCGAGCGCTTTGGTGTTGCATGCCTTAAGCAGCTCCTCCACAGTACTTAGTGGAATATCCGCTGGACTGAAATTTCATAATATGTGTATTTTTGTGTGGATGATTATGCACTCATAGTCACATGTTGAACATATTTTGAATTTGCTCTCTTTTAGACCACAAGGCAAATGGAGCAGTATAGCCCGCTCAACACCAAAAAATGTCGCAGCAATATTGTACGTAGAGATCCAATAATGAGAATTGGCGGTATCTAGATATGTATGTGCACCTGTACGATTATCTTTACTTATAAATACTATGTACTTTCAAAGCTGTGAGAGTCAGCTATTGTACCTATACCTACCTAAATCCAGAGAGTGAAGCGTTGTCGAAAAATTAAGCAAAAATAAACCATTTTTTTCCAGAGACAGATTTTGTGTCATGGGACTTCTAGGTCAAAATTCAAAACAATTTGACTAAGCCTATGGCTGCTGTGATGATGACAAAAGAAGTATTTACTTGTCCTGTTTCAGGGCACGGGTACGCTTCATACAAAAATTCACCTTATTTCCGATAATAAAGAAAATGACTCAACTATCGTTAAGCCTTACCTGTAGTCATACTTACTTCCTTTGATTGGAAAATCATTTCCAATACTATGGTATTCAATCGAAAAACATTAACACAGCAGGGAGCCATAATTGCCGAACATCGTATCAAAATTTCATTTCCTATGTATAGAAGCCTGCCTTTACGCCAATTGAGTACAAAATCCCTTCACAACGACGATGCTATGCTAATAATTGAATAATGTAAACCGATTAAAGTAAAACAAAAGAAACCATTAAGGGTTTCAACAAGTTTTACACTAAAGCTCCCAGAACTTTCTACCGCTCTAACGTTAGGTAAAATTCCAAACGAAGATGTATTCCATGAAATCCCTATTGAAGCAGGCAACCAACCCCCAATCACTTTGTGTGATCTCTATCAGTGCGTAAAATAAGTAGAACAAGTAGAAATTTCGGATAAATTTAAACGAAAAAAAAAAAAAACAGAAAGAAACTCTTTCCCCTTTCACCAAGACAGGCGGGAATTCATAAGACCGACAAACGAGAACGGACTAATTTAGCATTTTCCTCCCAACCGTCTTTTTTTTTTTTTTTACAAAATCGTGAAGGAAAAACAAAACAAAAAAAATCCTGATGGGTTAAAAACAAGGAAACGAACGGGAGGTTCTATGATAAGGGTAATATCATCTCCGCAGGGCGAATAAAGTTTGCAATTTAGAAAATTATTATATTTGCTCTCAGCCTCTGTGTGTCTCTGGCTCTTATGGGCCACCCGTTGAGATGTATTTCACCGCATATACCATACAGCGCGACGCGCACCCCTAATCGTATATATATACATATGTATGTATGTATGTATCTACCAAAGCACCGACCAACTTCAACTAGCAAACAATGACTTTTCCATGTTCCACTTGAGGGATGCAAAAGAAAACTCATTAATTAGGTTATCTTCAAAAGTTTCTCCAATAGATGGGCGCCGCGCCGCATCCAAGGACCGTTGGGTGCGGTGGAGGAATGGGGTGGAGAAACGAAAAAAGAGTTGAAGGAAATTTTGTTTGATTTTGTTTTTAATTTTACTTCGGTTGCTTTATTTTTGTTCTGAGAGATTTTATTAAACAATTTGCAAGGGAATTATCTTGACTATGGACATTTCTTGATTTAGAATCTTTGGACTTTTGTTTATCTTTCGATTTCGTAAAAGGGAATAGCAGATCAATTGTTTAGGTTGGGAATACGAAATCAGAAGTACATAGTTAGAAATAGAACATCAAAATCAACTTAAGATACATAGCCTTAGGATACTGCTCGATTGAGTTCTCTTTAGAATAAGTAGTGAATCCTCTCAAGAAGAGGGTTTTCGAAATACATCATTTAGTAGCTGCGGTCATCTTTAAAATGATTTCTGTGTAATTTTTAAACAGATTATGTAATTTAGTAAGGCTGACGGGTGATTACACTCTCCGTCAGTTCCTATTCAAAAAATATCTTGAAACCTATATACCCTATCGCAGGAGATCCATTTGCTTCTATACTACTGACTTACTTAACGGGCTACTGACCCGTGAAGAGTCTCTGCCTGAGACACAGCAGCCTTTCACTCGTTCGATCCCGAGCACATTGCTTCCAGTTGTCAAGAACAAGCGCTCTGGCATCCACGTCTACTTGATCCTTTAAACGGAGGTTCGGTCTTCCTTGTCATCTCGAACCTGGGGGCAGTGATTTGAAGATCCTCTTTGCTGGAGCATTATTGTCCATTCGCTCGATGTGGCCGAGGCAGTAATGCGATGTGTTTCGGTTTTTTGGACTACATCCACATCTTGGTACAGCTCATAGAGTTCGCGGTTGTATCTTCTCCTCCATTCGCCCATTAAGGTGTCATTCGTGGAGTTGATATTTACTCTGCGGTAGGTACACTCCCTAACCACTTCGAAGGTACTGTTGCCAACAGTGACGTTTTGTCCTAGATGGTGGACAGATACTTCTTTGTTTTCTTGCCCTATCTGTCTTATAATGTTCATAATACTAAATTAATAAATCTAAAAGAAATAGCTACTCCTTCTCCAACTAAATGAAAAGCCTTACTTCCGAGAGAGAGAGGGAAACATAAATAACAAAATTGTCCCTTAATTTTCTGCGAATTTTCGCGATGGAAGGAGTAAACTGATTTCCTGGGAAACCATTTGCCGTATTTGAAAATGGTATCGAGGGAAACCTTCATATTTTCCTCGAATTTTTTAAGGCTATGGAGACGTTTTATTGAGTTCATGGAACCAAGGTTTCGTACTCGTGGGTGGCATAAAGATGATTGGCAATACATCAACATATGTAGTTATAATTTTGTCTAGACTAAGTCAATATTGGGCAGTAAAGGGTGTAGTCTATGTAGGCACATCCTTGGACTACTAGGATTGTTATTGTCCTTGTTATGTAGCTGTGATACGAATCCTTCTTTTGGGAACGATAATTCTTGCTAAGTCGATTAAAGTACTTGCAAGTGGTACGTGGTACTAGCAAGTGTCTTGTAGTAAATCGATCGTTAAATGTGCAACAGTTGGGCGATATGAATACACAATAATCTAGGCATTTATCATATACCACTATATTCACAACACACAACAAGACTTTGACCTAATTGAGGTATTCAATCGAATCTTAATCCTTGTAATTGCGAACTAAATGCTCCTCGCCCTTTAGTATAACAGAAGAAAAAAACGTCAATACGTGTGTTATGTGATCACTCACAAAGAGTTTCCCAGCAATACCCCATAGAGTCAATTAGCTATAAGCTACAGTATGCACCCACATCTTCACGTTCTCGTTCGCCCAGAAGAAGATGTATTCAAACGTAGAAAAATAAAAAGAAAATCAGAACAGTTTGTTCTCCTCGCACGTAGTCCCTATTATGTGTTCGGAAAAGGAGTATTTTCTCAGATGTAGATTAACACTATTCCCGTGATGGTTATGTTCAAAGCTCTTCCCGATAGACTCGAAGCGACTTACTTACATTGTCCCGTTCCACACTTAACTCTCGCGCGCCGTGCCAAATTTCTAACCGTATAGTAAACAGTTCAACTGAACGATTCAAACCACTATAACCATCTCGAGGCTGACAGTTTTGCCATTGCCATACAAAAAATCACAGAACCATGGAGGTCCTTTGCACCGATATGTACGAGTATAGTAGGTATATGTGCACACAAGCAGCAATTTACTCCTTGTAGAAAATCGATCAATTCAGGATATGAAATTTTGATTTATTTGTTACACGTTTAACATTGCCCACCCTCCCCCAAATAGCACTGCATAGCTCAAGCGCCCTCGGTGAGCATTCGTGCTTGTCATGAAGACGTGTGTGACAACGTTACTGCATGCAGTTACAATTACTGCATTTGATAAACCAACCACGTTCGGGTGTATATTCTGGTGGATTGGTGAACCGTAGACCGCATTGAACTGGAAATCCTTTTAAACTAACCTGACTACCAATACGAAACGCTTCATATCAGCAGCAGCATCATCATCATTATCATCATCATCACCATCACCATCATCATCATTATTGGGTACAAAGGCTCCAACCGAGAGAATTTATGTCGATTGATGCGGTACTAGTGGTTTTCGCATAGTTCAAGTACCATGTCAAATGAGATCGAACAATGTGATTAAAGAGTACACATTTGTTCCGAAGGGAGGATGGAGCAAAAAAAAAAAAAAATTAAAAATGTAAAGAAACCCTTGCAAAAATGAAAGGCACTTTTATCCACTCTCAACAGAGGCAGATACTTTGGAAAACTAGGTCCCGATATGGCATACATATGCCGTATCCCTCCCTAGATGAGATGAGGATTCAATTTAGCTAATTATCTTTAAAAATAGAGCTCTCTGAAACAGAAGCTCTTGTCCTTGACCAAATTAATTAGGATGAGGATTCAAGGCTTCCAAGAATGTTTTTGAATAATTTAACTTCGGAAATAAATACAACAACAACAACAGCAACAGAAAAAAGAGGCCGCCTGGAGTGTAATCGATTTTATCTCAGAGCTAACGAAACAAGAAGTTCCTCTCTGTGATGTGTATGTTTTGAGGACGCAAGCACCCCAAATTCTGTGATAAAATCACTTGTACAAACGAAGGGGAGTTCATCCTCTAACCAAAAACTTGTGTTGCGTAAGCAAACATAGAAGAACACCCACAAGGAGGCGGAATCTCTTTCAAGGTCGTTAGATTCCCATTTGACGCAATCAATTACCTGGTATTGTGTCACTAATTCGTAAAAGATACGATTCACTAACTCGTACCACCACACAACACCACTGCTTTTAGTGCGTGGATAGCGAGAGGGAGCCTGCCCTGGATGATGATTGAAGTTACACAAAGAAAGGCGTATACAAATTATTCGATCCATCAATCAATCAGTCAATATGGCATTGGTTTGTTATCGGGGTTTAGATACCAAAGTTGGTAACGTGGTGAAGTCTTGTGGTTCTCGGGCTTTTGTCTAATAAATTAGCAGCCAGAGGTATTGTATGTATATAATTGTTCTTGGGAATTTTGAAGTGAGGGGTTAGCTATCCTTTGCAGATGGAAATAGAGTTACGTGTTGTGAAACGTGCGGGCGATTTTAAAGTAATTTGTTCAAGTTGCCAGCCGTTGACGTTTTAAAGGAGTGGCGGAAGATTAGCTGTACATTTTCTTTTTTTTTTCAATTTTAGGGTTTGAATTGTATTCGAAAACATTTTTGTGACTCAAAATAGTTGCAGATCAATGAATTAGATTCAGGTTTTTGAAACATTTCAAAAATGTTTATCTCTTCATTGGAAATACTGTAGAGTCATGTTTCGAAAAAAAAAATATATTTTGTTGAATAATGCGATCTTAAACATAGAGTAAATTATATTCGAGAATATTCTAAAGTCAAGTTCGTTTAATTCTGGCTTCCAACATGGCCCTATAGCGAGCTCCATTGACCGTAACATGGCGACTATTTTCATCGACGAAAAAATACAGTCCAATCACACCTCCGGCATGAAATCCACACCACTTGGTCAATTTTTGTGGATGCAATGGAGTGTCTTGAAGCGCATGTGGGTTTGTTGCTGTCCAAAAACGCAGATATTAGTTCCATCGCTAAAGATGATTTAAATTCAAGATATTCTTAAAACTTTTGTAGAGTTCAATCGGAGCAGTTTCGGCGCTTTATATGATCAAGAGAGGAGATAGCAAAATTTTCCAAAATGTGGACTATGAGATTCCCAATTCCTGAGAATGGCATAGAATCTGCTGATTTGACTCATATTGAACTGAAGCATTTACGGCTACGATATTTTCGGTATTTCGACCGGTGCGTTGTCTCACTGGCATAGGACCATTCAATAGTGAATATGTTGCCTCGAATTTATCCATTATAGCAGGCACAGCCTATCTGGTGGGATGAGATTTAGACTGAATATTGGAGAAAGTGCTATTAAAGTTGCGACCACCGACTCAAATTTTCGTATTTTTTAATAATTTCCAAACGTTGCTCGTTTATGGACTTCATTATGATAAAATTTTGAACCTTTTGACATTGATACATAAATAATAAACAAGTTTAAGGGTGCGTTTGTATTAAAGTACAAAATTGTTATGTATGTCCCTATTGGGAAACTCTTTAGATCCAGACTGTAGCCAGACTGTGTTATGGCAGTGGTCAAGATGGGTCTTTGTGTGCTCTGGAATATTGCATGGTGTTTGACTCTCTAATACACACCGTCAACACTTTTGACGTCTACACTCTAGTATATGTGAGTAACATTGCTTAGAGACTGTTTGTACTAATGCGCAGATGAACGTATACATGATTGGTCAATCTTTTAATCCTATAAACACTGACGTTGTTTTCTTTACAAAAAGGATCATCGTAACCTATCTGACGCCATCGTGGAATAAAAAAAAAACAGCTCTCAGTTTTCTGCCAGTGCAAGGGTGCTTTTTGCATAACATAAGGGTTGTCTTCGAAAAGCCTTTTTAGACTTATATGGCTATTGGATCCATACGGCCGGCTAGCTGGGAAGTGCATTCGCGTAAATATGTGACTGCCTTCTACTCAAGACTTCAAAGAACCGCTTGTCTCGGGTACAGTATACCCCCAGAAATCCATGCATTCAGAATTGAATTCCACTAAAATGAGGAATGTGCTGTAGTTGAATTTTCATAAACAATCCCAAGACTGTGGAGGTATCTTCGTGAAGGACGGCAACACATAATTATTGGTTCGGAAATAGTTCGAGAATTCGGTCTAAATTTGGGTTCCAGGTCACATTGGGAGAAAGGAAAACAAAATCTTTGCTGTGATTGCTAGACAAAATCCGAAGAGTGATTGCTCCTAACCAGTGGATCTTTCAAGGTTCTCATACAGGACTTGTTTGAACAACTAAGCGGCTTTTTAATACACTGTTTGAGGATGATCCGTAGGGTGTTGATGTAGTCAGTGCAATCGGACTTCAGACCGGAAACCTGTTTTTTTTGGTATCGAGTTTATCGATTATTAGGT
This sequence comes from Xylota sylvarum, assembly GCA_905220385.1. Lineage (NCBI taxonomy): Eukaryota > Metazoa > Arthropoda > Insecta > Diptera > Syrphidae > Xylota > Xylota sylvarum. Next base: position 25,382,407 of record LR999958.1, read on the forward strand.
ACTATTGCACAACGGCAGGATAATACCATTTAAGATAATTTAAAATCTTTTCGCATTATATTATATGCGAAAACGTTTAGACCTTCACAGTACCATTGTGAGATCCGTTCGAGTTTTCTTTCTAGAATTTCATTAGCCCCGGTGAAACTTAGGCATTGCTACAACACCATGCTTAGTGCTGTCTGTGCAATTTTGGAAACGTACTACAAATATAAGTCTTGCATCCGGCATCCATATCCTCCAAGGTGCTTTCTGTGCTCTTTGCAGAACTCTATTGTCTTCAACTACGAGTGACATTGTCTGCATTATCTTTCTGTTGGTTACCAGAACCAATGAAATGTATGAGTTAGTAACAAACTAGCGAAGGTTAAGTTATATAAATGAAAGAATCCACATCGGCGCACTCAAGTCTGTATTGACTTTCACTATTGTGATACCCATAGGGGAGAGATGTCCCTTGTGCAATGGTTAACACTAGTTCTTCAAATATGATTCCTATGAACTAGCAAACCATCCAGTTGATTTGATGTAGTTCAAGATGTCATTGACTGGTCTGCTGGGTAATACTTCTAGGTCACAGAAGATGTGAGGCCCGATAAATTTAAATCTAACATGCACAAGACCTGAACAGTGACAGAGAAAGTGGGTTCTACTTTAATGACTTCCTCATCTCTACATCCATGACATAAGTCTTCTTCCGTTAGTCTTAGTTTTTTTCATGTGGTACCATAGAGTGTTATGCCCCGTGATGACTACCATCAGGGTAGAATAAAATTTCCTATCCTTTTGCATAATTCTGTCGGTCGTACTCTTATCGAAACAAGGCCATATACTTCTTGTGTTGACACATTGTTAGTCTTCGTACGGACCTTAATATCTGCTTCGACCTTCAGTGAGCAAGGGCGGGTGAGCACCGAGGTGTCAACCTATTCTGATATACATAGATTCTGAACCTCTTCTGGCCAATTTGTCGGCCTTCTCATTACGTGGAATAGTTGCATGTCCAGGGACCTTGTGCTGTATTCCAAGAACCTTAAGCTCTTCACGACAGAACTTCATCGCTTCTATTGCAGACTGGCTGTCGATGAAAAGGCGATACCTTTCTGTGGTATTGCCTTCAACGCAGTCTCACGGCGGCTATTGTCAATGGTAGGACCTCCCCTTAGAAAACACTGCTATGGTTCGGGAGGCGGACTGATTTGGATATACCCAGGTTTACCCAAACATTCAACTGCATGTATAAAATGTAAGGTAGCCAAAGTAACCAATTTTCGGAGGATGCTTATGGTGGTTTCCTATTTCTTTTGGGGAGAAACACCAATACCTCCCACTTGCCTTGTTCAATGAATACTGTTTTTTAAACGCACGAATTGAAAACGTCAACGAATGAGTCTACAATGACTTTATATGTCATCTTACAAGTTGTACCCCTTCATGATTTCATCGAGTACCACTTGAAATTAACTAACGAAGGAACAAACAATGAAATTATCTCATTATCAAGTGGATAGGCTTAGCCTAATTCAGAAAAAATCATACCCATTCTCTTAAGCGAGTTCGAAAAATCCTTTTTTTTTCCCGAAGCCCTTTGAAGCCAAAGTAGATTTATCATTGCATCAATATACGGGTCATCTTATTTTGGTTAGTGGCTAAGTCATCGAAACCCTTCCACGTCATCAAAGAACTGAACTTTTGATTCCAGGAACATAGAAACTTAGAGCTTCAAGTTTTTTGAACGACATAGCAAAAACTATGATGTCTATTTTGGGTATCTTTATTCACCCTTAAGCCGTTCATACTAAAACATTTTTAGCTGCAGTTGCTTTCTGCAGTTTGTCACCGGTTCTTTTATTCGGCTTGACTTTAGAGTGCCTATCGATGTTCGATATCCTTGTTGTTTTTATGTCGAGAAAGATATCCTTAGAATTTCATATTGGGGAACGTATTTCGTGTGATTTTAAGTATAAAAATTTGTATATTTTTCAACACATGCGCTCTGAATAAATACATATTATATGTATATTCAGCATCCTTTTCGCCGAAACGCAAAATAGCGTAAACATTACTTCCCAACCAAAGTGCATTCCGAAAACAATAATATTTATTTGAGGCGAAAGAGTTCCTAGAACATAAACAAACTGTCCGCATCTACCCAAGCTGACGAAGTGAAAAATTAAGGATTCCAGAAACTAATTACATTCAATGAATTTTAAATGGCTGTGTAAACGTGTAGCAGTCAGCACAGAGCACTGTTAAATTTGTTTCTACTCAAAAGGAAAAGGGAAACTTTCACGAACTAGTTGTGAAGTAAAATATTTTCCTAGTTTACATTTCCTTTGTTCCTTGTTTTTTTTTTTTGTTTTTTTACTGAGTAGGTAATCATTGTTGAACTTCGAAAAAGAGGGAAAAGCAGGACTTTTTGTAGAAAAAAAAAAACATCTTTAGATCGTTCACCCACCTTCAAGCGGTATTCGTATACACACCTATTGTTAAAATTAAATTAAATTTTCTTCTTCCTTTTTTTTTTTTCATTTTAACTTTCGTTATGCTAATACCTATTCGCTTCAAATGTTATTCCCATATAGGACGAACGACATTCATATGTACATACATATGTATGTGTATATGCATAGGGAGAAGGCATAATATCTCACTGGGGGGATTGATGTGAATAGTCGGTGAAGCTTCAGCACACATTCATTCACGTCGTCGACGTCGTCCTCGTAATATTCTCAAGAATTAGTTAGGACGAAAGTTTTCTAGTGGATAAAGTTTACTCCTACATGGAAGTTATCGTGCAAACACTGGAAGCATCTAGAATTCCCAGGAAGTTTAAGTTTTTCTATCTTTCATTCTTTTTTTTTCTAGTGCGCGCTCTCACTTGACGTAGCATTCTATCTGCAACTAGCCCCCGATGAGTCGCATATACATACATAACTATAAATGTATGTTAGGAGAACTCCCATAGACGTCATTAGTCGGGGTGGACATAAATGAACTGCAAAATGCATTTATACATAAACATTTTTTCTTGTGAACTATTGTTGTCTGTTGCAATTAAATGGGAACGCGCGCTAGGGAATAACTTCCACACAAAGATAGTAGGAAAAACTTAAATTTCATTCTCCTGCAGAGGAAGAGACAATAGCGCGGATGTTCACAGCTTCCTACATGTGGCCGCTTTACTGCTCATTCAGAGCGATGAAAAATGTGGCAAACCACAGAAAAATGAGTATCATTCAACGGTATAAACTCTATTGTTCCTGAGCACACAGCGAACGAGCTAGGGGGTGGTGGTGCATGGTGGTGGAAGGACTGCGGAAAGAGCATTGAAATAGGAATTCTTCCTGTTACAGAACTTACTGCGCTGTTTATTGTTCTAAGCTAAGAGTGAATGAAACTCGAGGTGTGCAAGTCTTTTTACCGACAACAGTATGTTGGTGAAGTAAGGTTGTATCAATATTTATATTAGATCCAGCTCGGTGTGTCCCAGCTCACCGTCGCGGTCGCTTCGTTAAGATGGAGATATAGGATCAAATAAATATATTTGTCACACCAATGCATTAGGGTCAGCTTATAGATCCATCTGCCTATCTTGCCACAGTGCTGCAGACGTCCGTTCTTCTCCATTTACTCTACTGGTACCGCTGGCCTACACCAGCTTACTATGGTTCGGAAACTATTTATTGTTCTGATTGTGCAGGTCCTTTATGCAGACGAGAACTTGCTGCTTGTTTTCTATGTTGTAAGTGCCCCCACCCCGGCCAATGGATTGAGCTTACCACTTACCACTTACCACTCTGGATAACATGGGGGAACATTACTTTAAGATATTTTAATGTCTCCTAAGACTTAATGGTTTGGTTCTCAAAACAAAAAATCCGTGTGGTACCTCAGCTTCCTGTCGATGATGTAGGTTATGACTATCATCAGAAGCTAGTAGGGTGTATACATACTGGCGAAGGATCTTTTAATGCATGACCAGTTCGCAAAGTTAAACATTTTTAACATGCGTCGATCGTAACTATTCGCAGGATTTATTTGTACCCCGTCGCCATCTTCTAAGCAGTATTGCTTCAGCTGCTCTAACTGCTACAGCCCTTTCTGATACTATACTGCTCATCTCATACAACTCCTCAAACTTTGCCATTGAGATCAGTCTGCCGTATATGATACGTTTTAAGATCTTTCTCATTGAGTATAGACATATTGGCCGATAAGACGAAGGATCTCCGGATGACTTGTTTTCTTTGATTAGCAACATCAGATATTGGAGTTTCCATAGTTCAGGGAAGATGCCTTCCTTAAGGCACTTTCCATCGTTGCTATAAAAAGCTCTGGTCTCTTTTTTTGAAAACCTACTATCCTTCAGCTTCTTCATTATCCCTTACGCCTTCCTCCAGAAGTCTAGATCTGCTACGTTACAGACAAATCTGAAGTATCTTGCCTTGCTCTCCTTGGTGGTCTTCTCAAGGTTGTAAACCACTAGATTCCTGGGACACTTTGCCCTGAGTGCGGGCATCGTGGCTCAAGTGGTTAATGCGTGGGACTACAGAGGTTTCGAGGTTCGATCCCCAGACAGCGTCTGACAAACATCCGAAAGTAAGACTGTCATGATGGACTTATCACGCGAAAATTTTGTATTTTTTGCCCTAAACGTTTTGACTTTACCCCTTCTACTAGTTAATCCTTTGTAGTGGTAAGTGTTGTGGTAAGTGTTTGCCTAAGATGGTGAGATAGGATCTCTGATGATCCGTACTTACTTATTTAACGGGCTCCCGACCCGTAAAGATTCTCTGCCTGAGACACGGCAGCCTTCCACTCTTTTGGATTCCACCTCAAGTTGTCTAGACCAAGTGCTCTGGCATCTGCGATAGCTTGGTCCTTAGAACGGAGGTTCGGTCTTCCTTGTCGTCTCGAACCTGGGGGCTGTGATTTGAAGATCCTCCTTGCTGGAGCATTATTGTCCATTCGCTCGATATGGCCGAGCCAGTGTGGTTGACGTGTTCCATAGCTGATTGAAAAGTTGGTGTTCATCATTTCGTCAATTGCGTCTGTGTCCGATTGATGTGCCTTTCTACTTCGGTCCTTTTACTATAGGGCTCTGCCTGATGGTCGCTGTGTGTATTTTATTTGCTGAGCTGCCATTTTCTTTTGGGCAGGAGCCTGTTATGAGGGCGAGTGCGGACTCAGTTTTTAGTGCATTGAAGCAGGTTAGATGTTTGATTACCTGACAAACCATTTTGCATCAGACTTATTTCAAATGATGCGAATTCTTCGAGGAGAACCCACCGCCTTTGCCCATGCATTGAAATTACCAGCAATTGCCCCTGGCAACTTCAAAGCGAAGCTAAATTTGTCTTTGTGATCATTGATCACTGGGTTACTGGCAGTTCTTCCTTATTGAAACAGTAGGACTTACATGGTTTAGTTGGTTCAAGGATTCATGCTTATATGCTGTCAAAGTCTCAGTATACTGACTGTGCGCAACACTGAAAAACTCTTAGATTACAATGATTACAACTTGATATTAAAGAAGCCTTCGATAACGTCTTACCAGAGGTAGTAGCGCGTGCACTATAAAACTCAAAAAATGGATGAGATAGCGGACGACGTAGCTATAGCAACTTCGCGGCAGCACCTGAATACTCAAAGTACTTGTACGAAGTGGCTTTTTTTCGAAATCTTCAACTGAACTGTTGTATAATAACGCATAAGTACATACATACATAACCGTCATCACAGGAGTCTATTTCATTTATAGACACCTTAAAGTCGTGACGTGTTTCGCCTTCTTTAGAAGCTGTAGAAATCAGGAAGGAGAAAAGATAATTCTTGATTATCTGTCCTGAAGTCAGTAAAGAAATAAAATATTCTACTGCCCTCAGGGAGTTGCTTCACTCTTTAAAATCACCACAAGTTGTCAGTTGACATTCATCGTTATATCGAATAGATACTAATAGCAGTTAGCCAAAGCATGTTCATTCCAAATGCATTGTAAGTAACGTATGTAGATAAGACATTTCTCATTCGATAAATTTCATCTGAAAATTACGTAATACTTATCCTTTCACATACCTACCCCATGAAAAGGAACTGAGTTTCTTTAATCCACACAGAGCTTATTGCATTAAGCGATGAGCTCCCCAATCGAATCAGTTCCCAAAAATTGATTACATTATCTACACTACAATGTTTGAGGAGGACCTTCCCGGAATGCATAATTTTTCGCGTATCCCCATTTCCGCATCCATACTGTGCATCCTCCATCTCCTATTTCTGATTCATAGCTCAACATATAATGGCTCACATAATATCCTCGTCGAGCTGCTGTTACTCTGCAGAGCTTAACGTAAAAAGGGATGCGACAGTGTCGTACTTGAAACAAATCCTAAATCCATTCCGCATCCTTGTTGTCTCGAGGAGCAAAAGCACTTCTATCAAATATACATACATACATACATGCACATGTATACTAAGGAACACAAGGAAAAAGAAAAAAAACTGCATCAAACATCAGAGGATGGTAGTGGTTAGTGTAACTATTCTCCTCAGCAGCGCCGCAAGTATCCTACACATACTATACGAGGGTGTGATGAACAGCTTTAGTTTATGGTTAAGCGCTTGTGAAAATATAAACAACGGGGACGAGACTGTCGCCATCGCACCAATTGTGGTACGACCAAAATACAATGCTCCAACACTTGCATACACCATGAGTAATTCGATTAAGGATAAGAAAGGATATATAGAATAACAACAAAATAAAGCTTACAAAAAAGGCTCCTAAACAATTTATATATTTTACACATGTGTATAACATTCGCTTTACCAAGGATTTATCTCTCCGGGGATGCAGTGATGTACTTTGGTACTTCAGCTGCCGGAATAAAATTCCATGTCAAAGTATCTCAAAATTTATTTCAACTGGCTCTGAGATATTTTGGTTTTCATGTGCATACCATTTTATAGGGGATGTATGGATATGCTGTTAGATCTGTGTGTGTTTCTGTGCGATATACCATGCAATCTTGTCGGTAGTGGTGCTGAAGTAGCTTTGCCACTGCAGTGGACAATTATGGAAATCCAATTCCAAGGAGGAATTTCAAGAAATGTTTCTGAAAAATGAACGTGTGTCAGACATTGGAATGGGTGCAGCAATTGTTCTACTACAAGTGAAGTATTTAAATTAACTTTTTCCTCTTCTAGTGAATCGTCGACAAATGACGTACAGCTTGAGTTTACTTGAGTTATGGCAATGTTTGAGGCTTGAAAGTGGTTTCAGGTGAAATAATTATTTGGCCAAAGAAATCTTACCCTTTGTTTGGGAAAGCATTTTCTCTCAATTTAATTAGGCTTGAAGTGGGTTTTTGGAGCGCTTCAGATAGCATTCTGGTTGTAAACCAGAAATACCTCTGGTATACCAGGAAATGAGAGTTCTGTTTAGATTGCATTTGAATGTTTGCGCTTCAGAAAGTTTTGAGAATTGAAAGGTATTCGTTTGTCATTGCCATTGTGCATATCTGGAACAATTGCTTTGGATAATCTAATCGGTTTCTGAATTGTAAAGTGTTAGTAGTCCTAGAGCTTTAGAGGAATTTTATGCACTATTTGAAGATACTATTCTAAATATTTTTGTTTGGTAAAATAAATAATTTTATTACGTCTTCTAACACACAGAAATCATCTAGCATGAAACTGAAAAAAGCTCATTTTTGTATTGAGAATGGATTTAATCCCTGCTCTGCTATTGATGTTTGCCCAACAGGAAATGCTTGTCCAATAGTTTTTCAATTGGTACTTACTTTTCTGATAAAATGATTGGTTTTCGGCAGTCTGTTGTTTGGTAAGTTCGACAAGTAGTTGATTTTCAGCTTCAAGGCTTAGAAGCAAATATAAGTTATGGTGTGCTTTTCCTTCTGCACTATAGACTCATACAACTGTTAGGCAAATCTGATTCCAAAATATGTTTCAAATTCAAATTCGTATAAATTTGATCATGTTGGATGACCTGGAAATTGTTTCTAGATCCTTTTCTAAGAAGGAAAAGTCATGAACCTAGACTTATACTACTGCTATACATCGCCATTGATCCCCATTTTAGAGAGATGGAGTACTTTCGAGGAAAATAAAACCAGCTAAAATCAAAGTTAGAAACAAGACAACTATGAGCGAATGGCTTTTGAGTAAAACTTATAGGTTGAAACCCAAGCTGACTTGGTACAGCGCCATTATCAAATCATTGGCCACGTATGCAAGTATGCTCCTGACACTAGAGGGTAACATCAGTTATAAGAATACCTAATGCATCTTGCAGTAAAGAAGCGAGTTATGTTGAGAGCCCTTCAGCTACGGAATATCCTAGACCTTAAGGCTAGTGACTTTACTTGTCAATTGGGTAGTAGAACGCATTCCGAACAACCCAAATGTCAAGGTCGGAGATACCAAGCTTAAAGGATTATGATTCTAAGATTTTGGAAAATGTGAGCACTGGGTTTGACGTATGTATGTGGTTAGCTGGAATTCCCATATCAAGTTCACCATCGAGCGCGCCACTAGGGCTAGTAGACACCTTTAAGGCAAAACTTGGGGTCTATATCCAAAAATGATACATTGGATATGTACAATGATGGTGAGACCCATTATCACGGTTCTTGAACGAACAACGGCTACTAAGCTTCAGAAGCTCCAGAGAATTGCCTGTCTCGGTATAATGGGTGCCTTGCATACCTGCTCTATGGCAGCATTCGAAGCTGTTGTTGGACTTTCTCTACTACAAAACTTAACTAGGATGACGGCCACTAGATGCACTATTAAGTTGAAGCTAGGATACAAGTATAAACCAGGTGACCATGTGGGATAGCTGAAAATTCTTGACTCAATTCCCAAAGAGGTAATGTTTTGCACTATCACCGACATCGTGGTTAGGGAGTATTGTTTTAATAGGTTATTTCAGGTAGAAATATTGAACCATGCATACTGGTCTATTGGCGTTCCGGCTCTGGATCCTAGAGGTCTGGTCTGGTTTAAAGACGGATCGAAGATTTAAACTGAAGTTGGAGCTGGCATCTTCGACTTAATACCAAAGTCTCGATACCTATGGAAATCTGTCTCATGGTTTTCCAGCCTGAACTCCATGTCATTGAGATCTGCGCTAGGATAAACCTTAGTAAATGTATTAAAGGCGCTAGGATATATGTATATATTTTCAGATAGCCAGGTAGCACTTAAAGCGCTGTTGTCTAATTTAATGATCTCTAAATCAGTTAAATGCTGCTACGGTGCACTAGAATCTCTTGCCAGACATAGCAGTGTGAAACTCGGTTAGGTCGCTGGTCATAAAGGAATTGCAGGCAACGAATCTGTAGATGAACTAGCTAGTGCTGGCTCAGAATCTGCGGTAATAGGACCTGAACCGTACTGTGGTCTCAACTGGGCTACCTCCATAGGGTTGATTAACGACTGGGAACACAAACTTCGTCTGGCCCACTGGGAAAATTTCTGGCGACTGAGAGTATCCAAGTGATTAATCAGGCTTTATTCCTTCAAGGAAATCCTTAATCTAGACAAGAATAGTATTAGAAAGCTGGTGAGCTTTCTGCTGCGGTATCATCTTTACAAACTCAATCTGTGCCCAGAAACGGAATGTCGGTTCTGCTCGGAAGATAACGAATCCTCTGAGCACATTCTATGTGAATGTCCAGCATTACATTGGTTAAGGGAAGCGTATAAAAGAATATGTTCGTCAGCGGAATTGAGAAATTCTGCTGCTGCTTCTTTCAGATACCTAGTCAGTTCAAGGAGCACCTATAAATTAGCTTGAAACTATCGTAGATCTGCAGTTTTAGAGGATAAATGAATGTAAAAATCTTTCAAAAAGAGGCGCATCGTTGGTCCCATTCTGTATTTTGGCTAACTTTTGGATCAGCACAATAGTTCTTTTAAATTGCAGTCGTTGTTCACTTCACCATTCAAATTTTGTTACTTGCTCGTATAGACTCCTACTAAAATCAGGATTCAACATATCCTCCCTGTCCCTAGTGCTATTTTAAGCACTTCAAAGTACATTAGAAATTAGTTTCAATCACCTCCTAGTCGATTAAACTGTAATTAACAATAACGAGTCTACAAATTTATCAATTATAGTAATCTTGTATGTATTCACAGTAAAAAAAAATAAAAAAAATTCCAATAGTTTATTGCCCTGTAATTATACGTTGAATAGCTACTTCGATTAGAATTATATGACCATTCTACTATTCTCAGCCCTCTTCTCATTATTAATTCTTGCATTAATGTCGTCGATTATCAGCACGTCAGGACTTCTCAACCACTTTAACCATGTTGAAGTATTCATTTTTTTTTCCATAAAATGCATTTGACTGGAATCTATTTGAATGTATTTTTTGCCAATAAATCGATACATCTACTTAGTTAGCTCAGAAGGATTAGCCGATTATTTATGCAGGTACAAGTGTAATTAATTTAGTTTATTAGTTTATTAGGGTGAAGTTTATATTCACTTCCGTATGAACTTGTGACGCCACTACCCACGTGCCGGGCTACAGAGACATTGTACGAAATTCCAAGGCTGACAAGTTCACCAGACAGTGTATGACCCAGGTATGACTCCTTCTTCGTCCACAAACTTCTCCATATATGAGCTCCCTTCTTTGATAACCTATGCAAACTAGCTTTGCTTTGGTTCTACATGCATGGTTCTTGGCACCCACTATACTTACCGGCAAAAACTAAAATCTGCTATCCTTGCCTACCAGAACCTTCAAATTGTAAACGATAAATCGATCTCTCTCTTCTACGGTGGTAATATGATGTAAGACACTGAGTACCAGTGATTAGTCATCGGGACACCGAAGGACGTTTTCTAACCATTAATGTCTAGCCTCCATACACTAGGCTCCACCCTAGCATACACCCTGCCAACATCAAACCTGTTCTAGGTTAAATAAACCATTATGGCAAATTTAAAATGTCCAAACGTTTCAGCAATTAGATGATTAATGAGTTCGCAATTCATTGAGTAAGTGAGTAAGACTGTTCCGTGAATGCCCATCCCTACATTCCACATTTCATACTCACAGTCACAAGTCAACCCCGTCTACCTTGCAAATGTGCTTAAAGTCAAACGATTTAGTACTTTGCATATTTCACATCACCTTTCACTGTCACTGAACTAACCCAAAAGTATATTGTCATGTCAAATTTACCCACACATTCGCTTATGGCACTTCACCTGGATGGCCCGTATGAGTTGTGATAGCGCATTCAGAAGCGCTAAGCAACTCGCAAAGAGCGCTCTGTATGTCGTGACTTTTTGCCCGCAACAGTGTTTCACTCATTTTGAGTTATTATCCGCCATGAATTAACCAAGGATATTTACCATCGAGTTCTACATTGCACGCCACACACATACTCCCGTAGAAATTCTTAGAATTTAGCCCTTCCTCGTCGCGGGTCTGGAGCAATGCCCACAAGCGAGTTATTGCATCAATAAATTTTCAATAACGAGTCTTACCAAAGGATGAAGGAGACTTTTTTTTATGTCCATTTTGATACTGCCCTCCCACCCACTTCGGGTTATTTAAATATTTTTGAGGTCATACCTCGCGACACACAGTAAAATTCTAAGTGAATGAGTCCTTGTGGTCAGTTTGCTAGGGTGGAACACACAAAAGGAGTACAGAAACAAAAAAAAAGGGTGGGATAGGGAAAAAAAAAGTTTGATTTGTTTCACAGGACAAGGGATCCGGATGGAGTTTCTATAGCCATCGGCAAGAAAAAAATTCCTTTCCTACTTGGCTCTGCTTGGTTCGTTGTTCATTCACTTAATCAAGGACTCTAGGACTCAAATCTCGTTTGGGGGATTTTATTTATTCTCTTTCTATTTCGGTTCTTCTCTTTGGTGAAGTTGAATATCCTGAAGGTATTTTCTTGAAATTATGATAGAAATGATATTAATAATAAAAATGGATGTTAAAAGGGATACCAAGGACGAAAGGAAATTATTGAAAATTGTTCGGTGACTTAGCCTTGTGTTTGTGTTTTTCGGTCGACACCGATGTGGGGTAACCTTTTTCAAGCGTAAACAAATCCGCAAGTTTTGTTTTTCAAGGATTTCATGATTTATGATACTTTCGCTCAAATCCTGCAAAAAGTTATTCTGTATGCAGGGTCGAATTAGAAAGGATGCATGGTTTCCTTTTTCTTGGCAATAATTCGGGTTTATAATGCTCAGTCTTTCCTTTTGCTTGCTTTCTAAAATTATGGTGTCCTTGGTGATTACAGTATGACCAGCGGCGGCGGGATGGTTTCCTTCTACTCTGTATTTTGTTGTGATCATTTATCACAGGACATTTTCTTTAAAACATTTCTTTACTCATGCCTTTCAAGAACAATATTTTCTTTCTTTGTGTTTATGAACTCATGCGATAAATACGGAAAATATTTATCATATTTTTTTTTTTTTTTTTCATTTGCCACTAGCAGCGGTTTGGGTGAAGGAAGTCCTTGCTTGCCTTTCTTATGGTTCATGTCAATGTTGGAAGAGTTTCGATTAAATTTTGTTTGTTGTCCTTGATGGATTTTCAGGGTCAAACGAATGGGAGACAAACGTGTTTCTAGTTCGACGGAAAGGATTCTTGGAAATGACGTTGTTGTGAATTGTGTAAGGGATGATTTGTTGTAAGTGGATTAAGAGAGTGGCATTCGTTTGAGTTTCCCAGCGGGAATAATAAAATTAGTTTGAAAATGAATATTTTCCAGAAATCACCTAGGCACTTACATATATATAGTAAGTATTTGCGTCGAAAGTTCAAGGAGAATATTAAGTGTAGTACTTAAAAAATTTAACATCTATGGAGGATTCATTGTTGTCTGGTATTGAAGTTAATACATGGATTGTGCTCATGGGTATGAATAATTCTAGAGAGAAAGGTGTGGGAAGAGTTACAAGTATACGAAGTTTAATACAAGTCACTGATTTAAAGAAAATATACCTTGGAGATGAAGAACGTTGTTGATTCAGCCTGCTATTTCTTTGATCCCATGGGTGTTTGTAGAAGAAAAGTCCTTTCCCATACTTGTAATTTAATTATGAAGAAGTACATGTTTCGGGTTTGAACTCCGCGTAGTTGTAACAGACATTCAGTGAAATCTTTATTTAATTCAAAACATCGTCTCAAGTAAATTTCTGAACGCCTACAGAGCAACTCCAACTGCTGTTGAATATTAAAAATTAGAGTACGAGGATTCTACGGGTTCTCAAAATCCACTTTCTTGGAGATTTGTTTACAATAATACTACGAGCCGATAAATAGGATGTCCGATGTCCACATAATACGCTGGATAGAATCTTAAAAGCGATACTAAAGAGTTTGTTTTATGGTTGCTGGAAAAGACAGCATTTTCTTTTATTAGATATGGGGTTCATTCGTGCCTTATCGCTGCCTATTCCTTGTGATTATCTGTATGCTCCAAATCTTTTTCTTCCATCCACAGATTTAAAGCCACATCCAAGTTGCTTGGCGTCCTCCTAGAATACCTCGATCATGAGTGTCTGACAAACATCCGAGAGTATAAGTAAATGTCATAAAAGAGATTCTCAAATAAAAAAATTGCCCTTCTGAACTTGCTTGTGTAAAGAATATACCAACACAAATGGTTGTGAGAGGTTGAGTCGTGGCACTCATATGGAACTGTCGCTATTTGTATTCGACTGGACTTATAATTCGTCAGTGGAAGCCCTGACCGTGATGCTGAAAAATCATCCTTTGCGCCTTGCTTAGCAATCTCATCGGAGATCTCATTTCCCGCAATCCCAGCGTGAGCTGAAACCCAGACAAGAGTCAGAGAGTTCAGCCTAGCGACCGAATTCAAAGACTTCTTACAATCTCGAACTATTTTGAAACCGGTTACAGGGTAGTGCAAGGTCTTAAGCGCAGCCTGACTGTTGCTACAGATGCAGATACTCCGACCCCCCCACCTATTCTTAACAATTCAGTCGGCAGCCATTGGGATAGCATAAATATCCGCTTGAAAAAAAGGCAATTTGCCTAAGGAGTAGTGAAATCTAGTGTTGTCGGTCTCCACGAAGACACCAGCATCAGCCCCTTGACTAGTTTTGGAGCCATTTGTGAGGATTCGACTACAGCTCAGTTCGGGCTCAGACTTTGGCCGGAGCCAGTCCTGAACGCAAGAAAAGCTGACTTTAAATTTGCACAGCAGCCGAAGTTTGAATGTCATTACATCAGACGGCATATCCATGAAACTAGGGTTGTAGTGTTGCGCAAGGTTATCGAAACTCCAGTGTGAATGATATCCAAAACCCAACCCGTCTAAGACGGTTATTTTCTTTGATAGTACAGCCCATGATGAAAGTATCAAGGGAAGGTAAATCAAGTAGAGCATCTAGAGCAGAGCCAAGCGTGCTCGGGAAACTCACGTGCAGCCGAAACAGTATTGTAGTATCATTCAGAAGGTAGTCACATACATACTTCCGCGAAAGCCTCTCCATCAAACAACTGACGCATAAGCTAGAAAATGTCTTATCATACGCGTTTCGATTTTGAAGACCTTTTTTGGAGTTAAGACAGAAAACTGAGAGCCCCTTGGATGCCTTCAACTTGACATGCTCATGGTTTGCGCAAAGAAGTTTCTTATCCAGTATCACTTCCAGATATTTCGCTTCATCGGATATTTGGATAGTAAGGCCTTTTAATTCTAGCTGAGTCAGACCGGTCACAATCCTCCTCGCGTGAAAAAAACAACCTTAGTTTCAAATAACTGACCGAAAGCACCATTCATCGATCATGTCTAAGGCTATCTGGGCGTTAGCACAGACTATAGCCTGTAGGCATGACCCGACAAAAAGTATGGCATCTCACAGAATTTTCCACGCTAGTGTGCATGTTGCATCTCAGGTAGAGGGTGAATCTTCAATGCAGACCTACGTAAATGCACGTAAATCTCGACTAGTCTCTCCAAACTTTGAAGCAAGAAGAAAGACAAGGCTTATAGGTCTGAATCTCTTAGCTAGAGAGTAGTCATCTCTACAAATTTTTGGTATAAAAGGCACTCGAACCTTACCCTAAGGTATAGGAATAGGTAAGTATATGCCAGTGGCACACATGCAATGAAGATTCTCTTCAGAATCGGTAGCAACTGGTTTATACCCTATTGAAGCAAGGCTGGGTACACTCCATCGGTGATTTGAAACTATTGAATGATGCTACAAGATAATTAATAGCCTCATCTGTTGCCACGATCGATGCAGTATTCCAGCTAGGCCGAGTTCTGCGTACAGGCGGGCTAAGCTGTGACCCAATCGTTATCTGCTTACCCGGAAAGTGAGTTTCCAGCAGAAGACTAAGACTCTCCGTTTTCGTCGCAGTGTACTAGTGTAGGTACCTTCAGGTTTTCTAAGGGACTCCGGTTTGATTGGTTTGCCTCTTTAAAGAACTTTAACCAACCTACTGGTTTCACCTAGAGTCTGGATCTTTTCACAAAATTCTTTGTAGGAAGCACTTTTCGCTTCTTATATCTTTTTGTTTGGATTGGAGAATATTGGTTAACACTAGACTGTGCCTAGCCCCCCTACAAATAAAAAATGCATTAGAAAACCTGGAAATGATTGATTAATTTCTAAGGATAAACGTGTGTTTTGCATACAACCAAGGAGTCAAGGACTATTGTCTCAGAAGACTGTTTGAGAAAGCAAAGCAACCGTATAGCCTGGTCGAAATATTATAGTTGAGTTTGTATTTAATACTAAAGTCTCAATTTGAATGGGGCTATGTCCTAGAGTGTTTCAGGCTGATATCCATGGGATTCAGATCTGCACTAGCACTCATTGAAATTCAATCTGATGAAGTGGGCAGTAGTCAGACACAATAACATCGAGCTGTTTAGTCACTAAGAAACTGTAGACAACAAGTCTGCCATTGAAATTGTGACTACAAATCCAAATATTAGTCTACTATCCTGCGACATACCTATCACTTATATGAAAGGACGCACAACGCATGAAACTCAATGAAAAACTGCGAACAACTACAAAACTGAAATTGAACGTAGTCAATGCCCCATCAAGAGGCATGCACAAGGCTATTTAACAAATAAAAGCATGAATCTTAAATGGATTCCTTTTAGAAGATACTTGTATGGCACTCATTTCTTGCCACTTCAAAGTGTTCCCCCCCCCCCCAATGCACCTGTCGCAACCAATTTCTCCCAATTGAAAATGAATAACAGCTCCATTACCGCCTTTTTTGTCCTCGAGGCTCAAGGCAAACAAAAAAAAAAAAAAGGGTAGGGACTTCATGCAGATACATATTTCCTATTTGCATGACCTCATTGAAAGCAATTCAGACCCCATTATCTTGCCCCCACAACCGCGCACACACACACATAGAGACACATGTGTACATTCAGGACGACACCACTTTTAGTACCCCCGATTACATTTCATACACATAAACGTTTTCATTTTCACTCTTTTGCATTTTTTCTCAACGACTATGGCGTTTTTTTTTTTTTTCATTCTGCTGCCCACTCTAGTTTTGTGCCGCTCATTTGGTGGTGTAAGGAATAATGTATACTTTCGTTTGCAGGGAACTTCAGAAAGGTGCCATACCGCAGCCTGACAAAGCAACCCACCACCGCCTAGCCCACCCATCTGAAGTCGAGTTTATCATCATGCACTGTACGCTGCTCGTTATAGAGACGGCTTGTACACTTTAGCAACATTTTTCTGTCTCTTGACATCGTTCTGAGGACTTTCACTCAGTCATATGTAGGTACGTGTTAAACGTCGTCGTCATCGGATTTTTTCGTCCTCGTTGTCGTCTTCATCGTCATTCGCGGTTGTTTTTTTTTGCTGTGCGAGTGACGCCCGCCCTCTGAGTGACGGTTTGGGGAACTTTGGTTAATGATATGGGTAATGGCTTTTTAGAATTTCTGCTTTGAAATTCCGATTGGTTTACCCTTCACCTGCAGCGAGGAAGGACTTCACTCCACCTCGAGAACAAAAAAAAAAACTTAATTACTAGATTAAGTACAGCGAATGGCTAAAAGCAAAATCTTGTTCCCTATTCGATTGACAGGGAAATTTAAGACTCGAAGTTTTTTTTTCTAATTTGGCTGCAATCTAGTGGTTAGAAAAAAAATCAGAACACTTTACATAGCGCAATTGATTTGGGGAGGTAGTCCCTGTCGAAAAGTTTCACCAAGGCTACCGGATTCGGGATAGGAATTGAAAATTTTGCTTTCAAAGTTTCGAACTTCTATCGATGCTGCACTTTCGTCTTTAGATTCAGATGTCACTGTCCGAAGGGATGGCGAGTACATTCAACTCCCCTTTTCTAGTCCTGGGGCGGAGTTGAGGTGAAAACTTTATGCGGCTGGCCAACTTGCATTTAATCGGTGAATTAATTGCGCCCAAAACTAAAACTTCGGCATCTGAATTTATTACTGTAAAACGGTATTCATTTGAAAGTTTCTGCTTCGAAAGTTGGCCAAAATCGGCTGTTTTACTTATGGGTGGGTTGGTATGTGTGACGGGTTAGATGTGGGTTTAATGGTAGCGCCTGCATATGTTGGTGAGGAAGTGGATTGATTTAGACCCAAAAAGTTATCCTTTTCCGAGTCCATATCTGAATTGCTTATCTGGGTAAGTCGTCAACGCTCCGGGGGTCAGAGGTAGTATTAATTAAATTATTTACTTTGGTAGTTGACATTATGGATACTATGAGATTGGGAGGGAACTTTTGCTGTGGCTGAGTTAGGAATACTTTAATGAAGTGTAAAACCACTAGAAGGCTAAATTATTGTCGCAGGTTTTCGGGATTAACATTGAGTAGGGTTCATCGAATGATGAGATTTGAATGAATATGTGTGTGGGATAGTATAAAACAAGTTCGGGTAATTAGACTGCATTAAAGGATATTCACTGTGGATGAGTTCAATTAAAAGGAGAAAAGTCAAAGTTTTGTTGTGTGGGGGTTAATGTGGACTGACGTTTTCAGGCGAAACTAGGTATTGGGGTTGAATATAATTTCGTAAAATGGTATCATTAGTTCAAGCTAATTACTTAATATTTATGTTAAGTGGAGGTCTAGTCTGGTAAAAGAAAAAGGATGGAGAAAGTTAGCTTATAGCAAGGAGCACACATTTTTTCGTAACGAAAGGTTTTGAAATATTCATACCAGAGTACAGCTGTTGCTTATAACTTTTTAAACATTCCAAAATGTTTGAAGATGAGTTTTCATCATTGGGATGGTGTGTTATGGCTTTTCTATATCATTTGCAATATTTTTGCAAAACTTATCGTATACGAGTAGTTATTGACGCAGCAGCGCCGACAAGCTTTGAAGTCTCTATAAATTTTGTCATATGCGGCCTTAAGAGCGATGAAAAGATGGTGGGTATCGATTTGAAGTTCTTAAATTTTTTTCAGGATCTGCCGAAATGTGAAGTTTTGATAGGTTATAGACTTTCCTGGTCTGAAACCACATTGATAGGGGCCAATCAGGTTGTTGAAGAAGGGTTTCAGACGTTCACAGAGGATGGCAAATAGGATCATGTACGCGATGTTATGGAGAGTAATACCTCTGTAATTGTCCCAAATGAGGGGATTTCCTTACTTATGAATCGGACATACAGTACTGAAATCCCATTCATCAGGTATACACTCATCTGACAAATCTTAGAAATGAGTTGGTGTATCCTCTCTACCATGTCATTTCCAACTATTTTTAACAGCTCGATTGGTGAGCCGTCAGATCCAGCAGCTTTGTTGGATTTGAGATTGGATATTGCTGTCCTTACTTCGTTTTGGACAGGTAGACGGAAGTTTTGACTATCATCGTCTAGATTGAATGGTTCATTCTACCTCACAGCGGAATGTTGGTCTTCGTCGCTGTTATACAGTTTGCAGAAGTGGTTTTTCTATATTCTAAGCACCAAATATGACTCTACTACAAGGTTGTCTTCTTCATTACAATGGAGTTCAGCTTCTTCTAGTGTTTTTGCTACAACCACCACGGCGATGTCGTCCGCAAAGCCGATGATTGACGCTTCTCTTGGAATTGGTAGGCGTATTGATGACGTGAAACGCGTTTTTCACATCAAGTGTTATAGTGGCGCAGTATTTTTTGGTACCCCCTTTCCAGCGTCTACCTTCTACAGCGGTTCGGGTTATTATCGCGTTTATTGCGTCTATCGTGGATCGTGACTTGCGAAAACCATATTGGTGATCTGCTGTTTCCACTGCTGGCAAAAGTCTTTCGTAGATTATCCACACAAATATTTTGCCGATCGTGTCGAGCAAACAAAGAGGACGATAGGATGAAGGTTCGTTTGGACTCCCCTTTCCTTTCGGCACTAGAACTAGTCTTTGGCGCTCCCAAAGCTCAGGTAAAACGACCTCGCGAAGACACGTGTTAAAAATTTCAGCAAAAAAGTCGGGTCGAGTGTTAATGGCAACTTGGGATACCCTCCAGTCCCAATGCCTTTTTATCCCGTACCTTCTTACATGCTTCGAATAATTCTACGCGCATAATCACAGGTATATACGCACTTTCGAGAAAGCTTAGACTAGCCAACTCCCTACTTTCTTGGCGAGGAAATAGGGTCTCACCTATCTGCCGTATCAATACTGGACACGTGGGCGATTGCATACGGGGGCCTTTTAGTCTCATTGACACAATTTTGTAGGCTTTTCCCCAGACGTCGTTATTAAGTGGTTCACAAAGTTCCTTAAAGCAAAGACGCTTGGTACACTTAATTGCTTCTTTTCACCGGGTTCTCGCTACTCTGTACGCACTTCGGTTTGGTTGCCATTGTTGTTCATCGGAGTTCCGAGTTCGGGATCGCTGATAAATTCTCCGCGCGCGGTGACATAGCGATCTGAGTTCCGCGATTTCTGAGGTCCACCAATATACTCGAGGCCGATGTTTTCCTGTTCCCAGCATGGACATTGATGCATTACACACATTGACTAGTAACCGTGATATCTGCGTTACGAATTCTTCTGCAGTTCTGGCTTGTTTGGGTCTTGTTGGAGAAGCCGATGTTCTTTCCGCCTCTTCTGCTCGTATAGCTCACCGGCAGCACTCGTTATTTTTTGCAGCGCCGCTTTTTATGAATCTTGTTTAGCTGCATGTGCTTGCCGGTATTCTTCGTCAAACCAGAGGTTTCTTGGTGGTGGTCGGTGATTGCATATTGGCAGCGTTGCCACTGGTCTTCTGTGCATTCGTACCGTGGCTGCAACAAGTTAGTGCTCGAGGTCGATGTTAGCTGCTCGGAAGGTCCTGACATCCAGAATACTGGAGACCATTGAAGTCATGTTTTTATTCTTAAGAGATGACCATACCAACTCTTGTGAGAAGTTATACATTTTGCTAAAAGTCATAGAAAGATGTGGAATTCGTTGTCTTGAAAAGATACCCCCTACTTCTCCGTATCGGCTTCACCAAAATGAAATACCTTCGTCTTCATTTAAATTTTAATGTTGTCGACTTATTCCGTACAAGGATCCACAACATGGGACTTAACATTGAAGAAAATGTTGACAATGCGTACAAGTTTCAATAATATAATCTCTGATGACGTGCAAAAGTTCTTGAATAAAATCAGAGAGTGGTGCATTTTTGAGCCTTTTGTTAAAACCGAATCTAAGTCTTACGATATAATGGTCTATTCCTCAATGTCTGTGATAGAGATCTGAATACAATACTACAAAAAAATATAATGTCTCTGATGAAGGATAAGGCCCACCTGAAAAAATCCCAGAAGACATTTTACGTGGATATAATCCTACATTTATAGACTAGTCGGTAGAAGCTCTCCATGTTTCAGAAGATTTCCACCTTTCAACTTAAATTTCCAACCAACAGGAAGTGCTTACCAAATGGATTCTTCCATCAGTACGCATCAGTGAGCCACACAAACCAATTATACTAATGACTTACTAGTCACAACATAGCCATTTCTTGAAGTGCAAAAAGAAACATGATCTTCCTGTTCAGTCTTTTACCGAGATAATCCTTAAGGTGTCCCGTCCGGACGTACTTATTTTCCTCTTGATTCTCTAGGATTTTTACTACACAAAATGCTATTTGACATTTCTCTTGTTAACGAACAATGCATCAAATTAATTTTCGAAAATAATTTAGAAACACAACCACCGGTCCTAATGAACACACCCTTCAGGCCAACTAGGTCGAGAACAATGGTTAATGAATACCTCGACTAATTTTGCAAAATCAACGAAAAACTATCCACTCTATCTACTACCTGCTAACGATGCACAAAAAAACAAAAAAAAAAGGAAAAAGACCAACCGACCCATAAGGAATTCTGGGCCAAGCTAAGAGGATTCAACAACATGACGATATGTAAAGTGGGAGTGAAGGTGTAGAGGTCCACTGCCGTGTCGTCACCTATTTGCAGCTCTTATGCACTATTGCCAGCCCTAATGAATCTCGTCTTTGTATATGTTTTTTTTTTCGAAAAAGAAATAGAATTACTACTATATTCTCAACGAGTTGTCGGATTCTTTGTTCTAGCAGTTCCAACAACACTCCGGAACGGGGCAGAGAATATTAATAGTTGTAAATCTAGATAAGATGAAGGTATGAGTATCACATACGAGGATGTTACGACTCCGGCATGAATCCATTGTCGACACAATGAATGGAGAAGAGCATGCCTCTAAACAACACTATCGTCTGAATACGTACAGGACGTACGCCTGGATTTTCTTCTTCTTTTTTTTTTTGCTTTGTTTTACAAAAAATCACGTACCTACCTACCATACCTTTGTAAGACGATAGAAGGAGATGTGGAAGAAAAAACCTAAAGTCAGCATAAAAAGGAAGAAAAAAAAAAACTGCATCTCCCGCTACCACCCAGTTGTGCATAAAGAAGAATCACTAAGGTAAATTATCCTTGTTTCCATAGATTAAAACAACGCCAGTGTCCTTTTATACTACGTTGTCTCTCCTTTTTATGCACAGCACATCTGTGTGTCTATAAGGAAATTACAGACCGAACGACGACGGGAGAAGCTAGAAGGTAGAAGGTGAAATGACAATTAAAGCAGAACGAGATAAAGACAATACCCCCGGCAGAAAATGGGGTGCGACGACAACGTAGGAAAGAACAAACGGAGTTCGAAATGATTCTGGTCCATAAACTTCATGAAATGCAGATTACACTTGCTCCCGTGATCCGAACGATGAAGATAACACAGTGGGGACATTTCTTTGCGCCGAGGATAACGACATAAAACAATTTAGGATGAACTCCGTACACGCAAAAAAAAAAAACACACACACATAAGCCAACTTCGTGGTACTTAATGAATGGTGCTGACTAAGGAAGGTGCAATCGTTTGTATAGCAATGGCCGAAAAGAAGAAAGGATTCTTTTTGTTGTGCTCTGCTCAACATGATGAATGAAACAATTACGAAAAAATAAACCGAAGCAAAAAAAAAAAATATGGTGAATGTTTGAGGTTTAATTGTCATTATCTCACGGGTTCATATATTTTGTGACGTGAACTGAAAACCAGCTGTGGGAATAGGACAGCAACGATGACATTGTCCCAATGAGGCAGTTAACTTAAAAGGTTTATCGCTATAAGAATTAATGTTTAATTTGGTTCGCTGATGAGAGCAATTTTATAGGGGCTTCTGGATTTTGGAACTTTTATGACACTTTGGTGTAACAACTAATGAATTTCCCAATTTTCCACACAACGGCTATTCCAATTTAGTGAGTGAGTATTAAGTATGAAATTTAGGCAAAACTACGCCAGTAAAAATGAGAATTTTAACCGCTACGGTTGAAGAAAAGGATTATTTTACCAAAGAGATAGTAAATAAAATTATTTCTTAACATCCTTATTAGGACCAAATTTGTGTTGGCGATGGTGTACATAATTAAGTTTAAATATCTAGATCTTTGTTCCTTTCCCACTATTGGTAATCATTGGTTGGATGGTTCGCAATAAACTTTTAGTTAATGTGACTTATTTAACCCCGAGAGCATTCATACATATGAATGGGAGTCCTGGATGATCTACTTGAATTTTTGAAATGATCTTCATTCCGAGGATCTTGGCAGGAGACAGAAACGACGACTGGCGCAACTGATGTGGGTAAGAACAAAACAGATTACGATTTGTAAAGTTCTTCCTCTCGGTGATGCTTAAGCTATGCTTACAGTTGATTTAAAATACATATCAGCAATAAGTTATCCTTGACAGCTTCTATAGATTGGATATGATCACGATTTGGAAGGACATTTAAAATTAAAGCAAAGTTTCACTCCATAGATACAGATCTTACGTAACAAGGCTATTCGAAAATACAAGTTCGACACCTTTGGTCATTTTAAAATTCGATCCTGCATATTAAATAATACTCCATAATTCTGGCTGTTTCTTTAATAATACTTCAATGCTGCCAAATTAGCCTAAAAAGTAGTATTTCTTAGACGAAGAGGTGGAGCGAACTAATAACAGTCATATCGATTGGTTTTCGGAAATTAAATCTATTTTCTTTCTTGTAAAAAGAGGTAAAATTTTTTAGACAAATAGTGGAATTTCAAAAATTGCTTGTATCCTAGGATAAAATAGTCGATTTTTGTATGATGTAATTTTGGGAAATTAGGACTTTAAAGCCTCTGAGACTTAGTTCAGTTTAATAATCGACATATTTTTATAGTTCTCACGTGTTATGGGTTGAAAGCCTTTTAAAATATATGTCTCTTGTAGTAAATTCAGGAAGGACTATTCTAGTTCTACGTTTACGAGATAGGTCGGAATAGTTAGCATTGATCAGGTAATATATAGTATTATTATTTTCAGTCTGATGATAGTACATAGTCCCGATCTTTGTATTAATACCTATTTTGTATCATTAAATCGAACTGAAACTGATTGAATTCATATGGTTTTACATCCGATAGAACCACTCCAATGAGACCTCACGATTAAGACCAAGTCGTTGTATAGCGCATGACATTGTTCTTGTGACGACTGTAAATAATAGTTATGTGACTGTTACAATGGGAGCTGATAACTTGAATAACACGTGATTTTGGTGAATGAATCCAAATCATACAGAAAAAACCTCACCCTTTACTTAGACTGGAGACTTGAGCTTCTTACTCGCGGGGTGACGTTACTTAATTTAGGACAGGGGGCAGAACTGACCCGATAGAGATTAGAATAGTCATCCGTTATTCCGATGAAACTTATATGTTAAAAGTGTGAATAAACCCTCCATTTAAGGAATTGAACTTCATGACCTTATGAATAAGGGACATATAGTCATCAAATACATTAATTTTT
The DNA here is from genome assembly GCA_905220385.1 of Xylota sylvarum. Classification (NCBI taxonomy): domain Eukaryota; kingdom Metazoa; phylum Arthropoda; class Insecta; order Diptera; family Syrphidae; genus Xylota; species Xylota sylvarum. The sequence continues at coordinate 25,406,783 of LR999958.1, forward strand.
TCCGAGGTCCGAGTGCAGACTTATGCTTATAAAGGGTGAAAGACCGATGTAGCTTGACTTGAAATCGATTAGCATCCATAGCGTAGCAAACAATTCAAAAAACTATAATTTTCATTCCTTAAAAAATTAAGGATTTTATTTTATAATCTCAGATAAAGTAAGAAGGTTTTCCACTAGTATACTTAGATACCTAATTTTATCAGCTGTACCTTAAAATACAATGTCCTGTTCAGAGACCATTAATACACGTTAGTAATTTTTGCTGAGGTTGATGCCTATTTTGAGTTTTAACTCGCACTTTCCTTTACCTATAAGGCAAGTATTGGTTTCACGAAGAAAATTTTATGATGACCCAAATAAATGGGTCCGCTAATTCTGTCTGTTCGCATGCTCGATTACAACTCAAACTGTTTGATAGATATTTGGAATCTGTAGAGTCGCAATTCAAAGCAAAATCGGAATTTGCATTGTAAATTTAAAATTAAGAGTAGGTACTTTACTTAGCCAATTTTGTGTTTAAATGCATTTTCTCGGAAAATTTTCTAACGATTTTTATAAATTTCCGTGTTTTGGTTAGTTTGAGAACATGCTATCAGATGGCATCTACCATGATTATGGTACTTTTGGGAGTACTATCTACGGGATACAGGTTTTGACATAAACAGTGGCTCGTTCGTCAGCTCCTCCAACGACTTAACGTAGCCCCATAAAAAGAAATCCGACGGCATTAAATCGCATGAACGAGGTGGCCATTCAACCGGACCATTTCTTGAGATTGCACGATTATCGAACTTTCCATTCAATAGATCAATTGTTTGACCAGCTGTGTGGCATGTGGCCCCATTTTGTTGGAACCACATATCACCGATATTAAGTCCATCCATTTCTGGCAAAAATAGTCTTCCAACAAGGCATGATAGTGAGCTCCGGTGTGAAATCCACACCACATGGTCACTTTTTGCGGATGCAATGGAATGTGTGTGAAGCAAGTGTATAACACTTTATTAGGTGGATGTTCTTGTCTATTACAACTAAAACATCCACAAAAATAAAAGTATTTTATTCGCAGTTATTACTGTTATTATTATACATTACTTAAGTGTTCCCAGCAGGACTATGCACTCAGAATCTGTTTTCTTATTGCAAGCTTATTCCGTGTCAAGGGAAAAATGGTTTCCTCTCCCTCCTGTTCTATGGAACTATGGGAGAAGTCGGTAGTTGAAATTGTTAAAATCTACATACATAGCTTTATATGATCTATACGTTCCAGGCTTCTGAGTGACTTAGCAGACTTAATTTAGTATATTAGGCAGTCCTTTAGAAGTCAAGTCCGATGAGTAAGAACTCGATAAAAAGTCGGGGTGTATCCTTTCTTATCCAGGAAAGTATTGCTCTCCCAATTTATTTGTACTATTTAACCATTTTTTTTAGTAATAAGTAACTTGTATACAAGTATATAGCCCAGTTATGGCTTGGTAAAGTACCTGTCATTATTTAAGAAGCTTAGCTATTTTCCCTTAATTCTTAGGGGTGTCATCTGTGGAATACTGTGATTTTATCAGTCTTTCAACATTTCTCAATTTTTGTATACATAGCCTTCTTATTCTAAGGTGAGTAATGAAATAACCCACTTAGTCGTCAATATTTTTGAAACAAGCTCAAGGATAAATTCATGTCAATAAGAATTGATATATCGAAATAATTAAAAAAAAAGTTTAAAATTACAATAGCCCTAATTACTTGAGGTAGGATGATAAAATTTATCAAGCCAGATGATTGGTTAGACTAGGTAAGAACATAATCCAGCCAGATTTCCCAATTTGTCAGATCTGTTGAGATCAAAAAGTCTATTCACTCAACAGATTAAGCAAATTTTCCCCCTCCTGTGCATTGCTTGACCCCCAATCCCCTAACGGATTCGCCTATTAACCTTCAACCCATGAATCTGCCTAATGAAGACATACAACCCCAACAACTGAATGGGAACTTAAAAAGCTATAATGATCTCATTTAAATTTTTCTGTTTGCTTGCCGCCTCCGAACATCATCAGCACCACCCTCAGAGCAAATATATCTTCATAAAAATTAACGACTCTCATAGTCAGAATAGCAGAAAATTCTAAACTCAACGTGCAATACCATTGCCGTCGCCGCCGCCACTTGAGGATTGGACCAAAAAGTTCTTAATTTTAATTTGCCGCTCAATAAATCTCGAATTCCCCGCCATACCCGCCCCCAAATTGCTGTAATTTAAAAAAGGATTAAGTGATTTCTAACAAAGTGAGCGCGTAATCTAAATCCGAAGTACCTGCGATTATGTACTCATGCGGCGCGAAGGACGACCACCGCCATCTGAGTACTCTGTCCCCTATCGACCTTCATTTAAATATAATTAACAAAAGAAAGGAAAAATCTTCACTTTCTCAGGATTACTGAAGAATGTATACATAACGCCCGCACAGTGCTCACTCAAGTGCGGAAGCTTCTGCAACCCCCCTCTTTGTAGTGAATTAAGTGATAAGACAGCAGGTTTGATGTTTCTTTCTATGTTGCTTCTTTTCTTGTTCCACTGGACAAATAAAGGAGAGCCCTGGAAAAAATGTTCGTCTACTATCTCGGAAAAAATTTACACGACCCGCTTTTAGAGCCTTACAAACAAGGATACAAAGGCTAGGATACGAAGGAAACGAATGCCTTCTTTGTTACACAAAAAAAAAAAAACCAACGAAACAGAAATGTAATACTATGCGGATTAAACATCGGGCAAGATTAACGAGGGTGTTTTTTCGAGGAGGTCCTGAACATGAACATTGGCAAAAAAAAAGAAGGAAAAAAAAAAAACCAAACACTAAAAGGGGAAACAAAAACAACATCCGGTTCGAGTGTGTACACAGTATTACTGAATCGAGATGGGTGGAGGGTGGGATAAGTGTGAGGTGTGAGAAGAGAGGAATGTTCTTCAACTTCCTTTTGTTGCATTTACATGTTTTCCTTTTAAAGAGGTTTCCATTTATATTTTTGTACAATTTGGTCCTTATCCTTTGTAGTTTTTTCTGTTTTTTTGTTGCTGTTTCCCTTACATCCCAATATCCCACCCAACTCGAAAGTATCTATAAACTTTGTCCGCGTTTGTGTCCATGTTTGCTGTTACTGCTTTTGTTTTTTTTTTGCTCAGTACTGCTTGTTGATTTAGCCTTGACACTTGTTATGTGTGTGTTTGTGCGATGAGTGTACATTTATCCTTTTGTCTCCGCGCCCCACCCAAAGGATAACATAACACAACACCACATGGAATGAATGAAAGTGAACAAAGGAAAGAATGTTTCGAACTAACATTTAATGGAATGCAAAATTAAATTCGAATTTTCTTGTTGCCAGATGATTTGGCTCGGTCGGTAGATTGCCCATAGAAGAGAGAAAGGTAAATGGGTTTACCATTAAAATTCAGTAAAACTTGGTAGGATGAGGGAAAGGTTTCCCATGTGATTTTGAGGGGGATGTTAATATTCTTATTTTGATACAATATATCGGAATGTGACTTATTGGTTAAAAATGTTAATTTTAAAATGAAAGTCAGGACAAGTGCATTAGGATCACTTCGTCCTTACTCGGTTCCCAAAAAAAAAACATTTACTTCGACCGAATGCAGTCGATATTAAAAAAAAAAATTAAGACATGAGCGTGTCATTTATGAATAGAATCTTACATAGCTCAGCTGAAGCCTTGTTCAATGGTATCTATGAAAGAAAAACATTCTGCTGTTCGTTCAAAAGTCAGTGTTCCCTTACATATGTTATTATTTAAAAAAACAAGACTATGGGGCATTATTTTTTTAGAAGCAAGCATTTCATTACTATTTTGGGTATCGCTTTCAAGTGCGAAGAAGAAGTTTTTGGTGAAAAAAAGGGAATAGTTTCTAAAGACCAGATGTTAATTTTGATACAATTTTTGTTTGTCGGATTAGGAAGCACTCACCTGGAGCACTCAGATGCAACTGGTCGATTGTACTACCAGGAAGCAAAATCCGGTATTACCTTTTTTACTGAAATTTCTTCGACTTACAGAGAAAGCCGAGACACTTCTACACTTCTGCGATGAGGATCTGCCACCTGCTTCGAGCAAAGGCAGGACTATAACAAAGAAAATGATCCGAAGTATCATCACCTTCTCCACAAGCCTCGCTGACAGTTGTATCTCTTAAGCCTAGCACACTAATATGCTGAGAAACAGCCAGAATGCCGCTGATTTCTTATAGACGTTCGTGAGCATATATACGTTTAGTCTGTTTGCATTCCGGAGTGCCGTGCTACACACAATTGTATTCGTAAGAAACCCAATCTTCAATGGAAGCACTGGCCAAGGATACGGGAAGACCCAGACAAAGAGAAACATCCTCTGAGCCTTACTTTCATCGGAGATCTCATTTCCCGCAATCCCAGGGTGACTTGAAACCTAGATAAGAGTCAAAGAGTTCAGCCGTAGTCGCTCTTCCAACGTTGCAATGTCTCCATATTACACCTATTCTATCCATATAGTTAGGTATAATGGGGAGGGAACTTTACACCTTCTCACTTTCCTAACCCATTCATATTAGGATGTTAAAATACCAGACTTCCCATCAAAGAAACATCATTGCAACATCCGCATATTGCAAAGCCACAACCTTTTAACTCTACTCTGCCAGTATCTTGTAAAAACTACCCTCCATTATGACCCCATCAAGAAAAATTTATAAGATTTATGCAGTAACTGCAATTACTACGTCCTTCATGGATGATTGCCCCTCGCTTCAATGTAGACTTATCTACAAATCCTCTTTAAACCCAGCGCTCACAGGAATCTCTAATTATCCTTACTTCTTCTGCCCTTATCGACGAAATAGAAACAGCATTTTATGAAGAACCTCTAATGCTTCCTTTTAACAATCGCATTGCAGATACTAGAGAAAAAATTACACAATATCATTCTTAATAAAAATTCCTTATTCAAGTGCCTTCACTTTATGTTTATAGACACTCGCACACACATACACACCTATACGCCATTAAAAACCGAACACCGAACAAGTGAACCCCCAACAGCCGGGGACTTGATCTTAAGTGAGAGTTCGTCCGCAGCATGATGAAATTTCCTCTTAGCCAAAAGGATTCACCGGGAACTTGATGAAATGAACAACGTCCCGGATTCCTTGGGACTGCATTATCGTCTTAAAATATTATATGACGACATCTTCGGCATAGACGCATAGGAGTATTTCTATGTGTGTGTGTGTGTGTTGTCATTTGACATCCTAGTCATCGTCCTTGTCGCTTTTCATGCAATGAAGTAAGTAATTCGTTTGCCACTGGCATCCATCCACTTCCGGCACCATGGCTCTTCCTTGAATATAACCAACGAATGTTGCGAGTTATCAAAGTCAGCTCTATGCAGCGCACCACTGTGTGCTATTAATACGCGCTCACACAAAAGTCATTCAGGCCAAGAGATATGAGATATACTAGAGTATAGACACATCCGCCTAGAAGAGTACCATAACACCATCAGCAGCCAGATGAAATGATGGCGAATGTGAAGTGGAGTTTGGTCTTTAGTGCCTAAGTCGATGAGGGAAATTGTTATTTCTGGAATGAATTTATGGTGGGAATGAATATTCCTTTGGCTGAAGATGGCCCTTCCGTTCTTCATGGAAGTCTGCCTCGGATGCTTGGGCCCCGATGGGATAATAGAATCTGATTGCGTGTACATTTAAGGTGAGAGTAAGAAAGTGATTTCGTATTGCGTCAAGTGGATTTCATGAGAAAGGAGCATTTAATGGTTATGGGTAAATAAAAGTTAGCAGAAGATGTGTGCTCTCTCTCCCACTGTGGACCTGGAAATGTGCATTAAATTTTGTCAAAAGTTGTGTGAGAGTATTTTATTAATTTTTGAAATTAATACTTACGAAGGGGTAGTTAAAAAGCATCTTAATGCGTATGAATATAATTTTAATGCGTTGTCGTAAAACATAGATTAAGACAATATCGGGGAAGTCGCTTGCCAAAGTTCTTTTTCCACTTTTAATGATTTCTGTTGATGACACAGCTATTGCAATTCTTTTTGTACTTCTTATCGCCAGGAAATTCAACGTTTTGCGAATTTTTAGATAGATGGATGAGGGACATTCGCAGAATAACTACTCTCTTTGAAAGGGGTTGATATACGCAAGATAGAGAACCTCCTTAAGTGCAATCGCCTTGATGAAACGGAGAATTTGAAGTGAATCCAATTAAGGTTGATTTGTGGGTGATGAAAGATAACCTCCTTCACAATCCAAGAGGTGTGGTGTTTACAAGTAATCTCCACAGAATCAGGATTATTTAACCTCAATTGGATAACAATCTCAACTTTTACTTTTTTCAGTTGAGCTTTGCTCAACTTCAGTTAAGTAATATAACCATCGCTTGGTCATTCTCGCTTGGTCATCGGTTTTGATTCAAAGAAATGGGGTTCTTAAATGTTCTTCACAAGCACATCAGCTACATCATTCTTCTCCACACCTACACATTATTTGATCTTGGGGTAGTTAGCTAATATTAACAAGTTTAGGACGATCTAGCTTTCTGGGAATATTATGCTTGACTTTCCAGTTATATTTGCAGTCACGAAAGAATTAGAAGTCAAAAAAAAATGCTGGGAATTGTTCCCCGGAACTCTGAGTACATATTTAGATGTACATACATATAGTTCTAGGCTGCTCCAGATACGGTTGATGTTTTGAAGGTATAGCATGTCGTGTTACTTATCTCCTATGTTTCTTAACTTTGTCTCTAGCCAGTGTAGGACTGGGATCATTTTGGAAACGATTTTCCCTCCTTATATACGAAATATTTAATTCTCTTAACCCACCATCACCGAAATACTTCAATCCGGCCTCAATACCCTACACAAATGGGCTGAAAGATGTGGATTAACGTTGGAGCAAATCCACTTTTGAAAGATGGCGACATGGGCAACATTCCACGACTTCAGCCTAATAGTTACAAGAATTTTCCCTCAAGAAAATATTGGATTAACGGTGGGCCCATCAACCCGAATAATATCTCGATTTTCACGGACGGGTCTAAACCTGACGAAGGAGTATGCTCTGGCATATACTCATCTGAACCTAAATTTGCTCGCTCTCAGATACTTCCAAACCACGGCAGTGTGTTCCAAGTGGAAGAACTAACAATCGCAGAAGCGGCACGAGAACTATCCACGACAGTCAAGCCGCTATGAAGGCCATCTCATCCACAGTCGTCAAATCCAATCTTGTAAAACGATGCCATACAGAACACACAACACTCACAGCAAATTACGAAGTTACACTCCTTTGGGCTCCAGGACACAGTGGCATTCAGGGGAATGATCGGGTGGAGGATGTAGCAAGAAAGGGGTCCATACCGGACCTGACAATGGTCGTTACGTCTGTTCTATCGCCCCTTCTTAAATCCAATATAGAGCAAGCCTTCGCGAGACTAGCTAATGAGATATGGAGCGCGCTCTCATCTTGTCGCGTCTCCAGAAAACCCTGGACAAAACATGACAATATCAAGACCATATAAGAAGGTCCTGTTCCTGAAGTGGTGTCTCGAGTTTTTCAATTGGATTTACATACACAGCAGTTGTTAGATCCATCCTTATATATGGAATGTTTGTCTTGTGGACGACTCTATGTCTGCACAACGGATGCCCTTAAAATCACTGCTACAGTTCCACTAGAAACTAGGCTGCACCTGCTTTGTTGACATCATTAAAAGTTGATGAGACAAAAGACATAATTAAGGCTTAGAGAATCGTCGCAGCTGCCTTATCACAGCCTTATCACAGCCTTATCACGGCCAAACTTTTAAGACAGTAGATTGCAGCGCTAATGTCCTATACACCTGTCAAGCACCGAAAAATTACGTTGATAAAGCAATGCAGCGGATTTCTTAATGAGATTGCTATTAGATATGACGTAACCTCGTGCTGGACGATGTGGCTAAAGTGGGTATCCATGATCCTCGTCTCATCATCACCTATAGAGTTCTACCTACGTAGATACTACTGTCAACAGAATAACAAGTGCAATAGTTTAAGCGTATACCTATCGCCAAACATGGATTGGAAGTAAAGAAAACAACTTATTTCCATCAGTTGGGAAAACTTAGGAAAATTAGTTCCCAGGCAGGCAGACATACCAGTAGGTTGGGTGACCTATTCAACGTTGTCTGTAGATGTTGTAAAGACGTGGAAGGGGAAGAAATAATAAACCACTTTTAATGCATTTGTCCTGCCCTATTGGCTTTCAAAAGGAGAACTCTTCGAAGATCTTAATGATCAAGCTAGATTGGACTTAGGTATGCAAAGGTATTCGTCACGTGGGGATTTCATTCCTAAACGGCAAACCATCATACCGCATGCATTGACACCAAAATAATATGATCTACCCAACTATTTATCTCCCGGTGTTACTAATCCAATTATTTTCTTGAAGGATCATTCTGAGATTTTCTTTTTGGCCAAACTGTGGTTCTGCCTGTGTGGGGACAGCCAAACAAAAATGCAAGAATCCGCTAGAGAATCCATCGTCCGTGTGTAGAACATGACTGGTAGTGTGAAGGCAATGTAGCATTATAACAAAATATACACATGTGCATCGAAAAATTTAGATTGCTTTCTAATTCACTGATAAAATTTCAAAGCTACTGCTTAAAATCAGGATTAATACTATTTTGCTCAGTCTAAGACGAAAGAACAGTCTTTCCGCGCAAGTGGGCAAAACTAGAAATAGCTAATAGACGACCCCGAGTATGTACGAGTTTGTTGTCTTTAGTTTAGTCAAAGTCGAAGCAATTAGCAAATACTCCGAATATGGTACAAAGTCAACTTAAAAAGGATAACAGAAACTCTTCTAGCGACAATAGTAGATATATTTTCCAGTCAAGCTTTTGGTGCTCTTCAAATGCAATGATCGAAAATTTCTTTGAGCTTCAGGATATCTATTGAGAAAACAAAACTTCCTCTAAATGTTATATCATACAAGTTTTAATTTAATATTAAAAATTCCATCATTTTCCAACACGGTTTCAAAAATAGCACCTTCTTTCCCAAACCCCATCCACTAGATCAAAATTAATTTTAGCTCACCCTAAAATAGTCTTTTTGTGGGATATCTTAATCCATTGATTGACTAGTCTATTATTGGATTGGATACTCATAGACAGTATATCTTGCTTAATGTCTCTGAAGTTCTTCTATTTTTAGTGAAGAAAACCAACATTTGGTATGAAGTTCAACGCCTACATCATAACGTAAATCAATTAATCGCTTTTAAAGTAACACATCCTTTACTGTAGCTACTTCAAAAATATTTTTTTTTTCATAATGTTTGGCTATGTAGGTACTCACTTAATTGACATTTAATTGCTTATTGGAGTGGATAAAAGGTGATTTACTTTAAGTAAATAGAAAATATCTAGAAAATCATCTCAAAGTGCATCCTTAGCAACTTTTGAGTCAATTTCCTTTCATTATTATTTCCTCTTTGTTGACAACTTTCTTGAAGTCAAACCAAGTGCTTTTACCATCACTGTCGCTTACATATATACTACAATCACTGGTAAATCTCATTGTCTTCAATAAAGTTTTAATAGAACAAACGAAAAGTCGAACACAAAATACGTACTGACGCCCCGAAATGAGCCAACTTTCCCATACGTTCAGCTGTGTCCTGTCTCGTAAATACTTAAGCCCATTTAGACAATGAAGAAAATATTACACAGACTCCTACCATACCCCCTCTCGTACACTGTCACTTCCTACAAACCAACAAAAAAAAACTTCAAAGATACTTCATCCCCTTGTGATTTTCTGCACACTCGTCCTCTGTGTATGTGTGTGCAGGAACATTACACAAAAGTTGTGTAGTTTGGGTTTTTATCTTTCTTTCTTGTCCTCTCTACTGAATTAAAATAACATCAAGAGGGAGAAATAAAAGTTTCCATCTTTATCAATACAAAAAAAAAAAAATTGGAAAAAAAAATGATAAAAAGAAAAGAAAAATCGAAAAAATATGTTCCTTCCGGAAGTAATAAAGCCAAGTTGAAAATCAATGCCTGACGACTGTGTGGTGGTACCAAAGCATCTCAATGGCCGGACGGCAAGCAATATGGCTCCAGCCATCGAACAATTGTGGGCCTCTGGGGAGAAAACTTTTGCACCGTGCCGAAAAATTGCTTTTGATTGTGTTTTTCCTGCAGTTAACTGACGCTGGGGTGGGTGCTGGAAACGAACAAAAAAAAAACAACAGAAAACGAATCTAGAACGTCTTCCTTCCTCTACTCTTCCTTTGGGGAATCATCAATAAATTACCAACAAATTGGATTAGTTTTGTGGTAGCTGATTGGTTTATTGAGAAAGGAAGACAATTTATCACTCATAGGTGGACGGGTTTATCCATTTTCAGTTTTGCGTGAATTTTTTTGTTTTTTCTTGTTCTTCTGGTTGAAGGAGCCGATTTAGATTGTGTCTGGATCAAGATGAGACATACGAAACTCAAAAATGTGTCGAGCATAAATGTCGCTCAAATTAGGGAAGCATTGTCATTAACAGGATCATTTTTGTGGATATTAAGTGATGGTAAGCAGACAGTGGGGATGTACCTTTTAACGGGTTTAACCGTCGACATAGACCAGTACCATTATGATACATCTTTCCAGAAAGGGAAGAAGCTAACTGCCTGCCCAGTTGGGCACTCCAAGTCGGTTGAGCTCCTCTTCTACTTGCGCGTGCCACCTAAATTCGAAGCCTCTCCGCTATGCATGTCCTAGCCATCTCAAACGACTACTGCGCAGTTTTTTCGTCGTTGACTTTCCTCCTCCAAAGCATAACCGAATATCTTTTGAAGAATTATTCTCTCGAAGCGACCGAGGATTTCTTCATCCGCTTTTCATAAGATCGATGCTTCGGCGACAGAAAGGAGGACTGGAATGATCAAGGTCATATACGAGTTTGGCAGGGATGCCAAAACTAGACATGAGTCATCAATGTTATCATATGAGGCCTTAAAATCTGGATCTTCTTTCTTGTGAATCGGGCAATCGGGGCTAAGATTCCATTCATCAGGCATGCACTCATCCGTCTTCATCTCTACAGGCTTCTGTATGGGTTTTGTTGGCTTAATACGTCCTTTTTTCCAGCGTTGCCACTGGCATTCTACCAAAGATGCCCTTCTTTCCTATCTTGGCGTTAAAATCACCCAGTACAATTTTAAAGTCTTATTTAGGACATTGCTCCTAAGTTTTGTCGAGGAGCTCGTAGAAACATTCTTTGGAGGATTGGTTACCCAATCTCCAATCGAGGTGCTAGGTATCCAGTAGCCACTAATATGGAGGTGTAGAGTATGAGTTAATAGTGAGAGGCTAATGTGGAAGCAATTATGCTCTCTTGTATTCCCGTCACTATCAAAAGTCTCTAAAAATGAAAAAAATCACTTTCTGAGCCTTTCTGAACAAATCCTGAGCATTTGACAGGACATCTTTTAATCCATGAGAACAGCTGCTGCTGCTAAACCCATAGAATTACAACTACCAGATGGATATGTGCTCCATCCTTTGCAGCAGAATTTCCATTAAGACTGCTAAAGATTGCTCCAAGGTGGTGTCCTATCAACTCCTGCTCCTGCTCCCGACTTTTCGAGAAAAAATTGGGATATCAACCAAATACAAAACCGATCTACAAAAGATGGAAAAACTGATATGTGTAGATATTACGGGTTCAATGTTAACCTGTTCGAATGCTGCGTTGAAAGTCCTTCTAGACCTCCCACCCCTACATTTATAGGGTGGGCCATCTGTTGGTTTCGCCTTTTGAAAAAAATCCGATTAATTTTGGAATATTATTTTATTCAAATGCAGGCAGTATGCCATCCTGTCAACCTAATTTTCAATTCATTTTCGATGGTTTTGGTCCTCTCTGTCACGAATAGCTTGATAAATATTTTAAGTAATGAGTCTCGCGAAATTTGTTACACTAACACATTATTATTACAAACAGAGATGGATTAGAGTTAGATCTTCCATATGATACCCGGTTGCCAGATATGTATGTCCTGTATCTCAAGGTAGAACTAACATAAATGAAGATCCCCCAAATGAGATGAACTGTATTTGTGCAGGCTAACAAGTTGAGTAGTTATAAGTATGTACGTCGGACTGGGAATGTTACCTTGAAGTTCTGACTGAAGTTACTAAAGAGTAGCTAAGTGCTGTTGGAAAAGTATCTAAATCAAGGATCCCCTAACCTCAGCCTTTTCACGGAAGCATTGAAGAAATTGAAATCAATCCCACTAGAATCCTATAGATTGAAGGGCTATGTTGTTTGAAAATATTTATCCATGTGTTGTCTTACCAATAGAGAGACTATTTGTCGAATGCTTTAATCATGTTCCAGGTATCAACATATTCCATCAAATGTTTATTCTATCCAATGCTCAAGACAATTGTAAACAAAACAATCCTTTTCCGAACCCAATTCACTTAGTGCTCTCACGAACGATCCATTGAACTATTGGCCCACTTAAACAACCAATAACACAGATGTATCTTCTTGCCTTAATGTAAAGTAGATTAAAGTCAAACAACAAATCAATCTGTTTACACACATTTGAGTTTAGTTACGCTCCCAATCCAACAATTCCCTGAGAACTTCTCCTGCCTACCTAATCGAAAAAGCAATTAATCTTACGCGTCTATCATCGTATCGTTTGAACAAAACAACAACCACACACAAACGGGAATCCAACTCAATTCCAACTCCCAACCCCAATTACATCCAACTTAACCGAAAATCCATACTAATCCCAGGTCTCCTGTAAAACCTCCATCAAGTGTCGGTTGATTATCTACTTCGACACTGCGAAAGCCGTGCCAAGCACACCATGGAAATATTGTGGAATTATAGAATCATCTTACGGATATCTACTCCCAGCGAGATGTGTAGATTATTCCTCCGCCGAACTGAGTCTTAAGACGTGTCCGTTGCCTCCGGCTGCAAGAGGGTAATGAACTGGGCGCAAACAATCTATCGATACAAATTGTAAATTGGGTCAAACAGGATGACGGCAATCAGTTTTTTTTTTCTTCCCCTGCAACCACAAATCAGTGTAACCTAACCTGCATGCTCAACGAACCGAATAACTACTTTTCCCTGCTACTTACAACCCTCCAAATTGACCGTGATACCCACTCTCTCTCTCTCTCTGTCTTTCAATGGAAAACGAAACCAACTAACTAGTTATTTCGAACAAAACAGCGAACGCCCTGACCTGGATACCATCATGAAATACTACTCCAACCGCATAATTTATTCCAAAGAACGACTTCACATCCACAATAGATTGAAAACAGGAAAGACTAGGGCAGGGAAAATCCAACAAAACAAAATAAAAAAAAAAAAACAAGTCGAAGGGACAAAATCAGGATGACAAAAAATATGTCCAACCACTTGGGCCACCGCCCGCATCCTCCCATTTACAATGGAATTTCATTTGTGGAATAAATTTCAGGTTGAACCACACTCAGCACACAAAAGCCGAAAAATGAAAACATGACTTCTGCCAAGGATTCCTAAAGCACCTCACCTGAAGGACATTTTGTATGTAATTTGGTAAATTTAAAATCGTACCCCATGCATGATGTGGAGGATGTGCCGCCTGATTTGGCCTCAAACCACGATGTAACCGAATCTATGGCACACAATGTGGAAAACCAAACGATCTAATATCCTTAATGTTATCGGGCGACGTCTACCGAAACCAATGTGGATTCCATTCGACTGATTCCGCTCCCACATACGAGTATGCACATGTGTCGCTATACGATGGTGATGGTGTTTGATATTTCCACCGTCATGAGCGACAAGGCCTTGAATATCACAGCCCCTCATCATCATCGTCATCATCATCATCATCATCATCATCATCATCATCATCACAAGAGTAACAGTAGCAGCATCATTACGTGGTCTACACATGTGTGCTGTGCACCCGGGTAGACGACACGGGCGGGTGTCAGTTATTCTTCTGGAAAATGAAGGAAATTTTCACCAAGTAGGTATCCCTGTATTGCTTTTGGCAATTCAAATATTTTCCCTGCTGAGGCACCACCGTCAAATATGGGGGCATTGTCGTGGCTGCAGGGACGCCTCGGACGGCTTCGATGTCGACATTGGCGTTGTTATAACTGAGATCCTTATCGAAATGAATACCATTTCTTTTCCTTTATTTTTTTCACTTCTTGACTCTGACGAGATAAGAAAATAGGCAGTAGTAACAACAGCAGAGGTAACCACAGATACTGGCATCCTACGTACAGTATCTACTACCTACACCCACAAAGCTGCAGGGCGTCGTCTGATTAACAATTCCATGGATTTTAACAATTTTTATTGTGTAGCTTCAGGTGAATTATCGATTCTTTCCGAGCCACCACAACAGCAGCGTCAGCATCGGCACCAAGTCTTGCCTTGGGTTCGTTTGGTTTGAAATAAATTTGTGCGTGGCACACAAAGGTTGGTTGTAAATTCTCCTGTTCTGGTACAGGGTCCTTTAAGTAGGGCGTATTAGGTAGATAGTCGAAAAGAGATTTGCCGGGGCGCTGAGAGATGCTTGTTTTGTTTTTTTTTCTGTTTTTATTGGCCAAATGGCCGGATTAAGGTGATGTAATGGAGTCCATTACGGGCATTTGTAACAGTTGTTGATGGCTATGAAAGGGCAAACCGGATGATTAATTATTTTCCGATTACCTTAAGTACCTCTACCGGGTTGGCGGTTGGTATCTAGAGGAAATAATTAACAAATTCTTTTGTTACTGTTCTCTATCTGAAGAATTAAATTATTGAAGGAATTGAATTGGTGGCACAATTTAAAGCCTTCTACCTTTTTTTAAAAGTAGAGAGTGAAATATTTCAGTTTTTATCAAGAAGTTTTTGGACTGCAGAATCAGCTTTCTCAAAGGCCCTTACAACTACTTGTGATATGTAAGCTTTAAGAGGAATGGTATCCAGTTCCCTGAAATTCATTTCACTGGGATTATTAACACAAAGGCTGGTCAACCTAAGAACTAAACTCTAGAAGAAACTTTATAATCTAGAACTAGAGTCAAAGATCAACAGAAGAATAAATACGGGGAAGGCGAGCGAACCGCGGCCAGCTGTATAAATATGTAGAAATAGCCCTCATGGTTATCAAAACAGCTAGATACGAAAAGTAACCAAATTTCTCGGGAGATCTGTTGACGTAACGACTAAAGGTCCATTCACAGCTCAGCGACCTGTGAATAGGCGAACTGCGAACAAACCTTTTTAATTTGGAATTTTACTATTCCAAAAGAACAGAACTTAATTTATCTATCGATTGATGTCAAAAAAGTTGAATTTCAATTAGTTTTTGTAAAGAAATTAATAATTCGCTGATTTTTCCGCGAATAGGCGAATGCTTTTTGCGAACTGTCAAAGTTTATTCACATTCCACAACTAAAATTCGCAGATTGCTGCAATCAGATAAAGACTGGCTGTAACGAAATCTAAGAGATGTTGCCAGGCTTAGGGCATATTTTACTAAAGACTTTACTGCGTGCATAGAAAGTTACATATCCTTTTTGATATATTCCTTTACAAGCCAGCTTTCGGTCGAGCATCTTGCCTTATCTGGGATTTGGAGTGGCATACTGTTGTATTGTTCTTTTGGTAGTGAAGGGGACTGTCTTTGTTTTCACATCTTTCCGATGATTTGAGTAGGGTATTGAGGGCAGATTGTGTGGTATCCCTACTCCTCTGGGAGAAAGTGATGTATTTACTACTATCAGTCGCAGTTTTTAAATTAAGGCAGAAAGCTACTCACTACATTTACTTCCACGTGTCAGTAGTCTTATTTGTATCAGTTGCATTCTCGGTCATGTTGCGCCGTCAATCTTATCCAAGTCTTACTGTCGCCTTTATAAGCAAATGACTTTTCTTGTCTAGGATGATGGCACTAGCACCGCACGATAAGTCATTCCATATGCCAACTCTACGTCGACGTTCTACTTTTTTGTATTTCAATCGATCCCATTGCTATCATTGAATACTACATTTCTTGTGCTGTCTGTGTCCTGGCAAATCAACAAATCTTTCTAATCTTGACTTTTCGAAACTACATCTGACTGCATTCAACAAACATCATCCTTGCTGTTGATCATACCTTGCATGCCTTTCATACCTTTAGTAAAATTCTTAACAGCTTCTCTCGCAACACATTAATTAATAATGAAATTCCATTTTCTTCTATTTACAGGTCTAGCGGGTCTCCGCTTGGTGAAAGTCTCAATACCTGCCTACAAGTTACGTGGCGAGTCCACGTTTCTGGAGTGTCAGTACGAACTGAATCGACCGAATGGAAGCAAAATGATGAACAGTAATCTTAGACACAGTGGAAGTAATGACGGGAGAGGTACGAGCAACAATGGTGGAGATACCTACATCGATATGGATTCAGATGATGGCCTATATAGACGCATGAGAACGCACCAGTATCGCAGAATATATCATCAACAACAGCCACAGTATTCGTTGCAATCACAACAATACCAAACACAAGCATCGTCCTCCTATCGGATATACGATGAGCCAAGTCGACTGAGGGACCATCACAATATGTTTGGTGGCGGTAGCAGTAGCATTAGTGCGACCAATGGCGCTGGTGGAGGAATCAGCACAAACAGTGCCGAACAGAACGATGAGGGTGAAGCTTTATATGCCGTCAAGTGGTACAAGGATAACGAAGAATTCTATCGCTTCGTTCCGAAAGCTGATCCACAGAAGCAAAGTTTTCCCGTGGATGGAATACGTGTTATTGTGAGTATATCCAAACGTGACGTGTCGATGTATGCATACCGGCAGTTATGTACATGGAGCTGCTCAGAAGGGACGATTCTTCTATCTACCTGTGTACAGTGTTTTGTGGATTATCCCAAAAACCCTTATGTGTATCATAAGGCGATTACTGGATTCTCTGAGTGTACACAAGTAGCTGGGAGATTTCGTTTATATCCCTTTTTCTGTTTTTGAGCAACCGACACACAACAGGACCGAGAATGTGTGCATTGAAGTGTCCTATCAATGCGGATGACTTCAATTAATTTGTGAAAAAATCCTTGTAATTTCAGGACGAGCACTCGGACAGCAGACGAGTCCTTCTGCGAGGATTGACACTTAACTCAACTGGGCTCTATCGATGTGAAGTATCCGCCGAAGCACCAAATTTCTCCTCAGTCCAGGGTGAAGGGCGAATGGATATTGTATGTAAGTACCGAGAGAGAATGTGAAAAGTCCATTAATTGCTAGCCAGTCACATAAATGCACTCAAAAGCCGCCTTTCCAAAGTCCTTTTTCTCACATTAGGCGGTAATCAGCTTATACTCATACTGGCCCCAGTATTGGAACTCGAAAGGACGAACAAATATCAATTTTCAATGATTCTCATTCTTTTTATCTTTTTTTTTTTTGCAATTGCCAAATCCCTCTAGAGGCATTACGAACCACTTTATAGGACCCGCTTAGCCAATTCAACTAAATGGGCAGAAACGTTAATTAAAATAAAAACAGAGAAAGGTCTACTGGAGTGTGTATACCCTTATTATATCCTTTTTTGCTCTCCTCTGCGGAAATGGAAATTGTTTTTTTTTTTTGCGCTTTTTCAGTTGCTCCTGGCATTTTTTTTTTTTTTTTATTCAATATTTCTACTATAAACACTATCTTCTTTACTATTTATGGAGGATAAAAAAGGACTTTATATAGATCCAGCAATTTGCTCAGCGATTACCCGGTTCCTTTGTGCCTTCGTGCTGCTGATACTCAACTGGGTCCATCATTTCGGAATTATAATAATCCAATGGACATTCTGGTCAAGTTTGTGTAATCCCCTCTATCGGATTTGTGTTACGGCAGCATCCCATCGACCTATTTCCCATACATTTTCTCATTCTCGATTTCTTTTTAGATTTTCCGGAAAAAAAAAACAACTTTTTCTCTCTAGCTATCTATGGGAAAGAATCGAAAGATAAAATTCGCCTACACCATCATCATCCTTCCCCGGCTCCAAAAAAAAAAAAAAAGAAAAAACCGAAATAAAAATCATCCCCCCTAATGGATGAACAAAAATGTTTCCCTCCGAGAGTATCCGCAGTAACACTCAAGGATAATGAATAGATGTAGAGAAATAGAGGATCAGAAGAGTATTTTTGTGTTTCAAGCTAAGCTATTCTGACAAAAAAAAAAAGAACTGTCGAATGTGTTTGTAATGTACA
Organism: Xylota sylvarum; assembly: GCA_905220385.1. Lineage (NCBI taxonomy): Eukaryota > Metazoa > Arthropoda > Insecta > Diptera > Syrphidae > Xylota > Xylota sylvarum. The sequence continues at coordinate 25,425,127 of LR999958.1, forward strand.
GTGGGGTCAACTTTTGTAAAGTTGGAGTACCGACAAAATGCAAGACTGAGATAAAAATGCGTTAATGGCTTACATAAAAGATTTATGGCGAAAATTGTCAATCAAATGTCACAGGTAATAAAAAAAAATGTCGTTTATATTTGACCACAATTATAAGTCCCATATCAATGGCATTTTGCATCGAATGCTTGCGCGACTTGTCAAGTCCATTACACTTATCAGGATATCTGGTAAATTATAGAGTATTGCTGACCTATTTTATAGCCATATACTTTAACATGTTCTGAAAGACTAGCGGAGCGGCATTTCGTGAATATGGCGGCACTTTGTTTTTATCATACCGCTGACAGTGTTGGCGTTGAAGTTAATACCGTGATTAAACTTATGTATGAAAATTTTTTTTTGGTATTTGTATTTACGTGTAATTATGAACTGCAAATAATTAGTATAATTATGTTCATGGAAGTGCTTGACAATGCATGTAAAACTAAATCCATCTCTGATGTCGGTTACACAGCTTAATACTGGTGCTTCATATTTAGTCCTTTATTTATTTAGCTGGAAAAAATGTGACACACGACAAAGGGTAGGCAGATAGACAGGATACGAGCATATGTAGCTCTGGTGTTTGCATCGAATTTTTATAATTACACTTTAGGGGAGTTTTTTTTTATTATTTACTCATCAATATTACAAATTAGGTACATGTTAAAATTCATATAGTCTGCTATTGATATCTGCTATGAAATGACAACAGAGAAAAAAACTTAACTTGATTGTGATGGCGTACTTTGTATGCCATTGTAAGGACTATTTTAGATTAAATACCAAAGGAAACTATATACTCCAGGTCGGCACAAAGCACAAAATTTTTATTGCAGATCGGTCTTAGTCTAAGTGCCATCAGTTCGATATAGCAAATAATTAAATTTTTAACAGAAAGGCTTGTTCAATTGTAACAATTACCGATGGACTAACATCAATTTAGGAGTGTTCTTAGATTTTGTATAAAACATGTAACTTTCTATGAGTAGATCTTCTCAGCTGATCGTGATTATCATAGCTATGCTCTGCGTAGTCTGGCAGGTGACTACTACTAACAATATTGAAAAGTGGCTGCTATTTTGCCGAAACAGTGCGAATTTTGAAAAGAAATTTCGGCCGAAATAATGGACCAACTGCAGCTGGTTTGTTGATTGATAACATAACATATTTCCGTGTTCGCCCTGTGCGCTCAACGAAGAATATTTCAGCTTTTTGCAAGTTTTTGAAGTGGTGGCATTATTAGCCCATTTTTCTTCCAAAACGACAAGGGAAGAAACGTTACAGTCAATGGAGAGTGCTACCGAGGCATAATAATCGATTTTTTGGACTTGGCTACGTACCACACAAGCCGTCCAACATCGATTTATTTCACATTAAGTTCAATAATCGTGTAATCAGCCGTTTTGGGGTGTTGCTTGGCCGGCACGGATACCATTAAAGATCGACACTATGCGAGCAATCCAAAGACGATTTAGGTCTTCAAGAACAATATTGGTCAGGCTATTCGTGAAATAGGGGCCTAAACAATCAAAAATGCATTGAAACATTATGTTGACAGGATGGCCTACTACCAACCCAGCAAAGGCAGTCACTTGAATGAAATAATTTTTCATAATTAATGAGTAGGTTTACTCTTTTCAATAAAGCAACAAACGTTGAAAAATATTGATCTGTTTGTTTTTGTAGTTTTTTTAAAAAGAAACCAACAGATGGCCCACTTTATATTTAAGTTAATTGCATTACTTCGCCAAATTTTGGATAGCTTCCCATACCTAGACTATACTTGAGTGAGTCGAATTCTATGCAGACCAAGTCCGTTTTCGAATTTGTATAATAGCAAGAGTATGTAAACCCATAAATCTGCTGGTTTTGAACTTCTTCCAACCAAAATAGGTGACTCTTATCTTTTCTCCAACCATTGACCCATTCTCTTTCCTGCATCCATCCAGCATTCCAATAGGAACGAAATTATTGACAGCAGTCGCTACAAATCGTTTAGCTTTGACATGTCTCAGCATTGTGTCTTGAATGACATTGCCAGTTACCTTGACACACTTCTGTATACAGACATATACATAAACCTATCGACTCATACTCCTGGGATGCTCTCGTATGTAGATTCCCTTATCGTGAACTACGGAGATTTCTCAATGACTGGCAGGGTAGTATGGTTTTCGAAGCAAATAGTTCACTGGTCATCTGATGGTATACTCGCATGATTGCATCTCACTGAAATGTGGAACCACTCTATACAGCATTCTGGTAAATGTATGTTCTAGCACTTAATAGCTGAAAGGCATTTAAAAGAGTTTGTCATTGGGTTCAAAAATTACTATATCAGAGTCAGTAAATCGACCACGTAATTCAAATTCCATATCTGTATGTGGAATGACCATATATTTGGATTCGCTAAAACCCCAATGAAATGCCTAACAGGTATTTCTTAAACGATGTAAAAGTCCTTTCTTCCATCACTGCCAGTCTTTACATACATAAAAGGTTTACATTTGCACCAAACTGGAGTATAACGCTCACATTGAGTGGGTAATACATAGATCCTCATCTCATCCGCTCTATAAAATTCGTTCAGTTTTATCTCTTATCGCACCCACTTTTTACTTCAGTAGCACCAAAACCAAGTCATATAGCTAATTGCTGGTTCTTTACATTTCTCATTGGTCTTCTTCAGCCAGTTATTTACGGATCATGTTTTAGGAACTGTTCATAGTTACATCAGTTACATAAAAAGCTGTACCCCAGCGTCCTTACTATTAGGTTCCAGTTGGTTTGTAAGAAATTGGTGATATTAGGTTAGTTACTCATCACGATCCCTACGGAATCTCTAAACTAAACTACTTCACCTATACATTTAATATCTCTACAGAATTTCAATAACTCATTAATTTAGTGCAAGAACCCAAAGTAGATGTGTATTTTACTCTAAGACGCAGGTGATCTGCTTAGATGTTCCCCAGATGTTCTCCGATTTAACACTGGACACAAAGCCTTCGACACCCTATGCCCTTCTTAGTTGGGCAATTAGATTCGTCGTTTTATGCCTCCAATTGTGTCCTTTTTTCGGCAGTACGTCGGGTATTTCTTTGCTCTCTATATTGCATTGTTCTGCTACCCATCATAATCTGACACAGTTCTGCGTTTAAAATGTTCAAAATCTGAGCATTATGACGATACCAGTGAGATGTAGTACGTATCGAATTTCGTGCAACCTGATTTTCAATGCAGATAGCCATATTCCTGTCGTGATCTCATCTCAAAAAATTCTCTGGAGTATGTACCTGACCTCGTAATGTCACTGGTCTTAGAACCATCTGTGTATATTCCAATTTCATTTTGGACAGAGACAATCATCCAATTCCAATCCTACGTTTCGAGGTAAATTAATTCGTCCGATTTATCGAAGTCGAGATTACCAAATATTTCATCCGGTTCGTCGGGGATATTGGCCAAAGCGATTCCCTTACTGAAAAAATGTACAATCTACATACATACATAGTTCAGCTACTCACTATTCTATTCTAAGTATCTATCGCAGGGAGATTTCTGATACAATATCTAGTTATGAAAATGACTTTAAATATAATGTATCCAGATATCTGTCTACTGCTACACTCTCATGTTTAATCAAGATCTTGGAAAGCAAGTACATACATATATAAGTCTTTTCCATGTCAGCATGTACATATGTATGTTAGAATTCAGGGCTCTGCGACTAATAACATATGGGAATTCTACCAAAGCTTTCGACAATATGTATGTAGGATACCCAGTTTAGCGACTGTGAACCTTTTATTTTCATTAATCACAGACCGAGTTATATTTCACTTTGTTTATTTATTTATTATTAAAGTACATATGTTATTTGTATGATTAATTTAGTAGCTGTTAGCGGCTACTTTACTTGCTGGCGTTTCACAATCAACTGACTACAAATGGCAAAACTCTCTGTTCGTCTCCTTTGTCTGTCCCTTCGTATGTGCGTTCATCCCTTTTGTTTCTTGTCTCGTCGATCGTCAGTGATTGCGTGTATTGGTCCGTTCGGTTTTTTATTCGATCGTCTGGCGGTGCGTTGTTGTTTGTGTATTCTAGTTATTTCTCTTGTCTGCTGTTTACGTACCGTTTGGTCATCTGATTGCACATATGTAGTTGTATGTCATGTCATGTCATCTGTACCGTTCTGTACTGTCGTTTGGCTCCAATCCTACATGTAATCCATGTGAAATTATTCTTCTCAAACGAATAGGTTATGGTTTTTAACCGAGGTCTAATTCATGAATCAAATCCTTCTTCATAAAACGATAGTACAGAGCTTTATTCAAATTTTCTTATCTGAAATCATTACTGCTATTTTGAGAGTCCTTCAAGGCAGTCATCTTGGACCCTTTATCAACATATACCTTAAGAATAAAATTGCTCACAGGATGTTGGCGGAATATGCGATGGTCTACGAATACCTTTCACAAGACTGATAATTTTTGTTACTCTATCTATCTATCTGTCTATCTTTCTATCTATCTACTCTGTCAATCTGTAGCTTTACCTCAAATTTATCTCTAGGTTAAAGAAGGTCCCACTGTTCCTTCATACAACAATCACTTTCGAATTTCCCCATCCAACATTCCATCAATCTATCGCCAAAAGTTCTAGCGAAATATGAAGAGAAAGAAAACTTTGAAAGGTCATTCCTTTTATTGGTGATTGGAAATTGATCACATAATAATTTTTCAACCAATCTACGTGCATTGTACCAACCATTAATCCACCTTCCTCCGCCAACTTTTATTCTTCAGAAAAGAAAAATAAAAATCTTAAGGTACAAGGATTTCTATATTTTTTCCTTTCAACTACGTCAGCTTAAAGAATTCTACCTATCCGTAGGAAATCATTTTTTTTTTGCTCTTATAACAGGCCCTTCAAACGCTTTTGCTGCATAGCTCTTTGGGCAAAAAAAAAAAAGAAAAGACGAGTGACTGCCATAAAATTTTATTGTTTTGTAGTGGGACCATTATTTTCGACATTTATCGGCATTCTGCTACACTTGTCGTTTGTCTTTAGTGTAATTATAGTGCAATGAGGGTACAGTCCGTGACTACTGATCGATTTATAGAGGAACATTGATTTTTTTTTATTCGCTTCCCGTTCCATTGGCATTTTAATATTGATGGAGATGTAACGTTTATTTATTGAGCAGATGGGCGTTTGTTATCCTTTGGCACTCGTGGTTATCGTGAACTTTATCTAAAGGTCCTTGTGTTAAGATGGTAGTTCTCATCTGCAACCAAAGTAGATTTAAACACATCGCTAATTCAAGGACGTCTATTTAACACTGTCATTATACAAAAAAATATAAAGTGATACGAAATTTTTATACTTTCTACGCAACCCATAGCGTTATTGTTCTACATTACGTGCCTCTGTTCATTTGAACATCCTGTGCACACATTTATTTAATAATTTGCTCATCTCTGACCTACTAATGCGATACAGTCTGCATTTCCCAATGGTAATTTAAATTTTCCGCCTAGTTTAAGATAAATTTTTCTTATTTCATAAACACACGAGTTTCCAGCATAAGGCTACTATTTAATGGATTTTACTGGCCCTCCTTCCCGATTTCTGGTGCGCTTTGCTAGCTATCTGTGAGACGGAAATACCCTGTGGTAAATAATCATGAACTCAAATCACGTTACCCAAAAATGTTCCAGTCCAGTTGTAGAAATCTCTTCGAGAAATTTGATTTCTTTTTTTTTCTATCCGCTTATCATCAATATCATCGTAGGTCTTCCTTAGAGTCAGGTCTTGAATATACACATACTCGCACACAGAAGGATATAGAAATTAATTCAAATTCTTGTGGAATACACGTCTGTTCCGCACAAACAGTGTGTTAAAGTCTCCTTGAAAATCGTGCATAGGATAGGAAGAGTGAGGAGCTTGATCTCTGGCAGTGAAATGACCATATCATGGTATATCCTGAATGTTATGTTGGTTGTTGATATACGTGCATACATATGTATGTATATATCACAAACTGACTTTGTTAGGCGCATTAAGCAAACGAAATTTTCACATGTGATTGATTTTGATTGCCGCAGCACGGAAAATTGATATTTCGAAGAGAGAAAGAAGAAAAAAAATTGCTATCTTGTGTGATTGGGGAGTTGTGGCATGGAATGGCTGTGGCTTCCGGAATGTTATGTGACAAGTAATCAGCACGCGGCTATTTAGGAATCAATAACTTAAAGTTTGTGTAAGATTTTAACTTTAAGTGCTACTCTACTCGATCGTAGTCTGAGAGTAGGTACGGATATTTATTACAAATTTTTAATAAGAATAAGAATGTTGAGGATATGCTATCCAATTGTTGACCATATAAGTGCATACACAATGTAAAAATAGTTTATCCCGCACAGGGAGTAGGGCAGCGCTCTGGGACCGAATATCCGAAAAAGAATTTTTCTCTCGAAAGTATTCAAAACCAACTCTGCTTTCCTACTTACCGTCCAACACTCGGCTCCATACAGCAGAACTGGTAGGATCAAGGTTTTGTAGAGCATGCATTTCGTCTTCCTAGTAAGGAGTTTTGAACCCATTTGTTTCGTCAAACCGAAGTAGCAACAGTTTCCGAGGGTAGGTCTTCGTCGAATCTCCACTAAGGTGTCATTCGTCGAGTTGATATTTACTCCGAGGTAGGTAAACTCTTTAACCACTTCCAACATTTAGTCCTAAGCGGTGGACAGATGCTTCTTTATTTGTTGACAACATGTACTTGGTTTTGTCGTCATTTACTTCAAGGCCAACTCGTTTCGGCTGTTCCTCAATTGTCGTAAAAGCCTTTAAAATAGCGCCTTGTAGAGCTCAAGACGATGAATGCTATCATATGCGGCTTTGAAGTCGATGAAGAGATGGTAAGTCTCGACTTGAAATTCGTTGGTGTTTTCCAGAATCTGCCTTAGTGTGAACCCATTCTGCCCGGCCCGAAACCACACTGCTACGTGCAGATTAGTGTGCTGCAGAAAGGCTTCAGACGTTCACACAGTACATTGGATAGGATCTTATATGCGACATTAAGCAGGGATATGCCTTGGTAGTTTTTACAATACAAAGGATCGCCTTTCTTGAAGACGGGGCATATAGAACTGATAGTCTAGTCATCGGGCATGGCTTCATCCACCAATACTTGGTTGATGATAAGGTCCATGCACTCTACCAAAACAACACCAACATGTTTGAAAAGCTCTGCTGGTAGACCATGAAAGCCGGTGGCCTTCAATATCACTCTGAAATAATCAGTTTTATCAGATGAAGCGATTCACTTCTGCACTGAAGGCTAAAAAAAAAAAGGCGGAGTTGGTGGAGGTTTTTTCTCCGACAGTCTTAATCTTAAGCTCTCGTTCCATCTTCCAAATCATTGTTGCTTATTCCAGGCGAAAATTATGACAATCGAAGAAGTTTTACCTTGGCTTGAGGAAAACGTGATATATGCTAGGGATATCCGCATCTTTTCAGACAACCAAGCAGCTATCAAATCCTTGGAATCGATCTCTATAAATTCTCTAGTAGCTATAGGCTGCCGTTTGTCACTCACGGAGATGGGTGAGCTGTTCAATATTTACCTTTGTTGGGTGCCGGGACATAGTGATATTCCAGGGAATAGTAAGACCAATAAACTAGGAACAACTTTACCCATTTTGTAGGACAAAGGCATCTTATTTATTTGAACCAATCGCTACTTAGAAACTAAAATTCAAGCTGGATGCAATCGAAAGTACAAATCTTAGATGGACAAGTGGACCAACATGTCTAGCGACAAAACAAATGTGCTCAAAGTAGAAATAGGGAAGTATAATACAAGACTGAGCCTTTTGGCGAACGACTTTTGGAGAAGCTGCATGGACGAGTAAGAGGATGAAACCATTCCTCACCTTCTTTGTTTCTGTCCAATTCTCTCCCGCAGAAGGAAGCTTCATTTAAGAGCCTTCTATTACAATGATTTTGGCGATATAACAAACATAGACATCAAGAGCCTCTTACGCTTAATCAGAAGTTCAACTTTTTCCTATGATCCATGTGGTATCCGATTGGAGGAAGAATGTTAAGATGATTAATTTTTTTAACTCCTTATACAATTTGTTTACCTTATTATTTAAAATTTATAACATTATTTGTTTGTATTATTGGTGGATTAATAGGTTATTTAATGCTTAATTTTGTGTTTTAAAAAGAGACAGTATGGTCCCCGCAAATGGTGAATTTCTATAATATCGTAGATACTATGTTTTTTTTTTCAAAGTTAAAACAGCTAAATTCCAACATAATCATTTGTGTTAATAAGAAGAGCGTCCTTCAAAGGTAGAGTCCGTAAATTTAAGTTGGCTTCCAAGGAATATGGCAAATTAATATATTTAAATATTTCCTTAAAAACCGCTTAATAATTGAATTAGACAAAAATTCTGTGAAATCATAATATGTAGGTACTCCAAAGAGACCGAATTTAACTAACAAACATAAAATGCTTCAAGAGGTACGTAAGCATCTTTGCTTATTCCTTTTCACAGTTTCTTGAGGACCGTCTTTTCTTCCTCGAAAAATCGTAAAAGATGTACATACATATGTACCTAGTAGGTATGTGTAGAAACTTTTTAACTTAGATTATGCACAACTGCAGAATCAATTTCAAGTAAAATCAATCAAACGACATATTCACTCATAAGGCATCGCATACAAAATGTAAATATACCCTGGAAACGATTTATCAAATTAAAATTGTCTGAAGAAAATATATATAATAATTGAGTAGAAAATTGAGGTCCTTTGAGCTGCTTTACGTTAAAGTCAACCAATCGCGTTGATTGCACTCAAAATCAATATCAATAAATATATTAAATTAAATTTGCTCGTCTCTCTGTGGAATACATATTTGCCGAATGTGATTCAACCAGATACATTGAAATCAAACGGAGTCTCCTGTCCAAAAGCACTGAGGTATAGATATTCTGTCGACGCAGAATAAAAATACAAAGAACGCTGCTGTTTCTCTCTCGTTTTGCCTCCCAAATCGCCTTAAAACCAAAACATTCCCAAAATCCAAATGGTTTCATGCTCTTCTTTCGAAAAAGTAATTGAAATTCATCGTTCGACTGCATTCAGTTGGATGAGAAATTTATTCTCTGTATTTGTATTTAAAAAAGAATTTCAGCCCACAGGGACACAACAGGAGCAAATATTTCAGGAATTGTGTACTTGTTCTAAATCCTATGTAGAATTTTATCAAAACTATCTACAACGCCTAAGAAGATTTTACTGCAGCATACCTAGAGAGAATGTGTGCACAATTCAATCAGGACAATAATTTCTATAATATGTAGCTCCTTCCTGTCCCTTGTCCTGTTAAAGCAGAGGCTATAACAAAAAAGCTAAAATATGTTTGTTATTCAATTCAATAATTTGTATACAAAAACTTTGGAACTATTCGAACGTATCCCCAGAGATTGATAGTCGTATTAAGCTGTCATTCTTTGTTGCATGAAGCCAAAATATGTTTTCCATTTATGTGTTGAGCTGTGTTTTTTTTTTTTCTTCTTATACTCCCGTAGGACTTGGAAAGAAGTCATGAAAAATTCCTTTTTGTTCTCGAAAAGAAAAACTTCTATGCGAGTGGGAATATTTTTGTCTGTGCATGGTGACAGCAAAGTCCACTGACAGTGAGCAGAATTTGTTTTTTTTTTTTTTTCTTCGAAATGAAAATAAATGTTGCAGTGGAAGAGAGTTCTTGTAGTCGTGTGTCCTGGTGTCCTGGTGTCCACATTTTTACAAAGGACGATAGATGGGTTATGGCTTGTTGGGTTGAGATTGCACTTTACATTCGTGTTATGAGGATTTTTGTTTTTTTTTTTCTTACTAAAGGATTTCGTTGGCTTTGATATTGTAATGCAGATGTTGCCACTAGTTAGATTATGTAATCAAGGATTGTGTTCCGTATAGTGGCAGGAAGATTACTTTTTTACTGAAGAGTGTAGTAATACATCAAATTTTGAGCAGCCCTGCACCTGATGTTGATGGAATTAGAGGACTAGAGGTTTGTTGTGTATGAAGCTAGAAGTGGTATAATATTTCGGTTTGAAATGCACATCTGTTAAAATAATCCTGGAATCATACTGTAATAACGCAATCCTAGAAAATATCTTAGAATCGCTATACACTCGAAACAGTTTAGTGCATCTGAGTCAATAAACCATATTAAATGACGATTAGGCTTTAAATTCATGTTGGAATCATAGGTTTATAGGGTTGCCGAAGTAACGTTGTGGCCTTTTAACATTACTCTATGCCCTTTGGAGTAATCTGGGTCGGACCTGTATTGATAGTCAAGAATACAAACTCTTCCATCTTGACTTGGCACGGAAACCGCGAGTTGTATATCCAGAAACATTTTAATAATAATTGAAGACACAGGTCTTGCATGTAGGAAGAGAAGGACGAAACCATTCTTCACCTCCTATGTATCTGTCTGTCTGACTGCTTCATTTAGGGACCTTAGATGTCAGAAGGATCCTTCGCTTCATAAGAAGTTCAGTTGGTTTTATTAGCTCCCTCGAGTGATTCAAAAGGGAAAGATCTACCCTAGCAAGTTTCGGCATTTTAAGCGATGGTACTTTGTATATTCTGCTGAATAGTACCAGATCTGTCTTGTCCGGGTTGACGTGAAGTACGCAATCTCTAGTCCATTTTACGAGACTGTTAAAAACTGATTCCAATTTTCCCTGAACTAAAATCACCACATCATCCGCATATGTAGTGACGCTTACTCCTATATTAGTTAGTTCCTTAAGTACACTGTCAATGACTAGAACGCAAGTTGGGTTGGGTTGTCTTGGGTGGTTGTCTCAGCAGGTACACACCTACACCAAAAAGAAGGACAAAAGATTTATCATAAAATCGTTGAAGGGAGCGCCAAGCCTTTTGGCATGTCTGCCTACCAGACAGAGCCCTGTGAGAGCGTCAACTATCTTTTTCTGATTTATCCTATTGATGGAAATAAGTTTACTGGTTTTCATACAATCCAGGTCTGGCCAGATTTGTTTAGAAGATAGACGTGTGATGAGGTTGTTCCACCTACTACTGTTTACCATTCTTATGGCTGTGGTATCTAATTGGAATTTTATCGATTTAATAGGTGCTGACGGTTCCCCCCCTTATTGTCAGGTAGGTTCTGGTCTGCACCCTCCTTATTGCAATTGTCTGGAATATCCTTATAGCCTCGTCGCACCTCACAGCGATCTCGTTAAGAGACCCGAAGCTTTGCTTTACCAACTTGGTTCGAATTATTGCATCCAAGTATTTTATCGCAGCTTGCCTATCTATGTAAAAAGAAATATTAATTAGTCAAGATTTCTGCTTGAAAATAGCGACAGTGGTTCGGCACTCGTGTGGTGATACAAATATCCAGTGCACTAGATATCACGCACCTGTTCCAGACGCTGTTTTAGATCCGTAAATCTCTGTTACAGATTCATTTAAAATATCTCCCATATCCTAATCATTTTTGCTAGAAATCGTGCCTTTAAAGTTGACGTTAAAATCAACTGCTATAGAGGCCTTCCTAACATAGTCTTGAACTTGAACGGTTTCCAACTGAGTTTTTTGTTTATCGAGAGCAAGTATCTGCAAATTGCGATTCAAAATGCTTGAGTTTTAGAAGTAAACCGACGCTATCCACCCACTTTGTGAGTGTATTTAGAGCAGACTCCATCAGGTCTCTAACTGTAAGAAGGAACTTTTCTGATATCAATATCGCAATGTCGTCCACATAGGGTATGACACTGAACCCCTCTTTACCCAAGATAAGAAAGTATCTCATTCACTACACTGAGCCACAATAGTGATAATACTCCGTCCTAGGGGGTACCCCTGTACACTGACCTTCTGGTTAGACAGTACCCCAGATCAGCATGGATAAGCCTGCTGGTAAGCATTTACTCGATCCAATAGCAAAGCTAGTTGTCAATCTTCAATTCAAGAAGTACAGTAGATATAGATCCTATTTTGACATTGTTGAAAGCTTCTTTATCATCAAGGAAGGAAGATTTCTCAATGATTCCTTCCAACGAGTGCAGCGCAGTCACTACCAATATTCCCTTGCGATACGCCTGTTGGGGTACCGATAGGAGATTACTATCTAATTTTGTTCTAATGTGGATGTCGATCAGTCTTTAATACATAGAAAGAATAGGCTGATGGAACGGAAGTCTTTAGGGGATGCTTGGGACTAGAACCTAAGAAGGGGGTATATATTCCTCAGTGGAGAGTGGAATTGATGGTTCATGTGACGAGCTTGTTGAAGGGCCAATTGGACATTAGAACTACACTCACTTCCCTCCATGCTACTGGTATGCAGGCCAACCTCAAACATTTTTTGAAGATTGATTGGGGGTATCTGTAGCATTGCTAGCAGAATGCCGTCAGAACATGGCGGTATAAAATGCGCGATTGACATGATAGCAAGTAGTTCCATGTAATGAGATTCACTATCTCCTCCTCTATTGACAAACTAGTATCATCTGAGTACCCATTTGTTATAGAAACTGCTGGTGCACTATTGCTGCTTTCTGCCCACGAACCATCAGGACTTTGCTGCTGATTTTTTGTGTCTCACTCAAACTGTGTTCAGTGATTACCCTCCAGCAGCTCAAGAACGTATTGTTGTTCAAGATGCTGTTCGCATGGCTGAACCTCGTACCATGGTCGATGCAGTTATTTATTTTATTCCAGCTATTTTACTGGAGTCCTCTTTAGTTTTTATGTTGATGTCAAGAGAAGGCGACACGTTTTTCTCGATTTTGTATCTATACCTATTAATGTAAGTCTTAAGTATATATGTCAATTATTTTTTTTGACATTAGAAAATACAGACGCCAATCAACGTACTTAGATACGACATTGAACAATTAACCTTTCATTTTCAAGGAAATAATATCTCCGTACTCATACTTTTGATCTTAAAGAAGCAATTGCCTTGGTAACTGAAATTCTGTTTTAAAATAATTGTTTTAATCTATGAATGTATACACAACATAAAAGGAAATTGTCTACAGATACATACATATGTACTTGTACTTCTTAAAGAATGAAATTCATTTCATTTCCAGAAATCCGTTCATTTGGGTTATGTTGGTTGAAATTATAAACATTCTCGGTACAGAAGTAACGAACAACCCATACTATGTTTTGGGGAGTTAAGCACCCACATACATAAATTTGGGTGACAGGGTGAGGAATCTTGATACAAAATGGTATTGTTTTTCTACGAATAAAATAAATAAATAACAGGAGAACCATTTTTTCTTATGTTTGTCTAAAAATAGAAGCTAATCTAACCACAAAGTTACCTACTATGTATTTTTATCAGGATCAAAATATATCATGGACAAAGGACTGTTTTTTATTTTATTTCTCAGGAGTACGTGTTGGTAAACATGTGCATCGTAAAAGTGAAGTTTGGGTCATGCAAAACTTTTCCCGTCATTGTTTTATAAAACTTAGAGAACTAGCTTGTGCCCAGTCCTCAGTTTATATACACAGCGCCTGTATCGCTCTCCATTTGATCTATCATTCTAAAAGTACTCAAGAAGAACCAATTCTAAAATATTTCATCCAGAACACATCTACTATTGATCTAAGGATATCGACTATTCCTAGTCAATTTGCTTAGAGGCCAATAAATGAATGATTTCGTTCCAATATCCTTGGATCGCTGATGCTAGTATAGCGTCATGAACCTCATCCAATTTTTATGAAAAATAGATACAAGATACTTTTCCTTGTAGTTTCTACTTCATGAATAAGCTTGTGTGTCTGTGTGTTTTTTTTTTCATCACATTGAGTTTTAAAGTTTTCATTTCATTCTTTCTCCATCTGGCAGACATACATCTGCGAAAAAACAGACTTGTCCTTTAGCTTGCTTTCTTGTGAATTTATTTCCGTTTTTATTGCCCCAAATAACTTTTTCCATCATACCTCGTGTCGTTCTGAATTCCCCCGCCACACAGATTCATACACACACACACAGGCAGTCAGGTGCACACCACCGGAAACTTTTCGATTATAAGAAACAAGAGAGTTGAAAATTTCATGCTCACAGGACATGAGGATTTGAAAACAAGGTGAAAACCGGATATTGTTTGAATACAGGACGTTTAAAAATGAAACAACATATATGTAGGTACTCGTATACCGGTTTGTGTGATGGAAAGAATAAATTAAATCACACATGCATTCTGATGGGGTTGTTGTGCGCTTGTTATGAGTGTCGTCTGTTGGCTTTTTATTTGTTCATGTCCTTTTGTTTAACACTAATCAATGATGTATCCTTTTTGTCTTGTCAATTTTAGATCTTCCACGTGACGGTCCACATATCAAGGGTCAACAGTTTCAATATCAGATTGGTGATACGCTTAATCTGAATTGTACATCGGGGAAATCGCATCCTGCATCGCATCTACAGTGGTTTATCAATGACGAACCGGTAAGAGAGTTATAGTATATAGTATATTTTTTTTTTCGGTACTGAAAGTGAGAACAAATTGCATCATTTCTGAATTCTTGGAAATATCGATTTGACCCACGGGACTGGCCAATCCTAACATAGAAGTTAAGTTAAATCGCTTGTTGGATGGTTAGAGTCCCTAAGGTCTTAGATTGATGGATGAATCGTGTAAATTTTGTACATGAAGCGTAAAAGGAAGACAAACCCTTTTTCGTTGTTAAGAGGAGATGCGTTCATTATTTTGATGGTCAGTTTAATGGGGTCATCGGTTACTCGTCGGAGATACAATGTACTTTCGAATATATGTAGTATCTCTGGAATCTAGTAGGGAAATACCATTTTAATGAAATTTTCTTCTATTATATTCAAAATACATTAAATTCGAGTGATTTAAAGGATAAACATGAGGAAGGTGTGGAGACTCAAGTGTTGTTGAACAGGTAACAATATTTTTTAATGCAAAGACAAATTTGTATGGTAGTCTAAATATAACAAGGAATAAAGGCCAGAAAATAAAAATGTAGACCAAACCAAAAATATAAACGGACCGCAAATGTTTATCGAAATGTGTTGCCAATTTTTGTAGGACAGACCTTATGTAATTTATTTGAGGATTATATATTAGAAATAGCTTCTAAGACCGCCAACAATCTGTGAAACTAGTATCTCGAAAATGCGCCGTTTCAAGCGTTGCAGCGCAAAACAAGGTTGGCGAGGGAAGAGTATCGAGCGTCTGGCTCGATAGCGCCGAAGGGCGGAAAACAATATCCTGTGTAAAAATAAAAGTGCCTTCGCAGTCTCCCAGCTCAAGGATATCGAAGAATCCCGCTATAGGAGCACCATACGGATGTTTTTTGGGAAAATCAAATAATTGGTCGCTGATTTCAAGTCCGATACCCAAGTTCTTCGAAACAGTGAAGGAATCCTAGTCAAAGAAGCACAGGGAATAGTAAATATGTTTAAGCTGCATTTCCAGCAGCCACTTAATGGGCAACAGGTAGAGAGAGTTGCCCTATAACTCTCTCTACCTGATGAGAGAAGGGAGCCCCCATCCAGTCAATGAAAATGCCATCCTCATCCCAGTTTTGAAGAGGTTGGCTCAGCTATAAAAAAGCTGAAGAACCAATGGAGATATTGAAACATGGTGATATTTTGGTAGGGTGCATGCACCAAATCATCAACCAAGTATGAGTGGATGAAGCCATGCCCGATGACTGGACTATCAGCTCCCATCTCCAAGAAAGGCAATTCTATGTCTTGTAAGAACTAGCGATGCATATCCCTGCTTAATGTCGCATATAAGATCCTATTCAATGTATTGTGTGAAAGTATAAAGGCTTTCTGCAACACACTAATCGGCACGTGGCTTCCTGCCCGGCAGATCGACGATCGACCAAATTTTCACATTAAGGCAAATCTTGCAAAAGAGCAACGAATTTCAAGCCAAGACTCACCATCTCTTCATCGACTTCAAAGCCGCATATGATAGCATTCATCGTTTTGAGATGACGGCCGAATTTGGAATACGGGCAAAACTGATCCAGCAGTGCCCTGAGACATTATAAAACATGCGGTGCAACGTGCAATTCGGAAAGGGTTTCTCCGAACTATTCCAAACATGTACAGGATTTCGCCAGTTCTGCTATTTGGAGCCGAGTGTTGGACGATAAGCAGGAAAGCAGAGCAGATTTTGAACACTTTCGAGAGAAAAATTCTTTGATGAACATTCGGTCCTGTATACGAGGACAGGAGGAGAAGATACAGCCACGAACTCTATGAGCTATACCAAGATGTGGATGTTGTCTAACCAACCAAAACTGCACTGCCCTTAACCAAATGAACAATAATGCTCCAGCATTGAGGATCTTCGAATCACTGTCCCCACGTTCGAGACGACAAGGCGGACCTAACCTCAGTTTTAAAGATCAAATATCACGGATGCCAGAGCGCTTGGCATTCCTTTATACACTTGCTGGATTGTGGATTAAGTCGCTTGACTTGTTATTGCTGGGTTGATGCTACTATTTTAACAAGGGAAAGGATAATTGTTTTGGTTTCATGGTTATTCCTTTGAATCACAGAGATTTGAATTAAAACAGTCCGTCTTCGGGTACAAGGTATAAACACTTTAATAGTTCAGATAAGGATATTTTTTGACAGTGTTCCTTTTCCTATTTTTATTTAATTTTGTTTGCAGTTTAGAATCCTTCCGGCCGGTTAGACAATTTTTTTTAAAGGCCGGGGTCTGAGGAGTGGCTCTTTGAGTTCTTTCCACAACAGTTTCCTTGCTTTTGTAAATCATATGAATTGGCGTCTAGTCTACTTAGACTACTATCGCGCTTGTACTTATCGACATGAAGCATCCAAGAAGGAACTGGGTTGGGAAAAAATGCAGTACTCTGTCTCTGGATGCTCGATTTTCTTTTGTAAATGGGAAGGTTAATCTTAGTTTGAACACTGTTGTCTATGAAACCGAAGTCAAATCAGTCGATTTGTCGTAGATTTTTAGACGTCGTGAACATCTTGGTACAACTAATAGAATTCACGGTTAATTCTTTTCTTTTATTCGCTCTTTACAACAAAAATTATTGTAAGGATCTAAGGGCCAGCTTTCAAAAAGCAGACAGTGGGATTAACTGCATTTTCACTCAAAGAAAAGGTAGAAACATCTAGCCTACTCACAAAATTGTTAGTGTTTAAGGATAGTAAAATGATCATATGGCATTCGAGCATTCCATGTATTGCAAGCTACCCTCATTACTGAGCGACGGAAGTCAATTATATTATTTTTTAAGACGTTGAGCTTTCTAGGGAAATCACATATGTATTCATCAACTTACAATTTACCAGTAGCATAAGGTGCAGTCAATTGGTATTTAGGAGTTACTAAGCAAACCTGCCATGAATGAATGACTGTAGAATAAGTTTTTCATTCCCAAAAATCTTTTTCAAATAGTTTTTCAGTTTTTCTCAAAGTTCATCAAAAATCCAACTATCTACGTACTTCCATTTCAAGTTCTTTGCAAAACTACAAACGAGTTCAAATCAGAAGATCCTTCCATTCAACCACCTCGCCTAGGTATAGCAGTAATGGTTCGAACAAATTAGTTAGCAAAGAGGTCCTTTCAAATACTTCCATACAATACAATGCATTGGACTTCTTTTGTAAAATAACAACGGTACTTATGTAGTTCCTATGTAAACTCTTAAGTATGACCCAAAGCTGCAATCATAAAATGAAAACAAGAAATCCACTTAAACTCCTTACTTCGGTTCAAGTTTCCTTCCTGTGGCATCGATTGAATTTCGAGAAAGTTATGATTCCAAATTTTTGGCTTTCTTTCATTGAAGCAGAAGTGGAAAGAAATGAAACAAGACAACAAATAAATAGTGAAAAAAAAAATAAATAAGTAAGAAGGAGTTTTAACTTTAACTTGAGGTAGAAAGAAAATAGAAAGTCAGGCAGGAAGTAGTGCACTTTTACCATTTCCTTCTCCTTCTCCTGTTTAGCAACACGACGAAGGAAATTTCAATTATTTTACCAGCACTCTATAAAATAGAGCTCAGAAAAGTTACTCCTTGCGGTCGATGCATAAGAACAACAACAATACACAGCAGAAAAGTTTCCAAATAATAAAAAAAAAATCCACAGAAACAACATTAAAAGGACTAAAAACTTCTGCCCAGACTAGGGCATTTGGCCAATTGCATTTTATTCTAGTGCTGAGTTAAATCTGCGAAATTTTCACACGCTCACAATATACAGACCGACTAAACGACCCCGATGACTTAGAGGTCGTCCTTCTGTTTCTTAAACCATCCATCCTCTTTGTTATTTCAAATAACAAGTATGTACGTATAAAGGATCCCTTTGGCAATGTAGAAAATAAAAAATGAAACCCTTAACACAGCAAAACAGTGTAATCGAAATAAAACCACCCAAAGGGCTTATTGTCGGTAAAGTACCATCAGTTTCACTGGTAGTTCCACCGCCAAAGGCAGTAGAAGGATCACTGAAGCTGTGGCAGGAAACGAGCTAAGAGTGGCGGCACTAAAGCGGGACGCTGGATCATAAAATATTTAAAGGATAAACGATAAATGGTGCAACGGACAGCTGCAGAGCTAAACAAAAAATAAAATAAATAAAAAAAAAAAAAAAACACAAACTCAAACGAAGGACAAAATGTTAAAGTGAACCAAAATGTCCTCGAGGGGACAGCGCATCGCTCTAAGCTAGCGCTGCTTTTTATGTTCATGTGGTGGCGCCAATAGTATCGTAGTGCATGCACTTTGTAATGCAACAGCTACAGTTTTACAACGTCAAAGACTGCTGGAGGGAAGGGTGTCCTTTTTTTTTGTCCTGTAAAGAGGATAGCCGGATTTGGTGTACGATGAAATTATTTTTTTATTGACAAGTTTTGTAGTGATTACACGGAGGGTTATCTAATCGGTTGGGATGCTGTGGAGCGAACTCTTTTATCGTCAATTTGGCTTTTGTAATTCTGTGAGTTATCGTTGGTAAGATAGCCAAGTTTTGACGGATTATTTTATTGGTAGACTGGAGTGCAACCATTCGTTAAAAATCGTTGAGCTTTATCCAGTTGAGAGCTTTTATGCTATATGGTGGCGTTACGATTTGTGAGGACTTTATATTGTAAGCTATTTGTGAAAGTTTGATTCGGAACAAAACCTATTTGTTTTTTGAATTTCTTAACACAAGTTTTCGAAATTTTGAGGCGGGTTTTGAACATGTAAGTTGCAAATACTCAGCCCATATGCCGAAAGGTTAGTTCTAGTAGAGTGAAAGGTGCCTCAAATTAATTAGTCAAAAATCTGCCCAGTGTTCTTTAAAAGGACAAGGACTCCAACCTCTTTGCATAACTGCTATCTCACTAGAAATTGGGAAAAGTACACAGGGTCCAAGAAAACCTTTGAAAACTTAATGGAAATAAAAGAACAAGCACCCAATCAATAAGAAATAGTGGAACTTCTGGTCTGGGTAACCCTTACACTCATCCCGCAATGTTCTGTACCTCTCTACCAAGACTTATCATTGAGTGATGATGCACTTGAGTCCACTGTCTTTTGGCATTTGAGGCTACTGATGATATTTTCTAGTCTAGCTTTTCTCCAACCTTACTTGGATGCTCAATGTGTAATGTTCTCTAGATAATAAACCGCAATCCATTCGTGTTGGATAGTCGACGTCTAAAAATTGTCACAATGGACAAATAGTCCTCGTTAAAACTTCGAAATAACACTTCGTAATAACGAGAACTTTACGTACCATCAATGCTAACATCTAGAGACAGAAAGTGTAACTGTTGTCACCTGCTATTTCCAGCCAAAGTACTAGGCATTCTGGGTTTACCAGAGTTTGTGAATAGAGATTGGTGCGAGAAAAACCCATACACACTTGTACTTTTATGAACATACACAGTATGTGTTCTTAAATCTGGTTTGGTGGAGGTGCAAGAAGTGCCTTAGCGTCAGTTACTGCTTGTAAGATACAAAGCAACTCGCCTGAAGTAGCCTGAAATCTCTAAAAAATTGCATTCGCTTTATGATCTCAATATCACGGACTAATATTAAGTCAGAATCCTTACCTGTCTCCTAAAGAAGTGTACCCCCACAAACGTTCCTACAAATTGAATCATACTTCCATTAGGAACATTACAAGTGCACATTCATTCTGGAAGTAAATTAACTCCGCTACTCACATCCAGACATTTTTAATTAAAACTACCATTTAAAATTTAACTCACCCGCGTACCCACTTCCTTGCGTAAGTCAATTAGTTTCCCTACAAAAAAAAAAAACAAAAAAACATCATCAAACATAACTAAGAGGATTCACCGTGGCATTCTGCATCCTACAGCATCTATGTGCGCCAGAGTCCATCTAATAACTTTAAAATTGCATTCGAAATATACATATGTACTAGTGCTTTAACATCGCGTATACAATATAAGATTATTCGAACGTGCAGCATTCACAGATACACACACATACAAAAAATACACAGAATCGCATTTTTATAATCCTCTTTTGCCCTCACACCACCAACAACAGTCTCTGGTTGCTCATGGTGCTGCTGACTGCATAACAGGGAACGCGAAGAATTTGTTTTTAAAAGCTCAGCGAAATAAAGCCAGGTTGTAAATTTAAATTCTTCCCTACACTCACTCACTCGTGGAACTCGTGGCATTTTCATCAACTAAAAAACCAGGCTATAACCGATGCATAGATAAGGACAAAGCTACACCGGAGGCAGCACCGAGATGCACTCTAAGGTATCTGTCGCCGCCGCGCCATGAACCGGGTGGCTATGTAGACACCACAACTTTTGAGCTCATTTAAATTCAGTCTGCGAATGCTTAAGCTACCCACTCTGCACCACCCCCACAGAGTTTAACCCAAAAGGAATTGGGTATACGGCAGTACAGCAGCAGTACCACCAGTGCATGCACGTAAGGATATCTCATCGGTCGTTCGTTCATACTACCAAGCAAACCAGACACGAAGACATCTCGTGAGCTTCTGATGCTTGAACTTCTGGTCTTTGAATCGGTTCCCATAAAGAGAACTTTACATCGGGATTTCGAATAAAGATGACTTCCCACCATGGGAGGGAGATGAATCTCCAGTGGAGAGAGCGATGTTCTAGTACCAACGCTCCTTTTCCCAACGTTGACTTAAAGGAAAGCAAAGCAAAAAAAAAAAAAATGGTATCCTGAAATTTTCTCTTCCTGTCAGAATAGAATTCTGAAATTTCCGTTATCAGATGACCCGACCAACCCCAAAAGCAACTACCTACCTACTTTTGAGTATTTACACTCGCACACATGCACATTCAGTAATAGGATAGGTAGCTGCTGGCGTAGAGGGTGGGAAATTGCTTTTCCATTATTAAAATAATATATAGGAACTTATAATGAAAAATTGCGAGGATGAGAATAATGTCCTGGTTAGGTTGAGCACACTAGGTAAGAGGGTCGTTTTGTTAGTTGCTTGGTTCGCTGGTGCATCCGGCAAATAAATGATAAGACATTTTTATTTGCTCCACTTGAAATGCTAAATGGAGGGGTGATGAACTGTTTGTATCCGTTCACATTTCTTCTGAAAGGCTGAAAATAATTTATAGCTGGCTGTGTTGAATAGGGTAAGCTTCGACATAGAAGGCAAAGATTTTTTTTATTTTTTTTAAGAAATTTATATAACATTTAATTTTAAAGAAATGCTTGAAAGATTTCTTTTAAGAGATGATGTTGTGGTTATATGACCGCGGAGTAAGGATGTTGAGAGGTTATGGTAGGCAGATGTAATAACCAAAAAATCGTTTAAAATACAGAGCAACCTCTGAGAGCCTAATGTAAATTATACAATCCAGGATATTGATCACAAACTTTGTCCTGATGTACACAGTGGCAGATTGGAGAGGAATTAGTGGAATGTGCGTTTGCACGCTAAGAGGTCCTCGCCCGTCATTTCGAAGTACTCACTCCATCGAATAAGAATTGAAATGTGAAGGTAGAAACTCAATGAATTTCAAAAAGAAATTGCCTTTTATAAGTCTTAATGCAGTCTTCACATCCAACCATTCGCAATATGCATCTAGTAGAGGTTGATTCAATATCATTTTCAGAGTTCCCACAGGTGTTGCTATCATCTATCCTATCACACATTAGCAACCTGTTGCATGCTTTTCTGAGAAAGGGACTTAGATATTTACCTGCTGAGTGGATTGGAGTGAACTCTGAATAGCAAACTGATATCGCTATACATTGGTGACTTTAGCAGGCAGTCATGAAATCCCTCGTATCCCATTTTGCGACGTACCATTTTTCCAATAGGATTTCTCGGCTATGTGTGCATTTAGCTGTGGTTTGTATGATATTTGAACTCGCCTTATAGTTGTCATTTGGTCTTGGAAAGTGCACGCTTCAACAAGGAAGCAACCCGTAGGTATTTCCTTTTGGATAGGTCCATATTGGCCCATACTTCTTCTTCAATGATGATGGCAACAAAGTCACTGTCAAGGGAGATCGCTATCAAATCATTTTGACTGAATAGACTTGGAGCATATGTAGTTTCAACTAGACGATGCCACATGCCATACAGCTCACCAAACAATCGAGTCGAGTATTGTCGAGCATTAAGGTCGAAGTTCGGTAACCGTGTTATCTGAAGAAATTAACCAATTTATTAGCTTGTTCGTGTGATTCGATGCTTCTGAACTTTATTTTTTTGTTCACAGTATTACTGACTCCCAAGAGAAAGCCAATATACTATCAACTATGTTCGCTCCAAATTTCACTTTGCCAAATGCTTTACTTCCACCACCATTACGGAATCTGGTTCAATCTACCTACCCACTCAGTAGGATTCGGAAAATATTTGCTCGAGTCCTTAAAGATCTTAATAGTAACAAAAGGTCCAAAAGGGATCCCTCCTCTTGTTTTGAAGAGGTGTTCTTATACCCAGGCTAGGCCTCTACGCAAGCTCATCCACTTGTCATATTCTACATGCATTTTTTCAAATGAGTGGAAACTCGCGCACGTCCAGCCGATCGGTAAAAAGGGCGATGAAACCTCGCCTTTAAACTACCGACACATAGCCCTTATATCAGTGCTCTTTAAGATCATGGAAAGCATTGCAAATTTCCATCTTACGATGGACAGAAACCGTCTTTTAAATGACAATCAGTACGATTTACGTCAACAACGTTTCAAGAAACTGTATTTTTCAAATGAGTTCAAAAGGGAGGGTTACAACAGACCAAAACATATCGGGCCAAGGGCATGATTCCTGGAATCACTCGCGTAGTGCATGTTAAAGGTTTCCAATAAATTGAAGAAGCCTGGGGTTTTATTGGTTGGTGGAAGCTAAATTGGATGGCAGAACCATTCTTTGTTTTCTGAGAATTAAAAGTTCAATTCTCACTGGCAATGTCCATCACTTACACTCGTCAGTGAAATATGAAATTCCTATTGAATTGTAGCTGGCTACTAGTGCAGATTTAACAACCCACTTACACATGCAGTTAACAACAATACACCAACCAAGTGTTATTTCACAACACAATTTGTGAACTAATTCTGTAGCTCTAACCATGGCACTACTGATTGCGTGCCATAGCTGGAGGATAACTAAATAAATTGATTTTCAACTTGATTCTCATTAATTAATCGACTAAGGGATCTTTTACATAACAGAACAAATATTTACCAGCACATCACGTTGCACCTGCCACTTAGAATTCTATTATAACCCCGTGGCACATTACATGAGCACCACTTCTCTGAATCCTCTCAGTGTCTAATTAATAATTTTCAAATAATTGGCATGTGGTTTGCTCTGAACTACTCTGTTGTGGCTCTCGTGTACATCCCTAATACCATCGAACATACAATCCACAAACGCCGCTGATTAACATAATTTGACTGAGTTCATGCGTCTGTCAGCTTTCGCAATCGATATGTCAGGCTGTCTGGCCCATGCCCGAAAATTACTTGACTCTCTGTCACATTTCTTTGAATCACCTGTCAGAAGCTCGTTTAGTTGAAGACTATCAGGATAACTCATATTTCATTAGTCAAAGTGATGCAACCTATCCTGCTTGGATCTGTATCTGTGCCTGTCTGCTCCGTGCCGATCAATTAACACGACGACGACGACGACGTTTTGCTCGTCGTTTTCCACAAAAGCATAACAAATGGAAATCCTCAATTTGCCTACAAAGCACAATGTCGACGTCAACGACAATGACGAGGATAAGGATGATGACGACACACGACAACATATCCACTTGTTAGTTGACAATGTCAAAATTTTAAATCCAGTTAAATCGTGCCTAGCGACGGCATTCGCCTCGAAATAGGATGAGATTTTCCTAGAGTTAACGAAAATGTCAGAACAGAGTAAGTTGCGGTTTGAAGTTCAGAGGAATCCACCCAGAGAAGAGTATAGCATTTCCGAGTGCGGTTGCCTTGTGACGGAGGTACGAATACTCGAATACAAACCCGTACCACACCCCAAATATTCCAGAGATTAAATCTGCAAGAGTCGTCCTCGTCATCGTCAGAGTTTGAATATTTCCTACAGATGGATAAGCACACTGCTTTCCTGCTGCTCGCAAATGATAAACAGGGTGGAGTGTAGTAAAAAGAGGACGAGGCAGTATGGAGAAAAAAAAAAAAACTAACCTAATCCCTCTTCTGGTAAAGTGACAGTTGTAGAGGTGTGCTTGTGTGCAGAATGGAACGGTGTCGTTTTATCCCTTTTCGTAGATGGTTTACCCGTTGCATGTTTCTGGTTTCTGGCTTGTGTCAGCAATGCCAATACGAGTAGTATTTCCGAAACCTAGAAGTTTCAAATATGAACGTAAGTAAAAACTCTCAGGTAAGCGGTCGCAAAACCAAAAAACCGAAACGAATAAGCAAACCAAACAAATATAGGTAAATAACCAGAATGGAAAGTTTTTGCTGTGTGCATTCTCAACGCTTCTATAAAAAGTGCATGTACATATATGTAAGTATGTCACTTCTGGGCTGGGCTGAGAAAAAATTGTAATCCAGTATGAGATGAGTTTTCCACTTTTTATTCGGAGGATATGAGGAGTATTTGATCTCTGATTCCGGAGGTTTTACTTGATTTTTCCTGCGATAGGTCGAAAATCATTTCATTTCAATACTTTCGCTTAAAAACTATTAAAATCGTGTGACCTTCGGGTTAAAAATGTGGGTTAGCTCTCAAATAAATGTTTGTCCTACATCCTACTCAGAGACTACGTAATGGATATTGATGCAATTTGTTCTTAAATCCTTGGACAGCTGAGGTAAAGACGAAACACTTATGGGTTTGATATAACATCAGTCAGTCTGAAGACTCTATGGGCCGGAGCGTTGATGTTCTTTCGCTCTACATGTCCTAGTTATCTTAGACGACTTATGCGTACTTTTCTGACCAAGTCGATGTCGGTATACAGCTAGCAATGTGCGTTGTTAAATCTCCTCTTCCAAATCCCGTCAACGCAAACGGGGCCGAAAATCATTTGAAGAATTTTGCGTTCAAAAGGAATAAGGATATTTTCATCCGCATTCTTTACAGTCCATGCCTCTGTGCCATATAGCAGGACTGGGATGATGAGGGTCTTATATAGAGACTCCTTAGTGTTTCTTGACACTCTCAGAAAGACCAAAGAAACAAAGATTGACAAGTGTAACTCTTCGTTGTGATGTTGTTGTCAGAGTTTATAGCGGAGCCGAGGTAGATAAAGTCCCTAACTACCTCAAAGTTATAGCTATCTTGTTGCTTGATTGAACGGTTTTTGAGAATCCCTTCGTTAGACAAAGATCTTTATTAAAAATTTAATAAGATTTACAAAGATATGGAGAAATGAAAAAGGCTTATATAAGTGCTTAAAACTCCGTCCTGTTTCGCAAACAAAAAGAATATTATTTTATATATTCTTAAATATTAAAAGGCGACTGGTCGCGGCAAAAGAAATTGAGGAGAGACGTGTTCAGCAATCTGTCAACTGACAAGAGGTGTCACTCGCCTGCTTTAGTGAGTATAGCTGCTATAGAAACTAAGATCTAGCAAAACATCGAAATTATTATGAGAAAAGATTCTGGACACATACTTGAGAACGGCTATTGTATCGAAATATACAAAAGACCACAATTCCCTGGTTTCGTCTCAACCCAACACCCGAGTTTCACACATAAAAGTACATATATCTGTCGCGGTGAACTGATATTGTCAATGATGTCTTCACATCCAAGTATTCACTGTCTTTGTGGTAGAGTAAGTGGCTGTTATGAAGGGGTGGTAGTTTTAAGTATTTTTTAGAGCCATTGTCGTTGAAGCTGGTATGAATATTACAAATCGAGTCCACCTTGCCTTCTCTGCTGTTGTGGTACCTGAACAGATGGTAAAATACATGTGAAGAAAAGTCCACTTTTCTATGTAGTGAATTTATTCGCATCTTAACGTTTCTTAACAGTCAAGAAATCTACCTTCCCTTTACCGAGAGATTCCACTTCTGCTCCCACTTAGGTGCACTTTGTAACCGTACTTCGTTTCAGTGCATTCTTGAGGGGAATTTCCTTTCCCGAGTACCTAATGTTTCGTCGTTGTATTCTGTTTACAGGTATTATACCAGGAATGACAAATGACATACTTGGGTGTAGTTCTTTCAATTTGTTACTCTCAAGATCTAAACAGCAAATAGTATTTTACCAACAAATTGCTTAAAGGACAAATGTACTGATTTAGCAAACGATAAGGCGATGGTCGTGGGTTCTGCTGAGAACAAGTAGAAAGGCCTTCTAATGTAAGGAATCTGTCTCAAACCATTGAACGTCCAGCAAAACAACTGCTGATGCTAAAAGATTTCACCTTTATAAAACAAAAAAAAAAAAAAAACACTCCAAAATAACCCATCTAGTTGCCTGGGCTTTATCTCTCAATGACAAACCATTGTCAGCGAAGGTCCTATCTCTAAACGTTGTCGTAAAGTGTTCACCTTTCTAATTTGGGAGTCAAATAATTTATCTTCCTTAAGAACACGAGCCCATTGTGTGCTTGCTGGTAAATATTTACTCCGGTGTGTAATTTTCCAGCAATTTACGCCTGCCAGTAGACACGATTCGTCCTTCGATGGACTCCAATTGCCCAATGCTCTTCGCCATAAGCCAATTTTCAGGATTCGCCATTTTAATTAAATCGTTTTCTTGTTTCTGCAATGGAAAATTATGCAATTTCTATGCAAATCACTTCAAGTACAGGTCCCTCACACCCTGCGGGTGTCATTCATGAACTGGAACTCAAACTGGCAAGGGGACAAATGTCAAACAGCCCTGTCGCTGGTCATTTAAATATTCCGTGATAACGCTGACAGAACTGGGTAAGGTAGGCATGTTCAACAAAACTCCCGACCAGTCGACCGATTGAAGATAGAACACGTTTTCCGGTCCTCTCAGGCTGATGGTATCGAGAGAATGAATATTATTTTTTTTTTTCCCCCGTTCCGTTCTGGGAAATTGGTCAATGAAACGTGTTTTCTCTACTCGGGGGCGCCTCTACCTGTAATTCAAACAAATTTCAGAACCCAAAGTGAGATATGAGAGAGAAGAAAAAATGAAATGAATCTGCGGGGAAATTTATAAACCCTCCGACTAGATACACAGACATACAGGATAACCTCTGTTGATGGACAGCACTGTGTGGCAAATATAAATGGCATCAGCTGCAAACCAAAGGTTGATGAATAGAAATTTATTGGATGCGAAACAGTGTTTAGATTTAAAATTCTAAATTCGTGAGGTTGAAATTCTGCACGAGCTGAATAACTAAGCTGACAGTTGCGAGCCATGACAGAGTCGGAGAACATTTTTCCTCGAAGCATTGTGTCAGACCGGGGCTATAACTATACGTACATGTATGGCAGGAACAATAAAATATGTGTAATCACTTTCAAACAACATCGAAGGACTGCCCAACGGGGTTCATTATATAATTCTCTGGCACGAAACTGCAAACAGAGACGGCAAGGCATGACCGCTTATCCGTAACCGTAACACTAAAGTTGTACTAATGCATTGCAAGAGTGATATCATTTTCTGTTTCCAAGTCGAACACATCATCACAGACCTGGCTAAATACACTCCGACTCCACACATTTGGAGCGAGAGCGACAGAGAGAGAGAGAGAGAGAGAGAGAATCCAGCAAATGCCTCAAATGAATTCAACTCATGTGAAAGGACATTGCCGGCGGAACGATGAGCACATGGAATCCTTTCAGTCAAGCATAATTTCATCTCAGCCAACCGTGCATAAATTTCTCCATCAAATTTCGACCTTCGGCCGTTCCGCCTAAGCTCTTTATATCGCTGTATACTACTTGTGTAGGTATACTGCGTGTCTCTGTGTGTTGGAGTGGGTTTATACCCACCGCCGCCGCTAGGATGTTCAAATTGAGTATCATTTCGGACTTTGCTATGTGTATCCTGTTCCTGTTTTTTTTTTTTTTCATTTCGTCTTTTCGTGTCTTTGCCTGTTTTTTTTTCTACAAACACTTTTAGTCTATTTGACAAGAGATAGAGAGGAAAAAAACAAAAAAAAAAAAATAGACAAGGACCAAGGCAAGTGTGGTGGAGCAATCTATGTAGTTTTAAGGATTTTCTTCTGCCATTGTCGTTGAGGCTGGTGTGAATAAATTTTTCTTCTTTAAATTTTCATTTTGAGGTTGACCTCTTGCAAGGATAGCAAGCAAGCTTATTTAAAGTTGAAAACAAGTTAAATATAAAAACATACAGAAAAGCTACAATCCGTCTGGAACGGATCGTATGATACCCTATCCTCCTCTCTATAAAGTGGGCATGGCCAAATTGCATATTGTACTCAAATATAGCTATAATGTCGAACGTTTGAGGATGTTACATATAAAATTTTATCAAAATAGGTTTTTTGATGATAACGCCCCCAAAAAGTGGGCGTGGCCAAAACTTTTGTATGGGTGGATTGTAGGGAATCTGAATGCCTAAATATTTGGTCTTAACAAAATTTTTCGGTTTCATATAATTTAGTGAAGTTATAAAAAAGTAGGCGTGGCAGTGGGCGGATGTAAAAAAATTTTACACTTGTACTGTATCTTTTTCTTGGAAGCCCAGATATGAAATTTCAGCGTCCTAGTTAAAAATTTAAGGCCCATAAATGGGTTTTGTGATGAAAACGCCCCCAAAAAGTGGGCGTGGCCAAAACTTTTGTATGGGTGGATTATAGGGAATCTGAATGCCTAAATATTTGGTATTAACAAAATTTTTCGGTTTCATATAATTTAGTGAAGTTATGAAAAAGTGGGCGTGGCAGTGGGCGGATTTCAAAAATTTTTACACTTGTACTGTATCTTTTTCTCAGAAGCCCAGATATGAAATTTCATCATCCTAGCTCAAAATTTAAGGCCCAAAAAGCGGTGACATACGGACGGACGGACGGACGGACGGACGGACGGACGGACGGTCATCGCTCAATCGATTTCGCTTTTGATGCTGATCACGAATATATATACTTTATAGGGTCTATCTCGATTATTTCTCTATGTTACAAACTATGTGTCAAACTTAATATACCCTTAGGATAGGGTATAAAGATCCTAGTACCATTAAGGGAGTTTATACATTGGAATAAGTTCCGACAGCATAGCGTATACGTAACTTTTTTTTTGTTTTTTGATTGGCGTGGAAAATTTATTTGGCATTTGATCATTCATCAATGTGTTGCTATTTATAAATATAAAATGACTGGTCATTAGGAATGACTGGTCATGTTTGTAATGTCTACTTTTATCAACACTGAATTTATAAATAAAAGTTCTGGTATCGAAAGAAGGACACCAGAAATAGCTTGCGTACGTCAGAGACAAAGTCGTAAAATGTGCGCTATTAGATATATTTAAAACAGACAAACTTCTTAAAATAAACACCTACTGATGCCAAAGGTGAGATATTTATATCCCTGTCGACGGGATCGAACAGCACGTGCATAGCTATGCCATCATTTATAAAAAATTGACAGGACTAGTACCATTTTATTAGCTCTACGAAATTTCTTTTGCTTTCTTAACTGAACAATGTTAGGCTTTCGTGAATCTCCAAACCTGGAGCCATGTCAGGACATGATAGTAATATGATACGCAAAGATCCCACAGTCAAATCAAGACAGTCACATTGGTTGCTTTTGAATCAACCTACTTAGATACAAATTGATTTAGTGCACGCTATGTAATACTTTAATGTATCTACGTACTTTATATGGCCTGCTCGGTGCAGATTCATAGCCACCTACTACTTATTTATCATCCTCGTGATCATTAGGTCTTTAATTGTAGTAATTGTGACTAGAGTGTTTCTTTGCTTTCGCTGATTATGACCAAGCCAGTCCGATCGATTAGGTTTATATGTATATAGTTCGTCGGACTATTGATCGAAGAATTTAAGGAGACATTCACTATTGCATAACTATTAAGAAGTAGAATGCACTTGATACTTGTTTAGAGCAAAGAGATACTCAAGAAATACTTCAGACTAAAAACATTACCATAAGCTAGTCAGTGCAGCTTCTCCTCTCACGTAAAGCGCTGGTAGGACCGGAATTCGACTATTGTTCTCATGTTTTTAGCTCGTCTTTGAAGCATTAAAACACTATCACAGCGAACATGGTTACAGAAGGAGAAAACTCTGGAATTCACTATCAGAAGTTATATTTTAGAAAGTTTCAATCTACTGAACTTCCAGAGTAAGTTCGGAATCTATCCCATCGTTAAAGACTCGGGTCTTCCGAAACAAGACAATAAGGGAATCATGCCCTTAAACATTTGCGTATCTTAAGTATTGATGCATATTTTGACCGTGTTGAGAAAATTGAATTCCTGTGTGGATCCTACTAATTGCATAAGTCGCAAGGCTTTGTCTAATGCCATGATGTCTGTGCTTTCTGATGAATACACCGAAAACTATGTATTTGGCGCTTTTTGCAATTAGTTTTCCGATACGATCACAGCCAGATGAACTATTATTGGCTTGATAATCCCACAACGTATTCCGATTGGAATATTTCCAGATGCTATAGCAACAACAAGAAATATCGCAACCAGATATTCTCTAAGTCACTCTTAGAGTATACAAGGTGAAAATATTCTAAGAACGTTGTTCTCTTCCATTCATTATTATTATGTGTGACCTCCACAAATAGCGTTGAACGTCCTGACCAAACACACTTTGCCAAACGCTGTGTACTTGGTCTTAATAAACATAAAACCGAACTAGTTCTCTTTACAAAGAAGAGGAAAATACCCGACTTTTAGCCACCTAAAGTGAATGGAGCCCAAGTCCAAATATCAAACAAGGCAAGATACATAGGGTGCACATTCGACCGATATTAATTGAACTATATAGACAAAATACTTGAACGCATAAAGAAGGCTTTTAGCACATGCAGCAGAATCTTCGCTTAAATATGGGGGTCAGAACCAGCTATCGTTTTCTGGATATACACCGCTATCAATAGACCCATTCACACATACGTCTATGTGGTCTTGTGTCCTGCTGCCGCAAAAGCCGCAAAAGTCACAAAACTGAACACCTTCCCAAGGATACAACATCTGGCGTGTATAGGTACCACCAACCCTATTAGGACAACACCTCTTGAAGCCATGTCGGGTTTTGTCCACTGGACTTCTTCACTAAAGAAGTAGTGGGAAAAACCTCCTACGCCTCCGACAAAACTGAATATAGAAAAGTAACCAAATCGGACGCGCCTTCTGACTAAATTACCCACCACAAATGGTTAGGTCAGTAGCCTAGGCTCCATATCCATCTTCAGGGATGTGTCGAAAATGGATGAAGCTACTGGCTCAGGAATATTCTCCAACAATCGCCCGGTCCATAAAATTCTCAACCACGCAAGTGTATTCCAAGCGGAAATATATGGAATTACCGAGGCCTGCCGGGACCTATCCACTCTGAAAAACATCAATCCTATTGACATACGATAGACTACAGACCAAGCAGCCACCAAAGCTACCACTTTCATCACAATCAATTCAAATCTGGACAAGAGATGAGGCACAGCATCGCGTTCTGCTAGATTCCGGAACATTTGGGCTTCCGCCGGAATGAAATGGCCGATGAGTCAGCTAGAAAAGGCTTAGAATCAAACGACCTTCTAGCAGATCACTCGGTCCTAACGACCATCAGTGTTCTCGTGTCCACACATGACATTTACAACATGGCCAACGTTATGTGGAGTACACTCTCATCATGCTGCCTCTCTAGGAAACTTTGGACCCAATACGATCAAAAATTGGACTACAGAACTTCAACGGGATTGGTACTGTAAACTCTCTCGTTGATTCCACAGAGAACACTATTTTGCTGGAGTTTGAACTATTCAAGGTTTTTCAATTGAGAAGCCACATTTTTTTTAATGGTTCCCTGACTGATTGGTATAGCAAATTCATCACATTCTCAAAGGCTCCATTCATATGAAAATTGTCACATTTGGGAAAGTCAGCAACCCAAAACCATTCACATAATGCTCACAAAAATTGGCAATTTGATGCGGGTTTCATGCTGGAGGGGTCGTTGGCCCATACCTCTTCCTCCATGATGCTGGCAATATAGCCACAGGTTAAAAGAGATCACTAATGGACCATAATGACTGGCTATTTTTGGGATAAATTAGAAAAGAATGACTTGAAGCACATGTGGTTTTAACAGGCCGGAGCCACATGCCACACAGCTAGTCAAAAAATCAAATTATTGAAGTCGAAGTTCGGTGACGGTGTTCTCTTCAGAGAGAACGCTTCTGGACTTACATCTTTGGGGGTATGTCAAGTTCATGGGTTCAGCGAATTTATTAGTCCTGGCAATCCCATGGAGGATACTTGAAAGATGTAGTATTCAATAACTTAATCGAATCGATGGTACTTTTGTCCTAACTAAGAACTTAAAAACAAATTGGGCGCCCTTCTTACGAATTCTTACGAATTCCGAAAATCTGTATTCAGAAAAGCATTAGATTATGAAACCATTGTTAAATTTATAAACCTTTCATTCTAACCATTCGATCCGCCCTACATGTTTACATTAAGTACATGCACGCATTCACAAGAACACCTAGTTGTGAATTACACAGTGTGCAACAAACTGACGTATGTACATTCTTAATGGATTTCTTTTGTTCTATGGCAAGGGTAAAATTCTCAATTACTCACCTGCGTCATCAAGGACCTTTTCTTATAGAAATTTATTCCTCCAAATATGATCTGAGAAAAAAGGAAACTATAAAGATCTTTGCCCTTTTGTCAGCCAGACTCATTAGCCTCCCACATATTTCACTTAAAGTAGATACCTGCAAACTCCTTATACATCAAACAACTCTAAGTAATACGCCTTCATAAAGTGCGAAGGACATTCCTCAAGCAATCATCCCTATCCTCAGACAAATAAAACTCTGAATGTTATTCACGCTACACGATCTTGGGTTTTTATGTCTTTTTGGCAAACATTTCATGTGTCATGAGATCATAAAATCCTGTTCTGTTTCGTTTTAAGTATGCCGCGTGCATAGTGGTTAAGCAATTCGAATACAAACTCAAGAAACTTTAATTAAAAATGTTTCAACTTCACAACATGAAGCATTTACATAATATACTAGTCCTGTCCGCTTGTTTTGGTTATTTCTTTTGCGCTCTGTAGAGAGTCCTTAGAAATTAACTTTTTTCTTTAACTGGAAGGAGAAGTAGAGACGATTGCTTAAAAAAGTAAAAAAAAAGTAGAAGAAAACTCCGGAAAAAGGTGAAAAATTGGTCTGCTGGAAAACAAGTTAAATACCGCACTTGAGTTTTCAAAAAAAAAAAAAACACAAAATAGTAGAAGAACAAACCCCTAAGCCTCGACTACGACCGACAACGCTAACCACGTTAATGCTGTATTTGTATCCTCAAAAAGGACACCCCTTGACATAAAGTGCAAACTTTGTTGCCAGGGTTACATTGTAATGCGCGAAGTTTAAAGCAGCAGCGCCCTTTAACCCTTTCAGTGATGTAGCGTTGTTTGAAGTTTTCAAGA
This sequence comes from Xylota sylvarum, assembly GCA_905220385.1. NCBI lineage: Eukaryota > Metazoa > Arthropoda > Insecta > Diptera > Syrphidae > Xylota > Xylota sylvarum. Next base: position 25,459,369 of record LR999958.1, read on the forward strand.
GCTTAATTTTAAATGTCCTTCAGGAGAGTACACTTGAGTTTCTCTCACCTCACACTCTAACTCCATGCTCCGTTTTAACGGTGTGCAATAAATTTAACGTTTTCTGTAGACGGCTTCATTTTATTTTTCCTTTTTTTGTTCTTTTATAATTTTAGCTGATACATTCGAGTTCCTTGGTGCGGTATAATGACACTGTGCACAGGCATGGCTTGATCACGTCTACACTGGGACTGCAGCTGACAGTTGATGGTCGACACTTTCATGATGGTGCGATGCGTGTTAAATGCTTGGCGAGCATATCACCAGTACTGTGGAAAGGTGGCAAGGAAAGTGTACTGCAGCGTCGACCCGGCGTTATAGATAACAGGGAGGCAATGTTATTAGGTGAGTTTTTGAAAATTGTTATATATACCTATATTATAACACCTAAGATGTTTTAATATCATACATACATATATGTAAGCACCCTTAGGTATAACAATTTAAATGTGACATTTTGTTAAAGTGTTTTTGACTCGACGGATATAATTGATTTTAAGTAGGACTTTTGACAGCTTTCCCAAGAATTGCAAAGGTTTGGTTCTTTTGGCTATAGTAACTAGAGACAGTAAAGTTAAAATGTATTCATTTCAAAAATGCAAGATATTCATACCATGCTTGTGAGTCAATAAATAAAATGGAAATAAATTTTGTACTAGGGTGGTGACTCCTGTTCACCTGCCTTGTACCATTTGCTCACGAGTGCGATGGAATTGAAAACACTTTTTCCCCTTTTTAACAGTTCGATGGAATCTATGCCAGACTACACGGCAATTTCATGCTCTGAATGTGCAAGTAACATTGCGACAAGTTGGATATGTAGAACGACACAAGCATCAGGAGGAGGAGCTGCATTCATGCAAAAATACTTAGGTAGTAATATGCTCTATTAGATATCCGAAGATTTTAAGTTAAAACTGTTGAGCTTGTTTAAAATATGTACTCTATCCTTGGGATGTATTTGATGTACATATGACACATTATTTGTTTTCAATAGGGGATGATTTCAATATCTTGACGCACTTTGTTTGTCATAGTTATATACTCCCATGTAAGCTTGATCTTATTTGATTCCGATGGTTTACCCCAAAATTTTGATTGCTCCTTTATAGTATGTATATATGAGTATACGGGTGAATCTGATTGCCAGGAAAAAATCATTTTATATTTTTGCAGTTTGACAACCTGGAGAGTCATTGTGCTTAAATCGGTGGAGGTTTTCATGGAAACATTCGATACCTTAGATAATTTGGGCTTTGTCCCTTCTTGAGGTTATTGACGAGTACTTGACTCCTTCAGAGTTGCTCCATCGTCTCTTCTAGTATGGATAACATTCTATTTTTTTCGCGACACTTGTCTGCCTTCCTTGCCTATAAAACTATGAGAGAAACTTTCCCACGAACTCTGCCGCAGCGGTTATAGCTCGAAAGGCTCATTTTTTTAGTATTTTATGGCCCGCTTGTAAGTTATGTAATGTTTTTCAACAGTCAGTGACTAGTACGATGGTTTTTGTTCAGCGAATTGTGGTTTAAAATAATCTAAGCTGCCTCCTGACATAGTGACGGGAGATACAGAATCTGGCATTAGGTTCAAAATGACTGATGGCAGAACGGAGCAACAAGTGCTTAACACTTAGTCCTTTTTAAACGATATAGTGATCCATCTACATACTACATAGCCTTAGTTTTCAACCTATATCGCATGGAATCAATTGTGGTCTGATTCATTCTTTTTTCTTGTGATCTGCTAATTGGTTTATGAGAGGTTTTGTCGAAGTTTTCTTAGATATTCATAAAGGCACCATGTCTCTTCTCCCACTTTCAGAATAAATGTTGCCCCTGACATCCTTCAAAGTTTCAATACTTGGTATTCTAGCTCTATATTGTAATTTTTTATGATACGGGATGTGGGTTCTGGTTTAGCCCATTCTTTTTAATGAGCTTTCTTTGCATTGCACCTTGTATAGTCTAGCAGAGATGGACACAGTATCCTTGAAATATCTTCTGAAGTTAGGTACGTATAGTAGATATATTAAGGTCTTTTATTTTTATATTGTATCACCTCGAGGATTAATTTATAGTTAAAATCGAGGGTATACTTAACCCTACTTAACAGGCTCCCGATCCGTAAAATTTCTTTATCTGAGACACGGCAACCATTCACTCTCTTCGATCCCAGGCACGCTGCTTCCAGTAGTCTAAATCAAGCGCTCCTTAAAACGGAGTCTCAGTCTTCCTTGTCATCTCCAATCTAGAGGCTGCGATTCGAAGATTTTCTCTACTGAAGCATTATTGTCCATTTGCTGGATGTGGCCGCTCCAGTGTAGTCGACGTGTTTTCGCTTTTTGAACTACATCCACATCTTGGTACAGCTCATAGACTTCGCGGTTGTATCTTCTCCTCCATTCTCCCTGCTCCCATATGGGACTGAATATTCGACGAAAAATGTTTGTCTCGAAAATGTTCAATATCTCCTCTGCTTTCCTGAAGCACTCGACTTCATATAGCAGAACTTTCAGGATCAGAATTTTCTAGAGCATGTATTTTGTCTTCCGAGTTAGGAATTTTGCACCCAGACCGAAGTAGCAGCGGTTTCCTACGGTAAGTCTTAGTCGAATCTCCACTATCTGTTCCAGCACGAGATTGAAGAAGTCACATGACAGCGCATCTGCTTGCTGGAATCGGGTACATATTTGGAATAGTTTGGAGGAACTGTTTTCGAATTGCACGTTGCACCGCGTGCTTTCCAGCGTCATGCGCTACTACTGGGATCCCGAATTCGGCCATCGCCTTGTAGAGGTCAAGACGATGAGTGCTATACATACATGTATGAAAATTCGTTCGTCTTTTCCAAAATCTGCCTTAGTGTGAAAATTTAGTCGATTGTCGATCTGGCGGGACGGAAACCACACTGGTACGTGCCCATTAGTGTGCTGCAGAAAGGCCTCAGATGTGCACACAGTACATTGGATAGGATCTTATATGCGACATTAAAGAGGGATATGCTTCAGTACTTCTTACAAGACATAGGATCGTCTTTCTAGAAGATTAGGCATATAGAGCTGATAGTCCAGTCATCGGGCATGACTTTATTCACCCATACAACTTGGTTGATGATTTGGTGCATGCACCCTACCAAAGCATCACCATCGTGTTTGAAAAGCTCTGCTGACCGTCAGATCCAGCGGCCTTGTTGTTCTTCAGCTTTTGGATAGCTGAACCAAATTCTTCAAAACTGGGACGGGGGACTACGTCTTCATTAACTGGATGCGGGTTCTCTTTTTGCCCTATCATTCTCTCTACCTGATGCCCATTAAGCGCATCTACTATTTTCTGTGCTTCGGTGACTAAGTTTCCTTCACTGTTTCAAAGAGTGCGTTTCGGGGTTAAAGCCAGCTGCCAGTTGCTTGGCTTTCCTAAAAAAAACATCCGGATGCTATTCCTATCGCGGGACTCTTCGATAACGTTGAACTGGGAGACTGCGTGAGCCCTTTTCTTCTTACGCAGGATTTTCTTCTCCTCCCTTCTTCTGGTTCGATATCCTTATTTTGCGCTGCAACGCTTGCATGTGTGCATTTCCTATCACCTTTCCGGCGTACGCATTCATCATTATACCAAGAGCTTGTTTTGGGTGATGGCTGGTAGCCCATGGTAATCTCGGCTACTTCTTTGATGATATCGCGGTACTGGTTCCACAGATTGTTGACGTTTGTGGATTGTGAATTCAAAGCGAAGAGTCTCTCGCTCAGGCGTTATCTGTACGCTCTGACTACTCCAGTCGTTCTAAGGCTTTCAACGTTGAATTTCCTTTTCACCGCGAATTGCAGCTTCTTCTCGTTGGATAGTCGTCGTTTGCCCTTCTGAAGGATTAAACATGCAGATTATTGGATGCGTGCCTCTCAACTATTAGCATGTGGTCGATTTGGTTGTCGTTTCGACATCTGGAGAGCACCAGATTGTTGTGTGGATTCGTAGTCTTGGAAACAAAGTGCTACTTATCACCATATTACCAGCTGCTGCAAAATCGATTTCCGGCTAATCGTTGTCGTGTCGTGGAAGCTGCGCTTTCCGTCTAATTCGACGAAGATGTTTTCCTTACCGATTTGGCATTGAAGTCTCCGAGTATGATTTTGCACATATGATGCATATTATGCTGATGTTTTGCAATGTTGCCTTTATGCGGGTCACTGCTAGGCGACTGCTGATCGTCTTAAAGTCAATTACGTGGAGGGTCAATTCCATTTTTTTAAACCACTAGGGGAAGTGGCCGGTTTTAAACCAATGTCAGTAACCCGCTTCGGGGATAAGAGCGATGTCTTTGGCCCAATAAGGGCACATCCGCCATTATTTCCATTCCACAAACCTGCCTTATTCTTGGAAAACTTTATCGGGCTGATCTCCGAATATGTCGAAGTAGCCCATTTTCTCTTTTTGCACACCAACTAGTACCCGATGGCAACCACTAGGAGGTATCGTTCCTCAGTTGGTTGCTATGTCGGTTAGAAAGTACCCACTTTTTATTCATTACTCAACTGATTTATTGTGAACCTATGTATGTATTTTATTTTGTAATCAATACAATCTTTAAAATAATATTTTTCTTTTCAATTTTTCATTTCAGTCTTGAGTTCTTCATCAAAACCAAAATGCAATTTTGCAGTGCTGGTAATCACACTGGTTCTGTGTAAACTTTGTCAATTAACTTCGAGGATAGGACTGAGATAAAATTTCTTTTCAACTTAAGCCGAACAACTCTTTGTACAGAATAATACAAAATCAGAGATATACCGTCTCATTAAATGAAAAAAAGCAGAATAAAAGAAAAATAGTTAAAAATGCTAAATTTGAAAATGTTTCTTTTGTATTGTAAATAGCTAAATCATAATTGTAATATTACAATTTGCTTTGCTGTATATACATTAAAATTACTATATATTTTTATAAAATAAAAAATTATTTCAAATAATTTTCATTTCATAAATTAAATGTTTATTTTTTAAAATCCCATTGTGTATGCAGGTTAAATTAGAAAACAAAACAAAAGCTACATAATCACATCAAAATTTTATATCATACATTTAACGTAACGTAAGGTGACAAACTGTGGTGAATAAAAAAACAAGAATAACCAAAAAACAATTGATATCATAATCATAATGAAAAGTAGTAGCAATTATAAATTAAGAACAAAATAATAAAATGTGTATATTTAGTAAATTAAGAATAATTGTAGGGATACTCGGTATATAAAAAGAAAAATGTGCTTTTAGTGAAATGAAAACAAAGAAAAGAAACAATATGTGTTTGTTTGGGTTGTTTGTATCAATTAATTTTTTAATTTAGTACTTTTGGTATAGACAAAAAAAAAAAATAAAAATTAAAAATTAGTTTCATAATATGTAAATATACATATCCTTCTATGAAGTTGCATCAGTGCAAGACACCATACGATTTATTTTTTGAGTACATAACATTATGATTGATGGTAAATTGAATTTTAAAATGCAAACCATGTACACGACATTATAGTATAATACAATTTATATAAGAAAAGAAGAAACAAAAAGAGAAAACATTTATATGGAGTTATGATAGTTTTGTTATTTTAGGTCACAATGTATATCTCGTGATTTCTCATTTCGAAAATCAATGAAATTATGTAAAGAAGAATGCCTTATGTTAATATCACGAAAAATAAAAAAATCAATGATTATGTATATGGAACTAGAAATAAAATTGACATAAAAATTAAAATGAAATCGAAGCAGAGAATAAAATGAATATATATATAAAACCATGAAGAGTGTATGGATTTTTTTTTTTGTTGTTACTGGAAATTTAGTAAAGAGTCTTCGAAACCAACCCGGAGGGACAACGCAGTAGGGGAAAACCTTGCCTTAGGTGGCGAGCACAAGTAGAAGAGGATCTCAACAAACTAGAAGTGCGCAACTGGAGGTAGTTTGGTAAGGATCAGGATTAATGGAGCAGCTTGTTAGTGAAGGCCCAGCTTCACTCCGAACTACAGCGCCACCTAAGTAAGTAAGTAAGTTGTAAAAAGAAAAGGCGCTTCTATGAAACTGCAGTTTATTCATTTACTATCACAAATTATCCACAAAATATAATACATAATATGTATGAGTACTGTAACGCTATACTCACATTTTCAAAATTTAAGAACAACGGAATCAAGACTCTTATTGATTCTTTAGTTCCAAGCTTCATATCCATTTTAGAATCAAGTGTCAAGAATAGTCAATGTAGTTTTTATCCCTAACGTTGGCTGAAAATCGTTAACAGTTTAACTATGAAAATGCGATTTTCTGGACAACTTTGGAATTGAAAAGTCTTAAATCAGATTACTGAGTAGTACCAACTAGAAGAAATGAAAGTTAACCTATCTACATTATCTACAATCATCATTGAATTGACTAAGAAGAAACACAGATTTTAAAAAAATGTAAATAATTTTGGTTAGATCTATATAGATTAAACCTCACCTGCAGGGTGGGCTAAATACAAGTTTTTTTTAAAAAATGCAATAAAATGAACAAAATTAATTTTTTCCCATGTATTATGGCTTTATTAGTAAGAGCAAACATTAATTATGGATCACAACGTTGTTCAAGTGGCTGCTTCGGCTGGCTTCGCAGTAGCGCATTCTGTCACTCCAATTTTCCAAGACCTTGTTGATGGTTTCGGGCTGTAGCTCACGGATTGCTTGGATGATATTGGCCTTAAGTGTTGAATCGTTTCCGGATTATTGGCATAACATCGGTCCCAAAAAATAAAAACCCAAAAGGGTCAAATCGCAGCTCCGAGGCGGCCAATTGACATCGCTAAGACCGCTGATAATAGGATTTGGGAATTTGGTGCGCAAAAAATCGATTGTGGCATGAGCTGTGTGGCATGCCACGCCATCCTGCATGAACTAGAGGTCGTCCAAATTTATGTCTTTAATTTCAGTAAAAAAGAAGTCGGTTAACATGGCTCTGTAACGCCCACCGTTGACCTAAACGCTGTTTCCAACCTCATTTTCGACAAAAAATGGTCCAATTATGCCACCACTCCACAATCCGCACCAAACTGTTACTCTCTGTGGATGCATCGACTTCTCGACAATAACGTGCGGGTTTTCCGAGCCCCAGATGCGGCAATTTTGTTTGTTATCGTAGCCGCCGAGATGAAAATGCGCCTCGTCAGAAAAGATGATTTTTCGCCCAAAATCTGTTTGGGCTACACAGCACTCACTTTGGAAATAAGTTTTCAATATTTCCCAACGTTGTTCAAACGTAAAGCGGCTCATTTTGTTCCGTGGACTTTCTGTCAAGATTTCGAGCGGGAAACAGCTGTCAGTGTCAAAATAACCTATGATTTAAAAAGAAACCACTAGATGGCCCACCCTGTACATATGTAGATCACAGTGCTCTGAGAGATTGTACTTCAGCCCACTGTCCTAAACTAGCCAAAGTACCCTGGATAGTACTTTTTGTCTACTGAACCTTGGTCCTGCATTATTAGGCATGACGAGTTAGGGCATCTACGTATGTATCTTGTTTAAGTAAGTAACGTACTCCTTTTGAGTACCAAAAAGTTAACATACGGGTATCTCCAATATTTCTTTTGGAAAACACAACAAAAATATGTACAAATATTTCACCAAATTTGAATAATTTAGGCCAAGCATTCTGGCATCTGCGTTTGCTTAATCCTATGTGCTGTATTCGAGCCCATGTGGCTGAAGTGTATTGCCATCGCTCGAGTTCAGTATTACAAGTTCTCCCTCATTCCTCTTCCTTGCATATGGGACTATATACTATATTATTATTGCTCTAGTTCCCTGATTTTGTCCAGCAGTCGACGCCATATATTTAGTAGGATGGGCAAGAGATAAATTCCTTAACCACCCCGACGGTGAACGGATTTTATTTATTTTATTTCCCGACAGCAAATATTTAGTTTTATCCTGTTTGTCCTTGAAACCATTTTTGCCTTTGTTTCAATTGCTGTGAATGTCTCAACAGCGACTTGTAGCAAATGGCCAATGTATTGACTCATGAAAGATAGTACCTTTCGTATTTCCTTTCAAACTACACTGTTGTTTTTCAGCGTAAGGGGACAAAGTTGTTTCAGTTTTTTTAGGATCTGTGCCGATAAAAATACCATACCATGCTTGCCATTTCTAGGCAAGATCTTGCACGTGTCCTTGAGGAGAAATGTTCCTCGATAGTTGGCAAGAGGCGACCCTTTTTTATTAATGAGGCACATAGACCTCACATTTTAGCCATCAGTCATGCTTCCGTCCTCACACACCTACTGTACTAATAATCAGATGCATGCTCCTCATACCATCAAGACAGAAGACTTTCTTGTTCTTCAAGTCCATTATTGCTATGCCAACCTTTTCTAAACTGGGAGGAAGGACTATTTCATCGACTGGCTAAGAAATCTCTTTTTGCCGTGTTACTATCCCTGTTTGGTGCCCATTTAGTAGTAACTGAAAATGCTTTTGAAATACATTCAGAATTCTCTGTTTGGCGGTGACTAGGTTTTTTCCACTATTTCGAAGCATGCAGCCAATTATTGGATTCTTGTAGAAATTCCGGGTAAGCTTTCTGTCACGAGCCTACTCAATATCCATGGACTCTTATTTTTATGCAGCGCTTCTTTTGCATCCAGCCTTTTAGCTCCAATCCTCTCTTATTTTTTTTTTCTTGTAACACGCTTATAGATTCACAGCTTCTCTCATCTTTCTCGGACACGAGCACGAGCACCATAGCAGCCAATGCTACTATGTCAGGAGTGCTTTGTAGCTTGCTTTTATTTCGAGGATCCTTTCACTACCAGTATACCGGTACCGCTGGTCATTGGCATTTGTTTCAGATGATGTTATGGTGGAGTATGTCCTACAATTGCTCTCTGCAGTCTTTGTCTCCTCCTAGTTAGCATACTAGGCGCTCGTTGTAAAAGTTCTTCTTCAGGGTAGACTGAGATCTTTCCTCATTTGATAATCGTGCTTTGAAAATAAAAAATGATGCAAGTCAACATTTGGTCCCTTAATACCTATCTCGAATCAATAAGCAAGAACGGCTGCTCCGGGGCCGGCCAAATCTGGCTTGTGTTGTCCCATACTCTTCTAGGCGAGCGGCTAAACGTCGTAGTGTTTGCCCAGTTGGTGTCGGACAACCGGAAAATCTGCCCCGAAATATACCTTGTATATCAAATATCGATCATATTCTTCTAGGCATTTTGTTGCAATTTACAAAGAGGAACTCTGAATCTAGAGCTAAATCATTTCTTGCCAAATCATTTGTGTATCTTCTCAGTCATCTGCCTTTGGGAAGATCTCACATTCCATGAAATAAAGCCCCAACGCACGTCGATATCAGAGTCTTTGGATTCGTAAATAAAGCATTTGGGAACCTCATATGTTGCCAATAGTCACGAGTTTCATTTTCCTCTGTAGGGCACAACAGATGAAGTCTGCATTTGAACTGCCGAAGGTCTTTTCGAAGTCAGAAAAGAAAAACCAATTATGTGGAGATCTATACTAGATACATGGATCTGTGATGATCTGTGTGGTATTGGTATACTTACAGGGTATTCCTTAGAGTTCTGTTGAGCTTCTATATAGTTGCTTAGTGAGATAAGCGGTTCTGCCGTTGTATCTATTGGCTGCTTCCACCTTAACGCGATTGTGTTTGTCTCACCTCACTGCTGAGGCTACTAAAAACTGAGCCTTAAGTGAAATTTACTGTTTGATCCGTTTCCGTATCTCTGGTGAAAAGCATGTGCTATAGTGTTTCTGGCTTATACTGACAAACTGTTCTGCTTAAGGAACAAAAATATCTTGTACAGCTTTGAAATACTCGTCTATGTTCGGTTAAACTCTGTTGTTGATTGCTTCAGCTTGTTCGAAATGATCCCTAAATTGTCGGATCCTGAAGCCTGTCCGTATTCCAATTAGGAATGCAAAATTTGTAGGCGGATTTATTTCTAACAAATAGAGTATCTTATTTCGGATAACTAAGGATGGTCGATTCGGTTGAATATTTGGTGCCACTCTCTTCAAACTGTACTGACTTCGCTCATACTTTCCACATCTCCTGCTGTAGTTGTCATTATTACACAACTATACAAAGTCTTATTCCAAAACATTTCCTGCTTCCATTTCCATTTTCTACTCTTTCTCATAGATATAAAATTCTGTCCAATTGATTAAACGGCATCCGCATCCATTCTCAATTTGGACAAGAATCAGAATTGAAGGTATAACGTAAATTCATTACAATCAATTTCGGATTACATGAGATTTGTCAGATCAGCTTAACCAATAGCAGCGCTGCCTCATCAAAAGAATTACAAATGATTACTTAGAACAATAGAACCAGAAACACATTCAAAAGTTCTAATATCTTCCTAATACCCCCTATAACTCTTATCCAGCAAAAATCCAATTACAACTCTGTCCAAATGTGTCCTAAGTTCTCATTGTAACCCCAGTGCCATTGATTCCCAACCAGCAGCATCACCAGTAGTTGTGGTCACTTTGGCGGGACTAATGAAATTACAAATGTTCTGCTACAAGCTTAGAATCGATTCAAGTCCCACACTACCACCCTGTCCTGGATGAGTGGCTCAGCTTCCCACAATTTGATTGGCATGGACGCTGCACGCCACATTAAATATTTCACAGGCACATTGTTTCACTTCCAAGGCCAATTCATCTGCGAAAGCTTAATTTCCGAAAAGAACCACAAAACCTTCATGACAATGCTCCAGTAGAGGAGTAGTGCTACACTCTGTGGAGGTGGAACATCCGAAAACCGAAATGTTATAGACGTTATGGTGCTACGGCTGTCGCATTGTCAGATACATAGTTGAGGATTGGCAGCAATGATGTTGGTTAGATTTATGGCAACAATCGTTTTTGGCCAGCACAAAGGAAACGATCGAACCAATAAATTTTATACCACGTCCTGGGTGGGCGTCATGCAGATGCGAATTATCGTGTGTGTATCTAACGTTTCTATTTCTACCCTAAACCCCTCATACAACAAACTGTGTGATGTATCTGATTTTTGTTGGAGCAGCACAAGAAGATTATGTCAACACCGCATAGCAGGACCCTTTAGATATTTCCATTTACCAGTTACCACAAGAGAACATTCATTTCACTTGGTGTTACAAGAAGGTGGCACATCCTACATGAACTATGTAGGTAGAGCTACCCGCCTCTGTTGTAGTAAATCACAAAAGGACTATACAGAAAAAAAAAAAGCAAGAAACAAAAAACTCCAATCCTGCCGCCTCGGCAAAGGTTCCCACCGAAATCACCTGAAGTACACCATTAACATGGTAAAGCCCTACACTGCACCCAGCATTCTCACATCGTTGCATGGCCAGAAGCAATTTATTCGAACGCCCATCCGAAAACTTGTAAGGTGTGCAAGCTTATGTTTTGGCTCCTCCTGGCCCGATATGTGCGGTTCATCACTATCGTTAAGCCCCAGTACATGACCCTTCGACTAGGAGCGGTACCTCGACAAGGGAAGCCTCCTGAAAATCAGATATTTGCATTTGTAAATTAAAGTCGGAAGGAGGTGGTAGTCGGAAGGAGGTTGTAGTCAGACCACCTATTCAGCCCCCATCGTAATCGAAGAGAATTAAGTTATTTTCCTTTCTTTCTGTTGCTCCCTGGTCCTGTAAATTGTTGTTGTATGATTTGATTCCTTCGAAACATGCACACTGCAGTGGTACACTCCCAGCTCTCTGTTGGTAATAATAAATTTAGTGCGCACTGTTATTAAGGTGAATGGCCACAATTTCGCGTTAACGAATAAATTAGCTGCAAGGACCTCTTACCATACCCTGTGCGCCCGTTAAGACAAAGCTCGCCGCCGGTAGAGTTGGCACGTACATAGGTTGGAGTCAATAGAAACAGAAGAAACAAATCCACGTGAAAGCTATAATCACTAATGCACGTTGTTGTTAATTGACGTGAGTTGAAGCTGAGTGCCGTGAAGTGTGTGGAGTTTCGCTCTTTCTTCCTGTGTTTCCCTTCTTTTTTTTTTTTTTTTGTTGGGCTGAGGGGATAAATACATATATACATATGTATATATGTATGTACATGCGTGCACACTTTTCCTGATTGATGATTGTTGTTGTGGTGACTGCCTGGGTGGGTGAATGCTGTCGATTCCTTTAATTCGATTTAAAGGTTCCTTTTATGTAGCTAATTATTGCTGCAAAGAGGAAGGGCCACGTTGAGAGGTTGTAAATGCGTGCTGAGAGGCATTCATTTATAACTTTGTACTAAAGTGCTTTAATTAGAGAAATTTTCTTAAGCATGATGCGAAGCTTTAAATCATATAAAGTACTTAATTCGATTTAATGTCCCAGTGGGTTGGTATGTAAACATTATTTACCATGCGATGTTTAAGTAGGTATGTAGGTACCTAATCCATATAATTTTATAACTTTAGTTTCAGGCGTTGAAAGATCAAAAATTGACATCAAGGTGGAGATGGTGATTGATGCAAATTATGCACCATATTGCGATGTTGGGGGTTGCGTGCCAAACGTGCCAAATGCCAATGCCTCAAGGGCAGACCTATAAACAGGTAATCAAATAATCTTTACCTCTTTCTACTTGCTTTTACCTATCTCGTGTATGGGTTAAGTGGAGTTAAGTGTTTGGATACCTAGCGATTTTTGAAAGCTAAAAATTTAAACCAATAAAGAAACAACCCAAGGGTTCGATTGTTTGCCCATACATCAGACATTTATATTATGTAGAACCAAAATCTATTTTAAATAGTCAGTAGCGTTAGGTTGCTGGGTTGATGAAGGGATAAATCACACTTAGATCTTTGTGGACCCATTGTAATACCCAATAGATCAGATAGATGGTTTCACTTCCAGTACTTCCTTACTGCTTCCTTACTACTCATTGGTGGTTAGGGTCTTCAAACCATCCTGATGTCCTCAGAAACCTGGAAAGGTAATTCTAATAATAATGTCCTGGAAAGATTGTATTGTGAACATCAGATAATTCTTGAAAGTCCTGGAGATAATTTTAAGGGACCCAGCAGAGAGTAAAATTGTGCTGCGCGGTAAAAACCTTATGCTCTGCGCGACATCGTCGAACTAGCTTAGACTTGGCTTCAGTAGCAGTACACCTCAGTAGTTTTAATAATCACTTACCATACCGGCTGCATCTATCATCGGCGCATAGAAGACGTAAGTTTTCAAAGCACATACCGGTCTTTGACTAACCCTTAGTTCTAGGGGTACCATGTTGGTAATTATTACCAGACCTGCTATCAGCGTTGTTCTCATTGCGCTGCGTTCCTGCCTTTGTAGTTTGGTGATTGTCTTTCAATTTGTTGCCCGCAACTCCCCACCAGACAACGTTTGTTGAGGCTGTATAGATCCACAAAATGATTGTAGGGTTTTGTCCTCCCCTTCTGCCAAAAATTTGGTTGCATTTGTAAAAAAGAACCATTGCCTCTTTTATTCTTTCAGTGACATTAAGTTTCCAGTATCTTGCACTATCAGACAGTTTTCCATCAACAGCTGGTGGTTTGAATTGTGGTAAAATTCTTTTATAAGTGAACAGCGCGTGATCTGTTTTTTGGGGATTGATCCCAAGACCGTAATGTATTCCACGTACTAAGTGTCTTTAATAAATATTCCAATATTTCACTGATGAGCACCACTTAGGTGGTGGTGCAGTTCAAGGTGAACCTGGGACTCAACCAAAAATCCTCTCCAGTTAGCCCGATCTTTGGCTAACTGCCTCCAGTTGCGCACTTCAAGTTGGTTGAGGTCCTCTTTCGGTCTTACTAGGCGAAGTCTTCCTCTACTGCATTGTCCCTCTGGATTGGATTCGAAGACTCTTTTCGCCATGGCGTTGATGTCCATACGATCTACATGTCCTAGCCATCTTAGACGACTGATGCGTACTTTTCTGACCAAGTCGATGTCGCTGTATACCTCGTAGAGTTCGCTATTAAATCTCCTCCTCCAAATCCCTTCAACGGCAATGGGACCAAAAATCGTCCAAAGAGTTTTGCGGTCAAAACGAGCAAGGATATCTTCATCGGTCTTTATGTCCATGCCTCTGCGCCATACAGTAGGACTGGGATGACGAGGGTCGTACATGCAGTCTCCTTAGTATTTCTTAATTAGGCCTTGTTACTCAATTGTTCTGTCAGAAAGAAGAAACTGCGACTGATAAGCGTAATTCTTGGTTGAATTTCTAATGTGATGTTGTCACAGTTTATATCACGGTCGTGGTAGACAAAGTCCTTAGTTACCTCAAAGTTATAGCTATCTATTGTGACATTCTATCCGATTTGACGGTTTGCCCACACTCACAACTAAAACCATTCTTGCCGCTTCCATTCCAATACGTGCAAGCCCACCAGTCATCAGGCAGCGTATGCAAGTAATTGTAAAGACTTTTGGAAAACTGTGCCTCTGCTGTTGGCTTTCGAGTTTCGCACAATTTTCTCAAGTTTGATGTTGAAAAAGTCACATGACAGCGCATCATCTTATCTAAATCCTTCTTTGACATCAATATTTTCGGTGAGATTGTTTCCGATCTGATGAGTTTGGGAGGTATGCCAATACTAGACATGGCCCTATATAGCTCGTCTCTATAAATGCTGTCATATGCGGCCTTAAAATCGATAAAAGGATGGTAAGTATGGATCTGGAATTCTTGAGATTTCTCTAGAAGTCCAGACCTCACTTCTTGAGATTTCTGTAAACTTATCGGGTCTAAAACCAGCCACTGATAGGGGCCAACCAGCTCGTTGACAAATGGCTTACGCAGTACGGCCGACAAGATCTTGTATGTAGATAATGTTAAGTAGACCGATGCCTCTATAGTTGGCGATGTTTAGAGGGTCTCCTTTCTTGTGGATCGGGTAAACGATGCTGAGGTTTCATGCATCAGGGATCTCCGACCAAATCTGAAAAATGAGTTTGTGCATGAATCTCCATCAATTCATCACGCGCTGACTTAAATCTACATATGTTGAATGGTTCGTTCTGTCGGGCAACAGAATTTGGGTCGTCGTCGCCGTTCAATAGTCAGCAGAAGTGGTTTTTCCATGTCCTCAGTACCCACTTTGGCTCAACTACAAGGTTTCCTCGTTCATCTCTACAGATCTCTGTTCGGGTCTTGTTGCCTTGACACGTTCTTTTTACCTTTTGGTAAGACTTCCGAACATTATTTCTGGAGTAGAACCTCTCTACTTCCTCGATCACAAGCTTCTCGTGCTCTTTCTGTCTCCTCCCTCCCTTCTTCCATCGAAAGCCGATGTTCTTCCCTCCTCTTTTGTTTATAGATCTCACGAGCCGCTCTCGTCCTTCTGTACGGCGCCGATTCGTAGGTGATTTGTTTTGCTGCATGTGCTTGCCGGTATTCTTCATTAAACCAGGGGTTTTATAGGGGTCGTCGTGTGAAACCCAGCACATCAGTTGTGGCGTTTCTGATGGCTTTCTGGCAACGATGCCACTGATCTTTAGTACTTGATGGTGTGACTTCTCGAGAGGTTGAGAAATAGGCAATGTAAAATCTCCCCGCAGTATTTCTTCGTTGTTGTGACGTTTGAGATATCCGTAGACGTACCTTAGGTGCAACTAGGTTCGGACATCTAGAACCTAGTCTAGTCTAGTGCCTTACATCGATCACAACATGATCAATTTGGTTGACGGTTTAATGATCTGGTAACCCTCATCTAAATTTGAGATAAGGACACTGGGTACTATAGTAACATTACGTCCCGCAGCAAAGTCATAGAAACCCTCTTTGCTAATGTTGGCCAATTTAGTCTTGATGCGGATTGTTGTAAGGCATTCACTGGTGCGTCTAAAGCTCATACCGACCTCTGCATTTACAGCAAACCCGTACCCAAATGGACACTGCTTCTTTTCTCTGTATATGAAAACACAATTTTTCGCATTTAATCACATCACTACCTTTGGCCACTTTTGGCAGCAATACATCGTCTGCATAGATAACTATCTTAAACCCCTCCGTTTTCTAGATTCATTTCATTGATGACTAGAACTCACGGCAAGTAGGGAATAGCTCCTCTCTGTAGCGTGCCTTTAAATGGTTGTCACATAGTATCGTTATAATATTGCTTTTGTTAGGCAGACTCACCATCACATTGGTGAGGGTTGGTCAACGATTTTGACATTCTTGAATGCTATTTGGTTTATAAAAATGCAGCCACTGCGTATTCTGTATCCTTCCATGGAGACGGGGTTAGATTTCCAAGCTTTTGAGATGAACACTACTTCTACCTCCCTCTAGATCGACACAATATGTAGCCGCATTCAAGACTGCGGATAAATAATATTTTGAGGACCAGCATTACTATGGTATTTACGGTTTACCAGCACTTTGACTGCAGTATTTAGTCCGCAAATTGCATCAATAGGATTATTCAAAAGCTGATTACTGACTAAATCTACTTTATCTACTTTAATCCTTCATAAGACTTCTGAGCTTATAAGACTTTGCCTAAACTAATGGAATTGTTAATTTGACTTTCACTTGCCGTGAACAGGGGAAATAGATTTTGGCAATTTATACATAAATAATTCAATTCCAAATTATCAAAATGATCATAGTAACAGAAAATTAGTAGGTTGCGCCAAAAAGGACATCAAATTGTTGGTAGCTGAATCTATTCATCAAATGTGTATATATATTATCCTGTGATGTTACTATAAGACTTACAGCTAGGGATCCGAAAAAAAAACAAATCTAAATGTCGAATTCTATCCTCCACGAGTGGATGACAAAGGTCAATTAAATTCTCTGGAATCTTGTATTCAACTGGGCATGTGTTACTGTTTTCCTTAGAATTACAGAACAAACTGACCTTCACCATTTCACATCTCTTTACCTATTGTTTCTACAAAATAGTCGAACAGAAATAAAACTGTTTGAAACAAAAAAATGAAGTCGAAATGTAGTAAATTACTTCCTGTTCCTGTTCAGTGTCAATTTAGTTTTTAATCCCTGTAATGATGGAAGTTTTCTGCGTTTTTTTTTTTTTAAATTTCCAAACACCTTTTGTAATATAATTTTGCTTTTTCATCTATTCGATTCACACAGACACAAAAGTTGCAAATACGCAAATGTCAAGCTCCACTCCTGCGACAACATTTCATTTTTTATTTTTTTTTCTATTTTTTGCTCATATCCTGGAAACTTTTATTTCATTGGACTTTAGGTAAACTTTAGGAACGACAGCTACCACACAAACACACACCTACACATATCCTCCATTCACTACGGGAGCGATAAGTTTAATGTGAAAAGTTTACACGTGCAATATGTGTATGTGTCCTGTATCCAATAACCGAAGAGACACTTTCCCAATTTTCCCGGGTTAAGTCAATTTAAAAGAAATATGTTTTCCTTCTCGACTCCCTAATGCTAAATATAAATATTTGGAAGTCATTGTTGTGTTTTTTTTTTTCTTTTCACTCTATTTTTCGTTTTATGGTTCTCCACTGGTGGCAGATGGCATTCCCGGTGGAGGGATTTTTTAATCATATTCCAAGGACCTTACCGCAGCCGTATGTGACCGTTGCGCAGTGTTGATTTTGTCGACTTAAAAATTTTGGTGTGGGTGAGTTGTTTGGAAAATTATTTTAATTACTTCCATCCATTGTTGTAGATTTTGTGGGGATTTTTCTTTTTGTTTTTTTTTTTTCCTGCCTGTTTGCTATAAGAAGGGCTGGCAATTGATCCTTTTTGAAATTGATTATTTTGATTTCATTAGAAATAGAAGGGACCCAGGACGGAAGTTTTTTGTCTGTTTACCCAAATTCGGGGATAATTATCTTAGATTTTTTTTTTTTTTTCTGTTTACATTTTGATGCCCTTAAGGGACAGATAACGAGGTGGATTATTAAAAACAATTCCTTGTTTCTATGTCTACATTAATAACAGGTCGCTGGCTTTAGATTTAATAGATTTAAATATTTAAGAACCCTTCTTTATCAGGTGTTTGCCATAAAATTTTGTCAAGTTTATCCCTAGAGTGGAGTTTTTAATGCAGATGTAACAAATTTAGTCAAAGATTATTCGAACTTAAATAAAAATAAATAAAATTTCATACAGAACTTGTAACACCAATAAAGTATTATGGAAGAAATAATTTAATAGGTCCTTGTTACTCCATAAATGTTCCGAGATGGATGATATTTTTTATGAGGAACCTCATTTACTTACTGGAATTTTGAAGACTATTCTTAAGCTGCTACGTCAAGTTTCATTTGTGTAAAATCTACAGCTCAAGTCTCTGTAAGCCAATTTCACACTTGACTGGAAATGCTTGAATTCCAGAGAGATACATTACACGAGTTACATGAGCCCTATTTAGTCGTACAAAGTATCTAAGTCGGTAGGTTGGGGAAGTTGACTAGGATCTCAACGGATCCATTGTAATGCGTTCAACTCTTCAAACTGGGGTCTCATAGTGCACTCACTCAGGTCAAGGATGGTGCCATGGCCATTAATAAAGATTATGCTCAGCTACTTCGAGAAACGGTTTCTGTTCTACGATACCGATGATGGAGTAAGGCAGTACCACATATCAGGTGGAGTTCCACAAGGATCGGTGCTAGGACCCATTCTATGGAACATTATGTACGATACGGTTCTAAGACTTGGAATTCCTAATCAGGTGAAAATCATAGGCTTTGCCGATGACATAGCAATTGTGGTGGTAGCGAAACACCTGGAAGAGATAGAGGACATTGCCAATGAATGTATTCATTAAGTAAAGCGATGGATGTCAGCAGCTGGACTAGAGCTCGCAGAGCACAAAACAGAAGTTGTACTAGTAAGCAGTCGCAATAAAAGAGAGGCAATCACAATCAAAGTAGGTGAGCTTGATATAATGTCAAAACCGGCTATCAGATACCTAGGTGTGATGATCGATGTCAGATTCGCTTACAAGGAGCACCTTGATAGAATGTGTAATAAAGCTGCAAAGGTGAGTGCTGCCCTGTCCAGAATAATGATGAATATTGGAGGACCTAGACAACAAAGACTCATACCAGATGTCCACAAATGGATAGACCGAAACTACGGAGAAGTAGATTTCTACTTAAGCCAGTTCCTAACCGTACATGGCTGCTTTCGAGCGTACCTGAATAGGCTTGGTATAAAAGAGTCTCCAAATTGTTTAAACTGCGGCGAGTCCGAAGATGTATACCACGTATTTTTTCAGTGCCCTCTCTTCAGTGTAGAGCGCAGACTACTAGAGGAAAAAATCGGAGAAAGACCAACTCCCGAGAACTTATTGGATCATATGCTGACATCGACCGAAATATGGGACGCGGTGAAGCAGGTTGCGGCAGTGATCTTAAAGGAGCTTCGACGGTTAGAAAGAGTCAGGGAGAGCATCAACGAAAGTCGTCCCCCGCCGGGGCCTCTTTCGCAGCAAATAACAGCAAACGCTCAACCCAATGTTGAATCAACAAACGGGGAAAGAAGAGCTTAAATTGCTAACCAGCCCCGCGAAATAATACCTAACGGTGGTTCCGTGGGGAGAGTGGTTGAAGTGTGTGGGGTGTGTATTTAGTACGTAGGCGTATTCCTGGAACCGAGTAATCAGGTCTGCGAATTGTGTATGTCAGGAACCCGGGTTACTGGTATCTTTAGTAGATTACACATCCGTTGCCGCAACCGAGAAAAAAAATACATTGTGTTCCCCGGTGTGGGATACCTGAAAATAGTGAACAAGGCAATTAGTCCAATACTTAATTCATGACGGGAGCGGACCTCTTGAATCCTCCCTTTTTCATAATAAATTTTAGGGTTATGAGGCTTGGACATTCGTAGAGGAAATATGTTGTGCCTTCCTCTACCTCTGTGTCGCCACAGCCTCTGCATATATCTGTGGTGCTGATTCTCATTCTTCTAAGATGAGTTGCTATCGAGTTGAGGGCTTTGAGGTTACCTTTGAGCAGAATCAGCTGTGGCGGCGGTAGGTGTGGTCCTAATAGCACTGGTGGTACCCAAGCACCCTAGACGTTGGATCCTTGTGACGGGGTTCAGGTTTGTGGCTTTTGCGGCACCAGGCCACCAGACCAGACAATCGTATGTGAGGATAGGTTTAACAATGGCAGTATACATCCAATGGATGGTGGCTGGTTTTAGCCCCCATTTTTTACCAAAGATTCTACTGCATGCGTCAAAACCAATCAAGGCCTTCTTTGTACGTTCAAGTACCTATATTGTCTTTTCAGTTTCGATCTAATATGCACCCTAGGTACATATCTTGCCTCGTTTGATATTTGGAGTTGCATTCCATAAGTCTAGCTGTCTCGAAGTTGGCTATTTTCCTCTTGTTTATAAAGCGAACTAGTTCAGTTTTTTTTAAGACTAAGTTCGCAGACAAGAAAGTGAGTGCAAGTAAGGTCTTTGAAGGTGTAAGAACAGGAGTCAGTCCAGATGACAGTCTGTTTTCTAAGGAGTCTCAGAACTGTTTGAACCTTTTATAGGACTTTTCTGAGTCTGGCAGCGTTTTTGATGGTTTCAATGTTGCTGCAGAAGATTTTGTAGGGTGCTTTCTGGGCCTATGTCGTTCTGTTTTTGAATCTTCCTTTACTTTCTTTGTAGCGGTCCCAGTCATTAGGATTTTTTGTGTTTTTAGCTACGTTGTATAGCCTTTCGATTTTTTTGCGTAGAGATACCAGTTCGCTGGATCACCAGATGGGGTTGTCTTGTTTCTTGCCTTTTGATAAGATGTAGAATTTTGCGAAACCATTCTGGGAGGTTATTCTGAGCCGCCATTTTCACACTATGGCAGATCTTTGGAAATCACCCAGGAATTTCAAATCTATACTCACCACCTTTTTATTGATTTCAAGGCCACCTATGACAGCATCTATAGAGAAGAGCTATAGTCTGCCAAACTCGTCTGCTTGTGCATGGTGACGATGGAGAATGCACGTTGCTCCATCAAGGTTGGGAGGTGAAGTCACCGAGACCTTTTATGTCAAAAAAGGATTCCGTCATGCGATTTCGTCAACATCGTTCTTGAAAGAATTGTTGGCAATTATTGTGTAATAAAGCTCTCTCTCGAACAACTACAGTACCTCTATATAAGACCCTGATCATCACAGTCCTGATCTACGGCGCAGGGGCATGGACTACGTTAAGAATGGGTGAGGCGGCTCTCGGTTGTTAGGAGAGAAAAATACTTCGTAGGATTTTTGCCCCCGTCTGCATAGACGAAGAGTGGAGAAGAAGGTAAAATCATGAGCTGTACGAGCTATTTAGCAACATCGACCAACTTGGTGTGCGAAACTGACTGACTTTCTTGAATATGATCTTCTTCTATCGATATATATATGCAGATATGTACAGTAAACCCCAAACTTCTTCTTAGAATTATTATTCCGAACCACTGACGATAACTTAAAACTTTAGTAACATTTTTTCTTCTTCACATCCTACAACTCTGTTGAATTTATACATTTTTAAAGTTCTAAGCCGGCAACAATACGATAATTTCACAATTAAAGACAAGTCCGTGTGTATCCTATACGAAAATGTATTTCCCAACACAGATCTGTAAATATCTAGAAATGTTTTTTTTACCAAAAAAGAAGAATTTTCTACATTCATTCGCGTTACACAGTAGTCTATACAGATAAATAGGTAGGTATGCATGTTCACGATAATAGAATAATTCCCTTAGATGCTAGCGTTCCACCCAAAGAAATAAATCTAATTCCGAAGTAATTTTCCATCACTTAAACTCATTTTTATAGCACCACAGATGCTGACGACAGTAGATATGGCGGCATTGCTTCCTGCCGACACAGACCCACCATTCCAACACACCACTGGCTTGTGGAAAGGAATTCGCGATTGGGTATAGCAGTATTAGAATGCCAATCGCGTCCTTTCTTACTCCCACTTGGGTGTTGGTTCCCCAGTTTGAAGACTTCAAAATTATATTCACTTGGTGAAATTTCAATGAGGAGCTAAGCTAATTTCGTGTTCGTTGGCTCGTCATCCTGGCATGGAGTTCTTCGAATTCTTTCGTTCCATCGTCGTCGTCGTTGCTACCGAAATCACTTATCGTAATAATTTTTAATTGTCATAGGGAAAATAAGATGTATCTGCACCACAGACATTGAGATTATCGATCAGGCAGAGATTCGATGTTGAATTGAATGCTGTTGAAAAAGATTTAGAATTTTATAGGTTTTTTTTTTTTTATTATTGAATCGTCGAGTAAATGTCCTTGACTGGATTTGATAGGAGATGGTGCTGTGCAAGTTATAGGTTCCATGATTAAGTTGTGTCTAATGGAAATATGGATTATTATGATATTTTTGTGCAGTTTCATTAGACGTGCGTTGATAAAGTGAAAAGAATATGGTTTTGGCTCAACTTGGTTGTCCCAAAAAATCAATATGATTGTCCGTAGTGTTGTCACAAGCTAGAGTGTGACTGAGAGTTCGTTTAGCGAACATTTAGAGTGGCATTCCTCATTTCAGACTTGTAAGTCTGTCGTCCATTCTGCTGAAAACTAAAGGGCATTTATTCGAGATTCCTCTCACCCTCTATCTGAGATGCAACATGCATACCAGCGGGAAAAATCCTGCACATACTGCGCTTCCATACCTAGGTGCTAAAATTGAATGCCCGCTTGATGGGAACGAATATGGACTTGCTATGAAAATGTTCAGCAACATATGTAGAAGATGCTTCCGATGACATTATTAGACAACAAATTATTAGACATTGCTATTGTGGATCAGGGCAATGCTGATGAATACAATATTGGTTGTAGATACGTACTGTGGCTGCTATGTTATGTCGGGTGAGATGGTGTTCTATATCCACTGTTATGGTAGATGGTGTTTGATTCTCTGTTGCGCACTCTCAATAGTTCAAACGTCTATGGATTGGGGACTAGGATTGGGATTGGTCTATCCTCCGAAAATGGAGGTTATTCTCTTCACGAGAAGGAGGATTGTGATCGGTCTGACTTGGTCAGTGTTATATAGCGATACTAACTATATCTACAACTAAGTGATAGCCAGAATAAGAATCTTTTGTTCGGTTTTGGGTAATGTGTACGTTGTTTTGATGAGGGGCTCTCGCATAAGTATGTGACTCCCTTCAAAGAAGGCATACATGTCTCCGATCCGTGGGACCTTTTCCGAGTACGCTTGATACTACTCTATATACTCTTGATACTTACATCTTTGGCTGTACTATCAAAGCAATCTACCTTCTACAGGTGACTTTTGACATCGTCCACACTGGACCTTTTATGACATCGTGTGACATTTATCATACGACTCTGATTCCATGGATATGTCATCGGATGCCATGATACTGGAACTTTGGCTGCTGTGCACATTAAAAGTTGACTTTCCTTGTGCTCAGGTGTGACTTCGGCTGGAGTCTGAGAATGGACTGGGAAAACTAAACTACTACTTCTGAACGTTTGTAAGAAATCACCGCGATTCTTTCTGTTGAGAGCAAAGACTGATAAAATATCTTATCGCAAGATCGTTGGAAGCTAAAGGCTTCAATGATCTTCTGTGCCACCACAGTTCCACTTCTAAGAATCTTATTCTTAATTATTTCTTAAATATCCCTCAACATTAGACTGTTGAAATTATGACCCCAAGATAGTGTTCATCCCGTTTGAATCTTACAAAAGTTACACCTTGTAAGCATTTTACATCCTATTCACCTTTAAGCTCATTACTGTACATTAAATACCCTCCGTCGCCAATAACCCCTACCATCAACACTACCTCCAGTTGTAACCGACACCCTAATGGTCACCGATGTTACCTCGGGGTGTACAAAACCAACCCACCACCAACACAGCCATTCCCATCCCATCGTCGTGGCGACTTCCGTGTCGGCAAGTAATTCGTCTTATTTGCGTGCCAAAGAGCAAAGGAGTTCTGGATATATGACCCAGAGTAAACGACAACAGGAGGTGTAGGTTGATGTTGAATATAAAAATAAAATCCTGGATAAATAAAATAGGCGGGGAGATCGGGTGTGTATGTGCTAAAGTCGACGTCGCTTTTACTGCACACAATCATAAGCAAATTACATTAAGTCCTTAAGGATAAGCTTGAGTGTGTGAGAAAGAGGGGGGCAATCCGGGTATATTGTATTTGGGAATATCGGGCGTGTTAGACAAAATCGATTTTTTTTCCCCTCTTTATTCTGCTTCCATTCTTGATGCATGGTGAATCGGGAAACGATGATGGATCCTCGAAGGTGTTTTTTTTTTTACCTACACAGAGTCTCTCATTCGAACAAAAGAGAACTCCGACCCTCGCAGTATGTCTTTGGGGCTGCACAGTGTGCATGAGCATGAGCTGTATGGTAAACGTGTTAGGGTTTCGAAACGGCAGGAAATCATTACTTTTATTTCGTCCTTTTTTCCTTCCACATTGCTATCGCTTCAAAGGAGCTTTTCTTTTCCTTCTTCTTTTTTGTGTTAATTGCTCACTGGCTAATTGCAGGAAGCCGAAGCGAATTTTAAATTGCCTTGCAGGATGTCAAAGGCGAATGACAGATAAGTAGTGGAGCAGTAGCGGGGCGAGGGGACAAATTTCATTTATTGACTTTCCCTCCCGCGACAGGATAACATTCAAAAATTTAATTCAACAATTACTTACACCCTTAGTTTGGTAAATATGACCTGACTGCACACATTAATCGGCCAGTGTGTCCGTGTCAAGGAAAAAGACAGAAAAAAAAACGTCGCTTTAACCCCATTGAGTGAAGGGTTGGTTGAGGTTGTATATTACCACCCGAGACAGAAACACTTCGCTTGCCGCCCATAAATCCCTGTGCCATGCAAATCCGGACAGAAGTTGAGTTTGCTCGAACATTTTGATATGCAAATCGACACCGGAACAATTGAAAACAATCATCATACATTTATGCATGAGATTGTTCTTTGGGAGATTTCAGCCCTAACATAAATTTAAATATTGATTTTGCATGGGGGGTCGTCGTTGTCGGTTGGGGGAGTAATCGTACTCTGTACACTGTGAGTGAATGGACGAGGGATACTCTCGGTCTGGCTTGGGAGGTGTGTACTGGAGTTTTTGTCTTGGCAAAATTGAGTTTTAGATACGATTCGGTACACCTGTTATACACACGTTATCTGATACGTGTGTGTGGAGCGACAGAGATGGAGATCGAGTGTTGTGTTACCTGAACTTTCAACTGACTCTCTGGAATAGAGCAGTCAGTGTGTGTTGACTCCTCTTGGGGTCTTTAATATTTATAAGAACCTCCTGACGAAAATGGAATATAGACCGATGGTATGTTCCATTTGGGTAGATTGGTGTTTATAGTCTTATCCCCGGAGTCCGTATATCCCTTTGTATGGGATCTGTATTTCGTTTAATATGTTTGTCGTCGGGTTGGTGAGATATTAAGGAATGGTAGTTTTCTGATGAAAAGGGCTTATAGCAGATCATGTCAAAAGTTTAGAATTTCTGCATCCCACAGTGCTTCCGTAATGAGTGGTCTAATTACAGTGTTGCTATACGGAGACTCAGAACTTGTCAAAAGGTGAATACAGATTTTCATGATGCCTTGACTTTAAAGTCATTTCTAATCTTCCAATTACATAATTGATATGTATAGCTAAAAATCCGGGTTTACTTAGTTTTGATTCAAAGAGGCACTACAGTTGCATGATGCTTTCAAAAATACTGTTGGCGATGTCCCATGCTTACCTTGTTGATAGCATAAACGATACCAATCTTCTTGGGGTTATTTCATTGCCCATCTCTTGTTCTAGAACCACCGCGATGTCATTGGTGTATCCAATTACGTCCACTCCCCTTTGTTTCCACAGGGATGGCTTCAGGAGCATTCTAGACTATTCTAAGGGTCTTCACTCTTACATAGTAACCACCCACTCTGAGATTGACCGCGAGATGAAAACACTTACCTCAGCTCTCCATTCAGCCTTTGTTAGGTCTTAGCCCATTCTAAGGGTTGTTTTATTATTATAAGCCCTCCAAGGGGCTTTCAACGTGATTTCACCACCACCGCTTGCCAAAATGCAAGCACCCGGCCTTGACTATATATTCCCGATGATGTCAATCCCAATTGGTATATCAGTCTGCAGCTAGCGAATATTTTTCGCGGGTGTCTTAATTGCTCATATTCATACCCAAAGCGGGTAAACCCTCACATACTAGCCCCAAAGAATTTAGGGCGATTAGCCTTACCTCGTTCCTACTCAAGACATTTGAAAGGCTAATAGCTTTGCACATTCCCTCCAAACTATGTAAGTCCTATGGATATATTCCCAGTCCAACATGCCTATGCTACAAAGTTCACTCCACCACAAAGAATTCACGCTGGCGGCCTTCCTAGATATAGAAGGAGCCTTCAACAATGTAAAATCTCAATCTATACACAGTATAGACTGGGTTGAATGCATGCTCAAGATGAGACACATCACCTCAGAACTGGGTAACTGCCAAGTACATGCGCTGGCCTCTACAGGCACCCACACGACCACCTTGACCACCCCAAATGGAATCTTACAGAAATCAGAACGAAATAGGGTCAATGAATAGGAATAATGTCGTCATAATGCCGACAGGTAAGTTCATTCATCACCCAAATACTTCAATCCGTCCTCAATATCCTACACAAATGAGCAGAAAGATGTAGCTTAAACGTTAACCCCTTGAAAACAGAGGTGGTCATCTTCACTAACAAGAGAACAATCCCAAATATCGGGCACTTGAGACTCAACGCCACATATCCCTAAGTCTCAGATAAGGCAAAGATCAAGCAAATTTTAATGCTTAACAGACCCCACTTAGTGCTATACACGGGGATTATTATCGGCCACAAATTCCTGGTGGCCCACCGAAGAAGAATGCAACTGGATATTGATGACCTCTGCTGAGGTTGTGGCGACACGGACGCAGAAGAGAGCACATCTCACTTCCTATGAGAATACCCAAACTTGTGCAGAGCTAGGAAAACAACCCTCGGGGAATACCAATTCGAAGATCTGGGCGACCTGTCAGGAAAGCCACCATTAACCATTCTGAAATTTATCTATCAATATCGGGTTGGTTCAGGGAGAGCGATTAGCTATCCCAAAGCTGCAGACCAACATGTGTCTTATTTTTAGGTTATTCCCTTAATCCTTCAAGTCGTGCACTCCTATGGTCTTAAGATGTTAAGAAACGGGGGAGGGTAGAATATATCTTTGCACGCTCAAGGTTTTCTTAAAAACTGTAGTGGTGTCTGAGTAAAATTAAGCCCCAAATCTCTGAATTTCCTAGACAACAAGTACCTCACAAACTACATATAATATAAATTATGAAGGTACATACTCAAGAAACATTAAACAATCCAAAAACTGTCTAAAACCCGATACGATCTGCTCAACCTAATGGTAAAGGGTGTTTTTAAAATAAATCGAGTTGACTACCACAAAGCCATCTTGTTAAGAGCACGTCTTATCCGGAATAAACCAGCAACTATTAACCAAATGGAAGTCAATATTATGACTGTTATTCACAATGAATCCAAAATATGAGTGTTCAATGTGCTAGGACTATGCCAAAACCGAACTAAGGGCCACCTAATGTAACAACTTGAAAAATATTTCTGCTATTCGTTTATAAGTAATCCTTAACCAAGAAGTTCAACAAACTTCGTCAAAAGTCTAGCCCAAAAGTCATTATTACCCTTTTTCCCTCAGCAGCACCAACGCAAATCTGCTCAGACCTTTACAAAAGCAACACTAACCTAATCCAATCTGATCTCGTTTGATATCCAAAATGGCGATACAGCGAACATCGAGACTAAAAATGCTTATTCAGCCAACTTGATTTCAAACTGCCTTCAAGTGTCATTTGCATTTACCACGATGGCACTACCACGATGCTTCTTAGTTCATTCACCCAGTCCCAATCAAAAGAAAAAAATTAAATAACATTTAAAATCAAAAAAAAAAAGAAGTCTTTCCACACCGAACGAACCAATAATGTCCTTTCTTTGTGTACTCCCCAAATCTAGTTGCAGGCCGGATAAAAACAGTCATTTAATTGAGCCAACATCGACGATGGCAATGGTGTTGGGTTTCAATTAATTTATCCACGAGCGAGAAAATACAAATTCGGGGCAAAAAATCCCATTCAACGCGCAAGGATCTATCTACACTACCAGCATACAAGCGGTTGCATGTCGCGCGTTTCATTAAAAGCATTTAACATGCAGTGAACAGCTACGGTCCTGTATTGATTTCAAATCGATTAGAAATATCGCTTCGTCACCATAAGAGTCGGGTCGTCGGATGCCGCCGCCAGAATAAAACAAAAAAGGACGAAACTTTTAATTCCATCAACCCGACTGAGAGGGAATCCACGCAGACGTATACGCAACATTTTTACCATTTCACCAGGGACGACGACGCTAACAGATGAATAAAGTTTAAAACTCTCTTAGCCTTTTATTTGTATGCATCCTTTTTCATTTATTTGCTATTTTTAAATTAATTTCTTTCTTGTTTTTTTTTTTTTTGTTTTTTGTTTTTCTACTGCCTTCAATGTGGATGTCCTTTAAAGCACCAACTGCGCGACGTGTGTGTCTGCGTATGCGAGTGAATTGAAATTCCGAAATTCCTGAATTTCATTTTGGATGTCGAGCACAATGGTCACATTACATAAACTTGGCGTTTGTATTCAGACTGACAGAAGGATGCTTTAGCTGGCGGTGCTGATGGGTTTCCGATAAAAGGACACTCTAGTAAACAGCGTATAGTTGTCAATTTTTTTTCGTTTTTTTTTTGCCTCGCTTTTGTTTTGTTTTACGTTGCATCGACATTTCGTTTAATGTGATTCTTTCCTGGAATTGGCCTGGATGCGTTTTCAGTTTCCACGAATATGTATGTTGTAATTTGCATAATTCGATACGGAACGAAGTCGCCATCCTGCGGCTGAACATTTCTGATGCGCGCCAGAAATGGCAGCTCAAAAAAAGGATTTATATTGAATTTTCATGGATAGAGTAAATTGAGCGCGATAATATGCATGATTAATGTCATTCTTTGGCGATAATGTAAATTCGCTTTCAACGACAAGATACAATGCAGTAAAAGGCGTGGAGAATGCCGATACAAGCTTTTTGTGTTCGTACGACAGGCACAAAAGTTTAACATGTGAAGAGATTTTTTTGTATTTTTTATTTTTTAATCGCTGAAATGTAATTCAATTCGACACTTAACGAGACAAGTAGGACCAAGTGGGGCGAGTGAAAGAACTATGTATGTGTATTAATGGAACCAAAATGAGATGCCATGCCAGACGGTTGCCAGCAGGTATGGAGGAAAATTAAATTACGCAGGATGTCGGTAGGAACACATTTGCGCAACATTGACAATTTGGTAACTTAAAGCGAATTAATGGAATTTTAAATTGTCACAACCTGAGGTTATAGACAGAGCTGTAGTATGATGGTATGCTTTTGAGACTAAAGGACATTACTTCATTTATGTGGGAATGGGAATTGGTAAATTTGAATTACTTGTCATTCGTAGATTCCTTCCTTTTTGACAGGTGTCAACTAGAGGCATTTTCAATACCTTTGAGAGTGATTTAATATAGTTGAAGGAAACTATGCAGGGCGAACTTGATGCAAAAAATATACATGTACATATGTACATTATGTGCATATGTAGGTACATAATGAGTAGGTCTCAAACCTTAACAAAGGCCGTAATTGCAATGTGTTCCTCAGAACTCAAACGTTCGTTATATAGTCTCCGATTCACATGATTTTCTGTGGACACTTCTATCCATGTTAGTGAAAAAACAAATATGTAGGTACAGCATAGGATACAACCAGCGACAAAAAAAAATTAAAATGAATACAATACTCGAGGAAGCTGTTCTACCGCCCATTAAATTGGTAAAGAGAAGAATAACGTAAGCATACATCCACGAAATAAATAAGTCTACGATAAAGATTAAAAAATTATTCTAGGCCCAAGAATGCATACCAAAGACCTTGATTACACCCCCCAGGATTGAGTGGAAGGGTGATATAGGATATCGAAGGGTATCTGTTTCCTTCTATACAAACAGAAAGAGGATTGGCGAGAGGTGTTTTTCCCATGATCTAAATTGTAAGATCTCCTCCCACTTTCCTAATAACTGTGGCGCGTTTCAGGCGGAAATCATGTCAATACAATGTGATATCCTTGAGGGCAAACGCCATTTTTACTGAAAATCAGGCCACGATTAATTCCCTGGATTCGGTCAACTACAATTCAAAAACTACCCTCAATTCTGGATGCCGGAACAATACAGGTTACTTACTTACTTATGTCCTGTATCCCCTTGTGGGTCCTAGGGCCTCTACAACGCCTACGCGCCATCGTGTGCGGTTTCTGGCAATGTGCCCCAGCTCTCCCCAACTCTTTCCCAATTGCCGTGCTTCCTTCTCGACTGTTCTGCGCCATGTACTTCTGGGACCGCCGCGTATTCGGCCATCCTGAGTAAGCGGGTTCCATTGCATCGCGAGGTTAGCTATGGACCTGTCACCTTTTCGGAGAGTGTGACCAATCCACTGCCACTTTCGTCGTTGTATGGATGTGCCTATAGGTTCATGACCCGTTCTCTGATAAAGCTGTTCGTTAGAGATACGGTTTGGCCAGAAAATCCTTAAGATGTTGCTTAGGCACCTATTAACAAACGTTTGCAGCTTCCTCGTGATAGTAGCGGTCAATCTCCAGGAACCACATCCATATAGCAGCACGGATTCAACGTTGGAACGGAACAGTCGTAGCTTGGTGTTTAAGCTAATTGCATTACTACGCCAAATTGTGGATAGCATCCCAAACACAGCTTTTGCTTTCCCTATTCGGCTGGCTATATCCAGTTCGGTTCCGCCATCAGTTGAGACAATACTCACGTCCACTCCGAGACCTAAAGGTCCATTGTGAATCCCCTATTAAAATATAGATGGAGTCAGAACAACGAAATACAAGAAACCTATCGCGTCACTGGTTGGGTTGGGAACCAGTTGGTGCTTTTGATAAAGTGGAGAAGATCCGATATCTGGAAGCCTGCTACCTCTGCGGTGCTTGCGAAGAACCTAGAACCTAGACTGCGAAGGCGTCGTTCTTGCAAAGCGTGGCAGTATCGAAGCAGATGTTGGATTGACTCCACCTCTTCCTCATCTCCGCAGCTTCTACATAGGTTGTTGGACTCCACCCCCCATTTATGGAGCATAACTCCGATGGCGCAGTGTTCTGTGATTATACCAGTAAGGATGCGGATAGAGAATCGATTTAGTGGCAGAAGGCGAGAAAAGGCATAACGTGCGAGAGGTGGCAAAGTCCTCCCTAGATACCCAGGACGAATTGGCCTCTTTCTCTATTCTGCCGTCAATTATACTATACAATTTTCCAATCGCTGGTAATATGGATGTGTCCGCTTCACTGATGGTCATTTCCGACCCCATTCTTGCCAAAGCATCTGCCATCTCGTTACCTTTAATATTGCTATGTCCGGGAACCCAGCAGAGTTTGACCGAATGGTGTCTAATCATGATCAGTGCATCACGACAGTTCCTAATCGATTTTAGAGCTGCTTGACTGTTAAAGAAGATGGCTTTTTTATTGCCAGGATTTCAGCTTGGAATACACTACATGATTCTGGTAATCTGAATGATTCCTGTTTTTGCAATGTTTCCGAGTAAAATCCACAATTTTTGAGCCATCTGTGTAGACTGTGATCCCTAGATTGTTGTCTATAATATTGAACTCCCACTCTGTTCGGCTTGGGAATAGGATTGGGATATCAAAATTGAAGTCGTTGTAGGGGACTATATAATCCGATGTGGCTGTGAAGCATTCGGAGTTATATTTCCTGCGTTTGTTGCATTTAATATCACCACATGTCCATAGATGGTCTCTTTCCACAGTTTGTATTCTTTCAGTCTGAGAGCTCCTTTCGTGGCAGAGCCTTTAATGAACAAGTCTAGGGAAGAATATGAAGAATTATATCCAAACGTGCTGTCCTTTGTACTCGTTGCTGTCCACCAGACTAAGGACCTATATGAGATGATAGGCCTGATAATTGCTTTGTACATACAGTGAATGATGCGCGGTTGCAATCCACACCTTCTCCCAAAGGCCCTCTTACAAGCATATAGAGCATTCATTCCTTTCTTTGTCCTTTCTTCAACATTTCTTTTCCAGGATAACTTGAAATCTAGAATGACGCCAAGATATTTCGCCTCAGACGAGAGAATTATAGTGGTGCCATTTAGCTTTGGTAATGTGAAGTCG
Source organism: Xylota sylvarum (assembly GCA_905220385.1). Classification (NCBI taxonomy): domain Eukaryota; kingdom Metazoa; phylum Arthropoda; class Insecta; order Diptera; family Syrphidae; genus Xylota; species Xylota sylvarum. Next base: position 25,491,788 of record LR999958.1, read on the forward strand.
GGTATCTTTCTTCTTCTAGTGAACAAAACAAGTTCAGTGTTCTGAGGATTGACCCCCAAACCGTTCTGTTTTGCCCACGTAGAGAGCACTTTGAGAGTAGATTCTATTAGTTCACTGATCGTTGGCAAGAATTTACCTTTAATCAGTATTACTAAGTCATCTGCATATGCTACGATTCTTCTCTGTTAAGATTCTTTGGATTTTGTTGACGGTAAGGAGCCAAAGCAGTGGAGAAAGGACTCCTCCTTGTGGCGTACCCCTTGCTGTCATCTTCCTTACAGAACTAGGGCCGATGGCTGAGTTGATGATCCTGCAGTTAAGCATGTTTTCAACCCAGTCTATGACGAGTCTGAACAATACAAAATTCACTTTATTTGGGTGTTGGTCCATAGGGATATTCCAGGTAATTGCACGACCAACAAACTCGACTGGTATGACACAACTCTGTCGATTATACCGGCGAAGGAGAATCTTAATATGGAGAATCTCCATATATCACCCGCCAATCTCCCTCAACGCGAAGAAAATCACATCTAGGATAATATTTCTTCGTCAATATTAGTGAACGCGTTAACATAAGCATTGGCCGACGTCAGTACTTGATAGTTAACTTCTGTTGGTTCAACGGCTAGATTGAGAATATTTAATCCTTTGGTATCACATTGGCCATATTTTGCCCTAACTCGCTGCAGTCTGCCAATCTAACTTAACCTAACCACAATGGAGCCAATTTGACCTTGTTCGCAATTCAACTTAAAGATATACCTATGGTCGGTGTATTTAAATTACAATGCGTCCAGTATTAAAGAAAATTACATTAGCTTACTAAGAGGTCACGAGTTCATCCATGATCCATTGTTGTATAAAAAAAACTGAAACTCTTTTGATGCAATAACATCTTAAACATTACTGCAGAACTTTAATAGATTTAGCCTTAGTGGTCCTTATATCTTTTTTTTTTTTTTGTTTTTTTTAATGTGAAACCCACATTCAGTCGCTCTATTTGACCTTTTTTATTTCTAAAATATGTATAAGCTCCATGGGCGACTAAGGACCACCTAGGAAAAAAACCCTCACTACGTCAAAATGCACATTCAACTATGTATGTAGTCTGCTCTGGTGTTGAATACGCTTTTTTATGTAATTTAAACAAACCCACTACTCACACACAGCTGAATATTTGCATAGAGTGACATCAAAGGCTTTAGTGATTTGGGCGAATGTATCCCACTCTTCGTCATGAATTTGTCAGGACGTACGTAAAATGGATATTTTCGAATTTTTCAAATCAAAGAGTTTTTGCTTTAGCTTCAGCTCGCCCGAAGAGAAGTTTTTTAATCCTTAAATCTTTTTAATTCACATTGTTTATTGACTGAATGCAGTATGGTATTTCTTTTTGTTTTTTGAGATACAGAGTCGACTAAACGGTCTGTGGATTGAGAGTAAGTTCATATTGCAATGTTGAATAAAATTCGATATTCTTGCATAAACTGTTTTCAGATATTCATCATTCAAGTCTCTAAGTCATTTTGACATAACAACGACTCTCCCACTTTCGACTTTCCGAATAATTCATCTACGTACTATCCACTACTTATTTCTTTAGTCTTCTGTCACTTGTTTACGAATTTCAAGTTCCATCATTGCGTGCTACATATCCAATCACTTTTTGCTGATTAAATTAACTCTGTAGTTAAAACTATCCTTTGTTGGATATGGTTTCAGATATTGCTATTCTGACATCATAGTAATTAATTTAATGGTAAACACGCTCTGCAGGCCGGGCTGGTAGTTATCATTGTCATTTCATAATTTAGCAAACGTGATTTTCGAAAAATAATTTTAATTTTTTTTCGTTAATAGTTGTTAATCCTTGTTAATCGCGGATCCATTTTTATTTATTTCTTTCTTTCTACTCCTAATGCTCTAATTATTGCCAACTTCTCTCGTTTTGCTGTACGTTTTTCGCGATAGGAAACAGTATTTTGATAGTGCAACCATTGAATGTTTCGAATACCGCTTACACACATACTCTGGTGTTACGGCGCTGGCTATTTTCACCCATTGCTGTCTTTTAGATTAAGTCCACTTCCGGAGGATATGCAGTGGAGTGGAAATGTTCTTCAAATGTTCTCTAAAATTTTACATTTAAATTGGACTTATGTACAAAAGCAGCTTCTGCTAATCTGTTGCTTCGTTTACAAGAAAGCGGAGAGGATATTGCCCTTATCCAGGAGCCATGGGTTCTAAGGGACAATAGAATAGCGGGAATAAGGGCAAAGAATTACACGATTTTCTTTGATAAAGAACAAGGTAAACCAAGGGCCTGTATTCTTACCAAGAACAACCTTAATTTGTTTCTTCTATCTAATTTCAGCGATCTTGACTTTGTCTGTATCAGTCTGGAACGAGGCAAGGAGAAACCAGTTTGGATCACTTCTGTATATGCCCTATGATGAAACGGGGTCTCGACCTGCAGGCAGTATACGCAAAGTGATCAGTCAAGGCGAAAAGGAAGACCACCCTCTTATCATGGGTAGCGGCGGTAACGCTCATCATGGGGCAGCAGCGATACTAATATCCGCGGTGAGTGTCTATTTGAGTACTTAAGGGAAACTAACCTCGTAATTTGTAATAAGGGATCAGATCCCACATTTATTACTAACAATAGGCAGGAAGTCATAGTACATCTACCTTTGTCACGAATTCCCCTTAAATTTAGTGTCAAGACTTGGATGGTATCTAGGGATGTGTCATTCTCTGACCACCGCTTTATACAGTTCGGTATTGACTTCAATACTCACTCAAAATCTGTCTTAGGAATCCAAGAAGAACGGATTGGGATACATATAATACAAAGTTGGAAAGTCATCTCAACAGGTATGCTTTAGCACTACCGCATTCACCGCAGATGGTGGACATAATTACAGGACCAATGAATTCAGCCTTACGTGAAAACTGCCCGATCAGTAGACACAAGAGTGGGGGTAAGCCACCGTGGTGGAATTCTGAAATAAGTAGGCTTAGACGTGAAGGCAGGAAGTTTTTTAATCAAGCAAAGCGCTCTAGGAACCCACTTGACTGGGATCTCTACAAAAGCAGTCTTAGGAAATTCAACTCCTCCAAAACTCAAGGGTATTGAATTGCAATTCACAGATCACGCCAGATACTTGGGGGTTATTCTAGATAGAAAACTCAGTTGGAAACTGAATTTAAATGACCGTGCCAGGAAGGCCTCGATCGCCCTCTATTCATGTAGGAAAGCTCTGGGCCCAAAATGGGGGCTCCAGCCCCCGAGCCGTCCACTGGATATACACGGCAATCGCTAGACCCATCCTTATGTACGGAGCACTAGTTTGGTGAACGGCACTGGACAAAAACAGCAACATCGCAATACTTGAGAAAGTTCAAAGGCTATCCTTCGTCTGTATAACGGGCGCCCTAAGAACTACTGCTACAGCTGCATTAAAAACTTTACTTCATCTTCTTCCTGTTGATATCTTTGGGAGGCTGATAGCGACTAAAGCACCATTGCGGCTTAGGGAATCCTTGCAACTTTCCCGTGGAAATATGGGCCACGCAAACATCCTAAACGGCCATAATACTATTCCTAGTAATTCCGACTATATAGTTCCCTATCTGGACTTCAACGTCAAATATAGAACCAGGATTCCTAGCAGAAGTGCTTGGGAATCGGGGAAAATTTTAAACGAATCTGCGACAGAAATCTACACAGACGGATCCAAGATAGCGTCTGGCACAGGTGCGGGAATTTACTCCAGTGTTTTGGACATTCGCATCGCTACTCGACTGCTGAATCACTGCAGTGTTTTTTAAGCAGAAGTCTCAGCAGTCCGTGAAGCCGCGACCTGTCTTTCGATTAACTCGATAGAGTGCAGCGCTATTGTTTTCTATATAGATAGTCAAGCTGCGATAAAAGCCTTTGAATCGCCAATAATTCGATCCAAGTTGATAAAGCAATGCCGCGGATCTCTTAAGGAGATCGTTGTCAGGTGCGACATATCCTTCTTCGAAGATCTAAACGATCTAGCCAGACTAGACTTAGGCAAGATTAGGAGCTTTGTCATCAGATCAAACTGGTTTAATCATTAAACAACAAACCGCACATGTTCGGCATGGGTCTATACTGAAAATGGTTGCCCTGCCTTCTGTCCCATCCGGGATGTCTCAATGTAGGTCTCCGGTGCTGGTAATCCGGTTTTTGCATAGTGGTATCATAATGGACCTCCCTTTTGGTGTACGTGCGTCCCTGCTAAGCTGGGACAACCACACAACCCAACCCAACCCAACCCAACCCGTAATATGTACCTATACATAACAATGGACTGGATAGCACAGTGGATAGGATACCACTTTGAGGAAAACCTTTAGTATTTGTAATGGATGTTGAGAATTGTCCGAACTTGGTAGCTAAGTACCATCTGGTAGTTTGTGAGTAAATATCTTAAATTGAAAAATTCTGAAACACATAGAGGGTGATTGTAACGTAAGGATTCTTAAACTGTGCGCCAGATCCAAACTACATTTCTCGACGAACACATTCCTAACAGAGGTGTCGCCATGATCATCAATACTTAAGTCACTATTATGGGGTCGAACATCCAAATAGCTTTAACTTTCATCAGAATCATTTATGCTCATTCTAATACATGCCCGAAACCCTTCGAAGTATTCAACTCAATTATTACTCAATTTTTGAACCTACGTTTGAGCTGCCCAAGAAAAGACACCGTCAGCAGTGCTATTACAAAGTGGTGATAACTCTGGTTAACTTACAAATTCTCAGACTACCAACCGACGAATTGTCCACAAGCTTGTTGACATGACAGCGCTATTAAAATATTTTGATTTGCAGAGATGTTATAAATTTATCAAAATGATGTTATGTTTCGATTTCGAATATTGCCACAACACCCTGAAATGTAAAATTAATTCGAAATAAATGAGCAGATTAATTAAATTTAATATCATGCCTTATGGAGGGAAATGACACCATTTCTGTTGTCAAAAATGAAACACTGACCAGAAAAATGAATGGCTTCTGATGGCATACAAAAAATTCACAAAATAGTGAACAATACCTACCCCAGAGCATGAGAAATAATAAAAAAAAAACAAATGTCACGTCAAACACCATAGCAACACAAATGATGCCACGCTTAAAGCCATATGGAATGTACAAACAAAAAAAAAAAAAAAAACTTGTGCTTTCACCAGCCTTATCCTCCCTTTTATGGTTAGACTGATGACCAATTGAGCGCTCGGCTCTGCTACAAGAGCAAAACCCGTATGCATGCCACAGTTCGAATTGTTTTCCAAAGGATTTGTTGATTCAGGAGATTTGTTCTTGTCCTGCCTACCATGTCCATCGTACATTTGTATGATTTACTAAACCGGCTGGTTCGGCTGCTATAACGGCGATTGCAGGAAAAAGAAACGCGGATAAATCACTGTCATGAAATCGAATTTCGCTTGTAACGTTCCACGCATTCCGTGATGTTGCCACTGTCCTAGGAATCTCGTTGACTAGCATCACGCAGAGAGAGTTGTCCGTGTCAGGCGGCGATACTGTAACTGCAGGACCAACATCCGTTTCGGGGGAAAGGAATTCACATACAGCAATCCTAAGTTCGACCGACTAGCTTAATCCGGAGACGTGTACATTTCTAATTGAAACAAGATACACTATCAGCCAGAGTCAACTCATCTAAGCACACACATGTAAACCCGCATATATGGTGACACTGTTCTTTAGGCAACAAAAAAAAAAAAAAAAACAAAAACAAAAATAGATGGAATTTGAGTGGGAGGGCAGAGTACATTCTACGCATGCATATATGCAGGACGAAACTTTACCACAGTGTACATCGGACTGTTGGCTCAGTGGAATGAGATTGCCTTGGTTTTTGGGTTGACTGGATTCAGTGCCTGTGTCCTGCTGAATCTCTGGCTCTTTTTGCAGACAAAAACTCAACTCTTGATTATTTTAACGAGGTATTAGTTACATTTTGTGTAATGCCATTTAATTGGATTATGTCGGGTCACTTCTCGTTGTATTTGGAGTGCGCTTGCTGGAGGAACGATATATTTCTATGACCATGGCGTTTTGTTTTGTGTATGAGACTACGGAGGTGTTGGCCTTTTGTTTTTGTTTTGGGTACGACTCGTATTTGAAAGGAAGCTGTGTTTGGTTTTGTAGATACGGTGTTTGTGGAACTTTTGTTCAAAGAATCAGTATGTGGAACTAATTGGGATTCCCGTAAGTAATTGTCTGAAGAGAAGAGTCATAGACCTATACATACATACATACATAGCTGTAATTAAAGATAAGAGGGGTAAATATCTCACTAGATGGGGTAGTTGGATATAAATGTTACAGGCGATAGGTTGAAGAGATTATTTTGTTCCGGTATAATCTGATAGGTAGGAAGCAGGTATTCATTCCCTAATGTTTATCGATATTTAGATGCCTGGCAATTGAACCTAAAGATAACATATCTTTGACGTTGGGTAGAGTGCCGATTACTTAACGAGTAGTGAGAGGGTAAGAGTGCAGTTAGACAGACCTTGTCGATTGGTCAAGTCTAGTAGTGGGGTACTCGCTCTTTTATATGCCTCCGAATAAATTGTAGGGCCCCTATTCAGCAGTTTATAAAATCTTTACTCCTTAAAACTACCATCCTTTCACTACTTTGAGAGCTGCTTTACCACTGGTTAAGAGCTTCTTCACATATTGTTTTAAATTTAGCTGTTTAGACCTTCCATATTACCGGAGTTGGGATTTTCTACAAATATCTCCCATAAATGAATATAAACAGCTTACTTGAGATTATGTCTAAAATTTTTCGTCCTTACTTATGCTGTACTAGTACTAAGGTTCTATAAGAAAAACAAAAACAAAATTATTTTAAAAATGGTAAATCAATCTGGTCAGAGAATTGAAAAAAAAACCTGTCTGTGGCTTACATGTTTAGAAAGTCAAAATATAATTTTCCAAGGGGGAAAGTTAGAAACTATTTCTCTTTAGCGTGATAACATAACACTTGATCTTATACAAGAACCTTGGGTTATCTGTGACAAATTAAAGGTCTACGGATTAAGGTAAATAAGTTAATTTTTAAATGCGAGGAGCCAGTGCCAAGGATAACCTGCTTAATCAGAACAAATATTAACTTTCTTCCAATTCCAGAACAATTCGAGAATTCATGACGAAAGACCTGGTGGCCCTACTGGTAGAAGTTGCGACCGAAGCAGGAACACAGAACATCGTGTGTGCTTCGGCATATTCCCCCATACGACGACACCATACCGCCCATAGATGTTCAGCAACTTATTCGACACTGCCAAGGCAGAAACCTCCACTACATCTAGAAACCTCCACCTCACAAGGTTGCGATGCCAATGCGCTTCATGAGGTCTGAGGCAATGGTGGTATCAATAGAAGGAGTGACTGTCTTGTTAGTAGTCGTGTAGATATTTTGAATAGAGGCTCTAAACCTACCTTCATAAATGCGATTCGCGAATACGTAGGTACTTTATCTCACACTCGCCAGTCCATTTATCTCCAACTTTATTGAAAATTTACATATATCTGACGAAGCCTCGCTGTCTGCCCATCAACACATCAGGTTCGATATTCCCGGAAAATTGTCACATACTTCTTCTAGATATGATCCCCAGTCATTGAAACGAACGTGGTACATCGTGAAAGATCATGGAAATTGTGTAGGTATACTAAAAAGATCGATGACACCTACACGTTAGACCTTATGGATACTCTTAGAACCATACTTCAGATTCATTTCCCAGGTTCGTCTATTCGTGTACTCCACGAGCGCATCTGACCATAGCGTCTGCATTGCTAATAGGGTAAATGGTTCATCCGGTAAAATTGTTAATCCAGACAAGCTGCAGGTAGAATACAAGTATAAACCAGCTGACCATGTGGGACACCTAAAAATTCTGGACTCAATTCCCAAAAAGGACATGTTTTGCACTATCCCAGATATCAAAGATAGGGAGTACTGTTTCGGTACTTTATTTGAGATAGAAATATTGGACTGAGCAAACTTGTCTACTGGTGTTCCGGCACTTGATCCTAGATGTCTGATCTGGTTCACAGAGAGATCGAAGATGGAAACTGGAGTCGGAGCTGGCATCTTGGACTAAACACCACAGTCTCGATACCTATGGGAATGTGTCTCACGGTTTTGCAGGCAGAAATCTGCGCTAGGATAAACCTTAGTAGAGGTATTGAGGGCGCTAGAATATATATCTTTTCAAATAGCCAGGCAACACTTAAAACGCTGTCGTCCAGTTTAATAGACTCTATATCAGTTATATTCTGCTACTATGCACTATAATCACTTGCCATACATAAGGGGGTGAAGCTCGGTTGGGTCCCTAGTCATAAAGGAAATGCAGGCAACGAATCTGCAGATGAACTAGATAGGGCACCACCCTGATGTGGTGTCAACTGGGCTGCCGCTGCAGCGATGATTAACGATTGGGAACACAAACTTCATCCAACCGATTAATCAGGTCTTATTCCTACAAGGAAATCTATAACCTGGACAATGATTGTATTAGAAAGATGATGACCTTCCTCACAGATCAATCTTTGCCCAGAAACGTAATGTAGTTTCTGCTCGGAAGATGATGAATCTTCTGAGCATAGTCGCTGTGAATGCCCAGCACTACATAGGTTAAGGGATTCGTATTTCGTTGAGAAATACTGCTGTTAAGGACATACTATCCTTCATTAGATAGGTGGTACGACTCTTGGTTTAATCATACCCTAATTGATTCAATAGATCTTTTAAGGTCGCAGTATTAGCCATATGGGCAAGGGTCTACACAAATATCTACACAAAAAACTAGGCTGCAGTTTATAGAATACATCAGGCTTAGTACTGAAGTCACATATTTCAACCTTTATCTGTCTTAGACAATTTTTATCCCATAACCGATATTGGATCACACTAAAAGCATTGAAGGCTGTTCACTAGAGATATCCATTTCAGAGTAAATAATATCATAAACCAAAGCTATCGACCCTGAATAGGTCAATCGCACTCTCGAGGACATTACGAACGCCTAGACGAAATAAAACCATTTAATTGGAAAACACAATCACTTCACAAAACTCATTTTGGTTTCCAAATCAGCTCTAAAGCACAACAAGTACCCTTGAATTTTATGCCCCTACATACAAATGTATGTGTATCTGTATCCATCTGAAGTGTCTGGGCAGACAAAATCTTGTTGACAATATTCTCCAACATCTGAAAGTACACCACAACAACAGATACAACACATAACACCGCACGTAACCCACTCGCATCAGATATTTATCGGTTAAAATGTTTATCTACTATATTTACGCCCATCCAACAAAATAGCAATTTAGTTGCAAATTCTCTCTCATCAACTTGGACTTGGTGGACTCTAGAACTCTACAAAATATCCTTGCAATCACTCGCAATGTAAAATTTAACAAAAGCACGAGCTCTCACTGTAAACGCTCGCGGAGGACGAAACTTCAACGAACAATAATTACTTTCCAACTTTGGAAAACCATTACTTTCAAGTCGTTACGTTTTGACCGTGATAGAGTGAGTGGGTGCCACAACCTTATGGGTGACAACAAAACCGCCTCACCTCATCAATCTATTAGACACAGCGACCACATCACATAACTTTGCACAGATCCTTGAAGTCACCGAAAACTGCATTCCTTCTCCAGTCTGAGCGTGAGATTGCTGCAGGATTGAGGCTTCCTTAAAACAGATAGAAAACCACATGCAACCCTTCGAGGGCATCCACTTTTCCAGAAGGATTGCCCAAAAAAGAAAGTTTAGGAAAGCTCACCCTGTTCCTTTCGGTGTCGGTCGCACTTGGAAACTCACCGAATTGTTGGAAAATTAGTGACACGAGCGAAGATTTTGACTACGTTCAGCTAAAGGGGGGATGCACAAGTTTACGGTCCACCAGCAGAGAGAGAGGAGGAATTTACAAGAGGACTGTATGTATGTAGGTACTTGAAGAGAAAAGTTCAATATTGATATTTGAAACTTTTCATCTTCCAAATTAAGGAAATTGCTCAATTAAAAGTGCACACTCTGTATGCGGAGCTTAAATGGCGATAGTCTCGGTTAAGTCTTTTTTTTTTTTGTTGTTCTCATGTCGATGGTCGTTTAGTTACAATCAGTTTTGAAGGTGTCCTTGAATTTTAATCCTCGTTTTAGGTTTGGTACATTATCCTTTGACTGAGTACAATGACATGCAATGAAGGTGAACAGCATAGAAGGGGGAATAGGTGTGGGTTCATCCTCTACTCGTATCTGATGGATAATTTTTTCCACCTGCGTTTGTGATGGGAATGCGAGATTTTATTAAACAAGGGAGAGGTTGTCGCTTAATGTCCTGGTGGTTGGATCCGGTTTTAACTGGAGAATGACCGTGTACTACTGTCTACAAAACCATTATAAGGGACGCAGTATATGGTTATTACATAGATTTCGAGGAGTTAGGAGCAAGTACTCCCAAGTGGTAACTTACAGACTGGCTACCTCTCATCATAAGATTACAATCAGATATTATGTCAGTCTCGGTCTCGTAGTGAAGCTAATAGTAATCTCTGTATGTTCATGGATTTGAAAATAAATGTTAGATATCTTTTTTTTATTGTTTTTGTGTGACTTACATTCTGGATATTGTTGATGGTGTTTCGAGCTGGTCCTAAAAGACAAGAACACACATTTTTGGTCCGTGATTGAACAGAATATTCTAAATACCAATTGTTCTAACGAAAATAGTATCCTCTGGAATGACGAAGACTATGTAAGGGATGTTAGTTAGTAGAAGCTAAATTTCGTTATTCGGCAGGTAGTAAGATTGGGTTGGGCATCGCATCACAAGAGAATTTTAGAAAAAGTTATATTTTTGGAAGAAGTTTTATTTTGGAAGAAGACCATTACTACCTCCCATTTAGTCTAGATGTCCACGCTCCAAAACAAAGGTTTTTCCGAAACTACACAAAGACTAATCTCTTTAGAGAACGTTTGACATCGTTGATCCTCCCATTTCGCCTATCGAATCTACTAACACTGATGAGCTTGACTGCATGGTGCATGTCCTTAGATCGGCACTAAATGACTAAATACTATTTTCGTTGGCTTGTCCTCTTCGTAAACCTGGAGGCAAGAAGAAACCACCTTGGTGGAATGATACTCTCGGTGTTTCTAGGAAGGAAAGTAGGCTCCTAGTTAAAAGCTCTCATGGGACGGCTGATTGGGATGCCTACAATGCCTATCTTTTAGGAAATACAAAACTTCACTGAAGAAGGAGAAAAGGCATTCCTAAAGGTTCTTCTGCGAAAGCATAAAAGACTTCTCCGAAGCCTCAAGGCTACAGACAATCCTCTTTCAAAATCCCTCCATACCCAGCCACCTAATGCAGCCAGATGTTCACTGGACCACTTCTGGTAAGTAGTCTATCAACCTTCTACTGAACACGCATTTTTCTGGTATGTAGCTCCTCAGGTCCTGCACCTCTATTTTACACCATGCAGCAACTCCACGAAAATAATTTCTACTGAAAAGATCCTTTGAGCCATGTGCAGTTTCAAACCTTGCAAGTCCCCAGGGCCAGATGGTATCATTCCGTATCTGAGTTTCTGCAATCAGAAGACATAGTGCTTCATTGGCTGGAAGACATTATGTCTGATTGCCTGAATCTGATCTGCATTCCCAAACTATGGACCGAGGTTGAAGTTGTCTTTATACCCAAAGGAGGGAAATGCTCGCACGTAGAACCAAAGAAACACCAACCTATCAGCCAATCGTCCTTTCTATTGAAAACACTAGAAAGACTGATTGATATCTACTTACGCCAGAGCATCTTTGCGTCCCAACATGAGTACAACAAAGACAAATCAGTCGAGACAGCCTTACACTCGTTAGTGCGCATCATTCAAAAATCACTGAGCATCAAGGAATTTATCATGGTCGCCTTCTTGGATATTGACGGGGCCTTTAACAATGTCAGATCAGCGTTAATCAAAGATCCACTTGCAAGCCTGAAATACGATTCTTGGCTTGAAGTATTTATCAATCAATTGCTCACACACAGGATAACTTGTTAGTTGCGGAACTCTTCAGGGTTGCGTTTCGTCCCTTCTTCTGTGGATTTTGGTGGTCAACGGGATACCTTAGGAGTGGTTGCCTACGAAGATGACATGGCTATCGCTTCCTCCGGAAAATAGCCTGATATTCTCAGGGAACTCCTCCAATATACTTTCCTACGGCTTACCAGATGGGCCACAAAATCCGGACTAAGGGTTAATTTCTTCAAAATAGAACTTGTACTCTTTACAAGGAAATATAAAGTTATTGAAGCTCCTACGATTAATGGCACCAGACTTTCCTTTAAAGATAATCCAAAATACTTCCGTCTCATTTTGGATACGAAGCTAATCAGGTCTGTCGGACCCAAGGCCTAGTTTCGCGAATAGAAGGGACTTATAGTTTAATGTCGTTTTTAAAGAGGAATTTTAGAAGCTTTTTCATGACAGTTTTACTCTTGGATGTTTGTCAGACGCTTGCGAGAGGTGGGGCTGTGAAAGAAATTTTAGGTGTTGTCTGGAGAACCCAGAACCTCTCCCTCCGTAGTTCAACGCACTAACTACTTACATATGCAAGGTTGATGAGGTCGCCGGACAAGGTACGACCCATAGGATCCTGCCGAAAAGGAGGAACCTGGATATGCCCCTCGCTACTTGTAAACTCTTACTAAAGCTGGATGCCTTTAACAAAATCAACTCTAGGCTTAATCTGAAACGTAGTGCTAAGTTGGTCCTGTTGAAGCAATCACAGATCAGTCACATTACCGGTGTTCCCACTGGACACTGCCTAATACGCTCTTTTCACATGACTTCTGCAGAAGCTGTAGGGATGAGGAGAAGGAAGAAACCATTCTCCACCTCCTATGTACGTACCCAGCTCTATCCCAAAAAGACTACTCAATCTAAAAGCCCACTTCTTTGACAACCTAGGCGAACTGGCGTCAATAGGCGTCACGAGCCTCCTTCGCTTTATCAAAAGCTCCGGTTGGTTTTAATAAGTTTAAGTAGCTGAGAATGGGAATCAGGTGTTTCCATTTCGAGACGATCACAGGAATTGAGCCTTTCTCCAATTCAAGGCCGCTGCAGCAATACCTTTTCTATACTGTAAAAGGACAGATTCAAATTTTTAAATAGCTCTTGAAATCTACATACATCGAGTCATAAGTACGAATGACATAGTCTTGGATAAAGCCTCAGCTTCCGTTGGAATAAAGCCCGCTAATTTTCAAGGCTCTGACTAAAGGCAACTAAGATGAACTTAAGAACCAACCCTGTTCATACCTTAAAACTATTGATAGCCTGTCCGTCTTAAATCTGTTAAGCATGCCATTATTATCAATGTGCTCCTTGTGGTTGATTGTGCATCCCACTTAATTTGTAACCTTAAAATAGATGTCCTCTCATAATGTAAGAAACAAGGACTCACTTCATTAACTTGTACTTATTATTTAAAGTACAAAAAAAAAACCCTAAACCTCCCTTAATTAAGAACACTCACATGTGTCCCCTGATTTAATGTTAAACTTTTTAAGTGAATGTGCCGTATCCCATCCGCAAACGAGGCCCACATTGGAGTTTACCATTTCTTCTAATTTATTACAACTGAACTTTTTTTTTTTGCCGAAGGTTTCCTCATTGTGTCTGGAACTGAAAATTCCTAACATGCCTCCAAAAGTTAGAAAAGGTTTTTTGGGATTATTTACGTTCCTCAAGCATGGTAATTAACTCTACGAAATGAATGGCTTTCCGGAAGGACTTCCACATACGTAACGCTACAAGTTGATGAACTTCCCTCCACGTTTGATCCATTAGTAGTCATTCCAACCCTTGAGAGGTGCTTCTGCAAACTCAAATGAATGGAAGGGTGGGTAAAAAAAAAAGGGTGGGCTTGGGCTTACTCTTCGACTGTTAAATAAAAATAACTAGAAAAAAAAAATTAACTTCTTAAATAACTAATTAAATTGGTCGGTTGGAATGTAAGCAAAATGGATCCATTTCTAGCGTTTTTGCCACAAACCGCCACCGTGTCTGAGTGGTAGGTAGCCAATGTCTTCTTGTCATGCAATCCAACTGCGCGGTGAGTGACCAATTTGTGAATTGGACGAGAATTGCGAAGTTGGAACTGAGTGCACCCCTGAGTGTACGTGAACCAAACAGAACGAGTGACTGAGTTTCATTTAATGATTTTCTTATAACTAATTGCTACGGTTGATTACGTTGTAGCTTCGTTATTTACAAATTGCATTTCGTGTGGTGCCACGGGCTCTGAGGTTTCGTGGAACTAAATGTTTACAAGCAATTAGCCTGGCATGTTGAGCAGGAGGTCGGTAATGCTAGGTTGAAATCGTGAGTTGTTTTATTTTTTTTTTTATGGCAGATAGTGAAACGGTTGGGAAGTATAAACTTCTTTGCATGTCCATCTAATTTGGGTCGCAGTCTACAAAACTCTTTATAGGCTATCGGTGTGTCGCGACATGGTAGACGTCATTGTTAGAGTTGGTATTCTTGCGGGAGCTGTGGGAATATTGCATTGTTTCTCGAAAATTGATACAAAGTAGTGGCGTTAATAATTTATAGATGGCAATCCTTCATGTAGGCGACTGATTGGGCCCGCTGTGTTCCCCTCTAAAGAGAATGTGTGGTAGAGAAAGGTCAAATAGGGGGATGTAGTTGGGTGGGGTTCACTATTCCCAGAAACGTTCTGTTTTGCTGACGAACACACGAATCTTTCCGAAATTGTAATGTCTTCCCAGGTCTTTGTATCTTAGCGGCCCTAATGGGGCATTCGCAGAGGAAGTGCTCGAGGATTTATTCCTCTTCCTCACATTCCGAGTAGGTGCTTAATGTCACCAGTCCCAGTTTGTATACGTGTTTGTTTAGGTTAATGTGTCCGATGTATAGATCGACTATCCGACTTAATTGTCTCCTGCTTGGATCGAATGCCCTCTTCGTCTGACAGTAGCTGGGATGCTCAGTCATGGCTTTGACAACTTTCCACATTTGCAGATCTTTCCATATATTTTCGTGGTGTTTGTAAGGCTAAGGTTGTAACCGTAGGTATATCTATATTTTCCACTCCCTTCCTCGTCAGTTTATATGCAGTTTTTTCCCTGGTATATTTCAGTAACCAGGTACCCAAATCAAGTTGATGCATTCCTTCACCAATTTCGAGTTGATTCTTGAATTTGCTAGTGCCCTTAGGGTTGCTTGACTGTCCGAGCAGAAGTTAGATTTAGATTTTTTAGATTTTTATTAGATTTTTTTTTTCTATTTCATAATACAATGTTAATTTTTTACAAGTGACTCATTGAGGCTTCCAGAAAAGTTAATTTACAAATATTAATTATTTAGGAATTTAGACAACTATCTCTTTGTGGATAAATTGATTATATAATAGCTAGATCTGTTTAATCATGAGTGCTGTTTTTTTTTTTTTTTAAATCGTATTGAAGTGGTTAACATACACTTTGTGGTTAGAGGAACCAGTGGCAAGTGTATACAGTGATACCATGGAGCCGCACAAAAAGAAGAAACGCACACCATCCTAAACTCGTGCCATGGGTTTTACGTGTAGCCCAAGACCAGACATGCCCTAAAGAT
Source organism: Xylota sylvarum (assembly GCA_905220385.1). NCBI lineage: Eukaryota > Metazoa > Arthropoda > Insecta > Diptera > Syrphidae > Xylota > Xylota sylvarum. The sequence continues at coordinate 25,507,533 of LR999958.1, forward strand.
TCTCACCAGGTGAGAGGTAAGCATCTGTAGCCCCTTTTGGAGGAAGATAGAGAGGATGCCACCCTTCTTTGTACGGCATCAACTTGTACGAAGTGTATGAGTTAATCGACCACGTTGTCTTGCTCCTCCGGCTCTGTACCTATGTATATACGACACATGAGGCGAATCGTTAAAAAAAATATACAACCGTATAGACACTTTTTCAGATGTTTATTTTGTATCCTTCACCAACTTGAATATTTATTGTAAAATATTGTCATTGAGGTGTATACAACAGACTTCTTAAGAGAAATTAAAATTCATCCATCTCTACAAACTAATTTTATTTGTTTTCACCGCACACAGAAGCCTACACTACAAACAGTATTAGAATTCGTTTCATTTCCAAAACCAGCTCATTGATAGCAATTTGCAATGTCATCACCATTATCATTGTCATCGTCATCATCACACAGAGTATACACATTATCGCTTCAAAACAATCCGTCGCGCCAACAACATAATTCCTTTTACCAAAGCATGCATATGCCATCGTTCGCAGTTCCTAATGCTCACCACCCCCTTACCGACCCATCAAACGAGAACAGACACGACATCGTGCAGATGACTGAAAGAATTAATGCTCAAACATTTTCCACCTAATCTAGCATTTTTAAGGTTCTCCCTAACGACTCGTAATGATAGAATTCCACATCATTTCATGCCACCGCCACCGCCACCACCACCCAAATACCCGAACATTCAAACGCCCCCAGCAGAGGGCACACACAGTCCCTTACCCCATAACGCCCACTTTCAGCCTAATCCATTGATGGATCATTCACTTGGTGAATAATTCATGCACACACAGAGACAGCCAGTGAGTTCCATAAGAGATTCCTCATCCTCAACTCGAACGAGGACTAGAAGCGGAAAGAAAATCACATTTAAGTACATCTTTGACGTCTTGGGATACAAGGATGCGAGGCTGTTTAGAGAGGAGCAAAAGAAAAAAAAAAAAAAAAAGAAGAAAATCCTAATGTGACTATTGACGGAAAGGAAAAGTAAAAGTATAGCCTTACCTTGCGATTTTTACGATGACTTTCAATGCGACCTACACATCCCATCAAGGATGATGGAAGGCATTCGAATTGGAATGTCATTTCACTCATAGTTAGACACATTCAAAGTTTCTAACATGGTTTTTCAATCAACGTTTGAATAGCTTTACGTATGAGATTAAAGGGAGTTCAAGGTGCTGTATGATGATAGGTAAGACAAGCTCAAGGTATGAAGAGAAGTTAAGTACTTTTCACTGAATATGTGAGATGGTTCAGGTAGAGCTTTATCCCTTCAACAAGTATTAGGATCGAGTCATACATGATCCACGAGCATTTGGTTTTTGAACCTACTTATTGATACTGTATACATGAGCTTGTATATTGCGTAACTTTTGATCTAATATACCTAACAAGTCTAAAAGATAAAAGAAAAAATTTGTCCTTTCTTCTTCGATACATACGTACTTCTAAATCACACCACCATCAGTTTAAGCTTAACTTACACCAAAACCAATGTAAACTCCTTTCCAACTTTGTTTAATACCCGTACAACCTCCTTTAACAATTTCCTTTCGAAGAGAAATTTACGAGACTCTTACAACTGCTTTCTCATCAAATTGAGTATAACAGCTAATGCGCCCTTAAATTGAAACTCTTCCTCTTTAAAGTCGGCTTTGTATTTCAATTTAGCTCTCGTGCATGTGCACAGACAACAGCAAATCCATTCTCCACTAGAGCTATCCTTGTGCCTTGCAATTAAGTAATAAAATATACACAGCCATAGGAAAATCTGACATGATATTACACCCCATACTGTGGCCCATACATCAGGCTCCGAAGGGTATCCGGTGGCCTCGTACGTTCTCGAATCTTGATGTTCCTTCCATACGGCTAAAGATGGACAAACTAACTCTTGTTGACTTTAACACTAAGCACGTGATTTGGCGATAAATTCAAAGTGAAAAAGCCTCCCCCGGGGCAGCCCACCACAACACATACACCAACACACACACACACACAACACTCACACGACTAACACAAGAAAGTGTTAGACCGGTCAAAGTGGCCCGTATTTAAGACTCAAACAATATTATTTCGCCCGTTTTAACTTTCTACCACGCGCACTGCACCTGACCAAAAAGCAGGATATCACCCACCCCACACACTCCAGACAGCTGCAGAATTATGCTAATTTTCCACTTGGGAGCTAGGGGTTGATTACGTGTTTGCAACGGAAGGGCGGTACTTTGAAACGTAGCACACACCCCAAAACAATGGCTGTACTCTATGTGCAGTGCAAGAGGTCGAAACATGGAATTACAATGTTTAGCTTCATATTTATGTGGTAGTAGTGAACTCACAACCAAAATTGATTGGATTCGGGCCAACCAACAAAACACAAAAACTAAAGTAAAGACAACAAGACCGTCAAAGAGAAGGAAAAAAAAATACCCAAGAACGGAAGAAAAACGGAAACAAAGACGAGAAGTGTTCCATTGTAATTGTAAATAATTGCAGTTGATTGCACAAGGGTTGCATGCTGATGATAATGATGCATCCACCTTGAACTTTGGTGCACGTGAAACAAATATTTTTCCACCAGCCAGTGGAGCTGATTCTCATGCCGGATGTGCTCGTTGTTGTGGATTAAGAGCCAGAAAAAGAGGAGGAAGTTTACAAATCGGAGGAAGGACGACATTAGCGCATTTACATTGAGAACGAAAATGCTCGACGCTTTAAGTGGATGTCATACGGAAAGTAGCTGGGCTTAAGGATTTTCGTATTTAAAATGACCTTCAGTGCAACGGAGCAGTTCTTATAAAAATGGGACAAAGTAATATTTCATATAGCAATGGAGAAATTATTATGTAGGCTATGAGGGCAAGGACCGTCATCTCTCGAGGATAAGTTCTTTTTTTTTTTTTTTCCATTACTTGAAGAGTGGAAGTTCTTCAAGGACTTTAATGGTAGCAAAATGAATCAGAGTGGATTTATTTGATATTTATTTGAAGTGTAGTTGGTAGGATTGGTACAAGTGTGTTTTAAAACTTTATATATCTCCATCGTAATTTTGAAATGTAATCGATGTCCTGTTTTCAACAAGTTCCACAACTCAAGACGGTAATAACGAGCCTTTAAAGTAGCATGAAGTAATGTGAAGAACGCCAACCAAATAAGCAGGAAGAGATGATTCAGAGAATCTGAGCACATTCCGTGGGGCAAAGCCTATCAAGTTGCTGTGAAAAATCTTAGGGTTAGCTAAGAGGCCCAATTCGTCCCGTGATCTTTGATCAAAAGTCGTGTCGGACGAAAATATTCGCGGATGCATACTATAAAGGGTAACAATTTTAATGAAGGTAAAACGATAGTCCAAAATCCTTGCTAAAATTTTTTGGAATGTATAACACGTTAACAATAGCGTATAACAATAGCGGGCTTGAAACACCAATAGGGATAGCCGATAGAGTCGAAGAGGATTATGTAATTTTTTTGGCCGATCGCTTCCGAAAGTGGTTCGAGCAAAATTATGAAGGCAGCGCAATGGACAAGAAAGTGCTGACACGCTTGATATCAACAACGTTATTAATATAGCGAACTGGACATTTATACCACAAGCTTTTACAGTCAAAAGAGTGTCAAAATAAGTCCAGAAAATTTTTGTAGAATGCATCTTTAGTAGGCTGATTTACTATACACAGGATGGTACAATGCAGCACAATTTTACAAGCGACATTTCACAAGGCCAAGTTCTAGATCTTTGAGTGCTTTTCACTAAGTCACATCCTCTGTGTTCCAGGCGGCAGCGGACGAATTCCTTAGATGGAATCAACTGTGGCGTCGAATTATTAGTGTTTATCCCTATAAGAGCTGCTTCGATATACTTGAACCAGGTCTGCTGCGATCTCCAATACTGAATCAGGGTTTTGAAAAAAAATTGGTGGCGGATGAACCATTAATGGGACAACGGTAGCACTCATATTCCCGAAGCGGGTTACTGATTCTGAGAAAACCCGGCCCCTTGTCGTAGGGGTATAAAAAAGAACTGGTCCTCCAGGTTGGAAGTTGTGCGTGGGAGTAACTTCCTTACCATGGAAAAAAGTATTATTTACGAATGCACTAACAGAAGCAGCGCCTATTTGGATACGGATTAGCTATTGAAGACAGACTTAGGAAAGAAGTCTTTAGTTTCAGGCATGTGAACGAGTGTCTTGTAACAATTTGCATCAAGACTAAATTCGTTAACGTTAGCATAATATGTGCTCATGCCTCCACAGAGGAAAAAGATGACGATACTAAAGACAGCTTCTAGGAGCTCCTAAACAAGATGTACGAGGAGTACCCTAGCTATGATGTTAAATTTGTTTTTGGCGATCTTAACGCAAAGCCAGGAAGAGAGAAAATCTTTTGTAGAACTGTCGGAAAGCATAGCCTGCACGACACCACCACCTCTTGTAGTAGCTATCACGCGATTCCCACATCTCAATACTCATAAAGGAATATGGAGATCTTCGGATCAGTGAACCGTCAACCAGATTGATCACATTGCAATCGACGCAAGGCACTCTTCCAGTATGATGGATGTCCAAACATTTCGAGAAGCGAACATCGACTCGGACCACTACCTTGTTGTAGCCAAGGTACGGATGCGGGTATCCACAATATCGCGAAGATAAGGAAATACTGTGAGAAAGTTTGACGTCGGAAAACAACAATAGCAAGAGATCGCCAGAGCCTTTTCCGATTGAGTGTCCTTAAATCTCTCAAGAGGTCCAATGCCGCCAGCATCCAGTACTGAAGACTAGTGGCTATATTACCAAAAAGTCATCAAAGTCGAAACCCCTGGTTCGACGAAGAATGTCGGCAAACAAATGAAGAAAAACAGATTGCATACAAAGCGGCGATGCATAGAAGGACCAGAGCTGCTCGTGTGCTCTACGAGCAGAAGAGATGGGATGAGCACCATCTTCTTAGAAAGAATAAGAAGGAGCATGAGAAGCGCACAACTGTGGAAATAGAGAGATGCTGTTGAAGGAATGAGGTTCGGAAGTTATACCAGAAGGTAAAAAGAACATGTCAATGCTTAAAAGCCAGAACCGAAGCATGGGATAAACAAGGAAACGTAGTAGTAGAATCGAAGTTAATGTTGAGAATATGGAACGATAATTTCTGCAAACTATGTAACGGCGACGATAACCAAAATTCCGCTGCTAGGTAGAATGAACCATTCAATCTGAACGATGATAACCAACATAACCAACATTTCCGGCCATCCGACCTGAATGAAGTTAAGATAGCGATATCTAAGCTGAAATCAAATAAAACTCCTGAAGCTGATGCCCTAACTGCCGAGCTATTCAAAGCAGCAGGATATGACTTAGTAAAAAGCATGCACCAGCTCATTTGCAAAATATGGTCTGGCGAAGGTATGCCCGATAAATGGCAGGGATGCGAAAACTAGACATAACTCTATATAGCTCTTCTCTATAGATGCTGTCCTAGGCGGCCTTGAAATCGATTTGAAATTCCTAAATTTTTTCCAAGATCTGCCATAGTGTTAAAAATTTTGTCGATGGTGGACTAAAACCACACTGATATGAACCAACCAGATTGCTGACAAAAAGTTTTAAGCATTCACACAGAATAGAATAGAATAGTTGGTGCAGTTTAGAAGGTCTTCTTTCTTAAGGATCGGGCAAAGAATGCTGAGATTCCATTCATCAGGCATACTTTCCTCCGACCAAATTTTGGAAATAAGTTGGTGCATGCTCTCCACCAAGTCATCTCCCGCTGTCTTAAATAAGTAGCACAGCTGGTAGGCTGTCCGGTCCAATAGCCTTGTTGGACTTGAGATTGGATATTGCTATCTTCACTTCATTCTGCTCGGATGGACGGAAGTCTTGGTTTTCATCGTCCAGGTTAAATGGTTTGTCCTGCCTGACGGGGGAATTTTGGTCGTCGCGGCGTCGCAGATTAACAGTTTACAGAAGTGGTTTTTCCATGTCCTCAGTACCGACTTTGACTCAACTACAACGTTTCCTTCTTCATCGAGTTGTTTTGCGGCATGTGCTTGCCGACACTCTTCATCAAACCAGGAGTTTTATGGGGGTGATCGATGCAGTTGACAGTTGCTGGATCAGGAGACATGCAGTAAATATAGAAATGTGATAACCGCAAGCTAAGGTAAAGTCACTATCCGAGACTTCTACTATCAATCAATTCTAGTAATGCCATACCTATGCATAAGTATGTATATCGACGATGATGGTACAATATTTTACACAGGACCTCGTAGAAGTTGTCTAATTTGTTATTATCTTCTTTTTCTGCGACAAAGATACATAATTTTTGTCTAATGTTGCTGAATTTCTCAAGCCATTATAAGGATCTTCTTCAGAAGCTGGACACAAAACAAACTAATTTGTTTGAATTAGGTTCGTCAAAAGTATTGCCTGCTAAACCATTCTTAGGACAAAGGTTATTTGGAGGACGATCTATAATTATTCTGTACTAATACTGTCATCAGTCCACTTACCTTATAATTACAAAAAACATTAACAACTTTCCAACTCAACCCAACTATCCAAGCTTTCATTGTCTAGCTATAATCATTTTCTCGCTGCGCATTAAAAATCCCAGGACACATCGAGAAACTAAAACCCTTCGCAAACACTGATTGTGAGAATAAATCACTTTCCACAGAAGAGACCAATTGTTATATAATTCATAACCTGATCATAGTGACAAAAAAAAAAGCGAAGAACTTTACTTGATTCTATTACTCGCCTCAGTGTCGTGCCGCACCACCTCCTTCACAACCACCAACAAACACTACCAGAAGTCTGCGTATATTTAAAAATCAAACGATGCAGTCACGGTCGACTCCTCGGAAGTGCTAGATGAGCCGGTGGAAAAGCAATTTTTAACTGGTGCGCAGGGAGTTGGAACTCTACCAGTCGTGGTGGTACAACGAATGAAATGAAATCGATTCGCCTGCCGCGTGCCACGGTAATGAAGTCATTATTATCAGGAAATAAAGTGGAAACAAATTCACACGAAGGATAATCGAAGAAAGAGAAAAGTTCCTCGACTAGTCGAGGTCGTAGCTTCTGCAGAGGTTAGGTACGGGGGGAATTGGGGCTCTGAGAATACTGTGAAGCTCGAAGGAGTGCAGTTTATTGTTAATTTTCGTTTTTCCTATTTTTCGACGGAAGACGTGATAAATCCTTTTCACTTGTCTGCTGATGAACGCCTCTTCCATATACGATTATAGCACATCACGAGCAGGTTTGCCAATTCCCACATGAATGCTATTCTTGAACCAAGCATGTATACATTCAAACATATCTCATAAATACCTAATCAAACGTCGAAAGCGTAGCTAGATATGAAGGTGATGGGCGGCAAGGACGAAACAGTTGGATGGGCAAGAAGGAAGACAGCTATACACATACACAGTTCAAGTTGTTCGTAACACTGTTGAAAGTCGATCAATATTTCTAGGAGAAAATCTACTTTAGCGACAAAACTCTTGGTCAAATTTCTTCCTTAATAAGAAAATCGGACATATTTGACATGGAACCAATGCATTAGAGATGCTCTTGCATAAGATAGATGGTACTATGCAGTGTGGAGTTCTTTGAAAACGAGTCAGTTGGGGTAATTCATTTATGGAATTAATGTCTGCTTTACTATTCGGAAGTAGGTTTTAGTTGGAAAAATAATGATGATCCATGCTAATGATATGAACAACACCTACTCTAGGCACTGTTTACTCGAATGGCAGTACATAATCATGCTGAAATACGATGCATGATTGGGATACTTCAGGTAAAAATGCATTCAGCAAACGCAACTTATCCAACCTAAAGGACTTCAGAAATAAAAGTCTGCTGTCTTTTTTTTTTTTTTTTGTGAAAACCCTTGAATAGACTTGTGTGGACCCCATACAGAAATTTTTCGCGTAATTATTTTAATTTCGAAAATAACCTGTCTCATCTACTTCTCAACCCACAATGATTAGTCCAATTGGTAAATATAATCCCACAGTAAGAAAAAAGATGCAGGCTCCATTACTGACAAGGCTGTGAGCTTTTGTGATAATAACTTCAAACAATAGATCGCTTGTACTAATTTATAGAACTGAAACTTCGAATCCAGTCAATTCGATCTGATTTGATCGATCGCGACAAAAGTATAAAATTGATTTCACAGTTCGTTTCATATTTGTTGCTTCCTGCAATTCCTTTACCTTCAAGCATTATTGGCCTCTTTTTGGATCAGCTTTGAGATGTTCTTTTTTCACATAGTATATCCTTTGCGCTATTACTCGACTGAGCGGTCTCCGCTGGTTCGGCTGACTGGCCATGCATTTTCTGCTTTATCCAGCCCCACGTTCGCCTTAATTACCTGAAACAAAGGTTAAGAATTCTCGAGGAAATTGATAGTCTTAGTAGATTTTAGAAACGATACTTGGGAAAGTGTTACTGTTCAACGACTCTGTGGAAATTTTAGATCAAGCTTCTTTTTTTTTTGAGCTCTCAGACGCAACTTGTCCATTGTACTATCAGGAAGCATCCAGTATTACCCATTTTACTGGAATGTCTTCGACTTTCGGGAAAAGCCGAGAATGCAATTCAACTTACAGTATCAGTACTAACCACATCAGCACCGAAGATCTGCCACCTGATCCGAGCAAAGGCAGGACAATAACAAAGGAAATGATTCGAAGTATCGTCGCCCTCTCCACAAGCGTCACAGACAGGGGTCTTTCTTAAGCCTAGCACACTAAGATACCTGGCAAAAGGAAAGTGTCCAGTGAGAATGCCAATAAGTTGTTTATAGTCTTTTCTGCTAAGAGACAGTAAGAATGCCACTCAATTCTTACAGACGTTCCGGGGCATACGTTTGATCTGCCTGCATCCTGCAGAGCTATGCCACACACAACTGTGTTCGTACCAGACAAGACAAGAGTCAAAGAATTCAGCCTAGCGACCGAATTCAAAGAGTTCTTGCAGTCTCGAACTATTTTGGAACGGGTTACAGGTAATAGCCTGACTGTCGTTACAGACGCAGGTACTCCAGTGCCATTGTATCAGACAGCATATCCATGAAACAAGGATCATAGGATAAGTCGAAACTCCAGTGCGGATGTCTAACACAGTAGTTTTTTTTTTATAGTGCAGCCCATGGTGAAAGTATCAAGGAGAGGTAAATCAATCAATCAGGAAAGCTCCCGTGTAGACGAGACAGGCCGTTTTTTTTGGAGTTTCCTGCAGAAGGCAGTCACATACGTATGCGACAGCCCCTTCCATCAAACAACCGACGCAAAAGCTATAAAAGGTGTTCTCATAGCCGTGTAAATTCAAAGGATTTTTTTCGGTGATAAGTCCCATGTCTTGCCAAAAGCACCCTTACACTACCAGAAAATTAAGAGGGCCTTGACATGGTTTGCCTAAAGAAGTTTCTTATTCAGGATCACTCCTAGATAATTTGATTCATCGGAGATCTGGATAGTGACGCCTGACTAAGTCAGACTGGTCACAAACCTCTTTCTCGTGAAAAGAACAACCTCAGTTTTCAAAGGATTGACCGAAAGCCCATTCCTAGTGCACCATTCATCGACCATGTCTAAGGTTATCTGTGCGTTAGCAAAGACAGTCTGTAGGCATGATCTTACGGAAAGTATGGTAACATCATCCGCCGTTTGAACTGTTAAAAGTATACAACAGAGACTCAACTACTCATCGCCATAGAAGTGGAGATAGAACCCCAGCTTGCAGGCACTCTCTGTTAACACCTGCCATAACATGGCGGCGATAGTCCGCATCTATAACCAAAGTTTTATTCATCAACAACACCAATGTCTCATCTACCTCGTATTGTTTAGCAGAGTCAGATATCAAGCTTAAGATCAAGTTCAAGTTCAAGCAGTGATGAAAATTGTCATAATAGCTGTTAGGAACATCAATCAGTAATCAATAGTCAATTTTAACAGGTTCATCGAGAAAGAATAGTGAAAGATACTCGGGGAAGTCTTAGATTTCAGAAAGACTTCAGTAAAGTAATTGGCTTTCTCGCCTCGCCTTTAACTATTTATAGAAAATTTTAAACAAAATATTTGAACAGTGGTGAGGCTGGTGTTAGCCTTCATAAAATTTAGAAAAATACTCAAAACAGCATTGCCAACAGCTGTCAGAAGTATTCCAGGTATCCACTTCTGACATTTGTGTCAAACTATGAAACGGAGATACATTTTGACTGGACAAAATGTTATCCTTGAAAATGCCATGAAAGTGAATATGCTACGACTCTCACGAGGAAGTAAAATATATCCAACTTGATAGGAACTACCCAGTTACCTCTATCGTCAGAATAAAGTACTCAAATAAGATAAAAATTTCCACTTTAATCGTCAAGGACCTCGAAACCCTGCCTGTTATTATAATAGTGTTTTCATCGTCATATTGTATCGTCATCTATTTTTATTTTTTTGTGAAGTTACAGTAGAATAACATTTTATTCGATTTACTTCCCAATATGGTCCTTTCTTTCTACCCTCACTGTCTCCCCGGTGAGAGTCTTCTAATACAGAACGAGTATGGAGGGTGGCATCCAATAAGTTAACGTCGTAAATTTTCACATGGCACATTTATAAAATTAGTACCTACATGCGAAGCGAACCCAACTTATTAGACCTAACATTCTAGTGAGAGTGAGAAAAACCCAAGAGGAAGGTGTGTGTGCTACCAAGACCAAGGCTTTTTCACTTCCCGCAATAGTAAATTTGATTTTCATTTATTTTTTTTTTGTTTTTTGTTTTTGTTCCCGGTTTTTTTTTTTTTTTTTTATTAAAACAAGTGCACGAAGAAGTTGAAATCGACAGCAGAGTTACTCTTTATACCGACGAAGAAGAACGGGATGGAAAGTTTCGCGTTCTCAGCGCAATTTAAAGACTTTCCTATCGAGCACGCAAACTTTGAGCACTTTTGCATTATAGCCTGACGGGAGGAGTCATTTTGTATAATAAACAAAAACGTCACCCCCAACAGGGTAGGCAAAAAAGTTAACCCCTTAACCTAACACCCAACTTGGTGGCATCGCTGACGACAGGTAAACTATTTTTGTAGACCGCCCCAGCAATCGGCACAAACAGCTCGGTTCGGTCTGATTTACAGATATCGTGCTAAGCCATCACACAATTATTGTTACTCAAGCATCTGAGGGTACTGTAGAAGCAAGGAGTAATATGGATAGGCATTTCGTGTTGTTTGTTGATCCAAAGGTGATGGGGGTGAGTTTTTTTTTTTGTTTTTAAGAGCCACACTGTAAGAGAGAGGAACGACCCCATTTAAAGCTTGGCGTGTGCTGTGTAGCCAACTCCTATTTTTACGTGGCAAAGGCCGGCCGGCGCCTCTTCGGCAATGATCGATATTTAAATATAAAATTATTCACCTTTTACAAAATGACTGCAATTATGAAAAAAGGAGAAGGATGATGCCTATATGTTGTTATATTACGAGGTTCTTTGATTTTAATAAGCCTTAGTCATGCCATATAGTGGATCTTTAGAAGCAGAATGTAAGTGGGTCAGCTGCAGTTTGTAGTCGATAAAAATTACGGAAAGTATGCGTTTAAAGATGGTGTTGCTTGCTACTGTTAACATAGAATCCGACTTTGAAGTATAGCCATGCACTCTTTCAAACGATAAGGAAGTCGATAGGTATCGAAAGATACTTGAAATTCTATAGACAGTTAGTGCGATGCTTGTGGAGACTAGTAACTCATGGAAACTCAGAGTAGTTTTCATACCGAAAGCCGGTAAAACAAGGAGCGCAATTGGGGAGCTCAGCACCAGACTGTTCACTGGTTATACACAGCAGCGTCAGTCCCATCTCCATGCATGGAGTACTTTCTTTGTGGACGATACTGGACGAGAAAAGCAAGATTCTAATACTTGAAAAGGCAGGCTATCCTTCGTCTGCATAACGTGTAGAATCACTCCTAGAAAGTATGTTCCATTGTCTTGATATCTTTAGGAAGATGATGGCAAATAAAGCAGAATTACGGCTTAGGGAATCCTTGCAACTGGCTCGAGGACCATGCAAGTATCCTTAAAGGCCGTAACAGTATTCCTAGTGATTCAGACTATATTTTTCCCTACTAGGACTTTAAAGGCAAGTACTTGTGAATCGGGAGAAATTTTAAATAAGTCTGAGATAGACGGATCCAAACCACAGGACATTAGCATCACCATACGATTACCGGACTACAGTAGTGTATTTCAAGCAAAAGTTACACCAGTCCGAGAAGTCTCGGTTTGGCTTTTATTTAACTCAGTAAATTGCAGCGCTGTTGTTTCCTATTTAGACAGTCAAGCAACTGTTTGAAATGTTTGAAATCCAAGTTCGTAAAGCAATGCCGCAGATCTCTTAACGAGAACGCTTTCAGATGCGACGTATTCCTGCGTTGGGTTCCAGGTCAGAGGAATATTCCAGGCAATGTGGACAAATTCACTAAAGTTTGCACCTAGCAAACCATAAGCTCCCTGTCAATAGGGGGAACCATCAGCTCAGGGGGGAACGAATTCAACCCTAAGACGAAAAAAAAAAAGGTCAACGGGTGACACCAAAAGAGCTGATAACTTTCATATTATCGACAACTCAAGTCTGGGAGACGGTAAGTAAATGAAGTTATCACAACTTTAATGCAGCAGCTACGCCTGGACGTGGCGCAGAACAGTTAAGGAGGAATCACGCTCTTTGGGAATGAGTTGGAGGCAACTCAAACGCGTTGCAGAACTCCGAACAAGATAGCGCGCAGGCGTTGTTGACGCCCTATGTCCCTCGTGGGGTGAAAGGATTTAACTAAACTAAACTAACTACGCCTGGAAAAACACACAACTAGAAACTATAAATCTGTCCACTTCGGCAACCACCAACTAACAAAACAACCTACATTCAACATGCGTACAAGCACTACGCCAACTACCAAACAAATCTTAATGAATGCATGCAACGAGCTGATATATGTAAGCACATAAATACAGCCAACTACGACTGTATTTAACATAGCACATACAACTACATACCTATTTGGCTGACTATAAAGATGGAGGACATCATGATCTCAGAATGACTTGGCATGGATGCTAATCTGGTAGTTATTCACAAAATTTAACTTAGGTTAGGCATAGTCTATGTTTTAGCTAGAGATTTTGATGATTGTCCTTAGTCTATCCTTATCCTCTATCTATAACGCCATTTCATCAAACTTTAAACAACATACCTATACTACAAATAAGATAAACGAATCATTTGCAACATGTTCACTGCTTAACCATATTCAAATGATTTCTCGAACTACACTTCAATTTCAATTATTCTCACTTAATCTACAAATAAAAACTTATTTCAATTTTAAGGACTATTTTTAAAACACTTTGATTAAGTTGACTCTTGACTGTTCGTTGGAGCTTGGGCACTCATCTACTTATATACAAATTTCCTGCAACGTTGGATGTGATTTTTATTTAATTGCATTGATTTTATAGACGAAATTTTTGTTTTAAGTAATACTCCCCGTAATGTATAATAGGTTAAGCAAGGTTAAAGTAAAGATAAAAATTGGAAAAAATGAATGATCCTGCAACAGGGTAGTAGGGTAGGATATTAACGAATGCTGTACGTCACTAATTTATTAGACAAATTTTTAACCTTCTGAACGTTACTTACTTTCCACTCCTATTAGAAAGGCATGTACATATTTAAATATGCACTCATCTAAATACATCTAGAATTGTTAAAATAAAATCGCAAATAAAATTTCAAATTCATGGAATATTCTTCCCTTTGACAATTCTTGGACAATCAGATTAGCAATCTAAAAAAGAAATCAAACTTTGAATTAGAAATCTCTGCTCTAAAAATATCCAAAATGTAAACCTAACGCAATTCCCCAAAACTTTTCGAATGACCGGGAACCAAAAAAATGAAAATAGAACGACGACACCTTACCCAATTCCCAAGTGCACTTAGTCGCATATTTTTAAAATGTCCTATTCCCAGTTATCATTTGTACCGAATGGTAACCACACTCCGTAAACATCCTTTACCACCCCAGCCTGACACAATTTAAGTGGAAAAAGTAAATCCAACGAATCTAACTGTTGGTAGGACGAAAGTTTTTCTGATAATTTTCTTTGCTTTCCACGATTCTTTGGGTTCGTTATATTTCGTTTTCTTTTTTTTTTTTTTTTCTTCTTCTTTCGATAGAAAAACTTTTAACTCCGTCTATACATTCATGCTCCATTTGCTTCGTTCAAGTAGTGACATGGTTTCAGACGTACAATTTTCCTAAAAAAAAAAAAATAACATAAAAAATGTTGACTGACAAAAAAAAAAAAAAAACAAGGAATAGCAAGGAATTACTGGAAAAAAAGGGGCACTTGAAATAGAAAACGAAATTCAATGCCCATTGGAAGAGAGGATTTGTGCACGTTTGGGAGTTCACACAGCCCGCAGTTTACTTCTTCGGAAATGGAATTTTGAAATCGGAAACTTTTTTGTTTTTTTTTTTTAGCACCGCTTAGACAAATTCCAAATGCAAATACTTTACAGAGAAGGAAAACAAAACAAAACAACACAAAAGTAATGGAATTCAATACATTTTTGCAAATATGCGAGCCTCCTTTCAACAGACCAGGAACTAATTTTGCAAAATGAAGCGGGAACTGGATATAGTGTGGCTGGAAAATAAGTTTAATGTTTCTTTCGGAATTATTATCAGAGAAAGAGATTATTTAAACTACTGCCGGGCTTTCGTATGCTTTTGAACATAATGGGTCACCCAACAAGAGGTGTTATTTTAAATTTCGGGTCATTGTTGAACTGTCTACATTCAAATAATATTGCGATGGTTTTTAATAAGTCAAAACTAGGAGGTTATTAAATCTAGATAGATGCACACTCACATAATGTGTTAAATTAGCAAGCACAAGCACTTTTGGTCATCATCAACTGCTTATTCGCACAGCTATAGTGAATTTAATCGAAAAATTTGAACGTCTCGAACAGGTTAGAGATGATTCCCACTCGTGTTCATCCGGCAAGATCAGCTGAAAGTATCGCCGCCATAGCTGAGAGTGTGACTGAAAATTCAGGTGTATCCATTTCAAGACGATCACAGGAATTGGGCCTATCCGCAATCACTTTCCATCGCATTTTAGATGAAGATTTTGGATTACATGATTATAAGGCCCAGTTGGCACAAGAATTGAAACCAAATTGGGTCCTGACCATGAATGAATAAGACCATGATTTAACATGGTATTCTCAGTGATATTATTTGTCTGGGTACAAGCAAATCTGTCGCATCCGGGGATTCGAAAGCTCAAAAAAAGTAGTGGAACCATCCATTCATCCATCCACAACGAGTTACAGTTTGGAGCGATTTTTGGGCTGGGGGTGTCATTGGGACATATGTTTTCAAAAATGATGTTGATGCGACAGTTTCAGTAATTGAATTGCGTTACCGAACGACGTTGACTACTATGGACATGAACGACGTTTATTTTCAGTAGGGCGGCGCCACATGCCACACTACTGTTTAAATAATTACTCTACTGTATGAATGATTTTCTGGACGTAGTTTCTCGAAATTGGGACTTCAATTGGCCATCGAGGTTGTGCGATTTACCACCGTTAGACTCTTTTCCTTTGGAGTTATGTTAAAGATAAAGCCTACACCAATTAAGATTAAGATGAAGATTAACATGTGAGGCGGGAACTAGTCACCATATCACTGCGGCCACAGATGGGCCTATTGTGATTTCCTGCAATTAATGCTCACTCATGATACCCGAGTTAGTAATGAATCCTAGAATATCTTTCAGTGAGCTAGCAGATATGTCCTCTGCTTTAAGGTAGAATTTCTCTAAGTAACGATGACGTGTTCTGATTGGACAATTACAGTGACACAAAATGTGTTCTGCTGATTCTTCGTCCTCGTTACACATTCTGCAAGTGTTGTCTTGAGTTATTCGTATAGTCATAAGATGTTTTTTAACTTGACAGTGTCCAATAAGGAATCCTGTGATTATACGAATCTGACTTTAGTTAAACCTAGAAGGTGTTTCGTTCTTGAAGTTTTCGTCCAGTAATGGTTAGCTTTATTTTTCAGCCAAGTTTTAATACAGTGTTTCGAAGTGTTTATGGGTAGTCCACAGAATGGTCTTGGCATCATAAAGGTTGATGCCGATCCTTTTCTGGCTAGTATATCTGCCATTTCATTGCCTGTATGTCCACTGTGTCCTGGCACCCAAATGAGATGAACTCTGTTTGTGCTGGCTAATGACATAAGTAGTTGAGGGCAGTCCTATACTAGTTTTGATTTTATTTCATATACCTTAATGGCTAGAGGCGCAGCTTTGCTGTCAGAGAGAATAAAAATGTTCTTATTTGTTATAGATCTGTTGATATTTTCTCTGAGACATAGTTCTATAGCAAAGATTTCTGCTTTCCACAAGGGAATCGCTAGCAAATGTGGGTTTGCTCTGTTCCCAGTTATGGCGGTCTGGGAATGTAACCTTGAAGTTTTAGATGAAGTTAAATTTTGGTAGACAGACATCCGTTAAGGTAATTCCACGTAGTTCACCATTGCTTAATTCTGTGGCAATGTCTGGATGGACTAGCTTGGATTCGTTGTCATTTTCAGATCTGAGCTTAAAGGCGTTAGTCAGAGCTTCTCTCTGTATCTGAAGATGTAAGGGTTGGAGATTAAGGATAACTTCCAGCGTTACAGTAGAGGTTGTTCTCATAGCGCCCGTAGTGCATACACAAGCTAGTCTTTGAAGTTTATTGAGCGTGTCTTGTGTAGACCTCTGTTTCCTTTTTTGCCACCATACCGGTGCTGCATAAGTGAGGATTGGCCTAGTTATGGCTGTGTAAAGCCACAACATAATTTTGGGGTTAGTCTTACCTATTAGACTTTTGCTGGTCCATAAGGAGATCCTGGCTTTGTCTATGGTTTTCGTGAGGTTTTCTTTTGAAAACTCTATTGCTTCACCAAACAGAGTGGGTTTTTGTAGTTTGGCTTTGTTTTTTCTTTTTGTGAAAGCAACTATGGTGCTTTTTTTGGGATTGACGTTTAGGCGAACTTATTTACACCAGTCAACAATTAGGTTGAGTGCCCTCTGGAGAAGTTCAGAGATTGTTTCTTCGAATTTGCCTCTGATTAGGATCCCAATGTCATCTGCGTATCCTTGAACATAGAAACCGTCATTGCTGAATATGTTTAACAGTTCATTTACTACGATGGACCATAAGAGGGGAGAAAACACCACCTTTCGCAGTCATAACTCTAATTCTGTCACTACCTAGTGTAGCATTGATAATGATGTCGATTAGCATGTGCTTTATCCATTTACATGTACTATTATCTACTCCTGTGTTTTGGATGCATTTGTATATTTGGGCATATTCAGTGTTGTCGAAAGCTTCTTCGATGTCAAGGAAGCAGACCATCGCAATTTCTTTGTCTCTGAGACATTTCTTAATATTCGTGGTGACTTCCTGAAGAGCATGCGTAGTTGATCTTCCTGGTTGATAGGCATATTGGTTTTTGTGAAGTGGATTCCTATTCCTACTCTTAAATAAGCGAGCGATTGTAATACATATCAAAGCGACATATATACTATACCTTCTATGTCTTCACGTCCCTACCAAATAGACTAAAGAATCCAGCAAACCAAAGTAGCATCTCCACAAGGGTATCATTTCCACAATTGACATTTACTTAGAGGTACATACATAATAAATCTGTCAGATCTCTTCTTGTAATGTGACTCTCTCTTTTCGATGCCCATTTAGAAGTTATTACAAATATCCTTTGTATGACCATGGTGCAACGCTAGAACCACCGGTCATCATAGTTTTGCGTTCTATAGTCTCTGGCTCCTCCGGGTGTGACCTAGGCACTCTATGTTGAACTCAATTTTCAAAACCGACTGAGATTTCAAATGGTTTGATGGTCGAAGTTGATGAAGTTGATGACTACCAGCAGATGGTTCAAATCGACATTTGTTCCGCTGGAAGTATGCACAAAATGTTTGATGCATGCCTCCCATAATAAGCACGTGGTCGATTTGGTTGGTCGATCGACCATCTGCGCCAGCCAAGTTTGCTATGATTATTCTCTTATGTGGAAACCTAGTGCTACTTGTCACCGCATTACGAGCTGCTGGGCGTATGATTTCTCGAATTGCCGGTTGGAACGTGGATTCTTTCCTTTCCGAGTACCCCATCAAATATATTTAGGAGTACCTACATAGAGCCTAAGAGTACTGCAGATAAAGAAATAATGATATAGTTTGCTGGCCTTGAGAGGAAACGATGATGACAGACAGACATTGCAATACAAAATAAAGGCATAGGGAAACGTGTATATTGGTAGAAAAAAAAAAACGGATAAAAAAAAAAGGAACTACGCAGGATTCACAAGTTCAACGGCATCCAGAATATCTAATACATTTTTCGAAACAACAGAGGATGCCTAGTTACTGCAACCTAAGGATCTGCATGTGTAATTACGCTTCAATTAAACAGAGTGATAGGTTAGGGTTAATCTTAAAACCTTAAATAGATCCATCGGGTTTATCTTTAAAAAAAAACGGGATGACAGTTCGCCCTTGATCTCGATTTTGGCATTTACCTCTAGAATATGATAGGTACTGATTCTTGACAGTAGGTACTTGATCTTAACATAAAATTCGTTTCGTAAAAAAAAGTTCCACATACGCCACCGAATAAATCGTGGTTGACCTCATAGAATAACACAATACAATATGGAAAGCGTTTGCGGGCGCATTTGGTTACAAAAAAAAGGACTAAAGCCATAAGTCCTATGCGATGAGCATAAACATGTATATAATTAAGGATCTAATAACGAAAGAGCTTAAGGTTCAGCATATGATTAGACTCTGTTGGGTCCCTAGCTATCTAAATCCTAGACTCAAAAATACTTTTGTTCCGATTTTAAAACCATGGATTTCCATAATTCCTAATCTTTTCACTGCAAAGCCAATTATCTTTGATGACATCAAAATTTAAGAATGTCAAAATAAAGGGTGCAAGGGTTTCTTTTTATAAAGGTACTGTTAAATATTTTTCAACGATTGTTACTTTATTGAAAAGACTTCTGATTAATTATGAAATATTACTTCATTCAAATTCTGCCCTGACTGGCTTGTCAGTAGGTCATCCTGGCAACGCAATTTCTCAATACATTTTCAATGCTTTCGGCCCCTATTTCACGAGAAGCTTGACCAAAATTGTTCTTGAGTGCCTGAATCTTCTTTGGATTGTTCTTATAGCATCGATCGGTAATGGCATCCAAAAAAAGGCCAATGACTTCAAATCGCAGCGCCTGGGGTGGTACATCTCGCAAATAATAATGGAGGTGTCCCAAGGCCAGCTCAGTGCGGACAGAAACCACACATAGAGCAAAAGGGCAAATGCTGGTTTGATCTCGGTGTTCAGTACATATAGAGATATCAAAAGCTCGGCCTATTGATCTTTTTGGTTTGAAGACTTTTTAACAAGAGGTGTCAGAAAAGGCCAATTTGATTACAATATTGTTGAACTTAGTGAGCAATATATAGATTGCTGGACGGCTTGTGTGCCACGTAGCCCCATCTTGCTGAAACCATAGCTCGCCCAAGTTCAAATTCTGAATTTCTGACCATAAAAAAAAATCGGTTATCATTCCTCGGGATAGGATAATAATACCGCCTGCAATTGCAATATTCTCTGCTGAGAACACAGGACGAACACGGGAATATGTTCGGTTATCAATCAGCAATCAGCGATTCAGTCTCATGAACTTTCATCACAAACGTGGGTACACTAGCTACTGTTGGTGCATTACTTCAAAATTGGCATTGTTTCGGCAACACAGCATCCAATTTGGTAGTAACTTTGCAATTTTTCCCAACGTCGTTCAAGCAAAAGTCGATCCATTTCGTACCGCGAAAATGTAATACTGAGTTTCAGTCAATTTTTTGACCGCATAAGTGCTGTCAGTGTCAGAATAACATTTGATTCAAAAAAAAGCCAACCAGGACCTGTACGGAGACTTGCAGAATGCACTTGACTTGACGTTGTTCTCCCTAGTTTCATTGCCGGATTGATACAAGCAGTATACTCTTTTGATATAATGCATCATACTTTGAACTCGATATTGTTGTACAGCTCTTATAGAGCGTTGTAGAATCTCCTTCTTATAAGCCCGTCAACGCAAACAGGACCGAATATCTTATGAAAAATTTTTCTCAACGACCGAGGATATTTTGATCTGCTTTCTACGCTACATCGCCATAAACTAGGACTGGGAGGATCAGTGTCTTATATAGAATCTCTTTAGTTGTTCGGGATATGGGCTTCCTATCTTACTACCCAATTGCCTTCTCAACTCAAAGAAACAGCGATTGCCAAGAATTATTATTAAGATGTTATTGTTAGATTTGATAGCAGAACTAAGGTAGACAGTGTCTCTTACTACATCAAAGTTATAGTTGTCGACTATCGGCGTTCACTAGTAATTAGTTGCACAGACTTTTGAAAGACTATTCCTCCGGTATTGACTTGTGAGTTTAGCACAATTCCTTCAGGTATGATACAAGTCACATGACAGCAAGTCTTAATCTATTTGACATGTAAGGTCTCGGTGAGGTCGTTACTGACCTTAATAGAGCAGAGAACATTATCCACCATCAGTCTGCACAAATAGATCTGTTTGACAGGGATGCCAGAACTAGTCATAGCTCTGTATATCTCATCTCTATAAATGCAATCATATGCGGCCTTAAAATTGATGAAAAGTTGTGCTTTTTGAGTACTCTTAAGTATCTGCCACAGATATTGATTGTGGACATTTTTTTTTAAAAGGGTTTCAGACCTTAACGCAATATAACAGATAAGATGCTAAATGCGATTTTAAAGAAACTGATACCCTTGTCATTGGCACAATGGAAGGGACTCTTTACTTGTAGATCGGACAAAGGTTTAATTTATCAGACCAAATCTTAGATTTTAAATCTCTCGTAAAATTCTCTGTGGTTAGTCTGTTTTCGGGGGCATTGATACCCATGGTTAGTATTTCCTGCCCGCGTGTCGATGCATTGATATACCACAGGCTCTTGCCATTCCCATTACCTGATTGAGCTGATTTGCTTTATCAGTTGCAGATCCGCTTAGAGACATGTCCTCTATAATCAAGTAATTGGTTTAGCTTGACATCCTCTTCGACTTTCTTCTCCATGCTAACATCAAGTGATGGGTCTTTCTTGTATATTTACTATTGCTGCATGCACATTTTTTTCTTTAAAAATAACTGAAGGATTATTTTTCAACCAGACAGTACCTACATTTAGGAGGAACCACGCGATATTATTTCCAAACAAAATCACTTTGTGAACTTTTTACTTCTGCAATGAAAGGAAGAGTGCGCGAAAAGGAACGAAAAAAAAAAAATATTGCCAAATAAGTTGCCTTTCCGTGCTGTGTGTCATTACGCCTTAATATAATTTGGCTCCTTTTTCCTTTTTCCCTCAATTCCGTTTGCTTATTGTGTCAGCTTTCACTCCATCTTCATGATTGCAATCGTTCCAACGCTATCAAATGTTATTAGCGAAGGTGCCCTGAAAACTATAAAAGTCTCACCTCTGATGTATTTCAAAAAAAAAAAACTATCTCCATCCATAGCAAAGTTATAGGAATTACAAACTACTCCAAGTAACAAAAAAAAAATTCAAACAAAAAGTTTACTTTTACCCATCGCGATATGATAAAAAAAAAAATAATAAAAATAAAAATAAACATTCACAAGAGTGTATTCCGATAACAAGAGTAATTCAATCTCTACCCGTGAAAACCGCCATCAGCCCTCTTTGATTTTTTCTCCACCTAACCACAGTGCCATGCAGAGAACCACCCTCTGAACAGCAATCAACCTTCTGTCTGTTATCTTAAAATCCTTCCATAGACATTGTCACTTTTTTGTCCACCATTTCCTATTTTTCCTCCTTTTTCCTCGTTTGTGTCTGTCGGGCGAGACTTATATGACTGTTGGGGCCGAAAGGCATTGGGTGTCACAGGCAGTATGGGAGACAGTCCTATACACACTATGTACTAGGCGTTGTGGGCAGTTTGGTGATGCTTTTGAAAATGCTTTTAAATCGATTTCGGATTTTTTTTTTATTTTTTTAAGTGAGTAGTTTTTCGCTTTAGCACTTATTTGTTGTTTTTTTTTTCCTCCTTCCTTGTTTCTTTTGTAACTACTCCAACACCACCACCATACCACCATCATCGTCATGTCAATCAGGAAAAGGTCTTTGGGGCTCGTTTTTTTTGGTATGGGTACGAAGTGAGAGGCGATAGGATTAGAAACAGAAAAACGGATCGTTTACTTATAAGTTTTTTTTTTATTTTGTGTATGTCTGTTTGGGCTTTTCTAACCCTCGTTTTTTTTTTTTTTTAAGAGAAATAGAAACAGCTCTTCAACGAGAAGATGTTACGTTATTGTGTGACAAGATTAAAGGGTCAAAATCCACTAGCAGAGGACGAAACGACAAAAGAATCCTTTTATATTTTAGTACTCGTTGCCATACACAATAAGGTGAGAGAAAAAATGAAATCCATTTCAGATTAAACGCTCGACTTAATGCGATGAGGATGTCTGAAGAAGCCTAAAAGAAACACAAGATTGGGTTTGGTTCCTTTTTGAGATTTAGAGAATGTGTTGGCACTCAATTAAAGTAATAAATTTACTAATACTCAATAGAGACGACTACGAGAGCTTAATAAAAGAAGATGAAGATGATGCTCCAGCTCAGGTAAATGGTATTTGTCGAATTAAGCCAATGAATGACAGAAAACGAATGATCAAACGAGTGTGATTGGAATGTTTTTTTCTTTTCTTTTTCAAAAAAAAAAAAAAAAAAAATTGTAGACGGGTCTACAAGGAATAGGTTGACGTTGAGAGATCAAAGAAGTCACTGGAGTACTACTTATTGCAAAGAATCCTAGAACAATTTTAAATTGAGAGGGACTTGCTCTCGTCTGAGTACCTGGACAATGGACCAAGTATCCAAATCCATAATTTTAGTATTATGCCTACTTCTGTGCAAGTGAGTGCATTCCTCAGCTGCTGATTCTATGAACCCTATGTTCGCTAATCTCCCTACTTTAGTAAGGTTTAAACATAACATGTGTATCTTCTCAAGTGGTATCTACGAGTGTATCTATGTATATAAAAACCATCTATGGCACCATTACGTACTTTTGAATATGTAGAAGATTATAGATGCTTGCTCCATAGGTTAGGTTAGGTTGTATAGTATTATGAGTTCGTCATAACCACTAGGCACCATAGTGGACTCATTACGATCTTTAAGGAACCAACGCGATCAGAAACTTATACCAATTCGTTTGTATGAATGTCCTCAATTTGGTTCAGTGAACAAACCTCCTTATCTTCCGTGGTACTATACTCTACTCCGAGCAATGGCTTCGAGGTAGTCACAATATCTGCATGCGTTTATGTTAGTTAAACCTAATCTCATGGCATTGGTTGAGAGTATCCCTATAGTTATTCTTAAGGTGAGTTTTTTTAATTCTCTAGATTTTTTCCGATTTAAATCAGGCCTTATAAACCCTATGGCCTTCTAAGTTTAACCACCTTAAGTGGGGAATAATTCTCTTAGTCACGGCCATTAGTGGTCTAATGACTTCAATTATAGCATTTACCGGGAGATCTCCTTTTTTGGCCAATATGTCGGTACTTTCGTTACGTTCTTATAACATGGTGTCCATGAGCATTGTGCGACAACTCCTGACTAGTACAAGATTTAGTGATGTAGGACTCTGGCGCCTGTAGCGCAGACTGACTATCAATGTAGATGGCGATATTCTTGTTGGATATCCCATCTCAAGTATGTAGTTCTTTACGCAGCTTTGCATTTGTCCGGAAGTTTCAGAGCCACATATAGGTCTATATCTACATAGTTTTTGAACCATCCGTATAAATTGAAATTTCGTTTCCGATCGAGTGCAGCTGTGACCGTTGTGCGTACATTGCCAGTGATGGCAATGCAGACTATTGTTCGTATCCAGGTCAACATATCCCGGGTATTCTTCTTAATCGTAGCCTTCCACCAAACTAGAATGGGTCTGATTACCATAATGTATAGCTAATGAATTATTGGCGGTTTCAAGATCCACTTTTTTACTGCTGTCTTCTCGCAAATGATGAGAACGATAAGTTTCTAGCTTTCTATCCAGAATCGTACCAAGATATCTTGTGCGATCCGAGAGGGAAATCTCCACTCCACGAGCATGACTTCATCCACCTATACTTGGTTTATGATTTGGTGTATGCACCGTACTAAAATATCACCACCATGTTTCAAAATCTCCATTGGTAGACCATCGGAGACAGCGGCCTTGTTGTTCTTCAGCTATTTTATAGTTCAGCCCACCTCTTCAATATTGGGAGGGTAGATGGCTTCTTCATTGACTGGATGCGGGTTCTCTTCTTGCCCTATCACTCTCTCCACCTGATGCCCACTAAGTAGTTGCGGAAAATGCTGCTTAAACACATATACTATTTCCTGTGCTTCGGTGACTAGATTTTCGTCACTATTTCAAAGAGCCTGCGTTCCTGGCTTCGTCGGAAGGGACTTTTGCTGATATTTTGGAATGTTGCCTTGATGCGGACCACAGCCAGGCGAGCGCTGATCGGCTTGAAATGAATTATCACTGAACGTAGACGATTTCTCACGACGAATCCGCATGCTAATATGTGCAGTTTATTGTAGTAGTTTCTACATATATGATTCTATCCTTCGTATCTCCTGAATCATGGTAATATCTGTCTTGTACTGCGTGATTATAGATTCTCTCTCATAACTAGTTTTTTTTTTTTAAGTAGTAAGTAAGTAACCCCGATGTCACAACTCTCAATCTGAAGGGCCAGTTCCATTTTTTGAAACCCCTAGGACGAGGGACTGGTTGTAAACCGATGTCAGTAACCGCTTCAGGGATGTGAGTGCTGCCATTGGCACAATTTTTTCCAAAAACTTGACTTATTCTTGGAAATCTATATCAAGCTGATCTCCGAATATGTCGAAGTAGCCCAGATAAAGTGTGCTTATGCTTGAAACTGTGATGCCACTGTTAACTTCATCCAGACAGTTGTCGTATTTACAGTGTTGCTATGTTCTCTTGTTTAACATTCGCGCTTATAAGTTCACAAGTCGGGTCCGGATGGACACCAACCAGTAATGGCTACCACTAGGAGGTAAAAGAAGCATAATTGATGCACAGTAGCAGTTACAACACTGCACGTCACCAGGTTGACGCCAGTCAGTGTCTAAACAACGAAATCCAACGGCTTTAAATCGCATGAGCGAGGTGGCCATTCGACCGGACTATTTCTCGAGATTAAGCGATTACTGAACTTCCCCTTCAATAGATCAATTGTCTGACCAGCTATGTGGCATGTGGCACCATTTGGTTGAAACCACGTATCACTGATATCAAGTCTATCCAATTCTGCAATATTTTCGGTAGTTCGACCGATGCGTTGTCTGACTGGCACAGGAACATTCAATAGTGAATCTGTTGACTCTAATTTATCCTGTGCTGTGCGTGTTAAGGCTCTCTGGCGGGACGATTATTATGACCGAAAATTTGCGACCACTAACTCAGAATTTCGGTAGTAATTTGTAATAATTTCCAAACGTTGCTGGTTCATGAAATTCACCATGATTTTTATCATAAACCTTGACTGACGTTTTGACATTGACAAATCATAAAAAGAGTTTAATCGTCCTATTGTATTAAAATACAAATTTCTTATATCGCTATTGAAAACCTAGTACACGTGATCTATGAAAGCCTTTCATTAAATTGATTTACTATCGTCCTTTTTCTTTACTTAGTTATTAGTTATTTACACATAAAACGAGAATATTCAATTATGAATGTTGTAAACAAGTAAACAAGAATTGGCAGTAGGTACTTACATACATATTTCACGAAATGTATAACTTGAAATCTAATTTAGCTCGGGATGTAAATGTTTTCGATATACATACATACATAAGCAAGGACTCTCATAGTTAGGGAACCTTTGGCAGTTAAGTTATAATTTTGGCCATATATAGGAAGAATTTTTAAAATTAGTATCCCACGTTCCACAGATATTTCATGTCAACACATAGTCCTTTAAAGGTTTTAAACAATCCAAACCAATAACTTGGTTTACCAATAATTTAATTAGGAACAAGAAAACTACAATATGCAACACTAATCCATTTCACACAAAAAAACACAGGAAAATACAGACGAAAGAACTAAAATTCCTAGCGTTTGCAATCGTCCTTCAACCAACCCTTAAACAGTGTTCCACACCATTACATTGCGCGCACATCGATGGCCTAAGGTAGGCCAAACTGCAACCAGGCAAACAGGCAGAATTGAGGCATTCCATTTGAGGGCGAGTAGGTAATGCATTTCAGGTACACTTTTCCAGTTCCAAAGGCGATAGCTACAAATGTCTAGTTGGGGTTTTTTTTGGGAGGGGTGGGGAGGTATACACAATGTTTGTTTATTCGTCAGATACTTTGTTAGGCGGGCGAGTGAATGAATGACTGAATGAATGAATAATAGAGGCGGCCATCAACCGACGGTAGTACATTTCTGCAATTACTTACATGGATGTGGGTGGAGTCGGTTGTTGTTTCTGGTTGCGCGTTGTTATTCAGAATGGCAACGACGTGTGAATTCTTCGAAAAATAGTTCTTAGCAAATGTGCATTGCATTCCGACAAAAAGTGCCTGGGATATGAGGTGGTGGATGAGCTTTCAGAGTGGTGGTACTGTAGTGGTTTATTAAATTGTTGAATTTTGAACATAATTCTCCACATTTTGGAGTTGAAAATGCTTGGGTAACATTATTTTGTGGAGTAATAAGGCCATTGCGTTGTTTTTCAATTTATTGATGACCAATAAAATTTGAGATCAAAAGATAGGAGTCTTGGATATCTGTCCTGCATGTTTCATACAAGTTTTTACAAAAATGATTACCTTAAAGGATAACAGTGGACTGATTCATGGAGATCACCAGGATTTAATACACCTGCAAAACTTGCCCTTCATCCTTTCACTTACATGGACTTTTCACAGGGTGACGAATTTACAGAGCCTATATATGTAATTATAAAAATTCTTTAAGGTCTTTGGAGGTTAGTCACTAAGATATGATATTCCATTGTACAGTGTCTTTGAAGCACTTGACTGAATTGTAAAGTTGTAAACACTCAATTAGTATTTTACCATATGTACAGCATTTTATTCCTTATCCCGTGCGCTACTTGAAAGGCACACTCTCGTCATTGCTCCATTGAGGACCTCTGCAATTGGATCTACCCAATTTATTGGTTATCTCAGGTTTGTAGAAGTGTAACAGTGTTTCCTTTCAAGAAAGTTTCACTTAGACTGGTAGTTACACAGAAGGTGAAGGAACTTTTCATTCCAAGGAAATAGCTCTGTGTGCTTTCCTTGACATTGGGGGCGCATTCGATAAAAGTGGCTACGACTTAATAGCAAGAGCAATTAGTAGCAGAGGTATCGAGGATTCGACCAATTAATGGATAAAGGCTATGCTTGAAGGTCGAATTATTACTTCCTCCTCTGGGGGAGTGTCGCCAAGAAGGAGTCCTTTCTATCCTTTTTAGTCGATCTACAAAGATCAGGCTTCATTGCCATAGGTTATGCGGATAACTTGGCGATTTCTATTAGTGGTAAACACAGCTTTACTGCACTTGATAGAATGGTGCAACAAAGAAGAACTATCCAGCTTGAATGGAATTCTTATATAAAGTCCACCATCGAGCGCTGCAATAGGACCATATTTTTACGGCAGATCATGGGGTCTTAATCCGAAAATGATACATTGGATGTCTACAATGATGGTGAGGCCCATAATCACTCACGTACTCATTGTTTGGTGGCCGAAAGTTTTTCAACGTACAACGGCAGCTTCAAAGGATTGCCTGTTTCGGTATTATGGCTGCCATGCGTACCTGTTCTATGTTAGCATTAGAAGCTGTGATTCGGCTTCCTCCCCTACAAATCTTCATTAGGAAGACGGCCGCTGGATGCGCTATTAAGCTGCAACTAGAGTACAAGTATAACCCTGGTGACCATGTGGGACACCTGAAAATTTTTGACTCAATTCCCAAAAAGAACATATTTCGCACTATCTCCGATATCATGGTCAAGGAGTACTGTTTCGATAGGTTATTTGAGTTAATGGTGTCTATGACTGGATCCTAGGTCTGTTCCAGTTCACAGACGGATCGAAGTTGGAAAGCTGAGTTGGAAATTGGCATCTTTGGACCCAACACCGAAGTCTCTATACCTATACTATATATATGGGAATGTGCGCCACAGTTTTCAAGGCTGAACTCCATGCTATTGAGATCTGCACTATAATAAACCTTAATAAAGGTATTAAGGGTGCTAGGATATACAGCCAGGCAGCAGTTAAGGCGCTGTCATCCAATTTAATTGACTCTATATTAGTTAAATTCTGCTACGATGCAGTACAACTTCTTGCCAGGCATAACAGTGTGAAACTCGGTTGGGTCCCTAGTCATCAAGGAAATGCAAGCAACGAATCTGCAGATGAACTAGATAGGGTTGGCTCAGAATTTGCACTCATAGGACCTGAACCCTAATATGGTGTCAACTGGGCTGCCGCTACAGCGCATATCAAAGTATTTGAAAACAAACTTCTTATGGCCTACTGGAAAAATGTCTGATGTCGAGGCTGAGACAATCCAAGTGATTAATCAGGCGGTATTCCTACAAGGAAATCCTTAATCTAGACAATTATAGTATTAGAAATCGGGTGACCTTTCTCACAGGTCCCTGTGACATGTGGTATCACCTAATCAAGCTCAATCTGTATGCAGTAGTTGAATGTAGGTTCTGCTCGGAAGACAACGAATCTTCTTACCGT
The DNA here is from genome assembly GCA_905220385.1 of Xylota sylvarum. NCBI lineage: Eukaryota > Metazoa > Arthropoda > Insecta > Diptera > Syrphidae > Xylota > Xylota sylvarum. The sequence goes on from LR999958.1 coordinate 25,536,652, forward strand.
CTGACAAACATCCGAGAGTAAATCTTTTATGAAAAGGCTTCTCAAAACAAAAATTGCCATTCGGATACTGCATTAAACAGTAGGCCACTTCCATTCGTGTAAAGAATATAACGCGCACAATACAAATGGTTGTGAGAAGCTAGGCCATGGTTCCGATGGACCTGTTGCGCCAAAAATGTTGTTTTTCTTATTTCGGAGATCAATAGGATAGAGAGGGTGAAAAGCATTCAGCCTGGGCGGAAAAAATCTTTAGTGGCCTACCAGCTGGTACAAGAAGCGACTTGCCTTCAAAGCGATTGAGTTCATTCAAGCAATCCGTGTTGATTTCCAAAAGGAAGGCGCGCAACACAAGTACCTCATCTAAACACTTCAATGTCATTCATATCTAAACCCTTCAGCGATGTTTTTATGATTCCATCTAAACTATCAACAGTGTTCCTGAGGTAAAATGGGACAAATTCTGGACCTTATCCTTATTATAGCGACGTTGGATGGCATCTGGGCTATGTGAATCTAATTGCTTGCGCCGATCAGAGATCATGCGTTGTCTATATTCAAAGTAGAACCTAGTGCAAGACCCGAGGTTCTTGAAGGAGAAGATATCACAAGTTAACCGAAAGCTCGCACTTGGATCCGAGCCAAACGCTCCAACATGAATGAAATACTCAACATGATTCAAGGCTCCACATAATTGGAAAGTCGGCAAGCTGGAATAGTAAATATCAATAACTAAAATATTGCTCCTGTGGCGGATATTAAGCATCAAAAAGGATAATGGAGTAATGCAAAGCATAAAAAAAAGTAACAGTGTCTAGTGTTGTCAAAATTTGTTCTCAAATCAGCGAGTTCCAGAAAATGTTCCAAACCAAAACCTTGCTACAACATCGCGACAATCACATTTGAGATGTATTTGGACCTCACCCATACTCTAGTCGACGCTAGATGCTAGAATGGTTTGCTTAAGTCAGCAGGGACTCAATGCAGGGAGGCTTCTATAGAGGTTATGCAGATGCTAGGTTCTTTTTTTTTGTTTTTGTTTTGTCCAATATATGACTGACTAACAGGGTGCCGAATATTTTCTGGAGATGCTACTTCTCACCCGACTTTGCTATCCTGCCTGTCGAGACACAGATCGCAGCTGAATCCTTTGATAGTGAGATTCTTTTACAAGCCAACGATATAGCGAATAGCTCTTTATTTTGAAAAAAAAAAAATAGAATCCTTGTGAACCGGTATTCCTTCCCTCTCATCAATGAGTTTCCAATGTTCAAAGTTGCCTTCTGAACTAAGTACAAAAGGTCTACACCTTACGAATGCAATAAAAAATAAATTCTAAACCAAGAGCTTATACTTGCCAGCAAAGCAAACTTTATTCCACAAGTAAAACGAAAATTTTTCTATTTACGAAGTACAAACATTTTTTTTTTTTTGCCTCTTGAGGAATGTAAATCATGATCAAGTGCAGAACCATAATTTAATTCAAAGCACCGCTAATGAAATTATATCAGCAGGGCGTCGTGTGGCGATTTTAATGTCTTATTCGTGTGCACAAAGCGAAACACCCCCTTGAATAGTTTTACCATGGAGCTACCTTACCCCTGGCCACTTTTCCTCTTTTAGGTTTTATTTTTATTTTTTTTATATTTTTTTTTCAAATTAATGTCGAATATTAACTACGTATTAACCCGTCGGAGTGATTTAAAACAAGCAAGGACCTCCCTCTCCGTTTGTGGCACAGAATGAAATTAACGCGGCGGCGGCGGTATAATTTAATCAGACGAACGCTCGTTAAAATTTACAACTCTTCGTCAAATTCATAAATAAAGATAACATTTACATAATTAGTTCGCATTCGTTGGCTGTGTTTCGTTTCTATATTATATTCTTTAATATTGTAGTTCTGGTGTTTTTACTTTCGTCCCTTCGTCGGAAATGTGAGAATTTCGTGTGAACCGGTCGTAAAAAGAACTAGAAGGAATTTGCCGCCACCAACTCTGACTGAATGACGAAGAAAATTAAACGAAACGAATGGAATGGAAGTCCTTTGACGAGAGTGCTCGCGTCGTAGCCACCACTCATTCTACTATATTCATCTGCACTGTTGGAATGGGACATCAAAATCGAATAAGCGAAAGGGAAACTATCCTTTTTCCATTTGGATTATTATTTATACGAAAGTGTCCTCGTAAAAAACTTAGCAGTAGTAAGCAACGGCAGCATACCGAAGAAGTTCGAGTGCCTCGATGGGAGGCGCTTTGATAGGCACCTACATACGTACGATGGGGTGAAAAACTAAGTCAAACTTTGTCGTCTTTCTTAAACAAAATACAATACACATAGATACACCCACACACATGTACAGGGAATAAGGACAACAGCCAGAGGCGGAAATCATAAAATAGAGCGTAACGAGAGAATCCTTTTTGTAAATTCTATGGGTGTATTACAAACAAATGCGAATCCCTAATTCGAAATATTTTCTGCTAACGCATACACATCATTCAAACAACGGCAATCAGATATCATTCAACCTACCCAACAAGAGCCCCCAGGATATACGGGGACGCAAAGGATGAGTGATAGGAATCCTACTTCACACATATGTGTGTCGTTCTCTTCACTACGAGTATAGCATATATGTATATACACACATACCATATGTATCTCTTATGGGTAGTCGAAGTGGCAGGATATTTGCGATTGTCACACTAGCGTTCGTGCTGAAAAAGCGCGTTTGCTAAATCAACAAATTTTATGGGTTTCGGCGAATCATCTATTCCTTGTCTAGCACCTCGTCTCTGCCTCTTCCGTCATTCCATCACATGACGGCTGATGGGGAGGGTGGCTCTTATCCTTTGAATGATAAAAGACAAACGATTTTGCCGAATAGTTTCGACGACGACCCTTCGTAGTAGTCGAGCGGTCCTGGCTAAGTGCGGGACATATTGCGAACTAGAGGGTTCTTTATGTAATTGAAATGATGATTTATATAGTTATTACCAGGCGCTGAACAATACAACAGAGGGGAGCCCAGTTCGGTTAGGGAAGAATTCTATTTAACTGTGTGTGTGTGTTTATATTTGGATCGTAAAAATATAGGTTTATTAGGCGTTTTTTGTTGTTTTTTTTTCTTTGAATTAAGATTATTATTGACAGCGATTTGTTTTGCTAATTTTTGGCTTTAGCTCAGTCGTTTATATAAGCTATAAGCTAGCTATAGTTCACTAACACAATAGAGACTGAGGACGCTACAGGATCAAAAAAACCTGAACAATATTCATGGCAGACTAAGAATATTTCTGAATCGGCGGAAGAAATGCTCCTATGCTCTGTCAAAAGCTGGTGATAATTTGATTGCAGAGTCGTGACTCTAAATAATACAGATTTTGTAGGACACGACATCACGATGTGTACAAATTTTCAATACAGATTCATTCTGATACCCATAGGGGAGAAATATCAATTGCTTAACCTTGTTCTCTATTATTTAATTTCTTTCTATGATGAACTTGCAAACTATTTAGTTGATTTGATGTGGTTCACGATGTCGTTCATTGGTCTACGAAATATTTCTTATAGGAAAGAGGGCGCTTAGAATGGGCAATTGGCTCCTTTCAGTCTTTTAAGTCACCGGGGGTGGATGGAATTACACCAATCTTAGTACAAAAGGGACATGGTAAATTACTTACACATCTGGCAAGGATACTAAAAAGTAGTCTGGCACTGGGCTATATACCGAACCAGTGGAGACGGGCGAAGGTAGTGTTTATTTCAAAAATGGGGAAGAAGGACCCAAGTTTACCGAAGTCCTATAGACCGATCAGCCTAACATCGTTTCTTCTCAAAACGATAGAAAAAGCTGTGGGCAATTATTTAAGAGAGGTAGTACTACGTACATCTCCTCTTCATCACCGTCAGCATGCCTACAGAGCGGGTAGATCACAGATACAGATAGAGAGACTGCTCTGTACTAGCTGACTGAAACTATCCAAAGCGCTCTTGAAGCAAAAGAGATAGTACTGTTTGCCGTCTTGGACATTGAAGGAGCATTCGATAACACATCTCATGAAGTAATTGTGCGAGCTCTACAACGAAAAGTGGATGTATGAACTTCTGAGCACAAGATCAGCAGAGACTCATACATCAGAAGGTATCATCAAGGCAGTCTGGCGGCTAAAACCGCTGTAAGACTGATGGAAGGCCGAATGTGGTCATCGAGCCTGTACGGCCATGCCTCAATTTTGTCCTGATTGGGAACTACCAGCTGTTTGTCAGAAACTGATCACATGACCCCCACGCAGGAGATTCGCTATAAGAATTCCTGACAGAATGTACTGGAAGTGCCGAAGAACCATGAAGAAAGAGGAGCTGGCGTTTTATACCGACGGTTCTAAGATGGACGTTTGGCACGGGAGCCGGAATTTATTGTGAAGCCCTAGGAATAAACAACTCTTTTAGAATAAACGATGATTGCAGCGTCTTTCAGGCCGAAGTCACAGCCATCATATAGGCTGCTAGGATTATAAGTGAGAGCAATATCGTTGGCAGAACGATTACTGTGTATGTAGACAGCAAGGCAGTCGTTAAGGCTCTGGACTCCTCTATAATCAGATCACGGCTTGTGAAGATCTGCAAATCTCTCTTGAATGAGATATCTAGAGCTAATGCGGTGACCATCTGTTGGGTGCCAGGGCATATGGATATCGTAGGAAACGAAAGGGCTGACGAACTTGGTAGGAAAGGGTCGGCGCTGCACTTATCGCGGGCCCTACCTTTTGTAGTAACCCCAATCAGTTCCTTACGGAAGAAAATAGAGGATGAAGCCATAGGTCGAGCACATAGTCGCTGGGTTAATCTGGAAACATGCGCAACAGCCAGGGCCCTATGGCCGGGCATCAGCAAGAAGAGATCAACTTCTCTGGTGAAACTAAGTCGCTATAAAACACGGGTCGTTTCATGGATAAATACTGGTCATTGTGCCATTGGCGTCCACGCGGAGCGACTCGTTGTACTACATAATGACTTCTGTAGAAGTTGCACGAACGAAGAAGAAATTGAGTCAGTTCGTCACCTGCTGTGCTGTCTGTCTGCCCTGTCCGTCAGAAGAATGAGGACTCTTGTCAATTACTTCTTCTCGGATTTGGAGGACTTGGGTAACGTAGAGCTGGCGGACCTCCTGAGATTCATATCATTATCTGAGTGGTATCAATAGTGAACTTTATAGGTTTCCAGGATTAAATGATTGGGCACAATGAACCCGAACTGTGGTCTAAGTGAGCAGTGACACTGTCACAAAGCATTCATTTACCTAACCTAACCTAACCTACGATAGAGTGTTATGCCCTGTGATTACTCCTAACAAGCTGGAAAGGGATTTCCTATCAGTCCTTGTTTTGTCAATGTAAAGCCATATTTTTCTTGTGATCACCCAAATGTCTTGTTTGCCTCTCTTATCGCCTTAATCCCTGCTTCGATCTTCAGTGTGCAAGGCGGTATGTTACTACATATGTATATCTGTCTTTGATTCATGTATGTAGACAGGGATTGATTTAGTGTTGGTGGTAGTACGATTTTGTATTGGTGGTAGTACGATTTTAACGTCATATTTAGGACATTGCTCGTAAGTTTTGTCGAAAAACTCGTAGAAACTTTCTTTTCCTTGCCTTCTATGGGAGCATGAGCGCATATTAGGTTTACGTTCGCAAATTTAGTCTTAATGGGTATTGTCATAAAAAAGAAAAGAAAAAAGAAAGCTCAAGACGTATTGCCTAAATCTGCCACATATGGCGAATCCACATCCGCAACCACCAATCGTATACGTATACAATCGTCACAGTTTTTCATTCACATTTTGTCCGGCCCATCCAATCGCATTTCTTGGATGACTCTTTTCCAACATCCTGGTTCAGTATTAGAAATCCCTGCATACTTGTGTATCTCGAAGTAGCTCATATAGCAGTTCGACCTGACTGACTGGAACTTTTAGATGCCACAGTTGATTCTAGGGAATTCGTCCGCTGCCGCCTGGATCAAGTGAAAGTGCTTTCATGAGAAAACACTCATCGTTACCACCAACGACGTTCGAAAAGGATTGGTTACCCAATCTTCAGTCGAGAGGGAGTGCTGGTGGCCAGCAAAGTGGAGGTGTGGAGAAGGAGTTGACAGTGAGAGGCTATCGTGGAAACCACCAAAAAAATTTACTTTTCTTTGGAAAAGACAGTTGGAAGACATTGGTATGACGTTAGTCATCAACAGATTCGAGCTATTTATTTACTAATAAAACGAAAACTGAATTTACACTTAAAACAACATTTTCGTTTTGATAAAATCAACTCAACCGCCTTAAAGTTCCAGAAGAAACTAAAGTCAGTTTTCACCTACCTTAACGTAATACGGATACCTATCATTATTCATTATCAATACGGTACATTTATTGGTGTCACTTTATAAATAAATATTTCTTTCATTCAAAAATACATTTTGAAACATTTTTCATACACTCTCTGAAACCCACCACTTAACTTGCAACCCCTACGGTGAGAGTTCTTTAAAACTCATAACCACCCCCCCACGGCCCCAACAAATCCCTCCACCAAAGCAATCATAAGTGATTAATGATGGCAATAATAATGATGACATTGCTTAAACTCCTTAATCGCAGTTTAAGAGCTATTCCAAGCCCAGGCGAACACAAGCCCAAATCCATTGGGTAAATAACAAAAAAAAAAGGACGAGAAGAAAAAAAAAAAACACCGAGAAATAGAATTCGCAAATCATTTTTACTCTGTGGGTGGAAGACACAATACGAAAAATCAACAAACAAACAAAAACCGAAGCCATCATCTTTTTGTACGGGCTTAAGGTGATCTGGATCCTGGAAGCAGCCTTCGTCAATTGAATTTTCTCCCAGTAAATTAATCTTTGATGAGATGTCAAGTGTAAGAAGACGAAGTGGATTTTACTAACCCATATACATACATACATACATAGGTAGATGGGTCGGTTGTAGGTATCCCTTAAGTCAGTGAATGATGAAAGTCACTTCCGTGTTCTCAGAACTCTATCCCACATTGCCGCAAAACCAGAAAACACAAGAAAATCCATCATTAAAGTTGAATACAACCGAGAACGGTTGCCAAGTGCCAACCATGGGTGGCATTTCTGGACCGAAAGCAGTTAGGCAATTTAAGGCTTTTCTAAGCCAAACCCAGCAACAACAACACAGGAGATGATAATATTTAGTTTCAAGGAATATTCAATTAACGGAATTGAATTCAATTATTCCATTCATCAATATGAAATGGGAATAGAGTGTGAGTCCTTGAGGCAGGGAGGGTGTATTTTGTGTACAACCTCAAACCACGGTTTCTTTCTTTTGCGTTAAGGATTTCGTTGGCATAAATGACAGCATCTCGAGAAGAGATACATACATACTTCCATGTTTCGGTTGTCCTTTTTGTTTTTGGTTGGGCCCAGAGATTAAGTCCTTTTAACGATTTTCTTTGTTTATTTTTTTTTTTTTTTTATTGTGTCATACTTTTTTTTATGGAGCCCAACATGAAGCATGTGTTTATTGATTTTTTTTTTTATACATCTTTCTGATGAGTGTGTTATGGAACCCTATGACTGTTTACTCCATTAAATCCTTAATTGATGGGTGATTTGGTAAATTTGTTTATGATAAAGTAATGAAGTCAACAGTTTGCTAGACACAGCACCAGTTGAGTTCAAATTTTCTTCTCTCGGATGGTGTAGATACATAGTTGAATTGCCTAGCTACGGACCGAGCCAACTGGAGAGGCTTGTTAGTTGAGGCCCGAACTGTAGCGCCACCTAAGTAAGTAAGTAGGAATTGCCTTTTGGTCATACGTTTAACAGAAATTTGGTTATCTTAAGTTCATGTCAGCTCATACATACATTCATATACCGCATTTCGAATCAAAACGTCCCGAATGAGACGAAAGCTCGAGAATAATGTTTTAGACAAGACTAGTTCCTCCACCAAGTGTTTTCATCTGAAAACAGCGACCAATTAAGGTGGAACTCCATGCTGGTGGTATTGCTTAATGGATAACGCAATCTATTCTTGGGATTCAAAGGAAGGGTTGAGGTATGTATGCATATTTGTAGCGATAATCAGGTTGCGTTTAAGAGCCTTGGTTTCTTTTTGTCCGTCCCATCGCACTTCTTGGATGGCGGTGATGTCTATATTGTACCAGTCTAGGGCGTCTGGGTCCGAATGTTCCACATGCAGATCCGAAAGTCGTTGTCCTTGTTTCGTTTGCTGTAGTCCTCAACAGTAGGATCATCCTTATTCGAGGTTATTGTTATTGTATTGTTACTCCGACATACAATCCCCAATTTGAAGGGCCAGTTCACTTTTTATACACCTAAGATGCTAAGGACGGATTTCCGAAGTCAGTAACCCACTCCGGGGATACAAACGCTGCCGTTGGCCTATTAAGGGTTCATACGCCACCAACTCTTTTCCAAGAGTTTTTCCATGTTGTATTGCAGATCCTTATAGACCTTGGATTCAAGTATGTCGAAGCAGCTCATATGGGGATAACACTAATTGCTCGGCCTAACTGGAACTGGTAGACGCCATCGTTGTTTCCATCTACGGAATTCGTCCGCTGCCACTTGGATCAAGAGGAAATGCTTTAGTGAGAAAGTACTCCTCCCCCTCTTTCGTCTGCTACCACCAACGACCTTCCAAAGGGGTTAGTTACCCAATCTCCAGTCGAGGTACTATGCACCCAGTAGCCATCAACTTGGAGGTGTAGAGAAGGAGTTGATAGTAAGAGGCTATCGTGAAAGCCCTTGTGTTCTTATATATTCGCATCACTATTCTTTGGCCTGGAACATGCTACAATGACTTGGAATACGGAGGAAGAGCTTAAGTTTAAGACTGTTGGAGAAAACGCATTCACCAACTCCATTCCAGACTGATCTGGAAGGGATGATGACGATGAAGTTCTTATCGAAATTTAGACGTGGGAGGTATAGGCCGTGTTTTCGGGAAAGATTTGAAAATTATTCAGAATGGACTCGTGGCCAAATTCTTTTCTTGACCACTATAGGTTAGCTTCGAGGCGAAGAGCTGCACTTGCTGGCATGTGCTTGCTTAATATATCCAAGGTTATCAGTGCTGTAGAGGGAGCATAAAGTACCGCTTATGCACAGACAAGCTATACGCTGGACCTTACTTAGATATTCGTGGCTTTTCCTAAGGCTGTGAAAAGTGCTATTGTTGCTTTCTCGCCCAACTGATTAGTTTATTTAAATTGTTTTGTGTAGAAGTTCTTTTAGAGTATTTAAGTGCTTTCCTGAGACAGCTAAAGCAACATCATCTGAACAAGCGATCACTGTGTATCCTTCGCCTTCCAGGATTATCAATAGTCCATTATCCACCAAATTCCAAAGAAGAGGTGATGGAACACCTCCTTGTAGAGTGCATCTACTAATAGATCTTCTACTAGACATCCCACCCAGCTTGAAATTGATAATCCAACCATTTAGCAATAGATTACTCAATTCGCAAATTAGGCTGTCAACCTTCAGATCTGATACATAAATAGATCAATAGTATTGCGTAAGTTCTAAATCAATCAATCGTTCTAAAGTTTTTAAAAGGAATGATGATAGACTAATTTGTCTGAAATCTTTTGGATTAGTGTGAGAACATTTGCCCGCTTTGGGGATGAAGACAACTTTAACTTCTCTCCATATCTTTGGGATATATACCAGACTTGGACAGCTTATTTAAATTGTCTCGAGCACCAGCAAGTTGCCATATACAACTCGGCAGGTATTATGCCGCCAGGTCCTGCTAATTTGTATGGCTTGAAGCTATGAATTACTCAATGCAGTTTGGTCTGTGTAATTAGGTTTGAGGGGATGGTTATACATTGCAGATGAACTATTAAAAACCATGTTACTAACCACTAAGGAACATCCTGGGAAATAAGTGTCAAACAGTAAATTTAGCAAGTTATCACTGGAAGTCTTCCAAGATCCATCAGCTTTCTTAAGGTATATGGGTGTTATTGCATTTGAAGAGAGAAATTTCCTTAGCTAAGGAGCTTCAGAGACTTCTTCCATTTTATCGCAGAAGAGTCTCCAAGAATCACTTTTGATTTTCTTTAATTCTGTTTTGTATATATTTAAGGAAGCCTTGTAGAAGACCCAGTGTAGCGCGTCTCTTGTACGTTTGGCATTATTGAACCATTTCATACAATTATTTCTCAGAGAACCTAATTCTGCGGACCACCAATGAGGCTTTTCCTTGCCTCGGGGTTGATTCAAAAGACAGGATGAAACCATCGCTTTATTGAGGGCTGAGGTTAGATCCTCAATTAATCGACCCAGTTCTTGGGGGTTAAGGTAATCGGAGGTAACTACATTACTTAAAGTCAGTTTTACAATATTTTCTGAAACTGGCGGGATAATAGAATCTACATACAAAGAAAACTGGAGATAGCTGTGATCCGAGAAAGAGGATTCGCTCGATACCTTCCAATTCCTGATGCGTTAAGCGATGTTTTAGAGCATTACTCAGAAGAGTATGGCTTAAGCCGTAGAAACTGGGTTAAACTTCTTAACTTTTATGAGATTCAAAGTTATCTCAACGCTGGCTACAGTCTAGGTGACTTCTATTTTCTGAATAGCTATAATGCTAATTTAAATTTCTTCAGTCCATTGTATGACGATATTGTCATACTTGGTGTCCGGAAAGTTCTTTCCCATACTCAGCGAATGAATAAGTTGAAACATAGAAGAAAGCCTACGTGGCATTTACAGCTCTCGGGAGATCCCGGGGATTACTATAGTATACTGCCTATAAGCTGCGATAGTAAGATCCATCTAAACCTATGTTTCACTCCCGAAGAAATTCTTATCAACGTTGCAAGGATTGATTGGTGGACTTGATTACCACCAACGGCAGCTCTGGAAATTATACTGAGTCTTGCCGCACTACAAATGCATACATTACGAAGGTTCGGCAGCTAAAACTGCATTCAAATTCAGAGAAGCCAGTCGCTGGCCAGCAAATTCCTATAGTCACCCTTAATCCTAATTCAGTAAAACATATCCAGACCAAAACGGACCACACTCCTAATCCTAATGAAGATTGTCCTAGCATGAGATGCAGATTTGGGTAGAGCTTGTCCCGAAGATGACGTCGATGTCGCCATGGAAGTTGTTTGCGTCTACTGTGAATCTCGATGCTACATCTAAGCCTTATTGTCAGTTTTCGATAAATCTTAATACAACTCAGTCGTAAGAATATTCACTAGGCATCCATGTGTAAGATCTACAGACTGAGAGACCATTAAAAGACGAACACGATGTTTATTTTTTCAAGGCTTTATTCGAACTGTCTTGACCATCAATTTTACATTTTTGAGTACTCCTACGATAAGTACATATTAGAGTTATAACTTTATGTATATTAAAACTGTGATATCGTTCGATCGCATATATAAGATACTTTCAGTTATATAGCAATACATAAATAAGTGAACATGCAGGTGCACGGATCTAGGAGGCGGATGGATAGTTTTATTTTAATTCATTTTATTGGTTACATACGTATTATGTCCCTTACACATGCAAAATGGTTAGATCTCCCTGAAACGATTACTATAGGTGCAATGAAGATGAAAAAGGAATTGAATCAAATCACCATACAGTTTGGGACGCATTTACCGTCTACCTAGCCATGCTACAAAAATTCTTTCTCAATGTCTGATCATATTCTGCTAACGTTTTCCTATGAATCGAGGACGGGGTTCTATGTACTTAATGTACGAACATACTTAAGTCTTTATTGGATGCATAGTAGCTCCTTGGAAGATAACATGAATCAGGACGAGGAGATAAGGAAACACTGGTAATAGTCAAACAATCAGCGCTTCCTCACCAATCGTTTTTCAAATCCCGAAAAGGGAGTACATTCCAAGAAACTACGTTTTTAAAAACAAGATAACCACTTACCTCATCATGGACTCCAAACACTCGAAACCAATGTGCGTCAATACCTCAACGATTTCCCAAATCGTCTCAAGTATTTCCGAAATAAAAACTGTAACATTAGACATACTCGCACATACATACATATTCCCTAGGCCACATGTCATTGAACAATTCTCCCATATTTAACTGGATCCTCCTTTGAACTCCTTCAAACAAAAACCTGACCCACACACCTCCAGAACGATACAAAGACTCTGTTTATCCTACATCACTCCAAATTACCCCCAGATCATTTCAATATGCTACAAGTCCCAATCCTGTTACAATTGCCTATCACTCATGTCATATCTAAGGGAGTTCCTCTTATTTCCATTGCCTTTGAGTACACCTGTCTCCATTTCACACACACGACCATTGAGAAATATTGGCAAGGACGAAGTAACTGGAGAGGAAAAAATAAAAAAAAAAAATAAAAACAGAAACTCAAATTGAAGGCCATTAGCATCGAATTCACCTTGTGAATCCCCAAAGATTACGGCCTTGCCTCCTTGTCCGCATATTATACATAAATATTATTATCCTTTTTTTTCCCCCCGTTCGCAAAAGGATATCAATTTTACTCCCATGCCACAAAATAGATTTCATGAGCCGAGAGCAGAGGAAAATAGTGATGGCTCGAAGATGTGAGTATGGCAAAGGGTTAGCATGAAACTTTATAGCAAGCTCCCTACACAACACTCTGTCCCGTAAGTGTGTGTTCTGCCAGGATCGCATATATTTCCCATCCATACACAAGAGACTGCGGGTGGCAAAAAGGCTTTGAGTATTCCCTATTTTTTTTTTTTTTGCCTGCATTTCCACACTTCCGACAGCAATCCTACTATTCCCGTTCCCGTTCCCGTTCCCGTTGATGTTTGTGTTTCTTCTTCATTCGGTTAGTGGGAGTCGACAGGCATAGGGGCTAGCATACAAATGGAAATCCCTCGAAAACCGCAAAAGGATAATTCCCTAGGAAAATAGCTACCGATGCCTTTCAATGCTGGTGAAAAACTCACCACTTTTCACTTCAAAAGGATGTCGTCGCATGTATCCTTTCTTCGGTTTCTTCCCGGCAATTTATTCAAATTTAATAAAGACACGGGAATTTGGCCACAAAGTGGATAAAATTCACTGACCCATTTTGTCTACATGTGTATGAGTGTGTCTGAGTGTTGGTGAGACACCATTTCTGGGAACTGGGGAAAAAGGATCTGTATTTTTTTTTTTTTAACAAAAATTTTTTTAAAGCCTTAAAATTCATATATGTATGACTGATACTGAGACAGAGGTGGATGTATTGTATTTGGTACCCATGTATGAAGGTAGTTGTACAAGAGAGAGAGTGGAACGGTTCCCGCACCCAGTTATGTGCATATATTATAATAATGTCGGGTTGTCGGTTGGCCTATTACTAACCATTCCGTATAATAATGGTTGAGTAAATCCTTTGAGGTTGGCGGCAGTCGGGTAGGGGCTCCTTGAGTCGACGAGTATCGTTTTCCCTGAAAGGGTGGTTTCGAAAAAATGCTCTACGGGATTGGAGACTAATAATAATATTTTCTTCTTGAATGGATCAGTACTTCCAAGGGGTGAATATTTTGCCATAATTCCTTGGGGCAATGTGAAGGTTCACTGTAAAATAAGAAATGGTTGGTTTCAGGTTTCTTTGTTGTTTGATATGTGATAACCTTCGTGGGAGTCATGCGTTGATGCGAATATGTACTGAGTGGGTGCACAATTGGACAATAATAATTGTTGTTCTATTTCGTTGTACCTTCAAAAGGATATTTCATAAATACCTATACATGTCCACTTTCGAATTCTTTAAAACGGCATTTGAGTGAATAGAGTGCCTAAGCATTACACGTATCGAAAGTGACTCAAAAGGCTTAATGCTTTGTCTAGGAATTCCTTAGTCATGCAGAAGTCCTTAATGGGGCTATCATACATTAAATCGGTTTATGTGTGGGTATTCGTATCCATACCTTATCCGTTGTTTACTTGAAGTTATATTGTATAATGTTCAGCTTCTTGACATGGTTTTCTGTTTGATGATACAAGATCCAAAACAGCTGACCTAATGGACTGAAAGAACTCAGTATTTTCGGTGATTTTGGCTGTAAGTAGTTCGAGTATTTTCTCTGTCTGGAAATTTACATACCAGACGAATAACGTGTACCACTTTAACGGATGACCCCTTATAGGTCAAGTATCGTCGGTAGCTTCGAGGCATTAAAATTTATTGGCATGGATGGTGGTTGTTGTTTCAGCTGGGGTAGGCTTCATTTGATGGCTGCTTGTAAAGACAATGAAAATGGAGAGATAAGCATGGAGTAGTCCTTTGGCTGGTTACAGCAGTATTCTAGGAGTATGGGTTGTTTTACATTTGATTCAGTGAAGCTATAAAGAGATTATTATGTCTTTATCACTTTGCTTAATTTAATTGATCCCTATCTAATCATCTCTCAGAATTATTAAGAAGCACAAATATCTTTAAGAGGTTTGACCACATACATATGTAGGTATATAGCCTATATCGCAATCTGAGTTAGATTTCCATGGTAGAATGGCGAAATCAAGGAACGAATACTGCATATATGCGCAATAGATACCATAAAGCTAGACTAAGTCAGTCTATCAGCAACTTAGATTCAAAGCAAATATAAGAGAGAGAAGTAAACAATCTGAAGAACCAAACAGCTTTAATAAAATAAAAGGAAACCATCTCTTAGGCTTTCTACTATCGTCTGACATGGTCAACAACAATGTTGGTTCCTAGTCGACAGAAAGAAGAAAAGTTTGATACTTCAAGTTGATTAAAAACTGGAGAGTTCTGCCAGAGATGTCCCTGTCGGATCATAGATACATCGGTGACTAGAAGGTGACTAGTATCATAACCAGATGTGTGAAAATATCTCCTTTAGATCGCCAGAACTACAGAGACTAAGAAAGGAAGCCCGAAAACTTCTAAATCGGTCACTCAAGACTAATTTAGATAGAGACTGCACGCATTTCGGGATAGATGAGACATTGGCTATCTCCAGTTCCATAGTACATGGTAGTTGACCGTCTGTTGCATACTCTCAATAGTTCAAACGTCTACGCTCAGGCATACGCGGATGATATCATACTTTCTGTTGGGTCATGACTACCTTAGAAATCATCGATGAATGGTGCTCTAAGAATGAGCTTTCGGTCAATCCTTTGAAAACTGAGGTTATTCTCTTCACGAGAAAGAAAGAAAGATTGTAATGCGCTAAAAGGCAACGCTATCCAGATATCTGATGAAGCGAAATAGCTGGGAGTGATCCTGTGATGTCAAGTCGAAGATATCCAAGGCGCTCTCAGTTGTCTGGCAGTGTAAGGGTGCTTTTGGCAAGATATGGGGCTTATCACCGTAAAAAGGGCTCTGACTTTATATGGCTATGATACGACCTTTTCTTTCGGTTGTTTGGTGAAAGGGGACTTGGCGTACCTTTTTGCACGAAACTCCGAAGAACGGCCTGTCACGGCTACAAGGGAGCTTTCCTGAGTACGCCTGACTCTGCTCTTGATGTTTTGCTTTATTTACCTCCCCTTGATACTTTCATCATGGACTGTACTATCAAAGTAATCTACCGTCTTAGACGGGTTGGGTTTTGGGTATCATCCGCACAGCATTTTCGATGACCTTGTGCAACACTTTTCTTACGACCATGATTCCATGGATATGCCGATTGATGCAATTTCAGCGGTACTTCGGCTGCTATGCAAATTTAGAGTCGACTTTCCTTGCGTTCAGGACTGGCGTTGGTCAGAGTCTGAGCCTTGACTGGGATGAACTCGAATTTTCACCGATGGCTCCAAAATTATTCAAGATCCGGTGCTGGTGTCTTCGTGGAGACCTACAACACTAGACATCACTACAAGTTAGACAAGCATGTCTCTGTTTTTCAAGCGGCGATCTATGCTATCCTAATGACTGTTGACTATATTGTTAAGAATAGGTGAAGGAACCTACAACTTACGATCGGCAAGAAGAACACAAACCTGCTTGTTCAGCTTAAAGACTGCATTCAATGTACCCCTTATTCGTTCCAGAAATTTTTGTGCTACATTGATCTTCCTTAGACAGATAGACGGTAACTCCTTTGCTCACTTGTCGCCTCCAAAAAACAAAGCTTGCCTCCCAAGACAAGTGAATGCAAAACCTCAGCCGATGTTGATGCTAAGGCTCGTGAGATTTTAACAGGGATTGGGTATACTCCTCCCGATTAAGGTGTACATCGCCTTTCACAGGACATTACCTCGAGTTTGTTTTGAATGGTCGGAAATAAAGAACTAATTGTTATCTTCCTTCATGAAAGGATGTGTGTATCTTTTTGACCTACTTTTGCACTGTGGTGACTGAGGTAACTACTACAAGAAAGAATGGAAAACAGAGTACAAATGTTTTGAAAATAAATATACAGATACAGTATCTACGCGTACTATGGGTCAATTTGCTAACCAAATGTCTACCATAGCTTATCTTCAAAAATAATATGATATAACCATATTTTCATAGCGACCAGGATATGCATACGTATGTACATGATCCTTCCAACAAAAGTACATTTATCTAATATTGTGACCATGGTGATGACGAACAAAATGGATGCTATATAACCGCCCCCCCTTATATCTCTTAATGTACCACTCATTACCATTGCCTCACTCCTGTACTTCTTTCATACTGATATCATAGAAACGAGCGCCTGAAGGGTCACATTTTCACAACGAAATTCACTCTTCATAGTTGCCTAGATACACTTTTAACTTACCTCCTTCCTGAAAGTACCTTGCATACATTACAACCCAACTCTGAATTCGTACAATATTCCGGTGCGACCTAACCATATCTTTACTCGTCCCATCTCTCTCTCCCCATTTCACTCCTCTATCGCATCGCATTAGTGTCCTTTCGTGTTAATGGTGCATCGTCAGGATTTATTACCACAACGAAATTATTTTCGGAATTTTTTAATTTACTGAATGAGTTACATTTACATTTTATGTGATCCAATTCATTGGATGAGTCTTCCTTTCAGGACCCCTCCAGCGTGCTACCTCACATACTGTGCGAAGAATTTTACCGCTGAAGGACGCAAAAAAAAAAAACGAAAAAAAAAGGATTGGAGTAGAATTTAATTTTCTGCTTTATGGCTTGAGGTGTGGCTCAATACCAAAAGACAAAAACAGAAAAAAAAAACCAGGGCGCGCAACTGCATGAAGTAGGAGTTAACTTCGCGCAAAATATTGGAAAAGACTGAAAATACCCAACGCCATGCTTTCGATACCACTGGCACATAACTTCTGCTAATTAATTAAAAGTAGGCGTGCGCGTGCATGTGTGTGTGGCATTTATAGTAACCATAGTCAAGGAATTTATTGGTGTGACAACCTTTTCATTCACTTTCTCATGTTCTCCGCATTTAAATTAACAGCAATATCATTAACCACTTAAATTTACCAATTTTTCAAGGCTTTACAGGGCGTCATCATCGCCTTGTTAACCCAGGCAGGTGAAAATATCCTTATTCCGTGAAAATAATGTATATACCTGTGTCGGAGATGAATTCTTCTTAAGACAGGCATGATATCGTTCGAAAAGGGAAAAAGTTTTTTTTTTTCTTTTCCTTCTTCAACTCCTTCAAAGTCTTACACAGATACGAGTACCTAAGCGTACACGATACGTATGGATACCGATAATAATCCGTCTCCATGAAATGGAATGACTGTGACTTTGACTTGAAGTCTGATGCCTAACTAACTCACTGGCTTGATTCCTCAAAATCATCGTCATCCTTGTATCCCTAATCATCTTTCCTAGGCACCCATCCGCCCGACCATCGTCGCGTCTTAGGTCGGGTGTATGCCTGCCCTGTAGGAGCTTAGTTCACAGCTAATCCAAATGCAAAGTCATCATCCTACCCCCCAAAAAAAAAAACTCTTTTCGAAGTTATTTGCATATTTAATTTATTAAGATCCGATGTAATTACTCAACAAGGACGAAAACGACGACGACGACGACGACGACGGCAATACGAGTATACGAGAGAGGGGTTGGCCAATTCCAACAAATTCAAGACGAGCAAGTTTCACCCCGGAAAGATGATGATCCATAAAACATTTTCTTCCTGATGTCTTAGACTAAAAGTAAGGGTTACTTCATTCTCGCCATACGCCCGCCTGTATTTAGCTTGACTTTTCGAAGCTATTCGGCTTTATTTCTACTGCTCGCTTCCTACCACACATACCCACCAATGCCGGAACGAACACCCACCCACGTATAGGAATGCAGCAGGCGAATCGTTAGAAGTCTGGTTTAAAGGATTTTCTTAAAGTATTTTACAAATTTCCAACGTTATTGGTTGTCGGGAATACCGACACCATAACTCCAACGGCAGCGTTAGGAATTAGCGGGCGGAAGCACTTCCTGTATGCATCCTCATTCAGAGTTTTGTAATCTAATTCGAATTGAAGAAAAATTAACTCATATCCTTTGGGTTTGGTAAGCGACGAGGACAGACTGGCTGAATGAAATGATATGGAAGAGGGTGATGGTGGTTTGTGGATAGCCGTCAACTTTGAAATTAGTTTCCCAAGTAAGAGTGAAGTTCAGATTCTGGATAAAAACTAAGTGAATGTGAAGGATGAATCTTATAAGATGGATGGATGTACGAGTATAACTAGTGAGACGCTTTGAAAACCAAATTATTCTATCATTCTCAGGATGATTGAAACTGTTGGCAGCATATGTATAAATATTCATGTGTGCATGTTTAGTTGTGGGATTTTCTATAAAAGGACTAATATCAGAGAGGGTAGGGGTTTGTTTGTTTGTTTCACCACTCGTAATGACTTTTTTGTAACTTTATCTGAAAAGTTGTAAGTTTTCAAAGGTGCAATGGAATTTTATAGAATCCTTCGTGAACTCATAGATTCAATGGAGTGAAGGTGAATTTTGTTGCGATTAGGTTGATATGGTTAAGTAAACAAATTTGTATTTTAAGTTATTTATAAGACTGAGATCCTGTTTAGATATGATATCAGATAAGCCATTTGATGACCAAAAAGGAATGCGAATAGTGTACTGGAATTGAGTAGAAGGTGTATTCATCAAGATAAGTATTAGTGGAATCAAATAGGAGAAGAGAAACGCCTTATAAACAAATGCTGGACGAAAGGTCTGTGTATTGCCTAACATGGGAAGGAGATGGTATTCCAAAAGATTCCTGCAGTTATAATACTTACTAAGGAGGCTCTATAGTCCGGGCTGGATCTGAGCCTCAACCAACTAGCCAGTTAAATCGTTAGGCAACTGCATCCAGTTTCGCATACCAAATCGCTTCAAGGCTCTTTCCACTTGAACACGTCACCTTAGGACCGATTTTCCTCTACTGGCCTGTCCCACTAGGGTGGATACGAAGACTCACGAAACCAGAGCGTTTAAATTCTTTAAATTCTTCTGACTAGGTCTATGTCGTTTTACAACTTGTGCAGGTCATGGGTTCTTCTCTACTCACTACCTATGCTGACGGGAGCAAAAATCATTCGAAGTCATCATTCCAAGGAACCAAAAATCATTTTATTCATCTTTGACAAAGTCCATGCCTCTGTGAGATGGTCTGGGTTTTTATGGGGTCGCTTTAATTGTTTGTTAAACGGTTTTGCTACTCAATTACCTTCTTATCCCAAGGCAGCAGCTTTAACCAAGGATTTATCTTCGTTTAATATCAGCCCTGGTGTCATTGTTGTGTGAAAATTTGGTCGATGGTGGACAATGCTACCCTTTAACCGCTTTAATATAAACCAATCAGATTGTCGACGGCTTTTAGGCATTTCAACAAATAAGATCTTGAAAGCCACGTTGAGGAGACTTATTCCTCTACAGCTGCTTTAGTGTAGATGCTCTTTTTTCTTTAGGATCAGGCAAACAATCCTGACTTTGGATTCATCTGGTACGCTTACATTCGATCACATTTTGCAGACGAGTTGGTACATGCTCCTTACCAAGTCATCCCCTCCTTTTTAAATAGCTTGGCAGGTGAGCTGTCAGTTCCAGCAGCTTTATTTGATTTTACCATAGATATCGCTACATTCAGCTGAATGGAAGTGTTGGTCATCATCATCCTGAAACATTCTGCCTAACAGCTGAAATTTGGTCATCTTCGCCATTATACAGTCTACCCTTCTATCCTCAAGATCAACTACGATTTTTCAACTAAATTTCTTCGTTCGTCCACAGCAAGCTTCAGTACTGGCTTTGTAATACTTTCGAAGCTGCAACAGCATCTCTCTATTTCCTCGCATGCGTCCTTCCCACTCCTTTTCCTTTTGAGAAGCCGGGAGCAGCTCTGATTCTTCTAAGTAATGCCGCTCTAATAACTTCTGTTTCTGCGTTTGCTTGCCAGGGTTAGCTGTCGAATCAGGGGTTTCATTGTGATGATCGAAAATAACCCATTAAATCCTAGGCAGGATCCTTTATAGCGCAGTATAGCTACTGGTCTTTAGTACTAAATACCGGCGGGATTTGTCCTCTTGGTAGATTAAGGGACACTCGATCGGAAAATACTCTAGTCGTCTTTTGCAATTGTATTCGTCAGACGTCAAACTTTTTCACAGGATTTTCACGTCTTTGCAAGTTAGTCGTCGGATGTGCATTGATATTCGCAGGAGAGCCCTGTATCTATCTGGTTGATGCTTGCCTGAGTAGGAGGCCCTAGGTCTCTTGTTAATGTTAAGATGTAAGAACATCAAGCTAGCTATTACAAGACAGAGACTCTGCTTCCAATGTCGGTAGCAACTGCTTTAGTAGATATCGCAGTTGTCAATATAGTTCTCATTCTTCCCGGTCCTTTTTATAGCAATTATTGGATTACGGTAGCTTCTACATTAAGATATGTGTACTGTTAAGGGACTGAACATTCGGTGTGCAGATTCCAAATTTCAAGACTTTAGGGCGATTAGCCTTACCTCGCTCCTGCTAAAGACATATGAAAAATTAATAGGTTTACACATTCCCTCTAAACTAAGTCCTAGCGAAATGTCCTTAGCCCAACATGCCTATACTGAAGGCCGATCCACCAGAAAAAATTCACGCTATCGGCCTTCCGTGACATTGAAGGAGTCTTCAACAATGTAAAATCTGAAAAAGCACTGGACCAATAAAGCATAGACCAAGTAATCTCAGACAGAGTTGAATGCATGCTCAAGACGAGACACATCAGCTCAGAACTGGATGACTGCCAAGTACATGCACTGGCCTCTAGAGCCACCCCACAATGTGGGATCCTGCCCGCTCTACTATGGATAATGGTCGTAAACGGAATCTTAAAGAAATTAGAACGAATTGAGGTCAAAGTTGTCGGCTATGCGGATGATGTTGTCATAATGGCGACAGGTACATATGTCATTTCATAACCACCATCATCGAAATACTTCAATTCACCCTCAATACGCTACACAAATGGGCGAAAAGATGTGGATCAAACGCGAACCCTCTTGAAAATAGAGGTATTTTTCTTCACTAACAAGACAATAATCCCACAGATCGGGTCCTTGAGACTCAACGGCACACCCCTTCAAATCTCAGATAAGAGAAACCTGGTATATATGACCATAAGCTAACTTGGAACGAAAACACAACAGAAAGGATAAACAAACCATCCATAGCCTTCTATACATGCAGCAAAATCTTTGGTAAAAAATGGGGGTCCAAGCCCGCCGTCATACACTGGATGTACACAGCCATCGTCAGATCCAATTAATCTTATGGGTCCCTAGTCTGGAGGCCCAAAGCACCTATGACCACGCACCTCAGAGCACTGAGCACGACAAAGATTCATGGCTAGGGACTACATCAGCACCACTGATCCTATTAGATCTACACTCAAAAGAAACAGCTGCTAACAGTTCCCTACGCTTGAAGCAATGCAAACTTTGGAAGAGGACAGCACGGGGTACCACACTATTGCGAGATGAGCACAGCATCACCATCCCATGACTTCAGTCTAATCGTTAAGACAATCTTCCCCTCAAGAGAAGATTTGATTTGAAACCCAAGCCGCCAGTAAGGCCATCTCTTCCACAGTCGTCAATTCCAAACTTGCAAAACGATGCCGTGAAGAACTCACAACACTCACAGCAAACCACGAAGTTATACTCCTTTGGGTTCCAGGAAACAGCAGAATGCAGGGAAACCAACGGGCGGACGGACGATTTAGGAAGAAAGTGGTCCGAACAGGACCTGACAATGGGCGTTACCTTTGTTCTACTGCCCTCAGGTCTTGTTAAAAAACATGACAATGTCAATACGAAGCAAATTTTAGCGCTAAACAGACCAAACTTTGCGCTCTTCACGAGGATTATTAATCGCCACAACATCCTGGCGGCCCACCGAAAAACAAATGAACACTAATGACTTCTGCCGAAGCCGTGGTAATACGGACGCAGAAGAGAGCACATCTCACTTTCTATGCGAATGGCCAAGTCTGTGCAGAACTAGGAAAACTACCCTCGGTGAATACCACTTCGAAGACCTGTGCGACCTATCAGGAAAGCTACCATTAACTATCCTGAAATTTATAACAATGTCGGGTTGGTTCGTGGAGCTTAGCTAGGTTATCCACTACAGGCGTGTGCAGCCACCCCTTCTACCTACATACCTACAACATTTGCTGGGATCGTCAACAGTTGAATAGTTTCCATGGTTGGGAAGTTACCCCGATGGACAGTCACCATCTTAGAGAGCCAGGTTATAGATATGAATCCCTGGGATAAATGGGCGAATAGCCATATACCAGTAACCCATTTTGGAGGCCCTTTGGAGTTCATTCGTCGCCACCCCTTTTCAAAATCCTATCTCACCCTTGAAAAAAAATCCTTATTGAGTTCAAATGTCACAGTTGATTCCATCAAGGAAATCCGATGACTCTGTCCAGATTGTGACAGACAGTTTCGCTAGATCGTTCCAATGTTAAGTCACTGAAAAGTATGCGACATCAACAGTACTTTACGCATGTGTAGCATCCTGTCCTACCACCTGTCCAATACCTCCAAAATTACAAGGTAATTCCATTTCTACCTAGCTTTCCATTAATCACCACCTTGTTTCTAAAGTCTATTTCTGTTGACTCGCGGAAGAGATATATTGCTAAAATTAACGAGCAAAATCGATTCGCCTGAAAGGATCTATCCCTTAATTCACAACCTTATACCGCCTTGAAGAAAATACAGCAAAAACTAGGAAATCAGGTCATGCATAACTACTGCTTACTTTTTTTTTTATAAAACTTCGTCTCTCCATCAAACATACTCTTTACATTAATTTAATTTCCTCTTCGTTTCCCATTCTTACATCAAAGTCATAGAATTTCCTTAATATTCCAGGAAAACAGAAAAAAGAAGAAGAAAAGAAAAAAAAATAACGAAGTTGCAGCATTCTTCCTTTCTGCAGATAACGACTATTAAGAGGAGGAACTAATAACGTGCGCTTGCGAATACCAAACGACATCCAAGATATATCGACGTCTTTAAAGGACGACACAATTTACAATTAATCGCTTTCAAGGATAATATTTATTCTAATCGCGCCCCGCGAGTCTACTGATTGAGCTCATTTCTTCGAATCGTGGATGACGAAGAAGAAGAAGTTTCTTTTGTCTGGTTCCATTCTTCTCCTGTGCGGCGCTATTTTTTTTTTATCGGCTCTTTGCATCCAGTAAATTATGGGGAAGTCCTCAGGATCGATAGTCTACTATATCCTTTAACAGAACAAACATTTAAATGTCTCAATTTCCTTTAGATTTAATCATTTTCCTTAGTCGTCTTTTCGATCAATCTATAAAAGTAGTAGGTAGTATGTAGCTACGAGTCCTTTTGGACAGGATAGGAAAAGAACTCTCTTTCTTTTTTTTTTTGTGTCCAATCGATTTCAGTTTCACATTTAAGAAAACTGAAGCGACGATGAATGTGCCGATGGAAGGAGATAGGGAGGCGGCCAGGAATTTGAAAACTGATTCACTTTTTGCTATCATAGCCGCCGTCATAGCAGCCATAGCAGCAGCTAACCAAGTAGAACAGTGGTGGAGTAGAGTCGTCGTCGCCAAGGATGAGGACAACGACGACGACTACGACGACTACGACTACAACATAAAAAGGGACATCTTCCTGATATTATTTTTTATCGTTTCTCGTTCCGGTCTCCTTCGATGGAGAAATTTTAATTGAATTTCATGTTTTCCTTTTCGGCTGAGTGGATTTTTTACCACTGCCATCTACAGTGGTCCTATACCACGCCCGCTTCTCCTGCCATCGCCACTGTCGCTTCCTGCAATTGTATCCTTTTGTGTCAGTTCGGTTCAATCGTTAGAAAATCTCTCTCCTCGTCAGATATTTATTGCCGGGTTGTAACGATATTTTTATTTCGTATTCCTTCGTTACTTGAACCATATTACTCAGGGATACATTCTTAAAATTAAATGCGAGATCGTAACAATGCGAGGACGACCATAGCGTTGACAGAGTAATGTTGTTTTTCCATAGAAATTCAGTGCACAAGCGCCTCGCTTGGATAAGGGTTGCTTTTCATTTTTCGGGTTAAACTACTAGGTTTTGTCGGTGACCATGGTGAACGTAATTTTCATAAGTGGTTTCGGAATTCTCTTTCAAGGGATTAAAAGTTACCTCTGCTGATTGTCCAGCCGAGATAATAGACCGTTAGATCAAATTGAATCGATTACACTGGTATTTTGAAAAGGTTTTGATGAATTTTCTAAACATTTTCTCCCGTTGTAGGTAGTAGTACATAGTAGACTACTACTGCTGACAAATGAAATGGGCGCCGAGCACTCTTTTAAATTTAATGGATTCATCCTTTTGCGAATGCCTTTGGAAAGGAGATTGTAAAGCGCATTTTGAAACGTGGGGCGAAATTAAATGGAATGCTTACTCAGGCATTGGCTTTGAAGAAAATAATTTTCTGGTGAAGGGAATGCATAGGACTGCGGGAGAGTTGGATGCATTGAGCTACATACATACGTATAATAAATCTGAAAGGAATTGTAAGTCATTGTCTTAACGGTGAGAGTGAGTTAAGTAAGCTGCACTTGTTAGGAAAACTGGGCATTTAACTCTCGGGATACAAAGTGATGCATTTGCGGCCACGAATGGGATATAAGTAAAGATGGAATTAATTTGAGAATGAGGAGTCAGTTGGGGATCAGTTTGGCGAGAAACGTCCTTTATTCCTAGTGAACTTTAGGATTTTTCCGAAACTGTAGCGTATAAGATAACTCAACCCGGACTTGTATTCCCAGGCTTTTGTATCTTAGCGCTCGTGTTGGAGGTCATTCGTAAAAATAAAAATGCTCGAGACTGTCTTTCTCTTCCTCGCATCCTTGCAATAATGTACCAGTGCCAGTAATAGGTTGATGTGTGCGGTCTACTGACCGACCATCTGTGTTAATTGTATTCTGTCGATATCGAATGCACCTAGCGAAAGCAATAGTGCTCAGGCATAGGTTTGGAAGCTTTGCAAGTTTGGAATGGTTGCCCCTCGCTTTTGTGCCATTTTTCGAACGAGATGTATGCGGTTTTAATAATCTTTAAGTCCTCTTTTATAGCCGTGAGGAGTTCCCCAAGATGTTAAGTTTTTTCCAGCATTTCCGCACCAATTTCGTGTTGGTTCTTGGGTTTGCTAGTGCCAACAAGGTTGCTTGACTATGCGAGTTGATATTAATCCCATTGCCTTGGGTTTCAGTGCTGAGAAGAGCAAAAATCTCTGTATAACTTAAATCGAAATGGTATTCCTTATCCTTAAAGGGTCGCTGGGATACCTTACGAGTCCAGAGCCCTGTGTCTTGTTGCGGTCCGTTAATTAAAATGATCTAGGGTGTTGTGTTAAAGAGGAGCCAGTCCGGTGAATCTTTTTACCTGTCCTATAGCGAATAAGTGCAAGATGGGCCCTATAGCTGTGTTCTAGATTTCTTCTTCATATTAGCTTGTTGTCCAGGATGACCACAAGGTTGATTATTAGGTTGAAACTGGTCCTCGATGAGGATATACTCAGACTAGAAGAAGGTCCATTGTGCTGCCGATTTGTAAGGTGGAAGTGGGTCACCCTCTTACTCTGGGAACCATTTACTCGTTTGTATGAAGGAGTTAATCTTAGCCTTCCTTATGTTGGCGAGTGCAAAGCACGTGCATAGGATGTTACTTATGGTCTTCTCCTTTTCCTCTTTATCCCTGCAGCTTGTACAGAAGTCGTTGTAGTGAATGCCCTATCTTTGAGCATGTCTTCCTATAGCATAGTAACCGGTGAGGGTATTCACTATCTTGAAGAGGGTTCCTCTCTTATGTTCTAGGAATCAGCTGGACCTGGTCTTATTTAGAGACGGCCAGCAGTATTGTATTGGTCGAGTTGATGCCATCGATGATTGGTCTCACTCACCGCGTTGATGACTATAAGGTATTTAGCTTAAGACATTGGCGCCTCAATATGGGTGACACTTTTACTATTTAAAAAAGAGGAGCCTCGTCTATCCAGTTCGACAGCCTCATAATTCACTGGTATGTTACAGTGACCTGGTACCTAACCAAGGGTCAGGTTGTACTGTCCAACTTTCTCCATAAGACAAATGCGGCAGTTTTTCACTGCCTTGGATCTCATTGTGCTGGATGCAAGGGATCTGGTAGCTGGCTGCCTGTCGATGTATATGACGATATCGGATGCTGATAAGGCATTAACCCACAGCCAATTAGATGCTTGACGAATGGAAGTGACTTCGGCTTGAAAAACGCTACAGTAGTTTGGAAGGTTAAAGGAGAGGTGGATATCTAGCTCTTAGAAGACTCCAGCACCGACCCAGTCCTCGATTTTGGACCCATCCGTAAAAATTGAGAGCTATTCTTGGTACAGGACATCCCGGTGAGTCCATTCAGTTCTGTTTGGTATTGAGAATTTGTAGCCCATATTGCAAATGGAAACTGTGGAAGTTGACGATGCATCGATAGTATTCTGGCATGTCCAGTGTGTTATTCTTTCCATTGTTTGGAGCAACTTAGTCTTATTGCTGAGCAGGCTTCCAGTTGTTTGCTGATTGTGTCAATTGGAAGTAAGTAGAGCATGGTTTGTAGTACTACAGTGGAAGAAATAATACTAAGACAAGCAACTCGTTGAATTTTTCCATAGTAGTTAGTTCAGAATTCTTCACCAGGACTCCATATATAAGGATCGGTTTTATTACGGAGGTGTATAGCCAGTGCATAATGTTCGGTTCTAGGTCTCAAATGAAACCTACTGCATTTTTGCATATGTATAGGGAACATGCCAGGGATTTCCAAAAAGCTGTGTTGTCAAGCCTTAGGCCTAGATAACTGGCACTATTGGAGAAGATAAGGGGGTATCTCTTACCTTTGGGGAATTAAAGTCAGGGAGTTTGTGTTTTCTTGAGGTATACCTCGGTGTGCCTCGGTGTGCACGTCGTTTGATAGTGCTGTTTCCGAAGGATGCAGTGATTACCCTACTTTTAAGCATATGCTCTACAAAGCAGCAGATTGTTTCGCAGCCTTCGTAGGGCATTGGATATCGAGTTGGTTGCATTTGCAACGTTGTTTAAAGTTCCTACAATGTCTAGAAAAGACATTAATGTGAATGCCTTGATTAATAGGGATTTTTCAATGGGTTGAACGATAGAGTGAAGGGCCGTGTCAACAGATTTTCCTTTCTGATAGGCATGTTGTGATGTGGATAATAGAGTGCTATCAAAAGTGGCCCTTATGTGGAGATTTCGAATTCCTTCCAGAATCTTGAGAAGAAAAGACGTTAAGCTGATTGGGTCTAAGGTCTTTCAGAAAGGTATGCAATGTTTTGCCTGCTTTGGGTATAAAGATCACTCTTACCTCGGATCAGGCGGCCAGCACAGTTCAGGCAACCCTTCTGAATATACAAACAGATTATGCACTTTTATGATTAAGGTGGCCTGAACTTAAAAGGCCCAGGGACTTAAACGTGCAATATTTACCAGAAAAGGGCCGTCGCTAGAAGTAGGCTTACAGCTGGGGAAGTGAGTGTCCATAAGCGATGCTTCATGAGATTTTTTCAATAATCCGTTGAAATTCATGAGGATACTCAGCACGCCTGGTGCTTTGGAAAAGACTGATTTAATTGTGTTTGCATTGCATGAAATACCACTATATTCCCATTGTCATTTATTGTGACGTTTGGATGCATATTTCATTATTCGATGTTAGCGTTGTTCTAAATATGACGTTAAAACCCTTTTGGATAGTTTTTCATTGACTGAGCAACGAGGCGAAATTTCACTATAGCAAGCACTTGGTTTCCTTATCTTAATAATCCCCACTAGACCTGACGGCCTCTTGATCATGAAACAACCAAATTGATCATATTGTGATCGGCGCTAGGACCGGCTGCATTATTCTGGATCATCACCACATGAAGCTGGAGCTGGCCATACAATATGCTCAGATGCCTTTTCTTATTAGGTACATTACGAACCAATATCTATCGAGCTACGCTATGTACACATGCTCCGCTTTTCATTTGGCAAATGCATTTAACTTGGTAGGTAGGTAGGTAGCATAGGGTTATGAGTTCATCATCAGACACCAGTCACATTAGTGGGCCCATCGCGATCCCAAGAATTTTACTTAGTAACTTGTAATTAAATCATTCCCTTCTGTGCATATAAATCCAATCATATCGGATCGGCAAGGCGGCACCGTCCTACCAGAAGACGGATAGAAAATACTGAAATATATTGTGCAGCCACTTTACTTGCAATAGATGAAGGCGTACCTCACCTTGCTGAACATCATCGGAAAGCTCTCTCATTACTGAAAGCAACTGACTTCATTCTTCGACTCCTTGTTCAATTTCCTACGAAGAATCACCGTAGTCAGCATCCTTGATTTCCAGTGAAATCCAATTTGTTTACTGAAATTCCTTTTCTTATCCTAATCCTTAAAGTATTTCCATTCCAGGAAGAAACAAGAATTTTCTTATTTTTCCCGACAAACTGAAAAGTTTCTACATCACTCTCGGCATTGACAATGTTTAAATGAATATCCTTTTGATACACATCACAACTGTACAAATCACTGACAGCAATTTTGCTAAACACCTCAAACATGTTACCGACAAGAAACTCGCAACTGGAGTTGAGGCTGTTAGTTTCCCTGAAGTTGGTTCAACAGATTTGGTTCCATGAAGTGTATGAACTGTATGAACAAACTACCAACATGGACATCGAATTGGTCATCAAAAAGTTGAACTACGTTATACGGGACTACGATGGTCAATTGGCTTAATACGAGTCCAATGCAAATACGAATACAAACCCCAGCCTCGCACAAACGAAATAAAATAAACAAAGAAAATTAGTTATCCTTTATTTTCAGGGAGTAAATCCTCCTTGCTTCTATTTATGGCATGCGAAAAGTTTCCTTTTAATGAGAATTATCGAGAGCTAGCTATGTATGTGTATTGCTGTTGCTGCTGTTGCTGCCAAAACCACCCACAACAAGCAGTTATACAGCCACTTTAACATGGAAGACACTTGTTTGGGGATTTAACTCTACCATAAGGAGAGGCAGGGAGAATGAATTTTGTGAAAGGATGCGGAGAAAACTGACTGGTTGTGGAAGTTATCCCGCTATCTGTGTCTGATTTGTCTCAGAGGATAATGAAATAATTTGGAAAGTTTCTCGATTCTCGACGTTTAGAACAGCTTACCCAGACAACCAGCAATGTCGGAGTATATAAATACATATAGATTGCCGGGCTAATTATGCCAACAAGTGAGTTTGAATGCGTGAATGACGCATATAAACAGAATTGTGAGGGTTATAAAGTTAATGGCTACATAGTTGGAGAAGTGAGGTCCTGGAGAAATTTCTTGGAATGTTATTGATGTTGGTTGTCGTACATGGTTATGGTGTATGGTATGGTGAAAAAAGGATTATACTAAATGGAGTTTTTGGAGCCTTAACATAACATTTAGATAGTTTTAACAAGGACATAAGGCTTATTTGCATGTAGCTAGAGTTTAAAAACATGTTTTTGAAAATTAGGTAGGTATTCTCTGAAGAATTATTCGAATAATTCGAATTCATAGTCTCAGCATAGTCGTTTAGTATGTCCAAAGTTTTGAATGAATAAAAATTAAACAAAAGTGAGAATGACACCTTGTGGTGTACAGAATTGGAAACCTTGGAATTGTGCAACACAAAGAAGATCGCCCAATTCTTCTTCAACAGATCTACAGAATCAAATTGTAAATATTTAGTTATGTTTCTTTTTTTTTTGTAATCGTTAACGTAAAGAAGGTGCTATATGACACCTTCATCATCTCTACCTTGAAACATGCACTCTGTCGGAACTGTAAGGTATGTTTATAAAGGTTGTCTTAGCAAAAATTTGAATTGGCATGTGTGCACTGTATTGACTAAATTTCGGAAGACACCTATTTTGGAGTGAAGAAAGCAGAATTTCACAAATGCTGCATTAGATGTCTTCCTTGAGCTGTTGCATCATCTCCGAATGGTGTGCATAGCTCTAACTTTCTAAATATAGAGAAAGTCCAAAACGAGAGATGACACGACCTGGGAAATTGATTTAAGATCACGTCATTGACTACTGAAAAGATATGTACTTTTGATCATGAGCAGTTTAAAACCATACTACCATACTCAACAGGGCCAGATGGTATCATTCCGCTAGAGCTTCATCAATCAATGTACATAGAGCTCCATTGGCTTAAAGCCGTCATGTCTGGTTGTCTGAATATGGTCTGCATTCCCAAAATATGGATTGAGGTTGAAGTTGTCTTTATACCCAAAGCAGGAAAGGATCTCCAACCTATCCTTTCTATTGCAAACTGCAGAAAGACTGACTGATATCCACCTACGCCGAAGCATCAGCACATCTATGCTTTCTGCCTTCCAACATGCATAATTAGTACAAAAGCAAATCAGTTGAGACAGGCTTGCACTGGTTAATGCGCATCATTGAAAAATCACTGAGAATCAAGGAATTTACCATTGTCGCATTCCTGGGCATCGAGGTAGCCTTTAGAAATGTCAGATCTGCGGCAATCATAGATTCAGTTGCAAGCCTAAAAATCGATTCTTCGCTTGGAGTATTCATTAATCAATTGCTCACACACAGGACTATCAATTCGCAGCTAGGTTTGTTGCGGAGCTCCTCAGGGTGGTGCCTTGTCCCCTCTTCTGTGGAATCTATTGGACAATGCGGTACTATTGGCCATAGAAAGAACTGAATGTAGAATGGTTGCATATGCAGATGACATTGATATCACCGCCCTCGAGAAATACCCTGATATTCTCAGGGAAATCCACAAAAGTGCCTTCCTATGGCTTACCAGATGGGCCTCAAAATGCGGAGTAGGGGTTAACCCCTCAAAACAGAAAGAAAATATAAAGTTCTCCTTATTGATCCTCCCACGATTAATGACACCAGTCTCTCCTTTAGGAAGCTAAACTTGAAATCCAATCTGCTTGAACAGATTGAAGAAAGAATACAGGTGTAGCTCTATACTCCTGTAAAATAGGTAGGAGCTGGGATTTTTAACCTCATATCACACGCCGGATATACATATGTACGTGTCCGTTATTAGGCCTATACTACTCTATGGTGTGATTGTCTGGTGGCCGGCTCTTAATAGGGCTACTCACCTCAGTCTCCTATCTATGGTGCAAAGGTCTGCATGAATATGCATCAGTGGTGCACTGAGAACGAGAACTTCTCCCTCAGCAGCGCTGGACATTATGCTCCACCTGGTCCCTTTCGATATTCTTGGCAAGTAATTGGCTGCAAGTGCGGCAATCCGACTCAAAGCCTCCTCACAGTGGTCTAACTATCATAAGTCAATCATTAATCTCCTCAATTTTATCCTAGATGACACCGACTGCACCCCGCCGACTTAGTTATTTAACCGAAACTTCTGCACGCGCATCCCTGACTGAAGTGAAGCTTCCTCTCCTAAGGATAGTTCAGTGCTTCAGTCTACTTCTACACGATAAGCTAAATCTAAGTATCTCTTTCCGCCTCCCAGATCTCTGTGGTGTTTTTCAAGCAATTAGCATTTTCATCGACAGTCCAGCGGCAATCAAACCCTCGAACCTTCCTTAATTTCAGAGGCCACTTTAAACTGCCGTTTGTCTCTTCTGAAGATCACTGAGTAGTTCAACTTTCACCTATGCTGGGTTCCAGGCTACAGAGATATTTCAGGAAATTAAAAGGCTGACGAGCTAACAAGGCAGGGCGCGATCCATTGTATCCTGTCGAAGTTAGAGAATCTGAGTATAACCTTCATAAAATTTTACCGAAGCTGGACGTTTTTCGCAACACGCAACACCAGATGGAAAAATCTCTCTATTTGTAACATTTCGAAAGAGATCTGGCCCATGATTGATCTGAAACGTAGTGCCTTAGTTGGTCCTGTTGAAGCGATCACAGATCAACCACATTGTCGGTGTTCTTAGTGGGCGTCATGAGTAGCTAAATGGTGCGATCCATGACATCACAATGGAACTTCATTGGTCTAAGTGTGGCTAAACCTAACGTCATTGTTTCGCATGAAGTACAGCAGTTTGCAACAACGTCCGGAAACCACATACCAATTGCGAGTATTTTATTCAAAATATTCCCAACAAAAAAAATTTCTCAGCATACCTAGCACGGTAGCGATCGTCATTGACAGACACGCAGGACTCGTCATTATTTTCCAAAAAAAAAAAAAAAAAAACATGCAGGTCCCTCCTGTCCACTTGGCAAACCAAACTTGGGACTTTTGAGGAGGCATTGGAAGTTTTTTGCATGACATGCAGATATCCTGCGACAATTCGTTATGCTGACGTAGGCATTGAGGTTAAAGTAGATATGCCTCATTACTAAAATCCCGCTGGTAAAGTTTTCACATTCTGTATGATCGTTGTAAGACCTTTAGTCCGTACAGATCTGCTGAGTCCACAAAAAAATGTCTGTCATTGACAAAATTATTGTTACCACGAATAAGTGAATAGTAAAGGTCAAAGAACTCCTCTTTGTGGGCTGCCACTTTAAACTTCTAACTTATCGTCGATTGTGCCATATTTGTTAATCTTCAACAAATCCTCAGATAAATTTATAATAAATTCAATGAATATCTTTCGAATCCGTTAACACTCAAGTCAAGTAAAATAAAGTAAAATGAAGTAAGTAAGTTTACAAGTTTACTAGTTTTTGTAGAGCTACATATCTTATGAATGAACACTTTAAAAGAAGCGTGAAATACAGACAACTACACTGTCCTTGTTCTAGGACTTCCTATAAAATTATTTGCAGAAAGTTTGACATTCTCAAACGATGATACATTCAGCATTTACAACAAACGCTCTTGTAACTGTTGTACGTGCTCTACTTACTTACCTTCACCCCGTCTCTGGTTTAAAGTAAAATCACATATTTTGTGTTATTGTTCGACACCGTTAAATCACTTCCTTGGCAAAAAGAAGGAAACATCAACTCCTCTAACACTCGCTGCCTAATGTTTTATTCATTACGACTCCTGCTGCAAGACTGTGTTGGCACTTTACTTTTGTCAAAGTCAACAACAATAGTCAACAGTCAACTGTGTACCGAACATATAAAGTCGGCTAAAACAAAACAAAAAAAAACGGAATACAAAAAAAAATATCAACCGCTCCTTCTAGTCCTTGTGTCGATGTCGAAGAAAGTAGTAGGTACATAGGTACAGTTCAGTGGCAGCGCACAACACAAACGTAACGAAGGAACTCCAACCAAAGCAACCACCATTAGTTTCCTCGGCTATCAACAACGGCGCGATATAATTGCGAATGGCAAGCACGATGGCAGTACGATTCGGGTGCAAACATAAACAATGTATCCAAATGGCGGAGGTGGGTTGGTGCTCTGCCAATGTTTTCGCCCCATGCTTGCAGTATGTAGTGTATGTGTGTGGGGACTATCCTAAAAGGATATTTGCAGTCAAAGCTAACAAACGCTGCTGCAATAACTGTGTGTGTGTGTGTGGCAACTGTGCATTGAATCTGGACGGTGATAATTAGAAAGTGTTGCAAGCTGCTTTGTGGAACGCTGCCATTATATATTCCGGCAACATTTTGTTTATTTTGACTTTCTTTCCTGGTACTCTGTTCTTCAAGTGGAAGCAATGTGCTGGGTGATGGTTTCAAATGCAGAAATTGCACACAATTAGCAAAAAGGGAAGAAGAATTAGTTTCGCAAGGATATTACCCAATGAAAGCGGTACCCTTTCTAAACCAATTCCAAGTTGCTGTGATTGTTTTAGAGGTTAGATTGAGCAAAGTTAAATGCAGAGTTACTCTGTTTGAGTGCTTTGGTTGGGTTGGTTCGCGGTTTTACCCGAAAGCACGAAAATGGTAGAGAATAGTCAGCAATGAAGTCAATGACTTTAACAGATATTAGTATTTAAGTTTAGCTTGTTAAACTTAATCAATCTTTATTAAATTTTTTTAAATTAAAAACAGTTTTGAAAAAACAAAGTCAATTTTCTTCTTTCCATCTCCCGCTTCTGGAATTTTGTGGGGCACTTACCAATAGAAAGATGAAATATCTGGGCAGATAGGAACTTGCTTTTCATTTTTAGATTTCCTTGAAAAACTCGAATAGAGAAGGTACTCTAGAGTAAAATATCTTTGCCAAGGATAAGCTATAGTATAGGATCCTCAAATATAGCTCCTGGATAATCATAAAGATTGTTTAGTGACTAAATGGACACCGTGGATCAGTATTGATTGGAGTTCGAGGTTCCCTGTTAGAAGAAGGGGAGACAGTACACCTTGCGGTATCCCTATCATAGGTAGGCCTTTGGTCTAAGGTTTTTAGATCTAAAGTGGGAGTTTTTTCTAAAATCTTTTACAACCTGGATGGACATATCTAGATAAATCGAGACATCTCGTATAATAACCGAGGCTTTCTGAATTTTGGAAGTTCTAAGGAGCCTCTCTAGGGAAGATTAATGAGTCGTTCAAGTTCTTTTAAATGTCGAAGAGCAAAAAGACGAAGTAGTCATTCTGTCAGAATTATTGCGTGAATCGCCGACAATACAGGCAAGGCAGAAATATGGATGTGTGGTAACTATCCTCCGCAGGAGGTGATGAGAGGAAAAGAAGACAGATTAGTGTGGGTAAAAGTCAGACGTCTGACCTGTGGGTTACAGACTGTATTGACAGATCCACAAATGTTGGATGTCAGACCTTATTAAAAACCTTTCGATGCCTTGAAATTAACTTAGCAATACTAGCACGTTCCACAAAAACGAGGAACACTCGATCATCGACATCAGCTTTGCAAGTAGTTCGCTGATTAGAAAAGTTAAATCGCACTTAAGCGAACACTATACTTATGCCGACTACCAAGCAGTAATTTGTGAGATAGCATCAAAAAGAGATACTTATCCCAACAAACACCAAAGCATCAAATCTGGATAGGCCGATAGGTTTTTTGACGAAGAACTTCTTTGTAAAATTATGCGAGACAAGAAGTTGACAAGTCAAAGAGGCGTGAAATGTTTCAATGGCAAGAGGAATACGGACAAATAGGAGAACCCCAGTCTTTTGATGGAACAGTCATATTTCGGATCATTGAGCAAAGTGTCTTTGAACCAGAAAAGAAAGTCATTCGGAAGGCCAGACTACGAGCTTAAAACAGAACTTTGCAACAAAATAAAAAGAAGAAAGAGAGCAAGTTTCAGGTCTCTATGCGACGAGGCTGACAGAACGCCATGGGCTTCGGCGTACAGGGTAGTAATGGCAAAAATCAAGGGTCACAAGGCGCCACAAGAGAAATACCCTGAGCTGCTGAAGAAAATCGTCACAAAGTAGTAGTAGATTTAACTCTGCAATAATCGCCAAAAACAATGCAGCTATGTCTGGAAAATTTTACCTTCTCCTAGATTTGGAAAAAGTAGAGGCCATGGGGAGGTTAACTACAAATTGACACAGTTTTTGTCAGGCCATGGCGGTTAACGCTCATACCTCCACCCCTTTAAACTTAACTACTCGCCAGAATGCCCAGCTCAGACAGAAGAATGCTGCAATTACAAATAATGACGGCCGTAATAACCACCCACGACCATGGTAAATCCACACGGCGCAGTAACACCTGACGGCGAGGTGCAGATCTGACACTACCGGTTGGCTTGAAACACGGTGCCTATAGAAGGTTCTTCCTCCGCTTACCAAAACAAAAAAAAAAGACAGACAGACAGATTGAATTGGCGGACGGATTTTTTTTGGACTGCTCCGTCATATTAATGTCAAGGGTGATTAAAATTGAATAAAATCGACATTTTTCACGACACCAGTACTTGCCCTATAGGTATGTATAGGTGCAAATTTAAACAATACTTTAGGCTTTCAAAACTAGCTGATGGGAGACTGAAAGTGCTTATGGTATGTCGCATTTCAACGAAACTACGGCCGCGCTTAGCAAAGAGCACTTAATTCTACTCATAGTTATCGTGAAGGACTACAACTTGTTGACGGCTCACCTAAAATAATGAAATTAAATACAATAGACCAATATACAGACTGTGGCAACGCAGATACAGAAGAAGATATAAGCACCTGCTTCAATTCCTCTTAAGATGCATGAAATTCTAGCCCATGGCCAAGCATAGGTCTCTCCAGGTCTGTTCAGCTACTAGAATATACAGTATATATGAGCAAGTGAATTAATACAAAGTTTTTCATAAGAATTCAGCCTATCTAAACGACGGCTTTCCAATAGGAATAATTGTCAAACTAGATGTCATTTTTTTAAGTGTCAAATTTTGTTGTCTATTCTGGAGAATTCGTCTGGATAGTTCATCATAAATATCCGCTGATCTCTCATGATGAACTTACCCAATACATGAATCGTTTTATGGTAGCTGTAATAAATAGATGTCACTGCTTGCTATTTTGACATTTCTGTTCCTGTTCAATTTATTTCCCCGACCGCAGTATTACCGACTTTACAGTGCGGTAGTACAGTATCTATTTTTTGAGTTGCAGAACAAACAGGATTTCGAGTGAATACATGCTGGCAAGCAGTGGCTACAATCCTCTGGTGCAAATTACAATCCTCTATCAAATGAAACTATGAGTCTCCAATATTAATGAAGCTCTAATACCACCACCTTTCATCTCATTAAATTTAATACATTCTAGTCCCGAAAAGATATCCCGCATGTGTATTCGCAATAAACTGCGTACCGTCGACGTTACCCATGGCTATACATTCGTGGCTATTTGTTTCCCTTATTTAATTTTAATTTAATATCAAGCAGCGGCGTGGTACATACATGGTTTTATTTTGGCCCGTTCCTATGTTCCTATAACTGTAACGGTATTTTATGAACGTAAACATAACGCCAGCTACGAAAGACGGCACTACGTGTGTCGTCAGCGGATATATTGTCGAAAAAGGGGTTAAATGTAGGCCGGTGCCGTAAACGGACCACATATGTAACCGATAGATTTACTATAATGGTCGCCATTTTATTGCTCTGCCTGGAGGAGAATCAAGGGCGCTGCTGTATGGAAATCGTATCACATCGCGAGATGATGACGGGGTTTGCTGCCGGGAGGGAAGACGCACAGACGAGAACGATGTGGATGGTTTCAAGGTACTGCACCCCAGCCCCCAACCGAGCGTAACTTTATTTGAATGGCAGACATCAGGATCCGATTGGAATTTATATTCGTAACTATGAATTTAATATGAGCACCGCAGTGGCGGGGCGGTTCCACAGCCTGCTGTATCCTCCGGTGGCGGCGCGGCAGCGGTGGCGGTTATATTGACTTTGATGGTAACTGGTGAAGGTACTAGTGGGTGGGGGGGTTTCCAGTCGTAAGTCATATAAATTGTTATGGATTTCAGGTGGTTTTATTGCGTTCGATTTACAGGAATAAACTGGAGCTTTGGCTGTTGTTAAAATTGCTCATTTCTTGCTTTGATGATTTCCTACCCCTGTGGTTCTCGTTTGTGTATGATGTGGTACGACAGTGTGTGGTATGAGATTGATTGTGGGTCGGCGAGAAGTAGGGAGAATACCTACAAGTGATGTGGTTGGTGGCGCAGGGTTTAAAACTTGAAAGTAATTGTATTGCCAAAAGGGTTGGGATTTGAATTTATGGGAGTGTGATTTTATTAAACATTCATGGGTCTTAAACCGCCGCATAAGGGAGTTGTGTTTTGGTTTTTATTAATTTATTTAAGTGGATGCCATCAGATAGGCAACGAAAACAAAAAGTGATTTTTCTATGCTCACAAAAGTATGCAAGAAAATCACATTCCTATTTCTAGCCTTTAAAAAAACGTTTGGCAGCGAATAAATATGCATTACTAAATAGATGATTGTTGTTTTTATGGCATCCTGAAAGAATATTTCCCTTACTTGCTGGTTTATTGCACAGAACACGATCAGTGGTTATGAAGAGGCTAGCATCATTATAAAAGAGTGTCCCATTAATACCGCCCATTTTGAAATCTGAAAAAGAACATGCTCTGTTTATTTGAAAAGGTGGTGCCGTGGCTCAAGTGGTTAGTGCGTTGGTTTACAACACCTAAAATTTCTTTCACGGTCACACATCTGACAAACATCCGAGAGTAAAACTGTTATCCAACGCATGCAATAGAGCAATCTTTTTGGCTTGATACAGACTAATATGACAGGCTTGTTATAGTTCTTCTGAGAAGATACCTATCCACACTCTGCCATCCATCATGGACCCATCCGTAAAGATAATTATATTACCCATCTTCTTTACCGGAAGTGTCTGTGTTTTATCCTCCATAAGAATTTTGTAATACATGGCCTTTATTCCAATTATGGGCATATTCGACTTCCTTATCTCGTTTTTCACGAGATCCAGGATTTTCTATGACCATAGATAGTACCGCGCCAGTATCAGTTGCCATCCCGGTGCAGACGAAGTGCCGTCGATACCGCCACTTTCTTAAAAAATAAGTCCAGAGACAGAATACCTAGGATCACTTCCATTGCACATGCTGTTGTCGTTCGTATCATGCCGTGCACCGGGGATATACAAACATGCCAGATATTGAAGCATTTCTCATGGTATCTCCTGTGACGTTTATAAATTTATCTCTTGCCCTTATTCCTATGTCATCCGTATATCTCACAATGTGGATGCCAGTCTTTTCAAATCTTCTCAGGAGAGAGTCCACAGTTATGTTCCACAGAGTAGGTAATAAAACTCCTCCCTGCGGGCAACCTCTGCTAAGCCTTCATCTAAGTCTCGAAGTTACCATCTGAATATTTATTGCCCTATTTTTCAGAATATTGTCCACCCATCTCACCACCAATGAGGCTACTTTCAGGCTTTCCAAGCATACTTTATCGAAGGCACCTTCAATGTTCATTATTATGGTCATTGCAATATCTTCGGTACATATTTCCTCTTCCGCAACGCGTACCACCTGGTGCAGCGCAGTTTCCGTAGATCTGTCAGCTCTGTATGCATGTTGTCTACTATTCAAAGGATACACTTTCAGCCCCGTACAGTCCATACTGGTCCACCACAATTCTTTCCATCGTTTTCAACAGAAATGATGTTAGGCTGACCGGGCTGAAGAATACCATCCGGTCCCGCGGTCTTGTAAGGCGAAAATGTTTTTATCGCCCCACTGACTGCTTCTGTCGTTACTATCCGTTCCGCTTCAGCCCTACCTATCCTGTTTGTTCCTTCTTTCCTCAGAGTGCAGGGCTGATCTGACTTCAGGCTTCCCGGAAAGTTTATTTCCATGAGGACCTCATTTGAACGATGCAGTGTTGCAAAAATTTTCCCTGTTCTATCACGAATGAGTCCGACTTTGGAAACTGGATCCCTGATGTACTCCTCATATTCGAGCAAAATTCCCTCTACCACCTTTTTTAGAATTTAAAGTTCCCTACACTACCAAGACGGGGTCCTTTTCATCTACCAAAGTAGGTGTATGCATTTTCAAAAGCTGATTGTAAATGATTCAACTGCGACTCTACATCCCAAGTGGTTTCCGGTATCTTGGGTACCCTCCCATTCAGTTTATCCCGTAACACTTCCTGATATTTCACTTGTTCCTGGGGATCCTGACGTATTCTCGATATATTTCCTTTTAGATCCGTATCGGACATCACCATTTTAATATTCTATCAAGCATTCTATTACTGCATAGAGTCACTTCAATAACTTCCCTTCGTCTTGCATCCACAAAGGTCTGTACTGTTCCTCTGTTGACAATAGTTAGCTCTTTGCACACTACAAACTCAAATAAAGCTTCTCCTCTGTAGTAGTTATTGCACACTGTACAGTGTGCATTAGCATCGCTACTAATCATTTGATCTTCGCTCCTATCTCTTATAAAGACCATTACAGTTTAGGGTATTCTAAAATCCTTACCAGTTTCCTACTTTTTTGTTCTTAGATCAAACATCGTTGCTAGATCCATTGCCCTCTAAATGGTTGCTCTCTCAATCATCCTTTTTCTAGATATACTAAGGCATATTACTTCCCTTTATCTGGAAGGATAACCCATACAAAATCCTTGGTGTGTTCTTCTCAAACTTCGGCTTTTATTGTAATACGATCAAACCTTGTTTAGAAAACTTCGCCCACTGGCCATAATTATTAATTTAAAAGTTTAAAACTCGCCACACCACACTATTAAGCTGTAGATTACGCACCCTTCACAAAATTCACCCTATCTCCCTTTTACTAGAAACAAATCCCCAAACAAGTATCTTCCATCTTAAAGTGGCTGTATAACTGCGTGTTGTGGGTGTTTGGCAGAAACAGCACCAGCAGAACCAGCTAGCTCTCGATAACTCTCATTAAAAGGAAACTTTTCGCATGCCATAAATAGAAACAAGGAGATTACTCCCCAAAAATAAAGGATAACTAATTTTCTTTGTTTATTTTCTCACAGTTTCTGTCAATGTTCTGCTTGTGGCGAGGGTGGGGTTTCTTCACCCTTTTATCCGGTCGTTTGTCATTGAACCAATTGACCATCGTACTCCCGTATAACGTAGTTCAACTTTTTGATGGCCAATTCGATGTCCATGTCGGTAATTTGTTCGTACAGTACAACTCGTGCAAATTCCCAATCTCTTGAACTAACTTTAAGGATAATACCACGTTTGGGATTGCTTTTGTCGGCAATAACTCCAGCTGCAAGCTCCTTGTCGGTAACTCGCGTCAGGCGGTCAGCAAAATCACTGGCAGTGATTTTTTCAGTTGTGATGCGAATCAAAAGGATGTTCGTTTGAACATTATCAATGTCCACAGTGATGTAGGGACTTTTCAGTTTGTAGATAGCTAGAAGGGAGAAAGGAAAATTCAGCAATGAATAGTTTTCTTGTTTGAAATGGAAATTCTTTAAGGATTAGGATAAGGAGAGGGATTTCAGTAAGCAAATTGGATTTTATTAAAAATCAAGGACGGTGATACTACGGTAAATCTTCGTAGTAAATTGAACAAAGAGTAGGAGAACTTTGTCTGTTACGTACCTTCAGCAATGAGACGAGTTTTTCGATGATGTTCAGCAAGGGCTTTTACGCTTACACCCAATGCAACTAAGCCAGCTGCACAAAGTATTCCAGCTTGTCGCATGCCTCCGCCGAGAGCCTTGCGAAGACGTCTTGCTCTGTTGGAAAGTAAGTAAATAGGAGATAATGAGATTTATTTGCAAAGAAAGGAATGATTAGATTACAAATAAGTAAAGTCATAAGAAGGGGACATCGGAACACATTATTTGACTTACCATTCTCTTCTTATATGGTGGTATGTGGAGGGAGGGTCTTTTTGCCTAAATTTCAGATTGATCCGATGAATCATAAGGGAAGATCAGATCACGCTTCTGGCGGGTTTATGACAAGTATCGTCGACCACCTACTAGAATCAATTTCACCTTTCAGATGCGGTAGATTGCTTTCATAGCTATTAAACGTAAACATATTACAAAGGACTGCGAGGAGTTTGGTTCTTAGCACTCTATAAGCGGTTTGAACTTGTAACATAGAGTGATTTGTTTCTGGAGAGAAGTATTTACTGTCTCGGGCCACCTAAGATGTCTACTAATGGAGCTTAAGAATTCTGTTGATTCGCGGTCAAAATTCAATATACAGTGTAGACCAGTAGAAACTAAAACAAAAATGACGATGGAATGTGAAGATTTTAGAGCCAATTGCGTTGCAACTGCAATAGATATTTGTCCGCACGCCGATATGTTTAATATAGGCAATACAGGCGGCACCCTTAACAAAAAGGATCATGTGTCTTGCAATAATTTTGAAGGGATTGTTTGAACATATCTACAGGCTTTTTGTAACACACTGATTGGCATATACTGGAGAGCTTCCCAACTTGGCTGATCGACGATACACCAAATTTTCACACTTTTCCAAATTCCCCAATAAATTTCAAGAAGAAGAAACTGGTGCGGGTTGGTTGGACCATAGTTCGACTTCATTGGCAAAAGTATCAGCACCTTCCAGCTCGAAATATACGCCACAGATAAATGCATCCAAACAATTCTATAAGGTAAGGGAATATACCTACCCTAAAGGAAGGATTCAAGACGATGGAGAAGTAAAACTGAACCTAAACAAATTTTACCGGTCTGCGGCAAGTTAGAAAATTGAGAACTATATCCAAAAATAATCAACCAAAACAAAAATAAACAACATATCAACAACAACATAAGGAACACCTGAGGAAATTAGATATATCAGACGAAGGCATTTGTAGATTCTACAAAGAGTTCAGCGAGACTCCGGAACACATTCTGGAATCTTATGGAGCACTAACATCAATGATATATCTGGGCAGGTACCGGACTACAGTTAGTGATATACGAACAAAAGATCCGCTCTCAGAGATTCCTTAGAAAAACTGGAATACAGAAGAAACACTAGCGTAGAGTACTTATCCTTGCGAAGGCTCAGCTAGGGCACAAGCTTCTGAAGCATAATTCCTGAAGAATCATAGAGATCGTTGGTAATATCAAGTCCTGACATTTCTTGGACTCGAGTTGACGTGTTGCTCTGTTGTCAAGTATCGATCTGATCGAAACAGGTAGTTCAAAGTCATGGATGTTAATGTTGCTATGCAGAATACATGGTCGTTTCTATATCTACGACAAAAATCATTTACGCCAAATCGCTGTCTTGCGGACTGGGCTTACGTGATTTGCTTGTCATTATTATGTAAGTGCTTGGAATTCATACAGTTTCGCGTGTTTTTCTTGCTATAATTCAAGCGGAAAAGTCGAACAGTCCCAAACAGTTTTGCTATACACACAAACTCATTTCTCTTAGTTTTGCATGACTCATCTGATGAAATACCACCCACTTACTCGTCAAGCAAACCTAATCACTCACTTAGGCGAACAATTTCAAAAATGCACTCTTAATCACGTTTGCAGAATTGTATACTTGAATACCTCTTGAGCAGTTACTTTTCCAGAAGAGTTTCTGAGCAACGATCAAAGACCAAGCTGAAAAACAG
This sequence comes from Xylota sylvarum, assembly GCA_905220385.1. Taxonomy (NCBI): domain Eukaryota; kingdom Metazoa; phylum Arthropoda; class Insecta; order Diptera; family Syrphidae; genus Xylota; species Xylota sylvarum. The sequence goes on from LR999958.1 coordinate 25,580,269, forward strand.
AAACACAGAAAAACCCTCAACACAAACCCCTTCCATCACCTTTCGTTGAAAAAAAAACACAGTCTTCTGCTGCTTACACAAAATTAAAAAGTTAAGAACCATTTAATTAAAATAAATGCCAACTTCAGCAATTCAATGGATTCAACCCTCATCGTTTCCTTTCAGCTCTAATTCCACTCTCTCTCTCTCTCTGAAACACACATACATAAATAACTAAGTGCACAAACTCCACTTCAATGCATAATTCTTTAAGACGACGAAAAGCAACCAAAATAAAAGAAAACTTGTAAAAAATAAAAGCAAAAAGAACAGAAAAAATAAAATTCATTGTCTTACTCATTGATAAAATCCTTTGATCCTACCAGCATCGACCCCACCGGCGCCGAAAGTCCTTTACTCAAACAGAAGCACACCGAATCGAAGTCCCTTGCGATGCGTTGCACGGTGCTGCCCATCGCCACGGCTGCATTAAACACTCTAGCTCCATCCATGTGCAAGGCAATACCGCTGCTTCCTCCTTCGTTCGCTCCTGTCGAGTGCTTTTTACAAATATCCGAAAGTCGGTCCAACCACTCCAGCGGCAATACCTTCCCGCCGCACATGTTATGGGTATTCTCGACGATTACCAACGCTGTAATAGGCTCATGGTAGTCGTCGGAGCGGATTTTCCGTTTCAGTTCGTTCAGGCAAAACGTCCCATCTGGCTTATTTTTGATGGTAGCTAATTGCACACCGGCTATATGTGCAGCGCCACCTGCGGGAAATGGAAGGACGAGTAGAAGGAAAAACAAAAAAAAAAAAACAAAAGAATAGAATGAGCGTGAGATTAGCTGACATTGTGTGTATATGTACGTGTCGTGTATAGCGGTGTGTATTCTAAGGAAGTACTCATTCAATGAATGCAGTGCAGAGGGTGGCAGTGGGCGTGCGAAAAATAATTACAACCACTTTATACTGGGTGGTGGTGCGCCTCGCAAATGGAGGGCGGCACAGAATGCACAGCTGTTGTTTGGGGCTTCCGAGAAAGCGTGCAGTAATTGCTGTAATTTTTCTCTCGAAATAATCACGTTTAAGAGGTAAATTAGGCAATTACGCGGAGGCGAGTTGAATTGGTAAATTCTTCTACTATATCGTCATACCCGCCCACACTCCCAATCCCAATGCGATCACTTGCACCTAGCGCCCACGACCGGTTAGGTTAGGTAAGGTTAGGTGGTTGAGTTATTCGTTGCGTTGGCGGAGGCCAACCAAATTAAATGGCTTCTGTGCAGAAAAAGTAGGCTGAGAGCTAAATTAAATGTCATATGAGTGGGCTGTGGAAACTTCAAAGGAATCGATGCACGAATTTATGCTTATTCGAATTTCTTTTGTCCTTGGCGCGTAACAGTATGTTTAACAAGAATTTTTTTTTATTTTGTTGGGCGGAAAGTTGTGTCATCAGGCATGTGGTATGTGGCGTCATTTTCAATATAAAGTCACGCTACACTTTTACTATACATTCGAAGGTTGACTAACGGCAAAGGATTACTTTTTAAGAGTCAATGGAGTTCTACAGTCGGTTTACCTTATGTGAACTAATAGATCTTGGTGGATAGACTTTAATAGGGCAAATCGTCTGCCATATCTCCTACATGGCTTACAAGCCTAGGTGTAAAGACTACTTTTGACTAAGACTTTGAACAAGGGACTATGCTAACGTAGGTCAGATACCATTTAGAAAAAATGGATTACGAAACAACAATATATTTCGAATAGGGAATAATTTATTGTTGATTTTGTTGCAAACGAAATAAATGTGCAGATAAATCAATAGATCTGCACGAGGCCATACTCTGTACAGCTTTTAGATGAGGCGCGAGACTTCTATAAAGGAGTCTTCAGAGCTATTCAGAAGTGGGATGGCTCCTTCTAACTGGTCAGAAAGAGCATATTGTTCAGAAAGAGTGTGCTATTGGATCGAGCATATGCTTAAAAGCAGGCGTATCCATGTTGACCTAGGGTGCTGTCTAACCAGAAGGTCGGTGTTCAGGGGTACCCGCCAGGGTGGAGTACTATCACCACTATTATCGCTCATGGTAGTGAATGAGATACTCCTAACCTTGGGTAAAGAGGGGTTCAGTGTTATAGCTTACGACATTGCCATAGCGATATCAGGGAAGTTCCTTCTAAAAGTTAGAGATCTAATGGAGTCTGTTCTAAATAAATAAGCAAAGTGGACGGATAGTGTCGGTCTTGGAGTTAATCCGTCGAAGACTGAACTCGTATTATTCACAGTATAAATTATCATATATTACTCCTCCAAAACTCAAAGGTATTGAATTGCAATTCGCAGACCACGCCATATTCTTGGGGGTTATTCTAGACAGAAAACTCAGTTGGAAACTGAATTTACAGGACCGTGCCAGAAAGGCCTCGATTGCCTTCTATTCATGTAGGAAAGCCATGGAAACAAAATGGGGTTTCCAGCTCCGAGTCGTCCATTGGACATACACGGCAATCGTTCGACCCATCCTTATGTACGGAGTACTAGTCTGGCACTGGACAAAAAAAAGCAGTATTGCCATACTTGAGAAAGTTCAAAGGCTATCCTGCGTCTGTATAACCCTTAGAACTACTCCTACAGCTGCATTAGAAACTTTATTTTATCTTTTTCCTGTTGACATCTTTGGGAGGCTGATGGCGGCTGAAGCAGCACTACGGCTTAGGGCATCCTTGCAACTGGCTCGTGGAAATATGGGAAATGCAAGCATCCTAAACGGCCATAATACTAGGTATTCCTAGTAATTCCGACTATATAGTCCCATATCTGGACTTCAACGTCAAATATAGAACTGCTTGGGAATCGGGAGAAATTTTAAGCGAATCTGTGACAGAAATTTACACAGACGGATCCAAGACAGCGTCTGGCACAGGTGCGGGAGTTTACGCCAGTGTTTTGGATCGCCACTCGACAGAAGTCTCAGCAGTCCTTGATGCCGCGACCTGGCTTTCGATTAACTCGATAGAGTGCAGCGCTATTGTTTTCTATATAGATAGTCAAGCTGCGATAAGAGCCTATGGAATCGCCAATAATTCGATCCAAGTTGGTAAAGCAATGCCGCGGATCTCTTAACGAGATCGGTGTCCAGGCAGGCATGCTAGAAGACTTCGTGCCCACTTTGCATAACTGCAAAACCATTGGATCTACATAGATCCGAGTAAGGCTTGCATCACACACTATGTGCCCCCATTCCAACAACCTAGGCTAGCACAATAAATTTTGAAAAGAAAATTAATAGAAGAAGAAATTAAGTAGAGAGTGCAAAGTACTAGACTGTATTGTACTCTACAGTACTGCTCGCAAAGAAATAAGCAATCTCATAAAGCAACAGCTTTCCTTCTTTAAGCTTGGGGGTGTAAAACCAAAGGACGAAGTGGAATTAACGGATTCCATAATTATTTCATTCTATTTCTCATTGACGTTTGCAATAAATCTCGCCACATAAGGTTGTCTCTCATTAAAACTGATAAACAATTCAAGACGTATAGAACACTGACGTTAGTTAATAAATTATTTAATATGGTGCACATGATGTAGTAAATGGTCACTCCACAAGACACCATACCTTGATATCGATAGAAGAACCCTTGTTCTGAGAGGACACTTTTCGGATATAATTATTTATGTATGACAAAGTGAAAAGTGGATTACTGCGGCAAAAATAATTGACTTGTTCTCTGTCAACTTACACTACAGTAGGTAATACATGGAAATCAATTCCTCTCAGGATATTGTCTGATATCGAATTAAAAATAGATAAGAAGATTATATCTGTATCAGTGTTTTTAGAGTGTCAGATTCCAAATGTCGAATGTATGTAATAGAACAAGGAGCCATAAATTGTTAGGAAGACATGTCTTTAACTAAAACATGCTCTTGAAATTAAAACTGTCAAATGAAAGATGTTAACAAGCAAAATGTTGGTAAAAAGGGTTCGCTGGTTGGTGCAACCTTGATAAATATCTTTCCGACCAGACAGAATAAATAGAGACTGGTATACATATTAGAAGATTGGGAGCAACCTTCAACTGTTTTAGAAATCACCTATCCAAATCTATCCTTTTTGAGAATCAAAATCTTAGGCACTTCCTTGTTGACCTAAACGAACCAATTGGTCTTACTGAATACAGCAACCAAATAGTTAGGGATTGAAGCATATCTATCATCCTTTACCTTCTCTCTAGTAGAGTATCTCTAATAAGAGTTTAATAATTGCATATTACCCTCATTTATTCCCACAGCGAGAGTTATCGAAAATTAAACTCTAAGCCGTAAAGATACGACTAGTATCTGAAGTGACTTGATGAATTCTGCCCAAAGTCTTCCACCATTTTTAAGATATCTTCGACCATAAAACGTGGCTGAAATCACCGGTAACATCATTCTATAGGTAGCTCTTTGTTTCTTGTTAGCCAAACTGTTAAAAGCCCTTTTTTTTTTTTTTTTACTTGCCCCCTCAAGGCATTCTCAGTAACAACAACTTTAGTTACTTTTACCATTTTTCCTTACCTTGCTCGTAGAGAAATGTATGAGATAAATCACCGACAATTGCTTCCGTTCCCCGACGACTGCAGTGCACCATTACTACAAAGAGAAAAGAAATATATTTTTTTTTTTTTTGTTTGTTACAAAATAGATTTTTAAAAAAGAGAATTTAGGAATAATTTGTTAGGAGAACCGACACAGGAGTAAATTTTGCATCCAGCATTCGGTTTCATTGATTAAGGGTCCACAAGGAATAAAATATGCAGAAAAATAGGAACCACCGGAAACATAGGAAAAATTCATTTTTCTTTGCATATCCTGTGTGTTATGGCAAAATTATTATTCTCAAGGACATGGTTCATGGGCATCCTGTCCCTGAAGTGAAGCGAATAATTTATGCAGTCTCAAATTTACCGGTATATTTCATAGAAAAATATATTCTTTGTGGTAAAGGATAAAGGTTATCACGGGAGTTTTGGTCTGTGACTACGAAATGTGGATCGTTAAAGGATTTTTTAGGGAAATTTCATGTTGGCGGTATTTTGGACACCAGAGATATAGATTTGGGGAAAAAAAACCAATTTTGCAAGTGAGATAAATTGTCAAACGGATGTCAGTTAGATGTGGAATCGTTGTGTGAAATCACGTCTCTCTTAGTCTTATCCTACCTAGTTTAAAATTTTGTTCTCAGAAGAAAATGCGGGTAAGGTGTAGTTGGTGTTTTATGGAATGAATAAGCTATATCTTTACATATTGCCAATATACTCTTGCAAGAGCTGAGAGATAGTTTAACCTTTTTTTCACGATGGGTTTCCAGCACAGTACAAGTTAGTGGGATTCACGTGAGGAAACTACTTTCGGAGAGTAGACTCCCAATCTACCTTTATCAGCATAATTGGGGAGATAGAGAACTTACCATACATTCTTTCAGAGTATTAAGCATCTTTCCCAAAACGAAGTCCACAGATTCCAAAGATGGAGCAAAACGCTCGGATTTATGTTGTCTATTCTCCTCATAGCTGTTACTAAACTACCTTAAATAGAGCCTATTCTACTTTCTTAATATCAAGGAAGACGATTATGCAATATTGCCTGCACTCATAAAGCTTTTGACTATGCTGGCACGCTAACAAAATATTGGAAATAATACTGTTTTAAGTAGAAATGATGATGCACTTATTCCTCTAAGCTCTTTGGGTATGAAAAATACACTCCTTTAATCACCTGGAAGTGTAAGATTTAGTCCAATCCAGACATCCCTTGAAAACAGCTACTAGTCAGGAAACGAAAATATTTTTTTTGACTTGCAAGATTTAAGTTGGATGCACAGGATGAAAAAATTGTGTAATAGAATGAATTTTCAGCCCACCCCAGCGATCCTATGCTATATGCTGATTTCCATAAAGTCTTGTGGTACTCGCAATCATTTGACTTTCATACTGGAGGTCTTTCTTACCGCCTTGCACAGTAAACCGAATGCTTCCAAATGTTTCTTAGAATATATAGGATCACCATGCTCTTGTCCTATATTTGAATAATTCCAAGGGCAAGCCATCATGACCAATAGATTTGGACGATGGAACTTCCTCACCCACTGAAACGGGGCTATCTTCTTACCCTAGCATTTTTTCTAACTAACACTCATTTTTAAGAACCTCTGGAAACCCCTGTCTGTCCTAACCTGTTTAAATTTCCTCCTCCACAGTTGGTATTTCTTTATTTGCCTCCTGGGTATACGGACTGTGAGTACTTCGTTCCAGAATGAACAATATGTATTCCTATTGATTACCAAAAATATTGGTCAAACTTCGATCTGATACATTTAACTTCATAACCCATCCATAGATAGCCCTATCCTCTGTCTCCCAGTATTAGTTTTCGGTAAAAATTTCCATTTCATATTTTTGTTTTGCTCGCATAAGTATGCAAAGAAAACGAATTAAAATGTCTGGGTTTACACAGTGCAATGGCAGCAAATAATTATGCAGGCCTAAACAGACGACAGGTGGTTTCATGTCATCCTGAAAGTATACATCACTTACTCGCCAAAAGATTGCCCATAGTACCACTGGGTACGAAGAGGCCAGCCTCCTTGCCAAACAATTGAGCAGACTTTTCTTCCAATTCCTTGACTGTTGGATCCTCGCCATAGACATCATCACCAACAACTGCTTCGAACATGGCTTTACGCATTTCCAAGGTCGGTGTGCTAATAGTGTCCGAACGAATATCGACGATAAAATGATTCTCCTGCATCTTGGTTTTTGAAGGTAGATCTGAAAAGTAAAATTAACATATGTATTGAATGTATTGGTGTTTCAACAATGATTATTCGTTTTTTTTTATGTAAAATAGTTTTGAAAAACAGAGCAACATAGATTTTGGTGCATACAGTATTTTATCAATTAAGAGCTTTTGAAAATGCTTAGTTTGAAGATAAAGGATCACCTAAGAATCGAGAGAAATATAGCTTCATTAGCTGCGCAAGACAGATTTGATACTGTAAATTAAAAAACCATAATAAAATATGAAAATATGTAGAAAGGACAAATATCGACACATTTAAACAAAAGGAAAGGTTGGCACCAGTACTACTCACATAATTTGAAGTAGGACCTTTGGAAGAAAAATCTTCTGATGGATGCAATCACAAAGTAGATATAAGTGACCAAAGCCAACAAAGTTCTTCTTTAAGGCAGGAAGTATGGTGATGATGTTAAATAGTGGTAAGAAATGTCTGATATAGGACAGGATTTTGTACTAAAAATAAAGTAATAGGAGACTCTATCTATTGATCTGGTTCTGTGACCAGTTTGGCAAAAGCAAAGGCGGTTAATCTCGTCATACTGACATAGATGCGAAACAATTATGACTTGGCGTACATATTTGATCTTAAACATGCAGCTTATAGTTTCATCAACAATAAACAAAGCACGACGGCATCTAAATTCCATGAAGGCAAAATAACAAAAATAAATTCGAAAATTCATGAAAACAACAAATTGCTTGTTATTGTTTTCCAATGAAAGTTGACTCATGGTATGTTTTTATATTACCCCTTTTATAATCGAGGATTTATTGTTTGTTGTTTACTTACAAAAATGTGTGGCAGCATCAGTAAATGCATTGTCTGAGTTGGACCTTTAGGGGTCATGTAATCATGACATATTAAAACGTTGATAGAAAAACAACAATAACTTCAGAATCGTAAGATGAAAAACAACAGGACCTAACTTCTCACAGTCATTAGTGTTGTACATGTTATATTCTTCGAACGAATGGAAGGGATCTATTGTTAAATGTCCAATGTTAAATGTCCGAAGGGCAATTTTTGTCAGACCCTCGCAAGTGGTGCTGATCTAGGAATCTAACCTCGCACCTTCCAATCAGTAGTCCGACGCACTAATGTATGAACTAAGCCATGTACATATGATGCTATGGAACCTATTTATAAACAGATGCCTCCTACCTAGGGTAAGGTTGTTTGTGAATTTGCAGACAACGAAACTATCACATTGTCGTATAATCATATGATATTCTAAAACTTCATTGTACCAATCTAGTCATATGGACTGAATTTTCGTTTTAATTCCAATCTAGCTGAAAAAGAATTAGTCTTTCTTAGGAGAAATTAATAAATCCCAATCATAGCACTCTTTACAAGTGGTGCAGGGTATCACAACCTTAAGTAAGACCGAACGCTATTGCTAAAGAAAATATTGAAAAACTTGACTATAACCTGCACTATCAAACCAAATAAAAGGTTTCCTATTAGGAGTGCCCCATTTTGTTTTTGTTTTTTTAAGTAAAACAACGCAGTAGGGGATGACCTCGCCTTAGGTAGCTCACACAAGTAGAAGGGGATCTGAACAAACTTGGAAAGGGTTGTTAGTTCAGCCCAGGTTCACCCCGAATTGTAGTGCCACAAGTAAGTAAAAAAACTTAAGTTTGAGACATAAAAAGATTTCATGTTAAAGTACAATTTTTGCTATTAATTGTGGAATACAATATCCAACAAAGTTCGACTGTAATAACTCAATTCTTTGGCCACCTGTGTGGCATGTGGCATCATCTTGTTCAATCCACACATACTCCAAGTCATCCTCTTTGAATTTATACTACAATTAGTAAGTCAGCATGGTCCGGTAGAGATCCATGTGGACTATGTTGCCAATATGAATGAAACCCTCACCAAACAGTACATTTTTCTTTTTGGGTAATAACATCCCATGAATGGCTTTGGATTGGTGAATTGTGACTTTTCTTTGAAAACCATTGAGCCAGAAATGGGATATATCGCAAAAACTTATTTTGCGATGTAAAGTGGTTACGTGGTAGTCGTTAAGCTTCAAAGGTCAAATCGACCTACCCAGTTCCTGAGATCGTCGTAGAAGCGACACATTTATGACCTCAAGCTGTCGCAAAAGAACGCAAACTTTGATAAAAAAAAAATTAATAATTTGCAAATGTTGTTGAACTGTGTATTTTCTATGATTACATGGCAAGTATAGTCGAGTTAAAATGTCAAACAAACCGCAGCTAACTTCACAAAAAGCCGATCACTATTGGATAAATTGGGTATTTAGTTCTGCCAAAAGGAGTGCATAGTTATAGGAGTTGATATGAATTGCAATCACCACCTGATACTCGTGTCTATTTTTTTACGGAATAATTCGTACGTGATTTTGACGCAACGTCAATTTTGGGGCAGATTTCCCGGCCGTTCTACGCCAACTGGTCAATCACTAAGTCGTTTAGCCGCTCGATTCAAAGAGACTAGAACAACTTGTGACAGAAGAGGAGCGGAAAGGCCTCGTAGTGCTTGTGCCTAAGAGAATGAAGATGTCACGGATGAACCGTCAAGTCGACCAGAAAGAGAAAGAGTTGAGTTGAGTTGAGTTGTTCCCTTGCAAAGTACAGATAGTACATCACTGTCTATCTAGGTATATCCATCTAGGTACATATCTACAAACATATTAATGCCATCATTGCCACAGGAAGTGCAGAACACCATGCACGTACTATTGCCTTTATAAAAAAAAAAAGTGAGATCATGCTGCATAGTAAGTGTAGGCTGTGAAATTAAAACATATTTGAATAAGTCTCTAAATACGTTCAGTTCTTATAAATTTGATTGATGTCTCATCAAATATGTTCACATGTCTTGTCGATCATAAATGATACCGCAATCTGCCTTCCGATTGAAAATCGCTTTGTAGTGCCATTTAAATAAAACTCAAATCATGCTTTTAAAGGCGAACGACTACTTTTGGATTATGAAATATCCAAATTGAATTAGAACTGATATAAAAAAAAAAACATTTCCAGGTTCAACCGTGACTACATACATATGTACGTCTGACATTTGAGCTGCTGATTTAGTATCTTATTAAATTGAAGTGGATGATAAAATCAACTTGATATGTTTTAAGAACTTTACATATGTGATAGGTACATACATTATGTTAATACTGCAAAATACACACAGTATGCATAATGTACGTCATAATTTGTCAAAGGAATTTACAATACCTCCTCCCTAAAAAGTTAAACGTTATCAATAAATTAATTAGAAGCAAAATAGAAAACAATAAGAGGTCAGTTCACATTGAAGATAATTATTTGTTGCTAAGCATGTCGGGTTCAATTACATTTATTTCTTATCTCTAGATTGATAATTGTGGTACCACCAGCAGACAGCGTTTCCTTTTAAATCGATTAAATATACATAGATACATACATATGTTTTGCGTATGTCTCGTTGTATACAAAAATTTGTTTTTGTTGATATTGTATAAGTATTAATGAAATGTGATACAGTAACTGATAGCAGTAGGTATTTTATGCCTTAGAAAAGAAAAGGATTTTTATACTCATATCACTATCTTCATGTAACCCCACAATTCTTAGAAAATGCATGTTATTCTCAGTTTAAGAAGATACGTGTGTACACGTGTATATACTGAAACATGTTCGTAAATATGCTAAGTTAGTCGCGATCTAAGAAGAGATTTAAGGAATCTTAAGATATTTTGTAATATAAACAGCTACGGGTGCGACATATCCAGGCATTAGACCAATATTTATATTTTATAATGAGCACGTTTGATCACAACTCGAGAAAGCAAAGCTTACCCTTATAAGCCTTACAAGATTTACTAAGCTTATAAGCTTAAACACTACTTAACGCTCATTCGTCTAATCTTGGTTTATGCACCTACTATGTGGTTCAATAAGTTCCATAACTATGCAATATAGCTAAGTAAATCCAAAAAGTACATTTTTACATTTAATTTCAAATCCAAACATTTACAATGAAGCAGGAACTTTGTGAGTAGAGAATGTAGTTATTACCTTCATCAGAAATAATTTTATGAGATCGGTAGATGTTATAGAGAGCAATTTGGTATTAGGTCCAGCATTGTACTTCAATCTGCTTTTCTTCAAGAGATCTCTTAAAACAGGGCATGCTAGGCTAGAGTCACATCGATATCTTGACCGTTTGTTGCATTTTTCTATGAACCGCGGTTGAACTCCAGCACACCTAAAGCAATCTGAGAATATGACATCACTTTTTTAATAGTGATGTGGCGTGGCCATATATTTATGGTGAATTATAAAGAAGTTTAATATTGTTTTGACAAAATTTTTCGATTTCTAGTTAAATATTTGAAAACAGGCGTGGCAGCTCCAAAATTTGGTAAATCATATTTTTGCATTTCTCATACCCAGCTCAGATAATAATATTAAGCCCAATCACTCAAGAAATACCCGAGAAACAGCCAATTTGTAAAATGACTGTTATGAAATTTTGTCTAAATCGTTGGAGCCATTTTCGAGAAAATCAATTTTTAGTAAAATCGGCAGACCCCAGATATGAAGCAAATCCTTCTAGTCTTTTAAGCTGCAGTCGAATATACAGATCGACAGGCAGACAGACATCCAGACAGACAGAATTTGCGAACCAACTTTTTTGCACTTTTCCATCATAGTAATGTCAAGTTTGATTAAAATTTCAAGTTCGAAAGTTTTCACGAAACCAATACTTCCAAACATTTTACGAGACCGGTCCATGGGACTCAGGGCCTAGGTTCTCCCAAAAATTCGCATTGTGCGTGTTATATTCTTCATATGAATGGAAGGGGCCTACCGTTTAGTGCCGTGTCGGAATGGCAATTTTTGTTTTGAGAAACTTTTTCATGCCAATTTTTCTGTCAGACTATCGGCCGTGAAAAACTTGTTGGTGTTATCTGGGATTCGAACCCGTAGCTGAGTAGTCCGACGCAGTAACCACTGAGCCACGGCGCCCAGATAGATACTTCTAGTGAAAAGAAGATGTGCAGCTTTGTACGACATTGGACACGACTATATTCATGGACCGGTATTGTTTCTACTTTAATTTTTCTTAGGTTAGTTAAGTTCCTTGTTTTTTCACTATGTAGTATTAGTACTAAGTAAGTTAAGTTAAAGCTAGATTAGCTAGAATAAATTGTAGTCTTAAGGCTATTTTTATTTTGAAAAAAAGTCCATAGTAATGTTGATGGGCACAATATTATAAGATGTTGGTTATAATACACCTTGACATTACATTACGAAACATATTTAATTAAGTTATGTAAATAAACTTTACATTATAAATGTTCATAGGTATCTCATGAAACACACAAAAATTGTACACAAAAATTGTACTTAACTCCGAAATGAAGTAGTACTCAACACACCACCCTCAAATTGTCTAAATACATCAACAAATGATTGGTTTTATGACCGCAGTGAAATTTGGACTTTGCCAGCTACCAATTTGATTTCCAATTATTTCTTGTAAAATATCATTTAAGACTCCTTTATATCATTACCAACAAATTACACAGACTAAATAATATTTCATTGTTTACAGAAAACAAGTTCGAAGTGAATGGAAAATTTGCAATTATCACCGCCAGAGATGGTACTAGACAATAATATTTATTCCAAGAGACAAAATGAAAACAAAACAAAACACAACATTTTCTAACCTTGTCAAAGTTTTAAATAAAGACTAATAGCACAACCGCACCAGGCAAACGCGTTCAGTCAACTACTGATTGGAACAACTTAATCTGACAACTTAACCACATGGCTAGAAAAATTCTAAAAAAAAAAAAGAAAAAAAAAAATACGCGAAGGCGCGAATGCAAACCAAATTGGATTGAATTATCTATCGTCCAAACACTTCACTTAACAGCTTGTCTTTGCTTCACATGCAAGCAAATATTCATTGCCGAACAAGTTCAAGATAACTAGTTCTTCATTTCATAATAAATCTCACAAAGGTGTCATCTTTGCATGAAGTATAGTATTTAGAAAAAAAAAATATCACATAGACGAAGAATTTCTATTTATAGTCCCCATGGAGTGTTGAATCAGACTCGCAAGAGATTGTATAAAAAAAATTCTCTGCATCGAATGAAAATTTGCCGAAAAATGTAATGTGTACATTTGATGTGTAATTAATTTTTTGGAGATGTTGGTCCTTCTGACTCCTCGATATATTTCACTATTAATTCAATTGTGTTTACTTTCTATGATCTCTACCGAAGATTCGAATTTTCGTTTCGTTTTATGAGTATTTTGTTTCAATAATCTTTGATAGATCAAAAACTAATGTGTCCCCATACATTACCACGCGTATTTCATGGACAAAAATCGATTTTTACAATTCAAGGTTAGGCTGATTCGATAACCACAAACGAAAACTAAATCGATTGTTTGCCGATGAAGAATCCTCTTAGTGGTGTTGATATGAAAACTATCTACAATGTCGATATTGAAAGATACCAGAACTGGAAATCAACAATAGATGAAGGATTACTAAGTTATTTTTGGGACATCCCATGTTTTAAGGACACATTATCACAATTCCAAACGATGTTCTTAAAGTAAACGTTCAGTCAAAACATTCAGTTCTTTATAGTTCATAACCGTTTATTTACTAGATTTTATTGCAAAATGGGTTTAAACGGTTAAATCTTTCTTCGTCATGATAATGTACTATACTGGAGTGCCTTGAATATTCTATCGGGCCAATCCACTTTCGCACTTGTACAGTACCAAGAGTACTTAAAGATCTTAACATAAACAAATCCGTTGGTTCCATTATTTTGAAGAGATGTTCTTTCAAGGAAAATCACTGTGTAAGTTTTTTCATCTATCCTACTCTTCTCGACTCCTTTCAAGTAAATGGAAAATAGCATTTGTCTAGCCCGTCCCTAAAAAAGACGCATCTTCTTCTCCATCCAACTACCCGACTCATTGCATTTATATCCCCTCTTTCCAAGGTCTTGGAATCGCTGATAAATCGTCAGGACCGACAAGTATGGTTTTCGAAAGTATGGCAAAAGGTTTAGTGGTGATTTGATGGTAAATATGTATACCTCACTGAAAAGTGGATCCAATCTCTGCATCATTCTGGTGAATGTAGGATTGTTGCACATTTGACAGAATTTGGCATCAAGAACTTTTGTCGAAAATACGCGCATTCGGCATCGATGAATCTCTTCTTCAATGGATTTGAAACTACCTTTCGGAACGTTCAATTCAAGTGGTTTTGGACGATTTCAGGTCTGCTATGCACCATATAAATGCTGGCGTTTCACAAGGCTCCGTTTTGTTTCGAACTCTTTTTCTTATATTCATAAATTATCTCTTGTCTGCTACTTCTAATCCAATACATTCCCTCGCTGATGACAGTACCTTCAGCTTCTCATATTCGTTTCCAGACTCACGTCTCTGCTGGAATTTAGTGCTTCAAAAATACAATGAAGTTTTCTGTCACTCAAGCGTAACCTAACCCCTCTGTCATTATCAATGAATGACCACATATTCCAAGTCACCAAGAATGCTACGAAATGTCTAGGCTTCCTCAAACGATGTAGGACGTACTTTACCCCCTCTGATTTGGCTGCATTATATAAGGCAAGCTCGAGTATAATGCTCATGTCTGGTCCGGTGCACCCAAAATCTCCTTTCAGAAACGCACTCTAAAACTGTTAGGAGACAGAAGACTCGCAGAGTCAATAGACTTACTTCATCACCGTAGAAATGCTTCCTTGTTTCTCATTGTTTTATCGCATCTCCCACCAACAGTGCTCCAGGGAAATAGCCAGTTACATTGCCCTCCTTCAACCATTTTCTCGCAATGCCCATCCCGCTTTAAATGCTCATCAGTATACCTTCAAGCCTATCTTCGGACGTACCGTCAAGTGTAGAGATACTTTTATAAACCATACTACACGAATGTGGAATGCTCTCCCAAACTCTATTTTTCCCTCACATTATGATCCTGATCATTTTGCTGTGCATAATTGACCAATGCGCCTCGCAATTGAAGACATCGCCAACAGCGTTTCAGAACAACTAAACATTTCCATCGTTTGCTACCATGGGACGCTAACAAACATTTTTTTGATCGATATCGAATGGAGTGGACGCAAATGACATGTGGATGGAGCACCACACGCAAAACCAAACCGATTTGTAAACCAATTTTGCAGGACATGTCATCTTTTGTTTTGGAGACCAAAACTAGGTATTTTTTAAGTAAAGTCTACATATTGGATCCGCTAAATTGAGTACCACATTCGTAGAATTCAGCCGACTTTACTCCAAAACGTCTTTCAACATTTCGTCAAATACCGGGTTCAAATTCAAAAATGTAATTGAACAAAATTTTGCGATAAAAAACGATCTACTTCCAGATGCTTTAGACCCTAGTATTGAAATCCATAAAAATTACGGGGTTTTCAATCGTTTCCACGAGTTCGTGGATAGTCATTGTAAACCTTCCCTTGGTACATGTCGTTCATATGTGAGAGTCTAAAATGCAGTCCAATGCTGTAAGAAAAAAAGTTAAGCTAATTTTTGTTAACGTCCATACCCTTCCAGCTTTCAGGATAAACAGCAATCGGTCGCGTTTCGACGTCACGAGGAGATGGTTTAGTAACATATACATACATAGCTTCTAGAAAGAGACTACGTGGTCTAATATAATATTAACAACAGGCAATGTTCTATCCAAGGTAAGTAAATAATAAGAAAATAAAATATTCTATGATTCGGAATTGGATATCATTCCACAGTACATAAAGATTGCGAACTTAGGGAGCATAATGCGTTCCCGCGGCTCACTTTGTACACTGGAAAGTGAGTGTCCATTAAAAAGTTCAAAAAGATTCCTCGGACTGAAATCTTTCCAAACCTGGGGAAGTCCATTATGGTTTCAATATATTGACGGAATTCCCTCGATGTAGAAGTGTTGGCAGTCTGAATGGATTTTTAGGCAAATGTTGTAAGGCTGCCAACATTGTTTCTGTAACATGTATTGAACACTATCCTAGAAACCTACCTACGATTGGTTAAATCTTCATTCCAGCATGGAAAAGCGTTTTCTTACTAAAAGGCGTACCATTAAGACCGGCTATGCATGGGATCCTATATGGGATAAATGGCCTCCTCGAGACTGAGGTCCTTTTGATGAAATTTAGGTTTGCGTTCAATTTGTAGATCGATTGGATTTTTTAAACCCTCTACCGCGTACGAAGCCATGTATTATTTTCTATTTTGTATGAACGCCCATACATTTTTGGAACAAATTTTTTCTCTGTAAATCTTTTCTAGTTGCAATACAAAATTGAGATAAATAACCAAAATTGAAATTTCCCTGCTGAAATTAATTCATGCAGTAGAGGGTTAAATCGACTATTTTGTGTAGTACTGAGTTGCACACTTGATCGAGTTTGTTTTCATAATTTTTCTTGGTGTTTGTAAAGGTTATAAAAAATGCTCACATTATAGAGGATTTATTTGTAATCCAATGATTATTGTTACTAATCTTATTTCCATGCTCTAAAATTCTTAGAAGTTGAAAAAATCAAAGTTTTGGAATTTCTATAAGCCGTTATGATCTCACAATAAATATAGTTCGAAAATAATTTGTTTATTTTTTCTTTGTTATATAGTTAATTCTTAGAATTTAGAAAAACAAATAGACTTCCTGATGATGATCTAATAATTTAATTTCATAACACAGACAACGATCATTCACTTTGAATGATGAAATCCAGCGGTTCTGGTAGAAATTATAATACGTTGTTATTTGTAATAATAAAGTCATTATTACTTTTTTACAATAAGGTAGCATGCGATTATTTTCGATTACATTATTTTTACAAGTTAGGATCAGATTAATCTGATAAAACGTGGTTAAAAAAATAGGAAAATTGCTTGTCGGTGCACTAAAATGGAGGCTTAATTGCTAATTAGTGTCATGCACCAAAATTTGCGTCTTCTATATTAAGTTTTTTTTTATTTTTCCGAGAGTATGTGAAAATCTTCAATAGACACTATGAGAATAGCAAGCGCGTTCTCATAGTAGTGTCATATTTTTACTGACTAAAAACACCACCCTTCGATATATATTGATAGATACTGCAACTAAGATATAACTTTTGGCAGGTTGCTTTCCAATGAAAGATCCTGCATGTTTCGCAATTTAGACGCGGTTAATCCTTATCTCGCCAAGTCGAAAGGTTTCGTTCTTCTCATCTCTCATCTTCAGCTTCAATTGTAGGAATTTCGAGATCTTTATGGATATCATCGTTTCTAGTATACCACGGTGCTTGCCAATTACTTTATTCAGTACATTCAGTACACGGTCCAAGAACGCTTACTTGCGGTACGCAGGCCGAAATTTCTTTAATCTCCGAGTATCGTTTTCATGTCTTACACTTAAGAGTCTATTCCTGAGATACGATTCTAGAATATCATATAGGCGTAGGAGGAGAACTTGTCTTTTTTTTTTTTCATTTTGAACCTTCGTGCTAGATCTTATCAAATGCTTGCGAGACATCAACGAATACGCTTTCTCAAGTCACTTTTTTTTTCTTTGAGTGCTTCCTCGATTACGTCAGTAATTCTATGCACCTGGTCAATTGTCGAATGCTTACTTCTGAACCCAAACTGGTGGTTAGGTGTAAGATCATTATCTTTTATAACCGGTTGTAGACGCCTTAGTAATATCCTCTCGAAAATTTTGGAAGAAGCGAAATTGGTCTGTACGATTTTACCATACTTAAGACTTGTTTTAATTTTTCGACGTCTGATTTGAACTTTTCGATACATCACTATCTTCGGCCTTGAGTTCTACGCCGATGCCGATTTTTTTTGTTGGGTTCGGACTCACTCCACTGAAGCACTCAGACACAACTGATGAAGAGCTTACACTATCAGCACTCACCACATCAGCGCCGAAGATCTGCCATCTGATCCAAGCAAAGGCAGGGCAATAACAAACGAAATGATCCGAAGTATCGTCGCCTTCTCCACAAGCGTCGCAAACAGAGGTGTCTCTTAAGCCTAGCACACTAAGATGTTTAGCAAAAGGAAAGTGTCCCGTACGAATGGCAATAAGTTGTCTGCTGAGCGACAGCAAGAATGAAGCTGATTTATTACAGACGTTCGGGAGCATACGTTTAGTCTGCCTGCATCCTGGAGAGCCATGCCACGCACAATTGTGCTCGTAGGAGACCCAATCGTCAATGGAGGCCCGGACCAAGGACGCGGGAAGTCCCAACGCAGGTCCAGCTCCTGAGAAATCATCCTCTGAGCCTAGCTTAGCAATCTCATCGGAGATCTCATTTCCCGCAATCCCAGTGTGACCTGGGACCCAGACAATTAGTTCAGCCTTGAGACCGAATTCAAAGAATTCTTGCATTCTCGAACTATTTTGGAACGGGTTACAGGGTTGAGCAGGGCCTTAAGCGCAGCCTGACTGTCACTACAGACGCAGATACTCCGACCCCGCCACTTAATCTGAACAGCCATTAGGATAGCATAGATCTCCACTTGGAAAACGGAGGTATGCTTGCCTAACGAATAGTGAAGTCTAGTGTTGTCGGTCTCCACGAAGACACCAGCACCGGCACCTTGACTAGTTTTGGAGCCATCCGTGAAGATTGGACTACAGCCCAGTCCAGGCTCAGACTCTGGCCGAAGCCAGTCCTGAACGCAAGGAAAGTCGACTCGAAATTTACACAGCAGCCGAAGTTCCGGTGTCATTGCATCAGACGGCATATCCATGGAACTAGGGTCGTAGGGTAAGTGTCGCGCAACGTCATCAAAACTCCAGTGCAGATGATACCAAAAGCCACCCCGTCTAAGACGATAGATTGCTTTGATAGTACAGCCCATGATAAAAGTATCAAGGGGAGGTAAATCAAGTAGAACATTTAGAGCACAGCCAGGCGTTCTCGGGAAAGCTCCCGTGCAGCCGAGACAGGCCGTTCTTTGGAGTTTAGTGCAGAAGGCGGTCACATACTTACGCGAAAGCCCTCTCCACCAAACAACCGACGCATAAGCTAGAAAAGGTCTTAAGCCCCATGTCTTACCAAAAGCACCCTTACACTGCCAGAAAACTGAGAGCCGATGATATTGACATAATCGGAAGAACAAAGCGTGATGTCAGTAGTGCTTTTGTGAAGATAGAGACGGAAGTAGCTAAGATGGGTTTAACCGTTAATGAGGGCAAAGCAAAGTATATGCTGTCAACAAAAAAGGACATACAACACCGACGCCTCGGACAGAACGTCACCCTTGACAGATATAACTTTGAGGTAGTTACGGACTTTGTTTACCTAGGATCCGCTATAAATTCAGACAATGACACCAGCGTTGTGATCAAACGCTGCTTCTTTGGTCTAAGAAGGCAATTGTGTAGTAATTCTTCTCTCGAACAACTAAAATATCCCTATATAAGACCCTGGTCATCCCAGTCCTGCTCTACGGCACAGAGGCATGGACTATGTTAACAATGGATGAGGCCGCTAAGGTGGCGCGCTCAAGTGAAAAGGGACCTCAACCAACTTGGTGTGCAAAACCGGAGGCAGCCGGCTAAAGATTGAGCTGGTTGGAGATGCTTGTTGCTTGAGGCCCAGCTCCACCCCGGACTGTAGCGCCACCTAAAGCTAGTAAGTAAGTAAGTTAAACCATTTTTCTCTGCTATCCAATTATAGTCCTCCTTCAATAACAAGATGTGATTATTCGTACCACACTATAAGAACACATAGCAGTGTACCTGGGAAGGCCTGGATGTCGGACGTCAGATATATCCTAAGCTTCAAAAATATACTCAATTATTCGATTACCAGTTGATTGAAAAACACTCGAATACCTACTTGTAAGTGGATACAAATGTTTAACAAGTCAGAATTGTATCGATACAATAACGTAAATGTTATCCTTTCAGAATTACTAACTATAAAATTCATTATATTGCAAATAACATATAACTCACTGTCCCCATCTGAACCATATCTACATACATACATGTATGTACATATGTGCAGAGGCCATTGACTTGAATAAATATAGAAAAAAAAAAGTTAGACGTCACATATAGATTTTAAAAATTCATTACCCGGTACTTGTGACTAGAAATAGCAAGTGTCAGCTGATACACCACTCCCACGACTCTACCCATGGTCCAGAGACCTCCAGAAACCTCTTCTATTGACTGATCCAAATTTCCCACCGTAGTTTGGTCAGCATTAAACACGAAACTTTTTGAGCTAAAGAAAAGTTTAGCCGGCCTCTCTACCCCCCATACCCGATGACAGCTTGTTGACACTATGACAAACCACAACAAGTAACTATGTACTTACTATACCTCATGGACATGAAGCCATGTTAAAAGCGAGAGAGAAACTCACTCTGTCTGGAGATATGTATTATGAGATAGTGCCCGGCTAGTGTTGGTATCGAAAAGAAAAGCCGTCTGACAGCGACACTACTGCGAACATAAACTTCCGGAAGCGTTCGCGGTGATTCCATTAACTATGAATAGGTGGATGTATGCGAGCGTACCAGTGAGTGGAGCAAGTGTAAGTTTCAACCAGAATCTAAAATTAATGGATTGCCATGCGGTCGAGGCGGACGTGAATGACCAAATTCGAATAAAGTGAACGCTTGTAGTGTGGGCATTAGGTGGATGACAGATTGCCGAACAGTGTAATGGTTAGATGGTGGTCGTCTGTAGTTGACCAATGTTAAATTTTGTATTTATCATGAAAATGCCAACAGAAGGAAGCTACACAGCTGGAAAGTAAAGATGGACGGCGGAGAGTAAGCTTATCAATGTGTGATAAGTTTTTTTTGAGCGCAATTAGTCATTATTATCTGAACCGTGAGGCGGTGGGGCATTCACTTCGCAGAAAAACTTTTTAATTTCAGTGGAATTTGAGTGATGATGGGGTCGGGAGAGGACGAATAAAATTTGTGATGGATAGGTACAGATTTTTTCTTTGCTCGCAGCAATTTACCAAATTTGTTGTTCAAAGTCTGGAAACTTTGACCAAGTCTAAAGATTAAAAAAAAAAAAAAAAACTGGACAGAAATGCATAAATAAAATTTTAATGATATACGGCGTATCTGTACTTAAAGGCGATGCAATCTGAGTAATTTCTGATAAGTAACCAATTTATTTGCGTATCATATCCATCCTACGTGCTGTGCTGTCTGCTTAGATTATTCAAATAAATCTCTATTAAGGGGTACAGCGAAGTTAGGCAATTATAGATTTTTTGGGTGATAACTTGTATCAATTTATTAGTTTTTGTAGATACACATATGTATATATAAAATTTAAATGTCTAGCCGAATGTCACTGATATAGTCTAGCTTTTTTTTTATAGATATTGAGGGTACATTTGGCGAGCCTACTCTCTACAAAGTCAATCTGGCTTAGACATCGTCCTCCGTCATTGGAAAGAATTTTAGAAAACCTTAAGAGCAAACAAATTAAAACTGTTCTATGTTCGGCAATACTTTAATTTTTTAAACTGATTTCCATAGAGAGGTCTGTCTTGTACGCCTTTGTGGAAGTACTTTTGTGCAGACCTAAGGAATTAAACACTGCACAGAAGGTGGTTCAATAATGATAACATAATTGTAAATAGGAGAACCTTAGAGACTATGCCTGCAGTTAAGACTTGATGTCCTGGCGTAAGCCGTCTATTTGTATAGACTAAGGTTGGATGGCTGCTCTGTTTAGGCAGAGACGTATTATCAGAAGATAGTTTACTGATATACCATAATAGAAAACACCGGACTACCAGCACCAAGAATCTGCATGCAGATTTTCCCATATGAAACAACTACTCGCCAAAGATTTTCATTATAGGACGTGACATGTACACATGTGCTCGTTTCTAGAGCACCCTCTTCATTTAACTCTAAAAATTAACAATTAAGCCCAGCGCAACAATACGTGGCATTTGTCAGCAAACTGATTAAGTCTTAAGCCGACATCCTCAATGTAATGTGGACGCTTCATTATGTAGTGTGTTGGAACAGTACAGGGTGATAACAGAAGCCAGAAGATGCTAGGTAAATAAGTAAGTGACCAAGAGGTGTAAGGTCGAGTACGGACCGTCTTTTCGAATGGCTTTAAATGGACCTTCGAAGAGTTGTGTTTAGTACTTTTCTTCAGATGTCTACTTTTCCAGGGTTTCTGATAGACCACCTCTTTCTTTCTCGTTCTTGAACCAGCAAAGTGTGAATGGATTTTATTAAGCGGGGTAACACTGTCATGATTATCTCTGAAGGTTTAGCGATTTAGGACAATGCAACACTTTTTCGCTCGTCTTGGTTCTTAGGGGTATTGAGGTCAATGCTTTTGTTAGGAAAGGCTCTAAAACTCCTTTAAATTCTAAACGACTAGATAAAGGTTCCTTACTATCACAACATCTCTTTCATTGATAAATCGGTGATGGTACAAATGGGTGAAAGACTTATACTAAATGAGTCTTCGTATCGAATTAGAGGCTACTTCTTTTTTGAAAGTTGCAACATTCATTCTGGCATTTGCACTTTGTTCCAAATGTATTTTCAGCATACCCATTTATCATTTGTCATCAATACTATCAAATTAAAATCCAAAATTAATGTCTAATCAAATTTAAGAACGTCAAGCATATCGAGACAGGAAAATGCGTTTAAATAACCTTGGTCGTGACAGTGACTAGAAGTTGATAATATTTTTCGAGAGCTAATCAATAATGACATACAACAAAACTCGGTGCATTCAGATAATCATTTAATAGGGTCTTATCGTAGCCCAGCCAGACATTAGCATATTTTTTTAAATTTCTGTTATGTCAGATCTATTAAAAAATACAGAGATTATCTTTATTAAGTCACATGAACAGCAGTTACGTATTCGTATGTCAAGTTTTGCATCAATTTACTGATCGTTACAGTAGAGATTAATTGCGGTTAATTACGAGGTGTATAGTCATTCTGTTTGGAAAGGTACGGAGTTTTTATCAATATGTATAAAATTTTTAATAAATGGGACTATAAAATCATGTACTTCGCTTCTGACGCCAAGAGGATGTTGAAAATATTTTTTGATTAGGCTAATTGACGTCTAGTGAACTTTAGTACATCGAATGTCATCCAAAAGTTAGAGATACAATTTCGAAGAAGCACATGATTCTATTTTTTCTTTTCACTTTGATTTAGACTTGCATACAATATTTATATTTGAAAAATATTTATATTTGAAGGATATCTTCATCCGCTTTCGTTAAAGTCCATGCTTCAGTGCCATAAAGGGGGACTGTAATGATCAAGGTCTCCTTAGTTGCTCGGGATAGGGCCTTACTACTCAATTGCTTACTACTTCAACGTTATAGCTGTCGATTATAACATTCTGTCGAATTCATCGATATTGTGTGTCCCTTCTTGTTGACAGCATATACTTGGTTTTGCCCTCGGTAACCGCAAAACATATTTTGGCAACCTTCGTTGCAATACTAGCGAACGCATCGGTGGTAGCCCACTGTGTTCTACCGATAATGTCAATTTCATCGGCGTAAGCTAGTAGTTCGACAGCCTTTTGAAAGATTGCACCTCCGGTGTTGGCTTGTGAGTTTCGCTTTAAAGTATGATGCTGAAAAATCACATGACAGTGCAACTCCTTGCCTAAATCCTTTTTTGACATCAAAGGTTTCGGTAATGTCATTGCCGATCTTGATGGAGCACCTAGCATTCTCCATCGTCATCCTGCACAGGCGAACGAGTTTGGCAGGGATGCCAAAACTAGACATGGCTCTATGTACAAAGCTCGTCTCTATAAATGCTGTTATATGTGGCCTTGAAATGGTAAAAAAATGGTGGGTATCGATTTGGACTTCTTGAGGTACTTTCCAGGGTCTGCCGAACTGTGAAGACTTGATCGACTGTGGACTTTCCTGCTCTGAAAGCACACTGATAGGGGCCAGTCAGTTTGTTGACGAAAGGGTTCAGACGTTCACACAATATGGCAGATAGGATCTTGTACGCCATGTTGATGAGACTGATACCTCTTCCATTCATCAGGCATACACTCTGACCAAATTTTAGAAATGAGTTGGTGTATGCTTTCTACCAGGTCATTTCCAGCTTCTTTGAACAGCTCGGCTGGTAAGCCGTCAGGACCAGCAGCCTTTTTGGACTTAAGGTTGGATATTGCTATCGTCACTTCGTTTTGGTCAGGTGGACGGAAGTTTTGGCCATCATCGTCTAGATTGAATGGTGCATTCTGCTTGACAGCGGGATGTTGGTCTTCGTCGCCTACGGAAGAAATTTGTCCATATTCTCAGTACCGACTGTGACTCTACTACGAGGTTTCTTTCTTCATCTCAACAGGCTTCTGTACGGATCTTGTTGGCTTGACACTTTCGTTTTACCTGTTGGTAAAACTTCGGTACATTATTTCTGGAATATAGTTTCTTAATATCTTCGATCGCACGCTTCTCGTGTTCTTTTTCCTTTCTTCGGAGAAGGGGATTTGCCGTTTGTTTCACTCTCGTCCTTCTTTACAGCGCCGCTTTGTATGCCTCTTGTTTTGCTGCATTTGCTTGCCTTCATTCTTCGTCAAACCATACGTTTTTGGTGATGGTCGGGTGAAACCCAGCACATCAGTTGCGGCACTTCTAATGGTTTGTTGGCAGCGTTGCCACTAACCTTCGGCACTTGATGCTGGTGGCATAGGAGTCGTTGAGAGATTTCGGGATACGCGTTCGGCAAAGGTTCTGGCGATCTCTTGCGATTTCAGCTTTTCGACGTCAAATCTTCTCACAGTAGTTCTTCTTAGTTGTGGCGTTTAGGATATCCGCATTCGTAGCTTGGGTGCAACAAGGTAGTGATCCGAGTCGATGTTGGCTGCTCGGAAGGTTCGGACATTCAGAATACTAGAGGCATGCCTTGCGTCGATCGCAACGTAGTCAATTTGATTTACCGTTTGATGATCAGGAGATCGCCATGTCCTCTTGTGGATATTGAGATGAGGAAACCGTGTGCTTGCTATACTGACATTTCAACCTGCCGCAAACTCAATAAGCCTAAGTCCGTTGCCAGACGTGGTGTCGTGTAGGCTGTGCTTACCAAAGATGTCCTCCTTTCCTATCTTGGCGTTAAAATTGCCTAGGACGATTTTTACTTCATACTTATGACATTGCTTATATGTATGTTTTGTCTAGGAGCTCATGTCCTTGTCCTCTGTGGGCGCATAAGAGCATATTGGGCTTATATTCGCGAATTTAGCCTTGATGCGGGTTGTCATAAGACGCTCGCTAACGTGTCGAAAGCTCAAGACTTCTTGCCGAAGCAGCTCATATAGGGATAACACTAATTGTTATAATACCATTGAAATTTTCGATACTTAGCTCTTGTACTAGTTTTAGTGTTCTGACAAATGGAGAGATCAAATAGTTTCAATTTTGTCCTGTTTGCTTCTTCTCCAGTATGATGCAGATGAACTACATTAATACAGGGTGGCCCAAAAACACTCACCCGATGTTGTTTAGCTATATCTTTAAAATAAGACAACATAAATTAATTTTTTTAAAAATTTATT
This sequence comes from Xylota sylvarum, assembly GCA_905220385.1. Lineage (NCBI taxonomy): Eukaryota > Metazoa > Arthropoda > Insecta > Diptera > Syrphidae > Xylota > Xylota sylvarum. The sequence goes on from LR999958.1 coordinate 25,605,726, forward strand.
TGGACTCTTACATTTATTTTTCATTAATTGTTGAAGATGATATTCCGCATGTCGATATTACGCCATTTAAAAAAGTTATAGAATCTTCCGTAATCGTACATACATATGCATATAGGTACATACATATGTGCTGATTCGAAATTTAAAAAAAAAAAGAATATTTCAAAAATACCAATATTCTTCGAGAGATACTAAAAGTTAAACAAATTCCAGTGAGCATTTCTACTAACCATGTTTTAAACTTTACTTTTGATAATTCCCTCTAACATTTTGGTTGTCATTTCGTGTCATTTAAACTTGACGACATAGTTGATACCCTTTGCCGATTAGATTTCTCATCATTATCCTTCCTAATGTAGCAAATGGCTCAGTATAAGCAGTCAAAGCTGTTGCAACCGCTTTATGTTTCTTACAATCATTACGTGCCCTTTCGTCATAAGTACTCATTCGATTTAGTTTACAAATACTAAACTCAATTTCTGATAGTGTTTATGTATTTTATTTTCCAGTTGAAAATTCAGGAATTGTGGGACAACCTACAATTACAGTTCTGTAGATTTGTTCAGTAATGCGAATCCTTATAGGTCGTCTCATACTTCCTGAAGTCCAGCATAATTCCACGTATCTAGATTGTACAACCCTAGTTCCATTGTTTTCTTCATAAAAAATCCCAAGGATATTTTTGGATACAAACACACCACTAATCCTTAAATATTTCTCCTAAAAATCGATTGAAAATACCAACATTAAAGCTCTAAACGCAGTAAATACACAATGGCTGACCTACCCTAAAATACCACAATGATTAATGCTTACAAATGAACCACTGTGGTGAGGTTAATTTATCAAGTGAAAATCAAACGCATTTATTATCCACTAAGGCACAGCATATCATGCATCTCTGATATGCAAATATACCAAAGCCCGAAGTCGTGATATGAATATTACCATGCGTTTAATGCGTTTCATTATGAAACCGGAAGAGAATTGTACGGCACCACCCACCCAAACCCAACTAAAAGAATGCGAAAAGCTACTTCCATTTATAACAAATATAATTTTATTGTATCTTTTGCCGTAGACAACGCATTACAATTCGTTTTGTCATTTTCTTTTTTTTTTATTATTATTTATAATTAAGGTACATAAATTAACATTACATTCATAATTATTACACAATATTCTATTTTGTTTTTTCATCTTTCTTTTTATCGTGTTTTCTATTCTTTACACATACATTTTTACTTAGTAACAGTCGCACAAATTAAATTCCATCAGTGATTTTTTTTTTTGTTTTGTTTTTAGTTCAGTTCAAATAATTTTTTTTAAATTAACGCTTATTATTTAAAACTATTTAGAGTCACAAAAGTTTTTTTTGTTTTCTACTAATTTTCTTTTTTTTTTTTAACATGTGTATTGTCAACATTTAATGAGGCTGCGCATTTATTTTTATTTTTTGATTACACAACAATTATATTTTTTTTTTGCTTTAAACAATTTATAAAATGTGACTTTAATTGGATAGTAAATAAAATTGAAACTATTTAATTATAATGTGTGTTTAAAAACTAAGGTAAACAAACAAGATTAAAATGAAACATATTACTAACTAATTAAATAAAATTAGGAATTCGTGTCAACAAAATATATAATGTTTGTATAATTTAAATTAATAATGTAAACAATCAAATTAAATAAGGTATATTAATTACACTCTGTCCACGGTTACGATGAAACACTTTCATAAGACTACGAAATAGTATTATAATATTTACATAAGAAAATAAATTGGAATTGCACATTCGGTTATATGTATGTACCTTTGGCAGCGGGCCCAATATATAGAAATTTTTAGTTAAATTTGAATTCTTTATCAAATATTTTAAATTGTATATTAATATAATAGGGGTATGCACTGATGGGCGTTGAAAAAGTCATATGAAGGTTTTGTATGAAGTCTAAGTGTTGTATCTTACACAGTCAACGTAAGACTTAGATAGAGATATTGACAATGGATAGAGATATTCTTTGAGGAAGAAGGATAACGAAATCTTTACTAAAAGATCATATTTTTTCCATTTTAAGAAATTCCCTATTTTTGATTGAATTCCATTATATGGCTTCGTGTAAAGGGAGGGTCTTTCTTTTAACACCCATAAGTCTTGTAATGTTAAGATATTTGCAGTTCTTGGACACTTACTAAAGTTTTTGCAAAAAAGTGGACAGAAGCGTTGTTCCTAGTCCGCTACCGCTGTAATATATTCTAGAGCGTATCACCCCGAAGAGAACCAGGAAGTATCCAACATTCAGAAGCTGGGATCACTCTATTGTTTCGGATAGGTTTAATAAATAATTGAGGATGATCTCTGATGCATGCAATGAGCATCGCCTGCTTGAACGTTAATCAGGATAATGTCCAAATATCGTGAACTGCTGTTTTAACAATGGTATCTTAGTAAATTGTGGTGACCTTGAATCCGCGACAATATACTGGATTTTACAGACTCTAAGGGAGGATTCTCTGTAGAACATCTGTGTACGTACATAGCTTCATCAATTTTAAGAATTCTTTTGAGATTCTCAATAGGACATATATAGGTACTCATGGAATGTTTTTTTTGCATAAAGATTTCCAAACTGTAGATTACATTAAGTCAAAATTGGTGTACAGCAAGGCTGTATTCTTTCTACGTTACTATTAATAATGAGTCTAGATGTCGATATGAGGTTGAGAAAATGTATCGAATGGGGAATATTGGCGCAACCAGACGATATAGGTATGCTTTTAAAGTCACCGGCTATATGACCTTCCAAACGAACTATGTGTACTATGTCTGTAGACGGTACATAAGAATTGGAGAGAATCATACAGAAAAACCAAAGTTATGAAAGGTACTACATACAATGTCTGAATTGGACATCACGTCGAAGTTCTTGCTCTATGAATTGAGAAAAGAATGACTAGATGTGACAGTAGGGCTATGTATAGAATCACAAAAAAGTTCACGGGTGATTACATTTACAATAGGACTCTATGAGTAGTCTCATAATTCTACCATATCATTTCCAAGTCCTCCTCACCCCTTTACCAATCGAACCTTGTGACCGCAACTGATTCATTTCAAAGTAGGTTCTAATGCCGGCAATATCCAAATCACTTGATTTTAACAATTTGTATTGTATTGTACAACTCGTAACGAGAACCACTGAAGTTCTCAAGTTTCGTTTGTTCAGTCCGGGCAGATAGTTAGTCCTGGCCACCTTGGTCCGTCTCTTTGAATATTAACGTGAGATAGGTCCATGGCAATGGAGGCAGCGGTGAAAACGTAACAGCTTAGTCAATAAATATTTGTTAACAAAAAAAAATTAAATAATTTAGATTTAAGTTTTGCGTTGTACTAAGCTGAAGTAAAAGGATACCTCTGAGAAGAACAAAACACCGAACGGACAGACTTTTTTTTCTGAAGATTTCTAGATAGAGACTTGAATCTGTTTTAGGTCTGTCAAGCCCAAAATTGTCACTGATTGGCGGTGAATACTATATAGCAGATTGGTATGGTCATGTACACTATAGAAAAGAATCGAAGAATATTTACACCACCAATTTTGTGAAGCATTCGAGGACATTATGAAGGACCGACATGAATGCTTCGGTTAAAACAGAATAGGGAGTCAACATCAATTCACCAATTTTGTTAAAATACCTAAGCCCATGCTGATGCCTTAGCCAAAGCGAATCACTTATGAAACCATTTAGGCCATTGTTATAATACAAGGCCTCACCCCCGTTTCTACTTTGAAGTAAATTTTAAGGTTTAATATTCCACACAATAACGATCAGACGATATAACACCTTCCTTATGCATCTGCCTTGTACTTAGCAAGATAAGACTAACTATGCAATGGGAACATATTTTCACCCACCCATTTAGTTTACTCCAAACCACCTGACCGTTCCATAGTGTCGAATTCAAATGTCCTTAAAACAAAAACAAGAGAGATTCCATGTCAAACAGATTAGGTACATAGTAAAATGTGCACCATGGTGTATACTATGACATCATACACGAACGCGATGCGAATAAATTTCGTCCAAGGAAATGTATATACATACAGTGCATGTATTTCAATGAGATTGTTTTCTAAAATGCGGTTCTCAGTTCATCAATGGGATTAGCATCTGCTTGCTTTTGGAAATACACAAAAAAAAAAAATCTGACCAACAACGACTTCCCTTCCATTTCATCTATGACTTTCATCTACACCATTGTACCGAGCACTATTTATAATATTTTTTTTTAAACAAAAATAAAGAATACATATAGAAGAAATTCGTAAAATATTTGGCACTAGCTACGTTTAACTATCTAGTAATTGAATTTCAAGTGCGTAAAAGCTGCCAAAAAATATCTTTTATTTTAAATATTCAATTTGTATTTGTTTTTAGCTTATTATTGTTGAAAACTTCATTGTATTTTGTTTTTTCTTTTCATTTTCCTTTAGTTATATAATATTGACCAATCAATAGCTTAAGTAAAATTCTAAAATAGTCTACACAAATATTTGGTATCATAATATATGTCTTATTATCCACTTTGAAACATTGATATCTTTTTTTCTTTTAAGTTTAATCAGGAATTTTTTTTTTTGTTTTTTTTGTCTAGATAAATATTTTAAACATATTTTTTATTTTTTTTTTTATCTTTTACACTAAACAACTTGACGGATATTTGTTTTTTTTTTGTTTTAAACTTTTCTTTGTTTTAAATAATTTTATTATTTAATAAACTAAAAAATTGATTTAACTAGAATTTGTTTACCGCTATGATGTATCATCCAATGAATTTTCTAATTCCTCTGGTGGGTTCTTTTTTATACAATCACGAATTCCTTGAAGGACAATACCAACGCGACGATCCAGCGCCACCAGATGGGGTTCCCATAGAATCGGGTTGATAGGATCTGAAGCCATTGTATCACGCAGTAGGTCGGATAGGTGCTTTGGACCGTTGTGGAATCTAATGGAATTGAAATGCATGTCCTGTCAGTAATAAGGTATGGGGAGATGGTTTTTTTTTAGAACTTACTCTAATAGCTTCTTGAGGGTAGTAGTCCGTATCAAACAGCACTGAAGGACTGGTGCAAGAATGGTCATCTCATCGTGAAAAGGCTTACCAAATCCTCGGCCATGATCCAAGTGCAAGGGAAATGTATCATTGCCATAGACCCTGTGGATAGAAAACAAGTTAAACATGAGATGGTCTTCGATAAAGGGGCTAAGAAAAAAGAACAATTATTCCAGTGCTTCCATTTAATTGAGTAGAAATGTTAAACTTTTTTTTTCTTTTCTCAGTGTACCTATGTATATAATTATCTAAACAAAGAAGTGGAACAAAAGGCAAAAAAAAAAATAAACGATGAAATCCTCTTCATTTCTTTCTGCTTAAATGTATTCGTTTAAGGAGAACTAAAGTCCTTGGTGAATTCTTTAATCGTTTTTCAGAGAAATTGGTTTTTTTCCTTTGATGCCTCGGAGAAAAATCATTTCCCCCGTGGAGATTGGAAAATTCAAGTCCGAGCAGAATCAGAAAAAGTTGTATTTACGCTGGCAATGGTTTTGTTTAGGAGAAAAAGATTCACTACACGTTCTAAGTGGAATTGTTTCTAAAAGAGAACGTGGTAGTTGGGGGAATTCGTTGAATGAAAGTCTTTTGATTGGAAAAGATATTTTTTTTTTTAATTTGGTTGTATCAAGCTAAATAGTTCAGGTTCAGTGTATGTACTCGTAACATTGCTTACAAAGAAGTTGGAGTTTCTTAAGAAACAGCCCTAAGTGGGAAGGGTATATGTATAAATACAATAATACGATAATAAGAAAAAAATTTATTTGGTACGCAAAATATAAACAGAATCCTTTGTAAAATGTGTTTTCACTTTCACCCACCCACTACTGCCAAGTGACCCAGCCATTTCTTCTGAGAAACAGTAAGTAAGAAGTTCATACATATTTTTAGGAGCAGAATTGTTGGTCTATTTTAAGTCATACCAAACAAGACACGTTCAGGAACTTCCGCTGAGTTTTATTTAGCTAAATCAATGGCGATAACATTTCCCGTGATAAATTCAATGAGTTTAGTCTCTCGTCTGAGTGTAGAAAAGTTTTGTACTCTTGAAACGTTTTGGAAGTGGTTTAAGAATTATTAAATGATAGCGCATGGCTGTAACTATAAATTCAAAAAAAAAAATCACCTCATAACCATGTCAAGTGCTTATTGACCATATCAGCATCACAAACTTGACTGATTTGGATCTATGCGTGGAAATTAAACTATGTTCTGACTCAGTATTGTATAAGGCAAAGCCAGGCTTAAAAACAAACTCTATGAGGCAAGCAAATACAATCGACTCTAATACTAAAACGCGCAAATCTGCAGGATTATTTTCAGTCCCAAAAATCACTTCATGGTATTCAACTCAAAATGCTTTAACCAAAGAAGTTTCTCAAATCCTAAGCATCATGAGAGATTCATACTTGCGATTTCTACATAAATTCGAGGCTGGGTCAGATCTTCTTTATTTAAGAGAATAACCTCAACCCATTCCTGAGACTTCTTAGGAAAGGATAGGAAAAGCTGATAGAGTATCTTTCCATTCACAACCATCAAAGGTCGGGCTTCCCAAAGCTGATTAGTTTCAAAGCCAAATCCTTCATATTGTAATAAATTTTGAATCTCTTCCTTAAAAAATTAAGTTAGAAGGACTATAAATGACATGAATATAGTGGTTTGACGGAAGATCAGTATCAGTGAGCAGCCTATGGCTGGAAAGCAAGGTGGTCACTCGATACCGGTCTACAGAAGACCGCTTTTGATTGCCGAATTAGGGATCTTTTTTCCGGAGCACTAGGAATGGATCAATTCCATGTGAGACGGCTTTTCTAGAGCAGAAGTCTACTCTAGATATGGTTAGATCAGCCTCAGGTATACTGACCCTTACTGTCGACTGGCATTGCAGTGACCATCCTTTTAAGAAAAGGATAAATGTGACGCCTGTTCTTCGGCACGCCGGTATTCAAATAGAAGATAAACCAGACGGTCTTATCAGGACATAACTTTATGGGTCTACAACCTTCTATAGGCTGCTGCTCTCATCGGTTGTCTTGCCAAAATATTTAACAAAACCTCCAAACAGGGCCATCTTTTTGCGTGGCTTAGCACACAAGTCTTAGTAGTATTCTAGAAAAACTTTTAAATGTTGGTCCATACAAAAAAAAAAAAGATGTTGTACGAGGCGCGTCAAGTTCACAAACTTATAATGACTGTCCTGCTAGGTCTTCAGCACTACCTTAATTGCCATGGACCAAGCTCATGTTGATATTCAAAGAGACGGACCAAGGTGGCATACTCCTTCAACGAGGTTCTTAAAACCATTGGTGTAAGAAGCTCGGGCCTATACTATCTTGGGATTGATGAAACGGCTTCACATTTCATCTGTGAATGTTCTGCCTTCGCAAACATTAGGATTTCTCCAGAATGACAGTAGTCTACACATGACCAGTTTCCTTCTCTTTAGCTACTTGCAGGATTATAAATGCTGAACTACAAAGGACTATAGAGTCTAAGGGGTTGTCGTCTTCGGAGTGACCCATATCATGGAATACAATACAAATCGTTGAAACCGAGTTGTTTCGTATTTGGATTTTACTTTAGAGGTACCTACTTTAAAGGTATTCACTGGGTAAAGAGGTGACGAGGACTTGGAGATGATACGTCCTAGTGTAATGCTTATTTTTATTTCTAGCTATTATTCGATTGAGATTCCAATTTGGATATTAGTGCAGAATGTTCTACTGCGGAAACTGTCAGTCTCTTTATTTTGTCAAGTATTCCAAAACGATGTTCTAGGTCGTGCTGTTAAATTTTGATAACCCAACTCATATATACTTACGATTCTCGCACTCGGGTTCATAGTTCACAACGTGCAAGTGCAAAATTAAGCCTTTGGACGATGCATCGATAGCCTTCGATAATAGTCCGTTTTTAGTCAGAAGTATCTTGAAGGCCCTTGCATCGTTTGAAACCAAAGAAACCGAGTTCACTCTGTTGCAATATAAGGACCAAACTTCCATTTGTGTAATACCAACATTTCCAAAAGACTCGTAAAATTGATATTATAGGGCTTAGTAGACCCATCAAGTGGAGTTCAGTTCAGTTCATTAGCATGTGCTCATTGCTACAATTCTTGCAATATTTGGTCTTGATCTGCTTACTAAATTGTTTATTTAATTAATATATTATAAATGGACCGTTTTTTTCTTGACATGGAACAGTTAGTAAGACTTTTCCATCCCAGGTTGGTCAACTAGAAGAAGGGGTGATGTATATAGCCCTTAACGACTCTCAAAGCAACAATGACTTTTTCGATACCATCCCGTTAAGGACTGAACCTAGTCTGGCCTTAGTTCTGGACCCCCTTAGTTCTCCCCTTCGTTTGCCCCATGATCGAACTACTCTTTTAATTCTCTAAATGAAGTAGAAATGATTATTTCTTGTCTTGGATCATAATGTGTAAAGATCAATTATTCGAGCCTAAAAGTATGCAACGCCAACTCCCTTTCTGCAAATCATTCTGCACTTTCATTACCTGGCATATCCACATTCTGTCTAAGGTTGCTCCAGCACTTGTAACGATAATGTGCACTTATAAGTACATCTCCCACCTGTTGACTTTTTCAATCCGTTTTGCAGGAAATCTTTTAATAAATCCCCTATCAAATGCCAAAAGATACACATTTGCGTATCTTATACCACTACACTATACAATTCAATGACTCCTGAGTTTATCTATTAAATACCTATACCCATGCTTATGTGTCATCAATAATTATTGCCAATTAAAAACACCACCACCCAATACAAACACCTTTTCTAAGTCGAGAAACCAATATGCAATTGGATATACCATTCCCCAAAGGATATATCAAATTATTTCCATCTTCCGAATTTCAATTTCCATGGAATGAGATGCGACTGTCTGCAGTAGTATCCCCTGTGTGGGTTTTCCTTACCCAAAAAACATGAACAGTACCTACATAAACATACAAAACAAAGCCTTCATATGCACAAGGAAACCGAGGAAAATTTATTTTCCACTTAATTTACCAATCGCCGTTTGCAGCGAAGCGAAAATTAAACTGGGCCAACGCAGAAATTGAAATTTCAGTTTTGCTGGCCCCCTCAGGTGAGTTGCACGTGCATAGGATATTCGAGAGAGCCATAAACGAAAGGAATACAGGATACCAATGCAGTTGGATAGAAAACAGTGTGCCGGCAACTTCAGATATTTATTGAACCATTATGCGAATCCAAAAACAAACTGACAAAAACTGAAGTAGCAGCAGAAACGTTTTGAATATAGCTTAGCGCTGATGGCACACTACACTTCAGTACACATTCGACAAACTATTACGTTTTAAATAGCCACTCAAAGGCGGAAGAGAGAGAGAGAGAGGGAGAAAGAAAGCGATCTGCCACACTGGCAGGAAACGTTGCTGTACAAACTTCAGTCACTCGAAGGAATTCAAGGAATATCCCTCCTATGGTATATGTCTTTGGTATAGTTCTTGTATATTTTCTTTATCATGACGAGCTGTGTGCACTGAGTGGGATAAACGTGGCTGGAGCCTCCTTCGCAAAGGTGCAACGAGCTCTCATCTACCACACAAGGAGGGTCCTTCTAGAAACCAATGCATAGAGCTTAGCCGAGAAGAGGGCACCCGAGTTGACGACGACGATAGCATTGGCGATGGCGACAACGACGTGGTGCCACCGCATAAAATGAATATTTGCAACCTTCCAGAATATTCCTGAGTAAGGAGAGCACGTATCCTTCTGTAGTATTGTGGAATTTTATTACCAATAAGGAAACCATCAACCAGATGGTGACTTTACCACATTTGCGTTGCTCTTGTGCATCCTTGCTACCGTTGCAGCACCAGCGTTCGGGTGTGGAATTCACGACGCACATGCATGCATCCTCTAGCTGCCTGTTACTCAGGATGGTTATATAGGCTATTAAGCTAATACTTGGAGGAGAACCTGCTCTATGGTAGAGGTTCTTCTCGATGAGTGGATACACTGTCATGGGATATACGGCGTGACAGTCAAAACTATGGAAGGAGAGAGAAAGAGAAAAACAATTGCACTGCACTTTGGGGTGAAGCTTAATAGTTTGGTCAGGTGGAAAAATGTTTACAAATGTCCTTGCCCAATCGATATGTGGAGAGCATATATGCAATATGTCTGAAGGAGGTTTTTTTTTACTTTTCTTTTCTTTTTGGAAATAGTCCTGGCAGTGAAGGAAAGGAATATGAAATAAATTGCATGGTTTGCCCACACCTATGGATCGGAGTGTGAGTGCCTTTGTTTCGTGCATAAAATTTGAACAAAATCGATGAATACGAAATTTTGATTATCTATCAATACTACAGTCGGTGGTTTCGGTATCACTAAATGAATGAATGGTGGGAAGAGATTATATAGTTTCACAATATCTTTGGATTGGAACTCTAGTGTGTAGGGCAAATTTATTGATTATTTTCCAATTTAAGTCGAACATGTCTCAACTCTACTTGTAATTAATAACATTTTTAAGTAATTATCTCGTTGAAGTAGCCCCATACTTATTGTATGGCATCTGGTAGCAATTTAAAGATTCTTGTCTGCTCGTAGAAAAATTCATATACTAGCAGCCACCTTCTAGCAAATTGTTTGCCCATCTCTGAGATACTTGTTCTCAGGGGAATTTAGTAAATCTCTCAAAGAAAGAATTAACAACCCTGTTACTTCCGTCCACCGCCAACAGCACTGCGTTTTTTTAGCGGAAGAATGTGAATTGTTTTCCCTAGAAAAAGAAAAGAAAAAAGTTCCCCAGAGAGGCAAATGTCCAAGAAGTCATCGCTTAAATTCTCTCATCAGCATTTTAATTAACTTTTAATGAGCTGCTAAAGTAACTTGACTCTCCAGCCAAAGACGATACTCCATTTTAAAGTGGGGTGAGTCCTTTTGTCCACCACAGGGGACAGCAGCAAAAGGAAAAAAAAAATATTTTTCAGATTTCTACCGGAAGTGGGAAACCTTTTTGCATTTTCAATTTGCTGTGGGCGGAGACCTGAATGAGGCTAACTCTAAATGAACTTCTTTCGTAGACCCATACAAAAACTCTGCTAAAGTTTTCCATCCCTAGCTCTTATTAATTTCCCACCCCTAAGATCTGGGCCATTGATTTCAGTCCAGCTAATCCATTTGTACATAAATGGTGGTTAATCAAGAGTCCTCGTCATCACCTTATTTTAGAAACGTTCACCGAGTACTTGGACCTGCAAGGAACTTCTAAGGATTTTAATTAGCTTCCATGTTCTATAAGTTGTTTTCGTATCCTCAAAGTGGTGGACTATATTTTCTTTTTGCAACAAAAACTAAAAAAAAAAAAAACACACACACTTTCAAATTAAGCTCTCGGCGAGTTCAAAAAATTTCCATCATGTTGCAATTTACACAGAATTTCATAGCTGACAGGAGGTGACTGTTGAAGGCAAAACTTATCCTGCGGTAATTTTGATCCTTCATACGGAAATCCCAAAAGTTTGAAAAGTTTTCTCTTCGCCCAAGTAAACCGATGTTATCTTTAATTTTAGTCTTGCAACTGCAAATGTTACCCCACCCTTTGAAGTCAATTTTTCTCCAATAATCCCTAGGGCAATGCAGGTGTCCTTATTTGTAAGTTCTGTGGCACAGAGGAGTAAACTTTTTTGCAATTTGTCGCCGTTTAAGTTAAAAGTTAATCGTATTTAATATCATGGACGAGAGATGCTCTTGTGATGCGGTAAATTGACTGAAGTAGAATAGCTGATGAGGGAAAAATCTATTGAGGACTTCAAGTCCTTTCTTTTAGAATGCAGCAGATTTCGAACATAATTTCCATCGCAAGGATGTGAATTAAGTGAATTTGTTTGTCAACATTTTTTTTTTTTTATCTAACAACCAACAGCTCATTGCAGCAGATGCTCAGCAAAAGTAATCTGATGAGGATTTTTCTTCTCAGTTATCCTTGAAATTAAGTCGCTTTTCTTTTCTTCATTTGTATTTGTATACTGCAAGGTGATGGCTTATATGGAGGAAATTGTTTGCAGGGGAACAGAGAAAATTATGATCTAAGTTGCAAAACGGATGACAACTTGTCAAAAGGACGATTGACAAGGTTGTTGTCGTAAATAAACACACATACATAATATGTGTCCGCATGTATTTAATTAGGTATATATGTGTAAAAAGTAACTTACTTGAATGTTTCATAGTGATGTCGGTCCATGTTGCCTGTTAAAAAGTCAAAGACAGACATGTCCATTAAATCTAATAGCCGACGTCCCTCATCATACGGAGGAATATCCCGAACCTAGAAAAGAAAGATGACATTTAGTTAAAACAAGTTCCTTTGTAAAAATTCGGTATATTTGGAGATATTAACAAAAAATGAATTTTTTGGAATCTGGAAACTGAAGCGAACCTTCGAAAATTGAAATTAAGCTCTACCAAATCCTTACAGTATAGTATTCATATAGGACTAACAATAACACGTAGCCCTTGTAGCACGGGCTATGCAGTATCCATAAAGGATTTAAAACAAAATACGATGAGGGATCCAGCGGTAGTTTACTAGTGCTGCTTTTAAGGCAATTTTGGGGATTCCATCGTCAACAGGGACCTTTTGGTGCTCATAAAGGTGATATCTATAAGGCTCCGTATTAGGTTCGCTACTGTGGAATTTAATGTATGATGGAGTCTGAGTGCAATGAAGCTCTCGGGATTATTCAGGACTGGCTAGTACTCATGGACCTACAAGCCTACAACTTGCAGAAGAAAAGATCGAAGTAGTGCTCGTGAGCAGCAGACGACTCATGACCATAGCTTCCAAGTCAGAGCTAAAGTACCTTGGCATTACCAAAGACGCAAGGCTAACTTATAAGCAAACGGCTGCACTGGCAAGGATTATGCCAAATATCGGGGGACCGAAACAAAAGAAGAGAAAGTTGCCGCATCCAAATTTGAGCTGCTACCATGAAGACGAAATCGAACAGAATGAAGACTGACACAGCTTACAGAACCAACACGTTGAGAGTCTTCCGAACAACTTCCTATCACGCGACATGTGTAGTGACTGTACCATGCCAGTGCACCTTCTTGCTAAAGAATGGAGGCAGGAGAGATAGTGTCACTCTAATAAAGGCAAGTGGAGGCAGAGATTGATACCTAATATAGACGCTTGGGATTAGGAAGCATGGGCAGCTGAATTTCTACCTAACCCAGATGCTTACTGGCCATGGGTTCTTAAGAGCCTACCTGCATAGGTTTAGGTATAGACACGATAGGTTTAGACACGATAACCCCTATAGTATACCGTGCTTGTAAGCATTGGTGGATGCGGAACACATCAGGTTCCACTGCCCACGATATTATGTAGAACGGCACCTGGTGGTAAACCAACTGGTAGAGGACTTAATTGAAAAACGAAGAGTCTTGAGAAGTAGTTAGTGTCATTGTGACAAGCGTTATAAAAGAGCAGCGAAGACAGGAGCGACAACGAAGCGTAGTGCAGCAGGCTGCTAACACGAATGAACCGAGCACTTAAGGCTGAAGTTACCGCGATCAAATTCTTAACGGCAGTGCCGCCAAGACCAGGATAGAAGGGGAGGTGGGTTTAGTGGGTGGAAAACCCACACTGTTAATGAGTACGAGCTCAGTATCATCTTTAAATAATTTTCACTTTCCTACGGAAAAAAAAAATCAACAATTCCATCTACCATGATCGACATTATTGACGAAGTTACGAGTATACATAGAGGCAACAATATGGACACGTTGAACATCAAGAGCGCCTTTAGCACTTGAAACTGGACATTTATCCTATGAGAACTCACGATGAAAAAAGTGCTAGAATATGTACAGAAAATATTGGTAGAATATTTCGAAAATATGGTTCTACTCTACGCTGCAGAAGATGGATATAGAACGCAGTAGAACATTACACGCAGTAAAATATTACACGCGGCATTCCTCAAGGCTCGGTGCTACGCGCTTTGCTGTGGAAGCTAAAAATCTGAGAAGTCGTCAATATATGTAACTGTCTTTGATGTTAATATGATGACGATGATGGACAACTAAAGGAGCAATAAGGCAAGGTTTCACCACGGACGATCTAACCAGACAGGTGGTAAATACATAAGGATAAAAGGGGTAAGTGGTTCTACCCTCGATCTAAGTTTTTGTTTTTTTTTTTCTTTAAAAGATTCTCACCTTCTAACGAAAACAAAACACATGGTACAATGATACACAAAAAGAAACCTTGGACATGGAGTGTACGATTTAAATAAAATTGATATCATGATCCTTAAAAAAAAACATTCTTTACTATGCAACTGGCACTACGTTCAACTCTCTCGACCAATAGGCTCCAGATTTTTCAAAAATGAATCTGAAAGAATCTGGTTTACGAGCTACTCAAGGATGCGTTCCCAAACCTTGGAATGTAATTACAGTGGATATATATGCAGGTACCATACACAGACAAGCGCTACCATCTTCGGCAGCCGAAAAAAAAATTAAAAGCAGAAACTTCTCATAACATCTTATTAGCTACAACAACAAACTTCAAAACACTTAACATAAGTAATTTCACTGACTTATTTAATATCACAAAGTCCAGCACTTCTACGGCAAAGAATACTCTTACAATCAGGACTCAAGTCATCCTACAATCATTGAATAATTTCATTACAATCAGCATATTCATTCATTTCCAAAGGACAATGCAAATGAAGCAAAGCAAAGTCCTTATTGCACAGAAAACAATAATACCTTCTCGTCGAGGAAAATTGAAAATAACTGCATCGCTGGCTGACTGATGAAGAGACAGCCAATCTACTGTAAAATTCAAAAGGATAAATTTGTGTTTTCAGTTTACAAAAAAAAGAGATTTTTTTTTTATTTTATTACTCTTACGTCTAACAGAGAAGCTCCGACTATTCTCCACTTCAGCAGGAATTCATTCAAAGGACACGGCGAACTTCGTCATTTATTTGTTTGCATTCATTCATAAAAAACATGAAATATCAGACTTAACCACTCTGAAATTGTACGAATCCCATTTTCATTCATCCAAGTCGCACGCAAAAAGAAAACAGAAATGCTCGTAGCTCGCACAAGGAGTAAAGCAATATCTAGTAAAGGAACTTCTTTCAATTGTGTTGTCTGCATCATTTCTTTAGAGGATGTATACAAATAATAAAAAAGAACCTCTACAATCCCGTATCATAATCAAAAAGTGCCAACCAGCCAACCAGGACCAACACTTTTGCCTTTGCACTTACCATTGTACAGTAGTCAGCGTCTGTTTCCCACTGGGCTTTCCTTCTTTTGTGATATGATCGTCTCCAAGGATGTCTCCAGACCTGCAATTAAATACATTTCAACATTACACAGCTCATTTATTGTTTATTACTTTGGGGGAATCCTTAAAAGGATATGAAAATATAGTTGAGAAACGGCGGGTACGCATGTAAGAGAGCTTTCAAAATGCACATACCTACCTATCGTTTAAGGACATGTTTTCATGTTCATAAGCTTTCAGAGTGATTCCAAACGCCATTCAACAATTGCACATTGCTATACCCTTCCCCGAACATGATGAAAACTTTAAAATCAGTGCAAACCCTTTTGTATACCCTTTTTTAAAAACCACCCTTTTTCTGCTATCCTTTCGAACCCTACTAACAATTGTACATTCCCTATGAACATTAGAGTAACCGGTTTGAACTTACCTTCCGCTTTTGAAAATGTTCATTTCACTGGTATATTGAATGAGGGATATTATTAAAAAAAAAAAAAGGATACGAAAACCAGAGAGAGCGGGATACAAAAAAAAATAATAATAATAATAATGCTAAAGGATACGCCAGGACAAATAATGAAATAACTAGACCCATCCGGTTAGCGAGCGGAATCGGAATCTAATAATAATATTTGTTTAAATAATCCTGTCGTTTTTTTTTCTCGATTTTTTTTTTCATTCTACTAGCGGATGCTGGCACTGTGAATAACTTGACAAAGGATTTTACTTAGTTTTTTGATTTTTTTTTCTATGTTTCCGAGGAATTATTATTTTAATATAATACAATCCTTTTTGTTTGATTTGAGAAGGGGCCTTAGGAAGAGATTTTTTTTTTTTTTAGCTAATGTTTGACTAATTTTTTTTTTGTATTTGTAGTAGCAGTAGAGTACCAAATAAATTAACAAAATTAATTGCAAAGCATAAAATGTAAGTAGTATAGAAATGATACTTCAACTAACTTAACATCACTGTGACGAAGAAGTCCAAAAAGTGGCTTCGAAATACGATCCAAGGCTGTTCTCAATCTCAATGTTATAGTGCTGCCAGTCACTCTTGTCGGTGCAGATTTGAAATATTTTTTTGACTTTATATCTGCTTAGACATTTGAAGGAAGCATGATGTCAATGAGCCTGCCTTATATCATTGTCGGAGTTAATTTTATGGGAAGGAGTGCTAGAACTTTAGAGCATTTGAATGAACTTTATTTTTAAGGAGTAGACTTCATATCATATTTGTGAAGCCGAAAACTCGGCCGTCTACAACCGCATCTTACGAACAAGTACGAAATCGGATGGAAGAGTTTGGCGTTTCCCAATAATCCTCGAAACCCATAATTGATACCTCAATCTGTATGGTACACTGAAGTTCAAAATGGCATAGGAGTCAAGAGTAATTTTTGGTATCACCTACAAATTGTCTACGTCATTAGGACAGTCTACATCTATCTTACAAACAGATATTTTTGCTATCGAGTTCGCTTCGAGAGTGTTGCCAGAGAGAGTATCAGCAGAAACCTCCGAAAGTTACATGTAAGTATTTTATCAGACAACCAAACATCTAGTGGCCAAAGGATAGTGACGCGAATCCTTAATGAACCCTTAATGGGTCAATGGCATGGGTTACTGAATCCGGAAAATCCGGCCCCTTGTAATAGGATTATAAATAAAATCCAGGTTGGTAATGGTCCGTAAGGGTAACTTCCCGACCACGCAACAAATACGTAGTTTCGAAGCCCACACAGCTTCGGATAAGGATGAGTCTACTGTTGATGGCCCCAGCAATCGAAATACGGACAACGACCTTCGGATCTGCACGTGGAATGTTCGAACTTTTAATAGACCGCGTATAACCGAAGAGTTACAAAAGGCCCTAGACTGGTATAAAGCAGACATCAGCGTCATCCAGGAATCTATGATTGGTATAGGGAGCAGAAACAGCGCGTGGATTTGTCATAAGCGGCAGACTTAGACAATAAGTTTTAAGCTTTCTACACGTAAGCGATTGTCTTATGACAATCTGCATCAAGCCCAAATTCGTCAATATAAGCCTTATATGTTTTTATGCGCACACAGAAGATGACGCCACCAAAAATTAAGAGCAATGCCCTCAATATGACTTTCAAATCGAATCGGGTGATTTTAACGCCAGGACAGGCAAGGAGGAGATCTGGTAGGACGATTGGCAAGCATGCCCTCTACGACATCACGTCTGAAAACGGACTTAGGGTTATTGACTTCGGGGCGAAACGTCATTATAGAATGCACACTGTTTCCTCATCTCAATATTCACAAGGGGACATGCCGGTCTCCTGATCATGAAACTGTCAACCGAATTTATCACATTGTGATCTACGGAAGGCATGCCTCCTGTATTCTGGATGTCCGAAACTTCCGAGCTGCTAACATCGACTTGTATCATTACCTCATGGCAGCCAATGATTAAGGAGAACTACTGTGCTGAAATCGCAAGAGATTGCTAGAACCTTCGCCGAACGCGTATCCCGAAATCTCTTAATGGCTCCTATGCTGCCAGCATCAAGTGCCGAAGATCAGTGGCAACGCTACCAACAAACCATCAGAAGAGCTGGGTTTCACCCGACCACCAAAAAGAAACCCATGGTTTGACGAAGAGTGACATTCAGCTAAACAAGTAGCATACTAAGTGGCGCTGCAAAAAAAAAAGAACGAGAGCTGCTCGTGAGCTCTACGAGCAGAAGAGATGGGAAGAACATCGGTTTCTCCGAAAGAAGGAAAAAAGGATGAAAAGCGCGCGATCCAAGATATTGAGGGACTGCACTCCAGGAATAATGTACGGAAGAAAAGAAGTGTCAAGACCCGAGAATATGAAAAATTTCTTCTGCAGAGTAAACAACATCTCGCTGTCAGAGCAGAATAGACCATTCAATTTAGACGGTGATAGTCAAAATTTCCGTCAAGCAGATCAAAACGAAATTAGGATAGCAATATCCAAGCGTGAATCAAAAAAGGCTGCTGATCCTGATGGCCTACCGACCGAGTTGTTCAAAGCAGCTGGAAATGACTTGGCAGAAAGCCAAGTTGGTGTATGCTTTGGTCAGACGAGTGTATGGCTGATGAATGGAATCTCAGCATCGTTTGCCCGAATCACAAGGAAGGAGATCCTTTCTTTCTTTACGCCAATTACAAAGGCATTCATCGCGTAGAAGATCTTGTCTGCCATCCTGTGTGAACATCTGAAACCCTTAGTCAACAACCTAATTGGCCCTTATCCGTGTAGTTTCAGGCTGGGAAAGTCCACAGTCGATCAAATCGTCTGACAATAACACCTAGACAGAAATAAAACGAAGAATAACTCTTGCCAATCGCTGTTTCTTTGAGCTGAGAATTGAGTAGTAAGGCCCTATCCCAAACAACTAAGGACATTCTGTATAAGACCTTGATCATCCCAGTCCTGCTTTATGGCGCTGAAGCTTGGACTCTACCTAAAGTGGATGAAGATATCCTCGGTCACTTTGAAAGAAAGATTCGACATTGACTTATTCAAAAAACTACGCATTAGTAGATGTTACACATACAGATTTATTCAATAGTACGTGATATCTCAGCTATAGTCTCTATAGATACAGTAATAACCGACAATTTCCCTCCCAAAGTTAATTAAAATTTAGGACTTTTTTATGTAAATCCGACTAACCCACTTAGCCAAGTACATATACATATCTATAAATGTATATCTTCTAAAACTCTTTTGCGTTTTTATCACATAAAACTTTTTCAATTCATTATCCTGTCACACAGTACAATGGGAACTTAAAATTTAGAACAGATCACCATCAGGGCCGATTCCATGATTTCATGATTCTACTCGACATAGACCCTACTACCACAAAAAAAAAAAAAAAAATACAAAACCACAATGTTGGCTCCGAACTATCTAAAGAGGATTTGAATGCTATGCAAAACAATACACAGTGCGCCAGTTTCCCGCATTTTTTTTATTTTATTTTTTAGCTCGAACCAGTTGGCCACGACCAGGACGAAAACGAGATGCAATCCCAAAGAAAAACGCAAAAAAAAAAGAGGTCGGTGTATAAATTATTCTTTGTATCCCGTACCCAAGCCGCCTACAGTGCAACAATGTAACGGATACATTCCACTTTTTATGGTATCTTTAAAATAAGTTACATCCACCGACAATGATCCTTGCTGGTTAGGAAGTGCAACTTTGACTTATTTGAATGCAGAAGTATTTTGGTTTTTATTTTTTTTTTTTTGTCGTTTACTTTATTCTACCTTTAGCAGGACTCTATGGCGTAGCTTGGGTTTGGTGCTTCATTTTATTTTTTAGGATAACTTTGTCGACGACATTTGCTCTAGGCAAGGTTTGCTTTTCCGAAAGGTGGATTTGTTTTCTTTTTTCTCTTCAGATTCAATGCATAGACAGAGGTGAATAACTTAAAGGACCCTTTGTATACGAACGTGTATATATATATATTTTTTTTTTTGAACAAACGTTTGAGTTTCACTTTGTGTCTGTAAGAAGTGGGAAAAAAGAAGTATCCATGTACCACTTTACCTGCATATCTCAGTCAGCCATTAAGCATGCTTTTGGTTGGAAAATTAATCCCTTAAGGGCTCTGTTTAGTGGCCAAACATAACGGAAAGAGAAATATATAAGAAAACAAAAAAAAAAAAAAAAAACACAAACCACTATAAGATGAGGGCAAACGAAGAAAGAAACTTCCTTTCTCTCTATTCACGGAAGAGAAATCATTTAACTCGGTTAAATGGCAGAGTCCTTTCTCTATTTTGTTTTGTAAAATCTTTTTGAGCGGCATTCAGCGCTTAGAGAAACAAACAAAAACTGTTGGAGATACATATGTATGTATGTAGGTAGACCTTCTTTGGTTTAGTCGTCTTCGTAATAAATCACTTAGCCTCTGTCCGCCGGGGTAAAGGAGGGGGTCACTACTTGAATCTGCCGTCGCTTGTTTGCTTAATTAAAATGTAAATAGCCTCCTTCTTCTGTAGTTTGTTTGTAAATTTTTTTGTTTTTTTTTCTTCCTTAATCTTTAGGTGGTAACGGGGGGTGGGGCGGTATTAACCTTAGGCAAAAGAATGAGGCAGGAAAACAGTAACTGAAGATTGTATTAAATAGAGGGAAATCCTTGAAAAAAAAAAGCGCTTATCTCATTTGTAAACATTTATCTGGGAGTCTGGCAACAAAGAGGATTGAATAAATAAAATTTGAATAGGAAAGAAGTTTAAGACGCTACTGTTTATCAATTAATCCTTACCTCGAATGCAATCGTCTTTGCAAGGATTTTCTTGCAATTTGCAAGTTGCAAGTTATTTATTTCAATGAGCAGTCAAGAATGGAAAGGTCATCCATTTTAATAGATAACAGCGACCATCATCTTAAAGGATTTAAATAGTGTTTGCTTAATACATGAGTTTGAGCCAGACTTTTAAAAAGGCGGGTGACCGGATAAGTATTCTGGGTTATGATTCACTATACGAGCATCTTGACGTATTTTACGTCTTATGAAAGACTATCGTTGGAAAAAAATGTCGTTGTAATGTTAGGTTGGTATACTGAGCCTAAGTGAATTGAGATGGTTATCTGCGGTGGAACATCGGTCCTCAAGTATTGCATTTGAAATAAATCAAACCCAGTGCATTGAGTGCAGTTTGACTATTTTGTTTAGATTAATGTTGACACATATGATAATGGCATGCACTGTGAATTGGCTCAAGCAGTTTTTAGACTTTATGATTGGATCCATATGCAGCAGCACTTCAGAATCAAATTTGATCAACAACGGTGCCCATATCATTTAATGCTACGCAACGACGGAATGCTTGACTGAAGATAAAAAGGACAGCTTCTATGATCAATTAGGTAGCAAGCGACAACATCGCGCCGAAGACCGAAGACCGAAGGCATGAAGACCGAAGTGACAATGTCGAGCGGATAGATTTTTACAACGCCAACCACCTTGTCAATGGAGGCACTCTGAGCACCGGACCTGCCATAAAATCAGCTAGGTCTCTTCTGATAGGCAGAGCACATAAAACCAGATATACCACATTGCACAGACTTCGGAATACCGCAGTGCGCCAACAATCCATGGACCATCTCAGCTTACAAGCGGTAACAATCAACAGATCTGAGCAAAAACTTGTGGATGAACACTGTAGAGCTGTGTAAAATGTTTTCACAGTACAAGGTTATCAGCTGACTCCTGGAGACGGATCAAAGAGTGTATTTTACTCAAAGTTCAGATTGTATCAGTTCCAACTGCAGAGAAATATGAACTTGAAGCCCAATACCTTATGAAAAGAAAGGAAGTACAGCGTAGTGTAAGGCGCGATAAACGCAACCACATCAATATGCTAGCTGAACAAGCGGAAGAGGTAGCAAACCGGTGCGACAGTATGACCGTTTATACTGTTACCAAGGAGCTTACAGGGGGACGCAGTACCAAACAGCATCCTGTAAGAAATGTGGACGGTTCTCTCAAACCTAAATGAACCATCTAAAGTTGCAAACTCCCGAATTCGCACTGGTCCCCCTAACAACACAGCGATTGCAACCGTGATATAGGCCCTCAAGAACAACCAAGTGGTTGGCATTGATGAAATTCCCGCAGAATTTTTCCTAGCTTCGCCAAATACATCGGTAGAGCTACTGAGACTTAACATATGTAGCTAATGCATGGGAAAACGAGCGTTTTCCGGAGGAGTGGAATAAAGGGTTGATTGTCAAACTTCAAGGGCAACCTGATGGATTGCGGATATTGGCAGGAGATATGTGTTCTGCCGGCAGTGGGCAAAATAATAGCGAAGAATATTCTGGATCAAAGCACATTTAAACTCAACTCTCGATATCGAACAAGCAGACTTTCTTTCTGGATCCTCCTGCACCGATCATATAATCCTGGTGAATTAGCGATTATATTAATATATTGTAAAACATCTTGAATACGCTACGATATTTGCTTGCAAGTGCACAGGGTTTTGAATCTACACCAGATGAGTCAGAATCTTGAAGTTAAAGCCAGTAGTGGCTGTTAAAATAAATGTATCTAAAGCCCTTAACCTTTCGAGCTCTTTCTCCCAACTTAACATTACTGGACAGGAGGTCAGGAAAGTGCAGAGCTTTCCTCATCTACGAAGGATCATCTCGACTGCGGGTGAAACCGAACTCGATGTTAGTAGCAGAATCGGGAAAGCAAAAACTGCGTTCGGAATGTTGTTTAAGGTGTAGAAAAGCAATGTTTACAACACGAAAACCAAGCTGCGACTGTTTCACTCCAGTGTCGAGTCAGTACTGCTGTACGGGTGCAGTACTTGAAAGGCACTCGGAAGCCTCCTTCGTTAACAAATGTTTGCGTATCATTTTGAGAGTATTTTGGAACTCTACTTTAGAACAGGGCAGGTGCCAATCGATATCACTATAAGAAGAAGGTAATGGTTTTGACTTGGTCACACCTAAAGGCGCGAAGACGATTCCATTGAAAAGCACGCCATGCAATGGAACGTGCTTACCCAGTCAGGAAGAAGAGCTGTTCGTTCAATGCAGACATGGCGCAGAACAATTGAGGTGGAGTCGACGACACTTGGAAAAGTTGAAAACAGCTCAAGCACGTTACAGAAAACCGAACAAGATAGCGTTTAGACGTCGTTGACGGCGCTTGGTCCACGACGGGTCACAGGAACTAACTAACTAATCAACACTAACACTAAAACATGTCAGGAACTGTGGTGAACATCATTCAAGAAAAAAAAAGCAGTGTCATGGGATTTATATGGGCACGTGGTATACCTACCTCTTCCCATCTTTTGATAGTTGATCCGCGGTCGCCTTGATACATTTTTTTTGATGTGAATGTTCCAGTTTAAGAACATTTCCTAGATATTTGAACTAATAGCAGGTAGCAGTACTTGTACCATTAAGAACAAGTGGACCAAAGCCCATTTTAATTTCTTTGCTGGGATAAGTTGGCAGACTTTCGTTTATCAAAAACACCACAGGACTACTGAAGTCACTGATTTAATATTTCCGATGTTGAACATCGATTCATTTGTGTCTCGTGGCACTTGCGGTAACCTAGTATAGTAGGTTGTATTTCTATTAGCCCATTCCAATATTTTTTCAAGAGCTTTTAGAGATAGGCTGCTACATATACATTTTCACAGCTCCTCAGTTATGACAGTTTCTTGCATCTTCAAACTTTTAGTTGATATAGGTAGAATACTAAAAAATGGTCTACCTAAGGGTTCCGTGTTCGGACCTTTACTTTTTCATTTCCACATAAGACAACATCGAATATATATTGATATGTGGATGACCTAAGGTGACACTAAACATTCACCTGTGCACAATTAGTAAGTAAGATTGAAGTCTATATTTTCACCTAACCTACCAGCTGAAGTTTAACAAGAAACCACAAGCAATACCTGTGGTCTCTAATGATTAAATGAGTCGTTTTCATACAAACAGCTCTTTACAAATATTGGAAGAAAACTCAAAACCGTATAAGAACTTCCCCTTTAGTTCGTCAGTCTAAGTCTTACTCTTCGTAAGTCGTAAGTCCAACTTAGTTCAACGTTCGACCTGTCTTCTATACCGGAATAGTGTACTGAAAAAAATACGCATCTTTTCAATGTGAATATCAAAGATTCCCCGATTTTCCTAAAAGTGTAGATTTCTTTACGGTGTAGTCATCTGGCTCTGATGAAAGAAATAGATCTAAGGTATGTTCTTCAAACTGGATACCGCCATGAAATATTCATATACATCATCTTTTAGATCAAGTCACTTTTAAAGTTGTTGCAATACATCGAAATTCATTCGAGTTGGACTACCTCCCCATAAGTCCTTTGCGTCAAGTATTATTCCTTTTCAACTTTCGGCGCTAATATTCCCAAATATATTATATTATTCTAAACTAAATTAGACCCTACAGATACATGACTTTACATTCCATTATGATGACCCAGCATAGCTGAACAAAACTTCCGGACATTATCATTTTAATAACCCATATTAAAATGTCATAATCCCACAATGAAGCCAGAAGGAAATGTACCAAAAGTTCCTCCCTCTGCAGATTTTCTCACTATTCTCGCCAACTTAGCGAATTAATATATCACAATGAGGACATGCAAAAGACACAAAAAAAAAGAAAAAGGACAAAAAATAATAGTTACATAGAAAATGTGCGGGAAAAAAACTATTTCGCGGAAATTTTCCGCCACTCAGTTCAGCCAGGATATCTTTCAAGTGAAATTCGGACGACAAGGACGATGGCAGATTCACACAATGTTACTATAGTCGCGTACCCACCCTATAATAATATTCTAATGTATAACATTAATCTTACCTTTCGCTGTGTCTGCTCGAATGCTGGTAGGAAGGCCGCAAAGGATCCTTCGAGTGTGTCCGGATTACCACAGATGGCGTGCGATGTATCACAATAGTATGAGCATTTCCCGTGGAAGCATAAATTGTTGGACGGAGATACAAAGAATGTTTTTAATAAATTATCATCAGCAACCTGGTAAATATTTGTGGTTATGTTTAATAGGCGACCGGTTACTGGCATTGCACGACGGAATCCCATGAGCCTGCAAAAGAGATACCCAGACTTATTATGTGTAAAAGTGTCTAAGGATAAATTATAAAATATAAAGTACATGGATGCACATTCTCTCTCTCTCTCTCTCTCTATTTCGCCACTGAGGTTAAAGCTTAAATTATTGGAGCGCAGCGTTTGGCCCCGCCAGAAGGCAGAACGATGATTTATGCAACATTATACATATTTATAGGTGGGTATGCAACGTTAGAGGTGTAATAACCCAGAAATACTTTAGAGACCATAGCTTTCTATGAGACCATTAATCGTTACCGATCGCAATAGTTGACAATGTTATGGGTACAAGGAATATGGTTTTATAGATGAGGTAAATATGGCTTGTAATTTAGGAACCGCAACTTGTTACCAACAGAACGCATTAGGTGGTCATGTACACACATAGACAAAGCAAAAAATTTGGGGAACTCCTGTCGTATGAATACTGCATATAGTAGATGACGTCAGAATGCAGGATGGGGACCCAATTTTATAGATTCAAATGCCAGCTAAATGGTCCTTCAGATGAAAATAAGAAATAGCCACTCTACATATGAAATCAATGGTTTAGGGTTAGGTTAGGTTTAACGAACATGAGCATATGGGCAATGTCTTCCTGAGTATCATCGCTCATCGCAAAAATTGAAATGAAAGAGTTTTTTGGCAGAGCCGCCTGGCTACATGAAATCATTACTCGACTGAAGCGATTGAGCGGAAAACGAATCCTGGAAGGACAAGAAAACACCACAGAATTGGAAGACGATACACACCATCTTCTTGTCGACTTTGAGGATGCGTATGATAGCATTAATCGCTTGGAGCTCTATAAAACGATAGCCGAATTCGGGATACCAAAAAAAAAAAAAAAAACTGATCCATACATTGGAAAACACGAGGTATGTAGTTTGGAAATTACTCTTCGCAACCATTTCGAACATCCACGGATTTTGGCAAGAAGATACTCTGTCCTACGAAATCATCTATTTAGTGCTTGGAGCAGTGACAATATGAAAGATTCTATTTTTCATTAATAAATACAGCTCCTGGGATACGCAGACGACATCGACATCAACGTTTCCAACGAACTATTGTAGTGACCTTCACGGCAATTGAAACAAAAGCAAGAGATATTAATCTAAAGGTCAATGAAGATAAGACCAAGCATTTCCTGTCAGCAAATAAACCAATATCTGTCTACGCTTACGATATAAAGTTCCGCCGGAACAACTTCGATATAGTTAAAGTAAAGGAAATCCTTAATAGAGATCAAGTGAAGAATCACCCTAGCAAATCGGTGTTACTTTGATTCGGCAAAAAAAAATTCCAGATTCAAAACTAACACATGACTAACTAACTAACGCTCTACACAACATTAATTCCTAGTCCCACTATATGGCGCCAAGTTGGATGAGAAGTAGGAAAGATGAGCAGCTCTTGAGTATGAATAGAGAAGATACAACCCCGAACTTTATGAGCTGTATCAAGAATCTATGAATCTAGTCCAGATGCTCACAATACCTCACGTTTTCCATCTTTATCTTCAATCTCAGCCCTCAGGTTCATGACGACAAGAAAGACCGAATCTCCGTTATAAGAAACAAGCAATTGCGAATTTTAGGATCCAGGACCAATGGGGATATAAGGCCACAATGTCTTCAGCAGATACTTTTCACAGATAGGGACCCGAGTAAGTAAGTGAATAGTTTAGAACGAATGTAACCATGGTATTTGTTGGACTATGATATCTTGCCTTTTTTCTTATTTTAGAATAATTTTTATGACAGTTCCACTCTCGGATGTTTGTCATCCCTTCGCGAGAGGTGGGGCCGTAAAAGAACTTGTGGTATTGTTCGGGTATCGAACTTCGAACCTCATGCTCAGTAGTCTAAGTCACCAAAAAATGCGATACGGCGCAGTATGCCAACTGCCAAAATACTGGGCAAATTTTTGACGAAGTATTTGACTACTGAAGTCGCCTAGTATCCATTTATTTTTCTTCAATAAAATGGTTTCAGCGTGTACTTTCAAGTTACGCGGTATTATCCTGCTTTGTCGTTATGTGCACACCCAGCATCCTTCTGGAATACCCACCCTAGTTCCTCTCAGATAAGGATTTCTTTGCAATACGAGAGTTGTGGCTAACATGTATGTGCATGTACTCTCTGGTCACTCTCTGATGTTCAGGAAATGCTTTTGAAAACACCACACCCGTCTATAGCACAACTTACAATGAACTGTATTTCCGGATACGTTTCTCCAGTAAATATTTAATCAGAATATTTACAGATACCTATGGACCACATACCCATCAAGAAGGACTTTCTTTTTGTATTTCCGTCGTATTTTACCATTTCAGAGTCTCGTTTGATTCTTTGAATAATCGACTTCTTTTGGTACTCACCTCTCGTTTAACACATCATATGATGAGGAACAAAAGTATGTCACATGAGATACAACACAATCAATCTCAGATACAAAGGATATTCTATGACTTTTATGTGATGGAATGAAGTGAAGGCGGAAAAGATTCAGTTAAACGTTTCATTTTAATCACTTTGCAGGTACAGATACATTCTTGAATCACTTTCGATATGAAGTTACTTTTTGAAGAAACAGATACATACATATGTATGAACTTGTTTGACAATGATCTCTGGGTTATGTTCTAGCAATATTCATCAAATTTACTTTCAAGCACCTTTTCAAAGTACTTTCGTCTTGAAGTCATATTTATTTTTTTTGCAAAATATTGCATAATTTTGAAAAGCAAATTGATGCGCAATTATCTGACAAATTCTCAACACAAATAGAATGAGAAATGCCAACGGGGACGAAATACAAGTCCTACTACCAGAAACTCTGACAAAAAACCACAGGACACAAGATAGAACTTCATACAAAGCAAAGGAAAAAAACGAAAAAAAAAAAACCCAAAAGAATAAACTTGAATAATTTATTTGATGAATTTTTAAATTTTATTGCCTCCCTTTGGGGAATTTAGTGCTCTAGGGTGCAAACCAGAAGGCGGAAGTGATTATATTACCCTCAGGGTAATGTCAATTGATTTATGCGTATTTACGTAGGCGGCAATGGACGAACGGTTGTGTATAGAGTACCAGTACCAGGAAGGTGTTGTCCTAACTTCGTCCATTATGCGGTGGAAGGACATTATTCTCCGTCTGTCATCGAAGAGCGACGAGTTTGTGTTTTTGTTATAGAATGAGCCTTTGTTGTGCGTTGTGCGCTCTTATAAGAGGGTGCAGGTGAATAAATTATAACAAGGATATACCCAAGGACCGTTGTTACAGAGACTAGAACGAGATGATGAGTGTCATCATTTTGGCTTCTTTCCTATATAGTTGTGTATGACTGTACAATCTTATTTATTGTGTTAACTTTTCTAAGTAATTTATTATTTGCAATATAAATGTAATCATGAATTTTATCACAACCTAAGAGAAATGTTATTTGTTTATCTTTGCGAGGGTGAGGACTTTGTTTTTGAACGCGAATGATTGAAGAGGTACTAATTTCTGTGAAAATTACAACCTAAGATTAGTCCTTAAAGAATGAAAGGAGATTTAAAATGTACTATGTATGTATGTATGTTACATCGTCGTTGAAAAAGTAATTACAGCTCTTCATTCGAAAAAAAACAACAACGCCCAGACAGGACCAATGGAAATCGAATTATCCCGATGAATATTTCTTTTGATTGCATTTTTTTTTTCGATCAAGGACAATGATGTCGACGTAGTATCGTCGCAATCGAAAGACTGCTCTTAATTCATCTGTCTATGGATGGAGTTACAAAACAAATATACCAAGTGGCGAAATAAAGAAAACAAAAACACCAACAAATTGGAAAAAAAAAAATCAAGAACAGTAAATAAATATAAACAATCATTCTTACCTGTCCAAGTGGAAAGCAGCAATCTCTGCATTATGCCTCTCGTAGTCCGTAAAGTAGAAGTGATTCGGCAAGGTCTGCTGATCTCGTGGGAATCTGTGTTTTAAAAATGAAAATTGGCGTAAAGCAATATTAACAAAATACAAATACAACTCGCCGGCAAGGAGAGAATAAAAAAATATTGATCTGAAAACATTTCACGTTGAATTGCATAAATTATATTGAGCGGGTGGCAGGGCGGAGGGGTTGGTACAAATGGATATTCACATTGATCGAAAATGTTAATCCTTTGTGACAGCACAACATCAATTGAAAATGGACTATGTTCTACATAAACAAACACGAGCGCGGCGAGGAAAAGAGTTTGGTCAATTGTGGATCGGAATTTTCGAGTAATTTGCATTAAATTGTTGAATTATGTAGACTGGACTGCAAATGGAATGACAATGAAAAGGAATGGTTTCGAAATGAAAACGTTTGCTAAAACATACACAGGATGGCACAAAAGAACAGACTTTATACTCATTTATTTCAAACGTAAACTCTAGAGAAGTTTTGATAAGTAATAAAACATGTGAAATACTAAGCAAATTTGCGCAGCAGTCAGTTCACCGAAGGAGAATAAAAATATCAACTTTCATTTTTATTGTTGCTAAGTTAAGTGATAAGTTGCGAAGTATACCAAGGGACACACATCTCAATTTCAGCTTCAAATTTATTTTTACCGAGTATCTCTAAGAATACCTTTCCCATTTCTCTTTCATAATCATAGAAAAATAAGTCTATTATAGATTCCACGTTTTACCAACTTATCATTTAGCAATTTATTCATAATTCTTGCCAGATTTCTGTTGCGCCAAAGTAAGAAATAAAACGAACTGAATAATTTTATTTGTATAAGGGATTAGAACCTAACTTATCAAATAAGAAGATTTTTTTGATAATATAAAAAATTTAATAAATTTGTATTCACTTTAAACTAAATTTAATTTTATTGTAATAAACTAGTACTTTCAAATGATAAGTTTTTTTTTTTTATTTTTTTCTATTTTCTTGATCATTTTGGTGCTCAACTTATCAACTACGATATAGGTTTTTGATAAGTATATTGATGCTAATGTCAGATTTTAGTAACTGAGTGAACAATGTGCTGAGATCTACACAGATGAGAAAAAATTCACTTATCAAATTATGCACGTATTACTTATGTATACATATGTATGTATATAGGTACACATGTCCTTTGCTAGCTCCCCAAGGAAAAGCAAGAACTGAGGACACTGAAAGAATACCATTCTCGACAAGTGATATACCACTTTAGGAGCAGAAATAAATATCAGATTATGATACCAAATCCAAATATAAATTTTTGGCACGACAGGTCCATGGGATCCAGAGCCTAGATTCTCACAACCATTCGTGTTGTGGATGTTATATTCTTTACACGAATGGAAGAGGCCTACTGTTTAGTGCTGTATTTGATTTTAAGTTCAACATCGAATAGATCAATTTATATAGAGAAAAAAAAGTTAGTAAAAACAATGGTTGAAGACGCAAAAAGGAAGCTTGGGAAGACTTGGGTAATGTAATAGAAAAGAAACGACGCGAGAACAATAAAATTAGTTGCTGGAAAATTGGAAAATGTCTTAGAGGGAAAAAAGGGGAACAATCTAGAACAATAATAGATGGAAACAACAATTTAATCATGAATAAAAAAGAAGTACTAGATATGTACATGGAAACATTTCTACGAAGAAAAGTACAAAACAGGCGAAAGGACGCCAGTGGAGGAAGGTATCTCGTATCCAGTAGTACAGAACGTGCAAATCGAAGAACCGATTACCAAAGAAGGAATAAACGAAGCAATCCTAGGAATGAAAACAAATAAACTAATAAAGGAACTAATAAAATACGCAGGAAACGATCTGTCCAGAACGTTAAGGAAACTATTCCAGCAAGTGTGGGAAGAAATCACGATCTTAGAAGAGTGAAATGGAAGCATCATAATCGCAATTCATAAAAAAGGCAGCAGCTAGGACTGTAATAACTACCCCATTCGTCTGTTGTCAAATATTTATAGAATATATTCAAAAATCCTCGAGAAACGACTGAGCAGATCCATAGAGCACAACCTAGAAGAGAAGCAAGTGCGCTCTAGGCCAGGAAGGCAAACCCAAGACCATTTATCCGCCCTAAGTGTCCTAATCGAAAAATCTATAGGAAAAAGATTTATTCCTAGCTTTCCTGGAATTGAAACAACACATTTGCGGGATACTAAAAACAAAAAACATGTTCCAGAACGTTTAATCAACTCCATTAAAAGTACCTACGAAGATCCAGCCAGCACCATCAGGCTGAATGGCGTCAATTCATGACCCTTTAAATTGAACAAATGATTTAGACAGCGAGACAGTCTGGACAAAATAGTGAGAAAATGCAAAGGTCGAACAAACAGAACAACAGTCGGTATGAGAAGGCTAGGCCCCATTACCTGCAGTACTCTCTACACAGTTGAAATAATCATCTTAACCAACACTAGGGACAGACTACAACAAGCACTTGACATCTGGAGTGAAGACTTCGAAATAAAAGGAACGACACTCAATGCCTACAAAAGCAAAGTAATGTGGATATCGAAGGAAGACCACCCAAATATGCAACTCAATATACGGAAGGAACATCAAAACAGTATCAGCCTTTGAATACCTAGGTGCTATTATTTAACACGATAGTAGATGCGACCAGGAAGTGTTAAATCGCATCAAAAAATACGATGTCGGCATACTTTTTAAATCAGCACGACACTACTAAAGAAAAGGGAAAGTTCAACTGCAGTGAAATAAAAGGGGGAAATTAATTATGGAAATGAAGAGGATCTGTACTAAGAGGGAGGAGTGGAGATCCTGGATACACCGAAGCTACACCCACCCCTAGCGGCAACAGGGAAAGAAGACGGACGGAAAGAAGGAGCAGAAATCCTTGGAAACATATCATGTCCCACATCGAACTATTTTGGAAATATTTACAAGACTTATAGCAGACCTCAATCATTCCAGTTTTACTCGATAAAGTTTATCAAAACTGGGCAAAGATATCAATGGTTCTTTCGAGCATAAAATTCTTTGTACGATATTTGGACCCGTTTCTGTGGTTGGTCATTCGAAGAGGACATTCAATGATAAACTAAGTATATAGACAAACTCCACAGAAACATATTAGCACAAATGCTACACATTGGTCATTTGCGATGGAAAGAACTTATAGAGCAAGTTAACCAACCACCACAGAATATTCAAATCATACCGAATTCGAGTGGCGTTTGTAAATGTTAATAAAGGTGATAAGCAACTGGAAGAGATTTTGGTTGAAACCCGAAATGGAATGATAGCAAGTATGTCTTGACATTAGTTCTCGAAATTTTACCGATGTTACAAGTGGACCTTCTTCCAAGTCAACATGTAAAAATAAGACGAAATGTTTTTGAGTGATGAATTGATTTGTATCGAAGCAAATTTTGAGAGCAACTGTTGGTATCAAAAATATCGTGGATAGGGTGCTAATAATCTAAAAGGTATTTTACACACTTGCCTTACATTCGAGCGGTTTTAGACTAAAATGGGAAAAATAATTTCAAAAATAAATTCATTTTCAGTTTTGGGAAGATTATGTTAAGCCTCCTTCAGTTGCCATACATATAAATTCAAGAGTTGAGACATATTGTCTCTGACTTTTAAATACTCTTGCTAAGTATTTGACAAATATTTTCAAAAGTTTTTTCCAAATTTTCGGAAGTGAGCAGAATTTAAACATTATCTCTGACACACAACGAAGTCGCATTCATCAAAAGTATTTGAGAAATTGATAAGTGCAGAAAAGTTTTGATAAGTTTTTCTCAAATCACACCATTGTTGCCAAAAAATTATGTATGTGGGTTTATATTTTATTTTAGAAAACAATGCAGTTATAGATAAACTTAACTTTAATAACTTTTATTCCATACTGTATAGGTACATATACTTATGTATATATGAACATTAAATTTTGTTTTGAATTTTATATGCGCGTTAATGTTTGTATTGATCCAACCTCCGCACAATATTGAAAAAGTTTATCCCTTTTATGGGTGGTTAATCAATTTATAAAAGTCCCACTATTTTAATTTATGTTCTATTTCTGTTTGTTTAATAAATGTGTTTGTTTTTAAATTTATATAAAATTAATTACTTCTCACCTCATTGGCTTCATTAATGATTTTATTTCATTTGGATATTCAATCACTAATTTCAATTGCGTGCCACCATCTTTTTGATCTGAAATTAAAAATAAAAAACAAAATTAATGAACAATATGTTGCCAATTACATGCATATGAGTATATCTAACGTAACTAGACTAAAGTCCAAAGTGCGATTCAAATCTTGGTCTACCGAAGGAACGTACCAACATTGGTCTAAACGCTATTTGTATACTACGTCTGAGCATCGTTATGTATTCAAAATGCATGTTCAGGGTAGCATCCTACAACTTTTTTTAGGAATAAGCTCAGCCTGCCTTTCAACCTCTAGACTCTTCTGGTTAACAATCTTGAAACAGGTTGCAGGATGTTCGATTATGGAGAATATAGCAGACATGGCTCAGTTTGGAGCGTTACCTTTCTGGTAAATCTATGTCAGTGGTCCAGAAAGGTTATCAAATTTTGTAAAAGGTTACTAAGAAAATTCTCCTAGTCTTCAAGTTCATTTGCAAAGTTTTGGCAAAGCATGGCATCAGGAGTTAGGGAAAAAAACTGGTTCTTAGTATGGAACGATTTTGTGTTAAGAACAGAATGATGGCCTAATTTTAAAAAAAATTGAGGGATTTGCCGATGAAGTATGTAGCTACTGCAGTGGCAGCAAAATGCCTGGAAGATGTGTATGGAGGATGGTAGTAACGAAGCTATGGGGATCGTAAGATCAGCTAATTTGAAATGAACTATTATTAAGTAAAAAAAAAAGGAAGTGGTATTCCGGAAAACAGCAATTGAATAAAAATGTAATCACTAAACTGCATATAAACTGCATCAAATTAACCTTTAAACAATCTAGTAGCGGAATTAAAAGTATATTGGTGCGAAATCACTTTTAACGCTTTATGCTCTATAACGGGTGACATGACCTAACGAAGGAAGGAAAATCTTTGCTAGGATTCAACGAGCTATTATCTCCTGGAAAGGATAGTTTACAAAGTAATAGCTTATGCAGATGACATTATTATAGCTACCTCATGTAAATACAAAAAAACAAATCTAAGAGAAATCCTCGAATATGCTTTCCTGCTGCTCACCAGATGGGCTCCAAATAAAGGACTGGGTATTAATCCCCACAAAACTGAACAGACATATTTAAGCTTCCCTTACTATGGACAGGACAAGTGTCTCTTTTTCAGCAAATGCAATATATTTGGCCCAGGGGAAAGCAGCTCTCTATTCCCATATAAAGTTTCTCGGTGGGAGCTGTACGTTATCTGGCCTATATTACTATACAGTGTGATCGGTGACTATCTGATGGACGATTCTTGAAAAACCCCATACACCTCAATCACTCAACAAACGTGTTATGTGCATAATGTTTCACCTTATGTTCTTATCAGTCATGAGGATAACTATCAGTAGCAACATCCGATGTAGAACCTCTTTGCTGAAGCCATCATGTAGACCAACCTTTGATTGTAGATCCGACTTTTTACAGGAAAACAATGCAATACATACAATGGAGGTTAGGATCACTTCGAAGATAAACGATTCCAGATTCAAAAATAAAGTAGGATATGTTGTCTTGTTCGAAAATCTGAATCTAAGGACCTATTTCCGCTTTTACTGATTAGTCCAACGACTAGGTGCGATCCCTTGTAGACAGGCGTTAGTCAGTCTTCGGAAAGTTTTTTTAGAGGGATAAAGTCACTCACTATTGCAGAAGGCTCCCTAGCGTATACACCTCTGTAATGTCTTTTGATGATTTTTCCTTCCAGCAACCTCCAAACAAAAAAATGACTGCAGTGTTCCTAAGGCTAAAATGCAGTCCAAGATCAAGAGTCAAGAAAGTCTGGTTGTCAACAGTCAACTGGCTATTAAATTTTAGAATTAAACTACTTTCCCTTAAATGGCGCTTTAAATTAAATTTATCTCTTATGCGCATGACGGAGCAGTTCAACATTCATTTTTGCTTGGTGACAGGCCATAGAGACATTCCGGACGAGCTCGCTAGGAGTCGTAATATTTTTAAAATTTTGTTAAGGTTTGGGTAATCCCCTTGCTATATATGGATACTATCTAGAGAACTAGTATCTTGAGACGCCAGGAACATCCTTCGCTTCCGAAATAGTGATCGATGTGTTGTATCACAATTGGCAACCTCTAGTGAATCTCTTCTACTTCTACTAGTGAGAATTGAATGATTTTATCTCAAATAAAGGGGAGATGGAGAAGATCAAGAACTTTTCTTCTGGTTAAGTGCACATTTGTTGTATTCTTATGGTTAATTGGTGCACTAGGCCAGAAAACAAACATTGTAGTACATTCATTTTAAAGCGAAGTTTAAAAATGTCTTACTAACGATTATTGCCTAAGCACAGAGTCCTTGTTCACATCGATATGCAAAGATTAAGTTTAAATCTGTGATTTGTCATGAATATCGGTAAACTAAACATTAAGGATACTTATTATCTTAATAAATATGTTTACCTAACACTCAACTTTGTACAAGCGATACAAACAATAGCTTAAACTTATGCCAACCCATCTATCAGATATTGCATTGTCAGCTACTTTAATCCTCTTATGCTTTTCTCAAGTTTCAATCAAGTGAACCCTACAAACCATACTACAATCACATTATTATTACCAAGAAACTTAAGCTATACTTACGCTAACTACCTATACCCGCCAATTATCGTCTAACAAAGGAAACTAATCCAAACCCTCAACAACCTTAGTTTGTGAAATATGCATACTTGCAGAGTAAACGTTGAAACTTGTACCTTTACGCGTAATTGGAAAATATTTCCATACACCCAAACACACTCGCACTTACACACAGAAAGCAAATATCGTATCGAATCTCTTCCATTATAAATAAGTCACAAAGTTACCAGACTGTGAAGAACACCATACTCTTATGGTATACTCATATATGTTAGATACACCGCCCACATCCCATACACGATAATTCCCGGAAATATGTTCGCAAACTGAGGTATCACCTCACAATTTAAACAGGATAATAGTACACTATAACCGCACAATAACAATTTCGTTCGAGGGAAAAACACAACAGCAAGGATATTAAACTAAACGCCTATTATGGTGTATCTCATCAAAGATATCCCGTATCCACCCGGGAGGGATGAAATAGAGAAACTATTGAACTTTTGCGCTGCACCCGCTTACCAGTAGAGCTCCTCGCCTCCCACTTACTACATACATAGGTCGTATAATACAGGGCACATGAGAGCATGTATCAAGGACGTGTAACGTCAAACAACTCGGTCTTCGATGAAAGGAGCTAAAAGGCGACACGAATTAGAGGTCTCACCACCACCTTACCACAACACATCGCAGCCATTGGATTCGTTTATTTATAACATCGTATAGGTTCCCTCAATACTCCAACCGATAGACACACTCATACATATTGCATAGCCCATCAGATAGGAGGTGTGGGAATGCAAATAATGTGAACGATAGGGGCGAATAGAAAAAACAAAAAAAAAGGACGAGTATACTTACATACGTGCTGAATGGGTAAATTGGCCATGTCGCGTAAGACGGCATCCACAACTGTGTCGTTCTCACGGTACAGCTCTTTCTTTGATATCGCCAGTTGGAATTTTTCCAAGTTCGTTGCATTCTTGCTGAAATGGCACAAAAAAGAGGGAACAAACTTTGAAAAATAAAAAAAACAAATGAAAACGAACATTTTTTTTTGCAAAATTAGAGAAAAGAAATACCGTTGAACCTTGAAGAGAGGAAAATTAAAATGAGGGCTAAATCGTTTCGCCCTCTCTCACACACACATGCATACACAACGTACTCGTTATATGGGTAAGTCCTTTCAAAAATCCCAAAGAGGGTGAATGGTAAAGGCAAATTGAAATGTCGACGACATTGCACATGTTGAGATACTCGTACACATTTTGCAACATTCATCCGTGTGCTCCTTTTTGACGACAAGGATCAAAACCATTAGATTCGATGCCGTACCAAATCAAGTGTGTGATTTGTCTTTGATTTGTAAAATGCGATATGGATCCGTTGTCGATGGTGCCGACTGCCGCCGACACACTGCGTGCGTCCTCGTCCTCGTCGAGAGGAGTGCTTTCTCGTCTTTATTTCGTTCTTCAATTTGGTAGTCAAATTGGAGAAACGTGCGCGGGGGTTAATTTAATGGAACGAAACTTTTCTTTTTCGAATATAAGTTATTTTTGTTTTCAAAGAACTATTTTGTGGCTGCAGGTGGCATCTATTGAGTTTTGAAAAGTTCTATTGTTCTCTATTCTAGCAAGAGGTGCTTTGGTGCTTTGGAACTTACAATTGATTTTCTAATTTTAGATTTCTTTTATTGCGGTCGACAAGGGGGTTTGTTTTTTTTTTTCAATTTTAAGGGTGGAAGAAATTAATTTCTAAATCAAAATTGTTGTGACATTTGTTTTGATCTGTACTGTTTCGAGGTTTGGGCAACAATTGAATTTGAGAATAATTTACAATTAATTGAAGGAGTACATGAAGGTGCTACCTATCATACGAAAGCTTGATAGTTCTAGCGAATTTCGTTATACTAACGTTTGTACCCTACCCCTCAATGGCAGACCAAATTTTAAGATGCTATCAAGTCGAAAAGCTAAGTCAAAGTGTTCCATTGCTGTAGCAGAACACTGACAAAGAAAGTACTTTGCCATGTTATGGTAAACTAAAAAAAATAAAGAAATAGACGAGAAAGCAGTTCAAGACAGAAAGGACTGCAAAGGAGTTGATAGTGCATCAGGACTTCCTTGACTTGAGCCTGGCATTCTGCATAAATTCTAAAGATGCAAACATCTTGTCCGTTCGCAAGGCTTACAGTTTTCTCGTAATAGCATTGTGTTGGTCAAGGTTAACTCTGTCGTATCCGTAAAAAGAAAGCTACAATCTAGAGTAAACTTCAAAGTTACGAGGACGATAGAAGGGTCTTAATTTTTGCATGGCTCTCAAAGAAAGTGGTTGTGACCTTAGCAGATATTAAATTATACTATATTTCCACAAGGCAAAGGAGTTGATAGTTCATCAGGACTTCCTATATCGAAAAGACTTCAAATTTCGGGAAGAGTTGCTCTGTGGTTCTCTGTCAAGTTACTTATTCAAAAGAGATTGGGGCCGGAACGCCTTGAAGGATGTATATTAAGCAGGCATGCCTTGAGGCTTGAAATCTCAACCAACGACTTGTGTCATAGCGGTATGAATGAAGAAAAATCACCATTTTTCCTTTCTACGTTATCGTTAGCAAGAAAGCATATTCTGGTTTCTCCGAGAAACATCTTTTGGCAATTCTTACTTACTTAGGTGGCACTACAGTTATAAGGGATAAGGGTTCTAAGCGGCCTTAAAATCGATAAAAGGATGGTGGGTATCGATTTGGACGTCTTGAGTTTTTTCCAGGATCTGCTGAAGTGTGAAGATTTGATCGATTGTGGACTTTCCTGGTCTGAAACCACACTGATAGGGGCCAATCAGTCAAACCAGAGGCTTGTTGGTGATGGTCGGATTCAACAAATCCCATCAGTTGCGTCACTTCTGATGGCTTGTTCAGTCACAGTTTTTCATCCTCTTTTTGCTCGGGCCTTCCCATCGCACTTCCTGGATGGCGGTGATGTCTGCTTTATAGCAGTCTAAGGCCTCTTCTAATTCTTCGGTTGTACGCGGTCTGTTAAGGATTTGAACATTCCACTTGCAGATCCGAAAGTCGTTGTTCTTTTTTCGTTTGCTGCGGTCGTCAACAGTAGGATCCGACGCTATTGGTTGCTTCGTAACTAGTAATTTTTTACGTTGTAGGAATATTACCCCGATGCACAATCTATAGAACAAGAGGCCGGATTTTCCGGGCCAGTAACCCGCTTCGGGAATACGAGCACTGTCATTGGCCTATTCAGGGTGAATCTGCTACCAACTCTTTTCCAATACCCTGGCTCAGCCTATAGACCTAGTAGTCAAATATATTGAAGCAGCTCATACATAGTTCGAACGGACTGGAACTGATAGACGCCACCGTTGATTCCATCTAGGGAATTCGTCCGCCGCCGCTGCCTGGAGCAAGACGAAGTCGCGTTCGCTGCCACCAACAACCTTCCAATCTCCAGCCGAGTTATTATGCACCCAGCAGCCACCATAGTGGCGGTATAGAGTAGGAGTTGATAGTGAGAGGCTAGTATGAGCGCGCTTGTGCTGACATATATTATATTAGCAATTCAGATATCATTAAAATCTAAAAACAAATCCGATAATCAAAACGGCTCCTAGAGTAGCGAAGCTAACTAATGTGTGGTACTAGAGTGGATCTCTTTTGGTCTAAGTGTATCCTACCTACGAAGGTTCAAAAAAGTAAAGTTAATACATCAGTTTTTCGAGTCGATGCATCGTCCAGGTTTTTGTTAATAATACTGTCTGTGAGGAATTTAAAAATGTCAATTACATATCAGACAGTCAGCTTGAACATCGTGAAATCTCAGGACTTACTACTGCTATATAATAAGTTTTGCATGAGATAGTATCTACCCGAAGCAGTTACACATTTATAAGAGACTTTCCAGGGTTACGACAAAATTTAAAGGAAAAAGATACTTCTTTTGCAAAGTTAATGCACATTTTTATTAGCACTCACATTTTTATGTTCCATTAACACTTTTACACTCTACTATCAATCATTTACTTTTCCTTTTGTATGAGAAGTTCTGTTTACTTGAAGAAAAGCTTCTCTATAAACGACGCGAAGTGGTGAAATGATGATAATTCTCCACGTGAAATATCCTATCAATCAAATGATATCCTTTCGTGCAGATTGCGTTACGCTTCCAAAATCCAGACACGATATCAAATCAATAACAACCCTAAGCTTATTTCCTCTTATCCACAACTAAATTGCGTAAATTACTTGGCGTATTTCACGCGTTTTTTTTTTTTTTTATTTCACTCTAAAAATGAAATCAGTTTAATGATCCAATTTCGATCATCATTCCTTCATAGCATATCCTACTCATTACCGGGAAAATAGCTCATTTCCTTTTGGCGTTCGTTATTTTTTTCGTTTTTTCTCTTCCGCTGATGGAATAGAAAATCTACCATCATTAAAATCAACTCAACTCTCATGGCCGTTTCAAGATTCAATTTCGTTTATGAGGAATTGGAAAATCATTTTCTTGGTCTCTCTATCCCGCACTGCGTTACCACGCCCGCACATAAAATTAAAACACTTCATTGTTCGTATTATCCTTGCCGCCGATTTTCCGCAAGGAGTGAATTACATAAAATGGAATTTTTGTATGAGCAGAGGGAGAGAGGGAGTGGATAAAAAATAAAAAATAGGGAACTGTTTCCAACCACACCGTGCTCCCTCAAATTACCTTATCAAATAGTCGTTTTAATAGCATAAGGTGGGCGGGGGAATACCTTGTTCCGTAGGTGGATAAATATCATTTACCCGATTCCATCTAATTTACGTGACTCAATTACAAAGGATTTACGTTCTGTTTCTCACTCCATGCTTATCCATTATAAATTTGGATTTAAAGCGTTGCGGCACGTTTCGGAGAGCGATTGTACCACCCAACAGCGCCCGTCGTTTTGAATTTGCCCGAGATCCCTTGAGGGTGCATTTTATGCATAAATTCTCTGCAACAACACGGATGCATGCTAACAGGTGAATATGGACGAACAACCCTAAGTCCCAGTCTCCGCCGTTCCCATAATGCTGCTGATGCTGTGCTGTGCTTCTTAAATTCCTCGAAGAATATAAATTAAGCGGTTTTAATACTTTTTTTTTTTCTCTCTTTTATTTTTGCTCATTCTCTGTCATCTCTGAGTCCTTTGAAAAAACAAAGGCGCGCCATGCTGATGCGGCATTTTTTCCCCCAAACGGCTTTTTAGCTAGAGGCGTGTGGTTGTCCTTAGCTCGGATAATAAAATATTTTTCCCTTATGAAAGGAGCTTTAAAAAGGAGAACACGAAACGGAAAGAGAAAAATCCGCAATCTACGGTAAGTTCAACCAACCCTTTGCCACCTACCACCACCACTACCACCCAGACTTTCATTAAGAAATTTCGCGGGACCCGTCGATTGTATGCCTGCTTTGAAGCCTACATCAACAAAAAAGGAAACCCAAACCCAACACCAACACCAACACCGCATTGTAGGGTGGCTTTAAATTGCCTGAAAGTTTGGTGAACTTCTGTTCACACACATACATCAGTGGGTGTATGTATAGGTAGGAATATTCGTAACAATAATAATTAATTACATGTATCATAGTACCTGTGTGTTTACACATACGCATCTCTAAGTGGAACGAGTATATGTTATTGTTTACGTTTTGCAGAACTGTTAAGGCGTGGATTGCGAAAGGGTTGCGAAACGGATCCTTTATGTTTGTTTTTATTGTTGTTGATGTTCTGTTCTTCATCTTGTGTCAACAGAAAGTGTTTGCTTCCTTTTGGAAAGCATCTCCTTTGTTGAGATGGGAGGTTAGGTTTTTTTTTTTTTTTTTGATAATCCTTGGAGGTATGATAACACACTCAACAGATGTGTGTAATCATGCGTACATGTTAAGTCATTATAATCAACGTTGATTGTTTTACGTAGTAGAATTACATGCCACATAGGTAGGAGGGAGTTTGTCCTTTTTTTTTTGCACTCGCAGTTGTGTGAACCGCCGTTGAAATGAAATGAAGACATCACCTGAGACTGAGGCATTTTAATGAAAAATAATGATGATGAGTAGAATAATGACGATAAAGACATTTTCAAAGTAATTTGGACCGATTATGATTTCTTTGAAAGGACCTACATACCTTTTACTGATATTAATGTAGACACTTTTGAAAGCCAACAGACATATGTTGAGTGAAACGTGGTAGCGTAGTATCCTTGAACTTGTCAAGGTTAACCTTTGTTTTAGAATTGTAATTGAAAATCTGAAATAATTTGAATACTGTGTTCAGGCGGGTACTACATACATATGATGACGAGATAGTCTCTATCATGTTTTAAAATTTAATTTCCGACGTTTTTTGTTAATAGGAACACAATCGAAAGGATAGGAGACTTACAAGAAATATTGAAAACATACGATGATAACAAGAAAGAACACTGATTCATACTTTGTTGAATAAGATTTCGATGCAGAAATGGACAATACTTGCCTCAAAGAAGGAGAGTTCCCCGGCCAGTGGAAGAAACAAAGACTGGTTCTCCTACCAACCTACCAAAAGGTAATGGATCAACACCGGATACCTCATAGTATAGCACGTTGGACATTATGGGGTAAAAGATGGAGCGCAGCATAAGTGCCAGATTGAAGAGAACAATCGATGAGGCTCCGTGAGGCACGTATTACGATCGATGCAATCGACGAAGCCGTGAATATGACGAAAAAAGTCATCAAAGAAAGAGTAAACAGTACTACACAATCAAAAAAAGAACGCCTTTCAACACCGCAAAATGGAAAAACATCTTGCGAACACTTACCGCCAAGAGAGTACCAGATAGACAAGAATAGACTATTTTAAAACTAGGATACTCCACTACGACACAGACAATGGGACGAAGCAGTACAACTTCACATACGGTGTTCCCCAAGGCTGCGTACTAGGTCCACTACTGTGGATGTTAATGTATGATGATGTCTTCAGACTTAGAATCCCGAGATCTTCAAAAATAATTGGCTTCACCGACGACTTAGCAATCGTTGTAGTGATCAAAATCCTGGAGGAGTTGAATCATGACTGGAAAGAAGCTATCGGAAAAAATACAGAAGTAGAGCTCAAGGCGAGTCACTGAAACAACATGATTAATCGTGGGCTATCAAATTGATATCGAAGGCATCAAAGGCTGTACCAAATGCTAAAACAGACCAAAACACAAGAAGAGATTGCTTTTAGCAAAATTTGCGTCATTGATAGGACTATCCGGCTCGCAAATATAGACTGGTGCTATGAAGACAAAGTCTTAGAGAAAGAAGATGAAGGCAGCTTACAAAATCAAAGCTTTGAGAGTAGGCAGCGCTGGTCTAAGTAACTCCTACGTCCCGGCAAGTGTAATAACTGGTATAGTACCAATAGATCTTCTTACTAGAGAAGCACAAGATAAATACCGTGCCAGCAGGACAATCGCATCAACAGCGACAAATCTGAGGTACCACCAAGGTAAGGTCTATAAGGTAATACTATAAAGACAATATAGATGGTTGCGTTAATTAGACACAAGGGGAGCTAAATTTCTACCCACATCCTTGCTATCCATGAATGCTTCAGTGCCTACCTCTACAGGTTTGTACACGATGACAAGCTCTATTGCCCAACGCGCATGGAATCAGTCGATGATATGGAACACATCATGCTCCATTGTCCACGATATTATGAAGAACGATACCTGTTGGTGAGCAAACCCGGTTAGGACCTTACCCCAGACAACATCACCAGAAGGATAATGCGCAGGGAAAAGGCTTGGGAAGCAATTAGCGATACTGTGACAAATATTTTGAAGGAGCACCGAAATAGCGGCAACGAAAAGCAGAGCAGAAGGTTCCCAACATAAATGAGCTGAGTACCTAAGTTCTCCCTCGTGATGAAATATGCTTGAT
This sequence comes from Xylota sylvarum, assembly GCA_905220385.1. Classification (NCBI taxonomy): domain Eukaryota; kingdom Metazoa; phylum Arthropoda; class Insecta; order Diptera; family Syrphidae; genus Xylota; species Xylota sylvarum. The sequence continues at coordinate 25,649,554 of LR999958.1, forward strand.
GGCAGTGCCGTGAGGACCAAAGGTAGGAGGGAATGTGGGTTTATTGGGTGGAAATCAGTTTCGTCTTTCACCGACTCATGTGAACTTCAGTAGTTAACTAGTAATGACTGGAGCATACATATGTACATACATATATGGAACGTCAACGAGAAAAACAGTCCTATACGTACCCACCATGAAAACGATGACAAGTCTTTCTAAATTGTACGCGGATATCCGGTTAAAATCTATCAATCGTCGCATTTCACTTCAAAAGTATGTAACTACTCAACGGAGCACCTTTAGGCAGTACTATAGACCACTAAACCCTCCTGTTGCTGGATTTATTAAACTATATTCAAACGTATACTCAATGAGTTTCTGCCATTTGGTTCTGAAAGCCCAATAAGCAATTTTGTATAATATGTACGTATGCCATGCTAAGCTTTTAAAAGGTTTGTGCGTACTAGATACAAGCAAATGTTGTTAACAATATCCGATATCTTCTGAGTTTCTTTACTGCAATCCAAAATGCAAAAGATTTTGTTTTCATACTCGAAAACATTTCATGACAAACTCCAAGTAAAGACGATTTTTCTACGAAACCGGAAACCCTCTTTGAAAAACCTTCCTGTTAGGTTAACCATTATTAATTAAAAGCACACCCACATCTCATCTGTTCGCACTTTTCCACAAACTCTATGCAGAACACAACTCTTTTATATAGCAAACCACAATAGAAGTTCCGATGCATACAAATGATTCCTCATCCATCATCCTTACAACCACACTACTTATCGTTTCGATATCATTCCCATTCCCATCCCCCAACAGAATCCTTTGAAGGATGCACTTTCCTATGCAACACGCCGAAAATGCCAAAAGCCAAGTGTATCTCTATTGTAGATAACATTCTTTAAAACTCAACCATGTATCCTTCCTGGAGAGACGGCCCCGTTACCATTTGCCATGATGACATCTTTCAGTGCCAAGCAGGAGCGGCGTCAAAGTTCGCGCCAAATTGAGTTCTCGCCGTAATAAAGGGAAAACCATCGAAGTCTATTATGCTCTGACAGCTGTTACTGCTCTGCACTAGTTTTGGGAGTTCTCTTGGTCTTGCAATTTCTCGCAAACATTAGAGCTGGGTGTCAGATGGTATATACGAGCAACCAAACCACCAGAGTCCAGAATATGCTCTTCAAGGATCTCTGAATTTATGATGATGGGGCACTGCCATCTGTGCGCTGTTTGGCAGCGATGCGACGAACTCTTTCGCATCAAACGAGGACATTTGCTGAAGTCGCTCATGCTCTCCCACATGACAAAGTTGCTGCTACTGCCAGTGATGCCTCCATAACCGCCACCATGACGAGGATGAGTGAACTACATCACCGATGGTAATTTGCAAAATGTGGTAACTGCATTAAAGTGCCCGAAGAAGACTGGAAGACTCAACTTGCATGCGGGGTGTGCAGTGTCATTATTTTGCTCGGATAGTGTCTGGTGTCACCAAAGTCACCGAAACGATCGATCATGGGCGATGCGCTTTGTGGAAAAGTTTTGCTTCCCTTTTTTTTTTTTTGATTATTTTTCTTTTAGAGAAAGTTCGAAAAATTATGTTGGCCTAATGCCAAACAAAGTGGAACTGGCCAACTGTGCGATGTTGCATCGTTAATCATGCCCATTCCACTTCCATGGGGTGGTGGTTGGAAGCACATCATTATCGATTTCGTAGTGTCAAATGGCGGTTGATTGCTATTTCCTGTGTAAACTTCAGTGCACTTCGTAAAAAAAAAAAGATTTCCTTTCCTATGGGACTACCACCACTAAAAAACGGTTAAGATGTGCACTGGTACTGGGACCAAGTGACAAGTGCATTTGCTGCGCTTTTGAACATTCAGATTGAATTAGTCGGTAACGAATGGCATCATGATAGCCCCGAGGGCTTGTCATATTTTTGGACAATTTAGCAATTTATCGCTTAAACGATGCGAAATAGGTTTGCACCAATCTGTTTTTCTGTGTCTGTCTCTCGGGTGAAAGAAGGCAATTCCCCGAGCAGAATTTGTATTTGGAATGGAAATTGTATAACCAAAGTGGAATCCCTGCTGTTGCTGCAGGGAATGTTGTAACTACAACCTAAATGGGAGTGTGACACAATGATTCAATCATTGAATCAATTTGTAAATCAATCGATACGTTACCTATTTTATTTTGGTCGGGAAACGAATTGAATGCCCCCAGGGGAATGTTTGGAATATTTTTTTTTTATAGTAACTACCTAAAGTACCTTTAGATGGTCATCGTCTGTAGATATTTTTGCTGGGGAATGCTTTCCCATTCAACTTTTTAAAGTGACAAACTTTAATTTAGAATGAAGCAGGGCGAAAGGAAGTCCTTAGTCGTTGGTTTTATTCTTATTTTTGGGGTATACCGCAGAGATTCTTTATCTGACCACTTTGATGTGTTTGATATCTTTGGTGTGATAGAGGTGTAAAGCCTTTTTGAAACCATCGTGAAGCTATCGACAAAAACCTACAAGAAAATCTCTTACACATGAAAAGAGAACATTAGGGTTCTGGGGGGCTTTTTCTAAGATCTAAAAAGAAGGTATTCAGGTTATAGACTTCGCGGTGGGTACCTTTCATATTGAAGAGTTTTTAACAACATGGGCACTGATGCCCAAATAAAAACGACAATATGCAGACGAACTGAACAAACCCTAAATATTTGCGAAATGATTCGATACAGTCTCACCGGATGCCGTACAAGGATGCACCACGTTATAGTGGCGGCATAGTCCAAGAATATTGTCATACCGGTATGAGGTAAGTTTCTTCTCGTACCTAGTGGACCACTAAATTGTGCACTGAATAACTGGGTTAAAGGACGAGGCGTGGGATTGAACTTATTCTTATTGGAATTCATCAAGACTGTCAGGACCAAAATGGTAGAGTCTGTGCTGAATACGTGCTGCTATTTATACCGACGGATGCAATATATACAGATGTCGGTACGGGCACGCCATATGCTTTGAGTGCTGAAATATTAATCACATTAGACTAGAGGATGTTTGCTACGTGCTAGGATATAGACATAAATGTTTTCGGAAGGGCATCAGGTAGAGAGAGTCGTAGCGCAAGAAGAGAACCCGCATCCAGTCAATGAAGAACCCATCCATACCCCCCCCCCCCACCGAGTTTTGAAGAGGTCGGCTCAGCTATCAAAAAGCTGAAGAACAACAAGGCCGCCGGCTCAGATGGTCTACTAGCAGAGCTTTCCGAACTGATGCTTTGGTAGGGTGCATGCACCAATTCATCAACCAAGTGTGGGTGGATGAAGCCATGCCCGATTACTACACTATCAGCTCTACATGCCCCATCTTCATAAAAGGCGATCCTATGTCTTGTGAGAACTAAAGATGCATATCGTTGCTTAATGTCGCATATCCAACGTACTGTCTATCTACTATCCAACGTACTGTGTGAAACTTTCCTGCAGCACACTAATCGGCACATACCAATGTGGCTTTTGGCCCGCCAGATCGACGATGGACCAAATTTTCACACTAAGGCGGATCCTAGAAAAGACCAACAAAATTCAAGTCGAGACTCACCATCTCTTCATCGACTTTATAGCCGCATATGATAGCATTTATCGTCTTGAGACCTTCAAGGCCGTGGCCAAATTCGGGATCACGGCTAAACTGAAGCTTGCAATTCGGAAACAGTTCCCCTGAACTATTGCAAATATGCGCCGGATCTCGGCAAGGAGATGCGCTATTATGTGACTTCCTCAATCTCGTGCAGGTGTGAACACGGAAGGCACTATCTTTAACAAATCTGTTCAGCTGCTGGGATACGCAGACGACGTCGACATCTTTGGTCGCTCCCAGAGCGCCGTGCTAGAGGCTTTTAAGGTAATTGAAAAACAGGCGAAACGAGTGGGATTTGAAGTGAATGAGGACAAAACCAAGTACATGTTGTTAACAAACAAAGAAGCATCGTTTACCGCGTAGGACAAAACGTCACTGTTGGCAACACAGTCACGAAGTTCAAAGTGGTTAAGAGTTTACCTACCTCGGAGTAAATATCAACTCCACGAATGACACCGTAGTGGACATTCGGCGAAGACTTACCCTAGGAAACCGCTGCTATTTCGGTTTGGCGAAACAAATGGGGTCAAAACTCCTAACTTGGTAGACGAAATGTATGCTCTACAAAACTTTGATCCTGCCAGTTTTGCTATATGAAGCCGAGTGTTGGCGATAAGCAGGAAAGCAGAGCAGATTTTGAATACTTTCGAAAGAAGTATTGTTCGTCGGATGTTCGAGGAGGGCGAATGGAGGAGAAGATACAACCACGAACTCTATGAGCTGTACCAAGATGTAGTAAAAAAGTCAAAACACGTCGACTACACTGGCTCGACACATTAAGCGAATGGACAATAATGCTCCAGCAAAAAGGATCTTCGAATCACAGCCCCCAGGTTCGAGACGACACGGAACGGAACGGACCGAACCTCCGTTTTAAGGATCAAGCTATCGCGGATGGGTCTAGACAACTGGAAGCAGCGTGCCCGGGATCTAAGAGAGTGAAAGGCTGCCGTGTCTCAGGCAGAGACTCTTCATGGGTCGGGAGCCCGTCAAGTAAGTGAGTATCTCAATTAAATACAAAAGTGGTATGTCCCTATGAAAAAACCCCTTTACAAAGCTTGGGTGGAGTATGTCCCGAAAAGATAATGCAGCAGATTCACCTTAGCACTTAAAGTGTCCATTTGGAGTTATGCCGGTTAGGGACATATTATATTTGCCATAATTACAAGGAGGTCCATACATATATATATGTAAAAGTGTGTGTGTTTTAATGCCATACTGTGATATGAAGTACAGCGTGAGACTAAATAACTAAATAAATCCAACCTAACGCACAGCACATTCAATGTTATTCCCATAATATACCCGAAATGTAAGTAAGGAACTGACAGGAAACCTTTTTCTTCCACCTTACGCCGTTTACGCAGTCATTCGCATTTAAAAACATTACGAAAGAGATTACATAAAAAATAATCACACTGCATTAAAGTCCTTCGTCTTCGAAGACGGACCAGGACATTCCCCGAAAAGAACATTTTAAAAATACATCTATACGTACACTCACTCAAAAGTCAAAATGACTTTTTTATGCGGCATTTCAATTACCATTTTCCTTATACACTTAAGTGAAAATGTGAATGTGCCGGATAAAAGGCGAAACTTCCGGGGCCCCAAACACTGTTCTCAGGGTATACGCATCGTAATGTGTAATAACAGCTTTTATCAATTTGAAAGTTTTCGGTTTTTCTGTTTCGATGTTTTTTTTGCTTTCTTTTCTTGCTTCTACTTCCTCTTTCTCGCTGACATAATTGCGATATAAAAGACAGAAGAAAAAAAAAACGGCGAGAAGCAAATGGGAAAAGTATCAGCCAACGATACTTGTCCATTCACACTTGGGGGATCGTTATGGATCAATAATCGATAACGGTGTAGCGAATCGTTTCGCACAAAATTTCCTCTTGAAGTAGAAAAGTTTCCGTGGTTTCTTTATTTTTTTTTTTTTCTTAGGAAATTGAAAATAAAGAAAAGCCAAGTTTACACTTTCATCCACTTGACGGTGTGAACTTTGCTCTGGGGAGGAATCCCCCACAACACACATAGAGAACAGAAAAAAAAAATGAGCATCAACAAACGGATACAATTATTTTGAATGGTGTTGTGTGCAGTGAAATTTCCTCCCCAGGATGACATTTATTTCAAGAAATACGATAAATGCCTGCAACCGCACATGTGACCCGCAATAATCTAAGACGATGCTCCTGCAAGGACGACACAATGCATTCGATGTGCACTTGTTTCGAAATGATGACATTCCCGTGCTGTGATAAAAACTACGCTGATTACGAAATGGGTGTCCTGCTGGTGTGTTCCCTCTTCGCTGTCATTGTTGTCGTCAACGTCAAAAGCATGAAAGTCATTTGTCACCGCAGCTAAATCCCGACTAGGACATTATAGGATCTTATAAAAACGCAACCCCCAGATTGTACTTAGGAGACAGAGAGCTCGTCACATTACTGTGATAAGTTTGCTTTATGTCTCCCGTTGTGTGCCAACATGATGCCGATGGAGAGCTAAAATGGCATCTAGTGTCACTCGCTGTCAAAGGATTATTTTAGTTCGCTTATGTCATGGAACAGGAGAAAATCTGGTCAAGAAGAGGGTTTTGGGTGAACAGGTGTGTTGGCCGTTTGAGGAATCCTTGGAGAAGATGAAATTGCATTAAAGTGGGACAAGAGATACAATTTCGTTTGAGTGTCCACTGAGGCTTGGAATCATCGGCAAATTCAGAATGTGTGGGTTTACGAAATTTACGGAGACAGGACACTTGTTGGTAAAAGAGTAGCACTTCCTCGTGCTTGTATCTACTGGAGATGGTAAAGTACTATTTTATGTTTCTCGTTGTACAGTGATAGGTACTCGTACTCAAAGAATGGAATTCAGTCTCCGAATACCTATTTATTGAAATGTGATGTTCACAGGCCAGGCGATCTTATTACATGTTGCCTGACAATAACGAGCTGTATTATTTCATCTTCGGTAGTGCAGTTCAATCACCCAATGACAAGTGCATTGATTATGATGAATTCTCTCAAGCTGCCTTAGATCCCGGACCTTAAGGCCATTTGATGATAGTCGAACAGCACAATTCTTAATTTGTGGGAAATCGAAATTTGGTAAAAGATACAATGTTAAAGAAATTTTAGTTCTCCAGAAAGTACAAGGTTGTTGCAACTTATTGCTACGATAGGAGGGAAAGGAGTCAAATACACAATGGTACACAAATGGTTCCAAATGTGGCACATGGTCTTGAAAAGTTGCTAACAATCTTCCAGGTTAATGCTACTGCACTCTGCGTACGAGAATGACTTCGGAGATGAATCAAAAATCACAGAACATATCCAGCGTCTTAGTATAGGATAGTATAGATGGATTCGACTTAGGAGGTGATTTGCTTTTGGCATGTTGTAGTAAGACTATGAGTTCACGCGTATAAGTTGAAAACAAGTCGTTTTGGTGTTTTCACTAGCATGGAGCAGGAATCGAAATGGGACTGGTTATCAACGAGATCAAGACGAAGTACATACCTATATATGCCTTCATCAACAAGAGCCAACCTCAACGTAGACTTGGTAAGAACGTGAACATTGATAAGTATAACTTCGTGGACGGCATAGACGGAGAGTGGAGAATAAGATACAATCATGAGATGTACGAGTTCGAATACAACGACTAAGATGGTTGGGTCCTGTAGAGCGGATGGGCAATAATGCTCCGGCCCGGAGAATCTTCGAATCTACCCCAGAGGGACGACGCAGTAGAGGAAGACCTCGCCTAAGGTGGCGCGCTCAAGTGGAAAGGGACCTCAATCAACTTAGTGTGTCAAACTAGAGGCAACTGCCTAAAGATCGAGCTGGCTGGAGAGGCTTGTTGGTTGAGGCCCAAGTGCACCCCGGACTGTAGCGCCACCTAAGTAAGTAAGTAACTTTAAGGTAGTCAAGGATTTTGTCTATCTGGGCACTGCTGTAAACTTCTCAAACCTCATCTTGAATGGCGGGACTAGATAGAAGGAGATCTGCGTCAACTTAGTGTGCGAGATTGTAAATGGTGAGTCAGGGATCAAGTCAACTGAAGAGGCGTATTACTTTAGGCTCAGGAGCATCACGCTTTATAGCGTCAACGAAAGTAAAGGTAAGTAAGTCGTTTTGCAGACCATACTGTGGATTTAGCGTTAAGAAATTGTTCAGAGCCAAGAGGTAGCTACAACAACTAGCCAGGCAAAACCTTTAAGAGGAAAACACGACTTGTGACAGGCCACTGAATATTTCAGTCACAAATGCAACCACATCATCAGTCAGATAACAGCCAGGTTCCCAAGATACATCGCCTCTTTTGCAGAACAAGGCTAGTAGCATAGTCTTACTTCTTTTGTTCCCTGTTTCCCAGCCTGCAAGTTTGCAACCAAGCCTAGATAGGTCGTGAAACATGAACAGCAAACCCACAGTAACTGTGGACATCACAAAATAGGCCAAACATAGACTCAATTGTGTCTTCGAATAATATGCCTGTAAGTATCTTAACCTGATCTTCTCAATAGAGCTGAAATATAAAGACTACTATATCTTGGCACTACAGGCACAATAAACACTACCTGAAAACCCGGCCAAGAAGCAATACTGCCCCTGCTTCTCATGGATGCATCTACTTTTGCTTGAAACAAATAAAATAAAAAGTAAACTGAACCACCATACCCACCCATACACATTCACCTAACTTCACCTAGATCAAAAACCACGAAGTAATGCAGTACACTCTGAGGCCTAATGACACATGAGTTACAAACCACTAGACCCCAAAATATGTCCTTACTTCCGACTTATGCCATAAGGGAGTCTATACACTTAGGTGTTAGTCAAAAATCAAACGCTCTTGACATGACATTATAGGGGTAGACATAATCTCTTGAGCGCAAGCACAATGTAAAGAAAAATAAAGGTTAATCTGCTTTGTATCTTGTTCTTTGTCAAATGCATAGGAGGCAGATATAAATTCTAAATAAAAAAACAAATAAAAAAGTATCTGAAACACACTTCAAAATTTAACCAGTCTATACTGCAAAGTTAACTCAGCACTATTAACTTCCCATTGTGCCTAACACGTTCGTCCTTCTGAACGAAAGAAAAACAAAAACCAAAAATTTTAATTCCTCTGTCATTTCTACAAAATGTGGTCCAGAAAGTAACTGGGTAGTCAACATCAACCCACCCACAGATTTACCAATAAATCTGAAATCGATGCACTCATCTTACAGTTTACTGACACGTCTGTCCACAGAGTGGTTTGATGATAGTGATTGCATATGCAGCCATATAAAATGGACTTACAAACACACTTAGCATACAGTGACACCCAAATGGGAATATAAATTGATTGCAATTGAAATAGTATGTATCTGTGTGTATGTATGTGGCAAAACTAAGGACGGCAGGCAGGACAAGCAGAGCTTATGGGACTACAAATTTCAACTGCTATCTAAAGTTGACCCAATATGAGGATTTAATTGAAAACCAAATGGGTTCCTCTTGTGTTGGATCAACGGCAGTTTAATTGGACTTCAAGTTGCAGAGAGGTATTGAGTGGAGTGAGGGCCAAGTAATTTTAGCTTATGCAGATACTTGTAAATTAAATGCAATTTCTTTTTTTTTTTTGTTTTTTGTTGGAAGTGCTTTTAGTACTTAAAATTGAAAAAGTATAAAACACTTTTCCTTAAAAACGTACATACATACATACATACGTAAACTAAGTGATGATGCTATTGGGATAGTAATCAGAATACTTTAAGCCATTGTAAATCTCAGTCGATACTGAGTAGAAAAAGTGAAATAAAAAATTGTTCGTACAATAAATTCTTGCGAATTGACATCATTGATGAGTTATTGAATCATATTCATGATCAAACATAAGCTTGATCAACTGACAACGTCAACACTGTACGGCTAAACTAAGAACGTACATGTCCATCAACAACTTGCCTTCTCGGGAAACGTTGATTGGCACTGGTATCGGCACTATGGAATCTCCATTTAATTATTCCCGGAGTCTGCCTCTTCCTTTAGCGTTCCTCCACCAAGAATGAGACCTGCTGTGCTAAAAACGAACAACAAATACCAGAGTCCGTCAGACTCCATCATCATCTCCACCATCAAAACTATGACGTACACCCTCCTCTCATGCAAGAGGATTAAAACAAGCTATAAAATAGATATACAGGTAGAAATATGAGTATTTATCCTTTTCCTAAGTAATTACTGATATGAAACAGATTTTGTATCCGGCGGCCACACGAGCTAGTTCTGGTAAAGGCAATTCCAATATACTGACTTTTTTTTTTTCAAACATATACAAACTTTTGCTATTTGCCTGTCAAAAGCTACGGAATTTCCCAAACCAGTAGCAGAGTTATAAAATGGTCTTATTAATGGTCTGTTATTTTTTTGAAGTCAGTGATTACAGCATTCAATTTTTGACAAATATTTCGTTGAAGTCAGTAGTGAATTCAGTTGAAGTCAGTGAATTCAATTGCAATAATTTTAATTCACTTGATTCCAGGTGATGGATCATGTTGATATTTATGTCTGATTATAAGACATTTGTGGAAGAGATTTAAATTTTGAGGTAGTAAAGATATCGTGGTGCTTAAAATATGAACGAGATTTTGATGTCTTAAGAAAATGCTTCACCAAGCTGACGAGATTCAACATCGTCTAATAATTTACACAACAAAAAATTTATTTTTGACGAAAAATTTTTCAAAGTTTTGAAACAGATACATTCGTAGATATTAATGAAAATCCAATAATTTCAATTGAATTCACTGATTTCAACTAATTTGAAGTGAATTCACTACTGACTTCAACGAAATATGTGAATTCGATTGACTTCCAAAATGATTTCAATTCAGTGTTTGTCAAATATTGAATGCAATAATCACTGACTTCAAAAGAATGGCAAATTACGTTGTTTAAATCCCAATCTTTTTTAGAAAAAAAGATTTCACATCATTTCTAGATGAATTCAACAGACTTAACTTCCCAAAAGATTTTATTTTTATACAAACCTAGCCCAGTAGCCAAGCAAGTAATTTGGCAGCACAATATATAAATGAATCCTGAGAAAAGTGTCCCAAAATTCGCAAAGATTTTGAAAAAGTATAAAATTTCTGCATTTTTCAAAAAAGTCATAGTCATGCCATAACCTCTTGGACTAGATTGGTCTTGAAAACTAAAGCTTGGCCCGTAGATTCTGAGAATCTAACCCGGGGGGTCAACCCGGTACAGCGACTGGAGCAAGTGAGCTTAGCACTAGACGAACTTAAGCAACTTCTTGATTGTGGCCCAGATTCCGATCTGTAGCCCCTTAGTATGATTATATCGGTCTTTCCTGAAGGCATATGAGCATCCCACATTTGGTAGGCAAACATTCAAGAATCATGTATCCCCTATATCAGTAAGTATTTGAAGTATTTTTGAAACGCTGAGCATTCGAAAACCATTTTTCTTAGTAAAGGGATTAACAAAACTATCTTGTACTCGAAAATTTACGTACGTAATAAACTTTGTAATTTATAAAAACAGTGTCCGTGGTGTTGCGGAGTGAACACAAGACAAAACTCTGCTAGTTTTTTAAGAAATATGCTAGATACTGGTAACCTATTAATCTATTTTAAGGACACGAAACTGAAAGTAGCAAAAATATCGGCGTATGGCTTTACTAAGAGGATGGTATAAGCTCTTGTGAAAATTTATGTATTTATATTCCAGTTGAGCAGAACGGATTCAGGGCGAAACTATACAGACCAGACAACAGTCTAAAAAATTAGCTGATTGCTAGTCAATACGCTTTGATCTAATGGATTGAAGTTTAAATTAGTGATAAGTGTCTTCCTAACCTAGCAAGTTATTCTCAGTTTACCAAATAACTCTTGAACTAGCCCTAAAACACTCCCCAATGGCTTGCCACAGGGATCAGTATTGGCCACCCAAATGTTCAGCTTCATATATAATGTGATCTCTGTCTGTGTAAACAAAAACAAAAAAAATCTCGGAGAATACTTTTGCAATTGGAAGCTCTGCTCCAGCAGGAGCAACACTGAATCAGCTCCATCTGAAAGTTATTTTAAATGAATTTCAGCTTAAGCAAAACTTCCATCCGAAATTTTTTTAAGCCACAAGGACGGCTGCCGAAACTGAGGACGAGAACCAACATCTTCCAGAAACCCAGTGGTACAATAAGTATCCCGAACTCAATAGGAAGCTGTCTTAGCCATACAATCTACAATCACGAAACGTCACCTTCAGTTGACGACGATTATTTTATATGTCCTCAGAGGGCATCACATGCATTTAGTTTTATTTTTGGTCTGAGACTCAATACCAGTATTAATAACAACAAAAACCAGTCGACCAGGCTAGGATCAAAGATGCTGCCACTGAATTAAGTCGATGTGATCACAGCTGGAAAAACTTTCAAATACGTTACCTTTCTACAATCAAGCTTAGCTTACAAACCCAATGTCCCTAGAATACTGAGTAATCTTCAGGTTTCTTTATGATCCTGAGTGAGAAGGTGTTTGAAGTATGAACTGATAGTTCGATCCAATCTGTGTACATAGAATTTGTAAGGCCGGGTGCTTTGAGAAATAATGACAGCCAAGATATATCTTCCTTTCCTTTCTATATAATCGTATAATATGTCAATGAGGATGCTAGGGAGTCTAAATATGACCCACAATACAACTCAAATATATTGGTTTAATCGAAAATCTTTTTTAAGGTTATTAGCTAAAAGCTGCAAAGTCTCAGCTAGAGCCCAAGTAAGAAATAAAATGTAAAAAATAAATCCCTTAGTAGAATTCGCAAAAAAAAAAATCCAGGACAGTCTTATATGAAATTACCTACCTCACTTTCATGTCCATAACTTCCGCTAGTGTTGGATTGATAGTATCCAATTCCAAGTGACTGTCGACAACCACATTCGAGTATTTATTTACGCCGTCTCTCAATATCTTAAGAAGATCCTCGAATCGATCATGTGGCGATGGTTTCTTCGTAGTTGTAAGACTATTCCTTTCATTTGAATTTCCTTGACTTTTAGCGGTTATAGTTGTAGAGGCTTCTTTGGAACCAGATGAGTTGCTATAAATAGAAAAAGGTAGACATAAATTAATTCTTCCTTTATTAAGTATAGGATTTATAAATTGTTCTTCCCAATAAAGTATTAAGCCCAAGGAGGACAAAACATCCCCCTTTCGACTCTTAAAACTGGTTTTGCTATAAATCCCTGTTTTTTTTTTAATTTTCAATATCTAACCGAACATTTATTGCTTTTTACATAAATTTCACAAATTAAGTTATGAAAATAAAAAAATCCGATTATAGCATCACAACGCATCCATATCTCTCTCTGGACGAAGACATTATACGGTTCTGGTTCAAAATTAAATTGAATCCCTTTGCCCGTCTTTACGACTTGATCTATCGCAATTACCTTAGCCGAAGGAAAACTACCCTTCGCTCGAAGGAAGCATAATCAATTTTTTAATGTCGGAAATTACGATTATTATTTCCCAACTCAGTTAGTCGGCAGCCACACCACCAGTGTGCACAAATACAAAACAGACTTAAAAATAAATATAAACATACATACATATTCGCGTGGAGAACAAAAACCCCACATCCCCATAAGTTTTCTGTCCGGCAATAAAAATATTATCTTATGACTGTTCCGACATCGAAGGCGACGTGAGGGTGGTTTGTGGCGCTATTACTCTTCACATCTATTTACTCAGGTAAAGGCATTCATAGGAAGAAAGGATTTTGTGCGCGCTCCTATGCTAGCAGGGGAGTAGAAGTTCACTGCAGCTGCACCAGTTTGTGGCTCGGCTGCTATTTTAGCCGCTTCAGTGCAGTGCAGCACTTTTCTTATAAGCAACAGTCATGCTTCTACCGATTTTATGGACACAACGGAAGTGAAAGGATACGTAGATTCGCACAGTCATACCGCACTCTCTTGGGGGTGGGTGTACATAGAGAATGGTGGTGTTTTACCTTTTCCTTTAGAATTGCCACAGCTGAGGGCTGCGGCAAGGTGTGCCACTGACAGGAATACCAAGACCACAAGCTGAAATAGGTATCCCACTCTTATGCTCGACTTGTACCTATAGTAGAGAAGGTACAATTGCAATTTAGAGAATAATAATTCACGAAGGTATCGTTGCACGCCTTAAAGATGAACTTTATGCTCGATATTAAGTAAAAAATAAGAAAATGAAAAAGTTGCGACAAGCAAGCTGCACACTATAGCTTTCATAAGGAGTGGTGCACTTTATGCGAATGATAGTGTAACAGTGGGACTGGAAAATACGTACTGGGCACGTACCAGTTTCATAGAAAGTCTGACAGTACGTGCGAAATGAAATGGTATAATCTCTGACTTTGCTATTTGAATGTAGTTCTTCTTTTTTTTTTTTCCAAGTTAAGAAGATTGAGATGCCTTAAGGGTTGGTTAGGCATAGTTTCTATATGATATATTCAGAGTTTATCAGAGCCTGAAATCAGTTTTAGGTTTGGCCATGTCTTTTATCTGCTACCCTATGGTAAAATTTAGAACCCTTGTACCAGAACAATAATATTACATCCATAGCAAGGTTTAAATCCTTTAAGACCATGTGCTCAGATGTCCTAGGAGCAGTGATGCTTAGGGTTGTAGGTATCACATGGTATCACCAATATACGGACTGACGAATGTATGTATGTCCAATCCGTAAGACAGGAGACCACCTCACGACTATATATCGCTTACTTAGATTCTGTCTGGTTTAATGCTGGAATTGAAGGGCGGTTTTAGGTCTCAAAAATGGACTATCGACCAAATTTTCAAACGACATGAAAACCCAACAATTCCAAGTCCACCCACCATCTATTTATCGATCTCACGGAGATATCACTGTACAACGGACAAGTGGGAGAGTCATCGTTTTTAGATTGTTACATGTATGACCGGAAACAGTTGCGTTAGGTAGAAGTTATTTTCACCACGTCTGCGATGTGTCTCTATGATCGGGTAAGTCCAACGGCGCTATACCCTCGGATGTTTGTCAAACACTCGCGAGAGGTGGGGCCGTGAAAGAAATTATAGGTGTTTTCTGGGGATTGAACCTCAAAGCATTCGCTCCGTAGTCCTCTCTACGGAGTCTGGGATCATTACTGCATTCACCAAGGAAAGCATTATGAACCTCTCATTTCCGCTCCTAAAGGAGTTCACAAAATCTAGAAAAGACAATCAGCAAAGTCATGTCAGATCTTTCCAGTTGCTACAGACTTCTTGACAACAATTTTATTCTTTAGTCTGTTGGGTAAATGGGGAACCGGCAACAGTTCAACTTATACTACATAGATTCTAGAAACTCTCCTGAATTATGAGTGCAATGAGATCTTATCTATTGCTATTGCTCTGCAAAACTGCAAATTCAAACGCTTCATAAGGTCGCGACGTTAGTGAGGAGTGTCACCAACTTCATGAAGAATCATCAATCTCTCCTTTGACGGTCTTTCTTTCAGGGCTCAGAAGACGAAGAAATGGAGCTACATGGTACAACATGTATCTATAGTATTGGTGCTGGTATTTTCGACCCCAACCTCAATTTATCCGTTCTTTTAGGATGCTTTTGTTATGGGCCATAGACTGCTCACATAGTCAACCAGCTTTATGGGCCTGGATTTCAAACTAGTATGGAACTGGCTTACAACTTTGCGCAGCTTTTTTTTTCTAAATATCCGCCAATCATGGTATCCATGAGAAAAATATCGCAGTTTCACTTGCGAGACATTTTATTGATCATGAAAAACGTAGCTACGTAAAAAAAAAAAATTCAACTACTGAGAGCATCCAGACTAATTTAATTCATTAAAATCTACTATAGACGAACAAGTCAAGAGTGCCTGCTAAAGATCCATACAGACATCTTTCCTAGTCATAGCTCCTCTTGACTGCCATCTTAAAAAGGTAGGTTAGACCAATAAAGTCGAGTATCTCTCGAAGAACAAGAATACATTCTACACCAAGCAACTCTTCTCTTCGTCCAACATTTCAGGTTTCTTTAGAGCCTGGGTTCTTAAAGGATTCATAAATAATTCTGTCAGGTTATAGACGGGTCTGCCTGGATATCTTCACTCCGCTACACCAATAATTTCGATGTAGCCAGCAATGACATTAGATATATTTGAGACTGCTATGAGGCAATACTAAATGAGGATATCCCCCGATACAGATAACCTGTAATAAGCCCGGAAGCGATTACAGGTGTTACTGTAACAAAAATTTTGGTATTCGATGTACTCTCATATGTTATAACACCAGCAAGTGTTATTCCCATTTCCGTTTTGTTTGCAGATTCAAATAGAATAAAGGACATAAATCGTATACATATGCATGTATGTCAACTTCACAACCGCTAATATTGTAAAGATGCCACAATAGTCTAGGGTGGATGAGTCCTAAATTACCTAAACCATAAATTAAATATTGGTCAGCGTTAGCGTTGTCGGCACAAAGGGTGGAAACCACTTCAAAGCTAATTATCGCAAACACACATCACCAGTTATGCAAATGTGCGATTCACTTATGGAAACTCCCTTACAATCTCTACCAATACCACAAATGAAACTGAATTGATTGTAAAATTTGGAAGGGTGACCATGGAAGGACTCTATTGTACGCGATAGGTACTACACTGCACTCTTTGTGTTCACGCTCAGTTCAGTCAAGATGTCTGACATTCCCCCCAGCATAGCAGCGACATGTTGCACTTGGAACAGATACTCCACTTTGTCAATTGTACAGAGATTACATGTACATAGTATACTCCAACTGCTAAGGATGGCTTCACTATCAGTGTTGGTCACCAATCCAGTCCCACACATAAGAGGATTTATCTATCCATCCATCGTTCATGCTCGGGTGGTTGTTTTTTTTTTTTGTGCAGAAGACTCGCAACGTGGGGCTACTAAATTAAAACAAAATCCCCTCGGTAAACTTTGGCAGCGACTTCATTTACATTTCGTAATTTTTGTTAAGCACTCAGTGATGTTCGTGATGCGGTGAGGGTATCCACCTTTGTCTTGTTTGGCAAAATTCGCTTCTGTCCGCAGCGTCCTCGAAAACATTTTCGATATCTATTTGCACACGAAAACTTCTCCTATCTGCCACCACACCTGTCAAATCCCACTTCCAAAACTTGAGCATTGTTCTTCCATCTTCAGAATCCCAAACCATACACCGCTATGTTAGAGTTAAACCCAACATACAAGGATATGGCAAAGGGGAAACTTTAATTAAGGAGAGATTATGGCGACCACGAAAATGTTTGTAAAGAGGATTAATTTTCGAATTGGCTGAAATTCGATTGATTTATTGTTGTTTAGCGTTACGCAATGTTTACTCGTGTACCTCCTGTGATGGTGGGACGACACGACAGGGTTACTATGACTACAGAGCCGAGAGAATCCTTCCAAGTCCTGTCACTAAATAGCAAGCAAATAAATTGCTAGTCTATGTAACATTTCGTCAAAATTGCTGTTTTGTTTGAGCTTTATGTCGTAACCTGGTGTGTATGTGTATGTATATCCTTAAGGATTCTTGGGTATGATACCGAGACCGGGTAATGTCAAAATGCTTTGATTGGTAAAATGATTTCGTTTTGTGTGCGTTGTTCGAATATTTAAATACGATTATGAGAGTGGATTGCTGTAGATGTGTGTGGGTTGTATTGTGTCGGAACAAACAGGTGGTGGTTGACATTTTTGGTAACCAAAAAATAAAAAGCCTGCCTACCTGCCTACGTACAGCACGTTGACGTGTTTTTGAGTTAATTAAACTTTTGGGGGGATGGATTGGAACGCACGTTTCAATGTTAACTAGAACAAGTGTATCAACAAAATGTCGTACGTAAACAAATGTATTTATGTTTTAAAATCAAGAAAAGTAAATATTAGAAGCAATAGAATATGTGATGATACTTTGGTGCATGTTTTAGTGTAAGTTTATCACCATGATTTAGATTATCAATCATGTGACAAAACTATGCTTGTCGGCAGGATCAATGAACAATTGTTGGAAAATGCAATCCACACATCAAGGTATGGAATAGACATTTTCAAATTTAAACAGTGATTTGCTTTGGTTAATCTGTACAGTTTGCTTGGATTTGACGGAATGAGATACCCATCGAAGAGAACTTATAAAAGTTCCTCAACTAATAAGTAGTAAAGATTCAGTGAACGACCTGCATTTCTGTTGACAGCTCTCAACAATGCTGCATATCCTTCCTCTCGATATTAATGGGGAAGGTGTTGCAATGAAATCGGCGCTGCGACTGAGAAAGTCATCGCTTTGGTATGCCAGAGAAATAGGCGACGCCACTATACTCATCCCTGTCCATATAAAAATAGAGCCTAAACCCGTTCCTGGACTTCAACACACAATACAACACAGATTAGTTCCAGCCGACAGAATTGGACAAAGAATACGATTATCAAGCGAGGGTATAGGTGCTGGACTTTTTCACTCTCTTTTGGCGTAAATATGTATATCTTTTAGACTACCAGACTATTGCATTGTACTCCAATCGGAGTTTAAGGCTATTAGTGAAGCCCCTGACTATCTCTGGATGAGATCGATACCGAGTGTGGACATCGCCATAACTGCCGACAGACAGGCAGCTATTAAAGCATTGGAATCGCCAATAATAAGATCTAAATTGTTAGAACAATGGCGCCCATCTCTGAATGAAATATCGAATAATTGTAATCTCACTTTGTGCTGAGTTCCTGGTCACTCAGAAGTCCCAAGAAATTACGACGTGAACGAACTAGCAAAAGGTGGCACTTAACAGGAGCTCCCGACTACTAAAGGAGGGCTTGATCTACCCATCGAAAGGGCAAGATACAATGTCTCTGCATTAGCTCTGTATCAGGCAAATGTAAGATGACGTAATCTTGATACGCGCCATCATGCTGGGCAGATGTGGCCACAGTTAGAACAACATAGCTGCTACTCATCTTCAGACCAAGCATAAGTACCCTAGTCGAACTATTGAAGGGTCATAGTGCATAGGTAAGCAGGCTTTTAGGCTTTGAATCCCGGCCAACGATTTCTACCGCAGCTGTATGCATGAAGAAGAGGAAGAATCACCGTTTCACCTTCTCTGCAGCTGCCTTGCGTTATTCTCATCAAGAAAACAGATTCTGTGAGAATAGTTCTTCAAGGAGCTGGAAGATATTTACTATTTCCGATTCGGACATCAATAAAATCCAGAAGCTCGTCGAAAAATCAAAATTGTTCTAATGGATCTTACCTAGTCCAAGGATAGCCTCCTAATCTAAAACTTAAAATTAAGTAGTAAGACGGGTCCTGAACCAGGTCCAGCTAATTAGAGTCAAACGGGTATGAGTGTGTGTGACAATAATGGCTAGTTTCCAAGTACCTCACCATTTGGAAGGCAGGATTTGATTTTGTTTCCAGGATAGGAGATGATGAAAATTGATAATTTTTTACATTTGATCGTGATCTAAGGCTAAGGTTAGTTTCTTGATACTTTTATATTATCATATGCAACTCTATCTATAAAGCAATCTATAATCAAAGGCATGGTGGCTTTTGAGGTTCACTAGCCTTCTAGGCCACTTATCTGATTAATGTGGTAGACATCAGCGACTTTGTCCTAATCTTGGGGGAAATTAATTTTCCCGATCTTCAATGGAGTCTGTCAGATAACGAGTCGCACTTTATCGCCACAAATTTTTCCTCGAACAAAGAGGAGTATACATTTCATTGATTGTATTTCTGATACTGACATTGGTTTAAAATCGAGATTAAATTTCAAAACATGGACAGGTAAGTTCATACCCACCATCACCGAAATATTTTAATACGCCCTCAATAACCCACACAACTGGACTGTAAGATATGGATTAAACGTTAACCCCTTGAAAACAGAAGTAGTCCTCCAATCCCATAGATCGGGAGACCCAAAGACACAACCCTCCAAATCTTAGATAAAACGATATACTTAGGCTATATACTCGACCGCAAGCTGACACGGGCCAACGCACTATTGCGAGATGTGCACACTTTGGTACCGAGACAGATTATTCATATATTGCCATCCCGCCACAATGTTCCCCTCAAGAGAGGATTGGATTAGCTATGAACCCGAATACTATCTCGATTTTCACGGACATGTCAAAAACTGACGAAGAAGTGGGCTCTGGCATATACATATATACTTATCTGAACCTGAAATTGCTCGCTATCTGAGACTTCGAAACCACGGCAGTCTGCTCCAAGCGTAAGTACTAGCAATCGTAGAAGCGACACGAGAACTATCCACGAAAATGCACTCTAAAAGAAGCATATATATTGAAACCCGAGCCATCTCATCCACAGTCGTCAAATTCAAACTTGTAAAACGATGCCGGGAAGAACCCACAGCACTCAAACCAAACCACGAAGTTACACTCCTTTGGGTTCCAGGACACAGCGGCATTAAAGGTAATCGAACGGGCGGACGATTTAGCAAGAAACGGGTCCGAACTGGAACTGACAATGGCCATTACATCTATTCTACTTGTTAAATCCAATATAGAGCACGTCTTGATGGAGATGGAGCGCATTCTCATCTTGTCGTGTCTCCAGAAAACCATTCACAAAATATGACAATGCCAACACCAAGCATATTTTAGCGCTTAATAGACCCAAATTAGTGCCCTTTACGGGGATTATTACCGGCCTCAACCTCCTGGCCACCCACCGAAGAAGAATGTGACTAGACACTGATGACCTGAAACGGTCGCAGAAAGGAGCACATTTCACTCCCTATGTGAATGCTCAAGCTTATCCAGAACTAAGGAAACGGCCTTTGACGAATACCACTTGAAAGACCAGGGGCCTATTTCATAAAACTACAACACTAATAATTTTTTGTTAATTCACTTGTAACTTGTAAATTATGTGCAAATTTTTGTTTCAATTCACTAATAACTACAAGTATGCCAAGCCTGTAACTACAAGTGAATTTACAACTGCGGCGAGCTTTTCTGTTTCATAAAAGTATTTGCGCAAAAAATTATTAACGACGGACTTGTAACTACAAGTGAATTTTTTACAAGAGTAGAGAGACTAATAAAATCACGTACTGGAAAAATTGGGCTTATTCGCGGTTAGAATTTAGTACTTTGACAACGTGTGGTTAAGAGTTTAAGTTTAAAATAAAAATGATCTCAAGCAGTGATGATAGTGACTACGAACACAGTCGGATATGAGAACCACGAATTTTTAAAGAGCGTATCAATTTTGATATCATAACATATTATAAATTGAATGAAAGATTTAGAATTAACTTTTCTGCTTTCGAGGAATTGCTAAGAAACATTGGACCGTCACTACGACACGAAACTAATCGTAATCATGCTCTGTCAGTCAAACAGCAACTTTTACTAGCCTTGTAGTTACAGACTTGTAGACCTGTAGCATTTTGATCGCTACACTTATAATTTGAATTTGCCGCGCTACAAATGCTGAAAAATGTTTATGGAACACAAAATTACAACTCCATACTTTATTTGTGCTTATAGTTACAAGTTTACAAGTACAACACTTGTAGTTTTATGAAATAGGCCCCAGGGCGACCTGTCAGGAAAGTCACCATCAACCATCCTGAAATCGATCCGAGTGCTGGGTGTTGAAAACAAGTCAGGACGAATCTAAGTACGTACCTACGTACGTAAGCCACTTCAGAACAATTTAGTGTCCCCATTAAGGCACCACTTGATCATTATTATGACACACGATCCATATTCTTTTCGATTAGAATTTCATAAACAACATTCAGCAGTGATTTCAAAATTCTTCCTCTACACGTCTTAATGGAAGCGCCAAGGATAAAATATTCAAAGTATCTGAATAATTTGCAACACGTGCATGTAATGCCAGCCGTCTTAAGTTTGCGAACGTCCTCGACCTTAAGCGTGTGCATAATGTTTTCTCAACCTCTCTTCAAAAAGTTATTTCAACTTATAGTCGAACTAATGTCATTACAAGCTAATAATCCTCCCTCGCTCCATAAAACCATAACACAAATACACACACATGGTGACATTTGATGGAAAATCAATACCCACACTGAGCCAATTTCAAAACGAAACTAAAAACAAAACGCTCAACAAGTTTTCATGGTAGAATAATTATCCACCCCACAGCCGACATTTTACAATGTCCACTTAAGCCCTGTCACATCTGTCACATACACCCGCAGAGACATAGTAGGATGTCATGCAGTACTGTAAGACCTAATTATTGCTTTCCGTGTCTGCCCAGGAGCACTGCGACTTGATGAGACTTTGTAAAGACATCTATGGCACGAAGAGTTTAAAACAATATCAATGTCCGTCATTAAATGAGCTTACACGCCCGCACCGCCCCCCCATCCCAAACGACCAACATACAACTGTCTAACAAAGTTTGAACCTCCCACCTCCCAGCACTCAGTGCACAAAGAAAACTTTACCCTTCGGGGCGGAAAACTTTCCCTTCAATTACAATTTTCCTGCATAATTACTCTGATTCAATTCACAGACAGGCATAATAACTCACCTCTTCTGCAGGAACTTCCTTTTGAAATCCCGAAATACGCCGCTCCTGTCTTCCTCGTTGACGTAGCGAACTTTTGCATGCGATGGCATCAGGTGTCGATTCGTGACACCCAAATCCATCTGTACGTCGATCACTAGCAGTAGGGTGAGCAGAATCAGCGTAGCACCCAGGCTGATGGCCAGGCGCTCCTTTAACTTTATCGACCGAAGGATTCCCATGATGATGGTCTCTTTGATAGCCGTGGCAGCGGCGGCGATGGGTGCACCACTCGATGCTGGTGTGGATATTTGTGGAGTTACAACTCCAGCAAGTTTTGAATTTCCACTGAAAAGTTGGTCTAGCTTCTGACAGGCATAATCGCTGAGGCTGATTCTCTGCTTCTGCGGTCCTTCTCGGTTAGGTGGTGGTGGTGGTGGTTGTTCACCACAATTTGTTTGCGAATTAATTGACTTTCGAACACGTCGACGCACTACACGTTTTCGCTTGGACTCATCGGAGGCGACTACTTTTTCGGACGCAACTAAATCGGTGCAGTTTTCTACAGTATCGATCGACGATGGTTGACTTTCGTTGGAATCGATAAAGCTCGCTTGCGACGAGTTCAGGGACAAACTATAGTTATGCGCTAGTTGCTGTGTGTAACACTTAGTGCTGCAGTCAGCAGCACACTCCGCGGCTAGTGGGGTCGAAGGGGTGCAATCGCCACCGCCACTATTGCAGTGTTCATCAGGTCTGATGAAAGTCGCTGATGTGTTGCCGATTGAAGGCGATTGACTGCGACTGTGATTTGTAAACAAATTTCTAAGATTATCACTTGACCTAGTGACGTCAGCGGTTGAACACGATGCTGCTGGATTGATGCGCGATAAGGATTCACCAGCGAACGAATTTAAATGCTGCCGCGCAGATACTGAATCCGATGATCGGTGAAAATTTCGTAGACGCTCTGCGATCGTTCTCCGCTGTTGCTGGTGCTGTCTCGCTGGAAGACGCTTCTTATCAGCAGCAGAGAGATTCGCGCTTGACAGTGGTGGTGGTGAGGTGGTGTCTGCTTGTTGATTTCGGTTGTCGTGACAATGAGTGTTGTTGGTACAGCTGAAATGAAAGAAGAAAAATAAAGTGTCAGTCGGATCGTGGAACTATCTGGGGTGTATCTGTGAGAAACAAAATAGAACATTTGGTAATCTTTGGGGATTAGAAGGTCATCCTGTATATACTGATACACCAGGTAGGCAATGTCGTTGTAATGGGATACTTTTTTTTTATTTTTCATTTCATGTTACATTCGATTCCCCTGCCCAAGGTCGAAGAAATGTCAGCCTAGAGTCGTATTTGGTAATGAACTAAATTTTTTTTTCTTTTTTTCATTTTAAAGGTTGAATTTCTTCCTCTACTCTCATTCTCAGTGGGGTAGTTCGTGTGGGATTTGCATTTATATTAAATTAAATTAAGGTAGACATTGGGGGTGGTACTCACTGTGTGTGTTTTGGTATAGTATCGGGGTCAGGTCTGTTGTCGCACTTGGTACATGTGGCACTGTACAATGGATTTGTTTGCTTTTTTTTCTATTCTTATAGTGAAATGGAAAGTAATTTAGAGTCCAATGGTACTATTATTCATCACCATTCCATGAGGATCTGAAGACAATTTTAAAGCTCAA
The DNA here is from genome assembly GCA_905220385.1 of Xylota sylvarum. NCBI lineage: Eukaryota > Metazoa > Arthropoda > Insecta > Diptera > Syrphidae > Xylota > Xylota sylvarum. Next base: position 25,673,493 of record LR999958.1, read on the forward strand.
TAACAATTGTCGCTAGATAAAGCATGAATCAGCGCAATAAACACCGATGCATCATCGCAAGGTACCTACTGACTTGGGAATTTATTTATTCCGGTTGTTTTGCAAAATTTTTGAATGGCAGGCCTTGTCAGATGGAGCTTTACATGAACGAAGTACGAAATTACAAAGAATTTTAAGATATGCACATCCGACAATCGGTACACACTATGTAGAGTGGATTACCAGTTCATGATAAGAATATTCATCATCAGAAATGAATATTACAACTTGTACATATCTTATCTATAAAAATATCTAATGGATGCGTAGCTTTATCCAAGGGCACACGATTCCGGAATAGATCGGCTACGAGTGAACTGAGTAAGTCCTTCCACTGACTGTGGTATTTGCTACAAGAATTTGTAGAAGAAATCAATAAAACTCATTTATTTACACTGCTGACTCCAAATCTCTGCTGATAATTACTGCCACCCAATCCGATGAGGGCACTCACCAATCACCTAGCTTTCACCTAGCGATAGCTTTCATCTTTTCAAAGCCGATTCACTGCAGTGTTTTGAAGTAAAGGCCATGACCATTCAAACAGCTGACACTTGGTTATGTATAAATCTAATATTATCAACCGGTACATTGTATCAGCTAAGCTGATATGAATCATCGGCTTAGTGGAATTATAGAGCAGAGCTATGCTATGAATAGTCAGCTAGGCTTAGGGTTATCATATGCCAGGAAAAGAGCGAAAAAAAAATTCGGTGTTCTTCACAATGACACTACTTGTGACGGTGATTATATTGTCCCATTCTAGTACTTTGTTGTCTGCAGACATACAGCAAGTTGACATACCCAGGTTGTGAAACGAGGTAGAGGCGGTCTTCATATCTAAATCAGAAAAATTGCACCAAATACGTTAGATCCATAAGCCTATCGTCTGTAACATTGCTACCAACATACATACTGTCAGTGCTTCATTATACCAACTGCAAGGATAAAACAGTAAATACTAGTTTTGCTAGCATGTACCATTCAAAATTCACGTTAAGAGTATACTATGGTCAATTTACGTCCCCAGAGCCGGATGACATTTTTGCGGCACAAATCCAGGCGGCCTGTCCTGTATTGTGAAGGGTCTTGAAGGGCGTGGAGCTAGGAAGAGTGGTCTTTATACCCAAATCCGGCAAAACATCGCATACCATCCCGAAAGACCTTAGACCAATCAGCCTAAAGACTTTTCTTTTCAAGATTCTGAAAAGAATTCTAGATCTCCACAATAAAGCCACTATTGACATTATGCTACTATTCACGTCACAACATGCGTTGAAACGGTCCTTCACTCAACCAACTTTCAACGCATCGAAAAATCCCTGTCAATCAAGGAATTCATATTAGTGTCTTTCCTAGACATCGAGGGATCTTTCAACAACGTTGAAACCAATTCGATAACCAATGCCCTAAGAAGGCTTAACATCTGCGAACAAAATCTGCTGCTTTATAGAACATATGCTTAAAAGTAGGGTAATCATTTCATCCTTCGGAAGCAGCACTGTCAAATGACGTGCACACTGAGGCATCTCAAGAGGGAGTATTGGCTCCACTACTATGGAATCTAGTGCTCAGTGAAATCCTTCTGAAAATAGAAAAAGCTGTATGCCTGCAGATGACGTCGTTATACTAGTAACAGGAAAATACCCGCAGACACTGTTCGATGTCATGCAGTCTGCTCGCAATAACTGACTTTAATTTCCCAAGGCTAAGAGGTACTCCCCTATTCTTCTCCAAATAGTGTCAGTTACCTAGGCCTAAAGCTCGACCGCAACCTTCTTTGGCAAACATAGTTAAACATGCCAGAAAATTCCTGGCTGCTCTATACATATGCAAAAAGCAGTAGGTTGCACTTGGGGCCTACAACCAAACATTATGCACTGGCTATAGTGGCATGGTATAGTGGCCCGCGCTGGAGAAGGATTCCAACCTAACTACAATGGAAAAAACTCAATGAGTCGCTTGTCTCAGTATTATTGGTGCATTATGCTCCACTTGCTTCCACTTGACATCGTCGACTGAAAAGCTCCAAACAATGGAAGGAGCAACACCCCGTACATGCAAGAATACTATCGATGCATCGTAATCTTCCACAGGTTACCTACCACCTGCCCACTGGATCCAACTTCAGAACGGGCTATTAATTCTCAGTACCCTACAGATCTGAATGAACACCGTGGGATGTCCTGTACCACGAATAGCTGTAAATTTTTACGGATAGGTCCAAAACCGAGGACGGAGTCGGTGCCGGAGTCTTCTCAAAAGACCTGAATATCCACCTCTCCTTTAACCTCCCAATCTATTGCATTGCTTGTCATGCCGAAGTTACTGCCATTCGTCAAGCAACTGACTGACTGGAGGTTAATGCAGTATCAGCATCGGATATTGTCATATACATCGACAGCCAGGCAGCCATTAGATCACTTGCATCCAACACAACGAGATCCAAAGCAGTGTAAGACTGCCGCGTATCTTTTAACGATATAGTTAGACAGTACAACCTCAATTGCTGGGTATCAAGTCACTGTAACATACCAGTGAATTGTGAGGCTGACGAACTGGCTAGACGAGTAGAATTTATTTTCAGCAGGATGGCACCACATGCCACACAGCTGGTAAAACAATGGCTCTATTGCATGTCAAATTGTTTGGGCGTATGATTTCTAGAAATTGAGGCTTCAATTAGGTCATACGATTTAACACCATTAGACTCTTTCCTTTGAGCCAAGGTTATAGATAAAGCCTTTTACTGTCCAAAGTTGTTGCATCTGTATGTATCTATATCCCTTTTACTAAAGGATAGCCAACAGCTAGTGTCTATTTCTATTATTTTGCTATCTGACCTTTTAAAACATTTACAGTGTGTTCTCAATTTGCATCATAACACGATTCCATTGCTTTTAAAGGTTTAATAATAAAAGGATATTCCTTCACCCATTTCGGTTGTGCTTTTAGCTTTTCTATATTGAAACACGTGGCATAATAAATTACCTACTGTCATTACATGACGCAAAATGAATGTAATTTCTGTTGTCGTAACAAAGTAACCTGCCAAAGTTTCGTTATCCCCCGAGGGTAAGACACGTCAATATTTATCTAAATTAATGTACACAAGGATAATACCAACCAAATTCTTATATTCTTAGTAAATGTAGGCGTTGTAGAAAGTATCTTTCCTTAGCCTTGAGTTAATTGCAATTTGTAAGTCTTTTAGACAGCACTATGCCAAATTTGTAATGGTTTCATGTGAAATTTTATTTATAAATATTACCCAGATTGAGTACTTGGATATACATATAGTGCAATGAGCTGAGAAAACATCCTTAAGGATCTACTCTCACCTTACTTATGGTTTCCCATGTATAGTTTACACATCTAAACATCGTATTAAACGTACTAATCACTTAAAGCCTTTAAGTATAATTCAAGGAGTAGCACACACACCAAACAAACACACTGTACGCACACTGACACTTGACTTAAGCCTCACTCATCCACAACTTTTGAATGAAGCCAAGAGATCCTTACAAATATGTTTGTTGCAGAAGCCAACCAAAGTTTCCCCAACTCAGCTGAGCCCTTTGGTGTCATTCATTATCCACCGCTGAGCTAGAAAGGAAAAACTTTTTTTTTCTCCTTTGTGCAAGGATGAAAATTCTAAACAAAAAAAAAAAAAACAAAGCAGAAGAGATTCGAATAGAAAACAACTTCAGTTCCGCAACACACATCCACTTCCTCACGAAAAAAACAAAAAAAAAAAACGAATCCTTATCGAACAAGACTGTCCAGTACACAATGCTTAGGGGAGGTGTGTATCCTGAAATCTGTTTCGCAAAATATTTTAATGCCTCGCCCCTCATTTACGGTGGCATCGATGAAAGCAGCAGGCAGCAGCGTTCCAGGTTTCAGGTTGTGTATAATAAAAGTTTGTCCAGCGAATGGCTTGTTGTTTTTTTTTTTTGTTTCTTTGTGGAAGCCTTTCAAAACCATAACCAAAAACTGACAAAAACACTGTTTTGTGGAAAAAATAGAAAGTTTCGAGGAAAAATGGTCAGACGTGTCGTCTGGCTTTGAGGACAGCAATCCCACATGGTATTGGGAACACAGTACGGAGATTATCGAAGCTGGGCGACATAGCCCGTTTTGTATGGATTGCTTATAGGATGTAGGATTAATTTGTAAAGAGCGTGCAGAGTGACGGTTGCGCTGTTGCACAAAGTCCTGATGGGAATTATTGTTTGTTGGGATAAAAAGTTGGATAAGGTTAACGAGGTATGGGAAATTTAATAGATTTACATATGTTTGTGTGTTTTTAACTGGGTTCGGTACATTTGAGGCAAAACAAGTAATTAACTCTTGTTCATCGAGCTAAATAAGGAAACTCATTACTTAACAATGTTGGTTGCTTGTGTTTTTGACGCATTTTTAACGTCAAAACGTTTTCAATGGTCTCCAAATGGGAATTGCACTACTATGATGCGTGTATGGTAAACTATAGCCCACCTACTAGAAACAGAAAAGGGTAACCACATTCAGTACCTTGATAATGGTGGCATAGAATTCGTTGAGAGATTTGGGGATACGCGTTCGACGAAGATTCTGGTTTTGACGTTAAATCTTCTCACAGTAATTCTTCTTTAATGCGTCGTTAGTGATATTCATATTCGTACCTTGGCTGAAACAAGGTGGTGATCCGAATCGATGTTAGCTGGTCGGAAGATTCGTACATCCAGAATAGGACATTGTAGGACAGTAGGACATTGCTCATATGTTTTGTCGAGGAGCTCGTAGAAACATTCTTTGGTGGCGTCGTCCTTGTCCTCTGTGGAGCATGAGCTCATGGGCTTCTGTTTGTGAATTAATAATTTGATGCGAATTGTCATAAGATGCTCACTCACGTGTCGAAAGCTCAAGACTTTTTGTCTAAGTCTGCCGCGTATGATGAATTTTCCGGAGTCAGTAACGTGGATATGAGCGCTGCCGTTGGGCCATTCGGGGTTCATCCACCACGAACTTTTTTCCAACACCCTAGCTCAGTATTCGAGATCCATATAGACCTGGTAATCAAATATGTCGAAACAGCTCATATAGGGATAACATTAATAGTTCGACCCGACTGGAACTGGTAGATGCCACAGTTGATTCCGTCTAGAGAATTCGTCCACTGCCATCTGGATCAAAAGGAACTGCTTTAGTGAGAAAGCACTCCTCCCCCGAGTGGACGAGAGTCCGCTACCACCAACGATTTATCCAATCTCCGGTCGAGGTACTAGCAGCCTCCAACCTGGAGGTGTATAGTAGGAGTTGATAGTGAGAGGCTATCGTGAGAACGCTTGTGGTTTATATTCGCTATACTACCCTTTGGCCCTATCAAACAGATGTATGAAAGCGCCCCAGGTACGTACAAGTGGGATTGTACAAAAGCGAAAGTGGTAATGCATATATTGGTCACTACGTAAGGACGATAATTATATTGCTCGACATGGAATCCACTAACACAACAAGGGCGCGTACAAAGAGGTCCGCGTTGGTGCAGAATAGTCGAAAAGGAATCTCTTTAACTAGGAAGACTTGGATTGAGCTAAAGCACACAGCGAGTAGGAATTCAGAAACGACACAAGATTCAAGTAGGTTAGGTCACACTTAGATGAATGTAGATCCATTCTGATGGGCATAGAACCTATGAATCCATACTATAGAGCCTATGAAAAACCTATGGATCTTCAAGCCATCCCGAGGCGATTATGAATTTATGCAAACCTTTTAAAGACTTGTCGGAAAGTTCTTCTAAATCTTGGAAGAAATGTCTTCCTAGAATTTTGTTTCTGATTTGACAGAGTGCTGGGCACCTCCTTGTCACCACAGCCTTGCTGAGTCTCATCTTCTTTGTGTGATATGTCAGCATGTTGTGTCCGGTAATTATACTCACGAGAGAAGACATTTTACTCATTTGTAAGATTCTCTCGGTTTTTTGTTTGTTGTAGAGTGGCCACATTTTCCTGGTTGGGACACAGGAGTCGAGCGTGGTCCATCTCTCATTTGCTGCTACAAGTATTTTGTTCCCGATCGCTTGTCTCAGGTTACAGGGTGAGATTTTTACTGTAGCGTCTGCTTCGTTTAGTTCAAGTAATGATCCTTTCCTTGCCAGTTCATCAGCTCTTTCATTTCCTGGCACACATTCAAGTCCGAAAACCGAGCAAAGTCTTACGTTGTGCTGCGCGCCAAGAACCTGAAGCTCTTCGCGACAGCGACCTACAAGCTCCGATTTTATTTCTTTATTGCCGCTGGGCTGTCAATGAAGAAGGTAATATAAGCGTGTGGTAATGCCCTCATTGCAACCTGTTTAGCAACTGTTGTCACTGCTAGGACCTCAGCTTGGAAAACACTGCTGTAGTCAGGGAGTCTGATCGAGCTGGACATTCCGAGTATTTCGGAAAAGAAACCTGCACCAACGCCGGTGTCCATCTTGGAACCATCCGTGTAGATGAGTATCGATGATATATTAACTGGTGGTTGTTTTTCTTTCCATTCTTCTCTACTGGGAAAGTAAGTGACGAATGGTCTTGTAAAGTCAAGACGGGCGGTTATGTAGTCTGTGCATACTATATTGCCCGCATATTTCTGTAGAATCTGTGCGTGCCCTATCAGACGGGGTTTCCAGCTTTCAGTTTGGCTTATTCGAAGGGCACTACTTGCGGCGGATTCTTGTACAAAGAGGTCTAGGGGTTTTAGGTTGAGTATTGTTACCAGCCCCATTGTGGGGGTACTTCTCATTGCCCCAGTGGTGCCAGTGCAGGCCATTCTTTGCATTTTTGTCATAGTCTTAAGGTTGGTGGCTTTTTTTCAAATTCAAGTAACTGAGTATGCCGCATTTCGAGGAAACTGCGACCACATCATATCAAGGAGAAAACTTACTTGTTTTCGTCTTATAGTTATATGTATATATTTAAGCTGCCGCTACAGATGCAGAGAAAACCATGACATATTCTTTGTAAATGCACAAGTATCGGTAGTATCAGAAAGCCCACAGAAAATTCTTGAATAATTTGCCATTACAAAATACACCCTAAACTCAACATATTTAGGAACTCCAAATCGAACAACACTATAATATCCATTGGGATATAGATGAGGTTGAACAATATGCGACTCAGCCTAAGCTAACCTTGTCTGACAAGGTGTATCTATTTAACTTCACTGTGAAAATTTTTCATTTCTTGCGAAGTCCTTGCGAAGTCGGTTATTCTAACATTCAAATTGAATCTCTCCCGAGAAAAATAGAAAGGGTTTTTTTTTAGATTAGATACAGTTGTTCGGTCGGACTGTGTACATGCTCACATCTAACGACAGTCTTGAAGAAAATTTCAACCAATAAACTGAGCATTATGCTATGGTGCAAGCTATTTTATCAAGGTCCTTCAAGTGGTACAACAGACTTGAAACGAGAATAGGTTAGATCTAACTTTTTAGCACAAAGTGACTCTCTTCTTTGGGCGAAGAAGAGGCCTTGGGATACTAAGTTTTGTGATAAATTTTGTACATGACTTATGACTGTACTAAACTAATGTTTTAGTTTCTATTACATTGGTGACTCAATAGCTATAAATAAAAATACTGCATTGATGCAATCGATACACACCATAACATCTGTCGTTCCCGCAGCACTGGTGGAAAAATATATACACGAACGTTTATATTTGATAATTCTACCTTAGGGACAGTGGTGAAGGTCGACCATCGACAGGACTCGAATTGCATACGAGCTATCGTCAGATGATTACATTCACACAGTAAATCATGACGTTTAGTGACGTTAGATTTCTGATATCTATGAGACGAGGAAAATAAAATCACATACCTTGCAGGACTCAATGCAAAAATGAACAGCCGACGCAAAGCCAAAGGCATGCCACAAGGGGATACGTGACATATTCCGGATCAAGGTAATTTGAGGTTCCCGCAACAGGGTGGGTAAATGCTTTCTTCCATTCCATATCGGTACAAATAAAAGTAACACAAACGAAGGGTTACTTTTGATGTCGCAGTAAATTATGAAGTCCTTACGCGCACGATCCTCCCGCGTTCACTTTACTAACATCAAAGAAATCCTTGTATGGAAAACAATAATCAACGCACAGGAACAAAGGACTCCCCGCCCCTTTACTGCAGTCTTTCAAGTATTCTGTCACGAAGAAACGCATACACAATGAAACCGACTATGCCCTGCCATACAAGAGTCGAATGTTGCCTGCAATATTACACATTGACAGTGAGTCAGTCATTTTCCAGTGTCAGGAGGGAGGTAGAGAGTAATTAAAATTGTCGCAATTGTTCCTTCTGCTCTGCAATTACTTTGCGCCACCAAGCGGGCGCCAGAGTAAGCCGGCAACCCTAAAGGCATTCGTTATTAAAGGACACTATTATTATGTGTTGCATAACTGTAAAATATTTCCCCAGCAGGCATCCCGTCTTTGTATCCAACCAAATATGGAATGCATTGTCCTTGCCATTGTCTGAAGAAAACAGATGTGCCTAGCTTTCTATTCACTGCACATGATGTACTGTACATTCACAAAAAGGACCCAAAATAAAACATACATATACAACAAACCTAAATGTCAAATTAAAATATGCTAAAGGAGCCAAATAGTGCAAGGACATAATGGAAAAGTAACACAAAATAAATTATGCCTAGAGAGTTTTTGATTTTTGTTTTTGTTTTTGTTTTCATGTTGTTTTCTATTGTCCTTGTTTATTTAGATATAGTCTAATTTCTGTCCCTTTGTTTTTTGAAGGCATTCAGACATATACAGGATGCATAATGACAGTAAGATGTCTTCTAATATATACCGCAGGGGTTCTTTTGAGTAAAGGAGTTTACATGAATAAATTATGAGAAGCTACAATGGTAGAAGGTTGAAGGATCCTTTGATGACTAGTTTCAGTTCGACGTTTGTGTTCTTTTAATTTGTCTTGCCAAAGCACAGAGTTTACTAATGGCATTGAATAACCCATTTCTTGTGGTATCCTGTATAAAACCAAACGCAAATACATACGTATAGGTCATAAATAAATAACCAAGCTAACTTTCTACTTGATTACCACAATGATGCGTCACATCACCGGCCTTTGTCCCAAAAAATTTCAACTTTAATACTCACAACTATTAACTTTTCCACTTGTTCATTAGTGCTCATTAAATTTGAAATTTTAATGAGTAATACTTTACCCAAAAACACCAAACAACCTAGTAGAAGTAGTAGTATACAAATCAACTAGTTGTCAATTACGATTTGCAAAACGAAGCTAACTGGGGCACATTAGGCTGCTCACCAGGGCCAGCATTCAGTATGTGTACGCTCCTCTAACGACCCACATGACATGAAGGATCAAAAAGGCACTCGTACACACACACACACACACACTATCATAGACAGAGCAACATAATACAAAATGGTCTAAGTCCCCAGTGCTATAAAACTGTTTTCACTTTATTTAATCCCATAATAAACTAATTTAGGATAAAGTTCTCCTTTCACACACAGAACTGAGATGCGAAGCAAGTTTGTATTTAAAGGATATACTACTACATACCATATTGAGTCCTTACAAAAAGTACATGAGCATATGAATGTTCAGTTGATGAGGATGACGACAAATGGTAACAGTTTGTGAGGAGTAAATGGAATTCTGCCAAGTTTTGTCGCTGAAGGACTCCCCACTAGTGGCGAACTATTACTAATGCAGGACACGTTCGTGACTTCTTCATCGTTTTGGGAGCATATATTATTTGTCTTGCTTTTTTTTTTTTTTTTTATTTGGTTAGAGAGAAAGAAAGTTGTCTGGTATTACATGTTTGGTTCGAGATGACAAAGCGGAAGTTAAATATAAATTGCATCAAGTGTTCATGGTTTAGGGGGATATTTTTTTATTGTTGCGAATGATCCTGGAATCCAACGACGGTACAGGAATGGAAGGGGTTTGTCGAAGATAAATATGTTCGGGAAAGTAAAATTCCCCATCTTGATGGGTGATATTTTTAAAAGTGTATTATCCTTCGGGTAGTCTTAGAGAACCATTGGGTTTATAAGGAATCCTGGTTTACAGTTCATCGATGTTACCTTGGAGTTGCAGAAAGGTGCTTGTCGTTGTAAAGATATCTAGTATCGTATATAGAGTTACATCTTTTCCTGTTCTGTTATCAAGTTGGAGTTACACTCTGCGTGGTTGTGAAAAATACTCTGCCTATACTAATCACATACTTACATTCAGTACCAATGAGATGCGGTTGTCCTTTCAGTAAAGAAGTTCAGAATTTCCATGGCCGTTTACTTAGATGGTATCGGAAACTGCAAGACTTTGACGAAGGTGGGGTCTGACACTTTAGAACGCGTCCATATGGAATAGTTTGTACTACTATAGGACACATTGTATTAACCTTACTATACGTTCATGTGCTGATCACTACACCTGCATGGCGATTGATCGGGAAACTACTGACTGCCCAAAACATGGTTTGGGCCAGTAGCGCAACAATCAAGTTCGTAATGTAGTGCTTGCTTTGCTTGGATTTCGGACGAGAGTACGTCGCGTCACCATTATACAGTGTTACGCGCCCACGGATGATTCATCTGAGGAGGAAAAGGAGACCTTCTAGGAGCAGTTGGGAGCTGTGTATAATGCAACACCCAATGGCGACATTGTCATAGTAATGGGGGACCTGAATGCCAAGGTAGGCAGCGACAACGAAGGGCTCAAACATGTTTTGGGACGACACGGATTCGTTGACTTTTGCAAACGTAAATCGCCTTGCCATATGTGGCACCATGTTTGAGAGCACAAAGCCTGCCATAAAATCAGTTGGGTGTCAACTGACCGGCAAGCAACCTCCAACCAAATTGACTATTTTGCCATCAGTCGCCGTTTTAGAAGTAGTCTTCTAGACGTCCGAAACAGACAAGGAGCTGACAAGGGGTTGGCACGAAATCACCATCTTATGATAGCTACTGTCCAATTACGCACTGTCTAAGTTCGAAGATCCAACGGCATGAGAACGCCCAGATTCAACATTAACCGACTGAGAGATCCCACAGTGCGCCAAGAACTAAGGGACCATCTCTCACGTGGAGTGGAAACAATCAGCAGCTCACTGCCCACCACCATCCAAGACCATTGGTATGCTGTGAAAACTGTTTTCACATCAGGTGCTGAAAGGATTGTCAGTCGATCGCAAGGAAGCCATAAAGCGTGGCTTTCTGAGGATACCTGGAGAAGGATCGACGAACGAAAACAGGTAAGAGCTCAAATTGTTGGGAGAACCTGGGAAGTCGAGAGTTTTCCGGATGAGTGGAAGAAGGGAATGATCGTCAAGCTCACTAAAAAAGGCAACCTAATGCAGTGCGAAAACTGGAGAGGTATCTGCGTGCTGTGGCTAAAGTAATAGCTAGAATTATCCTGGAGCGAACCAAAGACACACTCGACGCTGAACAAGCAAGTTTCTGCTCTGGATCCTTCTGTGTCGACCACATCAACACCCTGCGGATCATCATCGAGCAATGCGTTGAATATCGATCACCACTACACCTGCTGTTTATCGATTTTAAAAGACTTCTGAAATGTTGGACTGGTGAAACAATTGTTCAACATTTTATTCATCTGCAATTTAGTAGAGTATATCTTGGTAACCTGAAATTTACGCGATCAAACTTAAAAATGTCTCCCAGTTAGTCATAACTATCTACATCTGTATCTGTCTGTAACCCAGTATTTCTCACTATTTCCATAAGTTTCGAGCAAAAAACTCTAATAAAACCGTGAGTGCTCATTACAGAAACCCAAGTGACAAAAAATGTTAATCCAATTTGGCTTCAGATACCCTTCATCCCCAGCTGAGACGGTGACACGATATTGCTATGTAAAATTTTAAATAAAACCTTTCATGATTGCCTAACTCGATTACCTAAGTTTTGCAATTCGGAAGCCCGCATTCAAGAGAGCTAACACAACGAAGTCCCCTTTGTTGAACATCCACCAACTTCTGATCCTTTAGCCGCAAATGTAACTTCATCAGTTCTCGTCCTTTTTTTTTCCTATAGAAATACAAAAAGTTTTTTTTTTGTTTTCTTCTACGCGAAGTGAATTCCATCGCTACACCTTAATAATGCAATTCTCGTTAAATCAGTTCCTGCTACCGTTCCCACACCTTTTTTGTTCCAGAAAAAAACAAGAACCACTGAAATAAAATGAAAAAAAAAAAACCTCAAGAGTCAATTGCGAAATTGTGTTTTCTGTTCTTTTGCCATTTCACGAAAGTGAATGAGAACAAAGGGGAAGCACAAACAAAAAAAAAAAAAACAACAACGAGAAACAACAAACCAACCTAGTACTAGAGTAACCAACGTAATCACATTCAACCATCCTTGGAAAATATGATTATTCAAAGCCTGGCAAAAAGCACACACACACATACACCCGTACATAAATATAGCTAAACCGCCCCCTCTATCGCGTCCATAGTAGAAAAGAGCACTTGAAACACCCCAATTCACTTATACACATCATCACCCCTAAACATCAAAAGCAAAGAAACGATGCAAACAAAAGGGAAAAGAATCCCCATAAAAAGAAAACCCGAAGGAAAAAATGGGAGAAAAAAAGAAAACGTCGAAGCAAAGGCAAAAATCTATCCAAATTGCATTACGCTGTTCGTTAGCATGAAACACAGAAAAGCAGGATAAAAAAAAACACACACAACCTGGCCCTACAAAGCCCCGTCTATCCCACCCACGTTGCTGCGGCTAAACCAATCTAAGACCTCTCTAATAGCGCTGTGATGACGACGACGACACGACAACGGGCTTGGGGACCATTTTTTTTTGTCAGGACTTCTTTCACATGAATAGAAGTTCAGAGCTTGTTTGCTCCTTTGGCATGGGTCAAGTATATATGTATGTGTGCGAGTTTACCCACAAGAAGGACACAAGGCCAAACAACATGCCGAGCCAACTTGTTGGGGATATGAAATAACAAGCAAAGCATACAGCTCACAAATAAAAGGACAACAGGTCCACCAGGACTGAGGGTACACTACTAAGTAAAAAAGAGAAGGATTCTACAAACACAGTGTGAGTGTGGGCTTCAGAGGCGGGCGGGGGGGTAATGAAAATGAAAATCGCCCCGGGCAAATTAAAAATTCATCTTACCTTTGATTATACGATGAGGAGGAGTATTTCCCTTTCGAAACGAAATTATCCTTCTCTTCTGTTGCCTGGCTGTGCAGTCGGTCGGCAGCGGCAACTGGGTAAGGAAAAGGTACAGGATTAGGGAGAGTAGGAGCCAAATGCAGCAAAGCCACTGGTAAGGAACTTCGCCAGGTTAGGTGTTGCCCTGTAGCTTCTTTGGTTGGCGGCATGCTCCACCCAATTGTATCCGGCTTTAACTGCTCCGCAATTTCACCTCGGGACAAACACAAAGGATCACTAACACTGCTGGCACTGGTGTGGCTAATAGAATTTTCCGGTAAGTAAGAAAAGCCATTTGTCGGTGGTGCTGCTGTTGACAGTGGTTCCACGCCATTGTTGTGTTGCAACGTGCTGATGGCTGGTTGATGCCAATTTTTCCGTTCGAACCATTGCCAAGACGGTGATCGAATTTGCTTTGTCGTCTCGGCCATATGGGCCATGCTGGGGTGGTCGGTGATTGTTGATTGCAAAGGCATTATCTCGTCCTGATTGCAACGGTTATGGTTCTGATCGAAGACGCATCCGGAATGACGATCTATGGTGGGGTTGTTTTGCACACTCTTTGGTAAATTAGGAAACGAAATGGATTTGCTTCGACTGGCGGAATCCGATTGCTGATGGCTATGGGCAGTTGGCATTCGAAGCTCTTTGTCGAGGTGATTCCTTTGTGTGGTTGAAAATTCTTTTGGCCAGCGTCCAGACTGGAGATTCTTTTGTAGTTCATCATTTGACCAGTGCTGCGATGGAGACGTGGATGGACGCGATACCTAAATGGAGGGTGGGTTTTTGTTTTTTTTTTTTTTTTTTAAATTGGTGGATTCAAGGAAGTGCAAAAGTTCAGGTTAGTGATCCGCCAAACAGACATGCCAAGGAACGCGATTAGGAAATGAAAAAAAAAAACAACTCACACTGTATTTAAAGTGGACATTCGGTTAATTGGTGTTAGCTTGCGAGTAGTGTTCGTCAGAAATGCTATTAGTAGCTAGTTCGTTTGGTTTGTACGTCGTAGGGTGTATACGTTACATTTTCATTTTTTTATTTCTACACCGAAAATCATACGACCTGTTGATGTATGTAGGTTATGACCAAAAATTACCTCGTTCCTTTAAGTAGTCAATGGTGTACCACAAGGGTAGATTCTTAGGCCATTGCTTTTTTTTTAAATTCTTTCTAGAATAATTAATTAATCGAAATGTATGCAGATAATGGTTCCATTTTAAGGAATTAGCACTAGATACCTTTTTAGATATTGATACCTTGTAATAACGTAAGAGGAGAGGTAATTAAAGGTGGTCTGGGAAGGAAAACATGTCGAGCATAGTATCACCAATTGGCTTTGAAAGATACGCGTCACGAGAAATATCCACCCTCGAACATATGTAGTTCAATAAGGAAATAAGTTATTAGAGGCACTCCCCAGGGAGGGGTTTTCTCTCCCCTTTTCTGTGTTCTTGTCATGAACGATGTAAAGATCTATGCAGGACATAACGTCGTGGCGCGACAGGTCTATGGGACTCAGGGCTTAGCTTACACAAATAGAAGAGACCTATTGTTATATGCCGTTTCCGAAGTGCAATATCATGAAGAGCTTTTTCATGACAGTTATACTCTCGGATGTTTGTCAGACCCTCGCAAGAAGGAAGAAATTTTAGGTGCTGTCTGGGGATTGAACCTCCAACCCCTCGCTCTATAGTCCAATGCACTAATAACTTGAGCCACGGCACCCACTGGTGGTAAGTTTTGTTCAGGCAAAATTCTTAAATACATTGAGTGAAATGATGGAATCAGTCCTTGAGAGGCTCGGAAAATGGGCTGAAAAGTGTGGACTCCATGTCAAATCCGAAAAAAACAGAACTAGCACTCCTTAGGAGGAAAAACAAAGTACTTTACTGGAGTGGAACTTACCCTCTCGGATCCCGCAAGATATCATGGTGCAGTGCTAGATAGAAATCTAAACTGCAAATTTAACGTTCAGAAAACAGTCCGTAACGCTCACAATGCTCTCTTCATTTGCAAGGGGACAGCGGGAAAAAATTGGCACTTGAAACAGGCAATGATGCATTGGCTATACATTATGGTAGTCAGATCAATTCTGACATATTGCGCTCTTGTTTAGTGGAAGGCAACGAAGAATGCACGAGGGTACAATGAATGACTAGTGTACAAAGAATAGCCTGCATTGAAATCACTGGTGGTCTTTGCACTACGCCCATGGCTGCACTCGAAGCATTTATGTATCTTTTAGCACTGGATCTACAAATAAAATTATAATCAGGTAACAGTGCGTTTCGTCTCACTAACCTAGTGCTCTAACTTTACTAACTATATGGAACATAGCTATATTCTGAATGGATCATTCTCCAACATCCCTGACGAAGGAGATGAAAGTCTTTGTAGACTTGACTTCGACACACTCTACAAAGTAATGTACCCTGATAGGGAGAATTGTCAAAGGAATAAAGTTTTGATTAAAAACGAAATTTCAATTTATATGGATGCATCAGACATATTTTCGAGATATATGAGACCTCCAGACACATGCAGTGTGTTCCAAGCAGAGGTTCTGCCCATACTCAAAGCTGCGGAACTACTTGAGGTGGAATCAATATCCAACAAGAATATCGCCATCTATATTGATAGTCAGGCTGCACTGAAGCCCTAGAGTCCTACGTCACTAAAACTTGAACTAGTCAGGAGTCGCACAATGTCCAGGGCATTATGTTCACAGAAACGAGTCAAACACTGTCATATGCAGTGCCAATGTACTGGCCAAAAAAGGAGCAGAGCTACCGGTAAATAATATAACTGAAGGCATTAGATCACCAATGGCCGTGGCTAAGAAAAATATTTCCGAGCTAAGATGGTCAACTTTAGAAGAGCATAGGGTTTCTAAGCCCTTGTGACATGTGTCAGATCGATAAGAGTCTGAAGAATGAATAAAACTCAGCAGATATGTATATCAGAATAATGATAGGGATACTCTCACGCCATGAGATAAGGTTTAACGAATACGGACACATGCAGGTATTGTGATGGCCTACATGTTACACAGGATATTACTCATTTACTCTGTGAATGTCAAGCCTTACAAGGAGTAGAGTTAAGTAGCTCGGAAGATACTTTTTCAACAATTTGGAAGAGGTTGGTTCACTGAACAAACTTGAGGACATATTAGGTTCTTCGGACATAATTTTGCCAGTGCTCGACACGATTTTAAAAAGTAGTCCAAATCTGGTGTATATCGCACAGATATGGAGAGAAATCAAAGTTGTCTTCATCCCCAAAGCAGTCAAATGTTCTCATACAAATCCAAAAGATTTCAGACCAACACCATTCCTTTTAAAAACTCTAGAATGATTGATTGCAACAGTATCGATACGAAACTACTGTCAGCGTACTGCAAAGGCAAATCATTGGAGACGGCATTAGGCTCATAAGAAGTACACGATGGATGCCTTTCTTGATATAGACGGCCCCTTTAACAATGTCAATACATTAGCGATAGAAGGGTACTATCAGATCGGAAGGTCAATAGCCCAATTTGCGAATTGATTAAACTACTGCTAATCTGCTTTCGAATTCTAAGCTTTGTGGGACGTCTACTAGAAGATCTATCAGTAGAAGCATTTCGCAGGGATGTGTTCTAACTCCTCTTCTTTGGAACTTGGTGATTAATGAAGTATTGATAATCCTGGAAGGCGGGATGATGTTCTGAATCTCTATTCTGGATAATTTCAAAATCTTTCCCGAAAAACGGACTACACCACATCACGTCTAAATTTTGATAAGAACTTCGTTGTCACCATCCCTTCCAGATAACTCTTGAATAAAGAAGTACTTTTAGAAGATGAGTCGATTTATTTCAACACTGACGGGTCAAAAAGGACAGAGTGGGTGGAGGTGTTTTCTCCGACAGTTTTCATCTTAAGCTCTCTTTCCGGCTTCCAAATCATTGTAACGTATTCCAGGCGGCAATTATGGCTATCAAAGAAGTCTTATCTTGGCTTAAGGAATACGTGATATCTGCTAGGGATATCCGTATCTTTTCGGACAGACAAGCAGCAATCAAATCTTTGGAATCGATCTCTATAAATTCTTTAGTAGCTTTAGACTGCCGATCGTCTCTCATGAAGACGACTAAGCAGTTCAATATTCACCTTTGTTGAGTGACGGGGCATAGTGATATTCCAGGGAACTATAAGACCGATGAACTCGGCGGAATAGGAACAACTTTACCCATTTTACCGGACAAAGGCAGTCGCTACTTGGTGGATGATATCGAGAGTACAAATCTTAGGTGGACAAGTAGACCAACATGTCTAGTGACAAAAAAATCAAAGAATTTGATTTCTCTCAACAGGTTGCATATCGGCACTATAATAGATGTCACCACTGGATACTGTCTAACAGGCAAGCACTCTACAAGGTTGGGCCTTACGATTTTTTTAAAAGCCGCATGGATGAAGAAGGGGAAGAAATCATTACTCACCTTCTTTGTTTCTGCCCAGCTCTCTCCCTCAGATGGAAGATTCACTTAGGAACCTTCTATTGCTAATGATTTAGGCGATCTAATAAACAGATGTAGATATCAAGATCCACTTACGCTTCATCAGAAGTTCAAAATGGTTTAACGAGTAGGTAGAGAGAAATTTTTTCCTATGAAACTTTTTCCTATAATCCATGGACCTAAGCGTGTTGGCATTTCTGAGCTAGCAGTCACTTCAACCAAACCAATTCGGATTGCCCTAACTTTAAACAAAGCTTTGACAACCATTCTTTATCTAATAATGACCGACTGTAAATTTGTTAAGCAAAGCAAAGCACTTACAAATCCTCGTTTTCGCCAAAAAAAAAAAAGAAGAAAAACCAAAAAAAACTTCATCAAACAAAAATCCATCTCAAAGTTGGCAGTAATTTTCACGTCTGCTGGATTAGTATAGACAAAATTTATTTACTCATATTTTAATTGCCCAAAGGACAAAAGTGTCTGAAAACGTCATAGTAACAACTTCAACATCAACATTGTGGCAGGACACACAGCAGTGGAACTACAAGTATGTACATGTCGCCCCTCTTCTTAAAGTGACTCAGACAGCCAGTTGTTGCTGGTGGAGGATGCTTCAATTGCTATTCACTGAATGAAAAATCACACTTTGTCCAGCTACAAAAGCGTCACGTGAAATTCTAAACCTACACCGCGCTCAGCATAACGAACCATAATCAAAGTCAAACAACAAAGGATGATGCACTGTTTACTCGCATGGCTTAACTCTGATGTTAGGGTAGCAATTTTGTTAGTTTTTTTAAAAAAAAAAAAAAATCCTTTTTAGAGCAAAGACACAATAACAACAAAAAAAACAAACTAACAACATCATACACAAAAATTACTGGTTTTGTTTTTTTGTTAACAACAACAACTCACTGCAAAACAGTGAAACTCTTTTCAGAAACAAAAAACAAGGACACGAAAAAAAAAAAACAAAGAACTCCAAGCAAAAACAATTTTTTTTCTTTTTGCACAGAACACCATACAAATAGGGGAAAAGCGCTCTGGTCTGGTCTCAAATGCATCAAATGGGACAAGCAGGATGCAGAGGAAACACGACGTGTACCTCAAAGATTGGCATTTGGCTTTATTTAATTTTTGTTGGCTTTTGTTGCGTTTTTTGCTTTGCATACGTTTTGTTGTGACATATATTTCAAGTTTGGCTCGTCCTCGCATAGTCCTTTCAACAGCAGTCTGCTAGTTGAGTTAAGGTTGGCTGGTATTGTTGGCTTTGATACTATTGTCGTTGGCGTTACTGTTCGTTTGAAATCCCTCAGTGAGAAGTTTTCATAAGTGATGGGAGTCGTGGGTGGAACTACTGCTATGGCCTTAGGCGCTGTTGCATTTGTAGACATGGTTCTGTGAAGAGAATATAAAAAGAATCAGGACGAAACTTGCACTGTGAGATGGGTATTTGTTGTTTCATGTAATGAAGTTTGAAACGTGTCTTTTTTTTTTTTTTTTTGGTTAAAGTCAACTCCAAGTGGTGTTAGATGCATGAATTTTAAAAGAGAGACCGATAAGTTGAGAAATTGTGTCACAGAATGTGGGCTTTAGTGACGCAGCGCCTGACAGGTTTATTGAGTAAAAGGGACTAAGAGGTAATATGTATATAAACAAAATGAAAGGAAGAAAAATTTATAAAGGGTAGGTATAATAATGGTTAAGTAATCCACTTTGTGCGTTAGAACCACATACTCTTGTGAAAGAAATGCTTTTTGTTGTCTATATAAAACGAAATGAGCTAGGACAGATCTCATTTCTTAACTATAAAACAAGAGCCTCAAAAGAGCATGACCTAGATCATAGCCAGAGTAAGAGAGATTCCTTAAAACCACCAACGACCACATTGGATAAGTAGACTGTCGTACACGAGAATCAAAAATCTTTGAAACCTCTTCAAATCTATGCAAAACTCCGAACCCAGAAGTCGAAATGTATCTTATGTTATGATATGAAGAATATGGACCCCTAGAATGCCATTAAATGCCAGACTTTCCAAAAATCCCACCTTAGGGAGTTTAGAGACAGTAGTCTTGAGTGTAGTATAAGAGGAGGAGTTCAACAAGTGTCTGTGTTTGAGACACTGCTTTGAAATACGATACATATATGACGACATTCTATATTTTCAATACTAGAAAAAGCAAGAGGATAGGAATTCACTGATGATATGTCTGGCAGGATGTATGCTTCCGCTCCTAAGGATACTAGTGATGACAGTCCCTAGGAATGACCCGAAAAAATATTTTTGCGTAATCTCTTAGTTTTACCAGTGCTTGTTTGATGGAATTACAGCGTCAGCAACGCTTGTGGATTATTCTATTTGGAGTTCATTCAATTTATTCCTAAGGCTCTACATTAGATTCCTCTTTAACCGTTCTGTAAGTTTGTCTTGAACGACTTGAACTTCTGCCTTATTGAGTACACAGATTCTATTGCATGGTATGTTTGGCAACAGAATATTCTTTCAACCGAAAGGTGTAACCAGTCCAAACATGAAAACATTACTTCTCCAAATTTTTACTGCTACCAACATTGAGCTTGGTGCCATCTATGGTGGAGACAATACTTCTTGAATAAAGAAAGTTGTTAACCTTGTACTATTGTCCAGTAATGCTTGGGGCACACCGGGTGTACCCTTGTTTTTATAATGTCACAGGCCATTGCGAAATAAAAAGAGTTCAGTGGAGTCTACTTGTCTACTTTGGCATTAAAGATGGCATTTTGCGTTTACTATTTTTTTAGGGATGACGGAACTGACCATAATTGCCTACATAACCAATCATACATGTCTTCAATCATCAATCGTTTTAAACATCAATATGAACAACATTCTCCATCATACTTAAGGAAAGAATCACACGATTGAAATATGTACCTACGTCCATTGACGGAATATATCGCCGACAGGTCATCGTAGTACTACTGGATGAAGTTGAAAAAATGACTGGATCTACATAGAAAACGAAGTCACCATCTACTGTGTACCAGCAAAAGAAACTGCAAAGGGTTCTGCGAGCTAAGACTGGATAAAATATAGAAATAGTTAAGAAAACACAATGAGACGAAACGGGCTCAACTTAATGATGTTATTATCCAACTGAGACTGGGCAAGGAAGTAAGTGCTGTCAAAGTACGATCGGACAAGGAATAAAAGGCTTCAAAAGCCTGGCCAGGCATGTCAACAGGTAGGCATATCTGTAGATTTAAAAGGCATCTTGGAAAATTAAGAATAAATGAGCACAGATACTGCATAAAGTCCAGGTTCACTCCGAACTGTAGCGGCACTTAAGTAAAGTCAGTAAGGTTCAAGAAATACCAGTATGTCTTTTTTTTTAAAATCTAAGATTTTCGTTGAATCTTCTCTAAATAAGCCAGTCCATTATCACATTTTAAAGTGCAGTATTTCGTTAACTAGACCCTCCCCACTGATCTTGAGACATATGTACATACATATGGTTATATGAATTAGGTAATCTTACGTACCAAATGCTGAATCCCTGAGGACTGAATACCTAAGACGAACTTGAGTTAAGATATTGCTAACCTCACTTCATTTTTATCGAGTTGGCGCTAATCATGGCTGTAAAGATTGGATGGTTCATCATAACTCTTAAAAGCTGATTATCACCATCGTTTAAAAGTCTTCAGAAGTATGTTCTATAAATTCTCAGAGCTGATACGGATTTTAAAAGATTCCCTTGAAGCCTATAATTCTTCTCGAAATTCGTTTTTCTAATTGGAGACGTTTTGCAGTGAAGCAGTGTGACAGTGATCGATCACTTCTGAAACTATCTGGCCTTTCTTCAGAATCCCAGAATCCAATTGTCCTCCCAATTTAGTCGCCTTTTTAGTCCAATACTCTAAGGCTTAGGCCAATGTACGAAAGAAAATTGCAAAGTTTCTGCAATCTAATATGCAGTTCTAGCCACCATATCCAAGATTTTAATCAAGCAATCATTCAAAAATTCAAATCCAAATCATATGTTTCGGTCTACAGCCTTCATGGATATCACCTTCATAATACAATTCACCCCAACACTGCACCAATCCCCCGGAGAAAGAAATTGCATGTCAACATCCAACTGTCTCTAATAAAGAAACAGAATCCAAAGACTGTCACATAGACAAATTGAGACAAATATCACATTTCTTCTTCGCAGAAATGAATAATACCAACGTACAACGATGACATGCTCGTATCCTTGCCCACAGACAACCAGAACAAAAAAAGAAAACAAAAAGAAACAAGGACTCGTCGGGCAACATTTTCCTGAAGAAAAAGTCAGATTTCCATCGTAAGAAAGTTCATTTCCTATGTCCCAGATACATTCCACATTGGACGACTTGTTAGCCATTTGTCCCCACCATATCTGGACTTGTCATCATTAGTTCGCACATAAGCAGGACGACACCACTGAAAGTTGTCTCTGTCTATGTCGTCTTCTCCGCACGCCCTCCCTGGATATGGAAATGTGACAGTTATTAGTGTGTAGCATAGAATGTCATCTCGCACAGTGGAGTGGACATTTCCTGCTCCTTGACAATGTGCTATTACAAGAAAGGAGGAGAAAAATCCAAAAGGATGTCTTCAATTTTACGGCAGATTTAAACAGCCAATATACACGCGGGGATATAAATAAATTGACAATCAATAAATTCTTGCTTTTGCTTTATCCCTACAGGAATGAACGCTTAAGGAGGTTTATTTTTGTAGTGTCTTTCGTATCACAGATGAATTATGGGTATTATTCCGATCCATTAACCTTTTTCAAGGATTTTTCGTTTTTTTGTTCCGTATGTCCTCTTGGTTGTATTTTTACAGATTGTATATAATATCCTGTGGAAAATTGAGAAGCAAATGTTGAAGGATAATCGTGTCAGCAATCTGTCGTTTGCACCATTCACAGAGATGTGTAGTACATTTTCGGAAATACTCCGATTAAAGGATATGATGGTATGCGATATTTATTTACGTATGTATATCCTTTATCCAACGTGAAGTAAAATGTTTTAATTAAAAATGGAAAAGGATTATGACGGCTTTTCCAACAAAAAATAAAAAAACAAAACAAACATCCATCTAAAACGAAAGGATGGTAGGATTTTGTTTTTTAATACTTTAAATGCGGATAGCATTCAAAGTGAATTCTAGGGGTTTGTGTCGAAGTTGTCCTTTGAATTGCAGTTGCAAGCGTCATCGGTACGATAACGACGATGAATCCCTTCGAATGCCGAATGGTTAACAACTCTGAGGAGGTATATAAACAAACATATATCCTCATCCTTGTTTGTTTATGTGTATATTGCAGAATGTGAAGTAATGGATGACACAAAGTGAGGAGGTAAATCCAGAGGATAAATTAGAGAAACGAATGAGATGCTGGTACTGTATATCTATACATTGAAGGGAATATGTATTTTTCTATCAGATTAGTATCTTTTCCGTAAACTCTTTTATATGTCTAGTCAACAGTCGCTGTAACAAACAAGGTACGGTTCAATACGACTTGCATTGTAATAGTAAGTTTTCAGTACTCGGTCGTATGTTGCATTAAATCGCTGATTGTGTGTTAAAGTACCTCAAGAGTATGCAACGGCTAAGGATGCAATGTGGTCCTACCTTTTTACTACTAGATAGCGTTGCTGTAAATTTAGAATTACACAATGGAGAGAATGTATCAACTAAAATTTGAAAGAAGTGCGAGTTCTGCTTTCTGCGAGGAATCTCCCATATACAGAAATACATCCATACTCAAGACAGAAGTGGATGCAGATTGATTTATCTATCGTATGAGGACTATGCAATGTGCACGCGATCATGTCCCACCATTGCTTTGAACATACTTTTATACTTTCCATTCCTTAGTTTTAGATATGGTGATGAGGCAGTCAATGAGGATAGAACCCACTTTCTCTGTCCAGGGCTTATCCACCTTAGATTGGAATTTCTTGGGCGACACTTCTTCCGTGACCTAGAACAAATATCCAACAGATCAAGCAATGACATCTTGATCAAATCAACGGAATGGTTTGCTAGTTCATATTAACTTTATTTGTAAAACTAGGGTTAACAAATGGGCAAGGGACATCTCTCCCTTATGGGTATTACAATGGGTCTGTATTGACCTCTGAGTGTGGCGTTGTGGATTCTTCTACTCGCCTACACACTTACCTAACCTAACCAAAGGCCTATCAAGTATTGAGGCAAATTGGGTGCACCTTGTTATTGGGGGAATGAAGAAATAAAAGAACTCAGGGCAAGCTGGCTTCAAGCCCGACGCAGAGCTCAGAGACTTCCAAGAACGTCGACACATTTCAGTTAGCAAGGCGGGACTTAAAAAGGGGGATCAAGAAGAGCAAAAGAAGATGTTTCAAACGTCTATGCAACGAAGCTAACATATATCGTTACGGCATGGCTTACTGGATAGTAATGACTAAACTGAAGGGCTCCAGATCCCCACAAATTGGTTATTTATACGAAGATTACTCGTCAGAATGGATACACCCTACTACCTACAAAGGATAATATCAAGCAACCTCACTCACAGGAAGCTGAGATACAAGACAAATGACGGAGTAGAGTAATATCTCGACGGAGGTCATGGGACCTCTCTTGTGGAACATCATGTTTGATGGAGTCCTACTGTTGCCACAAGGGGTTAAAATATTTAGTTTTGCTGACGATATCGCCCTTGTTACAGTGACAAAACAAATTCACGAAATAGATACAGTCACTAACGAAGCAGTGGCTAAAATCAAAGACTGGCTGGACGTGAATATGAGGATTGGAAACCAAAACAATAGATCGAAAGAACCAATAGGCTACAATTTAAAGTACATATAGACAACTCGAGTAAAAAGGCGTCACTAATGCAAGTAGCATTTTTCCGAATACTACCAAACATTGAAGGACCTGGGTATCCTAGAAGGATTTTGATATCCAGAGTAGTTAGCTCAGTGCTACTATAAGCTGCTCCCGTTAAGGCAATTGCACTAGCGACGAAGGTAACGAGAAAAGATTATTATTAGTCTACAGGATCTGCGTACTAAGGACTATCAGTGGTTTCGAACGATTTCGGACGAGTGGGTCAACACTACGAAAGGCAGATGGACCTACAAGTTGACCAATACTATCGTGATTTGGACAAAATGAGTACACGATGACTGCAACTACTATTTTACGCAGTTCTTGCCCAGCCACAGTGGCATCGATTTGGACACGATAGCTCACCCTTTTGCCCGGACTGTCCAGACCAGGAGGAAAATACAAAGCAAGCTGTATTCCATTGCAAACGCTTCATGGAATGGAAAAACAATTTTCCAAGCTCACAGTGACTTATGGAGCAAATGTTCTGTTCAGAGGAAGACTGGATGGAAAAAGTAATACGTAACGGCAGTCCCGCGGGGAGAGTGGTAGTGCTGAATGTGGATTAGTACGTAGGTGCATTCCTGGCATCGAGTAATTCAGGGGCCTATTTCATAAAACTACAACACTAATAATTATTTGTGAATTCACTTGTAACTTGTAAATTATGTGCAAATTTTTGTTGCATAAAGAATGCCAATTCACTAATAACTACAAGTATGCCAGGCCTGTATTTACAAGTGAATTTACAACTGCGGCGAGCTTTTCTGTTTCATAAAAGTATTTGCGCAAAAAATTATTATCGACGGACTTGTAACTACAAGTGAATTGCTTACTAGAGTAGAAAGACTAATAAAATCACGTACTGTGATCGCTTAACTGTGAAGTATAGCCGCAGACTCGTAGTTCTTCGCAAATAATTTTTAAGTTGTAGTTACAGACTTCTAGACTTGTAGCATTTTGATCTCTATACTTATAATTTGAATTTGCCGCGCTACAAGTACTGAAAAATGTTTATGGAACACAAAATTACAACTCCATACTTTATTTGTGTTTGTAGTTACAAGTTTACCAGTACAACACTTGTAGTTTTATTAAAAAGGCCCAAGGTCTGCGAATCGTGCATGCGGGTGGCCCTGATTACTAGTATCTTTTGAAGATTACCACATCTATTGATGCAACCATGAAAAAAAAGAATATTAAACCTACCTAAACCTACCTATTAGACAAATTATTGAAGAAATTTCGACAAGTTAACTGAAGGTCAAAGCTAACCTTGAAATGTAACACCACCCAAGTTAGGCTAATCTGAAGAGGCTGCCAGCTAAAGCCAATACACTTAGGTCAATTCTAGCTCAATTGTAACACCAATTCAAAAGTTCAAAACTTAAGGTACTCAATTTTTTGTGGCAACAAGGAAATATAGTTGTATAGTGATAGGCGACAGTGAAGAATTGTGGTCGTAGGCAATATACATATGTACATACGTACATATACGTAGTTGTCAATATGCTTACTCACATACCCCCTCGAGTGATATACATATCCATATGCATGTAGCGGTTAGCATCGACGGTATTACATCCAAGCCATACGAGGTGAAATATTATGGCTAATACTATGAGAGGATACACGGGAAAACCAGTACTGTGTCACATACTGTGAGTTCAGTGTAATTAAGAAAGTTCAAACTGTTTACTAGAAAAAAGAAAAAAAAACCAAAATCCATTCAAATCTCTGCATCCTATTCCCATAGCTCTTCCTCAATCTTCCCATGATAATAGAACCATTGAGCTGGTCTATCGGTCAAGCATTTACCGATTAGAAGGACTAGAAAAGAGAAAAAAAGACAAACAACCAACATCCTTTTGCAATGCATTGAACTAAACTGACTTTCCCCGTTCACTTTTAACGACAACAGAGTTAAATTCAATGTTTGTGAGTCCTTTAGCATTGTAATCCTTGAACAATTTTCCTACAACTCTATCTCGATTGGTTTTTTTTTCACTTTGAACATGCATTTACGGAAAAAGAAAAACCAATCTAAACGAAGTGAAACTTTAAGCAAAAAAAAAAAAAAACAGAGGATATACCTATACATACATAAATATGTACTACACTTATGACTGATAAATATCGGACATCCTTGCAAACACTAACCAAAGTACATTTGCAATTGTAATTCACTGGCGTAGAAATTTGATGTAGATGTTTTTCGCTAGATGAACGCTACGCTGTCGTCATCGGATTAAATTCGTTTAATCAATAATGATGGATTTTTGTCAAATCCTTGTGCTGACCCAGCGGATCCGGCTTACGTGTGACTCATTTGGAGTGCAGTATCTGAATTCAGTTACGGTTGTAGAATTTTGATTAAATTTTATTTTGGGTAAACATAAAAGAGTAGGTAGTAACTTTTAGCAATGCGAGATGAATTCTAATTTTTATTGCTCTCATGTTATTTGGTCGGTTTTTGTTTTATGTTAGGGAGAGTATTTTTTTTTACGAGTAATCAATTAATAAATTGCTTTATAGTATCGAATTGCAGGATACAAGTTTGTTATTTTCATTGCAGTGATATTTTATTGATATGTAGGTGGTGGTGGCCGATTCAAAAAAATGAGGAGGTAACAAAAAAAATATTTGCGTTCATTTTTAGTATTTCATAAAGGGAGACGACCATCAGACTAGATTTAGTTGAAATAGTCCTAATTGGAAGTTTTGGTTCAGTCATCCTGCGCAGTTTCAAGAATGCTTTATTTAATTATTTATAGTATATGAAAATGTTACATTGAAATCAATCACTATAACAAAAATCAACTTCCACAATTTGTCAATATACAAATTGCCGTCCAAAAAAGCGATGGTTGAACAAAGTAAGGACCTCAGAACACTATCCACTTCTACTCTAATTTTGGTCCCTAAATACCCCGACTGCGTTGCTTGAAATTTTAACTCGTTGTAAGAAGCAGACTTTTTAAAAAGTCTTTGGTAAACGGATTTTGGAATATTGGACATTTTCTTGATGAACAGTAGGTAACATTGATCATGTTGCGATCGTCTTTTGAATCCTGAGAAGCTGAAGTGTGTGTTTTTTTTACATTATACGGGCTTGAATTTCGAAACTTACATACTAATAGGTTTGAGACAATCTTTTAAAAATTTGAACGATACACAGCTCAGCTGGGGCGAAAATTGGATTATTGAGCGCTCAACGTCGATGTATTGGGACAGAACATTGCACTTAATAGTTGTCTCCTCTACAAAGGGAAAGCAAAAAAAAAGATCCTGGAGCAATTTTTGAATCCATTTGCATTGGTCGAAAATGCGGGAAAAGATACACCGACAAGCTATTGACAGAGAAGTCATTAAAGGTCTAAGTCAGCAAAATCGGAGAATACATCCCTAATGGATGTTCTGGTAAGAGAATACCGTGCTTGAGATGATAAACTCAAAAAATATCCATTGGACAAGGCATTACTTAAGTATTCATAGGGAAAATGCCTATATACCATGCACAACACAAATGGTTCTAGAAAGCTAAACTATTGTACTGCAGCAGTCTGACGCCCAAAACTGCTGTAAGACTGAAGGCAGTACGATCACGCTCATCGAACCCTATTGGCCACGCATCGATACTTTCTCAATGGGAGGCCACCAAAGGATGGAAAGGAGATATACGAATTTCGGACAGAGCCTACTGCACAATAAAAATTAACTGGCCTTCTACACCGACGGTTGTAAGATGGACATTGGCACAGGGGCTGGGGTTTATTGCGGAATCCTACAAACATAAAATGCCTTTGGAATAGATGATGATTGTAGTGTCTTTCAAACCAAAATCACGGCCATTACGCAGGCAGCTGAAATTATACGTGAGATCAAACCAGATAATGGTCTATGTAGACAGTCAAACCGCTGTCAAGAGTCTGGGCTCTGTGGTAATTAAATCAAAGCTTGAAGGCATCCAGAGCCAATAAGGTAACTCTCTGGTGGATGGATCTTAGGAAAAAAAAGATCTGATGAACTTACAAGAAAACGGTCGGCGCTGTATGTACTGCAGGCTCTCCTCTTTATTGCAATTCCAATATGCTCCTTCAAGAAAAAAATTGGAGATGAAGCCACTGGTCGAGCTAATCGACGATGTTTCTCTGGTGAAGCTCAGTCGTTACAATACACGGGTTCTCTCTGTCATAATTACTGGGCACTGTGCCATTTGTAGGTATTCATGCGGAGCGCATCGGTGTACTACGCAACGACTATTGCAGAAGTTGCAGGGACGAAGAAGAAATTGAATCTGTCCAACACCTTATATGTGACTGTCTGCCAGACGAATGCGAACTCTCATTAGTAGTTACTTCTTCATTGATTTGGATCATGTGCGTAATGTCCAGCTGATGGACCTCCTGCTATTCATATAACTATCGGGGTAGTTCTATTACAGCGGTTTTCTTGTCAGCGTTTCCTGGGTTAAATAATTGGGCAGTATGTACCCAATCTTGTTGTTGTCTAAGTAAGCTGCGATTCCCGCTCCTACATGAGAAAGTATTCACTAAAACTTATTGCCTAGGCGAAATGTAGAAGTGCTTTTAAAAAGTTCCAATTAGCATCCAATTAGTATCTTCTAGTTATTTTGATGGCTACAATCCTAGACCCTGCAACCTAATACTGAATATCAGGGGGCGGCTTGGAAGAGTGTTCTATGTCGTCTATACATATTTGCACAGATAATGTACCTATTGCAGCCTAGAAGTGGGTTGGTTTATGACTCTGCAGTTCTTATACTTAATGAAGAAATATATTTAATCGACAAATCCCCCGATGGGTTAGAGGAATGGTCCTACTGAACTGGGACATAAGACATGGACCAGACTGTCCTTCACACTTCTCAAAACTAAGGCACTGCTTCCAGTCCATTTAGAATATCATCAGAATCATTACCTTTATACAGACCTACATTCAAGTAGTTGCCTGAATGTCATCGTCTACATCATTTATGTTCATAGTGGTTTCACTATCTAGGTTTGCAGCTACGTTCCAGTACGTTCTTTTGTTTTACAGTCAAAACACATTGTCCAAAGACGTAGATTAATGAAGTTTTCGACTTCAGTGATCTAACGAATATCGTTTTGCATTAGCCTCAGGTATCTGGTGATGAATTACCCAAACGTGTCTGAACTTCACCAAAAAAGTTCTTGGAATTCAAAGAAAAAAAAAAAAGAAGAGGAGGTGTCTTTGCTCAAGTGAAAGCTGTGTATCATTGCAGGCTAGAGACACTTGTGTGACAAATTCTCATAAATTTATAATGGTCATGAGTAAGTCTCCGTGCAGATTTGGCAAAGGAACTCAAAAACATATGTATTATGTTAACAGAAGTCCCTAGTCCTATTATTACTATTACTATTCAGGCATATCTTTGATAGCGAACATGGTTTAAAATGCAGCAACCAAATCAAACCGAAGTTGGCTGTCTGGTACAAATTTAACTATTTCCATAATTTCTTCCTTCTTGTCTAGATTTCTATTGTACTTCGCCCAAAACCGCACACAAAATCCAATTTGGATCACCTTCAACCTTTAACATGTGGTTAATTAAATCTTAATTCTATTTCAGAATACGGTTACGTCTAACACACCATCAATGATCAACCACCAGCCTAGAGTTCATCTTCCCCGTCCACCCCGTCAGAAGCCAAACATCATTGGCGGCGGGTGCTCTCAATTAAAATTCTCACAACTATCTTGCATGATAGTATCTATGTATGAAGAGGCTCCTCAGCGAACCACATACACAAGTTTCCACAACCTCACGTGGAGTACGAATTAGACCTGCGGCGACCTTTCAGATCGCTTACATTAGCATGAGATTAAATTCCAAAGACTCCCGGCCATCCATGCTGGAGTCACACGTAATTCTATTTCTTGTTTCGTTTTCCTTCTCCTGCTCCTGCTCCGACTACGACCACCACCGCCGGTGTGTTGGTTGGTTTGGTATTCTATTAGCTGGAAGAGAACGAGAATCGAATTAACATCTTGTACACCACAAAAGAACTGGAATTGGTGTTGAGTTTGTTAACTCGAATCTGGGTCACAGTGAGAGTGTGTCAGAAATCATAGCCACTCATGTTACACTGAGAAAAATTCTTTTGTAATTTTTTTTTTGTACAAAACATTTTTTTTTTTTTGACGTCAAGTTGAACTTGAATTTATTGTCAAATTGTTTTAAATAAAAAATTCAACACAATACTTGAAGTCAGTGGAGTGCGAATGTCAAGGTCTAATCGGTAACAATATCCACAAAAAAAAAAAAAAAACTGAAGTAGTTCATGGCTGGTATAAGTTACACTTTCGTGGTTTGAAAAACCGGCACGATATGGAACGTCATATGAATTTCAACCGTTTCACCACGCTGCCGCCAAAACGAGACAAGACAATAAGCGAATGTCAGTCAGAGATAAAATCAAAGACAAGCGTCTGCCATTATCATGGTAATAGCCTCTTTTTACTTAGCTTGCTGTCCGTAACACGTATAACAAGCTTGAAGGTGAAAAAGAAATTATTACCTATAGGCTGCACACTGTGCACAGGACATGTTTTGAATTTCCGATTGTATTTATATGTTGTATTGTTGTCTACAGAGGGTGTGCGAGCGGGTTATGTTATTTAATTATTTTATTATTTAAATTATTGGTCTTCGGCACACAATACGTGCTCGGTGCTCGGTGCTCGGTCGGTTGTTTACGTAAGTAGACCCAATCAGCGTAATAGGGGAATTTTAATTCTGTAATTAATTTGTTTACATTACGCAATTTATTTATGATTATTTATTGTTTGTCTCTGAGGGTAAAACTCAGTTCGAGTCTGTAGGTTGATAAATGGTTTTATATTGGGAACTCATGGTAAATGTGAGAATTCTGTTTATAGAAGGTTTATCTATTTTGATGAAGTTTTATGGGTCAATTGTTTAAACTGTTATATTGAAAGTCGATAGCGGATTGTCAGAAAATTATGGATTCAGGAAAACAAATCATTTGTAGTCAGTTTTCAATCGCTTAAATGTTACCACTAGACACGCATATCAATTGTAAGGTCTTGTAGAAATACCACAAATTTGTCTGGAAATGAAGAAGTGAAACAAATGGCAATCCCTTACACCACAATTAAAATCCAATTACGCCAAAAAAGAAATAAATGTATCAGGTTCCAGATTAGGATAAGAAAAGTAATCGTCATTCAGTGTTGTGGTTCGAATAAGGAAAGACAATTTTCATAGCCATTCCGAGCAAATGCCTGCTACATGACTTGATAAAACACTTCAATGGTTACACACCTAAGCCATCCGAGTAAAGAACAAGTCCTGCTATGAAGAAGAACAACGTATAGCATACAACATACATACAAACTTATGCTGCGATTCGAGACTTGAAAATGCATCTTAGACGTTTAAACCACCTAGGAATAGACACTATCAGCAGTTTAATACAGACAAATTCTAAGAAATATTTCTACAACTAGAGCCCAAACCTACCTAAGTACTTATGTACATACGTCTGTAGAATGAAGATGATTGAATGCAAATGACCGAATGGTAGTGATGGAACTAGTTCATACCAATAATACCAGATATAAAACCATGGCTGAATTAACGCCACTGAGAAGTATTAAATTTAGTAACCATGAAAGGTTCCTATGAAGAGGAACCTCCTCCAATCTAAGAGGAACCAATGAAAGCTGAAGACCCCTTCCTTGATGAAATACTTAGTAGAAAATAGATCTAAGGGATAGAAATCCGCTACTGTTGTCGAGTAGAGTTCAGCAGGGTTTTTATAATTTTTACATATATCCGTACAATATCGAAAGAGCAAGTAATTTGTCCTGGACTTATACATACCAGATCCGTACAACGTGAAGCTGCAATTAGATTTAAAATTAAGCAACTACTCAATAGAGCCAAAAGCAAAATATTGGAGCTGAACAGATAGACCAGTGCGGATCACTCAGCCACATCAGTTCCATCTTCAACTGACTCCTTGAATAGTGTAACTACTAGGAGTACTCAGTGTGTCTTTGATAGGGACTCGTTTACATTTTCTGTCAAAACTTTTATAAATAGTAAATGCATTGTAGTTTTGTTGTCATCTTCGGGACATGCCTGAAAAAAAGGAAATATAAAAAGGATTTGCTCAATTTTATTTAGAAATTATATCAGATGCAAGTGTAGAATTCGATAGGATATTTATTAAACTTGTTTCAAATAGTTTCAGGAAACAACTTCCCAGTTGTAAGGATAGATTCGCTAAAAGAACAAAATTTCTGTGCAAATTGGAACATACAGACTACAGGAGTTGTTTCGTTCGCCTTTTCTTCAAGTGTTTCCTAAAGTTAGGCAAACTTCTAATGCCAGTACCTTCTTCAAGATGACATGATGACATGAATGAAGCAAGCAATGGTGTAGAATAATACATTTCAATTTGTGGCATGTAATGTATGTAAACTTCACATTGCCTTCTGTATTTCCGACTCCCGAGATTGGTAGAATTTACTGCAAACTTATCTTCTAAATAAGGACACTTCTATCAAAATTATTGCCAACTAAACTACGTTGTTCTAACCAACCTAGGTGGGTAATAAGTTTACATTTAAATTATGGACTTGGGTCATCGGGCATAAATCCATTGTGGACATTGTGACAGTAAAGATTTTCAAAAGGTTTACGAATAAGTCAAAATAAAACGTTTGAAGGCTACAAAGCACTACTAAAATGAACACGGGAACTTAGTAGTGGAATCGCAGTTGATTCTGAGTATTTTACATCTCGGTGTAGGGTATAATACACGTTCAAACTGATAGGCAGAGAGCGGATTTAGACGGCTGATCTCGAAAATCAGGCAAGTCACGCCACCTTAGTTTATAATTATTCTTTTGTCAAATCCAAGTCAGATGAAAGATTTCTTTCTATCCCATCTCATCGGGATAGTATGGATGATGACAACATTCTTGCTTTCTTCAACCTGTGTGTAGTATTATAGACTGCCATGATCACCATTTCCACATTTGGTGAAGATTCTTTGATCCCGATGCAGATTGTCCACCGGACGTTGGTAAAGTGGGAAATGCACATTTACGTAGCTTGAAATCAAAGTTGATGCCCAATCAGAGGATCTTGAAAGGTTTGGATCACAAATTCCTATCTTTGTTTGCACAGTTATATCCTTTAGTAGTAAAAAGACTAACATATACCTACATATGTATATCTACCTATAAAAGATTTACTCCCAAACACAGCTCTTTGATTTGGAACGAATCTACATACCTGTTGCCAGGATGATAACTTATTTAGCTTAGAGGTAAATTTTGAATTTGAAGATAGCCACCGCAATATTCCATTTTAAAATTCCATCACCCTTACATATCTACGTAGGAACGTTAACGAAACCGTCTTTAATATCGATAAATGCCCTCAGAGTAAGTTCATTGGCTTGGTGAGACTTTTCTTCATCAAGATCAGCTTCCATCTATTATGCATTTGTTGTGATTAAGATACAGGTAGTTATCACCAATCGCACATGTCCGAGGTGCCCAGTCTGTGCAAAGTTTCATGTAATCCATGCGAAACATGCTAAACATGAATATAAAGGAACTTTGCATACACTCAACCTCGCATCTACTCCAAATCCAACAGTGACCCTAAGCAGGGGGGTTGCAGGGGGCGGCATGCTCCCTCAAACATATTCCATATTTTATTATACAAATACTGTTCGCTGCGTTACACGAATTTTATCTAATTTTTTTGTTCTTATGCAAATTGTCGTCAGTCGATTTGTGGACTTATAACTCACCAGGGTGGATCAAAGTCCATTGTGGACTTTCAGTAAAAGTGAGACCTAGGTCTGCCATCATCTATTGGATGTACACAGCCGTCGTTTCACAAATTCCATTCTATGTCTATTTCAGAAAACTGAGCGAAATCTAAAAATTAGCGCTCAAAGGCAATACTAGTGGCATAAGAACCATGCCAACTCTAGCTCTCTAAACTGTACTTGCACTGATTCTATTAGATTTGTACCCAAAGCAAACAGTTGTCAAGAGTATCTTAGGTTCGTAACAATGCAATTTTTGCAAAGAAGACGTTGGCCGCCGCACTATTTCTTGATGAGCACACCTGGATATTAACGTAAATTATCTAGCACCATCCACTGACTGCAGTCTATATGTTAAAATAATAATAAAAAGTCGGTAGGGCTATTAACCTGAATAGAATCTCGATCTTAACTAATCTACGGTCACTAAAACTTTCAAACCATAGTAATGGGTTTCAAACGCAGGTTTAAGTATTAGCATTCGCAGAAGTGGCACTAAACTACATTCTAGGAAGGTGGCCTGTATCAACACTTGTGAAACGATGCCACGACGAGCTCATAACACTAACAGTAAATCACGTGTCCCAGAACTTCACCCTGGTAAGTTCCAGGACAAATTATTATCCATGTAAACCAACTGCAGGACGAATTAGAAGTTTGAACAAAACCTAACAATGGTCGTTAACTTTTCTCTACCCCCAAAGCACTTGTTAAATCCAGAATAGCACAAGACTTTTTCAGACTAGCCTGAGAGATGGAGCGCACACTCATATTGTCGTGTTTCCAGGAAACTATGGACAAAACACGACCAAACTGAAACCATAGCATCTAAAGAGAACGCACTTAACAATGTGACTAAATATAGCCGACTTCTGCAGAGGCTCTGTCGATGCAGATGCAGAAAAAATGCTTATGCAGAGCCAGGAAAGCTACACTTGGCGATTATCACTTTGGAGACCTAGACGACCTGCCAGGAAAGCAACCATTACTTACTTCCCTACTTACTTAGGCGCGCTACAGTTCGGAATGAACCTGGCACTCCACTAACAAGCCTCTTCCAGATAGCCCTGCCCTTAGGTAATTGCCTTCAGCAGGGTACTTCAAGTCGATTGAGGTCCCCTTCCATTATACTTAAATGCGCCTCAGCAGCAGTTTCGCAGCTTCCGTTTCAATACTAGCGAACGCACTGGTCACAATCCGCTGTCTTCTGCCAATAATGTCAATTTCATCGGCATACGCTAGTATATAGTTCTACAGACTTTTGAAATATTGTGCCTCCGGTGTTGGCATGTGAGTTAGGTACATTCCTTTACAGTATTATGTTGAAAAAATCACATGACAGCGCGCCACCTTGTCTAAATCCTTTTTTGACATCAAAGCACAGATAAAAAAATATATATATATGTATTAATTTTTTATCTCAATATCAAAACTAAACATGGCTCTGTATAGCTCGTCTCCATAAATGTTATTATATGCGGCCTTGAAATCGATGAAAAGATGGTGGCCATCGATTTGGACTTTTTAGGTTTTATTCAAAATCTGTCCAATTGTGAAAATTTAATCGACTGAAACCACACTGATAGCGGCCGATCAGGGTGTTGACAAAGGGTTTCAGGAATTCACACAGTATGACAGATAAGATCTTGTACTCGATGTTAAGGAGACTAATACCTCTGTAACTAGCCCAATTGAGTGTATCTCCTTTCTTGTGGATTGAGAAAACGATGCTGAGATTTCACTCATCAGGCATACACTAGTCTGACCAATTTTAGAGATGAGTTGGTGTATACTCTCTACCAAGTCACCTCCAGCTGCTTTGAACAACTCGGTCTGTAGGTCATCAGGTCCAGCAGTCTTGTTGGATTTAAACTTGGATATTGCTATCCTAAGTTCGTCTTGATCAGGTGGAGGGAAATTTTGGCCATCATCGTCTATGTTGAATGGTTTATTAACCTTGACATCGTGATTTTGATCTCCGTCGCCCATCTTAAAATTTATAACAATCTCGGAATGGTTTAGGGAGGCCGCACAGTCAACTCAAAGCCAGTAATTCATTTTGGTGAGAATTATCTGCGTATGCAGTTATTTCTAGTATTTATGTTCTATATGCAGCAAAAGATTGAGGCTTTTCATTATCTGTTTCATTAGTCTTAAACTAAGTGTTTCTCTTAAAGCTCTACTCTTATCCTATCAACTTACCCTGTAACTGAATTGGATGAAAGTCTTCAAACCTTTTTTTTTTAATTGGTGCGAGCACCTTTGTAGTTACATAAGTACTCTCTCGGGCATATTTCAAAGCACACTTTCTCTTCCTTATTCTCCTAGCTGACACCCTTTTGTCAAAGTTCAATTGCGGCTAATTTTCTTTGTACAAGTAATTCAATGAAAGAAAAAAAATTAAATTCCTAATATAATCTCTCTCGACGAACTCTCAACTCTCGTCTATACGTAGCCCTTACATCATAAGCAAATTGAATAAAAAAAAGAAAAAAGAAAACTCTAAACTCATTACACGTCACAGAGTACGCTAAAGCACGGATCAAAAGGCCACAAACCATTTAACTCTAACCGCAATTTTATACAGCCTTCCCACTTAATTTATTTAATCTTTCCCCATCTAATGTGACTCCAGTGACACCTCCAGTCCGCTGCAATAATTTCCAATAGACTAACGACCAAATGATTAAATTTTACGTTACTCGTACTCGTGAAACGCCTTCAACTAATAATTACGCCTCAACTTTAATAAGCCCAACACACAAATTACACCAAAGGGGTCTGGCACCCTTTTCTAGATCCACCACTAGATCCCCATCAATAATTGATAACCAATGGCGGGATATTCTCATACAACTTTCACGAAACCAATTTTACAAGCTGCCAATTTGGTAATAAGCCATCGCACAGCCCGACTCCTTTTTTGGTGAGAACTCATTACTTCTAATGGCGGGACACGAACGGATACTTTCGAGGAGAGAAAATAACTCAATTATTAATATCGGGGGGATTACTGCTTGTGAGGAATAAATTAGCAATTAAGATGCAAATGGGTCAGAGAATGCGTAAGATTCGTTCGCGCAATTGAATCGAAACCGATTCGACCAGCTCTGCGAATGGGCTCGAGCATGAGTTATAGTGTAATTGCGTGATGTAGCAATAAACATTGCAATTCCAATTCGTGCTTAGATTGAAAAGACATACATACATACCTACTCCCAAAGGGCTCTTCGTTTAAAAAAAAAAAAGAAAAGGGTTATGGCAATTGTAACGTTGCTTGCATGTTAATGGTAACGATTTTCATGGAATCTCTTAATTTAGTTAAGTACAAAGCAATTTCGGGGTTTTTATGGCAACACAGGTTAACTACTACTTATCGCGCAGTTCTATCTCGTACACGTGTCCTAGTGATTATGGAAAATCAGTTCACTTTGATCCAGAAACTGTTAATCATTATAAAACTAATTCACATATACCTACATGCATAAGTAGGTAGTTAAGCAATTGACATAAATCTTCATTCGACCGCCCACTTTCTGTCACTAATTGACAGTAATTTCTACGAGTGTCAAGTACTCGTATTCGTATTCATATTTCAATCGTTGATAATTCAATTGCGGTAATTAAAAAGTTTAATTGACGAACACAGCCAGCGCTCGCAGCAGTGTCTGAAACTTTATTGCACAATAATGCAGACACTGGGCCCAGTTAATCGACACATAAAGATACGACGATGGGTGTAGAGAAAGCACTGCACATATCCATACATACCGGACTGCGGAAGCCGACGTCTAATTAAATTTTATTGAACCCCTGGTGGTTAATTAATGAATTCCCTTGGGGGGGTAGCTGTTTATTTATTTTTTTTTTTTTTTTTGTCTGCTATTCGATAAAAGTGTTCACGCTTGTAATTAACGGATGCTGCATATAAAAAAAAAAAAAACCCGGGTAAATGGGTATCCTTTATTTTATTCGCAAAACAACCAAAAAGGATTCTTATCGGACAGCAAACAGAGCACAGTCGAAACAGTATTATCATCAAGAAGAGATCGCTAATGATGAGTGTTGTTAACGAGTTCATCAATATTTCAATCAGGAGTGGCGTAAGTGGTTACGGAAGAATTACGGTGGGACAGTGGGAGTTCCAAGACCGAAAGAGGGTTGTTTGAGATATACATATTCTTGAAAGAGAAGTATTTCTCTCCGCCATCAGGTTGTTGTAAGACATTTCACCCAGAAACAATTGCGATAAGGTAGTGCAGTTTCTGCTAAGGATATTAACGTTTGGAATATGCTCATCTTGAATGGATATTAGGACACAGATACAACCTGCAAAAATGCAAGGATGAAAAACACTTAGTTTGGCTGGATGCATTTGAAAAAGGATGAATTGAAAAAGTGGTAGCTGGACAAATCTGGGCCAAATTAAATCATAAACGTTCCAAAGGTTATTTCTACTAAATCTAATGCAGCTATTAGAAGCGTTGTACTTATTTTTAATGGAAGTATTTATCATTACCTATTCTCTCTGCACCAGTGTACCTTCTTCAGTGATGAAAAAAAGAATGTTGCATCTGAGAGCTCCTGCCTTGCATTGACGTCAGTATTATCCTTCGCTTCATAGAAGATATTGTTGTCACAATCAGAACAACTAATGATAAATCCCGTGCCTCTCTCGGTCTAAACGAGTCTGCATCTAGACACAGGTAGTTAGACAACTTAGCTTGATCGGTATTGTACTTCAGTCTGGTGGAAACCGATGTATTTTCAAACTAAAGTACTCCGTTTCATTTAATTTCACTTAAAAAACGAAGAGTCCTAGTGGGCCTAAGGAACTTTAAAACGAAAAAGGAGTCTGGCTTCTCTAGCGGCAGATTAACTACAGACAGTCTTTCAAATCGCGTTTAACATAAATTATCTATTAGAGCTCTAGAGCTCGTCCAGATCTCTAAAAGATTGATCAATCTTGCAGCAAAGCACTTTGAAATTCACGTGGACTGTCAAGTTTCTGTGAAATTACTCCAAAAGTGCATCGGACTTCTACAATCTGATGCTAGAGCAGTTCATGCATTGAGATGTGACCAAAATCGGAGGGTTAATATTTAGCAAGTCAGACCAGCTGCTGAAATATGTAGGTACACTATATCACATGATCGCGGTTAAGTGTTAGAAGCATTCTTCTTGACTGGGAAGCATGTGAAGAGTAGGATACCAATCAAATGGTGTTGACAATCAAACAAATATATCTGCACAGATGGGTTAAAAGTTCACCTATTTCTATGCAAATGTTAGTTCCACGAATAACATTCTGATGAAAAGCAAACGAATAGTGGTCCTAGCTAGCGAATCCTCCTTCGATTCCTATAACTTAGTTCGAAACTTCTGAAAATAAGAAAAGTGTTTGACGTTGGTCACGAAGATGGATCATGCACTGGTTGCCTTCTGGTTGGATGAGCTATAATGAAGGACAATACGTGAAAGTACATATTTCAAGCAAAGAAACATCGAAAGGGGACAAACATCTTATGTCATCTATGTCTAGAGTATTAAGCCCAACACTACTATACGCATCACCAGTACGGACTGATGCTATAGCAAACAGAGAATCAAGACGGAAGCTGTTGACTGTCGACAGTCTCACCGCTCTAAGGGTTATTTCCGCCTATACATAGAACAGTGTCGAAGGTAGCGGCATATGTTGTAGTTGGCACGGTACCCATCGATGCACTGGTCAACGAGATGAAACGAGTGTACATCACGAAACTCGTGATTAGACAGTATAGAGGAGCAAGATTCGACAGTATGGAGAGTAAGAGTGATCTCAATGGCAAAACCGATAGGATGACGCTAAAGCAGAAAGATGGACACACAAACTCGTCTCAAACATAGAAACTTGGCCGATACAGAAAGTATGTATCTGCACAAGTTAGGGGACAACCGCTCGCTAATTTGTCCGTGCTGAGAAATACAGAAAAAAGACACTGAATACGCGATATTCCACTGTCCGCGATTTATCCCAAGAGGCACAAATTTTGAGGACCCCTGACAGCTCATTGGTATGATTTAGTCGGACCAGCGTCCAAGGCGAACTCAGGCGAATCGAACACCTAAGAATAGGTAACCACAAAGAACAGAGTAGAGCCTAAAAGGCCAAGCAGCCCCACTAAGTCCCGTGGTAGAAGAGTGTAGGGTGTGGATTCGGACGTATTCGAGTATTCAATCGAGTATTCAAGCGTGCGCATCGTGCAAGCTATTAGGTCTCGCTTCTAGTAAAAGATTACCATATCATGCCATGGCGCAAAAAAAGGGTTAAATCAGTAGAAACGGCCTTGCACTTTCACAAAAAAAATTACAGATGTGGTGGTGATGTCTTTCTCTTCCGAACTGGACCAATATAATAATCACTCAAACAAATTATCTATCAAATTTTCCAGGAAAATGACTTTATGAACAAGATTGGATCCAGGAGCAGATAACTCATAGAATGTTACCAATTTAAGCCAATTTGAGAAACACTGGACGATATAGTACCTATCTTACCACCAGTTTCCAATCAGATTTTAAATTTTCGGGTTTGCCTTAAATCGTCCCTGAGTCGACGATGTAAATCGCGTCATCCAGATCCCGATCTTCCTCTACAAGAAACACTCACTTCCTAAAAGAATAAAAATATTTTCTTTTTGTATTTTGTAACACCTACTATGTAGAACTTTGCGGTCTTGCAAAACCTACCACTACCACTCCACCAAAAATAAATTTAGTTCGAAACTAAAATGAAATATTCAACATAAAATATAAAAAAAATATTACAAAATAATTTTAGTGACACTTGACTTAACATTGATAGTAACTTCAATACGAGGATACATATGATATATGTATATATTTATAGGTTTTTTTTTTTGTGTGGGAAGGTCCTAATTAATGTTGTAACATATAGACGGCGTACCACAAGACGTCGTATTCGGCCTCATGCTGTGGAATGTTATGTATTTCGACATATTGTGGCTTTCTTTAAGGGGAAAGATACATAGGTGGTGGCGGTGGTGGCTAACATAGGAAAAGTAGCATGCGTCCAGTATTCTGGATCTACGAACCTTCCGAGCAAGCAACATTGACTCGGATCACTACATTGTTGCAGCCAAGGTACGAATGCGGACGATACAACAAAGAAGAAATACTGTGAAATGGTACTATGTACATCAAAAAGCTGCAATCATAAGAGACCGCCAGAACCTATGCCGAACGGGTATCCCGAAAATGCCGCCAGC
Source organism: Xylota sylvarum (assembly GCA_905220385.1). NCBI lineage: Eukaryota > Metazoa > Arthropoda > Insecta > Diptera > Syrphidae > Xylota > Xylota sylvarum. The sequence goes on from LR999958.1 coordinate 25,715,318, forward strand.
ATCAGAAATGCCACAACTGATGTGTTGGGTTTCATCCGACCACCAACAAGAAAACCATGGTTTGACGAAGAATGTCGACAAGCACATCCAGCTAAACAAAGAAAGGGATCTCAACCAACTTGGAGGGCGCAACAGGAAGCAGTTAGTTAAGGGCCGGGCTTACTGGAGCAACTTGTTAGTGGGAACCCAGGTTTACCCCGAATTGTAGCACAATCTACGTAAGTAAGTAAATACATATGCACATCAGCATGTATATGCTCTTCAGCAAAGCCCGACTGCGATAATTTCATTTCAATTCTGTAAAATTAATAAGGACATAAGTATTTTCTTTATAACCACACTATACGAGTATGGTGTACCGTCTCCTACCAAAATATGCATTGCTCTACTGTGTAAAAAAGGATATCGTTTCATTTTTTCAATTTCATAATAACTGCCTTCATATCCTACCAAAATGCAACAGCAGACATATGTTGCGAATTGATATGAGAATCAAATTGTGTATAATTTAATTTCACTATGGAAGGACCACGTCAGTTTGTTGCTAGTCTCGTGAGCTGACTTTCAGAGACGCAACTTTTGTTTACGTTTTATTGGTAAATGAATGTTTATTTTAAAACTTATTGTTTTTACAATTGTTTTCCATTTAATTTGATAGGAGCAAATATTTATGCTCATTTGTACAGTTCTCATTTATTCTTTAAACTAATTAAATAGTTTTAATCACTTAATATCGAACATTTTATGATGTGCGCCCGATAAAATGTGCTAATAAAAACATTTTGTTGGTATATTTAAAAAAAAATATATCGGCACGTTTTTCCATTTGGTATTTTCCCATAATAAAAAATAAATACATACATACATACATAAATGTATTGATATTCCTTTTTTCATGGTTGTTTAATTAGGTTTCTGTTTTTTTTTTTGGTTATGTTTGTAAATAAATTTAAATAATAACAGCTGTGCATATATTTATGGAGCTAAATGTAGTTTTAATTGTATCTGCGTTTTGTTTTAGGTTTGTATCATACATATACATAAGTTTATGTTTAATTTAGGATTGTGCCATTTTAACTGTTGAATGTGCAAATGGACATCCATTCAATTAATCATTTATTCAGTACACATGTGCAGTGGCTGGAAAATGAATAAGGGTATTTTTTTTGTGTTCCTGTACTAATTGGTAGCGAGAGAAAGTCATTGTTTTTAAAAAAATTTTTAATAAAATTTATTTGTGCCAGTTAAGCGGTAATATTATTATTTTTTTTTTTCTAAGCCTACTAAAATTTATTACTCGTTTCTGTTTGAATATATTTTGAAAGCGGATACTATTGAAATGAATAGTACCTATACAATTGATGCTCGGTCCATTAATTTCTATAGAACGTAACAAAAATATCTATGAATAGAGTTAGATATGAAAACAATAAATTTATCGAAAATTTATTTATTATTTCAAAAATTATTTTTGTGCTAGACAGTGGGCATCAGTTAATGGGTTTTAGTAGGAAGGATATCCAAAAGGACTAAGCTTCAGTTAGCATTTCACCAAGCATTGCACGGAGGACCTTTAAAACTAGTAGTATAGTATATACTTTTAGAAATATTAAATAAAACAGTCATATAAGATAGACTCACAAGATTGCAATTAAGGACTTAATACACAACTTATATACTTGAGTGAGTGAGTTTGGCTAAGTAAAGTTGCAAAAAGATATTGTGGAACGAGCCTTCAACCTTATTTCCCTAATAAATAGATCTCCTTGTTTTAAGCTTAGGTTTAGTCTAAGAATGACTTGAATATGGAAGAGTTTATCGATAACTAGCTTACCTTTGCAATCTGCCAGCTTATGAGATTTCCTGAAAAATAAAAGAAAACAATAATTAAATCAACTGGTTCAAGTGTTTATTAAAAATAAAAAATAGAAAAGAATCAAATGGACAATCTTTTCTTTTTTTCTTTGAGACTATGTCAAATCTAAGTATACTCCAGAGACGATTTCTAGACCTACATTGAATGCGTTTACTAGTATTTCTCTTAAACTAGTCTAGATGGGAAGGACTGGTCAATAATAGACATCACCTTTGTCAGCACGTTTTTGGAAAGAAATGCTGCATGGAAAATATGCACCACTTGTACGCACAGTGATCACTAGACAATGAAGTTCCAGCTACGGCCCAGTCCTATTGAAAGTAGAAGAGAGCAGAGAAGGCAGCCACAGAAAAGGGGATGGAAACCACATACTCTGGACGTTGAAGTACTCCAAATAATGATGGAAGAGCAATAAATTAATGTCCACACATCTTCACAGATACATTCCACAATTTTCTCAAAGAAGGAGTATTCCCCAGCCAGTGGAAGAAACAAAGACTGGTCTTCTTACCAAAAGGTAGTAAACCACCGCAGGATTCCTCATCTTATAGGACCATACCGAAAATACTGGAGCGCATCAAAAGTGACAGATTGGTGAGTGAAATCGATGTGGCATTGTAGATCGCCAGTGTGGTTTCTGTAAGGCTCACTCTTCGATTGACGCCATCGACGAAGTCGTGAATATAGCCAAAAAAAAAACTATCGAAAGAAAGCGAGGGTAAAAGCGGGAGTAAACAGTACAGCGCAATCATCACTCTGAATGTCAAGAACACCTTCAACACCGCAAACAGGACAGTAACATCCTGCGAGTTCTTACCGCCAGGAGTATACCAGAGTACCTGCAGAAGATAAGCACATACTATTTTAGAAATAGGTCGATGGAACCTGTGACAGATGGCGTCCCTCAAAGCTCCGTACTAGGCCCGCTACTGTGGAATCTAATGTATGATGACGTTCTCAAACTTGGAATCCCGAGATCTTCCAATAATTTTATTGGCCTTGAGGTATTGGAGCATGACTGTATCGAAGCTATTGGGATGGTCCAAGACTGGCTAGTACGCACGGGTCTATAACTTGCAAAAGAAAAGACAGAAGTAGTGCTCTTGAGCACCAGGCAAGTCATGGAGACTATAAGACTATAAGAGTTGAAGTACCTTGGAATGACTTTAGATGTAAGGCTAACATTTAAGCAGCATACATCGGAAAAGGCAGCAAAGACAATGGTTGTCCTGGCAACGGTCCTGGTCGGACCAAAGCACAGGAAGAAATTGCTCTCAGAAGAATTGCGGGTCTCAAAAATTGTAGTTGTATGCAGCGTCTTCTGAACAATTTTCTACGACGCGGCATGTGTAGTCTCAATGGCTTCATCGACGAGTCAAAATGATACTGATTCATCCCCAATATACACGCTTAGATTAATAGGAAGCATGGAGGGTTAAATTTCTACCTGACCCAGATGCTTATTGGAAATGGATGATTTAGAGCCTACCTGCATACGTTTGGACACGACAAAAACGGGCTCAGTTTTCCCTGAAAAAAAAACATCACCCCTGACTTTTGTGGAGCCAAGCTCTAAACATGAAAACAATACTCCAGTCGCGGCCTTACTTGCTTTTTGTGTAGAGGAGTATGTAGCTGCACCGACGTAAAGTATCTTTTTGTTCTGAACAGCCAGTTTCATGTCATGCACCCTTAAATTTCGGTATTTTAAATATGGGCACCCGAGTTGACACATTTACATTTCCTTGAATTTTATATAAATATAGGTAAACATAAAACTACCGAATTCAAATAGATTCATAGTTAATTTAAGTCTCTCCAGTTACTTCATCTAACCTAAAGCCCGTAAAAAAATATTCCTATTTTGCAATCAATCATTCAAGTGTCAAAATTTAATTGAAAGGATCAGCATTTTAGTTCCCCAGTGAACTTCTGAAACAGACACAAAAAAAAGAAACCCCGAGCAACATTCTAACACATTCACCAGATCGCATCATCAATTAAAATTTTCTATCACGAAAAGTATTCGAATTTTTTTTATTTTAATTGAAAAACGTTAAACCCATCACCTACACACTGCAATCTCACCAAAAACCTTCCATGTCATCCCTTAAAAATCACGTCCGCTGGACTTGGATTATTTTTTTTTTTTTTTTTTGTATTTTGTTTCGGGTGCAACCTCCCCTTTATTGCTATAGACAACTAAAACCCACGGAATTTGGACCAACAAATTGGAAAATTCATTAAAAAAGGATTTCGTGAACTCTGTTTTCAAATCCGTGCCATATCGTGTCCGATACACGATTCTATTATAGGAACGACGACCGTACAGAATTCACCCAACAGCTCACAACCACTTTCAGGATAACTGAAGCCCCCACCCCACCGGAATTGGTTGGGAATATTTCGCATCGGTTTGATGTTGTACCAACGAGTGGGTAGAACGGCTAAATTGTTGGTTGCATCAAATAACCGAAACGACGCCCATCAATAAGCATACACAATCATCCGCAATCCTAGCCATGGTATGCGCACCTACAAACAAACACACGAAACCTAATGAAATATTGAAAATTAAATGCGGACGCTGTTTGTTTCTGGGCCCGGGATGGTTGGTCGGGGTATACACTGGTCTGCATCATAAATGGTTAGGTAATCCAAATATAAATCTACCTGACTGTTATTGTATGCAGTGCGGTGTTGATAACAATTTCAACAGTAGGATGATTAGAAGCACCATTGTGGTGTGGCAATGTCCACACACATTTAAGTCTACGTATCGGGCAACGATCGGTTATGTAAATCAGCTCATTGCACTAATTTTGTAATTATTCAGTGTAGAGGGCCTCCTGTGCTATGTATGAGGGAGGATATTCCTATAGCCGGTCGGTCAATGTAAAGTTTGATCTATGAGTTGATTGTCAACAAAAGGGGTTGAATCAAACACCTTTAGAACAAAGTTATTTGATAATGCGGAAGCAAGCAAAGGACAAGTGAAGGTAGGGTGAGCCTAAGGTCTTTACAGACTTTATGTCACCTCAGAATACAAAATTCTGCCCTTGAATCAATCCAGGATACACACATGTAGATGGAAATATTTTGCTCATTTCGTACATCTTGATGGGATAATGATATTACGACACAGGATAGAATGCTTATTCAATGCCACCCCCTTCCCATATGGCTGACACTGGGTTCTAAAAGATCTATTGTATCGAAGGAGGGGAATTAATCCAATAGACTTCACTTCCCTTATGAAGGTTAGTACATACTCCTCTCACGACGGTATTTCTTTGTGGAAGAGAGGTCTCCTTAAAGAATGCAGTGCTGGGCATTTACAAGGAAAATGTTTGTATGATTTAATTGTCTTCAAACAGAACCGACGTTTTGTCCTTGAGCACAGATGCAATTTGTTAAACCACAGTGAAATTTGTGGAAGCTTTTTAATTTCTAAGTTAAAGATTTCCTCTATTCAAATAAGGCTTGATTAGTCGTTGGGATTTATCTAAGCTCTTGATATTTCCCCAGCGGACTAGAGGAAGTTTGTGTACAGAATCACAAATCAACGCTGTGGTGGTAGACCAGTAGACGATAGAGCCTTTTTGTCTAAGCCATCCCTATCTAGTTCATCCGTAGATTTGTTGCATGCAATTCTCTGATGACCTGGGCCAAGTTTAACCCTCCTATGTCTAGCAAGAGATTAGAATGCATCATAGTCCACTGAATCCTTTAAGCGCTGCCTAACTATTTGAAAAGATACAGTATTCTAGAACTCTCAATACCGTTTCTAAGGTTTAACATAGCGCAAATCTCAATAGCATGGACTTCATCTTCAGTTCCCATAGGTATCCAGATTTTGGTGTTGAGTCCAAAGATGCCAGCTCTAGGTTAGGTTAGGTTATGAAGGGGTGTGTGACGGGATAACCCATCACATCCACTCGGAGACCTAAAGATCCATTGTGAATCCCCTTTGGAAAAATTAATAGAATGAGATCTAGAAATAAGACTAAACCGAAAGTCAGGGCAGTAGCAAATCAGATGTTAGACTGACTCCACCTCTTCCTCGTCTCCGCAGCTTCTGCATCAGTCATCGAACTCTTCTATCCATTAAACAGAACATGACTTCGATACCTAGTCAGGATAGGATCTAGTGCCAGTATAAATCTAGTGCCAGAAGGCTCTTTATAATATGCCAACTCTAACTCCAGGTTATACCTTCGATTTATGGGTGAACCAGGAGTAATTGCTAGAGTCCAATCCTAATACTCTATTGGACCAGTTTTCAGGGTTCAATATTTCTACCTCATATAACCTTCAGAAACCGTTTTTCCTAACCATAATGTAGAGAATAGTCCAGAACATGTTCCATGTAAGTTTAAGGGTCTCACAAGGTCTTGTACTTATATTTTAGATGCAGTTGAACTGCACGTCTATGTAGCACCCGCAGAGCTGACAGTCCATATATAGAATGGACTATAGAATTTATCCAACTCAGTGGGCTTATTAGCTGGCTTGGGGATGAAAATTACATTTACTTCCCACCATGTCATCGAGATGTACTCTAAATTCCAGCTCGTGGACTTGGGATACTATCTAGAGACAAAAACGCCAATATATCACTTCAACGTTTCTCTTCCACCCATTTCAGTGAATAATTCAAATTCAATTCTCATGCTAGAGACTTACGAACACAACATCAGACCCACCCACCCTCTATAAGAAAATATAGACGTTCAAATGAAATGTCCTTCGAATTTTCAGACACTAGTGATAAAGACTACAAGGACGCCCCTGCAAAATTATATCAACCAATTTTAACAAGGATTTCCAAGAATTCATTTGGCAGCGGAATTCCTTTGCAAAGCAATCACTCCCAATCTAATACATAGTTTTGTTTAAATTCAAGCTTTCGACAACCATGTTCGCCTTCAAGAAATAAATAAATAACAACAACTTAACCTACACTTATATGGGATAATGGAGAGTAAATGTGAAAATTGCATGCAATTTTCTACTTCAGTGCATTTGGATGCATTTACGCAACCAGGCTACACATTAGAGATATGTATAAAAAAAAAAATGTTTGTTCTACAAACTAACGAAAACGAAAGATACAAAATGATTACATCGGCGTTTATACGATTTGTTAAGTATCTTTGGCATGTACTATTCAATTAGCTGAGGCGTGCATTCATAGGCATTCATAGGAATCTTGCGTGCAAAGTAATAAATTATTTCTTTTTTTGAAGTAATAGCACGAAATGATGCGATATAGATGTTACTCGAATGAATAATTATTATTTGCGTTCATTCGAATGCAATATAGCATCCGACTGTGCTCCTAAGAATACTTGAATAATTGCAATCAATTCTATTTATCAAGAATTCAACGACTAGCTTTGGTATTTATTTTTTTTTTAAATTCAACGAGGTACAGCAATCTGAGAAACGATAAATTTCATTACAACCTATACATTAACAGTAGATAATTATTATTATTCACTCGGCGGATAGTATTGTTTATGAAAGTGATGGAAAGTAGGAGACCCAAGTAGGTGCCTTGAGGAACTCAAGGATATCTTGATGGGAAAGCAGTTACTAAACTTATCCTTTTATTATTTTCCTGACTAGGAGTAAAACAATTCGAGCAGTGTGCAAAGTCCATGAGAAAGTCCATTTTCAATAATATTTTAACGAACAGCCTTGCATGAGGTGGTAACAAGGATCGATGGTTCACTCCACCATGAAGAATTCACGCTAGCGGTCTACCTGGATGTAGAATGAGCCTTTAGCAATGTGAAATCTGAATCTATACGACTAGCACTTGACCAACAAAACATAGACTACGTTGAATCCATACTCAAGACGAGACACATCAATTCAGAACTGGGTGACTGCCAAGCATGTACGTGCACTGGCACACCGCAAGGTGGAGTCCTATCCTCTCTACTATAAATACTGGTTCGGAACGGAATCTTAAAGAAATTAGAACGAAGTGGGGCCAAAGTTGTCGAATAATATCTCGAGAACTATTCACGAAACTGCACTCAAGAAAGATGATCGACATATACATCAACAGTCAAGCCGCTATAAAGGCCATCTCATCTATAGTCGTCATATCCAAACTTGTGAAACGATGCCGTGGAGAACTCACAGCACGCACAGCGAACCACGATATTACACACCTTTGGGTTCTAGGACACAGCAGCATTCAGGAAAATGAAAGGACAGACAATTTGGCAAGAAAGCGACAATGATTTGGCCAGAAAGACAATGATCGTTACCTCTTTTCTATCGACCCTAGCTCTTGTTAAATCCTATATAGAGCCAGACTTCGCGAGACAACCTAATGAAGAATTGAGCGCACTTTCATCTTGGCGTGTCTTCAGAAAACTCTGGACATGACAATGCCAATACCAAACAAATTTTACCGCTTAACAGACCCAAACTAACGCTCTTCACGGGAATTATTATCGACCACAACCTCCTGACGGCCCTTTGAAGAAAAATGCGACTAAACACTGATGACCGCTGCCAAGATTGAGGCGGCATTCCTATGCGAATGCCCAAGCTTGTGCAGAACTAGGAAAACGTTACTCGGCCAATAGCACTTCGAAGTCCTGGGCGACCTGTCAGGCAAGCCACCATTAACCATCCTAAAATTTATAACAATATCGAGGTGGTTCAGGGAGGTCGCTTAGCTACAAACCAACCTCTATCTTCGTTTTAGATTATACACGACAGGGTTTCACAATGGACCCCCCTAGATCTAACCGATACCCACGTAGAGGAACAGGGAACCTTATGAGCTATGTTACTCATTTATGAACGTCAGCCATCGAACAACATGGTGTTTCAAGGGTGATTGCAACGGACATCTCGATAATGTCGCGGATAAAAAGAAAGCAAAGATCAATTCAAGTTGTAGTACACGGTGTGTATCAATGTTCCTTTGATATATTCGTTCTTAATGCTTTAACCACTTGTAACTTCAATTTCAGTCCCAAATTTGTCAATTTCGTATAGATCAAAGGAAAAGGATATCCCTGCAACCAATTTGTGGACTCAGACCTGCATCTCTGTAATATCGCTATGACCCAAGAACCGAATTTAAACCACCAGTGATTGGGCCCTAAACCTACATGAAAATGATCTCGATTTTCATCGCAAAATTATTCTTAGCAAATTAATAAAATGAAATGTATTTGAGCAAGTCAGCTCTTCATGCTCTATAGGTCTATGCTGGCAACACAGACACAGTCAATGGAAATTGCTACCGGACCATGTTGACTGACTTTTTTTGGGACAAATTAGAAGTAGATGACATGGAGTATATGTAGTTCCAACGACGGCACCACATGACACACAGTTGGCCAAACAATCGAGTTGTTCAAGTCAAAGTTCAGTGACTGTGTTATCTCCAGAAATGGAACAATCAATTGGCAGCCTCATTTGAATGATTTCACTCCTCTGGACTTTTTTCTTTGGCGCTATGCCAAGCCTATGATCTAGGGAGGAGTCCATTTTTTTTACGGATGCCCAAGCATTAAAAATGCTTCTCGGAAAATATTTCCCCAACTGTCTGGGTGAACTGTTAACAATCAACGTCACTAAAAGCCATTCTAAAATTCATACTGAACTGGGTATGGTTCACAGGGGCATTTCGTCTTCGCTTCTCTTCTGTTCAAGTGCTTTAGTTCCTATAGCACAGTAGTGAAACATCTTAAATCAGAACTCAACTTAAATATGGGTAATTCCGTTGTTACGTAAGACTTCCCAAATTTGAAAGTAAACAATGATCTTTCGGTTCTTAAGATCTACCCGCTTATAGAACAAACACAGCTGATTATGGGTTTGCCTGTGAATTCTCACCTAAATTTCGTAGGAATTATCACCACAAACGGGATGTTTACAAAAAAAAATAATAATTTTGAACTTGTTAGTTATTATTTGATGTCTTAAATGTCTTGTTTACTCTGAGGTCATACACAAATAAATTCAGTCAAACGCATCAGTGCGTCGATCATAACACAGATCCAAATAGATTTGTACGTCAAAGAAAAAATCACTGAGATACATATGCAAACGTTTTAAAGTAATGAGCGCATCCTATGCGTTACGCCATGATTTAACAAAAAAACGCCTTTTTAATTATACATTACCACTTCCTTCATCAGTTAATTGTGCGCCTAACAAATACTGATCAACTTATGTTTAGCTGCATGCCTACTCGTTACACGATTTCCACTTTGCAGAACTTGATCCAATTAAATCCCTGCGACGACGGCAAAGAACTCCAAAGACCTCAATCTGTCTGTACATCCAACCATCAGCGGCGCAATGGCAAAAGGAAATAATAAACACAAACATCTAAAAAAAAAACTGAAACAAACGCCTCATCCCACTCACAATTATCAAGCCGAACAACAGCGGAACTAATAATTATCCCAAGCAAGCAACCGGCATTCAGACGTCAGCCAGTTGACCAGTTCCACTTAACCTCAGCTTTAAATTGAAACATCTTAGCACGGTACTGGCTGCTGAAGCATTACAGTACTCCGCGAGCAGCACTCGACTATGAAATTGAAAACAAATGTTCAGAGTGCAGCAACAGCAGTCATAGATACATTTGCAGATACATCGCCTGCGGCACAATGCAAGTGTGATATAAAAATCCTTACCTGAGCATTGCGTGTGTTCCGCTTGGCTTATGCATGAGATGGAGGCACCCTGCCAGCTAAAACGATGACAGCATTGTTGAGATTGAAAATTTCCCGAAAAAAGTTTTGTTTTTCTTTTTTCCTTCCATGGAAACATCAAAAGCCTACAGTAACTGTTATGCAAACCGCATCGGAGCTTAAGGTTACGTAACCATCATTGCATGACTTACTGCAATCTGTTTTTTCGCTTTTTTTGTTTTTTTTTGGCAGCACTGCTGAATTCACACAGAGTTCTTATTCGGTGTAATTTGTAACGCAAGTAGGTATTACAGATTCAGGCCTTGAGATAGGTTTGTGTGCTAAGGGTATATTTGAATCCCATGATGATATTCAGATTGCTTCATCTACTGACAGAACACAATCGGTCCCATTGGTGCCATTCGCTGAAGCTTCATTCTAATTGATTAACTGAATCAAATCGCTCCCACTGGGGCTCCGGCAAATAAAACACAAAATAATCTAAAGTGCACTCTCAGCTGGCGCTTAGGCATTAAAACACCTCGTAACTCTTCCAGGCAATGGTGTGTGGATCGAACCAAATGTGTGCCGTTCACGAATGGCTCTTATGTTGAATTCACACGATGCCATGCCCGCTCGCCCGCCCTTTGTCTGACAAGATACACGTTGCGTTGCGTGGGGTATCTAGGCAAACAACTTAATTCAGAAGTCAGGTAGCCAAGCAGAGCCAATTGAATGCCAAAGCTAATACGAAAGAACAACTCTAGGTGGAGCGTTCTCTTCAAATGAATAATTGATGCCTCGTTTAGTTGCGTTAAATTATTCCCAGGATTATATAGAAATTAACTGCACGCACGCGATGTGCGCCGAAATTATTGCCAGACCAAGAGTGGATGTGTATCTTCCTTTTGTGCGTATGAATTGCCAAATCAATGATAGAAATATTATGGTGTGTGACTGGTGCCTTGGCGGTAGGTATTGTACGAGGAGCTTTACCTTATCTTTAGCGGAAGTCATTTAAGATAGGATTGTACTATATGTATTTATTTCATTAGTCCTGAAACGATTTATCAAATGTGTCATTTCACAGAGGATAAATTCACATGACTGGTATGTACCGAGATACACACATGAACTCTTAACTATAGGCCCGAGAACATGGTTTAAGAAGATTCGATGATTTAATATGTAGGTTAGGTGTAGCTGCATGGTAGATAGGTTTCAGTCAAATGGCTCAACTAAGGTTTATTCCTCTAATAGATAACTAATAGAGTTCTGCGCAGTGGTAAAACTGGCATTCAGGAATGCTAAAGGCCGAAGCAATTGACGAAGAAACAAGTGAGTTAGAAATGAGCTATATAAGGTTGAAACATCTTACAGAAGGTCGTACATGATGGTGCTTATGTCCTTTTCCACAAACGAAGTGATAAGCTAATTAAAACAACTTTTCTTAAAGTCTTGCGAAAGAAATACCACCCCTAATCTCTTAAGATTCTCTAGCGATACTTTCGGATTTATAAAGAATGGCATACTCCTACTTAGCAAAAGGACTACAACTATATGCGAACATAAGTAATTATGCAACTCTTCTATGAAAATTGATGGAATTACATTTTCTATTTCACAAGATATCATCAGCACAAAGTTAATTCAACTGGGATTCTAAGGATGTTATTGCTACTTAGATATCTAGACTCCAACCAAAGAAAGTAAGAATATATCGGATCATCGGACACATTTCATAAGAAAGGCATTGAAAACAAAGAACGATGAAGTGCCTCAGGGTTCCATTCATTTTTCAACTCTATTTTCATTCTACATTTTTGAATGGTGTTACCCTTCTTGGCATCATATAGGGTGGGCCATCTGTTGGTTTCTTATTAAAAAGGCTATCAAAAAAACACTGTTCAATATTTTTCAACGACTGTTGCTGTATTTGAATAGAGTAAACTCTATGACTGCTGACTGCTTCGGCTGGCTTGGCAGTGAACCATCCAGTTTTTCCAGTTTTTCGATACATTTTCGACGGTATCGGCCCCTATTTCACGAATGGCTTGACTAATGCTGTTCTTGAGTGCCTGAATCGTCTCTAGACTGTTGGCATAGTATCGATTTTTCATGACAACCCACGAAATCGCAGATCCGTGCCGACCAAGCAAAATCACCAAAACGACTGATTACACAATTATTGAACTAAGGGTGCAATAAATCGATTGTTGGACGACTTGTGTGGTATGTAGCCAGTCCTCAATTCAACTCAAGTCCAAATTCTAAATTTCTGGCCATAAAAAATCGGTTTTCATGCCTTGGTAGCGCTCTCCACTATTGTCTTGGAAGAAAAAATGGGCCAATAAAGCTGCCACTCCAAAAACCCACATAAAGCTGGAATATTCTCCTTTCAACGCACATGACGAACACGGGAATCAATCAACAAACCAGTCTCACGAACTTTCATCACAAACTTGGGTTCACCAGCTGCAGTTGGTACATTATTTCGACCGAAATTTCTTTTCGAAATCGGCAACACAGCATCCACTTTGGAAGTGTCTTTGCAATATTTTCCAATGTTCTTCAACCGTAAATCTATCGATTTCGTACCGCGAAAATAAAAAACTGATTTTCTGTCAATATTTTGAGCGCTAAGAGCTGTCAGTGTCAACATTTCATATGATTCATAAAAAAACCAACAGATGGCCCACCTTTAGTTAGCTCTCGTGCAAAAAACATTGGTAGATCAATAGCGATGCAATTTAGATACTTGCTTATGGCAAACAGACTGTTCAGATCGGCGGATCACCTACTTCTATGCAAATTAGAAATTTAAACAGAATTTTTGTATTATTTTTGCATTTCAACTTCGGTCGCAAAATATTTTTTACCTTAACGGCCTACAGGACAATCTACTACAACCTTTTACAAGATAACTGAGGAAGATGTGTCTACCATACAGGACTAGTAAAGTTCTTGTACACTTGAACTCATAGGGGATACAAAGATGTATTAACAACTTAGCAACGAAAGTGAGCGTGAAATAATAGCAATCGCAAAGATCTACTACCGACGAAAAAACACTGAAGGTACAATACATCAATAGGATGAAGAATATCATCAAAAACGACAACAGCAAGGACACAATCGATAGCAAGTCGAGATTCTCACAACATATTGGTAGTAAGTGTACTAAGTGTACTACTCCATCAAGTGCTTTGGAAAGTCCCACTTAGCTATGATGTCCAGATTTTTTGGAAATGTAATAGTTTGAAGTTTGAAGGATGTTAGTAGCATATGATAGTTCACTAGTATAGTATGTATCTAAACTAATTTTCAGTATGTGATCTTATTTTAAAAATTATAGGGGGACCTCAAGGGAGTTATTTTGGACCACTGATCTTTGTTCTTATTGTTTGGACGATACCAAATGTATCATCTGTCTAGAATGATGACATTAAAGTCTGGTTCCAGTCCAACAATAAATATCACTCTTCTACTAAATCCCACAAAGGACTTACTCCCTACGCCAGGACCAGTTTGCACCTCCAATCAGTACGTGATTTGGGTGACATATGATTATAAACTCAACTCAGATCCTGATTGAATTTAATGGTTGTCTAGAGCCTTCTAGGATTCCTATGTTACAAAGTCTCTTAATATTACCTTCCTAGATTATGTTAACAAAGTGTGGTCCTTTTAACGAAGTTCGTACCAAAAGAATCGGCTTTGTGAATCACAGATACACACATGTGGTTTTTCTTGATCTAATTAGTATTCAAAAGGAATAGTCTGAGACAGTTTAACTTGGACGGTACCAACCGGCTACAAACGATTTCTTTTTAGACGAAGTGTTACCGGTATTAGAACCCAACCACCGAATTATTACCTAAAACGCTTAAGATATTTATCTGCATGACCTCTGACAAATATTGTTGCAGAAGTCGGTTATACATACATGTATACCTTCCAGCACTATGCTACATAAATGGATGCATCTCAGAGTCCCGCAGAATACAACCAACAATAGCTTTCGGGGCTAGAAAATGTTACTCATCTGGAAAATACCGAGATGACTTAGAACAGCATGACGAAATTGAACCATTTCGACTGAGTGAATACAAATTTACATAAACTCGATACGGTACAGACCCCAATCCACTGGCCACCTACAAAATCTAACCCATGTCAACTTCATTTGGTAAACTGCACACCAGCAAGTGTTTCGTTGCATCACAAATTACAACGCACTGTATGCGTTGCATTGATTGCCTCTATTCTATAGAAGGGATGTGCGCTAAAAGCATCAACTGCCAACCAAATTAAGCACGCCACACCGAACGCCAAGGTCCATACCGCAGGTCATTGTGAACATTTTTAATTATTTTCCCTTGCCGGAGAACGGGTCTGATCCCCGTCGGGTGGTCCAGTTCCGACCAGCAGCGGTCAGAATAACTAAAATCTCAGCCAAATTAATTCCCAATCGCGTGGTGTGGGTTCCAATTCTCCTGACGCATGGAACAATAACAATTTTCGTAATTATGTAAAATTTACAGAAAATCTACAAAGCTATAGTTGCAGTGGGATTTTTAGGGGATGTTAGCTTGCATAGTCAATTTTGTGGTTGCATCTTTTCTAATGGAATAGATACACCCGCCACCTCTCGGAATATTGCACAATGTTATGCAACAAGTCTGGGCAACAACGTTTTCCTTATTATTATTGGAATCACTATTGACATTGAATGTGCGAGTAGTCTGAGGTAGTCCGGGTAGTTATAACGTCAAATGCTCGAGGTATTGTCACGCGAATCAATTGGGGAATTCTGTCTAGTAGCGTATGTTGTATGGGCTCGTTCCATTTACTCTGATTGACCCTGATGTGGGATTTAATTAAATTGTCCTTTGTCAGAGGGCATGAGGTTGAATAAATGCAATTACGGGTGAGATGGAATCTAATCGCGCTCGACGGTTGAGTTATGGTTATGTGTTGTGCAGTGTCAATCAAATTAGGCAGCAGGCAATTTAAACTAGTTGTCGAACAGCTAGTTCTGACATGGACAGCAATTTGCACTGTTTGAGGTTACGAATAACAGAGCAGCGCGAGCTTAATGAGAATATTCGTTCAGAACAGTGTGATGGGTTATTGATTTGTCAAATTTCAAATGAAAGACCTTTTGATGGGTAGATCTTGTATTGTCTATCAACTTGTATTGTTGTTAATCTGCTCCGGATGTCTGTTATTCTGATCTATAGGTTGGGTTAAATGGCTGTTCCCGGTCAGGCAGAGGCACACTTAGACCAATATATATTATTGCGAACCAGACCCTTTTCGTTTCTCTTCCACGATCCATCTTAGTTCCAAAGTCTCTCTGTATTTCTCCACAGTTCCTCTTTGACATTGATTCCTCATGTCAACGCTAGTCTCTGTTTAACAGAAATCTGGTTCATCCTCTGAATTTCTATCCAGTAGCTCATCAGGACTGCCCTTCTTCTCCTAGCTAGTGTCGGACATTGACACAATATTTGTGCTGCTGTCCCGACTTCCTCCAGGCATACATAGTTCACAGGTGTCAACCTCTAGAAGACCCATTTTCTTTAGCTGATACCCGAAATTTCCATGACCTGTAGATAACGCTACCACCCATTTCAGTGTTTTTCGCAATAAGCTTAGAACTTCTCTATGAGTAGTGCCAATTGTCATTTTAACAGCCATTTTCGCCTACCTGCAACCTTTCAGTTGCTATTAGGTGCTCTACGATTTCCCAGCCAAATGCCTTAGACCAAAAGGACCATTGTGAATCCTTAAAAGATGCAGATTTTCCATTTGGGATCAAAGACAGGATAGCAATTTTTGTGTGAACCCATGGTGTACGATGGGTGGGATGGACAGGCATGAAACCAATTTTACGCTGCGACAAAACTTGCTTCAGTCGAGTCTAGCTAGATCACTAAGATCTTCGAAAAAGGGTTTTCCTTCTCAAAGCAGAACAGGTCCACAGAAAGTGCATCATAATTTCTTCCCCTTCCTCGTCTCGCGACATTACTTAATCAACTTGGATCGTATTAATGGCGATTTCAAGCCTTTTATTGTCGCTTGACTGTCTATAGTATGTAGAACAATAGCGCCTTAATCTACTCTGCTACTTAAAAACCAGGCCACGGTTTATGGACTTAGTGATCTCTGCCTGAAATACACTACAGTGGTCCTGTAGTGTACTGGCGTGACCTATATATCCATGAGCCAGTTGCCAGAATTTGTTGTTGAAATGTTGTTTTAATCATAGTTTTCTAAACACATCAACTGGAGGAAGATCGAGCACAGTTTCCAGTGCAGCTATAGAGGTGGTTCTAATGGCACCAGTTATGCAGACGCAGGATAAACCTTTGAACCTTTTCGAATGATTGAATGTTCCTTTTCTAGGCCAGTGCCGTCCACCAGACTATTAGTACATACATAAGGGCGCCGTATACATCCAATCGACAATCTGGCACTGATGGACCCAATCCGGACCAAGGGCATTCCTACCATAATATGATAATTCAATCGTAATGTCATCTAGATAGGATATGACACTGAACATATTTTTATCCAAGGTTGGAGTATCTCATACACTACCATGACCCACAGTAGTGGCGATAGAACTCCAACCTGTGGAAAGGTACGTACATCGACGTTTATGTTAGACATCACCCCAGGTGACCATGGATAAGTCTGCATTTACTCTATCCTATAGCAAAGGTAGTTGTCAGCCTTCAGGTTACGAAGTGAAGCAGATACAGTTTCTGTATTGACTTAGTTGAAAGATTCCTCAATATCAACAAAGGACACCATAGTGATATTCTTGTTCACAAAAGATTTCTCAATTTGCTAGCAACAAGTGCATGGCAGTCTCTATCGCTTTTTCCTTGAGACACGCGTGTTGGTTCCTTCTAGAATAAGAAGGGAGGATAGGCTGGTCGGACAGAAGCTCTTAGGGGATGCATGTGAGGTTTTACCGGGCTTTCAGTATGAAGACTAGTTTGAGTCTCTTCCAGAATCTAGGGGTGTAGCCAAAGTTTATATCAGTCCCAAGAGAAAAGCTGATCCCGGAGACTTTGTGTACTTAAACCCACTTGTACTCCCACTGTTAAAATACCATCGAGACCAGGGGCCTATTTCATAAAACTACAACACTAATAATTATTTGTTAATTCACTTGTAACTTGTAAATTATGTGCACATTTTTGTTTCATAAAGAATGCCAATTCACTAATAACTACAAGTATGCCAGGCCTGTAACTACAAATGAATTTACAACTGCGGTGAGCTTTTCTGTTTCATAAAAGTATTTGCGCAAAAAATTATTAACGACGGACTTGTAACTACAAGTGAATTTCTTACAAGAGTAGAGAGACTAATAAAATCACGTACTGTGATCGCTTAACTGTGAAGTATAGCCGCAGACTCGTAGTTCTTCGCAAATAATTTTTAACTTGTAGTTACAGACTTCTAGATTTGTAGCATTTTGATCGCTACACTTATCATTCGAATTTGCCTCGCTACAAGTACTGAAAAATATTTATGGAACACACAATTACAACTCCATACTTTACAAGTTTACAAGTACATCACTTGTAGTTTTATGAAATAGGCACCTGGGGTATATGTACGAGAGGAAGCTGTGCATAGAATTTTGTTTTTGGGGTGACAAACTCCTCTGGGACTAGAAATTGGATTCTCTTATTTTTTTATGGTCTGAAAGGAAAATGGATGTTCATGAGAAGTTTCAAGGTTTCTTGCGGGACATGGTCCACTTCCTATCTAATTTTTTTTATAGAGTAGAGTAAATTGTTCAATCTGTACTCGGGACAACTATTGAAAACTTTTGGCTGAGTCTGTTCTCTATCATTTATTCCTCGGCACAACCAAAGTCGTACACCACTCCCCACAACCATAAGTATCTCTAACATCTAATGTAAATATTTTTCACACTGTACTGTCAATCGATACGGATTATACCCCAGCCCACTTTTTTTTGGACTTCAATTTGCTATTTATTTACAACCTACATATTTATCGATAATCTATTGCTAAATAGACTGTCATGCCACTTTTAAATCGACTTCTTATCTCACCGCGAATTCATCAAAATGTGATTTGTGGCTACTTATGCAAATAAGGCTTTTCTAGAAGCAAATCAATGAGATGTTATTATCTCTTATGAAATTGTATTTAAATTACAAGCTATTACCAAGAAATCCAATAAAAAAAATCTTCTGTATTACATAACAAGAGACACTTTGTGAGGGTCTAATGCTCTCTTCTATACAATTAGTCGAGTGTGTCGGTGGTTGACAATGACAGGAAATCATAGGACATACCTGTAGAGATTGACCCAAAAAAATCATAAAGTTATGTACAAAGTGGAACACGCATACGAATATAGGTGAACAAATGAGTAAATAGAAAATTATTAGTTTGTCAAAAAAAAAATACTTTTATTGAACTGTGTTAGGTGTCATGTGGTGACAGCTAAATCTATGATATGCCCTTAACGAAACGTTCAAATAATGGCACTTAGCCAAATTGAATTGCTTTTTTTTTTTATTTGGTTGTTTAGTTGGATTGAACTTGAGCAAGTAATTGGAAGAAAGTCCAGGGACATGATCAGAGTGGTGACTTACAAGTCATTAAGGAGATGTGCCAGACAGCTTTTAAACAATTGGCTGTCGAGTTCCATCACTTCAAGGCTATTTGGTGTCACTTTGATTTGATTTAGTACGACCTACATAGTACCATTGCCCAAGAGCTAAGATAAGGCAATCTCTGTATGATTAAGGAATACACATATGTATATATCAAAGAGATTGTGGAACTTTATAAAATCCAGTTAAGTAAATAGGAGGTTATACCTACACTGATACCATTTTTGCATCATTTGTCCCACAAAGATGATTTTCGTGGGTATATAATGTCTGTATGAACAATGATAAGAACTTATAGCTGAAGTCTTATATTGTGGTATTGTTGGTATATACCTTCCGAGTACAGTAAAAGCCTTCTCCAAACTTCGAAATCCATGCTTAATAGACTTTTTTGCAAACCCATAACTACAAAGGAGTATACCCCAAACCATTGGAATGTAGTCATAAGGAAATAGTATAAACCTCCATACATGATGGATGCGAGCAAAATACTAGATTAAATCATAAGCGAGATACAGATTCCGCAAAGCACGCTCTACGCTCAACCCAAAGAAGCCATAGGTAAGTGTGACGAGACTAGCTATCGATTTTGAGAAATATCCTGAGAGTAATCCTTTAGACTATAATTAACCTTATTCCAAACGGCGCAACTTGGTTTTACAACGTCACAGACGGCGTTACCCAAGATTTTGTATTAAATTTGTTACTGTAGAGCCTGATATAATGGTAACAGCTTATCAACGGCTTTCTTTGACGATATAGCAATCGATTGCAATACAACAATTAGGATAGTTCGAGATTGGCTGACCGAAGTAATGCCAATCAGTAACAGGAGAGTTATGGATACAATAACAGCTGCCATGGCACCAACAGGGACTACTACACTGGCACGAAGCATCTCAAAGGTAACTACAGCACTGGCACAAAGCGGACCAAAATACAGGATGAGTATGAACAAGAGTTTCGTTTCAAAAAAAATCCTCTACGGGTTCCAAACAAAGGCTTTCACTAAAAGTAAAGACGGAAGCAGCATACAAAATCAATATTCCGGAAGAGCTAATACGACTCGCTGCCTCCATTAGCATGACATTACGTGGAGACAGAAACTACAGAAGCACTGAACATGCCCCAGTTACTACAGAGGCAGTGATTAACATCTGCAACAATTTTGAGGATAAGAAACCACCAGGACCCGACCGCATCAAGATAGCATTCAAAGAGTGCCAAGAGAGTCTCTGATAATATTTCCCAAAGCCAAAGGGATAACGCAACAGAATAATTTTCATCATTACCGCATGCTGGACAAGTTTAGGAAGATAATAGAACGAATTATGAAGCACCCATAGAAAGTGCTATCGGGCTATCGAAACACCAATATGACATTCCGAAGACATGTTACAGAAGATGCAATCAGCCTAGTGGTAAAAACAACACAACAATCGATAGAAGGCAAGAGTTGGAAAGGAAAGTTCTAAGAAATACTACAAACTTGAGTATTTCAAACAATGGATCCAAAGAGTACAAGACTATCAGCGGAGTTCCACAGGGTTGATTGCTAGGTCCATTACTCTGTAACGTCATGTACGACAGAGTCTTACGTCTTCGAATACCAGAGATGACATTGCAATTGTTGTTACTGATAAGTTAAGGGGCTTCTGTTTCAAGAAATACCTCAAATACGCGATTCACAATGTTGAGAGCGCCAGCGCTGCCCTTGCATGGATCATGGCCAATACAGCAGGCCCAAGACACAGTCAAAGACTACTCTAGTCAGAGTAGTAGCATTCATAATCCTCTACTCTACTCTAGTCCTAATCACAGGATAAATGTGCTTTTATAGGTTCCATGGTTGTTTTTCTGTCCTTGTGCTTGTTTCCGCGTGACACAACAGAATTTTGTTCACTTTCCCCAATGTATCTAGCACGTATAGTGGCCTGTACGATGACGATTGCTCAGGTGAATTGTAGCCGTTTGGAATAAGCACTAGTCGTTGTCGGCTCCACTGTGATGGGACTTCAGATTCCCTTAGGAATGCTGTATAGAAGTGCTTATCTACCTCTGGTTTGGTTTTTATCGTTTCCTTTAAGACAAAGTTGGGGGTCCCATCAATTTCTGGTGTCTTGTTGTTTTTGATAGCTGCTGCGACTTCTACGACCTCCTCAGTTGTGACTGCTGGTATCGTCTCCGTTTCATCTGCTGTTTCTCGTGGTAAAATGAATTCATCTTGCATAGACTGCCGACAATTGAGTTCATGATGCCTCCGGAAAAGGTAGGTGGGCGCATATGCTTATACCACAAATCGAACCATGGATAGAACCCAGTTGCTGATAGGACTGCAGTAAAATGCTAAAAAAAACCAGAGGGCTTGGGATGCAGTTGCTGAAAATGGAAAGGCTATCATGAGCAAATTAAGAGTACCTACTGCAGCGTAATAGAAGGGAGTCGAATGGAATTAACACGATTTCCAAATGATAACTCAGTCAGAAAAAATTTCAGGAAAGCGGTACCGTAGAGAGAACGTAGAATGAGCCTTCACACTGTTACAGGGTATGAGCTTAGTTTCATCCTTTAAAATTACCACCTCCCAAGAACTTTAGATGAGAATGGGCTAAAGGCAACCATATGGAGGAGAAAATGGCAATAGATCGATCATATCTTACGGCTTAAGGACACTTAAATTGCAAATAACAACAATCAGTAGAATGCGCTTACCCAGTCAGGCAGGAGAGTGGCTCGTCGTAAGGAAACGTGGTGAAGGAAACTACATATAAGGCTGAGTTATAGAATCGTTAGTATTATTTGCACTTTAAAAAGCCTTAAGGCTAAATGCCAATCTATTTGCAAAGACCATTCAGAATGACATGCAACATTAGTGCACACTGCAAAGGTTTGATAAGGACCTTTTAGTGAGTCGATAAGCTAGAGTTTGCCCATTACATTCAATCTTTGTTCTATAGTTCAACAAGCGGAGGACACTCAAGGAAGGGCAAAAGTAAAACTGGCAACATAGTTAAGCCTAGGTTATATTGGATTGAGCGAGCATTCGACTGTCGGAGTTTGGATTATAAGCACACATCCAGCACAACCTCACCTTTACAATGCAGGAAAGGGACTAGATAATTGACTACGTAATATGTACACAAAAAATAAAAGCAAACTGTACTCAAACTGTACAGTGCAATGCTCATGTTTATTCATAGAATGAGCTACAGCCTTCCCGAATGTTGTCATTGTAAATTTTACTAAATAAACAATCTTAAACAAGTGCGTGGAACAATTGTTGAATTGAACTGATTTCACGAACCATATTCACCCGGTTACTGTTCACTTTTCAGCAGCAAAGTACGTCACTACGAATGACACAAGCCAATTCATTTTTACACGAACGTTCTAAACGACCAATGTGTTAACAAAAATGTGTTACTGAACCTGAATATCTTTTTTCTTTATTTACCGTGAAACCGTGTACCGAATTTAGCCTTCTCAACGTCAGATACTTTATTTACCTCATTTCAATGTAAGACCACCTGTTTCACTAAACAAACTCGCTTGGTAAATATTTTCGTCAAATTTACGCAAATTGTCTTGAAAATCACCTGAACAAGTATACTCACGCGCAGCAACAGCGAAAATTCAATTTCCTCTCCGCGGCGTGTCGGTCGGTCGTCCCGCATGAAATATTAAAAAAGTAATAGGATATCACTATTCCGCCATTGTTCTTCAATTATGTAAATCAAGTGGCTTCCGCATTAAATGCAATCATAGAAAATCCCTCCCTTAACGGATATACCACAGGACGTGCGCAAGTCGGGAAATATTCTGTCCTAAAACCCATCGAGGATTTGCTTTGGGTGACGATGCCGATGAGGGGTTGTATTCTTGCATAAAATATTGATATTACCCCCTCGCCGCGGTACAACAGGCTGCAACGAATCGCTCATCATGCCGCGTCCAGGATAGCACAGATCATCGACTGTGTCTTCCATGCTAAAAGGCATTTAATCAATGTTAATTAGATGATACATAGCTAATGTGTGTGTGGAATTCTCTTATATTTCACGAGAGTACAGCGAGGCTTTGGGGGTTGGGGGGTATTGTTTGAACAGAGATTGTGTTTTGCACGCACTCTACACCACCACAGAGTACACACAATCGGCAACATAACATAAACAATGCGACGCTGAATTCAAGAGCTTGATTAAGTGCATCTCTTGTGAGATGAAAGCTACCAGGAGAGCGAGCGAGAGAAAGGACATCGTCATCATCATTATCCTTTGGGGAAAATTAAACTGATTCTGATTCACCCCAAAAGCAAACATGCACACTCATGCTCGTTCTCGTGGCAGTGGTATGGTAGAGGGTCGACGATAACCATAATAACGTTGTTAGCCTTGTTTGGGCATTCCGAAATGCATAAATTTGGGGCGGTCAATCGGATTCCGGGACGCATCCATATTAATCGCATCATTAAATTCAGAGTGCAGGACGCATTCTCAACTGAGATGACAAACACTTGAACACGATCGACTACACACAATTTGCCTGAAAGGACAAAGGACAAATAATAAAGATGTTGGTATAGACAACCCGCAATCACAGTGTCAATATAGAGACATACAGACATACTCGTACACTTAGACAGATTGCAACACACACATTGTGTAGTATGTATGGCTACATGCTCCCACGTTACCTGTCAAGCCTGAAATAAAGAAAATGTCCTTCTCCTCGCATCCGTGTGTCAATTATTGAGAGAGAAAGAAATTCTCCGGCTCAACGCCTGTGAATAGAAAACACATACAATTCAGTTCAGTTCAGCCCATTTGTCGGTCCTGTTTTGCCGGTGAAGGCTCACGGCTCTGCAATGAATGCGTGCTATTTGGACACGTGCCAAGTTACCACCTGAGATAGGTGGGTAAATTAAGATTGAAACCTCAAACCGAACAAGTAGCAAAGAGAGAAAAGAAAACGGAAAAAAAAACGTTTTTTTAAAATCAATTAGGCCAACCAACACCTAAACCGACGCCAAATCAAGGTTGCTAGTGGAAAGGACTAACTCTAGACACATATTTCTTCATTTTCAAGGATTTTTATTTTTTTTTTCTCTCGGTAGGGTAGAAATTGACACGTTTCGTCTTGTGACGTGAATGAAGAGCAGCCAGCCGCATACCTATGATTCACAATGATTGTCAAATTTTTCTCTAGCCTAAGTGTGTGTGTGTTGTGTGTTGGCCTTGTATAATACATTCTCCTGATGACTGAGACATTAAAGTGATTAGTTCGTGTAATTTATGTTGTAATGGGCTGACGTACATGTGTTAAGGCTCCATTTTGGCTATTTGCCAACAGGGAAATGTTACGTTTCGGATGTAACACGACAACGTGTGATCAAATACATATATGTATACTCGTACTACCACCACACAACCATCATTACGTGAAGGTAGACAAAACGGAAGCAATTTCTTGCAGGAAGTGGCTGAAGAAAATTACTTTTGTACCCATCGTGCGGCAGCGGCGGGAAGATGAAGGGTTTAGAGGTGGTGTTTGCAAATAAGAAGTTATTATGTATGCGCTTTAAAAAAAAAAAAAACAGTGTTGCTAAAATTACCAGTATTTACCATCCACGTGCTTCCTGGTGGGAAAGAGAGACAAACAAAAAACATTCAGCCTCCTTCGTGCACCCTGGGAGGCTGAAATTAAAGTCAATGACGAGGGTTCTCCGCCCCAACAATTGAGTTATTTATGAAAAAAGTTTTGGTTTTTTTTTTAAAAAAAAAAAGCTCCACTAGACTGTAAGGATTTAAGTATTTATTTATTTTTAATTTAAACAATATTACTTATTTGAAATACCAAGTGAAATTTCTGGAAAATTATTCACTTACCGAGTGACGGGGTGAACCTTATCCTCAATCCTAGTTTGTGTTACATTCATTCTATTAGTTGCACTCATTTGGAACGACCAATGCGGTGCTTTAGCTAAGTCGATGTCGCTGTAGAGGTTATACATAGTAGGTCGTAGATGAGTCGTCTTCACCGAAGACCATGAACTCGAATGGAATTCTTGTTTCGACGGTCTTGTACAGAGTTTTCTTAGTCTTTTGAGAAAGGACTTGACAAACTTCTCAATTGCCTTCTCACCACAAAGGAACAGTGATTGACAAGAATTACATGTTTGATTTTTCCTGAGGTGCTATTATTAAAATTTTTAGCATACCCAACGTAACAAAGTCCCCTGCTAGTTATATGTACATACATATGTAGGTGTCGACAGTGACATTCTATCCAATTCGTCAATATTCTTCGTCCCTTCAGCATATATTTGGTTTTCCTTCTGTTTCATTACTAGTAAGCGCATCGACGACAACCCGCTGAGTACTGTCAATTATGTCAATTCGTAAGCATAGGAGTAGGAGTAAACTAGTGTAGAGTCATCCAACAAAAGGTGTCGTGTCAATAGAAAAACGCAACATTTTCATGAAAAGTGGAAACATTTGTGGCCAAAGGGCAGGGATGCGAATATATGAGAGAACAAGCTTTCTCACGATAGCTTCGCACTAGCAACTCCTACTCTACACCTCCACGTTGGTGGCTACTGGATGCCTAGTATCTCGATTGGAGATTGGTGGAAAGTCGTTGATAGTAGCGGACGAGAAAGGGAGGGGAGTGTTTTTTCACTAAGGCACTGCCTCTAGATCCAGGCGACAGCGGACGAATTCCCTAGATGGGATCAACGATGGCGTCCACAGTTCCAATCAATTCGAACTTTTAGTGTTATCCCTATATGAGCTGCTTCAACAATACATCTCCAATACTGAGCCACGGTGGTGGAAAAGAGTTGGTGACGGATAAACCCTTAATAGGACAATAGAAGCGTTCATATCAATGAAACAGGGTACTGACTCTGAAAAATCCGGCCCCTTCTCCTAGGGGTAACGAAGAGAACTGGTACTCCAGGTTGGGGCTTGGGCGAAAGAGTAACTTCCCGACCCAGGAAAGAAAAATTTTATTTCCGAAATGAAAACAAGCCTCGGATATGGATGCGTTCACTGTTGACGACACTAGAAATCGAAACATGGACAACAACCTTCGGATCTGCAAGTGGAATGTTCGAATACTTAACAGACCACTACTTCAGTTTAACCTTCATCACTCTACTATGGCTTCGGACTCCCTTCTTTTGCGGCTATCTAGAAACGCAGGACATTGTCCTGATTCAAGAACCTTTTGTGACCCGGTGCATGGACTCCCAACTACAAACTTTTCTACATGAGAAATGAAGGTACGCAAAGAGCCTGCACCATAGCAAAGAGCATGTTGTAAATGTTTTTCTACTCTCGGATTACAGCGATCGGATTTGGTTGACTTCGGCGTACCTGGCTCACGACCTACCCCTACCTGCGGCTCTACTGGGGAGGACAATTGCTGACGGGGAGAGGCACAAAGCTGCGCTTACCTGGGATGTGATGCAAATGCGCATCACACAGTGTGGGGCAGTACCGATGTCAACGACAGAGGGGAGCAACTTTTCGATGACTTAAATAGTACTAAATTAGTCCTATGTAATATTGGTTGTGAATCCACTTTTATCACTCGTAATAGGCAGGAAGGACTAGATATCACCGTGATCCTCTCAGAGATCATTCATCATGGTGTCAAAGATTGGAAAGTTTCTAGCGAACACTCCTTCTCAGACCATAGACATGTACATTCAATTTTTTATAAACTACCTCCCTCAGGCTCATCCTGTTTTTAGGAATTTCAGAAAGACCAAATATAGGAGTAGTGTGTATGTAATAAACAGTACCCCTGTCCTCCCAACTAACACTTAGGAATTAGACGTGATGGTAGAGGATCTAACGAAGGTCCTCAATCTTGCAATGTCTATTTCATGTCCAGTAAACAAACCAAAGGTCAAGCCTAGACCACCTTGGAAGAGGTCCTTAAGTCTTATAAAACAAATATCAGAAAATCCCAAAATCCTGGAGACTCTTCTGTGGTGAGATAGAAGCATCCAGGCTCCGAAAGATCCTCGCGGCCACTCCTAAAATGCCTAACTACCTCAAAAGGGCAGATGACTCCAGGACCACAACCCTGGACCTATTACTGGATTCCCACTTCCCAAACAGCTGCAATTTGATTTCGGGCCCAATTGTGATCTCGGCAAGATCAATGCTAAGCAGCCCTTCTTATCTTGTTACAAGGAGCAATCTTTGGGCAATAAGCCGCTTTAAGCCATTCAAGTCTCCTGAACCAGACGGTATTATACCGGCTGAACTTCAGCGGAATGTGGACCTAATCCCTCCTTGGTTAACTTTAATCTTAAAAAGTTGCCTGGATTTGGTTCATATTCCCAAGCCATGGACAGAAGTCAATGTGGTTTTCATATCCAAGGCGGGTAACAGCTTGCAGGTTAACCTCAAATATCTTATGCAGCGTTCACATTGTCGCGCAAATTTGCGAGCAAATGCGTTCAGATAAACACGCGCTCAAGTGCGTTGCTCTTTTCTTCATTCAAAAGTCAAGCCAAAATGCCATCCAGGCGCACGCACTTCACCGCGAGAATCCAAATCCGCATGCAATAAGATTTGCGTGTAAGTGTGTACGCCGCTATAGACCCATAAGCTTGTCGTCATTTATCCTGAAAACTTTGGAGAAATTGATAGATACCCATATACGCTGCAGTGATAATCCAAATCTTCTGTCAGCCGCTCAACATCCATATAGTAAAGGGAAATCGGTTGAAACGGCCCTACACTCATTAGTCAGCATTATTGAAACATCCTTAGATTGCAAAGAATATACTCTGGTAGCGTTCCTGGACATTGAGGGAGCGTTTAACAATGTCGAACCAGAGCAATTATAAACGCACTGTCGAACCTTGGAAGATTGAGATTGAGAAGATTGAGATTATTGGCAGAACACAGAGGGCTGTCACTGGTGCGTTCGCTAGTATTTAAACCGAAGCTGCCAAAATGAATTTAGCGGTAAACGAGGGCAAAACCAAGTATATGCTGTCAACCAGAAGGGATATGCAACATCGACGAATTGGACAGAACGTCACAATCGACAGCTATAACTTTGAGGTAGTAAGGGACTTTGTCTACCTCGGCTCTGCTATCAATTCTGACAACAATACCTCGGCAGAAATAAAACGAAGAATAACTCTTGCCAATCGCTGTTTCTTTGGGCTGAGAAGGCAATTGAGTAGTAAAGCCCTATCCCGAACAACTATGGAGACTCTATATAAGACCATGATCATCCCAGTCCTGCTTTATGGCGCTGAAGCTTGGACTTCAGCCCGCTGTGTTCTTCCAATAATGTCGATATCGTCGGCGTACGCTAGTAGTTGCACAGACTTTTGAAAGATTGTGCCTCCGGTGTTGGCTTGTGAGTTTCGCACAATTCTTTCAAGAACGATGTTAAAAAAATCACATGACAGCGCGTCACCTTGTCTAAATCCTTTTTTGACATCAAAGGTCTCGGTGAAATCGTTACCGACCTTGATGGAGCAGCGAGAATTCTCCAACGTCATCCTGCACAGGCGAACGAGTTTGGCAGAGATGCCAAAACTAGACATGGCTCTGTATAGCTCGTCTCTAAAGATGCTGTCATATGCGGCCTTAAAATCGATGAAGAGATGGTGGGTATCGATTTGGACGTCTTGAGTTTTTTCCAGGATCTGCCGAAGTGTGAAAATTTGAGAAGTCTGTAACTACAAGTTAAAAATTATTTGCCAAGAATGAATGAGGCCGGTCTCAGTTGTTACGAGAGGAAAATACTTCGTGTGATTTTTCGTCCCATCTACATAGACGGTGAGTGGAGAAAATATAAATACGACGTACATAACGATCGAGCCCACTAGAAGGACTTCTTGGTTGAGGGTCAGTTCACTTATTTAAGTAAGTAGGTAGATTATATCATGTAGTGGAAAAGTATATGTCAGATCTAGGCACTTGATATGTAGGACACTTGATATGTAGTAGAGGATGAGTTGGAGAAATGTTGAAGCGCATTGCAGAACATCGCACACGGTGGTCCTAATACTCCACGAGTTCAGCCGCTCAGCATTATTAGTTCCCTAATGATGTAGTACTATCAATGTTGCTACAAAAACTCGTGATCATGCTTTTACGATATTGGCATTAGAAATTTCTGACTGCACACATTTTTCACTCTACCCTAGTGGCCATCCAAAGGAACGTTCAAATTTTTTGTCGTTATGTCATCTGTTACCATTTATTGTTGATTGAAATATTTTGCGCAACCTAAACAATCCGCGTACATAAGTATTTCAAAGTCAGCAAATAATGATTGCCACTTCCAATTTCATATAATAATCAGAGAGAAAAAAAATTCTACAGAGGGTTGGTCAAAGTCTGCCCGAGTGTTCGCAAAACGAACACAATTTAAGTTCAAGTAATTGGCGTGTAGTTAAAAGTAACGAGATCAAGTTACAACGCCAAAGGGGAATTGACGAATTGAGTGCAAATTGTATTTTCTTTTTTTTTTTAATGCTTTTGCCAGGAAATTTCCTCCAATTTTGCTCAAATGACTTAAATGAGAATACTTTCCTGGCGATTAGCGTTTCTCTGCGAGATACCTGCCACTTTGTGCTGTGTCTGCGAAAAATTCTCCTTCAGGGGGGGATGCAAAGAGACACTTGGTTCCTACCTTAAGCCAATTTTTATATATTTTTTATTACTTTGTCGTTGAGGATTTTTTTTTTATTCTTTTTCTTGTGCTTCCTTGTTGCTGCTCAATTATACTTATTGCTTAATTGTTTCCTTTCGTTGGAAAAAAGTTTTAGATTCTTTTTTGAGGGTATTTATTTCCTCAGAGGGCGGATGGAAGCCGAGTCTAGCGGAGGGGTACTAAACTTTTTTTTATTTCTGTTTGAAAAGGCAATTAATGTAACTTTTGACAGGGTATTGGGGCGTTGAAATGAATGCGCGCTTAAGAGGTCGATGAAATTGAAAGAAATTAAACAAGAAATAAAAATTAATTCATGCACCGTGGATATGTATGTATGTAGCTGTTAAAGGGAGTTTTTTTTCCATAGAAGGTATTGTCTATTTGAAGTTTATACTAGAGATGTGTTTTCTTAAGAGTTTGCTGCTTTTATCTACACCTTGTAATAATGCAGACAGCTGGTACAAAGATACATAGATTCCAATTTGAAGATAATCGTTTATAACCACAGATCTGAGGCAGAATATTTTTGGAATCCTGGCATATCCTGTATTGTATTAAAGTTTCTTCGACTAATAAGTGGAGGATTTGAATCCTTTATGGACCAACGAATACACCAATAATCACTTGATTGTAAGACCTATTGAGCTAGAGCTGTACAACAAGGGATGAGAGAAACTACACTTAAGCAATAGCAAAAGGGTTTTTAGTGATAGTCGACACAAGTATATATTTCGAAAGACTTTGCAGTCATTTTTCAACAGACATACATATACAGCAAGATCCACCATTTACAAAAAAAATAATACAGCACCAAGGGCGTTACAATTTTTCAGCGAATTCGACCACATACATATGTATATTAAACGCTGAGAAGTGTATGATCTAAACGATCGGTCTAATGAACTCAATTCTATCAGACTGACACTGATGTGGATCGTCATCGCCATATACACCGAATACAAACCTAAACTTAACGAATGGTGATGCTACAGACAGCAGTTGTAGATTTGTCTTTACATTCTGATGAGCATTAATGGGTTGAGATGGCTATGGCTTGTAGAGCGGATGGACATAAATGCTCTGGCACGTAGAGTTTTCGAATCCAACCAGAAGGACAACGTAGTATAGGAAGACCTCGCCTTAAGTGTCACGCACAAGTAGAAGGGAACCTAAACAAACTTGGAGTGCGCAACTGGAGGTAGTTAGCTAAGAACCGAGCTAACTGAAGATGATTGTTAGTGGAGGCCCAGGTTCACCCCGAACTGTAGCGCTACATAAATAAATAAGTATTATTATTATTTGAAGATGGGGTATGTTGCACTGCGACCTGTTGGTCTATTGTGCCCCCAGCTAATACCTTGGGGAGGTACATGCCTTCATTAGAGTGTCTTTCGCATTTGGATTTATTTCGGAATCATTTTGAGCCTGTTTGGATACGAAAGTTATTCTTGCTCATGCAGATACATGTATTGAATCTTTTTCGGTTGCATTGAACTTGAAAGTTACTTGGCTTGCCTCATTGCATGGGCGTTATTCCAGGTTCGTGCCCTGTTTTCCCTCTCTTGTTTCCTGAATTCTTCTTTGAGGGAATGATCCCCTATTACGGAGAATGGTTCAGGACCTATGAAGGATTCTGTTGCTTCTTTTCTTGCTAGGGAGTCAGTCATTCCATTCCCCCTATTCCTAGTTCATTAAATTTTTGCAGGCATTCCCACACAAATTTGAACTTAATGATATAAGAGTCACGTGCCATGATAGCAGCCTGGCTATCTGACATTATAGTTATATCACAGTTGACATGGTTTCTATCAAGATTGTTTTGAACACATTTATCGATGGCATAGACTTATCTCTTCCTATTTCTTCCTTGGGTTTTCTAAGCGTCGTTTTACTTACACTTTCCTCAACCACAAGATGCAAAGGAATCAGTTCCAATAGTACCTCCATGGCTGCATTCCTCATCGTCATTCTGCATAACCGGATGACATTAACTGTGCATGACTCTACAGCTCATAATGCTGTCATAGGCGGTCTTAAAATTCATAAAAAGATGGTGGACATCATTTTGAAATTGCTAGGTTTTTTCCAAAGGAGAAGAGCAATTGGTAGGTAACTTTGAGGTGAATGATGCACCTTCAGACTATAGACATAGAGCAAGTATTATTTCTTAGTTTCACTCTTTTGTTTGATTCAGTTTTACAATGATGGTCTAAAAGGAAAAAAAAAAAAACATTTTCCGCATAAGTATCTCCAATTTCTCCAAAATTAGCTTTTTTGTAGTAAAAATTGTAGTAGCTTGTAAAATTGTTATAGTACGATGTCAGATAGCATGAGCATGTACAACGCTGGTGAAGAAACCTAACAAAAAAGCAATATACGTAATCCTGAAGTGTTCTACAATTAAGTTGTTAATTGGTACCAAGATTTCCATAAAGATACAGACGATGTACTATTTTCCTAATCTAGGCGAAGGTCAGTCCTATTTGCAGCAGAATGAATACTTAAATACTAGTACATGCAGGTAATGTGAACCTCTAATGCCCGACCTAATCAAACAACCCCTATATACTCTAAGCATCTAAATAGAAACATTACCATAACGATTTGATGTTCTTCATTCGAAACGGGAATTGCGAAACGCGATTGCCAATTCAAAGTGCAATTAAATTGAAAAATTCGTTGTCTATAAAATAAAAAAAAAAAAACATACAACCTGCTTCCAATTAAAATAACAACCAATTAACAACGAACTCCATCTAGTTCATTGCAGTATTAACACCCGCATAAAATTTAAATGGTTATTGTCGAGCACTTAACATAGCCACGTCCGTGGCGGTCTTGTCAATTCGCATAATTGAAAAGGAAAATTCGCGAATGATATCAAAATAAAAATAACAATAAAATCGAAAGCCCCCCCCACCTATAACGCGCCGCCAATCAAAATTCCGCAAATACCAGTTCGAGTGAAAAATTTTTCTTCCGATTCGTGAAAATTCAAGCAATTTTCCACCAAACCCAAAAAAAAACCGGATACCGGACAGGAGGTAGCGACAAGCAGAAAAAAAGTAAAAAAAAATACATTAATACCCCAAAATATATTTAATTGACATAAATCTGATTGCGTGCGTACAAGAGTGCACATAATAGCGATAATCTCACCTGCGGGAATTGTTAATGCTTTTTGCTGCTACTTTTGGCGTCGTTGTCCTCTCGTTCAATTTTCCATTTACTTGGCATAAAAACGTCGAACTATAAAAAATCGACATAACCACCACCGCCGGTGGGTGGTGGCGGTGATGAGAAAAGGACGAAATGAATGGAGAATTGGTCAGAATGTCGCATTTGCCTGTCCAAGGAGCTGAGAGAGGGACGAACGCACTCGTGTCGGTTTGGTTTTCCTGCAAACCTCGGCAAAACATGAAAATTACCCCCGTGATGATCCGATCAAATGACACTTTTATGATCGCTTTAAATTTCTTATCAGTTAATTGCTTTTGAGAACAAGCGTGGTGCTATATTCCAGCTCCAAACATCTATCTTAGGGTGGAAGTTTTAAGTGGGGGATGCTCGGTTCTGTTTTTTTTCCCGCCTCTTTCTCATTATTTACTCGGTGAAAAACATTCTCACAGAATATCCTTAGCTTTTCTTTTTATCACAAAATTACAATCTGACAATTATATTGGCGTGCATTAAAATTCAAGTGTTAGAGGGGATGCTGAGTAGGAGACGGAAATGTTTTTTTTTTTTTGTCGAAGATGAATATTCCTTGGCAATGTCAATGCTACTCCTTGTAGGAATAAGCCTATGTGCGAACTTTTCACAAACATTTAAACATATCTGAAGGACGATTTATGTCAAGGTTTCTGATAATATATACTTATACTCTCGGTGGCACACAGTCGAAAGAGATATTCGTATGTAGATCAGTCATAAAACATATTGGTGTTTTATGGAAGTAGAATGCTTAACTTCTTTTTCTGTTCATAGTACATACAAGTGTACATAGTACAGTGGGATTTGGCTGCACTCAATGATAACAGCGATCGGCTGGTTATGATCCGCATCAGGGCAACATTCCAAAACATTAGCATAATATGTGCACATGCCTCTAATGACCAAACTGAAGACTCTATCAAGGAGGAGTTTTATGGCCTCCTGGACGGAGTCTACGGAGCTTATCCGGAGTATAATGTCAAAATCATAATTCTTCGGCGGATTAGTCGGACAGACTAGTTAAGCAGACTCCACGACACGACAACAGACAACGGCTTTCGACTAATCGATTTTGCAGAAGCTCATAATACGATGATGAGTAACACTAGGTTTCCAAGACTACGAATCCCCACAACAACCTGCCCCTCTCCAGATAGTCGAACCGGTAACCAAATCGAGCATGTGCTAATAGATGCGAGGAACCCATCCAATATTCTGAATGTTCAAACTTTCAGAAAGTCAAACGTCGACTCTGACCATTTTATTGTTGTAGCCAAATTCAGAGTTCGACTATCCAACAAGATGAAGCTGCAAACCACCCAGAAAAAGAAATTCAACGTTGGAAGCCTTAGTACGATTGGAGCCGATTGGAGTCGCGCAGAAGCGAGAGGCTCTCCGCTGTGCAATCACTATCCAAAACGTCAACAATTAGGCCAAAAGAAAGGAGGAGAAGAATATCCTGCGTAAAGATAAAAGGGCCTACGAGGTCTACCAGATCAAGGATATTGAACAACATCCCGTGATAGGAACAACATCCCGATGTTCTTTTAGGAAAACCAAGCAACTAGCATGTGGCTTCAAGCCCGACACGCAGGCTCTTTGAAAGAGTGAAAGAACCCTAGTCACTGAAGCACAGGGAATGGTAAATGAGTTCAAGCACCATTTTTAGCAGCAAGTCAATGAAGAAGTCATCTTGCCTCTGTTTTGAAGAGGTTGGCTCAGCTATCAAAACAACAACAAAGCCGCCGGCTCTGATGGTCTACCAGCTAAGGTTTTCATCTATCAGTTCTATAAGCCCCATCTTGAAGATATGTGCTCAGTCAACTCGGCAGATCGACGATCGACCAAATTTTCACACTACCGCAGATACTAGAAAAGACAAACGATTCCAAGTCGAGATTCACCATCTCTTCATCGACTTTAAAGCCGCATATGATTGCATTCATCGTCCTGACCTCTACAAGGCGACAGTTGAATTCAGACTGATCCATCTGTGCCGTGTGATGCTGGAAAACATGCGGTGCAAAGTGCAATTCGGAAACAGTTCGTCCGAACTATTCCAAATATGCACCGGATTTCGGCAAGGAGATGCGCTATCATGTGACTTCTTTAATCTCATGCTGGAACAGATAGTGCGCAGGGCAGGTGTAAACACGGAAGGCACTATCTTTAATAAATCTGTCCAGCTGATGGGACAGACGACACTGACATCATCGGTCGCTCCCAGCGCCCCGTGTTAGAGGCTTTTACGGCAATTGAAGAACAGGCGAAACGAGTTAGCCTTGAAGTAAATGAGGACAAAACCAAGTTCATATTGTCAACAAACAAAGAAGCATCTGTCTACCGCCTAGGACAAAACGTCACTGTTCGCAACAGTAACTTCGAAGTGGTTGAGGAGTTTAACTAACTCGGAGTAAATATCAACTCCACGAATGACACCTTAGTGAAGATTCGACGAAGACTTACCCTAGGAAACCGCTGTTATTTCGATTTGGGTGCAAAACTCCGAACTCGGACGACGAAATTCATGCTCTACAAAACATTGATCCTGCCAATTCTGCTATATAGCGCCGAGTGCTGGACGATAAGCAGGAAAGCAGAGCAGATATTGAAAAATTTCGAGAGAAAAACTCTTCGTCGAATATTCGGTCCCGTATGCGAGGAGGGCAAATGGAGGTGAAGATACAACCGCGTACTCTATGAGCTGTACCAAGATGTGGATGTAGTCCAAAAAACTAAAACAAGTCGACTACACCATCTTGTTATTTCCAGAAATGTACCAGCCAATTGACTCTAGTATGGGCTATATCAAATTCATGATCTATGCCAATAAGCCAGAGACTACCTTAGGACCAACATCGATTTATGCCAAAAATACATGTAGAATTAGGCCTTCACTCGTGCAGGCGTTTGCGTACAGGACATTTGAATAATGTTGTATTTTGATATCTCAAACACGAACTAGGCTCTTCAGAAAATAAAATGGAACGCTTTTAATGATCCGAGAGGCAAGGGCCTTCAAGTACCTGATAAGTGGAAGGCACAATCCTGCTGAAGGGGATTGTAATTAAACCTCTTTTATAATTCGCAGAGTGAAATCTCGAAAAATATCTGCGACTTCCCGAACACGTTTTCGACTTAATTGGTCCATAACCGAGTTTGCCTTTTCAGAAGGGTGTTCAAAAATTATTGGAAACTTTTCTCCTGATACCGAACCTGCTGAAGGGCCCTACTGTTTAATGCTGTATCCGAAGGGCAATTTTTATTTTGAGAAGCTTTTTACATGATAGTTTTACTCTCGGATGTTTGTCAGACGGTCGCAAGAGATGGGGCCTGAAAGAAATGTTAAGCGTTGTCTGGTGATTGAACCTGTAACCTCTCATTCCGTAGTCCAACGCACTAACCACTTGAGCGTAATATTCATATGTCCTTAAAACTGCGACGTTGTATAGTATCATCAATCAGTTGATAGTAAACCTTTTTTCTACATGCGCAGCTTTAAAAGCTTTCACCCTTCCAATCAGTTGAAGTTCTCTATTAAATTATGGCCTACAACCTTCACATGTTTGCTTTGACTTTGATGTGGTTTCCACATGGACTCCCATTCATTTTTTTTTTTTTGCAATTTTAAACAGGACACATGTTCACGTATGTATATGCTCTATGCCACCATATCAAATAAAAATATCAAAACACTGCCTTCACCTTCCTCGGCCACAAACGAGAAAAGAAAAAGAAAATAATAACATAAAATATGTATGAATACAGTTTTGCCGAGTCAAAGGCGAGCTTATGAGATCCTTAACAGATGTACAGCAAGGAGACGGCCATCATTGCTCCTTTCTAGATTGACAGTACGGGTGGGCATGTGAAATTGGCAGCTGCAGCAGTAGGTACTGGAAAATAAAGCTTAATACTCTTCTGCCATACGCGTGAATTTATTTCATTGAAAGAAAAGTCGAAGGACATCCTTTCCCTTTGGCAGGAGCAAGCTGACTGTTGAGGGTGAGCATGAGAATATAAACGGGCTCGTTTTGACTTTATGGGTAAACAAAGTCGCAGGATTTTTGTGTTTTTATTAAAAGCGGATCGGCCGTGTCACATTGCCGTCGGTGTGCGGTTTAGCTTGTTGGCGACCAGGTGTTTTAATATCGGGAATTCTGGTTTGTTTGTTGTGGGGTTAAATTTTCGTATTTGTGGCTAACGGCTTGATTTGAAAATTGCCAGTCTGCTATGGGTATGTGTGTGGGTGTTCAGGAAATCGATTCATTATGTGGGTGGTGGTGGTGGTAGTGATTTTGGTAGGGTGAACCGCATGTGTATGGATAGAGATGGTAGCTCGATTGGGAGTCAGAAGGTTTTTGAATTAATTTTAAGTTTTTAAGCTTTTCCACTACGTACCTACCCGAGGAGGCGCATAATGGCTTAAATGGCTTTAGGGTTGTCAATAGAAATTACAGCTCTCGAATTTATGCGAACCAGTTTGATGGCTTAATTTTATGCAGGTAAACGGGCTACCATTAGAATTGATTACCTTAGCGGGTTCAAATTGTGAAGCAATGCTAATTTATTTGTTTTGTTGTAATGCAGCTTGGGGGTGGTAATTTTAATTTTAAACCTAAAACCTTATTTATCGGCATAAGTCAATGCGGAATGGCAAATTAAACAAGTTAAATACCGGGATTGAGTTGCAAATTAATGGCTTATTGTTTAACAGTCGGCTTTTATGCAGGTACATTTGATATCATACAACTGGTGGAGATACAACCCCTATAATCAGAACAAATATGGTAAGGTCGAATAGTGTTGAATTAATTGATTGAATTTAGATAACTCTATCTAAAGTATGCCATTTCTTGGGTAGAAATGGATCAATTAATGAAAGGATACAATATTTCCAACCAAAAGCTATGGTGACAATATCCAACCCTGTGGAGCATCGCTTTAAGTTTTTTGACTAACGTGCGGTCTTTAGCGGTGGAATGGACGAGTCAAAAGGAGGACATTAATACATATGTAGGGAACAGAAGCGGCGTTTAAGCAAGAAGTCTTGAGCTCTCGAATCGTTAGCGAGCGTCCTATGATAATCCACATAAATCCCTAAGAATATTTCTACGAACTCCTCAACAAGATATAAAAATTATGAATACGAATCTATATGACAATAATGGAATCTGCTCTCAAAGAGCTCTCTGTGTGGCCAAAACAGAACGGTTTGGGGGTTAATCCTCAGAAAACTGAACTTGTTCTGAACTGAACCCGACTTCATACTAACAAAGCTAGATGAGACTACGATAGATCTTTCATCTGAGGCGAAATATCTCGGTACATTTCTAGATTCAAAGATATTCTGGACAAAAAATGATAAGGAAAGGACAAAGAAAGGAATGAATGCTGACTGTAAGAGGGCCTTTGGGAGAAGGATGGGATTGCAACCGCGCATCATTCACTAGCAATTATTAAACCCATCATCTCTTATCGGTCCTTAGTCCGACCGATAACGGTATAAAGACAGCAACGGGTATAAAGAGCTATATGAAAGAACTCTACAAAGTGCAAAGGTTCGCAGCACTCTGCACTACGGGAGTTATGAAAAGCGCGCCGCAAGTAGGTTTGGATATGATTCTTCATATCATTTCCTTCGACTTGTTTATCAAGGATTCTGGCACGAAAGGAACTCTCAGACTGAGAGAATCCAACCTATGGGACTGAGTGTCACAGTCGACAGCTATAATTTTGAGATATTAAGGGATTTTGTCCACCTTGGCTCTGCTATGAATTCTAAAGACAACACCTCAGCAAAAATAAACAGCTGTTTCTTTGGGCTTAGAAGGCAATTATGTAATAAGGCCCAATTCCAAACATCTAAGAATTTTGTATATCAGATCTTGATCTTTAGTGTCCTACTCCATAGCATCAGCTTACCGAAAAGCAGATGAAGAAAGCGGTAGATTGAATTCTACAGAAGATTGTTGGTAGAAATTGATGTTTATCCTGAGCTGTAGCGCCACCTAAATAAATACTTAAGACAACGTGACTCGAGAAAATATTGGTTACTGGATATAAAGAAGCGTATTGTCTTGCTTTTACTTGTAATTGATCCTGGAGAAGGATACAACAGATAATGGAAATATCGACCGATGAGATGAGAGGTGAGAGACTTTGAGTATGTCAATGCCAGTTATGATAGAAGAAAAA
Source organism: Xylota sylvarum (assembly GCA_905220385.1). Classification (NCBI taxonomy): domain Eukaryota; kingdom Metazoa; phylum Arthropoda; class Insecta; order Diptera; family Syrphidae; genus Xylota; species Xylota sylvarum. The sequence continues at coordinate 25,754,653 of LR999958.1, forward strand.
GATTCATAGATACAAGGTACGTCGTAAAGTCAATAAGGTTTCAACAGACTGGCAAAGAATTTCGAACCAAAAACTAAGCAACTAGCTGCTCACAAAAAATGTGTGAAAGGATATAAGTCAGCATTGCATAAAAATGTGAAAAGCTTAGCGTAGGGCACGCTATGAAATTTTATCACCGCCCTAATTGAGCAGGCGGAAGGAATTGCAAATAAGTACATACATATGTGGGAGTAATACCAATATTTATTTATTTCAGCTTAACTAACTCAAAACTATGTGCTTAAGGCACTTAAAAACTAACTTAAGTATAGGTGCTCAAGGTGCTCCTACGGAATATCCAAAGGTAGGTAATTTCAGATCCTCTTACAATATGTAATCCAGCTTCATTAGAAATTCATAAGTATCGAAAGGGATTTCTCTTGTATAGATAAAGAGTTTTATAGCATGGCTACCAACAGATAATATAGCCATTTCATTAACATTCATTAATTACCATGACAATGCAAATAATGAAGGCTCTATATGTCACTTTATGTACAGAAGTAGGCTGTCTGAGGAAATTGTAAAAGTAAAAATGGGATGTTCACCAAGGCTGTGTTCTATCTTCTTCAAGACCAGTCTTCATCTATTTTTTAAAGACCAATCAAGAGTGGAGCCTGCGCGGGTATATGGAAGGTTTTTCTGTTTTAAATCTGCTTGCGCTCAAGTTTTTAGGAATACCCTAATGGGATTGCTCACGGACGGCGTAAGACTGCTCTGAGCAGAGAATCGGGGATAGATTTTGAATGTCGTTAGGTTCAAGAATTTAATGTATGGGTGGTGTTCGCACAAAGTGGGACAAATTTTTGGATTCGGCTCTTAATTGGTAGAATTTTATTCAAACATGCATATGTATACTCGAAATTTAACAAAATAGAATGGGTATTTCTAGGATCTGAACACACAGCTGAACAGCCGAATGCATTACTATCCACCGTGGTCACCCACGAAAAGATAGTCACCAAAAAGAACCATTCTATCAACGACGAACTAAGGCCAAATCAGGAAATATTGTTGAACGAAGTAAAGTCAGTTGTCAACCAAATAATATCCATATCCCAATAGTTCCAATTTGGAATCAATTCTGGCTAAGTACACTTTATCTCATGGGATAGTGCCAAATATATAAAATTTAATTGAAAAGGCTGCTGAACATTTTTTAGCTGCAAATATGTGAGTGTCACTGGTCCACAATTTGAAGATGGACTCCCTACCTAGAAAAGTCAGAATTCCATTATTTATTGAAGGAAATAGGTCACAAGTCCATAATAAGTAGATGAGTTAGCAAAAAATTCTTCCAATCTAAAGTCGGTTTTTGAGGTGATGATACTGGAAGCGACTCTATAGTTACATAGAAGTTGTTTGTGGATCTACTAGTTCTTTTCCGGATATACATATGTCGTAGTCAGAGATACCGGGAATATACCATCAAGATATGCATATGACACAAACTTAGTAGTCAGGGGATTGACCGACAGTCCAAATTGCATACCCCATGTATCCAAGAATCCAACATGAATTGGTATCCTCTAGCAAGCTCGAACTTGGGTGCCGTGAAGGTTGACTACGTAGTGCATTCGTGCATTTATTCATATACAAATGTACGCACTGGAATCCTCATTATTCCCATCGAAGACGAAGCCACACAAGGTAAATATATTGAACGGATGGACTCTACTCAAACAACGGTTTTTATTTTTGCAATTTTCTCTATTAAGTGTTTGATGGTGACTGTCTCCAGTGCTCATCCGAATTAGTGATTCATAATTATTCGAACTTGACAACATTTCTCTTGGTAAACAAAAGACCGAAATCAAAGTGAATGTGTGCCCCAGCTGCGGAACCAAGAGGTATTAGCTTTCCGCATTTCCCACATATTATACCATCACTCTGATGGACATTGTCTTCAAGTGAGATTTTCCCTTCACAGTCACGTTTCCAGCATCGGCGTTTGTTGTTGTCTTACAATAACATGACTATTACCACGAGCTATGTATAATGAAAGGGAATTTCGCTGAAAAGAAGATTTTCAACCATATCCTCCTCTCTTCTTATCTTTCACGTCTTCACCTAAACCCCGAGCATCACGTATGTCAAAACCAAAAAAAAAAAAAAAAAAGTTAAAACAATTGAAAATCGGAAAAGTTAACAAACAGTAGAGGAAAAACAGAAAAAAAAGTACAAAACTTTCCCGTGTGCAGTTAGCTCGTAGTCTCGTAATTAAAGAGTCACCATGGCAAAACAAGAAGCAGATGATAACCAGGTACATTGCAGGGAAATCGCAGAAAATTGCTTCGCTTGTGTACGAGATCTATGGAAACTACATGCATCTAGCACTTTTTGATGGTGCACAGCGTGCAATCTCCAGTAAAATAATGTTCAATTGTTAACGTGGTAATTTGGAACTTTTCGTGACTACAAGAAAATTATACAGATCCCCTTACCCCCCACCCCATCAGCCGTGGCGTAGATTGTAGCGTAGGGTTAGAATGGAAGTTCACAATGTTAGATGCAGAAGCTGCAAGGGTTAAATCGTTGAAGAAAGTGAAATCCACTCCATACAATGCAGGTAGTAATTGAAAATGGAACGCAGTTTTCATTTTCTTGAAACTACCACTGCAATGGGTTTGATAACGACTAATCGTCATATAGTAGATACAGGATTACACAACATTATGTGTAGTCAGTCTCTTTTAAGAAAAGTAATTTCTTTGGTAGGAAAAAATTCATATATGTTAAGGAAATTGATAGTTGGCTTGGTATAAGGGCTAATCGTATTGTCTTGTGTTTTTGAGAAGTACTCATGCTTTAACGGAGGGATTACTCTTGAAAAAGGCTTAACGTGGAGAATTTAATTGGATTCCTTAATCTTCCTTTTAAAAGGGAGGATATGTTACGAAAAGGGCAAAGCAAACTAAGTCAATGAAATTGATGGAAGCGTCCTCAAAAAAGCTTTGTTTCCTAGAAGCATTGTAGGACGTGGAGCATCACTACACATAATGCAGCGTATCACAAATAGATTGCATGACATGGTATAGTTACTATGTAATGGAGCCCAGAAAGAAATCCAAGGAAAATTCCATGAGGCTAGTTGGTACCTAAATACTTCGAGAGAACTGCAATGTATCGTCAGAAACCGAGTACAATGGTATGCATGCCCGAGATCCATAAAAAGATACATATTGTACAGTGCCTCTATAAGTAAAAATCATTCAAAATACCATATGTCAGGGCTGTATTGATTTTTTAAAACTACTCAGGCAGTCCTTTTCAAAGGATCTCTAGTGAGTGTTGCTTACACTGTCTCTAAACCATGGTTTTACTCAACTTTATTAAATGCATCTGGAAAACGCAGTTTAAGAATTATATATTTATACTCGATTTTATTCGAAAATATTCGTACGCTAGTTTGCCAAGCATTTCATTACTGGAAAGTGGAATTATATCTTAATGTTAATTGTTAAGGATACAGTGAACATATAGTTATTGAAGTAAGCTCCCAACTACATAGTTATGTTTCAATACTGTAGGAATCAAAATGGAAATGTTCCAGACGCATTAAGTACACCTGAAGAAAATGCATTATCTTCCATTCATAAGCCAAAAGGGAAAGTCTTAACCGCTGACTGTAATTTCACCCGCAAGACTGAACATCAACGCACCATACCACCAGTGAGTAGTATAAAGCAACAAAAGTTCACTCAAACGTAATCATATCCTCGTATTTCTTTGAATTACCTTATCCCGTGTAAAAGGATAGCTATCCCCGTTCAGTAAGCCCAGAGAAAACAGTTTTATATTTCAAATTGAATTAACTCCCTCGCCTCCTACTAGGTATGTATACTGTGGAAAGGTGCCACAGATCACAAATTCAATTTCATCTCCATTTTTCTTCACTTAGCCACAACTGCCACGCAGACAGAGACCACACCAACGTTGTCGGTCACCCTCGAAAGCCCACCCAATCCCCCTAATGCCACAAATGACATATGGCGATATACATCTTAGCCCATGCCACCGCATGTCTCGTACACATTGTGTGTTTGCCATGAGTGTGTATGTGTGTGTGTGTGTACGACACATTAGACGAAATCAAATGTATCTGATTTCGGTTCGCAATTATTTTCGAATCCTCGAAGAAGTGCGGGAGATTGAAACGACCACTTCTCAGAATTCAGAACAGTTCTCGAATTACACTCCTAAGCCATGGAGTGTTGCATGTGAACTGGGCTTAGCCCACACTCTCTATCCACTTGTTCCGTCTGTGGATTTTTGTTTCATTCTCCACCAAGAAATCAAATCAAAGAGATGACTTTGGATTGAATTGCAGCATCTTGGTTGGTGCCAGGGGCAATGTCTGACCGTCACACAAGTCCACAACCTTGTATAGTCTGGTGAGTTTTGAGATCATGCGGACCCACCGAAACAGGAAGGCTGAGTGAGAAGGAGTGTAACAATGGAAAATGTCAACATTGCTACTGTTCGACAGACTGACCCCTGCCGCTTGGCTAATTAAGTGCTTCGCATGAAGGCTGAAAAAAGAAAGGAAGAAGAAGGAACAAAAAAAAAAAAGAAACTTACCCCCACACGCCTAAGAAGAGTGGCGATTCCACCGATGATGCTGATGATGATGATAATGATGACGGAGGCAACTATGACATGAACTCACTCGAACTAAGGTCTTTGCCACGAGTGAACTCTAATTGGCTGCAATTGTATCTATAATGAGAAAACGAGACAATAAAAGATATTATTTGGATTTTTTTTGCTTTTCTTCTTCAGTATCATTGTTTCAAGTGCAATTTAAGCAAGTGGGTAGGTTAGTAGGGGCTATTGTCGGACTTGTAGGTGGTCAAGGCCCTACGAGTGGTGGCAGATAGATCGAATTGACTTTTATTCTCATTAAGCTGAGAAGGGAAAAAAACTAATTAAATAAATTGCTGAAAAAGATAATGGACATTGGAGACATGGAGACAGGAAACGCGACATTTTTTTTTTTATCTGAGAGTCGTTGCAACATTTGATTGTGTTTTCTCTTCTTTGGTAGAGGAAATGCAGTTGTCATAAATAAAGAGTTCCGCATTGCAGGGGTTTTTAAGAATGGAGACTTTTTATTTTAACGAGTCTGATAGTTTTTATTAATGACTTCCACGACTGCTGGGTCTGGGACGTTTGGTTACATAAGGATTCCAATATAGCCATGGAAACGATTTTTATTTTAAATCTGCCAACGAAAAGTTCTTAAGGTCTGAAGCAGTTTAAAATTTAAAAGAAATAATACAACGCTTAACCAAAATCTTTACAGATATAGAGACTACCTCTAAAGCTTGGAATCGCCAATAATTCGATCCAAGTTGGTAAAGCTATGAAGCGGATTTCTTAACAAGATCGCTGTCAGGTGCTGGGTTCCACGCCATAGGGATATTGCAGGCAATTACAAAGCGGACGAGCTACCTAAGGAGGGTGCAAACCGGGACCTTCCTGATAATAGATAGGAACCCTCAGCACCTATAAAATCGATAAAATTCCAATTAGATACCGCAGTCATGAGTATGGCAAACAGTAGATGGAATAATATCAGCACATGTCTCTCTTCTAAACAAATCTGGCCAGAGCTGGATTGTAGGAAAACCAATAGAGTTTTTCCGGCAATAGGACAAATCTTAGAAAGATAGTTGGCACCCTTACAGGACACTGTCTGGTAGGCAGACATACTAGAAGGCTTGGTGCCCCCTTTAACGATTTCTGTAGAAGCTGTAGAGACGAGGAAGAGGAGGAAACCATGACACATCTTCTGTGCACTTGTCCTGCTCTATCGGTCTTGAGAAGGAAAACCTTAAGCGAATACTTCTTCGAAAATCTGAACGATCTAGCCAGACTAAACTTAGGCAAGATTAGGAGCTTTGTCACCGGGTCAAACTGGTTTAATGACTAAACCATATAGCAAACCATATGTATATCTTCGGCATGGGTTTACACCGAAACTGGTTGCCCTGCCTCCTGTCCCATCTGGAAAGTCTCCATGTAGGTCTCTGGTGCTGGTATTCCGGTTTATTTTTCTGTACAAAGTTCACTCCTTTGCATCATAGAGTTGAGATGAACCGATGCTTGTGCAAAAATGTTGGAATGACTATAAGAACGCAGGAAACCCAACACAATAAAGACAAGATCTCTGATGGTGGTAATATAAATATTCGGATCCACTCTTAAGCTACTATTATAATCGCAATGTAAGCAATCTGTGTGAATCATAGCTTATCTAGCAGAATTTCATGGCCAATTATATAAAGTGGAGCAGATACCATATTTCTATTGATCCCCTCCTTCAAATAGCCTAACACTGTGCCACACAGAAAACCTGTGTGCCACTAAAACCTGAAAAACGGTTAAAGTAGTTTCCATAAAAGAGGGCGGAAAACTCAACTAAATCCTGTAGCCTCATTAGCCTGGAGTCATTTCTTCTAAAATAGTGGATCAATAAGAACATAAGGGATAAGTTCGTTTCTCATGATCCTATGGATGCTATTGGAAAGTCACCTGAGACTGCTAAAGCCTAGTATCATAAATGGATAAATTTTCATTGATCGCTATAGAGGAAGCTTTTGATGGTCGGAAAGAAGTCACCCCCCTGATGGCCGTAATAGACAAACTCCTAGTAATACTAACAAAAGCTGGTTAAATAGTACATTGCTATCCGGACGATGTTGCCATTGCAAGATACCCCTAATCTAGCTTCGACATGGTATAAGACTTAGGGTCTGACCATAAATCCCGATAAAACTGTTCTTGAATCTTTTCCAGTAAAAGGAGGCACGACCCATTAACCTCCCCAAAGTAGAGCACCGTGAACCTATCCTTGACCAGACGCTTTCCGATAACTCACACCTGAAAAAGGTTACGAATCAAATAAAGCGACTAGGATAATGTTGATAGGTTAATGTTGATACTGGAACCCAAGATGATTTACTGGTCATACAATGCTATTATCAATCACTGATCACCTTGTGTCGTTAATATGGTTGCCATAAACTCTGCAAATTCAGATGCAGAAGACGCTAAATAAAACCAATCGTCTAACCTACGTAGGTATTGCCGGACCAATGAAAACTTGCCTAATGGCAGTTACGGGAGCAATAGTAAGCCTCAAAGTACTACAAATGGCGGTAAAAGAAAACCATACTGAGTGGTCTCAGACTGCCTCAAATCCTAGACCTTAATACGGATAAGAATCATACTAGCCCAAATTTATATCGATCCAGGTATTCCATCAACACTACTGGCATTTAAATCCTTTACGGTAGAGTCTAAGTTTGTCTCAGACTGTCCCAATCTCCTTGGATGTCTTGCAGGTCTTGGAAGCTTCGAAGGAATGAAGGACTGACTGTCTAGCAAAAAGAGACGCTTGCCGACCATTGGTTAGCCCTGAACCCTGTTTTCGGATGCCACCTAACAGAGCTCACTCCAAGATAACACAATGTAAGATTGACAGATACACTGATTACTACAGATGACTAGCAGCTTTAACTTGGCAATCGCCGTCTTAGCCTTTGCTTGTGAATGGACACATTTTCTTTGCCAGTATCCTGCTCCTAAAAGAATGATACCATGCATTTGAGGTTTTAATGTCGTATCTAGTTCAATCTCGATCTATGGCTGAAATTCTGAATTTCGCTAAGTGTATGCAGAGGTTTGGTTAAGGTTTTTTTAGAGAATTAAGTACAATAAGCTTGGACTATATCAAAAGAGAGAAAAATTCTTCGTAAAATATTCGGTCCCGTTTGCGTTGACGGGCTTTGGAGGAGAAGTTTCAACGACGAACTATACGAGCTGTACAGCGACATCGACCCAGTCAAAAAACTGGGCATCAGTCATTTGAGATGGCTAGGACATGTAGAGCGAATGGACACCAGTGCTCCGGCCCGAAGAGTCTTCGAATCACACCCGGAGGGACAACGCAGCAGAGGAAGACCTCGCCTTAGGTATCGCGCACAAGTTGAAGGGGACCTGAACAAGTAAGTAGGTAAATATAATAAACCAAGGACAGCGAGAGAAGAATATGTTCGCATACTTGTATCTACTAACATCCACTCACTATTTTCTTGATATCACTTGACGTCATCGGAATTCTTGTCAAGTTTGGTATTGAGTATTGCCGCAAACTGTGACCATACAACTATATTGTGTATAGTCGCATCTGCGCCTTCTTATTCGTCACGTTTGGTCAGGTTGTTGGATTTTCCTGATTTTAATTGATTTCCATTCCTCAATTAATCTTCTAGCATCTACGGATAAACACGTGCAATCTCGCCTTACTTAGAGGCGTCATACGTTTTTAAGTTCATGATAATTATTATTCTCTTAGCAGAATCATTAACACCTCTCCTTTCATTGTTAAGTAGTTATTAGCTAACACAGATTGACATCCCCATTGTTTTTTTAACCTAAAATTCGACATAAAACTAAATTTGTTCGTTCATTCTATGTCCCTCATTTAGAATGTTTAAGATCTTAATCACTTTGCCTCCACATAGATACAAATTCAACAACAAGCTCTACGCTCTACCAACACCTGTTTAAGTGAAAGTTCCCAACAAACAAATTTGAAAAAAAAAAAAAAAACCTACACCAAACGTTCTTGTGAGCTGCTGTCCAACAACCCGCAAAAGACTAATGAAAAAAGAATCGGCTCATAAAAGTGGAACATTGTGATCGTAAACCATGGTCTAAAAGATGTTCCAAGCAATGGCACTGACACCGCTGCTGTTGTTACTCGTTTAGAACCACCAGCCGATTATCCACCGTACGGTTTCTTTTTTAATTGGCCAAAAGTGAGTATAACCATGGTAACTTCTGTGCTATTTTTCCGCCTCTTAACTTGTTTTTGGTTTTTTTTTTGGGTGGGGGGAGAGGTTCTCTTCTTAGGCGGCTTATATTTATACCGAAATGAAAAACCGTATCTAAACGAAGATTTATCTGTCAATGACTCAAAACCGGCAACGCCTAAGTACGTCAACAAGTGACGGTAATAAAGCATTTCTCTGGAACACCTAGCACAGTTGCGGTAATAATATATTTCATGCATATTATGGTAATAAGTTCCCCAAGCATTATGGTTAGATTAACATATTACCGGTAAATGCCTACCGTGCCGCTGCCAAATGGGGTTAGTTGCGTTTAAAAAAAATCGTTGTTTACAATGACAACGGAACCATGAAGTGCTGGAAAATTTCTAGGCATCTGTTGAAAGTGGTAAAATTGTCATCCACGATGCAACTTAGGTTAAAGGAGGAAAAATGTCCTCGCGCGTCAATTTCAAAACTGCCAATATTTCTCGTTTTAATGACAACATTAACTGCTATAACAGCAGCTGTGACTGATACCAGAAAAATACACTCAACCCAACACCAAATCCCATCGTCATCATCATCATCATCATCATCGTGAGCAGCAGTAGCAGGATAACAAAACGTCACACAAACAAAAAGATACAACCCAGAAAATATAATAACTACCCGAGGGCTTATGGCTAGAATCCCGCTATCGTCCCTCTCATACATACAAATGACACAACTCGAAACAGAAATAAATTTAGCGAAAGCACAGCACTTGAGCGTGTGCGAACCCAGGACTCTCATTATCCTTTCGCTTGTGTGTCTATCTGCGGTATAATTATTATTTATCATTATATTCTTCATTTTATCTCATTGAACATGAAGCGGTGGCGGCGCGCGGTGAAGGCGGTGTCGGTGGCGGTGGCGATGTCGATGGCGCCACCAGACCCCAAACTCTCATTCGCTGGTCCGAAACTTCAACACATCAACATCAAGTGAACCATTCAACCGTTAAGTACTTAAGGGTGGCAGGCCAGCGGATGGGTAGCTGGATAATTGTACCAAGCAACGTTGGGTTGGATTTCTGAGCGCGTCAAAAACGTATAACGATGTCGGACCATCAGGATTAAGGATGTTGAGTTATCATTACTCGTAATTTGCTATCCCGTCCGTCGGTCGCCCGTTTGCCCACCCGTCGTCGCCCAACCGACAGACCGTTATAATCCACATTGAAGCAGATATGAGTGTCATCCTTTTATAGCATTAGTAAGACACCTAAACCACCCCTTTTCGTCCCATTTTGGGGCTCAGGGTATTTGTCTCTGTTTTAATGATTGAGGACCGTGCTTCGCCCGGTTGACGCCGTCCAAACGATTCGCATTTGTTAGATTTCTCAAGCGGAAAATGTGTCCGTCGCGTCCGTTTGCTTACTCGTTTATTCAGTCACCCAGCCAGCCACCACAACTGGTGGTTATACCCTGCGGGACAATAATGCGGGTTTTTGACAGTACGTGTGGGGTGCGCGCATCTATATGTGTGTGAGAGCTTGGGGAATACTCTGGATCATCCTTTAATTCGCCGACGACTGTGTTTATTTATTTACCGTTAATTGAAGTAAAATAAAACCATTGGCAATGGAAATGAAAACTAAATAATAACAAAACACTGTTAACTGCTTGTTAGAGTTATACTCGTTGTAAGCTCGTTTAAGGGTTTATCGAATTCGACAGACCGATCAAATCGGACCGGTTACCCAAAGGGTTGTCGTAACGCTCAATGAGCAATTGGTGGACCACTAATGATGGGGTAGACGTTGGCTTTTCAATCGTCATCAGTCGTTTGGATTTTCTCATTATTTTTGCATATCAAAGGAGGTTTGGGTTTCTTATTTTTTTTTTTTTTTTTAATTTAAAAGTTCTTTCCCGTACCCTTAAGGGGGTAAGAAAAGAAAGAATTTGAAAAAAAAACGGGTTTATAGCACAATATTAAATGAGCGATGCTGAGTTCAGTCTACGGAAAGGTTTATTGTTGGTTTTACCTTGTTTTTGATATGGGAAGCGCTACTCCTGACATGTTCAGATAACTGTCGTGAAATATAGGTCTAAGCCCGGAGCCTGGAGTTGAAGGACTGAAGAATAACTTCGTGGACCATAGACTCAATTGTTCTTCCCTGGCTAAAACCGAATTATAAAATTATAGCCCTTCAGAAACACAGCTTAGTTGGAATGATACTGTCCCTGGTTCTAACTAATGTGTATGTGATTACTCATATTCGGAATAATTCAATCTGTCAATGCAAATGGACATTCCCTTTGTCTCCAAGGAGCGGGAAGTAATTTTGAGAATGCAGTTGGGCGGTTAAAAGATTTTGGCTAGACTAACATCATTATAGGCTTCAGACTTGTAGAAGTAGTTTTGGATCCCTTTTTCGCAATGGCATCGATCTATATACGCCCCAGTACCCAAATAAAATGAACCTCATTCGAAAGCTTGTTCAGTCTGCTTTTAGGTTTTGTAATAGTTCGTGAAGGACATGTTCAAAAATATTCCTTAGATGGGCGTGATATCTACTTACTTTATGCAATGTTATCCCAAAAGCAAACAAGGCTATAAGTAATTTTCTCTGACTTTGGAATGAAGATAATTTTGACATCATTTACTTTAAATATTTTCAAAGTTGTCAAGAGTGTCAAGTCACGATGCCTGCGATTTGTAGTCAGGCAGTCCGCTGTTGTTGAAATCTCTTCGTCTTTCTTTCACAGAAGGATAAGGCACTTCAGTGGTGACTTTTGACATTTGTGAACCTTGAAAAACCCAAAACCTGATACAAGCAGAGGCAGAATAATGGCAGTGTTCAGGTACCAGATTTAGTTATTGTACTTAGACCTATCATACCCAGATACTTGCAAAATGTAGTCCTGCTTAAAAATACAATACGTATACATTGTTTGCATTTTTGATATAGAGAAGCAACCTTTTAGCCTATTCCCAATTGTTTAACCCAGGACACGCTGAAACGAACATCGCTGCCTGCGATACATGCAACCCCGACCCTTTTCTTGCAAGTTCATCAGCCCTTACGTATCCTAAGATATCCCCATGTGGGTGCTATCGTCAGCTCTCCCCAACTCTTTCCCAATTGCCGTGTTTCATTCTCGACTGTTATGCGCCATGTACTTCTGGGACGGATGCGTATTCTGCCATCCTGAGTAAGCGGGTTCCATTGCATCGCGTCCACTGCCACTTTCGTCATTGTATGGTTGTGCCTATAGGTTCATGACCCGTTCTCTGATAAAGCTGTTCGTTAGAGATACGGTGTGTCCAGAAAATCCTTAAGATGTTGCGTAGGCACATATTAACGAACGTTTGCAGCTTCCTCGTGATAGTAGCGGTCCAGATACCACATCCATATAGCAGCACGGATTCAACGTTGGAACGGAACAGTCGTAGCGTGGTGTTTAAGCTAATTGCATTACTACGCCAAATTGTGGATAGCATCCCAAATGCAGATTTTGCTTTCCCTATTCGGCTGGCTATATCCAGTTCAGTGCTCACACGCTTCCATTTAATTACCGCAGAGCCCAAAGCCTTAACACCTGCTTGCCTGTCTATATAGACAGTTATGTTTTGTTTTCAATGTTTCCCTTCCAGTTTAATTTGGAATCGAGAATTACACCCAGATATCGACGTCGGTAGTCTGAGTTCAACACCGCTAATCTTGGACTAAAGTTAGGGATCGATCTCTTCCTAGTGAAGAGCACTAGCTCAGTTTTCGACAGGTTGACTCCCAGTTCTTTGCTGCCTTTCACTGAGGACCGGAGGAACTTCCTTGAGACCAGAATGAGCACATCATCAGCACGTTCAAGCCATTTCCCTTCAATGTCACCTAGATCTCGTCAACCACGAGAAGCCATATTGGGGTAGAGAGGACTCTGCCTTTGGGCGTTCCTCTGCAAACCCTCTCCCGGACAGTTGTATCTCCCAGTTTTAAGTGTATGGTTTTCGATCTGAACAATCCAGTGGCAGAGTCCGGTGTTTAGATTTATCCTGCGTATGTTGTCCAAGGATCGCATCAGCGCTCACATTGTTGAACGCTCCTTCCATTGTAGCCTAAAATCAAGCATGACTCAGTGACGACTTCAAAGTATTTTAGCATTATCAAACAATTTTGGAATTGGTTACAGGACTAAGATGAAGTCCTGGTTAGAGAAAATAGCAATCTTATTTAATGCTCTAAGAACATCCTTTCCTTGGGCAGTTAAACATCATGTGATCTGGAGCATTTTTACGTCTAGAAAGTACTGGACATTCTGGAAAGTCGTCATGATTGGATTCACCAAGCTTCTATAGTCGGAATCAGTTTACATGTATGTCCGTCTGACTTCATCTGTAGCCTTGCAAGGTTCTTGCCAACTCCTGAACGGTGCAGGAAACATAGAGCATTGTCAACGCTCACCACTTCTTAAACTTCTGACTTTGGGCTATATTCTTGAAAACCTTGATTTACAGTCTTTGAACCCATAGTACATAATTTTGAATAACTAACTAACTACGTTCTCACATATCCTTGTTGTCTATTAAATCCAGCTCCCTAAGCTATTAGTTCCTCAAAATTTTAAACTCACCAATCGCATTTTTATTCCAAATCCTCCCAACGAATGCCTTTCCTTTTACAGTATTACAAACAAATATGAGAAATATCCCCGAAAAAATAAAGAAACAAACAAACCTACTTAACAGCGGAAGAAATGGAAATCCTATTGAATTATAAATTATGTATTTGCGGACTCCTTATCAAAATAATGAATAGCAATAAGGTGACCTTCACCATTCTGTCCATTACTCATCTTAATCCGCACACTCAGAGTATCTACGGCCGGGCGGCTGACAGAGAAATGAAAGGAAATTCAATTTTTAACCTGACCTACGTTCAAAGTTCTTGGGTCCATCCAAATGGGTGACACTGATGCGATGATCACTATGACTAGCCGAAACCCTTTCTTTCCACACAAGGACAAGAAATAACAAAAATGCGAGAAAGTCCATAAAACTTATATCCCACCCACCATACCAAACACATTTCGAATTTCGATAGCAATTTCTCGATTTTTTTCCTTGTTGAGCATCAAGGTCTCCCCACCTCGCATACATCTGAATATAAAAAAGGCTGATTTAAGGATACACCAAAATCCAGCAGCATATGCGAATACCAAACGATAGAGTATGTTATTCGGAAAATTAAGGATAAACGGATGTTATGAAAATATGCTGACAAATGGACAACACACACAATGATGTCGTGTATTGTCAAGGACATCGCCCCCATGCGATATGATTAACAAAAAAAAAAAAAAAAGGACATATGTGAGTGCGTTTGACCACTATTAGATCGGCATTATGTCGTTTGAGTAAATAAGTGAAAAACGCTTTATTGCTTCGGGAATTTGCTTCCAGGCTTTTCTTCTTTTTTTTTTCTTTTTGTGGATAATGGTAGAGTAGGTCATGCGGATGATAATCGATATCGAGTGGAATATTTGTATTAGAGCTTCAAGGACGAATTGTAAAACGAATATTTGCAGCCCAGTCAGTTGGTGTTTGAACAGAGCATTGGTAGGGTAAATTTGCACTCAATGCATTGGTAATTTAGTCTTCCCAAAAGAATAGGACCGATTTGGATTGTGTAGCCTAACTGCAAGGCAAATGCATGATGATGGAATCAGTCAGGAGATTTCGTAACCCACTTCAATCGCCCACACTCACGATTCACCCAACCGGCAATCTAAATTGTTGCATGAGATTTAATTCGAAATTTCGTAAGCGAATAATATTTTCTCGTGACAGCGTGCAGGATGGTGATTTTCAAAAGAAGATAACGAGTCGCAATATTTCAATATGAAATCTCTGCCATGATTGAGACTGCGATGAACGGTGTGTATTGCGGCATTAGTGCACGTGTTACCTTGACGTTACTATAAATCATCTGATTACGATGTATCTGCATATATGAAATACACAACGTGTTATGTTCCTTCACTGAACGATGCAAGTTAGGGAGAACGATTACACATTTTCGCAATATTGGTTAGAGTATTATACTTTCGAATGTGTACTTTGCTTTGCAGATACTTCACGTATTTAGTTTAATTTTAGAGTTGCAGCAAATAATGAAATATTTGTTAACAAGAAGAGAATGGATTTATAGACTTTTTTATAGCTTCCTTGCGGCCCATAGATTGGATAACTGGATTCCATTGAATGAGATACGAGTATGTTGCGACAAAATTGTATGATAAGACCATTGCACCATATTTCAACTTAACAATAATAGTCTAAGGTCTTGCACAAATGTAAGCTGTTCAGTGATTTTGAAGTCCAAAGCGGGATACCACAAGGATGCATACTTTCACCATAGCTATTTTTGGTTGGAGTCAGTGATGATTTTCGTGCAGTGCTGACTATGAGATCTTCTCTCAAGTGCCTGGAATATGCTGATGATTTGAGGGTAGTGTCCCGTAAGAACGCCAATGAATTGTCTACGGTCTTTTCTGCCGAGAGACAGAAAGAATGCCTCTGATTTCGTATAGACGTTCGGACGCATACGTTTAGTCTGCCTGCATCCTAGAGAGACTTGCCACACACACTTGTGTTCTTAGGAAACCCAATCGTTAATGGAGGCCCTGACTGAGGACACGGGAAAACGGAGCACAGGTTCAGATCCTGAGAAATCATCCCCTGAGCCTTGCTTAGCAAACTCATTGGAAATTTCATTTCTCGCAATCCCATTGTGACCTGGAACCGAGACAAAAGTCCAAGACTTCAGCCTTGCGACCGAATTCAAAGGGTTATAGGGTTGAGCAAGCCCTTAAGCACAACCTGACTGTCGCTACAGA
Organism: Xylota sylvarum; assembly: GCA_905220385.1. NCBI lineage: Eukaryota > Metazoa > Arthropoda > Insecta > Diptera > Syrphidae > Xylota > Xylota sylvarum. Next base: position 25,770,413 of record LR999958.1, read on the forward strand.
CGCAAATACTCCGAACACGCCACTTATTCTTAACAATATAGTCAGCAGTTATAAGGATAGCATAGATCTCTGCTTGAGAAATAGAGGCATGCTTGCCTACCGAGTAGTGGAATCTAGTGTTGTTGGTCTCCACGACGATACTAGTACCAGACCCTTGACTAGTTTTGGAGCCATCCATGAAGATTGAACTACAGCCCAGTACAGTCTCAGACTCTGGCTAAAGTCAGTGCTGTGCGCAAGGAACTAAATTCTAAATTTGCACAGCAGTCGAAGTTCCGGTGTCATTGCATCAGACGGCATATCCATGAACCCAGGCTCGTGGGATAAGTGTCGCGTAAAGGCATCGACACTCCAATCGACAAAAGCCACCCTGTCTATAGCAGAGCCGGTTGTACTCGGGAGCACGAGACAGGCCAACCTTTGGACTTTCATGCAAAAGGCAGTCACGTACTTACGCGAAAGCCTTCTACTTCGAACACCCGACGCATAAGCCCGGTCTTATCATAGCCGTATAGATCCAGAGGACCTTTTTCGGTGATAAGCCTCATGTCTTAACATGCTTTGCCCAAAAAGTTTCTTATCCAAGATCACTCCCAGATATTTTCCTTCATCGGAGCTTTGAATAGTAACGCCTTTTAGCACTGACTGAGTCAGACCGATCAAAATACTTATTCTTGTGAAGAGAACAACCTCAGTTTTCAAAGGATTGACCGAAAGCCCATTCGTAGTCGACCATGTTTAAGGCGCGGCACCACAGACAGTCTGTAGGGATGACTCGACAGAAAGTATGGCAACATCATCCGCGTATGCCTAAAAGTAGACGTTTGAACTATTGAGAGTATGCAGGAGAAGGTCAATTACCAATGCACCATAGAAGTGAAGATAGAACGCCACCTTGAGGGCAGTTTCATTGTCTAAAGCGCCCTCTATGTTGATGAAAGTACCCATGGCGTATTTTTTCCTATCGAACGGGCATACCTATACAATTCTGGAAACTAGATTTTGAACCTCAGTCTTACAGGATTTTTCATGCTGATATGCGTGTTGCAGAGAGTGCATCCTCAGTGCAGACCTACGCACATGACTAGACTAGGCTAGTTTTTCCAAGGTTTTCATCAAAGAAGGAAGACAGAATTATACATAGATCTGAAACTATTAGCGAGGGAGTAGTCATCTTTACAAATTTTTGAAAAAAAAGCCACTCGAACCGTATAGGAATATAATATTCTGTTCAGAGTTACCAGCAACTGGTCTATATCCTGTTGTAGAAAGGCTGCGTATCGGTACCAGGCTATTTGAAGATATCAAAAAATGCTACAGCATATTCGATGGCCTCATCTGTTGCCACGACTGATATAGTATACGAGTTACGCCGAATGTTGCGACTTAGATCAAGTTCAACCTACACAGGCGGGCTAAGCTGTGGCCCAAACGTATCCGCTAAGACTAAAGACTAAAAGTATCCGCTTTCGTATCAGTGAAAGTATCGTCAGGTTTTCTAAGTGACTCCGGTTCGATTGGTTTGCCTCTTTTGAGAACTTTAACCAACCTATTGGTTTAACCCACAGTCTCAATCTGTTCACAGAAATGTTTATAGGGATCAAAGGTTCCAGTCACCATCTAAATTTGTATTAAGTGACCGATTTACTATAGAAGTTTTCTAGCTCCCTTTCTAAGTCTCTGCAGTTCTGGATTCCACCAGGGAACTGGCACGTCAGTTCGAAACATGTGGTGAAGTCAATCAGAAGTCAGATTTTGAACAGCATCATCCACCTTTCGTTTCGTTCTGAGTTTAGGAGGAGTTTGACAGATTTGTCTAACTCTTCTCTAAGGCGTAACTAGTTAGTATTTCCTCTCCTGAAAAGTAATGGCTTCGCATTTGATTTGAAGGACGATGTAACTATGATCCGACAGAGATACCTCTAACAGAAATCTCCAGTTTGTAATCGACTTGTGTCGATTAGATAACGTCAAGTCAATCACCTCCTTTCTTTTTGCCGTAACACAGGTCGGCTGAGAACCAATGAATATGGAGTAGTCGTGCTTTCTACTTTAAAAATTTTGGATAGAGTGTGGCATAGTGTTACACATACATAAATGGAATCTTTTACGTTTTGGATTCGATGAAAATAATCTTCCTATCATAAATAGTATCCAGTGTCTGGTAAGCCACAAGGATCAATCCTCTCTCCGACACTATTTAAATTATTCCTCAGTAACATTCTAGTCCTCGTTTGTACTTAAATCCATTTCGTCACCCTATGCTTACTGTTTGACTGCACTTCTACCCCAAGTTGTCACAAGTGTGAAACACTAAGTTAAGTTCAAAACTTCTGTGAAACATAATACGGATGATGTTTAGACCTCAAATCAATTCTTCCCAAAGTAGAATATAATCTCTCATTCTGGTCAGATAAAGAAAAAAATAATAAGAGAACATCCAATGCCAAGCACTGCTAACTTAGTTACACAAATCAAGTTCAGGAATTTTAATGAAATCCTGTTCTTCTTATTGAAACTGTACCAGGAATTACTTTTCAAGTTTATTTCAAGCAAATTCAAGTGTCCGAGAATTGAATCAACTTATCGTACGGACTGACGAGAAAATCCAATACAACAAAATCAATCATAATATTACAGATGCACATCCACACGCACAAGGAGAATCCTTAAAAGGAATCACATTTAATTTTAACAAAATTGAAACTTCCTTTCCAAATTTGTCTACTGGTACGTAAATACATACAGCCCATACGTATGTATGTATCTTTTTATCTCTGTGACTGAATGTTTGACTAAGTTGTTTGCAATTTGGATGGGATACGGATACCCATCCTTGCACTATGCAAATACAATTTTGCGTAAAATATTTTGAAATGCATATACACACACAGGTGTGTGTACAATTTGGAAATATTAATAAATTTTTACTTTTGTCTACTTGGTCTGTTGGTGATAGATTTTGTGGTAGGTATAATTTCATTTCCCCTGATAAATTGAATATTCCTGAATACCTACCCATTTGAGGATAAGTACTCGTATACTGGGAACTGATACATAGAATCCAATTTACCACCCCATGGGACCCAGTTGAAAACTGTGATTTCAATTGATTTAATTTGTTTAATGGACATGGGTTGTAAGGAGCAAGAGCACTCGCATAAATGGATAGAATTTTGTTTACTTCAAGCTCGGTTGGTATTTGGTTTCGAAACATCTTGTTTACGTTGGTTTCTCATATTGAATGACGAAAAGGCTTTGAGAAGAGAAAAAGAAATACAAATTCGTAACTATGCTTAACAGAACGACGTCAATAAGTACAAGGTATTTGGTTTTGGTGTTTGCCATGTGTAATCTTTTGGATTTGTAATATTCCTGGGCTAAGAAGCAAACAATCGAGAAGAGAGATTATACAAATTTCAGAGAAAGGGACGGTGACCATAAGCCGTATCTATATTGGGAAAAGAATGTGAATGTGATAGCTTTCCTAGAATTATGCGAAGAATCTGGATCCAAATCCCCGATATAGGCCCTACCATGACGCTATGAAAAGATTGAAAGGTGAAATTCACCGATTTTCCACATAAACATGACGGCATTCTAAGGATAGGTTTGAGTGACTGTTGCCGGAGTATAGATTCAATGTAAACTATAAGACTAAATAAATTGTCCCAAAACTACTTTCAAAACCATCCGGAGCTGGGTAAAAATTGATGGATGCACCTATTATATTATATTATTAACATGTAAAAACATTAAAGAATCAACTCCCTGAACAAATCTAGTGATTTAAGACGCAACTTCAAGGTAGTAAGGGTCTTTCTATGCATCTGCTCTCAGTCAATCATCAGTCTATATATCTTTGGGTTGAGAAGGTCTTTGAAGTTCGTTGAGACTTTAATAATCTCCGTTCTAATCCAAGCTTGAGAATGATGGAGAGCTTAAGCGTCCTCAGTCTTATTCGGTCTCGAGCTTTAGAACAAGAGGTTGAACAACAAACAATACGAGCTGTAAAATGACATCGATCTAGTCGAAAATTGGTGGTTCGAGGATATATTTGTAATTTCCAAACCAGAGCTTCAGACCAATAGAACAGAACTTCAACCAACTTGGCCATTTTCAACTGCAGGCCATTTTCTAAGAACTAATCAAAGAGGTTTGGACTTGATAAAGTTTTATAATTCGGTCGTCGGTCGGTGCGGATGTAACGAAAAATGGTAGAAGCTTGAAACCTTCTTACGATAGGAGGCTATTGGTGGATTTCGTTCAATTAGGTATCTACATGTAGAGAAAATCTTCTTCTACGCAACTAAATATGCCAGTTGGTCAAGGGGAGGCGCACCAAGTGGAAGAGGCCAGCGGTTAGCTGCAGTGAACTTCATGTGCATGGTCATCTTCTAGAGGGGGTTGTGATTACCTACACTCGGTGACCGATTTAGATAGGCATTCGCTTGTCAAATAAGCTCATCTTCACAATGAAATAATAATACTTGGTCAAGAGATTCGATGTGACAAAGATTATAATGGTCGATTCAAATTAAGGAAACCGATAGAGCGTGTCAAAAAACCCACTTTGAATGGAGCGGAATGAACCATAAAGTGTAGGGACCATCAAAAAGTCGACCGCGTAAAGTACGCTTAGCCGGGTACGAGTCCTGTTGACTTCTAACATCTCTTAAGAAGTTAAGCTTAAATGGCGGGACAAATATATCACACAGAATCCAAAAGGCGACACACGCAAAACAAGTCCAGTGCTATAGAAGCGAACACGACTCCCGCACAATTGACTACTTCTGTTATGATCGATCGATTCTAAATGACTATAGATGCGGATGCTTCAGTTTCTGCTTAGCAAACTGAAAGAACCTAGCTGTTTTGCTACAATTGTCCTCCTTCTTATCCCTATGCCCTGGTGTCCAGATAGACTAAATTTTTAACTATTTAGCTATCTAAACGGGTGGCACCCTATGATCTTGGAGGATCAATGCAAGGATTTTATATTTTCTGATTTTATTCTGACTAAGATCTGTCGATATATTGAGTGGTTTCCTAGGATCTGGAAGTAGCTCATTGACTAGTAATTTCTATCATCCTTCATATGGCTCTAAGGACGTAAATCAAATGTCACGCATATGCCTATGTCGTTTGTAGGAATCTCGCTTCGTGATTATATTCCCAAAAGCCAGCAACTACCCGTCTATTCCTTATTGCATATCATTCTAGTATACTAGATACAAAGTATTCTTTCTAAAAAGGGTGAAAGAACTAGGTGAAAAATGCGTAATAGAAGCCATATCCTGCAAGTGATCAGAAATATGGGCATTCTACCCAACAATAGACGGGATGGGAGCAACATTCTATTATAGAATACAGAAGTACATGTTCGAACACAAGAAATACATGAATACAGATGGCAAGCCGCAGGGTTCTGTGTTGGGGATTGTTACATATATACAGCGAGCATAAAAAAAGTGTTGATTACCAGCAAAAGAAAAAGCCAGCCCAAGTCAATCTTGCACGATAAATACCCAGCCATGGTGATAGATACGTGACCCTCATTAAAGAAGCAATTTAAATATACACAAGGTTCAAACTGGAATAGTCCAACCAAGCGAATGTCCAACCAAAGATGATTATTAATAAAAACTGAGTAACACCATCGATAGTCTGTTACGCGGTTGTAATCTACGTTGGATTCATACGTATTCAAACGAACAAATAACAAATTCCGTCACTGTAACTATTTTTAGCAATGCAGCATGGGTAGTCACTTTGACATCCTGGTGGATGAATACGTCAAAGATATTTATTTGGACGGAGAAAACCGTCATTCATCAGGGTGACTGCGAGCTATAAGCCAATGTTTTGGGAATGGGGTATGGACAAGATAGCAAATCCAGCCTTGGATTGAAAAACGTGACAGAAAATTGGATTTCCACCGAATCCAGTTCGTCACGGGAAATACATACATGCATTCACTGGTACATTCTTCTGTATCAGGGTGTCGATAGCGGCGGCTACTCTTGATGATGTAATTTCAGAGAAAATACCAAGAACATTGAATAAGTCTCACTTCATTACTCACTTACCAGCAGCGAGGCAACAAGGGTGTGTAGGAGAGATAGCTTTGAGTAGTGTTCTCCTTTCAACGAAAAAATCGTGCGATTACAACGCAATTACTAAATTACTTGTTGACATATATTGAATGAAAGGAATTTGCCATCATCCATCAGGACATCACTATTTTTGTAAAAATTATTAATTTTTTTCCAGTCCCAAATAATTCATTGCAACAGGTTCGTACGTACAAAATGTGACTAATTGAACCTGTCTAGCTGTCCGACTTATCGATGAAAGCGTCAAATTAGATTCCTCGAATGATAATCACTATAATTTCGTTATTATCTCTAAATATATATTCATACACCCGTAGAGGGATTACGAAACAATATAATTTGGAAAAATTACCCATTCCCTTGAACGTAATGTGCCAATTAGAAACTATGAGGTCAGTGTAATGCCGAGAAAATTTGATCAAAAACAAAAGTTAATTTATTTATTTATCGATAATGGCAAGTGCAGCCGTAAATAATTATCGTACCATCAGAAAGTCAGTAACATGATTACTTAACTAAAAGGACTTAACTTAAAGGGGTTTAATTTATTTCTATATTTAGAGTGCACTCGGTATTCTCTTTTATATGAGGCATCTGCAGTACTGTAGATACCCTGTAAAAATCGTTATTTAACTTACTCTCCTTACATTCTAGAGAGTTTTTAATTCATGGTGATCCTGTTCTTTCCATTTTGGTTCAGTATAGATAGCTGACAAATATTCATATTCCGTGACGTTACAAGGGTGCAAATCGATAGACAACCTCCACCGTTGCAGCTGTATCTAAACGCACTGTATGTTAACATAAGGCTTCCTTGTGGTGTGGATCAGATTATAAGACTCAGTTGGATAGTGTATACAGCGTTGAACTCCTTCTTGAAGAAAATGCTTCGGAATACATTGCTGACAAGATCTACATTCTTTGCTTCGAATTTATATTTCTTTATTCATGCTTAAACCTGCTAGTCTAACGTTCTTTATCCTGAAGACGATGGAATGACTTATAGATACTCCGACTAGATTTGTATACAAACAAAACCAGAAAGGTTTTCTAGGCGTGAATAAAGGCAATGCCACACAGGAAAGTCAAAAAGGCGGCTCTGCTTCCAGGAAAGTATCAGCGATTGTAAGAGCAAAACAGTCATTGTACCCATTCCAGGAAGAATGAGTGTAAGCTTAACCAAATCTCACTGCAAACTACCATGCGTCTATACAGGACAATGTCTTATACATATGTACGTCTAAGTGTCCTATTCTTTAGATTTAAGATGTAATACTGAAGAGGACAAAAGGGAGAATGAAACTGGAACCCTACCAAGTTTTCATATCTTGTACACAGGTAGTCCCAAGCTGAAACATACAGGAAAGCTACAATTCGTTTGGAACAGATCGTTTGATACTAGTCCTAACAAAGTGGGCGTGACACACTATATTTTGCCTCGAATTACAACGATAACCTCGAAGATGTTACATGAAAAATGTAATCAAAATCATTTTTTTTTGACAGCGCTTTCAAAAGTAGGCGTGGCTAAAGACAATATATGGGTAAATTGTAGACAATTTATCAAAAATATAGTTTTATAAATTTTTGAACTGTGTAACCGGGTCTTAGAGGCAACCCTCACTGAACCCGAGAAGTTTGATCTGGTACAACAAGAGACTAAAAGTGAAACCTGAAAAGCTGCCGGCTAGACAACCTCGCTCCTAGAACCCAGTTCCTATTTGCTTAAATGGTGCCAACAAGAAGAAATACGCTGACTAGCTTTAAGGTAGTAAGGAACTTTATTTACCTTGGCTCTGCTATGCGCTCTAAAAATAAAGCCTAAAAAAAAATTAAACGAAGTTTAAATCTAGCTAATCACTGTTTCTTTGAACTGACAACCTAATTAAGTAGTAAGAGCCTACCTATACCACCAAGGTTTCTATATAAGACCTTCATAGACTCAGATTTACTTTATGGCTAATGAAACCTCTAAAGCCTCTAAGGGGACAAACATTCTGACAATTTGGTACGATGCTTATGATGAACTGAGGAATAAGGACAAGATGGATATACTACATACATGTATGTATACGTGCACTGTTAGACCGTATCTAACACACTGTTGCTATAAAAATCTTGTTTTGCCTTGCTACCATGCATCTTTCTATTTAAAGTGAAGCCAAGTAAAATCATATCCCATAAGTACGATACTTGGCACCAGAGGTCTAAGGAACTATTCAAGCAGAGTACTGAATTTAGAAGAGCTTGTTAGACATCGATTTTAAAGTCTTCTCGCAAATGAGTTGGAATGGATTAGCAAAAGATGGATTAGCTTTAAGTCACGTAAAACAGATTTTCTTTATGGGCTGATTTCTGCGATTAAACTTTACTCTATAGGTGCTCAAATCAAAGACTGTCTTTCAGGCAACGATCGCTCCATTTGAAGGTAAAGAGTAAAGGCCATTTTCGAAGCCTATTCTATAGAGTAGGAGATTTTACTCTGCAAAGCTCATTTAGGTCTCTTGTCAGACATGTATTCAAATTAATGAAAGAGTCAAAGCTATTACCCGTAAAGGTTGCTTCTTGGTTTACAAATACAAATTTTTGGCGCAACAGGTCCATGGGACCCAGGGCCTAGCTTCTCACAACCATTCGTGTTGTGCGTGTTATATTCTTCACATGAATGGAAGGGGCCTACTGTTTAATGCCGGATCCGAACGGCAATTTTGAGAAGCTTTTTCATGACAGTTTTACTCTCGGATCTTTGTCAGACGCTCGCGAGAGGTGGGGCCGTAAAAGAAATTTTAGGTGTTGTCTGGGGATTGAACCTGGAACCCCTTGCTCCGTAGTCCAACGCACTAACCACTTGAGCCACGGCGCTTCTTGGTTTACAAATATGAAATAACTGATCTTCTTGGCATATACTAGGCTCATATTGATATTCTGATAGGCTAATAATCAAACTGGTTCCCTCTAAGCTCTAAATCTATCTATTAGCATAAGATGCTCGAATCTAAGTATCTGAATACTGTCCTGAGGAATATAAAATGACGTTACATTTTATCCGTCAATTTTCACTTGCTCCGAGATGAAGTACTGTGTAAGTTCAAGCTTCCTCCTTGAATTTGCAAAGGGTAGATCGGGTCTAGATACATATGCATGTTGTCTCTATGGATCGCTGACAGTAGAGAGACTATTAGTTCTACATATTTGTCATCCTAGATTGACACATTCGAATACGAAATATACTGAAATCACTCTTGCTAACATATGCTTTACTAAACATACGAAACTCAGTACACGATCATTTCGGATTTAAAGATGATAACAACCAACTGTAATTGCCATTGCCTGAGTTGTAGTTCGCTGTCTTGACATTGAATTTCCTTGTTACGATGATGTTATAGTTTTAGTTATCGTCGATGCGGATGTTGTAACTGAAAAGCAATTAAACTCTGTTATCAAGGCTATGAGAGGTTTACTAAACATGTAATAAATCTCATAGTGTACTCAATTTTTTGTAAACTCTTACTCACAGAATGAACATTTCCACTTCGACCTCAGTCATCTCTCTGACTACTCTTTACACTTCATGACTTCATGGACATCAAAATATCAAAACTTAACAATTAAGAAAGCAAACACTGAAAATTTGATACTATTTGCTAAGCAATTTGAAAATAACAAAACGAAAGTAAAATCACAAAGTCAAATGGATTCCGTACGTGTGTATCTTTTTCGAGAAAAAAAAAGAGAAAATTCAAACTTCTCTTTCAACTCCTTCAACCAACAAACGTTGGGCTCACCAAGCTTTGTGAATAATTTCCAAAAGAGTTGTTTAAATCTTTTTCATTAAATAAACTCGCAACCATATACATACGTTCACCCAAACCTAGGCTCTCCGCATAAAAATAAAACAAAATCTCATAAATTATGTTTGCTGCATTTGCATTTATCTGCATCTACTATACCGTCGAGCAGGAGGAGGAAGAGGTGATAAAGGCGGCGCATCTGGAACGTAACGAATACATTTTCCTCTTTGTGGTAATTGTAATCTGCATTGTAATGTAAAATTCCCAGGAAAGTTTTTCCTTCATTTTTTTTTTTTTTTTAAATCTTACATCGTTTTATTTTATTTTAGTTTATCCCTTCTCCGCCCTCGCTGTGAAGGTTTTAATTGTATTACACTTCAAGGATATAAAATTCCAAGGGAAAAGTTTCCTTTGGAGAAAAACAGTGTAAGAGTGGAACATAGGATTCTGTTGGATTCGTGTTCTTTTTGTTTTTTTTTTACTTTTTGAATCTACCAGCTAATTTTATTTGCTTCAATTTATGGGATGCAAAAACAGTTAGGCACAGTACACACCCGCATTCGTACACATACATACATGAGAGAGCGAAGGTATGTATGAACGAGTAGGTAGTATGCGCAATCCGCGAAGAACGTTAATAAATTACAATTGCAAAAATACTTTCGTAATTAAAAGAGTCAGAGGGACGGACGAGTAAATTCTCCAGAAAACGTAACCATTATTTGGAAAAGTTTTTCGTCTTCCTTGTTAGTTGAGATGTAAAATTTAATTTTTCAGATTCAGATACATATATTCATGAGTTTTTTTTTTTTGTTTTTTTATTTTTTTTTAAACATTTCATGGTAGGTTGTAGGTAGGTATTTTGAGATTATTTTGAATATTTTTGAAAGTAACTAAATTTTAATTAAAGATAGTTTGTACGATTCAGTGTTGGAACGTTTTTTTTTATGAATTATGAATGCAGAAGACTATCATATGATTATAACTCGATCCTAGAAGAACAGATCGAAAGATTGTACACATATGTATGTAAAGATGTCATTTTAATATTTAGCTAATATGTTGTGGCCCCGAATTGTTAACTATATGTCCAGCAGCAACCATCTCTGCGATTTGCATCAAAACCATTTTAGACAACATCAGTCTAATACATATGTTCTAATATGTTTTTGTGTGTGCAATGTTACAGGACCTAGAATTCGACTAAGTCGAAGAAATACAATGGATAACACAAAGCACTTCCTGGACAACCCGATAGTGGCTGAACAACAGATCAACTGAACAGTTCGCCCCTTTCGAAGCACTCAGTGCAGACAGTATATTCCCGCGGCCGACTATCATTTTTCGCGGGTTTTTCAATTGCTCGTATGCATCTTGAACAAAAAGAAAGGTTATTTTAATACCTTAGGCATGTGCTATGTGCTTAGCCCAAGGTGTCTATACAAAGGAAAGTTTGTTGAGACAGACCTGCATGAACTGGTACCAATCGAAAGAAGACTCTATTACAAAGATCACGATAGCAGCCTTCCTAGACATTGAAGGAGCCTTCAACAACGTGTAATCTGACTACATAAGACTTGCATTGGACTAACAAAACGCAGGCCTAGTATTCTCAGACTAAGACGCATTAAATCAAAACTGGAAGACAGCCAAGTACAAGCCCTCGCCTCAATAGAAACCCTACTATACGGGTCGCAAAAGGAATTTTAATGAATTAATGTAGAACATATGTAGTTTGGTCCGAGTTGTTGTATATTCGGACGAGGTTGTCATAATGGCGATTAGGAAGTTCCTGAGCATCATTGCCGAACTACAATCGCTGTTACAACCCAACACAAATGGGCGAAAACATGTGGATTAAACATTAGACCGCTGAAAACAGAGGCAATACTCTTCACTATTAAGAAAACAATATCAATAATAAAGCCCTTAAGGCTAAATGGTACTGCTCTCGATTAATGTCATTTCGGAGACCTGGGCGATCTGTCAGAAAAGTCACCACATACTACCTTTTAGTTTATAATTATCTCGGGATGATTAAGCGCTGCCATACAGTCAACTCAAAGGTACTAATGAATTTGTCTTATTTTCTCATTTAGATTTCTTTAAGTCAGGGGTACACAATGGATCTATTAGAGATCCGAGTGTTACGCCTATTACCTACCTTCCTATGAGTAGATATTTTTCAGTAAACAAATGGTAGCAGGTATACATACATATATTCCATATCAAACCATCCATTGATGTTTTGGATATGCAGTTCTTCCATTAAACCATCGGTTCCGGTTTTTTGTTTTAACCACTTCACTTCGGGCAGTAGAAAAGCTTGTGCGGTGTAAGTTAAATGGGACCTGACTACGAAGTTATATCATAGGGATCCCAAGTTTTGAGTACTGACAGCGACTTAACTATGAGGTTTACTGCCGCAGCGAGTCATCCATGGCAAAGTATCTTGACTGCAAAAGAAGTGGTAATACTGATCTCACTGAATGATTGAACGACGAGGTCAATATAGTCATTACTTACACAAGCATTCTTTGTTAGACTCCTCGGAATTCTCCGTTTAGCTGCACTGAACTTATGTACCATCCAAAGTAACTATATGGACTTTTGTTGAGAATTTACCTACAAGCTGAACGACGTGACTTAGGTATTGACTCTGAGATATACTGTTGTACCTTAGTAGATAAAGGCAGTGATTTGAAAAGGATAATTTTGAAAAGAAAGGAGAACGAAAGAAGAAAGTATCTGCTGAAGAGTGTGAATGCAACAAGCTACCTTGTAAAATTCTTGTTAAACTCAGGGGTACTTCGTCCTTGCACACGGCATCTGGCTTTTTTTTCCCATGCGCTAGCTTTAACTAGCTTCAAATTCATATTGTAGTCTCCGGTTTCCAGTCTCCATTCCTTAATGAAACTAATATCTTACATAGATACATATGTAGGTATGTCTTGCATAGAGCGAAGAGGCAACGTTTTATCTTGCTACTACTACCTAGTAGCTCAGTGTAGTCTCAAAAGAAAAATTCTAAAAGTTTCAAATCACACGATCTCGTTGAGCAATCAATATCTTCGGTTCGCAAAACTATCTAATTTCAAAATTATCTAGTTTTACGTGCTCTAAGGTACAAATCTATCTAATTTCAAAATTTTCTAGTTTTACGTGCCCTATGGCACATAGCCTTCTTGGATGAACATGTTCTCAAAGTCTATAGCAAGCTAAAGTTACACGAATGTCGTATCATCCCTTTTAACATTCATTGTTAGTCCCCTACTAAGGCAAAAATGTCGATAATGTCGTCAGAACAAAACCCTGTATTAGCTGAAGTTCATAAGGACTGAGGTTCGAGCCTATGTGAAAAATTTGCATAGGAAGAGGCTTGTAAAAGGTCCATTTCTGCAAAATGTAGAATGCTGTAGAGTCCCCCAAAAAATATCAAAAATTTTACTTACTTATTCTACTTTAGTATGAATCCCGCCTCTCATGGTTCAACTATCTACAACGAAGTTACTTTCAATAATAGAGCATTAAACGCCATTAATTGTCTAAAATAGAAGTGCTTAAGAAGATAGTTGCGGAATGAGATGTTTATCAAACAATAGGTTCTCATTGTGTCGCCTATTTCGAAACTGCTTAGAAGTGGCTTTATTGTTGAACTTTGAACCCTACTTTGTCGTACCCAATAGTAAAACGTACATAACCCACTGGCGGATTTATTATGGTAAACATCATGGCTACACCTTGCATCCAATGTCTTTCCACATGAATGTACACACATTATCTTCCCTCACAAAACATCACCAGCTCAACTACACACAATCCAACCAAACAATGTATCTATCGGATGTTGCCTCTTAAAATCACTGGTTGTATGCCTACACACATGAGTGTATTCATCTGTTGTTAACTTGCAAAGCAATTTGCAGCAAAAAGTTGCATACAACACTCCATTAAAGCATGCAGCATCCACGAATGTCTATTGGTTATATATGTATGTACATTGCAAGGGCAAACCAATAAAACCGAGCAGCAAAAATCCGTCATTCCTCCGGAAACCCATAACCATGCTCCACTATTCACCAAGGCTTTTACATTTTTTTTTTTTTCGTTTTCAGCACATCCCGGAATAAAAACTAGAAAACTCTGCTCGTATATTTTTTTATTTCCGTGCTTCGTAAATATTTATTGAACTTGGAAGCCGATGTATGTATATACGGATGTACACAGTTTTTGGCAAATATTTTCCAAAATCAGTATTTTTTTTTTGTGTCCTGCGAATTTAATGAGATCTTGGCAACTTGGACATAATACACTCCCTAGAGTACCGAAAGTGAGCCAAAAATAAAGGACCAACGTGGCGAAAGGGATTGTGGTTTAGAAGTGAAATTTTTCCACACAATCAGAGTCAGAGAGAGAGAGAGACAAAGTGTTTTTTTTTTTTTCTTTTTTTGGTGCCAGGACCGACTGTGTGAAATTGGGTCAAAAATTCATGGAATATGCGACTGGCATTGTGATATCCTTTGTTTTAGGTTTAGATTTTTTTTTTCTCTCTGTTTCGTCGGTGACCGCTGGCAAACTATTCTTGTCTTTTACGAACCGAATTCAGGACAAATATTTTCGTGTATATTTTTGTGGAATTTATTCATATAGTCTAATTGAAATGGCTCTGGGTTTGGTCTGCAACGCGCTGCAATTTTTAAAAGGATGGTGCTTGGTTTCATGTTCATCAAACAATAGGCGGTGGTGGGGTTTTGTTATTCAAAACTCTGCGATCGTGTGGTGTGAAATAAACAATTTTCCTGGCACCTGGTAATTTGCATTCATGGAAACTGGCTAATTATAGATCATGTTTGTAAAACAAGATATTTTTTCATTATATATATAGTTGATATATATAGTTGAGTCATAACTTGTTGACTATTGCCTGCGTGTGATTAAGGGGGGTCAGTTTTTGCTTCAGCAACCTTTGCACCCTAAATGAAATTGAGTAAATAAAACGAGATTTAGTTTTTAACGTAGCGGGTGTGATTATATTTATTGCGAAAAATAAGAGAAAGCAAGTATGGAATGACCATTGAACCTTCTTTTGAAGTGTTCAGAATACCTGTCCTTGCGAGATATCATTGCAAAGATACATCTGCTATTTCAAGCCATGTTGTCATCTGCTAGAACGTCACACGTTCAAAAGTTTATACATATGTATGTATGTTCATACTGGGACTGTCTTGTTCTTGTAGAACGCGACTCATGGTAGACAGAAATCTATCCATGATTATGCACAAGGTGTAAAATGGTCTCATTTAAATTTCATTTTAAAATGAAACAAACAGTACCACGTGAGCTGGGAAGTGCTTTCCATGGAGCTGCAGATGATTTTCTGCCGCACAGTACCGAAATTCATGATGACAACTAACATGACCAGGTGCCCACTACCAATAGCACACACTAAGATTGCTCTCTTTTCGTTCATTCCTGTATAGTGACGAAGCACAATGTAGGAGCTTTTTTTTAACAAATCCTGTACGTACGTAAATCCTTGAAGCTCTTCCATACATATCCGCTAGTTACTCGTTAGCCTTTCGACAGGTTTTTTTAGAGGGTTCCGGTATTTTTGTAAATCTTGTAGCAACTACCGAGTCGTATACTGTATGAACTTCTGAACCATTTATCGTCTTGAGTTGTACAACATCTCAGGGCAGATCTTAGGATCCAGAGAAAACTGATGTTATCCCGCATACTTAGTTCTACTAAGTATACTTATGCACTGTGCTGATTTGAAACACTAATTTGGATATATTTCAAACCTGCACTTGGGTTTAATTGCCGTATGGCAATTTCCTTAATCTGATCCAATACTGCAAAAAGCTGAAAACAACATTCGAGCAGATATATTCAACAGTCTAGTTGTTGGTATATTGACTCTATCGCCCGATCCTACTAAGCCAAGTTAAAGGGTCTTACAGCCACTGCAAAACTAGCAAATCAGTCATACATGACGCTATTGACAAACAAAAGATATGTGTCCACAGAATATTACAAGACTATCCTTTCGACAGCTACACAATTGAAGTGCGTAAGCAGATCGACACTGATATTCGTTACCGTCTGTTGAGAGCAAATGAAAAAGCTCTCAACCGCCTTAATAAGCTGCGCAAGGGCTTCGGTGTGTACAAAACAAGTATAGGCGTCAAGAAAGTCCAAACCTTCGATTTGAGGATGAGACAATCACGAACACTTTGCTGGGTGGGCCATCTGTTGGTTTCTTTTCGAAACATATTTTATTTTGACACTGACAGCTCTTATGTGCTCAAAAAATTGACAGAAATCAGTCAATCAGTAGAAAATCGCGATAAGATATGGATCGATTTACACTTGAACTACGTTGGGAAATATTGCAAAGGTACTTGCAAAGTGGATGCTGTGTACCAAATGCAGCTGGTGTACGCAAGTTCGCGATGAAAGTTCGTGAGATACGTTTGCTGATTGATAACCGAACATATTCCCGTGTTCGTCCTGTGCGCTCAACGAAGAATATTGCAGCTTTTTGCTGGTTTTTGGAGTGGCTGCATTATTGGCCCATTTTTCTTCCAGACAACAATGGAAATAACGTTACATTCCATGAAGAGCGCTTGTGATGCATTATAGCAAGATGGAGCTATGTGCTACACAAGTGGTCCAACAATCGATTTATTGCACACTAAGTTCAATAATCGTGTAATCGATCGTTTGGGTGATGCTGCTTGTCCAGAACGGAGCTGCAATTTTACGCCGTTGGATTTTTCTTTGTAGAGTGCCATTAAAGATCGATACTATGCAAACAATCCCGAGACGATTCAGGTACTCAAGAACAATATTGGTCGTGAAATAAGGGTCGAAACCATCGAAAATGTATTGGAAAATTGGGTTGACAGGATGGACTATTGCCAAGCCAGCCGAAGCAGTCATATAACTGAAATAATATTCCACAATTAATCGGAAGGATTACTCTTTGCAACAATTGTTGAAAAACATTGAACAGTGTTTTTCTATAGCCTTCTTAAAAGGCTAAAGGCTTGAGTTTAAAAAAATGTTTGGAATTACTGTGCTTGTAGCAGATGGACTATTTCGCTTGCCTTACACTCTTGAGATTAACCCAGTGCTCATCGTCCAGCTATTATATGGACATTAAAATACGAACAACAATAGTAAGACATGTCCAGTAAATAATTTAAGGTTGGAGGCCTTATTTTCTGGGAACAAAAGTCTAGAATAGGGTCAAAAGGGTGACGTAACTTTTCTGATCGCTTTGACTATATGGACTATATGGAATTATGGAAAATATTTAGGAAAACGTATCCGACTTCCTCTTAGTGGCAAATAATACTGTTTTGATGCTTCTAGTTCTCACCATGCCCAGACTTTGTATAGAGCAAATGGTACTGGGTTAATCTGTTGTTTCATGACTCGTGTCTATACATTAGTCAGTGATTAATTCTATACGTACTAAAGCCTTAACCTGAACTGAACACGTGGAATCAAAATTAAAAGTTATTTAATTTTTAATTAAGTACATAAAGCATCTTCAAATAGAAATGTTCTGTGACAACGTGTGCAATTAGGTGAGTCAAGACATGTTTACACTTTTGAACTTATTTTTCCCCTTAACAATTACTATTACCAAATTAACATTTTACTACAAACGTAGAATAATAAAACAACTATTTAATATTTATAAATCACACTGCTTGGTTAAAGAAAAAACAACAACTTTGTACAAAGTGAAACACGTTTTGTGTATCTCTATGGTTAGTTTTATTTATTTTAAAAGTGGGGTAGTTACGAGCGGTTGCTGATTATTATTTAAATATACATACATGACTTCGTAAGTATTCATATCTTTTATAGTTATCAGAACTATATGTATATTAACAAGCTTTCTTTGTTCCCCGCAAAATGTTTATCTAGGGATATGTACTTGACATTCAATAAAGTAGCAAGTTAGTGACTGCTGAGTGAGATTGTGAAGCTGAAAGTTCTCTAACAATATAGAAACAGAACCAAGTGCTTCAATATAAATTCCTCTAGTTGTGAACTCTAACTAAGTTCTGATAATAAGAACAAAATTTAGAAAAAGAAGGAAATTTACAAGCTTCTGTAAAGCTGCAAAACTCATTCGTATACCTTTTCGTCTTCGAAAAGTGGTTATGAGAAGATGCTTCAGTTCGGAGTTAGTTGTGAAATTTTTGAGAAAATTTACTTAATTTTATGAATCGCAAATTATACAAATAAAACCTACCCACTGAAGTGGTATTTCAATTCAATGACTTCATTAATAACTTCAACTTAAAAACAAATAATCAGCATTCAGTTTGAAGTCATGATTGAAGCAATCATTTTTAGCAATCAAAGTGTTGAAGTCAAAATGAATGCAATCTTTTCGATTGCTCTACATTCAGTGAAGTCATTGGAAGTCACTGAATGCATTTAATTTGTTCAATTCATTTGAAGTCTTTGAAGTCATTGAAGTCAGTGAATGTATTAGATTTTTTTTTTGTCACTTGAAGTCTGATTTTTTTTCAACTTGAAGTCATTATTGAAGTCATTGAATTGAAACAAATCCCCTTGAATTCGTAGTATGACTTCAAGGAATGCATCCTACAATGCATTTTTTTACAGCCCTGTTGGCTATAACACGATGCTAAACTAGTCAAAATATGATGATTTATAAAATTTGTGAATGTTACTTTCAACCCCGACCTTAGGGTTGGTAAGAATTTCGAACAATACTTGTTTTTTTATTTAGTAAAATAATAACAGTTCACGCTTTACAAAATGCGAAAAACACAACATGTTACAACCAACCCCGTCCTCCCCTAAATATAAAAATGTAATAATATAAAAAAGGCAAGCGTTATACCGTATAACAAAGGCTATAGGCGTAACAAGCTTTGCCAGGATGTTCATATATATTTTTTTAGCAAATAAAAAGACAAGGCTAAATGTAGGCCGCTACTGTGGAATATGTGTGTACATAAGTAAAGTGATCTTTAAAAGCTCCATATATCCAATAAAGCTGATGACATATGTATGTATATACGTACGAATTGTAGTGCCGAAGCTTTAGAATCAGGAGCCATGACACAGTTTCGCAACCTAACATTAAGTAATTAAGCGTAAAGATCACCTGGTGCAGCAAAGTTGTACACATTAATGTTGCCTTAATGAGGTTGATGCCAATTTGATGGCAGTTGAAGTTGTCGTATATGAAATGCAGCGAATTGCAATAGCAACAAGTGACAACAGAATAATGAGCATACCCATAGTTCAGTGGTGTCATAAAAGGGGTACGAGTAGGGGAAGAAGGATTCTACTTAAGTCAAATGTGAACTATATCAGTTGCAAAGAAAAGCAAATAAATCCGGACACACATTTTTTAATTCTCTAAATTAACAAGCGACTGTGATTTCATAAAACATCAAAGTCCAAAGTACCTGGAATCAGAAGGAATATAGAACACAATCACAAATATAGAAACGACTGTTATTGAAGGACTTCGCTAAATAGAATGCTACAAGTGAACCTCCAACAAAATCCAAGACAAAAATAGTTGACTGAGAATCAGGAGATGGTATATCTCACTCCGAAATACTTGACATTTCCGTAGAAAGGTGCAACAGAGTAGGGTGGCATGATTCTACACACCAAAAGGCAACCCGATACAGATTCAACTCACGCCCAGCGAAAGGCGAAAGCCTTTACCCAACCTATCTAAAAACATTTGACCAAATCTGGAAAGGAGAGCAATTAAACCTGAAACCCTTATATGGACTACAAGCGTGTTTGGGTGAAACAGTGTCTTAGGGTTTTATCAATTCAAGTGGTAGTCGATTGTATAGGGTCATCCAAAGACCGTCAATCGTTGTAGATGAAGAGGTTGTTAGACTATTCTCTCTGGTTTTCGGACCCACAGATCTAATTTAGGGCCTCACCCAAATGAGTTTCATCACTTAGAAAAATTTTGTGTAAAAAATCGTGATCATGTTCATACATTTCCAGCGCACACAATCAGCTAAACCGTATTGTGCGTGGTCTGCATGCTTCAATATAGGTAAAGATCTTTGTACAAAATGCAGTGCAAAGTGGTTGCGGATAGGCCCAATTCAGTCAAACTCTCCGATATGGTGGGGATATTTTCACCTAATCTTGCCGGACAAACACGACTTGGAGTCTTCACATCACTAACCTGTCCGAGACGTTCGAATTTACGAATTTAATTCACTATAGCTGTTCGAAATGGAGCTTGATGATGATCAAAAGCAATACGGATTTTGCGAACCCTATCCGTGATATTTTTACCGTTTTTGTAGTGAATTTTCACTATTTCAACACATGGTATGAGTATGTATCGATCCATATTTAATAACCTCCTAACATTTACTTATCAAAAGTCATCGCAATGATTGTTGTATGTTGACAGTTCAAAAATGGCACGAAATTTAAAATGACACCTCTTGTTGGATGGCCCTTTATATCTCGACAATCTGTCGGTAAGTATCGGAATGACAACCATTCCAGAAGCTCTTATCTTTGACCTACATATATATGTTATATGTATGCCTGTCTGAGCATCCATTTCTATTACTACGTGATACTAAGTACCTATTGAGGTGTTCCTCCAAATGGAAACTGTCACTTTTGGGCATGAAGCTGAATATGTTTTTTTTTTTGTTTTTTTAACTAGATCGTTCTTAAAGCTAGTTTTTAGCCACAAAGTCACTGAAACATTTGCAATCATTTTATTGATTTCGGTCATACAACAACAACCCTTTTGCTCTTTTATCGTCCCTGTCCTATCCTATCCCAGGACATATTCCCAACAACGCTTTGTTATGTCCATCCATATGTTTATTGTAAACAAAAATTATATTTGGCTTATTGAATTTGTGTTGATTTGTTTCCGAATGAATGAATCCTTTTTCATATTGCGAAAGGGTTCACTTCAATATAATTGGTCGCAATGTTTGAAATCCTGTTATCATTCCATCTGGCAATAATGTTATTATTTGCATTCAACGATCTGTACACATGTGCATTCATATGGTAACATTAAATTTGGCAAATAGTTTGTAGCATAGACAACAAATGGATATAGAAACGCACAACTCTTTCAGCGCATCAAAATGCATTAACATCCTTGGTGAGTGATAGGTGTGAACTATATTTTAACATTAAGGGTTTTCCAATTGGGACGCCTTATTTTTCCAATAGACTATGAGTGCGGCGTGCGACAAGAATGTATCCTTTAACCGATATTGTTCCTATTAGTGATAACGGATATGTACGCTAAGTGCTGCCGGTAGTGAGGATAGAGTGTTTTCAATACCTTGGAAGTATTGTCTGAAGGCGGAACTAACAGGTTATTGTCAATCGAATAAACAAGGCAAAATCTTGGTCTTTAAGCTCTTGGCTTAACCAAGCTACGGCTAGTCAGATCCATGTCGAATCCGTGCTGCCATACGGGTGCAGCACTTGGAAAATGTCCGCCACAAGCACAAGAAGTTGCGAACGCATCCCGCACGGAGTTCCATAAGAGTTCCAATCCGAAGGAATGGAACCCCCTACCCCAAGATGGAAGACGAAGGAGTAGGTAGGCCCTAAGAACCCCAAGGGTATACTAGACCTAAACAAACAAACGCTACTAATGCGTCAATTTGACAATGGTATACATATGTATAAGATAAGCAAATGACATGGTGAAACTAGATGCTATATTCGAGACCTTACATTGCCAGTAAACTAACAACTAAGGTCATCAACTTATGTATAGCAGAGGCACACCACTGATTCTGCTAATTATATATGTATTCAAATCAATTTTAGATCAAATGTGTAGAAGGGCCACTTGATGAGGTGCGAGCTTAATCAAATTAATAGACGCTTCATCCAGTGATAGTGTTGAATGGTTGTGTGTGGATAGAAACCAGACAGACAACAATTTCAATTACTAAGAGAGAGGATTCCCAATTATGGCCTTGGACCTTCGTTTGCTCAGAAAAATTAAATTGTCTAGGTAGGTACGTAAAAGGTGATTTGAAATTGAGTCGAATCGTGAGTTTTTTAGTTCCAAAACGAAAGTGATTGTTTGCCCATATCTATAAGTCACGTTCTTTGACTTCAATGCCTAAATTGTAATAGAAAGTATATTTCTTGGTGTGATACCTTCACATCACATCACGGTGTCTAGCTGAATGAGGTTTGACATTCTAAAACAAGGAGAAGAACTCCATTCACTTTACCTGATTGCTCAAGTGTGAACCAAAGTACCGACCTGTTAATATATGCATCGCTTTAATGTAATGCAAGAAATGTCAACTTGGTATATAAGTTACTTTGTTTTATCTCGAATCTTAAGTGAGTGTAATGAACCAGGGCTGGCTGGTGCTGACGTCAATAGCTATCTCTATGAAAAGTTGTAGAGCTGACTTAAGACTTCAAATAGTAGAACGAGATGGTTTTAACACATGTTATACTATACCAGCTGTTACCAAAGTGGTTGCAGTAAATACATGAAACCCATGATGAAGAAGACACTCTATAAAGTGTAAAGACTGCCTTCCTTCGTATTACAGGGGTCATACGAACTCACCCTGCTGCATCCATTGTTGAAGAATTTAAAAGCCAGACGACTCTAAAGAATGGCCAATAGGAAGAGAAAAGTGGTTATCATCGAAGTGATTTTATGCACTACCCAAAAAACGTTCACTCTTCGCCATTCCTATAGACAATATCAGAAAATTAAATTTTTAAAAGAATTTCCTTACAAAACTCATCATCAAAAATAATTGGAGCAATGTATCCACAATCTATAAACTGGGTAACTACACCATAATGTAGTAGAGTCTAGAGTTGATGAAGAAACTATTGCAGGAGTAGTCCGACCAAGACTTAATACTCTGAATTCATGGGCAAAAGCACAGCACATTTCAGGCGGAAATAAATGCCATCCAAATCTATCTCGACAAATCTTACACCGATTCCAATATAGCTATGACGTCAAATGCCATGAAGCCATCAGCGCAGTTGACTCCTACGTTATTAAGTCCTAACTTGTGTGAAAATCCCTGCACAAAACTAACAAACTAAGGGATAAAAGAAAAGAGAACCCTCTTTTAGATACATGGTCTTGTAGGAATACAGCCTTATGAAACAGCAGACGGGCTAACAGGAAAGCGAGCATCAGAAACCCTCACAGGACCCGACCAATTTTGTGGAGATAACCCCCTTAAAGAAGAATTTAGCAAGCAAAAACAGAAAATAGGCCTAAAACCTTGAATGACGCTCAGGGCATTCCAGGGAACTTCTAGAAAAACATAATCGAAAAATATTCGAAGCATGCACCAATATGAGCAAGAATAACTTACATTCACGGAACACTGCAGACTTAAAGAATACCTAATGAAACTAGGCATATCTGAAGACGGTAATTGCAGATGCAATTGAAGATGCTATTGAAATCCCAAAACATGTGCTGGCCATTGTCCCACAAAAGATTGAAATATTTGGGCAATAATCAACTTTATCAAATGAGTAAATACCGTAACTAGACCCAACCCTCATCCTCAGATTCCTAATGGATATTGAATAAGAAAGTGCTCTAAGAAGGTTTTCTCTCAAGGGTCTTCTGATTAATGCCTTATCCTAAGGCCAATTGGTTGAGAAGCTTTTTCATGGCAGTTATACTCTCGGATGTTTGTCAAATGCTCGCGAAAGGTGGTACCATGAAAAACGTTAGTGTCATCTAGGAATCGAACCTCGAACCACCCGCTCAGTAGTCCGATGCACTAACTACTGAACCACTGCGGTCACAATTCAAGTTGATATTTTTTGTCATGCAGTCCATAACGAATAACTTCTGCTTAGGAAAGCAGCGAAATTTCGTTGAGAATCTTCAGATGCCTTATTGATTCGAAGTGGTTAAGTTTACATGTCAGGTGAAGCTTTAACGCACTGATAGCTTACGTTTTCATAACTTTCACGTGTAATGAGGATTGATTCAAGAGGATTTCCAACGCTGCAGTCGGACATAGAAGCATTGCACCAGTAATGCCTATAAAGGGGAATCTTTCCACCTTTTGAATGATATTACGGTCATAGGCTTGTTTGAACTTTTTCCATCAGAGACTTCCTCTACTTAAAATGTGGTTTGTAGAATAGGTCCCAATAGACAAATACGAGTATACTTTAACATGTCTAATCAGCAGTTTCTAAATTGAAAATTCAGGTAGGTATATATTTACATACCTTCCCTAGCTTTAATACAACTTCTGCGGGAATAAAATGAACTATTTCTGTGTGAATTGTACAAAACCCATATGCAAGCCCTTAAAATCCTCGGTATCAACGCTGATTTTCCTGTCATCGGTATCTACACACCGTTATAATCATATTGACGTGCCTTATAAAAACGTAATATACCCAACCTTTGGGGAGACATGTGAAAACCCCAATGAAATGCATATTATTGATATCAACACTTTATGATTTTATAGATACATACATACCTGGTATCGAATTAGTCACTTCGATGGGTAATTTTTATATTGCAACCTAATGTCAACAAAACCCTCGTACTATCAAATTTGTATTTTGAAAATAACTGCACTTTAATAGTTATTAGTTTACATCACTTTAATGAACAAAAATACATACATATATACAAAAGTTGTTCTATGTTCCATGTAAAAATAGTTTAATTGGATCACGAACATAACACTCTTTCTTTCTCCATGCGCTAATGCATATTGACCAACTAGATTAGACTCAAACTAAAACTAAAACAACTACAGGATATGAAATGGCTCATGCCCTAGGCTCCACATTAATGACAAGTACTAATTCATTGAACAGCGTGATGAGCACTTAAAGCTCATCAGTAATTATTAGATAATTAACGCGTCGCACCCGATATAATCATCGAAGCCTAAAAGTACAATAATATCCAATGATAACAGTATGAAGCTGCTGCTATCCCTCTGGGGCCTTCTTTAATTGAGATCGTAATGAATGTAATACCCCCGCAAAACTAACACATCTATGCGGGTAAAGTGCAAAATGGCACCAACTTTATTGATGGGTTTTTCATGGCACACTAATAAAAGTGTCATCCCTTACACACCGAGGTCGCGGTGGTACGTATAGAGTGTAATTAGCTGTAATTTACATGGGGTTGGAGTAAGATCCGGTTAGGGACTTAATCTTCGGTATGCGACACTTTAAGGGAAGGCAAAGGGGATGGATATAAATTACCGGCTATAAGTTTTAATTCTGAAT
Organism: Xylota sylvarum; assembly: GCA_905220385.1. NCBI lineage: Eukaryota > Metazoa > Arthropoda > Insecta > Diptera > Syrphidae > Xylota > Xylota sylvarum. The sequence goes on from LR999958.1 coordinate 25,795,632, forward strand.
TTTGATTCAAATAGAGTTATTACAGATAAGGTATTGGTTTGATGGTTGAAAGTTAAATGTCAGAAGCGGGTATATCCTTTGATTGTTTAAGGGTAAGTTTGCTCTCTATTGGCTTTGGGAATGTAATATTTCGAAAAAGCCTGAATGGTGACGGTATTTTTGGTACAATTTTCTATATTTAGATGAGTTATTCTCAGACATTGAGAAATTATACCTATCACTTGGAGAATCGTAAGATCTCGCGTCAGTGGAAATGGATGTAACCACATGGCTCGGTAGACGATTGCCGTGACTTCGTCGATAGAAAAATGGCAGTTGCAACTTTATGTAAAATTAATCTAAGTACGAACTTAAACATATAAGGATACTTGAGTAGGCTAACGATATTGGCACAGATCTTACATATTGCAAGTTTGAATGACATCGAATTATCGACACCCCACTATAAATACGATGAAAGCCGGAGATCGACAGAGGGTACTTTACAGATGGTCCACACTGGATCATAAGCATCTTAGCCGTCTGGTCATGTATTCTACGTGTAACCAGACAGCACGGCTATAGGTGTCATCACATGATATCCTCATACATAAATGCGCCAACAAGCGCCCTTTACTTTAGAAGAAAATTACATCTAAAGTGTCATTCAACAAGAGATGTCATTTTATACTCTGCGTCTTTCTTGAACTGTCAACATTCAACTATCATTGCGATGACTTTTGCTAGGTAAGGCTCATTTCTATTTGTCTTGGTATGTAAACAAACAAAACTATCCCAACCTGTGATAACAATACAAGCGTTCTCATGTTAGCCTCTCACTATCAACTCTTAGTCTACAGTTCCACGTTGGTGGTAGCTGTGTGCCTAGTACCTCGACTGTAGATTGGGCATCCAACCCCTTTGGAAGGTCATTTGTCACTAAAGCATTTCCTCTTAATCCAGGCCGCAGCGGATGAATTCCTTATGTGGAATCAAAGGTAAAGTCTACCAACTAAAGTCTGGTCGAACTTGTAGAGTTATCCCTGTATGAGCTGATTCGGCATATTTGAATACCAGGTCTATAGGGATCTCCAATCCTCAGCCAGGGTATTAAAAAAGAGTTGGTGGTGGATGAACCCTTAATGGGTCAACTGCATTGCTCGTATCCCCGAAATGGGTTACTGACATCAAAAAATCCGGCCCTTTGTCCTAGGGGTATGAAAAGGGAACTCATACTCTAGGTTGGGCGTTGTGCGTAGGGGTAACTTCCCTACCACGAAAAAAAAAAAGTTACGAAGCACGTAGAATTTTCGAACCCTTAACAGGCCACGTGCAGCTAAACAAATAGCAGAGGCCCTAGATTGCTACAATGCTATCCAGGAAGTGCGATGGGATATGGGTCGGGCAAATGGAGGATGAAAAACCGGGACGTTTACTATGGTGATTCCTATAGGGAGAAGAAGCAGCGTCTTATTCGAATATGGTTTCGCCATACACAGCAGACTTAGGCAGGAAGTCTTGCGCTTTCGACACTCATCAAGGCTAAATTCGCTAACATTAGCCTAATACGCGCTCATGCCCCCACAGAGGCCAAGGACGAGACCACCAAAGAATGTTTCTACGAGCTCCTCGACAAAACATACATACATATGAGCAATGTCCAAGATATGACGCTAAAATGGTGCTAGGCTATTTTAACATCAAAATAGTAAATGAAGACATCCTTGGTAGGAAAGCTTGAAAGCATAACCTACTAGACACCACATCTGGCAAACTTGGACTTATGCCTATTGCCTTTGCGGCGGGACGTAATGTCACTATAGCAAGCACATGGTTTCACCATTTCAATATTCATAAGGGGACATGGCGGTCTCCTGATCATCAAACGTTCAATCAAATTGATCACATTGCGATCGAAGTAAGGCATGCCTCCAGTAATCTAGATGTCTGAACCTTCCGGGCAGCCAACATCGAATCGGATCACTACCTTTTTGTAGATAAGATACGAGTGTGGATATCCCAAACGCAACAACAAAGAAGAATTATTGTGAGAAGATTTAACGTCGAAAAGCTTCAATCGCAAGAGATCGCCAGAATCTTCGCTGAACGGGTATCCCGAAATCTCTAAACGACTCCTATGCCGCCAGCATCAAGTGCCGAAGACCAGTGGCAACGCTGTTGAAGACCAGTTCAACATACACGATGTTAGCCAAAACTTTATTCCACCTGACCAAAACGAAGTGAGGATAGCAATATCCAAGCTTAAGTCCAACAAGGCTGCTGGACCCAACTGCCTACCAGCTGTTCAAGGCAGTTGGAAATGACCTAGTAGAGAGCCTACACCAACTCATTTCTAAAATTTGGTCAGATGAGTGTATGCCTTATGAATGGAATCTCCAAATTTTCTGTCAATAAGAAGGGACACACAACATCGGCGAATTAGACAGAACGTCACAATCGATAGCTGTAACTTTGAGGTAGTGAGGGACTGTGTCTACCTTGGCTCTGCTATCATTTCTGAAAACAACACCTCAGTGGAAATAAAACGAAGAATAACTCTTGCCAATCGCTGTTTCTTTGGGCTGAGAAGGCAATTTGATAGTAAGACCCTATCCCGAACAACAAAGGAGACTCTATATAAGACCTTGATCATGCCAGTCCTCCTTTATGGTGCTGAAGCATGGACTTTATCGAAAGCGGATGAAGCTATCCTTGATCGTTTCGAGAGAAAGATTCCTCGTAAAATTTTCGGTTCCGTTTGCTTAGACGGGCTTTGGAGGAGGAGATTCAACGACGTACAGCGACATCGACCTAAAAAACTGCTCATTATTCATTTGAAATGGGTAGGACATGTAGGGCAAATGGACACTAGTGCTCCGACCCGCAGAACCTTTGAGTCAAACAAAGGGACAATGCAGTGGAGGAAGACCTCGCCTTAGGTGACGCGCACAAGTAGAATAGGACCTCAACCGACTTGAAGTGCGCAATTGGAGGCAGTTAGCTAAAAACCAAGCTAACTAGAGAGAGTTGTAAGTAAGTACCTAAGAAAGTAAGTATGGCCATATCAGCCAAAATTTTTGTTTAACCGGAAACTTTTAGTCGGTAGTCGGTGCATACAAATACCTACAAATCAAAGATAGTTATAGCTCTTTCATCATTGAAAATATGTATCACAAATTATTCATGTCAATGGCTCAAAACCACAATCAGGAAGTACATATGCATTGTTAGTTTGCCACCCTATATTAATTAATTTGGAATCTAAATTAAAAATAAATGCGATTATATGTAGTTTTTCTATTCTACAACACAACCATATTTCATTTTTGTAAAGTTAAATATTTAATTAGCAAAAAACACCTCAATTAAAAATCAAAGTAAACACTCTCCAAAGGTCAAAAGTGTTCTCTACATAATCCTGATTTTAAATATAGAAAAAAAAAACAATATTTAGTTTCTAACTAAAAACATAATTAAAATTCCAACTCTCACCGCTACGAGCACGTTTTTTTTTCCAAATCTGCTATAATCCACTTACCTGCAATGAAAATACACAATTTAATGTGAATTAAATAAATTTGCATTAAAATATGATTTCTATATACAAGTACATACATAAATATTTTAATTATTATACCAGCTACTTGTTAAACAAAGTACTAGAATACTAATATCATAACCGCAACAATACAGTCAGCATATTTAAGCCGATTCCATTGGCAAATTGTATTCGTACGTATATTGATGGATTTCCTCCTACTTTCCCGAATTCGCATAAGCTTTTCGCCCTAAAATTATTCAAAAAAACAAACATGACAACCACAAAATATTTCATAATTCTTGTGAAATTGTGTGAAATTCTCCCCAAAATGAAATTTTCAAAACCCCTAATATAATGTAATGTTCTGTGTGGGTATCTATGTATCTAGTGGGTGTTGCTGTGTATCAAAACACATATTTAATACAGAATGCCATTCAACAACGAGTCATCAAAATGATTTTAATAAAGCTCGAGTGTATGTATGCATGCGGTAAATATGGTGAGCGTCTGTCTGTAATTATTCGCAAATTAAGTAAATTCCCTTAAACAAAAAATAAATGTTAACGTGTTGCGTTTGCATAAACCGCAGGTTACTATGTGTGCGTACACCATCGGCAATGCCACCACATGGTTAATGGAAGTTAGGGGTGATAAAATGTTTTTGAATCCTTTGATGGTTGGTTAATTGGTGGTATTTAACTGGAAACTGCGGAAATTACTCTACTGACGTTTATGGAATCTAATTGGAACTCCTCTTAGAATTAGTAAATTTAAAAAAATAAAAATAACAACTGGATAATGAAGAGGTGTTGCACTGAATGGACGACCGCCCCCACTGTTAGCCATTCAAAGAACACAATATTTGTGATTGAATACCAAATAAATAGATACTAAGTAAAACCAATGTGCAGATGCTTTTATTTCATGGAATCCAGCGGGGCTTTGACCTCTTGCACTCATTTTTCTTCTCCTCTTGGTTCGGGTATAAGCTGGAAGGGACTGTTATAAAGTATCGGTTTGGTGTTTCTGGTCAGTGAATGCTGCTTTGCTTAGGTATTTATGTATTTAGGAACAGTCATACTTTACAGAAATTGTCAGAAAATAGATGCAGTTTTCATCTACACCTACAATCGGATGATCTAAAACATAGGCAACTTTGTTGCACGATATGTGGCATGCGGCAGCCAATGAGGCATGGATTTTCTCTTGCATGAATACGACATAAATGAAAGAGGGACTCGTTGCTTCAAAAACCCAATCCAGCAAAATTTTCGATTTTGTCGAGGTCCCAAAATTTAGGTTAAAATCACAAATTACGACTTTCCCTTGATTTTCTGGGTGAAATGGGCAAGAATGAATAAATGGGTCGAACCAAAAGACCTACAATCGGATGATCTAAAACATAGGCAGCTTTGTTGCACGATATGTGGCATGCGGCAGCCAATTAGGCATGGATTTTCTCTTGCATGAATACGACATAAATGAAAGAGGGACTCGTTGCTTCAAAAACCCAATCCAGCAAAATTTTCGATTTTGTCGAGGTACCAAAATTTAGGTTAAAATCACAAATTACGACTTTCCCTTGATTTTCTGGGTGAAATGGGCAAGAATGAATAAAAGGGTCGAACCAAAAGACCTACAATCGGATGATCTAAAACATAGGCAACTTTGTTGCACGATATGTGGCATACGGCAGCCAATGAGGCATGGATTTTCTCTTGCATGAATACGACATAAATGAAAGAGGAACTCGTTGCTTCAAAAACCCAATCCAGAAAAATTTTCGATTTTGTCGCGGTCCCAAAATTTAGGTTAAAATCACAAATTACGACTTTCCCTTGATTTTCTGGGTGAAATGGGCAAGAATGAATGAAAGGGTCGAACCGAAAGACCTACAATCGGATGATCTAAAACATAGGCAGCTTTGTTGCACGATATGTGGCATGCGGCAGCCAATGAGGCATGGATTTTCTCTTGCATGAATACGACATAAATGAAAGAGGGACTCGTTGCTTCAAAAACCCAATCCAGCAAAATTTTCGATTTTGTCGAGGTACCAAAATTTAGGTTAAAATCACAAATTACGACTTTCCCTTGATTTTCTGGGTGAAATGGGCAAGAATGAATAAAAGGGTCGAACCAAAAGACCTACAATCGGATGATCTAAAACATAGGCAGCTTTGTTGCACGATATGTGGCATGCGGCATGGATTTTCTCTTGCATGAATACGACATAAATGAAAGAGGGACTCGTTGCTTCAAAAACCCAATCCAGAAAAATTTTCAATTTTGTCGAGGTCCCAAAATTTAGGTTAAAATCACAAATTACGACTTTCCCTTGATTTTCTGGGTGAAATGGGCAAGAATGAATAAAAGGGTCGAACCGAAAGACCTACAATCGGATGATCTAAAACATAGGCAACTTTGTTGCACGATATGTGGCATGCGGCATGGATTTTCTCTTGCATGAATACGACATAAATGAAAGAGGGATTCGTTGCTTCAAAAACCCAATCCAGCAAAATTTTCGATTTTGTCGAGGTCCCAAAATTTAGGTTAAAATCACAAATTACGACTTTCCCCTGATTTTCTGGGTGAAATGGGCAAGAATGAATAAAAGGGTCGAACCAAAAGACCTACAATCGGATGATCTAAAACATAGGCAACTTTGTTGCACGATATGTGGCATGCGGCAGCCAATGAGGCATGGATTTTCTCTTGCATGAATACGACATAAATGAAAGAGGGACTCGTTGCTTCAAAAACCCAATCCAGCAAAATTTTCGATTTTGTCGAGGTCCCAAAATTTAGGTTAAAATCACAAATTACGACTTTCCCTTGATTTTCTGGGTGAAATGGGCAAGAATGAATAAAAGGGTCGAACCAAAAGACCTACAATCGGATGATCTGAAACATAGGCAACTTTGTTGCACGATATGTGGCATGCGGCAGCTAATGAGGCATGGATTTTCTCTTGCATGAATACGACATAAATGAAAGAGGGACTCGTTGCTTCAAAAACCCAATCCAGCAAAATTTTCGATTTTGTCGAGGTCCCAAAATTTAGGTTAAAATCACAAATTACGACTTTCCCCTGATTTTCTGGGTGAAATGGGCAAGAATGAATAAAAGGGTCGAACCAAAAGACCTACAATCGGATGATCTAAAACATAGGCAACTTTGTTGCACGATATGTGGCATACGGCAGCCAATGAGGCATGGATTTTCTCTTGCATGAATACGACATAAATGAAAGAGGGACTCGTTGCTTCAAAAACCCAATCCAGCAAAATTTTCGATTTTGTCGAGGTCCCAAAATTTAGGTTAAAATCACAAATTACGACTTTCCCTTGATTTTCTGGGTGAAATGGGCAAGAATGAATAAAAGGGTCGAACCAAAAGACCTACAATCGGATGATCTGAAACATAGGCAACTTTGTTGCACGATATGTGGCATGCGGCAGCTAATGAGGCATGGATTTTCTCTTGCATGAATACGACATAAATGAAAGAGGGACTCGTTGCTTCAAAAACCCAATCCAGAAAAATTTTCGATTTTGTCGAGGTCCCAAAATTTAGGTTAAAATCACAAATTACGACTTTCCCTTGATTTTCTGGGTGAAATGGGCAAGAATGAATGAAAGGGTCGAACCGAAAGACCTACAATCGGATGATCTAAAACATAGGCAACTTTGTTGCACGATATGTGGCATGCGGCAGCCAATGAGGCATGGATTTTCTCTTGCATGAATACGACATAAATGAAAGAGGGACTCGTTGCTTCAAAAACCCAATCCAGCAAAATTTTCGATTTTGTCGAGGTCCCAAAATTTAGGTTAAAATCACAAATTACGACTTTCCCCTGATTTTCTGGGTGAAATGGGCAAGAACGAATAAAAGGGTCGAACCGAAAGACCTACAATCGGATGATCTAAAACATAGGCAACTTTGTTGCACGATATGTGGCATACGGCAGCCAATGAGGCATGGATTTTCTCTTGCATGAATACGACATAAATGAAAGAGGGACTCGTTGCTTCAAAAACCCAATCCAGCAAAATTTTCGATTTTGTCGAGGTCCCAAAATTTAGGTTAAAATCACAAATTACGACTTTCCCTTGATTTTCTGGGTGAAATGGGCAAGAATGAATAAAAGGGTCGAACCAAAAGACCTACAATCGGATGATCTGAAACATAGGCAACTTTGTTGCACGATATGTGGCATGCGGCAGCTAATGAGGCATGGATTTTCTCTTGCATGAATACGACATAAATGAAAGAGGGACTCGTTGCTTCAAAAACCCAATCCAGAAAAATTTTCGATTTTGTCGAGGTCCCAAAATTTAGGTTAAAATCACAAATTACGACTTTCCCTTGATTTTCTGGGTGAAATGGGCAAGAATGAATGAAAGGGTCGAACCGAAAGACCTACAATCGGATGATCTAAAACATAGGCAACTTTGTTGCACGATATGTGGCATGCGGCATGGATTTTCTCTTGCATGAATACGACATAAATGAAAGAGGGACTCGTTGCTTCAAAAACCCAATCCAGCAAAATTTTCGATTTTGTCGAGGTACCAAAATTTAGGTTAAAATCACAAATTACGACTTTCCCTTGATTTTCTGGGTGAAATGGGCAAGAATTAATAAAAGGGTCGAACCAAAAGACCTACAATCGGATGATCTAAAACATAGGCAACTTTGTTGCACGATATGTGGCATGAGGCAGCCAATGAGGCATGGATTTTCTCTTGCATGAATACGACATAAATGAAAGAGGGACTCGTTGCTTCAAAAACCCAATCCAGCAAAATTTTCGATTTTGTCGAGGTACCAAAATTTAGGTTAAAATCACAAATTACGACTTTCCCTTGATTTTCTGGGTGAAATGGGCAAGAATGAATAAAAGGGTCGAACCAAAAGACCTACAATCGGATGATCTAAAACATAGGCAACTTTGTTGCACGATATGTGGCATGCGGCATGGATTTTCTCTTGCATGAATACGACATAAATGAAAGAGGGACTCGTTGCTTCAAAAACCCAATCCAGAAAAATTTTCAATTTTGTCGAGGTCCCAAAATTTAGGTTAAAATCACAAATTACGACTTTCCCTTGATTTTCTGGGTGAAATGGGCAAGAATGAATGAAAGGGTCGAACCGAAAGACCTACAATCGGATGATCTGAAACATAGGCAACTTTGTTGCACGATATGTGGCATGCGGCAGCTAATGAGGCATGGATTTTCTCTTGCATGAATACGACATAAATGAAAGAGGGACTCGTTGCTTCAAAAACCCAATCCAGAAAAATTTTCGATTTTGTCGCGGTCCCAAAATTTAGGTTAAAATCACAAATTACGACTTTCCCTTGATTTTCTGGGTGAAATGGGCAAGAATGAATAAAAGGGTCGAACCAAAAGACCTACAATCGGATGATCTGAAACATAGGCAACTTTGTTGCACGATATGTGGCATGCGGCAGCTAATGAGGCATGGATTTTCTCTTGCATGAATACGACATAAATGAAAGAGGGACTCGTTGCTTCAAAAACCCAATCCAGAAAAATTTTCGATTTTGTCGCGGTCCCAAAATTTAGGTTAAAGTCACAAATTACGACTTTCCCTTGATTTTCTGGGTGAAATGGGCAAGAATGAATGAAAGGGTCGAACCGAAAGACCTACAATCGGATGATCTAAAACATAGGCAACTTTGTTGCACGACATGTGGCATGCGGCATGGATTTTCTCTTGCATGAATACGACATAAATGAAAGAGGGACTCGTTGCTTCAAAAACCCAATCCAGCAAAATTTTCGATTTTGTCGAGGTACCAAAATTTAGGTTAAAATCACAAATTACGACTTTCCCTTGATTTTCTGGGTGAAATGGGCAAGAATGAATAAAAGGGTCGAACCAAAAGACCTACAATCGGATGATCTAAAACATAGGCAACTTTGTTGCACGATATGTGGCATGCGGCATGGATTTTCTCTTGCATGAATACGACATAAATGAAAGAGGGACTCGTTGCTTCAAAAACCCAATCCAGAAAAATTTTCAATTTTGTCGAGGTCCCAAAATTTAGGTTAAAATCACAAATTACGACTTTCCCTTGATTTTCTGGGTGAAATGGGCAAGAATGAATGAAAGGGTCGAACCGAAAGACCTACAATCGGATGATCTGAAACATAGGCAACTTTGTTGCACGATATGTGGCATGCGGCAGCTAATGAGGCATGGATTTTCTCTTGCATGAATACGACATAAATGAAAGAGGGACTCGTTGCTTCAAAAACCCAATCCAGAAAAATTTTCGATTTTGTCGCGGTCCCAAAATTTAGGTTAAAATCACAAATTACGACTTTCCCTTGATTTTCTGGGTGAAATGGGCAAGAATGAATAAAAGGGTCGAACCAAAAGACCTACAATCGGATGATCTGAAACATAGGCAACTTTGTTGCACGATATGTGGCATGCGGCAGCTAATGAGGCATGGATTTTCTCTTGCATGAATACGACATAAATGAAAGAGGGACTCGTTGCTTCAAAAACCCAATCCAGAAAAATTTTCGATTTTGTCGCGGTCCCAAAATTTAGGTTAAAGTCACAAATTACGACTTTCCCTTGATTTTCTGGGTGAAATGGGCAAGAATGAATGAAAGGGTCGAACCGAAAGACCTACAATCGGATGATCTAAAACATAGGCAACTTTGTTGCACGACATGTGGCATGCGGCATGGATTTTCTCTTGCATGAATACGACATAAATGAAAGAGGGACTCGTTGCTTCAAAAACCCAATCCAGCAAAATTTTCGATTTTGTCGAGGTACCAAAATTTAGGTTAAAATCACAAATTACGACTTTCCCTTGATTTTCTGGGTGAAATGGGCAAGAATGAATAAAAGGGTCGAACCAAAAGACCTACAATCGGATGATCTGAAACATAGGCAACTTTGTTGCACGATATGTGGCATGCGGCAGCTAATGAGGCATGGATTTTCTCTTGCATGAATACGACATAAATGAAAGAGGGACTCGTTGCTTCAAAAACCCAATCCAGAAAAATTTTCGATTTTGTCGCGGTCCCAAAATTTAGGTTAAAGTCACAAATTACGACTTTCCCTTGATTTTCTGGGTGAAATGGGCAAGAATGAATGAAAGGGTCGAACCGAAAGACCTACAATCGGATGATCTAAAACATAGGCAACTTTGTTGCACGACATGTGGCATGCGGCATGGATTTTCTCTTGCATGAATACGACATAAATGAAAGAGGGACTCGTTGCTTCAAAAACCCAATCCAGCAAAATTTTCGATTTTGTCGAGGTACCAAAATTTAGGTTAAAATCACAAATTACGACTTTCCCTTGATTTTCTGGGTGAAATGGGCAAGAATGAATAAAAGGGTCGAACCAAAAGACCTACAATCGGATGATCTAAAACATAGGCAACTTTGTTGCACGATATGTGGCATGCGGCATGGATTTTCTCTTGCATGAATACGACATAAATGAAAGAGGGACTCGTTGCTTCAAAAACCCAATCCAGAAAAATTTTCAATTTTGTCGAGGTCCCAAAATTTAGGTTAAAATCACAAATTACGACTTTCCCTTGATTTTCTGGGTGAAATGGGCAAGAATGAATGAAAGGGTCGAACCGAAAGACCTACAATCGGATGATCTGAAACATAGGCAACTTTGTTGCACGATATGTGGCATGCGGCAGCTAATGAGGCATGGATTTTCTCTTGCATGAATACGACATAAATGAAAGAGGGACTCGTTGCTTCAAAAACCCAATCCAGAAAAATTTTCGATTTTGTCGCGGTCCCAAAATTTAGGTTAAAATCACAAATTACGACTTTCCCTTGATTTTCTGGGTGAAATGGGCAAGAATGAATAAAAGGGTCGAACCAAAAGACCTACAATCGGATGATCTGAAACATAGGCAACTTTGTTGCACGATATGTGGCATGCGGCAGCTAATGAGGCATGGATTTTCTCTTGCATGAATACGACATAAATGAAACCCAATCCAGAAAAATTTTCGATTTTGTCGCGGTCCCAAAATTTAGGTTAAAGTCACAAATTACGACTTTCCCTTGATTTTCTGGGTGAAATGGGCAAGAATGAATGAAAGGGTCGAACCGAAAGACCTACAATCGGATGATCTAAAACATAGGCAACTTTGTTGCACGACATGTGGCATGCGGCATGGATTTTCTCTTGCATGAATACGACATAAATGAAAGAGGGACTCGTTGCTTCAAAAACCCAATCCAGCAAAATTTTCGATTTTGTCGAGGTACCAAAATTTTGGTTAAAATCACAAATTACGACTTTCCCTTGATTTTCTGGGTGAAATGGGCAAGAATGAATAAAAGGGTCGAACCAAAAGACCTACAATCGGATGATCTAAAACATAGGCAACTTTGTTGCACGATATGTGGCATGCGGCATGGATTTTCTCTTGCATGAATACGACATAAATGAAAGAGGGACTCGTTGCTTCAAAAACCCAATCCAGAAAAATTTTCAATTTTGTCGAGGTCCCAAAATTTAGGTTAAAATCACAAATTACGACTTTCCCTTGATTTTCTGGGTGAAATGGGCAAGAATGAATGAAAGGGTCGAACCAAAAGACCTACAATCGGATGATCTAAAACATAGGCAACTTTGTTGCACGATATGTGGCATGCGGCATGGATTTTCTCTTGCATGAATACGACATAAATGAAAGAGGGACTCGTTGCTTCAAAAACCCAATCCAGCAAAATTTTCGATTTTGTCGAGGTCCCAAAATTTAGGTTAAAATCACAAATTACGACTTTCCCCTGATTTTCTGGGTGAAATGGGCAAGAATGAATAAAAGGGTCGAACCAAAAGACCTACAATCGGATGATCTAAAACATAGGCAACTTTGTTGCACGATATGTGGCATACGGCAGCCAATGAGGCATGGATTTTCTCTTGCATGAATACGACATAAATGAAAGAGGGACTCGTTGCTTCAAAAACCCAATCCAGCAAAATTTTCGATTTTGTCGAGGTACCAAAATTTAGGTTAAAATCACAAATTACGACTTTCCCTTGATTTTCTGGGTGAAATGGGCAAGAATGAATAAAAGGGTCGAACCAAAAGACCTACAATCGGATGATCTAAAACATAGGCAACTTTGTTGCACGATATGTGGCATGCGGCATGGATTTTCTCTTGCATGAATACGACATAAATGAAAGAGGGACTCGTTGCTTCAAAAACCCAATCCAGAAAAATTTTCGATTTTGTCGAGGTCCCAAAATTTAGGTTAAAATCACAAATTACGACTTTCCCTTGATTTTCTGGGTGAAATGGGCAAGAATGAATGAAAGGGTCGAACCAAAAGACCTACAATCGGATGATCTAAAACATAGGCAACTTTGTTGCACGATATGTGGCATGCGGCATGGATTTTCTCTTGCATGAATACGACATAAATGAAAGAGGGACTCGTTGCTTCAAAAACCCAATCCAGCAAAATTTTCGATTTTGTCGAGGTCCCAAAATTTAGGTTAAAATCACAAATTACGACTTTCCCCTGATTTTCTGGGTGAAATGGGCAAGAATGAATAAAAGGGTCGAACCAAAAGACCTACAATCGGATGATCTAAAACATAGGCAACTTTGTTGCACGATATGTGGCATACGGCAGCCAATGAGGCATGGATTTTCTCTTGCATGAATACGACATAAATGAAAGAGGGACTCGTTGCTTCAAAAACCCAATCCAGCAAAATTTTCGATTTTGTCGAGGTCCCAAAATTTAGGTTAAAATCACAAATTACGACTTTCCCTTGATTTTCTGGGTGAAATGGGCAAGAATGAATAAAAGGGTCGAACCAAAAGACCTACAATCGGATGATCTGAAACATAGGCAACTTTGTTGCACGATATGTGGCATGCGGCAGCTAATGAGGCATGGATTTTCTCTTGCATGAATACGACATAAATGAAAGAGGGACTCGTTGCTTCAAAAACCCAATCCAGCAAAATTTTCGATTTTGTCGCGGTCCCAAAATTTAGGTTAAAATCACAAATTACGACTTTCCCTTGATTTTCTGGGTGAAATGGGCAAGAATGAATGAAAGGGTCGAACCGAAAGACCTACAATCGGATGATCTAAAACATAGGCAACTTTGTTGCACGATATGTGGCATGCGGCATGGATTTTCTCTTGCATGAATACGACATAAATGAAAGAGGGACTCGTTGCTTCAAAAACCCAATCCAGCAAAATTTTCGATTTTGTCGAGGTCCCAAAATTTAGGTTAAAATCACAAATTACGACTTTCCCTTGATTTTCTGGGTGAAATGGGCAAGAATGAATGAAAGGGTCGAACCAAAAGACCTACAATCGGATGATCTAAAACATAGGCAACTTTGTTGCACGATATGTGGCATGCGGCATGGATTTTCTCTTGCATGAATACGACATAAATGAAAGAGGGACTCGTTGCTTCAAAAACCCAATCCAGCAAAATTTTCGATTTTGTCGAGGTCCCAAAATTTAGGTTAAAATCACAAATTACGACTTTCCCTTGATTTTCTGGGTGAAATGGGCAAGAATGAATAAAAGGGTCGAACCAAAAGACCTACAATCGGATGATCTGAAACATAGGCAACTTTGTTGCACGATATGTGGCATGAGGCAGCCAATGAGGCATGGATTTTCTCTTGCATGAATACGACATAAATGAAAGAGGGACTCGTTGCTTCAAAAACCCAATCCAGCAAAATTTTCGATTTTGTCGAGGTACCAAAATTTAGGTTAAAATCACAAATTACGACTTTCCCTTGATTTTCTGGGTGAAATGGGCAAGAATGAATAAAAGGGTCGAACCAAAAGACCTACAATCGGATGATCTAAAACATAGGCAACTTTGTTGCACGATATGTGGCATGCGGCATGGATTTTCTCTTGCATGAATACGACATAAATGAAAGAGGGACTCGTTGCTTCAAAAACCCAATCCAGCAAAATTTTCGATTTTGTCGAGGTCCCAAAATTTAGGTTAAAATCACAAATTACGACTTTCCCTTGATTTTCTGGGTGAAATGGGCAAGAATGAATAAAAGGGTCGAACCAAAAGACCTACAATCGGATGATCTAAAACATAGGCAACTTTGTTGCACGATATGTGGCATGCGGCATGGATTTTCTCTTGCATGAATACGACATAAATGAAAGAGGGACTCGTTGCTTCAAAAACCCAATCCAGCAAAATTTTCGATTTTGTCGAGGTACCAAAATTTAGGTTAAAATCACAAATTACGACTTTCCCTTGATTTTCTGGGTGAAATGGGCAAGAATGAATAAAAGGGTCGAACCAAAAGACCTACAATCGGATGATCTAAAACATAGGCAACTTTGTTGCACGATATGTGGCATGCGGCATGGATTTTCTCTTGCATGAATACGACATAAATGAAAGAGGGACTCGTTGCTTCAAAAACCCAATCCAGCAAAATTTTCGATTTTGTCGAGGTCCCAAAATTTAGGTTAAAATCACAAATTACGACTTTCCCTTGATTTTCTGGGTGAAATGGGCAAGAATGAATAAAAGGGTCGAACCAAAAGACCTACAATCGGATGATCTGAAACATAGGCAACTTTGTTGCACGATATGTGGCATGAGGCAGCCAATGAGGCATGGATTTTCTCTTGCATGAATACGACATAAATGAAAGAGGGACTCGTTGCTTCAAAAACCCAATCCAGCAAAATTTTCGATTTTGTCGAGGTCCCAAAATTTAGGTTAAAATCACAAATTACGACTTTCCCTTGATTTTCTGGGTGAAATGGGCAAGAATGAATGAAAGGGTCGAACCGAAAGACCTACAATCGGATGATCTGAAACATAGGCAACTTTGTTGCACGATATGTGGCATGCGGCAGCTAATGAGGCATGGATTTTCTCTTGCATGAATACGACATAAATGAAAGAGGGACTCGTTGCTTCAAAAACCCAATCCAGAAAAATTTTCGATTTTGTCGCGGTCCCAAAATTTAGGTTAAAATCACAAATTACGACTTTCCCTTGATTTTCTGGGTGAAATGGGCAAGAATGAATAAAAGGGTCGAACCAAAAGACCTACAATCGGATGATCTGAAACATAGGCAACTTTGTTGCAGGATATGTGGCATGCGGCAGCTAATGAGGTATGGATTTTCTCTTGCATGAATACGACATAAATGAAAGAGGGACTCGTTGCTTCAAAAACCCAATCCAGAAAAATTTTCGATTTTGTCGCGGTCCCAAAATTTAGGTTAAAATCACAAATTACGACTTTCCCTTGATTTTCTGGGTGAAATGGGCAAGAATGAATGAAAGGGTCGAACCGAAAGACCTACAATCGGATGATCTAAAACATAGGCAACTTTGTTGCACGATATGTGGCATGCGGCATGGATTTTCTCTTGCATGAATACGACATAAATGAAAGAGGGACTCGTTGCTTCAAAAACCCAATCCAGCAAAATTTTCGATTTTGTCGAGGTCCCAAAATTTAGGTTAAAATCACAAATTACGACTTTAACCTGATTTTCTGGGTGAAATGGGCAAGAATGAATAAAAGGGTCGAACCGAAAGACCTACAATCGGATGATCTAAAACATAGGCAACTTTGTTGCACGATATGTGGCATACGGCAGCCAATGAGGCATGGATTTTCTCTTGCATGAATACGACATAAATGAAAGAGGGACTCGTTGCTTCAAAAACCCAATCCAGCAAAATTTTCGATTTTGTCGAGGTCCCAAAATTTAGGTTAAAATCACAAATTACGACTTTCCCTTGATTTTCTGGGTGAAATGGGCAAGAATGAATAAAAGGGTCGAACCAAAAGACCTACAATCGGATGATCTGAAACATAGGCAACTTTGTTGCACGATATGTGGCATGCGGCAGCTAATGAGGCATGGATTTTCTCTTGCATGAATACGACATAAATGAAAGAGGGACTCGTTGCTTCAAAAACCCAATCCAGCAAAATTTTCGATTTTGTCGAGGTCCCAAAATTTAGGTTAAAATCACAAATTACGACTTTCCCCTGATTTTCTGGGTGAAATGGGCAAGAATGAATAAAAGGGTCGAACCAAAAGACCTACAATCGGATGATCTAAAACATAGGCAACTTTGTTGCACGATATGTGGCATACGGCAGCCAATGAGGCATGGATTTTCTCTTGCATGAATACGACATAAATGAAAGAGGGACTCGTTGCTTCAAAAACCCAATCCAGCAAAATTTTCGATTTTGTCGAGGTCCCAAAATTTAGGTTAAAATCACAAATTACGACTTTCCCCTGATTTTCTGGGTGAAATGGGCAAGAATGAATAAAAGGGTCGAACCAAAAGACCTACAATCGGATGATCTAAAACATAGGCAACTTTGTTGCACGATATGTGGCATACGGCAGCCAATGAGGCATGGATTTTCTCTTGCATGAATACGACATAAATGAAAGAGGGACTCGTTGCTTCAAAAACCCAATCCAGCAAAATTTTCGATTTTGTCGAGGTCCCAAAATTTAGGTTAAAATCACAAATTACGACTTTCCCCTGATTTTCTGGGTGAAATGGGCAAGAATGAATAAAAGGGTCGAACCAAAAGACCTACAATCGGATGATCTGAAACATAGGCAACTTTGTTGCACGATATGTGGCATGCGGCAGCTAATGAGGCATGGATTTTCTCTTGCATGAATACGACATAAATGAAAGAGGGACTCGTTGCTTCAAAAACCCAATCCAGCAAAATTTTCGATTTTGTCGAGGTCCCAAAATTTAGGTTAAAATCACAAATTACGACTTTCCCCTGATTTTCTGGGTGAAATGGGCAAGAATGAATAAAAGGGTCGAACCAAAAGACCTACAATCGGATGATCTAAAACATAGGCAACTTTGTTGCACGATATGTGGCATACGGCAGCCAATGAGGCATGGATTTTCTCTTGCATGAATACGACATAAATGAAAGAGGGACTCGTTGCTTCAAAAACCCAATCCAGCAAAATTTTCGATTTTGTCGAGGTCCCAAAATTTAGGTTAAAATCACAAATTACGACTTTCCCTTGATTATCTGGGTGAAATGGACAAGAAAAAATAAAAGGGTTGAACCTAAAGACCTACAATCGACAACTTTTTAGCACGATGTGGCATGCGGCAGCCAATGAGGCATGGATTTTCTCTTGCATGAATACGACATAAATGAAAGAGGGACTCGTTGCTTCAAAAACCCAATCCAGCAAAATTTTCGATTTTGTCGAGGTCCCAAAATTTAGGTTAAAATCACAAATTACGACTTTCCCCTGATTTTCTGGGTGAAATGGGCAAGAATGAATAAAAGGGTCGAACCAAAAGACCTACAATCGGATGATCTAAAACATAGGCAACTTTGTTGCACGATATGTGGCATACGGCAGCCAATGAGGCATGGATTTTCTCTTGCATGAATACGACATAAATGAAAGAGGGACTCGTTGCTTCAAAAACCCAATCCAGCAAAATTTTCGATTTTGTCGAGGTCCCAAAATTTAGGTTAAAATCACAAATTACGACTTTCCCTTGATTTTCTGGGTGAAATGGGCAAGAATGAATAAAAGGGTCGAACCAAAAGACCTACAATCGGATGATCTGAAACATAGGCAACTTTGTTGCACGATATGTGGCATGCGGCAGCTAATGAGGCATGGATTTTCTCTTGCATGAATACGACATAAATGAAAGAGGGACTCGTTGCTTCAAAAACCCAATCCAGCAAAATTTTCGATTTTGTCGAGGTCCCAAAATTTAGGTTAAAATCACAAATTACGACTTTCCCTTGATTTTCTGGGTGAAATGGGCAAGAATGAATGAAAGGGTCGAACCGAAAGACCTACAATCGGATGATCTAAAACATAGGCAACTTTGTTGCACGATATTTGGCATGCGGCATGGATTTTCTCTTGCATGAATACGACATAAATGAAAGAGGGACTCGTTGCTTCAAAAACCCAATCCAGCAAAATTTTCGATTTTGTCGAGGTCCCAAAATTTAGGTTAAAATCACAAATTACGACTTTCCCCTGATTTTCTGGGTGAAATGGGCAAGAATGAATAAAAGGGTCGAACCGAAAGACCTACAATCGGATGATCTAAAACATAGGCAACTTTGTTGCACGATATGTGGCATACGGCAGCCAATGAGGCATGGATTTTCTCTTGCATGAATACGACATAAATGAAAGAGGGACTCGTTGCTTCAAAAACCCAATCCAGCAAAATTTTCGATTTTGTCGAGGTCCCAAAATTTAGGTTAAAATCACAAATTACGACTTTCCCTTGATTTTCTGGGTGAAATGGGCAAGAATGAATAAAAGGGTCGAACCAAAAGACCTACAATCGGATGATCTGAAACATAGGCAACTTTGTTGCACGATATGTGGCATGCGGCAGCTAATGAGGCATGGATTTTCTCTTGCATGAATACGACATAAATGAAAGAGGGACTCGTTGCTTCAAAAATCCAATCCAGAAAAATTTTCGATTTTGTCGAGGTCCCAAAATTTAGGTTAAAATCACAAATTACGACTTTCCCTTGATTTTCTGATTGAAATGGGCAAGAATGAATGAAAGGGTCGAACCGAAAGACCTACAATCGGATGATCTAAAACATAGGCAACTTTGTTGCACGATATGTGGCATGCGGCATGGATTTTCTCTTGCATGAATACGACATAAATGAAAGAGGGACTCGTTGCTTCAAAAACCCAATCCAGCAAAATTTTCGATTTTGTCGAGGTACCAAAATTTAGGTTAAAATCACAAATTACGACTTTCCCTTGATTTTCTGGGTGAAATGGGCAAGAATTAATAAAAGGGTCGAACCAAAAGACCTACAATCGGATGATCTAAAACATAGGCAACTTTGTTGCACGATATGTGGCATGAGGCAGCCAATGAGGCATGGATCTTCTCTTGCATGAATACGACATAAATGAAAGAGGGATTCGTTGCTTCAAAAACCCAATCCAGCAAAATTTTCGATTTTGTCGAGGTACCAAAATTTAGGTTAAAATCACAAATTACGACTTTCCCTTGATTTTCTGGGTGAAATGGGCAAGAATGAATAAAAGGGTCGAACCAAAAGACCTACAATCGGATGATCTAAAACATAGGCAACTTTGTTGCACGATATGTGGCATGCGGCATGGATTTTCTCTTGCATGAATACGACATAAATGAAAGAGGGACTCGTTGCTTCAAAAACCCAATCCAGCAAAATTTTCGATTTTGTCGAGGTACCAAAATTTAGGTTAAAATCACAAATTACGACTTTCCCTTGATTTTCTGGGTGAAATGGGCAAGAATGAATAAAAGGGTCGAACCAAAAGACCTACAATCGGATGATCTAAAACATAGGCAACTTTGTTGCACGATATGTGGCATGCGGCAGCCAATGAGGCATGGATTTTCTCTTGCATGAATACGACATAAATGAAAGAGGGACTCGTTGCTTCAAAAACCCAATCCAGCAAAATTTTCGATTTTGTCGAGGTCCCAAAATTTAGGTTAAAATCACAAATTACGACTTTCCCTTGATTTTCTGGGTAAAATGGGCAAGAATGAATAAAAGGGTCGAACCAAAAGACCTACAATCGGATGATCTGAAACATAGGCAACTTTGTTGCACGATATGTGGCATGCGGCATGGATTTTCTCTTGCATGAATACGACATAAATGAAAGAGGGACTCGTTGCTTCAAAAACCCAATCCAGCAAAATTTTCGATTTTGTCGAGGTCCCAAAATTTAGGTTAAAATCACAAATTACGACTTTCCCTTGATTTTCTGGGTGAAATGGGCAAGAATGAATGAAAGGGTCGAACCAAAAGACCTACAATCGGATGATCTAAAACATAGGCAACTTTGTTGCACGATATGTGGCATGCGGCATGGATTTTCTCTTGCATGAATACGACATAAATGAAAGAGGGACTCGTTGCTTCAAAAACCCAATCCAGAAAAATTTTCGATTTTGTCGAGGTACCAAAATTTAGGTTAAAATCACAAATTACGACTTTCCCTTGATTTTCTGGGTGAAATGGGCAAGAATGAATAAAAGGGTCGAACCAAAAGACCTACAATCGGATGATCTGAAACATAGGCAACTTTGTTGCACGATATGTGGCATGCGGCAGCTAATGAGGTATGGATTTTCTCTTGCATGAATACGACATAAATGAAAGAGGGACTCGTTGCTTCAAAAACCCAATCCAGCAAAATTTTCGATTTTGTCGAGGTACCAAAATTTAGGTTAAAATCACAAATTACGACTTTCCCTTGATTTTCTGGGTGAAATGGGCAAGAATTAATAAAAGGGTCGAACCAAAAGACCTACAATCGGATGATCTAAAACATAGGCAACTTTGTTGCACGATATGTGGCATGCGGCATGGATTTTCTCTTGCATGAATACGACATAAATGAAAGAGGGACTCGTTGCTTCAAAAACCCAATCCAGCAAAATTTTCGATTTTGTCGAGGTCCCAAAATTTAGGTTAAAATCACAAATTACGACTTTCCCTTGATTTTCTGGGTGAAATGGGCAAGAATGAATAAAAGGGTCGAACCAAAAGACCTACAATCGGATGATCTAAAACATAGGCAACTTTGTTGCACGATATGTGGCATGCGGCATGGATTTTCTCTTGCATGAATACGACATAAATGAAAGAGGGACTCGTTGCTTCAAAAACCCAATCCAGCAAAATTTTCGATTTTGTCGAGGTACCAAAATTTAGGTTAAAATCACAAATTACGACTTTCCCTTGATTTTCTGGGTGAAATGGGCAAGAATGAATAAAAGGGTCGAACCAAAAGACCTACAATCGGATGATCTAAAACATAGGCAACTTTGTTGCACGATATGTGGCATGCGGCAGCCAATGAGGCATGGATTTTCTCTTGCATGAATACGACATAAATGAAAGAGGGACTCGTTGCTTCAAAAACCCAATCCAGCAAAATTTTCGATTTTGTCGAGGTCCCAAAATTTAGGTTAAAATCACAAATTACGACTTTCCCTTGATTTTCTGGGTAAAATGGGCAAGAATGAATAAAAGGGTCGAACCAAAAGACCTACAATCGGATGATCTGAAACATAGGCAACTTTGTTGCACGATATGTGGCATGCGGCAGCTAATGAGGCATGGATTTTCTCTTGCATGAATACGACATAAATGAAAGAGGGACTCGTTGCTTCAAAAACCCAATCCAGCAAAATTTTCGATTTTGTCGAGGTCCCAAAATTTAGGTTAAAATCACAAATTACGACTTTCCCTTGATTTTCTGGGTAAAATGGGCAAGAATGAATAAAAGGGTCGAACCAAAAGACCTACAATCGGATGATCTGAAACATAGGCAACTTTGTTGCACGATATGTGGCATGCGGCAGCTAATGAGGCATGGATTTTCTCTTGCATGAATACGACATAAATGAAAGAGGGACTCGTTGCTTCAAAAACCCAATCCAGCAAAATTTTCGATTTTGTCGAGGTCCCAAAATTTAGGTTAAAATCACAAATTACGACTTTCCCTTGATTTTCTGGGTGAAATGGGCAAGAATGAATGAAAGGGTCGAACCAAAAGACCTACAATCGGATGATCTAAAACATAGGCAACTTTGTTGCACGATATGTGGCATGCGGCAGCCAATGAGGCATGGATTTTCTCTTGCATGAATACGACATAAATGAAAGAGGGACTCGTTGCTTCAAAAACCCAATCCAGAAAAATTTTCGATTTTGTCGAGGTACCAAAATTTAGGTTAAAATCACAAATTACGACTTTCCCTTGATTTTCTGGGTGAAATGGGCAAGAATGAATAAAAGGGTCGAACCAAAAGACCTACAATCGGATGATCTGAAACATAGGCAACTTTGTTGCACGATATGTGGCATGCGGCAGCTAATGAGGTATGGATTTTCTCTTGCATGAATACGACATAAATGAAAGAGGGACTCGTTGCTTCAAAAAGCCAATCCAGCAAAATTTTCGATTTTGTCGAGGTACCAAAATTTAGGTTAAAATCACAAATTACGACTTTCCCTTGATTTTCTGGGTGAAATGGGCAAGAATTAATAAAAGGGTCGAACCAAAAGACCTACAATCGGATGATCTAAAACATAGGCAACTTTGTTGCACGATATGTGGCATGCGGCATGGATTTTCTCTTGCATGAATACGACATAAATGAAAGAGGGACTCGTTGCTTCAAAAACCCAATCCAGCAAAATTTTCGATTTTGTCGAGGTCCCAAAATTTAGGTTAAAATCACAAATTACGACTTTCCCTTGATTTTCTGGGTGAAATGGGCAAGAATGAATGAAAGGGTCGAACCAAAAGACCTACAATCGGATGATCTAAAACATAGGCAACTTTGTTGCACGATATGTGGCATGAGGCAGCCAATGAGGCATGGATCTTCTCTTGCATGAATACGACATAAATGAAAGAGGGACTCGTTGCTTCAAAAACTCAATCCAGCAAAATTTTCGATTTTGTCGAGGTACCAAAATTTAGGTTAAAATCACAAATTACGACTTTCCCTTGATTTTCTGGGTGAAATGGGCAAGAATGAATAAAAGGGTCGAACCAAAAGACCTACAATCGGATGATCTAAAACATAGGCAACTTTGTTGCACGATATGTGGCATGCGGCATGGATTTTCTCTTGCATGAATACGACATAAATGAAAGAGGGACTCGTTGCTTCAAAAACCCAATCCAGCAAAATTTTCGATTTTGTCGAGGTCCCAAAATTTAGGTTAAAATCACAAATTACGACTTTCCCTTGATTTTCTGGGTGAAATGGGCAAGAATGAATGAAAGGGTCGAACCGAAAGACCTACAATCGGATGATCTAAAACATAGGCAACTTTGTTGCACGATATGTGGCATGCGGCATGGATTTTCTCTTGCATGAATACGACATAAATGAAAGAGGGACTCGTTGCTTCAAAAACCCAATCCAGCAAAATTTTCGATTTTGTCGAGGTCCCAAAATTTAGGTTAAAATCACAAATTACGACTTTCCCTTGATTTTCTGGGTAAAATGGGCAAGAATGAATAAAAGGGTCGAACCAAAAGACCTACAATCGGATGATCTGAAACATAGGCAACTTTGTTGCACGATATGTGGCATGCGGCAGCTAATGAGGCATGGATTTTCTCTTGCATGAATACGACATAAATGAAAGAGGGACTCGTTGCTTCAAAAACCCAATCCAGAAAAATTTTCGATTTTGTCGAGGTACCAAAATTTAGGTTAAAATCACAAATTACGACTTTCCCTTGATTTTCTGGGTGAAATGGGCAAGAATGAATAAAAGGGTCGAACCAAAAGACCTACAATCGGATGATCTGAAACATAGGCAACTTTGTTGCACGATATGTGGCATGCGGCAGCTAATGAGGTATGGATTTTCTCTTGCATGAATACGACATAAATGAAAGAGGGACTCGTTGCTTCAAAAAGCCAATCCAGCAAAATTTTCGATTTTGTCGAGGTACCAAAATTTAGGTTAAAATCACAAATTACGACTTTCCCTTGATTTTCTGGGTGAAATGGGCAAGAATTAATAAAAGGGTCGAACCAAAAGACCTACAATCGGATGATCTAAAACATAGGCAACTTTGTTGCACGATATGTGGCATGCGGCATGGATTTTCTCTTGCATGAATACGACATAAATGAAAGAGGGACTCGTTGCTTCAAAAACCCAATCCAGCAAAATTTTCGATTTTGTCGAGGTCCCAAAATTTAGGTTAAAATCACAAATTACGACTTTCCCTTGATTTTCTGGGTGAAATGGGCAAGAATGAATGAAAGGGTCGAACCAAAAGACCTACAATCGGATGATCTAAAACATAGGCAACTTTGTTGCACGATATGTGGCATGAGGCAGCCAATGAGGCATGGATCTTCTCTTGCATGAATACGACATAAATGAAAGAGGGACTCGTTGCTTCAAAAACCCAATCCAGCAAAATTTTCGATTTTGTCGAGGTACCAAAATTTAGGTTAAAATCACAAATTACGACTTTCCCTTGATTTTCTGGGTGAAATGGGCAAGAATGAATAAAAGGGTCGAACCAAAAGACCTACAATCGGATGATCTAAAACATAGGCAACTTTGTTGCACGATATGTGGCATGCGGCATGGATTTTCTCTTGCATGAATACGACATAAATGAAAGAGGGACTCGTTGCTTCAAAAACCCAATCCAGCAAAATTTTCGATTTTGTCGAGGTCCCAAAATTTAGGTTAAAATCACAAATTACGACTTTCCCTTGATTTTCTGGGTAAAATGGGCAAGAATGAATAAAAGGGTCGAACCAAAAGACCTACAATCGGATGATCTGAAACATAGGCAACTTTGTTGCACGATATGTGGCATGCGGCAGCTAATGAGGCATGGATTTTCTCTTGCATGAATACGACATAAATGAAAGAGGGACTCGTTGCTTCAAAAACCCAATCCAGCAAAATTTTCGATTTTGTCGAGGTCCCAAAATTTAGGTTAAAATCACAAATTACGACTTTCCCTTGATTTTCTGGGTAAAATGGGCAAGAATGAATAAAAGGGTCGAACCAAAAGACCTACAATCGGATGATCTGAAACATAGGCAACTTTGTTGCACGATATGTGGCATGCGGCAGCTAATGAGGCATGGATTTTCTCTTGCATGAATACGACATAAATGAAAGAGGGACTCGTTGCTTCAAAAACCCAATCCAGCAAAATTTTCGATTTTGTCGAGGTCCCAAAATTTAGGTTAAAATCACAAATTACGACTTTCCCTTGATTTTCTGGGTGAAATGGGCAAGAATGAATGAAAGGGTCGAACCAAAAGACCTACAATCGGATGATCTAAAACATAGGCAACTTTGTTGCACGATATGTGGCATGCGGCAGCCAATGAGGCATGGATTTTCTCTTGCATGAATACGACATAAATGAAAGAGGGACTCGTTGCTTCAAAAACCCAATCCAGAAAAATTTTCGATTTTGTCGAGGTACCAAAATTTAGGTTAAAATCACAAATTACGACTTTCCCTTGATTTTCTGGGTGAAATGGGCAAGAATGAATAAAAGGGTCGAACCAAAAGACCTACAATCGGATGATCTGAAACATAGGCAACTTTGTTGCACGATATGTGGCATGCGGCAGCTAATGAGGTATGGATTTTCTCTTGCATGAATACGACATAAATGAAAGAGGGACTCGTTGCTTCAAAAAGCCAATCCAGCAAAATTTTCGATTTTGTCGAGGTACCAAAATTTAGGTTAAAATCACAAATTACGACTTTCCCTTGATTTTCTGGGTGAAATGGGCAAGAATTAATAAAAGGGTCGAACCAAAAGACCTACAATCGGATGATCTAAAACATAGGCAACTTTGTTGCACGATATGTGGCATGCGGCATGGATTTTCTCTTGCATGAATACGACATAAATGAAAGAGGGACTCGTTGCTTCAAAAACCCAATCCAGCAAAATTTTCGATTTTGTCGAGGTCCCAAAATTTAGGTTAAAATCACAAATTACGACTTTCCCTTGATTTTCTGGGTGAAATGGGCAAGAATGAATGAAAGGGTCGAACCAAAAGACCTACAATCGGATGATCTAAAACATAGGCAACTTTGTTGCACGATATGTGGCATGAGGCAGCCAATGAGGCATGGATCTTCTCTTGCATGAATACGACATAAATGAAAGAGGGACTCGTTGCTTCAAAAACCCAATCCAGCAAAATTTTCGATTTTGTCGAGGTACCAAAATTTAGGTTAAAATCACAAATTACGACTTTCCCTTGATTTTCTGGGTGAAATGGGCAAGAATGAATAAAAGGGTCGAACCAAAAGACCTACAATCGGATGATCTAAAACATAGGCAACTTTGTTGCACGATATGTGGCATGCGGCATGGATTTTCTCTTGCATGAATACGACATAAATGAAAGAGGGACTCGTTGCTTCAAAAACCCAATCCAGCAAAATTTTCGATTTTGTCGAGGTCCCAAAATTTAGGTTAAAATCACAAATTACGACTTTCCCTTGATTTTCTGGGTGAAATGGGCAAGAATGAATGAAAGGGTCGAACCGAAAGACCTACAATCGGATGATCTAAAACATAGGCAACTTTGTTGCACGATATGTGGCATGCGGCATGGATTTTCTCTTGCATGAATACGACATAAATGAAAGAGGGACTCGTTGCTTCAAAAACCCAATCCAGCAAAATTTTCGATTTTGTCGAGGTCCCAAAATTTAGGTTAAAATCACAAATTACGACTTTCCCTTGATTTTCTGGGTAAAATGGGCAAGAATGAATAAAAGGGTCGAACCAAAAGACCTACAATCGGATGATCTGAAACATAGGCAACTTTGTTGCACGATATGTGGCATGCGGCAGCTAATGAGGCATGGATTTTCTCTTGCATGAATACGACATAAATGAAAGAGGGACTCGTTGCTTCAAAAACCCAATCCAGAAAAATTTTCGATTTTGTCGAGGTACCAAAATTTAGGTTAAAATCACAAATTACGACTTTCCCTTGATTTTCTGGGTGAAATGGGCAAGAATGAATAAAAGGGTCGAACCAAAAGACCTACAATCGGATGATCTGAAACATAGGCAACTTTGTTGCACGATATGTGGCATGCGGCAGCTAATGAGGTATGGATTTTCTCTTGCATGAATACGACATAAATGAAAGAGGGACTCGTTGCTTCAAAAAGCCAATCCAGCAAAATTTTCGATTTTGTCGAGGTACCAAAATTTAGGTTAAAATCACAAATTACGACTTTCCCTTGATTTTCTGGGTGAAATGGGCAAGAATTAATAAAAGGGTCGAACCAAAAGACCTACAATCGGATGATCTAAAACATAGGCAACTTTGTTGCACGATATGTGGCATGCGGCATGGATTTTCTCTTGCATGAATACGACATAAATGAAAGAGGGACTCGTTGCTTCAAAAACCCAATCCAGCAAAATTTTCGATTTTGTCGAGGTCCCAAAATTTAGGTTAAAATCACAAATTACGACTTTCCCTTGATTTTCTGGGTGAAATGGGCAAGAATGAATGAAAGGGTCGAACCAAAAGACCTACAATCGGATGATCTAAAACATAGGCAACTTTGTTGCACGATATGTGGCATGAGGCAGCCAATGAGGCATGGATCTTCTCTTGCATGAATACGACATAAATGAAAGAGGGACTCGTTGCTTCAAAAACCCAATCCAGCAAAATTTTCGATTTTGTCGAGGTACCAAAATTTAGGTTAAAATCACAAATTACGACTTTCCCTTGATTTTCTGGGTGAAATGGGCAAGAATGAATAAAAGGGTCGAACCAAAAGACCTACAATCGGATGATCTAAAACATAGGCAACTTTGTTGCACGATATGTGGCATGCGGCATGGATTTTCTCTTGCATGAATACGACATAAATGAAAGAGGGACTCGTTGCTTCAAAAACCCAATCCAGCAAAATTTTCGATTTTGTCGAGGTCCCAAAATTTAGGTTAAAATCACAAATTACGACTTTCCCTTGATTTTCTGGGTGAAATGGGCAAGAATGAATGAAAGGGTCGAACCGAAAGACCTACAATCGGATGATCTAAAACATAGGCAACTTTGTTGCACGATATGTGGCATGCGGCATGGATTTTCTCTTGCATGAATACGACATAAATGAAAGAGGGACTCGTTGCTTCAAAAACCCAATCCAGCAAAATTTTCGATTTTGTCGAGGTCCCAAAATTTAGGTTAAAATCACAAATTACGACTTTCCCTTGATTTTCTGGGTAAAATGGGCAAGAATGAATAAAAGGGTCGAACCAAAAGACCTACAATCGGATGATCTGAAACATAGGCAACTTTGTTGCACGATATGTGGCATGCGGCAGCTAATGAGGCATGGATTTTCTCTTGCATGAATACGACATAAATGAAAGAGGGACTCGTTGCTTCAAAAACCCAATCCAGCAAAATTTTCGATTTTGTCGAGGTACCAAAATTTAGGTTAAAATCACAAATTACGACTTTCCCTTGATTTTCTGGGTGAAATGGGCAAGAATGAATGAAAGGGTCGAACCGAAAGACCTACAATCGGATGATCTAAAACATAGGCAACTTTGTTGCACGATATGTGGCATGCGGCATGGATTTTCTCTTGCATGAATACGACATAAATGAAAGAGGGACTCGTTGCTTCAAAAACCCAATCCAGCAAAATTTTCGATTTTGTCGAGGTACCAAAATTTAGGTTAAAATCACAAATTACGACTTTCCCTTGATTTTCTGGGTGAAATGGGCAAGAATTAATAAAAGGGTCGAACCAAAAGACCTACAATCGGATGATCTAAAACATAGGCAACTTTGTTGCACGATATGTGGCATGCGGCATGGATTTTCTCTTGCATGAATACGACATAAATGAAAGAGGGACTCGTTGCTTCAAAAACCCAATCCAGCAAAATTTTCGATTTTGTCGAGGTCCCAAAATTTAGGTTAAAATCACAAATTACGACTTTCCCTTGATTTTCTGGGTGAAATGGGCAAGAATAAATGAAAGGGTCGAACCAAAAGACCTACAATCGGATGATCTAAAACATAGGCAACTTTGTTGCACGATATGTGGCATGAGGCAGCCAATGAGGCATGGATCTTCTCTTGCATGAATACGACATAAATGAAAGAGGGACTCGTTGCTTCAAAAACCCAATCCAGCAAAATTTTCGATTTTGTCGAGGTACCAAAATTTAGGTTAAAATCACAAATTACGACTTTCCCTTGATTTTCTGGGTGAAATGGGCAAGAATGAATAAAAGGGTCGAACCAAAAGACCTACAATCGGATGATCTAAAACATAGGCAACTTTGTTGCACGATATGTGGCATGCGGCATGGATTTTCTCTTGCATGAATACGACATAAATGAAAGAGGGACTCGTTGCTTCAAAAACCCAATCCAGCAAAATTTTCGATTTTGTCGAGGTCCCAAAATTTAGGTTAAAATCACAAATTACGACTTTCCCTTGATTTTCTGGGTAAAATGGGCAAGAATGAATAAAAGGGTCGAACCAAAAGACCTACAATCGGATGATCTGAAACATAGGCAACTTTGTTGCACGATATGTGGCATGCGGCAGCTAATGAGGCATGGATTTTCTCTTGCATGAATACGACATAAATGAAAGAGGGACTCGTTGCTTCAAAAACCCAATCCAGCAAAATTTTCGATTTTGTCGAGGTACCAAAATTTAGGTTAAAATCACAAATTACGACTTTCCCTTGATTTTCTGGGTGAAATGGGCAAGAATGAATGAAAGGGTCGAACCGAAAGACCTACAATCGGATGATCTAAAACATAGGCAACTTTGTTGCACGATATGTGGCATGCGGCATGGATTTTCTCTTGCATGAATACGACATAAATGAAAGAGGGACTCGTTGCTTCAAAAAGCCAATCCAGCAAAATTTTCGATTTTGTCGAGGTACCAAAATTTAGGTTAAAATCACAAATTACGACTTTCCCTTGATTTTCTGGGTGAAATGGGCAAGAATTAATAAAAGGGTCGAACCAAAAGACCTACAATCGGATGATCTAAAACATAGGCAACTTTGTTGCACGATATGTGGCATGCGGCATGGATTTTCTCTTGCATGAATACGACATAAATGAAAGAGGGACTCGTTGCTTCAAAAACCCAATCCAGCAAAATTTTCGATTTTGTCGAGGTCCCAAAATTTAGGTTAAAATCACAAATTACGACTTTCCCTTGATTTTCTGGGTGAAATGGGCAAGAATGAATGAAAGGGTCGAACCAAAAGACCTACAATCGGATGATCTAAAACATAGGCAACTTTGTTGCACGATATGTGGCATGAGGCAGCCAATGAGGCATGGATCTTCTCTTGCATGAATACGACATAAATGAAAGAGGGACTCGTTGCTTCAAAAACCCAATCCAGCAAAATTTTCGATTTTGTCGAGGTACCAAAATTTAGGTTAAAATCACAAATTACGACTTTCCCTTGATTTTCTGGGTGAAATGGGCAAGAATGAATAAAAGGGTCGAACCAAAAGACCTACAATCGGATGATCTAAAACATAGGCAACTTTGTTGCACGATATGTGGCATGCGGCATGGATTTTCTCTTGCATGAATACGACATAAATGAAAGAGGGACTCGTTGCTTCAAAAACCCAATCCAGCAAAATTTTCGATTTTGTCGAGGTCCCAAAATTTAGGTTAAAATCACAAATTACGACTTTCCCTTGATTTTCTGGGTAAAATGGGCAAGAATGAATAAAAGGGTCGAACCAAAAGACCTACAATCGGATGATCTGAAACATAGGCAACTTTGTTGCACGATATGTGGCATGCGGCAGCTAATGAGGCATGGATTTTCTCTTGCATGAATACGACATAAATGAAAGAGGGACTCGTTGCTTCAAAAACCCAATCCAGCAAAATTTTCGATTTTGTCGAGGTCCCAAAATTTAGGTTAAAATCACAAATTACGACTTTCCCTTGATTTTCTGGGTAAAATGGGCAAGAATGAATAAAAGGGTCGAACCAAAAGACCTACAATCGGATGATCTGAAACATAGGCAACTTTGTTGCACGATATGTGGCATGCGGCAGCTAATGAGGCATGGATTTTCTCTTGCATGAATACGACATAAATGAAAGAGGGACTCGTTGCTTCAAAAACCCAATCCAGCAAAATTTTCGATTTTGTCGAGGTCCCAAAATTTAGGTTAAAATCACAAATTACGACTTTCCCTTGATTTTCTGGGTGAAATGGGCAAGAATGAATGAAAGGGTCGAACCAAAAGACCTACAATCGGATGATCTAAAACATAGGCAACTTTGTTGCACGATATGTGGCATGCGGCAGCCAATGAGGCATGGATTTTCTCTTGCATGAATACGACATAAATGAAAGAGGGACTCGTTGCTTCAAAAACCCAATCCAGAAAAATTTTCGATTTTGTCGAGGTACCAAAATTTAGGTTAAAATCACAAATTACGACTTTCCCTTGATTTTCTGGGTGAAATGGGCAAGAATTAATAAAAGGGTCGAACCAAAAGACCTACAATCGGATGATCTGAAACATAGGCAACTTTGTTGCACGATATGTGGCATGCGGCAGCTAATGAGGTATGGATTTTCTCTTGCATGAATACGACATAAATGAAAGAGGGACTCGTTGCTTCAAAAAGCCAATCCAGCAAAATTTTCGATTTTGTCGAGGTACCAAAATTTAGGTTAAAATCACAAATTACGACTTTCCCTTGATTTTCTGGGTGAAATGGGCAAGAATTAATAAAAGGGTCGAACCAAAAGACCTACAATCGGATGATCTAAAACATAGGCAACTTTGTTGCACGATATGTGGCATGCGGCATGGATTTTCTCTTGCATGAATACGACATAAATGAAAGAGGGACTCGTTGCTTCAAAAACCCAATCCAGCAAAATTTTCGATTTTGTCGAGGTCCCAAAATTTAGGTTAAAATCACAAATTACGACTTTCCCTTGATTTTCTGGGTGAAATGGGCAAGAATGAATGAAAGGGTCGAACCAAAAGACCTACAATCGGATGATCTAAAACATAGGCAACTTTGTTGCACGATATGTGGCATGAGGCAGCCAATGAGGCATGGATCTTCTCTTGCATGAATACGACATAAATGAAAGAGGGACTCGTTGCTTCAAAAACCCAATCCAGCAAAATTTTCGATTTTGTCGAGGTACCAAAATTTAGGTTAAAATCACAAATTACGACTTTCCCTTGATTTTCTGGGTGAAATGGGCAAGAATGAATAAAAGGGTCGAACCAAAAGACCTACAATCGGATGATCTAAAACATAGGCAACTTTGTTGCACGATATGTGGCATGCGGCATGGATTTTCTCTTGCATGAATACGACATAAATGAAAGAGGGACTCGTTGCTTCAAAAACCCAATCCAGCAAAATTTTCGATTTTGTCGAGGTCCCAAAATTTAGGTTAAAATCACAAATTACGACTTTCCCTTGATTTTCTGGGTGAAATGGGCAAGAATGAATGAAAGGGTCGAACCGAAAGACCTACAATCGGATGATCTAAAACATAGGCAACTTTGTTGCACGATATGTGGCATGCGGCATGGATTTTCTCTTGCATGAATACGACATAAATGAAAGAGGGACTCGTTGCTTCAAAAACCCAATCCAGCAAAATTTTCGATTTTGTCGAGGTCCCAAAATTTAGGTTAAAATCACAAATTACGACTTTCCCTTGATTTTCTGGGTAAAATGGGCAAGAATGAATAAAAGGGTCGAACCAAAAGACCTACAATCGGATGATCTGAAACATAGGCAACTTTGTTGCACGATATGTGGCATGCGGCAGCTAATGAGGCATGGATTTTCTCTTGCATGAATACGACATAAATGAAAGAGGGACTCGTTGCTTCAAAAACCCAATCCAGAAAAATTTTCGATTTTGTCGAGGTACCAAAATTTAGGTTAAAATCACAAATTACGACTTTCCCTTGATTTTCTGGGTGAAATGGGCAAGAATGAATAAAAGGGTCGAACCAAAAGACCTACAATCGGATGATCTGAAACATAGGCAACTTTGTTGCACGATATGTGGCATGCGGCAGCTAATGAGGTATGGATTTTCTCTTGCATGAATACGACATAAATGAAAGAGGGACTCGTTGCTTCAAAAAGCCAATCCAGCAAAATTTTCGATTTTGTCGAGGTACCAAAATTTAGGTTAAAATCACAAATTACGACTTTCCCTTGATTTTCTGGGTGAAATGGGCAAGAATTAATAAAAGGGTCGAACCAAAAGACCTACAATCGGATGATCTAAAACATAGGCAACTTTGTTGCACGATATGTGGCATGCGGCATGGATTTTCTCTTGCATGAATACGACATAAATGAAAGAGGGACTCGTTGCTTCAAAAACCCAATCCAGCAAAATTTTCGATTTTGTCGAGGTCCCAAAATTTAGGTTAAAATCACAAATTACGACTTTCCCTTGATTTTCTGGGTGAAATGGGCAAGAATGAATGAAAGGGTCGAACCAAAAGACCTACAATCGGATGATCTGAAACATAGGCAACTTTGTTGCACGATATGTGGCATGAGGCAGCCAATGAGGCATGGATCTTCTCTTGCATGAATACGACATAAATGAAAGAGGGACTCGTTGCTTCAAAAACCCAATCCAGCAAAATTTTCGATTTTGTCGAGGTACCAAAATTTAGGTTAAAATCACAAATTACGACTTTCCCTTGATTTTCTGGGTGAAATGGGCAAGAATGAATAAAAGGGTCGAACCAAAAGACCTACAATCGGATGATCTAAAACATAGGCAACTTTGTTGCACGATATGTGGCATGCGGCATGGATTTTCTCTTGCATGAATACGACATAAATGAAAGAGGGACTCGTTGCTTCAAAAACCCAATCCAGCAAAATTTTCGATTTTGTCGAGGTCCCAAAATTTAGGTTAAAATCACAAATTACGACTTTCCCTTGATTTTCTGGGTGAAATGGGCAAGAATGAATGAAAGGGTCGAACCGAAAGACCTACAATCGGATGATCTAAAACATAGGCAACTTTGTTGCACGATATGTGGCATGCGGCATGGATTTTCTCTTGCATGAATACGACATAAATGAAAGAGGGACTCGTTGCTTCAAAAACCCAATCCAGCAAAATTTTCGATTTTGTCGAGGTCCCAAAATTTAGGTTAAAATCACAAATTACGACTTTCCCTTGATTTTCTGGGTAAAATGGGCAAGAATGAATAAAAGGGTCGAACCAAAAGACCTACAATCGGATGATCTGAAACATAGGCAACTTTGTTGCACGATATGTGGCATGCGGCAGCTAATGAGGCATGGATTTTCTCTTGCATGAATACGACATAAATGAAAGAGGGACTCGTTGCTTCAAAAACCCAATCCAGCAAAATTTTCGATTTTGTCGAGGTACCAAAATTTAGGTTAAAATCACAAATTACGACTTTCCCTTGATTTTCTGGGTGAAATGGGCAAGAATGAATGAAAGGGTCGAACCGAAAGACCTACAATCGGATGATCTAAAACATAGGCAACTTTGTTGCACGATATGTGGCATGCGGCATGGATTTTCTCTTGCATGAATACGACATAAATGAAAGAGGGACTCGTTGCTTCAAAAACCCAATCCAGCAAAATTTTCGATTTTGTCGAGGTACCAAAATTTAGGTTAAAATCACAAATTACGACTTTCCCTTGATTTTCTGGGTGAAATGGGCAAGAATGAATAAAAGGGTCGAACCAAAAGACCTACAATCGGATGATCTAAAACATAGGCAACTTTGTTGCACGATATGTGGCATGCGGCATGGATTTTCTCTTGCATGAATACGACATAAATGAAAGAGGGACTCGTTGCTTCAAAAACCCAATCCAGCAAAATTTTCGATTTTGTCGAGGTCCCAAAATTTAGGTTAAAATCACAAATTACGACTTTCCCTTGATTTTCTGGGTAAAATGGGCAAGAATGAATAAAAGGGTCGAACCAAAAGACCTACAATCGGATGATCTGAAACATAGGAAACTTTGTTGCACGATATGTGGCATGCGGCAGCTAATGAGGCATGGATTTTCTCTTGCATGAATACGACATAAATGAAAGAGGGACTCGTTGCTTCAAAAACCCAATCCAGCAAAATTTTCGATTTTGTCGAGGTCCCAAAATTTAGGTTAAAATCACAAATTACGACTTTCCCTTGATTTTCTGGGTGAAATGGGCAAGAATGAATAAAAGGGTCGAACCGAAAGACCTACAATCGGATGATCTAAAACATAGGCAACTATGTTGCACGATATGTGGCATGCGGCATGGATTTTCTCTTGCATGAATACGACATAAATGAAAGAGGGACTCGTTGCTTCAAAAACCCAATCCAGCAAAATTTTCGATTTTGTCGAGGTACCAAAATTTAGGTTAAAATCACAAATTACGACTTTCCCTTGATTTTCTGGGTGAAATGGGCAAGAATGAATAAAAGGGTCGAACCGAAAGACCTACAATCGGATGATCTAAAACATAGGCAACTTTGTTGCACGATATGTGACATGCGGCATGGATTTTCTCTTGCATGAATACGACATAAATGAAAGAGGGACTCGTTGCTTCAAAAACCCAATCCAGCAAAATTTTCGATTTTGTCGAGGTCCCAAAATTTAGGTTAAAATCACAAATTACGACTTTCCCTTGATTTTCTGGGTGAAATGGGCAAGAATGAATAAAAGGGTCGAACCGAAAGACCTACAATCGGATGATCTAAAACATAGGCAACTTTGTTGCACGATATGTGACATGCGGCATGGATTTTCTCTTGCATGAATACGACATAAATGAAAGAGGGACTCGTTGCTTCAAAAACCCAATCCAGCAAAATTTTCGATTTTGTCGAGGTCCCAAAATTTAGGTTAAAATCACAAATTACGACTTTCCCTTGATTATCTGAGTGAAATGGGCAAGAAAGAATAAAAGGGTTAAACCGAAAGACCTACAATCGGATGATCTAAAACATAGGCATGCGGCATGGATTTTCTCTTGCATGAATACGACATAAATGAAAGAGAGACTCGTTGCTTCAAAAACCCAATCCAGAAAAATTTTTGGTTTTTGTCGAGCTCCCAAAATTTAGGTTAAAATCACAAATTACGACTTTCCCTTGATTTTCTGGGTGAAATGGGCAAGAATGAATAAAAGGGTCGAACCAAAAGACCTACAATCGGATGATCTAAAACATAGGCAACTTTGTTGCACGATATGTGGCATGCGGCAGCCAATGAGGCATGGATTTTCTCTTGCATGAATACGACATAAATGAAAGAGGGACTCGTTGCTTCAAAAACCCAATCCAGCAAAATTTTCGATTTTGTCGAGGTCCCAAAATTTAGGTTAAAATCACAAATTACGACTTTCCCTTGATTTTCTGGGTAAAATGGGCAAGAATGAATAAAAGGGTCGAACCAAAAGACCTACAATCGGATGATCTGAAACATAGGCAACTTTGTCGCACGATATGTGGCATGCGGCAGCTAATGAGACATGGATTTTCTCTTGCATGAATACGACATAAATGAAAGAGGGACTCGTTGCTTCAAAAACCCAATCCAGCAAAATTTTCGATTTTGTCGAGGTACCAAAATTTAGGTTAAAATTAAACTTACGACTTTCCCTTGATTATCTGGGTGAAATGGGCAAGAATGAATAAAAGGGTCGAACCCAAAGACCTACAATCGGATGATCTAAAACATAGGCAACTTTGTTGCACGATATGTGGCATGAGGCAGCCAATGAGGCATGGATTTTCTCTTGCATGAATACGACATAAATGAAAGAGGGACTCGTTGCTTCAAAAACCCAATCCAGCAAAATTTTCGATTTTGTCGAGGTACCAAAATTTAGGTTAAAATCACAAATTACGACTTTCCCTTGATTTTCTGGGTGAAATGGGCAAGAATGAATAAAAGGGTCGAACCAAAAGACCTACAATCGGATGATCTGAAACATAGGCAACTTTGTTGCACGATATGTGGCATGCGGCAGCCAATGAGGCATGGATTTTCTCTTGCATGAATAGAACATAAATGAAAGCGGGACTCGGTGCTTCAAAAACCCAATCCAGCAAAATTTTCGATTTTGTCGAGGTCCCAAAATTTAGGATAAAATCACAAATTACGACTTTCCCTTGATTATCTGGGTGAAATGGACAAGAAAAAATAAAAGGGTTGAACCTAAAGACCTACAATCGACAACTTTTTAGCACGATATGGCATGCGGCAGCCAATGAGGCATGGATTTTCTCTTGCATGAATAGAACATAAATGAAAGCGGGACTCGTTGCTTCAAAAACCCAATCCAGAAAAATTTTCGATTTTGTCGAGGTCCCAAAATTTAGGATAAAATCACAAATTACGACTTTCCCTTGATTATCTGGGTGAAATGGGCAAGAATGAATAAAAGGGTCGAACCAAAAGACCTACAATCGGATGATCTAAAACATAGGCAACTTTGTTGCACGATATGTGGCATGCGGCAGCCAATGAGGCATGGATTTTCTCTTGCATGAATACGACATAAATGAAAGAGGGACTCGTTGCTTCAAAAACCCAATCCAGAAAAATTTTCGATTTTGTCGAGGTCCCAAAATTTAGGTTAAAATCACAAATTACGACTTTCCCTTGACTTTCTGGGTAAAATGGGCAAGAATGAATAAAAGGGTCGAACCAAAAGACCTACAATCGGATGATCTAAAACATAGGCAACTTTGTTGCACGATATGTGGCATGAGGCAGCCAATGAGGCATGGATTTTCTCTTGCATGAATACGACATAAATGAAAGAGGGACTCGTTGCTTCAAAAACCCAATCCAGCAAAATTTTCGATTTTGTCGAGGTACCAAAATTTAGGTTAAAATCACAAATTACGACTTTCCCTTGATTTTCTGGGTGAAATGGGCAAGAATGAATAAAAGGGTCGAACCAAAAGACCTACAATCGGATGATCTAAAACATAGGCAACTTTGTTGCACGATATGTGGCATGCGGCATGGATTTTCTCTTGCATGAATACGACATAAATGAAAGAGGGACTCGTTGCTTCAAAAACCCAATCCAGCAAAATTTTCGATTTTGTCGAGGTACCAAAATTTAGGTTAAAATCACAAATTACGACTTTCCCTTGATTTTCTGGGTGAAATGGGCAAGAATGAATAAAAGGGTCGAACCAAAAGACCTACAATCGGATGATCTGAAACATAGGCAACTTTGTTGCACGATATGTGGCATGCGGCATGGATTTTCTCTTGCATGAATACGACATAAATGAAAGAGGGACTCGTTGCTTCAAAAACCCAATCCAGCAAAATTTTCGATTTTGTCGAGGTACCAAAATTTAGGTTAAAATCACAAATTACGACTTTCCCTTGATTTTCTGGGTGAAATGGGCAAGAATGAATAAAAGGGTCGAACCGAAAGACCTACAATCGGATGATCTAAAACATAGGCAACTTTGTTGCACGATATGTGGCATGCGGCAGCCAATGAGGCATGGATTTTCTCTTGCATGAATACGACATAAATGAAAGAGGGACTCGTTGCTTCAAAAACCCAATCCAGCAAAATTTTCGATTTTGTCGAGGTCCCAAAATTTAGGTTAAAATCACAAATTACGACTTTCCCTTGATTTTCTGGGTGAAATGGGCAAGAATGAATAAAAGGGTCGAACCAAAAGACCTACAATCGGATGATCTAAAACATAGGCAACTTTGTTGCACGATATGTGGCATGCGGCAGCCAATGAGGCATGGATTTTCTCTTGCATGAATACGACATAAATGAAAGAGGGACTCGTTGCTTCAAAAACCCAATCCAGCAAAATTTTCGATTTTGTCGAGGTCCCAAAATTTAGGTTAAAATCACAAATTACGACTTTCCCTTGATTTTCTGGGTGAAATGGGCAAGAATGAATAAAAGGGTCGAACCGAAAGACCTACAATCGGATGCTCTAAAACATAGGCAACTTTGTTGCACGATATATGGCATGCGGCATGGATTTTCTCTTGCATGAATACGACATAAATGAAAGAGGGACTCGTTGCTTCAAAAACCCAATCCAGCAAAATTTTCGATTTTGTCGAGGTCCCAAAATTTAGGTTAAAATCACAAATTACGACTTTCCCTTGATTTTCTGGGTGAAATGGGCAAGAATGAATAAAAGGGTCGAACCGAAAGACCTACAATCGGATGATCTAAAACATAGGCAACTTTGTTGCACGATATGTGGCATGCGGCATGGATTTTCTCTTGCATGAATACGACATAAATGAAAGAGGGACTCGTTGCTTCAAAAACCCAATCCAGCAAAATTTTCGATTTTGTCGAGGTCCCAAAATTTAGGTTAAAATCACAAATTACGACTTTCCCTTGATTATCTGAGTGAAATGGGCAAGAAAGAATAAAAGGGTTAAACCGAAAGACCTACAATCGGATGATCTAAAACATAGGCATGCGGCATGGATTTTCTCTTGCATGAATACGACATAAATGAAAGAGAGACTCGTTGCTTCAAAAACCCAATCCAGAAAAATTTTTGGTTTTTGTCGAGGTCCCAAAATTTAGGTTAAAATCACAAATTACGACTTTCCCTTGATTTTCTGGGTGAAATGGGCAAGAATGAATAAAAGGGTCGAACCAAAAGACCTACAATCGGATGATCTAAAACATAGGCAACTTTGTTGCACGATATGTGGCATGCGGCAGCCAATGAGGCATGGATTTTCTCTTGCATGAATACGACATAAATGAAAGAGGGACTCGTTGCTTCAAAAACCCAATCCAGCAAAATTTTCGATTTTGTCGAGGTCCCAAAATTTAGGTTAAAATCACAAATTACGACTTTCCCTTGATTTTCTGGGTGAAATGGGCAAGAATGAATAAAAGGGTCGAACCGAAAGACCTACAATCGGATGATCTAAAACATAGGCAACTTTGTTGCACGATATGTGGCATGCGGCATGGATTTTCTCTTGCATGAATACGACATAAATGAAAGAGGGACTCGTTGCTTCAAAAACCCAATCCAGCAAAATTTTCAATTTTGTCGAGGTCCCAAAATTTAGGTTAAAATCACAAATTACGACTTTCCCTTGTGGCATGCGGCATGGATTTTCTCTTGCATGAATACGACATAAATGAAAGAGGGACTCGTTGCTTCAAAAACCCAATCCAGCAAAATTTTCGATTTTGTCGAGGTACCAAAATTTAGGTTAAAATCACAAATTACGACTTTCCCTTGATTCTCTGGGTGAAATGGGCAAGAATGAATAAAAGGGTCGAACCGAAAGACCTACAATCGGATGATCTAAAACATAGGCAACTTTGTTGCACGATATGTGGCATGCGGCATGGATTTTCTCTTGCATGAATACGACATAAATGAAAGAGGGACTCGTTGCTTCAAAAACCCAATCCAGCAAAATTTTCGATTTTGTCGAGGTCCCAAAATTTAGGTTAAAATCACAAATTACGACTTTCCCTTGATTTTCTGGGTAAAATGGGCAAGAATGAATAAAAGGGTCGAACCAAAAGACCTACAATCGGATGATCTGAAACATAGGCAACTTTGTTGCACGATATGTGGCATGCGGCAGCCAATGAGGCATGGATTTTCTCTTGCATGAATACGACATAAATGAAAGAGGGACTCGTTGCTTCAAAAACCCAATCCAGCAAAATTTTCGATTTTGTCGAGGTCCCAAAATTTAGGTTAAAATCACA
Organism: Xylota sylvarum; assembly: GCA_905220385.1. Lineage (NCBI taxonomy): Eukaryota > Metazoa > Arthropoda > Insecta > Diptera > Syrphidae > Xylota > Xylota sylvarum. The sequence goes on from LR999958.1 coordinate 25,836,612, forward strand.
AATTACGACTTTCCCTTGATTTTCTGGGTGAAATGGGCAAGAATGAATAAAAGGGTCGAACCGAAAGACCTACAATCGGATGATCTAAAACATAGGCAACTTTGTTGCACGATATGTGGCATGCGGCATGGATTTTCTCTTGCATGAATACGACATAAATGAAAGAGGGACTCGTTGCTTCAAAAACCCAATCCAGCAAAATTTTCGATTTTGTCGAGGTCCCAAAATTTAGGTTAAAATCACAAATTACGACTTTCCCTTGATTTTCTGGGTGAAATGGGCAAGAATGAATAAAAGGGTCGAACCGAAAGACCTACAATCGGATGATCTAAAACATAGGCAACTTTGTTGCACGATATGTGGCATGCGGCATGGATTTTCTCTTGCATGAATACGACATAAATGAAAGAGGGACTCGTTGCTTCAAAAACCCAATCCAGCAAAATTTTCGATTTTGTCGAGGTACCAAAATTTAGGTTAAAATCACAAATTACGACTTTCCCTTGATTTTCTGGGTAAAATGGGCAAGAATGAATAAAAGGGTCGAACCAAAAGACCTACAATCGGATGATCTGAAACATAGGCAACTTTGTTGCACGATATGTGGCATGCGGCAGCTAATGAGGCATGGATTTTCTCTTGCATGAATACGACATAAATGAAAGAGGGACTCGTTGCTTCAAAAACCCAATCCAGCAAAATTTTCGATTTTGTCGAGGTCCCAAAATTTAGGTTAAAATCACAAATTACGACTTTCCCTTGATTTTCTGGGTGAAATGGGCAAGAATGAATAAAAGGGTCGAACCGAAAGACCTACAATCGGATGATCTAAAACATAGGCAACTTTGTTGCACGATATGTGGCATGCGGCATGGATTTTCTCTTGCATGAATACGACATAAATGAAAGAGGGACTCGTTGCTTCAAAAACCCAATCCAGAAAAATTTTCGATTTTGTCGAGGTCCCAAAATTTAGGTTAAAATCACAAATTACGACTTTCCCTTGATTTTCTGGGTGAAATGGGCAAGAATGAATAAAAGGGTCGAACCGAAAGACCTACAATCGGATGATCTAAAACATAGGCAACTTTGTTGCACGATATGTGGCATGCGGCATGGATTTTCTCTTGCATGAATACGACATAAATGAAAGAGGGACTCGTTGCTTCAAAAACCCAATCCAGCAAAATTTTCGATTTTGTCGAGGTCCCAAAATTTAGGATAAAATCACAAATTACGACTTTCCCTTGATTATCTGAGTGAAATGGGCAAGAAAGAATAAAAGGGTTAAACCGAAAGACCTACAATCGGATGATCTAAAACATAGGCATGCGGCATGGATTTTCTCTTGCATGAATACGACATAAATGAAAGAGAGACTCGTTGCTTCAAAAACCCAATCCAGAAAAATTTTTGGTTTTTGTCGAGGTCCCAAAATTTAGGTTAAAATCACAAATTACGACTTTCCCTTGATTTTCTGGGTGAAATGGGCAAGAATGAATAAAAGGGTCGAACCAAAAGACCTACAATCGGATGATCTAAAACATAGGCAACTTTGTTGCACGATATGTGGCATGCGGCAGCCAATGAGGCATGGATTTTCTCTTGCATGAATACGACATAAATGAAAGAGGGACTCGTTGCTTCAAAAACCCAATCCAGAAAAATTTTCGATTTTGTCGAGGTCCCAAAATTTAGGTTAAAATCACAAATTACGACTTTCCCTTGATTTTCTGGGTAAAATGGGCAAGAATGAATAAAAGGGTCGAACCAAAAGACCTACAATCGGATGATCTGAAACATAGGCAACTTTGTTGCACGATATGTGGCATGCGGCAGCTAATGAGGCATGGATTTTCTCTTGCATGAATACGACATAAATGAAAGAGGGACTCGTTGCTTCAAAAACCCAATCCAGCAAAATTTTCGATTTTGTCGAGGTCCCAAAATTTAGGTTCAAATCACAAATTACGACTTTCCCTTGATTTTCTGGGTGAAATGGGCAAGAATGAATAAAAGGGTCGAACCGAAAGACCTACAATCGGATGATCTAAAACCTAGGCAACTTTGTTGCACGATATGTGGCATGCGGCAGCCAATGAGGCATGGATTTTCTCTTGCATGAATAGAACATAAATGAAAGCGGGACTCGGTGCTTCAAAAACCCAATCCAGAAAAATTTTCGATTTTGTCGAGGTCCCAAAATTTAGGATAAAATCACAAATTACGACTTTCCCTTGATTATCTGGGTGAAATGGACAAGAAAAAATAAAAGGGTTGAACCTAAAGACCTACAATCGACAACTTTTTAGCACGATGTGGCATGCGGCAGCCAATGAGGCATGGATTTTCTCTTGCATGAATAGAACATAAATGAAAGCGGGACTCGTTGCTTCAAAAACCCAATCCAGAAAAATTTTCGATTTTGTCGAGGTGTCAAAATTTAGGATAAAATCACAAATTACGACTTTCCCTTGATTATCTGGGTGAAATGGGCAAGAATGAATAAAAGGGTCGAACCAAAAGACCTACAATCGGATGATCTAAAACATAGGCAACTTTGTTGCACGATATGTGGCATGCGGCAGCCAATGAGGCATGGATTTTCTCTTGCATGAATACGACATAAATGAAAGAGGGACTCGTTGCTTCAAAAACCCAATCCAGCAAAATTTTCGATTTTGTCCAGGTCCCAAAATTTAGGTTAAAATTAAACTTACGACTTTCCCTTGATTATCTGGGTAAAATGGGCAAGAATGAATAAAAGGGTTAAACCGAAAGACCTACAATCGGATGATCTAAAACCTAGGCAACTTTGTTGCACGATATGTGGCATGCGGCAGCCAATGAGGCATGGATTTTCTCTTGCATGAATAGAACATAAATGAAAGCGGGACTCGGTGCTTCAAAAACCCAATCCAGCAAAATTTTCGATTTTGTCGAGGTCCCAAAATTTAGGATAAAATCACAAATTACGACTTTCCCTTGATTATCTGGGTGAAATGGACAAGAAAAAATAAAAGGGTTGAACCTAAAGACCTACAATCGACAACTTTTTAGCACGATATGGCATGCGGCAGCCAATGAGGCATGGATTTTCTCTTGCATGAATAAGAACATAAATGAAAGCGGGACTCGTTGCTTCAAAAACCCAATCCAGAAAAATTTTCGATTTTGTCGAGGTCCCAAAATTTAGGATAAAATCACAAATTACGACTTTCCCTTGATTATCTGGGTGAAATGGGCAAGAATGAATAAAAGGGTCGAACCAAAAGACCTACAATCGGATGATCTAAAACATAGGCAACTTTGTTGCACGATATGTGGCATGCGGCAGCCAATGAGGCATGGATTTTCTCTTGCATGAATACGACATAAATGAAAGAGGGACTCGTTGCTTCAAAAACCCAATCCAGAAAAATTTTCGATTTTGTCGAGGTCCCAAAATTTAGGTTAAAATCACAAATTACGACTTTCCCTTGATTTTCTGGGTGAAATGGGCAAGAATGAATAAAAGGGTCGAACCAAAAGACCTACAATCGGATGATCTAAAACATAGGCAACTTTGTTGCACGATATGTGGCATGCGGCAGCCAATGAGGCATGGATTTTCTGTTACATGAATACGACATAAATGAAAGAGAGACTCGTTGCTTCAAAAACCCAATCCAGCAAAATTTTCGATTTTGTCGAGGTCCCAAAATTTAGGATAAAATCACAAATTACGACTTTCCCTTGATTATCTGGGTGAAATGGACAAGAAAAAATAAAAGGGTTGAACCTAAAGACCTACAATCGACAACTTTTTAGCACGATGTGGCATGCGGCAGCCAATGAGGCATGGATTTTCTCTTGCATGAATAGAAGATAAATGAAAGCGGGACTCGGTGCTTCAAAAACCCAATCCAGAAAAATTTTCGATTTTGTCGAGGTCCCAAAATTTAGGTTAAAATCACAAATTACGACTTTCCCTTGATTATCTGGGTGAAATGGACAAGAAAAAATAAAAGGGTTGAACCTAAAGACCTACAATCGACAACTTTTTAGCACGATGTGGCATGCGGCAGCCAATGAGGCATGGATTTTCTCTTGCATGAATAGAACATAAATGAAAGCGGGACTCGTTGCTTCAAAAACCCAATCCAGCAAAATTTTCGATTTTGTCGAGGTACCAAAATTTAGGTTAAAATCACAAATTACGACTTTCCCTTGATTTTCTGGGTGAAATGGGCAAGAATGAATAAAAGGGTCGAACCGAAAGACCTACAATCGGATGATCTAAAACATAGGCAACTTTGTTGCACGATATGTGACATGCGGCATGGATTTTCTCTTGCATGAATACGACATAAATGAAAGAGGGACTCGTTGCTTCAAAAACCCAATCCAGCAAAATTTTCGATTTTGTCGAGGTCCCAAAATTTAGGATAAAATCACAAATTACGACTTTCCCTTGATTATCTGGGTGAAATGGACAAGAAAAAATAAAAGGGTTGAACCTAAAGACCTACAATCGACAACTTTTTAGCACGATGTGGCATGCGGCAGCCAATGAGGCATGGATTTTCTCTTGCATGAATAGAACATAAATGAAAGCGGGACTCGTTGCTTCAAAAACCCAATCCAGCAAAATTTTCGATTTTGTCGAGGTACCAAAATTTAGGTTAAAATCACAAATTACGACTTTCCCTTGATTTTCTGGGTGAAATGGGCAAGAATGAATAAAAGGGTCGAACCGAAAGACCTACAATCGGATGATCTAAAACATAGGCAACTTTGTTGCACGATATGTGACATGCGGCATAGATTTTCTCTTGCATGAATACGACATAAATGAAAGAGGGACTCGTTGCTTCAAAAACCCAATCCAGCAAAATTTTCGATTTTTTCGAGGTCCCAAAATTTAGGTTAAAATCACAAATTACGACTTTCCCTTGATTATCTGAGTGAAATGGGCAAGAAAGAATAAAAGGGTTAAACCAAAAGACCTACAATCGACAACTTTTTAGCACGATGTGGCATGCGGCAGCCAATGAGGCATGGATTTTCTCTTGCATGAATAGGACATAAATGAAAGAGGGACTCGTTGCTTCAAAAACCCAATCCAGCAAAATTTTCGATTTTGTCGAGGTCCCAAAATTTAGGTTAAAATTAAACTTACGACTTTCCCTTGATTATCTGGGTGAAATGGGCAAGAATGAATAAAAGGGTCGAACCAAAAGACCTACAATCGGATGATCTAAAACATAGGCAACTTTGTTGCACGATATGTGGCATGCGGCAGCCAATGAGGCATGGATTTTCTCTTGCATGAATAGAACATAAATGAAAGCGGGACTCGGTGCTTCAAAAACCCAATCCAGAAAAATTTTCGATTTTGTCGAGGTCCCAAAATTTAGGATAAAATCACAAATTACGACTTTCCCTTGATTATCTGGGTGAAATGGACAAGAAAAAATAAAAGGGTTGAACCTAAAGACCTACAATCGACAACTTTTTAGCACGATGTGGCATGCGGCAGCCAATGAGGCATGGATTTTCTCTTGCATGAATACGACATAAATGAAAGAGGGACTCGTTGCTTCAAAAACCCAATCCAGCAAAATTTTCGATTTTGTCGAGGTCCCAAAATTTAGGTTAAAATCACAAATTACGACTTTCCCTTGATTTTCTGGGTGAAATGGGCAAGAATGAATAAAAGGGTCGAACCAAAAGACCTACAATCGGATGATCTAAAACATAGGCAACTTTGTTGCACGATATGTGGCATGCGGCAGCCAATGAGGCATGGATTTTCTCTTGCATGAATACGACATAAATGAAAGAGGGACTCGTTGCTTCAAAAACCCAATCCAGCAAAATTTTCGATTTTGTCGAGGTCCCAAAATTTAGGTTAAAATCACAAATTACGACTTTCCCTTGATTTTCTGGGTGAAATGGGCAAGAATGAATAAAAGGGTCGAACCAAAAGACCTACAATCGGATGATCTAAAACATAGGCAACTTTGTTGCACGATATGTGGCATGCGGCAGCCAATGAGGCATGGATTTTCTCTTGCATGAATACGACATAAATGAAAGAGGGACTCGTTGCTTCAAAAACCCAATCCAGCAAAATTTTCGATTTTGTCGAGGTCCCAAAATTTAGGTTAAAATCACAAATTACGACTTTCCCTTGATTTTCTGGGTGAAATGGGCAAGAATGAATAAAAGGGTCGAACCAAAAGACCTACAATCGGATGATCTAAAACATAGGCAACTTTGTTGCACGATATGTGGCATGCGGCAGCCAATGAGGCATGGATTTTCTCTTGCATGAATACGACATAAATGAAAGAGGGACTCGTTGCTTCAAAAACCCAATCCAGCAAAATTTTCGATTTTGTCGAGGTACCAAAATTTAGGTTAAAATCACAAATTACGACTTTCCCTTGATTTTCTGGGTGAAATGGGCAAGAATGAATAAAAGGGTCGAACCAAAAGACCTACAATCGGATGATCTAAAACATAGGCAACTTTGTTGCACGATATGTGGCATGAGGCAGCCAATGAGGCATGGATTTTCTCTTGCATGAATACGACATAAATGAAAGAGGGACTCGTTGCTTCAAAAACCCAATCCAGCAAAATTTTCGATTTTGTCGAGGTCCCAAAATTTAGGTTAAAATCACAAATTACGACTTTCCCTTGATTTTCTGGGTGAAATGGGCAAGAATGAATAAAAGGGTCGAACCGAAAGACCTACAATCGGATGATCTAAAACATAGGCAACTTTGTTGCACGATATGTGGCATGCGGCAGCCAATGAGGCATGGATTTTCTGTTACATGAATACGACATAAATGAAAGAGAGACTCGTTGCTTCAAAAACCCAATCCAGCAAAATTTTCGATTTTGTCGAGGTCCCAAAATTTAGGATAAAATCACAAATTACGACTTTCCCTTGATTATCTGGGTGAAATGGACAAGAAAAAATAAAAGGGTTGAACCTAAAGACCTACAATCGACAACTTTTTAGCACGATGTGGCATGCGGCAGCCAATGAGGCATGGATTTTCTCTTGCATGAATACGACATAAATGAAAGAGGGACTCGTTGCTTCAAAAACCCAATCCAGCAAAATTTTCGATTTTGTCGAGGTCCCAAAATTTAGGTTAAAATCACAAATTACGACTTTCCCTTGATTTTCTGGGTGAAATGGGCAAGAATGAATAAAAGGGTCGAACCAAAAGACCTACAATCGGATGATCTAAAACATAGGCAACTTTGTTGCACGATATGTGGCATGCGGCAGCCAATGAGGCATGGATTTTCTCTTGCATGAATAGGACATAAATGAAAGAGGGACTCGTTGCTTCAAAAACCCAATCCAGCAAAATTTTCGATTTTGTCGAGGTCCCAAAATTTAGGTTAAAATCACAAATTACGACTTTCCCTTGATTATCTGGGTGAAATGGGCAAGAATGAATAAAAGGGTCGAACCAAAAGACCTACAATCGGATGATCTAAAACATAGGCAACTTTGTTGCACGATATGTGGCATGAGGCAGCCAATGAGGCATGGATTTTCTCTTGCATGAATACGACATAAATGAAAGAGGGACTCGTTGCTTCAAAAACCCAATCCAGCAAAATTTTCGATTTTGTCGAGGTCCCAAAATTTAGGTTAAAATCACAAATTACGACTTTCCCTTGATTTTCTGGGTGAAATGCTGAATAAAAGGGTCGAACCAAAAGACCTACAATCGGATGATCTAAAACATAGGCAACTTTGTTGCACGATATGTGGCATGAGGCAGCCAATGAGGCATGGATTTTCTCTTGCATGAATACGACATAAATGAAAGAGGGACTCGTTGCTTCAAAAACCCAATCCAGCAAAATTTTCGATTTTGTCGAGGTCCCAAAATTTAGGTTAAAATCACAAATTACGACTTTCCCTTGATTTTCTGGGTGAAATGGGCAAGAATGAATAAAAGGGTCGAACCAAAAGACCTACAATCGGATGATCTAAAACATAGGCAACTTTGTTGCACGATATGTGGCATGCGGCAGCCAATGAGGCATGGATTTTCTGTTACATGAATACGACATAAATGAAAGAAAGACTCGTTGCTTCAAAAACCCAATCCAGCAAAATTTTCGATTTTGTCGAGGTCCCAAAATTTAGGATAAAATCACAAATTACGACTTTCCCTTGATTATCTGGGTGAAATGGACAAGAAAAAATAAAAGGGTTGAACCTAAAGACCTACAATCGACAACTTTTTAGCACGATGTGGCATGCGGCAGCCAATGAGGCATGGATTTTCTCTTGCATGAATACGACATAAATGAAAGAGGGACTCGTTGCTTCAAAAACCCAATCCAGCAAAATTTTCGATTTTGTCGAGGTCCCAAAATTTAGGTTAAAATCACAAATTACGACTTTCCCTTGATTTTCTGGGTGAAATGGGCAAGAATGAATAAAAGGGTCGAACCAAAAGACCTACAATCGGATGATCTAAAACATAGGCAACTTTGTTGCACGATATGTGGCATGCGGCAGCCAATGAGGCATGGATTTTCTCTTGCATGAATAGGACATAAATGAAAGAGGGACTCGTTGCTTCAAAAACCCAATCCAGCAAAATTTTCGATTTTGTCGAGGTCCCAAAATTTAGGTTAAAATCACAAATTACGACTTTCCCTTGATTATCTGGGTGAAATGGGCAAGAATGAATAAAAGGGTCGAACCAAAAGACCTACAATCGGATGATCTAAAACATAGGCAACTTTGTTGCACGATATGTGGCATGAGGCAGCCAATGAGGCATGGATTTTCTCTTGCATGAATACGACATAAATGAAAGAGGGACTCGTTGCTTCAAAAACCCAATCCAGCAAAATTTTCGATTTTGTCGAGGTCCCAAAATTTAGGTTAAAATCACAAATTACGACTTTCCCTTGATTTTCTGGGTGAAATGGGCAAGAATGAATAAAAGGGTCGAACCAAAAGACCTACAATCGGATGATCTAAAACATAGGCAACTTTGTTGCACGATATGTGGCATGCGGCAGCCAATGAGGCATGGATTTTCTGTTACATGAATACGACATAAATGAAAGAGAGACTCGTTGCTTCAAAAACCCAATCCAGCAAAATTTTCGATTTTGTCGAGGTCCCAAAATTTAGGATAAAATCACAAATTACGACTTTCCCTTGATTATCTGGGTGAAATGGACAAGAAAAAATAAAAGGGTTGAACCTAAAGACCTACAATCGACAACTTTTTAGCACGATGTGGCATGCGGCAGCCAATGAGGCATGGATTTTCTCTTGCATGAATACGACATAAATGAAAGAGGGACTCGTTGCTTCAAAAACCCAATCCAGCAAAATTTTCGATTTTGTCGAGGTCCCAAAATTTAGGTTAAAATCACAAATTACGACTTTCCCTTGATTTTCTGGGTGAAATGGGCAAGAATGAATAAAAGGGTCGAACCAAAAGACCTACAATCGGATGATCTAAAACATAGGCAACTTTGTTGCACGATATGTGGCATGCGGCAGCCAATGAGGCATGGATTTTCTCTTGCATGAATACGACATAAATGAAAGAGAGACTCGTTGCTTCAAAAACCCAATCCAGAAAAATTTTCGATTTTGTCGAGGTCCCAAAATTTAGGTTAAAATCACAAATTACGACCTTCCCTTGTTTTTCTGGGTGAAATGGGCAAGAATGAATAAAAGGGTCGAACCAAAAGACCTACAATCGGATGATCTAAAACATAGGCAACTTTGTTGCACGATATGTGGCATGCGGCAGCCAATGAGGCATGGATTTTCTCTTGCATGAATACGACATAAATGAAAGAGGGACTCGTTGCTTCAAAAACCCAATCCAGCAAAATTTTCGATTTTGTCGAGGTCCCAAAATTTAGGTTAAAATCACAAATTACGACTTTCCCTTGATTTTCTGGGTGAAATGGGCAAGAATGAATAAAAGAGTCGAACCAAAAGACCTACAATCGGATGATCTAAAACATAGGCAACTTTGTTGCACGATATGTGGCATGCGGCAGCCAATGAGGCATGGATTTTCTCTTGCATGAATACGGCATAAATGAAAGAGGGACTCGTTGCTTCAAAAACCCAATCCAGCAAAATTTTCGATTTTGTCGAGGTCCCAAAATTTAGGTTAAAATCACAAATTACGACTTTCCCTTGATTTTCTGGGTGAAATGGGCAAGAATGAATAAAAGGGTCGAACCAAAAGACCTACAATCGGATGATCTGAAACATAGGCAACTTTGTTGCACGATATGTGGCATGCGGCAGCTAATGAGGCATGGATTTTCTCTTGCATGAATACGACATAAATGAAAGAGGGACTCGTTGCTTCAAAAACCCAATCCAGCAAAATTTTCGATTTTGTCGAGGTACCAAAATTTAGGTTAAAATCACAAATTACGACTTTCCCTTGATTTTCTGGGTGAAATTGGCAAGAATGAATGAAAGGGTCGAACCGAAAGACCTACAATCGGATGATCTAAAACATAGGCAACTTTGTTGCACGATATGTGGCATGCGGCATGGATTTTCTCTTGCATGAATACGACATAAATGAAAGAGGGACTCGTTGCTTCAAAAACCCAATCCAGCAAAATTTTCGATTTTGTCGAGGTCCCAAAATTTAGGTTAAAATCACAAATTACGACTTTCCCTTGATTATCTGGGTGAAATGGGCAAGAATGAATAAAAGGGTCGAACCAAAAGACCTACAATCGGATGATCTAAAACATAGGCAACTTTGTTGCACGATATGTGGCATGCGGCAGCCAATGAGGCATGGATTTTCTCTTGCATGAATACGGCATAAATGAAAGAGGGACTCGTTGCTTCAAAAACCCAATCCAGCAAAATTTTCGATTTTGTCGAGGTCCCAAAATTTAGGTTAAAATCACAAATTACGACTTTCCCTTGATTTTCTGGGTGAAATGGGCAAGAATGAATAAAAGGGTCGAACCAAAAGACCTACAATCGGATGATCTGAAACATAGGCAACTTTGTTGCACGATATGTGGCATGCGGCAGCTAATGAGGCATGGATTTTCTCTTGCATGAATACGACATAAATGAAAGAGGGACTCGTTGCTTCAAAAACCCAATCCAGCAAAATTTTCGATTTTGTCGAGGTACCAAAATTTAGGTTAAAATCACAAATTACGACTTTCCCTTGATTTTCTGGGTGAAATTGGCAAGAATGAATGAAAGGGTCGAACCGAAAGACCTACAATCGGATGATCTAAAACATAGGCAACTTTGTTGCACGATATGTGGCATGCGGCATGGATTTTCTCTTGCATGAATACGACATAAATGAAAGAGGGACTCGTTGCTTCAAAAACCCAATCCAGCAAAATTTTCGATTTTGTCGAGGTCCCAAAATTTAGGTTAAAATCACAAATTACGACTTTCCCTTGATTATCTGGGTGAAATGGGCAAGAATGAATAAAAGGGTCGAACCAAAAGACCTACAATCGGATGATCTAAAACATAGGCAACTTTGTTGCACGATATGTGGCATGAGGCAGCCAATGAGGCATGGATTTTCTCTTGCATGAATACGACATAAATGAAAGAGGGACTCGTTGCTTCAAAAACCCAATCCAGCAAAATTTTCGATTTTGTCGAGGTACCAAAATTTAGGTTAAAATCACAAATTACGACTTTCCCTTGATTTTCTGGGTGAAATGGGCAAGAATGAATAAAAGGGTCGAACCAAAAGACCTACAATCGGATGATCTGAAACATAGGCAACTTTGTTGCACGATATGTGGCATGCGGCAGCTAATGAGGCATGGATTTTCTCTTGCATGAATACGACATAAATGAAAGAGGGACTCGTTGCTTCAAAAACCCAATCCAGCAAAATTTTCGATTTTGTCGAGGTACCAAAATTTAGGTTAAAATCACAAATTACGACTTTCCCTTGATTTTCTGGGTGAAATGGGCAAGAATGAATAAAAGGGTCAAACCAAAAGACCTACAATCGGATGATCTGAAACATAGGCAACTTTGTTGCACGATATGTGGCATGCGGCAGCTAATGAGGCATGGATTTTCTCTTGCATGAATACGACATAAATGAAAGAGGGACATGTTGCTTCAAAAACCCAATCCAGCAAAATTTTCGATTTTGTCGAGGTACCAAAATTTAGGTTAAAATCACAAATTACGACTTTCCCTTGATTTTCTGGGTGAAATGGGCAAGAATGAATAAAAGGGTCGAACCAAAAGACCTACAATCGGATGATCTAAAACATAGGCAACTTTGTTGCACGATATGTGGCATGAGGCAGCCAATGAGGCATGGATTTTCTCTTGCATGAATACGACATAAATGAAAGAGGGACTCGTTGCTTCAAAAACCCAATCCAGCAAAATTTTCGATTTTGTCGAGGTCCCAAAATTTAGGTTAAAATCACAAATTACGACTTTCCCTTGATTATCTGGGTGAAATGGGCAAGAATGAATAAAAGGGTCGAACCAAAAGACCTACAATCGGATGATCTAAAACATAGGCAACTTTGTTGCACGATATGTGGCATGAGGCAGCCAATGAGGCATGGATTTTCTCTTGCATGAATACGACATAAATGAAAGAGGGACTCGTTGCTTCAAAAACCCAATCCAGCAAAATTTTCGATTTTGTCGAGGTACCAAAATTTAGGTTAAAATCACAAATTACGACTTTCCCTTGATTTTCTGGGTGAAATGGGCAAGAATGAATAAAAGGGTCGAACCAAAAGACCTACAATCGGATGATCTAAAACATAGGCAACTTTGTTGCACGATATGTGGCATGAGGCAGCCAATGAGGCATGGATTTTCTCTTGCATGAATACGACATAAATGAAAGAGGGACTCGTTGCTTCAAAAACCCAATCCAGCAAAATTTTCGATTTTGTCGAGGTCCCAAAATTTAGGTTAAAATCACAAATTACGACTTTCCCTTGATTTTCTGGGTGAAATGCTGAATAAAAGGGTCGAACCAAAAGACCTACAATCGGATGATCTAAAACATAGGCAACTTTGTTGCACGATATGTGGCATGAGGCAGCCAATGAGGCATGGATCTTCTCTTGCATGAATACGACATAAATGAAAGAGGGACTCGTTGCTTCAAAAACCCAATCCAGCAAAATTTTCGATTTTGTCGAGGTACCAAAATTTAGGTTAAAATCACAAATTACGACTTTCCCTTGATTTTCTGGGTGAAATGGGCAAGAATGAATAAAAGGGTCGAACCAAAAGACCTACAATCGGATGATCTGAAACATAGGCAACTTTGTTGCACGATATGTGGCATGCGGCAGCTAATGAGGCATGGATTTTCTCTTGCATGAATACGACATAAATGAAAGAGGGACTCGTTGCTTCAAAAACCCAATCCAGCAAAATTTTCGATTTTGTCGAGGTACCAAAATTTAGGTTAAAATCACAAATTACGACTTTCCCTTGATTTTCTGGGTGAAATGGGCAAGAATGAATAAAAGGGTCGAACCAAAAGACCTACAATCGGATGATCTGAAACATAGGCAACTTTGTTGCACGATATGTGGCATGCGGCAGCTAATGAGGCATGGATTTTCTCTTGCATGAATACGACATAAATGAAAGAGGGACTCGTTGCTTCAAAAACCCAATCCAGCAAAATTTTCGATTTTGTCGAGGTACCAAAATTTAGGTTAAAATCACAAATTACGACTTTCCCTTGATTTTCTGGGTGAAATGGGCAAGAATGAATAAAAGGGTCGAACCAAAAGACCTACAATCGGATGATCTGAAACATAGGCAACTTTGTTGCACGATATGTGGCATGCGGCAGCTAATGAGGCATGGATTTTCTCTTGCATGAATACGACATAAATGAAAGAGGGACTCGTTGCTTCAAAAACCCAATCCAGCAAAATTTTCGATTTTGTCGAGGTACCAAAATTTAGGTTAAAATCACAAATTACGACTTTCCCTTGATTTTCTGGGTGAAATGGGCAAGAATGAATAAAAGGGTCGAACCAAAAGACCTACAATCGGATGATCTAAAACATAGGCAACTTTGTTGCACGATATGTGGCATGCGGCAGCCAATGAGGCATGGATTTTCTCTTGCATGAATACGACATAAATGAAAGAGAGACTCGTTGCTTCAAAAACCCAATCCAGAAAAATTTTCGATTTTGTCGAGGTACCAAAATTTAGGTTAAAATCACAAATTACGACTTTCCCTTGATTTTCTGGGTGAAATGGGCAAGAATGAATAAAAGGGTCGAACCAAAAGACCTACAATCGGATGATCTGAAACATAGGCAACTTTGTTGCACGATATGTGGCATGCGGCAGCTAATGAGGCATGGATTTTCTCTTGCATGAATACGACATAAATGAAAGAGGGACTCGTTGCTTCAAAAACCCAATCCAGCAAAATTTTCGATTTTGTCGAGGTACCAAAATTTAGGTTAAAATCACAAATTACGACTTTCCCTTGATTTTCTGGGTGAAATGGGCAAGAATGAATAAAAGGGTCGAACCAAAAGACCTACAATCGGATGATCTAAAACATAGGCAACTTTGTTGCACGATATGTGGCATGAGGCAGCCAATGAGGCATGGATTTTCTCTTGCATGAATACGACATAAATGAAAGAGGGACTCGTTGCTTCAAAAACCCAATCCAGAAAAATTTTCGATTTTGTCGAGGTCCCAAAATTTAGGTTAAAATCACAAATTACGACTTTCCCTTGATTTTCTGGGTGAAATGGGCAAGAATGAATAAAAGGGTCGAACCAAAAGACCTACAATCGGATGATCTAAAACATAGGCAACTTTGTTGCACGATATGTGGCATGCGGCAGCCAATGAGGCATGGATTTTCTCTTGCATGAATACGACATAAATGAAAGAGAGACTCGTTGCTTCAAAAACCCAATCCAGAAAAATTTTCGATTTTGTCGAGGTCCCAAAATTTAGGTTAAAATCACAAATTACGACTTTCCCTTGATTTTCTGGGTAAAATGGGCAAGAATGAATAAAAGGGTCGAAGCAAAAGACCTACAATCGGATGATCTGAAACATAGGCAACTTTGTTGCACGATATGTGGCATGCGGCAGCTAATGAGGCATGGATTTTCTCTTGCATGAATACGACATAAATGAAAGAGGGACTCGTTGCTTTAAAAACCCAATCCAGCAAAATTTTCGATTTTGTCGAGGTACCAAAATTTAGGTTAAAATCACAAATTACGACTTTCCCTTGATTTTCTGGGTAAAATGGGCAAGAATGAATAAAAGGGTCGAAGCAAAAGACCTACAATCGGATGATCTGAAACATAGGCAACTTTGTTGCACGATATGTGGCATGCGGCAGCTAATGAGGCATGGATTTTCTCTTGCATGAATACGACATAAATGAAAGAGGGACTCGTTGCTTCAAAAACCCAATCCAGAAAAATTTTCAATTTTGTCGAGGTCCCAAAATTTAGGTTAAAATCACAAATTACGACTTTCCCCTGATTTTCTGGGTGAAATGGGCAAGAATGAATAAAAGGGTCGAACCAAAAGACCTACAATCGGATGATCTAAAACATAGGCAACTTTGTTGCACGATATGTGGCATACGGCAGCCAATGAGGCATGGATTTTCTCTTGCATGAATAGGACATAAATGAAAGAGGGACTCGTTGCTTCAAAAACCCAATCCAGCAAAATTTTCGATTTTGTCGAGGTCCCAAAATTTAGGTTAAAATTAAACTTACGACTTTCCCTTGATTATCTGGGTAAAATGGGCAAGAATGAATAAAAGGGTTAAACCGAAAGACCTACAATCGGATGATCTAAAACCTAGGCAACTTTGTTGCACGATATGTGGCATGCGGCAGCCAATGAGGCATGGATTTTCTCTTGCATGAATAGAACATAAATGAAAGCGGGACTCGGTGCTTCAAAAACCCAATCCAGCAAAATTTTCGATTTTGTCGAGGTCCCAAAATTTAGGATAAAATCACAAATTACGACTTTCCCTTGATTATCTGGGTGAAATGGACAAGAAAAAATAAAAGGGTTGAACCTAAAGACCTACAATCGACAACTTTTTAGCACGATGTGGCATGCGGCAGCCAATGAGGCATGGATTTTCTCTTGCATGAATAGAACATAAATGAAAGCGGGACTCGTTGCTTCAAAAACCCAATCCAGCAAAATTTTCGATTTTGTCGAGGTCCCAAAATTTAGGTTAAAATCACAAATTACGACTTTCCCTTGATTTTCTGGGTAAAATGGGCAAGAATGAATAAAAGGGTCGAACCAAAAGACCTACAATCGGATGATCTGAAACATAGGCAACTTTGTTGCACGATATGTGGCATGCGGCAGCTAATGAGGCATGGATTTTCTCTTGCATGAATACGACATAAATGAAAGAGGGACTCGTTGCTTTAAAAACCCAATCCAGCAAAATTTTCGATTTTGTCGAGGTACCAAAATTTAGGTTAAAATCACAAATTACGACTTTCCCTTGATTTTCTGGGTGAAATGGGCAAGAATGAATAAAAGGGTCGAACCAAAAGACCTACAATCGGATGATCTGAAACATAGGCAACTTTGTTGCACGATATGTGGCATGCGGCAGCTAATGAGGCATGGATTTTCTCTTGCATGAATACGACATAAATGAAAGAGGGACTCGTTGCTTCAAAAACCCAATCCAGAAAAATTTTCGATTTTGTCGAGGTCCCAAAATTTAGGTTAAAATCACAAATTACGACTTTCCCTTGATTTTCTGGGTGAAATGGGCAAGAATGAATAAAAGGGTCGAACCAAAAGACCTACAATCGGATGATCTAAAACATAGGCAACTTTGTTGCACGATATGTGGCATGCGGCAGCCAATGAGGCATGGATTTTCTGTTACGACATAAATGAAAGAGAGACTCGTTGCTTCAAAAACCCAATCCAGCAAAATTTTCGATTTTGTCGAGGTCCCAAAATTTAGGATAAAATCACAAATTACGACTTTCCCTTGATTATCTGGGTGAAATGGACAAGAAAAAATAAAAGGGTTGAACCTAAAGACCTACAATCGACAACTTTTTAGCACGATGTGGCATGCGGCAGCCAATGAGGCATGGATTTTCTCTTGCATGAATAGAACATAAATGAAAGCGGGACTCGTTGCTTCAAAAACCCAATCCAGCAAAATTTTCGATTTTGTCGAGGTCCCAAAATTTAGGATAAAATCACAAATTACGACTTTCCCTTGATTATCTGGGTGAAATGGGTAAGAAAGAATAAAATAGTTGAACCAAAAGACCTACAATCGGCAACTTTTTAGCACGATATGTGGCATATGCGGAAGGCAATGAGGCATGTATTTTCTCAAGATTTTCAGAAGCGTACAATCTCTAGCTATTCAAGAGCAGAATAAGCCATCACACATTCTTAGGACATCCTTAGAAGTTTACACAAAATCGTACGTAACGCGCTACCTCTTCGTCATCCAATGAAAATGCTTTGGGATGTCGTGGTCTTGAGTGTATAAAAACTTTCAAAAAAGGCAATTTATTTTTTTGTTGAAGTAGTCGTACTTGATCCTGATTGTAATCGTTAACACTTGGAACTTATTTAAATGTCTTATAAGTTTGGAGAGCTTAAGACTGCAGTTTAGTTTTAAGACAGATTACAAGGCTTAGACCTCTCCTTTAAAAATTTACGTCAAGTCTTTGTCATTACATCATCCAATGCAAAGACAGTCACTTTATCGTTAAATTCACGCAGTTTAATCTAAAAAATAAAATATATGTAGCTTCGTATATGTATAAAATAATTCCAAGATGTAATTTAAACCATTTAAATAATTAATAGTAAAAACTAATTACAATTACATATTATTAACACCTCATACTGGGATCGTCCGACCAGATAAAATTGCCCATCTCCCTGAACGGCTTAAACAAAAAGTATCAACTTAAAATTTCTATCAAACTGCCGGTAAACAGAAATAAATAAAAAAATAGTTCACCATTTAATCAATTACATAAAAATTCAGGTTTTCTGTTTTTTTTTTTTCTCTTTTGTTTTGTTTTAAAGTGCTTCTGTGGCTTTTTAATTGCTGGCCATTATGATGATGATTAAAAAAATATTTGCAGAACAATGGCATTTAAATTATCAGCGCTCTTTGCGAAATTATTTGTTGAAAAATTAAGGATGAACCACCCCCGAGTGTGGCAAAAATTTTCTATTTATCCTTGTGTTATGTTATTTTTTTTATTTTTTCATTTAACCAGCACAAATCATGGATAATTTATTTAATTTGGAATTCATGTTAAATCTGCACGACAATAATTATAATTATCTCGGGAATTGGTGTTCGATTTGGCGACATAATGACACATTGCTGGCGCCGGTATTTGGTTTCATGGAATAGGACATTCGATTTTTGTGTGTATAAACCAAAAAAAAAAACCACAAGTTAAATATTTTTGATTGTGATAGAATTGCTGTTGTTAAGGGTAATTGTTAATTTTCCTGATTGTATTTGCCAATGTAATTCTATTAAGGATTAGATCGGAATAATGAAATGCGCAGTAGGAATCTATAATGCATGTTCCATGGACGTAGGCAGAAACGGTAGTAGAATAGCGTAATCCCTTTTTTTATCGAAACGGTTTGATGCGAGAAGTAGCCTCCTTTCACTGAACTAACAACAGTGTTGTTGTTTACATGTATTTCATGGACAGGTATCCGACTTTTTGACACAAACACAAAGAATGATCGACCTCTACCGATCTTAGCTTATCGTATCCAAGCTGTGAAGTCTCTTTGCAACACAAGATCTTCCGGATACTCTTGCCAACAATATTCTCAAAGTTGCAGATTCCACCTTACTTACTTATTTCCTTAGGTGGCGCTACAGTTCTGGGTGATTCTGAGCGTCAACAAACAAGCCTCTCCAGTTAGCGCGGTCTTTAGCTAACTGCATACAGTTACGCACTCCAAGTTGGTTGAGGTCTTCTTTTGCTTGTGTGCGCGGCTTAAGGTGAGGTCTTTCCGAATTGGATTCGAAGACTCTTCGGCCCGGACCACGGTCTATTGATATCCATTCGCTCTATATGTCCTAGCCATCTTAGACGACTGATGCGTAGAATGTTGCTGTACAGCCTGTAGAGTTCCCTATTAAATCTCATCCTCTAAATCTCATCAACGCAAACGGGACCGAAAATCATTCGAAAGCGTTCAAAAAACAACCAAGGATATCTTCATCATCCTTCCTTCGTTAATGACCATGCTTCTGCGCCTTACAGTATGACTGGGATGATAAGAGTCTTATGTAGAGCCTCTTTAGTGTTTCTTGACAATGCATTGTTAATCAATTGCCTTCTTAGACCAAAGAAACAGCGATTGGCAAGTGTAATTCTTTGATTCCTGATGTGATGTTGTTGTCCGAGTTTATAGCAGATCCGACGTAGACAACGTCCCTAACTATCTCACAGTTATAGCTGTCTATTGTGTTCTGTTCGATTCGTCGATGTTGTGTGTTTCTTGCTGTTGAAAGCATATGGTTGGTTTTGCCCGCATTCAAACTTTGGGATGACATTCCTCAACTGAGACGGACCAAAGAAAATTAACAAAATCTGCCTAAGCTTAAGCAAAAACCGACTGTGGATTCTAACAGGTCAACATGTCTATAGAAGACCAAGGACACACTAAAGGGGAAACCATTTGGAAGCCATACGAATCCACCTCCCTTGTATCGCTTTCAGATAGTACAGTTCATGAAAACTACTCAACTAGAAGAGGTATTTTAGATCAAGCATCTCGGTTTAATCTAGAGCGAACCCATTTTAGTGAGAAAGGTTTTATATGCGGGGACTCTTCCAGAGCCCAAGCTTGGGATACTATCTCTAACCAAGTCAGCATCACACTGGAAGTATATATCTTTCCAGGATAATAATTACAGTGGTATAGAACTTTCGGACTTTGCTCATAATGTGTGAAGATATACTGCGGCGTAAAATTAAAGTCACATTCATTCAATGCGATCTGTCTTTACTTGCCAAAGATGGTCCCCTTTAGGTATCAACTTGTCAACATGCAAACTCATGGCATTTTGAAATCGTAGACATATCCCCTTGAAAAGAGAATTGATTCTTGTTCTTAAGAATGGAACATCTTCTACTTATAGAAGGATATACCCAATTGCAATTTTTATCAGCTTTTAACATAAACAATACATTGACTTTGCTATAAGATGCAGTTGTAGTGTAAAGAGCTAAAACCTTCCAAGCAAGAATACAAATTCAGAGTTTGGCTATATCTAAATTATGTTAAAAGTATCTCAAACCTCTTTTAAAGTAATAGTGAGTAAATCATCAATGCCTTTATTACCCCATTAGTGTTGTATACATCATACATCACAGATAATTACTCTCAACTATAATTAACAAATCCATCATAACGAGAATGTATGTAAATTTTAACAAGACTCTCACAACAACAAAACTGTTTTTGTTTTCATATTTACTTTAATTGCTTCCACGTCTCTCAGCACCTTACTGTACAGAGTAACATCGTTCCTTACCTAACCATCGTCACTGTGATTTATTGCAAAGCATCCATAACATGTTGTAATATATTACATGTAAGTATCTTTCCAACAAGTTTCCTCATCAGCACAATACACAACAACGAACAACAGCAACTTGCCACTGAATAAATGACAAATTTCCTGGATCATGTCCTCCTCCACACCAAGTCTCTCATTGGCACTGTGAGATGAGCACAAGATAAACAAGCAATAGAAAACGAACAAATAAACAACTAAAAACACCAGTAATAGGGAGCTAATTAATGAAACGTTTATCTTACATAGTATCTGAGATACATTTTTCTTTTCTTTTGTATACCGGCTTTCCTACTTTTGTTAAGTTTATAATTTTTAGATAAAAAAGTGTGAATTTTTCTTCATCTTTTTTTCTGGTTGTCGTAGGTCTCACATCTGAAATTATGTATCTCTATTAAAAATCAATTCATCGCATGCATATCTGTGAATCTGTAGGTAGACGGGGCACTATTTTTAAAGCATCTACCGTGGCGTTTGTGAAAGTTTAAATATAACTATGTAGGTCATCATTATGTTTGGTGCAGAGTGTAAATTGGACCTTGAACTTCAAACTAAAAAAACAAAAACACATGTAGTTCCACCCAAGAGGATTTAACACCACCGCAGTACAGTGCGGAACTTTATGATCGTTAATTTTGTAAGCAGCCGTTTCCGTAAATGTTTTCTCACCGAAATTAACGTGCAGTAGCTGTAGCTATAAAAGGAAAATGTTTCACTAAGTGGTTATCACGAATTGTACCCTGCGGCAATGGTAAAGAGTAGACTGTTGGGACGTTGGAAAATAATAATCAATAATTTCATGGCGAATAAATCCCTTTTGACTTGTGGTCACTGAGATTTCCTGGTAGTATCTTGAAACAAGACTCAAAGAGTACGTGCAATTTATAAGGCTTTGGGGGGTATCAAGTCTACCGCACTCAGTGGCTTTCTGTAGTAGATACTTGTATTTCCTAGAAGTGGAGAAATATTCAGAAGCGTCATGGTAGTATTATGACTAAAGAGTTCAATCGATATTTAAGGAAATTTAAATTTTACATCGAATGAGTTGCATAAAATATTTTACGTATCTACTCGTTTAATTAAATATTGTTTTCTAGGGAAAGGATGGCATATGTATGAAAGCATTGGAAAGTAACATTTCCCCATACATCAACAAACAGGTCATTCTAGCTAAAATAGTAATTTTTAAGGTAGTGTTAGTGGCGTACGCTGTTATCCACTCATGACATAGAAAATTCAGGAATTGGTTTTAGTTTAGAATTTAGTCTTCTTCCTTATATACAGCCAACTCTTATAGAACCATGCATCTTTGTGAAAAGAATTTTCAATCACTTTTGACAGTCACTTCCTAATTCCATTAGAAACAGAACTTCGTTAAAGTGATTTTACACTTGAACGAATAATATCCTTACAATTATAGTAGACATTACGGATGAGCATGACACAAGTTACCCTGTGAGTGGATAAAGGATGGAAGGAGTCTGTTGCTCATACGAACATGAGTTTGTGTGTGATAACTTCAAAATACGGGTTTATCAGTTCGTTACTAATGTTTAGTAAAGCATCAGCAGAGTTCAGGTAGTCAGTTTCCACAAACGCTTCTCGTTGTGGTGCTTTTTGAAGTTCGTTGTATATCCTTTGTCTTTCAGTGCTAGTGAGTGGCACCTTTTTCAATTTTCTGTCGATCTCAAGACCCGTATTGGCTGAATCGATAAGTTGATAAATTCGATAAACGCTTGAATAATAATCTAAATGAACGAAATCCATCAATAATTTCCTATTGTTCGAAGGTTTTAAATCCCTGTCAGCTTTTCTAGATTTCAGATCACCGAACTTATAGCGCCAGATATTTGTATTTGTTTGTATCTGAGCGTTTCCTCACTAAAGCACTTACTCTTGATCCAGGCGGCAGCGAACGAATTCCCTAGATGGAATCAACGCTGGCGTCTACCAGTTCCCGTCAGGTTGAACTATTAGTGTTAAGACTACACGAGCTACGTCGAGATATTTGAATTACAGGTCTATAGGGATCTCCAATACTGAGCTAGGGTATTGGAAAAGAGTTGGTGGCGGATGAACATGAATAATGGGCCAACGGCAGCGCTTGTATCCCAAAAGCGGGTTACTGACTCCGAGCTATATGTCCTAGAGCTATAAAAGGGAACTGGCCCTCCAGATTAGGAGTTGTCCGTCGGGGTAACTTCCCCACCATGAAAAAAAAAGAGAACTTAAATCCAATAAGACTGCTGTACCTTACGGGCTGTGTAAACCTGTGTAAACGCCTGTGTAAACATCTGAAACCCTTCGTAATCAACCTGATTGGACCCTATCAGTGTGGTTTCAGACCAGGAAAGTCCACAATCGATCAACTTCGGCAGATCCTGGAAAAAACCCAAGAAGTCCAAATCGATACCCACCATCTTTTCATCGATTTCAAGGTCACATATGACAGCATCTATAGAGACGAGCTGTACAGAGCCATGTCTAGTTTTGGCATCCCTGTCAAACTCCTTAGATTGTGTGTGTATTTCAGAAACAAATCATCACGTATCATACATTTATGTTTAAAGGCTTCCTGTCGAGCAGTCCTCTGGTAAACCACTATAAGTCCCTACTATTCTCAAAGACTCGGAAACTGTTGTGACAAACAATTAGACCCCAAGACCTATACATTACGTATTATCCACTTCAACAATAAACTCATGATCTATTCAACTTGCATCTAATAGGAAGTCTCTCTCTCATAAGGAGCACTTGCCCTTGAACTAAGCCAATACAAAAGTAAGTCAAGACTAATAATTTATGACTACATAACTTCATTCATAAAATATCAACACAACACAACACAAAAAAACATTTGTAATTCATTCCGGCCTGCAGCCACTAAAAAAAAAAGTATCTCCGACAAACAACTTCAACTAATTGCCATGCTCAGCCAGTCGTCTTAACGGAAATATCACGGAATACAGATTGTGGAAATTATCATAAGAAACCATAAATCTCCACAGATACAACATCCCTTCAACTACCGTTTTTTTTTTTCAGCATTTTCCATTTCCCAATGAGTAACACTCTTGAGCATAAATCGCTTCTCATGGATATGCACACAAATGCCGCCGCTCCAGTCAATCTTGAGCAATAAAATCTCGAATCTATTGCCTTGGTCATGCTTCGTTCCTTCGGGGGGCGCAACACACCGTTACCAGTATAGTGTTTGTTTCGATACAAAACAATGACTTGACGGATGGACGGTCTAAGCCCCTTAGAGTGTGGTCAGCACGAACGGTGCGAATAGTGTGATACCTATGGTCTATGACCCTCTCGGAATGAAATTAATTCTTCAGATACTTATCTCTGAAGGAAGAGGTCAATTGACGAGTTGCAAACCGAAATGGAAGCTAAACAATCCAGTGGCGGATGCTGATGTCAGTGTTATTATTGCTATTATTACGATTGTTATTGTTTTAAGTGCGCTGATTGATTTAATTAACTCAGAAGAGGGGGCCCGCACCATGGTTTGGTCGGAGATCTTACGAAGAGTTCGAGCTTGCGAGAGTGCTTTGATTGCGTGTTGGAAAATATCACTCGATATGGATTGTACGAGTAGTCAACCAATTATATTGTCTACAGGCTGTCTGTCGTATGGATTATGTGTGGCACTTAGCTATTGGATTTATGATTCCATTAATAGCTTAATGGTGTTTGGCGTGAATTGATTCCAATTGATTTGCAATTAGCTATCGAATTTTGATTGGCTGTTATGACTCAATTAATGGAACTTAATTGAAAGAGTTGAGAGGTGTCACCATCAATCAGAACAGGTGGCTACTGTAATTGGATTTTTTTTTTCCAAATGATAAAGTGCATATTGAGATAAAAAAAAACGATCAAGTGGGTATACGGGAGTATCAGTCGTAGTTTTACATTTTATGACCCATCAGTGCAATAGGGAAAAGCTCAAGCCAACTTCCAATCATCTACGAAAACTGTACAACAAATGACTACCAGGAAAATGGAGTTAGACGATGCGAGTCATGAATGTCACACCATTTGATTTCTTTAGGTACACTAACTATTTTTAATCTATAGAGTGCTACAATACGTACAGAAAATACGAGTATTAGTGGGCTTTACTTTAAAAATTGTGTACAGTTCAACAGGACATAATTCACTGGCGGAGTTCCACAAGGTTGTGTACTAGGGCCACTGCTGTTGAACATTATGTACGACTACATTCGTAAGCTCAGAAACACATTGCCGGTATAGCACTACAGCAACTAGCAGATACAAAACGAATACAGTACTCATCAGTAGCAGAAGGACAGTGAATAGCATAATGGTAACATTCGGCCAACATTCTGTAGGGTCAGAGCAAAGAATAAAGTGCATTGTACTTAGATATGTACAAGGCCAACAACGAGCAGACAGCATTAGAATGGCAATTGTGAACTAGGTTATGGTGGTTGTGCTGCGATCTCTAGAATCAGAAGGAAAGTAGGTTTAGAGGGTGAAAATCCATGACTATTATAAGGGGGGCTAAGTTCCGTCTTTTAAACGTTATCACCTTCGAATTTCTACTCAATGTTACCAATTTCTTTGCAAATGCTGTCCTTTATCTGCTACAGACTTTCGGATTACTGGCTTTTGACAGCACTTCGTCAAAACCTAAAATGGGCGACCGAGGAGTACACCCTTCAAAATCTTGATTGTGTCACGACCTGTATGTGCTACAGCACGATGTTGCCATTGTTACAAATACTGTAACATCGCGTTACATTGGCCAATTTATAAAAATTGAGAAAACTTGCTTAAGCCGAAAGAGTGGATCTAGAAGCAGCTTCCGTATGAGCGCTGCCATAATTCGACTGCTCGAACTTGCGTTCAATGTTTTGAACAGGAACGCCACATGGCCAAGTCGGATCTGGTCGATGTTGTGACCTCATATAGCGTCAGTTTGGAGTTTAGGTAGAAACAGCACATCTCGGTTCTCGACATACTTGAGCACAATCACCACCCTCTGAAGTAAACCTCAAGGTGTCAGAATTCTAGATATGTATGTACGCTCAGTTGTTTCTAAATTCTAGTGTTTGGTTGATTTTGTGATGTCGTCGGCGTAGTCGAATTTTCTTAATACGGTTGAAGGGAGGTCGTATATGTTTGAGTTGAAGAGAAGTGGTGTCAGCACCGACACTTGCGGTAGTCCGTTGGTCAACTTTTTTATGTCACCCTGTTCGATTGGTCAACATGTTGTTGAGGGCGTGGGCCATCGTACTACAGGGTATAATCTTGAAGAACTTATAAATTAGACCATGTCGCTAGACTTTCATATTCTGCGGTAAAATCTATAATCCCGACACATTTTTGTGCATTAACGTACAACTGCAAACGGTCATTAACCACACTTGGTCGATGGGAATGGAATATGTGCGTTCACTGAATCTGTCAGTAATTTGTAGCAGGTACTGAGAAGGGAGATTTGTCAGTAGCTCTGTTGCATTTGTTTGCATATTTCGGTCTTGAGCAAGGCGATGATAAAGGCTGTTTAAAAAAGCCTGTCGAAGCTCACCTGTTTCCATAATTTATGACCAGAATGACACTGATTTAAATGTTATCGAAGCCAGCTCCTTTACCGACTTTAAGGGCAAACAGGTCTACTGTTATCTCTGGTGTAAGTGATTGGTGGATTGATTGGGGTTGATTGGTGGATGTCCGATCCTGATTACGTTTTTAACTTACTAGTTAAGTCTTATCACTATGATCCCTGAAATCCCAATTCAAGATTCAGTGCTACGTCGCCTTTTCAATCCTTAAAGCCTCAGTCTCATTATGGCTTTCCATTTATGTTTGGATTTCTTGAGAATACAACCACTGACAGACAAAAAATGGCTAAGAACCCAAACGAAATAAATTTTTAAATAAAAGAATCAGATAAAATTATTCTCCAAAATGACATCAAAAAGAAATTTAAAATAGTCAAAAACTCCGTAAAGTCCTCAGACTAACGAAGCATCTATAAATAACCATAATCTCCTTTTACACAAATACTCAATTGAAAATGTATAAAGACATGGCAAAAAACAAAAACAATAAATGGCCAACCATTTAAATTATTAATCGAAAAGGAAATACATATTTTTCCTATCACAGGATATCCGTTCTTAAATTCATTGTCCTGCATGATAATTGACCACTCCATGGTTCAGTAAAAAATAAAATTAAAGTAAAAACCTACAAAGGACTACGTTTTAAAAGCAAAAAATAATAAAGTCCTGGGAGAACTGAGAAACACAGATGTAAGCAATTATACAAACAGTTGTCGGCCATGAAGAGGAAGGAAGGCAATTCATACTCCATCGGTCTACATACATATGCATGCATGTATGTATAGCTGTGATTGTTAAAGTAAAGCTGTGATTGTTAAAATAAAAAAAATATGAAATAATTTTTTTCTGTTAAACGAAACAAATAAATTAAAACATAAATATGGATTCCCTTTAACAAGTACATACATAAGTGGGTAGCTACCTTCAAAAGACATAATCAATACGAAATGAGAACTGAAAGAGAAACCTTACAAAGGAGGACAGGAATATAAATTGTTCACAAATTACTTCCTTTGTTGTGTGTGAAATCTGAGAAAATTATAAAATACGATAACAGACAAAATTAAAAATGAGAGGAGAACAATAGACCTCTCCTCGGCTGAACTAATTTATTGAAAACGATATCGATTACATCGTTTTCGAACTCATTAACATTTCATTTAATTTTCAAGTGGTTTCACAGATTGTCTTTGTTGACGACTTTGTGAGTGTTTTTATTTTTATACCCTATCCTAAGGGTATATTAAGTTTGATACATAGTTTGTAAGATAATCGAGACAGACTCTACAAAGTATGCACCTATGTATAGTAAAAGCGAGTGAGCCATGTCTGTCCATCTGTATGTCACCGCTTTTTGGGCCTTAAATTTTGAACTAGACGGTTAAAATTTCATATCTGATCTTTTGAGAAAGAGAGAGTTTACAAGTGTAAACATTTCGCCCACTATCACGCTCATTAGGGCAAAAATTCCTATTCTCTAGTCTTCCTCGTGTACGCCTGCTGGAAATAACTAATCACAGTTTGCTAGATTAGTGTCAGCTAAGCTAAGACTAACACTCATGTCTCAATCGTAAGCAGTGGTCATCGAGAATTAGGTAAGAATAGATACCCAACTCCCTGGTTGTGTGAGCATAAGAACCCTGCGGACGGATGTAAGACTGGGGGTTAACCCAATCCTATCGAGCTCCTGTGGGCGCCCTGACAGGGCTCAAAGTAAGTGAGTATACCGATAACTTTCAGATCGCGCAAGATATATTGGTACAGTACTAAATAGAAAGCTAACCTGGAAACTTAACGTTAATCAATCAAGACAATAATTTCTGTGGAAGCTGTAGGAACGAAGAGGCAGAGGAGACCATTAGTCAACTCCTATGCACGTCCCCTGCACTGGCCAACATCAGGAAGGCTATATTAGGTGAATACCTATTCAATAATCTAAACGATCTGAGCAACGCCTGCGCGGTTAAGATTAACTCCTTCATACAAAGGAGTAAATGGTTCCCAGAATAATAGGGTGATCCACCCACGTCGGCAGCACAATGGACCTTCTTCTGGTCTAAATGGAGCCTCGTCGTTTCAACCAACCAAACAGCCAACAGCACGCTGCATCTAACTAACGCAGGGCTCTTCATAACTAGCTATATAGGACATAGCTCTTATTACACTTGATTACGACACTACCTACGAAGTAATAATGTAACTTGATAGGGACGATTGGCGAAGGAAAAAAGTTAAAAAAGAAATTTCAATTTAAACGGATGGTTCCAAAACTAGTGACGGTATGCGGTCAGGCATATATTCGACAGATATAGACTTACATGTGGCTCTGATTTCCAAAAAATGGGCAGAGCTCCTGGTAAATGATATAGTTGAAGGCAGTAGACCACCAATGGCCGTGGCTAAGAGAATTTTTTAATATGACCGACTTAAGATTGTCAAACTTAGAAAGGGACTAAGGACTTGTGGCTTTAGTTAGATCAGCAAAAATCTAGAATTAATAAAACTCAGCAAGTTAAGAGTGGCGATAGGAGTACTCTCTGGCCATTGCCTTCTAAGGAAACACGTCAGGAGATTAGGTTTAACGAACACGGACACATACGGCTATTGTAGAGGATGTTACTTATCTACACCCTGAATGTCAAGCCATAACTCGAAGTAGAGTAAAGTACCTCGGCAGATACTTTTTCAATAATTTGGAGGAGGTTGGTTCACTGAGCAAACTTGAGGACATATTTAGGTTCTGTAGAGAAATTAAATATTTGAGCGAATTGGTTTAGGTTTCATGACCAGGGATTGCGATGGACCCACTATAGTGCCTGTTGCTTATGATGAACTCATAACCCTATATATCCTAAGAAGAGTATTAAATGCACTGAAGGGGTTCCGACAAATACATAGATACGATAGAAAGGTTGTATATCTTTGCACTTTATGAACAAAAAAACGGAAATGCTACCAACTTCTTCTTAGAGCTGAATTGTACAAAGCGCCAATCATAAGCGCCAAGACATAGTAAAACGATCGTCTTCCAACTAGACTACATTTTCTTAACATCAGCACAAAATGGATTATGTCGTTTATGCATATTTAAGGATATGAATTCTACAAGATTTCCTTGACAAAGCTTTGGACTGATATCCCTGACCCATGAAAGTTAAGACTCAGTTCTATAAGTGAAAATCAAGTCGACTTCTGTAATGCTTCAGCATCAATTAATTTAGGTTATAGGTTACACGTACAATAGATAGGTACTTCCGTCCCTAATGACATCGATGGTCCTAATTACCTTTTGCTATAATACTAGAAGTACAATACCATACCATTGCACCACGCAGTTAATTTATATATCTTATCTCTTGCCTAGTCATTGTAAAATAATCCGATATTATCTTGAAAATAACAGTAATTCTCCAAAAACAAAGGTATTATGTTCAAACTCATAAAGAAAATAATTATCATCGCCAAGCCGAAACCTTTCAACGAAATATAAATTCTCCACTTATTTCCAAGAATTACTCAAGTCACCCAGCCGACCGACAACGATGAGACTTTCTCTCATTTTGCAGAGCCTATGTTGTCGTGTCTGTCTGTCTGTATGTCACATTCACATCTCACACACAGTATATACGGCTTTCACAGTAATTTATATCTCATCGTTAGCAAAAAGTAAAAAACATTTATTTTTATAGAACGTACATTTATATTGCGAAAGAAATTGGTGAATAAAATCCGCAAACATTGCGAGCACTCATAATGGAGGAAGAAGTGTTAAATTAATCATCATCAACCAACATTAGTGTCTGTTTGGTCAACAACATCTTTCAGGTGAACACGACAAGTGGAAAGATGCAAACTAGAATATGTTTACGCGTTCGGGTGCAAAAAAGGTCGAATGTTGATAATAAAATAAAATATTTACTCTTAGGTGGCATCGCGGGGGATTAGTTTGTTGTTATCATAGCCATCGCCTGATAAAATTGGAGATAAGAATCAAGAGATTTCTAAGTCAGTTGCAGAGTTTAGTAGATATTCGTTAACTTTGATGGTCCTCAGAGCACAGTTACCCAAATATCAACCTATGTCTAGTGTGGAATGGGAAAAAACGGAAATGTTGAAGGAGTATAAGACAACAATTTATACAGATAGCTCCAAAAATTTTCTCTGAAACACTCCAGGTACCTGAGACTAACCGGATTGTCAAATTCGTCTAGTGTTTTCGATGCGGGTGTACTGGCAAAAATGGAAGCTCGCCGCTTATTGAAAGATAACTCTGCATCCATCCGAAACAGTGCCATTCTTATGCGCAGCCAGAGTCCCAACAAAGCCCTAGCATCGAACACGATATCTTCTAAGCTGGTGGAACAGTGCAAGGTGAAACTCGGTTCATTAGGGGATCGAGCTGGTTCGACGGTTTACCCCCCAATGGATACCAAAACTGGACTTTAGGGCGATTAGTCTAACCTCGTTCGTACTGAAGAAATTTGAAGGGATAATAGATTTACACATACGCTTCAAACTAACTCCTTCCTGGAGATCTGGAAATCTGAAACTATACGACTAGCACTGAACCAATAAAACATAGACCCAGTTATCTCAGACTGGGTTGAATGCATGCTCAAGATGAAACACATCAACTCAGAATTGGATGACTGGCAAGTACGTGTGCTGGCCTCTAGAGGCACTCCGCAAAGTAGGGTCTTATCCCCCTTTACTATGAATACTGCTCACAAATGGAATCTTAAAGAAATTAAAATGAAGTGGGGTGAAAGTTGTCGCATATGCGGATTATGTCCTCATAATGGCGAAATGTAAGTTCCTACCCACCATCACTGAAATACTTCAATCCACCCTCAATAGCCTACAGAAATGGACGAAAAGATGTGGATTAAACGTTAACCCCCTTGAAAACAGGGGTGGTCCCCTTAACTAACATAAAACTATCCCACATATCGGGCCCTTGAGACTCAACGGCACACCCCTCTCAATCTCAGATAAGACGAGATATTTTGGCTGCATGTCAGAAAGGATAAAGAAAGCATCCATAGCCTTCTATACATGCAGAAAAATCTTTGGTAAAAAATGAGGGCACAAGCCCGCCATCGTCCACTGGATGTACACAGACAGCGTGAGAGCCATTCTATCCTATGGGTGTCTAGTTCGTTGGCCCGCAGCAGATAAGACCACGTACCTCAGAGCTCTGACCAGGATACAAAGATTAGCATTTATAGGGCTACCAGCGTCATCAAAACCACCCCGAGTGCATCACTTGAAACCATACTGGCACTGATCCCATTTAGACCTACAACTTAAAGGAAACAACTGCAAATTACCCTACGACTACCCTACGCTTAAAACAATCCAACATCGACAGTCAATCTGCTATAAAGGCCATTTCATTGTGTAACGATGTCGTGTAGAACTTACAGCACTCACAGCAAACCACAAAGTCACACTGCTTTGGGTTTTGGCAAGAAAGGGGTCGTGACAGGATATGACAATGGTCATTAAATCTATTCTACCGTCCCTAGCTCTTGTTAAATCCAATATAGAGTAGGCCTTCGCCAAACTAACTCATGACAGATAGAACGCACTCTGTTTTTGTCGTATCTCCAGATAACTCTCGACAAAACATAACAACGCCAAGACCAAGCAAATTTTAGCGCTAAACAGGCCCAACCTACCGCTCTCTACGGGGTTTATTATCGATCACAACCTCTTGGCGGTTCAGAGAAGAAGAATGCGACTAGACATTAATGAACTCTGCCGAGATTGTGCCGAAACGGACGCCGAAAGAGCACATTGCACTTCCTATGCGAATGCACAAGCCTGTGCAGAACTAGAAAAATGGCGTCCTGTAAATACTACTTCGAAGATCTGGGCAACTCCTGACAGGAAGATACCATTAACTGTCTTAAAATTTATACTAATATCAGGTTGGTTCAGGGAGGTCGCTTGGTTATCCCAAAATTACAGACTAAATTTTGTCTTCATTTTTCGGTTATCCACGACTTTCTATCAACGGTTAACATCAAGTTGCACGGGATCGTGTCATATCAAGGCAAATGTGGCTCAACTACAACTGGTCCAGCACCAGATCTACAAAACAGAACTCGCATAGACATTGCAAGGATCGTTTCAATTAGTACAGGTCACTGACCTATAGAAACACACGCGTCCAGACTACGCATCCCATTTAACGCACATTGTCGCAGCTGCGTTTTCATCGACTACGTAAGATTATTATCAGTAATTGGCTGCTAACCGGAACCTCAAACTTTTTATGTTAAAATCTGAACTAAGCAGTCATTAATTTTCGGTGCACAGCAAGAGACATGACGTAATAAACTAAACGCACAACGCCTGTAAAACAACGGCTGGAGTTCATAGACCATAAATGTTTATGAATGTCCGGTAACAACAAAAAAATCAGGAAGACCGCACCGTTTATGTTGAGTTACCTACAGGTAGGTCTTAGGTTTATTTTTACAACAATATATGTATGTATGTCCTATTACTTTGGCTTCCTATACCCAGCAAATGCATGAAATTAACCGTTGAACGTGTTCACATTAACAGCAACACACGATTTGATGAATTTGAATATATTAGCTCGCTATCCAAAAAATATTCCGAGAATTAACATAAAACTAAGTTATGCTTATGTGACAATCAAATTTATTTGAAAAAAATGTCTACACACTACTATCTACTACTATTTCAGTACGAAAACACCGGCGAATCTCTCCACCAGCTGACAGAAGTCACTGTCTCCATATTTCTCACCGATTATATTCTCCCCCAGTGAATGCGACTGCGAGAATGTCATCAAATTATAATAACCACAAACCAACACATACGTGACAAGAGACTGAGAGAGAGGAGAGAAAAACCAGCTCGTAAACACAGTCAGAATTTAATTATTTATTTAGTGGCTTGCCACAGAGAGACTAATTTTATAGCACTAGCACATAATATTTGTTGGTAAAATTTTTCAATTCTGTTCAATTCGGTTCAGTGGTTTTGTTGATTTTCGGTCAACATCGGCAAATGTACTGCACCCAGATCAATTCATGGGTTTACTCTGGGTCGTGTGGTGGTAATTCGATGCGGGCTTGACTTTCGAGCATGTTGATGTGTTTGCCTAAGTCAAACAGACAAATTCAAATGAATTACATCGAATTAAATCGTTTTATGGATTAAACGACAAAATTAGAACTGTGCGGTGTATTGACAACCCGATTGGCAGTGCTTTGCGAACGATGATAAGCCCGCGCCAAACACTTGAAACGCTTTATTGTTTATGAGAGCTCTCGGTCGTGTTATCACCTTATCGTTTGATTTGAACATGTGCTAGTATTGAACAAAAAAAAAAACAGTCTAATCGGCATATAAACGAAAACATGAGAAATCAAAATTGATTTTCGAATTTGCGACGACTTTCTTTGCCTTCGGATGGTGCCGTATTCAAACCGCAACGAAACACCACAACCACGTTCCATGGGGAGAGATATGTAGTTCCTACATAGCCTACATAGTAGAAAGTCAAAACAAACAAACTTGTGCGAATCTGTTCTTTTAGTTGTTTTTATGGAGATGAAGTTTGTTGATCTTCTGACGGTTGCATCACATGGGTACGTTGTAGGCGAATCGTACGTGGGTAAACAAACGTACAGATAAATGTGGCTGCGATGCCATTCCCGTTCTTTTTGTATTCCTTGAGTGAAGTGAGAATGTTTCCATTCTTGAAGCAGGTTACGATAATATTTATCGAAATCATTGGTGAACATGAGGCAAGATTCGAGGGCTTTAACGTAGGATAGATTCTGCTTGCTTTAAGTCTACTTTGTATAGAGAATAAGAAAGACAACACTACAGTGTGTACAAAGTGATTGTGTGTCGAAATTGTTTTCTTTTTATCATTTTCAACCCAGATTTCGACCTAATTGGAATAGTAATGTGATGTTCGTTAATTTTAAACTCAACGTGCTTAATTAGAGTGATTTATCGGTTGAAATGATTACTCTACAACAAAGAGATACATACAGCCAATCGGTATTATTTCACAAAATAATTTGAACTGGCAAGGAAGTACTGTAGGTTACACCAAACAAAATAGGTGGCAGTAAATGGGAATGAAGATATTATCCACTAAATGTACACAACAACCATTTTACTGTCTTTTACTGCTTTCCGATAATGCGCAGCTAGTATCTGTGATCGATACAGGACGACCTTGACCAGAAACTCGCTTATTTGATATTAGGACTAGTACATTGACTCGGTTTAGAATTACCATAAGCTATTAAGTCTTTTTTTAAACAATGTTGCTGCATATTTGCTGAACACGATGGGAAACATTTTGGAGTGTTATCATAAGTGACCACCTCGAAATAGCTAAAGGGGAAGTAGGTGAACTTAAAGAGCACAAATATTTTTTTCGTAAAACTTGCTCGACGATCGACACAATTATTGATGAAGTGGCAAGGACTACGAGAATACCTATGGAGCTGGAAGTCAAAGTACATATGTACATATATACAAAAAAAAAAATTAGATGCAACAGGTCTATGGGACCAAGGGCTTAGCTTCTAGCAAGCAGCACCAATATAAAATGATGAAAACTCAGAGAGAAGAGCCATCAGAGTAGCTGTCGAAATAGAATGACAACGGAGATGGAACATTAGAAAACGGCCGGTGGGCATACAAACTGAAGACATAGAAGAGTAGACCAGAATAAAACACGCTGAAGTAAACAAATATATAAGCTTCCGGAAATTTCTTTCCAAGTACGACATTGGAGATGACCCTTTCTGTTGTCATAGTTAAGAGAAAGTTCAGAACTCCGAGCACGTGCTGGTGGAATGCAAAAAAAAATATGAAGCAGCCAGAAATGCCTTGGAACAACGTCGTACAATGCTAGCTACCATGCTACCGTCTTACATTTTAGCAAATGAAGCCCAGGAGAAGTGCGAAGGCAAGAGAATAGAAGGAACGATATGGGGCCGTAACTTATTATTATATTACGAAGATGGAAGTCATCTGAAAAAGGCAAAATCTTACACAATATCGAAACGCGACTAAACCGCCTTCTTGGAGAATTAAATTTTAACATTACCCAGATGTTAACAGGGCTTGTTTAACATAAGTTTTGCATACATTACAGGCACAACAGTAATCCACACTGGCCTAGCTACACAGAAACCACTGAAGACGTAGAACATGTTATATTCTATTGCACATGCATCTATACATCGGAGATTATAACCAGGTAGATGATATGGTCTCATGAAACATAGTACGCAATCACCGAAACTGTAACTCTAGCAAATTTATATTTAATAAACAGAATATCCTGTAAGAGATGAAAAGGACGACTATGTGAGCGAGCCATATATAGATACATATGTAAGTCCGCAGTCCACCCCGTGATGCACGGCCTTATCACTTGGCTCAGATGCAATTATATGACATTATGAAACGTCGATTGGCGCACTGGTGTACCAGTTGCTTACTGGTTACTGGCTTACTCAAAGCTGGCCGAGGTTTGGAGGTTCATCAGTACATGAACAGCTTCAAATCCTAGAATGGGAAGAGTGCAAGGTAGTTGCCTATGCAGATGACGTTGCTATTGCTGTCTCAATTTGATTAGGGATCTTCTACAGAACGTGCTCTCATAGTTCTCCAAATGGTCTAAAATGGTTTGGGTGTCAATCCTAAGAAAATCGAACAAGGAAGTACTTAGGCATAATCCTAGACAGTAAACTAAGCTGGAAACCCAACATCCTGGAGTTAAAAAAGCTACCACGGCTCTGTACTGCTGTAAGAAAGGTCTTGGAAGTAAGTAGGGACTTTAGCTTCAAATTACATATTGGCTTTATATATCCGTTATCAGATAAAAGCATGATAGTCTGGTGGACTGCATTGGATTAAGCCATTCACTAAAACTTTCTCAGTAGTGTGTAAAGACGCATGTCGTATGCATTTGTATTTGTGGAACCCTGATGACCACTTCAACTGTGGCTATGAAAACACTGTTCCCCATACTTTCGCTCGATATCTACTCCTAACAAGTGGTAGCAAATGCAGATATTCGCATAAAAGTAATTCTTTTGTGGACAAATCTGCGAACTGGCCACGCATTCTATTCTAAATAAAAGAATTCAGAATTCATTCCAAAAGACACTGATTACACTCTCCCCCAGCTCATATTCAACAAAACTTTCGAAACCTTATACCCTCCGGAACTGTCTGGAAGGGTAATATAGGCTCTCGCAGTGGATCCGTTTGTCTCTAAATAGACGGGTCTAAGATGGAAACAGGTGTGGGGGGAGGTATTTTCTCTCAATATCTAAACTACAAGATCTCCTTCCGCCTTCTCAATCAAAGTAGCGTGTTCCAGGCGGAAATTATGGCGATCAAAGAGGCCTTGTCGTAGCTAAGATACAATGAAATATCCGCGAGGGATATCACCATTTTTACCGATAGCCAAGTCGCGATTAAACCCCTGGATTCGGTCACCTTCAATTCCAAAGTTGCCCTTAATTGCCACTTATCTCTTAACGAGATGGCAGAATAATTTAAAATGCAGTAGCGATAAATGCACCTAACCACAGGTGATCAAACTGCACCACGTGCTCTACCACAAAACAGATCTGACCCAAGTTGGATCTCAACTCTAAGTCTAATAAGGCTAAAGAAATCATTCATCAGCACAATAGTAGGTGTTATTATGGGACACTGCGTCATTGGGAGGAATGCCCTCAGGTTGGGACTCCCGGCAAACAATTTTTGCAAAAGCTGCTTGGATGAGGAAGAGAAAGAGACTATTCTTCACCGCATACGCACCTGCCAAGATCTTTCAATTCGAAGAAAATTAAGACTATATCTTTAAAATAAGCTCTTGTTGGTTCAACGGGTAGATTGAGGACACTAGATCCTGTGGTATCACTGACAATTGAACCTAACCTAACCTAACCTTGTCGCTTGGAGGAGAGGTTGGTATAGTGGGTGGAAATCTTAAATTTTGCTGAGTTTCGAGTATCATTGGCATCAGAGATTTGTTGTTCAAGAATGCTAATCATATTCCCGTAGGACAAACACGGGAATATGATCGGTTATCAATCAGCAAACCAGTCTCACGAACTTTCATCACAAACTTGTGTACACCAGCTGCAGTTTGTGCATTATTTCGACGAATTTTCATTTCAAAATTCGCACTGTTTCGGCAACACAGCATCCACTTTGGAAGTAACTTTAAACGCATAAGAGCTGTCAGTGTCAAAATACCATATGCTTCAAAAAGAAACTAACAGATGGCCCACCCTCAGCGTACTGAAGTAGAGAAAAACGATGAAAATATCGAACCACATGCCATACAGCTGGTGAAACAATGCCTCTACTGCGTGACAAATTTCTTGGACGTGTGATTTCTCGAAATGGGGACTTCAATTGGTCGTCGATATCGTGCAATTTGACACCATTAGACTTTTTCCTTTAGAGCTATGTTATACGAGTCATACGATTCAGAGCTATTGTTCGTGAAATACAGCCGCAATTATACCACAACGTGATGAACAATTTCATCAAAAGAATGACTTTTTGTAGGCAGATCCAAGACAGACATTTAGCAAATATTGTACTCTATTACTAACCGCAGAGTTCGTACTTTAAATTAAAATAAAAATGTCATTACTTTTCGTAAAAATGTTCCATGTTTCTATTAATTTAAATTGACATTTCTTGTTGGATTATCCTATGCAAAAAAAATGAATAGTTTCAAAAGCAAATGCTAACGGCAAAAAGGAAGTAAATTTATATGGGACGTCAACGTCAATCAGATATAACATTTTGGCTTTTCATTGTAGTTTTTGACTTATGATAAGACTAGTCCCAACATTATTTATGGCGAGTATATATACATAAGTATATACCTATAGATGGGTTTCAAACCTTAACTTTGGGTGACGTCTCCTAAAACCGTCTGACAAATGATCACAAATGTCACTCAAAACTTTTTAAATCGAACTCTGTAAATTCTAGTGACAATGACAATAGTACCACAATTCTAAATTGCGATACAGTTCGGACGTACGAACACCATAATTTCATATAGACAAGTATGTTACAACAATTTAAATGCCTATGTTCAAAAACGATTAAAATTTTTACTCGAAACACTTATGATGTCATCTGTTGGCATAAGTCAGCTATGAAATTTCAATATGTGAATACTTGCTTCCGGAATTTCCTACTCAGCGACACGTAGTACGTGTTCGGTGTGTACGATTCCTATTAATAGCTCAACCCAATTCCGCACGTCTAATGGATTTTCTTTGTGAGAAAATATTCTGTCAAAACAACTCTGGCTGGCTATAAATACTTTCGCACGATCCACGCTAGAGCGCCATCGTTTCTGAGCGTATTTCCTCACACACGCACTCATCCGCGAAAATGACCAACTAACATTGAATAATTTTTTGATGAACTTCTCGCTGTCGCCACGGGGAAGCTTCCATCTCTAGCAATAGCTGATCTCGAGTGTCTAACAGCCTGCGGCTGCCCCATGTGGAAGGCAGCGATTCGATTCGATTCGGATTCCACTCCCATTTCAACGGCTCAGACTAATTCATTAATTTTTCGGATTCGGTCGGCTTTTATTGTTGTTTGGATCGTTTGGCGAGAGCTATTTTTAGGCACTTCCCTACGAAACGCAAATCCACGACACAGTTTTACTGGCACTTAGCCTATAGCAG
Organism: Xylota sylvarum; assembly: GCA_905220385.1. Taxonomy (NCBI): domain Eukaryota; kingdom Metazoa; phylum Arthropoda; class Insecta; order Diptera; family Syrphidae; genus Xylota; species Xylota sylvarum. The sequence goes on from LR999958.1 coordinate 25,875,627, forward strand.
CAGTCGATACACTTGAGCAGCGAACGGGGACAAAGTAAGTTTGGCATTAATATCGTGCAGACAACGGTATTGTTGTCATTTTGTCGGCGGTTCAATTGTATGCGACGTTTTCGACACATCTCTCATCATCTTTCGTCAATTTATTCGGATTTGGTTCGCTGCGTTTTTTTTTTTTTTTTCGTTTCGTCGCCGGCTGTCTTGACATTCGAGGCGAATGACTTAGATATAGCAATTTGGAGGGCTGGAAGGTGAGGAAGACCGCGCAATTTATTTGGGGACATGAGAGAATGATTTTCTTTTTAGATTTTTGGCAAAGATTTCTCTTGATTGGATGTGTAGACGCCCCCACAATGAAATCCAATGATGATTTGGGGGAGTAGGTGAACGATTGCAAAAAAAAACATTTATTCTTGGAAGACATGTGGGAACATATATTCATCTTTTGGATTTTAATCGCGTACAGAATAAGATCGAGAGGTGGACTCTTTTTTTCAATGTGCGTCAGAATGAAAATCAAGGAGAGTGCCTGTGACCGATTGGTTTCATTGGGGTTGGCCTTTAGGAAATTATTTTTGATTTGTTTATTCAAATGTAAAAGCTTAATTGGAAAGTTGGATTCGATGTAAACATGCGATTATGCTATTTACATTTGGCGTCATTTGGGTGTCATCAAATGTTTATTTAAGGAATATTGAAAATTTATAACAAATAGCTTGTGATTGATGAACTAATTAGCGAGTGTGAAAATAATTTCAATCACTGGGATGTTAGCATAGCGTTGACGTTACTTGTCGACGTGTTAAATTAATGCAAATAATATTGATCCAATTACAATTGACGCGATGTTACGCAAACTTTCGACTAAAATGTGTTTTTTCACGCTTACAACACCTACACCGATACTGCTGATAAAACAGCATCATTCACCCGAGAAAATACGTTTTTAGCATATGAATGTGGTTTATTACATCTAAGTCGTGTAATGAGTGCAAGCCGAAATTTATTACAGATACAGATACGTGGGTGCTGTGGCTCAAGTGGTTAGTGCGTTGGACTACGGAGCGAGGGGTTCCAAGTTCAATCCCCAAACAACACCTAAAATTTCTTTCACGGCCCCACCTCTCGCGAGCGTCTGACAAACATCCGAGAGTAAAACTGTCATGAAAAAGTTTCTCAAAAACAAAAAAAAAACTGCCGTTCGGATCCGGCATTAAACAGTCGGCCCCTTCCATTCGTGTGAAGAATAGAACACGCACAGCACTAGTGGTTGTGAGAAGCTAGACCCTGGGTCCCATGGACCTGTTGCGCAAAAAATTTGTATTTGTATACAGATACGTGCGCAACTTTTCCCACTCGGCATTTGTGAAGCATATACCCTACATATTGAAGGCTAACTAAACGAAATCCACTCAAAACTTCCAACCGTATGAAGGTTTCAAGCTCCTATCCAATTTCGTTACACTAACTTACACAGCCTGTACTTAATTCGCGTGCCACTGACAACCTTTATCACTCGGCATACTTAGTCACGTAAAGAGGGAAGTGCTCCACACGATGATACCTAAATGAAGGAAATCCATCAGTAAGATCCTATCCTATGAAGACATCAGGTTCTTACCGAATTTCGTTACAATTTTTCTAGCATGTAACACTACTGGCAGACTGAACTAAAAACGTTATTACGTCAAAAAAAAATTGGGAATTGGGGATCACTGGGAATTCCTCATTTCATCCAGTTTTGTTATTTTTGTACATACATATACGAACTTTATGGGGCTGGGTCCAGTGGAGAATGATGCCAGATACAGAGGCAATCTAGTCAAAGACTAGTCGAGATTGTTATGTCAAACGGTTCAGATCAGCTTAGTATTCAGAGGAGAAGATCATCCATGGGTAGGTGAATTGGATGATATCACGCACTGGTTAATAACATATCTTGCAGTTGGAGCAATATTTCGGATCACAATGGAAGAGATTTTTTTTTTTTTGGGTCTAAGAATATATTGTCTATATTGTCACGAGAAGCAACCCCAAATATTTTTGCTTGCTCTAGAAAACCGAGTTATCTGCTTCTCATTCGAAGCACTGAAGTCTGCAGCATTCGAATCTTGGTCCACCGATATCTGTATAAGCTAGGGAAACGATGAGAAACAGAAGCAATCCAACACATATACGTAATATGATGAGACCACGGTGATTCCTCAAAATCGTCGAATGTGTTGAATTCCAGCAATCGGCTAACAAAAAACTTTTATTGAAATTCTCAATGAGCCTTAATAAGATCATATAAATCGACTGTCATAAACTCATATAAATTGAAATCGTCAACAATCGCAGCCCAGCCTAATCCGTGCTTGTTCCTATGTACAGATATGATGATGGAAGGAAGCTCATTTTAGTTGAATGGCTAAACAATCTCATTGCGGCTGTCTTTAGTCCAAATGAATGCTCTCCAGTCAACATTATTTGACAATGCAGCAGAAAGTTTGGTTTTTCTGCATGCAGCGAGCCTAAGTTCTTACAGTCAGAATTATTTTGAAAGTCTTAACAAAAAAAATGTGAAAAAATGTCTGTTTATAAGAATTTTACAACAATCTATTTTAAATTCAATTTATCACATCTAAACTTGTAGGTATGTATTTTCATAAGAAATATAAATAGCCCGACAAAATTTGAGTAAACACATTGTTGTAAACAATTTATTAACATCACCACTCACATTAAGAACACTTCTGATGAACAGATTACGGGAACTTACCTGAAAATAAAAGAAAATTTAAAATTAAAGATGCAAAATATATACGAGTACTACTATACTTCTGTGTATAGATAAAAATTTAAAAATATTATATTATTGTGGTGAAAACTTTTAATTTTTGGTTTTGAACGAGTATTATAATAAAAATAATAGCTGCAGCTATATGTTTATGAATCCCGGGTCAGATATTCACCGATAAATCCAAACATGTTAAAAGAGGTAAATAAATACAATTTCGATTTAGCACCAAACTTTTGTTTAAGAATATTTGATCAAATTTAAATAATTTGCAAATAATAGTAAATTAAGTTGCATTTTAGCGATCAGTGGTTTGAGACTCAGGTGTTGGTATACATATTTACTATTTCATGTGTGATGTCCGAGCTAATATGTTCCTATTGTGATTATTTCTTTTTTTATATTATATGTTATTAGATAATATGTTAATAATTTCCGAGTTGGAAATCTTTAATGAGTGAGAAGAAGTAAAGCAGTCACTGATATTAATCTAACAACAAACAATGAGAGCATAAGGGTTGAAAAATAAAGTGTTTAACTTCCAGTCTTTCCAGACCTTTTGATATGAAACTCGAGATTGAAAATCCTAAACCTTTTCAAAACCCTGAATGAATAAACTAAACAAAGTCTAGCGAAATAGTTAAGTTAAAACTTTGTTACATCACAGTTCAAGAAAAGGGATTCGATCAGAGAACTCTGTGCAACGGTTTAGGATTCCGAAAGAACAACATGTTTGGCTTATATAGTCGCCTTTCCAGTAAAGAAAATCTTTCCCTGTGATAGGTTGAAAGTCGGTCACAAAAAGTCACAGAAGTGAGTTTCAACATCTTCTACGATCAAAAATTCGGCTAGAAAAGTTAAGCAACATGCTTATGATATAAGGTCATACAACAAGAGGTGTCATTTTAAATCAATAGAGAAATCCAACATTTTCATGAAAAGTGGTGATTATTTATTCTAACATAAAGTACAAACTTTGAGGTTAGTAATGAACTACAATATCTGTCAAATGACTGCCTGGGCTCTGCCTACAAATAGTCATTCTTTTGATGAATTTATTCATCACGATTTCGCATAACTCCAACTGTATTTCGCGATCTTTTCTTTTAGAGCATGAAACGTAGGTGGAACATTTGCGCTTAATGTTATCGATATACATAGCCCCAACCAAAAAGTCAAATGGTGTTAAATCGGCGGTCAATTAAAGTCTCCGTTTCAAGAAGTCACACGTCCAGGAAATTTGTCACGCAATGCAGTCATTGTTTCACCCACTGTGTGGCGCCGTCCTGGTGATTTTTCAACAGTGTATCGACCGATATTTAATAACTTTTTAGTTTTTACTTATCAAAAGTTATCGCAATGATACTTAAGTGTTGACAGTTCAACAATGAGCATGAAATTTAAAATGACACCTCTTGTTGAATGACCCTTTATAACAATCTGTCTTTTTTGATAATAGCATACTGTGAGCGCTGTGGCTCAAGTGGTTAGTGCGTTGGACTACGGAGCGAGGGGTTCCAGGTTCAATCCCCAGACAACACCTAAAACATCCGAGAGTAAATGTCATGAAAAAGCTTCTCAAAACAAAAAAACAAAAACTGCCCTTCGGATTCGGCATTCGAATGGTTGTGTGAAGTTAGGCCCTTGGTCCCATGGACCCGTGCATCGTGCCAAAAATTTGTATTTCTTTTTTTGTATAGATAAAGACTGAACAGATTCTACCACGGATGTCTCTAGATCTCTATGTGCATAACTCACTAGTTATCTGACAGTACACTCATCCTTTTGCCAGGATTTTATCACTGAACAAGTTCCTTTGCATTCTACAAGACTATGAATGTGGCTATGTCGGAGTAATCTTAGTCGTATTAATGGGTCCGACCTGTCTAAGCTTCATAGCCATCGGGAAGGGGTTAATTTTGAAATTGTGAAACAGGTTCTTTGTTGGATTCACCCCATTATAAAATCGTAAGTATGTAACTGCCTTCTGGACTATACTTCAAAAAACTATCTTTCACGGCTGCATGGGACTATTTTGGAAAGAATAGGTGGATGCGTATCTAAGTTTGTAGCGATAGTCAGTTCGCGTTGGTCGTAAGGGATCTCTGACCTTTCTTTCATTAACGATTGGGTTTATTACGAACACAAGTGTGTGCGACACAGTTCACCGGAATGCAGGCAGACTAAATGAATGCAATGGACATCTGTAAGAAAATAGCGATATTCTTGTTGTGGAGTGTCAGCAGAAAAAACCATACGCAACTTACTGGCATTCTAAGGTTTTGCTATGCATCTCCATGTACTGCGACGCTTTTAGAGAGGACGACAATACTTCGGCTGATTTTCTCTGTGATTGTCCTGGTTTTGCTCGTAGTAGGTGGCAGGTCTTTCATGCTGATGTGGTAAGTGCTAATACTGTGACCTATTCATCACAAAATTGCTTTCTCCGCTTTCTTAGAAAGACGAACAAATTTCAGGAAAATGGGTGATCCTAGGTAATATTTTTTCGGCGTACAATAGACACGTTGCCTCTGAGTGTCGCAGTGAAGTGTTTCCTCACAAGACAAGGATCCAGAGAAGCAGGATGCTACACGGTTATAGTAAAATCCTTTCCATCCTACTCATCCGCTCCGGTGAGGATATACCAGTGATTTCCAAGAGCTCCTTGTGTGAGACTTGTCGCGATTCGTCTACCACATCCTCAAAACTAGTAAAGCATTACCAGATGGAACTCAAGCAATCCTTACTGGAGTCACCGTCACCTGAATCTCAGGTTTCAGTAAAATGGCCGATTTGGCCAGGTACCCCCACCTGCCAATTAACGCCACACTAGCGAAGAAAGTCAATATTTCACTGGTGACTGTTTTGAATAAAATTCACGGCTTTAACGAAAGGACGAATAGATATGAGAGCTAATCCTTTTCTTATACTTCACGGGTAGCAGTTAGATATCTTGGCTTATATCATTCGGTAAACCATTTCATGAAAGTCATTTAATCTGTGCAAAATCAAACAAACGTCATCAGCATAGTTCAGTTGTTAAAAGGAGAAGTCATTGCGTCTTGTTATTCAATATAACGCCTAAATGAAGAACATCATTGCTAACGAAAAACATAACAGCGGTGAAAGTATCCTACCTTGTGGCATCCCACTTTGAACTTCAAAATAATTGAACACCTTACCGAATATATGTATGTACATATGTACGTAGGAGCTAGCTATAAGTATCCATTACCAGACCTGTTGTACTGCATGGCGTAATCGTATAGTGGACGACTGGAAGGCCAAATGAATCTGAAAGATGGATTACCCTCATTTCTGAACATCGAGTCCCGCGAGTGTTTAAGACCACTTAAAGGCAACATCATGAGCGAAACATACATATCATCAGTGTTAAGACGTATATCAGTTGCTGCGGGCTATATAATTTTTCTATAGTATCATCAGTTCCTATAGTGTTTTAATTACACTACTCAAGTAGCACAGGTGTAATTAGGAAAACAATCCAACTGTTTGATTGCGACAATGAAACGTTGCGCTACATTCTGATACAATACATCCGTCTAACCTAACCGTTTGAGATTTAAGCCAACACTCGCTGCCTTAGAACTCATCCACCGGCAAATGAATGGCTAATCTCCCCTCTATTCAAGCAAACTAACTATAACTACAGTTTCTAAAAATAATGCCTAATGCTGCAACATTTATAGGTAAGCCTTAATGAAACTCTCTATAATTTTAGGCAATCATTCCGCCACCAGAGTGTAAACACTTTGCCTTAACTTTCTTCCATGCTCACTGAACTCAACCTCAGAAGGAAACTCTTCCACGTCTAACCCAAAAATAGTTCCATTTTCACGGATTTTTGAAACCCAAACTGTTTAAATCCTCTAACGATCCATGTCCCAGGCCTTTGATACGAGAAAGTTGAGTAATTATCCCTGCCCCACCCGCCAAACAGTTAACAATTAAACTTTGTCCCCAGAAAAACGAAAACGGTGTCATAAAGTTTTTCCTCCCTTTTACTACTACCACCCACACCCACATTTATGTCCCGACAGTTAAGGTAAACAGACTGTCACCAGTCAACAGCAGCGGCACCATAGCCATCCACATCAGTGCACGCGCTATTCCCAAATGTTTGTAAATCTCATTAAATCAGTTGACAGCATTCTGATGCCATGAATTTGTTTATCTTCTTCCGTGTTGGCCCAGCGCGAAAGACGCCAGCGAACGCATTATAGCCGTCACACGGCAACGAGTCAACTGGAAAAATTCCACAGGTGGCAGATTCCCTAGCGTTTGGCTTCATCTCTCCTGGTTTGGCTGGTGCTGCTACTGCTGCTGCTGCATAGTGGACAATATTTGTACACGCCCAGCGTTAAACGCTGGGTATCCTTGAAGATGTGGGTGGTTGTGGCATTGGAGAATTTTTCTCTATCTCTCGCCCTATTGCGGTGGATTTTCCATTTGATTTTCTCCTGTCATCAATCGAAAGAACCAAATCAAAGGATAATCGCTTTGATGGAGCAAAACTTGATGCCTTGTCTCTGTGTGTCTGTGTGTGTAGAAGTCCTGTCGGTGGCCCCGTTGGCTATAAGCTTCAAGCACTCTGCCTGGGTTGTGTTGCGTTGCCTGTGTTGGGGTTGAAATACAGTCAACTGGAAAATTTCATGTTAAAGATCCGGTGCGTCGTTGTCGGCGTTTGTTGTTTGTGACAGAAAAATTGAAATGACAAAGTCGAGGATGAGAGTTGGTGGAGTTGATTCTATGAAAGTGTCTGGGATGCGATCAAGGACGAGTAATTTCATTCTGGACGATTTAACTGCATTGAGTGATGCGAACAAACTTTGTCTGTCAAGGCTACCCGGGACGGCATGGAACAGATCATGGGGATTTCAGAGATTTTACATTTAGATTTCGCCTTCGATTGAGTGGAATAGAGTGGATTCACTGGGAATGACTGGAGGGGAATTTCAAATAATTCGGTTAATTAGATGTAGATTATTCGTCGTTTATACGGTTTTTTTTTTTTTCTGTGTCTTGCTGGAATCTGTTATTCTCTGGGGAATGTGTTAACATTCTAGATATTATCGTCTTTTAAATCGATTTTCGTCTGGTCTTTGGAACCCTATATGCCGTTTGATATCAAAAACAATAGACCGAGACGCGATGAGGGCTGCAGCTTTAAGTATTCCAATGGCGGAGTATTGTGAGACATGTTAGAAAAAAAAAAAAATAAAAATGAATAATTGCGATGTTGAAACGAAACATGAACGTGTGACTTTGTATGAGTGAGAGCGAGTCACAATTGAATTCATTAGGCGAGATGACTGCAGAATATTTAACGCCTTAGGCATGTGCATGCTATGACAATGGCGCCACATTCAAGTCGGTATGTAATAGGTGGGTACATGTTGGAATGTTAGCCCTACTTACATTAGCAAGCACGATTCAGCCCTTAAATAGGTGACCTTAAGCACGTTTTTTTTTTCGAGTTCATGACGATAACCTTCATGTCGAATGTTTTGACTTTTTTTAAATTTTGAATGACTTTTTAAATATTGTGCTTTTTAATATTGTGTTGCGCCATAGACAGTGGGTTTGTAAACGACGTAATGCCTTCTCTTTGAAACTGCATCTTAGATCCTAAAAATGTGAACAAAACATATTGTGGACTGATCATGGTTTTAGTACACATAAAACACTCAAAACATACCTAAACGATATCGACACTCCTAATAGAATCGTTTATAACCGAATAAAGGCTAAGAGTTCGTGGATTGGTGGATTGGACGGATTGGTGGTTCGGACGATTTTAAAAAACTGTATCGGTGGCAGCCTTATGATTCAAAATACAGTCACGACTGAAAAACCATCAAGCGCCTCAAATCATCATAGAGATCGAAGCAGCAAACTTGCAATATTGTCCAACCCGCATTTCTTACATTTTGACTGAAATTGGTATATTTATGGTCCAAAAGCAACGATTTTTGAAAACCCCGAACAAGTTGCTATCGATTGAGCTGTTATAGATATCGTCGATCTATCGTCGATAATAATAATTGCGACTTCATATGACTGCCTCATTTATGGTTGTGGTTATTATCTAAATTATCTACGAAATGTTCTTCGAATAATTGTGACAAATCACACTTTCTTAAATATAATAAAGCTTTGTGATGTTTGCTCATATTTTATAAGAGAACCATAAATCATACCGACATCGAAATAAGCAATTTGTCTGAAAGCTGATACACTGTCTGTATCCCATGATCTTTGGTCCGAGTCGAAATACTTTTCATTACGTCATCATCACTACAAAATTATCCTATTACAGTTGTATTATGAATTTATTCGTCCTTTATGGCGAACTAATAGGACTCGAAGATACCCAGATGCAAGAGAAGTTCTTCATCATTGCTATCAACAATATGGACAACAAATTGATTTTCGTTAAGAGCTTAGGCAGAATGTGACTGACCTCACTCTTTCGAAGATGAACGACTCGATTACAGCTTAGCGTATTTGAAAAAAGAATTAGCTAGCTGCTGCTTGCTTAGCTTGATGCAGGTCGAAATCCAAGTCTAGCAATGCTATTACTTAAAACTCTTAACTCTTTGGTGCAATGTTAAAGCCGCCCTTATTCCGAATTTGTAGATAGACAATTGTATCTTCTGCTAGAAGTTTTAGAACCATTAGCACATCTGCATTTCTCATAATCGTGAGATCAAATATCTGAATCTGAAAGCTGCTTTTATACACTTTAAGCGCTCTGCCATGTGCTATGACGGGACCAAACCATCCAATAATAGTCAATAAAATGAATACCTAAAACTAATTTGGAATTAAACAAATAGAAGCCCAGCGCCTGTAGGGAAACTTGACTGTCTTTGAATATACGTTGGGCCTAACAAATTCTGAGATATTTCAAGTGGTATCCGGAATCTTTTGTTTCATCTACTTACCATACCTTGTGGTCGCCGTTATTCAAGTGGTTAGTGCATAATGCATTGAATTACGAGGAATTCGAGGTTCGATCCACAGACAACGCCTAAAATATCTTTCACGACCCCACCTCTCGCGAGCTTCTGACAAACATCCCACGGACCTTTCGGACCTTTCCTTTTGCATCAAGCAGTGGTTCACCAGTAGACCATAATTCTCGGCTCAGTCTCAAGCCTCCTGCCAAAACCAGGAGTAATTTAAGTCGAAATCTAAATATTTCTAGCTCGTCAAAATTAGATAATAAGTTCATGAGATCTACTTTGTCTGTCGGAGGCTAACCGCACTCCGAATCATAATTTTTTGATTCCTTTGCACTGTTGACACTACCGATAGAATTACTAGTTACAGAGTCATAACCGGTACTGTCAAAAGCAATCTCAATGTCCGACACCTGCTATGTGTCTGTCTTGCCCTATCTGCCAATAGAATGAAAACTCTCAGTAGTTACTTCTCCACTGACTTGGAGGACTTGGGTAATGTCGAGCTGATGGACCTCTTGCGATTTATATCACTATTGGAGTAGTTCTAATACAGTGGTTTTCTTTTCATCGTTTCCTAGGTTAAATAATTGGGCACAATGGACCCAATCCTGTTGGTCTAAGTGAGCAGCAACCACAAACCTAAACCTAAACTGTCAAGGAAGGCTTAAAAACCGATATCTTTGGATCGACCTTTCCTGTATGTGCAGAGGTATTATATTTTCGAGAATGTCTCTAATGTGCGCATAGTCCAACAGTCTTTTTAACAGAATTTTACCTCATACTGTGTTGCAAGAACCTTGAGAATTGTGCAACTGCTTTAATTTGATCTCTTCATCAGCTATTGTCAGCAGTACTAGGACATCTGCTTGAAAAACACTGTTGAGGTTCGGAAGTCTAACTTATATCAATAAGCACAGAAAATCGGAGAAAATGGTTGCGGCTAATAGTCTAAATATCTCAGCCATTGGATATCTCTTTTAACTGATAATTTTGCACTTGGACCTGCTTTCCTATAAGATCGATTTGATCCAAGAACTGAAACCGAACGTCCATCAGCTGCTACGCAAATTACAGCGACTGGGTCATAAAATTGTACGAAAATGATTACAATTTTCATCTCAAAATTATTTTCAACGATGCAGCCCATTTCTGACTTAATGGCCTCGTTAATAATCAAAATTTTCGCATTATGTCAGCTGCTTGGATCAGGTTTCACGCTAAGCGATCACTGGTTTATTTTTCTTTTTCAACTATGGTGGCATGACAGTCACAGTCAATGGAGATCTCTACCGGACCTGCTGACTGACTATTTTTAGGATAAATTGAAAGAGAATGACTTGGAGCACATGTGGTTTCAATAAGACTGCGCTACAAGGCGCACACGTGGCGAAACAATCGAGTTATTGAAGCCGAAGTTCGGTGATCGTCCTCCTCATTCGTGTGATTTGATGCCTCTGGAGCTATATCACGTCCAGAACCTACATATATCAATAAGACAGAAAAGATTACTATAGGACCAATATCGAACCTCAAATTATCGGTACATCACCCGATTTATGCGAAAATGTCATGGAAAATTGGTTCCTAGTACAAGCGTTTTCGTGGAGGATATTTATATAATGTACCTATTCTAAAATTAATGTCATCGATGGTACTTTAACCCGAAATAAAATTTTCTGATATCTCAAACATAAGATGTTTTACTTAGAAAACAAGATGAAGCCCTCCTAATAAAACACCTTTATTTCACAAGTCTACGATGAACTTTCCTACACGGACAAGTTTTACGTCATCTACGGAACTATTATCAAACCACTGACAAATACAAGGTCAAGTCAAAGGCTTAACCCAAACCCCAAGTTAAAATAAAGTTAAAAAATATATGAAAACGTGTAGCCTGGGGTTTACTTGTTACTTTGCCGCGTGTTCTTGTAAAATGTTATGACATGCATGCCTGTAATTACATGACACGTAATTAATCTATCATTAACTTAAATTCCATGCCCTTCATTCGACTTAATACCATACAATCTCTTCGATGGTCTTCAACATTGTCAACATACTTGAAAGTAATTGTGAAAAAAAAAATGAAATCAAATTAAGAAGACACTTGACACCGTGTGTCTTAAGAGACCACAAACATAACCAAATTACTTTCAGATTGCTCACCATGCCTGGTCGCACTTTCAATAAGGTTTGTCAATTTGTTTTCATTTCCTTCAATTTGCACTTTAAGCTGGCTTTGTGAATGGATCCAATTGCGTCATTCCGCTGACATTTATACTTTCTTAAATTACAGATACATCACGCATTCATTTTCATGTTAAAAATCCACCGGTAAAATTTGTCAACTTTCAGTTTCATCAATAGTAATAACTTTTTAATAATAATTTTGAAACAAAACAAAAGCCAAATGTTTTGATTTTGCATCTCAAAGTATCTGGCATGTTGAGCACCTAATATCCATCGGATTTAGTCGATGGAAAATAAGTTTCTTTTAGCTGAGAGTTAAAAAAAAAAAAAAATACCAAACAATAAAAAGAAGAAAGAGAAAAACCGATTACAGATACCGAACCCGTTAGGTAATTAACATAAAACTTACCATTCAAGATTCTTTTTTCTTTTCTTTGTGTAGTAAACGTTTTTGTTAGACTTTCGGGTGGTATACGACGAGAAACAAAAAAAAAATCCAACCAGAGAGCCAAAAGAAGAGGGTTAACAATAACCAGCCGATGACTCGTGAACCTGAAGTCAGGTTTATGCAAATTTAATGGGCTAACTCGCTCTTCAGACAGGTTGAGTTGTGTCGATTAAAATCTTGTAGCCAAAATAAAGACCTGACGAGGTGTATTGGTCCAGTTTGGAAACGCATAACCATCGCTGCCTTAATACTACGTTTACAATTAAAGAGAAGAAAGATTTTTGATTGTGCGCTCTGAATATAGTATCCAAGTTCATTGACATGCATGACATAACTCAGTAATCAGACACTTAATGCGACATTATCTAATTCTGCGTCAGAATTCTTTGAAAGTGACGATACAAAGAAGGTCTGGTTGGTGCTTCTTTTTTTTTTATAGTTTCCGAATTTGTATTGTCGGATACAGTTTAATACGGTAGGTTCTGGATGTGCGTAGTAAGTACTGAATTAATTTGTTGAGAGGTGTAGACTCAGTGGTAGAAACAGTAAACAATTAACTGAAATGTTCATAGAATGACCAGACAGAAAGTGATTATTTGGATAATGAAAATGACAGATACTTTGGAGAGATACCTACTATGTGCTGTGGCGTGCTCCTGGAATATCGTAGTTAAATCTTTTTGCAGTTTATTAAATGACATCCATTATGTTGCTTTGAAGTTGTAGATAGATTAGATAGTAGCATGACAAGTACCGAAATACTTACAGAAATAAATTGCATGACCGGGTCGTACGTACTTGCACCTTAATGCTAAAAGTTGACAATCTCGTAAGCATTGAAATTCAAGTCTTTTTCTTCTTACACATAAAACCAAATAAAGTTGGCGTGGCATTCTGCATTTTTGATGGAATTATAATGATAACATTGAACTGATGCTGATGATGATTTTTTTTTTTTCAAAACCCCGTTGAAAAGTGGGAGTGGTCATACGTAATGTTTGGGTGAATTATAGAGAACGTCAAGGTCTATAAATTTTATTTTGATATTTTTTTTTCGATTTCTAGTAAAAATTTTGAATAAGTTAAATTTTTGAAAAGTTCCAGAACTTGGTACGCTGTTAGTAAAGGTGGATCATCTGTTGGTTTCTTTTCGAATTACATCTTATTTTGACACTGACAGCTTGTATGCGCTCAAAAAATTGACAGAAACGCAGTATTATATTTTGGTAGTACGAAATGGATCGATTTACTCTTGGACAACTTCCAAATTGGATGCTGTGTTGCCGAAACAGTGCGAAAAAAAAATCGGTCGAAATAATGCACCAACTGCAGCAAGTTTGAGATGAAAGTTCTTGTGACTGGTTTGCTCATTGATAACCGAACATATTCCTGTGTTCGTCCTGTGCGCTCAACGGAGTATTGCAGCTGTTGGTGCAGTTTTTGGAGAGACGATATTATTGGCACATTTTTCTTCCAAGACGTACTTTCTTAGAAGGCAATGACCAGAGAGAATCCCTATCGTTATTCTTAGCCGTGACCTACTTAATATGATTACATCCCTATATTGCTTAAATCTAACACTGGCCACAAGACCACGGTCCTAAGTAAAGACCCTTTAATGTTAAGGTTAGAAGAATTAGAGAATTATGAAATATTCTCGAATTGTGACCACACAGATTTCAGATATGAAGTTTGAAGGAAATCCGTCCAGTCGTTTAGTCATTTACAGGCAGACAGAATTGGCAGACCCAGTTCGTTGACTTCTTCATCATAGTAATGTCAAGTTTGATTAAAATCTCTACCTGACCTGTCAGTGGGCGCCGTGGCTAGTTAGTGCGTTGGACCAACACCTAAATTTTCTTTCACGGCCCCACCTCTAGCGACCGTCTGTCATGAAAAAGCTTCTGAAATCGCCATTCGGAAACGGCATCTCGTGTAAAGAATATAACACACACATCATGAATGATTGTGAGAAGCTAGGCCCTGGGTCCAATAGACCTGTCGCGGCAAATACCTGTCATACTTTATGAGGAGTCTGGTGGTAAACGCATTTCTCAATAGGAAGAAAAATTGGGCCTTGAAGCCAACACAGCTACGATGATAAAGTCCTTCTACAGGCGAACTCTAAGATACACGATGCGAACTCTAGGAAACACTTAAAACACTTAAAAAACTAAGAAGTGAGCCGAAAAACCATTTTAGGCAAGACCACAGTGATTCTCCTTTTGGGATACAAGCATCTAGTAAGAGTTGATATCACACAATAATAGGAAAACAATATGGAAGAAGCGGCGGTAAAAGCCACATGGGACCCTATCCTTTAAGAACCGCTAGGTAAAAAGTTTGAGAACGGATTAAAATTAAGAAAACAATCGTACCTCCCAGCGAAATGAGACCTCTATAAGCGAAAATGGCATAGAATAGAATCCTACGCAATCGACAGGAGAGAGCCTCATTACCAAACAGCGTAGAGGCGTGGATGAGGAATTTAGGTTCTGAGAACTAAGTTTGCATTGTTAGCGCCTTATACCCGATAAAGAGTGACAGGATCTATCCGATTGTAGACAAGTAGCACAAGATCTTTCAAATAGCTTCGTCAAGAGCTACCCATCTAAAAAGAAAGTTGCAAAATACAGATGACCACTGCAGAGGCTGCGGTGATACAGATGCAGAAGAAATCATAGCTCACTTCCTATGTGAGTCCATTCGCTGAACATATGCAGACCCAGGCAAATACCATTTCTGAGATCTGGGCAATTTCTCTGGAAAGCTGATGTTTCCAGGAGGTCGTTTCTTTTCCATTTAGGTTTCTCCACGATAGAGGTACACAATGGATCCCTTTGAGGACCGCCTGTTGTTTGCGTATGCAGCTACCCCACCTACCTACCAAACTACCGAACAAAACTAAGTGAATACATATATTTAAATGAGTAGATGTATAGGTATATGTATAGCTGGGCTAGGTCGTCGAAGAATAAAACCCCTTGGTGGAGCAATATTCTCTGAGACAAACCTAGACAGACCTTTTTCTTTTTTTTTTTCGTCCTTAGCTACAACTCTCCATTTCGATAAAATACTGAAATTATTCTTTCTGGCAAGATTGTAAATGTCGCACTTTCCCGGAAGGTCTTTGTGACCTGGCAACCAGAACAGGTAAATGTTGAACTGCTTACTGATCCCTCATTTCCATTAGAGGTCATTGGAGCTGCCTGTGAGTTTCTATTATTTTGCTATAAGTCAAACTTTATTTCTTAATAAAGAGGACTAGTTCAGTTCTGTGAGGATCAACTCCCAATTCGTTTTTTAAGGCTCATCTGGCGGTCAGAAAGATAGCATATTTATGAGTATTTCGTTTCCGAGGAGATAATTTTAGTCATTGGATACTATTTCAGTATTTTCCTAAAGTCCAATCTATAGTCTGTTAGAATACGTAACCACTTCCTGAAGTAGCGAACTTAGGCTGTTACCATATATCAAGGAGTGTCAATATTCGCCCTTTTAATGCCATAATATGTATGTATGTAGGTTGATCAGTTCTCTAGACTCTACCGACGAATCTATGCTCCTGACCCAAATAAATGGATTTCAGTGAAAGTTCCTCTCTGTCAAAACTATCACAACTTTATGATTTGTAACATAGCTTGTGGGATTATTTCAGGTACTGTTTCTTGGCACTTTCAATAAGTTACTTAATTTCCGGTAAAGTGTACAAATGACACAGCAAAACTAATAATGATGTTATCTTAGCACTCGAAACCAACCCCCGTAGACATGTTTTATGAAAATACTATCAACGATCAAAGCGATAGTTACATATTTTTTAATATGTTTACATGGAACAACATTCCAATAAGAAACAATAAAATTATCCATAAAGACTCTTTAAGTGAAGTGAATACAACTTGAGACGCAATTGGTCAACTCAAAGGCATGATTAATTCATTAGATATTTGGATACGTACACAAGTCGTAGAGACCACTTTACTAACTACAAATTCATGATTGTATTTTTTAGAACATAAATAGCATTCTATTTATGTTTTTTTAAATAATAAAGTGGGTGAGAAAATATTTGAATACGCATTTGTTTAGTAACGGATAAGAAATGCGCACTTTACAGAAAATTTAAATGAATAACAAGATACTTTCTATTAGTTGGCACATTTTGGATGTCATGATCATCAACGAAATCAATAAGGACTGGTACTAGATTAAAGGAACTAATGCAAGTTTAATCAGCAGTAAATTACATCCTCAAGGATGTCTGTAGTTTTAAAGTGAAGTGACCCATTTCTTCGCAGTCTAGGTCAAATACTTTCAAATCTTGAAGCACTTTAGAAATGTAATTAAAGTTTGAGAAAATAAATTTATGGCCACCGGCATCGATAACATTCAATTGATGATACTGCAAAAGTCTGGAGATTTTTCTTTAGCTTGGTGAGAAATGAATGCCAGTTTTATTGGAGGCAATTATGCAGACACTTATCTGCATCAAATCAGTGGATACTCTTTAACATAGAGCATCACTTCATTACTGCAGTACGTAATGTGTGGTATATAAATTTTGAGAACCACTAAATGGAGTTTAGTTAGATTTTTTTATCGTCTTGCACTAAATTTCTGAGGAAGTTAAAAGTACATCCTTCGTTATAAGTACCAGTAAAGAACAATTGCCTCTTTTCGTAACAGATATGTGCATCAAAGTGATTGGATTGGAATAAAATAGTTCTTGAGGGCATACAGCTATACCTTAGATTAACCAGTAGTACAGCATAATAAAACCTTAGCATTTAGGTCTTTTGATATATAAAGTGCTTTCAAGAACTCCAGCACTTAGCAATCTTTACGAGGATCAAATGTGTTATGAACAATCAATTTGGATAGTTAATGAGTAACAAAGGCCTTAAAGAAAAATATCACTTTGCTCAACTCTGATAAATCTTTAGGAAACATCGTGGAACTGATGATATTTGCAAGTGCATGAGAATGCCCCAGATTCCTTCTTTAACTATATAGGGACATATTATATTGATGGTAACATTTCGTCTACGTATGGTGTCATCAGCAACCATAACAACGACGAAGTTTATACAATGTAAACCACCAATGACATTGTAATCATCTTGTTGGAACACAAAATTTTCCCGAAAATTAGTTGAGTCTCGAATCAAAATGAGAGATTTGCCATCAATCTACGGTTAAGGAGTAAAAATCGTGGAGGCAAGATCGATTTAGGAACCATCTAGTCCAAGAGCTCAAGCAGACTTGAAAGTTGTATAAAACGCCTTAGCAAACCGTTCACAAATTTTTATAAAGAACGGTTGTTCATTGTCTGATTCCACTTAGTCCATTGAGAGTATCAAATTTTGAAAGTGTTTGGAACGGCCCTGGCCCACATTCGAAGCCCTCTGAATAAGTCTAGCTTGGAAAACGTTAGATATTATGTATACGCATTTATTTATGTTAAACCTAGCTTCCTTAAGATACGTCTTACTCCTAATTCTGATAGAAGGAAGTCTAAATTTTAGTCAGCACCAAGTAAATTACCGGAATCACCTACAATAACCGTGGTAATGTGTACATTATGAGACGGCAACATGTCTGTAGGTATATGTGGAAACTGTTATCGTGGAAAAGTGGTAGATAGTTAATCATATCATGACCAGCAGCGACATCTAGAATTCTACACGCTATTAGATGGCGGCGATGTATCCATGGTGGCATATGGTAGCATATGCGAACGATTCCACGACTATAGTGAGAAAAGAAATGACAAAGTGTTGCGTTGCAGTCTCGGACCCAGAATTTATAACCATAACCTTCCATAGCTTCAAATGTATGTTACATGCATTATGGGCGTTATCAGTGCACCTGCACGTTCAGTTAAATAATTTATTAGTTTTGGTTGCCTGACATTCATAATATTCCCGATGCACTACTTTTCCGAGCTCTTATCTGCCTAGCTTGTACTTCGCATAACAACACCTTGACACGAGCAGGTAAATTCAATTGGCGTAGCTCACTTTTTAACTTAAAATCAAATAAAACAAATAATAGCCGTGACATTGCAAATGATGTATGCTATGCAGTAACTAGGCACTTAAAATACTATCGCTTACCAATATCGCACACCGGAAACATTAAAAAAAAAAAAACTACTGTATCTCAACAGTGTACTGCAAGTTGACTTGGCCTCTCATAATAAATTGCCCGTGAAAATGCGATTCAATTCAATTGTTTTGCAATAGTGCAAGGCGCCTTAAATTCGAGAACTTGTCTCTACATCAGCGTTTTTCTAGAAGCGGCACAGAACAATTCTCAAGTGAGTAGATTGGAAAAGTGGAACCTAAAGATCTCTATCACCTGCCCTTTTGCGGAATACGTGACAATATCTATGCGCAACGTTGTCATCAAACATTTTTTTTTACAATGAAAATGAAAATGAAAATGAAAACCTCTTCAACGGGGGATGCAACTATATACGAGGGAGGTTATGATATATCAATCTCTACCAGCTTTGGGGATAAGATGAATCACATAATGCGGCTAAAGCTTTGCTTCGAATTGATATTGGATTCCAATTTTGTACATAAGTCACGTACCATGGTAATGGGTCGCGTTTAAATCTTTTTTCTTTTCCTTTCGCTCCTAAGCTCTATACAAGCAGAAATAAAAAAATAATAACGCATGTGGAAACTATAACAATGTTGTTGAGTTGAGTGATAAATATAAATAAAAACAAAAAAAAAACATCTAAATGATGACTTTCCGCATTCCAAAATTATAGCGTGAGATACATTTCAGAATAGATTCGAGATATTCATTCAAAGTGGGAGAAAGAATTGAATCTGATCCCGTGTTCCGTTGAGACTTTTGTTTGTCGGATTGTTTTTTACGACTGTTAATGGATAGGTAGATAGGTATTCTGCGTTGAAATGAAAGGATAAGCGTTTTGTGTAATACGATACAGAAATGTATGTAGTTCGGAGAACTTTTGCAATGGGAGGCAAAATTTTATGGATTTGTGCTTTATGAGTAATTTTGCACCTTTGGGATTGTGCACATGGATATGAAAATTAATGAGATTTTTTTGCTGAGGAGTTTAATTCTATTTTTTTTTTCTTTTTATAGCCCAGCTCTGGGGTTTCATTAAAGTTTCTTTTGGCTTTTTTTATGATTGTACAGATTTTAGTATGGGGATGTTTGTAGTAGTTATCAATATTTTTATGACAGGCTATAATAGTAAATGCAGATTCAAGAAGTGACGATAAGTGCTTTGGTGCTTCTGTTGATTATATGGAAACACAGTTTAACAATAAAAATGAGAGGGTAGAAAACTTTGTAGGCCTTGTGGATGTGGTCGACTGAACTGTGGTTTTTAATAGGGAGACTCATGTCAGAGATTCTAGTTGTAGTTTAACACAGAGTCCATCAATTCTAATATGGTGATACAATCTTCGTAGACCTACACGGTTGGTAGAAATTAACCAAATAAGTAGATACAGTGTAATACTAAGTGTTTTCCATGTTGACATCAAGGCTGTGCATTCCCTGTTTAAGCAAGAGATTAAAATAGCACATAACTTTCATAGAACCCATGTATCTTCGACATTGTTTCTACGCAGTACACTGTGTGCTTCCCAGAATTTCTTATTATAGCATCTTTAGCTTGTTTTATCGACATCCTTGAAAACAAACACGTTGACACCATCTTACAATATATCTTTCTACGTTTCCTTTAATTTGCTCAAAGAAGTTTTCTCCTAACTCCAACCGTTTTCGAGACAATGTATAAGAATCTTTGCTCATCCTCGACTTACAGTATCGTTTCCTTCACTTTCCAATATTTTCAAAATCGTCTTTGTCTGGTGCACCAATGACAAAATGTACATGGTTGGTTTTAGATTTCACTCATATTTCGTCCTAAAATTGTATAAAACTTTGAAAGTTCTTTACTTGGCCGAATATGGAGTGTCTGGCATTCTGTGAATTATTTGAAAAAAGTGCCAAATTTGTTTCACGTTTCATGAAATAATTCATTGTGCACTAAATTGTAATGAGATTTAAAAAAACCCTGATTTAGGAGATCAATAAAAAAAGCCATCACAGCATCGGGGTTCTCCAAGCTGCCGCAAATTGGATTCCAAAACTGGTTTCAGTTGAAAAAGAAACACAAACATGACAGACTGACAATGTCTCAGGAATGTTTCCAGCCGTTTCAAACCGATTCAAAGACATTTTTGGATCGATTTGGAATAAACGATGGGATAAACCACTACCATACCCCTAAGACCAAAGAGCTGTAGAAACAATGGAGAAGATCTTGGGCATCAGCCTCGATGAAAGCATAAGTTACGAATTAATCATTATCAACGAATAAGGTAATGACTTTGGTGTTTTTGAAACTCAAAGGGAATTACCTTGTCAAGGATCTAAATTAACTCTGATTACTACTGCGGTCGTTAGCGTCGGTTTCATGCATTTCATTTCATTTTTATTTATTTCATTTTATAGGTTTGTACATTAAGATATGATCTTTTATAGTACTTAGTATTTTTACTTCAGAAGCTAATTACAGTAAGTATTTTAATCTAAGAAGTGAAGAGATGGGGTTCTGAGCGGAATAGAGAAAAAGCGTTCAGAAGTCGAAGAAAAAAGTTTTGTTTCAGAAATACAATGAAAGCCCACAGGTTTCTGATTAAAAAACATCATTCTCGTTGCTTTTGCCTGTTCAGTTCAGTGTTCAAAACAACGAAGTTCCAAATCTAAATTTCAGAATAGTTCCTTCCAAATAAGTATCCACCTACACGCGAGGAGTGTGTTCAACTCGCGAGCTGTATGAACTTTACTAGGATGCAAAGTCCAAAAAAATGCGGATTTCAACTTACTTTAATACTTAAAGCGACAAAGTAGAAGACTTTATTTAATACACCAGCGAAACCTAAGAAGATTGGTCCAGCAAACTTTAAGCAACATGCACAAGATGGACAGTAATGAAATACTAAAGTTTATCAAATCAGGTTTATCATATTTACATATTGTAATTATTGACTAAGGACCTTATGGACCAATTGGAACCTTGAAAAGCTTATTTATCATCCGCTGGGACCAACAGGGTATACGATAAATTAGCGGGAGAAATCCCGAATGTATAGAAATTTTCGTCTGCGAAGGGCAGAGCATTCATATCCATGGAATGCATACTGCAGTGCAGTTCCTTCTATCTCAAAATGATGGAAAAAAAAGATGATCGTTGTAGTGACCGGAAGAGAGAAGCTCATGGCTTCTAGCAATGTCGTGGATTAATGAAAACCTTAAGAGAAATTCCTTCAATGTCTTTGATTTTTAAACACCCAGGAATGGAGCCGAAGGGTAGTCGACTTGGGGAGATGATGGATAGTCGTTAGTCCACAGAATGATTCAGGGTCATTACGTTTGAAATCCTTCTCTTACGAGCTGATCCGCGATGTCACGGTTTACGTTGATGAGCAACCGTGTCACTATCATACTAGTTTGAAATTGACGTAGATTTAGGCTTTAACAATGAAAATTTGTTTTGAGCTTTTCGAATAATATGTCTGATACATTGTCTGATAGACTTTTTGAGATGCTCGACTACAGTCTTCATTTAAAACTGTCTGTCTGGAACATGGAAGGAGATATAGAAAGAGTGATGGAAATAAGTTCATCTCGACATGAAGTCGATGACATTTGTCGCTGAGCTGATTAGTGGAGGTAGATTAGGTTAGGTTCAATTGGTAGGCTGCAGCAAGAGCAGCTACATTTAAGCCAGAATAGGCCCATTTTGATACCACAGGATCTAGTGTCCTCAATCTACCAATTGAACGAACTTCAGCTTATTATATAGAGCTGGAGGCGGCGAGATTAGCTAGTTCGCCAAGGTTGTCGAAGGAGTACTCTCCTAGATATAGTTTTCTTCGAGTTGATAGAGCTTGGCAGGTGCATAGGATCATCCTCATCTATGTAGCATCTGTAAACATCGTTTGCCAGGAGACTCAGCCTGAGGGCTGTGCCACAGTGTCCCCTAATGACTCCTACTAACGTGCTACTAATCTCTTTAGGATCTCTTCAGTCTTATTAGACTATTGGAGCGGTGGAGATCCAGCTTGAGTCAGATCTGCTCCGTGATCAGTGGTTGTATCTGGTTTAAAATTGCAAGTGAGGCGGTGTCTTATGGTATGGCGAACCTAATTTTTAATTTCAGTATACCTAATCTAGTGGGGCTTTCAGAACCGGCACGGACTTTGAAGCTCAAGTTGGGTCGAAGCCTATACGATCTCTAACCCCCAAACTAAGAAAACATGATGTAAGTAAATCATCATCTATGTACATACATAGGTCCTTTTTTCGAAAAAGTTTCAATCCGGCCCAAAGACCTGACGTTACTTTGATTTTTGATGTCTTTAGAGCAAAAAAAAATCGTTTAAAAACAGAAATGCCAATGCTTGCCAAAGGGTAGAACCAAGGCTTCGTTTGGGCTAATGCTTAACTTTTCAAAAAAACACCATTTCCAGATTCTGTTTAAAGCAGTTTGCATGCATAAGGTTCGAATTGTGTCTTGCGTATCTCTGATAACTATACGTATCTAATCTGTCTTGCCTCAACTAGGAACGTATCTATAATATAAGAATGGAACATGAGACTGAGAATTTTATATAATTCTTTTTTTCTTGGGAGAAGCGAGCCTATAATTCTGTGATAACGCCTCGCCCACAGCTGTAGGAATCGATATCCTGCTAGTTAATTTCAGAGTTTTCTTGTTCAGGAACAAAATCAAATTTGTAAAGCAACGTTTGTACGGTTGCCAGTTGAACGTGGATATAGTAAGCCTTAACAGCTTAAATATCGCGTTTCTAGCGAGAGTTCTATTGACCTCTTAGGAATATCTTTCATAGTAGCAGGTATGTACATATATATGGCCTAGGTTACCCACCCATCTTCTATGTGCGGGATCTTTTATTCAATCGAAAGTTTCTCAATGTTATGGAGTATATTTAAACATCGTTTTGAGGTCTAGATCCAAATATAAGAGCAAAAGCAGTGTGCTAGTCTGACTTATGTTTTGCATAGAAGAAGAATCTGTATTTCATATGTGGTCATACAATGTTACCCCAGAACTCATACCAACAACAGACATGGTTTCCACGGGTTCGATTGTGCTCCTTGTGCATTAGATACACCTAATATTAACTTTCTTTCCATTCTATCAATGTCAATCTAATTACTCTAGGTAAGCAGATACCGTATACCTACCAACCTTATGTTCTTGAATACTTAAACCAGTGTCACTTCCAAGATAACACGAAACCCCAAAAACACAATTAAACAACTTAATTAATCTTAGCTGCGAAGATCAATAGAAACAGAAAGAGTGTACAATCAACAGTAATACCTCCAGCTACTACCTCTGTCGTATACTTAACAAAAACAAAAAAAAAAAAACACCATTAAGATACATTTATACGATTATCATCAATGACAAGTTCATCAACAAACCAACGGCGACTCAATGTCTTAATGAGCGTCCGAGAAATTCCATCGTCATCATCATCACTTAAACCCCTTTTTCCTGTGAACAAGTGATGACTTCCACCAGATTAACAATCGTTTGACCCAAAACGAAAAAAAAAAAAACTAAAACTCATAGTCACTGACTACAGTCCCATTCATAGCCTTCCACTCGGATGCTCATGAAAGGTCAGACAACGTAAAGTATATACCTCCATCTACTCAATGTCATTCCAAAGGAAGGGTCAATAGTCCGATTACAAGTATTTTCCTCCGAACCGCTTCACTGAACACAATCATACACACACCCCGCCTGCATTAACACAAAATGCAAGTCATTATAAAATTTGTACTCTAAAACGGAACTCGACGCCCCAAGTAAATACTCACAAAATAATAAAAGCCGATACTCTGTTGTGGTACAGTCCATACTTTGTATAGAAAAGTTTATTTTCTTCTTCATGCCATTCAATTTGAATTGAGTTTCTCTCTACCCAAAAACCAGAGTAAACAGCAAAAAAAAAAAAAAAAAGTAAAAATCTCAGATTGTTCCTAAAATTGAATTTCTCTCGAAAATTTATGTGAAAAATCGATATGTATACGTAGACCGAAACAGATGTACAAAGTGGTCGATTCCGAGGCAACCACCACCACTAGTGACATCTGTAGAGAACTTTTTTCAATTTGCGTGAAATGCTTTTCCAATCCCTTGGCGAAGTGTAATAGTTTTTTAAAATGACACTCATTATGGCAAATGACACAAGGGTGAAACTTTCGAAAAGGGAATATAACATTTTATGAGGGCATTTAAATGACAGCTCCACTTAAGGGATGGAACTTCACTTCACTTCACAAGCGTTTCGCTAGAGGACATTATTTTATAGTGTTGTATGACTTTTGGTATAACTTTGTTGAGAAACTACATATATGGTGTAAGGTATATATGATCTCTTAACGAAATACAGGGTGTCCATATGAAATTTTGCAATTGTTGTCATTATTTGTTCACTGGATTTGTACATAAATATACAAGATTCTGTGGTAGCAAACTCGTGCAGATCAGAAGTAATGTGTAATTACAAGAAATTGCAAGTTGGAACTGAAAACCACCCTGTATTTTGGAAGAAAATAATGGCTTTAAACGTAGTCTGACTTTAGCTTAAATGGATTCCTAAATAAACCAAATAGCTGGTTTGGATACTTAAAAACCATAAAAGATACGCAAATCCTCATGCTTCATGCTATTACTTAAAAGGCCAATTGGACTTAATAGATAAATATGGATGTCGTTAGTATACAAATAAAATGAGACATGAACGATAAGAGTTTTGGATTCAGACCAATATGATTGACTCTGTCGAAAGCCACGAAGAAATCTAGCGCGCACAATCTCGTTACAACTTACTTATAGAATCAAAGTCTTACATACATATGTCAGCAAATATCTTTACGACTTACTGGCCCTCATAGTATTTTTTCCAAGTCCTTCGACAGACAGGGTAGGATACTAATCGGACGGTAATCTTTGATCGTGACGGATTAGCTTATTTTGCTCTGTCATGCAATTCTGTTCTTTTTTTTAAAGAGTAGGAACGTCGAGCTTAGGAGGCAAGGAAAAATACGTTTTACAAACGGAAGGCATTCAACTTAAGAGACATAAGACACATGTTCAGTAATAAACAAAAATCAAATCAAATAAGAATCAAACTGACGGAAGGTAAAAATTTAACCTTGAAGCGAGGAACGCTAACACTGACAAAGCTCTCGTTGTGACTTTGGCAGACTATGTCTGGACGAAGGTGAAGACAGCAACGATTCGCGATTTCTTTGAAACATTGCTAACTCAACAAATTGAAAGGACATCCTTAAAGCACTTTGAAGGGTATGATACCTCATGAGTATAGTGACGGATGACGAAACGGAGAATCCGGTCAGAGAAGGGGTACTGCAGGGTTCGGCTTTGGATCCGTCGTTGCAAATAAGGTGTCCTAAAGAAATTATATTGAAAGCAGATAGTATAGGTATTAATCTTCTCTCCACCAAATATCGAGGCAACAATAATAACTTAGCACAGTCTTTTTTGCTATCTTTTAATGAGCAACAGATATCTTTTGCTACCTATAGGAAGTGTACAGCGATATCGGTCTAGTCAAAAGACTACAAACCATTCGCGATAGCTATTACATAAACGGCGAATGGATGCCTGCAGAGTTTTTTAATCGAATCCGGAATGATCACAGTAGAAGTGGAGAGGGGACGCCAACCAACTTTAATTGCGCAAATGGAGGCATGTAGCTAAGAATCGGGTTAGCTAGAGAGGCTTGTTGGTTGAGGCTCAGTTTTCCTCTAAACGATAGTGCCACGTACATACATACATATGTACATACATTTGTCAGTAAATAAGTAATAGTATCTAAGCAGAAGATCGACTCCAGAATGGAACTTCAGAAAGTATCTCTAGCTTAGATGAACCGTGAAAGACAGTCAAACAGAATAATTTGACCCAACAAAGTGGTTTGGATTGATATGTCTTGTAGGATCGATATGTCACTAGGGTAAACCAAATATGCAGGAAATAAAACTACTGAATAGGAAGAAAGGAATAGTGTAGAAATGTACCAATATATGGACATAGCTTCCAAACGTTTCTGATAAATCCAAGACTCAGCATTCAAGGCTGCAAAATTCTTGTGAGTACCTTTTGCAGACAAAAATAATACACAGATTACCAATAAAGTCTAGTATTGTCGCTGGCATCAGCAAAAAATAACTCCTTTTGCTTCAAAGCTAGCTTTTTGGCTTAGAAACGTTTGGGACTGTTTGTCCCTACGGGGACATAACTTCAGAAAATTTATGGTTATAGTTTCTAGCTCGTTTTCCTACTAGTTACACTTCTGTACCAAGCATAATGTGTATTCTTTCGTCCAGGGAGTTATTTTTTGTACCAACTACTGGAGTGGTGATATTTTTTTACATAAAAAACTCACTCTCAGTGGGAAAAAATTTTACTATGAAAATGTAAAAATTTTATTTCCCAGCGAATGTTCACCATGCGAAATAGATTTCTGAGGGGATATTCCCAGCACCCACTTCATTAAATCACAACCCTTCAGCGTGGAAGAAAAGGTCAGGTCTAAAGTCTCTGGAATACAAACAACTACTACGTAGTCCATCACACTTACTACTGAGTTACGAAATCATTGGATAAGATAATTCTTTCAAAAATCAATTTTGAACTCAATCAGATGAAGTCAATGACCCTTTGAAAAACAAGTATTGGTAATATTTGAAGCAGCTACCCAAAGCCTATTGGCATGCAAAAACGGAATAAAGGGTGTGAGAATGGAGGACTGCATAGTAAGGACATTTTAATGCAATAAGTACGGTTTGTTGGTAGTTTCTAGTGCGTCGGACTACTGAACTAGAATTTGAGGTTCCAGTTCCAAAAATTTGATAGTAGATACTTATAAATGTCCCCCAATCAGGTATCTTCCTTTTTATTAAATTTGAGCAAGTATGTATGTCAAAGACACCAATTTACAAAATTTGGAAATAATTTTTGTTCTAGTGGGGGCAAATGGCGAAAAGTTGTTGTTTGTCTAAAAAAAATGTCTCCTTTTTTTCAGGGCTGTCACCTACGATACCCCAAAAAGTGTTGCGTTGAATGAGGCCTGTACTGTTCTGCCCTGTTCGCTATAAGCTAAGAGAAAGAGAGGGGAAGTTATTTGACAATACCATTAATTTTGACTATGATGCCGAGAGCTAAAAAGTATTTTTATCCCCAAACACGGCCTAAATCCTTTCAAAAAGCATTAAGATTCCAGTTAAAGGTTTCGAAACACTATTCGATAGATATTTCTTCCCCGCTGGGTATTTATGATAACCAGCATACCTATCAAAAGGACTAACGTTCGGATACATCAATTATAGAATGCATAATGATCTACACTCTAGTCGTTTTCACGAACATTGGAGAAGAATTTGACAGCTTCACAGAATGCAGCCTAAAAAACTGCACCAAGGAAAGAATTGGCCATATAAAATATCTATTTGGATTGTATAAACGTGGCTTAAAAATGGGCTTCAATCTTTAAAGGACCACCTTACAACCATTGGTATAAGCAGCTAGAGTATGTCTGAAAGCTATCTCAAGGAAGATGATATACATATGTAGTTCTACATTTCAATTTCATCTTCCTTCGAAAAGATAAGTATCCCTCGCGTTACGAATGATACGGAAACTTTAAGAGTTCTTGGCTCCATGCACACTTGCTGGCAAGCAGTATCATAAGCATCATCTTTGTCATCTTCGAATGACCTTTCGTAAAATACAATCCTCACATTGCCCCCTTCCACATCTTCCGAACGGAAAGTCCAACTATAATATGTATCTAAACGATAAACCACAAATCCATTTAATTTGAACTTCATTTTCTCTAATGTAGGTCGATGCAATTAAAGGGCGTATTACAAACACAATTAGATGGGCAGCCGAATAATAGTTCTATCTTTCAATCTGGGGGCGTTCTAAGCCCACAAAAAAAATCATTCTCAACTAGAGTAGGTCACTGCAGTGCATGTAATTGCATTCAAATTCCATACGAACCCAAAAAAAGAAATCTCTCAGCAGAGAACAAAACTTCATAAATTCCCAAATAATTAAATTAAATAGCCAGTTAAACGCAAGCCGCTTATAGCAGAACTACCAGTAGAATGGAGCTTCCAAGAAAATGATTTTCTGTTAATTGTATCTATTCTCTGACCATAAACAGATCATTCATCTTTTCCATTCGAAGAAATAAGACTTCGTATCGATAGATACATAAATACTACATGTTGTTGAATCAGTTTTGCTAACTAGCAACTCGTCGATACACGGGCGGCTTTAATAGCATCAAAGCTCAATGAACATTTCACTGACATGTGTCTGCAATTTGTGTTAACAACACGAGACCGAAAGAATCACTTTCCCGCGTGTGTCGTCTCAAATTTTATCTGATGTTTTGGTAATTTTATCAACTCAAATAGAATGTGATAAAAATCACATATCAGTGTCAAAATGTTAAGTTACACATCATAATGACATTGGATAATTTATATTTAGATCTGAAGCTAAAACGCTGATTGTATTGTATCTCCAAGAGTTTAACCTTCGAACGAAAGTTAAAGTGAAGTTATAGGTTCGTGATTTTTACATTGGCTAAAAGGAGAATTCGTATCTTATTAGCGATTAATTAAATTTAAATTGGAAATGTCTTGCTGGATGTGTGAGTGACTCAAAGAGGAAACAAGCTATAATTTGATTAGATATTTTTTACGAAAAAAAGAAGATGTTTGCAAATATTTATTTGAATACTTATAACAAAAACAAGCCATTAGATGGATTCTGAGACAATGTGAATTGACTGGTATGGCGCTTCCCGGCACGGCTGGTTTTGTACACGTTATTGTATATCTTGACAAAGTTAAATATTAGAATGCCATGAAAGATTACTAAGCATACATGGGGATGATGATAAGTTCATAGACCGGATGACTAGTAAGGCTAGACAAGATAATCAATAGTCGATGATTGACTTCAACAGATTAAATGATAAGTATACAAATGAGTCGTGTTTGTAAACACCCACATGACAATCTGAGTCCCAATAGGTCTTGCAACTAGTTTTTACGTAAGTCTTTCAACAGTGCTGAAATGAGTGCTAATGAGTGCTTCTCATTCTTCTGCATCTACCAAGACTTCAACGAAACGTGAATAAACGAAAGTATGGGTGAGAACCATGTTCAAGGGCGGTATACCTTATAAAAACTTCCAAGACATAACTCTACTAAATGTGCAAGACAAGATACTATCTAAAGTTTTGCATTTAAGTCCACTCGGGACGCATGCCTTGGAAACCAATCTGGCAGTGCTCTATAGAGATTGAAAACAGCTGATCTATGCTAGAAGAAACATGCAACAGATTTTAAGAAAAAGGTGTATGTACACGAGGTCCCCCTTTCAAAAGTTAGCCTTGAAGGCAATACTTTTCACAATCTCCTAAAGTTACTGACATACACAGCTCAAAGTGTCCCATCATAGAACCTACTTTTACATTTTAAGGTCAAGCGATACAAATCGTTCTGTGGCATTGAATGTAGGTAGGAATATTTCGGCGCGTGCTGCTTGAAATTGCAGCATAAATGAAAGATTCCTTGATGAAAAGGATACAGCGAATAAACTATGCCAAGATGTAGATGTTGTCTAAAAAAAAGGTGATAGACTGGGAGATAACGTCGAAAAGCTGGTACGACGCCTGCACACCATGGACCTTCTTTGGGTCGCAGCATTGGTGAATAACACTTTCTAGGAGGACTACATATGTACATATGTACATATATCCATTTAGATATATAATCCATGGACATGAGACCAATTTCCACCGAATTTCGTTACACGCACTTTTCTATCTTACATCCCTGTAAGCAGCTGGAATTTTAGGACGTGATCCCATCAAAAACTTAAACATATCGACTACATTTTCTCGTCTTCGTCAAACAAATTGAAGACAACAGTCCAGTTGCGAAAATTTTTGATGTTTTGGCGACGAGTTCGAGATGGCAAGATAACCCATACCTCTGCTATAATGACCAAATGATCGCGAATGACAAAAAGGTTTAAACAACTACAAGCAGCATGACAGGGATGAGAAGTATATAGGGGCTCAAGAAAAAACTATTCACGAATGGATAGCTCAGGTTCGTATCTGGGACTTACTGGAACGTTGGCTAGCTCCTGAAGGGAAACCCATACACGCGACATGACTTTCTTAATTCGACTCTCAAGTGAGACCGAATTCGTTTTCAACTTTGCAACTCCAAATGTCTAGCATAATATACTAGATTAGTCTTTCTGAAAAAAGAATTCGTGTGTCACTAGTCTTAAAACTTAAGATAGCAAGACGACAAGAATTAATAATTACAGACAGCCCAACCCATAAGGTATCAATCAACAAAAATAGAAACAAGTCCAAAGTTTGGATTTAGTATATGTATATGTCATCAAAAATATCAGAATATCCAATACAGAAGAGAATGACATATTTTTAATTGTGAGATAAACAACCGAAGTTAATCTAATCAACCTGGGACAAATAACAAACTTTTGCTTTCAATGTTAATAAAGTAATCAATTTTTATGAGTGACTAATGTAGCAATAAAGTTAGTAGGTAACGCGTTTCATCAGGGCTTGAGATATAATTAGTAAGTATTTAACTAAATATAGAAGAATGTATTCATGCACAACCAGATTGTTATAATAAAGGGGAATTTCAATCTCGATCTAACTGATTTTTACTGGTAATTTTCAGTGTTACTATAGGAAAAGAATTGTGAAAATGGGGCTCTACCTACCTCACTACTCACATAAATGATACACTTATGTATGTATGTATACACATCCGAATATGTACCTTTAAACTTACTGAAAGGAATTCCACTTAAGATGTAATGAAGATATCCCTGAATGCCAATATTACTGGAACATCAATCTGACTCATGTCAGTAAAAGTGCTGAACAGACGGTTCCCAACTCAAAACAAAGCAAATTTTACTCAACCAAAAACGATCACTTGTGGATCACTGGACTACACTTCATTTAAGTACAGTACACCAACCCCATACCTTTGAATGTAATCCATGTCAGTTTTTGAATATAACACATCTTAGTTCAATGGGTCATAAGTCAATAAAATTTGTAGACCCTATCAAAATCGATCGTAAGTTCATATTGAAATTTTTAACTTCTGAATCACCGGAGTGGGTCATGCGAATATAAGTCTATTGCGAACGTATGGATAGCCGATAGTCGATTCGATGTCATACAAGTCATATAGTATTATTCTATATCCTACGTCCAAGACGAGCTTGTATACATAAGGAATCTAAGTTGCGAACTCAGCATATTAGTTAAGGACGTGCTTTAAGCCGAGTACTCTATATTTAATCCTTCGAGCGATAACCGGGGAAAAATCAAACCCCTTCCAATAGAATATAGTCGAGTACAGTGCAGTGAATTTAGGCCTTCAATCTTTGACAAGCCATTTACTAAACGCGCCGTCAGCCTAGGCAAATGCGGGACTACTCCCGAAACAGAAATATTTCTCAGCAATAAATGCACGAGACCATATTTCGTATTCTCTGATAGCCAATCCGCTCTAAAGACACTGAGTATAGGTTAATCCTAAAGACAGCTTCTCTAGGCAGAGAACTTGGTTCATCGACTAAATACTCTAGAATCATATGCAGACATTAAGACTCTCCGAGAGAACACACTTTCTTGATGCCAAGTTTTTTAGTTGATAAAAAAGAGAACAGATTATACATATATAGTTATTTAGGTTAGACCCGGAAGCGCCCTAAGAATATTCGTCCTTTCGTGTTAGCACAGATTATGGCACATAATCTATTCCACCAAGTTCTACAGGAAACTTAACCCAATGGAAGTTGGACTCAAGCCCAATACGCAGATTTTGCGAAATTTAAGATTCATTCAAGCACCATATCCAATGTGGCAGATCAATAGATCAATTCTTGACGCATCGCAGTTCCTCTTCTTAATTCGTTTTAGGCATTTATTTTCGTTTTAGGCATTTATTTTTTAACCAAATTTTGACCTTAAGATACATTTTAGAAAACACTAAGAAATTTCCACTATTCATCGACTTCAAAGGCAGTTGTGATGGTACTAGGTGGCTCGTGCTCCAAAAGGGGATTGTTAATTTCGGGATTCCGTCAAAACTGATCCAACTGTGTTGCTAACCGCGATGAAATGAACAGGTAGAACAAGTATGTTGCAAGCCTATACACTTGGTGTAAAACAAATAAATGCATCACTGTGAAACCTGATTTGGAAGATTTGGAAAATATCTCGAACCAGAAATCTCCCCACATCTATCAGTCATCTTTGAATGAAGTCTCACAGAAGAAGGAAATCGAAGTCTGTGAGCAGATGGTTCCGATTCTAGCTATATCTACAGAGCATTTACTGCGTAAGCGGATTTTCCAAGGTTTCTCCTACAACTTGAACTATCGTCGATCGCCAAGTAAATTTCTCAGTCGAACACCGCTTATATAAGATGATATGGAGGACAAGACTTAGAATTTGGATGACATATTCTGTGAGCTATTTATGGAGATCATGATCCTTCGAGTCGATATTTTTATGCAGCAGTATATGGTGGCCGAAGAAACCAAAGAACCATCGTTGAACGTGCTCATCGTTCCCCATTGATCAGTATCGCTGGAACACCGATAATTTGCATAGATGTCATGGTCAAGAACATCCTATCCTATCTCCGTCACTGAATTTTTTCAAAAAAATTAAATACCTAAACGAATTAAGAAGAGGACGAGACTCACTCTTGACTCCGATGCGCCAAGAATTAACCCAACTTTCGTGGTCCGTTGAGATTTCCGGAAAACCCATCAAGTCCCACTTGCCACTGACCAACTTCTACGATTTTCTGCTCAAAATCACGTTGGTCATATACATACATACATACATACATACATACATATATTCTACACTAGTTTGAGAATTCTTCTGATCGAAATGACAACTGAATTCTCAGATAGGATGCAGAGATTTCAAAGAGCACTTGCTCCACAAATCTCATCCTTGACCCAAGTCAAATCCCACGTTGAGGAACTTTATGTAAGCGGATGCCATAGTAGTAAAACAAATAAAACTGGCATCGTCAACTTTTTAAACAGTTCGACACCACTAGATACCTTGAAATCTTATACAAGCGTGCTAAAGACTGACTCAATTTTTTCGTGTACGTAGGATCAAAAATAATATCAACTTCAATTGGATATAAGGACGTGAAGATTTTGAAGGCAATAAAGGAGTGTGTTTTCTGGCAAGGATGGGCTCTAAACGCTCACGTATAATTCCCAAACCATGCTACGGTATACTACCGAGCAACGTTGACTCTAAAATAATCCAATACTGGATCAAACACTAGGATCTGAAACCGAAAAGATATTTAAGCCTAACTAGGAAGACCTAAAGATCCAATAAATATTTTACTGAGATATCACATACACAAAATAGGGCTACTTGAAACAGATGCTTATAAACCTCTTAACATACTTTTTTGTACCTATTCTCCACATAAGATGCCAATGAGAAATACCTCTTCTATGATTGACCTTACTCGTATCAAATGGCAAATTTTGAAGACTGATGTGGTAAAAGGTTGCTACCTAAGCCCCTCATCTGATGTAGTTGAGTTTCAAGCCTAGAATTTGGAAATATGACAACTTAATTCGCTTCATGTCCACCTTAACCACAATACGGCCAAAAAGTTACTTTGGCTTGAGGGTTACTTAACTAGGGGTTACGAGCTCAAACAGAATCTAGCGAATATGGGATTATTCGATACAGAAGCCTATTGACTTTGTGGAAAGCAGAGAACAATACAAAAATTTTGCGCCTGTCATGCAACAACTAGACGTTAGGAGAATTCTCATCTTCATAATAACCTCCGCTTGATTCAACTAGTCTGTGGGTAGTTTAATGTAGCTAAGGGTACCTTTGGATATCCGTGGTATTACGAAGGACATTCTCTTGACTAGGCGTGTCAGTCTACTCATGCAGACAACCACCCTAACCTAAATCTAAACATTGCTGCTTGTCAGCGAAGCCATGCAATAAGTTAGGCTTAAAAACAAAAACACGTTAAAGAAGCGAAATACATTGTCTACGTTCGTCCTGCCATTGATTATGTAAGGAAGCAGACTTTAGCAGCTAGTATCACGAGAGAAGATGACTTAACTCCGCTCTTTTTAGAAATGTTCTACTCCGAAATTACCTCAGACCATGACCTACATGTACATATGTACATCTACACATCAGATCTAACATCACTATACATACATATGTATGTACTTTGCATTCTATAAGAATTAAAGTTGAAATTCGATTCGATCGAACCCCAGTCCAATTCCTTGGTATTGCCCTCCCTATCAACCAAATGTAGAGTCTAATTTATTTTAGGGTGAAAAACTTTGGACACCACTAAACTGCGTTAGACTAACACCACGCAACTAATGGTATGGATATGACATTTCTTCCTATCAGTCCAGTTGCTTGGTAACCAGCCAGACTAATGGGACACAAATGTCTCTAGTATCTCCAAGTCACATTGGTAAAATCAACAAGTATCAAAACAATGTCACCCTCATCTTCCGTAACACCATCAAAATCTTTGAAGGAAAAGTCAATCCACACACACTCATGCGCACACACGTATGCTTACGTAAAGTTACCAAGGATAGAGCTTTTCGGTTTTTCCAGAGCTTAGAAGGGACAACATCAACCAAAGCTGAAACTTCTCGCTCACTCCTTCTATTGCCACCCCCAAAAGGACATCCAACGAAAGAGAGACATACAAATCCCCCGAGAGAACCCCGTAAATTTCATCAAATAGATACAGGAAAAGGACATGAAAATATATTGCATTAGAATTTTCAAAATTCACAGAAATAAAAAATACAAAAAAACATTCCACAACATATAGGGTGACATATGCAGGCAAAGGGGCTTCGCCTTCATGCATAGGAATGTATGTATGACTGCTGGCCATACAGGTTATGCGCATTCATCTAAAGGAGTGTAACTGACATTTGATATCCCACCACCCCCAAAAGTCGACCCAACAATTCGATTAAAAATGATGATAATGGTCACAAGGGGAAAACACGATGGAACTCTATTCCATTATTTTCATAATAAATCGAATTGACAGCTTTATAAATAGACAACCTGGGAGCTTAAGTAATTAGAAAACCATTCCACTTGCCTTGGTAACTGAAGAGTGTTGTCGTTCCCGTTTTCTGTTTACACTGACTGACACTGAGAGTAAAATTCGTTGCACTATTTTTCATTCAAATTTTTCGCACTTCTTTCTTGAATTTTGTTTCACTGAAAATTGATTAGAAAAACTTCCATGAGAACCGCACTACGATTGCACTATTATTACACTGCATCTGACCCCGAGTGACTAAATCGATTAAAATTGCACAGACGGACCAGTGCAGAGCGAATGGGGGAGGCGAGGGAAAAACCCCAGAAACTAAAGCAAAACAAACTGCATGGTAAGATTAAGAAATGGGGTTTTATCGCGCGCGTAAGATGGAAACTTCGATCCCCACTCTCCCACACGCGAACAGAGCTATTAATCAAAGAAAAACACACAATTTTCCTTCGTTTATTCGTTATTTACAAACAAAATTTCCTACACATCTCGCCGTGGAGAGAATCCGCGCGTCAGATACTTTCAATCGACGTAAATACACAAAACAACAAAAAAACAAAAAGAAACGACTGAATAAGATAACAAACACGGTTTACGTGAAGGCCGTCCTAAAAAACCAGCGCCAAGTTGAGTGGTGAGAGTGAGAGCCGAAAGTGTAGAGAGTGCGTATAGGACTATACGAGTAGTGTGACATTTCCTCCCCCGACAGCAACTGACAGGAGAAAATCGAAGAACAAAACACCGACAAAATCCCTCTTGATAACAGAAGATGTACACAGTAAAGAGAGAGGACGAGAACAATGAAAATTCCACCACCGACGACGGTGGTACGCGCGCGGTTTCCATAGGCAGTTGAAGTATCTACAAAAGTATCTCATGGATACCATCAGTCAGTAGTCACATTGGGTTGGATTCAGGAGGGGGGTTGACAGTGGGAGGTGGGAGGAATTTTCTGGAGCAAGGATGAGGGAAAACATGGACAAACAATAACAAATGCGACACACTTTGCCATGAGAAGATACTTTACATCCATAAGATACTTTTGGATTAGAACTAACTCTATTCATAGGTAGTACACTTATTTAGGAGGAAAACTTTTTGGGAAAATCGTTTAGTTCCACAGTTATGTAGATAGAAGGTAGAACAAGAAGAACTGAAAAAAAAAAATCCGAAAATTCACAGCACACTGCGACGACGACGAGCAAAGCTACAAACACGCTTTAGTGGTAGCAAGTTCCGATATCAACTGTTTGTGGCCAAAAGCGCACAGAATGTGTGTATCTTCTCGATTCACTTCGATTGTCGCTTTGTTGTTGTTGTGTTATTGTGTGTCGTCGTCGTGGTCGTCGTCGTTTTTGCTGTTCGCCGCTTGTCAGTGTTGTCGGTGTTCTGTGGTTTTTAGTTCGTTTTATTTTTTTTCCTTTTTATTTCCTACTGTTTTTCTTTTTTTTTTTTGTATTCTTTAGATGATGATGATTTTTTTTTTAGTATTAAAATTTTTATTTTTGTATTTACGTTGTGTAATGCAGCACAAGCACACACGGTGGAGCAGCAGAAGCAAACGACGATTTGCTGTGAGAGAGACAAACAGTGGAGTAGAGAAGAAGAAGAAAACAAAAACAGAGAGCAATTGGTCGGGAGAGAGAGAGAGAATTCTGCTTTTCTCATTGATTGAATGAATGAAGAAGAGGATGTATCTGATAAAAACAGCAATAACCAGCTTTTTATTAAAAGAAAGTACCTTAGGCTTAGATACTTTTACATCTTTTATACGGCGTACTATTGCATGAAGCAGATACATGACTATCGAACAGCTGATGGCGATTGCGGTTTGAACTATAACCCGCAAAAGAGAAACTGTCAGCCCCTTCCAATTGAAAGCCATCGTTGGCAAAGGAAACCCATCCAATTAGCCATTGAGGCACCCCGTCTGATAATGACGTAAAACTGCACCGCACCGTACCATATGACATTTTGTTGCAGTAGGAGGGGAGGGCATGCAGATTTTTGTTGTTGTTGTTGTTGTTGTTGTTGTTGGAGGAGCCTTTTACCGTAATAATAACCTACAAAACACTACCAGAACCAGTTGTGGAAAGAGTAGCCAAAGCAGAGGAAGACGACGACGACGAATGATCGGTCGAAACGAAGCCCCGCAAATTGAAGCCACCACCAGTCACCACTGGCCAGATATGCACACAGAGTTTTTCCAGGTCACGTGGAGCACGTGTATGTGTATAAGTATCTATACGCCAAAAACGGAGAATGTGGAAACTGTGTGAATACGAAATTTCGTGGATGGGCCTTATTGGGTGCGAGAACATGCATATTGATGTAGCGGCGGTCGTCACGGCTTGTTTAGCGGTCGGAAAAATTGAATTAGTTCATGTTTTGAAGTGCATACTAGTCATGTATGTACGTATGTAGGTATAATGAGATGCATTTCTTTTGAGCTTTTAACAACGGTGTTTAGTGTTGCCAGATGCAAAAATTTGGTACCTACATACATACATGCACATGAACATATGACCTCAAATGCAAGCTACTTAGAATATCTAAGCTGCTCTAAATAACATCGTTAGGTTTCGAATAGTTATCGCCGTGAACATAGCCAGATCAGACAAAGAGCCATGAAGACTCGTAGTAGATGACCGCTCCAATCGGTTCACTAAAAGCACTTTACCAAGATACAAGAAATTTCAAGTTACTTGGTGACCAGAATGCTGCGGTTGTAAACAGACGCTAACTACCGACGGTTGCGAATAAGTTTTTCGACATAGTATGTAGATACCTTTGTTAGCACGTGTTTGGCATGAAATACTGCGTGGAATGTATAGCCCATGCATACCTACGCACAGCGACGACCAGGCAATCAAGTTCCAGCTACGGCCCAGTCCCACTGAAAATAGAAGAGAGCAGAGAAGGCACCCACAGAAAAGTGAATGGAAACCACACACTCTTGACTTTGAAGTACTCCAACTAATGATGGAAGATTTATCCCTTCGTGGATCAGCCACGGACAAGGTGAATCAGCTCACCAGAGAATTCGCAAGGATCCTGCGGGATCCCTCATCGTGTAGACCTCTATGCTTGTTGGACACCATGGGGAAAATACTAGAGCGTATCCTAAGTGAGAGATTGGAGAGTGCAATCGATGAGGCTGGTAACCTTGTAGATCGCCAGTATGATTTCCGTAAGCCTCGCTCCACGAAGTCGTTAATACCGCGAAAAAAGCAATACAAATAAATCGATGGAAGGGGGGAGTAAACAGTCCAGCGGAATTATCACGCTGGATGTACTGGAGAAATATCCTGCGAGTTCTTACCACCAAGAGAGCAGCAGAGTACCTGCAGAAGATAATGATGGACTACATATTGTACTTTCTCATGATTAAATATTGAGTGAAGACAAACCGCAGTTTACTTTACCCATAGTCGAGGAACACTATTTGAAAATGGAGCGTCCCAACTGAAAGTTAACGCGGAGACTGCGCACATACTATTTCTTACTGTCCAAAATGAAAATACGATTTGTTTTATTTTTCTCGCACATCATACGAATACGGTCATAAAACTTCGCTTTAAACAGAACCTTAGCTTACATAGAATGACCTGGTTAAGTCAGTTGAGCTCAAACACAGGAAACCCGTAGGCACTCGTCGAAATTTTACTTTCGGTTAAAGTTATACCGTAGATATGTAAAAGAAAGCCTAACATGTATGGTAGACACCATCGTTAAATTTATGATTTGATAAGATCCGGTCACTTTTAACAACTTTCTAAGTTTAATTTTTATTTCAACAATAAATTTGTTACAAACTCTGTTCGCTTGAGGAACAAGTAAAACCATATGATTTCGGACAGACAATTAGTCCAGTCAAAAACTTGACTAATTCTTAAGCAGTTTTACTCCAGTCATGATGATTTATCACTTAAGCATTATTTTTTAACAAGTCTTTTCATATTCATTTCCTTTTTGCTTTAGTTTTTCTAATCACAAAGTTCTGTATCAAACATATGTACATACATTTGTTTGTATACTGTGTTAATGTGTAAATTGGAAAATGACGATTTTTTCTAAATCTCTTAGACAAATACGAATCCTTATACTTACCTACTTATATGTTAAAGAATTTTTAAATTTTTTAAATTTTTAAACGATTCTACTGAAAATAGTTATAACTAGATACCCAATTTTAAACTTCGTAATTTATTAATTTTTGCACAGATTCTAGCGAATGAAATAAACATTTTTGTAAACTGAAATCCTCGGACACCCATTTCTCTTTATGTCCTAAATTTACTACAGTTAAAAACAGACTTAACAACACTTCTTTGGCGGTATCATAATACTTTAATTTTTTCTTAAAATTGACTTGACTCTCTGAATTCTAATTTTAACTGAAACAGATTTCTCAACCCAACTCCATTATAGTCCCCCTGTCTGACTGATCTCTGTAACCCA
This sequence comes from Xylota sylvarum, assembly GCA_905220385.1. NCBI lineage: Eukaryota > Metazoa > Arthropoda > Insecta > Diptera > Syrphidae > Xylota > Xylota sylvarum. The sequence goes on from LR999958.1 coordinate 25,915,825, forward strand.
TAGACATTGGGGGTGTTTACAAAGGAATCTGCAATTTTTTTTTTGTCTTAAATACTATAAAAGTAAATGTTCTGCGAATTACACCAGTCATTAACATAACATTTGTATAAAACTTTACTGCAACTCCACACTTTTAATTTATACAGCGATTGCGATGTCTAGTGTTCGTATTGCGACTCCGGTTTTGGAGGAATGAGAATTTTTATTTATTTATTTTTGTTGTTTTTTTTTGTATATTAAAGGGCATATTCCTAGATAAAATAACTACTTGCCCTATAAATTAAAAAGAGTGCGTTCGTAAACACTTTTTTTATTCTCGAGGTATTATTCAGAAACAATTAACCCAAAACTTAATATCTGAAACTTTTTCAAAACTACGAAATTGGGCTTATCCTTGAATAGTTATAGTAAATATCGCAAATATCGAAGGAAAAATGATAAAAGGCATCGGCTATATCCCTATAAATCTACAGTTTAATCTGTTTGAACAGAAACCCCCAAAATTCATAAAATTGTGAACAGATATATGATATATGAAGTTCGACATGGACAGGCAGGTACATATATAGATGGGTAACAAAACTGTAACAAAAATCATCGTTTCATACCTTAAACTTGAAGGAAAAACCCCGACGATGTATGTACATTTACGAGTTGTATGTAGTTTTGGATCTAGAAAAATTTCAGAATCATCTTTAAGTTTGTATTGCACAAGTTCCCCAGCCCTATAAATGAGCTTATCCCTAGAGTCATCAGGCTTCGGTTGAAGAAATACTCACGAAGTTAAGTTAGGTTGGAGAATATTTCTTCATATAATACAGCAACCGAAGTTAAATTAAGGTCGCAATATACTTTATTGTTTTTAAATGCATGCAGGCGAGATATTTTCTGAGTATCTGACTTACTTCAAATTCCAGGTCTAACTCATTTGTCGACCGTTTTCATTTTTTGGTACGCCATCAAGACTAGAGCACTGTCTTAGCTCATACTGTGCTTCAAAAATTTTGAGCTATTCTCGGCAACACTTAACAAGCTCGAATTTGTTGTTTGTACCAAATTTTGATTTTACTTATTCTTATCCTAATCATCGTGGTCCTCTTTTCACTTCCAGTACCTCTACCAACAAAAAAAAAATTAAATAAAATACCTGTGGCTTTGACGATTTGGATAACCACAGTAAATTGGACCCGTTTGTGTACATAACTATAGATTACGTAGTTGGTGTGAAAGTTGGTGGAAGACCACCATCCCGCTGTCAGGCCGAATGAATCATTCAATCTAGACGATGATAGCCAATACCTCCGTCAAATCCGACTAAATTGAACTGCTGATCCAGGCTTAAAACCAACAAAGAAACGACCTGGCAGAGATAATACGCCAACTCATTTCTAATATTTGGTCAGATGAGTACATATATGCCTGATGAATAGAATCTCAGCACCGATTGTCCGATCCACAAGAAAGGAGACACCCTCAATTGTGCTAACTACAGAGGTGCCAGTCTCCTCAACATCGCGTACAAGATCCTATCTGCCATATTGTGTAAACGTCTGCCAAACTCGTCAGATTGTCCAGAATATCGATGCAGAATTCTTGCCTATCAAGATCGGTAACAATCTCACCGAGAGCTTTGATGTCAAAAAAGGATTTAGACAAGGTGACACGCTGAAAAATTGTGCGAAACTCAGAAGCCAACACCCAAAGAACAATCTTTCAAAAGTCTGTACTAGCTACGCCGACGACATTAACATATGTAATTGGTAGTACTCAGAACTCACTCATGAGATCTTGATCATCGCAATCCTCCTTTATAACACTGAAGCATGGACTTTATGAAAGCGGTTGAAAGATATTTTCGGTCGTTTCGAGAGAAAAATTCTTCGTAAAATATTAGGTCCCGTTTGCGAGTATACGAGTTGAAAACTGAATTGTCCCTGAAAAGTGTTTCTGTATTGACCTGCGTGTGGCATTGTGGATTCTACCACTCGCTTACCCATGTACCTAACCTAACCTAAGTATGTTGAACTTGAGCATAGCTGCAGCCGCTTCAACCAAACCGAAGTGTATTCTTCCGCTTTAGGGGACATCCACCTAACCTAACCATATCTACACATATATTTCGACCATGAAAACACTTGATAACGCATCCTAAGCTTATTCTATCATCTTGGTTATCTTCTGATACCTTCAAATAACGAGGAGCGTAACACAATCTTATCTAGCATAAAACCATTTCACATTGAAAAATTACAAGCTGTTCAGTAATCTCTTATGACTGCTGCACCCTTCAGGCTTATCTACATTCTCAACCATGGCTATCTCAACAAATAATGTTGTAAACATCTGGCAATGCCATACCGGAGTCAATAAATCTCTGGATTATCTTTTAACCTTTCTTCCAAATGTCAGTGAAAGCCTATCAAGCGAGAAGAAGTTACACATACAACAGATGAACCGAATGAACAATCCGACGATTACTGCTACAAAGAAGAGAACTTAATTAGAATTTCTTCTTTCAATTTGCTTTTTGTAACTATGTATGGTCGTATGGATGTATATCTGTGAATGGTGACCGGCTTCGTACTCTCGTTTCTTGACTCTCTCATTCTCCTAGTCAATTATACTTTAACCTTATGTTCGCTTGTTTCGATTATTGAATTAAAAGCGATTACATGTGTGTACAAGGGGAGCATGGAAACGAAAACAGAAAATGTGTGTTAGTAGTCTGTCGACACAGAACAAACAATCCGACAGATACGAACGACATACGAGGTACTTTATCTTTCTCTCTAATCTGCCCTGGGTGGGTGACGCTTTTTTTTTCTCATGTCTTGTTCATGCTGCCCACTCGATTCGGCAAAGACTTGGAGAGAAGACGTAGTTTTTTTTTTCTCGGAAAGCTATGCAGCTATGATTAGGTCAGTGATATGGGGTACCTATCATAAACTTCAAAATGCAATCTAGTGTGGGGGGACTATGGCTTAGGAACTCTTATCATATCGCACAGGAAGCATTTGCAAACCATAGTGGTGGTTGTTTATGCAGTTTTGAATGGATAAACAACAATATTCCTCATGTGACATATGGTGTGGTGAGTGCATGCAAACAAGGAATTGTTATGCAACCTCATGCATTCGCAATTCGAATGTATGTGAGGAAAGTCGTCTGTGGCTATGTACTTCTGCCTGATTTATCATTATTTTCGAGAAGAGACACGGTAGCCGAAAACATACTCCAACGCTGGAAGGCATTATTATTTCAAGTAAATTCTGCTACGTGCAACTAGATAATAGTTGGAGGGGTTCATGTACAAAGGCTCCTCTCTTTCAACCAATACTCCTTAGAGTTGCAAATAGAACTAGGAATATGAACTGCTTTGTGTAATTGCAAGCATACATGCATATACAACAGTTGAATTAAAAGACAGTATCCTTTTGTGTGGCAATGTTCGTGCATGTATCGTAAAGATTGACAAGCTTGCAGCTACAATCGTGTGTACTCGTTTTAGTAAATTGTGTGACTCTGATGGAGTTCTCTATAGCCATTCACTGGAGAGCTTGTGGCACCAACACTTTCTTTGTCTTCATCAGCCTTTGAATATCTGCTACTATTCGAAGCTTTGAGTTAGTTTTCGAGTTTACCTACAGCTACTAAATTTGCTGCTTATGTGAGAGGATATGACTCCTGGAATCAAAAAAAGGGAAAGTATCTAAATATGAAGTGAAACGTAATTGAGATACAAAGAGCGAAATCTGAATAATCATTCATTGAATTCAATTTGTTGATGCATGCGATCACCATTCATTTAGCATTCCTTTCCATTTCCATTCTTTTATATTCGTCTGCATTCTTTTGCATTCATTTGCAATCTTTTGCATTCTTTTGCAGTCGTTTGCGCTCTTTTGCAATTACTTGCTTTCTTTTGCAGCCTCTTGCATTCATTTGCATTCTCTTGCATTCATTTGCATTCTTTTGCATTCATTTGCATTCTTTTGCATTCTTATATCTATCTCTAAAAACAAAATTTTTGAAATACATACAACACGGCTGGTGGGTGCTTATTTTCATTCCTGGGTTGATTAGCATTCCCCGACGCTGAGTTTTTTTGAAAGCAAATTTTGAAAAAGCGTTTAGATTTGTCTAACTTAATTATTTGCACATATCTGTGCTTCTGTTGATTCTAAGATCATATAATACGATCTTGGTCCCTTATCTTACATGTTAGTCAGAGGCTTTGTACCACTTTGACCTAGAGTATATTTCATTACTGATGACATTGTTATAAACTAGTCATTAAGGTTGCTACTCTCAAGTCTGAGTTACTGGCTTTATCTTGGATACAATGTCAGCCCCTTTTTTTTAGGTCTGAGCGGTTTTGATTACTCCACCATCACCATACCTGCATTATTTTCTATTGCCAATCGCCCTTGATAGTCGATGATATCGCTAAGCTAGCGCTTCAATTAATTTGTTTTGTTCGCTCCCTCGTTTTGTTCACATAAAGCTGAAAAGATGACTGAATCACGCAATGGGTCACTTAAGGTTGCATTGTTGAAAGTAGACTAAAAGTGAATTCAGATCAGATTCATATATGTAAGCAAGGCATATGCACTATTCGGTCTACTCCACCATGGATTACATAAGCAAATCAACGCTTCATCACTAGCTATTGCTAAATAGAAGCCGCCAAAGTCATTAGTATCTTATTGCGATACCAACTATCAATGAAGGTAAGTTTTTGTTTTTTTTTTTGTTCAAATTGTTTACACTCACTCATCTGTGAAAATGTAGGAAATCATCTTACAAATAATGTTGCGCGTATCTTTTGTCTTTTCTCTCTCGCTATTTGTAAAAGATACAATGGACAGACATTTAAATGAATTCTCTGATCTTATCTGACGGCTGGTTGGCATTTCTCACATCATATATCATGTTGCAGAGTGTGAGAGACTATTTTTACGAAAAAAAAACAATTTTTTAATTTCCCATAAACACAGAGACCGTCTAAATAGTACTTACAAACTATTTTAACAAGTCCCCACACTGAGATACACAAAAAAAAGTATCTAAAGCTAAGTGTAAAGTCATACGCTAATAATTTATCACTTTTATTGCGAAAGTGCAATAGATCGGTGTCATGAGAACGACAACACAGTGGTCGATGCCAAGAATTCCCTAAAACAATTTCAATTGACTCACTTACTTGCCAGCTAAATAGACCTAAGCGATGCGATTATTTTTAGCAATTTCTGATGTAGACGATTCATGCTAAGCGACAAGTGAAATTACCGCTGAGATCTGTGTTCAATGTCAGGGAAAATGAACACGCGAGTGGTGAGGAGGATTTAGTGGATTTTTTTTTTGTGGTAAAGATGTGCATTTGCAGCTGATAACAGGTGGTGAGTGAAATGAATCTCCTCTTTATGGGTGGTAAGCTAAATTCGACAAAACGATGTGAGAAATGTTTGAGTGTTGAAAATAGATTGGCATGATACATGCAAGACTGATGTATCTATAAGGGTTTCTGTGAAGGCAAAACTCTTAATCTAGGAAACAAAGGTTCCGGAATAGATGATGGTAAATGTAAAAAATATCTCATGCAAGTCCGCTTAGAGTAACACCCAAAAAGTGAAGCAATATGTATCGGTATACGTTAATGTCTCTATTTTGAAATGCTAAACTCAAAACACTAATGAATCCACTACATACCCCTGTCATGGAGAAACCTAAATGAGACAAATGAATTAGTAGCTTTGTGTTAGCTGTGCAGCCTTCCTGAAGAATCCCGAGATTGTTATAAATTTTAGGATAGATAGTGCTGGCTGTCCTTATAGATCGCCCAGGTCTCCGAAGTAATAAAGGCCCATCTTCCTGGTTCTGCTTACGGTCGGTCATTCGTATAAGAAGTGAGCTGTGCCATTTACTGCCGCCACGACCTTGTAGCCGGTAACAATCTCTATGAAGAGGGCTAAGTCCCTTCTTTGCCTGGTTTTGGTTTTGTTGAGTTTAGTCCAAAGTTTTCTAGAGACACGAAAAAATGAGACTACGAGACATCTTTTATTGCTGTTATCTATTATGAGTTCATCGCAGCATCGTTTGACAAGTTTAAATTTAACAAACGTAGATAGCGGCTTGGATGTAGATATCGACCACCTTCCTAGAGTGAAATTTCGTGGATAATTCTTGTGCTGCTTCTGCGACTACTAAAACTTGCGATGTTGTGATAAGGAAGTCTCAATTAGCGTCCAATTTCGGGTTAGTAGATTCCAGAGCCCATTTGCTCATAGGTTTTAGACCCGTCCTTGTAGCTTGATAATCCTCATAATTTATTTCATAATTTCATAATTTCATTTCTGTGTCTTTAAGCAGGCGTGCCCATCTCATAATAGCGTGGCAGCCCATGTCACACTCTTTCCGAAATTTGATTAGGTCTTTCAAAGGCACCCTCAGTGCCAGTATGGTTTCAAGTGCTGCATTCGATGTGGCTCTAATGGCGCTAGTAGTCTCTATTATGCATGCTAGTCTCTGGATCACAATTAGTTCCCTGAGGTACGTAACCTTACCCGCTGCAGCCCATCAAACTAGGCATCTATAGGATAGAATACATAGTAATGATGATGGCTGTGTACATCCTGTGTATGATAGTAGGCTTAGTCCTACATTTTTACCAAGGTTACGTTAGGTACGTAAGTAAGCGAGGTGGAAGTGATCCACAGCGCAGGGAGGTTTCCCTTGCCGATTGGTTAACCTTTGTTCAACAGATATGGTTCTTACTTTTGTGAGCTAGCAAACCATTCAGTTGATTTGATGTATGCAGTTCAATATGTCATTTAGTGATCTTCTGGATATTTCTTCCAGTTTATGGAAGAAGTGTTACCAGAAAAATTTAAATCTGAGGTGGATGAGACCTGGACAGTGACAGAGGAAGTAAGTTATATATTCATTGACTTCCTCACCTCCAAATCTACAAGATACGTTTTCCACCGTTGTCTCAGTTTTTCATATGGCACCGCAGTGTTATGCCTAGTAATGACGCCTATCAGGATAGAAAGGGATTTCGTATCGTTTTGCATAAACCTGTCGATGCTAATCTTATCGAAACACAGTCATATACTTTTTGTGATTACACGAGTGTCTAGGGAAGATCATCTGATGTTTGCCTCCCTTAGGACCTTAATCCATGCTTCGAGCCTCAGTCAGATTCTCTTTCTTAGTTAGCTTGAGTGTACAACCCAAGTATCTTGCCTTATCTAAGACTTATAGTGCTTCAAGGGGCCGATTTGGTGGTATTGTTGTCTTTTTAGTGAAGAGGACCACCTCTGTTTTCAGGAGGTTAACGTTATGTCCACATATATTGGTCTATCCGTGTAGGGTATTAAGGGCAGATTGTAGCAGTTTGGTGATAGTGCGCATGATCTTGCCTGTCGCCAGTATGCAACGATTTGGACTACACTATGTCGTGGATAGTGGATTAAAATATCGTTTGCGAGCAGTATCAATAGTGGAGGAGATAATACACCCTTTACGTGGTTCCTCTTGAAACCAGTGCATGCACCAGTGCTGTCACCCAGTTCTGAGTTATTTTCCAATTCACCCCAGTCTAAGATTACTAGGCTTACGCTTTCTTGGTCCCATGGTAGTCTTATAGTCAAATTTTACGTTGTTGATTTCTCCTTGTTTGACTAGAAAGGCTGTCAAAGTGATTTCTTTAAAATAGAATGATCTTTCGATTGTTGCTGTCACTTCATGCAGGGTGGCAGGGGCCTGCCGTATCTAAAAGGCAATTTTTGTTTGGGAAGCTTTATCATGCCAGTCATATGCTCGGATGTTTGTCATACACTCGGGGGAGGTGGAAGATGAGTTTGGGATTGTCTGGCAAACGAACCTCTAAAGTCCTGCTTAGTAGTCGGTCCCACTAACCATTAAACCAGGCCATCCTTACTTCAGTGTTACGTTATATAACATTGCACTCTGGGAAGTGTTTCCTATAGAGAAGTTTTAGGGTCTTTGTGCACGATTACGCCCAGAGTCTGTCCGAATTTGTGATGAAGCCTGAGACTGTGGTCAGTTTTGATAAGATCTTCTGGAGTCTACCTACAGCCTTGGGGGATTCTTTGTGACTGTAAAACTAGTACCTGGAAATTTTTGCGCTAGATGGAAAGCTCGGTTGATTTTCGTACAGGGTTGGGTTTCTTTTAGCCCCTGATTATTGGACAGGATCTTTCAAATACTAGACGAAGAGCTGTAGTAAGTGTTTTGGACAATACAGATCAGAGAATGTAAAAATGCCGGATACTTTCCACTCTTTGACTACCAGAGACCAAGTTTAACGTCAAACTTACATCTAAAACCTATTGTCTGTTTCTCGTAACAAAAATGGGTGACCCTATATATTCGATCACAATTTTCAAATCACCAATAGATCGAGTCGTAGTTCAAAATGTTTCCTTTTTTATCACCTTCCGCCTGAATTATTTGTCTCGCCTGGGATTTGAATCCCCATGTGTCTGTACCTTAAGATTACACCATGATCTGATTACACCATCTGACATCTCCGACATCGACAGATTAATCCAATGATTACACTTCCCCGCGTTACAAATGAAAACTGCACCAATTTGCCATCAACTAAGTGGACGCAATTGGAACATAAACTAATTACCTATCGAAGCTCCCTCTACATGCCACGAATACCCTCTGAAATCAATTATAGTCTATTCCGTCCCTCCAAACTCATTCTTAATACAAATTGGTTTCGATGAATCCGTTTTTAATTCCCATTCATTATCCTATTAGACTCGGCTTGGAGTTCTCCATTTCCAAGTGCGCACTCACATGGGTTCCGTACAAAATCCGCGAACGATATCCAAAACTATACGTGAAATGGCAAAGTTCACTTCTATGCCGTGCGGTTTGCCGGGCCATTGTTGTGATTATTTGCGTTTATTGTTGGTGATCGCATTTCAAATGCACTCAAGTGTATCTTTCAGATACACACAGTGCTGTGTCAAGCCAATTATTATTCTAAAACGTGGCGGTGCTAGCGGTGCTATCTCAAATCTAAAATTGAAAAACGATTAAGCATTTGTTTTGGTTGAAGTTTTTCTTTGGGTAAATATAAAATGGTTAGATACGAGTACTGTTCTTTTTTTTTGTCTAATGCTTGTACAATGAAACTAATTTTAATGGAAATTTAATTGAGAGAAATAGATACCTCAATGGAAATATTGCGCTGTGTCCGAGAGATGCATAGATACTCCCATAGTGGAGGAAAAAATGGGTGTGTTACCAGTCGGTAGCGAATGGGTGGCGTGGGTTTGCTTAATCAGTTTTGAGAAAATGTTGTTTGTTTCGAAGCCGATGGGGGCTTTTGGAAATGACACTCACAATGGAGGTGTTGAAAGTCAATTCGAGAAGAAATAAAATGCTATAGTATGGTGGGTGAGAAATATAAGGTCATTGTTATCGGTTTTCATTTTGCGTCATAGTTGCCGGATGTACCACCTTTTTTTCTTGAAACTAGAATTAGCTTTGAACCTCGAAATGTCCCCCTTCTGAGAGTCATTTATTTGGGACGCAAAGTATTACTCTGCGAATGGAGTTCCTCAAGGGTCCGGTCTCTTATTGTGGAATATTTTGTACGATAATGTCATAAAGCTTTAAGGGTTTTTTTTCATTAAGTTTTTCAGACAGACTTGCCTCTCTGTACCGCGTGGATACATTACAAAATGATCATGCATGATCCGTCTAAATGCTAGCAAGTTTTCGGTGGGTTTCTAGGGAACTAAAAGCAGATCCAGGGTCTCACGGGAACTATCTTATGGATGGCTTGAATGAATGACTTAAAGTGAATTTTCGAACTTTGCTCATAATGGGGGAAACCGTCTGCCACTATAAATTCGATCAGATTTTACTTTGATTTTTGGTTGGGTTGAGTTGGGTGGTTGTCTCCGATCACCAGGGACAAACTTAGATCAAAAAGCAAGTTAATTTCCACTATATAAAACACTGATTACCAGCACCGGAGATCTACATGGAGACTTCGGTGTAAACCCATGTCGAAGAAGTATGGTCCACCGTTTAGACGTTAAACCAGTTTGACCCGGTAACGAAGCTTTTTATTTTGCCTAGTCCAGTTCAGATAGATCGTCAAGATCCTCGAAGAAGTACTCTAAGAACAAGGCTTCTGGCATTTCTGCCTAGCAGACAGCGCCTTGTGGGCGCCAACTACCCCTCTCAGATTTATCCTATTTACAGAAATAAGTCTACTGGTTTTCTTACAATCCAGCTCTGGCCAGATTTGTTTAGAGACATGTGATGAGATTGTTCCACCTACTGTTTGCCAGTCTTATGTCTGGGGTATCTAATTGGAATTTTATCGATTTTATAGGTGCTGAAGGTTCCCTAAAAAAAGATTACGATCTGCACCCTCCTTAGCTAGCTCGTCCACTTTGCAATTGCCTGCAATATCCCTGCGGCCTGGGACCCAATACAGGCCTGCGTTACACCTGACAACGATTTTGTTAAGAGATCCGCGTCATTAATTTACCAGCTTGGATCGAATTATTGGTGATTCCAAGGCTTTTTTCGCAGCTGGTCTGTAGAAAACAATAGCTCTGCAGACTATCAGTTAATCGAAAGTCAGGTCGCGACTTCACGGACTGCTGCGACTTCTGCTTGAAATACACTACAGTGGCCCAAATTTCAAATTTCCAGTGCACTAGTATAAACTCCCGCACCTATTCCAGACGATATCTGTGCAGCTCTCTGTCGCAGATTCGAATAAAATCTTTCCCGATTCTCAAGCACTTCTGCTAGGAATCCTGGTACTATATTTGACTTTAAAGTCCAGATAGGAGACAATGTAGACCGAATTACTAGGAATAGTATTACGGCGGTTTAGGATGCTTGCACAAGTCAATTGCAATGATTCCCTAAGCCGTAATACTCCTTTAGCCGCCATCAGCTTCCCAGAGATATCAACAGGAAAAAAAATGGAGTACTATTTCTAGTGTAGCTGTAGGAGTGGTTCTAAGAGCGCCTGTAATATAGCCGCATTATAACTTTTGAACCTTCTCAAGTATTGCAATGTTGCTTTTCTTTTCTAGTGCCGTCCACCAGACTAGTACTCCATACATAAGGATTGGACTGACTACTGTCGTGTATATCCAGTGAATAATCCGAGGCTGGAGATCCCAGTTTGGGATAATAGCTTTCCTACATGAATAGAGGACAATCGAGGCCTTCCTAGCACCGTCTTAAATATTCAGTTTCCAACTAAGTTTTTTATAGTGAATAACCCAAGTATCTGGCGTGATCTGCAATTTGCAATTCAATACCCTTGAGTTTTGGATGAGTTATGTATGGTATTTTATATCTTCTTGTGAACAATACTAGTTTAGTTAACTCCGAGACCGACAACTCTCCGTCCACTTTCCGAGTTTATTTAGTGCAAACTCCATCAGGTCTCTAACTATAAAAAGGAACTTTACCCAAGATTGGGAGTATCTCATATCTAACAGCTCCTGTTCTGTCATTGTTGAAAGCTCCTTTAATATCGAGGAAGGACGCCATAGTGAAATACTTGTTCTGGAAAAATTTTTCAACGATTCCTACCAAAGAGTGCAGGGCAGTCTCTACCGGTTTTTTCTTGAGACACGCGTGTTTCAATACCGATAGGACATTATTATCTAATTTTCCAAAGTTGTTAATGGAAAGGAGGATAGGCTGATCGGACGGAAGTTTTTAGGGGATACGTGGGAGTTCTTCCCGGCCTTCGGTTTAAAAATTACAACTAATACAAACGAAGTCAGGATCGCTGAAACTGGATAGAAGAAACAGATTAAGCTTGTTTTTGGTAAGAATACAACCGTGTCAGTCTTTGCCTTTAATCCCTCTATACTGTTGCCCCTTAGGACCCACGGTTCCTGGATGCAATATCTAGCAGGCGGAGCATACGCATATACATATGTATGTATGTAAGTCATTGTTGAAATAAGTGCCTTGCGATAACGGATATAGCTTCTGCGCGAAATGGCGAAACGTCATGAGGGAGAACAAGGTAATATAATTGGTGGAAACCTCGTACGAGATTAGTAAGACTGCTCGAATGCTACTGAGGAAGCTAGGTAGATACGCTGGCTTATACCTGAAATCCAATCATGAACTAACAGACGACATTGACATTTCAGTAAACTCTTGTGCAAGATGGAGTGAGGAAATGATGTGATGATGAATGATCATTATTGATGGCACTCATCAAATCCCCAATAAATTTGATACGGCTCTCTTTATATTACTTCGTTAAGAAACTCCATTGTTTAGTTGTTAAGATTAAACCACATTTACACAACTAGTCCATCAAATAATAACCAGTAACCTTGCTCAATTCTCTGGATGCACAATGTGACCAATATAAGGTTTGTTCCCCGGTACAACATAATCGCATATCAAAACGGTTTGGCTTAACTTCCCGAAAGACTTGTCCCATGACACTGAGCTACTTTTCAAATGCATCATCAAAAACCACAATTAAAACTGCATCATACAACTTTTGGGTTCATTCAGGTGCACAAAGGTAAAGACTCTTATGAGCTTGAGAAATCGAACTATTCTTCAATTGTAAGCTTCAATCACAGTTATTGTCAACACGAATGAAATGAAGACATAATGCCATCATCAAAACACCGACACATTGCTTGGATTTACAATTCGGCTTAATTTTCTTGTTCGTGCTTTTTTTACGCTCAGATTTAAACGGTTCTAGAATTAAGTGCCTGAGGAATGCCCATTACATCTCCATCTCTTGCTGTTCCCCCCCTTTGTACATCAGTGAATCATCAACGAATGATTAATTGATGAATTGCCAGTCTGGGCACCACTAATCGACATCAGTCGTGGCGTCCGTTCGTTAGGAAATAAAATGCATTAAGTCGGGCTCTTAACTGTTTTGTAATGAACGACGACGACGACGATGACGGTCACATTGGGTAATGTGTGCAAGTGCAGTTTAATCAGCTTTGGGTGTGAATTATAAATCGAATCGGATATTGCCTTCCTGCAATCCACACTCGCCGTTGGTTAACAACTGTTAGTCATTCCATAAGCCTTGATCACCTCAGAATCTTCTCACACATATGTGAGTACATACGTCGTAGCAGAATATAAAATCCGCTGACAGTTAAGTACTTTGGGTCAATAACTTTTGGCTGGCCATTGAAATGACGTAGATACCTGTATTCACTTCTTATGTCATGTAATTGAACACACAGTCGAGAGAGGAACCTAAAAAATATCCGGTTTTGTATCTGGTCCACATGGGGGCACGTGCACATGTAAAATTGTCCGCACTCATGTTTCACTTGGCGGAGTCTCGGATTCCATTGTACTAACTGTGCCACCTGCATTTACGTTTGAATGTAATTTGATGTAATGTTGGTCAACAAGAGTATAAAATGAATCGCTTTTCAAGAACAAGGTTAAGGTTTACAAGGGTACTCATGGCCGACACAGGAAATGTCAATGTTTACACGATTTTGAACTTGAGATAGAGGGCTGGTAACGCAGTGTAGATACATAGATACTCTTAAAAGTCGTGCACACAGTAGCTCTTGGATTATGAATAAGATAAACTAGGAGATTAGGTTTTTTTTTTTTTTAAATGTCAAGTATCTATGTAGGTCAACGTTGGATTGTAGGTAAACATAATTATTTGATGTGGATTCTAGTTGTTGTTAGAACAGAAATTGTTGGGGTTCTTAGGGCGTATATAGGTTAAGTTCAAATCATTCACACAATAGTCAAAGCATAATCGTGTTTTGTCAACAAATTTAATGTCATTTGGTAACAATAGCTTTCGGACCGTGACTCTGTAGATACGAACAATTTTTAAACCAAGTGTTCTGTACGTGCCAGTGCATATGAATTCAATTTCTAAACAAATATGATTCAATCTAAAATGCTAATAATGATACCGTGCAGCTGCATTTATACAATATTATCATCTTCTTACATCAGCTGTATAGATAGCGGACTATGGATTTAGATATTTAATAACTCTAATCTTGACTAGAAAGTACTACAACTAAAAGTAGGGTTTATTTTGAAAACTCCCCTGCGCTATTTGTTACTAAATCGTCCAGGTCATCGCTCTGATGTAGAGGGTTCCACATCGTTGTACAGCTTGTTATAGAATTGTTACCACTTCCGTCGTTGAATGTTGGTAGACACTAATTGGAACGCACTTTAAATGCTCGATTCATAGATGAATTCAACTTTTGCTTTCGTGTTATAGTGCAGGTGATATTCCCATTTGATAGCACTCATTCAGTAATGGAGTGGAATATGTATTCAAGTTTATGACATTTTTTCGGTGCTATGTCCTTTAAAGCGGAGATGCATAGTCTTAATCTTTTGCTGATTGGTGGCACCTTTTTATGGAGAAAATTAGTGTAGTACGACCGACAAAATTTGTATTGGCCTTTTTTTTATAGTACAAGCGCTCAAGAGTTTGTAACTCCCCTCGATAGTGCACATTGGTTTTAAATGTTTAGGGATTATAATGTAAGGGAAGACAGAGCTTGGTAAAGCATTACAAATTCCGAAATGAATCTTTATACTTAAAGGCACGTTCGATGGTATGCTTGTGGGTAAACTGATGAGTATTCGAGGCGTGATGGGTCTCACGAAAAATTAAAAATCTGTTAAAGGGGCGAAAAGCAACTTGTCATTCCTCTGAAGCACCGATTGTGAAAAGGCCGTATCTGGAGAAAAGCATTACATCATTAAGTGTAGACCAACGACTATTATTTGTATACGAGTATCTCACCGAAGATCGCCTACCTTATCTTGGTGGTGAAGCATAAATACGTAGATATGTACATATGTACTCTCGAAGACGTGACCTGCTAGTCTTGGGGATTACTCTAGCGCTAGCGTAATCTCAGAATATCTGGAGACCTACGGCTTAAACTCCAATTCCTCTTATCTGCATACAGGTGGTGAGTGCAGATTTTCCATTATTGTAGGACCAAATAAATAAGATTAAGGTGCAAGGATCGGTCACTTCATACTAAATAAAAACCGATCCCTAAACCGAACAAAGAACGGAGTAAGAAAAGGATCTCTTCATCAACCCCTTCGCCAATATTGGAGCATGGCACGAAGCGACTACAATGGGATGGAAAAATTATATAGATGACATAGACAGCTGCTCCGTCACTAGCTCTTGCCTTTCTAGATTTTCAACCTCTTCCAGATGGAACAAAATGTCCAACCACAGGACGACAAATAGAAGACTATATGGCAAGGGATGGGCCAAACTGACAGAATCGGAACACAAAAGGTTTTACAATGCATGTGCATACTCGTATATGCAGGAACAGCGCCTAATGGAGAACAAACCTACTGCTCGTACACTGGCGGAATGTGCTTTGGAGGATGACAGCAGCGCTACGAGATTGATCCTCGCCATGTTAGCAAAATCCATTGGAGGGAAAGTTTGACAAGTTTCCAAAAGAAGCAAAGCAAAACCTTTAGCCAGACGATGTACCGAACCTCTTAATGTATGAGTCTAGCGAAGAGGAATATAGTAGCTGGGGAAAAGAAGACGTTGTCAACCGATAACCCGATTCATAAGACTCAACAAAGAAAATGTAAGACAACTTTTCCTCATCAAAACACAAGGATAGATAGTGAACAAACACCGGCCAGACGTTGCACCGAGCCTCTTGCTTGTACGGGCCTGGAAGGAAGGAAAATAGTTCCTGGTGAGAGAAAAGAGGGGGCATGCATCTGAAAAATCTACAATTGACTGGTTCTGATATGCAATTTGGATCCGTTTACCTCGTGATCATTGTCAGGATATCTCAAAGGATTGCACGATAATCGATAGCTGGGAGACGGTTGTAAAGCTCTTGTTAAGTTTTTTTCTCGGCGGCAAGTGTAAAGGGGTACGTTTCAGTATTGTAAGCAGGAAGGAAGACAGACAGATTGGTCTGGAGTCGTTGACAGTGTTGGGACTAACTTCCCTACCAACTTCCCACCAACCATTGGAAAAGTATCCTAGCTTAAGCTGCCATATAAAAATCTACTTCAGGATTAGAATAGTAGTTTTGCCTCGCTCTTGCAAAATAAGAAGACGAGCGTTGTACATTTCTGGTGCTTATAAACAAACCTTGTTCCTCTAACGAATCCTTAACCTAGACAAGGAAAACATTAGAAAACTTTCGAGCTTTATGGAAAACTCTTAGGTGTCATTTTAACAAATGTGTGGAGAGTGTTCAGTCTGACAGAGGATGAAACCTACAAGAACACACTCCATAAATGATTGGAGCTCATATCTTCTATAAAATATCTGCGGAGTTGAAAATTGTCTTCTTAAAAATATAGACCCCTTTTGTTAATATATGTACATATTGTAGTTTGGAGCAGCCTAAAAGTTATAATCCGAAATAAACTATGTAGGTAGTTTTAATGAAAGATATACGGAATGGTGTGAATAGCAAGTAACTGGGACGAATATTCACAAAATGGAGGAAAACGAGGCGACCTTCTGCAGAAGCTTAAGGTTCTGCTCAAGATGGGATTCCTGGCAGCAGTGTCATGAAGAATGGAAGCTAACCACAAGCCCATTCGTTTTTTTTTTTTGCGGACACCCACCTTGAAGGCTACATACATATGTAGGTACATTATGCACATAGTCAACCTAGAGATCCTCTCTCTCTTTATAGCCTTAAGCTCAAAAGCACCAGAAAAACAGCTGATTTTACTCATTACTCATTATATACAGACATAGATACTTACATGCAAATCAAATGGGAGCACACGCACACATTCTTTCGTGTACGAGCAAAATCATGGGCGCAGCCATCTTGGTGCCAAAAATTGACTACCCGGGAAATTTTGTTGTTGTTAGTCATTATTATTCGTAATTGCAATTTGAAAGTGATATAGTTCTTAAAAGAAAAGAGTATGACAATATCTAATTACAGTGTTGAATTCAGTGCAATAAGATGAATCAATTGACTTAAACAAAACTACTGTAGAACTGCATTAAGTTCTCGCGTTCTTGGGGTAAATTTTGAGCAAACAAAAAGGAAGTTAATCTCTCAGTTCTCCAACACATGCAAAACTTAGTTCACACTAATGGACATTCAACCAGCAGTTGACTGTAATTTTCACATGTATTCACGGACAGAGCATTATGGCAGACGATTTATACTTCACCAATTTGCGGGTTTTAGCGGTCAGGAGATGGAAAGTAGCTTAGGCCGTTTTTACAACTATTTTAAAATCATTATGGACTTTTGTCCATAATATTTGTGTCAACAATAACAACAAAGCAAAATCAAATACATAATTCAACATTAAACGCTTCATGGACTGAGTTTAAAAATAAAACCCAGTTCGCTAATGTAAGCATATTAATCATCGCCACTGACATGACGGCTGCACTTAACGATCAAAATACTCGTACAATCAAAAAATAAAAAAAAATAAAAAAAAATACTATCGCATTCAAACTTACAACGCATTGCACAAATCGATTGGAGAAGTCATTAGCCGCAAATAGTATCGACCATTTGGTCGCAAATGCGGACGTCAGTTAATTGCAATTTGGAATTGGTCAGTGCAAGCGTTTTGTGCATACAATCGGACCCGATTCGCAATCGTGTACATACTCACCTACTTTTAGAGCGGCAGCTACACTTTATCAATGCGTGGTGCTGGTTCTAATTGAGTCAAGAAGTACTTAAAATGCTAGTTTACTGCTTTCGAATGGGTTCGGCCTGTAGAAGGGGATAGTTTAAAACTGTGAACAACACAATCAGGTTGGTACACGGTAAAGAGAAAACCCGAAGTATCTATTGGTGCAGATCTCTTTGGTTTTGTATCTTTATTTGTATGTTTTCCTTTCATAATTATTGACCTATTCACGAGCAACAAATTATTTCAATTTGAATGGCGAATTAGTTCATAGAAGCATTACGATAATTGGGAATTTAATGAGTCCAAGTTGTTTTTTTTTTTTTTTTTCTAAGATCTTCACTACTTGGAAGTGTGCTCTTTAAGTCATTAGGAAACCATAGATGGAATGGAAGGAGAGGATAGAGAAAATAATGAAAAATGAAAATGGAAAGAGAGAGAAGATTAGCGTGTACTAAGCCGTAGGATTTCGTTCGAAGGACTGTTTCTTCAACGAAGCTTCAACGCAATGGTTGTTGTTATTTTCAGGGTTTCAAAGGCCTAAAGGACAACAGATTTAAAACTGGATTCGATTAAGGGTGTCATTAGAGTGGAGGGCTAAAGAGCGACCTTCAAGCAACCTTATGTATATTGAAGTTTGAAAATCGAAACTAAGTCCGTTCCACCCACAAAATCCAGAATCTTTGTCAAATCTCCAATATGTCTCCTATGCCGTCAGCATCAAGTGCCGAAAACTATTGGCAATGCTACCAACAAGCAGCAGACGTGCTATGTTTCATTCAACCACCACCACGAAACACCTGGTTTGACGAAGAATGCCGGTAGGCACATGCAGTTAAACAAGAGTCATACAAAGCGTCGCAACAATACCCATACAGAAGTCTGTAGAGATGACGAAGGAAACCTTGTAGTTGAATCACAGTCGGTTCTGAGAATATCGAAAAGATTCTTCTGGAGACTATATGTATATCGGCGACGAATACCAACATCCCGCTGTAAGACCTACCATCCTAGACGCTGAGAGTCAAAATTACCCTCCACCCAACCTAATCGGAGAGGGGATAGCAATATCCAAGATTAAATTCAACAAGCCTGTTGGCCTTGAGGGCTCATTGGCCGAGCTATTCAAAGGTGGAAATGACTTGGTGTAGAGCATACATATACCAACTCACTTCTAAGGTTTGGTCAGACGAGCTTGATGAATTGAATCTCAGCATCGTTTACTCAATTCACAAAAATAGAAATCTTTTTAATTGAGCCAATTACAATTTGAAAACGCCTGAAATCCTGAAACGACCAGTGTAGTTTCAGACCAGGAGAGTCCACGATAGTTTAAAAATGTTCACACGTAGGCAGATCCTAGAGAATACTGACGAAGTTAAAATTGTTACCCACAGTCTTTTCATCGACTTTAATCTAGATCCTATATGGCAAACCTCGTCGCTGTTATCAAAGTTACCATATCTAAGGCAACGGTAAGGTGTTATAAAAATTTGAAATCCACAGCGGAGTACGACAAGGTTGTATTCTTTTGCCACTGCTATTCCTAGAAGTAATCAGTGATGGGATCAGGCAGCTGTCTGAAGGAAACATAAGTAAACTGAATAACACCCACGACAATGGACCTGCACTAGATGGCCCATGACTTGAAGTCAGAAACAACAAAGTAGCGCTCAAAATAAATTCCACTTTATGGTTGTAGTACCTGGAAAGTGACCAACACCGTCAAAAATTTTCATAAATAGATGTCTTCGCAACAACTCATCTGGCCGAACCGTATATCAAGGACCAATAGGTGCCAAAATACGGAGGAGAAAGTGGCAATGGATTTGTCACACATTACGGCACGAAGACAGTTCCTTGGTGAAGTACCTCATGCAATGGAATCCATTTACCAACCAAGCAGACAAGTAGGACACCCTAGGCAGACATGAAGATGTACAGTCTATGAGTCAGAGGGCTCTAAGTAAAAAAGTAGGTATCTCTCGAGAACGTTTGACAACCATTCACCCTAAACCTTAAGTCCCTACCATTCTTGCGAAAAATATAATACGCATAGTTCTGAGCAGCTATGTACATACATACGTACATAGATCTGTCCTAAATGAGCACATTGCGCCGAATATTGTTTCTTTTAAGCGGTCCTTACACGGTCATTCGATTGACATCAATCACTAACATGTGTTTGTGAAAATGTATCTGTATGGGTCACACACATTTGGTGAAATCTGATTGACGAAAATCAAAGCAAGTTTGATTTTGCATGATGAACGTCATGCTGATTGATGTGTGTAAGGGTTGGATTGACGTAATTACTTCATTGTGTTTTGTGTCGCGGAAGAGAAAGCATGTCTGCAATGTATGCAATACAATCGTCCGTTTCACTCATCGCACATCCACGTACACCACGAAAACTAACAAAAACTAAAGATTTCACGTCAATCGATTGAACTGTGTAAGGGGTAGCGTCAATCCACACATACACAATGCATGATGTCAATCGAATGACCGTGTAAGGACCGCTTTATTTGCACTTCATATCTTAGTGATGGCGACTCATTATTAGTCAGATTGCGATGAAGGTTTACGACATAATGTTTCATCCGTGCGTCGGAGATATTTCATATTCGAAACGGTAGTCCATAGGATTGTATACTATCGGCTCTACTTTTTCCTTTCGTGTTTCTTGATGTACTTCAGAGTGCTATACATATGTGCGTTCAAGGCAAGCGAATACAACCTGCCTCAATCATTCCAATTACGATTTGTATTCAGCAGCCGTACAAGAATCGAGATAAAATCCGGTAAAATTAAAACTAGATTGGATGGTCTAAGACCTGACCAGAGAGTCCTCACTCACTCCAGCATCATGAGCGTCCAGGGCATTGTGCGATTTAAATAATTTATAAACCAATTGGTCCTTGGCATGACGTGAAGATTATATTAACTGCGTACGTAAACTTAAAAACATAAAAAAAGTAACATGTCCGCCAAATACCATCTATGTACGAACAAGTACGAATACAAAAACCACATTGCAATGGCAACGTACGAATAATATATGCCATGCATTGGCCTCCAAAAACTCTGAACTGCGAAACTGTTCCGAACTACAACACTTAAAAACAATAACAAACCGAATTGCAAAATTCTTCTCACGATTTCTTCGGCTGTTGTGTGGCGAACTTCCGCAATTACCCAAGCAATTTCTGCGCCGAGTACAAGTTCGATTGGTTTTCTTTCTGAAGCCAGCCAGAGCACACGAGTAGAAGTTATGAAAACGCTTCCATTACCACCTACTAGAACAAAAAAAAAAAAAACAAAAAAAAAAAACCCTCAAGGAAAGAGTATCTCCAGCAAAGCGTGCTGCAGACCCAGGCGTTTACCATCACAATTAATTTCCGCTTTTAGTGAGTACAAAATGATTAGTATGATGGATGATAGACAAAGGTACGAGTATCTACGAGTATAAGCTACGCAAATTGTACTTTGCGTAGATGGTTTTTCCCTTTTCTCTTTCGGAAGCTATGTACATATACCTACTCATAAAGTATCGCATACAGCCATACGACTAGAAGATCATAGAGCCCGACAAGGAGCACGCCTACCCGCCTATCAGCCCCATACCATGCACGTACCTGTAATTAATGCGAAATGCTAGTGATGGGAGTAGGAGCTGCACTGAAGAATGAATAAATTATGCGAACGCACGAGTGAATTGATGAGCTGTTGTTGTTTTCGTTTGGGTAGCTGGCACTCAATAGGGGAGGCAACCCCTTTTTTCGACGGCAGTAATTAGCAATTAATATACAAACATCATCCGGCGGATCCTTGTGTTGCCACCGCCGCTGCTGCTGTCGCCGTGTCGCTGTTGCTCCGGAATTGGAATCTTGTTTCGGGAAAGGTGATCTTTGTGTTCTTTCTCATGCAAATATGGTCGGGAATATGTTGTCGGTTGTCGTTCTGTTTTTAGATCCCCGTTTGTGAGGAATGACTCCTGGATGGGGGAAGAGTTAATTGGCATTAGGGGATTTGCAGCAGTCAAAGGTAGATGAGTGTTTGAAATGAAGACATCTGTGCCCAGGCATATGCAAAGGTTGGTGATTTGAATTTCAATTTGGGGATATATTCCAAATGGGATTTGACACGATTTGCGTTCATTGAATAGAAGAGGTTCCAAGGCTTTGAGTGTACGTTTTGGTGTTATTGAAGGGAATTGATTTAAGACTAAGTCGACAATTTGATTCAATAAGAAGGTGTATTCCATTCCATAGCATAGCCACACAACATTCCTTTAGAAATGATACAATATATGTATGTATGAAATTTTTGGAATCTCATTGAAGGCCTACAAATAAAATAACAGGGGGAAATAGTGATGATATTTTGTCCTAGACGGTGGACAGATGCTTCTGTGTTTGTTGACAATATGTCAGTTATCGCCAAAATCTCTAAAACGGCACGCTGGAGCGGCAGATGATATTCGATGTCGTCTGCGTAACTCAGTAGCTGGACAGATTTGTTAAAGATAGTGCCTTCCGTGTTCACACTTGCCCTGTGCACTATCTGTTCCAGCACGGGATTGAAGAAATCGCTTGATAGCGTATCTCCTTGTCAAAATCCAGTGCATGTTTTAAATAGTTCGGAGGAACTGTTTAGTGTGAAAATTTGGTCAATCGTCGATCTGCCGGGCTGGAATCCACAATGGTACGTGCCGATTAGTGTGCTGCAGAAAGGCTTCAGACGTTCACACAGTACATTGGATAGGATCTTATATGCGCCAATAAGCAGGGATATGCCTCGGTAGTTCTTACAAGACATAGAATCGCCTTTCTTGAAAATGGGGCATATAGAGCTGGTAGTCCAGTCATCGGGCATGGCTTCATCCACACATACTTGGTTGATGACTTGGTGCATGCACCCTGCCAAAGCATCATCAATATGTTTGGAAAGCTCTGCTGGTAAACAATCAGAGCCGGCGGCCATGTTGTTCTTCAGTTTTATACGTAAGCCGAACTCTTTAAAACCCGGAGGGGGAATGGATTCTTCATTGACTAGATGCGAGATCTTTTCTTGCTCTATCACTCTCTCTACCTGTTGCCCATTAACTAGCTGCTGGAAGTGCTGCTTAAACACATCTACTATTGCCTGTGCCTCGGTGACTAGGTTTTGTTCACTGTTTCGAAGAGCCTGCATTCCGGCCTTGAAACCAGCTACCAGTTGCTGTGCTTTCCTGAAAAACATCCGGATGTTGTTCCTATCGCGGGACTCTTCGATATCCTTGAGCTGGGAGGCTACGTGGGCCCTTTTCTTCTTACGCAGGATCTTCTTCTCCTCCCTTCTTCTGGTTCGATACTCTTCTCTCGCTGCCCTTGTTTTGCGCTGCAGCGCTTGCATGTGTGCATATTCTGTGACGCACGCATTCATCATCATACCAAGAGCTCTTTTTGGGTGGTGGCTGGTAGCCTATAATGGGCTCTGCTACCCATTTGATGATGTCGCGATACTGGTTCCACAGATTGTTGGCGTTTATGGATGGTGAATGCACAGCGTAAGTCTCTTGCTCAAGCGCTCTCTGTAGGCTCTGGCTACTCCACTCGTCCTAAGGCTTCCAACTTTGAATTTCTTTTTCTGGTCGGTTTGCAGCTTCTCGTTGAATAGTCGAGCTCTGAGTTTAGCTGCAACAAAAAAATGGTCAGAGTCGACGTTTGCCATTCTGAAAGCTGACACATTCAGAATATTGGATGCGCGCCTCGCATCTATTAGCATGTAGTGAGACGCTCGTTCTATCTAAAACTGAAGACTTCTTGCCTAAGTATATTTCCAATAAAAACCCGCATCCAAATAGGCACTGTTTTTGTTGTCCGTAGTAGCAATCCCTGTAGTAGATATCGCAGTTCTTCATCCTTCTTTTGCCCGGCCCGTTCCATTGTACTTCTTGCATGGCGGTAATGTCTGCTTTAGAGCAGTCCAGGGCGTCCGCTAATTGTTCGGCTGCACGTGGTCTGTTGCACGTGCAAATCCGAAAGTCGTTGTCCTTATCACGTTTGCTAGCTTGGTAACAGTTGAGTCATCCTTATCGGACGCGCTTGATGTTATCGTGACTAATGGTTTTTTTCTGTGGTAAGCAAGTTACCCCGCCGCACAACCCCTGACCTGGAGGACTAGTTCCCTTTTATACCCCAAGGACGAGGAGCCGGGGTACAGTCATCCCATTCCCATCGTTACCCGGTCGGTTAAATTTTAGACGAATAATTAAAGCATTCATCATTTCAACCAATTTGTACATTCCAAATCAAAGCAAAACCTGACTGACCACTTGAAATGATGCTCACAAAATATACAGACACCAGCAGCACCAACTCGTAAAATATCAAGACTTCCCAACTGCACGACAACTACGTCATAAGTCAATCATTTATGAAAAGCTCCTTGTCGATGGCGTCCATAAAGCCTGCGGAAAAATATTAACTCCGCACCATTCGAGGTCGGTAATGCAATTATTTAAAATTGCAAATATTTTCCAATCCACACGTAATGCAGCGCTGCACCAGTCCACATTGATATGCCTCAACGAACTCGTACAAGGAAGCAGAGACAAGTTCAACACCCGCGAATACTCCAATGCACTGCTTTGCCTGATGATTTAGTCCAGTTATGGAGGAGATTTTCGGACTTGTTTACCAGTTAAACAGGCTTTCGGCTTCAACCGAATTATCCCTCACGAAAACCAGCACTCACACCACACCTTCGCATGCATTGGACTGCAACGCTGACGGACAGTGAAGGAGTATACCCTGGGTTGCTTGGATAATTTATGCGTGGAATGTCTGTGTACTTGGTAACGGGGATTTGGTTTCATTATCAAGGTAAGTGGAGCTACGGTGTAAAGTTACGTAAATACCTTTGGCTGCAATTTGTTTGCCAGTGCGTCTGTCCGTCGATGTACACTTGCAGAGCGTTGACCAACGGGTCGCCTCCAGCATCCGTCTCAGTAATTACTCCCGGTCTTGTGGTCAATCCATTGGGAGAAAATGGGGTATGTCGGCATGGATGCGTGACTCGGATGTGGTTGGCGTCTAATTAAAGCGTCGCGTTTTTTTTTTTTTTTTTTTCTTTTGCGTTTTGCGATGGGCTATCCAGATTTGGGCGAGAGGAACGAAGTTGCTATCAGAAGACTGCATTGCAGCTGGACAACTGAGAAGATGAAACATGAGATAATGTCTGGCGTTGATATGTATTTGCATACGTGCACGAAGGAGACTTTGAGCCAGATGCGCACGGAAGCATGCAAGTTCAGTTCATGTACGGAAGTGGGTCATTGTGAACCTGTTCGAGTTTCGCGAATCTGGAGTAGATATCTCTGGCTTGCTGCGCCATGTGTAAGTGGTAGATTAATTAATCACAACAACTTGACCGACAGGTAGCTTGATTTGCAATTTAGTGAAAGGTATCTCACGTCTGTACGTATGAGAGGTTTTAGATTGCACTTCCAGTGTCTCGAATGCAGACTATGTGCACTGATCATTGAATTACGAAGTATTTAATTTTCGCCTAGAAGTAGACTAAACTTTTCAATCGAGAAATGTGAATGCTTCTTGGTGTTGCCGAGGAGTTATTACCAAATTTTCCTGAGTTCGCAAAAAAATAAGTATAGT
This sequence comes from Xylota sylvarum, assembly GCA_905220385.1. Lineage (NCBI taxonomy): Eukaryota > Metazoa > Arthropoda > Insecta > Diptera > Syrphidae > Xylota > Xylota sylvarum. The sequence continues at coordinate 25,941,189 of LR999958.1, forward strand.
TTTATATTTTATAAAATAGTCGATTGTTGAAAGCTAGATAAACAAAAGAAAATTATCTTCCCTACACATCACAGCGTTGAAAAGACAGTAGTGATACAGTAGTTTCGATGGTACTAAAATGTGAAGTGCCGCTCTAAAGTCGAAGTCCTCTGAGACTACTCCTCTGCTTTTGTAGATCAAACAACGAATATCCTTAAATTCTCTACATACGTATAGATTAAAGCAAATTATGTCGAAGTCTTGAAATGCTTTCTCTTAGTAAAATAAAAATTCCCATTACCGTCGATTAAATCATTAATAATTCCCTCCTGCACTTTGAATAATGAATTGCTTCCCCGCCAGGACAGAACAATCAAGACAATTAATTCACTAAGAGCCAGAGCCTAAGTGCCAAAGCCCAAATTGCTTAATAATCTTCGGATTGCTAATCGTTGCAAGACCTAGCAGCTAGGTCTCCCACCGCCATCATAATATCTGGAATCAACCACATTCCCAGCCACTTATCTTGTTTGGTAGCACATTAATACCATGGCATCTCGAAGCAAACACAATGGTGTACTTTCACTTGTTCTCTATTCGCATTCGTATCCTCTCGCTCGCATTAATTTAACAAATTAATTCCGCCTAGGTCTTTGTTTTCTTTGCGTCTTCGAGCGTTTTTCGCTTTTTTTTCTTATATTTTTCTCTCGAGCACTGTTTTGTTTCGAACAATCCAAGTGTGTCAACTTCAGTTCGTTGTTCCATTAATCTCCCGAACTAATCCGCTGATAATAGTAACGACAATGGCAGCGCGTCCCCACATATCCGTATGAGTACATGTGGGTCGAGGATTTCCCTCGCTGCCGAATGCCGGCAAACATCAATGGAGATTCTGTGAACCGATTTTTGTTTCCTCCACCCACAGGATCAGGATTCTTGAAGAAATTTAATTTGTATTAATGTTTTACGATTTTCGACAATTGAATTTATGTATCCTTGCTGGGCGCCATGGTCAGTGCTCACCTGTCCAGACAAAGCCTTATACCAGACACTTGAAATATTTGGCATGAGGAAGCAAGCCACATTCACACATCATGTGATGTATGCTAGGAAACCTCACACACAGCATCCTGCGAAGAAGGAACTCTCTAAGGAGCAACAAAAAGAAAAGGAAAAAAAAACGCCAGTAGCCAGCGAACATAAAACAAATTACTCACCTCTACCTGTCCATTATCAAATTAGTCCGAAATTTATTGCCTTTTTGGTTTCAATTAACTTGAAATCGAATTTTCCTTCTTGTTGCGCTGCTCCATGGCACCTATACCTAGTGTATGTACGTACTACTGGCACAAGGCGAGAGCGTATCCTTTACGTAATGGTGTAACATGGCCAGAAAAAGCGCACAAGGTGATGGATTTAGGATGTGTTTATGTTGGCCCGGATGCGATGGTGTGTGCGCTACTGCTGCTGCCAGGCAGATTGAATTAGCTTGGAGCTGGGGGGAGGCGTTTTGGCGGACTTCACTGTGGCACTTGATTCCTACTGCCATTTTGACCGAATTTCTAGTTGTTATTCAGCGCGGCAGTTTTGACAGACATTTGCGGAATGCCTTGCGATGTGTGTGCACTTAATTTAGATGAATAGACATGGCTGCGCGCTAGTTTTGTCTGTGTTGTATATACTGTTTGGGTTTATTTTTATTTTGTGTCATTCAGGAGGATCCTGTATACCCATCAATCTGTATTCATTTCACTTGCGAGGTTGCATGTCAACTTTTTTGGTAATTAACGTTCATTACTTCCGACATAATGACATGCTGGAGTTGGAGCGGGACTATACGACGACTCGATTGACTGACTGTTGCAATGCAGTTCCAGTGGAATTTTTCAAAAGGTCAAACATTTTACCTTGATTGGTACTTTGAGCTGATGGGTTGTTGGTTCAATGGAAGGACGTCAAGCTTATTGCATTCATTGTATCCGTACGCAACATTCCCAATGGATATGATGGACTGTGAGGAATAGATACGGCTATTGAAGGTGGTAAAGTTGTGGGAAATCCTGACATAAAGTTAAGTAATTATAGTTTAGTCCTTTTTTTTTGGAACTAGTTTGTTTTAGGCAGTATTAGGCAGTTCATTGGTGCGACTTGTGCGTTAAATGTACTGTGTTGAGGAAATAAAGTTCTGCACATAATGAACCACATTACCACAATAGCGGTGATAGTACTTCCTCCTGGGGTACCCCTGTACACCGGCCTTTTAGTTAAACAGCATTTGTTCGATCCAATAGCAAAGATAGTTGGCAAACTAGGTTGTAAAACCCAAATAGGGGTTAAGATTATGCCCATCCGAGTAAACACATCAAACTACCTCATCGTTAGTTTTTGAGACTTCGGTATATTTATGGACGGACTCTTCTTCTTTAACTACATCTTCCTATCAGAATTAACTGAAATTAAGGATGTTAATCTTATTATTATTATGCCTGCGTATGGGGTAGTCTATGTTTTCGAAAATTCATTCAAGTCTGATGTTAAAAAAATCACATTCTTGATCTTGATGGAGCAGCAATCTTCCTTCTGCACAGATGGACGAGTTTGGCCAGGATGTTAAAACTAGACATGGCCTACACATACGGCCGAGGAAATAAATGCTATGATAGGTAGGCTTCAAATCTATCAAAAGATGATGAGCTTCAATCTGGACTTCTTGATTTTTCTTTAGAATCTATCGGAATGTGAAAACTTTAGAGTTTCCTGGCCTTTCAGTCTGTTGATGAAAGTTTGTTGCTGTTCACACAACGTGACTGATAAGACCGATCCTCTTTAATTTGCACAGATGAGGGGAGCACTTTTCTTGTGGATCGAATAAACGATACTGAGATTTACTTCAATAGGAACTCGTATTCTCGAAGACGACCAGTTCTAAGAAAGGAGTTGATTTGTACTTTGGGTTGATTGGAATAACAAGGCCGATAATACCTCACCACCAACAGGCTTGTTGGATTTTAGCCTCACTTCATTTTGGTAAGATGTGAATAGAAGATTTGACCATCATCGTCTAAGTTGAATGAGCCATTCTGTCTAACAGCGGAATTACACAGCTTTTGGTAAACTTCTGCACATTCCTCATGAAGTAAAATTATAATTGTTTTTCTTTTCTCTCAATGTTCTGTTTCCTTTTCGAAATGTAGGTATGCTTAGGTTAGGTATGTTGGTAGGCGAGATAAAAGTGATCCACAACGTCACACTCAGGTCAATACAGACTCACTGTGATACCTATAGCAGAGATACATATGTCCCTTGCCCATATTTCTTCTAGGCCCTGTAAGAGGTGTCGCCCGAAAAATGTATTTCTGAAGTGGACAGTGACAGAAAAATCAATCTATTATACATCCTCGATATAGGTAATGCGTTTTTACGGAATTCCTATCCTTATGCTTAAGCATGTCGGAGAATAGGCTCCTGAAAAAATCCACCAACAAATAAAATCACTGCTAGAATGAATTAATATTCTTGCAACTGATTGTCATAGAATATCTAATCCTATCAAACGGTTAAGTACAAATACGTACGCTGTCCTTTTTGCTGCCCCAAAGAACTTTAAAGGCCATAACGTACATATAATAAGGATAAGACTTACAAATCTATGATGAATGCTCTCCTCAGTGACTTAAATTTCTGATAAACCACCTTTGCAACAGAGTGTTCCTTCTATCATGTAACCTTGTTTCAAATAAACCACTCTTCAGTCTCACTCATCGGTACTCAATTCAATAGTTAACCTACATATCCTTGTGTGTTTGAGAAAGAGATCCGGAGAAAGGTTATTTGAATAAAACTTCACCATTTGAATGGCATGAATGCAATGTCTATCGATCGATGACGATTGAATTGAATGCAGTTAGTTCTCTTCATATTTTCGCCTTTGCCTGGAGAACCAGAGTCGTATCCTCTGAGCTGTAAAGTCAAGGTAATGCACTGTACCGGGCATTGAGTATCAAAAGCAAACACAATGTCCTACAACCTAGTACTGAATGGAATCCTAAATTGTAAGCTATCTTCCCACATAGATACATATGTACAGACCAATACACAGCAACCACCAATAGATAGGCATTCAACGTACAATAGCCAACTTTGGCCTAAAACGAAAAAGGATATCTTTTTTTTTTCTTCTCTCTGCACAAGTTTACAAGTGCAAACAAACAACTTCGACAATCGCAAACAAATCACATCGTACCTTGAGGGGAAGAGATGCTACATATCCTAGCGATTTCCGTCTGAGCTTGTATGTATGTACGTGTTAGCAACAACCGATAAACAACAATAAATATCGGTTCAGTTAGTGTTTGTCGTAGTTTTGTCGTCGTCACCACAAAGATATATATAATACCACACATTTCCATTTACAGAACGTTTAGGATACAGGGTGTATCAAGCTTTAGGGGGCTGATGGAGGGAGTATTAAAAATAAATGGGTAGCTGTGTCACATAAGGAGTTACGGTCCAAGGATGTGTTTTTGTTCCTCAGTCAGGATGATATTTATTCTATGTAGTAGTTTTGATGAGGTATCATCTTTTCTTAAACTGAAACACCCTGTATACACAAACACAGACAACCTGTGCTCTGTTACTCATGATATGTATCTATGTTGACATATGGAGAAAAGTGAGAGATACATAGATAAAACAATATAAAATCGGTCGCCTGGCATTGCTGGATGTTGTGCTGTGTAGCATAATAATGTAATACCATTGCGCATTGTTGTAGCAATTGTCGAACGTGGAAAAAGGTTTGTGATATCCTCAGAGATGTCATAAATAAAATACTTTGTCTCGTATTGTTGCATCGATGTTGGTTACAGTATGGCTTACAAGTCATAATATGTCTGATTGCTACATTAGGGCTTGCTTATGAAAATTTAACAACCAAAGAAGTGTAGTGTGTAAATAATACACTGTCTAAACTGTCACCGTTTTTCTTGGTGGCTACTAGCGATATACTCCATGCTGCATTGAAAGAAAGTAGCCATGGAATTTGCACTTCTACACCCGCCTTATCGTTGTATTTAAATCCATCTGAATAGGTCGATATCGATATTTAACTCGTATAGCTCATGGTTGTATCTTCTTCTTCTGCTCAAAGACTGGAATGTGCCGCTGAATTCTTACAAAATGTCTGATCGGAATATAAAACAAACTGACACGCCCTCTATATAATAAGAGAGAAGAGTGTATTGAACAATGGCTACACCAACAGATACATTAATATTAGGTGCATCCTGCCAAAACATCCTTTCTTTCCTCACATACTGTTAAGTTAAATAATAAAAGTCCTCAACCAACATTACCGCCGTCAATGTTAAGTGTAACAAAATCGATACGATTTACTCATCCGAAATCAATTGAATTTCTTCTTGTCCTTGCCGTTTATGGCAATTGCCATCCTTGTTGTGTCCTTGTACGCAATCATCGTCTTTTTATATCTGATTGTGCTTTAATCGTGTGTGATGGCAAACACTATCAATTTACCTGTATATTGGATGCTAAATTGGAAACTGAATCCAGCTTTATAGATAAATTCCTAGAAATGTGCAGTAAGTTGAATGCATGCAAGGGCAAGAGTGCTTGAATAGTTTCGGAAGGATTTAATATTATATTGTCCTTCGATGCAGATCAAAACAACAAAGAGAGAAGTAGTTGATGAGACATTTCCTCTGATAGGGAAATTGGATTTATAATACTCATCTCATCTCATTATTGAAGAGAAGTTCTTGTATGTATGTATTATGACATCAATACAAATTGTTGCAAATCTTGTTTGATATGATGATTTCTCGATGGTTCTTAAGTCGTTTAAATTGTATAACATTATTTAATTTATGGAAAGGTACATAGGCACATATACATACATACATATGCACATACATATATGTATAAGCAGTAAGATCTCATCGAAATGTATCATAAATATTATATATTAAAAATAATGTAGCAAATTTTATATAGTCCAAGAATAGGGATTTTTTTCATATTTAATGCGTTTTTATTAATTAATTCATTTATTCTTACATGCTAGACAAAACGCTTAAAACTCTCTTAATTTACTTAAATTTGTTATTCTAACTATCTTACTGGCCCTAAGTAGGCGCACTAAGTTTAACTTCATTTTTAATACTATGTCTTTCGACGTAACCTAACTTTATTATTTATTATACATATATTTATTTATAAACGAATAATTTTTAAACTAAGAAAATTAATTCTTCAAAAAATTAGTGAAATGACGTTTTTTTCTTTTAGTTTCATTAAAATCCGATTTTGATGAAATTTTTCATGTACCATGCTCAAACGTTCGAAGTTATCGTTGTAATTCGAGAGTGTGCCACGCCCATTTCAATAGAGCTGCATAGAAAGAAGGATAGAGTATCAAATGATCTGTTCCAAGTGGATTGTACCTTTTTGTGTATTAGTTTATTGCGGATGTTAAATTCGAGGATGCAAAATTTCATTAACATCGTTTTTTTAATGAAAACGCCCCCAAAAAGTGGGCGTGCTAAAACTATCTATTATTTCTCTATGTTACAAACTGTTTGTCAAACTTAATATACCCTTGCCCTACCAGTAATAAGGGAGAGCCAGGATTGAGAGGAAGCCACCAAAATTTCTGGTACCGCGTTTTACGTCTTTACCATCGAGCCCCGATACGGACCTACTGAATCGGAGATGCTCCTCAGTACTTTGCTAGGCTTCGGTCGTAGTTGAGTTGCCTATCAAAAGCTTTTTGGGCGACCGCGACGTGGAAGATAAGAGAAAATTCCACTTTGTCCTAGTTCGGCCAAGATTCCTCTGTCGAAATATAGGAATGTTTCTCGGGGACAGGGCTCTTAAGATGCACCATCTCATGGTACATATCATTGGGGTAGTAAGCCCCAATCTGCATCTGTGGTATCTCCACTTCTATGGTGCATGGTTGTTGACTCTCTGTTGCATGCTCTCAAAAGGTCAAATGTCTGCTCTCAGGCATACGCGGATGATGATGCCTTACTTTCTGTCGAGGCATGCCTGCAGACTGTCTGTACTAAAGCGCAGAAAACCTTAGACATGGTCGATGAATGGTGCGTTTTCAGTTAATCCTTTGAAAACTGAGGCTGTTGTCTTCACGAGAAGGAGTATTGTGAGCGGTCTGACTCAGCCAGTGCGAAAAGGCGTCACTATCCAGATCTCCTGGATGTGTTCCTGGATAAGAAACTTCTTTGGTCAAAACTTGTCAAGTCGAAGACATCCAAGGTGCTCCCAGTTTTCTGGCAGTGTAAGAGTGCTTTTGACAAGACATGGAGCTTATCACTGAAAAAAGTCCTCTGGATCTATATGGGTATGACAAAACCTTTTCTAGTTTATTGTAGATGGGGCTTTCGCGTAAGTATGTGTCCAACGTGCAGTCCGTCTTTAGATGATTTGCTTGATTTACTTCCCCTTCATGTGCCGTACTCAAAGCAATCTACCGTCTTAAATGGGGTGGCTTTTGGTATCATCCGACTGGAGTTTCGATAACCTTGCGCGACACTTATCCTATGACCCTGGTTCAATGGATATGCCGTCTGATGCAGCGACACTGTATCTTCGGCTTCTGTTAAAATTTAGAGTCAAATTTTCTTACTTTCAGGACTGGCTTCGGCCAGAGTCTGAGCCTAGACTCGGACTGTAGTCTAATCTTCACGGATGGCTCCAAAATGTTTCAAGGGTCCGGTGCTGGTGTTCTCGTGGAGACTGACAAGACTAGCCTTCACCACTCGTTAGGCAAGTATGCATCTGTTTTTCAAGTGGAGATCTATGCTATCCTAATGGCTTGCGACTGTAGCAATAGTCAGACTTTACTTAAGGCCTTGTTCAACCCTGTAACCAATTCCAACATGCGGGACACTTGCGGGACACTTGCGGGACACTTCTATTGCCAATTATTTTACTGTGCTAAACTTAAAAGACACCACTGTCTGCAACTCTTGTAGATAGGACGACGAAATTTCGGATCATTTCCTTTGTTAATGTCCTGCATTTGCTCGGATCAGGTGGCAGATCTTCGGTGCTGATGTGGTGAATGCTGATACTGTAAGCTCCTCTTCGTTGAAGTACATTCTCGGTTTTCTCCGAAAGGCAAAAAAATTCCAGTAAAATGGGTAATACTGAATTTTTCTTCCTGGTAGCACAATGATCAGTTGCGTCTGAGTGCATCAAATGAGTATTTCCTAACCCGATAAAAAACCGACCTTATGACGAAACGAACAATGATTTTAAATCCAGCCTCTGAGGTTAAGGAAACTAACAGATTTACTTTGATACGGTGATACCCAATCGTGATGCATGAGCCCTTACCGGCCAGTGACCTACTTAATGCTACGGTCTCCCTGGATATGAAACTAATCCGCAATATGTATCAGCTATGTATCAGCCCTGTTACAACAGCAACACTAATACTGATTTAATGACCTAATGATGCGACTTCCTTTTCACAATGTTCTACTATTAAGGGATTAGGATGATACAACCGAATCTGTTGGACTGAAGATTGTTGAGCTGTGTATGGGTATACTGTTGTGTTGTTGGCACAGTAATAGGCTTTTCGAATTCTCAGTAATTCTGCTTGGAAGGCACAAAACGAATTTGGATAATTTTGTTTCCTTAACACTAACCCAGTCTGCCCTGGATAGAAAACCTACAGTAAGGACGTAGTTTCAGTTCGGTGTAGGTTGTCAGAGTCGTAACCATATCTCCATTACCATTCGTGTTGTGTTATATTCTTTCACGGAATGAAAGAGGTCTACTGTTTAATGCCGCCTCCGAAGGGCAATTTTTGTTTGAGAAGCTTTTTCAATTTTCAATTTTCAATTTCCTCAAACTTTCTTAAAAAGTCAGCTTCAGACTAAGTCAGATAGACTAGACTACCAAACTATGTCCCCTAAACAATTACGAACTTTACGAAATTTCAAAAAATCTATTTCTTCGTCTTTTATTTATATTTTTAGAATGTTTGGTACTAATTTCGCTTTTCAGACATTCTCATTTGGACATCCCTCCAATTCACGTGCCATTATCTAACAACGTTTGCTTTCCTTCAAATCGATTGGCCCAATTGATGTCAACCGAATATTAATATATTCCAACGTTCGATGATAAAATTGAAATAAAAACAAACCATAAATATGTTCAAAAATTTATTTTAGTTGATACTTTTAATTGCATATCCATCATTGTTGTTGATACCGTTATTTTATATCATTCCAATAGTTCCATTCTAACAACCATCCAACTTGGTATTAAATTTACTTTTGTATTTCCGACAAAACACCCTGTCAAAGTTATGTAGTATCTCATCCTGCTCGTAATAGTCGAAAACCTGCAAGCACATACAGAAACATCAATATAATTATTATGTATTTTCATAAGCCTATTTCCAGTACCTACACAAATACAATATGTTTTTGAATTAAATTTAATTAAGAGTAAGCCAACGCTCGCGTGTCGCACCGTTCCACAACACTCCGCTGTTGTCTAAACACAAAAGTTTAACGCATAACATAACCTTTACCTGCTCTGAGCTGGTTGTACCCGTGCCGGATGTATTCTACTTATTGTTCTCGTACCCCGAATCGTATTGTGCACAGAACATTGAATATTGAAATGGAAGTTGGGATTTTATTAAAATATCAATGAGCGCGCCATCCAGATCCAGATACACACATTCAAATGAGGGAATTGAGAGGGCATTTGCGTTAAATTAAAATCTAAAATAAAATCCATAAATACGAGGAAATGATAAAACAGGATTCAACAGATCCAGCTATGGAAGGATGACATTATGCTTGGGGGTGGTTGTTTATTGAAACCTAACAGAGGGCTGTGTTTTACGATTGCCAAACGAAATAATGATTATGAAATGCCTAGAGAGACTAGGCTTACAGTATACCTTGCATGGAGGAAAACAAATGTATTCGAGGGAGATTAAAGGCTGAAGGATGTTCAGCTCTCTGCTGTGTGTGGGTTATAATTTACATTCGTTTTTGTAAACAAATTTATGACTAATCTTATGAAAGAGATTATCATTGCATCTAGCTTAAAGGGCAAGTATTACTTTGCTCACCAAGGCAGCGCCTTATAAAACAAAACGATAAAAACACCCCTTGGTAACGCGGACTAAGTGTTTCTCTATCAACCTATCCTATGTCACAATATTAATGTGTGTATGTATACATACTTATTGTACAGATAAAAGGCAGAAACCGCCCTTTTAAACTCTTGTTGGCACTGTTGATTGCAGGCTCATACTTACTTGTAAGTCCATTATGGGTGGAAGGGGACTTCAACGATTAGAGTGCGCAATTGGTGGCAGTTAGGTAAGAATCCATCGCCATTTTGAATCCTTTTTGACATCAAAGGCCTCGGTTCCAAAACCCCATCTGCATAACGGGCGCCCTTAGAAGCACTCCTACAGCTGCACTAGAAACTATGCTCCATCTTCTTCCTGTTGATATCTTTAGGAGGCTGATGATGGCTAAAGCAGCATTACGGCTTAGAGAATCCTTGCAACTGGCTCTTGGAAATGTGAGCCACGCAAGCATCCTAAACGGCCATAATACTATTCCTAGTAATTCAGACTACACTGTCCCCTATATAGACTTTAACATCAAATATAGAACCAGGATTCCTAGCAGAGGTGCTTGGGATTCGGGAGAAATTTTAAACTAATCTATGACTGAGATTTACACAGACGTACAGAGGTGCGGGAGTATACTCCAGTGTATTAGACATTCGCATCGCCACTCGACTGCTGGACCACTATAGTGTTTTTCAAGCAGAAGTCTCAGCAGTCCGTAAAGCCGCGACCTGGCTTTCGATTAACTCGATAGAGTGCAGCGCTATTATTTTCTACATAGACAGATAAGCTGCGATAAAAGCTTGGAATCGCCAATAATTCGATCCAAGTTGGTAAAGCAATACCGCGGATCTCTTAACGTGATCGCTGTCAGGTGCGACGTATCCCTGTGTTGGGTTCCAGGCCATAGGGATATTCCAGGTAACCCCAGAGCGGACGAGCTAGCTAAGGAGAATGCAGACCGGGACCTCCATTAAAACAGGGAGGAACCGTGAGCACCTATAAAATCGATAAAATTCCAATTAGATACCGCAGCCATGAGTATGGCAAACAGTAGTTGGAACAATATCAGCACAGCTCTTCTAACCAAATCTGGCCAGAGCTGAATTGTAGGAAAACCAATAGACTTATTTTCAGCAATAGAAAAAATCTTAGAAAGATAGTTGGCGCCTTACGGGGCACGGTCTGGTAGGCAGACATGCTAGAAAACTTGGTGCCCCCTTCAACGATTTCTGTAGAAACTGTAGAGACTTGTCAGACACTTGTCCTGCTCTATCGGTCTTGAGAAGGAAAACCTTATTTCTTTAAAGATCTAAACGATCCAGACAGACTAGACTTCGGCAAGATTAGAAGTTTTGTCATCGTGTCAAACTGGTTTAATGACTAAACAGTGAACCACACATCTTCGGCATGGGTTTACACCGAATATGGTTGCTCTGCCTCCTGTCCCATCTGGAAAGTTTCTATGTAGGTCTCTGGAAAGGTTCTATGTAGGTTCCATAGTGGTATCACAATGGACCTCCCTTCTGGTCTAAGTGTGTCCCTGCAAAGCTGGGACAACCACCTAAACCAACCCAACCCAACCCTAGCTAATAGCTCCAGCACTATTATTATCATTGTTATAATCGTCCAAATTAACCATATATTCTTAACCTACATATATGTATTACCAGACCTAATAGTCTACACAGACACATTCTACTCCTAGGTTTCGTTGTTTGTCCCTTTAGGCTTCGGTTCTGGTTCTATGACAAGTTTTAAGCCCCATTGCTCCAATAGAGTCTCTTTTCTTGATTGCGTGATTCCTTTTTTTCAGAAGCTGTTCTTACGAGTAGTTAAAATAGAGAAACCGGAGAAACCATCACCCTTCTTGTGATCTATGTATTTGAAATAGAGTAAGTTGTATAGAAGTCTCTCATAAATAATTGCTCTAGCCCGAGGACAGTCTTGGCTTCCACCGAAAGTTTACATAAGATCGATAAAAGCCAAGTTTGGATTAAATGTTGCTATACGGATCGAAAGAGTGGATCCCTCAGATTTTGCGAAAGAATACCAAGTATTAACTCTTCGAATGAAAAGAAAATATTACCTTAAACTGTGAAATAAACCATCTATCTCCTTTCTTGTTACACCCACTGTATTGGTATACCTAATTATAGTCCTATCATGTTTTGCTGTTCTATGTTCCATTCGATTTAATGAATATGAGCCGAAATGAAATTTCTAAAACCATGTTCTTGATACATTTTACGAAACATTTTAACGAATTTCCCCCCACAAGTCATACACATTTCACGGATTCATCAAACCGATTGCAGTTCATTTCGATTGAATTACGATAAGTTACAAACACAAATTAATACGATAACATGTAGAAACGTATTTGTGTCTACCATTTTCGTAAATATTACTTATTCAGGAAATGAAATAACGCAGTTGCAATCATCTACAGAACTTCCATAGTTAACATCAATGTAAATGATGGGTTTGACAGTTTTATATCCTCAGTGAAATTATTTTAAATGAGTTAGTCAAATGAAGTTGATAAAGTCATCATGACGGAATGCCAATCATTTTGAAATGTTCACGAAATATGTGAATAGGGTATTAGAGGAAATGGATTGAAAAGAAAATATTACCAGTTGAATGCGAATGTAATTTAAAATGAATGGCCGCTCAAACTGTAGACACATCTGAACACTGAATCATTTGTACTTCCACCTAAATGCAGTGGGATTTCTTTTGGTTTAGGAAGTTGTACTTATATGTACATATGTATATACGTATGTCCTTATCATGAACAATTATATTTTTAGGAGAATCGATTGAAGTTAACCAATAGATAATTCAACGCTCCTGAACTGAAAATTACCCCTACGCTTAATATTACTGCAATTCAGGAGATTCTTTGGATAGGATCAGGAAATGTAATAACATGTACAAACTGCAAGCAGTATTTATGTACAAGTGTTACCCGGAATTAGTTGCTTTGTACTTCCTAGGTTGGCCATCGCCTTATAGAGTTCTAGACAGTTCATCGTGTTTTGAAAAAAAATATAATATGGCGAGATGGCGACTTGAAAAATGTTATGCTACGTTCCCAAACCGAAACCTCGAGGCTTCAATGAACTTTTACCGATACTCGAAAGCCGTTACCACCAGTTTGAAATCATTTCAACTGTCAATACATGTAAAGCGGAAGTCATTTCAAGTGTCAATGTTGAAGTGGCTGACAAAGCAATTATCAACAATTTCAGATTTTTATATTTTCTCTTTTCTGTTTGCTGAAAAAATTTATTTAAAAAAAAATGTATGTATTTTAATAACGAAAAAAAGTGACATCTACAATTGACAATACAAATGAACGCCAAAATAAACCAATGTTCAAGCAATAGGTTTGTTCGGTTTGACTACCTCTCACAGATGGATGAACTTAAAAGGATTTCAGCTAGGTTTTGCTGAAATCACTAGATTTCGAAACCACAAAAATGTATGGGAAAACCTCAGAGATTTGGAAAACTTTTGCGAAACCGTATTAGTCTAATCCGGAATTTGCTTCAGAAGATGTAATATATCATCAACTCCCTGTTGGTAAGTATCGATGAGTGTTTTGAGTTTGTCAGACATTTACCATGGTTTTCATTACGAGCGCCCCACTTTGTTTTTTAAATAAAATAGCTTGGGTTTGAGATGTCAGAAATTTGATTTGGTTAATTTCTGGACAGAAGGAACTCGAAGAGGCTATGCGATGAATCCAATTCTCCATGACTTTTTCACATTAATTCGACGGTATGGCAGCAATTTGGCATACGATGTTGGTCCTGATATACTCAAGGGTTTCTGGCTTATTGCCATAGACTACAAACTAGACAAAGCCCCAAAGAAACAAGTCTAGAAGCGTCAAGACACATGAACGGGGCGCACAATTGACTGGTCCATTTCCGGAGATAACACAGTCCTCGAACTTCAACTTCAATTACTCGATTGTTTGCATATGCATAGGCATATGGCATCGCCTTGTTGAAACCACGTATGCTCCAAGTCATTCTCTTCCAATTTATGCCAAAACAAAATCAGTCACATGGTTTGGTATGTTGCCAGAATTATTGAAGAAAAAGTAAAAAACATTCAGAAAAACTACATTCCATTTGGAATGGATCGTTTGATACCCTATCCTCCTTTCTTTGCAGCCATAGTAAAGTAGGCGTGGCATACTCCATTTTTTTCGAATTACAAGGATAATTGCGAACGATTGAAGGTGTTACATAAAAAATGTCATTAAAATCAGTTTTTTTGAAAAAGAAAAACGCCCCAAAAAGGTGGCTGTGGATAAAGACAATGTATGGGTGATTTTTAGAAACTTTGAATATCTATTCTTAATACTTGGTCTTAACAAAATTTTTCGATTTCGCGTAAAACAGTGAAGTGATGTGGGTGAATTTTAAAAGTTTTGTACTGCTTTTCCTTCTCAAAAGCCCAGATACGAAATTTCATCCTCTTAGCTCTAAATGGCTCAATCGGCTTAATCGATTTCGATATTGCTACTGATCACGAATATAATATACTTTATGGGGTCTATCTGGACTATTTATCTATGTTGCGAACTATGTATCAGACTTAATATACCCTTAGGTTAGGGTATAATAATTGGGTACCAGTTGAAAACCCCTAACTAAGACCCCCCCAGTTCCCCGTATAGGCCCGTGTGAATTACGTTTTTTGTTTAAAATGACGCCGAGATATTTCACCTCACTAATAGTGGTCCCCTTGATGATGACAGGTTCAATATTGACATGTCTCCTTTCCGAAAACGGTACTAGAACGGTTTTGCAAGGTTTAGTGGATGATTCTTCTTTGTTGCACCATTCTAAAGTGTCTAGTAAAGCTTCCTTTATAACAGTATAGATGGTCGTGCTGTGTTTACCGCTGATATAGATCACCAAGTCATCAGCATAACCAATGGTGTTTTCATCTAATCTCTATAGACTAATTAGAAGTTTTCCGATGAATAGTGACCACAGAAGGGGTGAGAGGACTCCTCCTTGATGGTAGCCTTTTAATACAGCTACAGCCACCGACACTCCGGAGGGAGAAGTTATTATTCAACTTTCTAACATGGCTATTATCCATTGGTTGGTCGAATTTTCGATACCTCTGCTACTGATTGCTCTTGCTATCGAGTTGTAGGCAGTATAACCAAACGCAACCTTCATCTCGAGATGTCTAGAAATGTACATAGACCTATTTCCTCCGAATGGAGTTCCCATTCTATCTTCTTGAAAAGATGGTAGAAAACACCTTTCGTGGACTTACCATTTCTGCGCACATACCGACTCGAGTACAGAGGGGTAGACAGATAGAACTACTTTTTAATATGAACGTCAATGAGTCTCTGAGTAGATTTGAGGTCTACAGGATTTAGGTAGCTCACTAGGCCTATAATCCGGATTGAGAATCAAAATCACGGAAATTATTACAGGAACATGATCAATGAACATTTCCTTGCAAATATATGTAGATAACATTGCTCACGTCGATATGTGGTTTCAACATCATGACACTATGTGCCATATGGTGTTTAACACTATTAACTTTTTAAATTCACAATTTGGCGAAAAGATGATTTCAAAAAATGTACGTGCGTGAAATGGTCGTGCGACTTTAAAACTCTCGTTTATTCCCATTTAGCTCATGGAATATGTAATCTGACAGAACAATAGAAAAGCAATTTGGACAATGATTCACTTCCTAACAATTTTTTTTTTTCATTTGTTAACCTGTTCAAACTACACCGAGGTGGAGCTGATGATAAACTCTTTTCACCCAACACCATTACAAATTAGAATGTTCGGCTTATCAGTGACAAAATTGTTTACATACCCCATCCATAGTAATCGCTGGTACAAATGAAAGATTTAAAGAATATGTATCTTTGCCATATTTTTCCAAGATATCCGCGATAGTTCTCGTAGCCGTACAGTTCTTAGCAGCATCTAAATTAATTCCCAAATGTGAAGCACACTAAGCAAAACCAAATCATGTTAAGCGAATCTAGTTTTATCACAATCTAACACCAATCTACTCACCTGATCCACATTTGTTCTGAGTCCCCTCATCAAGCAAACGATCATGTCGTAAGACTCCCGTTCGGTGTTGTTCTCAATGATACAAGCATGTAGGGCATTCAATTCGCATTCCCTCCTCCCGTGCTGGCACATCAGAACCGTCTGATTAGTATTCGTGTCGTTGTAAGTCTAGAGTGTGAGGAGTTTCGACTATAAGAACTGAATGACTTAACTTGACTTAACTTGAACATACCACAACATGACCATATGGCACGAACTTTAGATCGGTATAATCGTATCGACCCTTCGTTGACATTGACCGTTGAAGCTGGCTCTTAATAAAATACACACTATCCGAGCATAGAGCTTCATAGTAAATCTTCACTTCCAGCTTATTGATCGGTGATTCCTGGAAAAAGCAAACACTATTCCGTTTAAAATTCACTTCTTAACCCGATAAACTTAGTAGTCTTACGTCGGCGTTGACCTTGATCATGCAAATCGCTAAAACCACTGATAAGAGAACTAATTCGCGCGAGAAAAACAGTTTAAGCCCAGACATTGTTTTAACGTTCTACGAACAACGATTGAAGTGGAACTGAAGCTAAATGGTTTTGTCTAAAGAATATGTATGTACATACATACATATATTCAGAATACAAAAGAAAGCAATAAAAACGGCTGCGACAACGATATGCGCGACCGCGTCTGCCAGATCAGTAATATTGACAATCGTATCGGAGTGTACGTACGCATTGAGTAACACAAGTATTCTTAGTAGAATTGGTGAGCGTTTTAGGGCGTCTTGTAAATTGATTTGCTTATCTAAGCGATTACCTTGGGTGGGTGGGGTTACTGATCGATGCACTTACCGGTCAAAGTCCCTCGAAGATGATGGTTTGTGTTTGATGAGAAACAGATCTGTGATTAGCTTTGATATAGTCTCGTAAATATAATCGGATTGAGTAGTTGGAAATTCGCTATCAACAACTAGTTTGAAGTTTATATTAATGGACATCTGGTTCTGTGAACACGCGATATATCAATAAATAACAGACATACCTGGAAAGAGTTTTGAATCTTGGCTTGGAGAGTTGATGGGAGCTTCATAAATTTTCATTGTTTACATATGTACATCGAGACTTACATAAACCCAAAGTGCTTGCATGTAACTATGTGAGTCGACTGTCACGTCTGATGATATACAGGTTTTACATGTTAATATAATTTGAAATTGCCACGACGCATAATCAAAAGTATAAATTTACTAACGCATTCGAACAAATGTGAACTATGATCTTATGTGATCTCATTTCATGGAAATACCGCTACATGGGCATTCCCAAGAGCAGAGATTGTGCTCATCTAACGTCGTTCAAAGTATAATTTTTTTTAAACTTACTTATGTCATGTCGTAGTAGCTAATGAGGCATGGATTTTCTCTTGCATGAATACGACATAAATGAAAGAGGGACTCGTTGCTTCAAAAACCCAATCCAGCAAAATTTTCAATTTTGTCGAGGTCCCAAAATTTAGGTTAAAATCACAAATTACGACTTTCCCTTGTGGCATGCGGCATGGATTTTCTCTTGCATGAATACGACATAAATGAAAGAGGGACTCGTTGCTTCAAAAACCCAATCCAGCAAAATTTTCGATTTTGTCGAGGTACCAAAATTTAGGTTAAAATCACAAATTACGACTTTCCCTTGATTCTCTGGGTGAAATGGGCAAGAATGAATAAAAGGGTCGAACCGAAAGACCTACAATCGGATGATCTAAAACATAGGCAACTTTGTTGCACGATATGTGGCATGCGGCATGGATTTTCTCTTGCATGAATACGACATAAATGAAAGAGGGACTCGTTGCTTCAAAAACCCAATCCAGCAAAATTTTCGATTTTGTCGAGGTCCCAAAATTTAGGTTAAAATCACAAATTACGACTTTCCCTTGATTTTCTGGGTAAAATGGGCAAGAATGAATAAAAGGGTCGAACCAAAAGACCTACAATCGGATGATCTGAAACATAGGCAACTTTGTTGCACGATATGTGGCATGCGGCAGCCAATGAGGCATGGATTTTCTCTTGCATGAATACGACATAAATGAAAGAGGGACTCGTTGCTTCAAAAACCCAATCCAGCAAAATTTTCGATTTTGTCGAGGTCCCAAAATTTAGGTTAAAATCACAAATTACGACTTTCCCTTGATTTTCTGGGTGAAATGGGCAAGAATGAATAAAAGGGTCGAACCGAAAGACCTACAATCGGATGATCTAAAACATAGGCAACTTTGTTGCACGATATGTGGCATGCGGCATGGATTTTCTCTTGCATGAATACGACATAAATGAAAGAGGGACTCGTTGCTTCAAAAACCCAATCCAGCAAAATTTTCGATTTTGTCGAGGTCCCAAAATTTAGGTTAAAATCACAAATTACGACTTTCCCTTGATTTTCTGGGTGAAATGGGCAAGAATGAATAAAAGGGTCGAACCGAAAGACCTACAATCGGATGATCTAAAACATAGGCAACTTTGTTGCACGATATGTGGCATGCGGCATGGATTTTCTCTTGCATGAATACGACATAAATGAAAGAGGGACTCGTTGCTTCAAAAACCCAATCCAGCAAAATTTTCGATTTTGTCGAGGTCCCAAAATTTAGGTTAAAATCACAAATTACGACTTTCCCTTGATTTTCTGGGTAAAATGGGCAAGAATGAATAAAAGGGTCGAACCAAAAGACCTACAATCGGATGATCTGAAACATAGGCAACTTTGTTGCACGATATGTGGCATGCGGCAGCTAATGAGGCATGGATTTTCTCTTGCATGAATACGACATAAATGAAAGAGGGACTCGTTGCTTCAAAAACCCAATCCAGCAAAATTTTCGATTTTGTCGAGGTCCCAAAATTTAGGTTAAAATCACAAATTACGACTTTCCCTTGATTTTCTGGGTGAAATGGGCAAGAATGAATAAAAGGGTCGAACCGAAAGACCTACAATCGGATGATCTAAAACATAGGCAACTTTGTTGCACGATATGTGGCATGCGGCATGGATTTTCTCTTGCATGAATACGACATAAATGAAAGAGGGACTCGTTGCTTCAAAAACCCAATCCAGCAAAATTTTCGATTTTGTCGAGGTCCCAAAATTTAGGTTAAAATCACAAATTACGACTTTCCCTTGATTTTGCACTACATCTAAAAGTGAAGCTACGATTACATGGTCAACGCGTTGACTTTTTGACGTCAAAATGACGTGAGAATATGTCCCAAAGTGGTCAAGTCGTGTAATCGTTAACGTAGAACGTTCTCAACGCAGTAACGGCTGCGTTTTTAGCTCCTGTTGTGCTTACGGCGCTGAAGGTCAGGTTGAGCTCTCGTGTAGTCGAGATTTTTTTTTTTTTTGTTATTCAGTTGCTTGAATACAAATGTTACTTAGTCTAGTGTTATGAAGAATTACTTCGTCTGTTCATCTGTTAAATAATCAGCTTTTAATTGCTCAGCAAATCTCAGAAGAGTTCGTGTTTCGGCGTAACGAAACCTGAACTGTTAGTCATTTACTTCGCTTGTTATGCCTCAAAATGAGAGCCGATCAGATTAAGTCTGTCTGTCCCACTAATAGATATCGATAATGGGGCAGTGCTGACTATTAATCTCTGCCTGAGAGAAAAGTGACTGAAAAAATAGTGAAACTTTCAGTTTCGAAATTTTGACAGCGTTACGAGGCTTGAATATTTGATTAATTTAGGAAACATGTTCCTGGAGTCAGACTTTAATATGTTTTCCGCCCATATTGTTGACACTATTCCAAAACTGCTGGCTAAGCAGTGTCTTCACATTTCTTATGACAGATTTTAACTGGCACCTTCGATTCGCCGTTGGATTCAACCAGACCGGGTGTACTTACTTAGGTAAAGGGCCAGTGAAGACCAGTGATGAGTCTCTGCCTGAGACACGGCAGCCTTCCACTCGCTTCGATCCCGGGCACGCTGATTCGGACATTTCGAAGTTACTGTTGTCAACAGTGACGTTTTGCCCTTGCCGCTGGACAGATGCTTCTTTGTTTGTTGACAACCTGTACTTGGTTTTGTCCTCATTTATTTCAAGGCCAACTTGTTTCGCCTGTTTTGCAATTATCAAAAGCCTCTAAAACGGCGCTCCTCTAAAACGTCTGCGTATCCCAGCAGCTGGACAGATTTGTTAAAGATAGTGATAGATGATAGTTCACACCTGCCCTGCGCTAGCACGAGATTTAAGAAGTCACATGTTATCGCATCTCCTTGTCACTTGATCCGGTGCATGTTTGGAATATTTCAGAGGAACTGTTTCCGAATTGTACGTTGCACCGCGTGTTTTCCAGCATCACGTGGCACAGCTGGATCAGTTTAGCCGGGATCCCGAATTTGACCATCGCCTTGTAGAGCTCAAGACGATGAATGCTATCATATGCGGCCTTGAAGTCGATGAAGAGATGGTGAGTCTCGGCTTGAAATTCCTTGATTTTTTCCAGGATCTGCCTTAGTGTGAAAATTTGGTTGATCGTCGATCTCCTGGGCCACTCTGGTACGTGCCGATTAGTGTGCTATAGAAAGTCTTCAGACTTTCACACAGTACATTGGATAGGATTTTAAATGCGATATTATGCAGGGATATGCCTCAGCAGTTCTTACAGGGCTTTCTTGAAGATGAGGAATATAGAGCTGATAATCCAGTCATCGGGAATGCCTTCATTCACCCATACTTGTTTGATGATTTGGTGCATGCACCCTACCAAAGCATCACCACCATGTTTGAAGAGCTCTACTGGTAGACCATCAGAGCCTGCGGCCTTGTTGTTCTTCAGCTTTTTGATAGCTGAGCCGATGCGGGTTCTTGCCCTATTACTCTCTCTACCTGATGCTGGAAGTACTGTTTAAAAATTGATATTAATTCTAAAATCATTGTCATTCGATTTTTTTTTGTAGATTTTGTGCTATTCGAGATTTTGTTTTCTGTTTTTTTGCTCTCCATATTTTATTTCTCCAGATTTTAGGGTAGATCCGTGGCAGGAGGATATTAAAAAGGATAGACTCTTGGTGCAAGTTTCTTCCTGCAAAGTGTTACTTACTTACTGACCTAGATGATGCTACAGTTCGGGAGGACCTAAACCTCAACCAATAAGCCTCTCTAGTCAGCACAGTCTTTGGATAACTGTCTCCAGGTGCGTACTTCATATTGGTTAAGGTCCTCTTTCACTTATGCAGACCACCAAAGACGAGGCCTTCCTAACTACCTCAGAGTAATAGCCGTCTGTTGTGACGTTCTGTCCAATAGGCCAATGTTCACAAATTCATAACTAAAACCATTTTTGCCTTCTTCTGTTCCAATATTTCCAAACGCAACAGTAACAGATCCCGTATGCAAGTAATTGCACAAACTTTTGGAAAACTGTAACTCTGGCTTGCGAGTTGCATACATTTTTCTCAAGTATGTTGTTGAAGATGTCACATGTCAGTCCATCATCTTGTCTGAATCCTTTTTTGACATTAAAGGTCCCGGTGAGATTGTTTCCTACCTTTGTGATATGCGAACTCAAATCAATGAAACGATGGTGAGTATTGATCTTGACTGCTTGTGTTTTCTCCAGGATCTGCTGTAGTGCATATTTGGTCGGTTGTGAACTTTCCGGGCCTAAAACAACCCTGGTAGAGGCCAATCAACTCGTTGGCGAATGGTTTCATGCGTTCGCATTTTACGCCCGACAGGATCTTGAATGCAATGTTAAGGAGACTAATGCCTCTATAGTTGGCGCAGTTTAGCGGATCTCCTTTCTTGTGGATCGGGCAAATGATACTGACGTTCCATGCATCAGGTATATCCCGCAAAGTGTTGGCTCAGAAATCTGTACTGCTATATCTGCTATTTATGATCGTTTACCCACTGCGCAAGAATCTTTTTGGTTGAACATACCCGTTCGTATGTTACTTCTTACAGAGTTTCTGAAACGTGACATTATTCCGAAACTTATGTGAATAATAATCGAATGTTATGTTAGGAGTAACTAAATAGGAAACTTTACGATTAGAAAGTAAAACTTAAGTTACTTTACAACAATACTGCCTCAAGCATAACAATTTCATAAACCAACCTCATACTCTGTTCAAAGAAAAACCCCACACACACCATTATTCTTAACCGACATTCTCACAAAAGATGAATCGCTTAATTAAGCTAATGTCAGTACCAGAAATTCACAACAATTAACAAACTTCTAATCGAAATGCAGCAGCGTATCGACTTTCAAAAAGTTTCTCTTATCCTGCTCGATGTCGTATTAGTGAATCACTTGCAGTTGCAGTTACAGTACAAAACACTCTTCTCTATGCGAACGCGATACGACAAAAGTTCAATCCTCTCCTGTTGCACAAACAGTAGGTACAGCTAGTACGAGTAGGTACTACTACATTGTCAGATGAACAACTACAATAAACTTTTTCAAACACACGTCTTTGAAGAAAGATACGAAATAAGAAATCGATTAGAGTTGTTGCAATAAATCTTTCTGTATGACTGCTTTGCGGTGTTATCGTGTTTTATAAAGTTTTACAAAATGTGTATCCTTACAATCCTCACAACTGAGAAGTTTCGACTTTCGGTTAAGTTTGCATGAAAAAGGAATTTATAGAACAATGCATTGAAACGATAGGTTTTTTTGGGATATGTGTAGGTACTTAATGTACAAAGGAGTTAGATACTTGTAATCATTCACAGAATCATTGCCAAACAATCGATATCCATGTTTGTATGTTTATGCCTGAGGAACGTTTGTCTAAAGTGCCACTATCTGAACTCTTCTGCCCAAACGTCATTAACTTGATCTTAGGATAACTCCCCTGAAAGGATGGTAGAATTCTGCACGTAATTTGGCTTCCAGATCGACTATAGACCAAATTTTAATGCAAAGACAAGTCCACCAAATTTCAATTCAAAACGCGCTATCTATTTATCGACATTAAACATAGTACGGAGAGCTAGTAGCAACGCGGAAGGTACTATTCTTTCCTAAGTTCATCCAGCTGCTGGGAAACACAGACAACATCGATGTTATCGGGCGTTCCCACTAAACCGTTGCAGAGGCGTTCTCGGCTATTGAAACTAAGACAAAAGTTAGTGGTCCCAAGGTTAAAACCTAACAATTATTTTTTTCAAGGTTAAAACCAAACAATTATTTTTTATTCAGGGAAGCAACTGAGTTTGCGGCTTGGAGAAAAGTTTTTGGAACTCACGCTGTTCCAGGAGATGACTGTTACAATGTCGGCTGTTGGTGTTGAGATACATAGGTTATCTTCGAAATAAAGAAGACAAAATCCATCGCATTTATGAGCTAAATCAAAAATTGGTCCTGATTGGGGCAATGTAGTAGATGTAGTTGGTAGGTGCGGCTGGACTGTACTGTCTTTTATCGCTGGAATAGGCCACAGTGCTACCAACGAAAAAAGTACCTTCGATGTGCTTGGTTCTAATTTAGTAGTACGTGGGCCATATCGTACAAGAAATGACGAACCAATCATACTAACTTATGTGGCGTTACAGTTCGGGGTGAACCTGGCCTCTATTAAAAAGCCTTTCCAGTTAGCCCGGTCTTTAGCTAACTGCCTCCAATTACGCACTCCAAGTCGGTTGAGGTCTCCTTCAACTGCGCAGTTTTTTGGCTAGGTTGATGTTGCTGTACACCTCGTATAGTTCGTCGTTGAATCTCCTCCTCCAAATCCCGTCAACGCAAATAGGACCGAAAATTTTACAAAGAATCTTTCTCTCGAAACGACCGACGATTACTTCATCTGCTTTAGAAAGAGTCCAAGCTCCAGCGCCATAAAGGAGGACGGGGATGATCAGAGTCTCCTTAGTTGTTCTGTTCAATTCGTCGATGTTTTGTGTCCCTTCGTGTTGATAGCATATACATATGTACTTGGTTTTGGCCTCATTTATCGCTAGACACATTTTAGGAGCTTTCCTTTCAATACTAGCGAACGCACCGGTGACCGCTCGCTGTGTTCTCCTAATAATGTCAATATCGTCGACATACACTAGTAGTTGCATACACTTTTGAAAGATTGTGCAAAGATTGTACAAGATGTTGACTTGTGAGTTTCGCACAATCCTTTCGAGTATGATGTTAAAAAATGACATGACAGCGCGTCACCTTGTTATCAAGCTTGATGGAGCTGCGAGCGTTCTCACGTCTTCCTGCACAGGCGAACGAGTTTAACAGAGATACCAAAACTAGACATGCCTCTGCAGCTCATGGGTCGTCTCCATAAATGGTGTCATATGCGGCCTAGAAATCGATAAAATGATGGTGGGTACCGATTTGGACTTTAACGTTTTTTTACGACTTTGGGTTTTAGCCAGGATCTGTCGAAGTGTAAGAATTTGATCGACTGTGAACTTTCCTGGCCTGAAGCCACACTGATGGGAACAAATCAGGGTATTGACGAAAGGTTTCAGGCGTTCACATAGTATGGCAGATAAGATCTTGTACGCGATGTTGAGGAGATTAATACCTCTGTATTTGGCGTATTTTAGGAAGTATAATAATGGTGTGGGTGACGTGACCCCAAGCAACACTTAAAATTTCTTTCACAGACCTCCCTCTCCAGATCAAAGTGGAATGTTAACTAGTTTTGCGGTAGAGTTGTCAAGAGTTGGATCTCGCTTGGTCAGTTCATCTGTCTCATCGTTTGCTATATCTTGGACCTACATCTCTATATCCTTGGACCCTTATTAGAGTGATAGAGAACCAGTTTCCCAGATTAACGAATTTCTTCAAAACAGTCCTGCCAATTTAGAGAATGTGGCTATGGCCTTAGTTGTTGCTTGGTGTCTATGTGTATTACTTACAACGTTTCATTTTGGGGTGGGGTGGATTTTAGTCGAAAATCTATAGCGTCCTGGCTAGGAAATCCTGGCGAATATTGATAACCTATTTCCGAGTCAATGCCCGCAATGACCCCACAGTCTATTTTCGATCGTTCTATTCTGCATTGTATAGGCATAGAACAGACCCTAGCTATTTCCCACTGGAATAGAGAAAACGGGTTTTGTTAGTCGGGTATTTTTGTCTTTTTCATAAAAATTATGAGTGAAGTGAATAGATCACAGGATTTACCTTCATGACCTTTGGGAAACTGTCGTATAAAAAAAATCACTACGTGTCGACCGGGCACGTAACAATTCTTTTTCTATCCTGACTTTCACTTACTATCCAAGCATTAAGTCTTCGCCATAACCTTTTTTTGCCATAATCATTCGTTTGGTGCGCCTTTAACATGCAGGGATCATTAATGGATAAGAATATTGAACATACACGGAATGTATGTTAAGTTTCTCAAAAGGATATGTTTAAATTACAAAAAATGTACAACAGTCCTCTCCAACCGCAACACCCTTTAAATAATTTCCCATTTTCAGTCGCCACCTACCAGTCAGTCATGTGAACTACCCTCCCCTGACATTTACAAAAGATTAGATATGGCAACATTGTCGCCTGCCTTTTTCCCCCATTTACTTTTTCGACTGTCACGTCAACTTTTTCGGGGAGCACTTTAAAAGTAAAATTCACATAAAAATATCAATCAAACTCTACTAAAACTATTCGAATTTATTTTAGAAATGAGTGAACCAATTAATACCGCGCAAACCTTTCCGATTTTCGAGAAGCCAGTACTTCAATTCAACGAAAACGGATGGGGACCATGCGAGCT
Organism: Xylota sylvarum; assembly: GCA_905220385.1. Taxonomy (NCBI): domain Eukaryota; kingdom Metazoa; phylum Arthropoda; class Insecta; order Diptera; family Syrphidae; genus Xylota; species Xylota sylvarum. Next base: position 25,967,145 of record LR999958.1, read on the forward strand.
GCCCGAAACATTTAAGGATATGCCCTACCAGCCGTTCAGCAAGAGCGATCGTTTGGGTAAAATCTGTGATTGGACTGGCTCGTCGGCAAACGATAAGAAATATCAAAGTGAGTGCAATATTTATTGTAAAAGTGTTAATATCAAGTTTTTTTTTTTTGTGCAAATGGATTTGTTAGGTTATGTTGAATTCTTGTCGTGTGTGCGGTTTGCAATCGAAGGGAAGCCATCTTTGGGAATTTTCATTCTATTTCATCCCAAACAAAAATTCCCTGTCTGTAGAATGTGTCAAAAAAATGTAAACAATGTAAATTTTTGTGGCGGTTGGAGGAATGCACTTTCGCCGGCACAGCCAGCAGTTTTGTTGGTTTAGCTATCGCGTCTGAGATATCAGACACTGTTTCCAGTTCTTCAGATCAAGTCTTGCTTCCATTGATCTTTAGAGTGGAAGTTCGGTCTTTATCGACTTGAATTTGAAGGCAAGGATTCACATCCATTTGCTTGACTGGTAATCCTTACCAATTGCTCTGTGTTACAGGAGCACGAAGAAAATGTGTTTTATTGTCTCGCAAACATATGCATACACGACTAGGTGGTTTTCTACTGACGAGCCCTGCCACCAGACTAGCCTAATCTTAGATCCAACGTACAACCACGGACACATAAAAGACGGGTCGTCGACTGATGCCCATACTACAGATACTAATACGTCAGATGTTCCGGAGAACTCAATGGAATGATCCCTAGAAATTCGACGTTCTATGTTCAATTGACAACCCGGAAACATCTTTATCTCCTTTAAATAAAAAGGGCCTAAAAAAATTTCATTCAACAAGAAGCATGAATACTGCTGCTCTGCCAAGAATATAGCATATAGGCCATGGGGCTCTAGTCCAATAGAACGAAGAAAGTCCAGCTTACCGCGTTTAATACATGTAACCAAACGTTTGGGTCCTTGTAGGTTCCTATTTTACCAGCTGGATACCTTTGTAATACCACAACGTCTCAGAATTTTCTACAAGAGAGACTAATGCAAGTTGTGATCGATAGTATTCTTCGATACGTTTGCTATAAATGCTGAAATAACCCAGGAGTTCAATCTTTTACGGACATTTTGTACTCTGCATTAACTATCTGTTGAAAGTTAAAAAACAACATGATGCACATTAAACCCACGTGACATAGTAGGGTCAAGTAGAGTTCTAAATTGTCGTGAAAGTCCACCACTATAACGAGTGCATTTCGTTACTATTGACTTGAAAATGTAGTTTGTTGAGAGTTTCTTCCGACCCAGCGTGCCTACATACATACTACATACATATGTACATGTACATATGTATGTATATCTGGAAATAATTGTAATATTTAGTCGCTCATGTGTCCATCTCCTTCAAGGGAATATCTTTTGAAAACAGCGTAAAAAAATTTTCTTATAAAAAACACTGCTTTACTCTTCTTTCAGATAAGTACCAGTCAACCTTTGGCACTGGCAGTCAATATGCCTACTTCCATGAGGAAGACGAGACTACTTTCCATTTGGTGGATACCGCACGTGTACAGAAACCACCACACCAACGTGGCCGTTTCCGTGGAAACATGAGGAATTCAAGGTATCTTGTCTGCATTTGCCTACTCTCTAGCAGATTTATCTTATTTTGATTTTCTTTTCTATTTTTCTTGATATAGGTTTATGAACAGGGGTCGCAACACTCGCGGAGGGCTTCAGTCTGGCATGACTACCCTCGGTAAGAACGTTAAGTCTCGCGACAATCGCCGTGGAATGGGCAAGAAATTCGGTATGCGTGGTGCACCTCCAAAAATCCGTGATGCTTCCGTTGCTGTACGTGCCGATTGGCAAACAGTGGAATCCATGGACTTCCCACGTCTGATTAAGCTGTCGTTGCCAAACATCAAGGAAGGAGAGGACATTGTCACTTGCGGCACCCTGGAGTACTATGACAAGAGCTACGATCGTGTAAATGTTAAGAATGAACGTCCACTGCAGAAGATTGACCGGATTGTGCATACCGTGACAACTACCGATGATCCGATCATTCGTCGTCTATCAAAGACAGTTGGTAATGTGTTTGCTACGGACGCTATCCTGGCCACTATCATGTGCTGTACTCGGTCGAACTATTCTTGGGATATTGTGATTGAGAAGTTTGGCGACAAGATTTTCATGGATAAGCGTGACAACACCGAATTCGACTTATTGACCGTCAATGAGACATCTGTAGAGCCACCAACCGATGATGATGCATCCCCGAACTCACCCAGGAATTTGGCCATTGAGGCAACTTTCATTAATCACAACTTCAGCCAGCAGGTCTTGAAAACTGGTGAGAAGGAGCCCAAGTTTAAGTTCGAGGAACCAAATCCATTTATTGGAGAGGACGAGGATGTTGAAATCGCCAGTGTGGGATACCGCTACAGGAAATGGGATTTGGGCGGTGGAATTGTAAGTTAAATACATAAACTCACTACGTTTGTCCTATAAAAAATTTTCCCTCTTTTACAGGTCCTTGTTGCCCGCTGTGAACATGACGCTGTATTGCAAACACCCAACAACGAAGCCCAATTCCTGACCATCAAGGCTCTGAACGAATGGGACTCCAAGCTAGCAAACGGTGTAGAATGGCGTCAGAAACTCGACACCCAACGTGGTGCCGTGCTAGCCAATGAATTGCGTAACAACGCCTGCAAGCTGGCCAAGTGGACCGTTCAAGCAGTGCTCTCCGGTTCAGATCAACTAAAGTTCGGCTACGTATCTCGTGCTCATATTCGTGATCCCTCACGTCACGTCATTTTGGGTACACAGCAATTCAAACCACATGAGTTTGCTACTCAAATCAACTTGAGTATGGACAATGCCTGGGGCATTCTGCGTTGCATCATTGACATTGTCATGAAGCAGAAGGATGGTAAATATCTGATCATGAAGGATCCCAACAAGCAGATGATCCGCTTGTACGATATTCCTGATAATACGTTCGAGAGCGATGGCTCAGAGGAGTGTGACGATGATAATGAAACTTTCCAACCTGTGTACTCGTACGGCAGCGGCAAAAGGATTTAATTTCTAAGTGCGGATACGCTTTTTTAAGAAAACATATTTTTTTTTTACATTCAACAGCAGAGAAAGAAGAGAATAAAACAAGGAAAGTGGGAGATTTCCTGGAATTGATTTGTATTTCTAGAAAGTCCGTATTTATTAGCCGAACAAAGTTAAATAAGCAGACTATGATTGTTCATTGTAAAAGTAATTATTCCATAAAGTATAACTTCTTCAATAAAAAACATCATAGAAGAAGATTGCTTTTTGTTTTAATTTTATTTTTAAATATCTTATCTTTTTGACGTTATACTTTTGGGCCTGTTCTTTCGTACATACTACACTACCACTAGTATTCTGGAACATTTTTGATATGAATGGTTTTTGCAGAAGGAATATATGGTCGACAAGATCGATGCATCGGATAGAATTCGAATTTTTCTTTTGGTACAAGATTTCATCTACTTACAATCCGCTGTGGTAAGCAGCACAAAGTTCAAGCGATGAATTTGCGCTTCCTTGTAAACACAATCCTTACAAAACAAAAGTTTCATATATAAGTGTAAGAGTGGAGTCTAGTTTGTAATCACTTTCTTCGGGCTAAAGTACTACTTGAAAAGCAAGACTCATCACATACAAACTAAGATTTTTTGGAAGGCCATTACAACACCATCACTCTTCGTCAGTACTGAAGAATCTTTATATTTATAGACAAGCGGCCCTCTCATGGTATCCGATCGGAATAGAATTTTCTCCGATTCGTACGAAATCGTAGAATTTCAATGCATGGTATCCTGACCCGTTCTTTTTACATGTTGGTAAAACTTCCGTACATTATCCCTGGAGTATAATCTCTTAATACCTTCGATCACGCGCTTCTCATGCTCCTTTTTCTTCATTCGGAGAAGCCAATGTTCTTCACGTCTCTTTTGCTCGTAGATCTCGCGAGACGCTCTCGTCCTTCTTAGCAGCGCCTCTTGCGTTTGCAACTTTTCGACACAGTACTTCTTCTTTGTTGTGGCGTTTGGGATATCCGCATTCGCACCTTGGCTGCAACAACGTAGTGATCCTAGTCGATATTGGCTGCTCGGAAAGTTCGGACATCTAGAATACTGGAAGTAAGTCTTACGTCAATCGCAATGTAATCAATTTGGTTGACCGTGGCTTAAGTCCGTTTCCGGACGTGGTATCCCTCCAAAGATGTCCTTATTTCCTACCTTGGCGTTAAAATCACCCAATACGATTCGTATATACATATGTACGTCATATTTAGGACATTACTCTTAAGTTTTGTCGAAGAGCTCGTAGAAACATTTTTTGGTAGCGTCGTCCTTGTCTTCGCTCGCTCACGTGTCGAAAATATAAGACTTCTTGCCTAAGTCTGCCGCATATGATGAATCCACATCCGAATAAGCGCTGCCTCGCTCTCTATAGTAATCACCGTAATAAATGTCAGTTTTTCTCCTTTTTTCAACCGGCCGTTCCCATCTCATTTCCTGGATGGCGATGATATCTGCTTTATAGCAGTCTACACGCGGTCTGTTAAACGCTCGAACATTCAACGTGCAGATCCGAAAGTCATTGTAAGTGTTTCGATTGCTAGGGTCGACAGTGAAGTCATCCATATCTAAGGCTTGTATTGGTTTTGGAACTAATATATTTTGGTCGTGATCTGAAAGTCACCCCTTCGCACCTAGCAGCCTCCAACGTGGAGGTGTAGAGTAGGAGTTGATAGTGAGAGGCTGATGTGGGAACCCTTGTGCTACTATATAGGTATATTTGCATCTCTACCCTTTGGTCACCCAATTTGTGGAATAACTCTTAAAAAACGGCAATCGCCGTTTTACTAAAACATCACGCGGAATAAGGGTGAATATCTCCGATTTCTTACAAATCAGAAAAAATTTCGTTACTATTGGATACCATGATAAGGGCTGAGTAAAATACTCCTTCATCTGAAATAATATAACCTGTACAAACATTTCCAGAAATGTTATTTCGAACGAAAATGTTATAGAAAAAGAAAACTCCATTTAAGTAAGGTTAATTCCGCATCTTTATTGAAACGAAGGAAAAAAAATTAACCAAAATATCGTCTTAATCGCTTCGTGCATTCGCGTTTCTTAACAAAAATTAGTTTCATTCCTTATCTAAAATATCCGTTGTTTAACATTTTGGTTTTGTTTTTAATTAATAAATACCCTTACTTTTTTTTTTATTTTATAGCGAAGTTTAATGTAATTAGCTTTTAATAATTAATTTAATATAATTGAGTTTATTTAACACATTTTCTTTGATTCATTTTCAAATAGTGATAAAGCTTTTCGTTGACTTTCTGCAAACACGATTTCAATTGAATATTCTAAAAGGAAACAAGAGTGCAATTCTCATCGTTATCACTAACTTAGTATAAACACAGTTATTGAAAAATAACAAATACACATTAATGCTAGATTACATTTTCTTATTACATATGTATTTTCATTTTATTTAGTTTTTTTTTATTTTTTTTGTGAAAATAGGCGTAAAAGTGCTACATTTTGTTGCTTCGTTTCATTTTTTTTTTTACCTGCTGTTTCAGGAAAATACTTTATTTTATTTTTTTTTAGCAAAAAGCTTTTAGTACTTCGACGCTTTGCGTAATTATTAATTAATTTTTTTTATTAACTACTATAAATAAATACTTAAAAGAAAAACACAACACTAAACAAAAATTAAATGGAATTTAATTTTAAAAGAAATGTGATAGATAATACAACAATTTGTTTTATAAAAAATCAATGTACAGTTGTATATGATAATAATAATTTAACTAATATTTAATACTCATAACAAAACATTTATTAGAGAAAACAATAAAAAAGGAAAAGAAAGAAAACATTAAAAAGAGAACGTTCCTAGTTAATTTTACATGAAATATCTAGAACTTTATTACCCCTTCTTTTAATTTTTAATTATATAAATTACTAGTTAAGCCAATAATAATTACAATATAAAAAACAAAAAATAAAACAAAAATACTGAAAAATGCAAAGCAAATTCGCGCATTCGTTTTTTTATTTCAAATATTTATGTAAAATTACCTAGGAACGAGAGGCATTGTTTACTGGATTACAGTCAGAACTGGGTTAGGGTTATTCGGCTATTGGAGCTACTGACGATGATGTTGTTGCACCGATTGCATCGACTTTTTTGCGAAAGGTCTCTAGGAGACCTGCTAATGTTAGGCAGAAGCCGCGGCTGGCAGGCACAAGTGGAAAATCTGGTGGAATGACATCAGTACATGTTGAAGGAGGAGGAGGAAGGGGAGAAGGATTTTCTACACTTGGAGTCAAAGCGTGCTGACTTTGTGACAACTCCATCCAACCTTTTATGCGGTTGTACATTGCGATGCCATTTCGTTTGAAATGATCTTCGATTTGCTCACGGAATATCGCCGGTGGATTGGAGAGAAGTTTGGTCATTGCTTGAACCATTTTAATTATGGCCATCTCGTTGTACATACGTGAGTTCTCCTTTCCTTGTTGGGTACCTGATAAACGAAATGAAATTATTTAAAATTAATCAGACATTAGCAAAGATGAACAGATAAACAAAAGTCTACGTTATCTACCGTCGTCTATAATATGGTTATGGTTAGATTTTGCTGAACAATAACAAAGAAAACCTTTTGCTTCAACTTAATCTATCGCAAGAAGGAAGGCAACCTATGTATGACAGGGGGTTTTCAGAATTATCTATCCGAACTTGATCGATGAAATCAAGCTCAGCAGCTAAAAGGGCACTACGATTAAGGCAAGCCGGTTTCTGGACAACGAAGCCCTACAAACACGTCAATGCTAACTCGATGGAATACCTCGTAACTCCGGCCATCAATACATACCTACATATGTATATCATACAATACAAATTCATTCTTCGACTTACCTCTTTGCTTCTCGTAGCCGGCTTCATTAAAATACGGTTCTGATACCAGTATCAATCCCTGTATGGAAACAATCACTTGCAATAGCGTGCTATTCGCTCCCCAAACCTCGGTGTCACGTCCTGACCAAGTGCCCAGCAATGAAACGCATACTTTTCCATCTTCGTATAGATTTGGATTCAGTCGATCCGAGCAGTAACTAATGTAATGACAGAATGGTGGACTCTTAGGATAATCTCGACCAAGTTGAATATCAAAGAAAAACATTCCATCCTCGTAGGGTGTATTCTTGGGACCCTCAATCATCACGCTCACAAGATCCATACGATCTTCAAAAACTCTAAAAGAAAAAAGAAAACAAATCATACACCATACTAAAGCAATACATCTATGTGATGCATACCTAACCCATACACCAGGAGGCAGTGAATTGCGCAACATCCTGTGTTCTCGCTGCACTGCCCTATAATACTGTTGCGAATTATTTGGATGTAAGATGGTAAGCTCAAATTTATGAGTTTTTGGAGCAACATCCAGCACCTGGAAACATTCCGAAGGGATAGGCTGCGTAACAGGTGTGGACACAACTGTATCCGTGCCATCCGTAGTTGGCGATTCTGGCGAACTAATATAATTTATTACTACTGCTTTCATATGAGTACTATCTTCGATAGTTAGATTGCTAGTCTCAACGGTTATATCGCTGTCGAGAATATCACTCTCGATGATTTCACTTAAATTCAAATTGTCCACGTAGTACTTGTTACGAATCTCATTGATGCACTTTACCAATTGTTCCTTGAGCAAGCAACACAGTCGAATGCAAACAAACTCAGGCGCGTCTTCTGTGAACTCGATACTGCTGCATGAAATTGATTTTTGATCATCGTTTGCCTTTAAAAGACTGCCATTTGTATCGATGTTTGTGAGATCATTCGAGCTGGCGTAACTAGTTGAACTACCGTCGCAATTCTCGGTTCGTGTATAATTTCCCGAATCGTCCTGCGATTTATTATTTGGCATAACGTTACCAAGCTTCAGTTGATTAGTTTTTTCTGTGGCCTTTTCTATGTTCAACATTACTGAGGTCAGCAGTTTATTTTTCTCTTGGTTGTATGGATTCTTTGGGGAATCGGCCAACGAAACTTTACTTGACGGATTGCTCAGTTGCTTCTGTGGCGACTGCAGCTCTGTGAATTCCTGTGTTGCATTACTACTTGTATTGGACGTTGTAATGTCTGTTTTGGTGGTTTTCTTTTTGGTGCATTTGAACGGTGTTGAGGAGATGTTAAAAATCACTTTGGGGGCGTAATCTTTCGGTGAAGTTACACTACCGGAATTTGTTTGTGCACTGTTGACTGGAACTACTATGCCTATTGCTTGCTGGGAGTGCTGAGATGATGTTTCACTGAATAAGCGATTTTTACGATCTTGAGCACGTTCTGCTATCGTCTGTGTACCTCCCTTTCGTACACGCTCCAATAAACCCTAAGAGTTCTTCGTTAGCTAAACTTACACAGATATTCTGATTATACTCTCACCATGAAGTGATCCTCATGAAAGAAGCTTGTGCCCATCAAACGATCCAAATATCGACAGTTTTTATACACACCAAGAAGTTTTCGCATGACCTGTATCAAAAAAAAATGTAGACCTGATGCTGATTCTAGCCTATTTCTACTTACATCGTGATTTTGGAGATGAGGATTTATGCTGAAAATCTCCTCCAGCCTCGAGATGGCTACCCGAGCTCTTTCGAAGTTCGATAAAATATGTGATTCCGAAAATTTTAACTGTGGTGTTCCACCTCCGAATTCACTAGTTTCACTCTCCGTCTCCCAAGAATCATCTGTATCGTGAGCCCAGTCGGCATGATCGTACTGTCCTACTTCGAACAAGTCCTGTGGCCAGCACATACTAATATGACCATCAACCCACCATACCTTCACCCTTCCGTCGATGTAGTTGTCTATTATTTGACCTGCTGTGCACGTCGCATCCTCGCCAATAAAGTTCGCTACACGAATGACCATCGTTCCAGGACGGTATTGGAAATCTGGATGGTCCTTCAGATCATAGACACTCATCTCTGATTGACCCTTATATGTGGGTCTATAAAACAAAACCCAATAAGGACATCAAATTCCCAAAATAGCGCCCTAAAACTAACCTTGGCTCCACAGCAGATGTGTATGTGGTAAACCACTTGACATGCGCAGTCCTTCCGTGATGGTCCACCGTCTGAATGACACCATAATCCCGAAATGACACATCAGCGTCCTCTTTGCCAGAGATAACAAAATCACCAGGGAAAAATTCCTATACACAGAAACCTTCAACTATAAATTTCTCGGAAGAGCACAACCGCACAACTTACATGATCATCCAAATGATGTATTGGATACAACTGGGTGGATGAAATACCTGTTTCAACTGCACCATCCTGCCACACAACTGTAGCTGTGCTGTAGACAAGCATCGCTTCGGTCACAAGTTCATCACCTGGGGCAGGCAGAGGCTGTGGTCCAGTACCACTGCTGCTTTTCTTCAACTTTTTCACCTGCTTCTTCTGCAGTCTGGACGTATGTTTCGGACTACTTCTCGGTGTTGGACTTGAACACGTCGATATAGTTGTAGCGGTGCTCTCAGTTCCATCATCGATACACAGTCCTTCGGCACCACAATCATCATCTTCTTCGGTTTGCCAACCATCGGCCGAGATGGCGATATTACCATCTTCGGTTTTTTTCTCAGTCTCACCTCTCTCTTTCGCTGTGTTGAACTTTTCCAGGTTCGCCTTACTTAACGGTTTAAGGGACATTTTCACAGGTTGCTTCTCTAGACTGGATGCTTCCAATGACGAATTGGAAAGCTTAATTTTCATTTTTTCGTTGCGGGATGGTGTGACTTTGGTATTTCTACTTTGGTTCTTATTGAGATTCTCTTCCTTCTCTTGTTGATTGAGAAGGAGTTTGTATTTTATTGCTGAAAGGGGAAATTGATTAAGGATTTGTTTAGGCTACGTGTATTTGGATAGTTTACCTTGCTCTTTCTCCCATAGAGACTTTCGTACCACTACATCACAGTCGGCAAATTTTAAATAGCTTTTATCGTTGATTTGAAGCATGCACGATTCGAAGAGATTCAGTCGTTTGAGTCGTTCCAGATCAGCACCTGTAACACATGGGTCTGGCTGTTGTAGGAGATTCGATTTGATGTCGCCATCTTCAGAAAGGGCCTTGCATTGCCAATGCACCCACACGGAGTCTAGACGAACTGATTGGACTGTGAACTGAAAAGAAATGGATAATTATGTTTTACTGGATTTTGTAACCTGCAATGTTTCTCAGCTCAAGCCTGAAGAGTACAATGTCATTGACCACAGAGCTCTGCGCTCGGCACACTGGCCTTATACTGACAGAGCATAAGCTAGAAGCAATCCTTATTAGCAGTAGAAACAAGTGGTACGTAAGCATCACAGTCGCCAAAACTTTCAGTTACATTCGAACCGAGATGACGGGAACGTTCACCATAGATTGAAAGACGGAGATATTGACGAAATGAAGATAATTGGTTATCGTGGGAACGTACAACACAGCTCGATGGTGAAGGACATGAATGCTTCAGTCAACAACCTTCTGGATAGATTCTGATGAATCGAAGGAATGAGGTCCAAGGGGTTACGTTGAACAACCGAAGCAGAATATAAAGAACGGAACAAAAGTTGGAAGTGCGGTACAGTGCTTTCAGTGATAATAGGCTGGGCACTTCAGAAGAGTTTCAATTGCCGCTTTTCGCCTTTAAAAGATTTTCACCATCCAACGCAAAATAAAAAAATATAAGTGGAAAGGGAAAATATAAGAGACAATTCTCAGTAGGATGCGCTTCCGGAAAAATTACCAGTCAAGGAAGATACTTATTCTTGTTGGCAAATTTTACTTCTCGACCTGTGTTTCTTTTCTTAGTTTACTCAAATACGCCCTATAGGCTTGAAGTTTAATTGACATACCAAACATAAAACACCCTTACTCAGTAACCAATTGTGTGCAAAACCACACTGCTTACACAATCAATTCATACATAAAATACTGCCCATGACAATGACACCTTCCTCCACCGTACATTGCGGAAATTATGTACAAGTCAGATTGACTAATGCAATTAAAGTCAATTTAAGTGTCGGAAGAGCTTTATTCAATTTCAGCAAATTGCTTCTTTGAAATATTCTGACAGATATTTGCACCGAAACAACCACCGCCCCAAAACACGAGTCATCAAGGGAGGGATGACTTAATGCAATGATATGAGACAAACTACACCCAAAAAGTACCATGTATAGAAGCAATATGGGAAAACACATTTGGTAAATTACTTTTTATGACTCACTTCACCCCTAAAACATGATACTTACCTTTCTGGCCAATGGTTTCCCTTTTCTGTTTGTCTTCAACGAAATTGTTGGCGAAAGTAGTTTGACACAATCCATTGACTCTATACGACCGTTGATCACCTGCCCTGGATAATAAACCATCTCAGCAAAATGTCCATTACGAAATTTAGTATTTGCATCAGTGAAATGTAGCAAATCCAAGTCAGACATTTCGATTAATGCACCGCATGATGATCTAAGAGAAATAGATGTAGACCATTCCATGACAATTTGTAATTACTCTCATGTGTGTAAATGCAACTCACTTTAAAATTATCTTCTCGTTGACACCTTTCACACTGCCCACCCATGAGTCTAGACACACAGCACTATCGCGTGGCATTCGAACCATTGGCTGGAGCCTCTCTGCCATTACATTCTTAATAATATTCTTTGTGCCTAAAATACGGACATCTGATCGCATATTAATTTCACGACAATAGCCACGTTGTGTGTCTTTTCCTGGCACTAAACGACGAACCACATCGCCGGGCATTAATGTTCGATCTGCGAGGCCCACCTGAAAACAAATATAAATTAATTTATTGAAGTTTTACAACCATATCTGTGCAATTATTGACAACCTGTAGACAAGATTATCAATAAAGTAAAAGTATGTGAATGTCGATTGGTAAGTATTTAACGACACGGCGAGGTCATTAAACTTTGTGTCCAAATGAAGTGAGAGGTTGAAGTTCAGCACGAACGTAGAAAACCGCAAAACGAAATTAAAGAACACCCAACGATTTAAGGGGCAAAGCTACAATTACAATTCCTGCATTGCAATGCTTTAATTATTATCATTCTTTGTATTCTCATTTATGTAGTTACAGACAAAAGTCAAGTCCGTAGGGAATTTAGAATTGTTTGCGTTCATAGGAACCTTACCCTGTCAACAACCTTATAAATTTGCCGACGTAAAAGTGATTAATGACCACTAGTTGATTTAATATTTATTAACTTCGATTTGATGAAAGGTAAGTGTATAAGAATGAAAAAAAAAGGTCTGGCATGTAATCATCAGTAAATGAATTTCCACAGAAGGAATTTTGTGAAACTTTGCATTTGGATACATGAATTGGGGATTGTGTGGTTTGTTGCTGGATACGCACGTTCAGGGTGAGCTTGTCAACTCAGTCCTTAATTCGGAAAAAGCATAAAACGAATAACTTCGACAAGCTAAGTCTTCTGTCCTACATGTATGGCATGATAAGCTGAAGTTCTCCCAACTGCTCACGGTAAGCGTGGTGCATGCGGGGAATTGCCAATCATACCAGTTTTCCATTAAATAAATTAATCAAACTCCGCAGATGTTGATATTTATACCAAGAACCAATTGACTACGCCCTTGCAATCGTTTATATTTGGATTATTTATACTTCATTCTGCCATCAACAATCTGTCTGTAATATAATGGATACTGCCCTGCTGCTAATGAGCGGACAAATATAAGAAAAGAATGAAAGCATTTTTGAACCTTTCATTTGTACCCTCAACTTACGCCAGCTTAACTACCTAGTTCTGGGAAGTCCCATAAGCATTCAACATTTTTTTGCAATAAGTTGGTTGGTTCGCAGGTTTTAAGTGGCCCTCGATGAGGCACAAAAATAGTCCATTGTGTTGCACTAAATGTGAAATGATTTACTTTTTTGAATATGTACATGTCGTTAAAATCAATAGCTAAGAAATAGAGCATAATATTTGGTATACTATTGTATCCGTATCGATCATAGTAAAGGTATTCACCTATTGTATCCCTTCTAACGATGGCGAGATCATGGTCTTCATAACTGCAGTTCCTGCAACAATGTCCTGCTTATTACGTTAAATAAACAATAAGTAAATTGCTGTTTATTTCAGTCACTCGAACCTAATCAATGTTTTTGAAATTTTTCATTGTATTAGAATTCTTGCTCTTGACTTCCAAGTCGTATTTATAATTTAAGTTGAATTAACTTTCTAACGAATACCACCTGTAACAAAGTCGAATGGTTGAACAAAAAAACAACATTAAAAACCGAAGAATTATTTAATATTTATGACGAAACAGAGTTAGTTGGAAAAGGTCAAGTCGCAATAGCAAGGGATAATCTTTTATTTACAATTCAATTCCTGATGGATTCTACAAAGAAATGTTAAGTCAAGTGCGTAGAATGATTCCTTGTTTAAAAATCCTTCGGAATCTATTCTATTTTCTGACATAGTAGCATGAGTCAATGTACAACAAATAAAATGCATATTTAATGGTATACCTAACCTATGTACGTATGAACAGATCTTTAATGTTCAAGTTAATGGAGAGGGCAAAGTTTCCAACAATCCTAATCATCAACAATGTACCAGAGAACTATAGTTCAAGTTATTTATAAATGTGCAAGTAAGCTTAAAATTGCACGTGTTTAATCGCCACGGGAAACACACCAGAAATAGCATTATAATACATACATACATATGTACAGCGTAGGATGAAAATCTAACATTTTTAACTCACGTAGGAAAATAGAAAACGGAGTGAGGATAAGGAGACAAAATCATAATCTTAGGAGAAAAGACACGGGTTTGATAAAAGAGATAGCGATAGAAGAAAAAACCTAAACTTTAGCTATGCACACACAAAGTCAACAATATGCTCGTACATATGTGAAATAAAATTTCATTATTTGGACTGAGTCACCACAGAGGAGAAACACGAAGGCACTAAACCTGACTAATCTTATAAGTTGTGATCAAGATATGGAAGTTAACAAATCAAACTATTTTTAGTAGAACTATCGCAATCATAATCTACACCAAAAATAGTTTTCTTTGGAAGAACTCAGGATAATTGTGCTCGATAGACGAGTTAGGGATTTTTTACCTAATATCTATTTATTTTCTCAGCGGTTGTATTTTTTTATAAACTGTTGTTGGGTGAACAAGGTAAAAGATTGAAGCTATGACAGTGTTCCATTGAAGAGCCAAAACGGTTTGAAATGTATTAATTGTATGTCTCACATCAAGTACCTTCAAGCAACAAAATTTCCCTTTTCTTTGATCTAGCAGGCAAAAACGTTCCCTATTTGATTATTTCGTGATCGAAAATTTCCTCAAAAAGATAAATTGCTTATAATGGCGTAGGAAAATAGAAATGGATGGGAGCTGAACTGAAAAGGTTCTCATGAGGTTAACTGTTGGATATTTTTTAAATGTTCGCCAAGGTAAAACTTAGGACTAAAGTCCTTTAAAGTTAAAAACCCACTGATAGAGTGAAATGAAAGGGTGTAGGAAAGTTAGAAGTTGGTAGAAAAATGAAAGAGACTTTAAATCTTTGAAAATCATAATTTGTTGGAAATATTAAGGAGGGCAAGTCATTCCACATATGTACATACGTGTTGACTGGCTAAAAAACGAGCTTCTGAATTTAACTGTGCGACCGAAAATAGGTTTCAAAAGATAAGGAAGTATCTTATGTAGTACGATTAAACTGACGGACAGGGGGTACATGACATATAGACTTCATCTGAACATATGTATGTGGTGGAAATATCGGTACAGGACTGATAAGCATCCAATATTCCGACGATGCTCTACCGAAGGAATTTGGTTGCAAACTTATAGGTCACCGATCAATTTACATGCCTGACGCTGGACAGGATCTAATAAACTGAGACAAGTTACGGGAGCTCTTGCACATATGTACATGTGAGTTGTATTCGAGTTTCAGACGAATGTATGGTTTATACATATGTACGTACATAGTAGACAAGTCAGCAGGACTTGAGAAATCCGAGGCACCTAGCGCAACTCTTCGCAGCTTCAGAAATCTGATGATTCCAGCGTAGGTCTGGGGTAACTTGCATGCCAAGCATTGACAATCCATTAGATTCCTCAATATGTTTCATTCATTTTTAGTTTGGCTACATTAATATCCCGTTTCAGAGACAAGATATAGGACAAATGACATTATTACCAGGACATATCTGATTCCTTCACGATGGACAGATAATTAAGATATAGCTTAGGATTTTGGGTTAATCCTAAATTAATTTTATACTGTCATATGTAATTCCAGAACAAAACCGAAAATTACACTTGAAATCTGTTTCTTCAGGTACAGATTAACAGATTACTATTCCTGTGTTGGCGATGAAGGTTTAGCAACTAAAAAGCTGGTCATTTGAGTTACAATTAAACACCAAACTCTCACCTTACACGAAATGTTAAAATGAAGATATCTTTACTGTGAATAGTGGAAGTTGAATATACATACGTAAACGTACTTATTTGAAAAAGGTCCAATTTCACGTTTGCAAATTTTAATGAAATTTTGATATCGATTGGAAGAAACGCCTTGCTCACATAAAAACAAAATAAACTGCGGAACAAATGCCTAAATGGGCGTATTTTCAACATCTTCACATGCAGTCATCCGAATTGATTAGATTGTCCGGTGAATTTGCATTATTTTTGAACTTCAACTCTCTCGTATTAAAATTCAATAGATTGCATAAACAATTAACACACTACACGGCCAACCAGTGGGCAAATTTATATTACACAATTCGGTTTTGGAATAAAAATAATAATAAAAAAAAATACACGTGCTTTGATTCACTTACCACCCGATCCGTTATGACCTCCTCCTTGCCCTCGGGATGCCATATAACACGAATCTCACCCTTCGACAGAATATCTAAATCATCGTCATCATCGCCAGAGAATGCCTCGGAATTCTCTAGCACCAGACCGAATTTGACACGACCTTTCTTATCGATACGGAATATCTCATCTTCGTAGAAATATTGATTGTCCACAGAAGTAGATCCTGCGGCAGGATTTTCATATACCCGAGGTGGCGGCTGCGGCGGAGGTGACGGAGGTGGTGTCGTTGATTGTGGTGCCGTCGAAGTCACCCCAGTTGCCATAATCAATTGGGCATTTAGTATGCGGTATTGAATCGAAAGGAATTTGTTTGTTCCAACTTTGAATTTTCACTTTTAGAAATTTTGTTGCTTTTCTTTTGGGGTTTTTTTTTGTAAGCGATTTGTCTTTGCTTCCCTGAAATTAACGGCAAATTGTTTTTTTTCACACAAGTACACTGCAGAGACAAGTTTTTTTTTTTGATAGAATTTTGACGGCTGTTCGAATACACTGAACTGTAGTTTTGTGTGTACTCTTTTTAATGGTGGTGTTTTGTGGACTCGCCACTAGAGGGTACGCAGAGTGCAAACAGCTGTTTTAAGATGGTGGTTAATTTTGGAGGAAAATTGAGGAAATACTTTTGCATATCCGGCAGGCGTTAAGGGAAATTGGTGAATGCAGTAAGGCGCGACGAATTTCTATGCATGCAGTTGCACTGCAAGTTATTTGGTCTGTATTAATAAACACAGTGAACAGCAGTTAATAAAAAAAATAGGAAAGAAAATAAGGAAATGTCTACAGATTTTCGTGAGTATTGCTATTGCGGTACCAATACTCGCAAACATAACCGCATTCTTTGCAAAACAGAGGAGACTAACTCGTTTGAATTCAGTTAAATGGTTCCGGTGAATAAAATGTAGAAATACCGGGTATAACCTGATCAATAGTAGAATCGCTTCATCTTCTTTAGGACAACATTCGCACAGATGAGAGCTTATTAGGCTAATAGTTTTAAGATGCCCTGGTTTCTTTTATTTCGTCTAACAGCCTTGTAGAATCTCGGCATTAAATCAGTTCATGCCTATATCTTTATTTCATGCTTGGAAGCCGATGAGCCGTAGTTATGAAAATCGACTGGTAAGATTTGACTGTAACTTCCGAACGAGCAGTCCTGACCATTGTTAATGGGATAATGCTGAAACTCTTGATGGTAGTTCAGTTCAATTCTACACAGATGGCTCCAAGATCGAAAGTGGGAAGGGCTGTGGTTCTAAGAAACTCAATCCGAACATCTTTTTCCGTAACTCCGATTGCTGTAACGTTTTTCAGACAGAAATCATAGCAATCTAGGAAGCCTTGTCTTGATTGAAACGGAATGCAATAATGCAAATAAAAGGATAAAAGCATCTTCATTGACAGTCAGCATCTTTACGAGCAGTTAAACATTCACCTATGCTGAGTACCAGAAATGATGGCATTGTGGGTAACTGCAAGGCAGACGTGCTTGCTCTAAGGATTCTGCCGAACTGGCGAGCGCTCGCTACTGTTAAACATCCACTAAAGCTGGACTCACACAAGTGGAGAAATGGGTCGACGGCGACTGGATCCTAAGGATAGTGCCAGGTTGGTTATAGTAAAGCAATCACAGATTACCTGTCAGTCAGTCTCATAGGTCTACCTCCTGCGAACTGAGAACTCTTTGAAATGACTTCTGTGGAGATGAAGAGGTGAAGGAAAATACCCTTCACCTCCTATCAACCAGTTCGGCCCTATCCCAAAGAAGATTGCTCCCTCTAGGGGCTCTTCTCTTAGACGACACCAGCTGACTGGTGTTCTTAGAGTTCAGGAGCATCCTGCGCTTCATAAAAATATTGGGTCGATTTAATTAGTCCCTGCGTAGTGTTAAATGGAAAGATCCATGGTATCACAAAGGACATCCTCTGCTCTACTTGTGTCTGAATTCTCGCACAGACAATCACCCTAACTTAAGTCTAAACCTAAAACACAGGCTAGCGTCAGAGATTGTTATTAACCGATAAAGCTTAATGAAAACCTCTTTTAATTTTTTAGAGGTAATTGAATTTAAGGTAAGTAGGTAATAAATTTGTTCCCTGTGTTCGGTAAAACTCCCTGAAATCAGCTTTCCGTCCCAGGTTTAGTTTACGTTTTCGCAGGCAGGTTCTAAGCAGATAGGGGGAAAGTTCTAGCTTAAAGTGGACAATTGGGTAGAGATCCAATTACTTGGCAACTGATAAAATACCACTACATCTTGCTAAAGGCTAGTTCCTGGGATAAAATATACCTACTAGAAGTGAATTCATTAAAAATTCGGATCTTAAGAGGGGACTGTCTCTGTGAATCTGCACCAAATATACAGAATTGGAAACGGACGAACTTTGGAGACTTCGAAGCCTGTGATACGTAAGTTGGCTCCATCAGCACTTTCAAGGAAAGAAATCTTAATGGAGTAGCCGTGAATTTAGTCATATCTTCATTGTTCCGGTCATGAACTGCTACAATGGCAATTTAATGTGGTTTTTGTTTATTTGGTAGGTCCTATTAGGCTTGCCAGAGTTTCACTAGTTACGACTACTTTACTTGTTACTTATTTGCCATCCGATGTCCTAAATTATTGCCACCGGCGTATTCAACTGTCAGAAGTGTGACTGTGTGTGATTCATAAAAGTCAGGAACCTTTACGGATCGAAGTTAAAAGATAAGTACTCACTCACAAGGAGCACCGGATGGAAAAGATTAACTTCTTCCCTGTTGAAAAACCTTTAAAAGGCTGGTTCTAGATGTACCTACAATATGCAGTACTAAATCGTACATAGTTCAGTGAAAATGCACTTCAAAATCTAGTCGCTAGAAATGAATGTGCCCTTGACAGGAAAGAATACGACATAGAGGTCTCCTCTGCTATGGTGGAATATGGTTGACTATCTATTGTATACTCTCAAGAGTTCTACCATCCACGCTCATGCATATGATATTGCCATATCTCTTTGGTGTTGTGCCTGAAACACGATCTGTGCACTTTGGTCAACGAATGATAGGATTCGTTCAATTCTCTTAAAACTGAGGTTGTTATCTTTACAAGAAAAAACATCTGCCTCGGCCAATTTGGACATTATCCAGATTTCCACCCAAGCTAAATATCTAGGATTGATCTTATATGTGGTAAAAACATAAGTTGCACACATCCTAATTTGTCCCAGATTTCTATAAGTGTAGGTCGCGAAACCTATCAGCGAGATATGTTCTTTAAATCCAAAATAAGACCGACAGGTCGGCGTGTGCCTGTAAGCAGGGCTCCGTAAAAAGATCAATGGCTTTTGCAATATCGGACAAATTTGTGACTGTTTATGACTGGTAAGATTAAACCGCATCTCTGCGCAAGCGACATCGCAGATTTTGTGAGAAGAGCACCGACGTACAACAAGCACTTAATAACAAACATACCTGTTCCAGTTTTGCCCCAAAATAGGTCTGAATCTATTCCTCTCTGGGAACTGGGAATAACTTTCCTACCAAAAGCACTTTACAAAAAAATAAATATGTAATAAATCAAAACGCATTGAAATGAATAGATTTTGAAAATAAATTTTATTAATTCATAACTTTTCGAACTTTTTGGCGAACAACATCAAAATTTCTTCAAAATTAAAAGGTTTTTTAGAAAATTACTAAAAAAGTAAAAGAAAAATGAGTAAAAAACCATTAGGTAATTTCAACAAATCACAAGACTTTTTCTTTTAACTATTTGGAAACATTTTTCTTTTAGGACCGGGGCCTGGAGCTTACGGTTTACCACCAGAAGTCGGCTATGGTGGCCATGATATTCGTAAACAAAGACTCCCTCAATATTCATTTGGATCCACACTTAAGCCTATTGATAAAAGAGTAAGTCCTGGTCCAGGGGCTTATAAAGTCGAAGGTATAACACGATATGGATACAATAAAGCTCATCAGTATACAATGCGCCCACTAACACCCATTGAAGGTAAATGATACTAATTTCCCCGAACATAGCATAACATGTATGGTTGCTTTTAGAAAAAAGTAGAGGCCCCGGTCCTGGTGCTCACGACGTACATGTAAAACCATTTTTCAAGGGTACCAATGCACCGGCTTACAGTATGGTATGGAAGAATCATTACGCATTCAAAAATTGCAGTCCTGGTCCAAATGCATACATGTTCCCAATTCAACCGATAAAGCCGGGCATTGCTGCTTACAGCATGTAAGACAAAGTTTTTTTTTTTGAAACATGAAACACAAATGTTTGCACTTATATGTATTTTTTTTTCTTTTTAGGGGCATGATTAATCCTATAACAGCTAAGCCTCGATCTCCTGGTCCTGCTACGTATGGACGTACGGACTTAAATGTGAAACTAACACGTTATCCTGCGTATTCCATGACGTCAAACAATACGTTCCACTTCAAGAACTGTGCGCCAGGATCGAATGCTTACAATTTAGCAGAACATCAGCCTTTCCGAAGGGGACCGGGATATTCATTTGGTGTAAGGCATTCAGAGTATGCCCCACCCTTCATTGTTGAATGTGATAATTAAAATAAAACTCGTTTTTTTTTTTGACAAATATTTGTTTTTAAATCAATTGCTGGTGTCGTCTGCATTCTAAAGCGTGAAAAAATGCGCATCGTGACTGCACACTACTTTTGCTTTGATGCTGTTTTTTTAATTTTTGACGTTTTAGAAGACTACACCATGCTTTTGTAAATTGAAAACAACTACAAGTCAATAATGCATCAAATTAAACGCTACAATTAAGTATAACTCGTTGGAAAATAATTCTGCTTGTGTTTGCATTTTGGAATGTTTGACGTTGCAGTACTGCGTTTTGGAATAAAGAAAAGTCTCGTGTTTGGCTTTATAGGGTTGAATGGAGTGTCAGTGAGGGAATACAGACAGCTTAGGAAAAACTTACTTAACGGGCTTCCCGTTAAGAGTCTCTGCCTAAGACACGGAAGCCTTCCACTCCTCGATCCCGGGCAAGCTGCTTCCAGTTATCTAGACCAAGTGCTCTGGCATCCGCGGTAGCTTGATCCTTAAAACGGAGGTTCGGTCTTCCTTGTCGTCTCGAACCTGGGGGCTGTGATTCGAAGATCCTCTTTGCTGGAGCATTACTGTCCATTCGCTCGATATGGCCGAGCAAGTGTAGTCGACGTGTTTTGGCTTTTTAGACTACATCCACATCTTGGTACTTGCGTTACTACGTTTTAGAATTGTTTGATTTATCGTATATACATACATATATTTCCGAATGCTATGCTTTCTATAATTTGCGTAAACGTCAAAAATGCGCGGTAACATTTCTGTCCACCTGCGTAAGTTCGATTTGTATTTCGCTTTATGAACACAGTTAATGCATATGTTTTGTTGGTCAGACGTTTACACACCCCTTGGTCTAATATATGGAATAGGTGTGAAGTACCAGTCCGAAATAGTAGTGGCAGATAGAAGTGCGAAAAAACAGTTCGAATTAGTAGTGTAAAATAACAGTGTGAAATAACAGTTTGAAATAGCATAACAGTGCGAAATAGCAATGTGAAAGAGCAGTAGGTAGGGAGTAGGCGGTAACTGGATATTTAGCTAGCATTCGGATCTCCAATGATCTCCATTGTGTCGTGGAGATCATTATAAATTTGAAGATTTGTTGATGGTGACATTTCTGATACCAAATGGTAATTGCCGAGAACTACTTTTCTGGTTCTGCTTAGTCTAGGGTATTCTTATAGGAAGTGAGCTGTGTTTTTGTTTTTTTGTTGGTATCTGTTTCAAAACCGCCTCTGTAGAGGTCATATACATATGTATATATGTATGTACATATGTACATATATGCCTAGAGGTTGTGGCCGTACGGTGCTACAGGCAATTAGACTAGGCATCCATAGGATAGAACGCTTATGCACATCTAGTGGATGATGGCAGGCTTAGGCTCTTATCTTTTGCCAAAGATTTTACAACATACATTGAAGGCTATAGATGCCTTCCATTTTTTTTTTTTGACGTGTTCTGTTCCACGACAGCTTTCGATTTAGTACACAACCCGGCTATCTCATCATATCTGAAATTATTAGTGGCGTATCATTGAGTCTCGGTTGATGGTAGTGTTAATTTTTTAGTTTCTCCTATCGTATTCGGGAAGGATTCTAGTAGTTAGATTATATTGGGTAGGAACTTTGCTGTTGCCGGTATGACAACATCCTTCGCATATGCAACAACTAGGATTACACTGTTTTCTAGTTTCAATAAAATTTTGTTTGGGACCAGTATCTAGAGGAGGTTCATCTAGCCATTGCATATACTTCGTGGTCTTAATGATGCATTCAATCCAGTCTGAGACTACTTGCCTAACGCTTATTGAAGGCTCCTTCTAGGAATGTCGCTAACGTGAATTCTTGTAGGACTGTCAAGAACTATGGATTAAAGCAATGCGAAATAATAGCAATACCTTCTGTACCTGAGCTGAAAAAGGACTTAGCCATGAATCCCTCTCACGTGACTTCTTTCAAATCATAGAATTCTTGGGATGAATGCATGTATAAAGCTAGTGGAAATGCAGTATAGCATGGAAAAGTGTTGTATGCCTATCTTTTTTATCGACGTCTAGGCTTAATTTAACTCCAGAATAATGTCGATATTTTAAAGGTAAGTAAGTTAACAAATAAACATTTTGCGGCAGCGGGATTGTGTCAGGCCCAATGCCTAGCTTCTTGCTACGACTTGCATTTTGCTTGCTAAGTTTTTCTACAGTTTTAATCCGTCTATCTAAGAAAATAATGTTTTGTTTTTTATTTGTTTTTTAAAAATATTTCAAACGTTTCGGCATGAAATTTTAAATTCAAGTCTGAATTAAAAAAAAAATCTCAAAAAAGTGCCAATAAACCATGAACAATAAATCGAGGGGTAAATACAACAACCAACATCCGCGTATTCTTCACTTACATATGTATATCTCTTATTTGTTGTGTTTTTTAAGGACCTGGACCTGGAGCATATGCCCTACCCTCAACGGTTGGATTCGATCAACATGATATTCGCAAGCATCGAGGTGCGCAGTATACCTTTGGCACCGTCCATAAAGATTTGAAGAAACAAATTGGTCCTGGACCTGCGGGCTATAAGCTTGAGAAAGTTTACCGATATGGAAACGATGGAACTCCCAAGTATAGCATGGCTCCCCGAACAACCACGCCAGGTACCTTCTCATTTCGATTGGCCTTTCAAATACCATACCATTCAAATGTGTAATCTTTTCAGACATTTGTAGGAGTCCAGGCCCTGCAGCACACGATGTACGTGAAAAACCATTTTTCAAGGGTGTAAGTGCACCTGCTTATACCTTGCGATCAAAACATGTTGATATGTCAGGGAAAGTAATTTCTCCTCCTCCAAATACTTATAGTGTTCAAGTAGGCACTGTAAGACCGCGGTCTCCAGCTTTTAGCATGTAAGCGATATAATGCCATACTGTCTTACAAATTCTAGACGCTTCTCTTTCTTAGGGGTATGGATTTGCCTATGAAACCTCATGTGCGTTCTCCTGGGCCAGCTACATACGGACGCATTGACTTGAATGTAGGACTACACAAGAACCCTGTATATTCCTTAACGGGGCGTAACCAGTATCAGTTTAAGAAGTGCAGTCCAGGACCAAATACGTACAATATGTCGTACCATCGGCCGGGTAAAAGTGGACCCGCTTATTCATTTGGTATTAAACATATAGATTATTCTCTGCCTATGGTAATTGGTTGCGACGATATATAGTATGATTGAATGGAGAACGCACTAAAAAAAGATCTAGGTCCCCGTGTAGATATTGTTTATAAATGTTAGCGTAAGACCTGCAGAAAGATCCTCAAGCTAGCATTTATTTTGGCAAATCTTTTGAAAAGTTAATTACTGCATCTTATGTACTTTTCAATAGTTTGCATTGGTTTAATTAAGTCTACGACTTATTTATTTTTGGTCACTTCAAAATTATGTTTACATTAAGTTCAGAAATAAAGTGCAATAGACCGGAAAAACGGTGGTGTTTTCGTATTTAAGTTGTTCCGATACTACTCAAGTTGTTTCAGTCCTACTCAACCTTAAAACTGTACGATTCCGGACTTTTGTAGGTGGAAGAGGAGTAGGGGCCGCAAGATGGAGCCTAAATACAGCTCGAAATTAGAGAAGAACTTCCGATATAGGAAGGTTTATGAAGGTTTATATATTTAGGTTTATGTTAGGATTATCAATCCTGTTTGAACGAGGATACGGACAGACTAGACTAGAGAAGAGCTCCTAAATTGAGTAACCTTCTTTAGAACAGGAGCAGACAATCTTTTTAAAAATGGTGTCGGTTTACTATTTGATTACAAGAAGGATTAACGAAAAGATCACAGGCGCTCTCTCTGCAAATGTTCGATATGCCTTAAGAAAGGACTATAAAGGAAGAAACAAAAGCTAGTCCCTCCAATATTTCTAAGGCGAAAACTTTCTTTTGCATCAATCATGATGCACCTGCAGTAGTTTGGGTGTCTAAAATTAGTAAGATTTGTTTCCTTCAGGATTACCATTTGAAGCAATAGTTTAAGAGCATGTCACTCAATGGCTGGTGTTTAAAGCCTAATTTCTTTAGCGCAGATCATCCAATTTCCGAAACAGTCGATTCCTATTGACGATATAGTTCTTTTGCAGCTGATGCTTTGTCGGCGTCATCTCAGCTGCTTCCACTGCATTGAAGTCACTCAATTTTCGTCAGAAATATTGATGTTCCACTTTTATTATATATTCGTCCTAAACAGGTTATCGACTGCAGATGTGTGGGACCATTTTACCCTTCTTAGCTGGAAAAACGTTTCACAGTCAAACAGATCATGGCGCATCCATGATCTTCGGAACCGTTCTCCGCTACCCTTAACGTGTTAGGTGTCGACGTGAGAATATAGGTTTTCAAAATCTAACTTAATGTGAGTTAAGCTTTGCATACGATTGGCTATTGTCTGGTACGCTTAGGACCTCGTATTGTAAGTAAGTTTATCGACCGTTGGATCTACGGAAACACTCCTAACACTCAAATGCCTTCGCATTCTTTGGGCGGCCAAAATTCTGGAACAGATCAACGGATCATGTTTGTCAATTCTCAAGAGAATTTCCAAAGTTTATTTAAAGAGTGGTGGCAATCCTTTATTTTATTTATTATTTAAACATTAAAAAACCTATATTGCATTTTAGGAAATAACAAGTTAAACTAAAACTAAACCAATAGTAATTATCTAAACCAGGAGTCTTAAAGTAAAAGTCCACATTCTCTATTCGACTGCATTGTACAGCTTCTTATAGTGCGAACCAGGACCACTGCCAGACGTGGCAAGAAGCATTTGATTCCGTTTCTCAGCCACAAACTGAAATAAACAACAAAACTTACTTAATGAATTTTCAAATGAAATTTACAAACCTTTGGATTATATTTCTGGTAAAGCAACACCAAGACTGGTCCATAAATAATGTTAAAGAAACCAACCAAGCGCATTAACCAGGTAAATCCTAAAGCCTGTGCAAGTTCCCCACCAAGCAAAGGAGCTAAAGAAGGACACATTTAACATCTCATAACTTAAAATATTTGCAAACTTACCTAAGCAATAGGCTAGACTAACAGAAGTCTGTTGGATGGCATAAACTGTTCCGTAGCTTGACATGGAATCACTTGCTGTCGATTGATCATCACTTAGACTCGCATCGACAAAAGTAGCCAGCAGTGGTACAAGAGCAGCATCAATGATTCCAATGCCAAGACCAAGGCCAAAATGTGGCAAAAGCAGTTGAGGAACTGTAGTGGCACTGGGTATCTAAATGAATCAGCGTTATTGGTAAAAGTTAGCAAGGACTTGGGTTAAGTAATGCTCACCAATACAGAGGCTACTCCCACCAACAACAGTGATAGACATGAGACTCTAACCTGTCCGAAATTATAAGCGACGGCACCAAAAAAATTCGTTCCGATAAAGTAACCAACCGAGTCGGGTATAAAAACTGTCCCTAGTTGCCATTTGTATGGCTTGAGGTGTTCCATTAGCCATATGGGAAGGCACGGTTCCAAGATAGCCATAGCCGATGTAGAGATTAAAATTGCAAAGACAATGGCCAGAATCATTTTGTTTTCGAATATTGGACGCCATTTTGGTTTGCCAGCTTCTAGGGTTACCTCGGGCTGAACCGAAAGATCCATTGTAAGCAGTTGCATTCCTGTAAAGAGAATCAAATGGTTTCGATTGATTAGAGGACGTTTTATTCATAAACAATGTAGCTCACCCAAATTTAGGAAAATTAATGTAGAAAGGATGATGAACGGTGATGATTTGCCCACAAGATCATAGAGAATTCCACCGAAGGGGTAGCCTAGAAGGACACCCAGTGCGATACTTCCTAAGATGATACCCATTACTTTGGAGCGTTTATCTTCTTCGGGATAAAGCTGAAAATATTCAAATATATAGTGCGGTTTAATTTTTTGCTATAAATTATTGCTTAACGTTCTTCTTAAAAAAAAGTTTGACGAATCGAGCTAATCATTGGCAGTGTTTCTAATCTCCTAGTAAGAACCCTCAGACCCTATTGCTTCGGGATATCAACGATATCCTATCAGAGCTTAACAGACATGAAATCGAAGTAGTAGCGCATTCGGACAATGTGGCTATTTCAGTGCCAGGGGAACACCACTCAATATTTAACGAAATCACAGAAACGGCTTAGAGTCTGGGCCGCAGGCTGTAATCTATGTGTTATTCCGAGCGAAACTGAACTCAAACACTAAAAGTCATCCTCAATATTCTACCTACATTTCAAGTTAAGTGTGTAGCGTGTAAGACTCAATGAAACTGGATATTGATAGCCTAGATCCTATGGCCACAATAAAGTCCTTCACCTACTTCCCAAATTTCTAGCTATTGACTACATAAAAGCCGAACTCGACTTCAACAAAACTATTCAAGCCAATTTAGTAGGTACACAAGTATCATGTTCCAAGATCAAAGCGAACCAAAATCGGGTATCTTCTCAGCTGAATTGAATATCTCAACATTTTATCGCCTTACGGATTACTCTAGTGTCTTCCAGGCAAAAATACCAACAATCAGAGAGGCATATTAGGTATGTACTCAATCTCAGTCCCAGAACCAAGGCCGTTGTCATTTGGCCATTCACTCAAACACCACATTCCACAACAGACATAAAATTCTGCAACCTAATCGATTTTCTCAACTCCACAAAATGGACTTGATCAGCACTGCTTACGGAAACATACATCGACAACCAGGAAATGCGCCAATTATCTTTGGCCTAGTGCGCCTGACAGCCTAGCTTGACAGTCGCGCCTACCTACTTGAGACTATAGAGAACCGTAGATAAAACACAATCTACATTTAATAGCAGTGATCTTGATTGGTGAGCGATGGATGAAAGTTCGAATTCCAGAAACACCATACAACTGCTCATTGAACTTGGTATTAAATTGTAGATCTCATCAATTCATGGGAAACATGAAACACAAAAAAAAAATGGTTGTGCTAGAACTTGGGCTTAGGCTGTACATAAGCTTGCACAATTTCAAAGAAGCAAACTGAAGCTCCTTGTTTTCAAAAGAAAACTTCAATGCATTACGCGATGGGTTCGAAGTTCGATCCCCAGACCACACCTAAACTTTCTTTCATGGCCGCACCTTTCGCGAGCGTCTGACAAATATCCGAGAGTAAAACTGTAAGGAGAAAGCTTCTCCAAACATTCCTTCGGTTACGGCATTAAATAGTAGATCCCTTCCATTCGTGTAAAGAATATAACCACAACACGAATGGTTGTGAGAAGTCCTTGGACCTGTTTCGCTAAAAATTTGTATTTTTTTGGACACAGCCTGCATATTCAAAGTTGCTCGGGTGTACTAGAAAAACAATCAGAAAATAGGCAGACTGATGATAATATGAAACTCTGTATTAAGAAGAAATGTTGGAAAATAGTGCAAAGTTACTTCCAAAGTGGATACTGTATTGCAAAACGACAATGAAAGAAGCCGTTACCGAGGCACGATAACCGATTTTTCATTGCTTTTTAAAACGAAACCTATACAACAATTTTCCAGTTTAATCTCTCTTTAGACGATATTTATATTTATCTAGATGATATTTACAAAAACATCATTAATTTACAACGATCACCATTTTATTATTTAATCTGATGTTGTTAGGTAAGCTGTGTAATTACACGCTTTGCGTGTCGTCTATTTTGTAAAACCTTCATTAGAAAGACGGACTGGATTTTTTTTAAGGTTTCCGTTTTCAGATTGATAGTACTGGCTGAACACTTCCATTGATTTATTTTGACATATTGTTTGTCAGCGCTAATAAAACTGGATGAATTTTTAACAAGAAATTCTTTTTACACCAAAACTATGTGAAATTGCATCAACAATTGCATTGGTTTGCTTTGATTTGCTTCGAAAATTCTTAACTTTATTTTACCCTTTTGTCGAGTGACACTGATTGACATTTACAAACTTCAAAAAAAAATTCAAATCCAGATTCTTGTAACATGTTACCTCTCCGCTTCCTCCCTTGCCAGTAAACGTCAAAAAAAATCCCGTCTGTCAGTCTTGTGTGAACAGGGTCATATACCTTCTGGAACATTATACTTAACAAAATTGTGTGAAACTCGTAAGTCAACACCAAATTCATAATTTTCCAAAGTGATGACTTTGACACCATAGGCTGAACACAGCAAGCTGTCTCTGGTGCGTTTGAAAATTTGTTTCGGAAAGCTTTTTCATGACAGTTTTGCTCTCGGACAATCGATAGAGATGGGGGCCGTACAAAACTTTTTGGTGTTGGTGCTAGGATTCGAACCTCGAACCTCTAGCCCAGTAGTCCGACGCTTTATCCATTGAGCCACGGTGCCCACCAAATATTGGAACAGAAGGCCAAACATAGGTTTAGTTGTGAATGAAGGATAAACCAAGTATGTATGTATGTACTGTCAATTAGAAAGGGGACACAACATCGATGAATCGGACAGAATGTCACAATAGACAGCTGTAACCTTGAGGTACATAGTTAGGGACTTAGTCTATCTCGGTTCCGCTATACACTCTGACAACGATATCACATCAGAAATCAAACGAAGAGTCACACTTGCCATTCTCTGTTTCTTTGGTCTAATAAGGCAGTTGAGTAGCAATGCCTTGTCAAAAAACACTGAGGAGATTTTCTCTAAATAAGACCCTCATCGTCCCAGTCCTGCTATGTGGCGCCGAAGGATGGACGTTAAAGAAGACGACATCGACCTAGTGAGAGGAGTTCGAATAAAACAACTAAGATGGTTGGGTCATGCAGAACGGATGGAGGACTATCCTCCGGCCCAGAGACCATTCAAATCTACCGTAGAGTCTTCTGAGTACAAGGAAATTTTTAACCTAGACAATGGCTGGTTAGCTTCCTAGGAGGCCATTGCTGCCTGAGATACTTTCTTAAAAAATTGTTGAAAAACTTCGCTATTAAGGACATTCTCATTATCATAAGAAAGTTGATACGTCTATTAGATTAACTTCACAGCGGCTTAAAAGATTTATCTTCATACTCCAAACATACTATTTACCAACTGGAAAAGGCTTTAGCACGATTTGATTAGTTGACTTCAACGATAGCGACAGAAGTCTTAGCTGTCTTAATGCAGCTATGTAGTTGGCCATTTTCAAATAAAGAATCTTGTTCTTTCCGTACTGGCATCGGGATCGGATTGTCTATTGATTTGCATGAATATGTGTCTACTTCTTCTCCACCTTGAATGACTACCTAGGCTAATAAGATAAATTAAAAGTTTACACACTACGGTGTAGTATATAAAGGAAAAGCATGTTACATTTTTAAAACCCAGATGAAATGAAATGGTACATAGTTTGACCAGGCACTCTAGTAAGTAAATAAGCAAACAAATTGGTATTTAAAAGTGTAGTCTCGTGAGGTGACTCGGAAAAAAACTCTCTCCTGAATGACATTAAGGTTTCCGGCAACGTAGATATATGTATATCGCAAAAATGGAACCAAAGTGCAACGTTGAGTAACGAGTAGTTACCCTCGTTATTTCTAAAACTCACTCACAATTCATGTCACTCTTTCAGAGCAAACTGTAGATACTATTGACTTCGATTAAATTTTAACGACTTCACTTTATTAATCATTATTTAGGTTTGAGACATTAATTAGTTTCATTTATGAACCATTTGGCAATACGAGAATGCCAATAGGAGCGGGCTAAATTCGTTCTTCAGGGCTTTTAACTGGTCTCTATGCTTCCTCGATAGAGATGTAAATTTCGCTACTGACATGATCACAAACTTGGTTTTACTTCGAATCTGCTACTCTGGTTCAATCCGACCTGTGCTATTGTCGTCGGCCAAACACCTTCCGAGGATAATCAAAGTCTCTATAAACGGAATAAAAACGACTACCACTCAATTTAAAACGTGCAATATTTCTACGAGACTAAAAAGTGAGGCAAAAAGTACTGCAATGTAATAAACGCAGTAAATCTTTTTCGTCTTTCGTCAAAAGAATCAAAGGCTCTGCCTCATCGTCCATCCCAGCTCTTTTCCACAACGATCAAAATATCACTGACTACCAAGAAATAGCCAATCTGCTAGCAACTATGTTCGTTGCAAATTCTACCTTGCCAGATACTTCTCTACCACTATCATTACTGGATGGGGTTCAATATACCTTAGCACAAATATTTTTCCGATCCCGATCAGTAGCTCGAGTCCTAAAAGATCACAACAGTAACAAATCTTATGGGATTCAGATGGGTTCCCTACTCTTTCTTTGAAGAGGTGTTCTTCTAATTTGGCTAAACCTCTACGTAAGCTCTTCCGCTTGTCATACTCTACAGGCACCTTTCCAGATAGGTGGAAACTCGCGCAAATTCAGCCGATCCCTAAAAAGGACGATAAAACCTCCACTCAAACTACCGAGTCCAAGCCCTAACATCAGTGCTCTCTAAGGTCATGGAAGGTATTGTAAATTTTCATCTCATGAGATATCTCAAAAGAAACCGTCAACTAAATCACCGTCAGTATGGTTCCGTCAACAACAAAAAATGGGACCAAAGTATTCATCACGATGAATGCCGAGTAGTTGCTATTAACGACTTTCGCTCTCTTACTCGCTATACAATCCATTCCTTTGAGGATGACAGTACTCTTGACTTCGCTTATTCTTTGGCTAAGACCCCAAGCTATGGAGTCTCGCCGATAGCGAAAGTCTACCGAGCTCAACTCCGATATTGATGGAATCATCAACCAGGGCGCGAAAAACCGAGTTGAGTTCAATTTTTCAAAAACCCAGTGCTGTCTCCTGTCTCTAAAGCGGGATACTAAAAATGAATGAAGCTGATATTGAGGAATCTAATGGCTTATCAATGTATACAAGTTATGTTAAATGTCTGGGGATTCGCTGGAATCATCAGATTTCCGAGGCTGCGAAAAGTGGAGCAGATGCCTCGGATTCATAAATGTTTTTTTCATTTTATGCCTGCATAAAGCCTACATTTAAAAAAAAATATCTTTAATCAGACATGTCTCGGAAAAAATTTTGTCTGTTTACAAAGCATTTGAAAATTGATTTCTGTCGAAATTCTGAATTAAATCCACTTGGGGATAAGAAAAGGTTAAAGGATGTATTTCTAAAGAAAATCGCAAGTTGAGAGAAAAGGTTAAGCAACGAAAGTTGTAAACAAAGATTGCTGTTTGTCATTGCGACACTTTTCCAAATAAACCACTCACTTTGTAAAACTCAATTGAAAATATCCTGCCAGAGCAGTAACTCCCCAAGGAAATCTTGAATTAATTACATTTCCGAAGAATACGAAATCAATTTGAAACTTTTCACACCGCCCAGCTTCACGTGTCTCGAACTCCCTTTAAACAGGATCCTTGCAAAGAAATCTATTTACAGAACACACACAACCTAAGTACGGATATATATAATACATTATTCAACTTACTTGCGCAACCAAGCTCATTCCGCATACTCCAATGCAGGCAGATCCAACACCTTGCACGGAACGTGCAATCAATAACGTAACATATGTTTCGCCAATTGCGAAAACTTTTCCACAGCAAACATGAAAAGGATAAAAGTATATTACTCCCTTTTGATCGGATTCAGTCAACCAGAGTTACGGTCATACCTAGAGCCGAAATCAGCAAACAAAATGTCCCAAAAACAATTGGTAATCGATATCCAAATTTACTGGACATACCCCCCACGATGGGGTTGAAAATCAGTTGGACCAGTGCCTTCATGGCCAACAGGATGCCAATAGACCCGTTCTCACTTGCCAGTGTATCGTTGTTGGTGTTTTCACTAATGGCCGTTTCGTCTCCATCTGTTGTCGCCACCGGTGCTATTATTACCTTATCCTCGACCATTTGCATG
Organism: Xylota sylvarum; assembly: GCA_905220385.1. Lineage (NCBI taxonomy): Eukaryota > Metazoa > Arthropoda > Insecta > Diptera > Syrphidae > Xylota > Xylota sylvarum. Next base: position 25,999,665 of record LR999958.1, read on the forward strand.
ACGGTGAAATTAACCAGAGACTTTCCAGGTATCGGATGCTTTGTCATAATCGCCGCTGGAGCATGATGTGAATCAAAGTTACGATAGGCAAGATTCTGGGTCAGCAGCTGGTGATTATCGGTGACCAGAGATTTGTTGTTAATCGTAGCCAGGTAATCCGGAAGAATTGGCACTGAACAGAAATTCGAATTAAAAAAAAAAAAAATCAGCAAGGATATGTGTGGGAGAGGGAGTTACAGAAAAGAGGACGAAATGCTTTACCTATCACCGTAAGCAAAATATTATCGACTAGAAGGGCGAGGTACACAATTGTCGCGATTATTATCCGATTCTGACCGATGGGTGGTGGTTGTTGCTCTTCCGGTTTCGTTTCCATTTCCATTTTTCTTTTCTTTTTTTTTTAAATTTATTCTTATTTAATTCACAATATTTAGGTTAACATATGCACAAAGGTTCACTGAAACAAGAAGATAATGGAAACCGGATTTTAAGGACACTCGCGCGTTTGCTCAACAGGTGTTGACTCGGCAATGGGGAGAACACAATTGAAAGGCTCCCGATAGCTAGTATGGCATTATATAGAACAAATCACTGATTTTTAGGGGGAAGTTGGGTGGCCTGCTATCGGAGCCCCCTTTTTGGGGAGGGTTATAATCCTTGTCGTTCGTGTACGGCAGCGGGATGTGAACGAGAGAGCTAACGAATAGTTATTTAGCATCGTGTCGTGTGGTGTTGTCGGGCTTTTTATTTAACAGAAATGTATCCTTTGTGTGGCAAACCAATATCATGATGTTTTACGGAGTTAAGTTTTTTTGCGCAAGCACATTTGAGGATGGTAAAAATTTGTGATATGTTGGAATTGAGAATTAAGAATCTTCTTTCGTTTTTAAATAAAAGTGTTTATTTTTTTTTCCAAAGTAATCAAGAATTTAACTGCTATCTTTGTCTGGATGTACAAACCTTTGAACATAGGGTTCCCATTGTAATACCATGCAATGCCATTTATTAATAAAACCTTCTTACTTTGGGTAGGTGGAATTAAATAGGCGGCGCGTTTTTCCCCCTTTTCATCCATGTAGCTCCAACAGAAGTCATTTGAAAAGATGCTTAAAATTTAATTAATGATATGTACATATCCAAACCTATCGTTCGCTTAAGAGAAAGCGACCCATTACATATTTTCTTACTCAACCTAAGCCACGTATGTGTACCCTCTGAAGATATGAAGGGTACACAAAACACAAGTAATGCCATTTTGACTGAATTTTCGAAATCATTGTCTTGCCTTTCGAGTTCGTCAGCCCTACAGTTACCCGGTATGTTTCTGTGGTCTAACAACCAAACAAGGTAAATGTGAAATTGATCTGTCCTTTGAAGTGAATGTGCACGATTCCACGGACTTAATTGTTGCTGACATTGACAAAGGATATTATAAATATTATACTTAAGCCAAGACTAGACCTACTTAACCGTCATTATTTCCTAAAAATCGTGATCTGGAAGGCTTAAGATATTGTATTTTTATACTCTTTTGAAGCAGTCATCCGATAGCAGGCAGATATCTGTTTCTTATCCTAATTAAAAATCAGAATAAATTTTTGGAAAGAAGGAACTAACTTGTATCCGTTTAGTACTGACATTGAACAGCCTGTTCATTGCTTTTCTATCGGCTGCAGTATCAAAATAGAACTTTAACCACTCCGCTTTGTAATTTCGCGGAACGTTACTGTGACCAAGAACTCAGCACAAGAATATAGGGATCCGTGACATTTCTTAACCAATTTGTATCGTATTGTCCACATTGACCTCTAGGATTCTAGAATGACCAATTTTAGTAACATCTGGATTCCCTAAGTCTTAATGATGGACGAGGCGAGATTGAAGGCCATATTTCATCCCCAGTGCTTGAATGTACGCCAATACAGGCCCTCTAAACACGGTATTGAATATTTAGCTTCCAGCTGGTTTTTTTTTTTCGTGAATAACCCCCATGTATCTGGGATGGTTTGAAGTTCACGTGCGCGCCGCCTAAGTCGAGGTCTTCCTCTATTGCGTTGTCCATTCAGGTTAGATCCAAAGACTCTTCAGGCACACAGTTTCTCTTCACCCAAATAATCTGATCGAAACAACGAACCGAGACCTCTAAACAATCAAGTAGCTCGTACTTGTCGAAGACGTGTTTGCCTAAGATATCTATCCTTTAACCTTTAACATCTACTTCTCCAAACCAGCAATGTTTACTGTTTATCTTGATTTTAGCGAATAGGAAAGAAATCTAGACTGTCGGACTGCTAGTCCGTTTCAACTGTTGCCCCTAAGGTGTATGCAGTGTAGTTAAGTCCTACATACATACATATGTATATCCTGTCTTGTATATCACAGCACAATTGAGTTGTATTTTATAATGTGCTTCCAAGAGTCTGTTGCTGAAATTTTCAATTTGAAAATAACTCCCGCGGGATGCCATGTTTTTCAGCTGGCTGTTCAACTGGTGTGAAACGATATGGAGGCCAGAAGCACTACATAACATACATACATATGTATGGATGTACGCGTTTATCTATATAAATATAAAGAATCCTTGTGCGCTCTCTCAGTATTGGATGGGGAGGAGGAGGGCGTAAAAATAAACAAAGGATCATAGCGAAATTTTAAACTACGAATATCCATTACTCCTGTGTGTAATTGTTTTATTCCAGTCGATGGGTTTCAATGGAAATCAATCAAACGGTAGGTATTGATGTTGTTGTTGTTATTGCTGCTGGTCGGAGTGGCTTCGCTCTGAATTTTTCACGCACACTGTCCGCTTCGACATCCTGTTTAGTGTGGAACAGGATATGTAGGTCTCGTATAATGTCTATGTATATGTAGGTATAAATGTATATATATTTTTTAATAGGGAGTCAATGGGGTGGTGTTTTCACATTTTTTTTTTTATTCTTCTTCGGCCGATCCGCATGGTAACTTGCATGTGTATGAGTGTGTGAGAGCGGAACGAAATTGGGGCAATATGTGGCGAAAAGCTTTTACTAAATTTACGCTTGATGGTTGTCTGCGTTAAGTGTTAACTAACAACAGGCAGGACCATATAAATGCAAGTTGTAAATTGCAATCTGTAAGGCTGACGGCTGCTGATAGACGCCGGGTGGTTGAAGTCTGTCCAACTGGGCGAAGCCTTGAAGTTGAATGGAAAACCTTTAATGAGTTTCCTGCAATTAGAAAAAAAGAACAAGTTGGGTGAATAAAGGGTTTCCTTAGAGTTATGACTGGTGTTAAGGGATTTGGTGTTTAAAATTGGAAAATCACAAGTGGAATGTGTGCGGTCGGTGGGACGATTTTTTTTAGTGGGTATGTATACTTTAAATACTTATCACAAATATTGAGCTCCATATCTTTAATAATGCAACAAGTCTGTAAGGTACAACCATGTGTGATAAGTTTATTAGATATATTCTTCACACGAATGAAATGAATCTCACGCATTAAATTGTAGGTCCACTCTATTCGTGCGAAAAGCACAACAGACACAACATGAATGATTCACAAAATCCCTTGGGCCGTGTGCAAACCTGTAAAAATGATCTTTTAAAAAAATAAATTCAAACAGTGGCCACTCACTGAAAAATACTTCCTTTTATTCCTTTATAACAAATCCTAACATCACAATTTCACCAATTCCACCCGTCACTCACCCATTTCAGTGACCCATTCAGTGTCGCCACTGTATTTGTATTTACTAGATAGGATGGTCGCCAGAGGCCATACATAGGTCTATTACCAACAGTCTTCATTACAGCCCTATAGTATAGAATAACAGGAAAGGCATGTTCTAGACTCTTTAGTAAGTCTATTTGTAGTTTTCGGTTTGCTGAAATCCATCACCAAGTTTATAACTTTAAAGGACTTAAGCTCTAAGAAACGAAAAAACATTTGAAAAAATATAAATCTCTTTTGCTAATCTATCGACGAGAAAAAATGTAAAAATTTTGATTTTGCTTGGGTCTGTCCAGGTAATTCGTTGACTAATGATTGAGTTATTTATTTTGTTAGTGTTTTTTAAGTTGTAAATAATTATGTGTGTACATAATGGTTAGCTGGCTAATCTGGAGGTTGCAAAGCTAATCGGGATACTCTGTTTGAGACTGAGCTATTTTTGTAAGGGGTTGTCAGCCAGGTTAATTCTCAGCACAAGTCGTATGACACCTTTCCCTATTGTAGCAATGTCACGTTTGATTAAAATTTTGAATTTGAAATTTTTCGCGAAACAAGTACATACATATGTATGTATGTATGTAGGTGCAAGCGAGAAAAAATAACAAATATGCAATCATATTTCTTATCAGTATTTCGAAAATCATGAAAATAAGTCTAATCAAAGCTGATTACGGGGTCATATTTAAAATTAAGATGTGAGTACCTGCTACTTAAAATTCAATCTATATTTACTTTTCGATGTAATCTAATGCTACTTAAAAATAAAAAGGAAATTCGCCATAATTGCCCTAACATTTGTTTCCTATCTACATACTTACAACATTGAACTGGTCATATCTTTAATGATAATGTCAAATTTATTATGTCATAATTACATCAATCTACTGTAAAGATACGGGATGTGTTTCAGGTTTTACTTTACTGCTGGAACACAATGAACACTTTTACATGGTGGGATTTTGTCCTGTCGACACACAAATGTTTCTTTAGGAAAGTGAATTGGAAAGTGCAGGGGGTAGACCGGGTCGCATGGGTAGAGGATTTGTGTGGGATTTTTGCGTGTTCTCTTTTATCTTGTTCGTGATTGTATTCAGTTGCTTTATTCTTGTGTTCTTAGCGTTGAGTTCGAGTCAAAAACACCTACGAAACACAGCAAATTGTGAATGAAGGGAGAAAGAAATATAACTAATCCCCTGAGAACAATCGCACCAATCGCTTCATTTAAATTCCATAAACTACATGAATCCGAAACTAAGGAGATAAACTATGGTTCATGTGCCTGCTTCCTATCAGTGACACAATCCATTTGACTAAGGACAACGTTGAAGTCGTCCACAGGCCTAAGCAAGATTTTTTATAACATTATCAGACTTAACCTATCTTATTCGTGTGTCCTTAAAATCACATTAGAAATGATCACTTCTAAAAATAAACCTTTTCTCCCGCTCTTCCTGTTGAACTATAAAATTTCATATAATACACGCACTCTTAATTGAAAATTTACATAGAGTGGCAATCAATGTATTTCGTTTATGCTCCCGCGTTAACGACACAGTAGACACCCCCATTCATGTGTTGCCCTACAACACTTCAATCAATTAACGCAAAAATAAATGCTCCAATAATAAAGGTAACAAAAAAAAAATATTGTTTTAAAATACGTCTGCAGTGCAAAAATACATCTCTGATTAGATCGAGCAACTTAACCGTCTCAAATCGGTTGCCAACTTAATGGAAATAATAATCATGGCTGCCATCTGGAGTTCACCCAAATGAATGAAAACCGACAACAAATGGACGGCTTTCGGCAGACTAAAGAAGGAGTACTACCAAACCTGGGCGGACTACCACCTCAAGTGAGTATCGTATCCATAATTAGATGTCTTTTTGTAAACGAACAACAGCAACCAAGATAATAAAAGTAATTCGATGCACGTTATAAATTTTCGATTAGGTGTGACCCTAATGGCACCCGCGCATCCATTGTCCCAATTCATTTGCTTCACGTCTTTCTCTGAATTTCTATCTAAAAATTCATTTCATCTTTTTTTCAAGTCCTTCCACGAATTCATCTTCATCTTCACATTGAGTTGGAGTTGGTAAATTTCTCGAACTTATGGATGCTAAAAATATGCCGATTTGGGCCATGTCGACCGGCAATGAGCCATTGAATGGAGTTACTTGGAAAATGTTCATTCACCTTATGAGCCTTGGGTGGACACCATGCATCCAAGTTTGTTTATTGACTCAATTAATTACAATTCTTTTCTCGTGCATGTTATTTTTAGTAATTTTCTCTTTTCTTAGGCCATTTGGTTGACGGATAATTTGGGGCCCACTATTAGGAATTCCCGATTCAGCGATGTGAAAATTTACGGCAATGACGATGAGCGGTGCAGGTACATTAGGGTGTCATCGATATTTAATATCGATGCTGTGTTAGCAATCTAGAGGTGGCTCAGGCACTCAAGAATAATATTGGTCAAGCTATTCGTAAAATGTATTGAAAAATTGGGCTGACATGATGACATGACAGCTAAGCCAGGCAGTTATTTGAATGAAATAATATTTCATAATTAAAATTGCCTTTCGGGTACGACATTAAACAGTAGGCCCCCATTCCATTCGTGTAAAGAATATAACACGCATAACACGAATGATTTTGAGAAGCTAGGCCCTGGGTCCCATGGATCTGTCGCGCCAAAAATTTGTATTTTTGTATTTTGTAATATTTCGTAATTAATCGGAAGGTTTACTCTTCTCAATATAGCAACAATCGTTGAAAAATATAGAATAGTATTTTTTATATACCCTTTTTAAAAAGAAACCAACAGATGGCCAACAAACATTTCAAATAGGGTGCTTTTACCCCAAAAGTATGCATGAAATTACTGCATTCATATGTATGTATTGTTTACCTAACATATATCTTTTTTAGTTCCCATGCCAAAGAGTCCCAATACCTACTTAGTACCTGCTACTTAAAATTGCTATCCTTCAATTTATCCTTTTTAATTCAATTTAATACTACTCGATGATAGAAAAGAAAATCGCCCTAATTGCCCTAATCCCCAGCCCGAAGCAGCTGTTTCATATCTACACACTTACAATAATGAACATGCCAAATTTATTATAACACGGCATGAACTGATAATTAAACAATCTACTGAAAAGATACGGGATGTGTTTGTGGTTTTAATTTAATTCGAGATACAAAGCTAAATTCAACTCAGTCGAAGTCGAACTTCAAGTTGAGTCGGTGGAAATTTTCAACTGAGTACTTGATGAAAGCTGTTGCCTCTTAGTGTTGTTGTTGATTGTTTTTATTTCTTCTTTTTTTTTCTATAAGTGTTGTGTAAAGCTTTCAAGTGAAAATGAAGGTTTCCGGTTTTGCCGCCGTATTCTACTTTCTTCTGTGTATCACATTTCAATTGAGCTGTAAGTTCAAATTAAATAAATCTGTACTTAAATGAAAAAAAAATCCACCAGCGTTTCATCACATTAGCGAGGTGGCCATTCAACCGGACCATTTCTCGAAATTGCACGATTACCCAACTTCGCCTTTAATAGATCAATTGTTTGAACAGCTGTGTGGCATGTGGCACCATCCTGTTGGAACCACATATCACTGATGTCAAGTTCATCCAATTCTGACCAAAAACAGTCTTCCAACATGGGACGATAGTGAACTCAATTGACTATTACATGGCGACCATTTTCATCGACGAAAAAATACGGTCTAATCACTGCTCCGGCATAAAATAACGCGGTTTCTTTTTGTGGATGCAATGAAGTCTCTTGAAGCACATGTGGGTTTGTTGCTGTCCAATAACGCATATTTTGCTTATTGACAAAGCCATTAAGCCAAAAATGAGCTTCATCGCTGAGGATGATTTTTCGATGAAATTCAGGATTTTTGTAGAGAAAGGAATCGGAGAAGTTCCGACGCTTCAAATGATCAAGAAGCTTTAATAATTTCCTTTCCCATAAAATTCAAACTGTCAAGTAAGCTAAAATTAAATATAAAAACCTAATGTAAAATTATTTCGAGTCGAGTCTTTTGAGTAATAAAGTTGCGTTACGTTGTTCAAAGTAAAATTGTGTTTTTTTTTCGGTTTCATTGGGATTCAACCCTTAACTCACGCACTCCTACTTGAAAATTTAAAATCCATGTCCCGTAATTTACTTAAAGTGGCAATCAATGTATTTTGTTTATGCTCCCGCATAACGACCCAGTAGACACCCCATTCTCATGTCGCCCTACAATACTCCAATCAATTAACGCAAAAATAAATGCTCCAATAATAAAGTTAAGATTTACTACATAATCAATTTAGTTGTATCTAAATACGGCCCCTGTTTCATTTTAGCCGGCACCACCACACCGTGTGCATTGCGTGCCTCCGCCTATGGATCAGTGTGCGTCTGCAATGTAACCTACTGCGACTATCTGGATCCGATAGAACCCGATGGTGAGGATGGCTTTGTCCTAATCTCGTCTAGTAAAGTGAGTACTGGTACTGGTCACGCCCGCTACCAAAAATGCAATTATATATGCAACGAACGGGAATTATACATAATGAAGGGTTTAATGCATTAGTTTATGAATTTCATTTCAGCATATTTCAAATTTAAATGAGTTTCTTGGAATTTGTGCTTTCAGAGTGGTATGCGGTTTTCGTCGAAAATTGGTAAATTTTCCGATGGATCAGTGGTGGTGGAGGACCTGGCGAATTCGGTAGATGGATCTTTGGAGGGATGTACAGCGAAAAGTAGATAAATGCATTGAAGGAAATGTAATGATGAAATGTTAATTTTTGTATATTTAAGCCCCAACTGTTAAGAGATCGGTAACGATAAACGTGGATAGGAATAAAAAATACCAAAAAGTAGAGGGCTTTGGAGGGGCATTCACAGGAACTGTTTCACATAATTTAGAGCAGATACCTACGGAGCTGCAAGATGTCGTTTATCGGTAAGTACTTTATAGATAAGAAAATAAGAGATAACAAACAGACCCTTTAAACTACAATCTTATGCATCTGCGCTGCCTATATATATGTGTGGTAACGACACGGTGTTCTCTGTTATCTTCAGAGCTCATTGAACATTTATCCATACTTTAATTCTTGGCACCATTTTTTTTATAATAATGTCCAAAACATCATTTGGAAAATGAACGTCAAGAATTATTATTTCATCGTTCTTTGGTGGCGCTATCACACAACAAGCTGGGCTGTCACTAGCATTTTTTCTCCCACTACCCTTCGTTTAAACGCCCTTAACAAGTAGACGGTAATAACAGCATTACCACAGCGATGTGAGGATCATCTACACTTTTTTTGGCATCGAAATTATGTTTGTAGGGGCTTACCACGATATCTAGAAAAAAAATATAGAAAACAAAAATCTAGAAAAAAAAACTCGAAAGCAAAATCTCGAACACCAAAAATCTAGAAAAAAATAATCTCGAATGATAAAAATCTAGAATTAATATTAATTTTTGAGATAATGATAACTATTCGCCCGCAAGGATATATGTAAGTCCCTGTTCAGTGGGACATGGATCCACAATCGAGTTACAGACTTAGGAATGTATGTCCCAAAGCATCACGCATAAGTTCAGTTTTTTTTTGTCGAAGATGGGAAATAAGTTCACAATTTTTGGGAAGATAATCAAGCAAAAATACATCACCGCTCGCTCCTTAACGATCGTCGTAGGTATTTGGTAGGCAGGTACTTACCAATGTAAGGTAATGCATTTACATTTTAGAGCCGTTTTTATTATTTTCAAAATTAAAATAAAGAAAAAAAGATCTTTGTACTTTCTAGATTTTATGCCATTCGTGATTTTTGCTTTCGAAATTTATAAGATTAATTTTCGAGATTTCTGTCGTTCTAGATTTTAGGCGTTCTAGCTAACGTGGTGATCCCGTTTGCAGACAGACTAGCCCCAGTTAAGTACAATAAAACTTACCCTTTTTTTATAGATCATATTATTCCAAAGAAGGAATTGGTTTCACTTTAATGCGCATGTCCATTGGGGGCTGTGATTTTGACTTAGAGCCCTGGGCTTACAATGAGACTCCCGAAAATGATGTAGATCTTTCAAACTTCACTCAATTGGATCCTCGTGATGAGAAGAAGGTAACAAATAAAAATATTGTTTTAAAATACGTCTGCAGTTCAAAAATACAACTCTGATAAGATCGAGCAACTTAACCGTCTCAAATCGGTTGCCAACTTAGGGGAAATAAAAATCATGGCTGCCGCCTGGAGTCCACCCAAATGGATGAAAACCAACAACAAATGGTCTGGATTCAGCAGACTAAAGAAGGAGTACTACCAAACCTGGGCGGACTACCACCTCAAGTGAGTATCGTATCCATAATTAGATGTCTTTTTGTAAACGAACAACAGCAACCAAGATAATAAAAGTAATTCGATGCACGTTATAAATTTTTGGTTAGCTGTGACCCTAATGGCACCCGCGCATCCATTGTCCCAATTTATTTGCTCCACGTCTTTCTTCTGAATTTCTATCTAAAAATTCATTTCATCTTTTTTTTTCAATTTCTTCCACGAATTCGTCTTCATCCACACATTGGGTTGGGGTTGGTAGGTTTCTCGAACTAATGGATGCTAAAAATATGCCTATTTGGGCTATCTCGACCGGCAATGAGCCATTGAATGGAGTTATTTTGATTGTACGCTTTATGAGCCTTGGGTGGACACCACGCAATCAAGTTTGTTTATTGACTCAATTAATTACAATTCTTTTCTCGTGCACGTTATTTTTAGTAATTTTCTCTTTCCTTAGGCCATTTGGTAGACAGATAATTTGGGGCCCACCATTAGGAATTCCCGATTCAGCGATGTGAAAATTTACGGCAATGACGATCAGCGGTGCATGTTTCCTTATTGGTTCGAAATTGTGAGTAACAGGTTCATTATGGTGTCTCAAGATATATCGATGGGTTTGTACGTTTGTAGATGAATCTTACCAGGAAGGATTCTCTGAAGTTCTTGGACGGACTGGCAGTTCATTGGTACTGGGATAACTTTTGCGGGCCCTCGCTGGTTGATAAAACTCATAAGCTGATGCCTGACAAATTGATTCTTAACACAGAGTCGTGCTTGATTGGCAAACCGGAGTTGGGCTCTTGGGAACAGGGCGAGAAGTATGCCCACTCATTTCTGCAGGATCTTCAGCACTCATACAATGGTTTTATTGATTGGAATATCGTCCTAGACGAACAGGGAGGGCCGAACTATGTAAAAAATTTAGTGAATGCTCCTATTATTGTAAATGTGACAAGTAAGTTTGCCTTGATCGATCGTGCATCTATTCACTTCATGCATTTCTATTTCCCAAAGGTGGTGCTGAAATCTACAAACAACCGATCTTCTATGCCATGGGCCATTTCTCAAAATTTATTCCCGAAGGATCAATAAGGATTGAGGCGGAGCGTTCCAATATCAACATTGTAACTGCTGCATTTGAACGTCCCGACGGAAGCATTACCGCTGTGCTCTTCAATAGGTGAAACATAGATAATTAGATTCTTTCTCCATCAAGTCGCGGGCGACCAGGACGGACTGCGGGTTGTATACGAGCGTGACACGTTATACCAATAACGTCTTTACTTTCAGGAGAATTTATCTCCAAGCCTAATAAGTGGTGCTCGTAAAAATTCCATAACCTTATGAGTGAAATAAACTCTTTATTTTATTAGTCTATCGTCATCGAGTCGTGATCGCGAAATTGCAATGATTGCACTGATAGTTTTGAGATCCTAAAATGTGTGCATTTCCCGTTTCATTACAGTGAGAGGGCAGCGGTTGAGGCTACATTGGCAGATAGCGTCCGAGGCAACATTGTGATCAGTATTCCGCCGAAATCGTTGCACACAATTGTCTATAAATGAATTTTGATGGCAATGGCAACGACGACAACGACGAGAACGACGATGGTGATGGTGGTAGTGGAGTATGGGACAGTCCACAAGGATGTTTTTGAATAAAGTAAAGTAAAGGAGTATGTAAAATAATAGCTAAATTTAATTTAGTTCACTTATAGAGTAATGTGCACCCTGTGTGTTTGTGTGATGTTGTATTAAAATGTGATTTGCTATTATCTTGTGGCATTTTAATAAATTTTTGGAATATTTATGTGTGCCTGGAAATTGGTTTTTAGTGTTTCAAGACCGAAACATTTTGTAAATAAATTGTTGCACACAAATTTCGATACCAAAAGTATAATTCAACGAAACTAGGTATATCAACATTTTCCCATCAACGAACACCGTGATTTCGTTATTGGCGATGAAGTCTTCAGTGGAATAGATCGGCGTTACGAGCTGGTTTTACATATGAGAAACTATGACAGTACCTCGTATATTAAAGGCGGTAAAGATCAAAAGTCGTTTGAGATGGCTAGGGCATGTAGACGAATGAACACCAGTGCTCCGGCCCGTATAGTCTTGGAATCAAACCCGGAGGGAGAACGCAGTACAGGAAGACTTCGCCTTAACTTGTGCGCGTTACAAGTAGAAGGGGGACCTCAACCAACTTAGAGTGTGCAACTGGAAGCAGTTAGCTAAGACGTGGCTAAGTGGAGAAGCTTGTTGGTTCAGGTCCAGGTTCACCCCGAACAGTAGCGCCACCTAAATAAGTTAAAATCAAAAGTATAAACACATTATCAGCACATTGCCATTTCCAAAACCGTGGAAATATTAGTCTTATTACTTTAAGCAAAATAAAAAAATAAAACTATTTTTGCATTTCATTGTTAAGGGCTTTTATTTTTATTTTTCCTCTCCGTAAGCCCTCGGAATCAGGGTTTGTATCCGTTTGTAGTGATGTATGAGTAAAGTTACTTGCTCTTCGATTCTATGTACGCTCCATGCTTCAGAAGTCACTGTATGGCCGACTTGTTGCGATATTTTACAGCATTAAATTGATCTGCCCAGCCAGATGGATCGAATTGATATCGATGATGTTGCAGTCTAAGAGAGTGTAAAATCACTTGATCACTATGATAAGAAGATTTTCTTGAAGAAGCAGTTTCAAGTCTTTAAGTTTCAGCAACGAATTTCAATGGCACCATTGTTATTATGAAACGAGTTTATGCTCGGTCAGTGAACTCTAAAATAACATCGAAAACTTGGTGCAGACCTTTCTTTATTTCCGATCTGGGGTATTGAGGGAGATGCCGTATTGGAGGAGCAAATCAATGCACTTGGTGATGACATTTACATCTGTAACATTCTTAGACGAGCTATTGGGAGGGGTCGGTTGAGTGTATGTTAAGTTCTATGTTTTCTGACGTTTTAGCATTTCCAAGAGTTAGGGGTCTTTTGACTCCGTTGCATAGCTTAGGGCTCGTCGACTCCTATTTGATGAAATAAAGAGTGGGCCATCTGTTTTATTATTTTTTATAGCCAACAACTGAAGATTTCGACTTGGGCGAGCTATGGTTCCAGCAAGATGGGGCTACGTGCCATACAACCAGTCCAACAATTGATTTATTGCACGCTAAGTTCTATAAACGTGTAATCAGTCTTTTTGGTGATGTTGCTCGGCCGGTAATGAACTGAGATTTGACACCGTTTGACTTTTTTTTGTGGAGTGCTATTAAGTGTCGATGATATACTAACAATTCACAGGCGATTCAGGTACTTAAGAATAATATTGGTCAAGCTATTCGTGAAAGGACCATCGAAAATGTATTGAAAAATTGGGTTGAAAGGATGGCGTACTACCATACCAGCCGAAGCAGCCATTTAAATGAAATAATATTTCATAATTAAAATTGCCTTTTTGGGTACGACAGTAAACAGTAGGTCCCTTCGTGTAAAGAATATACGTAGCACGCACAACACGAATGGTTGTGAGAAACTAAGCCCTGGTTCCCATGGATCTGTCGTGCCGAAAATTTGTATTTTTGTATTTTGCAATATTTCATAATTAATCCGAAGGTTTACTCTTTTCAATATAGCATTAATCGTTGAAAAGTATCGAATAGTATTTTTTATATAGCCTTTTTAAAAAAAAAACCAACAGATGGCTAACTTTTTACACAAAAATTTCAAATATAGTGCTTTTACCCCAAAAGTATGCATGAAATTACTACGTACGTAGGTATGTATATGTATGTATCGTTTACCTAACAAGTATCTTTTTTAGTTCCCATGTCAAAGAGTAACAATACCTACTTTTTATTTATACTTTTTGAGTCAATTTAATACTACTCGATGATAGAAAAGAAAATCGCCCTAATTGCCCTAATCCCCTAACAGCTGTTTCATATCTACACACTTACAATAATGAACTCGCCATATCTTTAGCGATAATGCCAAATTTATTATGACACGGTACGAACTGATAATTATGACAATCTACTGAAAAGATACGCGATGTGTTTGTGGTTTTAATTTAATTCGGGATACAAAGCTAAATTCAACTCAGTCGAAGTCGTACTTCAAGTTGAGTCGGTGAAAATTTTCAACTGAGTACTTGAAGAAAGCTGTTGCCTCTTAGTGTTGTTATTGATTGTTTTTATTTATTCTTTTTTTTTTCTATAAGTGTTGTGTAAAGCTTTTAAGTGAAAATGAAGGTTTCCGGTTTTGCCGGCGTATTCTACTTTCTTCTGTGTATTACATTTCAATTGAGCTGTAAGTACATAGTAAACAAATCTGTGCTTAAATGAATAAGATTCGTATGGACATGTGCTTAGATATAGATATGTTTTATGTTTATTCTCGTAAAATAGCTTGTTGATCGGAGTTTAAGTTTATTTTGATTGCTATACATAAACACATACGAGTACAGTAGCATCGCGATACTCTGAACATAGATATGTAAAGTGAGCAATTCAGTGTGTCACATTGTCAATTATACTGTTGGGTCTGAAACTGTCCCACACTGCACTATTGTATCGTTTGCAATTCACAGCAATACAGTAGCTCCCAAAGAATTAACAATTAAGCCAATCAACCATTTAAAATCATCAAACGCAAATCTGGAAGTGTAAAATAATTATGTCACTATAAGCAATCACTACAGATTAGTAGATTAGATTCGATATATGTATGTATGTATATTTAGATGGTAACACAGGTGTTATAATACAATGGGCGAACAACATTGTGTCATTTGTGTCAACATAAATTGTGTCAAATTTACATACTTAAATACATACGTTGGTACGTATATATGTAGAGTTAATTGCCGGCATTTGCAAAAACTGATCCATGTGGTACGTAGCCGAAGATCTGTAGTAGGTACATTCATATGTATGTCAGATAATGTCAATCAGGAGTGTTATCAGAGAGTGTGAAATAAAAGTATAGTACATATATTAAGTTTCAGTATGGATTTCAAATCTCGTTCATATGACAACTGCAACGCGAGCACATTTGCAGCGATCGATTTTTTGGATCCAATTTTCCACCAAAATGTCCACACATATTGGCAATTTCGCGTTCGATATTATTCCTGAACTCCTCTAACGTTGTTAGCTTGTTGGCATAAACCAACGACTTAACGTAACCCCATAAAAAGAAATCAAACGGCGTTTAATCGCATTAACGAGGTAGCCATTCGACCGGACCATTTCTCGAGCTTACACGATTACCCAACTTCGCCTTCAATAAATCAATTATTTGAACAGCTGCGTGGCATGTGGAACCATCCTGTTGGAACCACATATTACTGATGCCAAGTCCATCCAAAAAAAAAAACGGTCCAATCAGTCCTCCGGCATCAAATCCACTGATTTATCACTTTTACTGGACAGTATGTCTTGTGTGCCATGAGAAGATTAAACATAGACCGGTAGTCGAAAGTGAAGAGATATCATAGGGACAATCAGTACTGCAGGAATTGAAGATTCGACCAACCAATGCATAAGGGTCATTTTGGGAAGTTAAACATTTTTTCCTCGTCTCGGAGAATGTCGGTGTCGGTTGTTCGAAATTAGGCCCCAAATTAAAAAATTAAAAAAGGTCCCAAAAATGGTGTAATTCTTCATAATGAAATAATGCCCCATTTTAAATGTGGAAATAAGGCACCAATGACATGAAGAAAGGTCCTAAAATTAAATGAAATAAAACCACAAAATCTATTTTCGTGCCTTCTAGTTTGTTGGGATATAGGTAGCGTATAGGTGAGGTAAGTCGTAAGTCGGGATTTAAGTCCATTATGAACCAGTTCAGTGGGGTCTAACTCCACAAAAACAAGTGTGTGACCTTATGTCCGACCTAACCTATGTAATGCATGTACCTTCTTACGACGATCGTTAAGTAGCAGCGACCTGTGTTGTGATATTGGACGTTCATTTAAACTTCATTGTACTATTACAAGTGTAATTAACTCGAACAGGAGACCAAAAATTTGTTTTAAGAAAACGATGCCATTAATTAAAGTCAAACTAATCATAAAAATTAAAAAAAAATAAACAGAAAATGAAATTAGAGCCAAAATATATGCAATTATTTTTCGATGTTGGATTGTATATGTATATATTTTGGGGACTTATTGCATTTTTAATTTTTTGATTTTAGTTCCTAGGACCTAGTATCGAGAGAAACTAATTACCAATCGATGATTTTGGAGCATAACATTCTCGGACTTAACCTATCTTATCCGTGTGTCCTTAAAATCACATTAGCAATGATCACTTCTAAAAATAAACCTGTTCTCCCGCTCTTCCTGTTGAACTATTACACTTCATATAATCAACACACTCTTAATTGAAAATTTAAAGTCCATGTCCCGTAATTCACTTAAAGTGGCAATAAAATGTATTTTGTTTATGCTCCCGCGTTAACGACCCAGTAGACACCCCATTCTCATGTTGCCCTACAACACTCCAATCAATTAACGCAAAAATAAATGCTCCAATAATAAAGTTAATATTTACTACATAATCAATTTAGTTGTATCTAAATACGGCCCCTGTTTCATTTTAGCCGGCACCACCACACCGTGTGCATTGCGTGCCTCCGCCTATGGATCAGTGTGCGTCTGCAATGTAACCTACTGCGACTATCTGGATCCGATAGAACCCGATGGTGAGGATGGCTTTGTCCTAATCTCGTCTAGTAAAGTGAGTACTGGTAGTGGTCACGCCCGCTACCAAAAATGCAATTATATTCTAAATTAATCCAACGAACGGGAATTATACATAATGAAGGGTTTAATGCATTAGTTTATGAATTTCATTTCAGCATATTTCAAATTTAAATGAGTTTCTTGGAATTTGTGCTTTCAGAGTGGTATGCGGTTCTCGTCGAAAATTGGTAAATTTTCCGATGGATCAGTGGTGGTGGAGGACCTGGCGAATTCGTCGGAAAACGATGTTTGGGACGATATAGTGTTGGTAGATGAGGATGGATCTTTGGCGGGATATACAGCGAAAAGTAGATGAATGCATTGAAGGAAATGTAATGATGAAATGTTAATTTTTGTATATTTAAGCCCCAACTGTTAAGAGATCGGTAACGATAAAAGTGGATAGGAATAAAAAATACCAAAAAGTAGAGGGCTTCGGAGGGGCATTCACAGGCTCTGTTTCACATATTCTAGAGCAGATACCTACGGAGCTGCAAGATGCCGTTTATCGGTAAGTACTTTATATATGAGAAAATCAGAGATAACAAACAAACCCTTTAAACTACAATCTTATGCATCTGCGCTGCCTATATGTATGTGTGGTAACGACACGGTGTTCTACAGGGCTCTGTTATTTCACCGAATCTTTTTCTTTAACATATTTACTCTACATATCCTATCCAGCGTCGTCAGTATACTCGGATTTGTCTGGTTAGCTTCAAAGCTCATTGGACGTTTATTCATACTTTAATTCTTGGCACCATTTTTTTTACAATAATGTCCACAGCAATGTGAGGGTCATCGACCCTTTTTTTTGGCATCGAAATTATGTTTGCAAACAGACTAGCCCCAGTTAAGTACAATAAAACTTACCCTTTTGTTATAGATCATATTATTCCAAAGAAGGAATTGGTTTCACTTTAATGCGCATGTCCATTGGTGGCTGTGATTTTGACTTAGAGCCCTGGGCTTACAATGAGACTCCCGAAAATGATGTAGATCTTTCAAACTTCACTCAATTGGATCCTCGTGATGAGAAGAAGGTAACAAATAAAAATATTGTTTTAAAATACGTCTGCAGTTCAAAAATACAACTCTGATTAGATCGAGCAACTTAACCGTCTCAAATCGGTTGCCAACTTAGAGGAAATAAAAATCATGGCTGCCGCCTGGAGTCCACCCAAATGGATGAAAACCAACAACAAATGGACTGGATCCAGCAGACTAAAGAAGGAGTACTACCAAACCTGGGCAGACTACCACCTCAAGTGAGTATCGTATCCATAATTAGATGTCTTTTTGTAAACGAACAACAGCAACCAAGATAATAAAAGTAATTCGATGCACGTTATAAATTTTCGGTTAGCTGTGACCCTAATGGCACCCGCGCATCCATTGTCCCAATTTATTTGCTCCACGTCTTTCTTCTGAATTTCTATCTAAAAATTCATTTCATCTTTTTTTTTCAATTTCTTCCACGAATTCATCTTCATCCATACATTGGGTTGGGGTTGGTAGATTTCTCGAACTAATGGATGCTAAAAATATGCCGATTTGGGCCATCTCGACCGGCAATGAGCCATTGAATGGAGTTACTTGGATGTTATTCGTTCGCTTTATGAGCCTTGGGTGGACACCACGCAATCAAGTTTGTTTATTGACTCAATTAATTACAATTCTTTTCTCGTGCACGTTATTTTTAGTAATTTTCTCTTTTCTTAGGCCATTTGGTTGACAGATAATTTGGGGCCCACCATTAGGAATTCCCGATTCAGCGATGTGAAAATTTACGGCAACGATGATCAGAGGTACACGTTTCCTTATTGGTTCGAACTTGTGAGTAGCAGGTACATTAAAGTGTCTTATGATATATCTACGGCTTTGTACGTTTGTAGATGAATCTTACCAGGAAAGATTCTCTGAAGTTCTTGGACGGACTGGCAGTTCATTGGTACTGGGATGAATTTGTCGAGCCCTCGGTGGTTGATAAAACTCATAAGCTGATGCCTGACAAAGTGATCCTTAGTACAGAGTCGTGCTTGGGTGACAAACCGTTCACCATTCATGGACCGGAGTTAGGCTCTTGGGAACACGGCGAGAAGTATGCCCACTCATTTCTGCAGGATCTTCAGCACTCATACAATGGTTATATTGATTGGAATATCGTCCTAGACGAACAGGGAGGGCCGAACTATGCAAACAATTTTGTGAATGCTCCTGTTATTGTAAATGTGACAAGTAAGTTTGCCTAGATCGATCGTGCATCTATTCACTTCATGCCTTTCTATTTCCCCAAGGTGGTGCTGAAATCTACAAACAACCCATCTTCTATGCCATGGGCCATTTCTCAAAATTTATTCCCGAACGATCAATAAGGATTGAGGCGGAACGTTCCAATATCAACGTTGTAACTGCTGCATTTGAACGTCCCGACGGAAGCATTACCACTGTGCTCTTCAATAGGTGAGACATAAATTAATATATTCTTTCTCCATCAACCGCGGACGACCAGGACGGACTGGGGCTAATTTGCTCGCAACGTGCTCGCAAAAATTGCATAAACTCACGAGTGGAACAAACTAATTGCTTTATTAGTCCACCGTCATCGGGTCGTGATCGCGAGATTGCAATGATAGGTCTGGTAGTTTTGAGATCCTAAAATGTGTTCATTTCCCGTTTCATTACAGTGGGAGGGCAGCGCTTGAGGCTACATTGGCAGATAGCGTCCGAGGCAACATTGTGATCAGTATTCCGCCGAAATCGTTGCACACAATTATCTATAAATGAGTTTTGATGGCAACGGAAACGGGAGGTGGAGGAGGAGTATGAGAAGGAGTTCACAAGGATAGACAGTTCACAAGAATGTTTTTGAATAAAGCTTTTTTTTTGGGTTGGAGTACGTATATTTTTCCAACTAAATTGAATTTAATTGGCTTATACAGTAATGTGTACCCTGTGTGTTTGTGTGATATTGATTTGCTTTCATTTTGAGATTTTAATAAATTTTTGGATTATTTATGTGTGCCTGGAAAATGGTTTTTAGTGTTTTAAGAGCGAAACATTTTGCACATAAATTGTTGTAAGTAGGTATTGTGGCACTTTGGCATGGGAACTAAAAAAAATACTTTTTAGGAAACGATACACATGTGATCATTAAATGGATACATATTGGAGTAACAGTGCCGTATTTAAAAATTTTAATACAATTAAAATTTTCGATTTTAATTTAAAAGACGATGATTAGTATTTCAAAGCCCGTCAGAATAAAAAGAACGCCTAAAAGAGAATTTCGAATACTCATCTACGGAACCATTTTTAACGACTTCGACGACAATGGATAAGGATGCTTCATGTAGAACATTCACAAATTCCGATACCGATAGGCTTAGTCAATGTACTCCATTCGATCGATTATCGTAATCAAATGAACATCGTAAACAAGAGTTTTAAACTAATATTCAAACCCGACGGTTCCATATTTGTGCATGCTCCAATTTTGTATTCAAATTAAATATTCCGCTTTATAAGTATCAATATCAATAAAAAGAATTCATAAATTCATTCTTTTTTTTTGTGTGAATAATAATTTAAAAATAAAAAATGTATAAGTCAACCTTATGTAAAAAAAAAAGTTACTTGTCTTCAAATTCTAGTCAATACGAAATAAAAAAAATCTTAGAGAGGAATCATGAACTAGAAAAAGAATTTGCTGAACTTAAATTACTTAAGTCCATGATATTTAATTCAAATAATACTAAAAAACGACGTGCATCAAGTGAAGGGCTACCTTCCCGAAGGATCACCAAGCAAGTCAATTTTTTTTCGGAAAAAGAAAATCCAAATGGATTCGGTATATTAAGAGGAGAACGCGTTTTGGATACCAACGAATCAGCTGTTCAAATGGACCAAGATCTTCCAGATGAAAATGAAAACCTTGTCCTTCTTGAAAAGGAAACACCTGACGAAAATACAGCTAAACTTAGCGTTCAATCTGCAAATATTATAATCGACACAATGGTTAAAAAAAATCAACAAAAACGAACAAATTCAAGTTATCTACTTAAAGTTTTAACTTTAAATGATTCAAATGCAACACAAAATGTAGTCGTAGTAAGTGTCAATATACCAGGAAAAGGATTAAGATGCCACTAATTAACGTCTACCAACAAGAGTCAAAGGCTAATTGCCCTAAATAATCCCCTAATAGCTGTTTCCTATCTACACACTTTCAATGATGAACTCGCCATATCTTAAGTGATAATCTTAAATTTATTATGACATGACATTACCCGATTGTTATGACAATCTACTGAGAAGATAGATAGGTAAATGTTTTTGGTTTTAATTTACATAATTCGAGATAGAAAGCGAAATTTAAATCAGTCGAAGTCGAACTACAAGTTGAGTCTACAGCCTGAACGAGTGGACAGATTTGAATCAAACTGGATATTCTCTAGAAGCGAAATTGGAATTTTTATTCTAATCACAAAATTAAGTGTACTTTACTTAGGGCCGATTTCACTAAAAATGGATTTTCTCGAGAACTGCTTTAACGATTTTGATAAAATGTTCTGAATAATAAAATAGTGAGTTGTGAGCTTTCTTTATATGTTTAAAATATTTGTCATAGCAGTATTGAACTGTTTGATTTTTGCTGTATGTATGTATGATCTATTAGAGAAAATGTTAGATACTTCAGCCGTAGGTGTTATATAAATAAAATAAAATAAATAAAATAAAAAAATAAATAAGTATCAATAGAGAAATCGATTGAGCGATGACCGACCGTATGTCGTTTGAACATATAAGCAATCTATGACGTCTCCTGCTTTCAACATGCAACGAAAGATCCTGCGGGAATTTCTTTCCTCTTGTTTGAAGAACAAGTCTCTGTTCTTTCCATTTGTCCAAGAATTAAGACATGAGCTATTTGGTATCCGTTTTTTGCGAACACTGGCATCTTTTTGAGATACATACATTGGTTGGACCTTCGTCGAGTTTCCTTTCTCCATATGTAAAAAAAAACACGGTTCCCTCTACTTACTTTTTATCTCTCTATCTTCTGTGTTCATGTGACACTTAAAAGTAAGATCGGTGAGTCCAGTGGGTTGATGCAGAGAAGAGATCAATGCACATAGATCCTTCGAGTTGCTAAGCTGAAATGAAATTTTAATAGAGTTGCAGATTTTGTTGGGAAGTTAGTCTATTTCCTAGAAGAAATGATGTCCTGAACAGTTTCACAGAAAGTGGAACCTCTATTTTAGCAAATCGTATCCATTTAATATGCACATAAAGTTACACTTACTTAGACACTCCATCAGTTTTTATACGATGTCAAAGAAATTAGTCCGAATGGTGCTGTACATTTAAAACAAAAAATAAGTTCGGAAGCATTTTTTTAAACCTTGGATCTTTCCCCGCTATACAATTGTGGTTCGAACAACCACGACTTTTTTCTCTTATTCGGGCTTAAGAGTAAAGGACAATATTTCAACCAGTAGTTGCTCTAACCCTGAGCTTTTCCACTCCAGCGCGGGATCCTAGTATTGTTTTACAATGTGCCACAAATACACAAATCCGAGACTGAGGGGATAAACTAAGTTTAATGTGTCTGCCTCCTATCACGGACACAATCCATTTGACTAAGGACAACGTTGAAGTTGTCCACAGGACTAAGCAAGATTTTGTTTCAACATTCTCTGACTTAACCTATCTTATCCGCGTGTCCTTAAAATCACATTAGCAATGATCACTTCTAAAAATAAACCTTTTCTCCCGCTCTTCCTGTTGAACTATTAAATTTCATATAATGCACGCACTCTTAATTGAAAATTTAAAATCCATGTCCCGTAATTTACTTAAAGTGGCAATCAATGTATTTTGTTTATGCTCCCACGTTAACGACCCAGTAGACACCCCATTCTCATGTTGCCCTACAACACTCCAATCAATTAACGCAAAAATAAATGCTCCAATAATAAAGTTAAAATTTACTACATAATCAATTTAGTTGTATCTAAATACGGCGTCTGTTTCATTTTAGCCGTCACCACCACGCCGTGTACATTAAGTACCACCGCCTATGGATCAGTGTGCGTCTGCAATGTGACCTACTGCGGCTATATAGATCCGCTAGAGCCCGATGGTGAGGATGACTTTATCCTAATCTCTTCTAATAAAGTGAGTACTGGTAGTGGTCACGCCCGCTACCAAAAATGCAATTATATTCGAAATGAATCCTATGCCCGGAGACTATGCATAATGAAGGGTGTAATGTAATAGTTTATGAATTTCAAATTTATATAAATTTTGTGGAATTTGTGCTTTCAGAGTGGTATGCGGTTCTCGTCGAAAATTGGTAAATTTTCCGATGGATCAGTGGTGGTGGAGGACCTGGCGAATTTGGCGGAAGACGATGTTTGGGACGATATATTGCTGGTAGATGTGGATGGGTCTTTGGTGCATTGAAGGAAATGTAAGAATGAAATATTATTTTTTCTATTTAGCACCAACTGTTAAGTGGTCGGTAACGATTAACAAGGATAGGAATTAAAATACCATAAAATAGAGGGCTTTGGAGGGGCATGTGTCACATAATCTAGAACAGATACCTACGGAACTGCAAGATGTCGTTTATCGGTAAGTACTTTAACAGCCCAAAAGCGTCAACACAGTCTTACCAAGGGCTGACAGGGCCTCCAGAAAATATACATGCATTGTACAAAAACGGTGGGTCTTGTTAGACCCTCTAACAGTGCTTCATACCAGAGCCTCTGGCCTTTACGATTAAAGTGGGGTTTATCTCTAACCTAATATAGCCGAAGCAATCCAACAAAATCCAACTAGGATGCTGGTCTAAGCTATTCAAAGCAGATAGGGATTTGGTAGAGAGCTTGTCAAGACATTTCTAAGTTTAATCAGATGAGTGTATGTCTAATAGATTGAATTAGGGCATCATTTTCTCGATCGTTTGAGCCATGTTTCTTCAAATTAGTTTTAAGTAAAGTGGTAATTGTATCGCGGTGATATCGTTACATCGTTAAACAGCGAATGTTCCCCATCATCATTCTGCACAGACGGATGAGTTTGTCAGGGATGCCGAAACTAAATATGTCTCCTTTTAACTCGTCTCTATAAATCCTATCAAAGCGCGTTGTTTTGTCCAACACCTGACGTAGTGTACAAATTTGGTCGTTGGTCGACTTTCCCGGGCTAAAACCGCACTGATATATGTACATAGACCAATCGTTGATCTTTAAATTTAGTACGTGGAATTAGCATAGCATTCTGCTATTCTTCCTATTGTACAATAAGCTTATAATTCATTCCATTACGATTCAGTCCAGATTGGATAAAGACCTCAGTCAACAAAACTCTCCAGCGAGTTAGATCAATCCAGTTCTACCTCCAATCTTGCATAGCACTATTGTACTTCTAAAATGGCGTCAACGATTCAAAAACTTATAACGTTTGTATCTTTCTATTCTAAAAGTCCCATCCAGCTTCATCGATATATTCGGATTGATCTGGCTATGTCGTAAGGTTCATCTTTGTATCGCCATACTCCATAAAGCCATACGAGACTAAAAATCACTTTTTCTCTCCATTCTGTTAAGGACCTCTTCATTTGACATTGATAGAGTCCATGTATTAGCACCGTAGAGTAGGCTTTTCGTGTTTCTCCTTTTTCCTTTCACAGAAGCGACCACGTGGGCGCCGTGGCTCAGTAGTTAGTTTGTTGAACTATTGAACGGAAGGTTTGATTCATAACAAACTTCCGAGGGTATAATAATTGTCATAAAAAAGCTTCTTAAATAAAAACACTGAAAATGCGACATTAAACAGGTGGAATTTTCTTGCGTTTTAGCACACAACACGAATGGTTGTGAGAAGCTAGGCACTGGGTCCTCTACCGATTTGTCGCGCCAAATATCTATATTTTTTTAGAAGCTGATGCTTGTACTTTTTATTTTGTTCATAGAGAACACAAAGTTCACGTTCTTCTTTTTAGCATCACCATGTACGAGTATGCGTTCTGACTCGCTGTATGACTTGCTGGAACTGTTCGTCGGACTATGATTTTCGTTTGTGTGTTGGACTTTCTCTAACAGATTTGTGGAAATACTTTATCGGCGAAATTTTGTTGGCCGGTTGTGATAGGAACTTTCAGCGTTAAATTTTCTTTCAGTGTTTGTTTGACTAGGTAGTGCTTCGACTCTATAGTGGCTCTTCAGATGAAGGCGAGAAGTATGCCCACTCATTTTTGCAGGATCTTCAGCACTCATTTAATGATTATATTGATTAGAATATCGTCCTAGACGAACATGGAGGTCCGAACTATGCCAACAATTTTGTGAAAGTTCCTGTTATAGTAAATGTGACAAGTAAGCTAGCCTAGATCGATCGTGCATCTGTTCACTTCATGTCTTTCTATTTCCCCAAGGTGGTGATAAAATCTACAAACAACCGATCTTCTACGCCATGGGCCATTTCTCAAAATTTATTCCCGAAGGATCAATAAGGATTGAGGTGGAACGTTCCAATATCAACATTGTAACTGCTGCATTTGAACGTCCCGACGGAAGCATTACCGCTGTGCTCTTCAATAAGTGAGACATAAATTATTAGATACTCTCTCCATCACGCCGCGGCCGACCAGGACCCAGGACTGGGGGTAATTTACGAGCGCGACACGTTGTACCAACAACGTCTTTACTATCAGGAGAATTTATCTCCAAGCCGAATAAGTGGTGCTCGTAAAAATTGCATAAACTCACGAGTGGAATAAACTAATTGCTTTATTAGTCCACCGTCATCGGGTCGTGATCGCGAGATTGCAATGATGGCACTGGTAGTTTTGGGATCCCGAAATGTGTCTATTTCCCGTTTCATTACAGTGGGAGGGCAGCAGATAGCGTTCGAGGCAACATTGTGATCAGTATTCCGCCGAAATCGTTGCACACAATTGTCTATAAATGAGTTTTGATGGCAACGGCAACGACAACGATGACGATGGTGGTGGTGGAGGTGGAGCATGAGGAGGAGTCCACAAGGATAGACAGACGCTGTGCGTTAATTGAAATTAGTTTTACGACTGCAACAAACTAATGTATGTAGATATGGTGTGAGTTTTTGAATAAAACATTTTTTTTTTTTTTTTTGAGGTTGGAGTAGGTATGTATCTTTTGCAAGCTAAATTTAATTTAATTGGCTTATAGCGTTGTGTGTACCCTGTGTATGTGTGCGATATTCAATTAAAATGTGATTTGCTATCATCTTGCGGCATTTTAATAAATTTTTGGAATATTTATGGGGACATAGAAAGTGGTTTTTAGTGTTTTAAGACCGAAACATTTTGTACATAAATTGTTGCAAATTGTGTGATCTTTGTGCGGCCTTTGGGTGGTTCTACTGGTGGCATTGTTGGTGGTACAAGGCGGAGATGTTTTCATTAAATAAGGTGAGGTTATGATGGTGTATTTGACAATGAACGTGATGACATATAATTAATTACTAACTGAATTGGGTATGTGCAACATTTATTGCTTTTGTTTATCATTGTATACCCTGCTCTCTTCGACGCCCACTGGGAACGATCGATGATGCCGATGTCACAGAATCTGGAGTATATCGGAAAGTTAAAAAGAACACAACGCCACATCAATGAAAATGGCCGCCACTTGCTAGACGCCATTTTCTATTTATCAAATTTTCAAGGACTCAATCAACGAAAATGTATTCTTTCTTTGATTTAAAACTAAAGAACGTTCAACAGATGTTACCATAAACAAAAAAAAAGAAAAACTAATATTTATTCTTACAAGATTCGCTCGATTAAACCCCTTAATCCTTGAAATAATTTCAAAAATTCAACAATAACAAACTACCACATTGGGATGTTAAATTTCATTCAAAAACAAAAATTTCGAAAAAACCAGAAAAGAAAAACGAAACTTCATGTCACGCTCAATTAAATTTGCTGAACAAATTACGTTTACGAACGAAATGAATGATCGCTTAATTTTCTCACTCGTGCAACGTCAGCGTGAATGAGTGCCTGACCATGGTTGGATGCAAAATGCATCCAAGATTTCCGGGTGCGCTGTCTAAAATTAGAACAAGGATTTGTGAGGGAGTTGAATTACTTGTACATCGTACAGGATCGACGGAAATGATTTATTGGTTTCCGTTTCTAGTAGTTTTCCTCGGCGGACTGTTAGTTGTGTTACTTTGGAGATTTTTCCAACACTCAAGTCAAGACATTTGTCTCAATTATAATGGACAGCATCACTTTTTTTTTTTTAATTTTCATGTTCAGCAATTTGTAGATATTTGAGAACGTAACAATTTGAAGTGTCACAAAGTTGTCTAGTGTTTTGACATTTCCTAATGAAGGGACAAATGGAGACAACATTCCTGTACATGCATCATTTGCTCTGTGGTATATGAATCCAATCACAACCTTCCTCAACCAATAAAACGAATGAAATCATCTATGTTTGGAGCCATCAAAGCCTCTGTAATTTACGAGTGATTAAAACCGATCATTTTATACCGCCAACATGTGACAACATTAACCCCGTCGTCGATGGAATTCCCATAGTTCCCAGTCCATATGTTTGGCATTCTCTATCATTCCTAAACTGGGGACATAAAAATACACTTATCACCATTTAACAGCAAAAGAAAGGGGAAAACCCAAAAAGTATTCCTTTCACTATCCCTATCCGCTGTCATCGAGATGAAAGCGTGTTCGCACTTAGTACCACCAGACCTCTATCTCATCCTTTGATGAGCTCTCAAAGCGATACATAGCCCCTCTGATGTGACACAATCCTGTCAGCAGCAGTAGCGGCAATATTAGCTCCTTGAAGTCAATTACCAAACACAGCACCCTAATTTGAATCTTAAACGGTTGTGATTTACTTTCCGATGAGCAGAGCGCACATGTTCCGCAACTGAAGAAGGTAATTCGGTCCGACATTCGAGAATAACATAGGCGTCGGCCGGCACGAGGGAGGACTAAGTATCTGAAGCATAAAATTGCGATCACATTTCGAATGTGAATGGATCGCGTGAGTGTTGAAGGGCTGTTTTGTTTAAGTACTCATCCGGATATGACCACTTAAGTGTGTTATGTTACAACACATTAGTAGTCGGCTGGATAAGAGATAGACAACTGCGTTAGGGATTTGTTTTTGGTAGTGATCTCTAGAGAGTACTTTAGTTTTAGGGGAATTTTTATTTCGTTGAATTTAATGGAAAGGACATGAAAAACACCCATGCTTTGGAATGCTGTCTGTCAGTATGTAATAAAACGAGACTTTTTTTGGAAGCAGATGAAAACCGCACTCGCTTCCGATCGTTTGATTTCAGGTTTTGAAAAAGGTAACGTAGGTACACAAGCATGTCGTAGGAAGGCGGCTGAAAACAAAGTTGGTCAGGTTAGGGTTTACTCAGGAGTCTGAGTGAAAGTCTATGGGGTACTGTTATATAAATTGGTAGAGTCTTCTTTCTGTCTTATTAGAATGAATCTCCTCATGTCGTTTTATTTCAATTGTTAAACCCCCAGCGATTACCTCGGTAAGTATACTAATTGAGGAGTTATTTAGATTGTATAACAGCTATAACACACTAGCTTCAAAAAAGACAGAGAGATGCTTAAAAAAAATTTTCTTTACTGAAACTCGTTGTCGAGAAAAGTACGAATGAAATGGTATAATTGCATTAACTGGTATAATAGCAAACTACCATTTCGAATGGTACTAGATAAAAAATTCTTTTAACTTTAGATTAAGGTTTGAATTCCAGAAAACACCAAGAAAATTTCATGCTCCCACGTTGCATGAAACTCTGACAAACATCACAAAAAAGGCTTCCCAATACAGCGCTTTGGAAAAAGTATCGAATTGTATGATTTTTCGGTGATAGTCCTAGCAAAGCTCAGGCAAACTAAACTTTAAACTAAAGTTGGATGCATTGTGATAAGTTTACAAAAAGTTTTTCAATTGAGAAGCCCAATTTTTCCAATAGGGTTAACGTGTGAAGTTAGCTGCCATTACACCCACAAAAATTTACTGCTTGGTACAGGTTTCATGCTGCAAGTTTCTTCAATGATGTTGGCAACACAGTCAATGTACATAGATCGGTACCGAACTTGGACTTGGACCACATGTGGTTCCAACAAGACGAAACCACATAACACACAACTAGCCAAACGATCAAGTTATTGAAGCCGAAGTTCTGTGACCGCTGCATGTTAGAAATTGAGCAGTCAATTTGCCGCATCGTTCGTGTGATTTGACTCCTCTGGACTTACTTCGTTGGAGCTATGTCAAATACATGGGCTATGCTAATAATTCAGAGACGTTGGATGACCTAAGTTCGACCAACGTTGAACGCCAAATTGACGGCATATAGCCCAATTTTTAGAGACAAGTTTATGAAAACTTAGATTTTGATATCTCATGCACAAGCTGTTTAATTTAATTTACTTCAGTAGCAGAAACCCGTTTCAGAATTTAACAAATGATCCCTATTCGCTATAATAATATGCTTCAATGACTCCTTTCTTGCAAAGGGGATCCAGTTCGAGCTGAAGAAGGACTGCACTGTCCTTCACCAAGTCTCTTAAGTTTAGGACGAAGAGTGTGGTTAAGATCACACTCCACTTTAGTCCGCCATCGGAGCGTAGCTCAATTCTTTTAGCACAGTTTTACGTTCCACAACTCCTTGAAGAACTAAGAAATGTCAATTCACGTTTTTATGTCGGTAAGGGCTGACAGATGCAATTGTTTCCTTACCCAGTTCCAATGCCGACTAAGTTTAATCAGTGAAAAGCATTTTCCCTTATCATAGACTGGTCATATTGGTGAAATCGGCTACCTATTTGTCGATTTCCCTAAAAGCCTGTATTCAACCTTTGGCAGATTCTTACTAATTACTATGGAATCCAGGCCTAACTGCCTATAAATAGAGATCCAGTATGTATAATAAAACTCAGAATTACCAATAGAATAGATTTAATAATGTTATTAGGTGGAAAGAAGTGGTGGTTCAAAAATAAACGAAATTATAGCTACTGTTCGGAAACTGTTTTGAAACCCTAACCTATGTAACCTGGTTAATTCAGAGTGTTGGTAGATAAACCAAGGGGTCTACTCTGATATCGAGAAAATTAAAATATAGAAAGTAAAAATGTAAAAAAACAAAAACCAAAATAATTTTCTAATTTTAAAAAATGCCAATTAGAAAATAAGTAGAATTTCATACCTATGTACGATTTGAATAAATGATGTGGATATGAATTTCTGAGATTCGATGCAAGGTTTTTAATGCCAATAATGTCTGGCTAATAAGCCCAAAATGCTTGGTGGCTTTATATGGACCGAACCTATAGCCAAGGGATAAAGTTTGTAATGTTCTCCGCAACTATAACTATGTACTTTGTTCCAAAATGGTGTTATTGCAACCTGAGAAATGAGAGCTCAGTAAGAATAAAAGAGATTCCGTAGATTCAGTATAGCCACCATCTATTTTTCTCAAACAAAACGAATTGTTACGTTCGTGATTCCTTGGGAAACTTAGGTTTTTAAATTTTCCAGCAGACTTCTGATATATTTTATTTCATTAATGATTATGTCTTGTGGGCGCCCAAGTTCATCCCGAACTCTAGCGCCATCTAAGTAAGTAAGTATTTATTATTTCATTTTTTTTTTGCTTGTAATTCTTTGGGTATTATAGATATGTACCTCTTTGAAGGTGGTCTATCCTTGCATCCAGTTCCGTGATCGACACAATTGTTTGTTTACAATTTATTAAATTTATTTAAATAAAGGATTCCTGATCTCAAGATTCACGTCGTAGAGGATCCAATTGTGTTCCGGGAAGTATTGCAATTGCACACTGATTTAATTTCTACTCGTCGTCTAGTGATCCAATATCCATCCTCCTAAAATGTTGGCAAGAGAGGATCTGACAAACATCCTAGAGTAAGATTGTCTTGAAAAACCTTCTCAAAAACAAAAATTGCCCTTCGAACACAGCATCCAAAAGTACGGCCCTAACATTCGTGTGAAGAATATTCACGAATGGTTGTGAGAAACTAGGGCCTGGGTACCATAGGTTTCTCTTGCCAAATATTTGTATTTGTACTTGGAGCCCGCATCCATTCTCAGAGATTACTGTGACTCTAACCCAAACTAGACACTTCAGCACTATCAATAGTGGATCTAAAAATACGTAACACTTATTTTTCTATATTTATATTTATTACACAAATATTTCTATACAAAGTAATGACTAAATTTTACATAAATTATTTTCAATAACATCTAAGTACGTCTTTAGTTCTATGGAAATTTTACATCTAAATTATGTATAGTATGTAGTACTAAATATCTACATTAACATGGCACATTAATTGCAAGCCTAAGCCTAAGTTATAAACACATTGTGTACATGTACAGAACATTAAAAGAAAAACATTTATTTATTTCTTGTATAGCATGTATCCTGCTTAGATAAACTTCAGTTTAAAAATATTTTTCCTTGAAATGCACAAAAGTATTCCAGCGGCCTATACTTGAGTTGTACATTTTTGAGCAAAGGACTGATTCAGCGAAGAAGATGACGACGATGCACTGCTGCTGGACGAAGGATTTTTGTTAATACTTTGCACTATCAGATTTAGGCATTCTAAACTCGATCCATTCACTGAGGATGTAGAATCAAATTCTAAAATAAAACAAGAAGATTCAAAAACAATGCTTTTTGAAAATCATTTTCTACTCACCTGATATTGGAGTGTATCGGTCCGATTCCTTGTTAAAGTGCTGAAGTTTCTCGCGGAAATATGAGTCTGTGTATGAATTCTGAAAATAGATAATTTTGTTTTTTTGTGTTGAATGTCTTCTGGCAATTAAATTGTACCAACTAATTAGAACCCTTTTGCATCTAATACAGCCAGCATCCTTGACACTCTGCCAAGTGATGGCATTTGTTCTGACACTAAAGTGGTTTCTGTCATTGTCTTGCATGACAATGTGCTTCCTATTCAACTGAATTTCACTCTCACTCGCAGTAGCAGCATAAAGGAATTTCCATTCGTGAGTTACTCCGAACCCAATTAAAACGCAGTGAACTGTGATTGCACCAACAGGAATGATCTATACACTCGTATTAGTAATTAAATTAATTTGAAGGAATTACTGAAATTCACCGCAGACATTCCCAGACGACGCGATCACTCGAAAGTGACCATGGACGAGAGGAGGTATATTGCATTCAATGATCCATCCGCAGTGTGTCTTGGGTGCAGGCAACGAGTTCCCAGGATCCATTTATCATGCGACACGACACTTTATCATTTCTATTCCGCGGAACGTTTTGTTTTTTACTTGGGGGGCTCTCAACAGCTTCGGCAGTGATTCTGGGAGGTTTCCACCATTACGGAGTGCACTAAGTACTTAGCACTTTGTAATGATCAGGCGGAACATGCTGCTACTGTTGCTGGAGCTGCTGCTGTGAGTGAGGAAAGGATGCACGAGTATTAAAGTATTACCTACCACTTCGAGCGAGAATTGTGTACATGTGGTGCAGCGGGAAGAGAAATCCTCTTGTTCAACGGTGTTCGAACTCATAAATCTTATGGTGGCCGGCGGCACATATGGAGGATTTAGATTGTGTGTACAACGTCGTGGTGATGTCTTAATTCCTCTGAAAGGAGCATTAACACGATCTTGGAGTTTTGCCTTTTTTGAACATGTTGCCGAGAGGGAAAGGGTACTATGGGGTAGTATGTGATTTTTACTTAGTGAGTGATCGAGAAACTACTAAATGTCCAGTACTTGAATTTACTAGGGTCTGCAATATGCTTAAATGGTAGACAGAAGCAGTAGGTATATGTATGAATAAACCTCAGAGCGTGCATCGAATTTTAACTGGTAACAGGATTGAAAGAATCGATTTAGAAGGTAGTAACAGCAAACGACAAACATGGACCAAGAGTGTAAGGAATCGCTTCTTTAAAATAAGGCAACAGTGGCTAACATCTTCAAATGGAGAAGTGGGACCTATTGCTCGTACCCGTCGTACGTAGGATTAGGGTCGGCAGTAGTCTTCACAAAAAGAAGGTAACAGGAGAGGTTGAGTTTAGACTTTAGGGGATAAAACGTGAAGCCGTTTCATACACTTTAAGACAACACTCACATAGGCTCGAGCTTTATTTTATCAATTTTTACCATCTACTCCGAGAAATGTCAGTCAGTACTTCAGAGCTAGAAAATGTGTATGAATACTCAATAAATGATTACAGAAATAGGATAGAAATTTCATTCAGTATAGAGCAGAATCACCATTTTTCTCGCTGAAATATAGAAACATAACAAAGCAAGATAGATCGCATATGTATCTACTCAATAAGGTGAGCGATTATTTCAAAGGCAAAGTCATTTTTTATTACTCCATCGACTGCGTTGAAATACAATTTGTATCAAACGGAGTTCCGTAAGGATCAGCTTTAAGACCCCTACTGTAGAGTATTATGTATAAAGAAGCCCTTTTTCCAGGTTAGTCAAAATAAAAAAGATACATGGGATCTAGATACCATCTATCAATTGTTCTAAAGTTTGGATGAGGTAAAGTGTTGAGAGACTCTTGACCCGTTTGCAATTTTAGGACACCAGGCTACAAAGACAACCATTGAACTCAACCGTTCCTTACTGGATAAAAGCAATTAAAGGCACGTGTTGTTCAAAAACTTGCTTTTTTGACTCAAATATAGCATAGACTTCATGACATGACACCAGGCACGTCCAAAATCTATTCATGAAGTGACTAGACCAGAAAAAAAGAGATAGTTTAGAATGTTGTTGACGTTTAGTGATCCAAAAAATAAGCGATCAAATAAATTTAATACATTATCTAGTATATGTCGTCTTTGGCTACGTTTCATAAATTTTACGGGATCATTTGTGTCATGATCAATTAAAACCGTCATAAAATAAATGATAAATAAAAGACCTCCACGGAAGATTGCCTATGGCTGTCAAAAGATTTCTTCTTTTTTTCAACACGAAAAACTTATAAAAAAAATAATATATTCTAGTCTTCACGGTCTGTGCCTTTTGTCACTCCAGCAGTGCAATAATTTGTCCCGCAGTGAAACATCAAAAGGATGATATATCCCTTCCATTAGCGCTGGGCGCACCGAAAGCCCCCAACCAGCTTATTATATTAATTGATTCAAAAGAGAAATTAATAATTTTCAAAAATACTCCAAGTCAACTACACGGCCAGCTATTGCTCAGTGTTGAATATTTCAGTGAATGCAATTAACACTGCGACTTTTGGCTTCAATTAAACAAAAAACAAAATCTCTAAGCTGTCTGCGTGACACGCAGATCAAAGTGGCATTAAGGGTTGTCGCGCGAACTCGAAACAATGTGGCAGTAAATATTTTATAATTAAATTTAAATCGCCTCTTGTTGGATGGATGCTCGATTTTATGTCTTTTCGTTTGGAATTCAATTTTTAATGACTCCCTTCGGCTATTTATAGCGCAGCATCATGATGACGATGATGATCGTCTTCGAATCTCTCACGAATCTCATAGACAACGCATCACATCTTCGGGAAGTGAAGATGAAGCGGGGGTGCATGCACCACACAGTGTGCAACAGCGTGAACGCTTTGACGTTATGGATTCAGGGTTTTGATTTTGTGGCATTTGGCCAAAATCCAATCAAAACCACAGCACACAACCACCAACCAGAGAATATCAAACGTTTATGGTAAATTAGCAAATTTGTTCATTGCGCGTAATGAATGGTGTTGTGCTGCAGCAGTGGATGCTGGATACTGTGTATGTAGGTATCTTCCTCCAGATATGCTTTTGATTAATTGCCCGGAGGCGTAAGTTGTGCGTGTCGCACTAATAATATGAATTGCGGAAACTAAGTATTAGGAATGCTAGCTTGAATAGGTGGATACTGTCTGATATGTCATATTTGTCTAAGCAAACTCAGCTGTCGTACATTCAATGCACGTCGTGTGCACTTTTTGCTTGCCAACCCTGGAGCTGTCGCAGACCACACTGAACTTCATTTTGGCTGGTAGGTACCCTAGTCTGTTTATGTATACACATACATATGTATGTATGTGTGTAAATGAGTATAGTCTTAAAAGTGCTAAATCAACTTCAGCAAATGGTAACCCAACCGCAGAGCAGCATATTCACTCCCAACGCGCTCTTATTAAACTTAAGCGAACATTTCTATACTTTAAAATCCTTTCTCTAAAGGTGTTAAATATTTTGAGGTCTTGTACTTGCTCTAGACTGTAGAACGAAAATTAAGGCGTTAGGCCTACTCAGCCCAACTTACTATTATCATTTCTACTTGCAGCACAGTCTTTTGGAAATTCAAGCCACAGGATCTTACTGGACACTTTGGGGTTCTGAATATGATCCGCTCGTTCAACCTTCATTATCCTGTCAATATCTTCCTTACAAATCGTGGAGCATGTATGTTTGCAGTTCAATATTCAGTAAAAATGACCAATCGAACAATACCAAAAGTCGGTTAAGCTGTGAAAACAATAAACGTCACTTTGACAATCTTTTGTTCTCACCATTTTTTATTCCTTTTTCTTTTCTGCTCTACACGCGATCAGTTCGTGAAGCTTTTGTTCTAATCGAAATTTAATATTTAATCCTTTGAAATTATTCATTGATTTTCTTGCATTGTATTTCTAACATTAATGGTCCTTCGAGCCGGATCAATCAGCTTGGTACAAAACGTTTTCAGAATGGAGTTTCTAATGTTCCTTTTTTATGGTGTTCTAAGTTTTATACGGTATTCGGTATAAACATCGCTCTCGGCTTTCTCCATAATATTGTACGTATAACCATTGTACAAACAAAATTGGAGTATGTTCGTAGATTAGTAAACTAGCGACAAAAGAATATCATAATCATGCTTATAAGAAAAAAATTGGTACAGGTATGAGAAGATAGGGGTTACCACTTTATTTCTTTAAGTGAGAATGAGAACTAGAGAGCACTAACCTATTAATTTCCGTTTGGCCTTGCCCTATTTATGACCAATCTAAGGACCATAGGTCTATGCGTTTTATTATTTAAGTTTAAAAATATATTTCCTTGTAAATGTCTCGATGAATGTCAATAAAAATGATATATTCCTTCAAATTTGTATTGCTCGTTATAAATTATTCCTTGATTACTCCTTACTTCGGCCTCCTTCCGTTAAAATGCATTAAAACAACCTCACCCAGTTCAGCCCACCAATCATCAATGTGGACATTAATAATTACCGTGCGATAATATGTTCGTCTGTCACCTAATGTCATCCAAGCAAGTACTAAACGAACATCTTTCTTTCTCTCGCTCCCATTAAGGTAGAACAAAAACACAGTCCATGGCACGGAACCGGCACTGCAGCGCACTGCTCGACACGGACATGCAATCCATTTTTGGTGTCATGTTGTTCGTGGCAATTTGTCTTTGTGCTCCTT
The DNA here is from genome assembly GCA_905220385.1 of Xylota sylvarum. Classification (NCBI taxonomy): domain Eukaryota; kingdom Metazoa; phylum Arthropoda; class Insecta; order Diptera; family Syrphidae; genus Xylota; species Xylota sylvarum. The sequence goes on from LR999958.1 coordinate 26,036,028, forward strand.
TGATGGGAGATGATTCTTAAAGCCGTAGAAGTATTTCGCGCGACACAACATCCTACAAAAGAAAGGGGGAAAACCAGCAAAACTAAGACTGTCATGTTACACCGATGAGAAATGTCATGAAATATTCTTGAATTTTCTTTATCGATGAAGACGGAGATGTATCGTTCTTGTGTCTTAATCGTTGCGCGGGGCCACACACGAGATACACGCGCCCTAAAAATGCGTTCCCGCTTTTCTATGGCGCTAAAAATAACTGAACACCTCAAATTGACGTTATAAATTATTTAATTTACATAATTTTTCATTAATTCACGTTATATTTGTGAATTCTTCTATTTCGACTAACGAAATGTCAACATGACAGTTTGCCGAATTCGAATTCGACTGTGCGACTTATTTCAAAATATCGAAAAAAGTGTTTTCAAATAAAACTGCATGTGGGTGAGATAAATGACAGTATGCAGTCTAAAAGGAAGAATTTTAATGTGAAAGGAATACAACATTGTAGAGTGATCGAGGAAATATATAGTTTTTCAGCTCATGTAGGTATACCATACATATTTCTTTTTATGTTGTTAATTGATGTTGAAAAACAAGAAACATCCATTTTCTCAGCCAGTCCATCCTTGTCGCTGTGCGACGATCACTTTTGAGAGGCGAATGTGAACTGGGTGAGTTTGATTAATGTCTTGTGGGAAATTCGTCATCGAGCGTGTAGCTTTTTTAAATGTATTTTAAATAGAATACAAAACGCTTGGACAACACTCTTGGCAGTAATGGTGGGAGTTGTAGGCTTTCTTTTTTCAAATAATCATATATTAGGGGCTTTAGCCGATTGTTTCTCTCTCTTGGGAGTCTTTATTTTTGTTAAATAAATTAGCAGCACTTAACGTAAAACGATTTTGTTTGTTAATAATATTTCAATGGATTGTCTTTATTTAAGCACTTGTGACAGGTAACATATGGAAGAACATTTAGAATAACGACATGGCGTTGGTATGGCTTTTTATTAATTTAAGTGACATTTTTGTATACAAAATTAAGTAGTTCGCAATGGCCCTTCACAAAAATTAATAGGACTAAGTGTCTGACTAAAATATCGTGATCTTACCTAAGGAATAGCTGCCTACGTAAATTATGGAAATAGGTGGGATACTCAAAGAAATTCAGGCGCATTAGCCTACCCTCCTTTTGACAAAAAATGCTTTCGATATCTCTGCATGCTTGTTGTTGTCTTGGCACTGATAAAAAATTGATGGTTTTAAGGGCTTTAAACAACATCGATAGCTTAGAAAACTTCATCAGTTTTTTTTCAGTTTTCGGACATTATTAAGCAGGATGATAACTGAGCACTTACCAACACAAATATTTAGTCCGACAAGATCGTACGGTAACCAGGATCTAGCGTCTCACAACCACTCTTGTTGTGCAAGATATATTCGTCAAAAGAATGGAAGCGGCCTTCTGTTAAATGCCATGTTTTAAGGCCAATTTTAGCTTGAGAAGCATTTGGATGTTTATCAGGCGTTCGTGAGAGATGGGACAGTCAAAAATCTTTTGGTGTTGTCTGGGAATCGAACCTCGAACTTTCAGTTCAGTAGTCTGACGAACTCACCACTGAGCCAAGGAGTCCGCAGCATAATTAGAGACGAATGCTCTGTGCTCCTAAGCAGGGTGATAAAATTGATACCTCTTGCGTTTTCTGGGATTCGAACATGACAGTTTTTGTTTTTTAACAAATTTATAACCAAATTTGACTCTGAAAGCAATCACTAAAATCGGGATTAATTATCGACAGACAATATAAGAACATAAATACGTATTCGATAAATTCTGTCTTCAGTTGGTTTATCATTTGGATCACAATTATTTTACCTTGATTAACAGAATGCTTTTTTGACAATCAGAAAAAAATCGACGCATTTAACGAATGACAAACATTTGTCAAATGAATGACAGCTAGATCTCAAACATGTCTGTCAAGTGACTTTTGAAACCTATCCTCCCAAGGAACGAACTAAATGCCATATTCAAGTACCTAGTGAAAAGATTCAAGTGGCAATCACAAATTAGAGAACTATTTGTACTTATTCTGACCTCCTTGGATAAATCCACGTAGGTAGAATAAAATTAGCAAAAGTCGGTTAACGCTAATTTGAATGGTATGCATGGCAAAGCTGTTCTCATCTTGTACTGACATTCATGGATGTTCCTGTAATTGTTACCAAACTATTCCCATTTTATGCATTTGAATAACTTTTGATTTATGTAAGTCGAATCTCAGAATATAGGCCAGTTCTTTTATCCTCCCATAGACAATCCAACGTATCCATTCCAATATTTCAGCCAAAGTTTAAAAATAAAATTTTGTTCTCCCTGACTGCCGCTATCCAATGTATTTTATGGCCTCAAAACAGGTACAAATTTGAATTCCATTCATCCCAAGTTACACACAATTTAAAAACGTATCCATTTCTATAAAAGACCACAAATTTATTACGTGTCAACGAAAAGAATTTGAACTTCAAATCAACACGACCAGAACCACAATTCCCTTCGCTTAATGCATCTCTGTCACCCGATTCTGAGAAGTTTTCGAAATTTTTTTTTTTTTACCTTTCTTGTGCTTGGCACACTTGAGGGGGAAATCTCAAAACATTTCCTAAAACAAGGAATGAAAAATGCTTTCACTTCTAGTGTCATTCGAATGGATAGTCTGAATAAATCAATGAATCTGTTTTGACTTCTTATTATTGCCGGCTATAATGAGAATGTCGTATGTACTCGTATGGTATTCAAATTTGTTTATGACATTTTCGTAGGAGCATCGCAGTCGTTGAGGTGATCTTTTATATTTTCTCCTTGGAATAGAGGATAGGCGTTCTATTCTGATGCACAACTAACGTCAAGTCAAACTTGAATTCGAATAGAAAATAATTTAAGAGAATAATTAAGATAATTGTTGGATTATCTAAGACAAAGGGTTGGGTCACCAAATTTAAGAATGAAATATCTATTGAAATGTGAAGTTTGTCAAGCTTTCAAACTAGTAAAAAAGTACAAGTAGCTGGTTGGTACTTACCAAGTAGTCTTGCTGACATGATTTACCACTAATACTCTCTGATAAACTGTCTATTGTACGGGAGGGTGATGATTCCTGTATAAAAATGACTGTCAATATCAACGGAAGTCTATGACATCAGAATTAAGTTTACCTGTAATAAATCTTCGAGACTTTCAATGTACTCGATGGCGTTTCTTAGAATTTCCACTTTTGGTAGTCTCTGGTTGGGATTTGACGTTGTCCTTCGTTTGAGAACTTCAAATGCTTCGTTAACCTGAAATTTTAATTAGATTAGTTATACTTTATTTTTGGTGTTTGAAGTTGTTAAACAAACTAATAATAATAATGTTTGTTTAAATAATGACAATATGATATGGTCTCAACAACAGTTGTACGAAATTATGTCCATGTACTTATGTTGTCGTTAACCATTTGAAATTTAAAAAAAAAATATGTAAGTAAAAGTAAAGTAAAAGTGATCAGTTAATTGAAATTTATTACATTGTAATGAAATTAGAAACGACTAGATCTACTGTAGATCAACAAACCACTTGAGAACCTAAAACATTCAATTATTCGTCTGCATCGATGGTGAAAAAATTAACTATTTTCAGATATCAACTTGGAGAATTTTTTGAGCATCTATACCCTTCAAAATTTAGAAAACCCAGTCGACCATTTGCAGAACCAAAGAATGAGTCCTTAACACACTAGAAACTGGCTTCTAATTATGATCAGAAACTCATTGTTTGCATAGTTTTGTAAATAAAGAATCCTGCAATATTTCGAGTGATGCCAATCCGCGAAAGCTCTTGGAACAAATGGAACTACAGTGCTGCATTGATTTACTTGGTACTAGCCTTTGTGCATGGGGATAGAAGAGACTCAAGTATAATACTGAGAAACAACTGATTCACGGCACTTGCAGGAAGCAAACACTGTTTCATCCATTTTATTACATATTGTTTGTGTTTCCCAGAAATGGCCAGCTCACCACATGACCATATCATCATTGAAAATCTCGAGAGTGAACAAGAATTCAGAAAGACCAGATCTTGAGGAATCCTGTGACCCTTGTCTAGTAATCTTATCACAAACCTTATTCCCCTTATTCTACTGTAGTGATAATTCATTTGGTCATTGAATAGTTTGGTTCAAGTCAACTCAACCATTAACTTTTTCTGGGCAAGTACATTATGGAAAAAAAAGAGTGTGATGGAGTTCTCATCAATTCGAAATATTTTGGAAATGGCAGGTAAGGTGGCCGCACATTTACATCAAAAAAGACTCCACCAAGCAACCTATGAAACTTTTTTTTGTAATAAGCCCCATGACTTTTCAGGAGCACCCTTACACTGCCAGAAAACTGAGAACTCGCTTATTATGATGGATTAGACAATTTTTTTATACTAGATCGGTCTTAAAAGTTTCACTTCCGGATAGTGACGCTATTTTCCACAGGCCGTTTTAGACCATAGTGGGCGCCGTGGCTCAAGTGGTTAGTGCGTTGGACTACGGAGCGAGGGGTTCCAGGTTCAATCCCCAAACAACACCTAAAATTTCCTTCACGGCCCCACCTCTCGCGAGCGTCTGACAAACATCCGAGAGTAAAACTGTCATAAAAAAGCTTCTTAAAACAAAAAACTGCCGTTCGGATCCGGCATTAAACAGTAGGCCCCTTCCATTCGTGTGAAGAATATAACACGCACAGCACGAGTGGTTTTGAGAAGCTAGGCCCTGGGTCCCATGGACCTGTCGCGCCAAAAATTTGTTTTAGACCATTCACGATCCCTTTTCAGCCCGTTTCTAGTGATCCATCCAACAATCATGTATACTACCATCGGCGTACGTTTTAGCACAGTTTGTATCTACATACGTACTCACTAATCAGATAAAATCTGAAAATAAATATCTCGTCTGCTGTAACCACTTGTTCCCGATTTCCGAGGATAGTCCCCAAAATCAGCTCTCCATCGCTGGTTTAGTTTTGTCCTTTATGAGAGTTAAAAAAGCGATATTAATTATCTCCAAAGGGGTATGCGGTATGCCTCTACTAATAGATATTTAACCTTTCTTGTAACCGATTTTGATTACGAAAGTTAAGGGCAATCATCGTTCCGATTCACTAATCACTAACTGAAAGAATAGAAGAAAGTCATCAATCTGTGTATGTGTACACATAATAGGCAGATTTTTAATCCAAGAAACTTTTCATCCGACAGGGTTCATTCTTATGTCCAAAATAGCAGGACTTAAATTGCAAGGGTCTGACATAACGTTTTCTTAGTTTCTCATGAGAGAGCGTAGCTACTCAATTAAGGAAACTAAGCGTCGTAGTTCAATAATATTCACTCTCGGAACGAAGTTTTTAGGTTTAGTAAGCATCTCTATACAACCGGTAAAGACACTAGAGAATTTTCAGTATCTTGGGACTACTTAGGACTAGTTACCATGGGATAAAGTAAAACCTGAAAAAACCAACAACATTTTAACATCTTATCTTCGAGTTCAACAAAGAACCAAATTCGGAATATGCAATGCTCCAGATTTCAACAAATAGGCACGCTGTCATGTAAAAAGAACGTGTCAAGGTAACACAACTCGTACAGAAGCCTGTGGTGAAGAGGAAGGAAATCTCATAGTGGAGTCACAGGCGACCGTGAGAATATGAAAAAACTTCTTCTGCAGACTTTATAATGGCGACGAAAACCAACATCCTTCTGTCACGCAGAATGAACTATTTAACCAAGACATTCGTCCACCTGACCAAAACGAAGTGAGGATAGCAATATCCAATCTTAACGACAATCTAACGACTTATCAGGCGAGCTATTCAAAGCAGCTGGAAATAACTTGGTGGAGAGCATACACCAACTTATTCAATTTCGTTTCTATGAATGAATACAACCCTGAATGCTCCAAATACTGAGCTATTAGTCTCCTCAACATCGCGTACTTGAAACCCTTCGTCAACAGTCCACTTAGTCTCTATCAGTGTGGTTTCAAGCCACGAAAGATCACAATAGAACATTTTACCACACTTCGGCATATCCTGTCAAAAATTTAAGAAGTCCCAATCGATACCCACCATCTTTTCATCGATTTTAAGGCCGCATATGACAGCATTTATGGAAACGAGCCATGTCTCGTCCGGTTCTGCAGTATAAAGATGGAGAACACTCGCTGCTTTGTGGTGAATTCTGACGCATTGAACATAATGTCACAGTCATCAGCTATAACTTTCAGGTAATAAGCAACCTTGTCTACCTTGGCTCTGCTATTAATTCTAACAAAAACACCTCAGCAGAAATACAACGAAGAATAACTCTTGCCAATCGCTGTTTCTTTGAGCCAATAAGCCAATTGAGTAGTAATGCCCTATCCCAAACAACTAAGGAGACTACTTTATGACGCTGAAGCATGGACTCTATCGAAAGCCAATAAAGATATCCTCGGCCGTTTTGAGAGAAAAATTCGGTCCCGCTTACGTTGACGGGCTTTGGAGGAGAAGATTAAATAAGGAACTGCATGAGCTGTACAGTGACATTAACCTAGCCAAAAAACTGCGCATTTGCCGCTTGAGATGGCTAGGAAAAATGGACACCAGTGATCTGCCCCGCAGAGTCATCGAACGCAGTTGCGGAAAACCTCGCTTTTGGTGGCGTGCATAAGGGAACCTCGGGACCTCAACCGACTTGGAGTGCGTTAGCTAAGTACTGGGCTAACTGAAGGTGTTTATTCTGCGATGTTCACCCAGAATTGTAGTGCCACCTAAGTCAGAAACGGTGTAATGCGATTTCTTCATTTTTGAACTGAAGGAGATTCAGCACATCATGCACTCAATTCCACATTCATTCATCTAGCGGTACAGAAACGTCTATAAGGTATCGTGTAAGAAGTTCTGCAACGTGTTCCAACCTCAAATCCTCTATGAAATTAAGAATACCGATCAGATACTTCGCGCTTTCGAAAAAAATTATTCATTCGGGGTAGAGAAAATCTGAGCAAGCTGTTGGTTTTTCTTTTCACTGGCAGCACTAACGCACTTAAGATATTTTTTGACAGCCATGAAAAGTGCGCGACACGATATGGATGGTTTAACGCTTGAACAATGCTGGGAGATATTGAAAAATTATTTTCAAAGCCATTGCTGAGTTGCAGACACTGTGTGCCTTCATCGGCTGTTGTAAGGAGACTCATGAAGAGTGTTTTCGCACTGTACGATTCTGGATAACAAAATTTGTTCAGGTGCTCGTGCATTGCATACAGACGGACGAATTGATCCTGTTGCACAGTGTTTATGGAACCCCAGAACCTCAACTAATCAACCACTGAGCAGAATAGAACATCTTTGAGGGGAAAAATGGGTATACGAACAACCAAAACTATAGGATTTATGGTTCGAAAGTCAAAAATTGACTGTTCAGTGTGGCATCATTGGTCCCTTCATCTTTGACAATAAAGCTGTCAATAGCGTTAAATTGGACAAGCCTGCCAAACAATCGATCCTTTCAGTAAATCGATCTATGTATGTTCGATGACTATGCTATGTATTAACTTTTTAAATACGTCTTATGAGGAACTGCTAAGAGCAGTACTGTAAATTTTTGTTAACAGGATGGGCTCAAGCCAGCCGAGGCTATCGACCGAGTGGACAATGGTAATGTTCGTACATTTTTAAGTACGAAACGCTCAGAAGAGCCAGTAGCAGATTACCATGGTAATATGACTTCCAAAATATGATTGGCAGTAGTCGTTCCTTTTGAGCAGTCTCACATCTCACTTCTACTGCAGGCTGCATTCACGATCTGAAATACGTCCCCCTTCTTGCTACACACTGTCATATTTCTTAAAACGACAGCACTAATATCTACAAACGGATCGCGTAGTAGGTATCCTGCTCTATTTAGCGTGTTTTTACTAGGTTGCCCTAACCACCTTGGACAAAGCATAAATCCATACACATTACACCATCGTAGACGTGCATTTAAATTATTCATAAATAAAATAGTTTATCCCTCGTTTACAACGTCAAAAATATTTGAAATCTCTGAAAACTTTGTAAAACTTCGAAGTATCCTCTTCTGTCATCGTATTAGTAATAAAAATGTTGCTTCTATTTTTAATATTTACGACCATTTAAGTTGATGATGATGATGATGTGAAAATGACATTAAAGCTTATAGTCGTGGTTGCAGTAACCAGTGGAATGATTATTGACATCCTAAATCTTTCGTTTAACGCTTCGGACTAAAAATTGTTAAAATTGTACATTTTTATTGGAAACACTTGTAAAAGATTTTTCGATTTTATTATTCGCTGTAAAGTTATTGTCTTACGACAATGTTGCTTTACAAATTGAAATGGCTCAATTAGAATTGGCCATCCATTAAAAATATATAAAACTAGAGTTTATTTATCTTTAAGTTGTGCAGACAAAATTTTCTATTTTACTACAAGCAGCTGGATATAGTGATTTTCTCACGTTTTTTATCGAGGCAACACTATCAAAAGATCACGAAAAGTTGTAAATCACAGCGTAAATGATGCCGTCGCACTGAGTGCGATGATGGTGTAATAGAGCGAAGGATAAAAGTTCAGGAATTAAATAGTAAGTCTGAACCTAGGGAGGTATTTAAAGAAAAAAAAGAATTGTTTCTTTCAAGATTTTATTTTTATTATTTTTAATGCTCTCCTGTGTTTGGTATGTTTTTTTGGTGTAAATTCAATAGAGGTGGAAACATTTTTTGTTTAAGTATAAGAAAAACATCTTAAAAATCTGCTTAAAAACTTTATTGACTTTCGTTGACATTTCAGTCGGGGAAACATTTTTATTTTTTTATTTTTTTTTTAATGAAAAATTTAATGCATTCTGAAGGCATTTAATAGATAATAATCGAAATTCAAATAACATTCAGTTGGTGTCAATGTTTTACTTTTTTATGCTCTCTACGACGGTGAACAAATTGGAAAAACAATAATAATAAATTTAACAATAATACTATACAAATGGGTTATTAGGTGTTTTAATACTTTTAGGTTAAATATTGTAGTAGGTGTTGGGGTGTTGCTGAGTTTAATGTTTTTTCTCAATGCTAACAGCTTAATATTTGTTTATTTCATGAATTCAACACAAGAGTTATACGTACTTATATTTTGACAAGAAAGGACGAACTGAGGGTGAACAGTTTATAGACTTGTCACCAATATTCTCGTCGATTCGTCGTGTTATATCAATGAATACAAATTGAGTTACCAAAAATTATTAAAGTGGTTTTCCGTCAGTCTGGATTTTCCATCAGTTGTTTGTCGCAGAAATAATTATAAAGAGTATTCAAATAACAGGTGGCAATGAAAAAAGGTATATAATGTCGGCTCCCGATTCTGCCGTGAACAGGAAAGCCCATTTAGCTAACGACACCGCAAAAGTACCGAAGTACCCACACCGAATATAATTAAAATATGCAAGGAGATGGAAGGTGTCGAAAAGCGGGACGTGACAACATCCTAAACATAGCATTTGAAACGGCAATCAAGGCACAACTAGACATGCCTTCCAATTTATAAGGAAAAAGTTTACTCAGTTCTAATACTAATACTTCTCTCCAAAGGAAACAAACCGACCGACCCCTTTTAGATACGTTTGGCAAGATTTTAGAATACATTATCGGAAATAATTGAATATGCTAGAGGGATGTCGGAAAGGCTTTTGGATGGCGTACCTATTCAAAAACTGAAGCGATTAGTCTGTTAATCGATAGTAAGAACAGAACATGACACTTTCTAGGGATGAAGATGAAAGAAATTACGGTGCAAACATACCTACATATATATGTATATGTATCTACATATGTGTCTTTCAACGATTGTTACTTTATTGAAAAGAGTAAAACTTCCGATTAATTATGAAATGTAATTTCATTCAAATGACTGCCTCGCCTGGCTTGGCAGTCATCAGCAGCCATCCTATCAACCCAATTTTTTAATACATTTTCAATAGTTTCGGCCCCTATTTCACGAATAGCTTGACCAACATTGTTCTTGAGTGCCTGAATCGTCTCTGGATTGTTAGTATAGCATCCATCTTTAATGGCTAAATTGAATTTTGTGTGCAATAAATGGATTGTTGGATGGCTTGTATGGCACGTAGCCCTATCTTGGTGGAACCATAGCTCGCCCAAGCACAAATTCTCAATAGCTGGCCATAAGAAATCGGATATCATGCCTTAGTAGAGCTCTCCATTGACTGTAACGGTTCTTTCATTGTCGTGTTGGAAGAAAAATGCCAATAATGCCGCCACTCCGAAAAACTGCAATATTCTCCGTTGAGCGCACAGGACTAACACCGGAATATGTTCGGTTATCAATTAGCAAAACAGGAAAAATTTTCAAAAACTTGCGTACACAGTTGGTGCATTATTTCGACCGTAATTTCTTGTAAAAATTCGCACTGTTTCGGCAACACAACATACACTTTGCCCATTTTTCTTCCAAGACGACAATGGAAGAAACTTTACAGTCAATTATTACAGACGATGCAGGCACTTAAGAACAATATTTGTGAAGCCATTCATGAAATAGGGTCCGAAACCATCGAAAATGTATTGAAAAATAGTCATTTGCCATTTAACAAGTTTAATTCAACGTCATTGTCCACAAGTTCGATTCTATGTTGGATTTCGTAACAAGATGACCCGACTTTTGGCAGAACCTTGATCCCACATCGATTTGAGCAACAAATTGAAACCAAGTGATTTTAGACCCCAGTAGTGGAGTATTAATAATGCAGTACAAGAACTTGTGAAAATACGCAATGAAATTTCGTTACTATCCGATTACACTGTTTACTTTTAGCTGTTACTGATCACCGTTTGCGACCTTCCTGCTTTTCTCTTCACTTGGTATTTCAGTTAGAGCTTATATTATAAAATGTCAATCAGTACCATAACGGAAACAAGAAACGGCGCATTGTATGGTCGCATTTCTTTTTGGAAGTTAGACAGTCTTAGCAACATCAGTTACCTTGTCATAAATGATACTATCAAAGCTTTCTTAAAATAATGACAACCAAACGAGTGCAATTAATGAATCTACCTAGCATTTTCAAAGGATTTCTATAAGTTGCATGGTCTTACAATAACATCAAGTCTAATTTGGATGACCTAAGCACATTAGAAACATCATAAATTGTATCTAGAAATCGAAAAGTGGCCTACCATAAGGATCTGTTCTTGCTCCACTGTTGTTTGTCGTGTATATTTATAATCTACCTGTACAACCAGTGGTGTTAGGACATAAATTTGAAAAGCATGGTAGATATAGCTTGAAAGTATATTAGTATATGATCGATTTTTTCGTTAAACTAGTATTTTCAAAATGTATTACAAGGATGATGAGGTTCAACACTCTTTAAAATAACAAATAGCGTTGAATAGACCACAAAATATCTTTTCACCCAGGATAATGTGATCATAAACTTAAACTGATCCATCACTATTACTGCGTCGGTTACTGCTCAAGTGCTGAGTCTGTTGGACTACGGATCGAGGGGTTCGATGTTCAATTCCCAGGCAACACTTAAATGTTCTTTCACGGCCCCACCTCACGCGAGTGTGTGGAATTATCCGAGAGTATAACTGTCATGAAACAGCTTCTCAAATAACTAATCGCCATTCGGACATAGCGTTAAAAATCTGCCTCTTTTATTCGTGTAAAGAATACAACACGCAGAACACAAATGGCTGTGAGAAGCTATGACCTGCGTCCCATGGATCTGTCGCGCCAATTATAATTGAAATTGGAATTGGAATTCTTTACCGCTACCAGAAATGAATTGGAATTGCTAATGAGAATGCATCTTTGTTCGTCCAAACCTCAGAAAAGGAGAAAGTGCCACAACCTTACAAGTACAAGTCTTTTTAACATGACTTTCAATGGCTTATCTGCGGTATTGTGTAAAACATTTTGTTTGCAACCCAACTGGTTCCTTTCATCGCGGTTTTAGCTCAAGAAAGTGTACTATCTTGGAGTAATCTTATGAATTTCGATTGATACTCAATAGCATTTTATTATTATTTTGCGTTTTTGTGAATACTTGTGGGCACAAGTGGTTAGTGCGTTGGACTACGGACCGAGGGGTTCGAGGTCCGTGGCGCAACTACAAATCCCATGGCGCACACAATTGGATACGGACTTTCACCAAATTGACCCTAGGGACCTAGGGCCTAACTTCTCACAACCATTCGCATTATGAGAGTTATACTCATGAGTCATCACTAATCCGTATCCATGTCCGAAGGGCAATTTTTGTTTCGAGGAACATTTTATGACAGTCTTGCTCTCGGATGTTTGTCAAACGTTCACTAGGGTGGGGTCGTGGTAAACTATTGAGTGGCATCAGTGAAGTCAGTTAACTAAAAACCGCACTAGCTGGAGAGAGTAAAGATAGGTAAGCAGAAACTCAAAATCATTCAGAGGACCGACAATTCGCCAATTACTTTCTGGATAAATGAAAGAATTACGCTTTTACAAGAATATCATCTTTAGTGATGAAGCGTACTTTCAACTAAAAACATGACCGGTTTTTAGCGTTTGCAGATGTTGACCAGGCCGATATCATAAAAGCAGAATAGATGGAATTCGTTACAATACAATAAAAAAACCTAGTCCTTCTGGCCTAAACTGATTTGCATTGAAGTAAATGCAATGCCGTTTCAGTAGGGCGAAGCATACTGTTACCTTTGTGTAAGAGATTTAATAATTTTTTTGTTTTTGACAAAATCCTACAAGGAGTCCGCGTAAATTGGACAGTCAAAATTCGCAAACTTAAAGTCGTGCAATCAGTTATTGCCAGTAACAAGAACGCAAGAATTTGCAATAGATTATACATGTAGTCGCTCAAAAAAGGTGCCTAAAAATATAATTCTACTCGCCAAAAGTTCACAGTAACCATCAATCAATAAGCGCCTTCAGAGTTCCACAATTCATCTAAACTTTAAGTAAAAAGAACAGTAAATGTTCTTCGGTTCAGACAGAAACCGTCGGGAAAAGCACAGATCTTACAAAAATACCTCAATCCAAATTTTTCTGAGCACCAGTCAGGGCCGTTGTTCATAAAAGAAATATTTGAATTCTCTTCCTGTTTACTCCCCGAAATGCTCCACAAAACACCTTCCAACACAAATCATACCTTCCGTAATCTTCTTCGTTCACGCATTGTGGCTGCTTTTCGTCTATCCACGGCGACGCTTTTTTTCTTGCAAGCCTTGCATGCCCATGTTAGGCAAGGTCGTGACTGCCCGGACGAACATACCAACGGCGCCAGAACATGCTCCTCCGAGCTCAAACTATTATCGTCGTAATCCGTAAAAATTGGCGACGGTGTCAAATTAGGCTGTTTTTCCTCCCTGTGTCCGAATGGGTTGCCATGATCATATCTCGAGTAAAAGTTATGATACGGCCGATGCTGAAAATCACAGTCACTTTTCATTTTCATATTCTGATCACTTTGATTCATCTTGCTACTTGTGTATTTTGTCATCTTCACTAAATGCACTTTTCGACACGACGAGTATTTTTTTCAAAAAGATTAGAATTTTCGAAATTAGATTTTTTTTAAAAAAAAACCGGCACTAGCACTCCATACGACCGACCCGTAAACCAATCTAAGACTGAATTGCAGACTTTCGTCACACATGTGTTTTTGGGTGACACAAACAAATAACGAGAGATCAAAAAACAAATCCAAAATCCTCGTCGCATTTGAGTGGATTCTATTTTTGTACGAAAACAGTGTTTTCGACATATCAATAGTTGGGAGGGGACGGTTCTTAATTTGGTCACGCCCATTTAGTGTATAATTTAGTGAGTCAAAATGTCGTACCTACAATATACGCGTTCGATCGTAGGTGATCGAGTAGTGTAACAGTAGCATACGTTCACGTTCGTGCTGAGATGAGATGCTAGTTTATATTTAGTGATCGATTGCGTTGCGTAGTGTCACAAATCACACAAAATAGATGTGGAGACGACTATAATTTTTGTGCTGGATAAATTAAAATAATAAAATTCGGTGATGTGACGTTTTCAATGGCCGTCGTCGTCGTCGTCCGGGGGTGGGGGAGGCTATGTGTTTGTTGTGATATTTTGTTGTTTTCACATTTTGTCGTCACTATGTGAATTTATATTGTGAATTTTCACCGTGCGTCGTCGTGTGTACGTACCGTCAGATGGCTGAGAATAATTTTTTTTTTGAGAACGTATTTCATTGGGGATATAAGGTTCTTATTTATTAAGCAGAGAAATTAAGGAAAACCACGGCGCAGACAATGATTTGTACATTTTGATTTATGGATGGCTAATGAAATTTAAACAGGCTATAAAACAATTAAGAATGTAAACTTGGTCTTATGTTGCTGGTGTGACATTGGGGTGAAAAGGCTTTATGAGATCGAGTGGCGAAATTGGATTTCAAGATGAATTTAATTAATGAGGCAGGTATTAAATAAAGACCACGTCGAATGTGTCCACATTTTCCAATACGATATGAAATAGGGACTTTTTTTCAACCTACTGGCATTTGGTGTTTGGTCCTGACAAATAAGCTCAAGTAATTTAATAATTATGTACTTATATATCTAGATCTATTCAGTGTAACTTGGAATGGGATCGTCCATTTGGTATTTTTATTAAGATCTACTTAAAGTCGTTAGAAAAATTCATCTGAGTTATAAATTGATTGACTCAAAACTTGGATAGCTAGGTAAAAGCGCATTGCACTAAGACGCCATCCTGAGGACGAAAACGTGAACGTGACCTTAATTTTCTAGTTTTTTTTTTTTTTGTATTTGCCTTCTTATAGCGTAACCAATTCTACCTAGATATAACACAGTTCTAGAACCTGATTTACCTTATGTTTGTATTGATAGAAAGTGTGGGAAGATTTCCCCTTGACGGCTCTCAACGTAACGTAGAATAACTCCACAGAGACCCCCTACCACACTCATAAACCTGTTCATTCCCCTCTATGTGGGCATGGCCTGATACCCAGAAAAGATTGATTTTAGTCTGATATTCTAACAAGGATAGGCCTTTCATATCCTGTTTTATTAGTTTTAAGGACGATGGGACTCGAACTTTGATAGCAGTCTAACTATACCTGAAGATAGCGGTATTTTCTATGGATGAAGAGTGGTCTGGCACGACTCACGTATTTCCAGAACTTTCGCTTGGAGGACACTGGATGATTTAGAGAAGTGGAAAGATTTTGATGTTTTCGGAGTTTCTGAGAAGATTAGTTTGGGTATGGCTTAGAGAGTAATAGTCGTTTTACACTTCTTCTGGTAGCTGATCAATGTCCTAATTCATTGTATCTTATAGCAGTTGTACTTTGATCTTTGCTTAATAGTTTCGTGTTGTATATAATTACTCAAAGCAGGTCACCAAACTA
The DNA here is from genome assembly GCA_905220385.1 of Xylota sylvarum. Lineage (NCBI taxonomy): Eukaryota > Metazoa > Arthropoda > Insecta > Diptera > Syrphidae > Xylota > Xylota sylvarum. The sequence continues at coordinate 26,051,540 of LR999958.1, forward strand.
ATGATCCATAAAAGACAGGACATATTACTGCAGTATATATCCACAAGACCTTAGGTATTGGATCAAAGTTTCCATTTCTTATGAAAGGTTTCACTGCAGGCATGCTTTTTTAACTCCGAAATACCTACTTAAGGTATTTATTTTGACTTGAGTGGTAAAAAGCATCAGCCCAGTTTTATTTGGGTTAACACTAACTCCACAGCTGGTGGCACACGAGCCTACCTTTTTACCTTCAATGAACTGAATAATTACTGAAGTAAACATCTCCTACATTAAGCTTGACTAACTTTGTGTGCTGGTTGACACTCTTCATTCATAAAATATCACGAAGAATTTGTGGCTTTTTTGGAGTTCCTCGGCTTTAATGACGTCTGCTGCTGAAATTACCCGATTATGAAGATTTCGGGAAGATTTCCTCCATCTGGACAGTCCATCATATTGGACATAAAAGCATAGAAGGGATTCACCTTTACCGGTAAATGGTTTTAAACCTCCTCGAAATACATAGTTTGGCGGTATCTAAACTACTATACATTGTGAGAGAATGAACTTTGCGTTACTTACACTTGTACTTCACCTTTTTCTTCTTCAATGACCATCAAACATTTTTGCTAACTTCCATAATTGTCTAAAATTATCTGTCTTCTTCATATCTTTCCGGAACGTTGCCTTCTGCCATTTTTGACAATATTGCCTAGTAGATTCAAAGAGTCATTCCTGACAGAACCGACCGATCTAAACTGGTAATTGAAACTTAAAGACTTTAAAAGCCAATTTTTTTTAGAGGTTAGGTACTCCCCACCTTTATATTAAGAAACCAGTACGCACTCGTCATTGATAGTCAGTCTACTGAAACACTGTAAGAATCACTTCAACTCGGTGGCAGATCATAACAAAATAATGAAACGACTGAATTAACAAGCTTGTGAAGAAAATATTAACCCATAAGAAATTCTTTGCCCAGATAGTCCACGTTCTGCTGGGGACTATCATAGGAAGAATATCATACATTTTATAAAAGACCAACGACATGTTCACAAACTCTCTCATTTGCTTCTAATGGCTGTTTCAGTTAAGACTAAAAATTCTATGAATCTCGTTTCCGCTAGAAGAGAAATCAATACTGGAATCACCCAACAAAAATAATTTGAATTTCTGTTATACGTTATTTTCCAAAATTAGTTTAGATTACAGGTACCTACATACATACATACTTATGTGCATTTCTATTTTTTCACATCAATAGGTTTTTAAAACTCAATTTATCTTAAAGAAGTCTGGTACAGGAAGTATTCACTCTATTTTCTAGTCAATCTATCGCTTTCGCTCCTAATATTGTTCTAAGTTTGTCACATCTGAAAAGATACATGTGCATATATTATGTAGCTCTTATTTACTCATTTCTCTATGCCAGGAAAACAATTTTTTTTCACAGCATATTTCAAGGAAAGTGAAAATGTATCCCAAAGATATGCAATATCTATCCATTAATATGCACATGAGCATTAGAAATAGAATTGCAACTGCGAATGAAGACCACTTAAAATAAATTTCGTTTCGCTGAGAAAATATGTTTACTTAATTAAAAACCTTTTAAATTAATTAAACAAACTGATTAAATTCATTTTATAGCCATAAAGCTGATATTCACTTTCGACGTACTTTTGTACCAGGTTACCTCATGCTTAAATGTGCACAGTGATTGGGGCAGCAAAGTTTTAATGGGTATCTCCTGCAATAGTCAGCGAGAAGTAATCACCTCGTATGAAATTTTCCGCAATGATTACATCAGGCATTTTATACCACCACACCAGCCAGCGTTCACCATATTTACTCTTTAACTGCAGAGACCAGAGCAGAGATAGTATGGTAAAGTAATTCAAGACGATTGCGTGTCAGCGAGGAAAAATTATTTTAAAGAGAAAGTTAAAATTTCTCTTTAAAAATGTTCATACAGTAGAGGCTAGAAAAATGGCACCAGCAATTATCTGACTACAGGAGTAGCATTAATTTGTAGTGTATTGGTCTTAACAATTTTAACCTCGATAGTTGGCACAGAAAGTATTGGAAGAAAATGCCAGAACTTCAACGTTGCGAGCGGTGTGACGACCGATTATTTATCAAAGTATTGGCTATAGTCGCCGAGAAAGTAGTGGATAAATGCGACAATCAAATCCTGTGCACACATCTGGTGATGGATGGACAACATCTGGTGATAGATAAATATGATTTTCTGCTTTTACAGCCGGCGATATGATTACAAAAACTAAACATATTTTGCGTGGTTTTAATTCCAAAGGTGGATAGATGTGACCATGAATCCACAAACTTCCGCATCCAATCAAGAAAAGAAAACTCCTAATAAAATTTCCAGACATTCAAGATTCTAGAAGAAGAATCAGCGTTTTATAACTCGCAGTCGGCTTATCTCAAGAGAAGTTCCACAGGGACAGCTCTTCATGAAGTCGAGTAACATAAAAACAAAACACTACTTGCACTACAATGAATACATTCTTGGATAAGGTGGATTGACAAAAAACAAAATACTTAGGGCCTAATTTCTTATAGCCATTTTAATTATAATTTATCTTGGTAGTGCTAGAATGCAGGATGGACCTGGGCCTCAACCACCAACCCTATCTAGCCAGCTCAATCATTACCCAGCTGCCTCCAGTTTCATGCACTAGGATTGTTGATGACTTGTTCCACCTGAGTGTGCTACCTTATGTGAGATTTTCTTTTATTCCAGGGTTAAATCTCGAAAACACTGCCAACCGTAACGCTGCTTTTCTATTCGCTCTATATGTCCAAAGCATTTTAGGGTAATGCTATTCTACAGTTCGTATAGAATCTTCTCATCCATAGACTTATAAAGAAAATCTTGATTTGTTCGAGAAAGGAGTTTACTACTCAACATTTTTCCATTCCATTCTATGCCTTTCTAGAGCTTTTATGGAACATCCATTTAACGAAGTTTTTTAGGTGTAAAATGAAATGTCAAAAATGACGCAATCTTTACAAAATATCTTAAGGTAGACTAGAACTATTATAAAGGGTAGGACATCTGTCACTCAAAAGCAATTTTGGTTAAGCTATTCGTGAAATAGGGGCCGAAACCATCAAAAATATATTGAACAATTGGGTTGACAGGATGATCTACTGCCAAGCCAGCCGAGGCAGTCATTTGAATGACGTAATATTTTACAATTAATCGGAGGGTTTACTCTTTTCAACAAACCAACAATCGTTGAAAAGTATTGCGCATGTTTTTTTTTTATATTTAAAAAGAAATCAACAGATGGTCCACCCTATAGTACTACCCAAAATGATATTGTTGAACTTCATCCGGTAAACGGGGTGGAGTTCTTGCAATCAAATAAAGAGTAAATGAAATATAAATACAAAATATTTGGTTCGAGAGGTTCATGGGACCTAGAGCCTAGCTTCTCATAACCACTCTTGTTGTGGGTGTTATATTCTTTATCCGAATGGAACGGGAGTTTTGTTTATTGCTGTGTTTGAAGGGCAATTTTTGCTGCCCCAATCGTGTCAGTTATACTCCCTGATGTTTGTCAGACACTCGCGAGAGGTGGAACCGGGAAAGAACACTTAGGTGTTGTCTGCGCCCGAACTTCAAACCCCTCGCTCCGTAGTCCATCACACTAAACACTTGAGCCACTACGCTCACGTTATTTGCCGGTAGTACGCTTTTGATACTCTTTTCTGGCCGTTACTGTTTGTGATAGTGCGCTCTCTTCCACTCTCTTTAATCATAAAATGGCCAAACAGCCGAATCTTATGTTTTTTAATACCCGCTGCTTACCTGTCATCCCCTCATCTAAAAACACAAAAACAAAGAGGAAGCCCGACAAAGTGCCTGACTCTGACTCTAACAGAAAAACTGAAAATTCTTCGTACTCTCATTTCTTGTCATACAGTTCGTCTTTTACTTCGTTGCATGTGAGTTCATCTAATGTTTTATTCGGTTCTTCAGTTCAGAAATCTAAATTAATCTAAATATCTAGTGACAGTGATAACTTAGCAATTTCAAAGAAAATAAAAATAATTCATTGCAAAAAAAAAAGTCGCGAAAACTACATCCAACAACAGTCCACAAAACCCAGGTAGGTGTGTACTTTTGCGGTGAATGAATCAAATGTTATGAGATACAAAGTAGGTTATTAGTGGGCAAACAAAAATACACGAGGTGTAATAGTATCTGCGATACACTGTGTATTTCATTGAGTATCGCTCTCTATCAAGGTCAATCAGGGAGAGAATCTGAATCACAACAAAAAACAGGTACATACATATGTCGGATATGTACATACATATGTACATACCTACATCCGACAGGTAGCAGCGATAATAACATCAAAAGCAAATGTGAACTTTCTTTATCTCTCGCGCATCCAGTTCTGCTGACAGATGCTTTGTTTTGATAAACTGACACATGCTCTTATCAATCATCCAGTTTCTTTTTTTTTTTGCATTCCATTAGGAATACAATGAAATGCTTTTATCAGTGCCAAAGTGTTTACTTCACGCATTTCTCCTTCGCAGTCTATTGGATTGGCTATCTCAAGTTGATTATTGATTTTCAAGCGGTTATGTACTCATGTTTTTGGAGAGGAGTAATAATATCGAATCGAGGACATTGACGCTTATCAGCTTAGCCAACTTAGACACGACAATATCAAATTGCAAAAGAGTATTTTGTTTATAAATAAACAGTCTGATGCCGATTGTCATTATTTATACGCATAGTGATGATTGCATACAAATTTGTGTAAAATCAGGCTGGGTATGCGTGACGCAAAAGTTCACAAACATACACACAACCAGTGGGGGCAATAGATAGCTTGTTTATAAATGGGGTTGCTAATTTGCGATTTGCGTGCTTTTTTTTAGTGCCACGTGGCGTATCGAATTAATTCAGTTTCATGAACTGGAAATGGTTGGAAAAGTATTGATATAACACAAACTGAAACTAATCTATTGAAACTACTACAGTAAGTGCTGGTAAATGCCGATTTTGTCCAGTTTAATTGTATTTTTAAGTGAAAAATGATGAATATTTCTGTGTACGTGTTCGTTACATTCAAGCTGTAACGAATTTTTCACAGAACATAGGTATTTGTTAAATTTTCTACAGTGTTATTAATTTTAATTGAAAAGTCGTTATTTTGCTTAAAAACGTTTGTACTACGTTGACTTTGACTATTTTAAAAAGTTCGGCCTCATATCTTACTACAACCTTTTAGACATATCCTTACTAAATATCGGTTATAAGATCATCTCGTACAGACGTGAGCTTTTAAAATCGACTGTTGATCAATTTTAGCACAAGTCGTTAAACAAAATGCCAGGCTGCTTTGGTAGCGTTGTAATGTGACAGTGTCCTATATATAAAGTCAAGTATACCTACATATATAATTACAGCCTTTATGATCAAGCTTAGAACAGATCTATCGATTTCATTGGATAAGGTGAATATCGGCATGTTTCTTCCTACAGCTGATTAAACTCAATGAATTAATATACGTCACCTCCTTTGTACGTACCAAGCTCTCTCCGCTTACCGAAGATTGGACTTAGGTCCGTAGTTCTTCGACATTTTAGGGTTCGAGGTTCAATCTCCAGACACCTGCTTGGCAGCCGATATGAATTACATTCTCTGATCTGAGTCACATACAAACCTTGCACCTTATTTTATAGGAGATGCAGCACTCTCTAAAGGATTTCTTTTTCCTCGATCTAAAGCCTATCTAAACTCTCCTAATTGAAGGGCATGTAGATTTCTCCGAAATGACGCTCTGGGTATCTCCAAGAGTGAATGTGGCAGTGTTAGAAGTTGATAACATTATATCTACTTACCTGTTTCTTACACGAATAGAAAAAGTGGACTCCTTCTCCAATTTTATGAGAAATCAGTTAGTAGACAAGACAGCAGACCGAAAAAATGAAGCTGAAGTGTTCTCTGAAGTTGCATTTAGAGCCTAACAAAATCGCGGAATATTTTCTCGGCAGATCCCTCTAAGGTGCCTTTAATTATGATTTTGAAATCACATATTGGACCCACGAGTCACTGGGAAAGGAGGGTATCCCTACCAGAGCCCGGTATTCCATGAGAAAAACTGAGTTAAACCGAAGATCGTCAAGGTATTTGGAATCCGCTTATTCGCTATGAAGCACCTTCTTATTCATGCATCACCACTTTTGATAAGAAATTTCTTAATGAAGTTTATTCTCCACTTTCCACACTTTAGACGATTATCGTAATCATTGCTACCAACAGTCCGAAAATGGCATAAAGTGCATCACCAGGTTTGTCCGATTTGACAACCCGTCAGCTATGGGGGCTATTACTAGAAAGCACAGAGTCTTCTAGTAAGGTTTATTAATAGGAAAGCACCGCATGCTTAAAGTCTTTCTTTTACTGAGGGTTAAGCTAAATGTCGTCCCAATATTATTCTCTAGATAAATGCTCATAGTGACGCCCTGTAATGTTTTTATCTTAAGTCGACTAAACTTGAAGCTACTCTCGAGTACATACATATATGTACCTATCTATTGAATTAAGTTTTTAACAATTATAAATCTTAAATAATTACTTACGTATAAGTAGTACCATAAGACAGTGTTATTGAATCATTCCAATGACAAGCCTACGCAAATTTCCGGCGTCAAATATGCAGCATCTAACTCTAAGATGTCAATCAAAGAAATCTAGTTTTCGACCACTGATTGCCTGTAGCCCCCACTGTGTCTGTTACACGATCAAAAATTAGATAACTTTGCCAAAAAAATGTCTTCGCTTTTAATGCCTCGGCTTTTTCCACTATCAAAACAAAAAAAAAATGATTGCGTCTCTGTGTCTATTCAGATTTTTGAAATGAGGTTAGAATTTTACGTCGTAACTTTTGTTTATACTTTGTTTCGCTCTATTTTTGTGGCGATCTCCCTTCCTCCTTTCACTCTCCCTATTAGCTGAGTGAATTCATTATTTTCGGTTTTAGATACATTCCTCGAGCAAAGTCTGCGCTTTTGATGTTTCGGTTTGCTAAAAAGCTTCCTCGAAAGTTGGCCTTGTGAGCGGTCTACACCGGCCGGTGTGGGGTGGTGTGCCGCTCTATAAGAGACTTGTTATGTATTTCAAACAAAAGCAAATGTTTGGCCACGACAAACCATTTCAATTTTTGTCTATCTTACGTACCTACATACATACATATGTATACATATATGCACGTATTTTTATTGCTTTTTTTTTATCACACGCAAATTCGTGCGTATTCGAAACTTACTTGCAAATTTTACTTAATTGAGTAAAACTAATATTTTTTTTTCTGTCGTAGATATACTCGTCTAGTTTCATTTGCTAATGCAGTAATAAACATTTTATTTCTATTGTTAGTATACTTTATTGTGGGTAATTGTTAAAAGCCATTTCTGCGCATTTTCGTTAATATTTAACTTAAACTGCAGGTTGTATACATAAAAATAAATTTTAATACAATTTGTAAGTTGTAAACAAAGCACTAACGTGAGTGGAAATAAATTTAGATTATTTACATTCGTGAAAAAAGAAAGTATGTAGGTGTAAGTGCTAGTGACAGACAACATGAATTATTATGGCGCAATTGATTTAAAAGAATTTATAAATAATAAATAAGTTTGAATTAAACTATAAATTGTGATTGTGACCATAAAAAGAGGAACTGTAGAAGATCGTTACCAGCCTCTATTAAACTATATGCCCTATATGGAAATTGGATTCCTGACAATATCTATATAAAGCAATACGAGAATTTCAAGGAATCATTTCCTTCTCCTTCTATATTGGTCTAATGGCTGAAAGTTCTTGAACGGACAAGAACTAAGCTCAGCAATCTGCAGATAATTGTCTAGCTTGGTATTACCAATACTATGTACACCTACCCTACAATTCTCCATTAGAAAGAAAGCTGCTATAAAGCTGCAGCTAGAATACAAGTATAAAAGAAGCAATCTTGTGAATAAAGAAGGGACATGGTCAGGGTAATATTGGACCGTGGAAAGTGGTCTAATGGAGTCTTAGTACTGGATTCTAAAAGTCCGGTCTTGTTCACAGACGAATTGGAATTGGCGTCCCTGGGCCCTGGTGTTGAGCGGTACTCATTAGAAGGTGTTCCACTGTGTTCTAGACTGAAGTCCATGACATTGAAATCCGTTCTAGATGAAACCTTGATAAAGGCATCAGGGAAGTTAGAATATGTATCTTCCCAGATACTCAAGCAGTCCTCGAAGAACAATCTTTTAATTCAGATTCTACATATGTCAATCATGTGTTGCGACGATACATTACAATCTTTACCAGACACAAAAAAAAATAAAATACAAATTCTTGGTGCGATTTGTGTACATATGTATGTAGGTACAATAATACCTGAAATGTAAAACGTTATCATAATCAGAAAATAATACAGGTAGAAACAAAGAATAATAAAATCCCAGCGGAACACTGACGTTGCGTCTGTTCTCACGGTATGAACTTCCGATTATGATAGCGTTCGTCCAAAATAAGCTAAGGAAATTAATTTTTTGACGACAATAAAGTGTAGTTCGGTTTGAATATTTGCAAAAGAAAAGTTTTTTTCAATAATTATATAATTCGCGACAGGTCCATGGGAACCAGGGCCTAGCTTCTCACAACCATTCGTGCTGTGCGTATTATATTCTTTAAAGGAATGGAAGGAGAATTTTTGTTTTGAGAAGCTTTTTCATAACAGTTTTACTCTCGGATGTTTGTAAGACGCTCGCAAGAGGTGGTGCAGTGAAAGAAATTTTAGGTGTTATCTGGGGATTGAACCACACGCCAGACACAGGAAGTAAAATTTGATTCAGGCCCTGGTCATCAGTGAATTGCAGGCAACGAATCTGTAGTTGAATTAGGTAGGGCTTCACAAAAAAAAAAAGACTTGGGACTAGTCTATTTGAATAACATTACACATGATATAATAGATCTTTCAGGTAATTTAATATAAACAAGAAAAACACCAACACCAGAACCATGACATCGATTGCCTTTAGCGATCTTAAGGTCTCGTGTGATCTTTCTTTTGTACAAGTAAGACCGGGACTAGACTTTTGTTCTCACATTTGAAGCTTGGCTCTGTAGCATTTAGAAACAAGTAACTAATAGGAAATTCAACATTTACTCATACACCCAAAAACTAGCACTTCGAAGGCGGCTGACTGACTAAGGCCTATTCTACAGATACTATTACGGCAGGCGTTCTGAAGAACTCTATGGTATAATTCCAAGAAAGACGAAAGAAAGCTGATAACTTTTCGAGCAGACCTACATAGTTTATTACAATTGCGTTACAGTGTAAGTTGGAATATTCTTAAACCTTACGCTTTGTTAATTCTATCTACAGAAACAAGAAATATTTTTTAGGATCATCATCTTTTAGGGACATTTTTCACCAAACTGAACTTCTCCATTCTAGTAAATTCCAGTAGAACCCGGTGGCGCTTAAACGTTGTCTACACCATAGCTACAAATGTGTCAGTCACAATAGTTAAACGTATGATTCCCATTAACATACATAATTAATAAAAAAAGTTATTTTTGTTCGATCTTATCAGTCGAATTAGTAATAGGTTCTAATAAATGTCAATTAATTTATTTTTATCATTAAGAACGTACAAAATAGAAATCACACTTCAGTAACAAAATTTGAATAGTTCTATCAAAATTATAGTACCTATCCTATGTATGTCTGATTTAATTAGACAATACTACTTATGAATCATTTCCAACAAGTTATTGGTAGTTGTAAACAAATTCTTATGCACGTGGCTACCTATTGACAAAACCGAGGCTTTAGAGAGTTCGATGTTTAGAATTTAAGGACCAACAACAGCTAAATGGTTGTTGATCCTCAATTGTTTTGTTTGAGAAGTCTTTTTCATGACAGTTATACTCTCGAATGTTTGTCAGTCGCTTGCGAGAGATACGACCGTGAAATAAAAATTGTTGTCTGAGAATCGGATATCGAACATATGTATGCTACACTTTTATATTGGCGACAATTCGAATTAAATTCTAATAAGCCTATAATTGCACGATACATTTTGTTAAATCACTTAAAAATCAAGGACTGTTTCCAATATTGTCTAACTAGAGAAGTGAAGGCCAATTAAAAGTCATTAGCCTTTCATTATCACGTCTGGAGACTTATCAACTAGAATACGCGTGACATACTGCCATAACAGTCCCTGACTTAAATTCACCATCGCTATAAATTCGATTGTACACATACATAGATTTCAACGCGAACAGTTCTTTAAGATCATAAACATCTTTGATATTGTACCATCAAGGAGGCATTTCCGGGTTGTTCTGGCTAAAAATACTCCTCACAATGTCTGTGGTTTTATTTCATTTGTTGGCTATAAGAACCAGGAAATTCTATCATCTTTGGTAAGCCTAAATAAATTATCTGATTAAATCGAAAAATAAAATCCCTTATGACGAGAAATCCCCTTAAATTATTTACTGAAATTATTGGCAATCAACTATTTTCTACTCTAGTGACCACCGAATCGTTCTTATCATCTTCGGTTGTCTTATCATTGAAATTTGTAAAATGAGTTCATCTGATAATAATAATTGCTGCAATCGTTCAATTTTTGTAGACTTTTATTTCCCAGTTCATGCAGACCAGTTGTAGACAGACTTAAAAGGAAAATAAGACTTCCGATTGTTAAACCGTTACATAAGGCTAACGGCTAAGTATGCATATACCATGTTCGTAGTTTGATAGCTTGGGAAAAGTACTCGGAGATAATTTTTTTTAATGGCCATGCCACCTACTATAAACGAAAATATTTAGCGCACCCATTCGATGTACATATGTAAACAAGTAGATAATTGTATTTTTATGAATGACGCCTGAACACGACACCCAGTGGGTGAATTTGCAAACGGAAAATGATTTGATTATTACAAATTAGATGATTGCTATAATTTGCTTGTCGGACAGTCTACTCATGTCTGACGCATTTAAATTGGCGACAAATCTAGAATACAGATTAAGTGAGTTTGACATGCGCAAAATAGCTGAATAAATAAACAAATAGAAGTCAATCGTTAATAAGGTGTTAACATCACTTGTTGCACATTTTCCATTTCGAATGGTATTACTATTAAAAATGCGAGATACAAAGAGCTTTTATCTCGTGTTAAATATTTGAGACTGTTCTATTATTACTTTTTTTTTGCACACGATAGATAGAATAGGCATGTAGACATTTACAGTATTGTTCAAATGTTTTCATGCAACTGTGTTAGGTGATCAGCGATCGGTATGTGTGACGCACATGTTATCATACAAACTTGGTAGCACAGTCAATTAAACTTAAATTGGCTATAATATTTATCTAAATGCTTTTAATGAAGGAATGAACGATTCTTATGACCACAACTTCCGTCCACTTGATCAAAACGAAGTGAGATACAAGCTATAATCTGTTAGCAGTAATGTTCGCTGCAAATTCCAATTTACTAAACACTTCCTAATCATCACTACCCCTATTGAAATCCAGTTAGTAGTGCGAGTTCTTAAGGATCTTAAAAGTCCAAATTTTCAGGTTTAGTGGGGTTCCTTGTCCTTTTTTTGAAGATATGTTCGTCGAGCATAGATAATCATGAGCTGGATCTTGTGAGACTTTAAACTAAGATCTTTGCGTAAAATTTTCCGTGTTGTTGTGAAGGACGTCAAATCGATAAATTTGGATCTTTTTCAACACTTTCCTGAACGGATGCTATATGCTCTTCAGTAAGCACTCTTCTTATACGTCTCGGTACTACTACATCTTGCAAAGAAGCTGTTGAGCGAAAACCGTCAACAATACGGTAAATAGCGAAGTGCTCTATATGTTTGATGCACATAACTATAATTTTGGAACCAAATTTCTAAAATTTAGCAACATTGAAGCTGGGTCTGACGGTAATACTGATGGCTGAATAAATTGTCATTTCTAAGCCCGGGAAGGCTGCTGAGATGCTTCTGCTGACAAGAAAAAGAGGGATAGATTGGAAACCTGAATAGAATTTCTATGTTTTTGTGGTTTTCAAAGTTACATCTTGTGACTTGGGCCTGGGCAGTAGGCCATCTTTTCAACCCAGTTTTTCAATACATTTTCAATTGTTTCGGCCCCTATTTCATGAAAAGCTTGGCCAATAAACAAACACCTCAAAAAAACTCCAACGGTGTCAAATCACTCGCCAAGCACCATCACCAAAAGGACTGATTACACGATTATTGAACTTAGTGTGTGGCGCGTAGATTCATTTTGCTGGAATCATCATCAATCATAGCCAAGTTCAAATTTTCAATTTCTGACCATAAAAATCGGTTACCATGCCTCGGTATGGCTCTTCATTGACTGTAAGCTTTCTTCCATTGTCATCTTGCAAGAAAAGTGGGCTAATAATGCCGCCACTGCAAAAACCACACCAAACAGTCACAAGTACAGCATGCGTTGGCTTTTCTATGACTACGTATGGATTTTCCGAGCCCCAAATACGCCAATTTTGCTTGTAGCCGCCGAGATGGAAATGCGCAAAATTGTCGTCAATTTCAAGCTGCTCTAAAGCCCAAGCAGAGAAGCGATAACAAAGCGGATGGTCATTTTGCTTGAACTCCTGAATCATTTGGACCTTGTAAGCGAATAATCCGAGTTTTATGCAAAATTCTGCTTAGGCTAGTGCGACTGATATTCAGTTGCTGAGATCTTTGGCGCGTTGAGGTTCTCAGGTTTATGCGCACACTTTCGACAACAGATGCAATATTCTCCGTTGAGCGCACAGTACCGACACGGGAATATTTTCAATTATCAATCAACAAACCAGTCTTACGAACATTCATCACAAACTTGCGTACACCAGTTGCATTTGATGCATTATTTCGACCAAAATTTTTTCAAAATTCGCACTGTTTCGACAACACAGCATCCAGTTCGGAAATAACTTTGCAATATTTCCCAACGTTGTTCAACCGTAAATCGATCCATTTCGCACCGCAATATATATATAATACTAAGTTTCTGTCAATTTTTTGAGCGCGTAACAGCTGTCAGTGTCAAAATAACATATGATTCAAAAAGAAACCAACAAATGGCCCACCCTTTATTTCACCATCGTCATCCCACTCCCTTTCCATACCCTTACCTTTAACTTCATCATTGGACTTAGAACTTTAAATGTCAAAAGTTCTCTTCAACGACAATCAAATAGTGGAAGACTTATTTCAAATTAAATTCAGATACATTTGGAGGTTAGCTGTTTCTTTACATATTCTCAATGAGTGTGTCTCAAATGAAGGCAGTGTCTCCCTCAATTGTCTGTCAAACATATTTTTTAACATCCACTGTACGACGTGCCCTACTCAATTGCTGATCACTTTTCTGACGAGCGTAATCTAACTTTTGCACACAGAGCGCTTTCGTTCTCGTTTCAATGTAGTTACTTCTCCTGTGAGCTTTTTTTTATTATTATTTATAAATAATTTTCATTTCGCACAAAGCGATCGTTTAGTAGTTTCGCTAACCGCTCGGCATCACATCCGACAGTAGTCTGTCTACTGTGCGCGTTGTGATTTAAATTTTGTTTTACTCCTCTCTGTTTGCCTACAACAAGTCTCATAACTTCAAACAAAAAGTTGCTTTCAAAAACAAAACTTGTTTCTAATTTCAGTTCTAATTTCAGAAATAATAAAAATTAACAAAACCTCGTTTAGTGAACAAGAACAACAATAAAAAAAATATCCAAATTATGAATATATAAAAATATTTACTATGACGTCAAACCGTTTCAAGAACCTTTCCTTACACTAAGTATACAATACAGAAGAAAGACATAGAAAATGGTTATGATTTCCATATAAATGCGTGGTGAACCGAATTGAAATATCGATGTCTTGCAGCGGCGGTAATTTTGTATTTATTGAAACATCAAATCAAGGACGATCTCAACAGAGGCAAATAAATCTTAAAGAAATCTTCAGCTAACAAAAAATCTCTCTCGTGTCAACTTAAAAATTAATTGTTTGTGAAAATCATTAAAAAACAAAAAAAAAAAAAACCTAAAATCAGCTAATTGTAAAGTATATAACAATGAATCGACCACCAGTGAACTTTGGAGATTTATTTGAGGACCTGTTTGATAATATCAACTTTATGGAAGACGATGTGAATGATGATAACAATGAGACTGCTAATTATTTGCCATCGATCTGGGTCTTTGGTTATGGATCCTTGTGCTGGAATCCCGGATTTGAATATTCAAAATGCATTACTGGATATATACGGGGATTTGTGAGGAGATTCTGGCAAGGCAACACAACACATCGGGGGACACCCAATAAGGTACGTCTGTTTGTACTGTAAGTTAAGCACACGCGATAACTAATGACTTAGATAAGTATGCAAATGCAAGTAGGACTAAATGGATTATGTAATTAAGTGATGTTTATATATTATTGAGTAACTATTAGCTTTGAGGGCGAGAAATGTTGATAATTTTCAAATATTCTCTGTTTTGCTAATTAGACCTAGAACTTGTTTATTTTGCAAGTCTGGCACTGATAAGGTTTGTTAAGCTTTTAGCAAACACCGACTGGTGATGTTTATTCATGAACAAGTTTTAGAACATTTTGAAATAAATTACAACTAGATTGAAGGTTACAATGTTTGTCATATTAAGTTACATAGTTGATTTTGAAACAACTGCAAGTACAATAGATCGTTTTTTTTTAACCTCATGCAGGTGTCCATTACTCTGTAAATACAATACAAAATTTTTGTTGTCTTCAAAGCTATTTTTAGCCAAGTACATGCTCTCGAAATGTGTCTTGTAGATTTTTCTGTTTAGATCGGCAAACTTCAAATGCCTCTTTCGCGGAAATTTACAAATGTTCGTGTTTGTTTTTTTTAATGTTATTAAGGTAGTTACTCTTCATTAATTAACACATTTTTATTTGCCATAATTAGAGTGCATTGTACTTTTCTATTGTTCGGGCCGTGTTTTATGAGCTGGTTTTTGTTTGTACAGTGCTAGGAAAGTATTCGGTTGTAATAAAACAATTCGCGAAGAATATTTCAAGATTTTATTATGATGAGAGTGATAGTATAGTTGAGCGTCGTTCTGACGTTCCCTGCGCTTTCTATTTTTTGCTGAAAGTAGATTTCAGATCTAATTATGTGTTGTGCATCTACATAAAACCCACTTTAAAAAGGTGGATTTATTACCCTCTAAACGTGAGCTAAATCTCCGTTTGGAGCAAATTGTAATCGACTTATTTCCACGCACCGTTTGTCTTTAGCTACTTCAATGTTTGGAGGTTGTCCACAATCAAGGTAACGTCTATCATCTATTTGGCACTTTTGTAACTAATTCTCATTTTCATACAATTTATGTGAGTCGATAATCTAACTAGCTCCTCCCTAGTGTTAGACAAGCACCTTCAGGTATATTCAGAAAGTCGCGATCGATGCACAATTCTTTTAACACCTGATGTGAACTGGCACAATGAAAGATTCTTTAGTCTGTCGTGGCATCTTTGCTCGAGGGCACCACCTCAAGTTCGATCACTGCTGTACTCCGTTTTCCTTATTATTTGCTCTAACTCCTCTTTTATATACTATACACCTTTCTTATTTAGAGTCGTAATAGGCTATTGTACATCCAACACTTACCCCTATGATATACCGCGGGTGACATTGTGTTGAGTCTAAAGTTGTCCATCACAATTTTTAGGAGGGTGCTAGTCTGTTTTAAACGCTGTCAGTTGTATTATTGTAGTAGTATCTATTGTACTGCTTTCGAACACATTGCACTATCCTTACTACTCCTTTCCATTTTGTGCAACTATTTCGAGATTCCTGATATTCGTTGGCATATTTCGTGTAAGAGTTCTTTATGAGATCCGTAAAAACTTAAAAGTAGTAACTAAAAGTAGTAACTAAGTCAATAAATAAGTTGTAGTTTGAACGAATACGTCCCTATGGTGTACAGAACAGTTTTTGTATCTTGCAATGCCGTAGATCTGTTTGTACTTCCATAATGACATATGTATATCTTATTCACTGGTCGATGGCATTTTATAAAAAAAAATGTGAGATTGATTCTATCATAGCTTCCAATGGAGTATTTCCCCCATTTCGGTTTGATCTGCCACCCAGCCTCTTTACATCAGGTTAGACAATGATATACCAGCCCAAATATCAATAAAGATGACGATATTTCGTATGGGCATAGGGTTGTACCATAGTATCTGACAAGTCTTTCGTTACAAAAGTTCCGACAAGTTCCAAAAGATCAGAATGATCCACAAACTGATTGATCTTTAACAGGAGTAACAGTGCTAAGTAGTCTCCAATTGGAATATTCGTCTTATCTTCAGTTCATCATCCATTCCATACCGACATGTTGATCATTGGTTGAAATTTTCTGTATAGGATTGGAACATCATCATGAAAGTAGCTATCATGGTCCAAAAAATAATATACAGTAGGAATGCAACTAAATAGAACTGATAGGAGACAGAAGAATAACAGAGTCAATAGACTCGCTCGATCACCGTAGAAATGTTTCTTATCTCTCATTGTTTTATCGCTTCTTCCACCTAGCCAGTTGTATTCCATAAGAAAGGCGAATACTGTCGATGATGATTTTTAAATGTTTAACATTTGGGTCTGAGAAAATCTCTTTACCTCAGTTAAGATTGTGCTCAGAAATGTCATAGACTTCTAAGCAGGTTCTTTTACTCCTTCCTTCTTATGTCATCAGATTCATAATTTTCTTCTAATACAATGCAATAGGCTACCAAAGTAAATCATAATAGAATGCCCTTTATTTGCTTGCTCCAGACCATATTTACAGCCGACGAAGTAAGTTCTTTATTATGCACATAGTAACCTTACTTTGAAATTAGTACTTTAACCCTCGATTGCACTACTTGCATCCTTCGTAAACTAACAGCATGGTCTGTTTTTCAGAATATTAAACCAGTTAGCTGTGTTAAATGGATTTTTTATGGCAATATTTCTTATAACCCCATTTTCAAATGTTTTCATGTTCATTGCGTTTACTGTAAAGCGTGGCTTTGCGAAACCCTATTGCTTGCAAATGATGCATTCAAAAATGTTCCCTAACCATATGTAGCATGTGGAGTTAGATCATAAGCATAATCTATAGAAGAGAGCTGTTCTAAATTGTGCTCCACTTATGCTTACCATATGTTTTTCAAGGTTTGAATTGTTTTTTTTTTTATTTTTTTATTTACACAGTTGTTCAACTTATTACATAAATATATATTGAATTTCATTTTGTAAGAGAATTAAAGGCAAATGTTTTTAACTTTTGTATTATACTCAACTTAGGTAAAAGCAATTAAATACTCAAATTACATAATGTAATTATAATTCACCGATAGAATTCAATTCTCTGGTACTTAACTCTTATCGGCTAAGTGGGTTATGATGAGCAACAATTGAAAATATAACGATTTTCTTTTATCAGCTAATACTCGCAATTACTAATTTATTAAGATAACTAACCCGAACTTATATAGTAAGTGTTTATTTTATGGATTATCATTCCTTTTAGTATCACTAATCTATTCACTGATTTAATTAAACTTTTTCTGATATTATCCTGTGTTGTATGCTAATAAAGTTCAAAAAAACAAAATATTTCATTCGATTATAAGTATCTATCAACATGACCTACAAATGTACATACATACATATGTATATCCTCATTTCGCGTGGTTGAATCCAAAGTTTATGGTATTCCTTGATATCAACGTCACTTGCACGCAAAGAATTTGTTTGCCAAAAGCTTAAAATATTTAAAATACATATTTTGTTCTATTTTTATAAAAAAAAAAGTTTCTTTTGTTTTTATTTTCAAAAAACCATATGATTCCAATGGAAAGATTTCAAACTTTTATATGTACATACATATTTTTACAGCTATTATAAAAAGTATTGATTTAAAAGAATTGTTTTTATTTATATTTCCAGCCAGGACGTGTGGCAACTTTGGTGGAAGACAAAGAGGTGAGTGACAGATTGATGGATACTTTATACTGAATCCACTAGAATTATCGTTCATATCATTGTTAAAGTAATAACTCTAAAGACAGTGCTACAGTTTTCTTTGTTTCCTCTTTAACTTTTTTTCTCGAAAGTTTATGACATTCATCTGCTGCGTGTTCACAAAGAACTTAATAACATCAAAGCGTTTTTCTTTGTCTCAGTTTATTGTTGCCAGTTTAATGTCAGCGGATATGTTGATCATTGAATCTGTACTTTAGTATCAGTTTTGAATTCATTTTTGCAAACTAGTTTTACTAAATCTGTCGTTGATTGTACATAAAACTTCATGATAACAAAAATATATACCTACTATGAACATATGTACATTCGATAGGACATGTCTCAATCCATGTAATTCCCCACCTATACTTATACTAGGGCCTGAAGAGACAGTGCAACCTTACATAGGTACACAAAAGCTATAATCCATTGGGAACGAATCGTTTGATACCATAACCTCCTTTCTAGACATCTCTAATAAAGTGGACGTGACATACTGCATTTTTCTCTCGAACTACAACAATTACAACGTTTGAGGATGGTACATAAAAAATTTCATCAAAATCTGTTTTTTAATGAAAACACCCCAAAAAACTGGGCGTGACTAAGTACAATGTTAAGGGGCAAGCTCTTATATGAAAAGGTGTTTCATGTTGGATTTGTACGTATACCCGATATAGGAGATCTTAAGATTGAAACGTTGATACCTCCAATCGCAGCAATCACATATGTATAATAACTTCTAATGATTTACCTATTTAGACAACCAAAATCTCTTGAGCATACTTACTCACCTTCTAATTTCTAGACGGCATGTACTTGGTGCTGCCCTCGTTCATTTTGGACCCCCCAATAACAACCCGCTGACAATTATGCTAAAACCATCAGCATATGCCAATTGTTGCAAAATCTTTTGAAGAAGGGTACCGCTGTATGATATTAAAGAACATGCAAGAGGTTGTAAAAGACCATTGAGCTGCATGGATTCACTATCCTGGGTTTCTCCAGAATGTACCAAAGTGTGAACATTTTTGAGGACATTCCTGGGCTAAATCGGACGAAAGGCTTCAGGCGTTCATACCACATATACATACATATGAACTTACATACATGACGTGCGATTATGCAAACAATTTTAAATAGAACAATGTGCCTATAAGTGACGAAGTTGAGGGCGTCTCCTTTGTGGTTCGGCGCATCAATCAAACCTGCTGTTGTCTGACCCAATGTTTTGACATCCTTCTTTAGGTTCATTGCACGCCATTCCGTCTTCAATATTTTCTTTACAATCTGTTGATAACATATTTTGCGATTGTCTTAAGCTCAAAAATGTAAAAAGTTACATGGAGTACCCTTAGACTCGTCCCACCAGTTATTTCGAACTATCACCGATTAGTTATTTGGTTGATTTGTTTGAGAGGGTGGACTTGCGCTCTTCACTTAGGCCTTTATTGGGCCCCTTGTGTTCCTCGTTTATTTAACTGTTAGGGTTAGTTAATATGCTGTGGGAATTGTGTTGGGAGGGGATGTAGGTGTTGGGGTCATGGGAGTGTAAGATGCACTATGTCATGTAGTGATCGTGAAGACGTCTTGTTCGACCGGCAAATTCTATTATCTCACCAATTCCTATCTTTCTGAGAACCCCGGTATCTTTTGTCTTAACCTCCTCGCTGTTGCAAGAAATTGGCAGAGGAAGTGTTCTACATATTCCTTCTCCTCCTCACAGTCGACGCAGATCGTTGTTTCAGGTAGTCCCAGTCTGTACGAATGTTTGTACCATCAGTCTCACCTGTGTATTAGGTGTTTAGTCGAACATGGGAAATATTAAACATGACTAACGTGTAAGAATTTCTCACATGTTCATTATCTGAATCACCCTAGCAATAAAATAAAAAAGAGTAGTGCCGTGTCTCCTAAAGTAAGCCCCATTCCGTGTATTATGAAGAGAGAACTGAAAATCACTTTTCTCTAAACACTTGTCGATATCTTAAACATCTGGCACATTTCCAGAGACACCAATCACAACAATCGGACAAAAGTCTTCTCTTATGCAAATGGAGAATTTCCCTGGAATATAGGCGAACTACGCCTTGATACTTTCTATCCTAGGCCCGGGGACTTTCCCCAGGGTATTTCGGAAAAACACATTCGCAAACGTGCTGCCGGGAGCTACCAAGAGCTCGTTTGTAACCCCGAGAGACAAGCCTAAGAGACACGAACGTACACCCACCCACGTTATATTTCAAACTGTATATAGACGAAACCATCGACGAAAAAAATACTGTGAATTATAAATGAATGAAATTTAAACAACCTTATTGCATAGTTTTTGGATGAGTTTCCAATAAAATCTAATCTAAATTTTTCTTTTCTATTTACCAGGGTATTACTTGGGGCTGTGCGTATAAAATTTCTGGAGAAACTGCTCTAGATTATCTCAAGCAACGAGAGTGCGTTTTAGGTTAGTATTCTTAACTTTTCCATCTACATACGTATCAATAGTTATCGAAAAATTGTTTCTTTTTATCTTCTAGGAGGCTATATAACTGTCGATACAAAATTCTATCCTCGCATCGCATCATATGATACCGAATTTAGTGGTGAAGCAATTGAGGTGCTCGTATATATTGCAACCGAACAGAATTGCCATTGGATGGGCGAAGATTGCCTTCATAGGGTTGGCAGGCAAATTGTCGAGTCACAAGGACCAAGTGGACATAATGTCGAATATCTTTTACGTTTGGCATCGTTTATGCATGAAGAAATTCCCGATGCCGAAGATGAACATCTATTCACTTTGGAGAGAATTGTTAAAGATTTAATTATGGAAAACGAAATATCACTGGGATCTGTGATGGGTATGAATCCGGCAAGAATACGAAGGGATTCGCATGAGGATATTAAACGTCCTCCAACGTTTGAGTTCACCTCAAGAATACCGGAAAGAAAGCTGCGCTGCTTGAACATCTAAAAACAAATTATCTCACACACATTAATATTCCTACTATTACTAGAACAGTAACTGTAATAATTTTATTATTATTTTTGTTTAATTTATTTTTTTTTTTTTTTTGTTTCGCTGATATACGCATAAGGTCTACAAATTAAGAGAGATGTGAAAGAACCCACTTTTTGTACAACACACTAAGAAATAGTAATAAACTAAAAAAAATAAGAAAAAAAAGAAAAACAAATTGTTTCTTTGTTTTGTTTAAAATGCAATTTGTTCAAAAACGATTTATGTAACTTGCGTTTAGTAGAAAATTAGGGGAAACATCGCATTTAGTGTTAAATTTATACATTGTACATATATTTAATTTAATTTGTTAGAATATCCGCTGCACGAAGTTCCATGAGTTTCTCCATTGAGGTAATCGATTGCATCCAAACGTCTAATGTTGTTGCCATATTCGCAATCTGTGATCGATCCAGCACTCTTGGTTGTACCTAAAAAAAAAACATCAGAGGTTATGAATATTAAGTATGAAGGAGACATAGTCAATGCTAAACTATGATTGCTATGAATGGCAATCCACAGGCAGATATACTTTTACGGAAGTCCGACAACACAAATCAGAGCACAGAAGCCTCAAAGCAGCATCTTTAAACAGGAAGTGTAGAAATTTCAATGAAAAACATCGTCAGGAGCTGTTTCCAAGACAAAAGGAAATCGCTTTATATGACGAACTACCTGAAGAAGCACGTTCAAACTCTCTGATTACAGTAGAAGTACTAAGAGCTACTAAAAGATTTGGAGATAAAAAAAACACGTAGGCTGTATGGCATGCGCAGTGTCCCGAGGGCGACGAAAGAAATGCCATTAACGCAGAGAGATGCGACAGCAAAACCGTTTACAGAAGCACCAGAGCTGATAGGTGTTCACAGTTTACGCCAACATCCTGTAAAGAGTTTAAACGGATCCTTGGTGATTTCTGATGAAGACCAGCTTAGTACTTAAGAGAGAATACTTATCCACTGTTTTGAACAGCATGGTAGACAAAGGTGTACCCCAAAATCAAGAACAGGAAATTTACATAGGCAGGGTTGATTCTCTAAGACCCATAAGGGAACGCAGAATCTAAGTAAGTAATTATGTTTTCAGTGTGAGGGCCATCCTCACCAGGTTTAGAACTGCCAGTCACACTTGATCGGAGGGAAACCTCTTTGGATCTCATATTGACATGTAAAATAGCCGGAAAGTGTTGCAGGCAAGTATAACAACATTTTTTAAACCCACCTCAGGAGGCGTTCAATATTCGATAGTAAGGAAGTAGAAATGAAAAGAACCAGCGCTAAGTACCAGGCCCGGTGTACTATTCAAAATGAAATAAACTTACCCATGACATATTAACTACACCAGCGACTTCATCGATTTCACCACGTACTAGCCCCTGAGCCAAGGCCTTCATGACCAGTAGTTCGACTTCTTTAATCGGCAACTGGGTTTCCTTAGCGATATCACCAAACGAGATCGATCTCTGTATAGCTGACCGCTTGAACGTCATTTCCATCAGGCACAACAGCGAGATTTTCTGGCGAAGTTTAATTTCCTGCGCCGCTAGATCCGGGATTTTGCTCCATATGGGTTTCATCGAATTGAATCTAAAAGCATTGCACCATAAAACAAAGCAAATTCCATACAAACAAGAAAAACAAAAATACTTTTCAATGTTTCCAAAGTTGAATGCCTTCAGCAGTTCAACTACCCACTCGTTTTCCGTTCCCTTAAGCGATTCCAGAATAGGATGGGCTAGCTAAAGAGAAGACATATATATAAAACCATCAGTGATTCTTCGCCAAACCTACAAGTTCTCCGATATTGTAAATCCCGTCGCCTAGGAGAGCGGCCAAGCCCAAGAAGAAAGCCTGTTGCGCCCACTGGTCTTTGGGATAATCCTCCAGTGAGCATCCCAAGAACTGGAGACCACAACGATAATAATCGCTATGTTGACCAACACGCCGATAATACTGCGATGCAAGCATATAGTACTTTCCGTGTACAGGGGTCACATTCCCGGCCTCCTCAAGTACTTCCCGGAGTTCTTCGATTATTTTCTTTGTCGCTTCTAGGTCATTTAGATTTGTAAGATGGATATTACCTTGAAGAACCTAGAATTACACTGAGTGAGGATTTACTGGCATGAATCACCACTTTACTAAATATACCTGAATATACCAAACAGCTTCATCGCAAATCTTCACCTTGTCCTTGAGTTTTTCTAGAAATGCGACTGCTTCCTTCTTATCAGAGATATGTTCAACAACAACCTCTAAGATCTCCACCAGGCCGTATGGATTAATTCTTAAAACAAAGAAATAATGATGCATCATCATCGCTTGCCAACTGGCAATCATTGGTTACTTACTTCATTTCGAACGAGGAGATGAAATTTTGATATAATTGCAGCAAGGAATCCTCATCCTGGAGGCTTTCATGGCGAATAAATTTTATTAATTTGATCGCTAGTTCATTCCAGAGCCTGCAATGTTGGAATAAAATGAACAGAGGTTAGTGACCGCCGGCCAGTCGGATGCATTTACGTATCAAATTTACACACGATACTGTTAGATGAGATGTAAAACTTACTTTTCATTATACAGATCCTCAATTGTAGTCCATTCGGAGGCTAATTCTTTGTTTGTAGTTTTCTTTTGAGCCGATAAATATGCTGAAACATTTGCTGTAGACGCCATCGTGATGACTTTCTTAAAAGTGATTTTTCTGAAATTCACAAGTGACAGAAGAAACTGTCAAAAAACTATGTGCTCAGTTTTGTGTGTGCTTCTGAAAATTCTCTCATCAAAGATGTATAAGAGATGTTGCGATAGGGGATCCTAAATGAAAATTGTAGTAGAATAAATTTGGATTGCTTTATGTACTCGCAAAGTTCTTAAAAGACTTCACTGATACAAGAGCAAAGGTTGACTCAGAACTTTCCTAAATTCTTAGTGCGAACTTATGTATATGAATACGTGTGGACCTTTGTATTTAATTATTTCTTTATTTAGTTCACTCTAGTCCTAGGAGAACGATACTCGGATCTGCACAAGCATCGCCAGATGAACCTCAGCACGCATGTGACAGGAGATGCATGCCTTATTGCCCAGATTGTCCGTAACACGTTTCTCAGATGTCTAGCAAGAAGGCTCAGAATGAAGAGGTGAAGCCTAGGAATGTTCTCGCTGGGCGTCTCCATCACTAGCGGATGCCTATTCGACCTAACTCGACATTCGAAGCATAAGTCCTCAGTGATGAAGATCCTTTTTGCTGGAGCATTAGCTGGAGCTTGCCTTTTAAATGGCGCGCTGGGGGCGACCGATGATCGATATCGTCTGCGTGTCCCAGCAGCTGCACAGATTTGTTAAAGATAGTGCCTTCCGTGTTAGCACCTGCCCTACTGTCTATCTGTTACAGAAAGGCTTCAGACGTTCACACAGAACGTTGGATAGGATCTTATACATACGTGACATTAACCAGGGGTATGCTTCGATAGTTCTTACAAGACATAGGATCGGCTTTCTGGAAGAAGCTGGAAGATGGGGCAGTCCAGTTATCGGGCATGGCTTCATCCACCCCCCATAATTGGTTAATTAGCATATTAGCATATGCTGCTACCTCTTTGATGATGTCGCGATACTGGTTCCACAGATTGTTGGCGTTTGTGAATGTAAAGCGGAGAGTCGCCCGCTCAGGTGCTCTCTGTAGACTTTGGCTACTCCAGTTGTGCTAAAGCTTCCAATGTTGAATTTCTTTTTTCGGGCGGTTTGCAGGTCCTTCTCGTTGAATAGTTCTGAACTTTGCTGCGACAAAAAAAATGGTCAGAGTCGCAGTTTGCCCCTCTGAAAATTTGAACATTCAGAATATGGGTTGCGTGCCTCGCATTGATTAGCACGTGGTCGAATTGGTTGGCGGTTCGACCATCTAGAGAGCTCTAGGTTGCTGTGTGGATTTGTAGTTTTGGAAACCCAGTGCTGCTTATCACCGTACTACGAGCTGCTGCAAAATCGGTTAGCCGGAAGCCGTTGTCTGTTGTCGTGGAGGCTGTGCTTTCCGACTAATCCGCGGAAGAAGTACTCCTTAGCGATTTTGGCATTGAAGTTCCCGAGTATGATTTTGACATCATACTCTGGACAGGCTCCGTAGGCTCCGTCCAGGAGGTTATAAAACTCCTCCTTGATAGAGTTTTCAGCTTCGTCGGTAGAGGCGTGTGTACATATTATGCTGCTAAAGTCAATTATTATCATTGAACGTAGCCGATTTCCCACAAGCTCACATACGTTGTCTTTCAATGATTTCACTCAGCTTCAGGCAAAAACAAAAAGGTTAAGAACAAACCTACTACTGTTCTAGTGTTATGAGTAAATACTACACTATTGGTGCAGCACGTGTAATAAAATATTTTCGCTGCTCAACACTTGTATCAAGTCGGCTCTTTCAAAACAATTTCTATCCATAATCATAATCTCGCATTGTCGTAGGTATTCCACGAAGAGATTTTTGAAGTTGTAACCTCAGACTTGAACAGTCTCGGTTTGGAATAAAAGTAGACACTGTACTTTTTTTTTTTGAATCAATTTATCAATCAATTTTGTTTTTTTTTTTTTCCTTAAATCTAAATAAAGTAATACAAAAACGTTATTGCTATAAATTTCAAGTATTGTTTTTTTTTTCAGTTCAAAATCATCACAGATTTTTATTTTTCACTGGTGAATATTGTCCAGAATCCAATCTATATATTCGCTAACTCTCGTGTACACAGTGGGATATCCTTCTAACCAACATGGTCCAAATGATTGAATTCCGGCAATATAAAAAGACCCCTGTCCCCTATTGGGTGTGTCAAAACCAACTGCTGCACCTCCGGAATCAGTACGACAGGTGTCGTTTTTCAATCGTCCTTCGACACAAAACTGTGAATCTTGGAGATCCACGTTAAACTTTGCATATTTTTCTCGACAATCACCTAAAGGTATCACCGAAGCGCTAGTTCTCTGCTTAATTGTATTCCAGTACCCTTCAGGATTTGCTCCCCAACCAACTAGGTCTAGACTTTGGCTGTGAAAAGCCTGTCGTTTATTATCACCCATCGGCAAACAAATGGGCTCTATAAAGTCAGTACTAATTACGCGATTTGCCAATCGAATGAGAGCAATATCAAAGAGACCATTTCTAGCATTTCTTGTTTGTGCCACATACTTCTCATGGGGAATAATCCTTTCGATTGGAACATCGACATGCGGATCGGGGCAGTCTTCAAAATCTAGGTATTTGCTGCACTCATTTTCGGTGCTCGTGTCCCATTCACCTAATCGAACACGCGTCAGAGTCCATGATTCTGGAAAGCCTACAACACAATGAGCTGCGGTGAGAATGTAACGATCGTTGATTAAAGTGCCGCCACAATAATGACCAGTTCCGTTTATGCCTGAATGCAAATTGTTTGAAATAAATAAAGATGGTAACAATGCTTAAAGATGGTTGATCCCTACCTCTAGAATATTCAATTAAAGCCGACCACGTGAATGCATCGAACTCTGTAGTGTAACCACCATAGAGGCGGTTTGTCGACATTTTACCACATTTACCCGGTCTCGGAAGAAGTGATAACTTTGATGTATCGCTCGGAGCCGGAGCGATTGCTGCACTTTCTTGCTGATCTGGGCAACATACCTGACAATTTAAAAAGTCAATTATAATTTCTATCTTTTGCTAAGGAGTGAATTTTTACCAAAACCATTCTATTTCTGGTTCCGCATTGGCTGCTCTTAAGATATAATCTGTCTTCTTGTAGTAATGGCTGCTTCCGTAGTAAGTTGAATATAGAAGCACACTGATGTAGGCTTATACATGAGCCGTCCTTTCCCAAGGGTGTTAAGCATTGTCCAACATTTGGGCTAGGATCTACGGATGGAGTTACTGGTAAGGATGAAGTTACTGGTATGGATGATGTTGTTGTTGCGGATGAAGTTGATTCTTCAGACAGAGTTGCTTCTGTTGACAGACTAGAATCTGTAGACAGAGTTGCTTCTGTGGAACGAGTTGCTTCACTGGACACAGTCTCTTCTGTGAAGAGAGTTGTTTCTGTGGGCAGAGTTACTTCTCTGAAGAGAGTTGTCTGAGTCGTGTCTGTGGGCAGAGTTACTTCTCTGGACAGAGTTACATCTGTTGACAAAGGTGCATCTGATGCCGGAGTTGCATCCGACGACAGAGTTGCATCCGATGACAGAGTTACATCTGACGACAGAGTTGCACCTGGGGACAGAGTTGTATCTGGCGACAGAGTTGTAACTGGCGACAAAGTTGCTTGTTTGGATGATATTACTTCTATGGGCAATACTGTTTCTTTGGGCGAATGTTCATTCGTAGACAGAATTGTTCCATTGAGCCGACTTGTTATTATTGACGGAGTCGTTTTGGTTTTTGAGCACGGACATATTTTAAGTTCTAAATAATAATAAAAAGATTCAAAGTGATAAAATAAGTACATCAATTTTTTGTTTACATACATGTGTATGTATGTAAATAAAACTCAAAGCCACCTTTAGGTTTTATTAAAGAATTGACCAAGAAGTCTACTGATACGCGGCCAGAAAAGGGGTTTAATAATGTATGCCATCACCAAAATTCATAGTTATTGCCAACAACTTTCAAGTTTAAATGTTCCCAATATTCCCCTGTCCATGCATCTAACTAATGTATGAATGTATCTATGTAGTTTCCACTGTTAATAATTGCAACGATAAATGAAATATATAAAATATATAAAAATAAGTTTTCTCTTAAATTAAATTCTTAATTAAAGAAGTAGATACGCATTTCTTTCTTACAAACTTTAATCACCCCAGCCTTACTTTATGGTCCTAAAGCATGGAGTCTATCAAAAGCGGATGAATATCCGTCATTTCCAATGAAAAATTTTCAGATATTCCGTCCCGTAGTAGAATATTCCGTGTCGAACTGTACGATCTGTACATTGATAGTTAAAAATTTACAGACATCTAGAGCGATTATATAATCATCGAATCTAACCTGGAGACAACAAAGTAAAGGAAAACCTCGCCTCAGGCAGATAGCTAAAGACCGGATCAACTGGAGAGGCTTGTTGGTTATGTAAAAAAAAAATCGTAGGTACGGATGAATCAAATAGTGCCAACCGTAATGCCTAATTCTTTTGAATAATGATAAATTACAGATTACGTTTGCTCATAAAGACTTTAGGGTGATTATGTCGCGCGAAATGATTACGAATTTCTGCTTCTTCCAAAGTAGCACAGTTCTCAGTTTTTCCCAATCTAACTTTGTCGCATCCATTTGTTATTACTCAGAAATTTCGTTTGCTTATTTTCAGTACCTATCACGTGCTTACTTACAAATTATTTTATATACATGCTCAAAACAGCGGCGTAAATAATGTGATTTATTGTCTAACATTAATACACTCTACTGACCTAAGCCCTACTTGACAACAATCATATCACGATATATTCTCTGACAAGGTCAGCCGAACACCGTACACATGTTGAATATAAATCGTATTAGAAAGTTGCAGTTAAAGTCAGATGAGTTTTTCAAAAAACCCAACCTTGAACAAACAGTATGACGCAGTATATGTATGTAATTCTGACGTCTAATTAGTGATGAACAATATATTTGGGTAACCCGCATGACGGTGATACCATTAACTATTAAAACCAAAAAAAAACAACATAAATCAGTTGCTCTTGCAAACGTTCTAGTATATTTTTGATTTATTACTATTGTGATGAACACATTTAAGAAAATTTTATCTGTATGTCATAAGCTCGGTGAGAAACTGCGGTTTGACTCAGTATTTAGTTTAAGAGAAGTTTAAATTTAGCTGCTACAGTGTGATAAAATATAATTCTGCAAAAAATGTTAACAGGAATACCCAGCGAATTAGCATATTTATGACTATTAGCACTATCCAATAAAGGTTGTCATTATGTGGCTGATATTCGATATTCTTGTTTATAATTTTCTTGAAATTTTTAGATGTTTGTCTGTGTCTGAAGTTAGAATAGATGAAATGTTAAGAAACAAAGAAAAGCAGTTTGTCTTTTTAGAGCCTCATTATCTGCTGTGTATTTTGACTTACGTACAAAACCTGTCTAGGCTAATCCGCAATCCATCCAACACAACAAAACATGTGTGCCGAATTCATAATAAGACAACAATAAAACCATCATTTTTATTTTTTCTTCAGTGATAATCTATAAAAGCTAGATCTTCTTAATTTATTAACCTGCTTATTCGGTACTCAAAATACAAAACATTCAGATCCCATAGATTTCAGACCTTATCACAATCAGTGAAATCACTCCTTGAATACTCGTCAGTCGATTGCGGGTAAGACTAAACCTATCTTTGGACTTACTTCTTTTTAACGAATGTGCTACGACAGATTGTAGCCTTTCTGTATGTTTAATTTGACATTGCACTCAATTAAAGTAACTTCAGGAGTCCCGCAAGGCTGCGCTATTATACTGATAATATTTATTCTGGCAACAAACAACATTGCGCAAGTTATGAAATAATTTAATCTCATAATTGAAGATGGCATAGAAATTATTTAACACATACATATGTACATATGTAAAGTCCCTCTCTAACACGGCCTTTCACCTCGTTTCCATAGAATTAAATCTAGAAGCTTTCTCAGGACAATTTTACTTTCGACTGCTTGTAGAAAAACAAAACTTTTGTGTTTTCTATGACACAAAGTTGGAGATCGATTCATTAGCCTAATTATAGAATTAAACCGAATAAAATGTTCAACAAGTTATAGAGAATAGGTATAGGTTCTGCCTCTGAACCTTAAATACCGTCAGTAGACATCAAAATACTTAGTTCTATCCATAACCAGGTGAAATGCAGGCCTCGTGGAATCGTATAGCTGGAACTATTTGCCTACATGAAGGACGCCAAAAAAAAAGGTTGACAAAAATTTATTATGGGGATTGCTATAAGGAATAAATATGAATAGTCCTTTGGGTGTGGATTCGTCATAAACGGCAGACTTAAGCACAAAGTCTTGACCATCTGATTGAACAATAAATTCGCGAATACATACAAGCTTATTTTTACCTGCGAAGGGAGAGAAGGCGAGACATTTAGTGACACCATCGAAAGACAGACGTAGATCGATATATCATCATAGAAAGCACAAGTTTTCATTGCCTTAACATTCATAAAAAGACAAGCTACGATCAACGATCGTATCATGATAATGTCCTTCAGTTTCTACAAAAATTAAAATAAAGTTTGGGCGCTGTGTGTTAAATTAATGAGCGAGTGGTTTTAAATTTAAAGCCCACAAAATATCAAAGTTTTCGAATAACTATACCAAAAGCATAAACACCAAAGCAACTGAAAGCATTCTACATTCCGGTATTCAAAGGTCAATATCAAATCCCAACATAAAATATGCTAAAAGCTTACATAAATCAAATACGACATTCTTATCTTGCCAAAAACCCCATCAACCCCATCTTGTGAAGGAACATAAGCCTTAAAAACATTTTTTTTTTTTTAATTCAACTGAAATATCGCTTTGACCAGAAATGCTTTGACCTAATCAATAATAATAGTACGCAAAAACAATACAAAACTTATTTCAATTTCAACAGATATGTAGATTAAAAATAGGCCAATTTATTTTACAGTTAATGATATTTTCAAACAAGATACCCAAGTGTTTAGTTGATAAACAGGGTTAAGTTGCTGAAGCCGGTTTTCTTTTAATGGGGATGCAAATAAGTATATACACATATGTATGCAAGTATCTTAAAACTTCCTACTTACGCGCACTAGTTTGAGATATTACTGCGATCAACAACGCGATCAGCGTCACCGAGAGTTTAGTCATCGTATTGTGACCAATGTTTTGGTAAAACTGGAGTTCTGGATAAATCAATGGGAAATACCAAAAAATATTTGTTTAATTTTTTTTTTATTTGCTTTTCTTGTTTTGATTCGTTGCCGCGAAACTTAATATTAAGCACACGAGCTTGTTCATTCACGACGGTTAGCAGAAAACTGATTACAAATTTTTTTCGTATCGAGACTAATATGTATCATCCACATTGTTATGAGAGGCATGGTGTCGAGTCAAATCCAGAAGAACAAGTTTGATAATTTGCGTCAAGTTACTTGTACTCTTAAATGATTCTCTTTGGTTGACCTTCGGTTTTATGAGTTTGGTAATTAAAAGTTAGAAATCAACAAAAAGCCAAATTCTGGTGTTAGTATGTTATTCTGCAAGAATAAAAAAACAAAACCAACTGTAATATAAGTCGGTTGGGAAATTTTGTATATTTGTTGAGTTCATGTGGATGATCATGAAAAGTTGGTGATAGCTTAAACTCGAAGTCAAATCGTTACATAAAATATTCCATTTGACCTTATCAATTTTACTTCGATAGCTTAGATAAATCATTTTAATGAAACAACGTTCGAGAGTGTAACCGTCGCTGAACGGCTTCTCAAAAACAAACAAAGCTACTTACTTGCGTACAAGGGACAACGCACAGCTACTATCAGAAGCATGGGGTCTTACATCCCTTATGGACTGATTTAAAAGAATCGAGACCATCTTAAATGTAAACTGAAAACAGGCTAATTATAAACGTAGCGTACCCTCCTATGAAAACAAGCCCGTATATCTTGAAGTAAACCATGCCAACAAGTTCATTTAAGTTGATTTTCACGTGAAATGTTTGGACCCATTTCCAGTCGCGTGGAGCCGAACAATTAGCAGAGCCCGTAGACTTCTCTAAAGCAATTAACGCCGTTATCTATGCAGTGCGATGTGATGGGAAGGGCACATAGAGAATGAAAACTGCGACATCTATTATGGTGATTACTACAGACGGCAGATTTGTCATACGCGGCAGACTTAGACACGAAGTCTTGAGCTTTCGACGCTTGAGTGAGCGTCTTGTGACTGTCCGTATCAATGCTCAATTCGCCAACTTTAGCCTAATATGTGCTTATAACGTAGATGATAGCCATAACTTCCGTTCACCTGACCAAAACGAAGTGAGAATAACCCGTATAAAAAATTTAAAGGTGTTTTATAAAGCCCAGATATATGCATCCTTATAGCATTAGACTGACTGGTTCTTAAACCGCTAATAGCCGTATATTCTTTTATGAACAGGTCTAGCATCTAGGAAGTTGAGGATGGTCTCAAGTTCAGTCTTTTGCGTGGTTCTCGTCGAGTTAGTGGCTTCAAATCAAATTTCATGTAAACCACAAGATTAGTTGTTTTACTAGCTAGTTGTCATCACAATAGGTTACCATAAGCAACTACGAAGTAAAGAATAATTCTCGGAATTGGTTCCTAGATTTTCTTCATACTATCTAACGTGACTTTTTTAATTCCTTTTTCAATATTCATTCCTCCGTTCCAGTTTTTTTTTCCAATATCTACTAGTCTCAGGTATTTCGAAAGGACTTGGGTGTTAACTGAATCACCTATTCTAAGATAATCCGAGGCTCTAAAGGTAAAAAAAATATCCGGTTGTAAAACAGAGGCATACTTGCTTTACGAGTGCTGAAGTGGACGGTAGTTGTCGATTGCACGCAATCACACAGACTAGTTCTAAGCTGAACCGATAGACGATGCATGTCTTCCATCGATTGCCGTGTGGTTAACCTGGTTCAGGATTCGGCTATCTTGAGACAAATCGTGTGGTACTTACGAGCGAAAGTCATTGCATGATATAGATTTAATAACAGCGGGACTTTAATATTCCGAGGCGGCCTGGTAAGTTATATAATTGTGCATCGTCAAAGTAAACGTAAGAAAATAATCTGGTATCCTTAAAATTCGAATTTATTATGTTCGCATTTATTTATTCTATAACGTCCAGTAATTACTTAAAACCTACGGAATTTCTACAAAAGGGGCAACACAACAAAATTAAAAATTTGTAGCTTCTCGCCGACGTTTCATGGGGCTGTCGCCTGTATAGCACCGATCGAGCATCTCCAGCAGGGTTGTCTGCTTCATTTTCTTCTCACCAGTCTTTGGCGAGACGGTGGGGGAGTCATTCTTCGTTTTGATGTCTTTCTCTGGCGCCTGATTGCTTTCATTTGGGGTCGCTTCGGTCTCAGTAATGCATGCCAGCATGTCGTCATCGTCGGAACTGGCAAAGATATCGGGTGATATGTGCGTCAGAGTTGTTGTTTGTTCCTTCTCTTGGCGTTGTGATGGTGCTGACGAACCATTTTGTTGTTTCTTTGTCGCTTTCGCAAATAACCGTTGTATACAGCTTGATGTTGCACCACCGACATGGCAAGTGCAAATGAAATCATAGAGTGCATTGGGTGCCAGTTTCTGATCTTGGAATTTCTTGAGATGCCGCCACAATTCCTTAACGGTCACGTTGTTTTCAATGAAGAACGTATGTATTCGGTGAACAGCGTCACGTAGTTCCTCATCACCAAACGTGAAGTACACCAAGGGTCGCTTGGCGACAGTACATGCCATGAGTTGAAGAATAGCCTTGAGAGTAGCTTCTCCTCCAAATGCACCGCATCCCCAGTTGCCAGACGCCACGCCAGGAGCTATTGTATCAAGCGGGTGAAAGAAGCCAACGTACGCCTTGTTGAGCTCCCGCAGCATTAGGTCCTCGCGATACTGATGTGAAGGCTTTACGAAGGGCAGGGCATCGATTGCAACAATATGCGTCTGCTTACGACGACTACTATCGAATGGTGTGTTGTCCTCGAAATCTCCATCCCAAACGAATGAGCTTGCGTACCCTTTGTACCTACAGTAGCGCTCACAGCCGATCATGATCAGAGCCTCCGTTGGTCTCAGGCATTCGGTGAAGAGTTTACTAATCAGCAGTTCGGGACATATACTAAAGCGAATTTCCTCTTGAACACATCCAGCGCCAAGCACCCCGCCGCCGAGAAATTTATTTGCAAAGTCAACCTGCAACAGGCCAAGTCCTTGGTCTTCGATTGTCCCACTCGAAGTAACATGCAGCGGTGTCACTGCCAATGGTGCATCAATCTGCGACCAATTGGGAAGCTCGGCATTTGACATACAGCGACGAATGAAGGTCACAACACCAGTGGGTGTCCTATTGCACACTCGCCTGAAATAGTGACAGATGCACTTTATTTTCTCGATTACTGCACTACCACGGGACTGGAACAGCCTATTGAAATTTATATCTGGGAACGTGCTGTACTCTGACTTCCGCTTCGTCGTATTTCGCCTGGGAAAGGTGCACAGGAATCCATTTGCCAGCAAACAAGCCACTTGAAGCTGGGTCAGCGATACAGAACGATTTTGCCCTTGTTTCAGGAGGGGGATACCGGACTGCACTATCGACGGTAAGCGCAAAGCTAGACGAATAATTTTCGGAAGCAAATCCTCGAAGAAAACCTCTGATTCGGATTCGTCTAGTTCCTCCTCAAAGAGTTTGTGCAACGAATGAAAATTCCAAAGTTCACTGTATTTTGAGTTGTACGAGAGAATCGCTGTTTCTAGCTGTCTGCTGGTTTTGATGGGACGTAGCAGAGCCTGTTCGACCATCTTCCATCGGCGTTCGATTGTGACATCACCGTGTACTCCGACGGTGGGATATTGACTCTTGGCGGAGCAAGGCAAGCGTACGTGATTCGCATCCCATTTGTCCTGTCCCTTTAGTGGTCTTGGCGCTTCGCAGTCTTCACATCGTATGGGAAAGTGGTATAGCACAGAGTCATTTTCCGACGGGCGAATAGGTGGTACATGATCCAATTCGAATTCGTTGAGATATCGATGGATTTCATCCATTGAACAGCCACGCCAAGAGACATTGTCATCGACAGAGGATTCCATAAAACGAATAAAGAATGGAATACCAATGTACTGGTCACTGTTGTGTTGGTTTGCTTATATATTGTAGGTTATATAAAAGTAAAATTTATTTCATTACACAAATTCGTTGCGATTAAAACAAAAACTTTTACTTTTCTTGATTTGCATACGAGTTCGGCGAACACTAGCTGTCAAAATGTATGCGCCCAGTTTTTGACAGATCATTCTGAAGTGGGTTTCTTACCGATAAAGTTCTGGTAGTGATGATAGCAACTGAATGTGGATACAGTCAGTGTCAAGAAACACGAGTCTTTGATAAATTTATAATTTTTATATTTTTTGTTTAGATTTGATTGTTCGGAATTACTTGTCTTGGGTAAGACGATTGACGATGTACAACGATTTTTCGAACATAATAAATAGGGAAACTTGCGAACATAAAATTCGGAGGAACAGTTCCAGATGAACTTAGGTATTTCCAATGGATTTCAAATACCAGAGGATGCCTCGCAAGTCCCATTGACTCCTGGTACTGCTGTGGAGCAACCAGTTGTCCAACCACTTGGTGATACTGTTGAGTTCTCGCAGGGCACTCCTCCTATTGCTGCTGTAGCGCACATTTCGACCCATCTTCTCCATCTGCTGCCATATCGAACAACCGATCTCTTTAAAAAAAATGCAAAGGCATTGCCACAACTTATCTGCTCTTCCAATGAATAAAACTCACCCTTATTAGGTTCTACTTTTTCTTCTCCTGAGAGAGTGCCACTGCTTGGTGGTTACACTTGAATTTCAAGGAGACCGAAGACAAGAGCGGACACTGGTGGAAAAGAGATATTTCTTAGAACAACATGGACCAATGGCCTATAAAGTAGATAGGGTCTGCTAGGTACTGACTATTAAACTGTCAACTACTCCGGCAAACTAGATCTTCTAGGGAATATCAATGAGTGCCACTAGGATATTAAAGGCTGACCTGCATCACACGAAGAGCGAGTCCGCAATTTTATTCATTTTTAGAAACTAACAGTTTTTTTACGTACTTGTGTGTCCTTGAGCCTGTTTCGTCAGTGCTTTTTGCAGCCTCATTGCTTCTTCTTGTACTTCGTTGCTAAGTGTACCTTACCCTGCGATATAGTTGGGTTTACCTAACAAGCTGTAAATTAGTTTTATAAAAACAAGCAAACATTCATCTTAGAAACCAAGCATTTATTTTGTGTTTTTCTATCTTTAAAGCTGTAAATTAGATCCCCTCGTCCTTAAGGTTGAATATTTTGCTGGATCCAATCTATGTATTGACTAACTTTCGTATAAACTCCAGGCCATCCTTTCAATCCACATGGAGTAGGGCCGAATGAGATAATGCCAGCGATGTAGTTATACAATTGAGACTTATTTGATCTATCCGATGCAACGAGTGCACCACCCGAGTCACCGCTACACGAATCGATTCCGCTTTTGCCTCCCGCACACATTTGTGTGTTTTTGAGTTCAACGTTACGTTGACCGTAGACTCGTTGGCATTCAGTTAATGGTACTCCAGGTACTTCAGCTCTTAGTTTTACATTACTTGCTGTTCCGTTTTCAGTCCTTCCCCACCCGGCTACATCCATAACTACCCCATCCAGAGAAACGTCTTTAAGACTGTCTTTAATCGGCAAACAGATCGGTTGAATAAAATCGGTGTATTCAACATTTCGTGATAATCGTATCAATCCGATATCATGAAGTTGGTTTTTAGAGGATGATACATAGCTCGGATGATATATGACGCTCTCGATAGGAACATCCACATGAGGCTCAGCACAGTCTCGACTCCCGCGTGAATCTACATTACAGTCAACATCGGTTGAGGTATCCCATTCACCCAAACGTACACGAACTGGTTGCCATGTATCTGGTATAATTCCATGTCTAATGCAATGTGCAGCTGTCAAAACATATCGATTACTGATTAAGCTCCCTCCACAATGATGACCCAATCCAGCGGTACCTAAGGCATAAAGGTAAAATTAAATTGAATCAGAGAGCAAGGTGTCAAGCAAGTTTTACCCTTGTCGTATTCAATTAGTGCCATCCATGGATATTCATCGATTTTTGTTGCGTTACCACCATAAATACGATCCGAAAATAAATTGCCACATACTCCGGGCTGTGGCATAGATACGCGTGTAGTTATCTGAGGTAGCTCCTGAATGTACCGATTAGGACAGCAGACCTGTTAATAAAATATTACTAAAGTATTTTAGCAAACAGTCTGGAAGGAAAACTCTTACCAAAACCTTTCCATTCCTTGTGCCACACTGACTACGCCTGAGAAACAGCTTGTCTTCGTTTTTTAATTGCGGCGTCAATACCATGTTGAAGAGAAATGTGCATTGCTCCAAATCGATACAAGAAGCACTCTCACCATTGGGTGTACTGCATGCTCCCATACTGACGATATTTTCTGGTATGTTATTGGATGGTATATACATTTATTTTTAGTGGTTAAACATTTTGGTAAATTTAAATTTTATCATTTCTTAAGAGGACCACAAGTCAATACGCCAATTGCAGATGTACTGCGAAGACCTATCTATGACAAATTAATGGTGCCTTACTGAAGGCGGTAGACGAGAATGATATTTCATCCATAACATCACCGAATGTTTCAAAAATCGAATCGATACTCTCCTTGAATCCCTAGAGCTAATCTTCGTCGACCATAGTATAGTAGGGATACTACACAATTCCGGATTTCTAACTCAAGGCTAAGCAGATGATTTATTCATAATGGTAAGAGAAAAAATAGCGACTGCAACCAAAGATGATCCACTGAACTAACCTAACCATCATCACTCCAAGTATAACCTGCACATCGCTCGTATGGTTGGGAAAAGGCTAAGTAAGTCTACTCCTGCTCCGCCCTACAAAATGTGCAAAGACGGGTGCAAAGTGTACCTGTCCGACTGATGTGTTGGAAGTCGTTCTAGACCTCCCAAACTTACATACAAATGTTATGAGCAGCGCGGCGGCAAACGACTTAAAGTTTCACCTCCTATGCAAGATCCTTGGAAAGATTTCACTGCCATATCATCTCCGGTAATATGCACCTCGGACTCCATGCCGAAAAGAATCAATTTCTATCGCACCTATAAATTGTCTGTGCCATTAGGGCGTTCTACTTCTATCTACCAAATAGAGTTTTTTGTGATCGAGCTCTGTACCAGAGAGCATCAGAAGAAACCAACGAAGATCACACATGAACATTTTATCAGATAGCCAAGCAGCTCTAAAAGCTTTACAACTGCTTGCCAGACTATAAATCACATTAACATGGCTCGCACGACATAAAGGCATCCCTGGCAATGAAGCTGCTTTCGCAATTGCCAAATCCGAACCCTTCTGTGGTCTAACTATTAGCCAGATAAGGATAGAGCTAAATGAGAACAAAAATATAACTTCTCTTACTGGGACTTGTGGACGCAGACTATGTCTTGAGGACACTAAAAATCCGTAACACATGCTGTGTGAATGTCCCGCGATTGCTCGAGCCAAGTTCAAACACTTTCAAAATCCTAGACTTCATTTGTGAACTTGATTTTATCTAAAGACAAAACTATTCAAAATGAATTGCAAAGGGGAAAGCATAAATGGTATTAATGAAATCAAAGTGTTCTCTGGGGTAAATCAATATCTGCCTCCAATTTAAAAAAAAAATGGCTTCTTTACTTTCATCAGGTAAAAGTTGACACTCTATCAGTGTGCATGAACGCTGATAAGAAAGTCCAAGATGGACAATTCGATACCAGTATCAACTCCTTGTTAAAAGCTATCCAGAGCTGTTAGTCGAGGCGATTGTGGCGGAAAATTTTTCTTTCCTTTCATAGCGATATTTCAGGGAACTGCAATGGTCACGAGTACGGGAGGATCTGGGGTATTCGAGAATAAGTACCACGAGGATCTAGCTTTCATCAACCTAATCTAACCTAACATAAAAGTAACACTTAATTCTCATTCGAACAATACTCTCAAACATTAGGTAAGAGGGATGCGTTTCATAGTTATGCTATGTATGCATGTTTTGCATTCAACAATTAACATTTGAAATGTTTTATAAAATAGGTAAATAACGGCAAGAATTTTGGAAAATATCGCAGTGGGGTAGGTCGATCCAAAAGGGGCAAAATAATTGTGATTTAAATAGCAGAACGATAATCCTGGCACAGAGGCATGGACTACATACATATGTATGTCAGTACTAGATGAGGTCGTCCTCGCTTGTACTTCGACTGATATTCGGTCAGTAGGTGCTGAGTGGAGAAGAAAACCCATAAGTTGTTGTAAGCTACATAGGACTATAGCGACACCTCTTTAAAATAAAATAAACAAAACTTGACGTATCACTTGTACGTAGTTCTATGATAATTATATCTTATTGTATTAATTAACGCTGTTGGTACTTAGAAATGTATGTTTATATACATCTTAACGAATAAATATCAAAGCGGTATGGTAACTCTACATGAAATGCTAAAAAAGCTGCTATCATGTAAATTTCCACACAAACCTTTTTTGCACGAAAAACCGGTTAAAGAACTGCGACAAGGTGCGTTGATTGAAATACACACATGTTGCCAGTCGACTAGACTCAGGTATCACAAAGTGGAAGTATCGCACAATGTGGGAAGCCCAGCGTGTAGGTATGTATCGTAATATTTTTCGCGATTTTGTAGTTAAAAACCATACGAGTTTGTTAGTTAATTATAAACCACAATATTCATTGGAATTGCTTATTTTAAATTAATTAAAGTGCTGTAAGCTTCGTTTAGAAAGTGCAAATACAAAAGGTGCTGTGAGTGGCTCTTCTCTACACTCGAAGTTCAAGTATTAGAAAACTGGCTTCCGCCCAGTGAATACTGGTCACACTATACAATTTTACAGCAACCAATGGAAATGAGAAAAAAAAAAACATTTTAAACAAATTCGAAAAGGTTATCACAGCGACCAAAATACAAACGTTTTATTATCAAATTTTACTAAGAACAGATTAGCTGGGGTCAAATGCGGTAGGACGCTGGATGTGTATGTTTGTTATATGAAAAACAACTAAATACATTCTTGTTTTACTTTTAAATAGTAATCTTGGGGATTTCCAACTTACGTGCACCGGCGAGTGATGCGGTTCCTATCAGAAGGACAGCGACGACGACATAAATAACCGATATGTTTATCATCTTGTAGTGTTATTCAGTACGAGATAAACCCGAGCACACGAAAAAACCCGTGAAACGTAATAGGGTCCTTGTATTCTCTACGACTCTAATCGCGAATCATTCGTTATTTGGTATTATGATTGGCGAACAGGTAAAGAGTTAGACGAAATGGGAATTGTTCGAATCGAGCATAATACCAAGTAGCTAGATTCGTTGCACTTATAGTTCAAATTGCAAATAGTAATAGAACACTTTAAGTTGATATTGCAAAAAGTTCGTACTTTCTTTTAATTTTCCGTTTATTGTAATTAGTTTTTGCTTAGTAAACGAGATAATTCATGCGCGACGGATGGAACAACACTGATCGGAATGAGTTTCTTGCTAACTTTAGTCTAGTATACTTTCTTCGAAGATTATAACCGAGAACGTGTCCAGTATTGCCAGATGAACTCATTACATTGATTTACACTACATACAAAAACAAATAATTGCGTTAAATATAATTTTACGCGTTCGAACTCCTAGATGATATATACTTACATATATGTATATCATCATTCGAGGAGACAAGCAGTATTTTAATAAATATGTATCTACAAAGTATCTCGATTGAAATGCATGTATTTGTATTAGTTCCACAAGGATTAGTTACTTATAAAAAATTTGTTCAGTGTAAATGATACTAAGATCCGAGTTTTCCTTAAAATAAAAATAAGTTCCACTGTCTTACGTTCTGTCGAAAATATCCCACCTTGAGAAGTCGGTGATCATTCCTTTTTTTGGTGAGTTTCTCTTGTCTTTCAGGAAAGTATGCTGTAAGATCCTGCAATATTTGCTTTGTCAATAGTTTGGTCGATATGTTACTGAAGGTTTTTGGATTCATATGAGTCGATTACACAACATTTATTATCTATTCATTTATTAATTCATTAACAAGGCTTTGCTCTTAGAATTAGTCACAAGTTTCTAGATTCCAAGATACAATCACAATGTTAACCAACATTCACCACTGAACTTACTACAGGTGTTCTTGGCTTCACGGTTTCCATTGGCGATTAGTTTTTCTCTGAACGCAATCGTTTATGATATAACTATTTATAAGTAGTTAGGCTATACACAGACAAACTAAATTCTGCCGGAAGTTCTTGTAAAGTTCTGTCTCCATATTACGGGCCCTAGTGCAGTACGTGAAGATGACTACCTGCAGCTAGAATAGTGTAAACTAGTCAGTCTTACGGGATATCTCCAAATCGTCAAATCAATTTTAAGATTTATTTTGAATTATTTCTGACATTAGTTTACTTCCATTGTTTTGGAAGATTATTGGAACCTTTATTGGACCCAATAGGTCTAGTCTGGTTCATCGACGACTCAAAGATCAAATATGGAGTTCGAACTGTCATGTTTGGGCCCAACACAAAATCTCAGTACCAATAAGATTGTGCTGTGTGTTTCATTAAATTCATGCTATTGAGCTTATGTTTTGAAAAAGGTATCAAGGGTGATG
Source organism: Xylota sylvarum (assembly GCA_905220385.1). Lineage (NCBI taxonomy): Eukaryota > Metazoa > Arthropoda > Insecta > Diptera > Syrphidae > Xylota > Xylota sylvarum. The sequence continues at coordinate 26,093,236 of LR999958.1, forward strand.
GAATCAAGCAATTGTTTTCAGCTAACGCTCAATGCACTATGTACACACATATAATATAATATCATCTTAACCGCCATTTTGTTTATTATAGAGACTGAAAAATTGGTGTAATGAAGTTCTTTAGGATTTTGAAACCTTCGTAGAAAAAGAAGTTATTCATGTGTTTCATTCATTTAGGTATTAAAGTGTGGGACACATTCCTCACTACACGACTAGTTATTTCGGCTGGGAGTAGTGGGGTGGGGAGTTATGCGGATGGTACAATTTGTGCGGATAAGCTTTACAAAGTAACTTACATACGCAAATACTATTGAGTTTAGTCTACAGAAACATGGCAAATAAAATCTATCATCTTTAGAGAATAATAACTCATTTATTATATTACAGTTTTTTCCCGTTTGTTACCTGCCACAAGTGTGGCACATGTTTAAGGCTGAATATTTTGCAAAATCCAATCAATGTAGTCACTAACTTTTGTGTAAACTCCCGGGACTCCTCGCAAACCACATCGTTGCATTCCTAACGAGATAAGTCCAGCGAGGTAGCTATAAGCCCGAGACTTATTTGACGCATCCACTGCAACGAGTGGCCCACCAGAGTCACCAAAACAAGCATCAACTCCTTCTTCACCTCCGGCACATATTTGTGAGCTTCCAAGTTCCAGATTACGTTGTCTATACACATTTTGGCAACTGCTTAGTGACATTCCCTTTACAACGGCTTTCAGTTTTACATTACTAGGCTTTTTGTCATTCTCCGTGATTCCCCATCCTGCTATATCCATAGCAATTCCATCAAAAGATATATCCTTAAGACTTTCCTTAATCGGCAAGCAAATTGGCTTAATGAAATCGGTAAAATTAACCCTACGGAACATACGTATCAGAGCTATATCGTGAAGTTGGTTTTTAGACGTGCCTACATAGTCTGGGTGAATAAACGTAGTCTCGATTGGGATTTCAACATGTTGATCGGCACAGTCTTTAGCTCCATTCGTTTGATTTATACAATCAATACTAGTTGTGACATCATATTCACCCAACCGAACAGCAACTGGTTTATAATTTTTTGGAACACGTCGAAAGCAATGAGCTACAGACAAAACGTATCGATCGGTAATTAAACTGCCAGCACAAAGATGTTTTATTTCATAACCTGAGGACGAAGGAGTACATAGTACACACATACTTATGTATAACGAAATTGAAGCTTATAAGCCGAGCTTACCTTTGTCGTATAAAATTAGTGCCAACCATGGAAATTCATCGAGATCTGCCACAGTACCGCCATGTATGCGATTTGACATCACATTGCCACATATGCCGGGTTCCGGTAGTAATCCGCTTTTAGGTGACTTCGGCTGTTCTGTACCGATGTGATCACTACGACAGCAAACCTGAAAACAAATATGAGCACGACTATAGTTTCCGAGGCGCCAATATCTAAAAACGCAGTTTTGTATATACTTATATACAGGGTGACATCAAGTTAAATGTCAATACTTTGGAAAATGATTCTTGGGTATAATCTAAGTAAAAAATCGTTCCACAGCAAGGGTCTATCTCCAATTTGTAAATGCAACCTTTACCAGTTGTCTAATATTAAAAATGGTATACCACAGGGTTCCGTAATTGGTCCAATTTTATTTTTAATATATATTATCAACACTCGCTGATGATATAGCCTTCAAGTACCAAGAAAATTCGTCTTTTGATTGCATTACCTAGATTGAAGAAAATCTACAGAGTTTGAGACAATGGTTTGCATTTCACAAATTAATTATCAGTGAAAAAACTAAGTTCATATCTTTTAAAATATCCGGAAATGTACTTACTTACTGATTATAATATATATTTTCATTCACACGTCTCTAATAAGTTTTGTTTACCTCTGCATACTTGCAGTCGAAGAAATTTTAACAGCAATAATCATTGTTCTATAAACTACTTTAAGATTGAATCAGTTAACAAATATCTTGGGGTTATAATCGATTTCAATTTAAGCTGGAAACATCATATTAAAATCTCATATAATGTTAGTAACACGCCAGTTGTATGTTTTGAAACCATACTGCTCAAAAACAGTTCTGACTGCGATGTACTATGGTCTTGCCAACTCAAAGTTGCAATCAACTATGCTAACATTGAATCCTTTTCAGCTTGAATTTAATTGGAACTTTGCACTATATGTAATATTTAAATATTCTCTTTTATTCTATACATAGGTATGTCATTCAGCTCTACCTGTTAACTCTTTTACATTCCCACAATAGATGACATATTTCAATGTTAAAATGTTACTTAGTTTTTAAGTTGGAATTGAATAAAAATAAAATAAAATATAAAATTAAAAAACAAAAAATAATAATAATAAATAAATAAAAAAAAAGACATCAATTTTATTTAAACGCAATTAAAAGGAGTATTATTTCTACTAAAATTATAAAATAATAAAGTTTCTGTAATAAGTATTAATAAAGTTTCTGCGATAAGTATATTTGTGTTAGCATGGGTCAAGGTACACTAAAGTAAGTCTTTTCTTAAATTTTCGGCAAAGGATGTCCATATTATACCCAAGAATCATTTACCAAAGTATTGACATTTAACTTGGAAAATACCCTGTATATGTACATATGTACACATTTTCAAATATATCGTGTTTTTCTAGTTTAGGAAATATCGAGGTTTGAAATTTTTCAATTCTTCCTATGAAATTTAACAAAATACATTTTGTTTTCTTGTTTATTTACCACTTATTTTTTGTACATAGAAATAATCTTAAGATACTTATATAACTTGTTATAACCAAATGTAAATATAATTAAATTTTGAAAGGAATTGACCTGAAGGGGTCTCAATACTAATTACATAATTTATTGCACAAATTAATATTTACTCTATATTTAGTGTAACTAGTAATTACATAATTTTAATATAAGTATAATAAGTTATTCTTTATTAACTTCTTTTGTGTTATAGGAAAATGTGGAGAAATAACCATTTCCATAAACTATTTATATTGTTCTTTTTTTAAACAAAACCAAAAACAAAATAGGTAATTGAAATTAAAGATAAAATCTAATATTAATTCAACCTAATCTAGGACTAGGTCATGTATAGGCATGAGGATAAACAACACATAAAAGTTTACAAAAAATTTCCTATTCCACGGCAAAAAATTATGTTTATTAAAATTTCACAGGAAAAAATGAATTTGCAAACATCGATAACTCCTGAACTAGGAAAACCAAATTTTTGGAACTTAAAATTTCGATCTTATATCATCGAGATCTAGACGCCTCGGAAATTACTTATAGTATCCCCACAAATATTTATAGGGTGTTCTAAATGTTTATGGTATAAGATCTTACCAAAATTTTTCCATTATTTGAGCCACACTGACTGCGGGTAAGATATAGCTTGTCTGCGTTGTTTATTTTTGGCTCTAAAAGCATATTGTAGAGAAATGTGCACTGTTCCAAAGCGATGCAATAGGCACGGTCTCCATTGGGCGTAATGCATCCTCCGTAATTGATAATGCGTTCTAATAATTATATGTATTTAAATTCACATACATATGTGGATAGGTACATATATAGGAAAAAAAAATTGTAATAAACCAGACACACAAAAACTTAACTATGTTATCTACTCTAGACTCCTGAAGTCATTTTGCGAAATGTGAGAGTAGTACAATTGTAAGTAAAATAGTAGTATTTTCGAAGAAAGATTAGTACATACAAAATTAGGTTAAAACAATATGTACTCGTATCGATTGCAATGATGCCCTAGTTAAAACCTACTTACTGACTTAGGAAGAACATTAAAATATATCTTAAGCTGGCAACATAACAACATGAAAGAATTTGAATAAGAAAAACTTACAACACTACTGAGAATAGAAAGAAAGAGGTCTAATCAATCTTTCCCGATGTGAATGGTGGAAATGATCTGTGCGTACGTATATATTACATATGTATGTACTTATGTTTACCTATGGTCCATAGTAACATAAATTACCGAAATTCATTGACCTCTTTATCCAGGTATGGTTTGCGTCAGCTGTTCTGATCCTGGATCACTCTTAAAATCAACCGTCCTACGAAGGATCATCATGTTATGGAATCTAAACGATTCAGGGAAAAGTTCGTTACGCAAGGTTTGAATACAGTTTCAAATCGTTTGGTGTGCTTAACACTAGGAAAACATTTCCCTATAGTAACCAGAATAGGAACAGGAACTGTCGGTGCTGTACCACAACATTTATTATTGGTAAAACACGAGGATTATAGGGAGTGTCCCTGTGAAATAGATATTCAAATGAGAAACGTGAGGGTTTGCGCCAAATAGCTCACACCACAATTATTCAGAACTATAGAGGCTAAACCCAGGAGAGTATTCGCACTTGATTTTTTTTCTTTTCTTCAAAAACATATATGTATATAATATATGCATAATATTGCTTGCTTTTGTTATGTGCCACCCTATTATCACAACGTATCGCGAAAAAGATTAACTGAGGTCAAATGAGGCACCCATTCGCTGGATGTACGTATGTACATATGTTTTTATGTGATTATAATCAATTTAGTTAGTTTTCGTTTTTTGTTGTTTTTTTTTAAGTTGTAATCTTCGAGTTTTTTCCACTTACGTGCACTGGCGAGTGACGGGGTTCTTATCAGAAGGACAGCAACGATGGCGTAGACAACCGACATATTTATCATCTTGCAGGACGAGCTGTGAAAAAAATCTATTAAATGTAAATGATTCTATCCTTATATTGCGGGTGACTCGAGAAAGTAATTCGCGAATCCCCTTGGATAATCATTTGCTATTTGATATTATGGATGGCGCACTAAACAATGACAAGTAAAGAGTTAGACGAAATGGGAATTATTCGAATCGAGCATAATACCAAGCAGCTAGATTCGTTGCACTTATAGTTCGAGTTGCAAATAGTAATAGAACACTTTAAGTTGATATTGCAAAAAAAAGTTTTTGCTTAGTAAACGAGGTAATACATGCGCGACGGATGGAACAACACTGATCGGAATGAGTTTCTTGCTATCGCTAGTTTAGCACACTTTCTTCGAAGATCATAATCGGGAACGTGACCAGTATTGCCAGACGAACCCATTACATTGATTTATACCGCATACAAAAAAAATTGCTGAACTTATGATACTTTTACGAGTTCGAACTAATAGCCTACACGCATAGGTACATATGTAGGTAAGTGGGTAGTGTAGAGTTATGAGTTTTCATAGTGGGCCCATTGCGATCCCTAGAGAACCATTACGGTAACAAACCTAAACCTAAACCATCTTTTCCATGCATTCGATCTCCATACGAAATGATACTATCTAAAAAATTTGGTTCACAGACCCAACTTCCTCTAAGTTGTCAAAGAAGTACTTTCCTAGTTGATTAAGTTTAGTCCGAGTATTTCCTCATCTGATAATTGGTACTTGTTGCAACACAACAATGTATCTTTCATTGCATCGGAATCTTCATTTGCCGTCGGTAAATGCAAATGCAAAACGCCGTCGGCAATTCAAAATAAAAGATGACACCGCGAAAGAAATGCATGCAAAAAAAGCTTCTCGACCACAGCAAAAAAAACATACTTACTTCCGAAAATCACACAAGCCTCGGATTGGGATGACTTCACTGTTGATGACCCTAGCAATCGAAACACGAACAATGACCTTCGAATCTTCACGTGAAATATTCAAATCCTTAACAGACAGTGTGCAGCCGAAGAATAAGCAGAGGCCATAGACTGCTATAAAACAGACATCACCGTCATCCAGGATGTGCGATGGGATGGTCCGGACAAAAAGAAGATGAAGAACTGTGACATCAATTATAGCGATTGCTATAGAGAGCAGAAGCAGTGTTTATTCGGATGTGGGTTTGTCATACGCACAAGAAGTCTTAAGCTTTCGACACGCTTCTTATGACAATCCGCATCAGGCTAAATTCGCCAACATAAGCCTAATATGCTTCGAGCTCACTCTCAACGCAGCATTTCATGCCAAAGAAGCTCTTACAAAGGTGATGTCGACTTAAAATTCCCTTCCGCTCCTACTGAAGGTCAGCTGGCTTCTTGAATTCGCAAAAACAATATCTATCGATGCAAATGTCTTAAAGAGAGTGTTTCCTGATGGAAACGTCATGACGACCCATTTTCTTCCTTTTGTAATGATAGTGATATTGTTAACCAACTTTTCAAGCTCTACTTGCGTAGTCTTCGGAGACACGCATCAGCAGAAGAAGCATATTTTATAAAATTGATCCGTAATCATATCCTTCTCAGACGGTGAGGGTGATGTTCAACATTCAAATACTCCCGTCCAGTTGTTTTTGGGGCTCACTGAGTTTTGTGATATTAGCATGGTACTCCACCTGTGGAAGTATTTAGATCCTGACCTGGCTATGGAGGCAGACAATTTTATGGCTTTCGTTTTACTGTGTTTGACTTTGCCCAGTGATCCTTTTCACCGCATCTGAAACACTAAAATATTATCCATTAGCAGTTCTACCAGACTGATACTTTTTTACCCAGCTGAAGTTTTTGAATTTGGGGAACACTTAAGTTTGTGATTAATAGATGCAATATGATAATGGTTGATGTAAGATTTCCAAATCTGGGGAAATGATGTACATATCTACTATCTATGTGCAGTCTGGCAGCACTAATGTGCGGTCCTGTGCAAACTCAGAAAAACCATGTTGGTTAGATGGAAAAAATGTTCAAAATTACAAACAATTTTTAAAAACGAAGGCTTAATTCCACAGCAAGTATCCAGCAAACTTGAATCGTATTACCGGTCCCTTTGTCTTACCCCCAAAGAAAAAATCTCAAAGAAAACCATCCATTTTGAGAAATAAGTCCTCTTTTATTATAATCCTTCAGCTACTATCACATTTACGGCTCCATATTTTGTAGAATCCAATCAATATAGCTACTAACTCTCGTATAAATACCTGGCCATCCGTGCAATCCACACGGAGTCGGTCCAAACGATATAATTCCAGCAATATAATAATAAGTTCGCATTTTATTCGACGAATCCAATGCAACAAGTGCTCCACCAGAATCACCACAACAAGAATCTACTCCTCTTACGCCTCCGGCACATATTTGCGTGCCAGCAATTTCCGCTTTACGCGTGGCATACAATATCTGGCAACCGCTTAATGGAACTCCAGGTACGACAGCTTTCTGTTTCACTTTACTCGATGTGCCATTCTCCGTAAGTCCCCATCCGGCTATGTCCATGCTGACTCCTATAAGTGATATATGGTTAAGATGTTCAGCAATAGGCAAGCAGATTGGTTGAATAAAATCTGTAAAGTTAATGCTTCGCGACAATCGTATTAGGGCAATGTCGTCCAGTTGATTGGTGGACGTATGCATATAGTTGGGATGAGTAATAATAGTCTCGATTGGAACGTCAACATACGGATCGGAACATTCTGCCCTACCACGCGTGTCCTTTTCACAGTCATGCTCAGTTGATTTATCCCATTCACCTAAACGAACATTGGATATTGTCCAATTTTCTGGTATATACGAAGATTTTATACAATGAGCTGCAGTCAAAACGTATCGATCGCTGATCAAGCTGCCTCCACAACGGTCGTCTAATCCAGCACCTGTATAAAAAAAAATCATATGAGATTATGTCGAAATGAGAGTTTTGAAACAAGGCTTACTTGTTTTATACATAATTAGTGCCATCCATGGGAACTCATCGATTTTTGCTGTAGTACCGCCATATATACGATTCGAGAGGACCTTGCCACATGAGCCGGGCTCTGGTATCGATCCACGTGTAGTCATGAGAGGTTCTTGCTTTGCAAAATGTTCACTACGGCAGCAAATCTGTTAACAAAAGTTTACAGTAGATGTTAAATGCTTAAGGCAAATTTATACCAAAACTTTTCCATTGTTAGAGCCACACTGACTGTGTTTTAAAAATTCGTGATCTTCAGGCTTTATAGGCGGATTCGATATGATATCGTAGAGAAACGTACATTGCTCCAAATCGATGCAATAGGCAGGGTCTCCATTCGGTGTGGTACATTCGCCGTAAGACACAATGCCTTCTAATAAAATTTAAAAAAATGTGAAAAGTTAAGATTAATTGCTTATATCAAAATTAAGACATCTTGAAAATTAAATGTATTCCAAACCTAAATCAGAAATCATTGAACAAAGAGATATTAAACTTTCCCGGCATATTGTTACATTTGCACGCACATTTGTTTGACTTGATCAATTCACCCCTAAAACACAACAACAATGCGTCAATTTGGCTTCCGTTTTATGTGAATACATCCGCTGACGTACTTACTCCACAACTCACGTGCACGACTCTGCTTCTACCCATCACACCTAATCCCCTAGAGGAGGTTATGACTCACACGTTGAAACCTAAATGAATGAAATCCATAAGTAACTTCTTATCTTACGAAGGCTCAAGGCTTTCTCCAAATTTCGGTACATAAACTTTTCTAACCTGCACCCCGAATTATATGACATTATCGTTAGGGATCAAGCAGACCTCGAATCTCGATATACACAATAGCAAATTTATTTCTATTTCACTAACTGTCATCAACATATGAAATGTAAGGAAAACCCAAACAATTACGAACGATTTAAAAATAAAAGCTTATCAGGGCAGCATCCGAACTATGCAGATATATTTATATACACATATGTACATACTTATGTAAATCTTATCAACACGGGCTAAAAGCAGATAAGGTCTGGTCACGGTGAATTCTGCTCTTTGCTTTAACTGAAGCACTAGAAATCTAGAACAATTATGGACTTACTTGTACTTGCGAATGATGCGGTTCCAATCAGAAGAATAGCAACAAAGCACGCAACCGAATTCGTTATCATCTTGCGTTACGCTGAAGGTCACGTTGTAAAAATCTACGAAATGTAATAGAATCGTTGTATGATAGATATCGTATGTGAGTTGAATATTATTGGTGAATCAATTGTAAATCGTACAGATTCGCAAACCACAACACCAAACAGTGCGACTCTCATAAGATTATGGACGCCAATTTAATGTTGATTGTGTAGAAAATACGTACATATACTGTACTGTTTATTTTTTTTATTTTTTAAAGTAGACGAGCTAATTCATTCGCGACGAACTGAACAGTACTGAACTAAGCGTTTCTCTTGAAGTGCTAACAAGGGTGGCTTAATCTAGGACTAGAACAGGTATACAACGTAGAATATCGGTATAAACATTTCAAACCGAACCAAATCGTTTTTTTTTTTTTAAATTGGACTAGACCCTGCCTGTATACTTGACAAGTGATTACCACTAATATGCACTAGGTGGCGCATTCAAAATAACTATTAAACGTTGCACAAGGTGAGGATGTTAAAAAAGCTGACGTAATGAAATTCGGTTTCAGTTTAAAGTACAAGATGTCGTTGCTATTGGATTTCATTCATTTAAGTATCAACGTATAGGCATATCATCCACTTCGTAACTATGAGGCTGACTACGCTTGTTAGTAAATTTTTGGAACTTCACGAAAGCACTGATATTACAAATACAAATACAAATTTTTGACGCAACAGGTCCATGGGACACAGCTTCTAGCTTCTCACAACCATTGGTGTTGTGCGTGTTATATTCTTTACACGAATGGAAGGGGCCTACTGTTTAATGACGGATCCGAACGGCAATTTTTTGTTTTGAGAAACTTTTTCATGACAGTTTTTACACACTTTTCTGTGCATCGGTTTTCTCGAAACAAGACCTGGTATACCTACAACATACAATTTGATGCAGTAGAAAATGTCATAAACTACAGGGATTTTAAAAATATCCAATTGGAAAATCTACGCCGTGATGTTGCTGCAATACATTTTGATCAAAAATTATATGTCGTCCGTAAATTAATACATACGTAGCCCATCTGTAAGACGATTTAAATGGGCTCTTTGATCGCCATGTCCCGTACAAAACTACTAAATGTAATTCTCTGCCTAGGTTTGATAGATACATACATACATATGTACGTGACTTAATTCGAGAACGTAATGCTGCGTTCATACGTTAGAAGCGTTTTAAATTGGATGTACTCTATAACACTTATCGCTCCCTTCGTAGCTTGTTTGGGCTCCGTATTAAAACTGCAAAACGACGAAAAAAAGTTATTTGGCAAAACTAGCGTAAGCAGTTCGCATCTGTATCCGCACCATCAACACAAAATTCGAATATTGGCTCCCCTGGTTCAGTGCATCAACTAACAAGTGAAGAAAGTACCTCTGAGAGACACTTCAATTTTACTCGCCTTACAGATGAAGATATAGTTGAAGCTGTGTTGTTCGTTAAATCGAACGCCGCAGGCTTAGACGAAATAAATCCAAAATTTTTGAAAATTCTTCTCCCTCAAGTCATTATATTCTTAAACCACATCTTCAACTCAATAGTGAATATCCGTGCTTATGGAAGAATGCTAAAATACTTACCTACATAAGTCATAAAATTGTGCTAGCTACGAATACAGACTCATTGCCATCTTAGCATTTCTGTCCAAAATATTTGAAAAGGCAATTCTAAAGCAGATGTAAGAACACCTAACTAGTAACAGTCTTTTATCAGGATTTCTTACGAAGTCAGGATTTCTTGCAAAACTGCATTTCTACTTGTTGTAGATGACATACGCAATGCCATGGACACTAACTTTGCTACTTTTTTAACATTGCTGGACTTCTCCAAAGCGTTCGACACAATTGATCACTTGATCCTCTGTAGAAAGCTTAAGTATAATTTTAGATTTTCTCGCCTTGCAGTTAAACTCTTGCACTCATGCTAAATAGGACATCAGCAATGTGTGGCTGCGGGAAAGCGGGTGTACTCTTTTCTTTCAGTCCCTTCAGGGGTGCTGCAAGGCTGGACCGTTATTGTTTTCGTTATATGTATGTGAATGAACTTCCCCGACTAGCCAAATATTGCCATGCACACATGTTCGCAGATGACATTCAATTATATTTATGCTGTCCACTAGTTAGGATAAGGAAAAGTATTGACCAGATAAGGGAATTTATCCAAATTATACAGCAGAGGACGCTAAAGCATAAGTGAAAAACGTTATGCATTTACAAACAGAAACTAGATACAATAAGCTTTCCACCAATTAAACTGGGACCATCAACTAGTGACTATATCCATTCCGCTACGGAACTTGGGTATGCAGCTAGTAGTCTCCGTCTGTTGTGGTCATCTTAAGGATATGTGCCCATCAAAACTAAGATGTTGCTGATCAAAGCCCTCCTTTAAAATATCCTTTTGTATGGCTGCGAAGTCTTCTGCAGTGTTGAATACAACACTAGGCGAGAACTAAACATAATATCCAACAACTTTTTTGGTTTTTCCCACCAAACGATGACCCTTCTCCTGTCTTTATTTCGTTATCGGAAAATTTCTCAAGACAGCAAGACTTTTCTCGATGACTAGGCGCCGATTGAGGATACGTCATCAACTCGTCCTTAACGATTAAGAAACAGCAAGACGCTTAAATACATATGTCCACTTTCGGAGCAGTTGTAGCGTACCACTGGGCATGGAAAATGCTTGGCCGTAATGGTTGGTCGACTTTCGAATGTGGTGGCGGTTCGAGGCGAGCTATTGGATGAGTGCTCAATCATTGGCGATGACTTTCGGAGTCAACAATCCTGCTGAACAATTAGCGAAATAACGTCTATTTCGTCCGAATTCGTATGGTCCATGACGCGTGCAATCAATTCCACTCTACGGCCACGCGTGGATAGGCTGTTGTCTCCTAAGACTGTCTTCAATTGCTTGTCTTGTAGTGAGTTAATAGATGGTAGCATGCTTTATCGTTTCGTTTAATTGGTTAATATCCCACTTCTAAAACTGCCGGCGATACATTCGACAGGTGTTTTAATGAAAAAAAAATAAAATTTATTTTGCGAGAAAACTATTATTAACAACGTTATTAACAATTAAATTTCCCGAATGACGAATAACTAGTATAAATAATCAAATAAAAATAATAAAACACAGAAGCCATAATTTTCAAAAATGGCAGGTATATTTGTAATTGCCTAGAATTCTTAGACAGAATTGGCGGACTCACTTTTTTAGACTTCTCCATTATAGTAACGTCAAGTTTGATGAAAATTTCAAGTTTGAAATTTTTTACGAAACCAATTTCAGTTACCATCACATTTACGGCTGCATATTTTGTAGAATCCAATCAATATAGCTACTAACTCTCGTATAAACACCTGGCCATCCGTGCTATCCACAAAGATCCGGTCCAAACGATATAATTCCAGCAATATAATAATAAGTTCGCCTTTTATTCGACACATCCAATGCAACAAGTGCTCCACCAGAGTCACCACAACAAGAATCGACTCCCCTTACGCCTCCGGCACATATTTGTTTGCTGGCAATTTCCACACCACGTTTGGCATACTTTCTCTGGCAACCGCTTAATGGAACTCCATGTACCGCAGCTTTCTGTTTCACTTTACTCGATGAGCCATTCTCAGTAAGGCCCCATCCAGCTATGTCCATGCTAACCCCTATAAGTGATATATGGTAAAGATGTTCAGCAATCGGCAAGCAAATTGGTTGAATAAAATCGGTAAAGTTAACGCTTCGCGACAATCGTATCAGGGCAATGTCGTGTAGTTGATTGGCGGACGTATGCGTATAATTTGGATGAGTAATAACACTCTCGATTGGAACGTCAACATAAGGATCGGAACATTCTATCCAACCACGCGTATCCTCCTCACAGTCATGCTCAGTTGATTTATCCCATTCACCTAAACGAACATTGGATATTGTCCAACTTTTTGGTGTATGCGAAGAATTTATACAATGAGCTGCAGTCAAAACGTATCGATCGCTGATCAAGCTGCCTACGCAACGGTCTCGCAATCCATAACCTGAAGTGAACAACAACGAATAAGATTATGTCGAAATGAGAGTTTTGAAACAAGGCTTACTGGTTTTAAACAAAATTAACGCCATCCATGGGAACTCGTCGAACTTTGTTTGTTTACCGCCATGTATACGATTCGAGAGGACCTTGCCACATGAGGACCTTGCCACGGACTCTTGTGTCGATCCACGTATAGTCGTCTGAGGTTCTTGCCTAGCAAAATGTTCACTACGGCAGCAAATCTGTTAACAAAATTTTACAGTAGATGTTAAATGGTTAAGGCAAATTTGTACCAAAACTTTTCCATTGTACGAGCCACACTGACTGCGTTTTAAAAAATCTCGATCTCCAGGCTTCACAGACCGATTCAATATGATATCGTAGAGGAACGCACATTGCTCCAAATCGATGCAGTAGGCAGGGGCTCCATTCGGTGTAGTACATTCTCCGTAAGACAAAATGGCTTCTAATAAAATTTAAAAAAATGTGAAAAGTCAGGATTAATTGCTTATAATCAAAAGTAAATCTTGAAACTTAAATGTATTCCAAACCTACGCTTTTAGCCAAAACGTTTAAACTTGTTCGAGGAACTTGACATCTACTAATTATAATATTGCAATTGACAGTGAGACCACTTGTATACCTAAGTAAGTTTAGTCTTCAACCAAAGTGGTTACCATTATAATTATCATACTCCGATTGGGATTAAACTTGCACCCACTCTACTTAATGGCTATTGAACTGACATACATATGTTCAGAAAACAGAGCTTGTAGATTTTGGCAGATCACTCAGAGATATTCGTCAAAGTTTGGGGCTCGATATATTTTGATCATTAGCTGCAGCTTCAATGTTTCAACGCTGTTAAATGAAAAATGGTAACGAAGTCCTTTAAACTACCGTGAATTAACATTCTATGCATGATCGCCACTGGTCAGTGCTAGAATCTACCATACGACTCTCACCTATATAAATTTTATTAGGAAGAAATCTAGCTAACTGAGCTACAAATCTGCTACAATCTGCAAATCTGCAAACCAGACTATCCTGTGGGACACCTGAAAAGTCTTAAATCAATTCCAACCGAGACATATTTTGAACTGTTCTCAACATTATGGTCAGGGAGTACATACAGTTTTGGAAAGTTTTTTGAGGTTGAGATATTGGACTACATAGTCTAATACAGAACCGTTACTGGTCCCAAGAAATGGATTTCGATATGGGAAATGGATTTCGAGCTAGGGTCATTGAATCCAACACAAAAGTTTTAGAAGCAATGAGAACGTAGTCCAGTGTATTTCAGACTTAAGTTCGTGGTAAAGTCTTTAAAACGGTATCAGCCATGGAGCTCTCAAAGCATATAATTTCGAATTAATGGTCAACTTGGTTGGATTCCTGGTCACCAATTTGTGAATGAAACATCTCCGTTGTCAGGGATTAGATCCTTCCTGTATCGTACATTGATCTGTTACCACAGGAAAGTGTCCCGGGTCTAAATCATCCCAAAAGACTAATCCAGCCTTATGCTACAAGTAAGTCTTTACCCTAGACAAGGAAAATACGAATATTTGAAGGCTAGGATATGTATGTAGGTATGCAGGGGAGGAGTGTTTGTCGGACAATACATGCAAACACATCACTTTCTCAAAGTGGACCCGAAATTCTACTTAATGGTAGTATATATCCGCGCAAATTGTACGATCCGCAAGACTCCCTATCACGTGCACGACTCTGCTTCTACCCATCACACCTAATCCCCTAGAGGAGGTTATGACTCATACGTTGATACCTAAATGAATGAAATCCATGAGTAACTTCTTATCGTACGAAGGCTTAAGACCGTCTCCGAATTTCGTTACATGATCTTTTCTAGTTCATATAATTTATACAAGCAAAGAATAATTTAAGGGCATTAGTATAAAAAGAATCTGAGCCAACTTTAAGTGTAAAATTATTAGACGCAGTTAGCTAGGGATCAAGCTGATCTCAAACCTCGATATACACAATGACAAACTAATTTCTATTTCACTGACTGTCATCCACATATGAAATGTAAGGAAAACCCAAATAATTACGAACGATTTAAAAATAAAACTTTATCAGGGTAGCATCCGAATTATGCAGAGTTATGTATGTATGTATATACATACATATGTACATATGTAAATCTTATCTTTGAATTTTGCTGAGTACTATTTGCTTTAACTGAAGCACTAGAAATCTCGGACTTACTTGCACTTGCGAATGATGCGGTTCCAACCAGAAGAATAGCAACAAAACATGCAAACGAATTCGTTATCATCTTGCGTTACGTCTGGAGGTCACGTTGTAAAAATCTACGAAATGTAATTGATTCGTATGTGAGTCGAACATTATTGTTGAATCAATCGTTGCATCATGATTGCCGAGCCTAAAAAAATGGAAGGCAGATTCGCAAACCACAACACCAAACAGTGCGACTCACATATGTATGATAATATAAGTATTGTTTATTTTTTGATTTCTTTGAGTAGACGAGATAATTCATTCGCGACAGACTGAATAATACTGATCCAAACGTTTCTTTTGAAGTGCTAACATGGTGGCTTAGTGCTGGTGCAAACTTGCGGTTTTTCAACACGCGGGCCCGTACATTACTCACAACTAGATTGGGATGTGCACACAAGCAGGCGGTGATGCTGCGGTCCCGCACGTCATACTTGGGGTTAATAAAAGCCGCAGGTTTCTATGGAACCGCTGCTGGCCCGCGCCCTTCCATTCGGTCTACAGTTGCGGTGTATTATTTACAATTGACTAGTGGACACATGCGTTATTTTTCGTCGTTTACTTTTTAAAACATAATTTTTGTACACGAAAACGTTTCTTTTTCTAAACCTCTATTGCTGCGAGCTAAATGTGTCTAGCGATAAAAGCCCGCATGTCTGCATAGAAAGACTGCGGTGCCGCTACGGTGTCGCTGCGGACCCGCGCGTTAAAAAAATTCAAGTGTACACCGGCACTGAATCTGTAACTAGAACAGGTATACAACGCAGAATATCGGTATAAAAATTTCAAACTAGACTATACGTTTTTTTATTTGTAGTAGATCCTGGCTGTATATTTGACAAGTGATTACCACTAATATCCACTAGGTGGTGCACTCAATCTAACTTTTAAATGTAGCACTGTGGGTGGATGTTAAAAAAGTTGAAGTTTTCGTACAAGAGGAAGTTACTGATAAATTTCATTGATTTATCAACGTATAGGCATATCATCCAGTTTGCAACTATGAGGCCGACTAGGGTCGTCGATAGTAAATTTTTGGTGCTCGATCAACTTCACGAAGGCACTGATATTACACGTTTTAAATAAACTCTTTTTCTCGGACGAATGGTGATATTCAATCCAAAGTTTTAAGTTGGTAACAAATTTCCAAATAACGCATTACAATGACCGATTGACATACATACATAAATCGAAATTGAGAAAATATACTCAAACCGATAAACCGATTCAGCAGACCTAGGAAAAGTTCACATTGAGTGAGCTGCATGAACCAAAAAGTAGGGAACGGTAGAAAGTCGAGTATGAAGAGGAAGTCTAGCACTGCCGGGTCTTCTACTGGTTTCATGTCTTTCGATTATAGGTCACATTGAATCCAAAAAGATGCTGCTCACGGATACTGGAACGCAAAGTAAACAGAACTTGCAGAAACATTAAGCTCGTACCTTTGCTACAATCGATGCATTACTCCTTGATGCGGAAGTTAGCGCTGAACAGACTGGTAGGTGTCAGATGTTGCTTGATGTTATTACATAAAGAATATGGATTCTGTGGCAGCAACATATCCCACCCCCATTTTTTTTTTATTTTATAGAAATTAGTGTTTTTACATTTTCTAGTGCTGAATCTATACATATACACATAAAGGTGTATATCTACGTCCTGTTTCACTAGTAGGCGTGACTTTAGTAGGCGTCACTATCAACATTCGTAGCTAAATTTATCGATTACTTATGAAATCTTCTAAATAAGTCTTAACAAAGGAAAGTCTGGTTTCATGAATCCATGGTAAATGAAAGCTATCATCTTTAGAGAAAAAAAACAATTTATTATACTCTACTACTTCCGCATTTGACCAATGCGGCAAATGTGGCCCATACTTAAGGGAGAATATTCTGCAAAATCCAGTCCAGGTAGTCACTAACTTTTGTGTAAACTCCCGGGAATCCTTTCAGTGCACATGGCCTCGATCCTAACGAGACAATTCCAGCGATGTAGCTGTACGCTCGCGACTTATTTGACGCATCTATTGCAACAAGTGAGCCACCAGAGTCACCAGCACAAGAACCAACACCAGCCTGATCTCCGGCACATAGTTGAGAGCTACTAAGGCGCATTTGATGTTGTCCATACACATTTTTGCATGTGCTTAATGGTATCCCATGTACGACGGCTTTTAGTTTTTTATCACTCGTTGTCCCGTTCTCCGTAAGTCCCCATCCGGCTAAATCCAAAGCAATTCCATCATAAGAAATATCCTTAAGACTTTCCTTAATCGGCAAGCAGATTGGTTTAATGAAATCGGTAAAATTAATACTACGCGACATACGTATCAGGGCTATATCGTGAAGTTGATTCGTAGACGAGGCTACATAGTCTGGATGAATAGTGAAGCTCTCGATTGGAATTTCAACGTATGGATCGGCACAGTTCTTAACTCCGTACCTTTCTGTCTTACAATCAGTATCAGTTGAGGTATCCCATTCACCCAAACGAACAGTAACTGGTGTCCACGTTCCCGGAATACGCGAAATGCAATGAGCAACAGTCAAAACGTATCGATTGGTAATTAAACTGCCTGCACAATGATGATTCCTTTCATATTCTGTGTGTGGGAAAGTATATATATATAACTATGATATAATCTGCTTTATAAAGACGGCTTACCTTTGTCGTATAAAATTAGTGCCAACCATGGAAATTCATCGAGATCTGCCACAGTACCACCATGTACACGATTTGACATCACATGGCCACATGTGCCGGGTTCCGGTAGTAATCCCGTCTTATTTATCTTCGACTTCTCTCCACTGATGTGTTCCCTACTGCAGCAAACCTGGAAAGAAATATTTAAATGGTATGCTAAATGTGTATAGGATAAGGTCTTACCAAAACTTTTCCATTATTTGAGCCACACTGACTCCGGGTTAGATATACCTTGTCTGCGTGGTTTATGTTCGGCTGTAAAACCATATTGTAGAGAAATGTACACTGTTCCAAATCAATACATAAAGCACGATCTCCATTGGGCGTCATACATTCTCCGTAATCGGTAATCGGTTCTAATATGTATATATTCACATATGCAGGTACATAAACGTGGAAAATATAGTAAATACAGGTACATACAAACAATTTTTATCAGCAAGCGAGTAAAATCGTTTTTGGGCACAACCAAAAAGTAAAAGAGAGCATCTGCTGTAGACTCCTGACTTAGAATGAGTACTATCGCTCTACGATCTAAAAAAATTTCTAATCTATCTGGCCTAAATTGATAGATAGATAGATGACCTAACAGTTTATTGAATTTATAAGTAATGGCAGTTCTGTCATCGTGTGGATATGCGATTCTGGACAGGCTTGGCAGTCACTTACACTTACACTTTCTTAAAAGCTCAAATATAAAATTTTAGCCTCCTAGCTTACAATTTAAAGCCCAGAAGTGGCCCCGTAAGGACAGACGGATGGACGGACATGGCTAAATCAGGTTCTCTATTGATACTAATCACGAATATATGTATATAAATGTGTATATACTTTATAGGATCTACTTAGATTATTTCTCTACGAGACAAACCATATATAGCCTTAGAATAGGGCATAACGACGTTCACTTATGCAAAAATATAAGAGCAAAACCTTACATTTTTCAAAATAAAATCCTTATCAGTTCATGTAATGACTATAACAGCATCCAAGATACATACGATGCGTTATCAAATCATGTCAAGTGTACGTATAGATGTTCAGGTCAGCTGCTTAAATTTTTTAAATCGTTTTTAGGGATTTTCAACTTACGTGAGTTAACAGATGACACGATTACAACCAGAAGGAAGGCGAAAACGATATTTTTTATCATATTGTGTTGCGCTCCTGATTAGGTTGTTAAAATTCTGAGAAATGTAATAGAATTCTTGTATCATTGTTGATTCGAATTGCTTGCCTCGCTACTTGGTATCATGGTTGGCGAACTTAACTTTAATTTGTTTTATCTTTTTCTGTGTGATTTACAATTCAAAAGCTAATTAGTATTTATAGATTCGCTAACCATAATAATAAGTACCTAGTTATGGTAATAAGGCCAAGAAATTTTAGTTCGTACTAACGACTATTTTTATTTACTTGTTATTTTCGCTTCTCAAATAAACGAGATATTTCAATCGCGACGTTTCGAACAAAACTGACTGAAGTTACATCTTTGTCTTGTTGGCAAGGTGTAATTATAAACTGGGGGCTAGATTCGGGACTAGAATACAAAACTGCAGCTGCGATGTAATTGGACTAAATTGTCAATATTAGCTACATAAGTATATGCACATATGTATATACTGAGAATGTTGACAGCGCTAATATTTACTAGATGGCGTATTTAAAAAATAAAAATAAATGTCATTTTACTTGATACGTTGTTTATGTTTATTTTGTTTTGATGACGTCCACGAAAGATTGTAGTATGATTCACAATCACAGAGAATATAGAAAATTGATAGTGGTGTTGCCAGATTCTTGTGGATGTTCACAACTATTATTAGCCATTACTGCTGTTTGTGAAACTTCGGTGAAAGGAATAATTGTTTGCAAGGTTGTAGGTTCAAATTCTACAAAAAACAAACTCGGTTGATTCATACGAATATAAGGTTGTGGGTTCAAATTCGATAGAAGAAAGTACATAATCTATATATAAGTATGTAGTTAACTGACCTCCTGACTAACCAAGGGTCCTGTCTACGGGATTGGGGATTGATAGTGGGGGTAGATTTTGTTAGATGGCTGCCTCCACTTAAATATGTAGCCATATTCGTTTACCCTCCAAATTGATTACAATCGCGATTGACGTGAGGGTGCTTCCAATATTCTAAATGATCAAACCTTTGGAGCAGCCAATATCGAAGATCTACTGTGATAAGATCGACCGCCAGAAACGAGCGCGTTTCCCAAAATCTCTTAACGAATCATATGCTGTCAACATGCCGAAGACTAGTGGTAAAGATGGTAACATGACATTAGGAATTCCGCTAATAATCAGCTCCTCATATACCAATAGTGCACTTGGTTTTTCTCTGTTGTAGTTTTGGAGATTTCTTTGCATAATCTCTCTCTAGGTGTAAGTTGGGCAGGTATCAACATCCGTCCTTTGGTTCCTTGAAAGGTCGGCGTTTGCCTATAGTGTCTACGTGTTTGCTACAAAAAACTTGAGGCAACTTAGTCTGGACATTAGAATTTTAAAACCATTTTATGTTTATGTGATTCTTAACTATCGCTTTGTTAACCGAATCGAGTAGGTGCAACTTCACCAATCTTCATTGATCGCTACTAAATCTACAATTAGGGTTGTTGCAGTCGACGATCAACATCTACAGAAATTCACGCTTGGAGTTGCCATTTTGACATATTCGTTAACTTTGAATGGAACAGCCCGCGATCTCCTCAGACTCAAGTGGGATCCGTTTTTTCCACACCGGGTTTTAATTGTTCTCTATTTGTTTCTCGCTACTAGTGTTGTCTGAGCGAACTCGTCATCATATCTTTGGTGAGGGTTGCTAGCCCTGAGTCCATTGGTCATTGAATTAGCTGGTATGTGTAGTCTTTGTAGCATTATCATTTTGTTGAACCAAGAACCAAGGTCTGAAAATGGCCACAATTAAGAAAATATGAGCATGGTTACACCTTAGCAGGTCTCAAATATGTGAGTCCTGTTTTGTATTCAGTTTTGATTGCTTGCAGAAAGCCATATTGCTATGCGGATCCTTATGTAGTTGTCCTACATTTTTATACATATAACATTACCGCATATAACATTATACATATAACGAATACGCTTTTATTTATTAAATTCATATATGTAAGTATATACTTAAATACTTATTGTTTAGGCAATTACACCCATTAAGGCTTGATATTTTCCTTGATCCAATCAATGTAACTACTGACTCTTGTGTAAATTCCTGGCCATCCATCCGAACCACAACGTGCCGGTCCGAAGGAAACAATTCCAGCTGCATAATAATACACTCTCGATTTATTTGAATTGTCCAATGCAACAAGTGCTGCACCAGAGTCACCCTTACACGTGTCAACTCCAGGCTTGCCACCGGCACACATTTGAGAATTGCCCAGATGAATACGGCGAGTAGCATACTTTGCTCGGCAAGCATTGAAAGATATTCCATGTACGGTGGCTTTCAGTTTTAGAGTGCTATATGTGCCGCTTTCAGTACGTCCAAATCCAGCTACATCCATAGCAATACCATCAAATGAATTATCGATAAGATTATCGCTAACTGGTAAGCAGATTGGTTGTATAAATTCGGTATATTCAATGCTTCGAGACATTCGGACAAGGGCTACGTCATGGCTTTGACTCCTCGACATCGATGCATAGTCTGGAAACGGCATGGTACTCTCGATTGTAATGTCAACATGGTGATCGGCACAAGTTGAAAAGCCCCTTGTATCCCTTATACAATCAGGATCGGTTTTGGTATCCCACTCGCCCAAACGAATAGCAACTGCCGTCCAATCACTTGGAAGACGTGCGAAGCAATGAGCTGCTGTCAAAACGTACCGATCATTGATTAAACTCCCGGCGCAACCTGGTTTTACTATAAGCCCTGAGAAATGAATAGAAAAAGGATCTTATTCGTATATCGAGTTGAATTTCTTTTATTATGCTATTACCTGTATTATATAAAATCTGCACAAACCATGGGAACTCGTCAAGCTTTGTTACGGTACCACCATGTATACGTTCTCCTAACACGTGGCCACAACTGCCGGGTTCCGGTAGCATTGGTTTTTGGGGTGGATGCACAGAGGTGTGTTGATCTTGGCAGCACACCTGAAAAGAAATATTAAAAGTTCGTGCTCTTCTCTTTTAGGTAAACATTCTTACGAATACTTTTCCGTTGACCGTGTTACACTGACTTTCTTGGAGAAATAGTCTATCTCTATCTAATAGTGGCTTTTGGAGTAGTAGGCTGGTGAGAGATGTGCAATTCTCCAAGGGAATACAAGATCCACGTTTATCATTGGGCGTAGTACATTCTGCAGAAGTTGGTATCACATTTTCTAGAAATGTAAATGAATAAGCATTTAAAAAGTAAGGAAAGTCAAGTGACTCCAGTGTAACTACCCTACCCCCTACACTAGGTACATTCTATATGCTGGGATGCTGCTTCTTAGTAGTGAGCAAAATTATCGCCGTACCATGAAATATGAAAGACTTGATGCAGTCAGCCCTAGCTAAGCTGAACAACTTGACAAGAACCCGCTACAAGAATATACGTGATCTTATATACATATGAACCGAGCTCTCGATACTAAAAAACAATCTTTAATAGACCAGCAGCCTTAAATTTATACTAAACCAAAAGTCGTATGGCTTAGCATCATTCCTACAAAAGATATCGATGCTTCTATGTATCGTGACATGATTAAAAGTTTTACAACGAGCCTAAACCCGTTGGCAATAAAACGGACAGAGAGGTATTTATAAGAACCCAAACTCATTTCTGATGATTGGTAGAACACACTCAAGTCAAACACAAGAAGGTAACATCACTTTATAGGTTTTAGGTTAGGGTGGCTATATGTACGACAACACAGACACAATAAGACCAGAAGAGGTCCTTTGTGATACTATGGATCCATTTACCCATCTCCAGTTTGTCCTGCTAAACGAGATGCATACATAGGTAAATGTTGAACTGCTCCGTCATCTCCGTAAATTAAAAAATGCAGTTCAAACTGATTTTTGAGATGCAGATATTGCATTACTTTTTAACCAGCACAAGGGCTCCTTGATCGCCATGATTTAAATCTGAAAAACACTGCAGTGATCTGGAACTTTGGAAGGCGGAAAAACATGCACGAATTGAGCTGTTCAGATTAGACACCATACTTCATCCCATTTTCGATACTGAAGCCGTCTGTGTAGAAGAAGTGAACTTAGGATGGTCAGCATTGCATGAACGCTCGTTTAGCAGTTAGAACCACTTCTGAGCTTCAGCGGGACAGACCGAGGAGTAACTACCATCATATAGATATAGTGATAGTAGACATAGAAAACAACAAAAAAAATATAATTTTCAACTTTCTAAGTAGAGCTTAGAAGAAATTTGAATAAATTTATTAGGAAATGAAAAAAAGCCTTGTAGCCATTTTCAAACTTTTACAAAACTATTTAAGAGAGTAAACTAGTTTCAATTTTCTTGTATTTTTGAACGCGATAGATTTTCTATTCGACAAGAGGCGTTATTTTGAACTTTGGCTTTGTAGACACTTAGTCTGATATATTATTTAAACTGACAAACCTTTTTTCTCTGTTATTGTGGTCATTGATTCAGGCATTGCGCGCGCACCTATGTCCTTGGGCACTTCCTCTGTAATATGATTCCCTTTGCAGCAAACCTATGTTGGAATACCATACTAATTATTTGATGCTAGATGCTAACATAAGAAACGTTCTTACCAATACCCGTCGTCCGTATGAGCCGCACTGGCTGTTGAGGAGAAATTGTCTTTGCTCATTCCGTAGATTCCTTTGCATTAGCAAGTCGTACAGGGATGTGCAATTTTCCAAGTATATGCATGTGCCAGGAAATCCATCGGGGGTTTTACATTCGCCGAAAGTAGTAGTTTCTTCTTTTTTTTTTATAAAAAAATAAATGTTTATATGTTATGTACATCATGTTAAATATGGATATGAAATAGAAAAGGTATGAAAGATATAGTCCTAGGGGCTATTCTGTGCCACCTCTGCCTCTTTGGAGAAAGTTTTCATAACTTTCTGAAGATGTTTTGATCATGATCGGGGAACGATAAGCCTCAAGAACTCGTATTGCAGTATTTTTCCGATGAGTGGAAAAAAGAAGCTTTCATAGAAAAAAATCTCATGGAGCTATATGTACATAGGTACATAAGACATCGGATATTCGAAAGATCGAATATTCCATGTATTACGAGTAGTACGTAACAATGGCTTTCTTAGATATACAAGGTGCTTTTAACAATGTCAACACATCAGCAATCACAGAAGCACTGTCAAGTTAAAAGCTAGCAAAAGATCTTCTAGTAGAGACACCCCACAAGGTGGCGTCCTATCCTCTCTTCTTTCGAATTCGGTGGTTAATAATAATTTAATGATATGACGTTGTGGATGACGTTGCTTTGGCAGTCTCGAAAAAGGATCTAAACTAGAACTACTACATAATGCTTTAAATAAGCTAATCAGATAGGGAGTGGTGGCCAAAGAGTAGTGATGTGAAAGATAGAATCACCGGTGGCATCTACCAGTTCCAGACAGGTCGAAATACTGATATAGGGTGTTGAAAAATAGTTGGTGGCGGATGAACACTTAATGAGCCAACGGCAGCGTTAGTATTTGCTGGCAATCCAATATTCAAGAAAGAGTCAAAATGGCACTTTTCTCTCGCAAAAAGGCTATTTGTAAAAAATTGAGTTTGCAACCTCGTAAAACTCACTGGCTTTACATCTCGATCACAAGACCGATACTTACGTCTGGTGCACTGGAACACTCATTATTATCACAAAGAATATTGCATCAAAGACATGGAAAGGGAAGCAAATGTCACCCATACTAGGCTTAGGCAAAAAATTCTACGATCTCCTCGAAAACCTACGAGAGATTAGTGCGATATGACTTTTTAATCGCAACCGGAAAAACCCCTGTGTGGAAGTTCAATGTCGAATGCTTGTAAACGCAATCGATTACAAGGGTCTATGGTGAGAGTTTTCCTCTCGAAAAGACCCTTAGCAGCAACAACAACCGCAGAAGATTAGTGGCAGAACCAGTAAGCCATCAGAAATGCCTTCATCTGCCCGAAACGGAACTGATAAATGCAGACAAAATGGCTGCCTATGAAACGGTGTTGCAAAGCAGAACAAGACGCGTTTGTCAGCTCTACGAACAAAAAAGAAGACATGAAGCGGTGTTACGTTTTATACCGTAACACCGCTTATTTCTGGGTTTTTTATAAACTCATGACCCCGTCAGAAATTCCTAAAATACTCCTGAAATTAAATTAGTCACTGCTGAGACCTATCGAATTTAATCGCAGAGTCGCGTCATGCATAAGATTCTGGTAATTCCCAAGAAAAAGCATAACATTGATAATAAAAACCTTATCACTTCGGACAAACAAAAATAGCATCTTAAATGTGTACGCACGTATGTACATATGTACGTGTTCTAGGTCAGGTCAACTGCATTTTGCAGTAATTTGTTTAACTGAAACACACAAATATTCTTAAATCGTGACTTACCTGCACTGGCACTTAAGGACATTACAATCAGAAGGACACCAGTGATGTATACCACCTGAGTATTCATCATGTTGCGTGGCGATTTAAATAGGTTGTTAGGATCTATAAAATATAATATATCAAGTTCTCCCCGAATTCTTCGAACTTAAAAAATGACACTTCAAAGGAATATAAGGATTTTATCGGATTGGCAAAGCATAATAAAGAAAAATAGCAACACTCGCAGAAATTTTCAGTTCCACTCGAGCTAAGTAATTCACGATCGCCGGTTGGATTAACACTGGCTGAATGTGTTAATGTTTCTAACTTAAGATAGAGCCAATGTCGTTTCCGATTGTATTCGCAATTTTTTCTGTGAACTAGATGGCGTAAGTTATTACCTCAACAATAATAGCATTAATAATAAACGAAATTGAAAGTATAATACGGCCATGCCGGAAAGAGGATAAGGTGTCGTACGAATACAATCCCTTTTTACACGGATTGTAGGTTTTCTGTTTTTTTGGGAGTTTTTCGGAAAAAAATTCCGTTAAAAGTTATTGCGGTAGTTCCCTTGGAAATGCGGAATGCCACGCTCACTTTACTATGTAGGTCTCTTGCTAAGAAAATGGATGCACGTTTACACTTACGGAGCATATATTTTGCCGTATAGACATACCTTTCACTTAATCCGTTTGATTGGGCATATTTTGGTGAGGACGTGATGTGGGTAAAGTTCCAGTTTTTTTAGAAGTTTTCAAACTCCAGTGAAGAAAATTGTGGTCCGTTATCACTTTCAAGAATGTATGGGATACCATGAACTGAGAACTTCCATTTTAGTGTGTGACGACTTCTTTTGATGTTCCTTGATCCAATTCTACGATATTGAAAAATCCATTAAAACTATCTACAATAAATAGATAATTCCTCTTATGAGACTTGAATATAAAGGGTGTTTGTTTTTTAACCCAGTAGTAACGTTGATTTTGAACAAAATTCATGAAATTTCAATAAAAAGGCAGTAATTTGTATTCAATCGACAGAATATATTAATTATATACCGGACACGACACGGCTGGATCTGATGATTGTTGGCTTCCAATGCATCCATTGTTCTTGGTTTATCAGCATAAACTAGCGACTTTACGTATCCCCAAAGAAAATAATCCATAGGCGTCCATCGAATTATCCAATCGAATATTTCAATAAGTTGATTATTTCGTTTGCACGTAGCGCCATCTTGCTGAAACCACATCCCACATCTCTTCCACATTCATGCCTTTAAATCAGGGAATAAGAAAGTCATTAATCATGGCTCAATAGTGAATACCGTTTAACGTAACACACTGACTAGCCTCATTTCAAAAAAATAAAAAAATATGGTCCGATGACAAACTATTTATTTTTCGGAATGTAATGATGTTTCAATTATCTCATGTAGATTATTTTCATTCCAAATGCGACAATTTTGCTTAGATTATCGGCCAGGTACGTATTGCTCTGTTTCCTGTGCTAAGTCCTTTATCGTTTAAAGCTTTGATGACCCTTTTCTGCCTTTCTTGTAATGTGTTTGAGCATGAATCATGAATTACTATGTCGTCCATTGAAACTTCAACATTCTTAATACGTTTTAGGATGCCCGTCATTATCTTCTGGAAAACTTGAGGCAACTTAGTCTGGACTCATTATAGCTCATTAGAAATTTAAAACCATTTTAGGTTGTTAATTAACCAAATTACTTAACTACCGCTTCGTTAACTCCATCGAGTAGGTGCAACTTCACCAATTTTCATTGATCGCTCCTAATTCTACAATTAGGGTTTTTGTAGTCGAGGATCAATACCTGCAGACAAATCACACTTTGTGTGGCCATTTCTTAGATTCAGGTGGATGGCAATTGGATTTTCCTCCCAGACGCGAACAATTTTCTAACAGTTCTTAGAAGAAGCATTCCCTTCGTCAGACGGAAGGGCTACTCCGATCCCGAAGCCATGTCGGAAAATTAATAAAAAATTGACACATCCCAGAGTCGAATGAAGAATATGTCCGACAGACATAAGAGCTTACATAAGTACATACATAGGTACTGACCTGACCCACGAAATAATTTAAGTTTCCGCTGAGAACTTCCGTAAGAAAATCGGTAGACTCCAGATCACGTTACAAAAATAATGAACATTGAAATCCTTTCTATTCTAGGGAATACGCTTTTATTTACTAAATTCATATGTGTATATACTTAAATATTTATTGTTTAGGCAATTACACCCATTAAGGCTTGATATTTTCCTTGATCCAATCAATGTAACTACTGACTCTTGTGTAAATTCCTGGCCATCCATTCATACCACAACGTGACTTTCCGAAGGAAACAATTCCAGCTGCATAATAATACACTCTCGATTTATTTGAATTGTCCAATGCAACAAGTGCTCCTCCAGAGTCACCCTCGCACGCGTCAACTCCAGGCTTGCCACCGGCACATATTTGAGAATTACCCAGATGAACACTAGCATACTTTGCTCGGCAAGCATTGAAAGATATTCCATGTACGGTGGCTTTCAGTTTTTTAGTACTGTATGTGCCATTCTCAGTACGTCCAAATCCAGCCACATCCATAGCAATACCATCGAATGAATTGTCGATAAGATTATGGCTAACTGGTAAGCAGATTGGTTGTATAAATTCGGTATATTCAATGCTTCGAGACATTCGGACAAGGGCTACGTCATGGCTTTGACTTCTGGACATCCGTGCATAGTCTGGAAACCACATGGTAGTCTCGATTGTAATGTCAACATGGTGATCGGCACAAGTTGGATAGCCCCTTGTATCCTCTATACAATCAGGATCAGTTGTGGTATCCCACTCGCCCAAACGAATAGCAACTGCCCTCCAACCATTTGAAAGACGTGAGAAGCAATGAGCTGCTGTCAAGACGTACCGATTATTGATTAAACTCCCGCCGCATTTTGGTTTCTGTACAAGCCCTGAGAAATGAATAGAAAAAGGATCTTATTCGTATATCGAGTTGAGATTCTTATATTGTACTATTACCTCTTTTACATAAAATCTGCGCAAACCATGGGAACTCATCAAGCTTTGTTGCGGTACCACCATGTATACGTTCCCCTAAGACGTGGCCACAACTGCCCGGTTCCGGTAGCATCGGTTTGTGTGATGGGTCCACGGAGGTGTGGTCATCACGGTGTCCCAAGGGAATACAAGATCCACGTTCATCATTGGGCGTAGTACATTCCACAGAAGTTGCTATCCCATCTTTTAGAAATGTAAAAGAAAAAGCATTTAAAAAGTGAGGAAATTCAAGTGACTCGTAGCTAACCTAAAAAACTTGACAAAAACTCGGTATGAGAAATACGCGTGATCTTTTTTATGAACCGAGACCTTGACACTAAAAGAAAACATGGATGCTCGTGTTGCAGTTTAAACTACTTCTGAGCTTCAGCGGGACGGACCGAGGAGTAACTACCGTCGTATAGATATAGTGATAGTAGACATAGAAAACAGCAGAAAAAAATATAATTTTCAGCTTTGTATGTATGTCGAGCTTAGAGGAAGTTTGAATAAATGTATTAGGAAATGAAGAAAAGCCTTGTAGCCATTGAGAGAAAAATTGCAGCCATTTTGAACTTTGGTGTTCTCTGACAATCGAACCTCGAACCACCGATCAGTAGTTCGACACACTAACCATTGAGCCACGGGATAAATTACTTGCTTACGTTGTGACAAATGTCACGCATGTATTAATTTAACCCGAATAGATCTGACGTCAGAATTAAAACATTGTCAATTGTCAACAAGGAATATGATGAATGAAAAAGATCTGAAAAACTTTTACCCAACTATTTAAGAGAGTAAGCTAGTTTTAATTTTCTTGTATTTTTGAACGCGATAGATTTTCTATTCGACTAGAGGTGTTATTTTAAACGTGGGCTTTGTAGACACTTAGTCTGATATATTATTTAAACTGACAAACCTTTTTTCTCTGTTATTGTGGTCATTGATTCAGGCATTGCGCGCGCACCTATGTCCTTGGGCTCTTCCTCTGGAATATGATTCCCTTTGCAGCAAACCTATGTTGGAATACCATACTAATTATTCGATGCTAGCATAAGAAACATTCTTACCAATACCCGTCGTCCGTATGAGCCGCACTGGCTGTTGAGGAGAAATTGTCTGTCCTCATTCCGCATATTCCTTTGCATTAGCAAGTCGTACAGGGATGTGCAATTTTCCAAGTATATGCATGTGCCAGGAAATCCATCGGGGGTTTCACATCCGCCGAAAGTAATAGTTTCTGTTTTTTTTAAATATAAAATAAATATTTATATACATTTGTGCAAATTTGTTATATATGGTTATCAAGTAGAAAAAGTATGAAGGATATAGTCCTAGGGGCTATTCTGTAAAAAGAAATGCCACCTCTGCCTCTGTGACGGGAAAAGAGGAAGAGGATCTGACAGTTTTCTTTTTTGAGTTTTTCAAGTGCTAAACGGGGGTTTTTCTTTTACGGTAAGAAACTTGTACTGTTTTTGATTGCTAGGCGACTTTAGTCGCAACTTTTGAATGCAGAAGAAAGCAAATGCACAGATGAAGAATTTCTCAAATGGAAAAGTTAAACCAAATGGGCGTGATTTTTCTTGTGAAGTAAGAAAAGTTCACATATTCGAGTATCAAGAATTGGTTGTGAGTTCACATTTTAGAGTAAGTAAGGCAAACTTTTTCTGGTTCACATTTTTGGATAATTCACATTATCGAGGTAGTACTGTACATACAAATGCATAAAAAAAAAAAAAATACAAATTTTTGGGGCAACATGTCCATGGAACCCAGAGCCTAGCTTGTTACAATCTTATACGAATAAACAGTAAAATATCTATAGCGGGCATGCTGTCCCCCTTTCAACCCCTCTGCTTATTTCAATCGGCTTTATTTCACGCCACTGAACGTCATCTCAATATCCACAAGGAGACATGGCGGTCTCCTGATCATCAAACCAAATTGATCTAAATGGCTGATAGTGCAGTCGATCGTCTTAAAGCAATGTCACAGTTGTCCAGTAAAGAATTCCATTCTGAATAATTTCGAAATCATTTCCGAAAATCACTTTGGTCTATCACTGGTCTAAGTGTGCTGATGATAGCTGCCACCCACTTTAACCTAACCAAACCTATATCTACATAATATAAAGCCATCGAAATGAGCAAGCCGTTTTCAACTAAGCCGTTGACATCTGATTATTATCAGACAGGATATTGGACCGAATGGATTAAATGACAGCTGACATGGAGAGGGAAGCAAACGTCTACCAGACTAGGCTTAGGCAAAATTTCTACGGTCTCCTCGAATCACAAACCTCGAGTGATTAGTGATGAACTCACGATCCCGTCAGAAATTCCTAAAATACTCCTGAAATTTAATTAGTCAGTGTTAAGACCTATCCAATTTAATCATAGAGTCGAGTCATGCATAATATTCTGGTAATTCCCAAGAAAAAGCATAACATTGATAATAAAAACGTTATCACTTTGGACAGACTAAAATAGCATCTTAAATGTGTACGCGCATACATTATGTACACTATGTAGGTCAGGTCATTTGCATTTTGGAGTAATTTGTTTGACTGAAACACACATATAATGTTAAATCTTGACTTACCTGCACTGGCACTTAAGGACATTACAATCAAAAGGACACCAGTGATGTACACCACCGGAGTGTTCATCATGTTGCGTGGCGATTTAAATAGTTTGTAAGGATCTATAAAATATCTCTCTCTCAAGGAGAACATATCATCTCCTCAAATTCTTCGAACTTAAAAAACGACACTTCAAAGGAATATAAGGATTTTATCGGATTGGCAAAACACAATAGCAAAAATAGCAACACTCGCAGATATTTTCAGTTCCACTCGAGCTAAGTATTTCACGAACGACCGACGGTTGGATTAACACTGACTGAATGTGTCTAACTTAAGATAGAGCCAATGTCGTTTCCGATTGTACTTTGCATTTTTACTTGGACCTATAACATAGGACAAGTATTGGATTCGTGAGATTTTGATGAATAAGTCGAAAAAAGTGAGTTTAGCAACGCCGTCTATTTGTCTGGACGCTACAGCCTGAACGTGTGGACAGATTTAGATCAAACTTCATATCTAGAGTCTGTGAGATGAGAAATTGGAATTTTCATTTTAACCTCAAAATTCACTTAATGCCGGTTCCAGTAAAAATGGATTTTTTGGAAAACAGCTTCAACGATTTTGATCAAATTTCATATCTGAGTTCGTTTGAGTATATACCTATAGATACTACTACATATATGGCATACCACGTTGTGCGGAAAAATTACGTACGACGATAATTTTAAAAATCAGCTGTTTCGCGGTTATTTCGTCAGCGATTGGGCATAAAATAAATATATGAGGAATATGCATAGATATGGTACAACAAATTTGGAAAAGTCCACGCCTACTTTTTAAAACTCCAATATTTTCATATTTTAAACAGAAATTGCAAAAAAATTATTAGGACACAATTCATTGGCGGTATAATTCTCTTTAATTCACTCATACATAAACAGGGTTTCGTCCACTTTTTAAGCCCGATTTTTATAAAAGAAAAATTTTTCAATGAAACTTTGCAGATTACATCCCATAAAGGTTATCGTGGTAGTGCCCTTAAAAATGCGTTTTGTCACGCCCACTGAATTTAGCCTCATGTATAAGAGAATGGGAGGATTGTCATACATATCGTTTCAGACTATTGACTTAAACTCCAATCCTGAATAATTTATAATCGTTCAGCATAAAGGAGCAAGTATTTCTACGTGTGATGCAGCTGCAAATTAAGTCTTAAGTGAAATAAGCTAATCGAAATAGGTTGTCTTATACCGACAAAATTGTTTACGCAACTTTCCGATGCTTTTCGGTTAAACTCTTCTGCTCATCCATTTACCTTCTTCGGCGAGATGGTCCTTGAATGACTGGTGCACTGTTGGGTACCAAAGACTGTCGGTGTTATGCCTGGCAATGCAAAATTTGTTGGCAGAATTGTTCCGGACGGAAAAAGTGTCAACCCAATACTTATTTTGGTCATCGAAGTGACAACTTTTTGATCGCCGAACGCTTGTTACGAAGCAACCACAACCCTCGGATAAGGATGCACGTGGAATGTTCGGACCTTTGACAGGCCGCGTGTAGCCGAACAATTACCAGAGATCCTAGACTGCTATAATGCAGACGGGTTTACCCCGATATCTATAAAAATAAAATATAGAAAGGAAAAATCTAGGAAACAAAAATCTAGAAAAAAAACCCTAGAATGAAAAAAATCTCGAAACAATAATCTCGAAGCCAAAATCTCGAGTAGTACAAAATCTGGAAAAAAAAAATTCCAAATCACGAATATCTAGAAATAATATCAATTTTTGAGATAATTCAAGGACATACATACGTCCCTGTTCTGCGCGACATAAATCCACAATCGAGTTACGGACTTATGTCGCACCCTATCTGGGCATAAGTCCAGATTTTTTTTTGTCGAATATGGGACACAAGTCCAAAATTTTTGGGCAGATAATCAAGCAAAATTACTTCATCGCTCGCTCCGCTACCGCTCTGCTTCGCTGCTCCTTAATAATCGTCGCAGGAATTTGATAGGCAGGCGCCTTTGTACTTTGATTAGGTGGTATTTAAGGCCACGCACTTGTATGTGTTTTGTTTTTGTTATGAAAATGTATTTTATCATTTTTATTTGTAATCAAAATTTACAGAGTTTCCATTTTAGAGCCATTTTCATTATTAAAGTTGAAATAGAAAAAAAAATCTCAAAAGAAATATTGTGTTTGCGAATTTTTTCGAGATTTAGTCATTCGAAATTTTTGTACTTTCAAAATTCTGTCCCAGTCGAGATTTCTACATTCGAGATTTTACTCCTTCTAGCTAACGGGGTGATCCTAATGCAGACATCACCGCCATCCAGGAAGTGTGATGGGATGAGCTAGGCAAAAGAATGAGGAAAAACTGTGACGTATACTATGTTGATTGCTATAGGGAGCAGAAGCAGAGCTTTTTCGGATGTGGATTCGTCATACGCGGCAGACTTAGGCAAGAAGTCTTTAGCTTTTGACACGTGAGCGAACGTCTGATGACAATCCGCATCAAGGCTAAATTCGCGAACATAAGCCTGATATTCGCTCATGCCCCCACAGAAGACAAGGACGACGCCTCCAAAGAATGTTTCTACGACAAAGTGCTCCTCGACAAAACTTACGAGCAATGTCCTAAATATAGAACATTAGGATAGGAAAGGAGGACATCTTTGGTAGAACGATTGGCTAGCACAACCTAAAAATGCCTGCAGTATACTGGATGTCCAAACATTCCGAGCAGTCAACCTCGACTCGTATCACTACCTTGTTGAACCAAGGTACGAATGCGGATATCTCAAACGCCACAACAAAGAAGAAATACTGGGAGAAGATATAAAGTCGAAAAGCTGGAATCGCAAGAGACCGCCAAAACCTTTGTCAAACGCGTGTCCCGAAATCTCGTGAAATCTCTAAGCCGCCAGTATCAAATGCCGAAGACCAATGGAAAAATTTAACCTGTGGGAGAAACAAATTAGCGTTTTTTGTAAAACTATCAACGCAGCCGTCGAAACATCAGTTATCGCGTCAATCAAAAACCAATTCCTGAAGTTTTCCGCGAAGAGCCTGGTCACTGCACGAAATTTTAAATTAATTTACAACTAAAACCAAATACGCACCAGGAGTCAAAGCAGTCGCCGGTGCTATTTAAAAAGCAATGGACACAATTCTAGCCGGAATACAAAAAGCATTCACGACGTCATTGTGGCAACAAAATCGGAAGGAGAAAACATCACAGCAGCCCAAGAAGTTCTGACAAGATTTGCAGAATATGGCCTCACGGTCAATTGGGACAAATGCCAATTTTTCACGAAGGAGTACTTGCACTTGGGGCACATAATAAGTCACGAAGGAGTTCGGCCAAATCCCAATTAGCTTACAGCCATCAAAAAGTTGCTACCGCTTCTATCATTTTTAGGAGCCGTAAATTGTTACACAAAATATATCAAACAGGCGCGTGAATAAATCAACTTCTCAATAGCAACTACAAGTAAAAATTCACCCTTCTATCAGACCACAAACCATTGCTGCTGACTTTCGGATCGAAAAAAGGGATACCAACACACACGGCAATGTTGGGCATAACTTTAATGTCTTATGACTTCGATATCAAATACATTTCAACACACTATTCAAAAGAGGATTTTGTAGTAGCCACCACTAGACTAGAATCAGACGTCCAGTCTATTCTTCAGGACAATATCCAATCACTGCCTCTCACTTTTTACATGGCAAGGGCAGATACACAAAAAGATTTTCAATTCCAACAGAATTGATAGGCACACCTCGGGAAGTCATCATAAATTCTCATCAAACAGTCAGTCCAGCAGAAAGCCAGCAAAACACGACACCAACATCAACTCGAAGATCTACCCGATTTCGACGTCCACCTGGTTGGCATTGGGATCATACACACGACTGCCTATAACCTCACAAGTGGGGATGTTGGCGACTATTAGTAGCTCCATGTAGCTGACAGTAAATCAAATCCTTATAAATCTGGAATAACCATTTTGAGGAATATAAGAAATGGGCAGAATCTGGTGTGGCATTCGCCGCCATTTCTGACACACGTAGTTGTTTAAGTAATCTTTATATCATTTGTTAAATAAAAGAATTGCATTTTGTGTTTCTCAGTAATGCAATCTTTTCATTGTGGAACACAACAATATAATTATGCAAATGGTTTGCTGAAATCATTGAAAAATAGCGAGTCTTTCGCATACGCTGATGACACGGCAATTGTTATATCTCACAAAAACATTCAAATTCCAACGAAAATGATGCAGAAAGAACTTGATATCATTACAAGTTGGTCTCACGACAACAGGCTAACAATCAATGCTGATAAAACCAAAATAATGCATATCAAACCCAAACTTCCATTGACCACCAACATGATACATGACGTGAAGCAGAAGAAAAATTTAAAATTGCGAAGTTCGCATGTCCGACATACATGCATACATAAGAACTTACATAAATAGTCTTTTATTTATTCAATTCATATGTTTATATACTTAAGTACTTATTTTTAGGCAATTACACCCATTAAGGCTTGATATTTTCCCTGATCCAATCAATGTAACTACTAACTCTTGTGTAAAGTCCTGGCCATCCATCTGTACCACAATGATTCAGTCCAATGGAAACAATTCCAGCTGCAAAATAATACACTCTCGATCTATTCGAATTGTCCAATGCAACAAGTGCTGCACCAGAGTCACCCTCGCACGTGTCAATTCCAGGATTGCCACCAGCACACATTTGAGAATCGCGCACATGATGCCTAGCATATTTTTTTCGGCAAGCATTGAAAGATAATCCATGTACGGTGATTTTCCGTTTTACAGTACTGTATGCGCCGTTCTTAGTAAGTCCAAATCCAGCTACATCCATAGCAATACCATCGAACGATTTATCGATAAGATTATCGCTAACTGGTAAGCAGATTGGTTGTATAAAGTCAGTATATTGAACGCTACGAGACATTCGGACAAGTGCTACGTCATGGGTTTGACTCCCGGACATCAATGCATAGTCTGGAAACATCATGGTACTCTTGATTGTAATGTCAACATGGTGATCGGCACAAGTTTGATACCCCTGTGTATCCTCTATACAATCAGGATCGGTTGTGGTATCCCACTCGCCCAAACGAATAGCAACTGCCCTCCAACCACTTGGAAGACGTGCGAAGCAATGAGCTGCTGTCAAGACGTACCGATTATTGATTAAACTCCCGCCGCATTTTGGTTTCTGTACAAACCCTGGGAAATGAATAGAAAAAGTATCTTATTTGTATATCGAATTAAGATTCTTATATTGTGCTATTACCTCTATTATATAAAATCTGCGCAAACCATGGGAACTCATCAAGCTTTGTTGCGGTACCACCATGTATACGTTCCCCTAAGACGTGGCCACAACTGCCAGGTTCCGGTAGCATCGGTTTGTATGTTGAATGGACATCACGGCAGCACACCTGAAAAGAAATATTAAAAGTTCCTGCTCTTCATTTATTAGGTAAACATTCTTACGAATACTTTTCCGTTGACCGTGTTACACTGACTTTTTTGGAGAAATAATCTATCTTCATATAACAGTGGCTTTTGTATTAGTAGGCTGAAGAGAGATGCGCAATTCTCCAAAGGGATACAAGATCCACTTTTATCATTGGGCGTAGTACATTCTGCAGAAGTTGCTATCCCATCTTTTAGAAATGTAAATGAATAAGCATTTAAAAAGTGAGGAAAGTCAAGCGGCTCAAGTGTATCTCCCTACGTCCTAGGTACATTCCTAACCTGAGCAATTGGACAAGAACTAGGTATGAGAATAGGCGTGATCTTATTTATGAACCGAGCCCTCGAGACTAAAAGGAAATCTCTAATAGACCAGCTGCCTTAGATGGATGTATACTAAACCAAAAGTCGTAGAGATATTTATAAGAACCCAAACTCATTCCTGATGATTGGTCACGGCTTTGACATTCAAGTCAAAAACAAGCAGATAACAGCAACTTATAGGTTTTAGGTTAGGGTGGCTATCTGTAGGTACGACAGACACATTTAAACCAGAATAGGTCCTTTGTGATTAGTTTGTCTTGCTAAAAAATATGCATAGGTAAATGTTTGCAAACTATTTCCTCTATTTCGCAGAAGTCATGTGGCCAATTATCATTATACCCTATCCTAAGGATATATTAAGTTTGACACATAGTTTGTAACATAGAGAAATAATCGAGACAGACCCTATAAAGTATATATATTCGTGATCAGCATCAATAGCGAAATCGATTGAGCGATTACCGTCCGTCCGTATGTCACCGCTTTCTGGGTCTTAAATTTTGAGCTAGGACGATGAAATTTCATATCTGGGCTTCTGAGAAAAAGATACAGTACAAGTGTAAAAATTTTTAAAATCCGCCCACTGCCACGCCGACTTTTTCATAACTTCACTAAATTATATAAAACCGAAAAATTTTGTTAAGACCAAATATTTAGGTATTCAGATTCCCTACAATTCACCCATACAACTGTTTTGGCCACGCAATCTTTTTAGAGGCGTTTTCATCAAAAAACCGATTTCGATGAAATTTTACATGTAACATCCTCAAACGTTCGAAGTTGTCATCGTAATTCAGTATAGAAAATGCAATACGGCCAAGTCCACTTTATAGGGGCTCGATAGGATGGAGGATAAATATCATACCATCCGCTCCAGACGGATTGTAGCTTTTCTGTATGTTTTTGATTTATTTTATAGTGGCTAGTGATTTTGAGACAGAGAAATTACGTGTGTGACGTGTGACGGTTAACGACCACGACTTTTATTTTTCACAAATATTTCTAACAAGTAAGCATACATAATATTTCTAACGCATTAGGCGTTTTTCTTTTTTAGTTCAGAACAGAGCTCTGAACAGAGCTTGAACATGTCGAGCGCGCTCCGAACGGAGCACGCTCTAAACGCTCTAATATATTTAAGAAACACGATTGAGCAGTACCTGTCATATGACTGCAAAATTAATCGACGATTCATGCTTTTTGTCTTCTTAAACACTAAAATAGCATTTATACACAAATAAAGTTTTCATTTAATTATTAACTACTAATAATTAATTAAAAACAAAGCCTCGAACTCCATTTCAATTGTTTTCGATTTCGGTTTCTCATTGCTTTACCCCCTGTCAAACGTCAAATTCACTGTGCTCGGGTTTTGCTCAGGATGCTCAATCAATTCATGCTGAGCTGATAGAGCGCGCCCTGAGCACGCTCTAAACGAAAAAAGAAACACGAATCGAGTGCTCTAAGCGCTCTGAACTAAAAAAGAAACACAAACATTTTTTTTGACAACTCAGGCTCTGCTCTGAACTAAAAAAGAAAAACGACTATTGATTCTTCCATGCGCGCACCTATGTTCGCGGGTTCTTCCTCTGGAATATCATTTCCTTTGCAGCAAACCTATGTTAAAATAACACACTGATTATATTCGATGGTAGATGCTAACATAAGAAACGTTCTTACCAATACCCGCCGCCCGTATAAGCCGCACTGGCTTTTGCGGAGAAATTTTATTTCCTCACTCCGCAGAATCGTTTGCTTTAGCAAGTCGTACAGGGATGTGCAATTTTCCAGGTATATGCATGTGCCAGGAAATCCATCGGGGGTTTCACATCCGCCGAAAGTAGTAGTTTCTTCTTTTTTTTTAATTTAAAATAAATATTTATTTATGTATATGTGAAAATGGTTATATATGGTTATGAAATAGAAAAAAGTACGAACGATATAGTCCTATGGGCTATTCTGTAAAAACAATGATGGTCCCCTAATGCCACCTCTGCCTCTGTGGCGGAAAAGAGGAAGTTTTAATGGCTTTAAGATGCTTTGACTTTGATCTGATCATGAACTCGTATTGCCGTATTTTTCCGATGAGTAGAAAAAAGGATCTTTTATAGAAAAACAAGTCTAATGGAGAAATGTACATTTATGTATGTAGGTACATAAGACTTCGGATATTAT
The DNA here is from genome assembly GCA_905220385.1 of Xylota sylvarum. Taxonomy (NCBI): domain Eukaryota; kingdom Metazoa; phylum Arthropoda; class Insecta; order Diptera; family Syrphidae; genus Xylota; species Xylota sylvarum. The sequence goes on from LR999958.1 coordinate 26,132,420, forward strand.
CTTGCCTATGCAGGTAAGATCTTTTGAATATTTGAATTGTTAAAAGCTGTTTGGATTTGGTTCACATTCCAAAAGTAGGAAAACAAGATCTCAGTCTATCTTCATTCCTTCTGAAAGCACTGGAACAATTGATTGATATTCACTTAAGCGACAGTATTGATACACCACTTTTGAAGTAAATCAGTGGAAACGCCTTTACGAAATTTCGAATACACCATGCATTATGAGCACCACATAACAATGGGCATGATCCGTATTCTAGGTAGTCAAACGTTTCTGATTGGTGGAGAGATTCAGATTTGACAGAAAAGTAAGGCATTTTTTTTTTGAGGTAGTGGACTGGATTTGTAGGTAAAAACAGCTGATCGGTTAGTATTTCATTTATTGTTCGGCTATGCTTTATAAATTGAATGGATGATAAATAAAGTAATTAAATTTTAAGTGAATTACGTTGAAGTGTTCTACGATTCGAGGCAACCAGAATGTTTTAATTTTTTTACATTAAAACATAACTCCAAGGTTTTAAGCGGAGTTGTAGTTGGTTCAAAAAATAAAGAAACCTTTTTTTCTTTGTTTTAACTTTGTTGTGTTTAACAGGTAGTAAGTACATATAAGCTACTTACTTGCCAGAACTTGCTCGTGTGGCCGCCTGATAAAGAAAAATTAGCGTACACTACAAAAAAGAATGTTTTTTTTACACACAAAGCAGCTTGGAAGTCAATAGTGCAATCATGAACCATTAACATATTGCAGCAAAGGTACTACAGGTAAAGATATACGTCGCAACGGGAAACACCACTGTGAGGAAGTTCAATGTCGAAAGATTACAATCGCAAATAGACGCTTGGTCGATTGCCTTTGGGGGACCGAGTTTTCCTCTCAAAGAAGCTATGGGACTTTTCGAAAGGGAAAACTCGGTCTCCCAAAGCCCGAAACTGAACATGTAAATGCTGAAAAATGGCTGCGTATGAAACTTTGCTGCAAGAAAGAACGAGACTCCTTTATCAGCTCTACGAGCAAAAAAGAAGAGACGGAGAGCATGTACTCAAAGAAACGTGAGATGCGTAAAAGTGATCTGCGTTTTTTATAAACTTACGACCCCGTCAGCACTTCCTAAAATACTCCTGAAATTTAATAGCCAGTGTTAAGACCTGTCCAATTTAATCGTAGAGTCGAGTCATACATAATATTCTGGTAATTCCCAAGAAAAAGCATAACATTGATAATAAAATCGTTATCACTTTGGACAGACTAAAATAGCATCTTAAATGTGTACGCGCATACATTATGTACACTATGTAGGTCAGGTCATTTGCATTTTGGAGTAATTTGTTTGAGTGAAACACACAAATATTGTTAAGACTTGACTTACCTGCACTGGCACTTAAGGACATTACAACCAGAAGGACACCGGTGATGTACACCACCGGAGTGTTCATCATGTTGCGTGGCGATTTAAATAGTTTGTAAGGATCTATAAAATATCTCTCTCTCAAGGAGAACATATCATCTCCTCAAATTCTTCGAACTTAAAAAACGACACTTCAAAGGAATATAAGGATTTTATCGGATTGGCAAAACACAATAGCAAAAATAGCAACACTCGCAGATATTTTCAGTTCCACTCGAGCTAAGTATTTCACGAACGACCGACGGTTGGATTAACACTAACTGAATGTGTCTAACTTAAGATAGAGCCAATGTCGTTTCCGATTATACATACTTTGCATTTTTACTTGCTCCTATAACATAGGACAAGTATTGGATTCGTGAGATTTTGATGAATAAGTCGAAAAAAGTGGGTTTAGCAAGGCCGTCTATTTGTCTGGACGCTACAGCCTGAACGTGTGGACAGATTTAGATCAAACTTCATATCTAGAGTCTGTGAGATGATCCCTACAGGAGAAATTGGAATTTTCATTTATACGTCAAAATTCACTTAATGCCGCTTCCAGTAAAAATGGATTTTTTGGAAAACAACTTCCAACGATTTTGATCAAATTTCATATTTGAGTTAATTTTGGTGTATACGTATAGTCGTACTATAAGATGGCATACCACGTTGTACGGAATATTTCGTACGACGATAATTTTAAAAATTGGCTGTTTTTCGTCAGCGATTGGGCATAAAATAAATATATGAGGAATATGCAAAGATATCGTACACCAAATTTGGAAAAGTCCACGACTTGGGCTCTAATATTTTCATATTTTGATCAGAAATTGAAAAAATTTATTAGGACACAATTCATAGGCGGTACAATTCTCTTTCATTTAGTCATAAACAAGGTTTCGTCCACTTTTTAGGCGCGGTTTTTATAAAAAAAAAAAAATTTTTTTTAATTAAACTTTGCAGATTTCGTCCATTAAAGGTTATCGTGGTAGTGCCCTCAAAAATGCGGGGTGTCACGCCCACTAAACTTATCCAAATATATAAGAGAATTGGTGGATTTTCATACCTATAGTTTCAGGGCATTGACTTTAACGATTTTACTTGAACTTTAATCCTGACTTGTTTATAAACCTTCAGCATAAGGCAGCAAGTATTTCTAAAGGTAATGGCGATGCAAATTAAGTCTTAAGTAAAATACGCAATGTGTTTTCTTATACCGACAAACTGTTTGCACAACTATCCGATGCTTTTTCGGTTAAACTCTTCTGCTGATCCATTCACCTTCTTGAACTTTCTTGACCTGACAAGAAAACGGTGTACGTTTCAAAAATCTATGAAACTTTCGCAGTTGTCTCGAGCGGTCAGTTAATGAACTCCATTATCATTTAGGTTTTTTTTTTCTGTATCGTCTCTGAAAATACAGTAGAATAAAATAAAATAACCAAAAGAAAAGACTACTCTTCGGGGAAGTATCGGGCTGTCATGGCACATATGTATAAGATTGTTTGACAATTTTGATTATTCACGAAGCCATTTATTTTTACAAAACTCCGACTTATTGCTGTACAAGATTTTCTTTGTTAAAGGGTCTTCTACTTCGTTTTCCTGATTCCAACTGACGAACTGGTACCGTATAGAATAGTGACATGATATAAAAAATTTATATCTGCCATATTTCATATTTCTTCCTCTCCTCTCATATTTCTTTCCAATTATTGAAGGAAATCAAGGAATCGTTTTTAGAGTAATGATTTTTCAACGCCTGTTTATGTAATGTGAATGAAATAGCGGTTATTATACAAACGTTGACATGACATGAATGCCACTATTTATTATTAGAGATAGATTAAAGGTAAGTACACAATGGATTGACGGAATATGTTTTATGATACTTATGTCAAATATAACGAAATCGTTGAGCTATTGAACAAAAAAAACTACAACAAGACTCTTATTTACTCTATTTTCTACTTGTAATTTTCTATGGATATTGCCTCACACTTAAGGCTTAATATTTTGCTTAATCCAATCAATGTACAGACTAACTTTGGTATAAACTCCTGGCCATCCTTGCAATCCACATGGATTCGGTCCAAATGAAGTAATTCCAGCAATGTAGGTATATTTTAACGTTTTGTTTGATGTATCCATTGCAATGAGTCCTCCACCGGAGTCACCTTGACAAGAGTCGATTCCTCTTTGGCCACCGGCACATATTTGAGAACTTTGAAGATAAATATCATAGTCCTTATATAAACGCGTGCAGCCACGTAAAGGAGTTCCATGTACAACGGTTTTCAGTTTTACATCACTCGTTGTATTGTACTCTGTGAAACCCCATCCAGCTATGTCCATGGCGATTCCATCAAGAGAAATATTCCTAAGATTTTCGTTAACTGGTAAGCAAATTGGTTTAATATAATCTGTATATTCAATGCTACGCGATAAGCGTATCAAGGCTATATCGTGAGGTACATTCTTCGATGTATCAGTAGGTATATAATTTGGGTGAGTAATGATGCTCTCGATTGGAATGTCAACATGGCCGTCGGTACATGTTTCATAGCCACGAGTATCTACCTCACAATCACGATCGGTTGAGGTATTCCACTCGCCCAAACGAACGCTAAGTATCCTCCAATAACTTGGTATACGTATTATGCAATGGGCTGCAGTCAAGACGTATCGGTTGTTGATTAAACTGCCCCCGCACTGATGGTTTATTTCATTGCCTGCAGAATAAACGATTTAGATGGATGGAGATTTAGATTCTTGATTTTTGATTTTCGGTTTTACCTTTGTCGTAATAAATTAGCGCCATCCATGGAAATTCATCGATCTTTGCTACAGTACCGCCATGTATACGATTCGACAGTGCCATGCCACATACACCGGGTTCCGGTAGAGATGCGCGTCTCGTTATCTCGTGTCGTTTCTCATCACCGCAGCAGACCTGGGAAAGCAGTACTAATAGATCATGCTAAATACTTATTAGGTATCGTAAGCTCTTACATAAACCTTTCCATTGCTTGAGCCGCATTGAGTGCGTCTAAGAAATGCTTTATCATCCTCTATTAATGGCCTCTTCAATAGCATGTTAAGGAGATATGTGCATTTTTCCAACTGGATGCAAGTGGCAGGCGGTGCACAAGCTGTAATTCATTCTTATGTAATATATAAAAAGTAATAGAAGTTCAATAATTGTACAGAAAGTCAAATAAATCAAGCCATGTGTATCTACTGATAGAAAAGTGGATGTAACGAAATCCGAAGTTACTGATGGATTTCGTTCATTTAGAAGGCGCTTAACTTACTACGCGACTATGTCGCTACAGAGTCTTTGCAACTGGAGTTGCCCTATTGAGCTATAGATTTGAATTGAAAAACTAACCTCTCCGTAGCATATGATTTGTACATTTTAACAAGCCGCCTACTTTTTAATGAAATATTCAATTTTCTTGTATTCCTTTTGAAGCTTGTATAACGGTTATGATAATAAAACTAAAAGCCCTAGTTTTTGTGACGATATCTGTTGCAGAACACTCAAAGGAGAATACGAGCGAAAAAATGCTGTTTCTGTCGAGAATTCCGGTGCTATAGATATAGAGAACAAAAATCGTTGAAGTATGGTCTACCAAGTGGTTTAAACTTAGTGTCCATCAGTTTACACTTTCGCACTCCGCGGTAACTACAGACGAATTATTTACGATATTTAAGAAGATTGGAGATAGGAAACCATCGGGGTCTCACATCTCAAGCACATCCAGCCACGTGTGCCGATCGTGCATAAAGAAAGTAGTCTTCTTGGATAAAGACTAGTACTCCTGCCTATAGAGAAAAAAAACACTTGATAATCCATTATGCATGCTAGCTATGACAAGCAAGATTTTAGAACGCATTTTCAGCAATAGAATGGAGCAATTAAAAACGCCGAAGGACTGCCAAAACACTGAAAGAAAACACACAGCACACCCTACAAAACAAAATTACAAATAATTGGCACGATATTCATACTCTCGGATGTTAATTATAATCTCGCGAAAGGAAGAACCATAACAAATAACGACTACGACTTGAACTTGGGACACTTACCCAATAATAATTCCACGCACTTATCATGCCATAACGCCCACTCTTCAAGGTTCACAATCAAGTTACCGATTGACTAGATACATAGAACCATTCTACTCAAACAGGGACTACAATTCTGAAATGTGCTTTGCATTTTTCATCCGCGAAAGTCTTCCTCTGAAACCAGTAAGGCCAAATTATCCTTAAAGCTGGTATGAAACTGAAGGTTTCATGACAAGATTTTTTTCAAAAAGCACGACTCCAACTTTCACTGGGTGACTTTTAGCAATTTTTTATCCATAGAAATTCCTGTCATCCGAAAACTTGTCCATGGTGTTCAAAAAATCAAAGTTCGTTGCAGTACTCAAATCAAGAAAAACAGTCGAGTAGTGCAAGTTGCTCTCCTAAGGACCTGGTACAAGATTTTCGGACGCTTAATCTAAAACAGAATCGAACTGCCCATTAACGAAATCGTCCCCGTGGAACAAACTAGTTTCCGAAGAAAACGGTTATGAAAATAAACTTAAGACTGGCGCCGTGTTTGTAGATCTCACTGCTCCGTATGGAACAGTACTAAATAATCAGTGTACTAAAATGAGCGTACTAAAATAATCAGTTTGTAAACTCTTGAAAGCAACGCTGATAATTAATACATATACTGCACGCAAACCGAGACACTTTAACGTCGGGGTCGATTCACAAGGGTCGGTTCTGCATCCACTTCTATTTAATTTGTTCTTACATACAAGATATGCTGAACACAATATCCAACAAATCTTTTTATGCAGTCGCTCTGGTTACGCAACACCATCCCATGTAGATACTCAATTGATACCACACTCTTAGGAGAACTTAATTCTCTGACTTCAAGAAATGGAAACGATTACCCAGCGCCAGCATGTACAAAACAGGGTCGGGCTGCTTCCTCCTGAATAACCAGCTAGTTCACCTTTCGCTTGAAGTTATTTTCAATGGCACTGACTTGAAACATAATGAGAATTCCAAATATCTCGGAGTAACGATCGATAAATTTTTCAGTTGCAAACAACACTACCCTAGCACTGTAGTCAATTTCAAAGAGAGAAACAACCTACTCCAAAAATGTTAGTAGAGCTTCTCGGAATCATCTCCCCCAACTAGTTCAAGTGCTGAGTAAGGAGTTGCCATTTAGCTAAATAGGATACACTCAAAGAAAATTGACAGTCAACTCCATATTGCTTAATTTCTGGTACAATAATATCTGCACCAACTCCATGGGTCTCAGTCTTGTGTAAAATTGCACCACCATCGCTTAGACCCAGAAATGCACTTGTTGTTTAACAAAATTTACCAAAATTGAAATCCAACACTTGACATTGTTTGACTTGAAACACTTTTAACCCTTGAACTTAAAGCCAGCATACTGCTTTACATTCCAGGATATTTTGTACAAAAAAAGCACTTCTGATAGAATATCTTCGAAGTAGTAGATTACTCAACCAACAAATTCATAGGACCATGCCTGCTTTGTTAGTATTGGTCTTAAGAACAAAATATTGTTCGAAATAAACACTGCTAATAGCTAAGTAAACACGTTAGAAATACGATAAAAGTTTTAGTATATCGGTGAATCCCTACGAAAGGTTTGGTAGACGGGAAATGAGTAATTTACTCTCGGAGAAAACCCATAAATTTCACAAGCACACATGTGTTATCAAATCGTACTCAGGGCATCAGTCTTCAAACATTTATTACACGAGTACATTTCTTTCCATAAGTAAACATACCGAAAACTTCCAACTTACGTGCTCTGCTGGATGACGAAGTTGCAATCAGAAGGATAGCAGCGATGCAGGCAACTGAATTGCTAATCATATTATAGCGTCGCAGTTTAGTTAAGATGTACAAATCTATAAAACGTAATAGACTCTTTATAACATTGGCGAATCGAGCCTTGACCGAAATATGTTTTTCTATTTGGTATCTTTAAAAACTGATCTTAAGTAAAATAAAATTTATCAAATTCACAAAGCACTCTAGTAAGCAGCTGAAATTTTAGTACGACTCGAAAATAGTAATAGGAACCATTGCTTTAGTTCCTACTAACTATTCCTATGTCCTCCTCCCCACTTTGTTTTCCTCCGACAAGATCAAATTCATTCACGACGGACCGAATAAGACTAACACAAGTCTGTTTGTCTTGATGACATCTAAGGGCTAGAATGGAACGCTTAAAACTGGAGTAGATTTTTTTTTAATTAGTATTATAATTGGACTCAATGAGCACTGCTAATAAAAACTAGATGGCGTACTTGCAATTTAAATTAAACACAAGGAAATTTTGCGAATCGAATTTGATAAAGATAACAAAAGTAAACACAGCTCTATACTTTCAAATTAGCTTCTTTGAAATCCATAAAAGCATGGTGAGTATCGATTTAAACTCTTTACACTAATAATTTTCCTACGAAAGAATTTAGTTGCTCTATGGCCTCTAGCAAAATATCTCCAGCTGATTTGAATAGTTCGGTTGGTAAACAGTCAGATCTAGAAGCTTTGTTGGATATTAGCTTGAGTATTGCCATTCTTACTTCATTTTGATCAAGTAGATGGAAATTCGAGGTTGAACAGATCGTTCGAAGCTGATTTTTCTTCTAGTCTCAATAGTCCACAAATCCTGCAGCAGTATATTAGTCCTACAAAGAAGAAAACGTGATACAGAAAAATCCCACACCATACCAAAGGGATCTTTTATATAGTATAAAAGCAAAACCATAGTAGCTTATATAATAGAGGGCCTGATCGATAATAATGCGGGAAGACACACGACACAGACAGGAATCAACGAATTCAGCCTTGCGATTGTATTGAGAAAGTTGTTGAATTATTCCACAGTTTGGGAATGTTAGTTAGAATAACATCTAGTACTCTTGCACGATGTCTAGGCTAGACGTAACATAAGTAACAAATAACAAGATTTCATTCTCTTCTGGTCCGTGAACGAGGGATACATATGTATATCACGTAAATTCATTAAAACGCCCCTACGGATAATACCAAAAGTGTTTCTACGTAAACCATGGAAAGACCTTGTACGGCAAAGGCAGATAGACCAATCATTCTTATATCCTTTTTATTGACAACTCCCAAAAGGATTTGTGACGCAAACATCAGATCAAATCTACTCTCCTCCTCTCTGAGTATTAACCAACACGCTTACACATATGAACAAAGTGGCAGTAATGCCGGGATCGAACGCAAACTCAAACTGCGCATCACGAAAAGTTGAGCGGACAGCTGCTGATTGGAGCTCTACCCTGAAAAATCCCATATGATACTCTTTACAAAAAGATAGAACCTAGAGGAAGTTAGCTGCTCTGAGACTCAAAACTCTAGGTTATTTCAACAAACAGACCGCAACGGGACAAAGGGTGTCTGGATGGAAGTACAGGTGGCCTTTGGACTCGTAAGATATCCGAGCGTCCTTTTAAGTAACGAGTATCGCTGTATGACAGTTCAATTCCCAACAAGTGAAAAATAGCATCAGACCGAACCGAAAGGGGGATAGAAGTCTATACGGATAGATCACACATTGTTCACCTACTGACCTAATTATGAACTAGTAGTGCATAATAGATTCCTTCGCTTAGTCCTAGAAGTAATCTAACTGATACTAACAGGTAAGTAAAATAAGTTGTGCAGGAAATAACTCAAGTTCCTTATAGTCTTGTCTCAAACTATGAGATGATGTCATCTGCTGTTATTACGAAGATCAGTTATTGAACCCTTGCCTGCAAATACGATTTAGGATGTCATCCAATACATCCTTGCCTTAGTCAGCTTTATCGACAGCTGTGGACTAGAAATATTGAAAAGAAACCAATCGTCTTATAGAAAAAGAAATCCTTTATTCTCTTAGTATCGCCTTTTTATTTTCATTTTTGTTTAAGTAGATTCACTCTTACCTACGACTGAATATTTTGTTGAATCCAGTCAATATAGCTACTAACTTTAGTATAAACTCCTGGCCATCCTTGTAGCCCACATGGAGTCGGGCCGAATGATACAACACCAGCGATGAAATAGTAAACGCGCACCTTATTCGACGTATCTAATGCAACAAGTGGTCCACCAGAATCACCCCGACAAGAATCGATTCCCATCCTACCGCCGGCACAAATTTGTGAGTCTTCAAGGTTAACACTACGTTGACCATACACTCGTTGGCAATCGGCTAATGGTATACCAGGTACCTCTGCCTTAAGTTTTAAATTACTCGTTGTTCCTTGTTCGGTTTTTCCCCATCCGGCTACATCCATAGCGATTCCATCGAAAGAGGCACGTTTGAGGTTATCCCTTAGCGGCAAGCAAATTGGTTTGATAAAGTCCGTATACGGAATGTTACGCGATAATCGTAACAGGGCGATATCGTAAAGTTGATTCTTAGACGCAGCGTCGTAGTTCGGATGAGTGGTGATGCTTTCGATTGTAACGTCAACATGTGGATCGGAACAGTCTTCATAGCCACTCTTGTCCACCTCACAGTCACGATCGGTGGCGGTATCCCATTCACCCAAACGGACGCGGAATGGTTTCCAGGTTTCCGGTATAGCTTTAATGCAATGGGCCGCAGTCAAGACGTAACGATTATTGATAAGACTTCCACCACAATGATGCCCCACTGCATCACCACCTAAAGAAAGACGAAATGATTAAAAATGAGGGAATGATTTTCAAAATAATTCTTCCTTACCCTTATTGTATTCGATTAGAGCCATCCATGGGAATTCATCGATTTTTGTTACATTACCACCGTAGATACGATTCGAAAGCACATTACCGCAAGTACCGGGCTCAGGTAGTGATCCGCGTGTATTTATCTGATTTACCGGTGGTTGTTGTCCACCAATATACGCATCAGGACAACAAATCTTTAAGGAGATACATACTAATAGTTCATTGCAAGCACTTGTAAGAGGAAAGCTCTTACCAAAATCTTTCCATTATCTGAGCCACATTGGCTGCGACTAAGATAGCGCCTATCATCGTCTAGTAATGGCTTCTTCAATAGTAGGTTGTAGAGAAACGTGCATTGCTCCAATTGAATGCACAAGGCACGCTCTGCATTGGGCGTAATGCATCGTCCGTAAGTTTGAACGCGTTCTACAGCGTTAGTGGGTGGAAAATAAATGTCTTTATTGTTTGTATGAAGGTGCATGCAATTATATATTGTAAATTAAAGAAAAAACCATTAAACCATTAAAAATTAAAAAGCCAAGCAAATCTTAACTTAAATTACCACCACCCTTAGTCTATCTATTGGGTTACATATTTACTTTTCTGCTTCAAGTTTCGAAATATTTATGTACATATATGTATGTATGTATACAGAAGGGGGTAACAATTTTTTTGTGAGAAAATGGTTTACAACTCTGATGTCGTGATCCGAAGGTTGGTTGGTGTCTGAACTCATTCTGATTCTGGCACAATTTTTATAACTTTTCTCCCATTTTTATGCTTCTATTACAATTACCTTGCAGTAGGGGAAAACATAGAATGCTTTGGCCACAAAATACCAACTGGTTCACTATTTTGCAAAAAAAAATGTTAACAATGATCCTAGGGCACAAAGTAGAAAAGGAAGAGATCGAGATCAAGCCTTTGTGAACTTATTGGACGTTAGGGGCAAGATGACCGTAAAGGTGGAAACAGAATAGACACAACCGAATCAGTAATCGGAAACCTCGAAAATCATGACTCTATGGATTAACAATTCGATACTCTGAATGACTTAAAGAAGTCACATTAGCGTAATGAGCTGAAATCCAATATCCACGTTTTTACACTAAGATCTGTAGTAATTGTGGAAAAGAAAAAGAAAATCTGGAAACTTCCTCTATCGGAATTTACACACCTCAGAGATATCTGAGACATCAGTGAATTGCAACAAAAGAATATACTTTCACTCAAAAAGTCAAAATCCTAGCATCAATAGGGGGAATGAGAACACGTTTAGTAGAAATGATGCAGTTTCCTTCAGTAATATGGAAAACAACACAGAAGGTTAGGCAATATTATACTATTAGTGACCACCAACAAAGACAAGGACGTTGCCAACCGAGGTATAGTACAGTACAAAGAATAGGTTAGAAATCGGGCACCTTTGACGAAGAGGCGTTCAAAACTATGTTGAACTTATGGCACCCTGAGGTCCAGAGGTCCAGAGAACCACATCACAAGGACATACGACGCATTTATGCCACGCAAAAGAAACACTCATAGATACACGCCGGCTTACTGATGGAATAAGGAAATTTCATGGTTGAGTTTTGACTCTCATCGTACAAGAAGGCTGTAAAGCTTAAAAGACACCTTCAAGTAATTAACTACTATAGCAATACAAATCAGTAGGTACAACGAAATTCGCCAAAACCCATGGACCAGGTGGTAATGAGAAAACTAAAGAGCTTTCGGTTAAAAGCTTACCCAAGGATGCTGGAAAATATCGTGAGTGGTCTACAGGAAAGCCAATGAAGAACCACCAGAAAAAGCATGTCCAATTCCTGTAGTTACCGCAAAAGAAGTAGTCGTAGCAACCAACAGATTTGGAAATAAAAAAATGGGGCCATACCCAACAAACCTCTTAAAACTTCATTAAGAACTTGAGTACTTGACCGAATATGTATACGTATGTAATTACGTATGTAATTAATGCCATGATCGGTAAAAGAAAGTATAAGCAGAAGATGGAACTAATACTCAAAAAAAGCAATGCATCTGCAGATCGGAGAATAACCAGGTCTTGTCTGGAAAACTTAAATAGAGCCTTAGCTACTTAATGTGAAAATTAATTCAAATACTTTGGTAAACAAAACTGAACGAAACTTAGCTAAAACTGTTTTGTTACTAGAACAAAAAATAAAAAAAGAAGGAGAATCTATTCAGAAGTGCTTACACTGGGGACTACCTTATATTTTAAAATTTGACCCACGATTCTATTCACTTAAGAACTTGTTGAACCTACATATGTAGGTATCTACACGTAAAGCGGTTTCTAATTGGAATATCCAATTTTTTCAATAGAATTTCTCGCGTTGTGCGTGAAGTTAGCTGCGGTAAGTTCAATGTTGCTTCAATATTGTTTGCAAATTATGCGTGATTTTCTAGTTTTTACTTCAAATGACGACGACATCACATGAGACAACCTCATGAACAACATCGAACGCCAAATTGCCAACATATCCCCCGATTTATGCGAAGAAGTCTTGGAAAATTGAGTACAGCGCAATCACTCGTTTCCGTTGAGGGCATTCGAATGATAGTTCCTTAATAATTAATCGCGTCGATGGTACCTACTTTTTGATATCTCAAACACAAGTTGATTTATTTAAAAACTCTTTTATAATATAATCGGTAGAAAAATTTCGAATGCAAACATGTTTCGGTTATTATATTGCGCTGACGATACTGTACACTAGTGGCACCATAAAATGTACATCTAGACATAGCCCAATCTCTGTCGGGTATTTCAGAAGGATCTACTACAACCAACTGTAAGAAATTATTTCACCAAGTAATCTGAAGGTCAAACATTTGCCACACAATTATCAAATGTCAAAGGTTCTGACAAAACCTTCAATAAAACAAGTAAAATCCAGACTTGATGACAAGAAACTAAAGAAATCTTTTTTCTCCGTAAAACGAATAAAATCACATAAAATCGAATCGAATCAACAGAAACTATTTCAAAACACATCGCGAAATGTTTTCATGGAACTTGACCTGTTCCAAGTAACCTGTTTCTTTATCGAATTAGTATCTAGCTTTATACTGACGACGATCATCTTCGTTTTGCCACTTTTTTTTTTATTCACTAAACCTATTCAATAATAACCGGCCACACTAATTTACAGATTAATGTTGTATTTCTGGTGATTTTGTTATTCGCATGTAGTCGTTTCCCAGAGCCACTCAAGCACAACCCCAGTCCCACGTCGCATTCTCAGATACTTGGAGGCGCTCTGAAGCTGTACAAAGAAATCATCATCTACCTGTATTCAGGGGGTTTCACCGAAGTTTCGTCATAAATCAGTGTCAGTGTCATACATATATGCTTGACTGTTTACATTTCTTATGATATAAACAAATAGGTACTCTCTTCTCGCGCACTTAACAGTCATTTGGCTGGCAATAAAAAAAAAAGACAGGTTTGAGGTAAAAAAAAATAAAAGTTCAAAATGCCCCATGACACACGAGTAATCCCATTCTAATTAAATCGTACATATGTATGCTTGTAAGTAAATGAAACTTATCAGTTCGACAAGAATAAACCAGCATTCGAACGATTCATAATTTTGTATATATAGTGGGATTGTACTATCAAACCGCGCTGAGGGACAGATAAGCTCGGGTCAATCAACAATGATTAACACTCAGCCAAAAAAAAAAAAAAACAAAAAGATTCGATTTTGTTTGATGAGGTAATGCAAATGATAAATAAACATAAATGAAAGCAGGTTTTTCTTTTTAATGGACACACTTAAAGATCTTGAAGATTCTGGACTTACGTGCACTGGCAAGTGATGCTATAGTGACTAGAAGGACAACGGCGGCGGCGCACACAGCCGAATTGGTAATCATAGTTGCGATACGACGACCCTGGTCCAGGTTATAAACAATAAAAATCTGTAAAATGTAAAATTTAGTAATATTTCAACTTAAGGCCTAGTAGGTGGCGGGGAAATACCTACGATTATGAAAATTTATTTAGTTGCTTCCGATTATTTCCTGTTTTTTTGTTTTTTGTTTTTTCTTTGCTCATGCAGAGTTATTGTCAAGTACACACGAGTTAATTCATTCGCAACGGATCGAATAAGACTGATCAAAGTGGTTCTCTTGCTAAGGCTAAATAACTGACAATAAGACGGACAAGCACCGGCAATTTTTATTTTTTTTTTTTTATTTTGCTGTTCACTGGAGAGGTATGAAGAGTAATCCGGTCTTAGCAATGAGACTCTCTTTAATTTTATTGAAATTTTATAGAGAGACCGGTAGTTGTGAGAGTCAAAGCTTTAATGGATACGTAGATTGTGTTTAATCAGCGAATGAAAGCTCAATTTCTTATGGAATCGATCATGGCGTCTGGGATAGTTCTTATCAAATGGTTAAGGGAGAAAAATAGATGTAGGACTTTAATGGGTGTCTACAGAGGCGTATTATTGTCTTTGAGGGGCCTGAAAACAAAATCAGCTTTGGGAGTCTGGTATTAATTGTTAGGCAAAAGCTATGTTCAGGCGATTGTCAGATCTGACAAATATAATACATATTGTCAGACAATTGCCAGACGGTCATCTGAAATGAAATTGTCAGGTAGGTATCTGCCAATCGTGTAAACACGTATCATTGTCAGACCATATTATCAGACGTTTAGAACATTTGCAGACTAATTGGAAATTGTCAGATGTGCGAAGCTTATTACACCTGACAATTAATTTGTTGTCAGACGGATATCGCCTGTGTATAAACGGAATAATACAAGCTTTAGGTAAGTCATGTAAAGTAATGTACAATGCAAAACAGAATAGGACCTTAGTTAGACCCCTAAGGAACTCCTGTGAAAATATACCGTGGCTCTGAGATCCTTCCATTGAAAACAACCCTTTGAGTTTTGCATGCTAAGTAATTTTCAATTAGACGCGCTGCCCTACTACTAAATAAAAAAAGAGGCTAGTTTTCTACATAAAATCCAGTGATTTATTCTGCCTTCGAACAGTCAAGAAGGAATAGAATTCTCAGTTAATTTCTGTCAAATTAAAGTCTTATGTCAACAAGTATCCTAGGGGAGCAATTATGATTGGCTCTAAAGCAGGACTGGTGTTGTGATAGAAGACTTTTTGATTTAAGATGCCGAATAATCTGTCCTGTCAGTTTATTATCCAAGATTTTCGATAGACAAGACAAAACGCTAATCGGTCCCAAATCATTCAAGAAATATTGAACAGTGTTTTTGTATACTTACTTACTTACTTAACGGGCTGCCGACCCGTGAAGAGTCTCTGCCTGAGACACAGCAGCCTTGCACTCTCTTCGATCCCGGGCACGCTGCTTCCAGTTATCTAGACCAAGCGCTCTGGCATCCGCGATAGCTTGATCCTTAAAACGGAGGTTCGGTCTTCCTTGTCTTCTCGAACCTGGGGGCTGTGATTCGAAGATCCTCTTTGCTGGAGCATTATTGTCCATTCGCTCGATGTGGCCGAGCCAGTGTAGTCGACGTGTTTTTGAACTACATCCACATCCTGGTACAGCTCATAGAGTTCGCGGTTATATCTTCTCCTCCATTCGCCCTCCTCGCATACGGGACCGAATATCCGACGAAGAATTTTTCTTTCCAAAGTGTTCAGTATTTGCTCTGCTTTCCTGCTTATCGTCCAGCACTCGGCTCCATACAGCAGAACTGGCAGGATCAAAGTTTTGTAGAGCAAACATTTCGTCTTCCGAGTTAGGAATTTGACCCCATTTGTTTCGCCAAACCGAAGTAGCAGCGGTTTCCTAGGGTAAGTCTTCGTCGAATCTCCACTAAGTTGTCATTCGTGGAGTTGATATTTACTCCGAGTTAGGTAAACTCCTTAACCACTTCGAAGTTACTGTTGCCAACAGTGACGTTTTGTCCTAGGCGGTGGACAGATGCTTCTTTGTTTGTTGACAACATGTATTCGGTTTTGTCCTCATTCACTTCAAGGCCAACACGTTTCGCCTCTTCTTCCATTGCCGTAAAAGCTTCTAACACGGCGCGCTGGGAGCGACCGATGATGTCGATGTCGTCTGCGTATCCCAGCAACTGGACAGATTTGTTGAAGATAGTGCCTTCCGTGTTTACACCTGCCCTGCGCACTATCTGTTCCAGCACAAGATTGAAGAAGTCACATGATAGCGCATCCCCTTGCCGAAATCCGGTGCATGTTTGGAATAGTTCAGAGGAACTGTTGCTGAATTGCACGTTGCACCGCGTGTTATCCAGCGTCACGCGGCACAGCTGGATCAGTTTAGCCGGGATCCCTAATTCGGCCATCGCCTTGTAGAGCTCAGGACGATGAATGCTATCATATGCGGCTTTAAAGTCGATGAAGAGATGGTGAGTCTCGACTTGAAATTCGTTGGTCTTTTCCAGGATTTGCCTTAGTGTGAAAATTTGGTCGATCGTCGATCTGCCGGGCCGGAAGCCACACTGGTACGTGCCGATTAGTGTGCTGCAGAAAGACTTTAGACGTTCACACAGTACGTTGGATAGGATCTTATATGCGACTCTTGTATACTTATATGCAATTAATAAACATTTGTTAGGATCATGTTATCTGTGTCATTCAATTTGGCCGAGCTGCAGTCTACATCTGTAAAACATAGTGTGTCCACTATTTGTTTACTAGAACTACCAAAACATACATTATTAAGAGTATCTACTTTCTTTCAGGAATGTTGAAGTAAAAAGAAGTTTGGTTCACCTGTGAAGTAAGTAGCTTTTAGGAGTTTTGCTTAGGGCCCTTGTAATCCAGGCCTTAAACAATCACGTATTCAGCTTGGCGTATAATACGCTTCTGTTTCTCTACCATCTGAAATCAGCAAGAGATAGTACTCTCTTCGTTGTGTACCACCATACTTTTTCATCGTACCTACTTACTCATAGTTTGTGACTAGTATATGACTAAGAATGGAAAATCAAACATTAACATGATTTAATAATTTAAGTACTGGGAAATATAGTGATAGTTATTATTGCTTAACCCATTTCGACTCTACGACAACCAGTAGTATCATACCAGCAATTGTATTAAAAATAAAAGGTACAAGAAAGTCAGATCATACATGTACTACATTATTTGTGTATCAGTTCACACGTTAGGACACACTCTTATTGGTTTCGAGCCTTTAGTGTGGGAATAAAGACACCAGCTCCAACTCAAGATTCTATTTTCATTCAGTTCCGAAGAACCAGACTCGACTTTTTGGATCCAATGAGAGTTTTCCTTTAGATCAATATACAAGTATTCTACCTGAAACAACTTTACAAATACTGGGGATAGTGCCTTATTTAAATTAATTTCAGTATTTTCAGGTCTCATTTGATAATTATAGCTCCAAAATTAACCAATCTACAGGGCACTAAGAAAGCCCTACAAGAATTAATAGAATCCACCCCAATTGCACAATTCGAAGACGTGCTATACGGCAATGCAGATGGTTCTGTGATGTTTTTCGATAATTACAATCGCTGGGTCATCAGTATAATCGAAGGTGATGTAGCCTTATCTATGGAGATTGATTAAGAAATTGTCGATCATGAAAAACTACAGACGATGAGAGGGAAAGTCTCCATTATTCATGTGTTGGTCGAATCTTCAATGTCTCTACTTCTGATAGTCATTGCTGGTGTCTTCACAACTTGAAATAATATATGTACGTCAAACATAGGACTTGTAGATTGTATTGAAAAATACGTATTTTGGTGGTTGATAAGGCTAAGTAATGTATAACGGATGAACACGGTATATCCTTACTTTGAGAAAGTCAGGGCCATTATCACGTACGATATCGATTTGACGATAGTTTTCTTCATGAAACATTAAAAATCACTATCGTTTGGGCGATATCGTTTTGATGATTTAACTTTAGCTTCGCGTAATCCCAAAAACTGTCAAACACTATCGTCAAAACGACATCGTTTGCACGATAGCTAAAGAGGTATCGTTTTTCAATCGTTTTGGTGTGTCATCACACTATGATGTTTTTTTTTGAAACGATAACGAAAATGAAGAGAAATTAAAATTATTGCGCAGGCGAAATGCACTTAGAGATGCGTCGAATCCCTTATCTCTTCCAACAAAAAATAGGCGCATTTTAAAGTTTCTAATAATTTCTTAAAATTCAGTTTACGTTGAAAAAGTAAACACAAAAGCAACGAATGACAGCTAAAGTTATTTCATGAAGGCGAATATGTCTTAAGGTAGCTTTCAAAATAGAAAATGTAAATGATAGACGACACAATAGTGATGGAGTTACATAAAGCAAACTACAGACGAGATAGTTCATTGCTATCGACAATGATCGTCTGAAAAATTACGGGATGTGTACCTACCCAGCACTTCGTTCCACTTAATTTGACTTGCTTAAGACATTTTGTCAAAAAATAAGACCTTAAACCACGAGTGATCTACTGAGCTTGGCTCACCCGTGTCAAAGAATAATCAACTGCAGAGAAACAGTATGGGAACGAGTCACCATTAATCATAGCAGACTAAAACAATTTTAGCTGAGAGTTAATTTCTCCGGCGGACATACTCAATTCTTTAATTCTAATTGTCTTTTATGTTTTAAAAATAAATCCGGGATTCAACAAGGATCCAGCTAAACCTTCGCATCTTCACATTTGACATCTATTTGACATCTAAATCCAAGATTTATAATATATCCCACTTAAATCCTGATGCTACGCAAATCAAACAATCCTTTTTTATATCAGCATTTGTCATTGTCGTATGCTGACAAAAAAAAATTTAAATTAAAATTTAAACTTTCATATAAATTCAAAATACATTGAGCAATTCAGTTTTATTTCATATTTGGTATTCATTTTAGTAATTCTGGACTCTAATTCTCTGCTAAAAAGGTAAATTATCTTAAGTCGACTTAAATGAATTTCCTATATTTTATTGCACAGTATTCGCTATTTCAATAGGCGTAGTTATATCCTATCCTCATATTTGTATCAAATTTGTATACCGATTTAAAGTATACCTAGTATGCCTAGTATCCTGCTCGCGCTAAATTTTAGCTACGCAAGTCTACATTTTTTCTCTCCACACTGCATATAAGTTTTTAATACAGGGAATAGATGAGAAAAAAAGAAGAAATATATGCTATTGACAGATACCAGTTAAAAGTCATTTTAATTAGTGACATCAGTTAAAATATTTCAATTTCAAAAAACTTGTTTTAATACCTCAAAATAGAACAACGAACTATTTGCATATTTTTTCTCTTGTTTTTGCTGCATTCTCCTTTGCTTTAAATTATTTAGAAAAATATTCCATCGCGAAAATTTCGTTTGTTTTCAATCTGTCAAAAATTTAGCTCCGATTTTAATGTTCCACACAATTATTTCACGAGCTAAACTAGTGGAGATTTTACTCTGGCCCATCTGTATGAAGTTTAGAATTTAACGCGCGAGAAGGATACTACTTTGCGGAATTACCACACTAAATTCTATTTTTGTAGACATTTTTGTATGGGACATTTTTTAGCGCGAGTAGGATACTAGGCTTAAGTCCCAAAATTCATATAAAATTCTTGTTCTCATGAAAAACTGTGAAAACAGGCTTAAGATAGTTTACCTTTTCAGCAGAAAATTAATTATAGACAACAATACAATTTGTATTTACTTCTAGAAATTATAAAAGTATTACCAGTTGTGACAATCTTTTTTTTGACAGCAAACGTCAATATACATATGTACAAATCCCAGCGGAGATATGTACCTTAAGTAAATCTGAATCTTTTTTGCTAAATCCCGGATAAAGTTTTGCTAGATACAAAGCAAAAGTTTCTTTAGAGATTCAAATTCTCCCGCTGGTAACCAAAGCCTTTTCAGGTTCTAGTTCTGTGGACGCTGGCCATGGTGGAGTGTTTAATGCGTTGGACTACTGAGCAAGGGGTTCTCACGAGCGTCTGGCAAACATCTTTTAAACAGACAAAAAATTTTTATTTATTACCCATTACAACACGAATGGTAGCAAAAAGTTAGACCCTGGGTCAAATACGAACCTGTCTCGCCAAATATTTGTATTTTGTGTGTAAACGAGACAAACATACTTTATTCTTAAAACCTTGGAACTTATTGAAGACATTTACATTTGCCAAATCCTTAGACGAAATCCGTTATCGAAATCTCAGCAAACATACCAAAAACGGAAGTTGACGAAGGCAGCACTCTAGGAGATCGCCCAATCCATTGAAAAATGATGTTTAGCCTTCCACGGCTTAAAAATCTACCATCTTCCTATCTCCAAGTATTATACTATACGTCGATCCTATGTATATTCAACTGACAGTTTAATATAGAGCACCGAGTGCAAAAAGGCTATATATCTTATCATGCAAAACTTTCGTGTGAGATCTTAGATGGTTCGATGGCATGAATCGCTAGTGTGATGGGTCGACTCAAGTAAATGGTACAACAACTCCAAATGGACCAAAGTTTAAAGAACGGCAGGAATAGAAACCACATTTACCAAGCGGTTCCCGCCAAACACTAAACGTCCTCCTTCACATTCTGCTTCCCAAGTGTAACGTCTCCTTTAGCACAGCAACAATTACAAAATCTAGATATTGGTCGCCTAAACTCTATGGTTACAATAAGTGTTTGGCCTTCTGCTCAGAGCACTAGCTCCGACTGACTACGTAGCACCCAAAGTTGACTTTGACAGAACTATCTAAGTCAATTTTTCGTCCAGAATGTAATGGAAAAATGATTCATTAAGTTCCGAGTACCAAGGATCTATTTTTTCCCAAGTTTTTTTTTCCTGCTTCCAAGATGGGATGCGAAGCAGAATTGAATGTCTCAAAATCTTATCACCTACCGCATTACTCTTATGTCTCTCAAACGGAGATACTGCCAATCAGAGAGTCATGTAAGATACCCACTCTCAGCCCCATAACCAAGAACCACATGACAATTCTCTCTGATGGACAGGCCGCTATCAAAAACCCTTCAATCAGACATCACATCGTCCAAGCAAATGCCACTGTTATTGAGTAGGCAATAGGCTTAACATTTCTCCCTTTCCAGCCACAGTAATATATTGCTCTTGAGTGCTCGCTCCATCGCAGAAGAAGTTAACCCTCCTGTAGGCTGTTAGGGGTGTAATTTTACAGCATTTTCTTTCTACTACTCATTCTAGTTGGAGTAACCTAATTAATTAGATCATGTCTATAAAAATCTGACCTACAACTCGCCTAAAACCTGGCATCACATACTACACAAATCATTATTCGACGACTTATCCGAAATTTTAAACATAAAATTCTGCAGCGTAATCAACTTCCTTAGCTGCACAGGGTGGACTGGTTTAGCATTTCCTAAAAAAATTTAGATCGACAGCCAGGTCGTACCTCACATGTGTTATCAAAAAGGCGCATAACCTCCGGTGCCTACCATTATACCCTTAATCTTCTTTCGCGGGCCCTCAGTTTCATAAACTCTTTGAAACGTGAAATTATACCTCTATTCATAAAATATTTAAAAAAAAGATCCTTATATCGTATAAATAGGTCTATGTATATTTTGTGTCTATAAATTTGTACTTAAAGTCAACTTTAAAAGTAATACCTACTTAAAAAACTAAAACAGAAAAACTAAACCTTACGCTTAAAGTGTAAATAATACTTAAAATTATAATAAATTCAATAAATAGTAGGAAACCAGATCAGGACTGCATATTTGACATTATCCAATCGATAAATGATGCAACTCTAGTATAGACGCCAGGGAAATTGGAAACTCCGCAAGTTCGAGGCCCAAATGATACCAAACCCAGTAGCGTATAACGAAAACTATTATCCGTCGATCCATCGTCCATCAGAGGACCACCACTGTCACCTTGAAAAAAAAAACTCTTAATTTAGAAACAGCATTTTTTTTTTGTTGTAAGACAAAACCTTTACCTTGACACGCGTCCATATTCTCTCGACCTTGAACGCAAATCTGCGATTGTTGAATAAAAATTGGCGTCCATGAATTCGCACTAAACTGTGCGTACGTAATGGCGCATTCGGTCCGGTTTACAATGGGCAGCCGGACATACTGTACAGTCGGTTTCTTATTCACAACCACTTGCGTTGGCTCAGTTGTACCTGTTTCGGTGAAAGTTTTAGTTATCTTTTTTTTTGATTCAATTTTTGCCCGTCTATCTTTTACATGTCAAACATTTTTGTTTGAAATTCATACGAAGATTTAAGAGAAATTATTTCCTACCTGCAATATTTGAACTCCAACCGGCGACAATAGCCAAACGGCCAGTCAACTCTTGGTCCAGTAGTGCAAGATTATTAAAAGGCAAGCAAATTGGTGTAAGGGGAACTACAAACCAAGTGAGTGAGATACACAATTATTTTCATATGTTTTACGAGTATGTTTCGTTTAACTAAACCAACCTGATGCATCCGGTTTTAAGATGCGAATCAACGCAACATCGTTGGCGTACTTTGGTGAGTCATAGTTTGGATGCGCAATGATCCTTTCGATGTCATAATCCTGTGGTACTCGACACAAGACCGGATCTGAGCCACAATTTTGTTTCCTTTTGCCGCGTACTTCCCCGATGCGTATGTGAGAACTGGAAATGAAACTAAATTTAGATTTTCCTATCTTGAGCATTGAGGATCATTGTACTTACAGTTCTAAATCATCAATCAGATTAGTGACACAGTGTGCTGCAGTAATGACGTACCGATCGTTTATCACGGAGCCAGCGCATCTATAACTTAGTTTTTGTGAAGCTGGAAAAATTACAAATAATGTTATTAATTGACATTTTACAAAATTGCGGTAAAAATATATAGAACATGTCTTAAATAATTAGAAGAGAGGAGCATCAACTTTCGAATGTGATCGGCAAAGCTTACATTCTACGTTAGTTAAGTTAGGTTTTAGGTCTATAACATTTACTCTTCTCTTCTGCTAGTTTGGTTCAAAGGATATCCTTGTTCCTAATACTGCCTCTTATATAAATGTTTGTTTTCGAATAAGACATACAACACTTGTAATTTGTGCAAGACATACTTCCAAAAAACTAGTAACTGGCAAATTTGTTGACTTGTAATGCACTAATGTTATGTCCAACACCAAAGGATTGTGTGCTTGATTATTAACTCTGTTAATGCTCAACCTCAGTTTGTTGGCGAAAGATTGATGATTGTGAACCATTTGATACAAGTCAAGCCTGCCGAAGCCTCAAAGCGCCTAGCTTTCTTGCGTCTCATCCAAATATAGTCTAGGTTTCTTGAGCTACATTATCAGTTTAAACAGGTTTTTTTCAATTTCAACTTGATTGAATCGATCATTGTAGAACAATTTTCAACTAATTTCGGACTAATAATTGTTTAAACACCCACAACGAAGCTTTTGCTTAAATATCATTATACGTCCCAGTTGGTTCATTGTGCTAACCAATCCTATTTAAGTGCCTTCTCAAAGTTGATTATGCACCCGAAATATACGAAAGTCATATTTTCATATTGACATATTTTCCACCGGGTATACCTGGTTTTGTAGTGAGAGATGTGCTCTAAAAGCTGATACCTAAATGAACGAAATCAATTAGTAACATCTTATTGTATGAAGGCTTTATAAAGCCTACAGATTTTCGTTAAACAACTCGCCCATCTCGAACGAATTTTGTTTACAGTCATCAATGCAAAATCGAAAAATACAATGGGATAGTGGAGCTACCCAAATTCATACACTAATGTGAGTGGATTAACTAACTTTTAAACTAATTAGACAAAATGAACTCCATCGAGTGGCCTCACTACATTCTTCTCTTGGTTCTCCAAGAACTAGCTTACAATGCGTCCGGGCTTAAAATGATCTGCTGCCTAAAATCTGCGCAACCCTAATTTTGCAGTCATTCATTTGCAAAAATTTACTGCTTGAATTGCTATACCGAATTGTTGCATCCGAAATATGTAGCAGCAAAACTTTCATTCACTGTCTAGTCAAAGGAAGAAAGGAGTACATATAATGCACAGGAGTTCGGTGGTGTATAAACATTGAGACAGCGGGTCGGAACTCAACATGTCATTTCAAACTACTAATGCGCTTTTCTTTTTTTTTACTAAGTCGGTGTCGCTCTTTATCTTGTCTGTTCATTGTTGAATCTTGGCTTCCAAACCCCATCAACAAAAACCGGACAGAATATCTTACGTACAATTTTTCTCCCGAAACCACCAAGGATATCCGTATCCGATAGAGTCCACGCTTCAAAGCCATAAGCTAAGACTGAACTGATGAATGTCTTATAGAAAATCTCCTAAGTTGTTTGGTATACTTAGGGCCTTACTACTCATCTACCTTCTTAGCACAATAAGCAGGTAGTCTTAATATTGTGGATTCTTTTTTGCGCTTTAATAACACAAAGCTTTTTAATTAAACCAAGCAACTCGGTACTACTTTAAGACCATAAAAGCTCTTCATAATTGTGAATAAAGTATATTCCCCAACGTCCACAGAAGATCCGTTTGATTTGGCTTGGCGTGGATCTGTTTAAAGTAAAGTAGCTTTTTCAAATGTTTTGTTAGCACAAAAGTCATATCATATGTCTTGAAAGAACTATCAAGGGGCACCTCTGTTAAATAGTGCTTACAAGATCAAAGTCACATCTCTCTACATCGAGTAGCAAAGGAAAACACAATTTACTTGTAGAACCAATTCCTCCGTGATATCTCAGACATGTATTCCTTCGATGGGTATTCGGTACTGCATGCAGAGAAACCGAAGTACGAACATAAATAAACGATGTTACTATCATCCTATTTGTAAAATTTCGGCCATACCTAAGGTATTTTTCAAAAATAGTCTATAACAAACTAAGACCTCTCTTACAAAGATTTATCTCTCCCCTTCAACATGGCTTTATCGGTGGTAGGTCTACTTTTAACAATCTCTCAATTTTTTGGTACTATGTCCTGAATAGCTTTAAGAAAGGCTTGCAATATGATGTCATCTACACTGACTTCTCAAATGCTTTTCACCGCGTCAATCATGATCTCTTAATTTGGAAGATGACTAAATTTGGTTTCAACTCTAACTTCCTTAAATAGATTAGCTCCGATCGCATTCAAAATGTCCGCATGAATGACACAATCTCGTCACCCATTTATGTAATGTCTGGAATAGCTCAGGGTAGCCATCTTGGTCCCTTGCTTTTCCTTTTATTCATGAATTACATTCCTGACCTGTTTTTGAATTCGTAATGTCTCTTGTTGGCTCATTGTTGGGATTTATATTACGCAATTCTAAATACTTCGAGGATCCCCATACTTTTAAATGTCTCTTGTCAGGTCTAATTTCGAATATTGTAGTATAGTCTGTAATCCATTTTATGATATCCATTCCATTAAGACTGAGTGTCAAGGGTGTTTTTTTTATTGAGGCGAATAACTTTAAATTTAAATGAAGCACAGAAAAATGTTTTTTAATATTCTGCTGGCGCATACATGGCGTAATCTGAAGGTCCAATTTCCACACACTCCTCACAGTGAATGAATTTAAAAATTTTGTTAAGTGATGAAGCACTCTTTTGGTTAAATGGCTATGTCAACAAACAGAATTGCCGCATTTGAAGCGATGATAATCCACAAGCCACAAGGAAATCCATTACATCCAGATAAAGTCACCGTTTAGTGTGCTTTATGGGCCGGTGGAATTACTGGTCCATATGTCTTCAAAAATTAATATTGTCAGAAAGTTACAGTCAACGGACATGATACTAATTTTTTCGTGCCTCAATTGGAAGGCATTAATGTTGCAGACATGTGGTTTCAGAAGGATGGCGCCACATCCCATTTACTAAAAGAAACATTTGACGAACGATTAATTTCACGTAATGGACGTGTTAACTGGCGACCTGGTTCATGCGATTTGACGCTATTAGATTATTTTCTCGGGATATGTAAAATCACATGCATGTCTACGCCGATAAACCAGAAATAATTGAGTAGTTGGAAACCAACATTCGACGCGTTACTGCCGAAATACAGCCTGATTTACTGCGAAGAGTGTGTGGAAATTAAACCTTCAGATTACGCCATATACAGTCCAGCCGCGGCAGTCACATACCCGAAATCATATTCAAACATTAATGCCATAAAATTATCTGTCAAATAAAACTAATTTCATGGATTTTAAAAACAATTTTCTGTATTTTATTCTTATTTAAAGTTCTCAGCCTCTATAAAAAATATCCTTTACAATTTTCTTGGTCTTTTTTTTTAATGTGTTTATACATATTTTTGTGCACAAGCTGTTGTTAATGTGTCTGCATTCAAAGTTCTTTTGTCGTATGACTTTAATTGATTTTCGATTAATTATAGTTCTAAACTTGTTTTAACGTGGTTGCAATGAAAATACTGTATCTGCGATGTATTAATGAGCGGAATATTATTCGGCCCCAATGAATATCGTTTGACCACAATGTACCTTGTACCCTAATACAATAAAAGTTCCACCTTTCCTAATCTGAAATTACCGTGGACTTCCCCGTTTCATTTCATTGACTTACCATGTTCGCTTTCAATTCGGACTTGAATAATTAACATTTGGTATTGTTTAGCAAAAGTCACCTAAATATGACATTGTTGAATGAATAAAGGCTACCTTTACCCGTGCCTATTATGCCTTCTATGGTTTAATATTTATAATGACCAATAACGACAATTACTTATTTATTTTTGTTTGAAGATCTTTTCAATATCATTGTGGTTATTTAACATATTGAATACATGTCGCAAAACAAAAAATTAAATAGGAAGTCAAGTGGCATTTTTTGCAACCGGCACAGGTTCTTCCCCATTCCTCGTCTAGCCTTGTTGGCCTCACTTGTAGTATGATTGATGTAAACTAATGTATAATGTAAACAAATAGGATTCTGAAGTGCCAACACTTGACTAATTTATTCGAGAAGGCGCTTGCTTTGTTGTTGTTTTTTAATTTTGAGCTTAGGGTTGGGCTTAGTAAGGAAATACATATTTCTACTTTTATCGAGAAAGTTCCCGTCAATAGCGTAAATTTTCAAAGTTAAATGTTTGAAGATGGTATTATCAGTCGAATTATATTTGAGGCTTTACTTGATAGGTTTTTGGTGTCGCAGACAAACGACTTTCCACTTCTTAAAATTGTGGATTTGTGATCTACCCAAATGGGTTATAAATCCATTGTGGAACTAGAGTTTAATACTGTGACCAAAGAACATGTTATTTGTTTTTTAGGAGCTTTTCATGACGAACTCTCACGCACTAACAACTGGCCCAAGGCACTGCGTTCTTTAGTTTTTAAAGTCCCCTAATTTATGTTTAGCCAATAGCCATTCGAAAGGGGTTCTTATACGATTATAAGCACGTACGAACGACCGCTTTTGTAAACTGTTGATGACTAAACCTCTGCTATCAGAGAGAATGCTCCTTTCAATCCAAATGAAGGCAGACATTTTTATTGACCTACAGAAAGAGTTGGCCGCCACGGCTCAGTGGTTTCAATAGCTTAGTCCTCTCAGACTTGGATAATAATAATTTGATGCATACACCGTATCTACTACTGAAAACCTCTGCTGGGGTCTATTTCGTAAAACTACAACACTAATAATTATTTGTGAATTCACTTGTAACTTGTAAATTATGTGCAAATTTTTGTTTCATAAAGATTGCCAATTCACTAATAACTAAAAGTATGCCAGGCCTGTAACTACAAGTGATTTTACAACTGCGGCGAGTTTTCTGTATCATAAAAGTATTTGCGCAAAAAATTATTAGCGACGGACTTGTAACTTCAAGTGAATTTCTTACAAAAGTAAAGAGACTAATAAAATCACGTACTGTGATCGCTTAACTGTGAAGTATAGCCGCAGACTAGTAGTTCTTCGCAAATAATTTTTAACTTGTAGTTACAGACTTGTATTCTTGTAACATTTTGATCGCTACACTTATAATTTGAATTTGCCGCGCTACAAGTGCTGAAAAATGTTTATGGAACACAAAATTACAACTCCATACTTTATTTGTGCTTGTAGTTACAAGTTTACAAGTACAACACTTGTAGTTTTATGAAATAGGCCCCTGGTTGACCACCAAAGCCAATAGATTTGTTATTTTTCAGCGTCCTTACCGCAGCGCTAAATCTGTCAATACTGAAAGCAGAGATTACTTCTTCGTTGACTGCGAATGGTCTATTTACTTGCACTATCGTTCACTCAACATCAGTAGCTGCTGGATATGTATTACCTACAAATATGTATGTATTACCTGTTTTTGAGAATTTCAGACCATATCATCGTAGTTTGAGACGGGGTTAAAGCAACGAACAAGATCAGCTTAGTCTTGCTCGAGCTAACACTGAGATCATACATATGTAGATATTAGTCTACGTGATCGGGAATATTTGCTGCTGGTACCTTGACATCTGTGCATCATTAATTAGAAAAATTTCACTCAGAACTAGATGTCCAAATAAAGGGGAAAGCTCTATCCCCTGAACATAGCCTCCCACTAGGGTAGTCTCTTGACAGACTTACCCTATTTTACCCTGCTGTTGAATATGCATACTATAGTGGAGCACATCTATTTACCAATACTTATAATCGATTTGGTTTCAACATCAATGAAAACTCCGTCTATATCAAAGAGACATGCTAAGCTATGAATAAATTCTTCTTTCCAACAGGCTCATTAGAATCGGCTTTCGAACAATATCCAAATTTAGAAATCGAGTTACTATGCCTGTCTATGAATCTCATAAGTGTTTTAAGTAGGCCAATTGCGATGTGTTCATTGAAGACCGTGTGATTAAGTCTCAAGCCGTGTGTTTCCAGTCAGGCGGTCATAAGTTACGTCAAGAATAGTGTTCTCCAGTTAGACATAAATGATGACTTTAAACAAACTCCAGTCTGAATGAGATTTCCAAGCCCCCTCGCTTGTGGTGCGTTACACCATTTTCATGTCCCACATAATGAACCATAATGCTTTACAAACAAGTGAGTACCTCCGGTGATTGGTATGCTAACTAACCCATAAATAGGCATAAACCACACACATTAGGTAAATAACCACATGCATCAACAGACATTCTGCAATTGTTCCAATTGTTACTCCGTCTCACAGTCTGTCCGACAATTATATAATTTCCAAATATCAATTTGCAGTTTGTTCCACTTTTTGTATCTGCTTTCATCCCCCCCGCCACAGTCGATGACTTTTAAAATGCAAATTCAATTAACGACCTACATACCGCGACGTGAGTTTTCTCAATACACTGAGATCTAAATTTGAAATCCGAACAATGGCACATTACCGGATCGTTACCATTGCATCTGTTTATAGCGCCATTAAAAAACTTCATCTTAATCACACGTAATATCCAATGAAACTCAAATGAATCCATTTCAATTGCAGAGCAACAACAGCACTGGTGGTACGGACCATACTCAAGTAGAGCGCGATGAGCAGAACTAGTGAACCATGTTCAACGACTTCTGTACCTAAACCATGTAATCCATGTCCTTGCCCGCCAAGTCCATCGTCATCAGTTGGGGCATTGCTTAGCAAAATGAAATCCTCATCCAAGACCAAACGCAGTGAGTCAGGTCAATCCATGTGCGCACCCTGTAGATCAAGATCATCCACAAGACCAAGAGTTAGATCGTCAGCATGTTCTGTGGGCTGTGGTTCAAGTGGCTTCATGAACATGAACAACGCCACAAAGTCACTATTGAAGGCATCAGTACTATTCGTTTTGGGGGTTCTATTAACCCGCAAGATGAAATACATCATTGAGCGTTTGAATATTACATAATCAAAATAACTATAAAGCTAACGAAATTCTAAAAAATTTAGTTTTTACTTACTTTTATTTAGATAACCAACTCGGGCAATCCATGGGAACTGGCCGGGTCCACTGTCACGTCCACCAACGATTCGTGTATTCACCGAGAGTCCACAGTATTCGGAATTCAAGAGAACCTGTTTATTGACACTTACTCCTACAGCTGCTGGTGGTGGTGTTCCATCACCTCCTACTTCTCCATTACGACTGGTCACTGACTCCACGGTTGGCTCTAGTTTAGAAAATCTAAATCCACTCGGTGGTGGATAGCCATACAGTGCATCGAAGCTATCATATTCAAGGGGATCGTAGGGTTTGAAATGTTTCTTTTTAGAACCGAGATCGATATCATCTTCGAAGCCATCATAAAAAATCGGTGGACAGTTCTTTCTCGTGTGAGGATCTTCAAAGTCCACCAGATTATTTTGTTCGTAGCTGTGGAACTCTTCAAAGTTGTAGTTGATCTTACGTGCTATTTTCTTTTTGTTCTTTTTCGGAACGTTTTGGTTATTGTTGTTATTATTGTTGTTGTTATTATTATTGTTATAAAACTTGGCGGTGTCCCACACCCAAGGCTGTTCGTCTACAATCTCAATTGAGTAGGTCTCGTCATCGGGGTTATCCGTTTGAGTTGGACAACAAACCATTGGATGATTGTCAAGAAATCCGCAAGAAGACTTACGGATTTTATCGTATAGGTAGTTTCTGTCGGACAACTGAGCCTTGGTTGCCAGGCTTATCATATTCTTGCAGTCTCTGAATTTTATGCATTTGCAATCTCGTTTCAAGTAGTAGTTCACATCAAGGTTTGACTTGTCCAGATTGGAAAAACTGAAGTCTGGTAAGCCAATTGTTGCTGAAAAGATAAAACGTGATTGTTATTAATTGCAACTGGGTGCCGGTGACAATTATGGCATCTTTATGGCAAATATGAGAATAATTTCAAAAAATAAATGAACACATGTATGTAGGTTAGGGTAGGTTAGTTTGATCTGTACTAAGATAGATGGAAAAACTAGTTGGATTAGGCAACTACGATTCTTGAAACTCCATTTCCTAGAGCTTGGAAACCATTTTAAACTTAAGACTATCTTGCTCTCTTCGAGAAAATTGTTCTTGCCTTTATGGTAGTCTAACTTTTCACAAATGCCTCGTTTTCTGGGAGTGCTGCATCGACAGGATTTTGACGAACAGATTTAGGGGAAAAACAGCAATCAGTCTTATACTCCGATTAAGACATTTCTAAAGACAAAAACGACATAAATTACCAAAAAGGTGATACATACTATGTATGTAAGTAGATATGTTACTACAGCAAGGTTCTCTAATGGCAACGGATGGTTAGCTAGAAGCAAGATGATTATTGCTCAAATTAACTATTTCATTGCGTATTTCCTTGTAATGCTGTATTTACTAAACTAACCGATAAGTTTATTAAAAGTCCGAAATAGGTAAGAAAAATTAAAAAAAACCAGCGGAAGGGATAAGAGAATTTTAAGGACAAAGAAAATTATAATACTTTACTTCTGGTAGTTGCAGGAAAACTAAAGTCCTTTCGCAAGGAACAAATTCAAGTTATTTTGTGGAAAGATTGTAGAGTCTTTTAAGCCTTTCACGTCCATGCAATTGCAGAATCCGATGGACACCGTTCCTAATCCTAATTTTGATTGCCAAGAGAAAAAGATATATCTGAACTAAACGACAGTTTATTGTATAGTATTGGATTTTTCAATAATGCCATAACAATTTTGTATTTAATTAAAACATAGAATACTAGAGATATCGGGCTGAAATTTATTTCAAGTGTAATAAGCATGTTAAATTTAAGTATGGAATTCGATTTCGTTCATATGACCACCACGAGCACGTCTCAAGCGATCGATTCGATATCGCACCACTCTTCCACACATATCGAACGGAACTTTGGCAACTTTGTTGGCTTGTTGGCATAAATCAACGACTAAACGTATGTAACCTCATGGAAAGAAATTTAACGGCGTTAAATCGCAGGAGCGAGGTGGCCATTAGACTATACCATTTCCCAAGATTGCACGATTACCGAACTTTCCCTCCAAAAGATCAATTGTTTGATCAGCTGTGTGACATGTGGCACCATCTTGTTGGAACCACATATCACTGGTATCCATTCCATCTAATTCTAGCCAAAAATAGTGTTCCAACATGGCACGATAGTGAACTCCATTGACCGTAACGTAATGATGGCTATCATTTTCATCAAAGGAAAAATAGGTTCCAATCACACCTTCTGCATGAAATCCACACCACACCACACGGTCACTTTTTGTGGATGCAATGGAGTCTCTTGGGTTTGTTGCTGTCCAATAACGCATATTTTGCTTATTGACAAAGCCATTAAACTAAAATTAAAATGAGCTTCATCGCTGAAGATGATTTTTCGATTAAATTCAGAATTTTCTTTAAACTTTTGCAAAGGCCAATTGGAGAAGTTTCGGCACTTCAAATGATCAAAAGGCTAAAGTTCTTCAGTTAATTTGATCTTTACGCAAAATTCGCTAAACTGTGAACTGAGAGATTCTCAATTCCTATGAACGGGGTGGAATCGACTGACTTGGCTCATTTTCAACTGAAGCACTTACGGCTGCGATATTTTCGGATCAGCGCTCACGTCTAAAAAGTGAACAATTTCGTCGATTCCCGGTTCATTTCGTAATTTTAAATTTCTCTGAAAGAATTTTACCGCCTCCTTGAAACTTCAGGTATGTGCATTTTAGATATGTGCAGGAAGTACCCGAACATACCTAAAAACCCTTTACTTTTGATAGATAAGACAGTAAAAGCTGGCCACTGAGAGGAAATGTTTTACTCTACAAAAAACTGCACATTTGTCGTTTGAGATGGCTGAAATATGTAGGGCGCATGGACACCAACTTGTAGAAACAAGACAGTAAGTTAGACCTCGCATTAGGTGATGAGCACAAGTTGAAAGGGATCTCAAAATAATGTAAAACTTTAGCCAGTTAGTTAGGATCTGGGTTCACTTCGAATTGTACTGCTACTTACTCAATAGGTACATATATATGCATTAAATGTTGGATTTTAAGCAGGAAGGTAGTTCATATACTGGATAAATGTAAATGTATATCCACATTTAAAATGTGATCAGCGAACTATTTTTTTTTTTGTATTTGCAATCGAAAATATCCATATCCTAACTATTCTATTAAGAAAGTGCCTTAAGTCACACTTAAGCCTTAAGACTTGCATGTCTCTATTCTTGCAGTAATTTTATTTAACTTGCGTACAAATAAAACAAGTTCAATTCAAAGGCCATAAACAACGGTTTTGCACCTATAACATTGACATAAATATAGTTTATTCATTGCAAAGGAAGTCCCCTGCTTTGAATTTGTGGTTTGAACGATTTGGTCAGGCTTAAAACGCAGCTGTTAAACCATAAAACTGGTAAACTTTTACAGGAAATGCCAGTCAGCTTAACAAAAGTAATTGAATGGATTTGTTTGTGTTTATTTGATTAATGTCGAAAATTTGTTAAAATACATTAACACACTTAAAAATCTTGTTGATTTTATTACCAACTTTAACATAATTGTGCGAATTGTATTCAAATTGCACAAAGAAATCTTGGCCTAATGATTAAAGATCCACCAACTATTACAAAATCACTTGTCGTATGATTAATCTAGTCAATTAAAATCATATCAAATTGCATTGTAATCCGAGTTGATGACATTAATAAATATTCATAATATGACCTACATACATAGATACTCTGCGTAGGCATGTATAAGCCTATATAAGATATGCCGTCAAAAGCAATTTCCCAATAAGATATATTTGAAAATTCGCAATACATCTTTCGTCTATCGTTAAGCAGAGTTGTTAATAACTAAAGTTAAGGTGCTTTGACCCCTCGTTTATCAGACATGAATTTTCCAAAAACCGGGATTTTGTGTGAAGAATCAAATCAACAACGCTACTCGTAATAGCCCTGAGCACGGTCTGTCTGTATCCGAAAGTGAGTCACCTGGGCAGACCGGTCACGATCAAGGTTTTCATATACTACCATGCCTGTCTGAGTGGCTTTCAAGAAGGTTTTTCTGTGGTTTCGTTAAATTGCTTTATTATTATTATTTGTTTTTTTTTTGTGATATTAATAGATTGCATGTGCAGGGTTTTGATTCTTATGATTTGCATGGGACTTATGGCAAAAACCAGATCAGAGATTAATAATGTTTTGAGCTATGTTGATGCGGTGATAAAACGGAAATGGTCAGATACGTGGAATTGAATCTTGTGAGGTGTTGTCTGGCTGACCTTGGCCTAGAAAGTGTTAAGCGCCTTCTTTCCGGACGACGGAGTAAAGCGAAATAAAGTTTTCTTTTTTTTATATTATTTTTGCTTAAGGAATTCAATTGAGACATTTATTTTTATTTCTATTAGTCATAAAAGTAAGTGGACCTCGGGCGAGATTTAGGGTGGCAACAAATTGAAATGTACAAACAGGTCGTTAAGAGTGATTTAAGTGACAGCTGGATTTGTAGTTGAATATAATACAAATTAATCTTTTTTTGTTAAGAACAAAAGTAATTTTGTACGAGTACGAAGTGGGTACACACAAAAAATAGAGAGTGGTTACATAATTCGGGTGAATGGTGGGAGTTGAATCGATTTTGAAAGGTATTATGTGTTTTAATGTTTAGATTTGAAAGATTTAATGCTGTCAGTGAAGTTCAAGGAAGTAAAAGGGTCTTCTTAATCCCGGATACTTATGAGATTTAATGTAGACATACACGTGTTTTAGAAACTTGATTACTTGACGGAAGTATCTTGTTGGAGTCTCCATAGTACTTTGGATAAAGTGTGTACAGGAACAAATAAGAAACGACACTGAAAAGTCTTAAGCAAGAAGCCCTAGACCTAGAACACCCTTATATAACTACTGGAAAACTATGTTTTATCTTCGATATAGCAATACACTTCGAACTCATGTTAGAGTGCTAGAATTTCGAATATATTTGTTACGACTTCCTTCAAGTGGACTTCAGGTCGTGCATAGCCTAGTAATCATCAAGAGTATGATAATTAAGTAAATCTAGTGTATTTTACGCAAATGCAACAACTATGAAATCCTTCATTGTACTCAAAAGGTCTCCTTGATACCCGAGGGTTTTGTGCTACTTGACAATAGATTTCGCTACTGGTAGGTAAAATGTAATTCTAAACACAGGCAGATAGACAAAAAATTGTTGTTTAGTAGTCCACACGAATTTTTCTTGATAGTATTAAATGTCAGAGTTTTTATAGTTTTATTATATGTAAATATATTTTGGAAAATGGTAACAGCTTAAGTCTGTGTGACTTTCTGTGCCATAAGTTAGATCACACTTACAATAAGGGTCAATTAGTCCAATTCGAACTTCTAATTAAGTTATGACGGTTCTTGTCATTTACAGTCGCTAGCTCATCTAAAGGTAGTTTGTCAAAGGATATAAACTCCTAAGTAAAGCTTTGTTATAAGCTGGACAAGAACAGAGAAAATTTCTTTTTTCCCCTTTATCGTCGCTACAGTTTCTACAAAAGCTTACTTTCAGGCAAAAATATTCTGTAAGTCAAAACAGATGATGAGGGATATAGGCTCAGAAAGGTCCTACTCATATCCACCTTCCCTAGAACTCCTAGCTATTTGAAAGGAACTTCAAATTCTGGCTCTTAGAACAACTCCCAAACCATTTCAGATCTAAAGAACTAAACATTTTAGTTTTAAGTGATCGGCAAATTATGGCATTTTTGAGAACTTTCAATGTACGGCTTGTTTCAAGGACCTCGAATATATAAGAAACGAACTGGCGGTATTCCTCAAATCACACTTAATTTTACACTGAAGTACACAGATACATAGTAATGAGCACACAAATTTTTAACGAACTTAATTCATTTGAGCCGACATGAGGCGGCTAAATATTTAAGAGATTTTCAAATTGTCGATGTCTCACATTACAGTACTGACTCCCCTAACAAATCTGAAATTACAAAATATCTTATTTTAAACTAATTGTCGTGAAATATCATCAGCTTTAACTACTCCCGCAGGTGACAAATAGATGTCACTTAATTTTTTTTAAATGCGCACATTACTTTTTTATCCCACTGTAGACTTGAAATTATAAGCCAAATTGTTGATCAATTATTTATTGCCAGCAATGTAAATTAAAAAAGTTTAGAATAATCTCAATTAAAATGTTAATTTTATTCGTATACTCCATCAAGTTAAAGTTGAGGTTGAAGTTTATTACATGGAAGCAATGAACATGTGCGCCGCCTGTCGATCGACTGTATGCATGTATTCGATAAAAACGAAAACGCATTCAAGCTTGAAGTAATACCGAATCTCAAGTATTTTCAATTTTAATCAAAGTTTGATTAAAAAATCTAGACGAAAGATAGACAGGGACGGAATAGGAACATCATTATTATTTATTTATTAATATTTTATTTCTTTTTGTTTTTGTTTAAGATTATGTAAAATCTGTTAGAATTTTGTTAGTTAAACTTTAAAACAAGCTTTGTACAAGGATGGAATTAATTAATGGAATAAATAATGAATTCCCCCGATACAGGTAATAAACTGTTCTCTTCCAGCAGTATGAGAGATGATAATAAAGTTAATATAAACAAACAATCGAGTTTAGTATGAAAGCCTAACGTTAAACTGCTTCAGCCAGTTGAATGTTTCTTAAACTTCGGGGAAGTACAAAGTATTTTTTTTTAATCAGAGTGATTAAATTCAAGAAGACCTAAATATAATGAAGTGACGACGATAAGAAGATTCTCAAAACATCGGTTAAGAAATGAGTATTAAGATTGTGGTAACTCCGTTAATCAGTCACAGCAGCTACTTGATAATTAGGTCATCCAACACGTACATTAAGAATTAGTTTCGCATTCTATACTATGTATTTTTGAAATACAATTCGAGTTGTGGTAAAAATACTTCCAATAGACATACAAAGCTGATAGTAATACATAGTATTAATGTCAATCCACCGCAAATCACAGTGACAGCAGTTGTCATACATTAAATGACGTCACGGAGTGTTGACTGTCACCTAATCCATTTCCTGACGGGACAACAAAGCCTTAATGAAATTAGCAACTATCACAAGTCTCCCATAACTTGAAATACAAAAATGATAGACCAATCCTGCGATCCTCGAAAGTGGTTATAAGAGACTTTCTGGTGAAACGTGATAAAACGAATTGTACATCTCTATACTAAGAGTATGTAGATACAGTAGGTACAGTATGCAGCAAACGGCAATGACTTTGAGTGAGTAGAAAATTGTATATGCCGGATGCTTCCTATAATCTATTTTCTGGATAGACTTAAAAAAATCGGCCTCCATTACTGTTTGTTAATCACTGCAGAGTCATGTGGACATCAACTGAATGAAGTAGTGGTCTTTCTACCAAATCAGGAGTTAACCATTGATGCAAGGCGGAAGCGTGGTGAGTTTGGCTGAAGTGACAGACAGCAGGTTTCTGTCAAATTATATTCGGAGTATAGCTTCAGCTAAGACCAGACACTTGCAAATAAAGTAATTAACAGTTTCTTTTGCATTTACATCTTTACAATTGTGACAGGCGATGTTAAAAGGGGCACCAAGTCTTGCTACATAGCTTTGAACAGCCCAATGATCCGTACATGTATTAAAATGATCATCGTCTGGCTAATTCATGAACCCTGTTCACACAGGACTGACAGATTTAATTTTTTTTTTATTTTGACGTTTACAGGCAAGGGAGGAAACGTAGAGTTGACATGTTGCGGGAATCTGGATTTTCAGATTTTCTGAAATTTTCAGAATTTTTTTTGACGTTTGAAAATGTCAATCGGTGTCGCTCGACAAGAGGGTGAACAAAAATTTTAAAAAACCAAAAATTCGTGAAGCTAACTAAAGAAAAACGAAAGCAAACCAATTTACATGTTGTGAAAAACATTAGTTTTGTTATGAAAAGAATTTCTGTATGTCAAAATGGGTCTGCGGAAGTGTTCGGATTCGGACTATCAGTATGAACACGAAAACGTCAAAAAAATTCAGTCCGTCAACCCTGTGTGAACAGATTCATAACATGAAAATGTGTGACGTTCACCTAGACATGTGATATGTTTACAAGACTGTTCTGTACACTTGTATTGCCACTGGTTTGGTCTGTCAAGAAACAGCAAACAAATAAAAATATTTGGTGCAACAGGTCCACACTAGTGCTGTTTGGGAATCAAACCCCGAGTTACCTCTCACTAGATCGACGCATTAACAAGTTTTTGACGGGAGTGGTTGAGCATGTTGGGGTTAAATTAGATAGTCAAGACTTAGTAGTGTGTTTAACATTAAGTTAACAATTAGTAACGTGAGTGCTCATCTTTCTCCGAACTCAGTGAGTAGTTCAATTAAAAAATTCATCAGGATGGTATTCTTAAAAGAAAGGAAGTACCTAGATTGTGTCGCTGAAACGGTTGGGATCCTATTATAAAAACACCGTCAAACAATATCAAAAATCCTCGTATCTACTAGTACGTGGTAACTACGTTCACTTCTTATGTATATCCCTATACAACCCAGTATAAGAAAGTGACACATTTTTGTCGAATGAACACATTTTTGTCGAACGAATTTTAATGAGAAGTATCTTCCAAGTGCGATGCAATATTATGCGAGTGTGTTCCAATTTTCATTAAAAAGCTTATACACTTCACTCACTCACTCACTCTTCACCGCATAAACGTGGCTTTTCATTCGATTTTCATTCGAAATTTCGAGGAGGCGACACGGCTAACACGTACGGTATAACTAGATCAAATAAATTAATAAAATCAGTAGAACTGATGTTAAATTGCTGAATTTTTTGACGAGTGCTTCGGACAGAATACGGAGTCACAAATTGGACGGATAGCGATGTAAACAGATGGACGCATAGTTGCATTCCTTGCCAAAAATCCAAACTTACCAGACATAACATTTCGGTCGGTCCCCTTCCGCCACCACAAAGTTTTACATATCTGCTTACCTGCAGAATTAATCGTACCGAAATCAATAGATATACTTTTAAACTCGTCGACATCTCGCAAAATCACCCAAGCCATCTCCCACGTCCGACCTTGCCCTAAAAGGACACAAAAATACATGTTCGTACCAAAAGATTCAAAATCTTGTGAATACGTTTTTGTTCGTGAGGAGGTAAACAGAGGAAACCTTAACCCACCTAAATTAGATTCCAATGTAACGTTGGATCTTAGGCATGTCATAGGTATCACAACTGAGTGGTCGACCTTGATCCGTCCATTTTTGCAACTTTTCTAAGTCGTCATTTTCGTGTTCGTCAACATCCCTACTCAAGAACTTAAACACATGAGCTTAAGTTGGTTTAAGTTATACTTAATCAAATACTACTACAATCGGTTGGTAATACAAAGTTTTAAAACAGTACTTTCAGAAGTGAGCTCAGTCTCCAAAATCCTATTGAGATAACCCACTCCATTGAAATAGGGAAGAAATACTTCTTCGAAAACTGTAA
This sequence comes from Xylota sylvarum, assembly GCA_905220385.1. Lineage (NCBI taxonomy): Eukaryota > Metazoa > Arthropoda > Insecta > Diptera > Syrphidae > Xylota > Xylota sylvarum. The sequence goes on from LR999958.1 coordinate 26,172,079, forward strand.
AACCATGTTTGGACTATAAAATCAAGAGGTCAAATCTCTTCTTAATAACCACAAAAGTCAAGACTGTATATAGTAATTACTCATCTCTCGCTCTGTCTCCAGAAAAAAATCACGTGGTGATATCGGATATCCTGTTAAAATGTGGTGGGCACAGGGCTATGTGGAAAAAAATAATATTTTGAAAAGTACATACATACATACGTACTTAGAGTTTAAGCAATTAATCACACTATCACGGTTTTGAATCGTGCGTCATCTAAAAGAATGCCAGTTATGTATGTCCGTTAGGTCGGGAAATAAAAAAAACGACTGTCATCTGCAAGCCTTGCATGCATTCAAAGCGTTAAGTCTTAATTAATGGACAACTTTTGGCATAATTAATAGTCGAAGTTCGAACAGGAAATAAAATAATATTTCTAACAAAAGAATATTTAAAGTGACATGCAACTGATGCGACAAATCAGATAACATAAATTTTCAAAACTAGTTCGACTGAGTCCACTTAAAAATAGAAATCATTTTGTTTTTTTTTATGAATAAATAATATATTTAGCGAAACAAAACTATAACTCACATTGCATTGATAAGAAACACGTTATCAAGAGAGTTCCACTTATTTTAATTTTTCCAAACATATTTCTGTTTTCTTCTTTCTTCTTTAAAAAAAAAAAATCTCTTAAAACACTAAATATAATTTTATTTTTTTAATATCACAAATTTACTATAAACAATTTAGTTTTCACAGTTATACCACTTAAGCGCGCGCAAATTTTGATTTTGGCATTCTCGTCTGCGTTGTGTGCACGAAGTAATCCACTTTAAAGTCCGTCGCAGACTGAATCAACAAACCGATTGCGGATTATAGTCTTAAGCAAAAACAAAAAAAATATATATATATATATATGTTTTCATCGCTGCAATCTATAACCTCATTTCTTCGTGTGGTGTTATAAACAAAAACAGAGAGAAACAAAAAACTTATACCATATCGCAACATTATGGCAACATTATTCACCACACCGTTGATTAGTGATGATGACGCACTAGCTGGTAGAGCAACCATAGCCAGTCTGGCGGAAGACTGACTTCACCACCTCGACCAAGAGAAGACGACGCAGCATCTCTGTAAATCGAAATGAAATGACCGGGATTTTTCTACCGGTGATATTTTGAAACCAACCCGTGTCACCTCGATCCTCTTCAATCAAATCAAATATTTAATATGTACATAGATTGATATTAGATGAGTCACAGGGTGGGGGTGATAACGGGTCGTATGTGGAATTTATTTCCATTTGCTTACACACTGTAAGGGGTGAATGGAATTCCATAAATATTGACAATCCGGAAATTTGATTTTTTTTAAAATTCCTAAGAATGGGAAGCACCTAAGTATAGATGAACGATAATAGTGAACCACTATTGTTGTGGTGCTAATTTATGCCCATTACTTAAAAGGAGGTGACACTGAATTGTTTGAATATGAATATCTAAGTTATGCTGAATAATGGCGCTTTGAATTCATTAGAAAGCCATTTGACTGAAATATCTGAGTTTGTTGCGAATTTAAGGTTCGAACGATTCGGATGAAATTAATGGCGCAGGCTTTACCAATGTTTTGATTAGATCTACATAAATTACAATAAGAGCGTCGCTAATTACCGGACATGTCTGTAGTCACCGCCATAAAACTGTGCGGCAGAACATAGTCTGTAAGATAATCTATTTTTGTCCGACCTCCATTTCGGTGTCGTTGATGTTGCCTGCGTAATGCAGCAGTTCCACTCATTTATTTAAGATAGTGTCTTCCTTAGTTATCTGGAGCATTTTGCATTACTCGAATGAGTTCGCAGGGATTGTTTCCAAATTTCTTTCCAGCGCTATGCGTCACAAATTCACTATGGAGATCCCAAAGTAAGTCACCATAATGAGTACTTTAGAATTGCGGATTTGATATTGATGAATCGTTAATGGGGTTTGCTGTCCAGGATCTGTCTGTCTGTGTAGAAAACCCTGTTGTATTGTTACTTTCTTGAGCCGGAAATAATGCTAGTTTGTAATAGTTTGTAGCAAATGATGTCCCAATGTATCATATCTTAGGGGAATTTACTACGAATTAAAAAGTCACGTAGCCGTTGATGTACCATATATCCCCTAGGTCCAAAACCCCAATTTCTGAACATCCATTGACTGTAACGTTTCTTCCATTGTCGTCTTGGAAGAAAACTGGGCCAATGCCCAATTCAAAACTAAACCAAACAGTCATACGTTCAGGATATTCCCCACGGAGCACACACAACAAACACGGGAATATGTTCGGTTATCAATCAACAAACCAGTCTCACGAACTTTCATCAAAAACTTGCGTACACCAGGCGCAGTTGGTGCATTATTTTGACCGAAATTTTCTTTCAAATTTTGCACTGTTTCGGCAACACAGCATGCACTTTGGAATTAAATTTGCAATATTTCCCAACGTTGTTCAAGCGTAAATCGATCCATTCTGATAATTTTTTGAGCGCATGAGAGTTGTCAGTGTCAAATTAACATATGATTCAAAAAGAAACCAACAGATGGAACACACTTTATTTTATCTTTTATTTTGAAGACCGTAGGAAGGACACAAATACTTTTCTCCCTTCTTCTACTTTTCTGGGCAGCTTTAGTTTTCGCATGTGTTCCTTATGATTGGACGAAGAAGATTAACCAATATATGTATCTGGAGGTGCTTGGAAAAGCTCTGCAGGAATCCTATCAAATGGCACTGAGTTATTTGTCTTGAGTGCTTTGAGCTCGGTTAAGTTTTCAGTGTTACCAGGAAGAGTAATTCGAATTTAAGCCTATTTGTTGCTGCGGATAGCTAATTAGAGGATGAAGTAGTGACGCTAACGTTTAAATAGTCTAAAATCGTGCCGAAATACTCCCTTCATCTTTTGATCCTCATTCGAGGTTAGAAAGAAACCCTACAGATACTATGTATAATCGGTTCTCTCTCTTTATTTAATCCTTCGTAAACTTGTGAAGCTTGGGCGCTTACTGCTTTTTTGTTTTGTTGCGTCTCACACTTCACTATACATACTTCTTTCCTCTTCATGTGGTACTTGGATTCCTGCTGAACTTTCTCTACTGCTGAGATATGATATTCGATCTATTTCCAGGTCTCTAAAGGTGCCTCTACGCTATACCTCCAAACACATTTTTCACAGCTCTCCGTGTTTGTCTAGGCTTGGTTGCTCAGAACTGCTAATCGTTCTGGCTCCTTTGGCGACATGGTCCCTAAATTGTTCACCCACAGCGAAATCCCGAAGCATATCGGTATTGTATTTGGGTATGCGAAACATGTCAATTTCATTGCTTCGATGACGTACCAATGGAACACCAAGAAGTGCATTGTTTAAACACGATCAACACTCCGAGTGATATACCCACTTCCAGACCTGCAAGTCCGCCCGAGATTGCTTCTGCATTGACTTAGTTAAAAGTTTCCTGAATATTAAGGAAGGCTACCAAGGTATATTCCTTAATACTCAAAATTCAATGATGCTCACGAGCGAATGTAAGGCGGTCTCGACTAATTTGCATTTTCAGTACCTACCCATGTTAGGACCCAAAGATCATAGTTGGATTAATGGTTTGACGCATATAGATAACAATTTTGCAAGTGTTTTCAGAATAAAGTAAGATACACTGATAGGTCGGAGATACTTATGAATGAAGACGACGTCAACCTTAGTCCACAGTTTGGAAATGTAGATTAAATTTAGTCCACCCGACAAGATGGCTTGAAAAATGAATGCTTTTATCAAATGAAGTAGATGGTTTCATGGTTACATAGGAATTTGAACTCCCAACAGCGATGCAAGTGATTTAACAAATGTAGGTGCGTATCAGCGGCTATATCCGGCTTTTAATGCATGTATTTGGTTAATTTTACGAGCAATGACGAGAAAAGCTACAATTAAATTTACTTGTATGACTAGTATTGTTTATTTTCAAATTAGGTCAATGAACTTTAAAATTGTTATCAAAACGATGAAAGTCTAAATACTCTTATTAGACAGCAATTGGCTTGACATTGCATTCTTTTCAGTTTTATGAAGCCCATTCTTTACCCAACGCTCGGGCTTAATTGCTTCAACTTTGAATAAATTTAGTGTCGTCGCTTTTAACTTAAACTCTCTAATTAAAATTCAAATACCTTTGACATAAATTATCCCCACTCGATGGTTAGCACTTGAGCGCGTAAAGTATTTGAAGAATCAAACAATATACCGCCCGAGATACGAATATGTCTTCAAGCCTCGGTTACCTTAAATCAAAAAACTGGATTTTAAAAAGTTGATATTAGCGGTTAATCAAAAAAAAGTAAGTACATGACCTTTGAATCCGCTTATGTATGCATACTGCGATGCTAAGATACTACTGAACCCATGATGGGTGTTGACACTAACTTGTCGATTGTCGGTCGTCAAACTAATTCATGCATGACTATTTAATTTGTTGCATTTGCGGTTTAATGAACCCCACTTGCGGGGAGCGAGAGGTTTTAAAAATCTAAATACGTTTGCGGTTTGCTTGTAAAATTCATCAATGGAGATATAAATTGTGTGTCATTATTCATAATGCAATTATCACGAAGAAGATTATATTCTTTAGTAATTATTTCAAGTGAAATGGTGTTATGAATGTTTTTTCCTACTTGAGTGCAGGAGTTTGAGTTGAGTTGGAGCACTATTGTTCAGGAAATAAAAAAGGAATGACAATGCGAAGACCGGAAATAGCCGATTTTTACTCGGAAGGCAATCTAAATGGGAATTTTCTCTTCTGCCTGGATGGATATGATTCGGATATTTAAAGTTAAATTTCTCTGTTGAGTGTTCGCTGATTTATTAATCATGACCATTCAAAGGCCTGTCAGTTGGTGAGTTATGAATCCAATTCCACAGAGATATGTTTTTGTTTACACAAACATAAAGGCTGGGAACATCTACGCACACGGTCTGATGAACAAGTCTGACGAACATGTCCACAGCAGAAATTCCCTTTTGAAGCAGACAATGGAGACCTACATATGTACATATATGGGACTGCAAATAATCCAAGAATTTATAAGAGTCGTTAGGAGACACTCCTTCATGGACAGAAAAACTGAAAGACTAAGGTTTACCCTAGAGGATTTTTGTTACACCTATGGTAAAACTATTAGGTACCACCAGTACCACCCTTTTAGTTTTTCAAGGATTTTGCGAGATGCTAGTCACTGAGCACCTCATTGAGATTTGTGTGTTAGGTCAAGTTAATACATTACATATTCATAGGGGAATGATGTCTCTTGCCCATTGATGAACCGTAGTCTATAGCAATGATTCAACTTCTTACTATAAAGACCTTGCAAACCGGTTGATTTAATGTAGTTCCAGGTATCGTTTCCTATTCTGGAAGAAGTGTCAATACATATGTAGGTCTGTGTCTTCGTTGACTTCCTTATCACCATATACTCGACATGACATGAGGTACCGCAGAGTATTATGCCCCGTGATGACTCCTATCAGGGTAGGAAGGGTTTTTTTTTATTCTTTGTATATTCCAACATCACATCAGAAATCAAACGAAGAATTACGCTTGCTAATCGCTTGGGTCTAAGAAAGCAATTGAGTAATAAGGCCTTGTCAAGAAACACCGCTGAGGTATGGACGTTAACGAAGACGGATGAAGATATCCTTGGACATTTTGAACGCAACATTTTCCTGATGATTTTCGGTCCCGTTTGGTTTGTCGAGATTTGGAGGAGGACTTTCAACAGTCCGAGTCCGAGTAAACAATTCTAGTGATTCCAAACAAACATAAGATGCTTCAGTTGTCCAACCAACAGAATCAGCACCGAAGATCTGTATTAGGTACAAGAGGAAAGGCAACACAACCAAAGGAACTGTTTAGAAGTATTGTCGTGTTCTCGATAAGCGTCGGAAACTGCAGTGTCACTTAAGCCTAGAATGTTGATATACTTATCCAAACCACAATGGGCCTTAAGATGGCAATACACCATCTGCAGCAAAGAAACGGCTAAGCTCTTACAGACGTACAGTGCATTAGTTTGCCTGCGACTTGAAGAGTCACATGAAACTCAATTGTCAATGAAAACCCTTATTGAGGACGAAGACCCTAAGCAAGTTCTGGTCCTGAAAAATAATCTTATTTAGCAATATCATAGGAAATCCGCCATCCCAATGAGACATGGATCCGAAACGAGAGTTAGAGAGAGAACTCAGCCTTGCGATGGAATAACTATTATGAAACTGGTTGCAGGATTGAAAAAGGCATACACCCCTATTATGGTTAGCGAATCGAAAGTTCGACTCAAGTCGAACTGCCAGGCGAATTACTACTGTCGTGGTATTGCTGTTAGCGAAGATTTGACTACTTTTTCGTTCGATTCGTTAACCATAATAGGATTGATAGTCTGCTTATAGCTACAGACACAGATACTTCGACTATTCCAACTTTTTCTTACAATATAGCCCTTAACCATTAAAAAAGCATAGGTCTCTGCTTAAAGAACAAGCACATGCTTGCCTAAAGATTGCCTAACGAGTAGTGAAGTCCTATGTCGTCATCTTTTACAAACACACCAGTGCAAGATCTTTGACTAATTCTGGAGAAACATATGAATATTTGACTACAGGAATCCAAGGAATATCAACTACAAATATAATCAGAAGGGTCATTTCATCAGACGGCATATCCTCGAGACCAGGACTGTCGGTTAAGTGTCTTGCAAGGTAATCAAAACTTCAGTGCGAATAATACTAAAACCTAAGTCTGAGAAGATAGTTTGTAAAACACTTAGACCAGTGCCAGCCGTACTCGGACTCGTACTCGTACTCGTGCATACCGCCAAACAACTAACGCATAAGTTGGGAACGGTCTTATTATAGCTGTGTACATTCAAAAGATTTTTTTTTTTCGCTGATAAGCACACGACTGGACCCTGTAGGCCTTCATGTTGTAGAATTAGAATTATTTTATTTAGAAATTTTCCAACGTTTTTAGAATGAAAGACGTAAGACGTATGAGTCTAAATTTTTATCCAGTAGTGCGACTAGACTTTCCGGCCATTTTAGTATAAAGATAACTTTAACTTGCTGCCATTCTTGTGGAATACCTATATAGCTACATCTGAGGTTACATGTGAAGAATTTCTTTAAAAACTGCGCTATGTGGTTCGTATAAAACAAAAACTGTAGCAATAACAAATGTCATCATATAGGGTGTTTCCTAAATTCAGCACTGCCTGCTTTGTGCATCAGCAACCATTACTAAATGCAAATTCAAAATATGACACAACGCTTTACGTTCCTTAATGCATTGTGAATGAATACACTTGATCGTGAGCTAACACGATGCAAATGGTGTTTGTTATTGCTAACCTTTTGGATCAGTTTTAATAAATATTTCATGAATAATTAGTTGTCACCAGCACCACAATTGTTTAGGAAATGATTAATTATATGAGTTGCAATTAATTTATTACACATTGTTCCCGATTTCCAAAAAATAAATTGTGCGCATCGCATAACATTCCTAAACGTCATAATTCACAACGCAACAAAATGCGCATCGCATACTGAAAGTATCGTGTGTTTGCAGCACGGATGTGATGTGCAGTCACAATGCGCATTTTGGTTGAATTTAGGAAAGCAGCCATAATTAGATACATTTTTTATCGGTAAAAATAAAAGCAACATTTATTTAGTTGTAATATAAGAACTTTAATATAAATATAAAGTAATATAACTTCTTTGTTTTTTTTTTCCACAATATAAAAAAGTTGCTGCTTGTTAAAAGCAAATACATATATGTATTGTATAAATAAATTCTTTAAACTTTGTTCTTTGAACTAACTATTCAAGTCTTGGATTTTTTTGTTTTATGTATTTTTGAGATAAATTTCGACTCGAGTATGTAATTTTTTTTCATTTTCAAATTCTTATAATATACAAAAATAATTAACATTTATGAGCGTTTCAATCCAACGTATGTTAAGATTTTATTTGTTGTGAGTATAAAATATTTATCTTGTACAACAAAACTAGTATGCCCCTTCCCCTATAAATGAACTTATAAAAATTTTATTGATTAATATTGCAAAATGCGGAATAAATTGTGCGTTTTAAAAGAAAACAAAAGAATGTATAAAATTTTAATTGTATATTCGAAAATAATGTCATTTAAAATATATAATCTTCATGAAAATATAAATTATGCAAGGGAATGTAAATTGTCTTTTTTTTTGTGAGTGTGCCGCCCAGGGAATGTTTGATATTATATTAGTTTGGCACTGTACAGTAAAATTTAAAAACAAAAATCTTAAAAAGGCAAGAAAATATCTATTTTTGATTTAAGCAACTGGAGGAACTTCTTCGTTGGAAACAATTGGCGGAGAAACAAATTCGGCGACTTCTGGTTCAGCATGCGATTCTCCATCACTGTTGTCGTTCTCGTTGTTACCGTTGCCATTAAGTACTTCAGGTGATTCCTCGGGCGTCGCTGTTCCATTTGTTGTCAACTCACCACCGGTTACTGATTTTAATTCCTCGATAATCTTTTCGGCAACTTTTGAGTCCATTTCCATGATTTTCTCTTTGAGTTTATTTTTCATTTCTTCTGGCCATTTGGGTGCCCATTCTTTGAAGAGTTTGATCTGGAATTTAATTGAGTTTATGTTAAAATTTAAAAATATCAGATGACGAGTTCATTATGAGAAAAGCAAAAGGACCAGCTAAATGGATTTTCTTTAAATTTGGTTTCTAAGACTAGTCTGGATATAACATTCATAAGGGAACATGGCGGTCACCAGATCATCAAACCGTCAACCAAATTTGTTATGTTGCGATCGACGTAAGGCACTTCTTTAGTATTCCAAATGTCCGAACATTCAGAAAGAAAGATCCGAGGATGCCACCAGCGTGGAAACGATTCGTTTTTTGGATGTTATGAGGTCTTACGCATCAATTCCGCAAATCATTGCAAGCCTTATGATACCAGCGGAAAAATAATGCAGAAATAATCATAAAGAATTTTTTGGTTATTGGTGAAAGAGTAACAATCATAATCAAGGCCAAGAACTGCATAGAAACGGAAACTACTGAGTCTGATGCTGAAGGTGCAAATAAAGAAAAATCAGTATGAAAACCGCGAGAAAATGGTTGAATTTCTGGCATTTCTACTGCTCTCCTCACAATATTAACTTTTTCAGTTTCGGTAATCTTATCATTAGCCCCGCAGCTTCCATTAGACAACTCTCCTACTTTTATCACTAATGTAGGCGATTCTATTTTACCTGTCTTATGCATAAAAGGAATACCATCTACAAACTTACCCTGCATTGAAAGAGACTCATCGGTTTATCCATCACATCGGCGTTTGCCAAACCGCTAACCACTCCATTTACGTAGACCCCGGAAGTTTCTCGGGTCAGGTAATCAAGGAGAATTGGAACAAAGTCATCCCGTTGCAGCTCACTCCATTCATTGAACCATTGGATAATATAGCGGAACTCACCGTCTACTGTTAAGTTATTCATCGACATCGTTTCAAGTATTTAAAAGTTTAATGTTTTGCAGTTAATTTGTGAATTTATGAAATTTGTTAAATGCAATTCCAATTGGATAAGTTTATACTGCAACTCTGATGAATTATTAATTTTTGAAATGCAATTTATAGTGCATTTTTTTTCACTAGAATTTATTGCCAAGTGTCAAGTGTTTTATTTTTACAAGTAAAACAAGAATTTTTGTTGTCCTCTTGCCTTTCACTCCTTCAGCGACTAGAAAGTGACATTTCAGTTCGAAATCGAATATAACAGGAATGTAGTAGAATATTTAGTTGAAATAATAGGCCTGTTTCATGCTATTTGAAAATGACGTTTAGATACCTTGGGAAGAAAATTTTACAACATTCGAGTACTTTGCTACCAATTTGGAATTTGGCAGTACAATTTTAAATTAATTCTAAAAATATTATTTAGTTCATATAGTTCCAGGCATCAGTTAGAGCTCAATTATTAGATCGCATTATTAGTTGTAATGTTTTTAAATCCCGCCGCCAGCCAGTAGTTCTTTTCGACAAAACCCAGTAGGCTATAGCCAGTTGATTTTTTTATGCCTCCAGGTTCGTACGTATGATTTTTGTTCCATGATGACATTAGCTGGCTATGTTCATGAGGTAAATAACTTATTAATGAGCATTTTTTTTTTTTTTTATAATACAAATATTAACTTACTTTCTAGATTACTCATATTTATTAAATAAAAATGATCGTGAGTTAATAATGCCTGAATTCTAGTCCATTATTACTTTGACAAGTTTTGTTTGTGCTCTGAAATACTGACCAGCTGCATGGAATGACGTTCCTTGGGCCAACACACAAAACAAAAATTAAGTAAATTTTTGGACGATTCAAGCCGTTCATGGATTATAACTCTTTCTATGTTTTTTTTTTTGCTACCGTTATCTTTTTTTACCTTCAGTTTCCTCGAATATACACCGAAACGGATGATTCTTCTTTTAGTAGAACAAGAATCATTAAAGGTTTGAAATATCGAAAAACTTATTTAAATTGGAGCTCTCCCACTTGGGAGAAAATCAAGAGTTGTCGCCAATAGGTTGTTATATTTCTTTTATATGTATGTGGCCTAATTAGTCTTTACTGTCTACTACTGGCTGACGTGGTTTACGGCACTGACACAGTGTGGTTGGTGACAATTTCTGCACGAGTGCTTTGACGTTGCAAACGTAAGGGAAACATACATATGTCCCTTGGATTCTGCAGTTAGCTTGTTCTTCAACAAAGGAAATTTTGGAGTAAAGGTATTCTGTTAGTTGTTAACTGATTATGCAAGAGTTGTGCCTTTTCGGCCTGTCTGGTGGGTCTCCCAAATATGTCCACACCCGATATTGGAAAAATATGTATATTTACTTTTAATCCCAAAAGCGGACTAAGAGGTGGAAAATAGTACTTTGAAGGCATCGTTGATGTTGAAAGAGTTAAAGCTATTGTCAGATTTAGAAAAAGTCTCAGACTCATCACTGGATGGGTCTTTTATGTCAGGTAGATATTAAAGTGGAATTAGCTGGAGGAGGAGTAAATATTTTATGTTCGTTGGTAAGTGTTTGTACGAAATGTCAACGAGAAATCTGAACGAGTATCGATGGAATGGTACAAAAACTTGGTGGTGATAGTGAACTTTTTTCTCCATTTTTAGAAGGCATTCTGAACCAGAAAGCGGAAAAGTATCGATGTCAGAATCAGACCGAATTCCATGGAGGATTTTAGAGGCACTCCAACGCCTCAAAGAAGTCAATTAACCTATGGTGCGCCTCACGCATCTGGACTCAGGATCGAACTAGATTCGATTGGTTAGGCAAATACTAGAAGCTGACGAGCCATCGGGCTCTAAAATGACTCGTGCACCAGAATTCACTAAGCAAATCTACAATGGTTCATTAGGCAAAGACAATACGATCCACTTCAAAAGTGAGGCAATTCACGTGAACATCTGACAACATCCTGACAACAGCCAATTTAGGATTAGGCCTTACGTTGAAGCTACTATTGCTGTGTCACTATGTTTCTACTATAAAGCCATTGATAATTCTGTGGGTTGCTTACACTATTCGTCCAGTACCAGTTTCTCAAATGTTGATTTAATACTACTTACTTACAATCGTTAATCTGTCAAGTATGAGTTGACAAAAGCAAAAAAAAAGTTTGCACGTGTAAATACCTCCCCGGTGCTATTGCAATGCAATCCTGCAGTATATTTATAATACAATGCAGACAAGGCCTTAAAATCATTAGTAGGGCTAACCACATTGAAATGCACCCATTGCTAAATGATGACATTTCGAAAGAAAGACCGTCAGCTGCTACCACCACCATCAAATGCGGCTGTCACATGTTTACTTCACACACGTGCGTAAATCACCACCGACTGCAAGTGTATTGTTGCCCACTATCGCACCGTGTCAGCGCTACCCCCGCGCGGCTGACTCTTCCACAGAAAACCTTTTCAAAGTTCGTTTCTCGTTCGGTTTTGTTGCAGAGTGATTTCCTTTCTGCGAACGCAGTTTTCTTTTCTTTTCCGTTTTTAAAACACACAACACAATTCACACTGTTTTTTTGGTTTCCTACAATAACTAAGCTGGCCTAATCGACAACCTAGAACAGTGTGAACAGGGTATTATTTGCCGTGCAAAAAATGTCGTCCACCATACAACAGCCACTGCAACAACTGCAAAATAATAATGAGGACAAAAAACCGAACCTTGAGGAGCAGACAGCTTCCGCCGAGACCTACAAAAATAAAGGAAACGAATTATTGAAATGTAAGTAGACGCGATGGCGTTACTCCATCCAGAATCGTAGAATTTAGCCAGGGGAAAATCTCTCTCATAATGTCTGCCGACATAACCTCAATCGTTCGGCTGTGTTATGCTGGGAGTTTTTTTTTCTTTCAACAAAATGCTATTTTTTTTTTTTTGGTTTGTTCTTTTTGTGATTATATTTTAATTCGATTTGATAAAATTATGAATGAAAGCAACTATACACGCGAGTCCGGGCAAAGGGCGTCCCACGCATTTTTCTGTCAGTTGCAGAGACGACACAGCCAGTGGGGGCTGTGTAGAGTTTGTTTTGTTTCTGGATATATCCCATAACATGTGGGTTTCGTTGGTATATAGCGCGTTGTCACATTTGCAAAATGGGTTATTTCGATTCTCGGGAAGACGAGTTCCAGTAAATACTTCAAAGCGTGTAATTCGAGATGACGTTATTAGTCGCATTAGAGTAGAGATAGGCACTACGATACATCAGTGATGTAATATGAGGGACTGTTGTCATTTTGTATTGCTATGACAAAGCAAGCAAGCGAGTTCTTACAATGGCAAACACATGAAAGGTTCGCAAAGATCTTAGGGTTGTGTTTGCCTGACAGAATATAGCAGAATCGTCTATAATTCACTTCGTCTCGCTGTAGGGGTAATAGTTTTGTGTTGTCAAGGCTATATTGCTTGTTCGTCATTCGAAGCAGATGATACAAACATTGGTTTCATTTTCGAATATAGTCGCAATTTTTGTATTATCTTGGGATTTTTCTATTCATATACACTTGAGATGGCCATTTTGGATGAAGGTCCATGATAACAGTTTGAGCGTTTGCCGCGGTGTCCGAAATGACAACTGACTGCTATCGCTTTTGAGTAAGTGATAAAGTTTGGCTGTGTTTTAGGAACGTGTCGTATGTCTTGTCAATTGCGAAAGCAGAGGAAATGCCTTTCCTAACAATCGACATTTGGTGTTGTGGCGTCCTCAATTCGATATCATGTAATCGGCAACGTCTAGAACAGCCTTGGTGTTGTAGCATTCTCAATTCGATATCATATAATCGGTGACATCTAGAACAGCGGTACCAGATTTTTATTTTATTTGTTTTTTTCGGGATGAACTTGCGGCTCAACTAACAGTTGGCTTGGTCCTCAGCTAACTATCTCCAGTTGTGCAATCTAACTTGGTTGAGGTATCCCTTTACTGCGCCACAAAGGGTAACTTCTAATACTCTGTCTCTCCGCTTGAGCTTTGGTGTCCTTTCGTTCTACATGTCCTATACATCTCAAACGGTAGGTTTTTATTGAACCTTCTCTTTCAATGTATATCTACTCATACGTGTCCGAATATATTGAGAAGAAATATTCTCCCGATCTGCTTTCGCAAGACTCCATGTTTTAGCGCCATAAAGAAAAACGGCAAAGAATTGTGTGTATAATTTCCATACTTGTTCCTGAAATTACCTTGCAATGCATTTGCCCAAAGGATTTATCATTAATCGTGATGGCAGAGGCAAGGTAGACTACTGTGCACTGTGACGTTCTGTCCAATTCGTCGGTGATGTATGTATATATCCCTTATTTAGTTTTCGTTTATCTGTAAAACTATATACATATATCAATAGCTTCTTTCTGAATACCTAACGAATTATATGCATATCATTGCCATACATTAATATTTTCGTCCAATCTAAGTATGATGTTCTCAATCGTTTTTGGTGAGTAGAAAACATTTTCCATCGTTATTCTGCAGAGACGGACAAGCTTGGGTGTGATGCTAAATAAAACTATAGTTCTGTATAGCTAGTCTCTATAATGTTGTCGTAAGTGAACCTATAGTTCTGGAGTTCTGTCCAGAATCTACAAACGTGGATATTCAATCGACTGTGAAATTTTCTGGGCCAGCTGCACTGATAACAAAAAACATGTTGCACGTAATGTTAAGGAGACTAATTCCTCTATAATAGACTCCGTTGCATGCATTTATAATCCCATTTTTCAATGCAATGCTGGTACTTCGCATGTGTCTGACCTCTCCAAACCTACATACATATGTATATCAGGTTTCCACTTGGAAACGTAGTCTGAAATGTGCAAAAGTTCAAAGCAGAATCAAGAAGCATCTGTGGGGGTTTAGAAACAAATCAATTTCCTCAGTATTCTTGAATTCGCATAAAATTAAGACACCACGATCAGAAACTCAACTAGAGCATGTTTCAGCTCTGATACCTCCTGTCTCTAAAGAGTGATTCTACTGGTTCGTCGTGGTAGGGCGACATTATTTTCTAAGCAGTATACCCAAAAACTCCTCTATTTCTTGTAAACATAGCAAATGCTAGTTATCCAATCTCTCCGAATCATTGTTGAATTGAATAACACAAAAATAAAGAGTCCCCCCTCATATTAATATAAAAAAAACGTGTAGTACGGTGAACGCTAAATGTATCCTTTTCTTCGCTATTTTCTATTATAATGTACCAAGTGCAAGTAAAACCCCAAAGCAGAAGCTGTATAAGGAGCTAAAAATAGCATCAACTCCTTCACAATGTCTAACACTATTCTTATGCAAAGCAACCATACCCTGATGTATATATTTACGTTGAAGGAACACAACATCTGGCTCCGAACAGATGGCGGTCAAATAAGCATATTAAAGGCTATTTTCACAGTCCGAGAGCAACGGTGGATGGTGATGATTCTCATTTCTTAGCGTCTTCAATCCACAACTAAATAAGGATACAGTGGAGGAATAATTCAATCATTGGGATTTTACATTTGAAAGTAATATAGAAGAGAACGTAAAATCGAAATGTTTACTGTTTTGAAAGGCATCTATTCGAGGGTCATACAATTATTACACCAAATGGCACAAAATATATTCAAATTTGTTACTGAATGCTAGGCAACTGCAGTTTATAAGTTTTTCACAATCGACATAAATATCGGGCCACATTCAGTATTTCGGACTGAAGGCCATAAGGTGGATGGAATACTGTCGTACATTTAACTTGTAAATGTTCTTAAATTCTTAATCTTTGATTTAATATGCGACAGTAATTATCATCATGCATATAACAAGCACGTTGCCATACTTGTGGTGATGAGGGGTTTACACACAATGTATTCCAATGAATAAAACGTACACAGACGGAAATTCTGCAGCAGACTAAAAAAAGAAACCCTTTTATTCCTAAAATAAATCGTGCTTAGTGTCTAATGAAAGCAGACGAATGTCTGCGTGCACGAGAGTTTTTGTCGTCTAGCGACTGGCTCGCGCGTGAACTTTAAAAAGGCTTATTGTTCGTGACTCGTGAGCAAGAGGATTGTTTTGAGAGTCGTACGCACAAAGTGTCTCCGTGACTTTAGGTATATTCTCATATGCGGTTGCATTTTGTGTCGTATGCCGTAGAGAAGAAAAGGCAGGTAACAAGGATAAGAAAGGTCATCATGTTTAGTTGTAAAAATCGTTTTAAAGTCGCAGGAAATAATTCTACATGTACTAGATACTAATAGATGCATGCTAAATCTGTAAATCTGATATTTTGCTCCTCTAACAACATACACTTTTCCTTCAATTTCAGCAAAGGAATTTTCAAAAGCAATAGAAATGTACACCAAAGCCATTGAACTTGAACCTAATAACGCTATATATTACGCTAATCGTAGCTTAGCCCATTTACGCCAAGAAAGCTTTGGGTTTGCCTTGCAGGATGGCGTTTCTGCGGTTAAATCAGATCCCTCCTACTTGAAGGGTTATTATAGACGTGCAGCGGCTCAGATGTCTTTAGGAAAATTTAAACAAGCTTTACAAGACTTTGAATACGTAAGTACTCTGCATATACTCGTAATTGTTTATTTTATTTTTTAACTAATGGTTATGGTCTCGTTTTCAGGTGTCCAAATGTCGACCGAATGATAAGGAAGCTAAAATGAAGTTCACAGAATGCAACAAAATTGTTAAAATGCGTGCATTCGAACGTGCTATCGCCGTAGACAAACCAGAAAAGACACTCTCCGAGATGTTCCGCGACTTGGAGAATATCAGTAAGTACAGTGTAGTGTAATATTTAGTCAGAAAGGAAGTTGGAATAATGAATTTTTTTTGTTGTCTACAGCAATAGAAGACGATTATCAAGGACCAGCGCTCGAGGATGGTAAAGTCACGATTAAATTCATGGAGAATCTTATTGAGCATTACAAGAAACAAAAGAAACTCCATCGAAAATACGCCTACAAGGTTAGTCTCTGGTTCATAACCATTGTAAATGAATAATTTATGCTATAATGTCTTGTATTAGATCCTCTGTGACACCGATGTCTATCTGCGCACTCAACCATCCCTGGTGGACATTCACGTGCCAGATGAATCGAAATTTACTATCTGCGGTGATATTCACGGTCAGTTTTATGATCTAATGAATATCTTCAGTATCAATGGTTTACCATCGCCAACCAATCCGTATTTGTTTAATGGCGACTTTGTGGATCGGGGTTCGTTCTCGGTGGAATGTATTTTCACATTGTTTGGATTCAAACTATTGTATCCCGATCATTTCTTCCTGTCAAGAGGTAAGTACTTGATATTTTGAATAACTTTATCAGCTGTCACAATGTTTAATAATCGAATGTTAGTCATTCACTTGTATCGAGTAAACAGCATGACGTATTAATGGTGTTGATAATAAGTTATAGACATGCGAACTCTTATAAATTAGTTGGATAAGTTTATTGTGAGTCATTATGGCTGAAATAATTAAGAATTCTATTGTTCATGAATGCTAATCGATTTTGCAAGCTCTTCGGGAAAAAGTTAACTACTTGATAAAGAAATAGAATATGTAATAGTATGAGTTCTTGTTTTTTAGATCGTTTGATAAATTTCGTTAGGGTATGCCTGGTATAGGGGTACTTAGAATTGAATCATTTATAGTGATCACCCGCAAAAGATTAGTATTGATTTAGTATCCGAGTGATAATGCGGTTATCAGCTACTTAATCAAAATGCGTAAAGTTTTAATCGACCAATCTTTTTCTTTTTGTTAGATTAGATTAGAATACACAGATTAGTGTTATCGGTTTGGATTTCCCTTTGTATGCGGCATGTGGTGGGTTATGTTGGCACCACAAGCTAACTTATTGAATGAACTATTTTGAAGGGTCTTGTCAACGATGATAGATAAGAAATTTCTTACTTCTGATCAATAACAGCCAGAGGTTTTTCGTCCAAAATTAATCTTGCCAATGATTTTCTATTTCGTATGCAAATTTGGTTGAGGTTTGAAGTCTGTTACTTTTTTTCAACACTTTGGAAGTGATTCAAAAACTTTTTAGATCAGTTTTTTGGTATACTTTAACATCAGCGGAGATAGCATGGGATGGTGTTAGACCGTGGTGTTACTTCCTCATTACTTTTACCTCGAAATGATAATGAAGTCCATGATTTTATATCATACGGTGATGAACATACTTAAATGTCGTTTGCAGAATTATTAGAGATCAAATCATTGACTGGTTCAAAATTATATCAGTCCATCGTGGGATTTTATTCACAGTTTTAGAACATGGAATTGATGTCCCGATGTCCTCGTTAGTAAATTAATTGAGACCATGAGTTGCAACTTTTTTTCGTTGGACAGTCGAGCTCGGAATCTACATACTAGTAACAAATGATTAAAGTTGAAGTTTGTTCGTTTGAAGGTGTGCACAGTCACGTATATGCATCATATCGAATAAGTTGCTATATAAACTCATGGTCCAGCAAAATTTATTTGTAGATTTGACCTGACTCTCAATATGGTTTCGGTTGATAACTTATACGTAGATATGTCTACTTCCTGAGTAGATAATATAAACTAAAAAGCCTGCTGAACTTCCCTCATTCCTCTAACCTGTGTTAAGGGCAATCGCAAACCCTTAAGCTCTAGAAAACTCTTAATACGTGCCATAATTTCGTCAATCTTATACCAAATATCATTTCTCTTTATTCCTTAACAGGTAATCACGAAAGCATTAATATGAATCAAATGTATGGATTCACTGGTGAAGTAACTGCCAAGTATACAAGTACAATGGCAGACATTTTCACCCAAGTATTCAATTGGCTGCCATTATGTCACTGTATAAACAATAAAATTCTCGTAATGCATGGTGGACTATTCTCCAGCGACGATGTGACGTTAGATGATATTCGCAAAATCGAACGTAACTGCCAGCCGCCAGAGGAGGGTATCATGTGCGAATTATTGTGGTCTGATCCACATCCATGGGCGGGTCGTGGTCCATCGAAGAGAGGTGTGGGCATACAATTTGGTCCTGATGTTACAGAAGAGTTCTGTAAGCGAAATAATTTGGACTATATAGTGAGGAGTCACGAGGTGAAGGACATTGGTTACGAAGAAACGCACGATGGAAAATGTATAACTGTATTTTCGGCTCCCAATTACTGGTAAAGAAAATGTTTAGCGAGTGTTGCGTAATTTTGTTTTCTAACTTTTTTCTTTTATTGTTTCAGTGACACCATGGGGAACATGGGAGCGTTTATCACAATCAAAGGCAACGATCTGAAACCAAAGTTCAAATCGTTTGAGTCCGTGGTAAGTTGAAATGTATTTTAGAAATTTTAATTTGAATAGATAAATAGAATTAGTAACTAGCTAGCATTTTTGCGGTGATAATTGGATTCCCACATAATATCAACATTTTTTCACTGTTCCACCTTTAGCAAGCGTCTTATAAGCATGCGAGAGTATAGCTGTCTTGACAAAGTTTTTAAATAAAAATTTGGACACGGCATTATACGGTAGGCCGTTTTTATTCGTGTGAAGAATATAACCCGCAGAACACGAATGGTTGTGAGAAGCCAGGTCCTTGGGCCTGTACGGACTTGTTGCGCGGGTGCTCTTTAGTGGTTAAGAGTTCTTTACCTAGACACGGGCTTACTGGCATCTTTTGAAGGCTTCCAGCTCCCAACGTAAGAAAAACAGAAAACAATAAGACTAGAGATCTTTTTAGGAACCTGCATATAACACGTTCCACGTTGTTTCTTATTTTTCCCTGATTCTAGCAACATCTAACTATTTCGCACAATTTCGTTGGAATTTTTCTAAGAATTTCTTAAATAGTGCATTCGGTATATGGCATGGCCATGGTCTATAGTTTTTGATTTGGATACATATGTACATATGTAGTTCCAAGACTCCATTATACATTATATTTCATGAGATGAGAACCTAGCACCGATTCCTTTAGAATACAGATCGTCGGTATCTTATAGTTAGACACTACTATATTTTTCAAATAATCCGTCACTATATTGATGATATACTCGTATTTAGGTACGTTCATTTTCGGAGCGACTCTGGTATGTGGTGCCAATTTGCAGAATATTTTTTTTGTGGATTCTGTTCTGCTAGAGCGGTCATTGTTTTAGTAGCGTCCTTTGTAGAATGTGCTTTTCGAAACCCATATTGTTGTTAAACTGGACAATTTCGTTGATTTGAGCCGGTTGGACATGATGCGCTTTAATATTTTCCCATGGTGTCAAACGTGCACAGCGGGTTTTGGTGTAAAAAATTCAACATTTGACTTCAACAAAACCTTAGGCCGAATGAGACCAAATCTGAAGCCGTATTTTCGGTCGGACACTCGTGTGCTAATCATTAGTACATCTGGACTTCTGTAGGACATTGTAGGTTCCTTCGGCAGTAGTTTTTTTCGTTACCGATTTGAACTAATTGACAATCCCAAATCTATGCTTTAAACCAAAATCACTAGTTAGTTACATATTGTTATTTTTAATTTTAAGATTCTGAAAACGAAATTAATATTAATAAAATTTTCCCCTTCCCTTTACAGCCTCACCCTGACGTTAAGCCAATGGCTTATGCAAATAGCTTAATGAGTTTACTAGCGTAGTCATATTTATGTTAACAATCTAATTCAATCAAATAAAAGAAAAACAAAAAAAAAAAAAAAAACATAAACCAATCAAGCAATCAACAAATAGAGTATACAGCTTTTACCAGAAACAACAGTAAACTATATTAAGTAAAATTACATTCTACAAACAAATAAACCAATCGCATATGTATCACGATATCACGCGTATGTTCATCGAATGCATGGCAAGTACATATGTAACCGCGAAATATTAACACTCCCAACAAAATACATATAATCCTCTCTCCCCCATTCCTGTCACAAACGACATCCCACACTTACAACCCTACCTACACGCTGTTGTGTACAAATTGTTAGATTTGGATAATTGTTAGAACTTTAAGTTACGAATTAAAACAATAACTCACCAATAAAAAAAAAAAACAACCAACAACAAACCTAGTCCCAAAGATTTTGTTAACGAAACAAATTTTTATATCAACGAATACATAAAGGACACTTCCACTGCTACTTACTGCTGTTACTGCATGGATCGCTGGTCTCGTGTTGAAACGCGGGTGCGTATTATAATAAGTAAAATTATATCAAAACTGAAAAAAAAAGAAGAAGAAACAAAAGAGAATTATTTTAAAATATGTTAATTTAATATGTTTTGAATTTGAGTAAAGTAACAAAAATATTCAAATATAAGAGACAAATTTTCTTTTTATTTTTGGATTTGCCAGATCCTATTTGCTAGGACAAATATTTTCAAATACGGAATACAAAGAAACGAATGTTGACACCATATAAAACAAAATCAAAAAAAACAAAAATTGTATAGTGAGTGGCTAGTTTTAATAAAAAGCAAAAAATGAGAACATTTAAATACAAATTGGTTGTTTTATTATTACTTTTTGATGGCGTTATTTCTTATTTTATTATTGCACAGATAAACAACTAAGAAAAAGAATAGAACCACAAAAGTTTGTGGAAACTGCCAGTACAAGTTAGAAGTCTGGACATGGATATAGACAGCCTTATTATGGCATCCGATCGGAATGGGGTTCTATCTGATTTATATGAAATCGTAGAATTTTATAAGTCTTATATTCAGTAAACGCAAGTGCTTCCACATTAGCCTCTCACTATCAACTCCTACTCTACACTTCCATGTTGGTGGCTGCTGGGTGCCTAATATATCGGCTGGAGATTGGGTAAGCAATCTCAATAAGTTGGGAGTTGTGCGTATGGGTAACTTTTCCACCACGGAAAAAAATACTTAGTTCCGAAACCAACATAAGCCTCGGATAAGGATGACTCTACTATTGACGACCCCCAGTAATCGAAATACGGACAACGACCTTCGGATCTGCACGAGAAATATTCGAACCCTTAACAGACCGCTATAAATCAGACATCACCGCCATCCAGGAACTGGGATGGGTTGGGCCAGGCAAAAAGAGGATGAAAAACTGACATCTATTAAGGTTACTGTTATAGAGAACAGAAAGCGCTTATTCGGATGCGGATTTGTCAGCAAGAAGTCTTAAGCTTTCGACTCGTGAGCGAGCGTTTTATGACAATCTGCATCAAGGCTAAATTCGCCAACACAAGCCTTATATGCGTTCATGTCCCCACAGGAGACAAAAACGACGCTACCAAAGAATGTTTCTACGAGCTCCTTGATAAGACATATGAGCAATAAGTACGACGTTAAAATCGTGCTAAGTGATTCTTACGCCAAAATAGGAAAGGATGACATCGTTGGTAGGACAATTAGCAAGCACAGCTTCCACGACACCACGTCCGGAAACGGACTTAGGCTTATTAACTTTGCTGCGGGCCGAAACTATAGTCACTATAGTAAGCACGTGGCTTCCTCATCTCAATATTCACATGGGAATACGGCGGTCTCCTTATCATCAAACGGACAACCAAATTCATCATATTGCGATCGACGTAAGACATGCCTCCAGTATATTGGATGCCGCAACCTACCGAGAAGCCAACATCGACTTGGATCACTACCTTGTTGCAGTCAAGGTACGAATGCGGATATCCCAAACGCCAAAACAAAGAAGAAATACGGCGAGAAGATACAACGTCAGAAGAGATATAAACGGCAGAATGAACCATTCAACATAGACGAAGATACCCAAAACTTCCGTCCACCTGACCAAAACGAAGTGAGGATAGCAATATCCAAGCTTAAATCCAACAAGGCTACTGGACCTGACAAATCACCGGCTCACCAGCCGAGCTGTTTAAAGTAGCTCGCAGTGACCTGTCTGATGAACGGAATCTCAGTACAGTTTGCCCGATCCACAAGAAAGGAAACCCCCTCAATTGCACCAATTACAGAAGTATCACTCAACATCGCGTATAAGATCCTATCTGCCAAATTTTGTGAACGTTTAAAACCCTTCTTTAAAAACCTGATTGGCCCCTAGAAGTGTGGTTTCAGATCAGGAATGTCCACAATCGATCAAATCCTCAAACTTCGGTAGATCCTGAAAAAAATCCAGGAAGTCCAAGACGATACCCATCATATTTTTATCGATTTCAAGGCCGCGTATGACAGCATTTATAGAGACGAGCTATACAGAGCCAAGTCTATTTTTCGCATCCCTGCCAAACTCGTTCGCGTCTGCAGGATGACAATGGAGAACGCTCGCTCCATCAACGTCGATACCGATCTCACCGAGACCTTTAATGTCAAAATATAATTTAGACAAGGTGACGTGCTGTCATGTGACTTCTTTAACAGCATACTTGAATGAATTGTGCGTAACTCATAAGCCAACACCGAAGGCACAATCTTTCAAAAGTCTGTGCAACTACTATGCCGATGATGGACATTATTGGCAGAACACAGCGGGCTGTCACTGGTGCGTATGCAAGGATTGAAACAAAAGCTACAAAACTGGGTTTAGTTGCGAATGAGGACAAAACCAAGTCCTATATGCTGTCAACAAGAAGGGACACACAATATCGACGAATTGGACAGAACGTCACAATAGATGTAGTAAGAGACTTTGTCTACCTCGTAAATGTAAAGATAACAATAGTTCCTAACATAACCAAAGCTTCGGGACTAAATGGAGAAGATTTTAATGTATTCGAAACAAACCGGGAGGGACAACGCAGTAGAGGAAGACCTCGCCTTAGCTGGCGCGCACAAGTAGAAAAAAAAAAAATTCTAAATTTAAAAAGAAAAAGTACAATTTTTTAAGAAAACCCTGAGATATTTCGCAGTGACATAGAACTGCTAAGCATTTTCCTACTTTCGATACCTAGAAACCGATATTTATCGCCCTAGCCAGTTGCTACCCTCTTCAATGATTTTAGAGGTAATTACCTGTATAAGGTTAAAGGCCTTAGTTTTCTATTTAAAGCGTCTATCCCATCGAGATCCTGGAATATCTGATTAAGGTAAGCTTCTAGTAACGCATTCGTGTCGCCATCTGTACAACAAAGGTCAAAGCTCCACCCAACGACGCGTTCGTTTGATGATACCATAAGATAGTGCCTTCTGAACGAGACAACTTTTGAAACTTTCTCCTGAGGAAGGACTAAGCTAGATAGATTAGTCCGTTCTGTTGATTTGTCGTCCTGTTTGTTTTTCCACCGTCCTCAAAGACTCGGCTCAGATGCATTTGCCAGCACTACAAAATACAAGTCACTTCTTAATTTTACTTTGTGTTTCTAATCAATTTTATTTTCATAAACTCATTTTTATTTTCTCACAGACTTATATTTCCCCCCTCTATTAGTTAGTCATTAAATTATCCGTCCCATTGTATATTTTTCTAAACCATATGTATAAATGCATTTAGAAAAATTATCCAGTCTTTATCTCAATTTAGCCAAGAAACAAGTAGCAACATTACCTGATAGCTGTAAGTTACCTATTTCACTTGTGTTACCTATTCCAGACATGAACCATTAATTGTATTTTTATTTAAGCCCGTATCAGGGCCTGCCGGTGGATAAAACGGATAGAGTCTGAAACAGCTGAGGAGGACGAAGGCAAGAAAGTACGACTGCATGCATTAAAACTATTACTACTCTCGTTAGAGAGGAAACAGTTGGTTGGACCCTTTGCCGAGTCACCTTCGGTTGAAAAAGAATTTGCCGATTACAATTGGACTTCGTTTGAGTTGAAGAATTTTGCAGATATGATTGTCCAGAAGGAACGTGAGGAATGTGCACCTTCTAACATTTCCTTTACTATTTCGGGAAATCGTCGAGAATTGGTGACTTATCAGGATGATCCGTCCACTGGTGAACACTGTTATTATGCTTGCTCAGATGAACCTGTTGAAAGATGGCGTAACTTGCAAGGAGGGGCAATACCAAATGACACGATTAATACATGGCGGGAACATGGTGAATGGAATGCACTAAATCAAAAGGAGTATGATGCTTATATTTGATTGATATGTCTTATACACTTAGCTTTGGAAATGTTTTTGTGCCTCTAGTTATGCCTGGGTCTTTTGTTGGACATGTTTTCCATTTCGTAATATTAAGATGCTCAGGCATCAGACACTTTGTAGCTTATTACCAGTCCATTCAGGATTTCTTCTGTGACCAATTGTTAAGAATAGCTTCGGGGCTTCGCATTAATAATTGAAAAAAAAACAGGAAAAAAGTGGTAGCCATAGTTCACAGCGTTCACCAAATTTTCATGGAGCATAATGTCTATCTTGAACTTAATCCGCATACTTTCCAGCTGGAGTAGGTATTGTAGTTCACTAAAGCACAGTGCCTTGAAAAGCGTATTTGTTGAATTTAGACTCTTCTTACCAAGTCTTATCGTACAGCTCATACTTTTCAAATGATTGTAGCATGATCCGACATTTATTTACCAGTTAGCAGTTGTCTTATACTATACCATGTGTTTATTTTAATGCTATGCTGGAGGTTTTGGAGCGAATCGAAAGTCTTGACTTAGGAATTGTTCAATCCACTTATCTCTGTAGACTTACATTACAAGTTTTGGTTCAGTTATAGAAAACTCTAACCGAACAACTCTCTAGATCAATATCTTCTATTGAAATCCCTCGTGACCCGGGACAGTCAGGGGGACCTCAAGAAGTTGACTTTGCTGTTTGCGATGAACGCCAAACTACCAGAGATCCAACCATAGATCCTAGAGCGGCGAATATAACAGATAGATCAGTGCAACTTGGACCTTCCGGACAACACCAAGGAAGATGCAGAATACCTAACGAGAGACCAAGTAAGAGATAAATCCGAAGTTTATGCTTGTTAAATAATTCCAGGCTTTATTAGGAACGCCAAGAAGATTTGGAGGAGTAGGACAAGCTCAACGTTATTGTCCGGAAGAATTCGGACTCGAGCAGGATGAACAATTTCGATCACCTCGTAGGGTATTCCAAAACGCAGAATGTGAGTGCTTGGAATGTTTTCAAAACCAAACTTTTCTTTTTCTAACTGTATACATTGTAGACGATGAATATTATTCCCCTCGAAGGAGTACCATGCCACCACGGATGAGTGATGAAGTTCGGGAGTCCCTGGATAGAGCAATGGCATGTCAACCCCCTGTTGTGGAAAAGGACGATTGCTTTAAGCAAAATTTATGTGAGCGCTTACAACAGATTCGCACAAAAATGAATCAGCGGCAGAGAACGGAAATTGAGGCAGAGGTTGAAGTTGAGCCCGAGAATGTGCAATATGAAAGGATAACGTTGCATGAACCTTGTGATGAATTCGATGACAATGAAGTCGAAGAAGATCTTGAACAATTAGGCATACTGTCCGCCGGCGATATGTACGACGACGATATGTTTGGTGAGGACAAGACGATGGATCCTAGGGCAATATTTAGAATAAAAAATGAGAACCTAGTTTCGCGAAGCGTGGTAAAGATTGAAACAAACACAACAGTCAGTGGCCATGAACGTGAGGTAACTGAAGAGATTCTAGAACAAGAAGATGTGAATATTGAACCAAAGGACAAAACTGATGATAATTTGATGGATGTCAGTCAACCTTCTTTTCAATCACCACCTCCTGGCTTGTCTCCTTTGCGAGAAAACGAACGAACTCAGTGTAGGCCCGGACAATGGCCGCCTAGACCTCGTAGAATTCCAACTGATTATTCCAATTTAACAGGTGAGAATCTCGATGATGTCTCACAACCCAGTTATGCACAAGATAGCCCATGTCATCGTCAGAAAAGTAAAAGTACTCCTCAATCTAGCCCTCGACCACAACCAACGCCACATGGTCGATCAAGTCCGAGTCCTTGTCAGAGAGAAAGAAGAACATCTGACACATGTGAAAATTTAGTAGATGTGTCACAGCCATCATTTCCCCAATGTTCTCCAAGTCCAAGGCCACGACCCAGAACTCGGCCTTTACCACAAGTTGATGGTACTGAGAGGTTAGATGATGTTTGCCAGCCAGACTTCCCATCATCATTCGAAGTCTCTGGACGGAAATCAGTAGGAAGAGGGCGCACCCCAGATTATAGGACTTTACCTCAAGTTGATGTCCGCGAACGATTAGATGAGGTTTGCCAACCAGATTTCCATTCGTCTTTTGAGGATTCTGGATTTAGATCAGGTGCAAAAAGGCGACCGCCAGATAACAGACCGCTACCTCAAATCGACGCCTGCGAAAAGTTGGACGATGTTTGTCAGCCAGATTTCCCATCGTCTTTCGAAAGTTCTGGCCGAAGATCAGGAGGAAGTCGGAGTACCCCACGAAACAGACCGTTTCCTCAAGTAGATGATCGTGAAAGGTTGGACGATGTTTGTCAGCCAGACTTCCCTTCGTCTTTTGAAGGTTCTGGCCGAAGATCAGGAGAAAGACGGAGTACCCCACGGGGCAGACCGTTACCTCAAGTGGATGTGTGCGAAAGGTTGGACGACGTTTGCCAACCAGATTTCCCTTCGTCTTTCGAAAGTTCTGGTCGAAGATCAGGAGGAAGACGGAGTACCCCACGAAGCAGACCATTTCCTCAAGTAGATGATCGTGAAAGGTTGGACGATGTTTGTCAGCCAGACTTCCCGTCGTCGTTCGAAGGTTCTGGCCGACGATCAGGAGGAAGAAGGAGTACCCCACGGGGCAGACCGTTACCTCAAGTGGATGTGTGCGAAAGGTTGGACGACGTTTGCCAACCAGATTTCCCATCGTCTTTCGAAAGTTCTGGTCGAAGATCAGGAGGAAGACGGAGTACCCCACGAAGCAGACCATTTCCTCAAGTAGATGATCGTGAAAGGTTGGACGATGTTTGCCAGCCAGACTTCCCTACGTCCTTCGATGATTCTGCATGCAGATCAGAAGGAAGAAGGAGTACACCACGGAAGAGGCCGTTGCCTCAAGTCGATGATCGTGAAAGGTTGGACGATGTCTGCCAACCAGACTTTCCCTCGTCTTTCGAAGACTCTGGACGTAGATCAGGAGGTATACGACGTACCCCAGAGTGCAAACCGTACCCTCAAGTCGATATTTGCGACAGATTAGACGATGTTTGCCAACCAGATTTCCCTCCGTCTTTTGAAGCTTCTGGTCGAAGATCAAGTGAAAGAGGATGCACTTCAAAGAATAGGCATTTACCTCAAGTCGATGATCGCGAAAGGTTGGACGATGTCTGTCAACCAGATTTTCCCTCATCTTTCGAAGACTCTGGACGAAGATCAGGAGGAAAAAGGAGTACCCCACGAAGAAGGCCGTTACCTCAGGTCGATGTCTGCGAAAGATTAGACGATGTTTGCCAACCAGATTTCCCTTCGTCTTTTGAAGCTTCTGGTCGCAGATCAAGTGAAAGAGGATGCACTTCAAAGAATAGGCATTTACCCCAAGTCGGTGATTGTGAAAGGTTGGACGATGTCTGCCAACCAGATTTTCCCTCATCTTTCGAAGACTCTGGACGAAGATCAGGAGGAAAAAGGAGTACCCCACGAAGAAGGCCGTTACCTCAGGTCGATGTCTGCGAAAGATTAGACGATGTTTGCCAACCAGATTTCCCTTCGTCTTTTGAAGCTTCTGTTCGCAGATCAAGTGGAAGAGGAGGCACTTCAAAGAGTAGGCCTTTACCTCAAGTCGATGATTGCGAAAGGTTGGACGATGTCTGTCAACCAAATTTTCCCGCGTCTTTCGAAGACTCTGGACGTAGATCAGGAGGCATACGACGTACCCCAGAGTGCAAGCAGTTCCCTCAAGTAGATATATGCGAAAGATTAGACGATGTTTGCCAACCAGACTTCCCTTCGTCTTTTGAGGCTTCTGGTCGCAGATCAAGTGAAAGAGGAGGCACTTCAAAGAGTAGGCCTTTACCCCAAGTCGGTGATTGTGAAAGGTTGGACGATGTCTGCCAACCAGATTTTCCCTCATCTTTCGAAGACTCTGGACGAAGATCAGGAGGAAAAAGGAGTACCCCACGAAGAAGGCCGTTACCTCAGGTCGATGTCTGCGAAAGATTAGACGATGTTTGCCAACCAGATTTCCCTTCGTCTTTTGAAGCTTCTGTTCGCAGATCAAGTGGAAGAGGAGGCACTTCAAAGAGTAGGCCTTTACCTCAAGTCGATGATTGCGAAAGGTTGGACGATGTCTGTCAACCAAATTTTCCCGCGTCTTTCGAAGACTCTGGACGTAGATCAGGAGGTATACGACGTACCCCAGAGTGCAAGCCGTTCCCTCAAGTAGATGTCTGCGAAAGATTAGACGATGTTTGCCAACCAGACTTCCCTTCGTCTTTTGAGGCTTCTGGTCGCAGATCAAGTGAAAGAGGAGGCACTTCAAAGAGTAGGCCTTTACCCCAAGTCGGTGATTGTGAAAGGTTGGACGATGTCTGCCAACCAGATTTTCCCTCATCTTTCGAAGACTCTGGACGAAGATCAGGAGGAAAAAGGAGTACCCCACGCAGAAGGCCATTACCTCAAGTCGATGTCTGCGAAAGATTAGACGATGTTTGCCAACCAGATTTCCCTTCGTCTTTCGAAGCTTCTGTTCGCAGATCAAGTGGAAGAGGTGGCACTTCAAAAAATAGGCCTTTACCTCAAGTCGATGATCGCGAAAGGTTGGACGATGTCTGCCAACCAGATTTTCTCTCGTCTTTCGAAGACTCTGGACGAAGATCAGGAGGAAAAAGGAGTACCCCACGCAGAAGGCCGTTACCTCAAGTCGATGTTTGCGAAAGATTAGACGATGTTTGCCAACCAGATTTCCCTTCGTCTTTCGAAGCTTCTGTTCGCAGATCAAGTGGAAGAGGAGGCACTTCAAAGGATAGGCATTTACCTCAAGTCGATGATCGCGAAAGGTTGGACGATGTCTGCCAACCAGATTTTCCCTCTTCTTTCGAAGACTCTGGACGTAGATCAGGAGGTATACGACGTATCCCAGAGTGCGGTGCGCTGCCTCAAATCGATGCCTGCGAAAAAATAGACGATGTTTGCCAACCAGATTTTCCGTCGTCTTTCGAAGCTTCTGCACGCAGATCAAGTGGAAGAGAAGCGACTCCAAAAGGTAGACCTTTACCTCAAGTCGATGAATGCGAAAGGTTGGACGATGTATGTCAGCCAGATTTCCCATCATCATTCGAAGAATCTGGACGAAGATCAGGAGGAAGACGGGGTACCCCACCAGGCCGGCCCTTACCTCAGGTTGATGTTTGCGAAAGGTTGGACGATGTTTGTCAACCAGATTTTCCGTCGTCTTTCGAAGCTTCTGCACGCAGATCAAGTGGAAGAGAAGCGACTCCAAAAGGTAGACCTTTACCTCAAGTCGATGAATGCGAAAGGTTGGACGATGTATGTCAGCCAGATTTCCCATCATCATTCGAAGAATCTGGACGAAGATCAGGCGGAAGACGGGGTACCCCACAGCGCCGGCCTTTACCTCAGGTTGATGTTTGCGAAAGGTTGGACGATGTTTGTCAACCAGATTTCCCATCATCATTCGAAGAATCTGGACGAAGATCAGGAGGAAGACGGGGTACCCCACAGGGCCGGCCTTTACCTCAGGTTGATGTTTGCGAAAGGTTGGACGATGTTTGTCAACCAGATTTTCCCTCGTCTTTCGAAGCTTCTGCACGCAGATCAAGTGGAAGAGAAGGGACTCCAAAAGGTAGACCTTTACCTCAAGTCGATGAATGCGAAAGGTTGGACGATGTATGCCAGCCAGATTTCCCATCCTCATTCGAAGAATCTGGACGAAGATCAGGAGGAAGACGGGGTACCCCACCGGGCCGGCCTTTACCTCAGGTTGATGTTTGCGAAAGGTTGGACGATGTTTGTCAACCAGATTTCCCATCCTCATTCGAAGAATCTGGACGAAGATCAGGAGGAAGACGGGGTACCCCACAGGGCCGGCCTTTACCTCAGGTTGATGTTTGCGAAAGGTTGGACGATGTTTGTCAACCAGATTTTCCCTCGTCTTTCGAAGCTTCTGCACGCAGATCAAGTGGAAGAGAAGGGACTCCAAAAGGTAGACCTTTACCTCAAGTCGACGAATGCGAAAGGTTGGACGATGTATGTCAGCCAGATTTCCCATCATCATTCGAAGAATCTGGACGAAGATCAGGCGGAAGACGGGGTACACCACCAGGGCGGCCTTTACCTCAAGTCGATGATTGCGAAAGGTTGAACGATGTTTGTCAGCCGGATTTCCCTTCATCATTCGAAGAATCTGGACAAAGATCAGGTGGAGGAAGGGGTACCCCACAGGGCCGGCCTTTACCTCAGGTTGATGTTTGCGAAAGATTGGACGCTGTTTGCCAGCCAGATTTTCCATCGTCTTTCGAAGACTCCGGACGCAAATCACATGCAGAACAGGCTACACCAAAGACCCGACCCTTAACGCAAATTGATAACTGTGAGAAACTGGATGATGTTTGTCAGCCTGAATTTCCTCCGTCTTTTGAGGAGTCTGGATCATGTCCTACTCCTATGCGAAAAAGCCCTGGTCGTATGTCGCTACCTTTAGAAAATTTGGACGATATGTCACATCCATCATTCCAGTCGCCACCTCAATCGCCGAGGGAACGCCCTGACTCAAGGTGTACAAGACCAATGGCACAGCCGTTCGAAAGACCTGGTGATTATAGGAAGGCCTTTGAAACAATGGCACATTATGCTCCTTTCAACGAACAGATCGCTACATTGAATAGTCCTATTGGGCCGAAGGATTTCCCAATGAGACTTAAAATGCCTGGCACCTTTGGACATACTCTAGGTCCTACCTCTGGAGTGCCTATGATTAATCCTCAATCAAGACTGCAAGCCCCTCGACAACGATGCCAAGCGCAAGTGCGACAAACTGCACAGCCGTGCCAACCATCAACGTCAGAATGTCAGCGAACATTAACGGCGCCATCTGGAATACGACAACCATCGCAACAGTGTGCGCCGTCAGGAATACGACCTCCAACACAACGAAATCAAGCGCAAGCGTGCTCTAACCAAATGTCACGTCCAGCACCTTCTAGACTCCGACCACCTACACAGCACAATCAAATGCCATCAAATGTTGCCTCGTATACTAAAATACCATGCCCGCGTTCACGATCACAGAGCGGCATACCGCGTCTAGATACTAATTCACAAGCAGCAGTACCAAGTGGGCAAGAGCGTCTTGTCAAGCAGTCAACGGTGAAATTTCAGCGTACAACAACCAAATTCTCTAAAAATCAATTCGATAAACAAAAGCAGGGACAAAGGCTAAAATAGTTGTAACAAATCTTCCGTGTATTTCTGTATATTTTGTTTATGGCTTTAAATTAAAAAAAGAAAATATTAAAAGTAGACTACACTCGGTCTTATGTTGGTAATTTCTTGACAGATGCATTCCTTTAGCTGCTGCAGACTCTGGGTATTGCTGCAATGAACCCTGTTCCTAAACACTTGCCACAAACAGAAGTCTCTGGTATCGTTAACTTGGGAAATGACTCAATCCATTTATGTACTTTATCCCCAATCGCTTCGAAATCTCTAAAGCGCCATTTTCGGTCTCTAAGAAATCATCCAACATTTCTTATAAGGCTGTCCAGTGACAGAAATGGCTCTGAGTACAACGTACTTTAAGAACTATACTTCCACGAAGGGGGCTTCTTCACCGCACAATCTCACCGCCCCACTTCGGGCGCCATTGTCATGACCGAGGTTAGGCCGCGGAGGCGACTTCGGTGTAGGTGGGGTGGGCGGCGGCATGCTTGTCGTTGCGCGGCTAAGCTTTGAACCCATATTGTTAAAAAGCATATCTTTTTACTTGTAAAACCATTTTTGTGGTGTCCGCTTCAGGTCCGTCCTCTAGGCTTCTTCTTTGGATGCATCTGGTGTCCCACAAGGCAGCCATTTAGATCCCCTTTTTTGCCATCTATAGGTAGGAATGATCTTAAGAGAGTCATTAAACACTGCCACGTCTCCCTCTACGCTGATGACGCTGATGATGATTTTTCAAATCCATCCC
The DNA here is from genome assembly GCA_905220385.1 of Xylota sylvarum. Classification (NCBI taxonomy): domain Eukaryota; kingdom Metazoa; phylum Arthropoda; class Insecta; order Diptera; family Syrphidae; genus Xylota; species Xylota sylvarum. Next base: position 26,204,785 of record LR999958.1, read on the forward strand.
TTCATCACAAGACTACAGTCTCCCTTAATAAGACCTTGATAGTTTTTCAATGTGGTTCCTTTAAAAATTGCTTACAACCAAATGCCAATCTAGTAGCTCAATTTCCACTCCCTCATTGAAGAGATAATTCTTCAAGCTAGGTTAGGTTAGATTAGGTACGTGAGTGAAAGAATCCACAACGCCAAGCTCAGGTCAATACTCAGCTCAATACTTAGTCAATACTCAGGTCAGACTCATTGTGATACACAGAGGAGATGTCCCTTGACCATTGGTTAACCCTAGTTCTTCAACCGTCCAGTTGATTTGAAGTAGTTCAAGATGTCATTGACAGGCCTGCTGGATTATTTTCAGAGTCACGGAAGAAGTGTCACCCGAAAAATTTAAGTCTAAGGTGGATAAGACCTGGGCAGACAGATAGATAGGATTTTTAATCCTTTCGCATAATTCTATCGGTCCTAATCTTATCGAAACAATCCCAAACACCTACTTCTTGTGATGACACAAGGTCTAGGAAGGACCATCTAATGTTAGCCTCTCTATGAGGCCTAATCCCTGCTTCGAGCTCTAGTGTGCAAGGGTGGAAGAGCACCGAGTCGACTTGTTCTTATGTACACAGATTTTGAATTCGTCAGCCTTCTCATTACCTGGTATACTTTTATGTTTAGGGACCCAGCGGAGCGCAACCTCGTGATGTTTTCTAAGAACCTTCAGCTCTTCACGACAGCACTCCATAAGCTAGGATTTTATTTCAATAGCAGAAATAGCTTTTATTGCCACCTGGCTGTCGATGAATAAGGTGATACCTCCTGTGGTATTGCCTTCAACGCAGTCTCACAGTCGGCTATTGTCACTGCTAGGACCTTCGCTTAGAAAACACTGTTACGATTCGGAAGGCGGACTAATTTGGATATACCCAGTGGTTCAGAAAAGATATCTGAACACAGAGATGGTACGTGTATTGGTTAAATGACCGCTTTTCCATTCTTCTCGAGCTTGTAAAGCAGGTGTCTAGGGTCTTCAGGGCACCTTCTAATTGTTCTCCAAGGGTAGGGGGAATTAAGAACGTATTACCCCGCCTTGAGATGTACCTTCCAACTTCTTACCCTCGTGCTTGGTTATACATAATGTGTCTTTCCGCAAGAATTTCCACAATCCAATTGGTCAGGGTATTGTGGATATTGAGGTTTGGGAGTACGTAACGCGTCCGCTTTGACATTGTTTAATGCTCCTTCAGTGTCTAAGAAGGCAGCTAAAGTGTATTCTTTATCTCTTAACGATTTCTCGATTGAGCTAGTCACACAGTGCAGAGCCGTTTCGTCAATTTTTCCCTTTGGTGTAGGTAGGTTGGACCGTAGATATATCCTCGGGTCGTAGCTTACTGCCAATGTCAATGTCGGCTAGTAAGGATATGATGAACTAATTTCATTTAAAAAGGTGCAACGTAACGAAACCGACTCCTTTCTTAGCTAAGGATTAGTGAATTCAACCAAGCATTCAAAATTCCTCCAAAAGGTTTCTGGTAGCAAAATCCCCAAAAAACATTGTTGAACCCTAAGTACAGTCCATGGTCTTTCAATATTGTGGTCATAAAGGTAAGTAATGGAGCTCGCGTTACTGGATCGTCTATCGCAAGTTAACCATCTGCATTTAAAAACAACAGACTCCTACATTCTGGTACCACATATTCTATATCTACCCTTTGAGCTATCTGATTCAACAACGGATTAAAGGAATCGCTTATATCATCCTTTGAAGACATTCCTTACTTATGCAGTTACCACGTCTGTTAACAGATAACATATGTTCTCGTATTCTTCCATTGAGTTCATTTAAGCTTATGAACCGATCGATGAATTTTAATATCCCCACTTGTCAGTGAAGTAATTTATACTTTTAATCCTTCTACCTGCGACAATTGTAAATAAGTTCTTTTGAAAAAATAAAAAAAAAATAAAAATGGTTTAAACAGGAAATGAAACTGGCAGTGTAATTAATCGTCACATGCAGCCATCATACATACGTCCATGTGTGTGCGTGTGTGTGTGTGTGTGTTATCCTTTGGAGTGCTCGAGAACAAGCTTTTCTCCAGAAAAATACCAATGTCAATAATTTCCAATTAAAAAAGAATTTATGAGGCTTTTGCAATTTTTATCGCAATGCAATCATAACGGCTGGAGACCTGGAATTCTTCGAAAAGAATCCTCTTTGGAATTTAATCGCAATTATTTATACGTACCACCGCGTGCTCCTGTGCATGGAGAGATCCTGTAAAACACTGCTGTTCATGTTAATTAAAAGCACACCATATGGCGTGCATATCACCTCTTCGCTCTTTTGCATTGCTAAAGAATATTGGAATTCCTTCACACCAACATGTGCTGATGTCTGCTGGAATTGAGTGGCGCGTTATATCGAACGTTAATAGCATTCCAGATTTTTTTTTCTTCGAAAATGCTGGCCTATGGTCTATTTCTATTACAAGACGGGTAAATGATATATACAGAATAGCAAACCTCAACCATCTCAAAAGTCTTGCAATGCAAAAGCCGTGAAAAAACTTTGTGCTGTTGTCTGGGATTCGAAACTCTAACCTCCAGCTCAGTAGTCCGATAACCACTGACTCAAGGCACCAATCTGAACATGGAGGAACTACGTCACGTCAAAGGCGATGTTCTCCAAGGTTCCGCACTACAACTTGATTGTACATATGATACTAATAAATAATTCCGAGTTCATCAAAGTATATTGACTTTAGTGATGATATATGTAGGAATCGTTCTACTAACGACACTCTTGGAGAAGTTTAAGTACGACTCCAACGAAGGCATCAGGACATTTCGAAACTGACTGACATGCATGGGTCTACAACTTGTAGAAAGAAAACGTAAGAGGCATCAGACACCTTCTAGTGGAATGTATCCTAGAGATACTTAAGAGTAACATGGTTGCTCAGTTAGGACCTTTGCAGGATGTCAAAACCTTTGAACATCAGGGAGCCATGCTTTCTTCAATCTTGTAGAACCGACGTATATTAGCCGATATCCTATTGTCGATTTTCAAAAACTTTTTAAAAGTTAATGGTTGTTTGGTAAGTTAATTTTGAATGTATCATATGGAGTCTGCTCTCAATATAGCCTTTGATGGGTGCCGTGAGCAGGCACTATCCGTCAGTCATTTACGACAGAGATGAAGACTCAGCTAACCTTATAAATTAATCTTAGGTAGCGCTACAGTTCGGGGTGAACCTGGGCCTCAACCAATAAGCTTCTCCAGTTAGCCCGGTCCTTAGCAAACTGTCTCCAATTGTGCACTTCTAGTTGATTGAGGTTTCCTTCTACTTGTGCGCGCCAGCTAAGGTCTTCCTCTACAACGTTGTCCCTCCGGGTTTGAGTCAAAGACTCTGCGGGCCGGAGCACTGACTTATACGCAGGCAGGTAGATCTCGCTGTACAGGCTAGGTCGATGTCGCTGTAGAGCTTGCACAGTTCGTCGTTGAATATCCTGCTCCAAAGGCCGTCAACGCATACGGGGCCGAACATTTTACGAAGAATCTTTCTCTCGAAATGACTGAGGATATCTTGGTACACTTTAGATCGCCAAATTTCAGCGCCATAAAGCAGGACTGGCATAATCAAGGTCTTATAAAGAATCTCCTTAGTTCTTCGGGATAAGGCTCTACTGCTGAATTGCCTTCGCAGCCCAAAGAAACAGCAATTGGCTGAGATGTTATTATCAGAGTTTATAGCAGAGCCAAGGCAGAGAAAGTCCCTTACTAGTTGTAGCTGTCGATTGTGACGTTCTGTCCAATTCGTCGATGTTGTGTGTCTCTTCTTGTTGACAGCATATACTTGGTTTTGCCCTCATTTATCGCTAGACCCATTTTGGCAGCTTCCGTTTCAATACTAGCGAACGCATCGGTGACAGCCCGCTGTGTTCTCCCATAATAATGTCGACATCGTCAGCGTACGCTAGTAGTTGTATAGACTTTTGAAAATTGTGCCTCCAGTGTTGGCTTATGAGTTTCACATAATTCTTTCAAGTATGATGTTACATTCGACTATGTAAGCTTTAAATAACGTTTTTGAGTGTTCCGTAGAGGAAGTCCTACGGTGTGGCTGCTTTACTTATAATTCTTTTTTGAAAGTGGAGCCAGATAAGTACTATACGTACTATAGTGCTGTACGATAGATGAATATTATCGGGAGGCCAGATGTAGAAGACTAAAGGTTTTTGTCAGTTGCATACCGGGCCAATAAGATGCGGCACTTGGGACCATGTTCTCAAAATAGATGATTGAGCATCGATTTCAAGGTGTCTTGCCGGACCTCTTGAAATGAAGCGATGAGGCATCCATTTGATAGCTATCCTACAGCTAGAATCTATTTTCTCGGATCAACCAATACGAAGTCTTGCGTAAATTGTGACGAATTTCAATGGAGAGGCTTGTTGGCGGAGGCCCATGTTCACTCTGAACTGTAGCGCCAACAGCAAGCAACAGTAAGTATATATGTATTTATGAATTGTATTTATTTATGTATATATCCCCTATTCTAAAAAGGTGGTTGTCATTGCTTATATATACATAGGTATACATATCCATTGTGGATGACAAGAAAAACGTTATTGGGAAGCAAAAGGGATGATAGTTTGACATTTGATTTCTTAAAAGTCCCAGAAACACCAAAGAGTATCTTCAATACCATCTTATCCTGGCGAATAATTTAGACATTGTTGATGGTGGAATGCGTGGCAGTAATTTCTATCACTCCTACACTTAATATCATCATAGATCCACAGAATCTACTTCCGGTATTAGCAAGCCTACACAGCTCACTCAAATACCTATACAACCAAAAACATTTCTTAATTAAGTTTAATAAATTTAATTAACCATCACATCAGCCAAGACTTAATGTTTTAATTATTCGAAAGTCTTCCTCCATTCCCACTCCCAGTCCCACTCAATTCCATTAGAGTGTAAAACCGACTTTTCCGCCTGATTCCATCTAAATTTATGGTTATCATAACACAAAAAAAAAAAAACAAAAAACGGTCCGACACGGTAGATTGCCTGCATCTTTTCGTCCAGAAATATGAGAGGGTTGGTGGCAAGACAACACAATGTTTTGACAGGTGAAATTCAGTCAGTCTCCGCCGTCACTTTTAAGGACATGAATATGAAGGAAATTTTAATCTTCATTACGGTACAAGTGCTCACTTTCAATATAAATTGTGTCAGAACTTTTCCCATACACACGACAAAGGTTACCGGCAAACGGAAGGAGACGAATATCGATTGCTATTTTATCCGAAAATGAAGTAATTAAAAGTTTTGAATTTTAAGAGGATTATAATATAATATACGAAAGGTTGATGTTACATCGTCGGATTAAATATTTCTAGAGACAAAGAGCATTTTACCGGAAAACGCACGTGATGGTGAAATATTTTGAATGTTTCATGGGATCGGATGAAGTTTTGGTAACTTTTGTGCAGGCGGAAACCATTGAGGAGAAGTTTAAAACGACATTGACAATGCAATGATCGATTTTCGTATGATGCAGTGATGCACAGTGGCATTTGCACTTTGGGAGGCAATTAATAAGCACGTTGTATGCAGACATAGTCGTCTATTGTATAGGTAGTTCGTGAACTACAACTGCAGCTAAACAAGAGGCATACGAAGCGGCGCTGCAAAGAAGGACGAGTGCGACTCGCTACGAGCTCGCTACGAGCAAAAGAGGTAGGAAGAACATTGCCTTCTCCTAAAGAAGAAAAAAGAGCACGAGAAGACCAACATAGAGCCGTCAGGCAGTCCACCTGACCAAAACGAAGTAAGGAAGTAAAGCAATATCCAAGCTTAAGTCCAACAAGGCTGCTTGGCTTGACATCTTACCAACCGAGCAGTTCAAAGCAGCTGGAAATGACCTGGTAGAGAGCATACACCAACTCATTTCTAAGGTTTGGTCAGACGAGTGTTAGCCTGATGAATGGAATCTCAGGATCGGTTGCCCGATCCACAAAAAAGGAAACCCCGTCAATTGCACCAACTACAGAAGTATCAGTCTCCTCAACATCGCGTACAAGATCCTATCTGCCATAATGTGTGAACATCTGAAATCTTTTGTCAACAACCTGATTGGCCTCTATTAGCGTGGTTTCAGACCAGGAAAGTCTACAGTCGATCAATTCTTTACACATTGGTAAATCCTGAAAAAAATCCAGGAAGTCCAAGTCGATACCTACCATCTGTCCATCGATTTTAAGGCCGCATATAACAGCATTTATAGAGACGAGCTATACAGAGCCATGCCTAGTTTCAGCATTCGCTGCCAAACTCGTTCGCCAGTGAAGCTCGCTGCTCCATCAAGGTTGGTAACGACCTTACCGAAACCTTTGATGTAAAAAAAAAAGATTCAGAGCGCTGTCATGTGATTTTTTCAACGTCATACTTGAAAGGATTGTGCGAAACTCATATGCCAACACCGGAGGTGCAATTTTTCTAAATCCTGTGCAACTACTAGAGTATGACGACGATATTGTCATTATTGGCAGAACACAGCGGGCTATTACCGGTGCGTTCGCTAGTATTGAAATGGAAGTTGCCAAAATGTGTTTAGTTGTGAATGAGGAGAAAAAAAAAGTATATGCTGTTAACAAGAAGGGACACAGAACATCTACGAATTGGACAGAATGTCACAATCGACAACTATAACTTTGAGGTAGCGACTTTCTACCTCAGCTCTGCTATTAACTCTGATAATAACATCTCAGCAGAAATTGAATGAAGAATAACTCTTACCAATCGATGTTTCTTTGGGCTGAGAAGGCAATTGAGTAGTACAGTCCTATCCCGAACAACTAAGGAGACTGTATATAAAATCTTGATCGTCCCAGTCCTGCTTTATGTCGTTGAAGCATGGACTTTATCGAAAGCGGATGACGATATCCTCGGTTGTTTCGAGAAAAGAATTCTTCGTAAAATCTTTGGTCCCGTATGCGTTGACGGGCTTTTGAGGATGAGATTCAACGATGATCCGGACGACGTCAGACGATGCACATCAGTCATTTAAAATGGCTAGGACATGTAGAGCAAATGGACACCAGCGTTCCGTTTGAGTACTTACTGTAAAAAGAAATTCGGCAATTTAAAGGAACGGCCAAGTTAACGAGCTGATGAAACGAGGATTAGACCTTGACTGATTCCTGGCGGCAGAAGTTTCCTTTTGTAAATAGTAAGCGCTCATCGAAAAGACTGCAGGTTAAAGCAATATCCAGTCTGAAGTACAACAGCTAAGGTGAACTGGTTTAGTTACTAATGGTTATTGGGACGAGCAAGTCATTGAGGGCAGCCTGACGGTTGCTATACACGAAAATTTTACGACCCCTCCACCTACTCTTAAGAATATGGTTGGTAGCCATTAGGATAGTATAGATCTCTGCTTCAAAAACAGAGTAATCAGTCTCTCTGCTAATGAGTAATAATGTTTAGTGTTATCAGTCTCCATGAAGACAGCACTAGACCTTGACTAGTTTTATAGCCATTTGTGAGAATTTGACTACAGCTCAGTCGTGGCTTAGACTAGAATTCGGCCGAAGTCAGTTCTAAACACATATTAAATCGACTAAGATGGTAGATTGCTTTGACAGTACACCACATGATAAAAGTATCAGGGGGAGGTAAATCAAGCAGAGCTTTTAGAACAGAGACATGAGTACTTAGTAAAGGTAATGTATAGCCTACACAGATTGTTCTTCGAAGTTTAGTGCAGGACGCAGTAACATACTCCCACGTGAAGCACCTAGAGGGACTTATTTCGGTAATGCTTTGCCAAAAGCACCATTACACTGGCAGAAAACTGAGAGCGTCATCGATGTATTCGAATTGAAATGCTTTGCTCAACGCAATTTCTTATCCAGAATCACTTCCAGCTATTTCGCTTCATCGAATATCTGCATAGTAACGCCCTTTAGCACTGGCTGAGTCAGGTCAGTCACAATTCTCTTTCCCGTTAAGCGGACAGTCTCAGTTTTCAGGGGATTGACCGAAAACCCACTCCTAGACTAACATTCATCGATCATGTCTAGTTGAATGATTCATGCTGTCTGACAGCAGAATTTTGGTTTTCATCGTTGTTGTAGAATCCGCGATACTCCCAGCAGAGACTGGAACTCTTACTACAATGTTTCCTTCATCATCCCTACAGGCTTCTGTTTGGGTTTTGTTCCTATTTTCTTAAACTTTCTTATCATATCCTTGTCAAGGACACTTTGCTTCACACTATTCGATATTACGAAATAAACAGATTGTTTTTTTTTTGCGAATTTGGATAAACTCTCACGAGAATACCTAACATACATACATAAATAGATATTTACTTTCAATTGAACAAAACCAGAAATTTTGAAGCCCGTTTCGTATGTGTATGTATATCCGGCAACGGATGTACAAATTCAGATACACAGTTACAGGAATCATTGTAATAAAACTTATTGCGAGCGTTCAAACAATTTCGATGTCGGATATCCGTTTTCAAATATATCGATGTTTACAGAAATGAGTGAAAGCATTTCAAAAATATCCTTCAGAGACGACAAAGGATTTCACTTCAATTTAAAGACAACTTTAACGTTTCCATTTCCACACACTTCAACATTCACTTACCAGTGTTAGCAAAGACAACATTTATGGAACTTATTGGATGGCAAATTATGTACCTACCTAGTGGTAAAGTCAGACAATACAAAACAAAAAAAAAACAAAAAAAGAAGAAAAACTGCAATCCTGCAGAATCCTTCAATTGATATTGTTTCGTAAAACGGCTCAACATTTGCTGTGGAATAGAGAGGAGGATGCCTTAATTAAATCCACGAACCCCCTCCAACCGAAGTGGGACATGATAGGGATTGCGAAATTGAAATTGTTTTGGGGTCGGCAATAAATCACCGGTGTCGTTCAGCGTCGTCCTCGTTGTCGTCGTTACCGGGCCACCATTTGGCCGGTAAAACTACTCCAGATATAGGAGGCCAACGCCACTGTCCCGGAACCAGTGTGACTATGCTTAAGTGAACATCGAAATGGTTGGTGGAATTGCACGTGCTTGCAGTAGAATTCTGAGTAAAAAAAAAAAACGGAAGAAAAAAAAACATGTTTTTTGGGTAACAATGCAGGGAGGACGAACAGAAAAAAAAAACAATCGACACGACCAACGAACGAAAACAGTCACAGTGAAAATAGATAATTAAGTTCTGCTTGTTGGACGCGAATTGTTGTTGGGTTTTAATCCGAAGAGAATTACGAAAAAAAGGAGATATTTGCTTAAAGTGCCAAATTACAGAATTAAATGTGTAATCTAAGGCTTTGCAGGATTTAAGGCTTTAAAAATTGCTTTTAAATGGTGAAATGAGTTTGTCCTTTGTGGAGTCGCTTTTAGTTGTTGATGAGTGTTAAGTGTTACTGACCCTTAACGTTGCGAATATTCACCACTTTAGCCATGATGGCCTTAAGGTTTATTACACTTTTAGGTGTTTTGTGTTCGTAGAGGATGCGAGGACGATCTGGTTTTTTGTAAATGGACTGTACATTGAGACATATTTCATTTTACGTCGAATTCGAGGGAGGGATGTCAGTTCATAGAATTTGTTAAAAAGGGCATAACACAAAAATCGTAGAGAGAAACCCTAGACGCATGCAATGAAAACTGTTTTGCAGTGAATGAGAAGATAAATTAGGAAACTGACGGTTAAGTCCAATTCTGGATGACACAAAGCAGCCTTTCTGTGGGAGGCCCTAAAATTAGGCCTAAAAAACTAAAAAACGAGATAAAGTATCTTGAGGTCACCCTAGACAACAACCACATTTGAAGTAAAAATTTAGAAAACAGCATAACGAAAGCTAGATGGCCTTACTGTTCATGTCGCAGTACATGTACTTGAAGACCAAGACAGTCTATTGGATGTACACTTGTATCGGTCCATCCTACTCTACGAAGTGTTTGTCTGGTGGCCGATGTACTATCGAACAATCTGGGAATAACTAGAATTAGAACAGTACCCAGGGCTGTATGGAAGGAAGCACAGTCGGCTTTTGGACTCGTAAGATATTCGAGCTAAGGAGTATAACTTTGATACAGGTTATACAGTTCGATACCTCCATTGTACTCGCAAACGAAGGGGAATCAAAAGTGTATAGGGATGGATCTTACAAAGCTCGTTGATCTACATAGGTAAAAAGCAATTAAGATATACGAACATTTGAGCCAAAAAAAAAAAACATACCTACAGGCTGGGACTAGGGATGTCTAGGACTCTCTCGGGATATGAGATGGAAGAAGAAAGTCTCGAGTATATTTTCTGCGAATGATCTGGAATAGGTCCGCGTAGTTATAAATGCCTGGGAAGACATGGCGTACACAGTCTGAGCTCTCATACCTGTTTCGGAACATCCTAAAGTTCATATCCCCAATTAACCAATCAAATAGACTTGGAAGTGGTATTCCACTTGGATTCTGCACAAAAAATGTTAGGTTATGTTCGATTGGCAGGCTGCAGAAAATGCAAGTGCAGCAAGTCACACTTAGGCCAGAATAGGCCCATTGTATACCACAGTATCTAGAGTGCTCAACTACCCGTTGAACCAATAGAAGCTTATTATAAAGCGCTGGCGGTTAATGCTTATATACGAGTTCGCCGAGGTTGTCGAAGAAGTATCATACCTTCCTAGGTATAGTTTTTTTTTTTGAATTGAGAGAGCTTGGCACGTGCAAAGGAGGTCGAAGCATAGTCTCTTGCTCTTTCTCATCCATGCAGCTGCTGCAAAATTCGTTTTCCGGGAAATCCAGCCTCAGTAACAGTGTTCCATAATGACGCGTACTATAGTGCTGTTCAACAGGTGTGATCCCTTTAGTCTTTTAGATTATTGGAGCGCTTGAGATACAGCTTGGGCTAGATCTATTTCGTGATAGTTTACCGCATTTTGCTTAATTAAGACTTCATACTTAGCGAGAGATATGTTGACGTTCTCCTTCTTCGGTAGAACCGACAAAGTTGTGCCATGCCTGGCGAGTTCGTCCTGGAATGTCCCTATGGTCCCTATGATATTTTGAATTACTCCGCCATCTCGTTAAGAGATAAGCGGTAATTAAGGCCAGCATTGAAGGTGACCGTATTCAGGGATTTAGTCGGGGCTTGACTATCGATAAAAATGGTGATATCCTTCGTAGAAATTACATTGTACCTTGCCATACGTTCCGCCTGTATAGAAGCAAATGGATTCACTACGAGACCCTATATCACCCTCCCAGTCGATCCTGGAGGGTATATAACTTTAAAATTTTTTGTTGAATAGGAGCTGGAGGTGGGTGTAATCAGTGTCTCTTGGGATGTATTCTAGTCTATCTAGAGTAGATGAGTAGCCAGTTTGCAGACTAGTTCACAAAAGAATTGCTTTCATGCGAATGGGCGCATTTGCTCCCACTTGTTTGCAGTAGATATCGAGCGGAAGCATGTGGAACAGTATGTCCATAGTCGCAGTTGGCGTGGTCCTCAGGGCTCCACTAGTGAAGATGCATGCCGTTCTTTGCACACGACTAAGGTAGTTGTAGTGGATGGCCTTGTCCAGCGCAGTCTATCAGACGATCACGCCATACGTCAGTATGGGCCTGGTAAAAGATACATAGAGCCAATATGTACATCGAGGCTGAAGTCCCCAATTACTTCTAAGAACTTTTTTACAGCAGTACAGTGCATTGGTGACTTTCTTCACTCACTTAAGGATGTTGGACTCCCAGATTAATTTACTATCTAAGCTGAAGCCTAAGTACTTGGCCGTATATGTTTTAGTTTAGTTTCGGTGAAACAAAGTTGGGAATTTGTGAAGAGGACCGGGTCGGTTTTCTGAGGATTGACCCCCGGGCCTTTTTAAGTCCATTTAGAGAGGGCGGTCTGAAGAAGATCCCTAATCGTATTGAGGTGTTTCCTTGAATCAGCAATTATAGCGTCAGCTGCATAGGCAACTAACTTGCACCCTTTCCCTTTCAGTATTAGAAGCAGTTCATTCACCACTAGGTTTCAAAGAAGAGGGGAGATCACACCTCCTTGTGGTTTACCCCTATTGATGAACCTGTTAGTAAGCAATTGGTTCACCAGTGCGCCAATTAACGTCTCAATTCCATGATTTGACAGTGCGCCAATAATTGCTAGAACGCTGGAACGCTACCAAAATCAATTCTTTATATTCTAAAGACTTTTCAATAATGCTAAGGGCGGTTTCAACCGTTTTCCCTCTACTATATATATATGTTGAGAGGCTGACAGAATATTTTGAATAACACTGCAGCGTCTATTAATTTCTCTAAGGCTTTTAGGAGCAATGATGACAAACTTAGGGGTCTAAGATCTTTGGGGTTAACCTGCGAAGTTCCACCCGCCTTGGGTATAAAAAAACACGTTAACTTCTGTTCATGTCTTGGGAATGTGAACCAAATCCAAGCAACTTTTGAAGATTATAGTTAACCAAGGAAGGACTAGGTCAAGTTTTCACTGAAGTTCAGCAGGTATAATACTTGGTCCAAGAGACTTGAAGGCTTGAAGCCGTTTATTGGCAAAAGAATTTTGCTCTTTGTAACAAAATAGGTACATAAAAGAGGCTGCTTAACATTGACCTTGCCGAGATCTCAGTTCGCCCCGAAATAGCATTGCAGCTAAGTGTCGTAGGTCATTCACCTCTAATTTTTGGACTGATCTTCGGTGCTTCGATTGAAGACCTTGTTAGAGTTCATTATGTAGATAGCCTGAGAATTGTGTCTCCAAAATGTACAAAACCGTAGCTGTAGCTATAATAGTTTAGATGTTATACAATTTAAAGTGATTATATCTCCAAATCGGAGGTGTCCCACTTCAACAGGCTATAATGGCAAAAGGAGTGAAAATAGACCCGGAACTTCAGGAATCTCCCCTTAAAGGATTATCCCCCTTAACTGGGACACCCTGTATATTCATTCATAAATGATACAATATATTCCATAATCATGTCTAGCAATAACATCAATATAAACTACGCCAAGCTTTGAGATACATACATATGTAAGTAGATATTTACTGAGATTTATTCAGTACCTATTTCGAGGAATCTTCTTGTGCAGAAAAACTCCTACGTTCATACGTCCACGAATGACTTAAGTCAACCATAAATAAACCCTCTCTTAATGAGTAATTAGCTGATTAAGTTCAGATTTGCGGCATGATAGCTGGAGAGTACAGAAATGTGTATCCATCCCCCATTTCGCTCTCTCCATTCCGGAATAATATTTGAATAATTCAACACGCAATTACTCTCCAGTACACAATTGTGTTTCTCCTTTCGCGAAAATCCTTTCTAATCCCTTAATTCCCATAATATGCTTATTAATAGACTATTCTGTAGTTTTCTCTCCTCAGATAAAACACCATCGCGCCTGCCATCAACCTTGTGGATCCCATTCAATCGATTATAACCGCTGCTTCGAAAACTGTTCAACAATACCAAGACTTTGCCAAATATCAAATCTGCTAAAATTATCTTATCTCAAGCTACCGCAAATAATCGCATGAACAAAACCTCCAAAAGATACAGCGTGCATCAATTCCCCCGAAAATCCCCGTTTGTCGAATGTGGCGAACAAGATTGATTACACATTAATTAAGATAATCTTTGTGTCAGTATTTTGTATCCTTGCGGGAGAGCGCTGCCAAATTCCTCTGTTGTATCAAAAACCAAACAAATGATAACGTCATGCTAGATTAATCCTTTCGTCCTTTTTACAGATTTACGTAACGCATGAGCTCGTTTCTCAAAGGGAAAATCTGGCAAATCCCCCCGCTCGCTCGTCGACATCCATTTCTTGTTCGATTTTTGCACTAAATACGTAATGATGACCATTGAGGCAACCATTCCGAATTGAATTCCCCCCCCCCCCCCCCCCTTTTTAACTTAATCCAATCGAATTGAAATTGTCTAAAAAGGATTAACATAAATATTTCATAGCAAATATTCCCTACGTAAAAGCAATTTCTCACCCCGTCGCACATTGTACGCACTCGAAACAAAGTGTTTCGCATTAGGATATTCAAATGTTTTTGTTTTTTGTTTTTGTTAGGGTTTTCTGTTTTCTTATGTGTTGCCTCTATTTTTGGGAGTTAGTGGGCACGGGGGTTGGAGGAAATGTTAGCATGTGTATTGCTGTGTAATGCGGAAATTCTAACAAAGTGAACAACTTCTTAAACGAGCTTAGAAGAGAAAAAAAAAAGAATCCTTCCACGGAAAAGTTTCAAGCAGCAGCCCTAATTCAAATACTTGAAAGTACAGTGTGGTGAGAAAATCAACTGAGGGATTGCTTTATGGTAAGTACATAGTATATACGCGAACAAATTTTGTTATTGTTGCTTAACTACAAATCTTGTGAAAATAAGATTATTAGGACCGTGTCTTCGAAGACTTGTACCAACCGTTTCTGAAATAAAAATATAAAAATGAGACATCAAACTTACGATTACTAGCAAGGACAAGAAGGTTACTTCTATCAAAATCGAATCGGGATGTTTAGAAAAAGCGTTTAGTCCCATTAGAACGTCTACAGTTTTTTTCTACTGGGAAACAGACAGAATGCAGCTGATTTTTACTAATGTTCCGAAGGATTCGATTAGTCCACCTGCATCCTGGAGAGTCATGCCATACACAATTATGTTCGTAAGAAACCTTGTCGTCAATGTTGGCCCTGATCTATTACATGCGAAGACTCAACATAGATTCAGGACCTGATAAATCAAGCTCTGGAGAAGAAAGTCGACTTTGAAACTGCACATAACCTGAAGTGCCTCCCTGCTAATGGCAAAAGCTTACCCGTCTAAGAAGATTGTTTAAATACTAGTGGCCATGAGCTTCAAACTAAAGCTGGGCTAATTCTACATATTCGCAGCTACTAACATTGGCTTAATACCGGTACCCTAATCTTAGGGAAGTTATGTCGTCGGGGTATCTTCCTTACCAAGAAAAAAAAAAAAAACTAGTTATGGGAGAGACACTAGGCTCGGATAACAACGGAATCCCTCATTTAATATCACGACTCGGAACTTTCACGAACTATGTATATGCACCTGGAACGTACGTACACTGTACATTCCTTGTGGTACAAACTTGAATCTGTCCTCGTGCGATAAAAGGTAGATATTAACGTGATCCAGGCGATACGATGGATAGAATCAAAGCAACATTTAAAAACATTAGCATAATATGGGCACACGCCACTACCAATGAAGCTGAAGACTCGTAATACGGCAGCAACTTGTAATACGGTGATAAGTAGCACTAGACTACGAATCCTCATAGCAACCGACCTCGAATCCTCATAGCAACATGATCGAACCGAGGTACAGAGCTCAACTATCCAACGAGAAGAAGGTGCAAACCGCCCAGAAAAAGAAATTCAACGTTGGAAGCATTAACACGACTGGAGTAGTCAAAAGATACAGAGAGCGCCTGATCGAGAGACTCTCCGCTGTGCATTCACCATCTACAAACCACCAGTATCGCGATATTATTAAGGAAGTAGCCGAGACCACCATAGAGCGCTTGGTTTGACGATGAATGCATACGCAGGAAAAGGGTGGCAGAAAATGCGCACATAAATATAAGGGCAAAACAAGGGCAGCGAGGGAAGAGCATCGAGCCAGAAGAAGGGAGGAGAAGAAGATCCTGCGTAAGAAGAAAAGGGCCCACGCAGCCTCCCAGTTCAAGGATATCGAAGAGTCCCGCGATAGGAACAACATCCGGATGTTTTTTTAGGAAAGCCAGGCAACTGGCAGCTGGCTTCAGCCCCGGAATGCAGGGTCTTCGAAACAGTGAAGGAAATCTAGTCACCGAAGCACAGGGAAAAGTAGATATGATTAAGCACAATTTCCAGGACATACTTAAAGGGTATCAGGTAGAGAGAGCGAGTGGTAGGGCAAGAAGAGAACCCGCATCCAGTCAATTAAGAAGACATTGTCATCACCGGCGGCTTTGATGGTCTACCAGCACAGCTTTTCAAACATGGTGGTGATGTTTTGGAAGGATATATGCACCAAATCATCAACCAAGTATGGGTGGGTGAAGCTATGACCGATGATTGAACTATCAGCTCTATAGGCCCCACCTTCAAGAAATGCGATCCTATGTCTTGTAAGAACTATCGAATGTCTGAAGCCTTTCTGCATCACACTAATTGGCACGTACCATTGTGGCTTTCGGCCCTGCAGATCGACGATCGACCAAAATTTCACAGGAAGGTAAATCCTGGAAAAGACCAACGAATTTCAAGTCAAAACTTATCATCTTTTCATCGACTCCAAAGCTGCATATGATAGCGTCTTTGGCTCTACAAAGCGATGGCCGCATTCTGGATTCCGGCTAATCTGATCCAGCTGTGCCTCGCGACGCTGGAAAACACGTGGTACAATGTGCAATTCGAAAGCAGATCCTTCGAACTATTCCAAACATGTACCGGATTTCGGCAAGGATATGTGCTATCATATGACTTCTTAAGTCTCGTGCTGGAACAGATAGTGCGCAGGGCAGCTATTGACATGCAGGAAACAGTCTTCAATAAATCTATCCAGCTACTGGGATACGCAGACGACATCTTAAAGGTTTTTACGGCAATTGTAGAACACGAGAAACTAGTTGGCCTTGAAGTGAATGAGGACGAAACTAAGTATATATTGTCAACAATTAATGGAGCATCTTAGGACAAAGCATCACTGTTGGCAACAGTAACTTTGAAGTGGTTACCTACCTCGGAGTAAATATCAACCCTACGCAAATTCTTTGTCGAAGATACAACAGCGAACTCTATGAGCTGTACAAAGATGTGGATGTAGTCCAAAAAGTCGAAACACTTTGACAACTCTGGCTCGACTACATCGAGCGAATGGACAATAATTCTCCAGCAAAGAGGATCTTCAAATCACAGCCCCCAGGTTCGAAACGACAAGGAAGACTGAATCTCCATTTTAAGGATCAAGCTATCGCGGATTCCGGAGTGCTTAGTCTAGACAACTGGAAAGTGCGTGCCCAGGATCGAAGAGAGTGGAACGCTGCCGTCTCAGGCAGAGACTCTTCATGGGTCGGGAAACCGTTAAGTTAAGTTTCGTTAAGTTTTAAAAGTAAGTTTTAAAAAGCCAAATTGGTCTGTCTGATTAATAGTACCTTACATAAGGCCGATTTCAATACCAAGTTTTGAAAAGATGACGTCGAGTATATGTGGTTTCAACAAGATGGCGACACTTGCCATACAGCTGCCTAAATAATCAAGTTATTGAAGTCAAAGATCTATGAAAATATTCTATCTAAAAATTAACTAGGCAATTGGCCACCTCGTTTGAATGATTTGAAGCCTTTGTGCTCTTTTCTTTGGAGCTATCTTAAGTCTATGGGACAACTTTCTCCGGTGTGCAATATAGTTGTTGAAAGAATAATCATTGGTCCTTTGCACTCGAGACACCCGGTTTGCAAAGCTTCTGATAGTCAATTGCAGTTGGTAAAGAAAATAAACTTCTTTCTTGGGATTTGTGGTGTTCCGGAAATCCATATTCGGGTCCTGACTACAACTATGTATGTATGTAGCTGATTTGTTTTGTGAATATTGAGACTTAGGAACCGAGTATTTCTACAATGTATCCGCTTTTAGAGGTAAAGATTGCATTCTTCGACATTACTACCAAAATTGTTCCCCGTTTTAATCCAAAATACAAAAAAAAAAAAAAAAAAATGAAAATTATTAAATAATTGGATCTACAAGTCTATACAATACCCAGAACCTAGTTTCTCACAAGGATTCGTGTTGTGCGTTTTATATTCTTCACACGAATGTGAATAATCTGACGCTCTAACTACTCAGCCACGGTCCAGTTGGCGCCATACCATAACATCCCCTCTCTCATGCTCTTTTATGGTTTGCTAGTCGTATACTTTTTCCAACACACTGTACTCATTTATCTGTCTTAAGAAATCGCTGGATTGTATTTGTAGTACAGAAACCTCACCTATTGGCTTACATGCTCCCACACTCTACATCATCCACCCCCGCCCCAGCAAGAAGCAAGAAAACTTCTCACATTTTTAAGATTACAACAGTCCTCTCCTGCATTGTTGGTTACCACGCGTTCGACATTATTGCTTCCTTAAGGGCATCGAAGTACATACGAAGAGTTGGGGGACTAACACCAAAAGAACAACAGGAGTAGCAAGGAAAAAAAAAAAAAAAAAACAAAGACGGTAACAACAAAAAAGGATTTTACTCTCATGTTTATTAAATCGTAAATTTACAATAATTCCGCTACGAAGTGTTGTGAAGAATTTTAATGTTGTACCAGAGTAAGGGCGGGGGTTTATTTTAGGAGATTCTTCTTCGAAGGGTTGCTTATATACCTTAGGTTGTAAAGTGCACAGGACCATCAGCAATAGCAACAATAGTAGCATCCTGCCAAAGGAGCAAAATCCGTGAAGAGTGGCGGCAACAAAAAGGGATTGAGGGTTAAATAGAAAGTTATGGGTATTTGATGTGTTTACGAGAGTCGAAGACAAAGTGGAATATAAACTTTGAATGTTTATTTGTTCGATATACGCATTTGGGTCATGCGAAGTGGTGTTTTATTGTTAGGCACATCGAATATTTGTCAAAAAGCACTTCAACGAGATCTATTGTGGACAGCTCTCGAAGAGGGAAAAAAACCGGGGGTAGCTTATGAAGGTCGACCCGAACTGCCGCAAAAGAGGGTTAGCTTTAATTTGCGGCATTTAGCGGTGTAAATAATGATGTGCGATACGAAATATCTATGATTTTGGCTATTTCTACACTTTTTGACTTGGACCAGTATTATCGGTGATCAAGGTGTGTACTGGTTATCGATCGGATCCTTGTTCCTTAGTCTTTCAAGGGGTGTTAATCTGTATCAAGTACTAAACACAATTTCAATAAGCAATATACTTTGTAGCTGAGCATTGATTGGGTAACTCTTGGACATCTCAAATAGACGGCGCAGTGCGGCGTGCTGATAATCTGTTGGTACGAGCTAAAGGATGTGCGCAATTAAAGGTCCAACTTACGTAAGTGGTGGAAACAAATAGCATCTCTTTACGCGTGAATATTCAAGACCATTGGCGTGTTGTGATTCAGAACAGAATGCATTGTTGGTAGAGTGCAGGTAATACAAAGTGCTTGGCTTACTGCAAATACCTGGAGGCGAGTTAACGAGCGTATACAGAGGCAGATAGGCGCTAAAGTCTCAATCTCGCATGACAATATTAAAAGTTCAGTATAGAGATCGACTTGACAAGAGATCAGGTACATCTATAGAATCACCACAAAGCTAACAGGCATACACTGTTCGACTCAACATCCCTGTGAAAACTCTAGAAGGTTTCCTACTTATTTCGAATGAAGACCACATCAACGGACGGAATGATCACTTTGCCACGGATTCTGATTGTCTTATCTAAAACACGGAATTCCCGAAAACTCCGAGTAGAGGTGAAATCATGACCCCCATCAAAACACTTAACAAAGACTTGATAGAATGCCTGTGGACTTCATACTGTCCTCCCCTACAACCTCGGTTGAAGTATTCCATCCACTTGTGGAGTGGGCTTGAGTCCGTGGTGTTATACATATGGGTGGAGCACTTAGAGAGTTATATTTCTGACCGAACCGTATTTCAAACAGAAGCCATAGGCACCACCATTCAACGACGAAAGTAGGAGTGGAACGGTCATACCAACCGAAGACGGCAGAATAGCAGGCTGACTGAGATGTACATGGCGCAGAAGGAAGTTGGAGATGAGGAGTTTAGGCAGCTGGTGAAAAGTTGGAGAGAGCTCGCAATCATTGCTAGAAAACGTACACGATGACCCGTAAGCGTAGTAGAAACACTAAGGCCCACAAAGGGATTCAATATATAAGTAATGTGAAGTAAATTAGATGTCTGATTCGTTGAGCATATCAAGACTTTTTAGACCCAAAAGAGGTTCTTTCCCAGCCACTGGATATAGGTGGATCAAACTGTTTTCTCAATAGGGACGCATCACAGTAGCATTTAAAGTTTTTAGGAGTGACTTCTGCCCAAGTTTCTGTCAGTTTGATGTGAGCTGAAAATATTTCTTTACTAGACTTGTAACTCGGATGGCAAACGACTAACAAAGGTCTCGTAGGTGCAACATCTCCCGATAGGTGTTGGTTCGCTAAGTAACGAGAAAGAACCACTGCCGCCTAAAACCTAGCAGCTCTGTTAGTAAGACCTACTCCCACCTCCTCGTGGTGCCGTCTGGGGATTTCTTCGGAAATTGCGAACGGGAGAGGACGAATGGCGAGTTTCCTGCGCTGTATAACAGGATAAGTGTCGGTTGGTCTGGGGCCCAGCGAGCCTCAACCGTATAAAGGAAAATTGCTCCGAAACGGAAACTTACGCCTCGGATACGGACGGATAATTTGATCACCCAAGCAGGCAGAATAGCGGGACGCCCTAGGCAAACATGGCGCAGAACAGTTGAGGAGGAATCGAACTCTCTAGGAATGAGTTGGAGGCAGCTCAAACGCGTTGCAGAAGTACGAATTAGATGGCGCGCAGGCGTGGTTGACGCCCTATGCCCCTCGAGGGGTTAAAGGACCTAAGTAAGTAAGTAAGACTTGTAACGCTGAAACAAAATAAGCCCGATGAATGGCAGCATTATTAACTCGATCCACAAAAGAAGATACTCTAATAAGCAACTTTTGTATTGTGTCAGCGGCTAAGCCGAATCTGAAAAGATCATACTAGTGAAGCTTCAGCTCCATAAATTCTAGCACCGACTAAATATTTATACATACTTTGGCAGATGTATGTACATATATACTGTACCACATTTCCATCGATCTCAAGGACGCTGTGACATTTCTAAAGACAAGTTATACAGACTAAAGTCTAATTTTCGCATTTTTAGCTAGGTTTGTCTGATTTGAAGTGAATCTGCATAAATCATCACAATCCAGTTCTATAGCAAAGAACCTTGGAAATGATGAAGAATCTGCAGTTAGTTCCAAGAGAAAAATTTTGTAGTAGTTTCTGAGTCCTTAACCTTAACCACTTACTTATCGTCTTTATACTGAGCTTCTAACTAGTAAAGGGATTTTATATAGAATGCAGCTATCAGGAGGCGTACTGATGCTAAAACAAAATCCTTTCAATAAAATTCTATATTGGGTTCAGAGCCACTATAGAGTTACAATTGAAATAAATTGGCGCCCAAAGTGGGGCTTAAACTATTTAATCACCACACAACAATCTTCTGGATTGTTTCCATGGTTAGTTTATTCCACAATATACTCCATACACCATCAATAAAAAATAGTTTAAATTGTATTGACCAAACAATTGCCATACATCCTGTAAAATTTATAAAAATCAATGATGCTCACATCGACATCCTTACAAATCACCTTAGGCATTCCAAGCAATTACATACATATGTCTGTTTGGCTTTTTTCTTACATGACCAAATACCTTAAAAGCAAATGGACCGAAAATCATAAAGATAATGGAATGTGCCCAACCCATCCCTGTCCGACTACCCACAAGGTACGTATATACATATATCCGTTTGCTTATATTTTCTATCAAATATCTCAATCGATTGGAAGAGACGAACATTACAAGTGAACCAATAAAATTTAAGAAAATATTTATACATCTGTGTGCCAGTATCTGTATTTGTTTTGAAAAGTGAATTTATTTGAACTCGCAGACAGAGAGAGAGTAGTATTTCTATTTGCAGTATGTGTCTGTATCCCTCATCCATTACAATTACACGAGAAGAAATGAAGACAATGCCCGAGAATAACATAGCACAGACAATCGGCGCGTTTGTTCCACCAATTTGAGAGAAGAACCAGGAGCATGAGGGATACTTTGATGTTACCTTGGGAGCAGATTCCCTTCACTTATTTCATTTACAAGTATATTGACAGACTGACAGAGAACTTCGAAACGTATTGGGTTTTGTATTTTTACTATCCAGGAGAACTTTTGTATAAAGATAGTCTATGAAAAAAAAAAATAAAAAAATAAATAAAATATTGTATCCTGCAAATAACGAGAATTGATAGGGAACAGCAACGTCAAACGAACATTCGATTATTTACTCCTGCAGACTGAAGGAGATCATGGACCTAAGCTCGTTATTAAAGAGACTAGGAATCAATTGGTAAATGTCTGAGTGGAATCATTTTGTATACTCAGTTTGGTATTGAAAATTGCAAATTAGTTTAAGGATTATTTGGATTAAATATGATAGAGTCGAAAGGACATAGTTTTGTTAGTTGAGGATACCATTTAATTCCCCAAGGGGTGGTTATTAGAATCGTACTTCTGTTTTGGAAGCCTGTCTGTTGGCCAATATTTAAATTTATTTTAATTTAGAGAAGGTAGATATTATTTGAATTGAAAGGAGAAGGTACCTATACAACTTAAGCATGTAGGAAGTTGAAAATTTAACGAGATCACTTTACCAAATGGATGGGGATTTGAGGATATAATTCACTTGTCAAGGGGTGGAGTGGATAATGGATAATAGTCTCTTAAACCTGTTCTAGATAAAACGTCAGCTATGTGCTTTTTATTATGGACAGCGTCCCTCATTCGTTCGTGTTATGGACACTACAACTTTGGCTGCAGATTTCTCTCCGTAAATCTTTGAACCGCAGCTAGAATGGCTTGGGTGGTCAGCTCACTTAAATGAATGACCTTGGCTAAGCAGACAAATATCGCCAAATAGGATTTGTAGAACTTGGCCCCCGACCTTTCCATGCACGTATAATTATTGGACAATGTCTGTTCCGTCTACAAATGGATTCAAGAACCCCATACATTTGGACTTAATGATACCTTCAGTAAACTTCTCTTGCTGGGCACATCGATCAATGGTTTCGATGCAGCGTCGAGTCCCGCTGATCCCTTGAGGTGCTAGAAAATCAAAAAAATTAATGTTCGACATACCATCGAGCTGGTTGATAAGATATTCTGCAAGGACTGTGCGATTAACCAGTATAGATTTCTTCCTTCCCTCATCTGTAGTGAGATCGGATTGTTGTGCTCGAAATTTCATACGTATCGCAAAAACGAGGTAATACTGCTGATAGGACGACACCTCTGGATGTCAAATCTACTTGGTTATGTCGTGTTCCATATATATGACATCTTTCTGAAAGATCTGCTGGTTCTCCCCTTACCTGTTTCTGATGAACGTTTCAAGGATTCAAGGATCCAGCACAGTACGATTGGTATCAGTTCAAGCAAATATTTTCGCATCTTTTTTTTACAGCGATTTGTCCACCATAACAGCACCGCATAGTTTTGAACGGGGAAGACTTACTGGCACTTCAGGTACCACTTTTGATCTGGCGAAGAAGATGCATGTGACCCACAGTTGTCATCCTCCAAAAGACCCATCTTCTTTAGGTGAAACCCGATATGTCCATAACCTGTACCACCCATTCCAGTATTCTTCGCCACAAGCTTAGAACTTCTATATGAGTGGTGCCAATTGGTATTTTAACAGCCATTTTCGCTTGCCTGCAACCTTCCGCGGTTGACAACCTTCTCTGGTGTTCCGCCGCGGCCCAGTTGTTAATCAGGTGCTCTACCATTCCTCTACCAATTGCAGCAAATGGTTCCGGACTAGAGAACTCAGAGGTTGACCCTTGCTTTACTAAAGAGTCCGCATTTTCGATGCCCTTAGTCCCTACGTACCTCACCAGAGCAACGTCATCTCATTTCGAGATGAGCACTCATTGAATTTACGAACACATTCCAGTTCCTCTGAAAAAATACCTGCCCCCACTCTGCCATCCATCCGTAAAGATGATTATGTAACCAATATTCTTTTCCGTTTTGATTGGTGTCGTTCGTACCGGCGATCCCTAAACATGCCCAGACGTTGACCTTATCTAACTATTTCTTTACAGTCTCTGGGCAGCTTTTTGCTACCATACAACAAACGCATATGTGATAATCGGTCTAATTGTCATCATATGAATCCAGTATGCTGACCTCGGTGTCCCACTTTTGTCCACATACCCGTTTGCACTGATGGAGCACCTTTTTCCCCTTTCTGATCTTCTCTTCCACATGGAAGTTCCAAGTTAGTCCAACGTCTAGGTATACATCCAGATACTTAACCTTTCTGGTCATATGTCAAGGTGTCAAAGGCTTAAACTCCAGCTTTCTCCCTTTCATTGTGAAGTTGATTATATCTGTCTTTTACGCATTAATGGAGAATCTTTTTTCTGACAATAGCACTCCGCCACTCGGAGAGCATTTCTCATGGTATCTGCTGTAGTGTTCATGAATTTACCTCTTGTCTTTATTGCTATGCCATCGACAGTCTGGATGCCAGTCCTTAATCCAGAAGAAGTTGGTGGAGCTATCGAAAAGGTAAATTACAACAACTCAATACTGACTATCTGCGAAGCTATTTAAAGTCGAACGTGATGCAGTAACCAACTCATAATCTTGGTAGTGAGTTATATCCTGTAACCGCTTATGGATTTTAGGGCCTTTACTACACTAACGCACCATCGTGTACGGTTTTTAGAAATGAGTTTCAGCACTCTCCAAATGTTTCCCAGCTGCTAAGGGTCCTCATCCACTCAGAATAGTGTACTTTTCGAAGTCTGTGATCAATCCACTGCCACTTTCGTCGTTGAATGATGGTGCCTATAGCATCCTGTCCCGTGATCTGCTGAAGCTGTTCATTTGAAATACGACAATTTCGTAGACATCTTTGCTCACTCGTATACTTTTCCAGACTTTTTACTGCCAGTCTTTCATTCACATACTCATGAACAGTTTCCAATTTGTTGAAAGTTATGCACTCGTTTGCCTTTTGAAGACACAACCCCTTAGGCATAAAGTTAATTACTGACGAACAAATCATCGCAAAACTTCAGAGACACATCTAGTCGCATAGTCACTGCAGTCTCATATTGCCATCAGCAATCAGTCAAAGTTTTCCTTCGAACAAATTAGTATCCTGTGCCTTAGTATCGTACCGCCCTTGAAAAGTCACACAGCACCGAGTTAACCCCCAGCGGGAAATCATTCTCCTAACCCGATTTATTACCACAAAACACTTTTAATAGGATTTGTTGGCTTATTCACGAGACACAAGTCGTTTATGAAATCCCACATCGTCTCGTTGAATCCCGTTCTCGAAGGCTCATCTCTTCGTGGTACGAAAATCAGCTTTTAATTTCTCGTCAGAAAGTAACTTTTCTTCTTGAAGCGAGATGCGACCCGAAACCCTCTCAAAATTCAACTAGATTTGTGCCATCAAAAACCCCAAACTGGAAGATGTAAGGCACATGGCAGATTTGTGTATATGCATAGCGTTGCCTTAACCCAATCTAGGCGCTCTAAGCCCATATGCCAATTTCACATGCTACATGCCGTTCTAAAGTTGATTAAGAAACTTTGCACATAGTCGGGCGACAAAGTCGACAAACAACGTCGTTTCTCGTCCCCCCAAGTGAATTAATTCTTAACGAAATGATATTTCAAGGATATTTACACACCATTAATTGAAAGAGTGTGGTTAAGTAGATTGAGTTGACACAGCAACTATATGTACAGCAGCGGGACTAAATGAAATGAACAATAAATATCGGTTGTCGCGTGTTGATTCCGGACGCAGACGTGTGCTCCAGATAATGAGACATTTGAAGGAGATTAATATCGCTGCGTTTGCGGTGACATCGAAGCTCTGTCGTGTACCTACTCGTAGTTACACACATGGCTGTGAGATAAGGACTAAGGAACGGATTACGAGTGAAACGTGTCACCATTATACGGAAGTTGGTAGATAAATCGGTGTCAGTTGGAGGAATCACTAAGCAGATGAGATAGTAGTTTTGGCATATGGCTGCACTAAACTGAATGTTTTGGTTATACATAAATATAAGGTCTTTGCTAGTGTGTTATGTGTAGACCTTGCGGGCAGATCTGTTGTGAAAAGTTATGCAGTTTGAGCTGATAGCGCTATTTCCTTGAGGAATCACGTTCTTAATCCTTCGACCCGTAGCCATAGCCCATCTATAGGAAATGATATTTAAAGGGCTCTATCCATTTTCAGCCCATTCGAGTCCCCATAAGATCGCATCTTTTCCTGCCTTCTACAACAGGGACAAGATCTACTTAGTTATTTACTTAACGGGCTTCCAACCCGTGAAGAATCTCTGCCTGACACACGGTAGCCTTGTACCATCTTCGATTCCGGGCATGCTATACGTCAACGTCATGTTTAAAAAGTATTTACTTAGAATATACGACATTAAAATTTCGAAAACTATCTGAAGTTGTGCCGGAAAGAACCATCAACTTTTGAAAAGAGTATCAAATTGCCTTCATTGGATAGGGCAGTTCGTTTCCTTGGATACCGGTGTGTCCTGGAACCCACCAGAGTGTTACATTGTGATTTGCTGTGGGTGTTTTGAGCTCATTCGAACTCCGCTTGAGACACACTGCCATGGTGTGAAGTTCATTATGAGCGTGCAATTTCGGATTCAGACGAGTATATTCCAGAGCCCATTCCTTCGTCAGTTTTTGACACGTCCGGTCCATGTAGATAGAGATTCTATTCGGTGCAAGTCTATTAGAATCAGAGTGCGAGTATTGTTTCAAGGGCTGAGTAGGTTCTAATGATGCTGGTAGTGTCTATACAGGCTAATCTTTGGATCTGGGTCGGTTCACTGAGGTCAACAGACTAGGCATTTATAGGTTGGAATTGATGTGACGACGACTGTGCACAGACTGGCTGGCTTAGATCCCATTGTTTACTAAAGATTGTACTGAATGTAAAGAAGACTATAGATGGCTTTATTAGCCTTACTGTCGTATTCTCTTCCCACGTGAGCTTTGGTCGAATATGCAACTCAAGTATCTCTCCTTATCTGAGATTCAGAGTGGCGTGTTATTGAGTCTCAAGTGCTCAATTGGTGGTATTGTTCACTTGTTAGTGAAGAGGACCACCTCTGTTTTCAGGGGGTTAATGTTTAATCCCCATCTTTCAGCCCATTTGTGTAGGGTATTGAGGACGGATTGTAACAGTTCGGCGATAGTGGGCAGGCCTATTGCCAGTATGACAACATCGCCTGCCTATGTAATCACTAGGATCCGACTGCGTCGTAGTTTCATTTCAATTTCGTTTGTGATAAGTATTCAAAGTAGGAGAGACTTCCCAGATGGGACAGGAGGCAGGTTTTCTGATTTTCCTACTTTGTCCAGATTTGAGAGACATGTGCTGATATGGTTCCACCTACTGTTTGCCATACTCATGGCTGCGGTATCTAATTGGAATTTTATTGATTTATTTTGTCAGGGAGGTCCCGGTCTGCACCCTCCTTAGCTAGTTCGTCCTCTCTGCAATAGCCTGGAATATCCCTATGGCCTGGAACCTAGCACAGGGATACGTCGCCCCTCATTCCAAGGCTTTTATCGCAGCTTGACTATATATGTAGAAAACAATAGCCCTGCACTCTATTGAGTTAATTGAAAACCTGTGCCAGACGCTGCGCTGTTTTGGATCCGTCAGTGTAAATCCCTGCCACAAATTCGTTTAGAATTTCTCCCGATTCGCAAGGGATACTATTATGGCCGTTTAGAATGCTTGCGTGGCCCATATTTCCACGAGCCAGTCGCAGGATGACCTTTGAACTTTCTCGAGTATTGCAATTTTGCTTTTCTTGTCCAGTGCCGTCCACCAGACCAGTAATCCGTACTTAAGGATGGGTCCGACTATTGCCGTGTATATCCTATGAACGACCCGGGGCTGGGGACCCCAGTTTGGGCCTAAGGCCTTCCTACATGAATTGGGGGCAATCTAGGCCTTTCTAGCACGGTCTTGTACATTCAGTTTTCAACTGAGTTTTTTATCTAGAATAACCCCCATATATCTGGCGTGATCTCCAAATTGCAATTCAATACCCTTGAACTTTGGAGGAGTTACATAAGGTATTTTATACTTTCTTGTGAAAAATACTAGTTCAGTCTTGGACGGATTAACTACAAGACCAACACTATCCGTCCACTTTGCTACTTTATTTAGAGCAGACACCATCAGGTCTCTAACTGTAAGAAGGAACTTCCCTGATATCGTTATAGCAATGTCGTCCGCATTAGCTAAGACAGTGAACCCCTCTTTTCCCAAGATTAGGAGTATCTCATTCACTACCATGAGCCACAATAGTGGTGATAAAACTCCACACTGGAGAGTACCCCTGTACACCGACTTTTCGGTTAGACAGCACCCCAGCTCAGCATGGATAAGCCTGCTTTTAAGCATGTCCTCGATCCAATAGTAAAGATAGTTGTCAACCTTCAAGTCAAGAAGTGCAGTAGATATAGCTTCTGTTTTGACATTGTTGAAAGCTCCTTCTATATCAAGGAAGGACACCATAGTGAAATCCTTGTTTTCAAAGGATTTCTCAATGATTCCTACATGTAAAGCATTCTCCACCGATTTTCCATTGCGGTACGCGTGTTGGGATATAGTTAGGAGATTACTATCTAATTCAGTTCTAATGTGGACGTCGATTAGCCTTTCCAGAGTCTTCAGTAGAAAGGAGGATAGGCTGATCGGACGGAAGGTAGTCTTTACGGGATGCATGAGCGGTCTTACCGGCTTTCGGTATAAAGACAACTTTCCCTTCTCCATGATCTAGGGGTGTAGCCAAAATTTAAACAACTCCTAAAGATAGTGTGGCGCCAAGGGCTTAAAATATAAAACCCTTGCTGTAATTCCATTGGTAAGATATCATCAAAAGCAGCAGATTTGTACGGGAGGAAGCTGTGCACTGCCCACTGTATTTTCTTGGGGGTGACAACTTCCTCTGACACTGTAAATTGGGCACTCTTATGGTTTTCTACAGAATGTACTGTTTTTGTTTTGCTACCAGGAAACCATCTGGTTTTTTTAATGTAACTACGAATAATTGGAGATTCGGAGAAGACTTTTCTAATTTGGGATGAATCACACATCTTTTCTATGTTTTCACACAAAAGATGTGATTTCCTAACCTCTAGCGTAAATTTTCTAAGACTGCTTTTGTAGATATCCCAGTCAAGTCGGTCCCTAGTTTTACTCTCGTATGTTTGTTAGACGCTCGCGATAGGTGGTATTGTCTGGGAAGCGCCCACATTGACTTTGACCATGGACTATGGGCACTTTTGATATAATCTTCCGGAGTCTAGCGACATCTCTGGTGGATTTTATTTTGCTGCAAAACTTACTCCAGAAATCACTTTTTGCATACATTTTCTTTTTCTTGTAAATAATTACCTTTACTTTCTTTGTAGTGGTCCCAGTCAGTAGGATCCTTTGTACGATTTACCACATTGTGCATTGGCATTTTTTTAGAAAGTACGAAATTGGGTTTCTTTATGCCCCAGACTACATTGCATGTTTTCAGCTAAAGTTAGTTTTACAATAGTTTTCCGTATTAGCTTAAAAAAAAGAAACCAATACCTCCAGCTAACAATCAACATTGCAATACTTATTGCCAATATTGAATTCTCTAACTCTAACCTCATTCGATACAAAATACACCACAATACCATTCCAAACGTTCAGTCATAACAAAGTCTCTAGGTACTTCCATTCGGAAATGGAAACTTTTCCCATATGTCCCGGCCATGTAAAACCCTAACAACTTATCATAGAAAGTAATAAATTCACCAAAAATACCATTACATCGCCACAATTTGCTTAATAAAGCGACTTGGCTTGGATTGGAGGAGAAACTTTGGCACACAATAATCAGGCCGTAGCTACGCAGATAAGGACTACAAACTTTTGCCATATTAGTACATTAGACGTCAAACGTAGTGGTTGCTATAGTTGCACTCGCTCTTGGTGGTTTTCCTCCTTTTTTATGGCTTTTATCCAGTTGTGCAGGTTCTTTGTTAGGAATGAGTTTAACCCTTTTTTTTTTTTTGTTGTAAAGATATGTATGTAATTCTCGCAGCTAACTGTTGGCATTCCTGCGTACGAAACGACATGAGTAGATACTTATAAACTTTAAGTATATCCATCCAGATTATGTATGCAGAGGAGTGATGTTTTATATTTTTGTAGGTCTCCAGGTCGAATGTCAAGCTTATGTAAGCTTAAATTAAATTGGGATTTAGAAGTTACTTTGACTAATTTGGTGCTAACAAGACAAGTTGTTGTAAGGAATTAAAGTTGAAAGTTTCATAACAGAGAAATTGGTTGTTTCGCAAAGCAGCTTAGAAAAATGTTCATCAAATCATTGGGCTTTTGTTTAGTAAAGGATACCGCAGGCTATAGTACAAATTCGTGTATTGTATCGGCGGGGCAAAGTAGACAGTGCTTGGATCTTATGACAGGACATTCACATAAAATATGTTAGGTGGTTTCATTGTCCTCAAGGTATAGTCGGTACATGTGGGATTGGCTAATACCAATCTTGTTTGAGTTTGAGGACAGTTCCGAACTACTTTAGACTCAAAATTAAAGGACATTTGTAAAGGATCTAGAGCTGCTTGACTATCTGATCAAATTCTTATGCGTGATCTTTGGAGGTTTCTTCTGATACACTCTCTGGCACAGAGCTCGGTGACAAATACCTATGTTTGGGAGATAAAAGTAGAAGATTTCGCCTTCGATGTGGCGGTATTAAGATAAAGTAGCGATGTCAATTTTGAAAGCAGAATAGCCTGCATTACATTCCCTTAGTAAACACTGAAGATTGTGGTGGACCAATACTTTCTTGTAGTCAAGACACGGATGCAGTCATGCGTCACGCTTTGTTCTTCTGATTTTGTCAATATCATCGACATATCCAAGCAGTTGTACGGACTTTTGAAAAATTGTGCCTATGATGTTGGCGTGTGCGTTTTTCGTCGCCCTGTCGGAATCCTTTTTTGACATGGTTGATGGAGCAACGTACATTCTCCATAGTCATCCTGCACAACCGGACGAGTTTGGTAGGGATGCCAAAATTAGACATAGCTCTTCCCTACAGATCCTGTCATAGGCGGCCTTAAAATCGATACAAATCGATTTGAAATTACTTTTTTCCAAGATAAACCTTAGTTCCTGGCCTAAAACCACATTGATATGGACCAATCAGGTTGCTTACAAAAGGTTTTAAGCGTTCACACCGAATTGTAGGCGACGTTAAGGAAACTTATTCCTCTATAGTTTGCGCAGTTTAGAGGGTTTCCTTTCTTGACGATCGGGCAAACAATGCTGAGGTTCTATTCATCGGGCATACTTTCGTCCGACCATATTTTGTAATTGAGTTGGTGCACGCTCCTTACTAAGTCATCTTTTGCTGCTTTGTATAGCTCGACAGTCAAGCCATCAGTTCCAGCAGCTTTATTGGATTTCAACTTAGATATCGCTTAACTGCATCCAGGTCGGGTGGACGGAAATGTTGGTTATCATCGTCTAGGTTGAATGGTTCATTCTGTTTGACAGCGGAATTTAGGTCATCGTCGCCGTTATACAGTCTGCAGAAGTGATCATTCCCTATCCTCAACATCGACTGCAATTCTACTATTAAGTTTGCTTGTTCATCTCTGCAGGTTTCGGTTCTAGATTTGTAGCCTTGACATGTTCTTTGTATTTTCTGGTGAAACTTCAGAAGCTCATTCCTGCAATAGCATCTCTCTATTTCCTCAATCGCGTGGTTTTCATCCATTCTCTTCTGCTCGTAGAGCTCGCGAGCAGCTCTGATCCTTCGTCGAACCAGGGGTTTCGTTGTAGTGATTAAGAGAAACCCAGCCCATGAGATGCGGCATACCTGATGGGTTTTTAGCAGTCTAGCCACTGGTCTTCAGTTCTTGATGCTTGTTGCATAGGACTCCTTGAGAGATTAAGGGACACTCGATCGGAGAATACTCTGTCGATCTCTTGTAATTGCAGTCTTCCGATGTCAAACTTCCTCACAGTACTTTGTTGTCCTTGCGATGTTCTGGATATCCGTATCCTTACCTTGGCTACAACAAGGAAGTGGTCCGAGTCGAAGAGTGTCTTGCGTGCGTCGATCGCAATGCAATCAATCTGGTTGACGCTTGACTGTTCAGGAGGTCTTCATGTTCCTTGGTGAATATTGCGATGTGGGAATTGCTTGCTAGCTACGACAAGATTTTGGCACACTGCAAAGTCGATTAGCCTTAATCCGTTATTGAAGGCGGTATCGTGCAAGCTATGCTTTCCGCTAATCCTTCCAAAGATGTTCTCTCTTCCTAGCTTTGCGTTCAAATTGCCTAGGACAATTTTAACATCACAGCTAGAGCACTGCTAGGAGCTCGAAGAAGCTGTCTTTCTTATCGTCATCTTCCTACTCTGTAGGGGCATGAGCGCATATCAGGCTAATGTAAGCGAATTTAGTCTTGATACAAATTGTTACAGACGCTCGCTCACTTGCTTAAAACTCAAGGCGTCTTGCCTAAGTCTGTCTCCAATAATAAACCCGCATCCAAATAGGTGCTACTTCTGTTGTCGGTAGCAATCACCGTAGTAGATATCGCTGTCTTCATTCTTTTTTGCCCGGCCCGTTCCATCGGACTTCTTGGATGGCAGTAATGTTTGCTTCAGTTCTAAAAACATCGACTATAGTCTGCCCAGTTAGTCAATGATGCTTACCCCATTCTAACCGAAGCTTGACTGTAGTAGATACATAGTGGATGGTTCTACAATGACACACATAAGTTGTTACCCCCTGAGCTAAGTTTCATTAGGTTTTATTTAAATTCCTATTCCTATGTTATTTCTATAATCACGTGAGTCATTGTAAACCACAGCAGCATAAAGTTACTTGCAAATTAACTTCAAACCAGACGCATCCATCTTCCTACATCCATTTACTTTTGCAAGATGTAATATATTAAAGTCAATGATTCCGTAATATGCTTCGCAATAACACGTACTCGATCTACTGTCCATTTTATCTCTCAAAGGCACTAAGTGTATCCATGTGACGATGCCAAAATGTCGTCTTGATAGCTTCAGTTTGCCTGCAGCAAGTTCGTTTCGAAAGAATTCGTAAATTAAGATTTATGGCGATGAAAATATTTTCCACACCTTTCGAATTGTTACTTTATATACCAAAGAGAGACCGATGAACAAAAGTACTTAGGAATGCACCACTGCACAGTACCTACGACGACTTTTTCAAAAAAAAAAGAAAGAAAGAAAACCTTGATCCTATCCAAGTTTCAAGAATCGAACGAAGATTTACGATTGCGATGTGCTTTTGTGTGTGAAATACAGCTGCAAGGATGTTCGGCCTTTTGGGTGCATTGTTTTACGGCATTGCAATGGCTCTGACACCGACTTCTCTCATGTGGACCAGCAAAAATGAGGAAACGTATCGATTTTCTGCAAGGACAATAATTGTCCTTTTTTTTTCTGTTAAAGGAAGGGTAGGCGGGCGAAAAAAAAAATGATAAATGGTTATTACATGAAAGGAAGTGTGGTTTCTTTTGTTCCTGTTGCAGCTTAAATTCAAATTTTACAACGGCATGAGATACAAAAAAAAAGGATAAAATAGGTTGATTCCCTGCATTTTTACATGCTGATCTGATGAAAAGCCTATTAAATCACTTTCAACACGATCTCTGCTAAGTGTGCATTCGAAAACCCCATAATATTGAGCATTCTATTAGGCTAGACCAGGCGCAAGAAAAGTCGTCCTTTCATCTCATTTGCATGGACTCCTCATCCATTTGACTGACTCAATATAAATGCAAAGCACTTCGCTTTCTGTCCAGGATATAAAAATGAAAACAACTTGCCCAGTTGCCCGTAACAGTATTAAAGGAATTTCAAAGACAAAAGGCTAACGCAAGATGACTGGTGTGGAGGATTTGAAACGCGTGTTAAATGAGCGCCTTAACCTCAGAGGTTTCCCTCCCGTTTTTTTTTTATTTTATTTTTTTTTTTTTTTTATGATTTACGAATAGATTAAGTCTTCCGTCCACATTATGGAATAATTTCACTTTGTTAAGCCCCGGTCGTTTAATGCAATATTCATAAGGAAGATACAAAACGTTGCCGCCATCGTAGTACATCGACAAAGTCATCGTTCACTTCAATGGACTACCAAACAAGGACTATAACGAAGGACTCACTTGGTGTGTCTTTTTAGTGTTTCTCTCTCTGTGCGATAAAATCTTGAAAGTTTCAGTGTTTTTCTTTCTCTCTATGTCCTGCATTTTTTTGTTTTTTTTTTTTTGTGGAATTATTCTTTTTTATATTTTTTAAAACATGCCATCATGACTTTGGTTATTGTTGGAGGTCCTTTTTTTATTCTGCTTTATGGTGCAGTTTAAACGGATGACGATAAAAATTCTGTTTCGAGGGGGCTATGTCGTAAGGTAGGGAAGGCTGTACAAGCACAATTTAAATGAAAGTGTCTATTAAGCACAAATCACTATGTCACGGTGGTCTTTAGACGGAATGTAATGCTTCCTATTTTTTTATGAATAAGCAGGATGGGTAGGTATTTTTCATATGCTCCATATTTTTAAGATTAGCATTATGAATATGCTTCTGGAAAGAAATTCGTAAAAGAGGATGTCAATGAAGAATATACCGCATGGAATAGAGTTACAGACAGTAGGTTGCTCAAAAAATTATGTGGAGTTTCTTGCCGACTGACTACTTGCTTACTTAGGTCGCGCTACAGTTCGGGTGAAGCTGGGGGTCAAGCAACAAGCCTCTCCAGTTAGACCGGTCCTTAGCTAACTGCCTCCAGTTGCGCAATCCAATTCGGTTGAGGTTCTCTTCTTCTTGTGAGCGCCATCTAAGACGAGGTCTTGCTCTCCTGCCTTGTCCCTCCGGTTGGATTCGAAGATCTTACGGACCGGAGCACCTGTGTCGATTCACTCTACAGGACCTAGTCCTAGCCATCTCAAAGGAGTGATGAGCAGTTTTTTTAACTAGGTCGATATTACAGTATAGCTCGTATAGTTCGTCGTTGAATCTCCTTCTCCAAAGCCTGTCATCGCAAGAGGGATTGAATACTTAACAAAGAATTTTTTCTCTTGAAACGACCGAGGATATCTTCATCCGCTTTTGATAAAGTCCAAGCTTCAGCGCCGTAAAAGAGGCCCTATATAGAGTCCCCTTAGTTGTTCGGGATAGGGCCTTACTACTCAATTGCCTTCTCAGCCCAAAGAAACAGCGATTGGCAAGAGTAATTCTTCGTTTTATTTCTGTCGAGGTGTTATTGTCAGAATTGATAGCAGACCCGAGGTACACAAAGTTCCTTACTACCAAAGTTATAACTGTCGATTGTGACATTCTATCCAATTCGTCGATGTTGTGTGTCCCTTCTAGTTAACAGCATATACTTGGTTTTGTCCTCATTCACATTATGTCAATGTCGTCGGCGTAAGCTAGTAGTTGCACAGACTTTTGAAAGATTGTGCCTCCGGTGTTGGCTCGTGAGTTTCGCACAATATTTTCAAGTATGATATTAAAAAAATCACATGACAGCGCGTCACCTTGTCTAAATCCTTTTTTGACATCAAAGGTCTTGGTGAGATCGTTACCGACCTTGATGGAGCAGCGAGAATCCTCCATCGTCATCCTGCACAGGCGAACGAGTTTGGCAGAGATGCCAAAACTAGACATGGCTCTGTATAGTTCGTCCCTATAGAGGCTGTCATATGCGGCCTTAAAATCAATGAAAAGATGGTAGGTATCGATTTGGATGTGTTGAGTTTTTCCAGTATCTGCCGAAGTGTGAAGATTTGAACGATTGTGGATTTTCCTGGTCTGAAACCATACTGATAGGGCCAATCAGGTTGTTGACGAAGGGTTTTTGATGTTCACATAATATGGCAGATATGATCTTGTACGGGATGTTGAGGAGACTGGTGCTGAGATTCCATTCATCAGGCATACACTCATCTGACCAAATTTTAGAAATAAGTTGATGTATGCTTCCTACCAGATCATTTCCAGTTCCTTTGAACACCTCCGCTAGGAAGCCGTCAGGTCCAGCAGTCTTGTTGAACTTAAGTTTGGATATTGCCATCCTCACTTCTTTTTGGTCAGGTGGATGGAAGTTTTGGCTATCATCGTCTAGATTGAATGGTTCATTCTGCATGACAGCAGGATGTTGTCCTTCTTGGTGGTCGGGTGAAAGCCAGCACATCAGTTGTCGCATTTCTGATGGGAATTTGGTAAGGTAGCCACTGATCTAAGGCATTTGATGCTGGCGGCATAGGAGTCGTAGCGAGATTTCGAGACACGCATTCATAGAAGGTTTTGGCAATCTCTTGCCATCGCAGATTTTCGTCGTTAAGTCTTCTCACAGTAGTTCTTCTTATATGATATTTGGGATATCCATATTGCTCCGAAGGTTCGGAGATCTAGAATACTGAAGCCATGCCTTGCGTCGATCGCAATATGATCAGAAGACCGCCATGTTCCCTTGTGGATATTGAAATGAGGAAACTGAGTGCTTGCTGTAGTGTCGTTACGCCCCACCGCAAATTCAATAAGCCTAAGTCCGTTGCCAATAGGGTTGTTGGTTCTGATGCCTTGTTGGCAGCATTGCCACTGGTCTTCAGCACTTGATGCTGGCGGCATATGAGTCGTTGAGGGATTTTGGTATACGCGTTGTGCGAAGACTCCGCATTCGTGCCTTTGCTTCAACAAGGTGATCAGAGTTGATTGTTCCCTTTTATATACCTAGGGGCCGGATTTTCCGGAGTCAGTAATCTACTTCGGGGATACTAGCGCTGCCGTTGGCCCATTAAGGGTTCATCCGACACCAAATCTATTCCAACTCCCTGGCTCAGTATTGAAGATTCCTATAGACCTGGGATTCAAATATGTCGAAGCAGCTCATATAGGGAAAACACTAATAGTTAGATCTGACTGGAACTGGTAGTCGCTACCATCTAGTGAATTCGTCCACTGCCGCCTGGATTAAGAGAAAGAGCCTGAGTTAGAAAACACTCCTCTCCCTCTCTCGTTCGCTGCTACCAACAAACTTTCAAAGGGATTGGTTACCCAATCTCCAGCAGCCACCAACATAAAGGCGTAGAGTAGGAGTTGATAGTCAGAGGCTAGTGTGAGAGCACTTGAATCACTATCATTTCCCCACCAACAATGGTATTTATTAAAAAAAAAGTTAATTTAATTCCAGCTATTGTTCAGCTTCTGATGTCAGGTCGTTTCATCTGGGCAAATGGCATGAAAATCTCCAAACACCTCCCTACACCACCCACCATTTCGAAGTTGGATTGTAAGGCTTACGCCTTATGAGTATTAAATTAAAAACTAAATAACTTTAACAAAACATACAGATCAGACAACATTGTAACACTCCCTATGACCTCTTTCAGTCCTTAGAAATTCTAGAAAATATTGAAACTACCCCACAAACTCTTTTATCTTTTCAAAATTAATGACTCTACTGCTGCACTTTATCAACTGTTCAAAAGATACCATAATCACCCCTCGTTCGCTACACAATCTTATCACACAGCGTATTGCTTCAGAGTGTCCTTTTGACACTTTGTCATTTTTTAAATTAATACTGCACTTGTTCCTTCTTATCTTGGAACTTAACTCGGAGACAAATTTTCACAACCTCTTAGCCATTAATTTCCCTCAGCTTAACAAATATAATTAGCCCCGACCATTATTCCCACGCACAACTTATGATCAATGTTGGCCTGCCAAACATCCTGACCCTTGTCTAATAAATAATAACAAAAGGAGAATGCATAATTAGTTCATAAATTTGGAGCGTATTTTTGTCGCCAGCCGCCCCCGTATTATGCCACCCCTGGCGAGAGTATAGGTTTACATAGTACACACCTAGTAACTGATTTTAAATGGCCCCATTGTGTCCCTTAAATATTTTCGAAACGGCTTGCTTAAAGTTCCTTTGCTTACTCACTTCCTTGTTCGAGCTTTTGCAGCTGCTCCCCGTCGCCTTAGTCATACCGTTTCACTGTCTGATTAATTAAAGGGAGTGTTATATTTCAAAGGAAACTCTCAGTCTATGGCGGGTATCCTTCTTTTTTTTTTTTTGTTCTTGTTGTCTTCCTCCTTTGCTTCATTTGGTGGGAGTAAGGCGAAGGATGGATGCTTCCTGCTCCACACCACTTTTGGTGCGGATAATTTTAAGGCCATATCAAAATTCAAAGGACACAAATGATAATGGCATCACTCTGTGGACTGCAAAAAGGTTGCTAAAGGAACCTCCAACAACTAATTACGTTCGAAATCAATTAACATAAATTTCTGTTCTGTACTTTGCAATCGGCGCGCGGGGGTGGTTCGCTGTTCCTGTTCTGCGATTTGGTTCTCGGAGGCAACTCCTTCGAGGTGTTTTTCATGGATCTGTAAACGAGGTTTGTTGTTTTATCGAGAGAAAATTGGCGTTTTTCGATTTTACTAATTTAATTGAAAATATTTGTTCCGTTTCCTTGGGGTGGTAAGTTTAAGATTTTATCGCAAAACATTGGAAGTGATTCGTTTAGGGTTTTACTGGAGGAAGGAGTTCGAAACGGACTGACTCCATTTGAATTTTAAAATCCACGCCAATGACCTTGGTCCTTGATTCATTCAGAACCTATTCAGAAACATATTTCCTTTATCCATCGTCATAGCTGGCATATCGTTCTTAGTGGTGGTGTGCTCGTAGCATCGTTTCCGCATTGTTAAATACATTGGCAAACGCAATACAGCAGTAGTGCTGGTTCATAACAAAGTGCTCCTTGAAGAAGATTCACGTCGTGTCGTCGTCCAAACCACGTTGATTCTAATTCACACCTTAGAAATGTGCTGCATGTGCCGCAGACATATTCTCACAATAGACCGAAACTTTGTTCGTCTTTTTGTTCTTCATTAACACTTCCACTCCAGTTGTGCATTATGCACTGTTGTGTGTGCATGTCGCACACAATAGAGCTGCATATTCCATAGGATAATGGATAAAGGAAGCATCTTAGAGGAGGTAATTACTCTTCCAGCGCAAAGGAGTGACGACCAAGATAAACGAGCTTAAGTACGAGTAAAGCTTTTGAAAACGGGTGTATATCTGACGGTGATCTTTTTACCTTGGTCCAACGCGCTACCACCTATGTCAGGAGAGTAAAATAAATTGCCAAACTGTTTATGTAGTGAATTATTTAAGTGGACAGGGATAATAAGTTTAATTTTTGTCTTAACCGAAGAACGAAATTAGTTGATGGATATCACGAGCAAAATCTTCTTTTCAAAGGACATGAGATGGAGTAGTGTTTTGTGTTGAGCAAAAAGTCCTTTTGTAAAAATGGATCGATGATGTTAAGCAGATTGTGTAAAACTACTTACAAACGGTACAAACGGTTAGGTCATAAGAGACAAGTGAATCTAATAAATTAGAGAAATTCACATATGGTATCCACCAAGGGTCCTCAATCAATGACATTAGTCATTAAGGACATGCTCCGTATTATGATTATTTATAACAGTATGGAGTACATTTAATTCTTCAATTTTTCGATTATGAGAACAATGGCGGGATGTCCTTTCTAAACGCCTCATACAAACTTTATACAGCAGTCCTGAGAAAATGGCTTAATGTGTGGATTAACGAGAAGAAGTTGTTCAAGGAATACTAAGCAGACTTCAGATCAGAAAATTCGGTCGTGATCCATGTTTGTTTTTTATTTGCACCTACATACATAAGTATGTCCTTATAGAGTAAGTATTAGTTTCCTGAAACACTTGAGATTTTAATCAAACTTGACTTTATGATGGAGAAGTTCAAATAAGTGGTTCCGTCAATTCTGTCTGACTATCTGTGACTACAACTGGAACCTGATTAGAAGTTGAAAAAAAATGATTAAGACAAAATTCATAGGTGGTAAAATTTTTTACGTTATAAAGGTCCACTCCCACATTTTGGAACGTTTTTTGAAAAAAATATTTTTATACAATTTTATAATATTTGTCAGAATTTTTGGGTGTCACTGTAACTTGAATTACGCAACCAACAACACAGCGTAAGTTTGAAATGAGGAGTGAAGATCCGATAGGTTTGTTGGGGTAGTAGTTTGAACTCAGATACTATTTGGTTTCATAACTCAATATGGGTTGTGTATGAAATGTTTGCATTCGATGAGAATTCTACTTAGTATGAGTATGAGTTTGATCAGTCTTGATCTAGATGGGTCATCATTAAACAGAACAGAGGTAAAATATTCGGTAAAAAACCATAAGAGATCCAATATCTAGTGCTAGAGGATGTTGTCACCCTTTGAAAGCTACACTGGGTAGTAGGTAGCATCCTTTCACCCAAACCGCTTGAACTTCGAGGTATCTTATCAGTGAAACTACAATAGGGATTAACAACTTGGCTCTACACTATCTTTAGGAAGTTTCTAAACCTTAGCTTATCTCATAAATCCTGGAGGAAAGTATCTCATAAATCCTGGAGAAAAATCATAGAAGCCGACACACCGAAAGTTCTGACATCTTCTATTTACTATCTGAAATCCTTCTCTTCAATAGCTAGTGCTAATATTTTCCTTTCTATTAAAAATCTTGCAAATATTAATTGATGTCCATATAAGAATGAATTTGATTAGTAGACTCTTCTTAGTATTGCAGCATACTGCAATGGAAGATCGGTAGAGGCTACACTGTACTCGTTGTAAGATGACTAACAATCTTTGCGAGTTCTTATAAAAACAAGTTCGACGCTCTAGTCGGAGCCACGGTGTCCAATAATGTCAAAGTAGAAGGTATATCTGCTGCAGCTCTAAACCTGAAAGTAGACAGGTATCTTTGCTATTGGAATGAGCAAATGCCTTAAAGCAAACTTATCCATACTGAGTGGGGGATACTATCTAACAAAATGATCGGTGCACGGAGAGTCGATATCATAACCAAGGAGGCCTTATAAAGATACGATTATTGTTAGAAAACTTGAACCAGTACCCTGTCATGAGGACATATACCATCCGCTAGGAAAATATTTGTATATTCTTAGGGTGGAGTATTATGATTATTATTCTAACTCATGTTAGCGAAAAAAGTAAGACTGAAGAATGAGTACATTAGTTCAGTGTCATAGCCCATTTGGAAGAGATTGTTATATGTATAACGAAAGTTCCTTCTTATAATAAGAGACCTTATGGAATCAGCTCTTAATGAACTCGCAAAGTGGAGTCTAGGACTGAATTAGTTCACAAGTAGGTATAAAACTATGTACCATACCTCCAAAATACATCAAATGGCACTTCGCGAACCAATCTAGATCCTTGGGGTTTATTTTCGATAAAAAAAATTTAATATTTAAGACCGTACCGAACCGTACTAGGGTCTCGATTGCCTTATATTAATGTAGAAATGCTCTGGGTTGTCCATTGAATATATACGGCAAACCCATCCTGATGTACAGAGTACTAGTGTGGTAGATAGTTTAGGACAAGAAAAGTAACACAATATTGGTCGAGAAGGTTTCAAGGCAAACCTGCGCCCTTAAAACCAGTCCTCAGCTATGTATATTGGAAAGGTGTTTCCTGCTGACATATTTGGGAAGCTGGTGGTTGCAAAATCGACAATAAGACTTACGGAATCCTCCCAACTGGTTCGTGCTAATATGGGCTTTTATTACAAACGGCCATGTTATTATTTCTAGTAAAGTACATATATAAAATGTCAAGTATAAAACCAAGGTTCCTAGCAAAAGTGCTTGTGCTTGGGAATTTGGAGCAATTTCGAATAAGTCTGCGATAGAAGTACACGCAGATGGGTGCAGAACAGCAATGTAAATATATATTTTTTTTGATGCGCTGGAGGGGTGAAATCCTTTATGAATACACTGTAGCTCG
Source organism: Xylota sylvarum (assembly GCA_905220385.1). Lineage (NCBI taxonomy): Eukaryota > Metazoa > Arthropoda > Insecta > Diptera > Syrphidae > Xylota > Xylota sylvarum. The sequence goes on from LR999958.1 coordinate 26,246,700, forward strand.
TGCTACGAGTTATGCTAGACTCCTGATTTCCCTTACAGTATTCCTTTATAGGGTCAGGTTTTGACGTGATGTTTTCTCCATCTTATGATCCAGGGTTTTCTCCCTCTTGTGCTCTTGGGGCTTGGTTTTCCACCCGTAGTTCCTGCATGATGCTTGCAAGGATTCTGTTCGCGATGTCCCATTCTTCTCTCGTTGATGGCATGAACGATATCAATCTACTTGGGATTAACGCATTACCTATCACTCGTTCTAAGGCATGTCTGGCTGCTTCAAATTTTCTGCATTCTAGCAATAAGTTCTCCGCGTTATGGGCTTTGACTTCACAATGGTGGCAGAATGGGTAATCTACGATGTCGTACTTGTTAAAGTATTCACGGAAACTTCCATGTCGCGTAAGGAACTGGGTAAGATAGAAGTTTACCTGGGCCCTTCTGGGGCCTCCAATATTTGGCATTAGCCGGGATATTGCGACAACCGCCCGATTGGCCTTCCCGCTTGTGTGGGTTAGGAGCTCTCTAAAGCTGTGCCTATGATCAAGCGCTACCCCTAGGTACTTTATGGAGGGCTTTGAATCGATGCTATGTTCTCCTACCCGTATGGTCTTGCGGTTCCTAATGAGAACAGACCTGATAAACGAAGCAATACCTTCACGTCTTTGATGGTGTTGTTGCAGTTTTGCGTCACTTCCTCTAGGGCTTTAGCCATTACCACCACGATACCATGCGATATCATCGGCGTATCCGATTATGTTCACTCCACTCGATCTCCGTATCATAGTACTGCATCATACATAAAGTTCCACAGGGTAGGAAATATGTGTATATGTGTATGTATGTATGTAATTCAATCTCTTTCATATGATTACCGCCAAGTTTCTACCACTCTTCCAGACATATCGGTCCAAACGTTGGCAATTTCACCACTATTTAACATAACCCCATAAAAAGAAATCCAACGGCGTTAAATCCCATGAGCGAGGTGGCCATTCGATCGGAACATATCTCTAGATTATACAATTACCGAACTTCCCCTTCAATAGATCAATTGTTTTACCAGCTGTATGGCATGTGTCACCATCTTGTTAAAACCACATATCACTGATGTCAAGTCCATTCAATTCTGACCAAAAATAGTCTTACAACATGGCACGAAAGCAAACTCCATTGATCGTAATATGACGATCACTTTCGTAAACGAAAAAATACGATCCAATCACTCCTCTGGCATGAAATCCACACCACACGGTCACTTTTTGTGGATCCAATGGAGTCTATTGATCCACATGTGGGTTTGTTGCTGAGCCAAAAATGGGCTTCATTTGCTGAAGATGAAGATGAAAGCCAGGATTTTCTTCAAACTTTTGCAGAGCCCCGTAGTAGAAGTTTCGACGCTTCAAATGATCAAGAGACTTCAGACTCACCCCAAACTGTAGAGCCATCTAAGTAAGTAAGTAAGGGGTTTGCGTTGCAACAGTCTTCAAATCGTTTGTCGTTGTCGTTTCGGTTTTCAAGGTCATGAACTCTCCTCACATGGTTCTTACTTGCTGGATGGCACTTAAATTACGATGAATGATGGTGATTCTTCTTATTCTCGCGAGTCCCGAATGTTAGCAATTGGTTTGCCAGTGCAGTTTTCCAAATGAGAAATGTTGAAAATGTACATCTAGTTCCGCACGGGGATATTTCTAATGTCCGACAATCTTATCTGTGGGTGACAAATAAGATGACACTTATCCTGCTTTGTGGTAAAGAAGTTTCGATATACATATGTACATATTTCTTCGCTTAAATTTTTGAAACTACCTACGGTTCGAGACGTTTTGGAGAGATACAAGATTTTAGACTCTGCTGGATATGTTTCGTCATTTAGATGTTACTGCTCTAGGGTCTTTGTTAGTCCCTTATCATCCATTGTCATTTTTATGAAGATCTAAATACGTATGCACGTATATTTTCCAAGACCAACTATTAAATCCCGGGGATAATCATGAAAAACCTTGACACCAAAGTAAATAGAGAGGAGTTAAGTAGAGCCCAAGGTAATTTCTAGGAAGCGTTAGTAAATATCCCATGCACTCAAAGGTGGAACAGGATTAAAGTTAGGATTACATGTACCTCACTATCTTGTGTAGTTGAAAGCCAAGCCTTCAGAAATAAAAATAAAAGTTAAGCGCATTGTTTGCGAATACCTTACACCCCACAATGTATCTACAGCTCTGTGTACTTATATCTCTCAGAAAATAGTAACCACTACAGAACAACTTAAATTCCACATGCACAATAGAATAATGCGAACTTTGAGGGAAGGAGTGAGTTGACAACACAAACGAATGTTTAATCTCAATGTCAATGCATACAAGAAGTTGCTATACCAACGCGCATAGCAGCAGTAGCTCTTTGATATCCTTGAGCTGACAACAACACCAACACAACTAATGACAAAAAATAGAAAAGAATGCATGAGAAGCAGCAAGAACGCCTTCATCGACAGCCAGTCAGCAGAGTAATGCCACCACTTGTAATCTAGACAAAACGTGACGGAAGCGAAATTAAGTTGACACATCAACATGATAAAAAGTCACGTTCTCAAGAATCCGACCACTTGGTGCATGACTTGGCATGCACACATGCCTGCATATGTGTATACGTGGCTGTTCGGTTTACATACGCTGCACACACCCACACAAACACCCGGCAAGTTAGACTGAACACAAAAAGTGCTACAACGCAGGATGTAGGATGTTCAGATGACATTTCTTGTTGTTTTCCTTTTTGAGACAATTTTAATTGGAATATTTTAATGTGACAACCTTGCAGCAGGCAAATGCATGAACTCTGCCACACCGCCAGGATGACGGCCCTGACAGGATACATGCAATAGAAAAATCGACTCAGCTTACCACATCAAGAAAAGCAAATTACACAACACGCAATTCTGGATGGGGAGAGAGACTAGGAATGCGAGATTGGATGGAGCAGTGCTCAGCTGGTAAACAACGTTACATTGTGTAAATCTTAATGCGGATTGGAGGTCGGAGGATTGTATCTATTGCATTATGCAGATATTTGAGAAAACGTGGCATTCACAAGTGGTATCTGGAACTAATTATAAAGTCAAAGTCTAGACACACAGTCGTGTTGAGTTGTTGTGTTTCGGCGAAAAGAACTCACGAAATTATGAATAAACATTATGATTTTAATTTTCAAATTACATACGTAGGGGGTTTCGGCGGAAAAGGATCTTGTATTCCTTTGTGGGTCTTGAAAAAGTCAGTCCTTTTCAAAGATTAAAGAACTCTATTGGTATACTCCTATTCCGGACGCACTTGATTGCGAGTGTATAAAATACTTTTCACAAATCTCTGCAGAATCGAAAAAGGACCCACAGAAAAGTACTAAGCAGCAATAAAAAAAAGGACCAAACCATCGAATATGGTCACATTATCTGAGATTTGAATATCATCTCTGCATCCAGAAGCGAACACGTTTCTGTCATAATCGTAATCTTTCGGGCTCTGAATTGTTACGCATCAATGTGGCATTTATCATCGTTATTGGTTATAAACTTTACGATTGTTTATTGTTGTATTTATTGTCTCCACTAGAAGGGAACAAGTCATAAAATACCCGACATGCCAACAAGTTATTCATCATTCATTGATGTGTGTTCATTCGTACAAGGGCATTTTTACAGACGACATTTTGACACATTAAATCCAACTGGGAAATACCTACCGAAATGTTGTTATCTTTAAATTTCTTTATGTCCTGACTTCTGGCTTTTGTCGAAATACATACGCAAATCGATTGATTCAGACAAGAAATTACCGGCGGATGTCCTGCCGCCAGTGCTAAGTCATGCTAACCGGCACAACGGATGTCCATTAAGAGAGCAACAATAAATATTTACGGTGCCAAAATCGATTTCTCCCTTGCATATCCTTAAGTTATTTATTTTCCCATCAACACACTTCAGCTACACTTCCACTAAAGCGTTCGACAAGCTTCCTCTCTCCCATAAAATGTTTACTTTTTAAATGGAAAAACAAATCATGTTACATGCTATTGAGAGTGATGTGTCGCTTGAAGGAATATTCTAACGTTATGGAGAGTGTAGCCAGGAATAGTTGCTGTATCATGATGATGTTTTTTGGGGGAAAATTTCAGTCGTCCTGTCTTTGTTTGGTGGTGTTGAATTGAGATACAAAATCGGAAGACGTAATCAATCTGTAGCGTTGCAAGATGACAGCAAGGAGTTGAAAGTGCTCCTGCTTCCTTTGGTATACAGAAACAAGCAGCTTTTGGTCTATAGTAATTCTTTGAACCCGATTTAGTGGATGTCATTGTATTGCACAACTGTTTATGGAACAGTGGCTCTACTGAGTTCATTTTTTGTATTACGGTTTCAAGAGATGTCATCAGTCTCTAAGGTTATTCTACAGGTAGATCCCGGGAATAAATTCAATCCGTAGATAGGCATTTTTAAAAGGAGTTAACAACTTGTTGCTGGGCCATAGAGACAAATGAGTAGATGGCATTATGTGCGTCATACATAAAAACTGTTCCAGCAGTCTAATCACATTGAAATAGGCAGCCATACCAACAGGATTCTTATATGCCATCTGCTCAGATTCACAAAAAAAGTAGATGTCTTTGTGCATTTGTGTCCAAGATAGAATTAGCTAGGGCTTGGGTTTGTTTCGCCAGACAGGGTACGACCCATACGAGCCTGCCGAAGTGCAGGAACCTGGGTGAAGTTTCAAGTAGAAAACCAACTGTAGAGGAAGAGGAAGAAAACATTCTCCACCTTCTATGTATGTACGTGCTCTGTCCAGCTCTGTCCCAAAAAAGACTAATCCACCTAGGAGTCCATTTCTTTGAGAACCTAGGCGAACTGGCGTCAGTAGGCGTCACGAGCCTCCTCAGCTTTATCAAAAGCTTAAAAGCTCCGGTTGGTTAATTAGTCCTGGTTAACAAAATGGTGCGATCCATGGCATCACAATAACCCTTTATTGGTCTAAGTGTGTCTGCACACCGATGCAGACAGCCTCTCTGTATCTTCTCCTTGATTCGCCCTCCTCGCATACAGAATTTTTCTCTCGATAATGTTTAATATCCGCTCTTATTATTTCGTCTTCCGAATTAGGCGTTTTAAACCCATCTGTTTCGCCAAACCGAACTAGCACCGGTGTGCAAAGGTAAGTTTGCACCGAATCTGTATTCTTGGTCTATCACTCTCCTGGATGTCCATTAAATAGCTGCTTAATGGGGAGAGGTGCCTAAACGCATCTATCATAGTATTCCCTTCGGTAACTAGGTTTCTTTCACTGTTTCGAAAATTTGCTTGGCTTTCCTAGAAAACATTCGGATGTTGTTCCTACCGCGAGACTCTTCAATATCCTTGAGCCAGGAGACTGCGAAGGCTTTTTTCCTTTAACGCAGGGTCTCTTCCCTCGCTGCCATTGTTTTGAGCTGCAATAGTTGTGTGTGCGCCTATCCTGGCATACCCATTCATCATCATGCCCAGGACTCGTTTTTGGTGGTTGCTTGTAACTATGGTGGTCTCGGCTACTTATTTGATGATGTCGCGATACAGGTTCCACAGATTGTTAACGATTGTGGATGCTGAATGTACAGCGGAGAGTCTTTCTTCTATTTTGAATTTATTTTTCTGGGCGTCTGCTGTCATCTTTTGCACATTATGCAGCGACATATCTGGGTAGTTTTTGGAAACAGATTTTCGCAGATTTCACGCTCCTAGATTTAGCAGAGTGTTCACTAACAATCTCCGCACTTACCATCGAGAAAAGAGCAGTTGCACAGCACAATGACATGTAATTGGAAGAAATCTGAGGAACGATCTGCAGGAGTGTTTGGATCAAAATTCTTTGACGTTTTCAGACATTTTTCAAACCAAAACACAGCCTAATATGTATGAACTATGTACCTACATAGAGGTGTTCAAATCAGTCTGGGCAAACAATTCTGTATCGGCGACAAAGCTACGTATATCAAACGAAAGCTTTTGCAACTTCTGCAATGAGTCCAGTGAAGGGAACACATTCTGGCATCTTGTGGGGCACTAACCCACGAAAAATAAAATATGTGCGGAAGAATAAGTCAACAAATATTGATATGCCGACCACAATTCCGCTTCTCATTTTCAGATTCATCCCAGAAACTGTCGAAAATGAGCGAGAAGAACAAGAAGAGTGCAAGACCACTGGAATTAGGAATTTCTGTTTTTGCAGTTGGCTGCGTTTGCCCATCCCTAACAAGGATTCAATTTTGCGATCAGAGTGATCATCAAACTTTTATCAGCTTATCGGTCATCGTTATACCATCCACTCCTGCGTAGAATATCTCTGTTGGTTTTACCTAGGTTTCCGAGCTTGTCTAGGCATGTCTGCCATGTTGGGCAAGTTATACCTATATGACTGATTTTCTTGTTGAGGTTAAGTAAAGTAAAACTTTTCAAAAGATGTTCGCACTGTGGCTTAGGATGGCATCTACCGTAAATTTTAAGGCTCATTCTGTCTTTATGCTCAGTTTATGGTGAAGTATTGAACGCAGCTGACGTCCCTATGAGCCTGCTGTAAAAGGATTTGGTGAGTTTATCTTTGTCTCTAAACATTTCTCATTTCCAATTCCTTCTTTTGGATTTGCCTACTTTTCTAATGCTGTATGGGGCAGTTGTCCATCTTAGTTGGCCCAGGCTTTATATTTATACCAATTAATCCTTGCGGGGGGCTTAGCCAAGTTTCTCACTTGGCTTAATAGGTGACAATTAGTCTTAAAATCGATACGTGAATCCAGAAAAGAATACTGAAAGTATATCCACAGGTTAGACTATCTAAACCCTTGAATGCCTGAAGATTTAGAGTGGATGTCTTCTGCACTTTTTGTTCGTGTAGGTGGTTGCTGTCCAGGATGATTATAAGATTTTAAGCTCTAAAGGTTCAGTGACTTGTTATCTTCAAGAATCATTGTCCTATGTCAACGAAACATGCCTCCAGCTATTATCATCGATGTCATCAAAGTAACCAGCACTGTTTAAGACAAAACTTATCAGTTTAACGCGAGGTTCAGTCCGAACGGGGCTCTATATGAAATGAATAGATATTAAATGTATTTTCAAATTTTTTTTGAAAAACGCATATGCCAAGCAGTAAGATAAGATGTACTTAAGCACACTGCAAGAAGAATGGGAATGGTGTTCAATAAATACATGCATATGTCCCAAGTTGTTACATCCATTGCAACTCCTCGCTGCGGTGGCTACCTTGTATATTCTTCAACGTCTAGGGTTTAAATACCTCCACAAACCATTATGCCTTGTTTGGAATTTCATTAGATCGTAGACAAATACAAATTAAACAATTCAAACTTCGTACATTTCCAGCAGGAATACGATCTAATATTAGACAATATTTCAGGCAGCACGAGATCCTACTGCAAAAGTTGTGCCCAAAAGAGAGACTGCATCAGTTGTGGAATAGGTATGCACACATGTAAATTGTCTACACTTTATGCGACATCCAAGGGACATAAACAACATCCAACGAACGCACCCGACGAGAGTTTTGCATCCCATTACGTAAGTTTTAAAACATCCTCTGCCGCCGTTTCGTTAATAAGTATCCCTACACACCTATACCCATGGCCCGGATGCGCAGCGACTAACTACGACGACACCAGGGGTTCATGTCACAATGAGCTTGTGATCTGTGAGCAGCAATAACATATACGCTTACGCTACGCATATTGCATGACTAGACCAAAGGAACAGCTCGCTCCTGGTTCACCCCTTGTAATACGTTAGTAGTGTGTGGAACTTTTGACAGAAAATTCAGCAAAACGGTTTAATTACAATTAATCTCATGGTAGTTCTGCCAACGAGAGCGGGTGAGATGCTGAGCATTCCATGAGGTTGTTCCCCGGCACTCAGTCTCTGTGAAGTGGAACATGACACACCCGATGCGAAGTAACTCCTAGTTTTCAAGCTCCATTCCTTTTTTTTTTTGTTTTTTTTTTTTTTACTCCTAGCCCCGGAATGGCATGGCGGTAATGAAAAAGTAGATTATTTAAGCTTTTACAGGAAAACTTTATGCATATGACAAGTTGGGAATTGAAAATGGAATCGGTTGGATGCATTGCATGTGTCTGGTACGTCTGACAGGGAATTGAATGGACTTTATTATTGTTAGCTCGGGATGATGTGGCAGGGGGCGACTTTTGGACTTGAACAAAGGTGCAGCTTAGAGAGTGTAAGTAACTATTCGCTTGGCATGTATCCTTGCGGATGTATGTACGAAGTTAGTTTCTTTTTGGAAAAGTTCCATACACACAATGCGTGGGCATTATGCTAGTGGAAATGTTCTCAGTTGTTGGTTTTTTTTTTCTGCTACATGTTGCTACAATCCTGCCATGTATATATGAAGCTAAAGTTATTTCCATTGTTGGTCTGTGAATGAGTTGTGTTTTGTTTTTTTTTTTAATTATAATGGTACCTTTATTGTGTTCATGCTTTCTATTATTGAAGGACTATGCTCTTCATTAGCATAATGTTATAGTTACCCTGAAAGTTGGTAGTAATTCAAAAATCCTGTTAAGCTCATGGTTGAGAGTACCTACCTACATATACATACATATGTAAGTAAAGGACTTATGTTCCTCAATTAGTCGATTTTTGCTTCGAAGGTCGCAACTGTAATCACGTCTGCCAATAGACCTGCTGAAGCGGGACGTCCATCGGCCAGTAAAAAACATCAAAACCCTAGGAAAATCGTCCTAGAGCGTCTCCTGAAGAAGGGAGAAGCCAGTTGGGCAAGAGCGTTGCTGGATGACAAGAGTAGCCAACCTGTTTTGAGAGGGCACTCTTATGAAAGCTAGATAGGCCACCTCACTCCGTCCACACCACTGTTCCAGGGAATGCCATCCGAAAAAGGAAGGCCCCCTTTTGCTACGGAAGAAGCCAGCTCGTTACAGGAAGGCTCCCAATTCATAACTGGCGGAGGAGTCAGCTCGAATCGGGGGGACCCTCAACCAGCTCTGAAGCCAGAAGTGATCCCCGGCATCCAAGGGACCCAGGTCACAGGAGGATCCTTCTAAGACCCATAAGAAGGCCAAAAAAACCATTCCAGGTTAGCGCCGCCGACCTTTAAAGATCGCGGTTGGCATCAGACTGTTTCCAAATTATTGATCTACAGCGACGAGAATTCAGCTGACTATATCAAGTCGGCAATCTCGAAAGTCGGTGCTGTGTGGCCTGGCACCAAACTAAAGGCTGTTCCAAAAGCCGAAATTCTGGTTTCTGGCGTAGCTAAGAAATAAGTCGATTCGTCCCAATCTAAGCTTCTAGTAAAACAGGTCAGTGGTGACCAATCCTCAGTTTCGGGGGGTTGTAGTGCCACAGTGTCAAAAGCGCTGGCATCTATATATGATGCTGGATCAGAGCTTCCTAAGAAGCAAGGTAGTGGTAACCAGTCCTCTGATTCGGAGGATTGTAACCACAGAAATAGAGGTCTCCGCTTACAAATTAGCCGTGGGTCCGAAGGGACAATAGCATAGCGGAATTAAAGGCAAAGAATTAAACGGCTGTCAGGTGCCACGTATACTCTGCTGGGTTCCAGACCATAGGGATATTTCAGGCAATTGCAGAGCGGACGAGCTAGCTAATGAGGGTACAGACCGGAACCTCCCTGATAATAGGGAAGTACCGTCCTCACCTATAAAATCGATAAAATTCCAATTAGATACCGCAGCCATGAGTATGGCAAATAGTAGGTGGAACAATATCAGTACATGTCTCATTTGTAAACAAATTTGGCCAGAGCTGGATTGTAGGAAAACCAGTAGACTTATTTCCAGTAATTATAAATCTTAGAAAGATAGTTGGCGCCCTCACAGGACACTCTCTGGTAGGTAGACATGTAAGAAAACTTGGTGCCCCCTTCAACGATTTCTGTAGAAACTGTAGAGACGAGGAAGAGGAGGAAACCATGACACATCTTCTGTGCTCCTGTCCAGCTCTATCGGTCTTGAGAAGGAAAACCTTAGGCGAATATTTCCTCAAAGGACTGAACAAACTAACCAGACTAGATTTAGGCAAGATAAGGAACTTTTGTCACCGGGTCAAACTGGTTTAATGACTAAACAGTGAAACACACATCTTCGGCATGGGTCTACACAGAAAATGGTTGTTCTGCCTTCTGTCTCATTTGGAAATTTCAATGTTCGGTTTTTCCATAGTGGTATCACAATGGACCTCCCTTTTGGTCTAATTGCGTCCCTGCTTAGCGGGGACAATCACCCAACCCAACCTAACCCTAGAGTTAGTTTTGGAGCATGTAGAATCCGCCAAGTATGCAGCTAGACTATGGAAGGTCCCATCGCAAGTGCCCGCAGTCTTATTCTTCATTTAAAAATCTGTCCTATCCAGAACCCAAATGTTCCTCCGAGACTTTAGGACTCTTCTTTAAGACAGACTTTCCAGAGACAAATTGGCTAACATAAACCACTTCTAGGAGAACTGTATTAGCAAGAAAGGGGTCTGAACAGCTTTTCATAATTGTAAAGTCCAGCATAGCAAATGAATTTCTGAGATAAGCCTATGAGAGGTGCAGCGCACTTTATGATTTGGAGTTCATCGGCTTGTTGAGTTCCAGACGACTTTAAAGTCGATGAAGAGGTTATATACTTGAATCTTAGTGCGAAGATTTAGTCTACATATAAGTTTATTGGAAGAATTCAGACGTCCACACATTTTGCAAAGATGTGGAACTTATATTGAAGTCCTTGTGCATACTATCGTCCACCTATACTTGGTTGATGATTTGGTGTATGTAACTTACAACACCGTGGTATTTGAAAAGCTGGTAAGTCATCAGAGTCGACGACCTTGCTGTTCTTCAGTTTTTTGATAGCTGCGCCACTCTCTTCCATTATGGAAATCGGGTGCGTTTCTTGCTCTATCATTTCGTCAAGACAATGCCCATTCAGCAACTGTTGGAAGTCCTGTTAAAAAATATCTACAATTCTCTGCTCATCGACGACTAAGTTCCCTTCTCTATTTCGAAGAGCCTGCGTTCAGATCTTGTAGCCAACTGCAAATTGCTTGGCATTCTTATAAAACTGGAAGTTCTTGTCACGTGACTCCTGGATTTTCTTGCCCCTCTTTCTTCTAAGCATGATTTTCTTCTCATGTTTTTTGATTAGAAAATTGTATACACAAAACCCGGGTCAAAGGATATGTTCAGAATTTAAAGTCAAGGTAACAAAGAGCCGAATTTTTTCAGACGCATCCTAATCATGCACCAGACTGGGTTCAATGATATCTGGATTAACTATCGAAGTATGTTTAATATGACACGCCTTCGTGTCCTTGAATCTATATTGAAATGCATAACAGACTTAGAAAATGATGGAATATCGGACTTGTTGAAATTTGTTCTGTCCAAAATCCGGGTCGTGCGCAAAGCTATTGCTCGTGTTTACATTGTTATGCAACAAAAGCAAAAGAAGAACCTCCGTAAAGTCTTTAAAAATAAGAAGTGCAAGCTCCTGGATCAAGAAAAAAACGTACCCGCGCCATACGTAAGGCATTGTCGTCAACAGGGAAATTTTGAAGGAAATCCGCAAGAGGTCGATCAATTCACAGAGGAAATTCAATGGTAAGACATAGGTTGCAATCGTTTACATTAAATTCATCAATTTTTTGAAGTAAAATTCCCAATAAAGGTGGTAGCCTTCACTCCAATGTCCCCACCTAACCTTCCCTGAACATCAGCTAATCTGTTCTGTACAATAAATTTCATAAAAAATTGTAAATTATTGCAATGAAAGGTAAAATACGAAAATAAATTCGCAAAAGTCAACATAATCCGGTCCGGTGGCATTAAGATAAAATAAACATTCCTGCAATCACATATGTCTTTTGAAAATTTATCACAATGTTATGCGAATCAGACAGAAGATGTCAACGATGCCGACGATAACGAATTAGCGAAAATCCTCATAAATTAACCATTGATTTGCAACAAGTCGCCATTCGAACACGATAATTAATTAATGAATGGCATTATGTTTGCACGACATCGCAAGTAATACATATCTCCACGTGAAAGTGTTGTAAAAAAAATACATACAAACTAAATTGACACCACTGCCAAGGATATAGTATGTATGTATATCTGGAGCGGCACGCATAGTACCAAGCTGTGCACCAGCATCGTTGTAGGAAAAAATACCAACAACAAAGTTGCTTGTTTTTTAAGGATTACGCTTTTAATCACCAACAGGCTGCAATTTCTTTTTTTGGTTTTTGTTCGCGAAATAGTTGTTTTAGTGAAATAAATAGAAATTCTTTTATAAGGATTCCGTGGCAAGAATTTAATGCCAAACTGTTTGCATATTTCATCTGGAAGAAACACAGAAACAAAAGTAAATTCTACCAACACAAAAGATATTTCCGCTGAGCTTGTATTTATATTTTTGTTTAACAAAACAAAAAAACAAAAAAGAAAAAAGATTTTCTTTTAAGATTTATACGCAGCTTGGAATCTCATATGGCGGGCCATTGTTCGCGTTAGGAATGAAATTCAAAACAATAATGGGAGATTAAGGATAAAATATGAGATCCTGCAATTGTGAAGCTTTTTCTTTCGGGAATGAGCAAACATTTATGTATGTATGTATATGTATGTGTGAACTTTTACTATTTCTAGACGATAGGCGTTGGCAGATAAAATGGCAATATACTCAAAGTGGCAACATTTTTTACTAAACAATGCCTTACTTCTTCCTTAATTGGAGTTTGAATATACCTACAAGTTGTCATACTTAAACATTTGTACGTATTGTACCATGAAACGTAAAAATTTCGAGTCCTTTCTAGCGCAGTGTCACGTAGAAAAAAAGTATTATGATAGAATCGACATTATTTATAAAAAAAAACCTTTGTAACCCATGGTTTCCAGTGTCAATAATTTGTTGCAAGAAATCTATCATGAAATTGAAATTTCAAGTGGAGACTTTTAATGTCAATGTCTGCTTTTATTTCTTGACATCTCAGTGGACATGAAATAAATTTGACAGTGACTGTCAATTTGAGTTGTACTGGATTGGCACAAGAACATCGTGCAGCAAATTAGTTTCTAAATTATGCAAATGTCTTTTTTCTAAAAATAGGTTTATCCAAGAACGATAGCTTCTTTTACTTTCTAATTTTTCAAGTTTGGAAGGTAAGAATTAGTCGTTGATTAGTCTCACGCAACATGGATGAAAATGAAATGTCTTGACAAAGTTTACCGACCTAATAGAAACATAAACATTTCTGACAATAAGTCTGACATAAATATAGGTACGTATGTATGTCTTGTGTACTCGGTGTAATGATGTCAAGTATTTTCGTAATTGGTAATAAAGTAGAATTTAATGAGATAAAATGTAGGTTTGTGGTACAGTTTTACTCCGCCAGTGCTCCGCTATTGCTCCATTAATGTTCTGTTTTCCTGTACCTATGTACTTATCTCTTCAATTCCATAACAGCAGCTTCACTCTGTAGAGCGAATGTCTAAGCCGTTAATAGAATTCGTGACATTCATTCGACCGTGTTCGGACGAGAGCGAACTAATTGTTGGGAAATGACGTAGGATATTGGTTGGGATGGAGGTTATTGCTGCATTGTCCTACCTAAGTTACCTTGGGCATTCTTCTAGGTATGTAGGTAAGTGGATGGGCTGATGAGGGGAGTAAGGTTTCGCCTTATCACACTTAGGTCCTTGTGGACCTATTGTTATGCCCAATGATGCTCCTATACTGCATTTTTCCTAGTTCCTTTTTTACTGTTCGTTGGTGAAAAGGGCCGCTAGCCATCGTGATGTCCTTAGAAAACTAAAACGATTTTGAAGTGACACATCATATAGTTCTTGTAAGTCCTGGAAGTAATATCTTCCTTATGACATACGCTGACATACGCTTGGGCAGTGAGGTGTATCCTCCTGAAGCTCTTCTTTACCGCATCCTCTGCATATGTTGTCATCCTTGAGTTTAGGCTTCACTGCATGTTTCCTTAGAAAATAATGGCCATTGAATGCACGAACCAACATTGGCAGCGTATTCCTGTCGTTTTGTAGGAGTCTGTTGGTTCTGCCTTTGTCGTATCGTGCCCAGAGCTTCCTTGATATATTTCATGCGGTAAGCAATTTTCACCTACTGTTGGCTGTCATTAAGATCTTACGTTCAATACGTTTCCTTAAGTCGGAGAGTGGTGGTTTGATCCATTGAAGTGCCTGATTGTGGTCCATTGCAGATGCTTTTCTTGCAAGTTCATCAGCTATCTCATTCCCGGTTATATCCTTGTGACCAGGGACCTAGCAGAGATTCATATTGTGCTGTGAACCAAGCTGTCGGACTAGCTTGGACTTGATTTCTGCGGTTAAAGTTGCTTTAATGGCCGCCTGACTGTCATTAACAATGGTGATATCATCCGGTGGTATTGCCATAATTGATACCATACTGGCTGCATTTGTCACTGCCAGGACCCCCTCTTGGAAGGCATTGCTGTAGTCAGGAAGTCTAATCCAGCAGTGTATGTCAAGTTTCATGGAGCATATTCCGGCTCCCATTTCTATATCCATCTTTGACCCATCTGTCTAGATAGATTTTGATTTGTCTTTTGTTAGTTTCTTGGCTTTCCATTCTTCATTACTCGGATAATGCTAGAGAATGGTTTTTCAAAATCGAGGTATGGTAACGTATAGTCGCTGTTTATACCCTCCTTCTTTAGGATCTGTGTTTGCCCTTTGAGGTTTGAGTGTAAACCGTTTGATTGGCTAACCTAAGGCTTGATCCCCACTTTCTGCTGAAGATTTGGTTGCAAGTGCAGAACGCAATCGCTGCCTTTTTAACTCTTTTACTTTTTCCAGTTTCAGACGTATTTCGTTGATGACTAGAATCCACAGCAAGGGAGAGACGACTCCTCCTTGTGGCGCGCCTCTGGGGGCAATGACCATTAAATGGCTGTCACCCAGTAGGTCTTAGGTCAGGACTTTGAAGTTGAATCTTTTTCTCCATTTCTCGTCCGCCTGGGAGGCAGACATTCTATTTGGTCCTGTGTGCCAAACAATTAGTGGTCTTTTTTTCCTTTTCGATAGCTGGTTTCTTCCTTAGTTAAAGCTTCATCTGAATTCTTCAATACTGGCATTTTAGCTTGTCAAAAGTATAGACAACTAAGAGTATAAGCTCCTTGAAGCCAGGAATGCATCCCGACTAGCGTTTTGTAAAACCGAGTGCTGAATTGGACCAGTTTATAAGGTTCTCTATAATAAAAACGAAAGTTTAATTCACTGTCGCCCAAATCGTGTCACCGAAGGTACATATAAGCTGTTAAATCCCGCAAACATAGTTTGTCCAAACTCTGCATAAATAAATTCATTGTCAACTGAGGTTCTTCACCTTCGGAGTACATATGCTATGGTCGAATTACACATTCAATAAATTGCTATCAGTGCACATTGCACATTCAATGTTTAATATATGGTTTGCCTAAATGCGAAAATGTAAACTCAGCAGTTTGTTTTGTGATTTTTGTTCTTTAATAAATCCAGCAATGTTTGCGTATTTTTGTAGAATAAGCATTTTTAGCCTTAAGTATTGCATGTAAAATTAGTATAAATACGGAGACCAAATAAAGTCAAAGTGAGTTTTTTGTGAACAGTTATCCAAGGCACTTTCATTTTCCTCAAGTGAGTCTGCTTGAGGGACTGTTCGACTAAATAGTATAATCGATACAAGAATCGACTTATACACTCAACCAAGTCTAGGTTTATGTGCCTAAGACTTTTAATTCAGTTTTGGTAAAAGAACCCAATACTCAACATAAGCTTTTCGGGGAAAAAAGTAAACTTTGGTGTTTACGGGAATAAGAAATAAAGTGAGACTTAGAAACACTGAGTCGTTGTGGAAGAGAGAGTCACCTGTCATCCACATAAACGGAGATATAGACCAACTTCCAATTAATTGACATACTAAAGATCAATGGTCCAAAAACGTTTCCTTGAACGACAAATGATGATACTATGGTAAAATCAGACACGATTTGACACACTAATTCAAGAAGGTTGGTGGTTGTTCATCCGCCCTAAGGAATCCATAATATTGGCTTAGAGTGAAGGAACATTACATTACAAACGATGCTGGAATATGCATAAAAGTTCAGTAATGGGCCGATAGACAAGAATAATTTCCAGTTTAGCTTCACACTTACCATTTATTTTGTCAGAGTTGAGGCTGGGCTGCTTTACAATGGATTTATCGAATTAGACATGTAGAAGCCGTGTCCTTTCATGGGTTGAACCATGGAACTGTTGATTAACCCTCAATTCGAGATGTAAGCCATGTATTCAGTACTAAGAAGATTTCTTGCTAAGACAGCCAGTACCATTCGCTATCAGTTTAAAAGGACTGTAGAAATGTGGTTTTATACCGAATATTACTTCCCAATTTTAAACCAAATACGATTAAAAGTCCAATGCAAACCAAAAGTCCATATACCTAAACAAAGGTAGCATTCATCAGCAGTAGAAAAGTAATGATAATTGTAACAGCAACTTCAGGCAGTAGTTTCCATGTACATTAGTATTCTCATAGATGAAAGGTTAATTTTCATTCAACAGAATAATGTCGAGCACTCTCTATAGGAGAAGGAGACTGCTACTAACTAGGCTATTATCGTTTAAATATAGGCAAGGACACCAGTTTAAGTGGGACATTCTTTCCACAAGAAAAGGCTTGTTTTTGTAAAAATACCCTTTATCACCCTCAAAACCTTTTATTTCGAAAACGTTTAATTATGTAGCAGACATTTAAGAACAAAAGCATACCCAATATCCACCCCTATGGCAAATCGTTTCCGTTTCGATTGAATTAAACAAAATCACCGTTAATCACCTTGCCCCAAACTACAAATCATTTCCATTCAAATTCATTACGTTTCTGTTTTAATTGCACACTTCCTTCACCATAATTACGAAATTGAAAGGTTTATTCCTCCACTTCCATTTAAAGGCCAAAATCTATCGCCATTAGGAACGGCCTCTGCCTTCCATTTTTCCAAACCAGAATATACCTGCCAATTTTCTTCACCACAATGGCCTGTA
Organism: Xylota sylvarum; assembly: GCA_905220385.1. Classification (NCBI taxonomy): domain Eukaryota; kingdom Metazoa; phylum Arthropoda; class Insecta; order Diptera; family Syrphidae; genus Xylota; species Xylota sylvarum. Next base: position 26,263,858 of record LR999958.1, read on the forward strand.
ATTATCTTCAAACAAAATTGAAATTTACCTATAATTAAGAACATGCACATTCTGGGTGGACTCCAGGTTCCCATTTATCCGTGTGTGTTACCTAAAATGTCAATTATACGTTCATCCGAAGAGAGTGAGAGAACGAGAATGGTATTTTCCAAGGCTGGTACCATTTGGAAGGACACAACCTATTTTTGGGTATTAACTGCAACGGCAGGACGACACACAGTTTGGTGACACCTTCTCGTTGTTAGTTGTCGAAACAAAAGAGTAGTTTACTTACAGTACTGAGCACTCTCGCAGGATAATTACCCTCACAGTTGAGTATTTAAAGCAGATGACAAGCTTTAAGTCTATTATTTGGTAAACGGGAGTAAAAGTAAATCTTGTTATCCTTCATATGGTGTGAACGAAGAATGGAAAATCCTTTCAAACAATGAAGAAAAAAGCTGTCTCCATGCGGTTTTTAACTTCCAAAAAATAAACGAAAATAACATGGAAATGGTACAAGAAAAAAAACCGGGAAGCCATAGTGATCCTTCCACGAAGAAATGATTTATGAACATTTCTGGCTGCTGTCAGCGGTTTTTTTTTTGCGCGCACTCTGGTCGAAAGAAAGCCGGAAATATTAACCGAATCAAAAAATCGTGCGCAATTATTCATTTGGAACTCGGTGGCTCTTACGTGGCAGAACATGATGTTGTAAGAGTAGTTTATTTTGATACCAAGGATTTGGTGCGATTTATGAATGCATCTTTGTTAACAATTCCATTTTAAGTGAGGTTAAGTTTTGTAGCTGCTGAACTGTGCGACTATGTTTTCCTTTACAACTTTCAGAGAAAAAAAAAACTGATGGTTGCTAGTTATTTAAGGACATGGTCATAAAAAAACTAAACACATGTGATATAAGGAAACACTTTGAAACAGAAGCGGAAAGGGTACCGCATTTTAGCAAGGACACAGGAAGTACGAAGTGGTGCAAAAGTAATCGTTCTATGTACTATATTAATGGTCTATGATTTTTGCAAATGGCGTCAGATAGGGATGCAAATACATGAAAACTTAGGACCTACCAAATCTAACTCTCAGCCTCCCCGTTAACAGGCGGATGCCTTGCTCAACGATTGGATAACCAACCCCCTTCGATATGCTTTGCGGCAGCATATGAGAGACTGTGTGAAAGTGGCTCCTCACTTAGACACTACTTCCTGTTTTCAAACCGTAGCGGACGAATTGCCTATATGAAGTCACCGGTGGCGTCTACAGTCCCAGTTAGGTTGGGTGAAGTGCGTACATTACTATGATCTGCCTCGACATAATCGAATTGCAGGTTTATAAGGATCTACCAAGGCTGGTGGCCGATGAAGCCGTAATAGTACAACGGCAGGATGCATACTCACGTAGTGGACAACTGTCACCGATACACCCGGCCCCGAGTCCTAGGGGTAATAATATGAAACTAGTCCTCTCGGTTGAGGATTGTGTCCTTACCACGTAAAAAAAGGTTCAGTTATTAGAGAGATAACAAAAAAATAACAAAGATTTGGTGCACCAGGTCCATGGGTTCCAGGGCCTAGCTTCTCACAACCATTCGTGTTGTGCATGTTATATTTGTTACACGAATGGAAGGGTTCTACTGTTTAATGTTCGAAGGGCAATTGTTTATTTGAGAATCTTTTTCATGACAGGTATACTCTCGGATGTTTGTCAGATGCGCGCGAGAGCTGTGCCTGTGAAAAAAATTTTAGGTGTTGTCTGGACCTTGAACCCCTCGCTCCGTAGTCCAGCGCACTAACCACTTGAACTAAGACGCCCAGTGATGGTAGAAGTATCCCAGGTCAAGGAGGAACAACATTTGGAAGTTTCATAAGCAGGCCAAGCAACTAGCAGCTGACTACAAGGCCGGAACGGGTACCCTTCGAAATAGTGAAAGAAACCTAGTCTCCAATGCGCAGGGAATTGTAGGTACTTTTGAGCAGCACTTCCAACAAATGTTTACACTCAGGCATACGCGGATGATGTTGCCATACTTTCTGTCGGGTGACTGATACTTTCATGCCTACAGACTGTCTGTGCTAACGCGCAGATAGCCTTAGACTTGGTCGATGAGTGGTGCACTAAGAATGGGCTTTCGGTCAATCCTTTGAAAACTGAGGTTGTTCTCTTTACGAGAAAGAGGATTGTGACCGGTCTGGCTCAGCCAGTGCTAAAAGGCGTCACCATCCAGATCTCCGATGAAATATCTGGGAGTGATGCTGGATAAGAAACCTCTTTGAGCAAAGCATGTCAAGTCGAAGACATCCAAGGCGCTCTCAGTTTTCTGGCAGTGTAAGGGTGCTTTTGGCAAGGCATGGGGCTTATCACCGAAAAAGGTCCTCTGGATCTATACGGCTATGGTAAGACCTTTTCTAGCTTATGCGTCGGTTGTTTGGTGGAGAGGGCTTTCGCGTAAGTAGGTGACTGCCTTCTGCACCAAACTCTAAAGAACGGCCTGTCTCGGCTGCACTGGAGCTTTCTCGAGTACGCCTGGCTCTGCTCTAGATGCTCTGCTTGATTTACCTCCCCTTGATACTTACTTGATACACTTATCATCGGCTGTACTATCAAAGCTGTCTGATAGTATCGTCTTAGACGGGGTGGTTTTTGGTATCATCCGCACTGGCGTTTCGATGACCTTGCGCGACACTTATCCTACGACCCTAGTTCCATGGATATGCCGTCTGATGCAATGACACTGGAACTTCGGCTGCTGTGTAAATTTTGAGTCGACTTTCCTTGCGTTCAGGAGTGGCTTCGGCCAGAGTCTGAGCCTGGACTGGGCTGTAATCGAATCTTCACGGATGGCTCCAAAACTAGTCAAGGGGCCGGTGCTGGTGTCTTCGTGGAGACCGGCAATACTAGACTTCACTATTCGTTAGGCAAGCATACCTCTGTTTTCCAAGCGGAGATCTATGCTATCCTAATGGCTGCCGACTATAGTGTTAAGAATAGGTGGCGCGGTCGGAGTATCTGTGTCTGTAGTGACAGTCAGGCTGCACTTAAGGCCTTGCTCAACCCTGTAACCCGTTCCAAAATATTTCGAGAATGCAAGAATTCTTTGAATGCGGTCGCAAGGCTGAACTCCTTGACTCTTGTCTGGGTCCCAGGTCACACTGGGATTGCGGGAAATGAGATCTCCGATGAGATTGCTAAGCTAGGCTCAGGACCTGAACCTGCATTGGGTCTTCCCGCGTCCTCGATCAGGGCCTCCACTGACGATTGGGTCTCCTACGAGCACAATTGTGTGTGGCACGGCTCTCCAGGATGCAGGCAGACTAAACGTATGCTCCCGAACATCTGTAAGAAATCAGCGGCGTTCTTGCTGTCTCTCAGCAGAAAAGACACACATCTTAGTGTGCTAGGCCTAACAGACACATCTGCCTGCGACGCTTGTGGAGAAGACGACGATACTTCGGATCATTTCCTTTGTTATTGCCGTGCCTTTGCTCGGCTCAGGTAGCAGATCTTCGGCGCTGATGTGGTGAGTGCTGATACTATAAGCTCCTCATCACTGAAGTGCATTCTCGGCTTTCTCCGAAAGTCGAAGAAATTCCATTAAAATGGGCAATACTGGATATTACTTCCTGGTAGTACAATGGACCAGTTGTGTCTGAGTGCTCCAGTGGAGTGTTTCCTAACCCGACAAAAAAAAAAAAGAAATTAGGTAATTTGCACACACCAAACAACTTCATATGTGCCATCTACAAAAAAAACTATCCTAGGTCTTGCACCAACTATCGAGGCATATCATTGCTAAATGTTGCGTATAAGACTCTATCCAAAGTACTGTGTAATCGCCTGGAGCCACAGCAGTGTGGCTTCGGTCCGCCAGATAGACTGCAAACCAAATCATCGCACTGAGATAAATCCTGGGAAAGACCAAGTCGAGACTTACATATCTCTTCATCGACCTGTGAACCACAAAGCCTTCATAATGCTAGAAGCAAAATTGTCACCAAAATCCAAATGTTTTCGACCTATTTTCCACTCCTAAGGTCCATTTGAGAGCAATGTCGGTGGTGTGCTAGGTCTCCATTTGAAAGTAATATTTTTGCACCCAATTTTGGGCACTAGCACGAAAAGTCTTCCATTCTTGTAGCCATCGTAGTTAAACACAAACTTCCAAACATACGGGATTTTAAAATCCACTTAAATATTACCCATACTTGTTTTAACACCACCACCTGAACCCACCTGCCAAGTTACATGATTGAAAAACATGTTAACTCAATTCAAATTTAATTGCTTGTCGTCTCAAATACAAAACTCTGACATTTGACTGATTCATTGTACGTTACGGCTTTGATTCCTCCATTTGCCTTCGTCCTGCAAGTACATACGTGTATCCTCCTCATGTACGAGTATAACCAAAAAAAAGGAGAAAAAAAAATTAAAATATCAGACTGGTTGACTTTTTGAAGTGCAAATGCCTTCAAATCGACAACTTTATCCTTTGTAAGCCTGCGGCATGGGGGTGTGCGCTCGCGATCACAAAACCCTCAACCGGATTACATTGTTCCATAAATTAGAGTAAAAACTAATCCAACTTTGACATAAATATCTCTTTGACACGCACATCGTGAATCCTGTCTGGTGGGTAGGTACTTCTCACTCGAATGGATGGCAGAACGATTGGGACCATGGAACGTAATTTGTAGCCTCATTCTTAGGACTCGGGCAGGATATAACATCGGTAAGGTTGTCATGTTGTATGATCCCGTAGACGTATCAGTTTGCTAGATAATGTTTCAGGGCTAATAGTGCACAGCACCGGGGCAGGCCCAGGACACAACACACACACACACGGTGTGACAGTTCATGCGAAACAAAAATGTGTGTGCATCGATTGTATACATTCTGTATACTGATGGTATTTGTTTTTTTTTTTTTTTTTTGTTTGGGTTGTGTTAATCCTTGTGATGTTCGTGTAAAGACAGGATGAAATTGTTTGGATGATTTTTACGTCACTTTAATATTTTTTTTTCTTTTGAGGGAGTGCTACTGCTTGATATGGTAAATTAAGTTTTATGCGGATTGTGGGTGTGGCTGTAGTTTGGTCATATCTTGTTGCGGCTTAAGCGGGAGTGTAAATGAAAATTCTACTACTATCTTGTTAACTCCCATGATTTCGATTCCTTTTTTATATAAGTGCACTTTAAGAGTAGATATCTATCAAGCTCAAGTGACTACTTCCAATACGAGCCTTGAGACTCAATAGTCAATCAGTGTACCCTCCAATAAAAATTTCATTCTAGAGTGTGGCATACATACCAAACCTTTATCCTTTTAGCCTCTGCAGCCTTGAGACGCGGCTAAGGCAATTTACTTAGACGGAAAATAAGCAGAAAAATACAACGATAGGATAGCACAACTTGGATACCAATCTGTACTAGGAAGCGAATTAAAGACCACGGAGGAAAACATATCAGTCAGTGATGTAATGAGCAAAGTGTTTTGAAATGGTATCGCCTACAAACGCAGTATTTTTTGAGCAACGTTGAGGCGGACCTATTCCGGTATGAAGTGACATTTTTCTCGCAAGTTAAAATAAAGGGTGGGCCATCTGTTGATTTCTTTTTGAATCATATGTTATTTTGACACTGATAGCTCTTATGCGATATTGACAGAAACTCAGTATTATATTTTCGCGATAAGAAATGGATCGATTTACGCTTAGACAACTTAAATATTGAAAGTTACAATATTGCAAAGTTACTTCCAAAGTGGAAAATAACGTTCAAAGCGGTTAAATATTTAAGAACTGTAAGGTAAGTAAAAAGAAGTACAAAATGAAAAGACTGGTTCTACTACTAATAGGAACAATACTTTTAGAAGATCCTTCGTCGTATACGCAGACCTTGGTAGATTTGGTATTCCACAAGGTTCAGCTGTGGGTACTTTTCTTTTATGTAATGTGTATTACATTACAAGAGTAACTGGAGTCATGCTACGTGATGGTGTCATGCCACAAATGCAAACAAAACAATCGCCAAGATAAGAAAAATAAATTGAAGGTATGTATAAAAAAAAAAATACTTACGACTGAAGATGGTCTTATGGATGTATACCGCAGTGGTACGTCCTATGCTCTCACAAGGGTCACTTATTCGGTGGCCTGGGTTGAGAAAAGACTACAACTTTAGACAACTAAGCAAAGTGCAAATAACAGCGGCTATAGGCACTAAAGGTGCTATACGATAGTGTCCAACTGAACCTCGGTTAAATTACGAGAAGCATGGTATTAGTATGCTAAGCCATACGATTGTAGGAACATTTTGCATCTGTTACCTAGGAATTTGGCAACGACTCTAACCGACTACACCATCCCTAAACTTAACATTGGGTAAGACTTTATGGTATGCTTCCTATCCAGGGTGGATTGGGAAAAAGTAAAAGTAATAAGGGACTGTGAATCAAGAATTTATACAGATGGTTCAAAAATGGACTACGGGGTAGGGGCTGGTATTTTCTCGGAAACGCTCCAGATATTTGAGTCATACTGGCTCCCAGATTTATCTGGTGTCTTCCAGTCTGAAGTGCTGGCGGTACTCAGTGTTTTATCTCCTGTGTCCGGCTCTACACCGGGCCATAGATCGTATACTAGGCAAAACCTTCTTTGATAACCTTAACGAATTCTCGCGGAAAAGGATCAGTAAACTAGTCAGTTTTCTAAACGCTACAGGATGGGTGTTGGAGGATTTCCGCTCCCTTTTTCTAGGATTCATTACAGAAGAAACAGAACCCAGGACACACTACTCACTTTTTCATGAGAATATTGCATTTATGATTAGAAGGCGCGGTATGGATGACGTGAAAGCTTGATAAGTTAAACTGTTCTATGGATGTTCTCGGACACACATAAGTCCATGCAGGGTAGTATACATGAAGTGCGTCAAAGCCGAGCTGGGATTCTTCTGCTCTAATATTAAGTCAGCACTATCTATGAATACTATATGGAAGTAGTTCATGAAAGATGACTTTCACTGTCATTCGTAAGCTGCAGATCTAACCAAATAGCATCTTAATCGTTTACTAAATTTAAGGCAAGAAAAGGCCATTCTCGGATGTTTTTCAGACGCTCGCGAGAGGTGGGGCCGTGAAAGAAATTTTAGGTGTTGTTTTGGGGATTGAACATGGAACCCCTCGCTCCGTAGTCCAACGCACTAACCACTTGAGCCACGGCGCCCCACTATACATACAGTAGATGTCGATATCGGTATTGGCCACTATAAGGACAGATCCTAGAAAAGGAATCTCGGGGTAATTTTCACTATATTTATCAATGCATTGATTGGAAACGACTGTCTGAAAAGTTGTCCAAGGTGATGCCTCATAGATATGCCTAATATACTTTGGGAGGCTTAGTATTTTGTCGTGAAAATTGTATAGAACGGAAGCGAAATTTTCAACTTTATATGTCAGATTATGGATGGGTTTTGGGATGACATCCTCCGAAGCTGTGTTTCAAGATAAGTAATAAGTCAATATAATCATCATTAGAGTGCCTTTACACAGTAAAGTCATGAACTAGGATTACTTACTCATGGTAAAATACGCTGAGATCACAGTGATTTCGATTTCAGGATTTTCTTATCAGTTTAGTTTTCTTTCGTAAAGTGAGTAAGTGAGTTGCCTTCGTCGATTAGTTCCAGATGATCGAAGTGAACTTTTTCTGTCGATGGTGGGCAAAGAGGGTTAAGTGACAAAGATAAGTTGGTTTACGTTCTGTCACATTTTTATGGCTTGGTTATCGTATGGTTATCGATCCTCAGTAATAACACTATTCCGCCTTGAGTACTTGGGACTTCTTCAAATTAAGGTTCGTTACAAGTTTCGTCATGTATGTATCTAAGTTCACTCGCGAATAACCCACTTCAGATTTAAGGAATCTCAATGGTGATTATTTTTCCTGTCATTTTAATGACGATTCCGAATCGAAACCTCCTACGCCACATTATTAATTTGAGTAGCTTAGCACAAAAACACGAGTCACGCACCGCATCAAAAACCATCTTCCTTAGACATCAATTATTTGAGAACGAAAAAAAAAAAGAAAAAAAAGGAAACGACAGGAGAAACGACTCCGATTAGACTTCGAAATAATTCAATTCCCATCCTTCGCGCCAAGCCAAACAGCAGAGAGAAAAATAATAGAAGATAATGATAATAAGACAATTTTTTCATGAGCACGTATCCTCGTATCCTTCTATAGATGGATGCTTTCAGATCTTCTGCGGTATGCTTTCCATTTGCCACTCCTCAGTTCCATTGTGTTTAGCACTCTGCTCGTACGTTACATCGATTTATTCATTGCTAAAGAAGTAAACATCTCTTCGCATAGAAAATGTATTAGACATACATGAAGGCATTGGTAGCCGGCGCCGCCGCATCCCAGTCGAATCGTCCGGGAGTTTATTGTGGCAGGACTTTATGTGTGATGTGTGCTGTACCCTGGCTCTAGGCTGTTCGCATTGCTGGATAAGCAACAGCGATTCACATCCTCACACCGAGGACATCAACAAAAAGGAGTTACTACGATTTGGTTTCATCTTAACTGGCATTTCTGGGCCATGGGGGTGATGTGCTACATTCACGTACGAACTCGCATTTGGATGAGAGAATAAGAATAATAAAAAACTCATTATCCTTGTTATCGGCGAAATTCTGTGTTCATGTGTGTGTTTCCATTTCACTCTGCTGCCAAATAAAGCCAAGTCGTGTGGGGTCGTGTGAGGGGGCGCCATTTCAGACCAGGTACGTGATTAGGCTTTTGTCTGACATATATCGAGATGAACGAATCGCATAATTGAGTTCATTGAATGAAATTTTGGGAATTTTCTACAACGTCCTCGTGGTAGACACAACGTTGTTGCTATCTGGAGCTGGTCTTGGTTCTCCCTCGCATTTTCTTTCTAAGTATGTGGTAAAAGGGAATAATTTGGGGAATTCGATTGATTCCAGAGTGGATGATTGAAATGTAATGGAAGTGTTCAGGGTGAATGGAGCAGATGGAGAATTTTATTATCCGCTTGACATACAGTATATTTTGTTTTAATGATGAAATCGACTTAAAAGTGACGCAAGACTTGTGACTTTTGAGTGATTTTCTAAGAGAATGGTTTAAGGATTCTTTGTATGTCCTAATTATGATTGCTGAATGTTGAATTTCATTAGTGGGCAATTTATTTCACTGGTAAAGAATTGGCATCTTGTGGTCTCTTTATAAGACCCATTCTGAAGCAATTACTTGAACACTTAAAAAAAAAACAAAAATCTCACAGACTTACTGCTTACTGCTGCTTGGCATGTTTTTTTTCGATATTTTTACTAAAAGTTAGGAAAAAAGTTATCTCAATCAATAGATGGTTTCTCTATAATTCTCGGTGAAACTTTGATCTGTCAATAGTGGTTTAGGGAATTTCAACTACACATGGATTTCACCAATTTCATTTTACAAAAAATGGGTCTAATGTATGATTTTTACCAAAAATCACCTAAAAATCGATTAAATGTACTTAACTACGTAAAATATTGTTATACCTACTTACTAATAGAGAAATATCGGTACAGGACCGAGAAGCATCCAACATTCTGACGAAATTTAGTCGCAAATTGAAAGGTCTCCAATCAATCTTCATGCCTGACGCTGCACACGGTCCAATAAACTCAAACAAGTTGCGGGAGCTTCCGTCCAAATATGTGATTTGTATTCGAGTATCGGACAAATATAAGCTTATTAGATAGTAGCCAAGTCTGCAGGACTGAAAAACCGTTTACATCTCCTGAGGAATCCGAGGCAACTAGCGCCACTTTTCGCAATTTCGGAAATATGGTGATTCCAGCGAAAGTCTGGAGTAACTTGCATGTCAAACATTGACAAGCCATTCGATCCTTCAATATCAACTCTATTCATTTTAAGTTTGGCTACATTAATATCCCGTTTCAGAGACAGGAGGCAGCATTGGGTTTTTGACGAATTGAACTCAACTCGGTTTTTCGCACCCCAGTTGATGATTGCAGCCATATTGGAGTTGAGCTCGGTAGACATTCGCTGCCGGTGAGACTCCACAGCTTAAGGTCTCAGCCGTGGAGTCGCCAAAGAATAAGCCAAGTCAAGAGTACTGTCATCCGTAAAGGAATGGATTGGATTGCGAGCAAGAGCGAAAAGGTCGTTAATGAATAGTAAAAACAGTATCGGAGAAAGGACTGAGCCCTGGGGTACACCAGCATTGGTTGAGAATGTGGTAGAAGTATATATATCCGTCCAATACAACTTGTATTGACCAATTACTCAAAACACTGGCAATTCAGGATGAAAAGATGCTACCGACACTGTAAGCTTGGAGTTTACTTTACATAGAGGGCACTGAGCAACACTCTATCGAAAACTTTAGAGATATCTAGGGCAACTACGCGGCATTCACTGTGAGGGTGAATACTTTGGTTCCATTTTCCCGTTTGGTACACCATAAGGTCTCCTGTGGAACGTTTTTGGCAGAAACCGTTCTGACGGTCATTTAGAAGGTTTCTTTGGAGATATCTCATAAGATGGAAATTTACAATGCTTTCCATGACCTTAGAGAGCACTGATGTTAGGGCTATGGGTCGGTAGTTTGAATTTGAGGTTATATCGCCCTTTTAGCGATCGGCTGGACGTGCGTTAGTTTCTGTCTATCTGGAAAGATGCCTGTAAAGTATGACAAGTGAAAAAACTTATGTAGAAGTTTAGCCAGGGTAGAAGAACACCTCTCCAAAACAAGTGGAGGGATCCAATCTGGACCTGAAGATTTGTTACTTTTGAGGTCTTTTAGGACTCGAGCTTCTAAGCAGGTTCGGAAAAATATTTGTCCTTAGGTACGTTGAAGTGGATTCAGTAAGGTAGAGAAGTATCTTGCAAGGTGAAATTTCCAACGAACATAGTTGCTGGCCGATTGCGTTTTTCTTGGGAGTCAGTTTTGATCGGGGAGATGGACGTGGGATGGACAAAGAGACGGAGCCTTTGGTTCTTTTGACAAAAGACCAAAAAGATTTACTGCCTTTAGGACTTGCAGTATTTTTTGCCTAACTTTTTCGTCTCGTAGAAATTTCGTTTTAAAATTGATTTGCCGTCATTTCTAGCCCATTTATAGAGACTACGGTTTTCCTCCAAAGTTGTTTGCCGCCATAACGCAAAACCCTCTTCCTCCTTCCGGATAGCAATCGCACAAGTCGGATTGAACCAGAGCTCTTGTTTTGGTTTGATAATAATAGTCTTACTCGGGATGAAGGGATGCATTCCAAATAAAACTAAATCTATAATTATGTTAGTAGCGGCATTTACATCTCTATCGAGGAAGCATTAGAGACCAGTTAAAAGCCCTGAAGTACGAATTTAGGTCGCGCAAATCTGCATTCTCGTATTGCCGAATTGTTCTTCCAGGGCATCTTCTATTAACTGAGTGCTGATGGGAGTATGAGAATTTAGTTGACACCATATAATGATCCGATCTCCTTAGAGGAGCAGAATCTTACTTACGTCGAGTTTGGCTACAGAATTTAAGAATTAAGGAAGTATTCGCCAAGGGTTTTCAGACTTAAAGACAATAGAACAGCACAGGCACGCAGAAGGTGGGTCATAGTTCCTTCTATTTCCTGGTCTCCGCAGCTTCTATCAAAATCGTTGAAGCAAACACCCAGTCAGACAATGTCCCGTGAGGGCTCTAACTATGTTTCTTAAATGTTTCCTACTAACGGAGATGAATCTCTTAGTTTTCTTAAAATCTTGTTTTGGTTAGATTGGTTTAAGTGAGAGACATGTACTGATACTATCGCATCTACTGTTTGCCATTCTGATGGCAGAGTATTCAAGTGTAAATTTTTGAATATAATAGGAGTTGACGGTCTTAAATGTCAGGGAAATTACGAATTTGCTTTGCAATTGCCCGGAATATCACTGTGTACTGGAACCCAGCACAATAATACGTCGCATCTGACACCGATCTCGTTTTGTCATACTATGAGGATTCCAAGGATTTTCTCGCTGCTTGAGTGTCTAGCTGTAAATGTATAAAGAACAATAGCGCTGCAATCTACTGGGTTAAGTGAAAGTCAGGGCGCAGCATCACGGATTATTGCGATCTGTGCCTGAAATACACTGCAGTTGTCCGACAACCTTTAAACCTTCTCGAGTATTGTAATGCAGTTCTTCTTGTTCAGTCCCGTCCACCTGATTACTAGATGGGTCTGATATCTGTCCTGAATATCCAGTGGACAATCCGGCCAAATTTTATGTCTTCCATTAACCAGGTCATCCAGCTTAAAATTAAATCGAAGGACATTGCCAGAAACCAAAAATAATGGTGTGGTTGGTGTCTGAAAACTCATAAGGGGATGCAGTATAGCCGAATAAAGAGGACGCAATAAGAGGACGAATTCATCGGTTAGTCGGATAGATACCTAGTGTCGGTTACAGAAATTCTAGTAGCTCTGCCTATTTTCCGTACAGAGTAGTCTTATTACAAAATCTATTAAACTTAGATGAAGGTTAAGATACAGAGATTTCTCTTGAATAGACAACCGGCATATACGACGTCTGGGTCGGAAGTTTGTGAATGCTTTCTGGCTATTTCCTTGAACCGAATATTCGATGAATATATGTAGTTATCCAGCTGAATACTTGTTGGAAACTACTAAGAATTCATCAATTTTTCTTCAGAAAGATGCAATTGCGCTCCATTGTTCACCTACTTACTGTTCGACCGCAAATGTCAAACTGAAGTAACAAATGTTACCCAGGGTTTCAAGGAGATTCCCCAAAACAATGCAAAGCTCATAATGCCAAACACACTTTAGTTCCAGATTTACAAAGGCTGATTATATGTACTTGTTCCAACATTTATGGAAATTGTAAGACCCTCGTAAACAACTCTCATCATGTTCCACAAACTCTGTGAAATTTGAAAATCCAATAAATATAATCGCAAAGCAAATATTTTGAGTTTTCCCCAGCCCCCCACCAATCACAGAGAGCAAAACTTATTAGCCCCCGATTGGCACCAAGTGATACGAAACCCACCCCCCCTTTCCAGTGAAGCCGAATTCCACATTCACTCCACTAGGGCCCCAACATGAGCAATTTCAGGAATATTATCCATAATTGCCGTCTGATAAGTGTTCCGCCTCATTTGTTGCTATTTCGCCGCCAGTATGGCAAGGGTTGGCCAGGGTAGGTCGAAGGTTACCCGATGCCAGTGAGGGCTAACAAATTCTGTGCAAAACTACAGCGGATTATCTGATGACCATCTTTATGGGTTATTAATTTCGTTCGCTGCACATTTGGACTAAAAACGTTCCCTGATTTGTTTGCGTGTCTGGATGTAGTGGTATTTACCCAACGCCATGGCCATCGCCATCGCCATCACCATCGGCCCGCCACTATAGTGCAAACAACAAGAAGAACAACAATTTTCGAACGTTTAATCAAAATTTAGTTGCAATTTAAGCTATATGGTGGGCCGGTCAATTGGGCGGGAGTGTGCTCTTTTGGTTATATTGAGGAGCAAGAATGAACGAGGTATGAACGTGCCACACATGCAATCGCCATGTTTCATGAGAAAAGCGCATTTGCATTCATAAATAAGTGGCCGATAATAAATCATCGATAATTGCAGGATGAAGTTTAATTGAGTTTATGTAATTCTCCGGATCGTACGGAAGTTGTTTGTATGAACTTTGCACTCCCTTCAGAGGTTGGCGCAGCACCGCACAGCACAATCCTTGCCAGCCAGCCAGCCAGCCAAGTGTGTCTGTGTGAAAGGAGCGGAATATTGGTTTTTCCGAATCCAAGTTGGAAGTTATTAATAAAGGATCTACAGTTGATGGTGGCCGTTTCGGGGGTGAGATGTGAGTTTTAAGTATACAATGATTTAATGTCCGCATGTCTGCATTTGGAGGGGATGGTGTGTGTATTTTGGCTCAAAGTATTTTATAAGTTCCGTCGGATGTACAGGAATTCAAATATTAATGTGAGAAGAGCACCGAGAATGATTGAAGGCGCGTCTGTCGATGTATTTCGGACGAGAAAGTGAACTCATTTATGAATAAAGTATGGAAATAGATGGCGAAGGACGCGTCGGAAAGTGCAAAACTTATAAATGAATGATGTCTCCGAAAAGTACCTCGGATACAGATTTTTCTCGGAAACTAGTAGGGTAATCAGTAATTTATTCGAAAACAAAAGCCTTCAGGTTTTCCTTTCCATAAAACACATTCCCATCAGCTCGCAGCCAAGATCTATTACTGTTACCGGGTTGCATCAAACAATCCACCGTAGTTGGTATATTGCGTCGATAGTGGCGACTGACGTATATTATATCCAAATCAAGTACCTACTTGTATTCTAGCTACAGTTCTATAGCACATATAGCACTCGTTTTTCTTATGAATGTTTGAGGGAGTGATTGACGGAAGCTCTTACTGCTAGGTCCGTGGTTGATCAGTCTTCTATTCGTAAAAGGTACTACATGACATGATTAACTCATGAAGCTAAGTGACTTGCGTGACACTGGAGATATTCATGCCATGTTTACGTGCGTCGGTGAATGATCCAGTCAAAACTCTAGATTCCACCAAATTAAAAGGGAAGTCCTATGATAATGTGGAATTAAGTATGACTTCGTGCGTGGATCTCATGAAATAAAATATAGAGACCAACTGACTAAAGAAGCAGAAGCAATCACTTGGGCCACGTTATCGACCATTGCTACAGGGAGCAGAAGTAGAACTTGTTCAGATGTGGATTTGCTATGCATCAACATTAACCTTATACCCCACAGAGGAGAAGGTTAACACCAACCAAGAATGTTTATACAAGTTCATCGACGATACCTATGACGATACCTAACTTAGGTGAACCTGCCTATGTACCTAATGCAAGCCTCAATTGGATCTCAGTGGATCCAATGTGTTCCCCGCTGTGGGATACCTGAAAATACTGAAAAAAAACAATTAGTCCAATACTTAATCCATGAAAGTAGCAAAAAAAAAAAAAACACAAATTTTTGGCGCCACAGGTCCATGGGACCCAGGGCCTAGTTTCTCACAACCACTCGTGCTGTGCGTGTTATATTCTTCACACTTATGGAAGGGGCCTAATATTTAATGCCGTATCCAAAGGGCAATTTTTTGTTTTGAGAAGTTTTTTCATGACAGTTTTACTCTCGGATGTTTGTCAGACGCTCGCGAGAGGTGGGGCCGTGAAAGAAATTTTAGGTATTGTTTTGGGATTGAAGCTGGAACCCCTCGCTCCGTAGTCCAACGCACTAACCACTTGAGCAACGGCGCCCACTATGACAGGAGAAGCCCTCCTGAACCATCCCGTTTTCATACTGAAATTTAGTGGTTTTAGGTGACGTTTTTGTTAGTTCGCTAGGTCGTTGAACGATAGTTTTCCTAGAGTTGAGTATCTGGTTTGGTTGAGGCTTGAGTATTCGCAGATGAAAAGTGTTGTGTCTTCCTCTACCTCTAAGTCGCCACAGCCTCTGCATGTGCTGATTCTCAGTCTTCTGAGATGGGCCGCTATAGAATTGTGGACCGTGAGAAAACCTATGAGGAGACTCAGCTGTGGTCTATTCAGCGATAGAAGGTCTCTAGTCCTTCTTTTGTCGTATTGGGTCAAAAATTTTCTAGAGACGCGGCATAAGGAGAGTGTTCTCCACCTTACATTGGCCATGTTGTGAAAGTCTAAAGTGATTTTGACATAAGAAGACTGATGGGCATTAGGACTGAGTGATCTGGTGTCAGGTCTTTTGATTCTGCTCCTTTTCTCGCCAGCTCATCGGCCACTTCATTCTCGCGGAAGCTCATATGTCCCGGAATTCAGTAGAGCATGTTGCTGTGCACAACCTAAGGGTTTTGAATTCCACTTTGCATCTCTTGGCCAGTTTTAACTTGGTTCTGATGGAATCAGTGGCTTTGATGGCTGCTTGGCTGTCTTTGTAAATGTCTATAGGATTGTTGTTATTCAGAGTGGATAGGTCCCAGGAGGCCTCGGTTATTCCATATATTTTCGCTTCGAATACACTTGTGTGGTTGGGAATTTTAGTGGACCGAGCAATTGATGGTGCCTCTGTGAAAATTCCTCAGCCCGTACCTTCGTCCATTTTTGACCCATCCGTAAAGATGGATATGGAGGTGGCATTAATGAAAATACCATTTGTCCAGCTCTCTCTACATAGAGGGAAATTTGGAGTCGAGGTTAGAGGGAAAGGTAGTTAGAAGTCGTTTTGAGCATGGTTTCATAGTTGCGCTGTTGGTACCCAAAAACGTTAGACGTTGGATCCTTGTGAGAGTGCTTAGGTTTGTAACTTTTGCGGCAGCAAGCCACCAGACCAGACAGCCCTACCTGTGGATAGGTCTAACGATGGTGTTGTACATACAGTGGATGGTGGCTTCATGTGTAAAAAGAAATCGAGGCCTTCTTTGCAATGCTGACGCTAGCGCCACTATGAAATTCTTAACAGTTAACACTTTCGTCCATCTGACCAAAACGATCGAGAATAGAATATCCAACCTAAGCTCTAAGAGAGCTGCTAAACTAAACGTCTTGCTGGGTGAGCTATTCAAAACTGCTTAAGATGATTCGGTGGAGGGCAAGCACCAAGCTGTTTCTCGGATCTCGTCAGATGAATTTTTGCTTGAGGAATGGAATCTTAGCATCATTTGCCCAATCCACAAGACAGAGGACTCCTTCAACTGTTAGGTCTTAGGTCTTAGATTTTATAGGGTTATGAGTTCGTCATCGCGATCCCTAGGGAACCTTTACAGTCAGAAACCAATTCGCTTATACATTTAATTTCCCTACAGAACCTAAATATGTCCTCAATTTTGTTCAATGAACCAACCTCCTTCAAATTGTTGAAAAAGTATCTTCCGAGGTAATTTACTCTAATCTGATCTACTTCACAGAGTAGATGTGTAATATCCTCTGCCATCCTTAGCGCAGCTTGACTGCCAATGCAGATGGCGATATTCTTGTTGGATATATTGATTCCATTTCAAGGAGTTCCGCATCTTTGGAACACACTGCATGTGTCCGGAAGTCTCAGAACCACATGTACATATGTCTATATCTCTCCAATATATGCCTGATCCCGTAGTCCTGGTAGTTTTGGAACCATCGGTATGAATTGTCATTCGAAACTTTTTTTCCTTTTTTCCCCTTTTTAATCGATCTAACGCTCCGGACCGCAGAATTTTTGAACTGAATCCGGAGCGACAATGCACTAGAGGAAGACATGGCAAAGGTCCAGATTCGCCCAGAACTAGAGAGTTCTGACAGAATGAATCTTTTACCGAAGTGTCGAGGAAGGATATGATTATCAAGCCTGCAATCAAAGGCAATTTGACAGATTACAGTGATAGGACAGGTATTCGCTTGCTTACCACAGCTAATGGAGACCGACGGTTTCTACTCGTAGACCAATGAATTTTGAATTAAGTCATAGTCTTCCATTTGTGACTGTTGGACATGAGCCTGACTGGCTTCTTGGAAGGAAGTACAAGCAGCCTTTTAAAAAACAAGTACCACACCGATACAGAGTAAACAGTGTGATTCCTCAAACGATAGGAATAGCAGCAGGGCACTACCCTCCCAAACGAGGGGTTAATAGAAGTCCATGTGGATGGAGATTTGAAGGCAAGGATCTACGGAGGAATATCATCTTTCTGTCACGCGATTTCTATAGAATAGCTTGTGACTGTACTTCAGGCAGAGATTTTTGTTATCCTCGAGTATAGGAACTACATTTCAGTACCGGAGCCCTAATAGTACTCGACCAGTCAAGCAGCCCTAATAGTACTACCAGATTCAAGAACCAACTTGAAACTGGTGACGGAATGCAAGAAAAAACTCAGCATCCTGGCAGCCTTCTTCCAAGTCAACCTGCTTTACATACGAAGCCGCAGATGAAAGGGTGTGTGAGCGGCGAATACCGCGGACAATACGAAAACATGTGCAAGGAACTGAAAACTGCTAAGTAAAAGACGATTGATCTGAGTAGAAGACAAAAAATTATCATTAGAGAGATTCTTTTCTAAATGTCATCTCATATTGTTCCTCCAAATGCGGATCACGACTCACCAAGAAACTTGCAGTTTTCTTCTATACAGCTCAGCATTTCAAAGCATACCCGTAGGCTGCTGCAATCTCCCACGTGGTTGTAGTCTCGACTAACAGTTTGAGACGTGATGTTGCTATGAAACAATTTGCTCACTTTCCAAAGTAAACGATCACTGAATCCGAAAAAAACTAGAGAAATTCTCAATAACTACAGAACCTTACTCCTTAATCAAATAACCATACCATCATCCTCCAAGTGCAAGCTATGTAATTGGATATACATCATAACCACGCCTTCATGCTGTTCAACTCCAGCTGCTTACATGCAATCGCAACCAGAGGGTTGGCTGACCATTGCCAACTAATAATACAAGATTACCCCCCGAGCTATACAAGTATCCCAAACAGTTGGAATACACGCAGTCAAACCCACCAACAAAAAAAAAACAAAGTAACTCCTTGCAAGCCGCTGCGCTGCTGTCATGGTCGCGTTTGCGTTCATGTCTGCCACCACTGGCAGCGCAACAAGTCATGTACTTCGATTGTAATTTATTCCGATCGATGCATAGGCCGCGCGGAGGTCTGCAAATCCACAATAATTCCCGATCCATCCAGGGACACTGTAATGTCCTGCAGTGAATGCTAGTTAATGCAGTAGTAGCTACAAATCGTTGTTGGCGTATGAAAAAGGAATTTTTTTTTTATCTTTTTGTTGGTTACAAGGTTTTGGCCGTTGGGTCCTAAAGGAGGTGCCCAAAGTGGTTAATAAATTGTTTTCAATTGCCATTTGAGTGCTGGCTATTAGTGGGAATTTTAACGAGGTCTGTCATGATGTGGAACGCGCTTTCGAAAATCAATGCCATTTGGGAGTTTTTTATGGCGCTTCTCGACGACATAGGGTGTGAGTCTGTGGCGAAGCTATGTACGGAATTCACAAGGAGGATTTGGGTTATTAATTTTGGAATAGATTGGAAACTATGCAATTTTGAATGTCTTATAGTATAACAGAAGGTAAATTTGCATTTTAATCGTAGGGCGGAGTACAGTGCATTACTTCCGTTCCGTAAGTGGCTTCGAACTGCAGGTGCATCTGTAGGTGAAAACATCGCATCTTTGGCTGATATGTATGATATGACATGACATTGACATCAAATGCTAAAGTGCAAGTTCGTTGCTGTGACTAGACCCATCCAATCTCGATGTGAATCCAGTACACAGATAAACCTCATCAATCACAAAATATCAAAAAGGTACAAGCTTATCTAGTGTTCCCAAGTTGATCCTCTCCAAACACGACTTGATTTGACATTAACATGCAACCCAAATCGTTTAAACATTTCCAAACACCCGGCACGATTGCAACAAACTTGTATATATCTTCGATTTGTCAAAACATTAACTCCTCGTAGTAATATTCAGATCTGATAAAATAATTCATCAAATGTGACAAAGTTGCAAGTTGCATCATCCGAAATCGGGTTTTACAGGTGCATTGGCATACCTCGTCGAATTTTGTGTAATCAATCATAGATTTCGAATTAATCATCTAAAACGCCTACCCACCTGCCATTTGCATCTTCGACCAGCCATCACCTCCGATGTCCACAGGCGCCAATATCAAATTCTCCATATATGAATATTTGCCTGTCGGTTTTAATTACAGGGGAGAAATTAATTTCCCCTCAAACGACATAAATCCAAATGGGAATTAATTAGGGAAAAATCCATATATAATGAATAAATAAATTGATAAAAAAATACTGGAACTTGTTCTGACCATCATCATTGTGTTGGACTGCACACATCCCACGCCAGTCTTTTGAGTTACAAAGCTTACCTAATCAAAGGCAGATAACAATTTCACGCATAATAACCGACTGGCTAGCGATCATGTTCGATGTATCTATGCGTAGTGAGATATGATTTCCGCCGTTGTTGTTCGGTTGTGATCATCGAATTGATAGTGTAAATCAAACTTCCAAAACGGTTTGTGATGACACCAAATGAAGTCATTAATCGAATGAGCATTTCCAAACATCTGTTTGTCTTGTTGCCATAATCATATCAACGAATGCAGTTTGGATTGTATCTATGTATGTATCTGAACGGTCGATTGAGTCGTTAAATTGGCAGAGTAGGTGTAAATTTTTGTTGTCATGTCGTTTGACACTTGATGCAATAGTTTGGCGGAGTACTCTATTCAGGAATATACGAGCTATTTCAAGCACTATGGAGTATGTCATGTATATATTACATGGTATGGCACTAAAGTTTGGAATGAACCTAAGCATTAACCGACAAGCCTCTTCCAGGGAAGCCCAGTTCTGATTACCCTGAGAACATACAATAAATAGACTGCTGATTGAATGTCTCAGATAAGATAAGAATTTCAGGAGTATTCCACTCAACTTTGTGTAGGCCCCCAACTCCATGAAGATGTGACTGCTCAGAGTCATCAGCCTCTTGTCGGCAAGGGCAGGATAGTCATATACAGATGACTAACAGATGATAGCCAGTCAAAGTCTAAGGACTTATGGTTTTCTAAAGCGATGACAATGATGGCCTCGTTGTGAATTTTTTATGAAGCTAAGAGCAATTTGTATAATATCGACCTCGACGCTTTCGTTACCAAAGATATCCATATCCCCTCCGATCCAGCATAGGTCCACGGTACAAATCTCATAGGTACAACGGTTCAAAAACCAAAATTGAGTTGGTGGAGGTGTTTTCTTCGACAGTCTTAATCTCAAGCTCTCCTTCCATCTTCCAAATCATTTAAGCGTGTTCTAGGCGGAATATATGGCGATCAAAAAAGTTTTACCTTGGCTTAAGGAAAACGTGATATCTGCTAGGGATATCCGCATCATTACAGACAGCCAAGCAGTTATGTATCTAATCCTTGGAAACGATCTCTGTAAGTTCTCTAGTAACTCTAGTTTGCTGATCGTCACTCGCAGAGATGGCTGAGCAGTAAGGCCTCTGAACTCACCAGAATAGGAAGAACTTTATCCATTTTACCGGACAAAGGCACCTTAAGTATACCAATCGCTACTTCTAAACTAAAATTCAAGCTGGATCCTATCGAGAGTACAAATCCTAGGTGGACAAATGGACCAACATGTCTAGCGACAAAACAAATTTGACCAAATTTGATTTAAAATGCTCAAGGATTTGATTTTTATCAACAGATTGCATATCGGGACTACAATAGCTGTCATCACTGAACACTGTAGAAGCTGCTGAAGCCTTCTATTATAATGATTTAGGCGATCTGACAAGATATCAAGAGCCTCTTACGCTTCATCAGTTCAAGTTCAAAATGATTTGCCGAGTAGGTAGAGAGAAACTTTCTTCTATGATCCATGTGGTAGCACAATAGACCTATTGCTGGTCTAAGTGTGTTCGCATTTCTGAGCTGGCAGCGACTTCAACCAAACCAAACCAACGGCTGTCTGACTGTCGAGACATACAGTAATTACTCTTTCAACAATGTTGCTTTCAAAGATGGGTTTTGCAACTGTAGCCTGTAACCTCACCATGAAAAAAAAAACTCCAATCGTTACTTATTCTGAAAGACTGGTCGATCCCTATGGTTTTCCAGTAAAACCCAGTTCCCGTATAGAACTCCATTTTAGAATCGAAAGTACGGAGTGAATGTTCTTCTTCGTTAGCGACTTGTGGAATGCTCTAATCAAGACTGTCAGAAATTCTGACACTAAATCTCTCGATAAGCTTCAGTACCGGGATCGTATAGTCGAGGTTTTGTCGAAATTAATAGCTGAGCCAAGATAGGCAAAGTCCTTTACTACTTCAAAATTATAGCTGTCGACTATGTCAATATCATCGGCGTGCGCAAACTTTTGAAAGATCAGATCCACAGGCATACACTCGTCGGACCAAAGCTGATTTAACTACCTCAGTTGATAAGCCGTCAAGCCCAGCAATCTTAGGTTGGAAATTGCTATTCTCATTTCGTTTTAGTCAGAAGTCTTGACTATTATTGTCTAGGTTTACTATATTCAAATTTCATATGAAATACAGAGGATCGTAAAATTGCCTATTGCTGCAATAGTGCGCTTAATCTGAAAGACGGAAGGACTCACGCATAGCCGGAAACGGCTGTTTCTCAGAGTTCTCCAAAGACGTCCATTGACAATCTGTCCTGGATTCGGCACTACATCTACTGTATAAGGTATTTTTTCTTAAGACAGGTTGAAAGAGGGATGGCGCTTTAGACTTGCCTTCATACGAACCATAGAGACAAAAGGCCTCTCCTTTAACTGAAGTCGCAAAATATTCATAAAAATATTCGGAGTCAACAAATTCATAGTATTTTTCGGGTTGTTCTTTCTATGAAAAGCTTATAAGAGTGATGACCTTTAAGGCTTGTTTTCATATTGACTAGCAGATATTTTTCAATTTAAGTATGGTATGATGTACATTCGTTACGGACGATATAGAAAATGCCAATATGGCGTTGATTGATTTTTGTCTAGGGTTTGGTTTACATTTATACAGGCAGCCACCCTAACCTAAAACTTACTTAACTTGCCTCCAAGACATGAAGGTCTCTTTCTGAGATGCAGATTGTTTTCTAGGCCCGTGCTCCGATATCTGCGAATATTCTACATCGAGGGACTGGTATTCGACGATCTTAACGTCTGAAATATTGTTCTCCATTCACTCGATGTGACTGAGCCAATGTAATCAAAGTGTATAGTATCTGCTCGGTCCTGCATTTGGAACTGGCGGAGGTATTCTCCAAGCTTTTGGGTTTGGGTGGGCAGATATCATCGTATCAGTATCAGTAATTAAAAATTGAATCTCTGCTAGTCAAGCCTTCTTCGATTAAATTCAATTTCATATGTATCGCAGGTAATAAATAAATTAAACCCTGACACTGATTGCTTTTATTTGAATACTTTCCAGAGCGGTCCACTTCCAAATGCTATCAAACTAGTAGCAGCAAGGCCCATTCCAATGCATTTTCTCTTGATTGCCGAAAATCTAGTAGCCAGAATATTAGACCACAATTATACTGGTAGCAGTTATCGGCCCATTCAGCCGATACGATGACCGCTGTCAAGTCAATTAAACGCATGTCTCTCGGCGGATTTTAATCGGAGAAAAACCAAAAATATCTGAAACCTTTGTTTTCATCACCGATAACAATCAGCTCGGTTGGAGTCTTAAGAATACCTAATACCATGCCGCACTGCATCTAGCCTCATTTGCATCTTACGTTGCAAGCATTTGTTACAGTCGCTTATGGCCAAAAAAAAACATTCGAAAACGCTGGTAGCTATGCGTGTTGTGACTAATTGTTTTGAATTTAATTATTTTTCGATTTGAGGGCTTCGCCGCAACCCAGGCGATACCATTGTTTGTGGGCTTCTTAATGAGTTCATTAGATAACTTTAAGTTGATTAACATTTCAAGTAGAAAATTATTGAAATCAAGTTATCGCGTCGCTTAACCCAATCCAGGGGGAGGTGTATTGGATAAATTAGGTGGTGACATCTGAAATTAATGGACTTTCTTTTCCCTGCAACGAATGCCTTCGGTAGGTACTATGTAGCGGAGACAACAAGCCCAATGACGGATTGGGCAATTCATTAGGAATTGGTTTTGTAAAGCACGGAAACCAATCGAGATAAGAGATTGATTTACTAATTATTATTCGAATCTGTAAGCGGTAGTCAAGATAAAATCTTTTATCGGGCAAAGCGAAGATGTCATCGATGTTCTTCGAGCGATTTAGTTACATGTATCTGGTCGATTAAGGAAGGGGGATACACAAAATATCTCAATTAGAGTGGATCTTCATTGATGTTTCACTTTCGGGGAGAAAGGGTAAACTTTGTCGTTTCAATATGGGAAAGTTGGTGGGTTGATTCTGATTGTTACTGAGAATCAATTTGTTATTCAAAACTTTTTGCTTAATTTGTCATAAATTTTCAATTTTAATGTTCCTCATTCTAGTTTGTGATAAAGAGATAGGAGAGGCGGAAAGATATTTTAAAAATTTGGTATCAAGGGGTATGATCGCTATGAGAATCGATATGTCTCGAAGTAAAATGCCAGTCGAATGTATGACGGCTTATCCACATACATACTTAGTTTTACTCAAACGTGTTTCCACGAACCTTATCTTTCTCAAGATCGTTGACAGAGGACTAAATATAGGACTGCATTAGTGTACACATAATACCATATCGTAAGGTTTAATACCTTTCATGCTTGGATTACAGGGTTGGTCAAAAGAACTCTTGCATCTTCTTATTAAAAGTAAAACTGAAAAGTCTCTAGGTAAACCTACTAGAACTTAATTGACAGCGGATAAATGCTCATGGAGGACCCAAGGGTGGGAGGCTAGATTATATTCATGTCCTTGAAATGATTTTTGACTCTGATTTCAGAGACTCAAAGGATAGATATATTGACTTCACCTTGAAAGCCTTTCCAATTGTAATAACTACCCAGAAAAGCGCTATAATCAAGTAAATTTAACAAGAATTTACTTGATTATATCGACGTTACTTTGCGATTCTAATCTGAAGGGCGAACATAAGATCTGCAAACTTGTTTTATTCTGATAACTCTTCTTCGAATTCACCATAAACTTGTACAGGTAACCCACTAGCCTATCAGATTGACTACTACTTTCTTTTTCTTATTAAGATGTTGATAGATTCCTAAGAAATTGACCCATCGTTAGTCCCATTCTATCCTATGTGCACCTAGTCTGGTGACCCGCAGCAGATAAGACCATGTACCTCAGAGCACTGACTATCAGCAGTGTCATCAGAACTACGCCGACTGCAACCCTTGAAACCATACTAGTACCGATCCCATTAGAACTACATCTAAGGGAATCAGTTGCAGAATGCCCTTCGTTTGAAGCAATCCAACCTTTGCAAAGAGAGCGACACAGGCCACCGCACTATTGCGAGATGGTACACTTGGGTACCGAGATAGATTATACATATATCATCATCCCACGACTTCAGCCTAATCGTTAAGACAATCTTCCCCTCAAGATTGAGAACTGAATAAATGGTGAGGCCATCAACCGAATAATATCTTAGTTTTCACGGACGGGTCAAAAACTGAAGAAGGAGTAGGCTTTGGCATATAATCATCTGCTCTCTCTCTGGGACTTCCACACAAACGCAGTGCGTTTTAAGCCGAAGTGTTAGTAATCGCAGAAGCGGCACGAGAACTATGTCGTGAAGAACTCACAGGACTCACAGCAAACCATGAAGTTACACTCCTTTGGGTTCCGTTCAATTCAGGGCAAGAAAGGAGTCCAGACAGTACCTAACAATGGTCGGTAAATTGTTAAATCCAATATAGAGCAAGCCTTTGTGAGATTAGCTAATGAGAGATGGAGCGCACTAGCATCTTGTCATGTCTCCAGAAAACTTTGGACGAAACATGACAATACCAAGATCAAGCAAATTTTAGCGCTTAACAGACCCAACTTAGCGCTCTTTTCGGGGATTATTATCGGTCACAACCTCCTGGCGGTCCACCGAAGTCGAATGCGACTGATGACCTCTGCTGATTTATCTACATTTATAACAATATCGGGTTGGTTCAGGGAGGCCACTTAGTTATCCTTAAGTTACAGACAAACGTTTGTCTTCGTTTTTAGGTTATCCACAATGAATCCATTGGTGATCCTAGCAGCCACCTCTTCTACCTACCTACCTACCTTAGCAACTGATTAGGCCAGCAAATTCAAAGGATAAATAGAATATAGTGATTCTGCATGTAATACTCGTGTAGAGCAATATTTCACCAAATTCAGCAATGATTCACGATTTGTCTGGAATCGTATAAACTATTTTGGATTTGTGAGCCAACTTTAGAGCTCGACTGTCTAATAAAAATAAAACTCGGTCTGCCCTGAAGAAAAAATTCAACAACGAACGCCTAACCACATCAGTAGCAGCCAGAGGCCACAAAGAGCGTTTCAGTGAGTAATTGTCCCTCAGCACCATCGTTACATCCGTGGTATGATGATGAGTCGGAAAAACAAGAGCCTAGACAGCATCCCAGCTCAAGAATATCAAAGAATTCTCGTAACAGAAACCTGATCCCGAAAACCAAGCAAATCTTAGTCACCGACAAGTACAGTATTGTAAATGTTTTTAAGGAGCAGAAAAGAAGTTGTTCCTCCCAGTTTGAAGGAGGTTCCAATAGTTATTATGAAGGTAAAGCACATCAAACAGCCTGCCCTCGGAGCTTTTCAAATATGGATGCGATGTTTTGAGAAGGAGCATGCATCGGATTATTAATAAAGTATGGGAATTGGAAAACATGGTCGATGACTGGAGTATCAACCCTATATGCCCATCTGGAAAAAGACGATCCTATGTCAACTGAGTCACACAGAAGGTTTCATCTTTCCCGAGTCAATTTAGCTGCTTGGCTACGTAAACAATATCGACATCATTGGGTGTCGAACCGTTGTTGTAGAGGCGTTCACGGCAATTAAAACAAAGGTTAGAGATAGGTTACAGTTTTTGAGTAGCTTATCGTAGAATTATAGGGTATTCACCCATAAGGATGGTCACATTGTTGTGCTTCATATTAGTCGAAGATTTGTGATTCGCGCTGCAACAAGCAGACGCGACTCATACGCTTCTGCACATCTTTGGTTAAAAACCCCAAGTGGAGGTCTATCTGTATAGGCCATGACCGGGCTTCGATCAAAGACTGATGCAACATTTTATTCAACAATAACCGTAGTCTACCGTCTCAACAGAACATCTATCATCCTTTTGGAAAACTGTTCCAGTATAAGTCCATTTCATTCGTAATGAGAAAATCTTGACTTAAATGTATCCTTCATCTCACGACACGACATCGACCACATTTGCATTTTCCCATGAATTCGACTTCGTAGGACGAGACAAATGCAGATCAACAAAATGCTGTTCATAAGTGCCATTCGACTTGAAACCCAATGGAACAAATAAATTCCCAGATAAGTGACACAAATACAAAAAAAAAAAGAAACTCCTTACAACCTACAAGCCTGCAATGTAAATCTTAAAAATTCGCGTGTCACCTTCTCATGCACTCGATGCATTACATTTGCATTCGTCTCCGCGCATTGGTCATCGTTAATCAACCTCAAAGCCTCATAAATACTTGTTAGTTGAGTGTCACGCTGGGGTCTCCTTCGTTTGAATAGCACATCGATATTCATGGGATTCCTGATCCGTTTCAGAACTCACTGATCGCGGACAAAACTGGCGGAATTTTAAATGGCTCATTCGTTGCATGATTGAGGACGTGATAAATCAATAATTAACAATATGCGACGTTGCTGTTCTGTTTTTTTTTCTTTTATCTGAGTGGATGCACGCGTAGATATTGACCAACAAAACGAATTTACGTCAAAACTTTTGTTGGTCAATATTTTGATGTGTTTTGGTTTAACTTGATCGGTTGCATGGGGGCTTTAAACTGGCACTGACAGATGAATTTGTTAAAGATGATTTATGGAAGATTTGATGTGTAACGACAGCCAGAGAGGAGAGACAATTTAACAGAAAATTAATGGATTGAGAAACAAGTGAGGTGAATATCGACCGACAAAGATAAAAACACGGTTGTGATTGACAGATGTCATATTACAACTTGACAGCTTGACTTTGATCTGAAGCGGAGATTCAAATATGGCAGCAACTACTATAAAAGGAAAGGCGTAAAGGATAGAAAAGGAGAAATCTGTTTAAAAAAAGACTGGGAAACCTAATTTCTAAAATGAATTGTAAACTTTTTTTTTCCTATGTATCCATAGATAGGAGAAGAATGTGCGGTCATACAGGAGATGAAATGGAACCATGAAAGTTGGCCCTCTAATCGATTAGGTTTTCCCAGATTTATACAGGGTCACATAGTCATCGGATGAGGGGGCCATATCCACTTCATCTAGGATAAAAGCATAACTGGAAAAGTTAAAAAAAACTGTTGATCTGATCTTCCAAAAGTTTGACATAATTGGCAAAACTCAGCGGACTGTCACCGATGGGTTCGCTGATATTAAAAAGGAAGCTGCCACAATGGATTTAGAGGTAAACGAGGGCAAAACCAAGTATATGCAGTCAACAAGAATGGATACACAGCATTGACGTATTGGACAAAACCTTATAGTCGTCAGCTATAACTTTGAAATATTAAAGCCAAGGTAGACTCTGCTTTTAATTTCGACAACAACACCTCGACTATACGATCCCGGTACTGAAGCTTATTAAGAGATTCAGTGTCAGAATTTCTGATTGTCTTGATTAGAACATTCGACAAGTCGCTAACTTCATACTGACGATTCCAAAATGGAACTTAATACGGGAACTGGGGTTTACTGCAAGACCGTAGGGATCGTCCAGTCTTTTAAAATAAGCAACGATTGCAGTTTATTTTTATGCTGAGATTACAATCTACAGCTGCAAAACCCTTCTTTGAAAGCAACATTTTCGAAAGAGTAATTACTGTATGTCTCAGAAATGCAAACACACTTGGACCAGCAATAGGTTCATTGTGATACCACATGGATCATAGAAGAAAGCTTCTCTCTACCTACTCGTCAAACCATTTTGAACTTCGCTAGATATGTTGGTCCACTTGTCCACCTAAGATTTGTACTCTCGATAGTATCCAGCTTGAATTTTAGTTTGCAAGTAGCGATTGGTATACCTAAGGTACCTTTGTCTGGCAAAATGGGTAAAATTGTTCCTATTCTAGCGAGTTCATCGGACTTGCAGTTCCTTGAAGTATCACTACACCCGGCACAACGAAGATGAATATAGAACTGCTCAGGCATCGCCGTGAGTTACTATGGGAAGTCTAGAGCTACTAAAGAATTTATAGAGATATACCTTGGCTCTGCTATTAATTCTGACAATAATATCTCAGCAGAAGTCAAACTAAGAATTACTTTTGTCAATCGCTGCTTCTTTGGGCTGACGAACCAAAAGAGTAGCAACGGCCGTATTCCAAATAACTAAGGAGATTCTTTATAAGACCTTGATCATGAGTCCTACTTTGTGGCGCTGAAGCATGGACTCATTCGAAAACGGATAAAAATAACCTCAGTCGCTTCGACTGAAAATTTTTCGTAAGATATTCGGTCCCATTTACGCTGACGGGCTTTGGAGGAGTGCGTATTCAACGACGAACTATACGAGCATTATAATGTCGTCGAAATAACTGCGCATTAGTCCTCTGAGATGGCAAGAACATGTAAAGCGAATAGACACCAAAGTTCTTTTTTCAACATTAGAGGAAACAACGCATTGGAGGAAGACTTTGCTTTAGGTAGCCCGCACAAAGGATAGAAGAAGGAAATCTCAACCGACTTGGAGAACACAACTAAGGGCAATTAGGAAAGGACCAGGCTAACTGGGGCCTATTTCATAAAACTACAAGTGTTGTACTTGTAAACTTGTAACTACAAGGCCCCGGAGAGACTTTTTGGTTGAGCCTCAGGTTCACCCCGAACTTCAGCCCAGTTACATAATCTGCGGTAGTGGGTGGGGACATGGCATTAAATTTCGTCTGACGAATATTATACCCACAAGATGCTTAGTTTTGAAAAGCTAGGTTCTGGATCCCGTATGGACGTGCCGGTCCAAATATTAGTATTTTTTCTGCTACCATTTCCTAAGTCTTGAATAGGGTACGTCCAAAATCACCTTGTCATTGTTCATGTTACAAGTATAAGGTGCACAACGACCCCAAGTTCCAAGAAAAGTTCACAAGTCTTGCGTAATGGCTTACACTGCCCATAAATACTCACATTTATCCTGAAACATTCATTTACTATACACACAAGACAATGAAAGGAAAATTGCTTATCGCACCGAGAATCGTTTACTTAAATTTATTCCGCCGTTACAGAACATTCAACCGAAAAACCGAAAATTGCTACCAAATTCCAAAAAAAAAAAAGCAAAAAACGCTCAACCCTTCCGCTCATAATGGTCAACCTTTCCAAGTTATACGATGCCCACACCCCCACGCGGCGCGCACACCCAATAACAAAATGTCAACGACAATACATATAATTGTAGCATTTCCCTAGCGATGATTTATGGTCACCACCAAAGGATTCTAACCTTAAACCCAATTTAGCACTCGGTTCCCCTAACAAAAAGGGTCTTCCGAGGCCCCAAACGGCGCGTCGCTACACTACCCGCCGAAAAAAAAGGCAATAAATAGAAAAAAATAAAAAAATACCAGCCAAGCAACACAATGTGGCCAAAGGACCGCCACCATAAAACCGAATCCAATAAATTTCAAAGTTAAAACAAATTCGATCATAAAGAAGAAGACAAAAAAAAAAAAAAACCAAAAATATCCAAAACCATTTTCATAAGCATAACAATAACAATTTTTTTATTGTGAGTCAGAGTCATAAAGGATGTAAGCCCTTCGTCGTCGTCGTGTCGTTCTGATTTTCAGCGCCAGCACGATGGGTTATCCTGAGAGGGTTATAGTTATACCAAAAGAAAGGACTCCCATTTCTCTGGTGGGTAGAACTTTACACAATCGAATGTTTTGAAAGTCCTAAAATTTACATTACGACCAAGGAACTCTTTAAAATTTACGACCTCATTGGGGGGTGGTGTATATTGCCCCCTAAGAAAGGCCAAGAGGCGGTATAGCACATACATGAATTCGAATGCGTTGTTCTGCCATGCCAATGAAAAATCACTTGATTTATGAATTTACACAACCAAATTGGGCTTATCACATAAAAAATGGATGAAGTGTCAAAGTCATGATTTCGTTCCTGTCAAATGTACATTTGAGTACTGTGTATGTATGAATTTTGGTAAATATTTTCAAACTCATTTCCACCATTAGACTGGTATTCCAATTAATTCCAATTCCGTGCATCAAAGTTCCGAAAAGTTGTAATAAAAGGAAGGGAGGCCACTAAATATATTGTATGTATGTGATGGGCGGGCGGGTGGTACCAAATATACCAAATTTCGAACGGATGTTGCACGTAAATGCAAGGTGACACATAAGTATCACCTCATAAAATTACATGTAATAAAAAGAAAACTTAAAATGGAAAATTGTCAGTCGCTGTTTGTGGATGTGGATTTGTGTTTGATTAGTGTTTTGTTGGTTTTTATTGCGGTCCCATACATGGAGGCATAGAGGCATACCGCAGAGAGTTTTGTGAAAGTAATTCTCGAGTAAATAGGAACAACAAAGCGCCGGTTATTGTGAATGTCAAAATATTTAGGTACCTACGCCTTTATTGCTCATCGACATAATGAGAGGGTATTGTCAGTGGAATTCTTGACGGAACATTTATAATTAGGTTCAGCGGTCGAAGAGGAAATTCCATTGAAGGATGGAAGCAGTAAATATTTGAAATTTCAAATAGAAACGCATTTAGATTTCACACTTTGGTGGCAGTAATGATGGAAATGTAATAATATTCTACAACAGAGTAGAGAAGAATTCTCTTGAGAATTTCTTGTTAGAATTTAGAGTGGTAATTTAAATACACATATTCAGTGGATCAGATGAAAACACTCCAAATTGTATCGTAACTTTTGCAGTGTCATGCATATCCCGTTTTCATTGGTAAGGACAAGCTTAGGTAGGCAGTGGCGCAGATTTAAAGAACTTCAAGGTGCTGAAGGTGCAACCTGTAGGAAGTGGCCACAACTAAACTCAGTATTGATAGAGCCGACTGAAGCATTATAGTCATCCATGACGATTTGGATGACGTTTCTTGAGCCGTTGTTGAACATCGAGATCAGATCTGACATACGGGAAGCACTGGATTATGGCGATGTTGGGAATTCAAAGATTCGTCATTAGTCTTTTAGAAAACGCGGTCAGTGTAATAAGACTGGGCTTTGGTTCCTTTGTTAAGACGACATGTGAACACTAGAGATGTCAGACTAAGGTCTAATTTGAAATTTTTGATATCATGTCCTTTCCACATTGTTGCGTTTATCCAAAAGTATAACTGTCATAAAAAAGCTTCTTATTAGTAGTTTCATTCTAGCTTGAATTACAGCAAGTATCACGGTTCTCTTCATATCTGTTGGGCATCCTTCAATAGAAACACCAACCTTACAGTCACAGATACAAAAAAAAAAATACAAATAATTGACGCGATAGGTCCATGAGTCCATGATTGTGGTGATCATTCCTGTGAGTCCTTGCTCTACGCTGCTTTCGTTGACAACCGAGGGTCCGTTCATCCGCCCCTTCATCATATCAGCGACGGTGACTTTGATTCAATGGCTTTTAGCATTTTGCTGGTAGTCAACGGAGGGTCCATGGTGTCATCGTGACGGCCCCTTTTCGAACTGTTTTCCTCGGGTTTAGCGTAAATGTCTTCACTCAGGCCTTACTCACTTTTACTTTTTTTCTTACTATTACCAAATTCTTGCTTTTGCCCTGTGGGGGATCTGGCTCCGATCCACTGTCCCAAGCCTGGCACCTGGCCAGATTTCACCGACGATATTGATGGCGGCGGTCATGAAATCGACCGAAATTTGATCGACGCAGGCTAGTAGTTTTACATACCCCTGGTGTCAGCCAGCATCTTCAAAGGTGGGTGGAGAGTTAGGATATTCGCTCGTAAAGGCAGTTCATCACTCTGCCTTCAATGAGCCTCCATTTGTCGTAAGAGATCCTCTCTTCTTCGTCAGACAAATCCACGATAGCCACGACGAGGCTGACCTTAACCGTCTCGGAGAGGGTTTTAGTCTTCTTCGAGACGTTGGATTCCTCATTTGCGGATCTGCGCCTTTTGGGCGTTCCTGCCGCAAAGATGGATAGGCTCCCAGCCTGGTTTTTTAAACCAAGACGACTTGATGAGTCCTTAGCTTGGCGGCTGCTCTTCCGGCGAGAGGGATTCTCTCCATGGGTGGTAGGGTGGCTGGTGCCACAAGTAAGTGGTTGACGTGGGTCACGAGAAGGGTGGTGGCTTATTCCGCGAGAGGTAGGTGGTAGGCGCGCACCGCGTGTAGCAGTGCGTTGAGTCTTGAAGTGCCGTAAAGGCTGTAGCTTCATCAGCTCGTTGAACTGCTTTGCAATGCCGGTTGCCCAGATGTGGGATTCTCGCTCTTCCAGACTCCATTCCTTTTTCGACTTTTTGCCTAGTCGCTCAAGGATGCGAAAAGCCGATGCAGTCTCACGACTTAACGACTTTTTCTCTTGGCCAGAGAGTTAGGGAATGGTTGAGGGAGTTGAGCAGCACGATGGTGTCGCGCTGATCTCCTCGGGAGGGATGAGGGGGGGCTGAGCTGCACGATGCTATCGCGCTTGCAAATTCGTCCGACAGTATCGAACATATACTTGCAGCATCTTCGATGCATAGGCTTTGCAAGTACTGTGGAACATCATGTACGACGCATTCCTATGATTAAAGCTACCTGGCAGAGTAACGATAATTGGATTCGTCGATGATATTGCCGTCGTGATAGCAGCTAAACAGATCAGCGCAGTAGAGTCACCTACAAATGATGCAATTGCCAGAATTGGTATTAACCGGAACTGGAACTGGCCGAACATAAAAAAGAAGCCGTCCTCATAACCAGTCAGAAAATCGTTAAATTTTTCAGGTTGGTAACCAAACCATCTAGTCAAAAGAAGCCGTTAAATATCTTGGTGTATCTATAGTATATCACCTTAGTTTTGTGGTACGGCATCCTAGTCTGGGCGCAGGCATTAAGGACAGGAGAAGGAAAGGAGACTATCGTCAACATACAGACTCTTCGCGCTATGGACAATCAGCGGCTTTCGAACCATCTCAGGTGCCAAGCTCAGAAACAAAAAGAGTTGGAGCAATAAATCCACAATCTACAAACTGAGCAATCACACAACAAAGTAGTATACAGATGGATCAAGAACTTATGAAGGAACTGAAGCAGGAGTATTCGGGCCTAGAACCAAATACTCTGAATCCATAGGCAAAAGTACTAGCATCTTTTAGGCTGAAATCTATGCCATAGATCGATGTGTCCAAATCAATCTTGATAAAAACCATGTCAACTGTGATATAACTATAATGTCAGATAGCCAAGCTGCTGTCATGGCACTTGACTACTATATCATTAAGTCAAAACTTGTATGGGAATGCCTCCAAGAACTTAATGAACTAGGTAGTAGAAGCAAGGTGACCCTCTATTGGATACCTGGTCATGTGGAAAGGGAGCATCAGCTCCCTTCATAGGTCCGGAACCATTCTGCGAATTTAGTAAACAAGAGAAGGAAAACAGGGCAAGAACCTGGAATAACGCTCAGTGCATGAGGCAAGTCAAGAAACTTATAGGGCAACATAACCGAAAAAGATTCGAATCATGCATCAGCATGAGCAACAATAACCTTCGTAACCTGACGCGCTGCCTAGCGGGGAATTGTAAACTCAAGGAGCACCTAAGGAAACTAGGCATATCTGAGGAAATACCGTCACTAGATCCAGCTCTCATCCTTAGATTCTTAAAGGAAACTGGATTAAAGAGAGTGCTCTAGGACAGATTTCTTTCAGCAAGGCGTAGTAAGTACATAACCCTCAAAATGATTCCGGCAGGATTCCTAATGTAAGGGGAACTCTAATAAAGGCATGTAGATACCACTCCAAGGTGTTAGCTGGGGCACAATGGATCAACAGAACGCAGTGCAACAGACTCCTTCTTCAAATAATAATAATAATCTCAGACAAGGCCGCCTTTGTTATAGCTAGAATGGTCCCCATCGACATCTTTGCAGATGATATGCTGATGATATACAATAGAAGAACCCTGAGCCACTACGACGCCGGTGACATCAAGATGGATAAAATGGAGGAAAAGGTATCATCAGCAGCTATGTGGGAAGCTCTTTGGGAAAAAAACAACAAAAGGCAGATGGACTTACAAACAGATACCGCCAATCAAAGACTGGATAAGTCGAAAGCATTGGGACTGGAACTATCATCTTGCGCAGTTCCTGTCTGGTCACTGCGGTTCCGCAAGTATTGAATTGAAATTGAATTGAATTGAAGTATTTCCAACGATTTGGACATGGCAGTGCTCCATATATAAGTATATGTACATATGTGTTATAATAAATTTCTCCTATAAATTGAGCTAGAGTATAAAAAACAACCATTATTGTGGAAAACGAAACAAAGCATAAATACTTTGAAAACCAAACAATATTGTAGTCATTCTGTTCGCATCAATGCAACTTGAGTAAACAGTAATAAATCCAGAAAACCCTACTTAAAGATGTTAGCCAATCGTTAACCAGAAAAGAAAAAAACAAAAAGTTTCACCAGATGAATGTCTTCTGAGATGTGAAAATCACTGCCAAAGAGTTGCCTTCCCCATCATACTGACACTTTTATTGACGCGCAGACGTTTTCTTCAAAAAGTAATTAAAACATATTTATGTCTCAGTCAATCGTCGATTGCATGTTTATTTCCTCCTGAAGCAATGGCAAAACTACTCAAGAGTGTAACTGAAATTAAGTTTATTCAAAAACTCTCAGAAGATGAGTCGTAAAAAAGGGGAATTTCAAAGCAACTCATTCACAAAGACTGATGCCTGTTGGAATAGTTTTGAAACATCTATTAAATTGGTAGTGATGGAAACTTTATAGTATAAATATACATAGTGTTCTTTTAACTAAAAGTAATATAAAAATAATAGGTAAGAAGTTTTGTAATTTCAAAAATGTACATAAATAAGAAAACAACTGGCGGAGGAGTACCTTGGAAGCTGTTTAACGAACCTTTTACGTAATAAGTTAAAACTTGTATTTTTCCGGAGTCTTAAGTCCAGATGATTTGGTGTAAAATTCAAGGTTCAAGATCTAATTCAAGTCAAAAGCAAGCTTTATGGTAATAGATAGATACTAGAAATGGTATGAAATATACATACATTGCTCTTTTTAGGTCGCGATACTGGTTCCACGGATTGTTGGCGTTTGTGGATGGTAAATTCACAGCGGAGTGTCTCTCGCTCAGGCGATCTCTGTAGGCTGTGGGTACTTCATTTATGCCAAGGGTTCCAACGTTGAATTTCTTTTTCTGAGCGGTTTGCAGCTTCTTGGATAGTTGAGCTCTGAATTTAGCTGCAACAAGAAAATGGTCAGAGTCGATGTTTGCCTCTCTGAAAGTTTGAAAATTTGGAATATTGGATGCTTGACTCGCATCTATTAGCACGTGGTCGACTTGGTTGGGGGTTCGACCTTCTGGAGAGCGCCAGGTTGCTGTGTGGATTCATAGTCATGGAAACCTAGTGCCACTTATCACCGAATTACGAGCTGCCACAGCCGAAGACGAGTAGTTTAATCAATTTGGAATGGGGACTTACAAAATCATACCTAACATCGGCACACAACCCTTGAACCAATAAGAATGAAAGAACTTGGAAAAACATTCAAAGTCGAAGGCATAGGAATCTGTTACAATGTGGACAGGATTTTGTACTGATTTGGAGACCAAAACAGGCGTCCGACAAGTCTGTCTAATATCGCCACTACTGTTTTTGTTTTTTACTTACACAAATAGTAGTTCGTAATAAGCTAATTAATTTGCTAAAGCTTAAATCACGGAATATAGTTATTTTAGCAGCAAAACCACAAAAAGGTTAGTCAACCTAAACACGGATCTAACGTCATACCATGCGCCCGTTCAATCGATAAATAATTATCTAAAAGTATGCAAATGAATAACATTTATCTGTTGATCTTTCAATTTTGAACAATTAGACATAATGTGTGGGAGTCACTTAACTGCTGCTAGTTTTATCTCATGTCTAAATAGCTTCCAACTTTCATATACACACTCTATCGACAACAATTAGATATAACCAGATGCAGTCAGTGCTTTGAAATATGCCGACAGCGCAAAAGCCTTTCGATTGATGATACTTAGATAAATAAACAAATTCAAGCGCTATTCACTGCCATAAGTGCAGTGGCATTCCCAGTTGACCAATTCGAGTGCACCGAACAAAGACTGTGTTAAGTGTACATCTGTATGGCTTTGACATGAATTTAGGAAAGTTAAGAAGTCAGAGCTCACAGCATAAAAGTGAAACTCCCTAATATACATCTGAAGCTTGGTAACATGGGTGACGCTTTGATGTTATTCCCTGAATGGGATCTTCACTTCAACATGTATCTATAACCCATGAATCAATTCAGATGAGGGTCACAGTAGTTAATGCATTTATTCGATGCAAGTTGCGATTGAGACGTTGTTGAAACTATACGTCAAGTGCCACTGTGTGGAAGAAAAATATTGATTTTGGATATCACCTACTTGTAGGTTGTTGAAAAATTTACGTAAATAAGGTTTGTTATTTTTACTGAAGACTTTCGGTCTATATATGCGATGTTGAGGTCATTTTGGAAAGAATGTGATGTCTTTATGAATCATATGACGTTCAATTGCCAACTAGGGCAAGTAGGATGTGACTCACTTGTATGAATCATACGAGTATCTATCGAAGGAAGGACTCCTTGTACTTGACAGTGTAACACCTATTCAATAAATACCCCACAGAGAAAGTCATCTGATATCTTTCATCTCATCAGATACTTGTTGCATCCAACCAAATAGAGACATCTTCCACAATCGAAGGTGTCTCATAATTTTCGCCTGCGATTGATATCTTCCCCCACATACTGGGGCTTCAAAGACGGAAAATTCAACACAAATAAAATACACCACTCTCAGATGTTTATCGAAGTATTTCAATCTTAATGCTATGCAAACACAATAAACAGATACTCGAGTATGGCGGCGACAGCCAAACCTGCAGAAACTGATTAGCATGCCTACGCAAAAAAATGTACTTACTCCGTCCAAGGTATGCGGCGTGGTTGACGCGTGTTCGGCGTTCCTAAAATGGTCAAAACGAAAAAAAAAAAAAAAATACCAGAATCTCGAACGAAAGACTCCATTTAAGGGTATCGCTGGCACTTTCCTTATCGTTTTTTGTCAAATGGAACTCAGTATCCCAAGATGCTAATGACTCGGTAGTTTTGTTCGGCTGCTCCTCAACGGATAAGTTGAAGGCATGAAGACGCACCATGGTAGCGGCACTCTCTGGCATGGCAAAGATCAAGAGTCCAGTTGAAGTTGAAGTAAATTAGTTAATCAAATAGGAACGTTGGCGGTACTTGTGTCTTCTGATGCGCACGGACATTAAAAGAGCATTATCTGTGCGTTCGTTTTATAATTGCACGAGATGCTAGTCAGACTGGTCCAACTTGAAGGTCTTGTAGTACAAGACGATACTCGGTTGTGGTTGTTTACCAAAAAGGATAAAGAGAAAGGTTACTTTGCCCACGTAAACTGCAAAATGCAGTTTATAGGATGTTACTGTCTTAAGCTGCCGGTGGGGAACGTGTAGGCCAAGGTTTCATCTCGGATCATCAGCATAAAGGGAACAAAGTGGAGGCTTGCACGCATTTTAGATCGCAGCATCGCGTGCAGTTTTAAATTTTTCACAGAGGTGATGGGATGCATGTTAGTTATACTAATTTCGAAGAAAACGAAATACCGACTGCCTCATGTTGATGTCTGGGTGGCCAATGTGTCAGAAGGTGTAATTATTTCGTTAAAGTGCGAGATAATGATGGCTTTTATGAGCGATTTGTATGGAGATACATGTTAATTTATGCGACAGGTGGCGTTGCAATATTGCAACACTATGAAAACTTTGACTAATTAATATTTTGTGTGTTGATAGGAAGAATGCTGCTTATTTTATGTGTAATAGTTGCATCTTTAAGCTAATTTATCAGTAGGGTAGGTAATTTGTGTAAGTTTTGCTTTCCATTATGACAACGTGCCACTTAAGGAGAGGTCTTCTTAGACCAAAGAAACATTTATTTTCAAAATTGATACTTTGACTTAGGCTTAGACAAGAAATGCATTCGAATGGTGTGCATTGAGGTGATGAGGCCTAGCTGACTGTCAAGGCATCTGTTTCAAATACCATTTCCTAGAACAAAAAAAAAAAAAACAAATGGACGTCGGATATATGGGTCGAGAGGTTGATGTTTTGGCGTCCAACAAATCATCGAATTAACATGTAAAAAAAGACTTGTTGATTTAAAACAAGAAGGAGGACTTTGGACCGAAAAAAGGAAGATCCA
Source organism: Xylota sylvarum (assembly GCA_905220385.1). Taxonomy (NCBI): domain Eukaryota; kingdom Metazoa; phylum Arthropoda; class Insecta; order Diptera; family Syrphidae; genus Xylota; species Xylota sylvarum. The sequence continues at coordinate 26,303,136 of LR999958.1, forward strand.
CCAAGGCTTCGAAAAATATTCCGAAAAATCGAAACAAATAACTTTAGTAGGGAAAGTTGATGCTATTCTTTGGGGCTCAAGAGGCCAAAAAAAAAGGTATGCAGTCGACCGAAATACAAAATGTTACTAAAACTATGTACATATGTGACGTTTGCGACAGCCAAAGAAGGTAGTGCAAGTTAATCTACAGATATTATAGTTCAATTTACTACTATAAACTCAACCTAGGAACCGTTCAAGTCTCGGCAGCTATTAGTGCCCTAAGAATAAGTTAGTCAGATAGTTGGGGACGAACTACAACGGCTCATTCTAAAAATATCTAGGAAATGTAACTATTACGGATTACCTTAATCAGTGCCCAGATTTCAAGAAACCCTTCACAACTCGTTCCCGAGCAGAGAAGAATGGAAAAGCGATCAGCTTACCAATACATGTATCATATCTGTCTTCACAGATGGATCAGAGATGGATGTAGTCGTAGGGTCAAACATTAGATGGTCCTCCCTAGACAATTGTGTCATTATAAAAAGTAGGTGTATGGCTTGTTTCGATAAGAGTAGGACCGATAGAATTATGCAAAAGGATAGTAAATCTCTTTCTACCCTGATAGGAGTCATTCTGCTGCGGATACTTCCCCATCTCTTATCCGAACAATCGTTTCATTTTGTAGCTGATCCTATTGCACGAATCTATTTAGCTATTGTCACGATGGCAATATCACCAGGGAATTCAATTATCGTTATTCTGCCAGGATGAGATTCGATATCTGGAAGCCTGCTAACTCTGCGTTGCTTGCGAAGAAACTGAAACATAGAGTGCGAAGGCGTCGTTCTAACAAAGCGGGACAGTATCAAAGCAGATGTTGGATTGATTCCACCTCTTCTTCGTCTTCGCAGCTTCTGCATAAGTCGTTGGACTCTACCCTCCATTTACAGAGCATGACTCCGATGGTGCAGTGTCCTGTATACCAGAGGATACGGATTTAGTCTCAGAAGGCTCTTTGTTTTCTTTTTATCTAATTTCGGCCATAACGTGCAAGAGGTGGCACAGTCCTCCGTAGATAACCAGGATGAGTTGGCCTCTTTCTCTATTATGCCGTCAATTATACTATACAATTGTCCAATCGGTGGCAGTATGGATGTGTCCGCTTCACTGATGTTCATTTCCAACCCAAATCATGAGCAGTGCATCACGGCATTTCCTAACTGCCTGTGATTTGATTGTATTAAATTTAATCGATTTTAGAGCTGCTTGACTGCCAACGAGATGGTTGTATCCAACAGGGAAAGGTGACAGTTTTCCATGCATCTACCAGCTTTTTCTATTGCATCTACCAGCTTTTTCAGCTTGGAATACACTACACGCTTTCGGTAACCTGAAAGATGTCTGTTTTGCAGTGCTTCCGAGTAAAATATTGCTCCCGCGCCTATCTCCTTTTTTGAGACATCCGTGTGATCCCTAGATGCTGTTGGACTTCCACTCTGCTCGACTTGGGAATAGGATTGGGATATCCAAATTAAATTCGTTGTAGGGGACTATATAATTCGATGTGGCTGTGAAGCATTCGGAGTTATATTTCCTGCCCATTGTCGTTATTGCGTTTAATATCTTTCCAAAGTTGGATTCACTTAATCTAAGAGCTCCTTTCGTGGCAGAACCTATGATGAACAAGTCAAGGCGAAGATTAAGAAGAATCATATGCAAACCTGCTTCCTGCGCGCTTCTCACAGCTCCAGTGGTTCAGAGTGCTGCGAGCCTTTGCACTTTGTAGAGTTCTTTCTTATAGCTCTTTATACTCGTTGCTGTCCACCAGACTAAGGACCCATAGGAGATGATGGACCTGATAATTGCTTTTGTACATCCAGTGAATGATGCGCGGTGGCAATCCCCACCTTCTCCCAAAAGCCCTCTAACAAGCATAGAGAGCATTCATTCCTTTCTTTGTCCTTTCTTCAACATTTCTTTTCCAGGATAACTTGGAGTCTAGAATGACGCCAAGATATTTCGCCTCAGATCAAGGAATTATAGTGGTGCCATCTAGTTTGGTAATGTAAAGTCAGGTATCTTTCTTCGCCTAGTGAACAGAACAAGTTCAGTTTCGACCCCCAAACCATTCTGAGAGAGCTCTTTGAGAGCAGATTCCTTTAGTTCACTGATTGTTGGCAAGAATTTACCTTTCATCAGTATTACTAAGTCGCCTGCATAAGCTACAATTCTGATTCTCTTCCCTGTGAAGATTCTTAGAATTTTGGTGACGTTAAGGAACCAAAGCAGTGGAGGGAGGACTTGTACTTTTGCATGCCTCTTGTTGTAATTTTTCTTACAGAGTTAGGTCCGATGGCTGAGTTGATGATCCTGCAGTTAAGCATGTTTTCATTCCAGTTTACGATAAGCCTGTTTACTGTCAAATGTTCCAAGGCTTTCACTATTGAATTCGTTTTTGCATTATTGAAAGCGCCCTCAATGTCAAGGAACGCTGCCATAGTGTATTCTTTCTCATCCAGAAAATGCTCAATTTCCATGAGCGCGCTATGATTAGCGCTATCAACTGTCACATAAGTTTTGGGAGTTGATAAATACTCTGATATGAAGGTCAATGAGAGGCTCTAGGGTTATTTGCAAAAACTATGAGCAATTAATAGGCCTATAGTCTTTCGCGGTAGTGTAGTTCCATTTTATGCTTTAGGAATGAAAACCTCTCTTATTTCTCTCAATTTAAAATATTGCATTAGAAACTACACTAAAGCTCGAAGGACCATCCGTGTAGCGTAAAAGACCTTATGTTAAAATATTAAATATTTCCACGACCGATGCAGTTTATCTTCATGAGTGCGTCCAGCTGTGATCCTATTATCATCGATTACTCCTATTCATATAAATGCATACATTCATATGTACCTTCTAAGAAAAAACAAACCGATGGCCATAATCAGCATCCAGAATGAAAGCGATGTCATCCATCAGTCGAGCGAATCATAAATCTCCGTAATAGTCCTTACAGGCTTCTTGATAATGAAACTTCAGAGTCTATCTTCCTTTCTTTTTCCAACACCAACGACCTTCTAAGGTGATTGTATCTCAATGTTCAGTCGAGACACTAAGGTCTTCCGCTTATGAGGTGTGGTATACATGTAGTATATCAATTATATGCGACGCCATTGAAGGCATTAACTTGTGGTTAAAAGCCACATCATGTAAACAGCACAAGTTCTTTATAAAAACCACATTTAAAGCGAATGCTTCAAAGAATTCACTAGTTATTAAAAGCCTAAGATGGCTTACTTACTTAAAAACCAAAGAACATCTTTAAGAAAATGAATTTGTGTCGCATGTACTTGAAGATACACTCCACCTCTGTTCCTGTTAACCTCTGTCGTCTGAACAAGAGTAACATTAGCATAAGCCACATTATCGATCTTCAGATGACAGATGTATTCGAAATTTCGTGAAGCCCTTCACCTTGACATCTTGTAACGAATTAAATCCATGCCTCACCCCACGAGACTCCAAGATTAGCCACAAGCAGATTATACAACATCCACGTAGATTCGATTCGTTTTTTTTTTTGAACAACTATCTTAACAACCGTGCGCCATGCGGATAAGATAAAAGTATATCTACTGCTGCTCGTGTCCGCCCATTCCATCTAAAATTAATTAGCCAAGGTTTTAATTTCTTATTAATTAAATCTGTCACATGAACCGAGGAGCAATGGAATGGTATAGGTACCGGTTTGGGACCCAGAGAGCACACCATTTATCGGAACTAAGTCAATAACACTTAAGTGGTGGAAATTTAATTAGTCCAAATCAATCGGTTCGGATGTTAAGTGACTCGGTTTTGCGGTATCGAATGAAATGGCAAGCAATCTCATTTGAATAAAATCGATGAAATAATTTTCTCTCGCACTTATGTATGTAGGTATGTGGCGGAGGAGCACCCAGCCAGTAGCATTGCCTATGGAGTGTATAGAGAGATTTGTTTATGCTTTGTTTCGTCGATAAAAATGGGTGAGGCGGCCCTCACATCATCAACCGTCAATGCGAACGATAAAGTTATGTATTCCTCAACAAAAATTGAAGGAAAATCAATAGATATGTCAGGGAGATGTGCTCTTAAGAAGCTCTTAAGCATTTTAAATGGAAATTTCGGTCGAAAGATACGCGCGCTTATTCGCTTGTGACACACGAGCTTTAATGTAAATGCTTCTCCTAATGGCTTCATCTTTTTCGAATTTATTTAGCTTAACTTGTGGGAACAATGGAATGTTTTGAAATATATATATCGGTATGTATGTAGTATACTATCGCCGTCAAGGTCGATGATTTATTCGAAATTATGCATACAAATCATTTCGTTATCAACGGATACGGATGAAAGCAAGCATTTGTCATCCAATATCGGTGGGCCTATAATGTGGAAGAGAGAAAAACAAAGAATAACAAAATCCTCAAAAGGCTTACGAGATTCATTAGGCAGATTGTAAATAAAATCAATCTTTGTATATGGATGCAGTTGTGCATTAGATGTCCATATGTCTATAGATACATACAACCTAAACAATGAGTACAACACAGTCGAGTTAGATCGAGCGTAAGGAGGTAAATTGGCGTTTGAGAAACAATTCTATTTCTGGAGCACACAAAGAAAATAAACAATGCGTTTGCTGAGATACTGGAGTTTTGTAGTTTTTTTTTTTGTTTTTTTGTGAAGGCCTTGTGTATTGCTTTTAGTCGCTAGGATACGTTTCTCTGTTTTCCAGAGTTTATGCAATCTATTCGCTTGTATTCCATTCTATTTGTCTTGCTTACCTGATGCACGAAATGATTGCGTGTCTATGCAACCAAGCGGGATGACCTGCTGTGCAGAATTCCTACCTACTATATATAGAAAGGGATTTAAAGGAGAGAGATATTTACGATTCCAACCAACTAACGATGCCTATACAGTGGTGTTGCAGATCCCAACCGGAAACGGCATGACTTTTGTTTTTTTTTTGTTAAACATAAACAAACAGGATACATAAACATATGTATGTATGTATGTATGCATATACATTTTCTAAAAGAGGCAATGAATCTTTAAATTAAACAAGTTGGATACGTAGTATCTCTTTAGGTTAGGTCATCAAATCGACTTAGAGTACGTCTCTGAGTTTGCTGAAATCCATCTGTAGTTTGAGGTCAAAATAATTTAATAATATACTTAGCAGTTACAGATCTGTCCGATTGACTAAAGTTTAAATACATAGTTATACATATACGGTATCGGTATCTTCTACATTGCCATATGCTTAAAATTTACGATAGTCTGGATTTGTAGGTAGTAGGTATCTAATCAGTGAATCTTGATGTCCACATATTTATTTAAGGATTATTCTCGACAAAGGGCTCAGAGCAATCAGCGCAGACCTGATTGAAGCCCTGAAATAGGAAATCTAATGGAGACACCCTCATCGTGGGAGCAGATACCAATGCATATCACACAGCATGGGCGAGTACCAACACGATCCCAAGAGCTGAGTCTTTACGTAGAAAATAGTATAGAAAACCTCTTTTGTAGTAATTTAGAAAACAAAATTGGAAACCGGCGTTTGAACCCCATTCTGAACGCCAAGGACCTAAAAAGGGAGGTTTACTTAGTACAAAAAGCTGTCAATGAAACTTCCACGAATGCATGCCCTCTTAAAACATTTACAGGCATCCGAAAACACAGCTGGTGGAATGGGGAGATGAAGGAGGATAGTTACAAAACTTTTCAATAAGTCCATGAGTACCACACTAGACGAGGACTAGGAAGCGTACAAAACAAACAAAAGAAGGTTTAAAAGAGACCTCTAGTAGAAACTTGCTTATCGTATCTAGGTACAGAGCCCGAGGAGCAAATTAGGGAAAAAGCCGGTAACATCATACGCCCCCTTCAAGATAACGTGGGCGATTAACTCATTTGCTCCTACAAGTCAGCAGTCACCTGATAAGAATTTTTAGGGCATGTCTGGTCTAGACTACACGCGAACCCCATGGCAGGAAATTAAGTGGTGTACCTTAGTACAGCAAAAGGATTCAGACCAATTAGTCTGACATCATTTTTCCTAAAAACTTTGGAAAGGATTTGTGACGAACATATCAGATCAAACCTACTCACCTTATCTCTGAGCATCAACCAGCACGCTTACACCAAAGGGTAGACCGTGGAAACAGCTCTCTCAGATGTACTTCACACCATCGAAGAAGGCCTCAAGTGCCAAGAAGCTGCTTTTTGTGTCTTCCTGGATATGCATCTATATACATCAAACTACGGGGTATTATGGTGGCTTCCAGGTACAGCAAGAGGAAGGTAATAAATAACTTCAATGAACACATGTTATCCAACCGGATAATGATAACTGATATTGGTAGTGAAAGTCGGAAAGGTAGAGTTCAAAACGGTTTCGTTCTCCCTTGTTGTGGATACTGGTGTTGGATAAACATCTGAAAACACTGGTAGACATCTTAATACTCTGGATGAGCTCATGCAATCGATACTGGACATCACGCAAAGTTGGGCGGGCTAGGCGTCAACCCTGGAAAGACCGACATGGTACTCTTCACGAAAAGATATAAACTAGAGGAATTCCGTGCACCGTTTTTAGGGGAAATAAAACTGGACCTAAAAAACGATTTGAAGTATCTTGGGGTCATCCTGGACAATACGTTAACTTGGAGAAGAAGTCTAGAAAACAGAATCACGAAAGTCAGAAGGGCGTACTGGATATGCCGTAGGGCTTTTGGCAAGACTTGGGGTTTGCTTTGGGAAGCAAGTCTATTGGATTTACACTTGCATCGTCTGGCCCATCTTACTCTATGGAACGTTTATATGACGGCTAATAGTAGAGAGGAAATACGCCATTTCACTACTATCGAACATCCAACGTATGGCTTGCCTAGGAATTACCGGATCCCAATTTAGTACCCCCACAGCAGCCATGGAGACAATTTTGAACTTACTTCCTATAGGACTAGAGGTGAAAAAATCTGCCGGACTGGCTACTCTCAGTCAAAAATTCAAGACCTAAGGACATTTCAATGAACGGATCGCAATGGGACACAGGGCTATCTGGAAGAAAGTACAGGCGGCCTCTGGACTTGTAAGATATACAGTCCGATTCCCCAAATGCGAAGAATGACGGCAGGGCTCTGCCATTCCAAACGAGTATGGAATAGAAGTGTACACGGATGGATAACATATCGATGGAGAATCGGGGGCGGGCACGACGCAGTCTATCTGGAACAATTCGTGACTGTCTCTCAAGCAGACGGCAGAATTATTGCTATACTGAAACGCGCAGAACAACTACTTAGTACCGGAACCCAAGGCAACTACATGGACTTCTGCACGGACAGTCCGGCAGGCCCTAAAAGCACTAGTAAATCCAATAATCAACTCAAAATCAGTGAAGGAATGGAAGTAAAAACTTAATACCTTAGAAACTTCCCCCCATGTCAACTTGATTTGGGTACATGGTCACTGCAATATACCAGGGAACGAAGCTGCGGATGAATTGGCGAGGAAGGGGTAAATTCTGAATAGTTTTGCACCACTCGCTCTTATGTAGTTTTCTCAGATAAACTCCGTACTTCCTTAATCCTAATAGAAATATCCAACAACATAAACCTTTGTATCGCAACAACATTTCAATCCTTGTCATCTCCAGGCACCATCCTTCCGCGTCAACTGAGCGCGACATCCCCCCCCAAAGTCACCTGAAGTAATTACACTATTGCCTGTGCAGACACCTTCCCCACATTACATCCGTCTGACGTGTTGGTGAGTAGCTTTTTATGATTTTCTCACCTGTCAGCGAAATAATTCGTCATAATTCCACCGAAGCAGCAACCAGAACCAGACACACCCGCCGCCGGCTATCACAGGCGAGGCGACACTACAGTCCACACCTCAAATGCACAGGACGTTCGTCTCGTCTCGTCTCGCCATAATTGCAATAAGTAAGTAGTTTCTCCGTGTATTCATCTTCGTCGAGTGAAGTACGCATTTGCTGGACGTACCTAACACCTCTTCCTTTTGTTGTTGTTATTGGATTGTCCACGTTAAATATGTATATGCGCTGCAGCAACACCAACAACATGTAAACCGAAATAAAGTCCCTGGAGAGGTGTTAACAAGATCTCCATGTGAGATAATTTAGAGTAGGCACCCCATCTGAGTGGGCACTTGGCCGGGGAATTAGTGCACGGATGGCGCGTGAAATTCCTTTCGAGGACTTGTTGGGCGAGAGAAACACACAAGCGCGTCCCGGACCGCTGTTTACCCGAGGTAAACTGCAACATTTACTCAGTGCTATGTCTCATCATATCTCGGATGGTAAGAATGCCGCCGAGCCGACCTTTAATTGTGCCCGCTTTGATTGAGAATGATTAAAGGAGTGCTCCTTAAGCGGAGGTGATGATGTGGTATCCATGGATACGGACACAACGACGACGACGACGATGACGATGGCGGAGTATGTTGTTTAACGCCTGTTCCAAGTAAATGGTGATTGTGTGTTCATCGGACTCCAATTGATGATACTTGACTCAGGTGGTTTAATTACTATCCTACCCTGTGTCTGGGAGAGTGGTGTGATGGTGTGATGGCCAAACACTTGGACGCACACACAGTCCACCACCACACCTTAGGTGTTAATTTATTCATTTCGTGAGGCAGCCGCGGGAAATCAGATCCCCGGTTCAACTTGACTTTTGTGCTCATTTTGATTAATTTGCCGCAATCAAGATGTGTGAGAGAGCAGTCCTTTTTTGGCGAACCGGGAAACATTCCGTTGTGGGCTGCACTCCGCATTTACGAATCAAGATCAAAGGAGGCTGCTCTCGTGGTTGCTTTAATGAACATTCGTTATACGGGTTTCAAGGATCTCAGGCGCAATTAATGGTCTTGCACTATGAGGAGGTGGACCGATGCTCTATGAGGTGTTAACTCAATAAGGCTAATTTTATGGATATGTTCGCACGTCATATGAAACTGAGAAGAAGTAGCACGGCTCGCTTGGTTTGATGGCTTAATTGCGATGCCAGTAATATGAAGGCGGTGTGGTACAATTTATAGAGAAAGACAGTGGGAATGGTTTTATTTTTGATCTCGAGCAGGATACACTCGAATTGTGGTTGCTCATTGGCGCCAAAGATGTTGCAATAAAGAGACTTATTGAGATGTGTTGATTAGAGGATGTGAGTAGGAGGAGGAAGAGTGTTACATACACTAGCAGAATGAATAAGTATGAGCAAATTTTAGACAGTCTCGACAGGAGGGTTGAATTTTAAATTTCAAACTCACAGTGACATATCAAATGATGTTATCCAATTGACAACAAGATGCTGACTAATTTAGAACCTTGGCTTCGCAGTTGTACCATGAATCAGTCGTTCCGATAGCAATCGCTTACATAATTCACTTTCCGGGAAGTAACTAATTTTATTTCTTCATATTTAATTAGTTTAATGATGTTAAAAGCAAATTGGCTTGAAGATAAAAATCAGTTAAGTGGAAAATGCGTGACTTACGATTTATAGAGTTCTGCGAGGCGATTTGGTGGGAAACTGATTTTCGGGTTGTTATTGCATTTCTGACTTTCTTAGGTGGGTAGCTCTTGTTAGTGCATAGTTCGGAGTGCAAAGTGGAAGAGACTTTATTAGCACTTTCTCTAAAACTAGAAGCGACACACATCTCACCAGGAAGTGTGTCAAGGTTTTTAATATAAGAACTCAGTAGTTTACCTTTTATGGGGTTTGAAACCAAAGAGAATGCCTGTTTACACCGTGCTTTGGAAAAGAAAGTTAATTTGATTTTCAATATTTTCAAAAAGTTGTTTCCATGATGCTCCCGGCAGGAGTATTACAAATATCTGGTTCCAAACGCAACCAGAATACTTAAAAGACATTTGTGGACGATTTTCACACTTTTAACGTTGCATAGGCGTCTCAATCCAACAAATATTAAACACATAATACCACTGTATGACACATACAACAAACTGCAGAAATATGAGGTTATTTGGGGAGTACCGCAGTGCTAAGTAGTAGCACCGATACTTTTAACAAAAATGTATATTAAAATTATGTTACAGTACTACTACTTGGACACCATACTAAACACAGATTTTGCCTTGCTTATTCGGTTGACTATATTCTGATCTGTTTAGTCTCAGTCGAAACGATTCTTTCTCTTTCGATTGGAAACACCCTAACTACCGGTTATCCTGTAATTCTAACTTGTGAGGATGCGTTAATTCCAAAGCTGACGATACGCTTAGTTCCCTCTCCATGTCAGCTGTCATTTAATTGAGGTACAGGGGTACCCCAACAAGAGGTGTCATTTTAAATTTCACGACATAGCTGAACTATCCAAACTCAACTAACATTGGGATGACTTTTTATAACTAAAAACTAGGAGGTTATTAAACACATATTCGTGCATACTTAAACAAGGTGCTGAAATAGTAAAAATTCACTACAAAAATGGTGAAAATATCGCGCTACATCCTACACAGCTGATGAAAGAATGCTTCGATTTTGTGGCTCCTGGACGTGTGATGTCTCGAAAAGGAGAATGGCAATTGACCGCCGAGATCATGCGATTTAACTGCATTAGATTTTAGCTTTAATAAAGTCTAGGCCAATGCCAAGGTGTCACGCACTAAAATGAAGTATAGCGAAATACAGTCGGATACATGAAATATTTCATCAAAAGAATGACTATTTGTAGACAATGTTGAGGCAGATATTGTATTGCATAACTAACCTCAGGTTTCGTAGTTTAGATTAAAATAAAAATATCATCACTTTTCATAAAAATATTGCGTTTTTCTATTGATTTAAAATGACACCTCTTGTTGGATCACCCTATACATTTTGTATGTGTTTTGTTTGAGTTTAGATGTTAGGGTTCATCTCATCAGGAACACATCACTTATGATCAATAAAAGTAATATCGGTGAAAGGATACCTACTTGTCGCACGCTGCTTTCGATTTCGAATTGCTCTGACAGATGTCCTCTTTGCAGAACCTGATATCTTGACCTGGCATGTTATCTTGAGAATAGCTACACACCTGTTTGTCTGGTATACCTTTCTTGCTGGAGGCAAGGGGAATAGACTTTATGTTGACATGTGAAGTGGTGATTGATATTCGATGGAGTGCGCGATGATGATCCACGAAGTGTCGATGTGGTCTCAGCAGGAGGATCGAGACCAGACACCAATTTGCGCGGTGTCAGCAATAGCTTCAAGAAAGACTATTATTCGTTCAAGAATAATGAAATAATAATAATTTTATCTGGGAACTACAGGCAGCACAAAAGTCGGTTCCGCTCTTGTTCTCGTATTCCATGAGCCTTATTTCTACTCACAGATGCAAAAAGATTAAGTTTCCCAATCCTCCTCTACCAGTAGATGTAAGAGTTGCGCAGATGGATGGTGTCAGAGCGCTTCTGGAAAGAACTCAGGTTCCAAGGTCTCCTTTGCTAGTAGATATAGGAGCTTCACAGATGCTGTGGGCGGTGCTTTGATAACTTTGCGGATGTGCTATCAAGTCCTATCGCCTTGTTGTTTCTAAATGTTTTAATCATGTCAGATTTCATCTTTTCTGGGGGTTAAGGTGCTGATATAGGAAATTGTTACTATGAGGAGCTCATTTTGACTTGGTTGCATATCGCTGGTGAATGCATGGTTTAGAACTGTAGCAACCGAAATGAACAGAAAACCGTATAGAACTCTGTTAACTTGTTAGCTGTTGAATGATTCTGCTATCATACCTATATGCTGCTACTTCTGCTTCTACTCCCACCGGTGATGCATTTATCACGACACAAACTACGTGTAACTTCCCTCAGTTTTACTTGGTATTCTGACAATAGGGCGTTTCTTCCTTCTCCTGGCTTCGATATTCTGGACATACAACACCCGAAGGAAGATATGTTGAAATCCTTGCTGAGGTAAATCTCCTTAGCTCCCACCCCGATAAATATGCCATAAATATATGACATTATCGCCTCTTGGTTCGTCACACCACTGCGTCGTATTGGCTAATTTTTCGTTCCTTAACCACACAGTTAAAGAAAAAGTTCCTAAAAGATTAGTTTGGCAGTACGAGAGAGCCAACTAGGACGGCATGAATAGCTTCTTTAGGAGTTTGAACTGGTCGTTATGTTTCCTCCACAGCAACGTAACGATTACAAACACTATCCTCCTCGGCATGAAATTCTTTATTCCTCTCAGAATAAAGAGTATAAAGCCAAAGGAAAACCCGTGGAACGACTCACGCTACAAAGAGGCTATCAGGTTAAGGGAGTTCAGATTTCAGAAGAAAACCGAAAAATATTCAAACGACCCAGAAATGCTTGCAATGCTCTAATTCGCCGTGTAAAATTCTCCTTCGACCGAAAATTGAGGCAAATGATTCTACACTGAATTAGCAGAATTTTTTGGTCGTTCGTCAAAAACATAAAAATTAGTGCCTCATCTTCCACCACTCCAGCTGTCAGCTCTTTGGACAAAACCAATCTGCCTCCAGCCCTATTCGCTGCGACCTCCACACTTCCAGACTGTGCTTTGCCTCCCCCTGTACTTGAGCGCGTCGAATATTTTGTGGGACAAATCCACTTTCGCACTCGTACAGTAGAAAGAGTACTTAAAGATCTCAACATAAATAAATCTGCTGATCTCCATGGTATTTCACCCATAATTCAGAAGACGTGTTCTTCCACGTTGGCAAAACCACTGTCTAAGCTTTTTCATCTGTCTTACTCTTCTGATCTCTTCCCGGGTAGATGGAAAACAGCATTTGTTCAGCCCGTCCTTAAAAAAGGCGAATCTTCTTCTCCCTCCAACTACCGACCCATTGCACTTATGTCCCTTCTTTCCAAGGTCATGGAAACGCTGATAAATCGTCGGCTTATAAAATATCTTGAATCACGAAAACTTATCAATGACCGGCAGTACAGTTTTCGTAGGTTCACTGGTGATTTAATGGTATATCTCAACGAAAAATGGAACCAGTCTCTGTATCATTCTGGTGAATGTAAGACTTTTGCGCTTGCTATTTCAAAGACATTTGACAGAGTTTGTCATCAAGCTCTTTAGTCGAAAATTGGCATCGATGAGTCTCTTATTTAATGGATTAGAAATTACCTTTCGGAATGTTCACTTCAAGTTGTTTTGGACGGTTTCAGGTCTGCAAACCACCATATAAATGCTGGCGTCCCACAAGGTTCCGTTTTGTCTCCAACTCTCTTTCTTATTTTCATAAACGTCTGTTTCAGAAGGTGATTAAGACACATTTTAAAACTAAACCATCTTCGACATATCCCACAATGATCAATCAGACTTGTTTAGAAGTCTCGTTTTATGACAAGCTATGGGAACACTTCGATCATTACATCTCCATGCTATCATTCATAATGAACCAACAAATAAATAAATCTAATATCCTAAAGAACAACCGCATAAAATTCAAAACTCGCCAACAATAGGTACATTATCTATCATAGTTTACCTCACCATCATCAAATATACATATGTCTGTACATATTTATATTTAGAGCACATCTTTATTAAAAAGCCAACATACCAACTTTGTAAACTTTCCATTTTCTGCTTCTTCATCATCTTCAAATAAAAAAAAAAGAACAACAATAAAGCAGTTGAAAAGAATCCCTAAGAAATCGAAACTGGAACAGACACACTGAAATGATTGATTTACTATTGAAAAAAAAAAAAAAAATTTGGCATTTTCTCCTTATATTAATAAAAGTTTTGCAGTCCGAAGAGTAGAGGGAACATCGCACGCAAAAAGAACAAAAAAACTTTAAAACACCAAAGAAAACTTGAAAACTTCACGCTTCTTCGCATAACTTTAGATATCCATCAATCAATCAAACTTTCTATAGGTATTCCAAGAATGAACAAGAACAACAACAGACCCAGAGTGAAGTAGCCAGACATGCTCATCCATAAATAAAACTTAACCTTTCCCAAGTAACATACATTTTCAATGTTAACAGATTTTTTTTGCCTTTCCTCTGGTTCTTAGTTTCTGTTGGATAGCAGATATTTGGTGGGGATTATGTGGAACCCCACAGTGCTTAACATTTCGAAGAACTTGCCCCACCAAGTAGCTCATTTAGCAGCCGTCGTACAGTGGAAATTTAAGTTCCACAACATGTCAGCTGGCTGTTATGGTAGCTTAAGAAAACATGTCAACAAAATTTGTATACTAAGTTAAGATAGTGAAATGAATTTCATGTTTAGATACATTTTTTCTGAACAACAGATACATTTAGCTTCATAATATTAGTTCATCGGTTCTTCGAATCTCTCGAACTTATATACATAGTGTCTCTCTCTTGCGCTACACCTGTTCATCAATGTAGGCCCGCTCATGTAGCCTGCGTATCGAGGTTGCGGTAGGTCTCTATTTCGAGTTCGAATTCGAAATTCGACCCAGAGCCATAATGCCGCACGAATACACTATTAAAAATGTCACTTAGTAAGAGAGTAAACTTAGTATAACACACTGGTTGTGATAGTTACTACGGCCACACTCGTTTCGTTGAGTGGAAAATCAATAATTTAATAAATTCTTTGGTTTCAATTGTTAATCAGGACAGACTAAGGGCAGAACTCGATTCATTACCATGAGTTGGGCAAACTTTAAGAGGTTTTCCTTAGCAACTGATAAATAGTCATTTAATCCAATTGACATCCGATTGCACCGAAATTGCATGACATCAGTAAAGTATATGCTGTTGTGTGTCACGACAAATAGTTCGAGATGCAGCATGATTTTGTTTCGAAAAAATGTAGTGCATCATCTCCACTCAGCTTATCGCTACTTTTATGTACGTTTAGGATTTTCCTTGGTTGCATGGCTGGGATTTTATTTTTGTTTTTTTTTTACTTCCTCCTATTTTTTGTTCTTTCTCTTGTTTCGTCATGGTGCAGGAACAAAGTATTGGTTGTTTCGTATCGTATGTTAGACTTTTAAAGCATGGAACGCGATTTATCTAGGTCAATGTGGCAACGATTGTGTTCACGTGAATGAATGCGGTTGCGGTATGGACTTGAAGTTTAAATGGAACAATGAATTTGACATGCAGTTAAATTATTCAAAGGATGTACTCGTGTACATGGATATCGTGAATATTTTATTCTTTAAAGGATTCCTGGAATTTATTTGGGCGAATACTTTCAACTTACTGACAGATTGAGTGGCGGTGTGGGTAGTTGGTCTTTGCTGTCGATACATATCAATTTTAGCGAATACTCTATGTTCATTAATGTACCAATTACTGATACCGATTTATTCGATTATGGGTAAATGGATATGTCAACAAGAGGTTGTCGTACGGTTGACGTACGGATCCAGAAAACCAGAGAACTGAAAGAGTCATTGGATGGAGTGTGTACCGCCTCCTGAGAAAATGGGGGATATTGAGTGCATTGATGCTTTTACAGTGGCTTGTCATATGCATATTATGTGTGGTAGATATTAATAAACGAGGTTGACGTCGTGGTTAAGTACCTAATTAGGCAGTGGGTTATGTATTTAGTGGTTTGAGACTCAAACTCAGAAAACATATATTATCGGTCGCACCTCCGACAAACATTCTGAGAATAGAATGGTCATGATGAAGCTTCCTTATCCATCTCTTGCTTCAGAAGACATATGCTGGGGATTAGTTGTCTATGCAAAGTTAGCTTCTGCCAGTTTGATTAAGAAAAACTGTAACATACACTAGTACTGCATCCGCAACGTCCACGTGCGGTCGGTTCGAGTCGACAGTCGGCCGCGGTCACTTCTCTATACGTCACTTTCTGACGTTGCTCGAACCTCCTTCACCGTAATGTATGGATATATGCGCATTAGAAGTGGTAGAAGCCCTTGTACTGTGAAGGTTCACCCTCTAAGGCCATGCGCTGTGTGGTTTCCACTCATGGTTTAATGTGCACCTGAAAAATCTTCTCTCTATCATCGCTCAACCTCTCCTACCATACGTGACATCTCATCACTAGGTATATCCAGTTTTGTAGTGAAGGATATGACCCACACGTTGATACTTGAGTCAGCAAATTCCATCAGTGGCTTCCGATCGCACAAAGACTTCAAATTCCTACCAAATTTCGTTACACCAACTTTTCTGGCTGGCACCCCTACAAGCAGACCGAATTTTGAGACGTTTTTACGTCAATATATCAGTATTTTACAGATAGGAAAGTGTAAAAGTACAAATACCAACATGAATATCCTCATAATCATCCATATGGCAGCCCTTCTGTTTCACTAGATAATCTGTAGCAAGCAATTGGCATGCTTGACACTCCACTATACTACATGATATACTATTTCTTTTAAAAGTCACCTAATCACCAAAAACAGTGAAACCTTTTTATATTATGGCCTAGATGAGGATAATGATTTGTAGGAGATATGGGACTTCTTGAATAAATGCGAAAATATCTTTACAGCAGGAAGTATTGGAAACCTAAGTCAAAACTCACTTTCCAAGCAGTAGTACGTACATCAGTGGTTACCATATCGAATGGAAACTCAGATAATACGGTAGAGGAAGAGGTGAAGAACTAGCGTTAAGCTATTATGACATTCTCACCTTTATGAGAGAGCTATGCTTCAGAAGGCCCAAGCAAAAGTCAAGAACAGCTTTAACGAAATCTTCAAACAATGTTTAGTGTCACGCTACATACCAGTAGCGTGGTGCGAAGTGAGGGCCATATTCATACCTAAAGAAGGTAAATTAAGTCACACCCAAGTGAAAGACTACAGCCTCATTAGTCTCTTGTCATTCCTTCTCAAGACACTAGGGAGGCTTTTAGATATATGTATGTAGACATCAGAGGCAAGCGTTGCATCGATAGTTTATGCAAAGTTCAGCATGCATATTTTAAGGGTAAATTAGTAGAAACTGCAGTACATGAGATTGTAGGGAAGATCGAAACAAGCCTTCATTACAAGGAATTTACACTAGCTGCATTTTTAGACATAGAAAGCGCTTTCAATAATATGAAGGGGGAGGCCATTAAAAGCGCCCTGAAAAGTTTCAATGTCGATCATAGCATTACCAAGAGGATTCTTTACACGAATAGAAGGAGCCTGCTGTTTAATACCGTTTCCGAAGATCAATTTGAAAAACTTTTTCATGACAGTAATACTCTCGGATGTTTGTCAGACGCTCACGAGAGGTGGGGTCGTGAAAGATATTTTATGTGTTATCAGGGGATTGAAACAATGATGCACTGGCTATACATAATGAGAGTCAGACCCATCCATATGGGACTCTTGTATAGTGGAGGATCACGATAAAGAAGAATTCACGGGATACATTGGCCAAGGTACAAAGAACAGCCGGCATTGCCATTACCGGCGCTCTGTGAACTACAGCTGCACTCGAGATGTTTCTGTATTTTTTACCAATTGACCTACAAATAAAACTACAGATAATAGTGCGCTTCGGCTCACTACCGTAAGGCTTTTCAAGTCCAGCAATGAGGGATATAGCTCCATTCTTAGAGAATCACTTCCCGATATCCCTGATAATTCCGATGACATCTTCGGTACCCTCAACGTCGATAAACCGTACGAAGTAATATATCCGGAAACGAAGGATTGAAATATGAAAGTCGTCTCTCAACAAAATGAAATTGCAATTAACGCAGATGGTTTTAAAACCAGTGAGGGTACAGGCTTAGGTATATTTTTGAAGTTAAAGCTATAGTTTGAAAAAATTTCTAACGATGAAAATGGTAACATTTATTTGGCCACTAGTGTATTCCAAAGACATAAACCTGCAAGCGGCTCTGAGTCTTTCGGACACATGCAGTGTGTTTCAAGCAGGGGTTCTAGATGTGCTCAAAGCTGTGGATTTACTAGAGATGGAATATTGATTCCTGGCAGGAATATCGTGATCTACTTTAATAGCTAGGCTGCGCTTAAGGCGTTAGAATCCAACATTAAAAAATCTGAATTAGTCAGGAATTGCCCCATAATGGTCAGGGCATTATGTACGCTGAACCGTGTCTTGATAAACATGATGTAATTTCCGTTCATGTAAACGTCTTACAGGCATTATGCTGGGTACCTGGACACTGCGATATAAAAAGGAATGAAAAGGCCGACGTATTGGCCAAGAAAGTATCAGAACTTGCACAAAGCAATACAATTAGAAGAGTAAAACCATATCAATATGGCTGACCTAAAATGGTCTAACCTAGGAGGACATACGATGTTTAAGGTTTGTGGCCTATGTTAGATCGAAAAAATCTGGGGAAATAATGAAACTAAGAAGATCGCGGGTAAGAATTGCGGTAGGGATTCTCTATGGTCATTGCTATGCCGTGAGGAGGCATGCCAAGAGGAGGCATGCCATGAGATTAGGATTGTCAAACTGCAGTGACCTTCACATTTCGAATGTCATTACACATCTACTCTGTGAATGCCAAGGCATAGCTTGGAGTAGACTAAAACACCTAGGTAAGTACTTCTTTGACAACTTAGAGGTAGTTGAGTCTGCGAAGTAAATTTTTGAGATAGTAAAATTTTTGTAGGGAGATCAAATACATGGAAGAGATGGTTAAGGTTTAGGTTTGTTACCGTAACGGTTCTCTAGGGATCACGATGGACCCACTATCAACCTACTTACCTACCTATTGAGGTTCCCACCATCGGGAATACCTTCATTTGATAATATTATGTAGGTTAGGTTAGCTTACGTCACACTTAGATGTAGATCTATTGTGATGCCCCTAGGGGTTATACCTCCCGTACTGTAGAAGCTATGAAAAACCTATAGATCTTCAAGCCATCCCGAGGCGATTATGAATTTATGCAAATCTTTTAAAGACTTGTCGGTAAGTTCTTCTAAATATTGGGAGAGATGGCTTTCCAGAATTTTGTTTCTGATTTGACAGAGTGCTGGGTAGTGACAGAGGAAGTGTGGAGTATCCTCAAGCACCTCCTCGTCACCACAGCCTCTGCATAGGTCGCCTGTGCTAAATCTCATCTTCTTTCTGTGATATTGAAGCATGTTATGTCCGGTAATTACACTCACGAGAGAAGATAAGGATTTTTTACCCATTTGTAAGATTCTCTCGGTTTTTTGTTTGTTGTAGAGTTGCCACATACTCCCAGTTGTAACACAGGAGTCGAGCCTGCTCCATCTCTCACTTGCTCCTACTAGTGTTTTGTTCCCAATCGCTTGTATAAGTTTACTGGATAAGTGATACTGTAGTGTCTGCCTCGGTTAGTTCAAGTGATGATCCTTTTCTTACCAGTTCGTCAGCTGTTTCATTTGTGTCCTGGAAGCCAGCAAAGTCTTATTTTGTGCTGGGCGCCAAGAACCCATAGCTCTTTCCGAAAGCGTCTTACAAGTTTCAATTTTAATTCAATGGCAATAATCGCTGTTACTGCCGTTTGGCTGTCAATCAAGAAGGTAATATCAGCGTGTGGTAATGCCCTCATTGCAACGTGTTTAGCAGCTGTTGTTACTGTCAGGATCTCAGTTTGAAAAACACTGTTGCCAGGGAGTCTGATCGAACTGGACATTCCAAGAATTTCGGAAAAGAAACCTGGGCCAACGTCGGTGTCGATCTTGGAGCCTTAACTGGTGGTTGTTTTTCGTGCCATTCTTCTCTACTGGGAAAGTAAGTGACAATGGTCTTGTAAAGTCAAGACGGGGGGTTCTGTAGTCTGTGCATACAATATTGCCCGCATATTCCTGTAGAATCTGTGCGTGCCCAGACTGGGTTTCCAGCTTCCAGTTTGGCTTATTCGAAGAGCACTACTTGCGGCGGATTCTTGTAGAAAAGGGTCTAGGGGTTGGCCATTCTTTGAATTTTTTTCATAATCTTAAGGTTGATGGCTTTTTTCGTCGCTTGCCACCAGACCATGTTACCATACGTCAGTATCGGTCTTACTACCGCCATGAAAAGCCACATGATGATTTTAAAGCTTGATCCCCACGATTTGCCAAATATCTTGTTGCAGACATGATATCATTGCTTTCTTTACCCTTTCCTTTATGTTGCGGTTCCAGTTTAGTTTCCTATCTAGGATGACTCCCAGGTATTTAACGTAGTCGGAAACTTTTACCTGAGTCCTCTCAATTCAATTCCGGTATTGTCCTTTTGTTTATAAAAAAAATCAATTCAGTCTTCTGTGGATTGACTATAAGTCAGGTATTGACCATGGATAAAACATTTTCTAATTGATCACTAAGAGTGGACTGAAATTTTCCTGTCGCTAGCAGTGCTAAGTCGTCTGCATATGCTACTGCTTTAACTCCACTAAATTTTAGCTTAGCTAGGAGTTCGTTAATCACGAGGACCCAGAGAAGGGGTGATAATACACCACCTTGAGGAGTGCCTCTAGATGCTGGCGTTAGAAGATTCTGCGAGTTTTTCCTGGCAAATTGATCTCCAGGAGAGGTGACATAAATTGGCCTCCACGCAATCCCGATTTAACCCCTATCGACTTTTTCCTGTGGGGTTGTCTCAAATCTAAAGATGCCCGGCACATTTGATAGAAATGGTTGCCTTCACGAAGTCTACCTGCTGAGCCATCGTAAGAAATTTTACTGTTCGACTAAATGAGTGCCGGGGACATTTCGACGATATTACATATTTTTAAGGAATAAATTCCCAAATTGTGTACTTTAATAAATTAATAAAAATTTTTTCAATAGATGGCTTATTTTTTTCCAATCGATCCACTAAATATAAACTTTCTTTCACCTTGTACTTCATAACCATGAATATGTCAGAGTCGTCGTTTTTTTTGTTTATGAAGGGATGTCTTACATTTAACTGACTAGAGTGTATCTGTTGTAGATATAAATAGAATGACGCACCGATTTTATTTCTTTTATCTGTTATTGCTAGCAAATGACTTTGAAAACATAAGTATTCGCAACGTGAACAATTGTATAATACCATGATAATCCGTATTATTTTTAGATTAAATTCTACGATCTGTATTTACACATAATATCTATATGGGACTGGTAATACGACCACCAGTGTCACAGTATTGAGCTAAGTGACTTATTAAAACCACATTTACACCTGATTGAAAGGCATCAATTACTATATCGAATGAATTATTAATTAATTGCATTGGTAAGTATCTATCGCACATATCTGTGTTAATATTGGAGACAACCATCGAATTAAAATTGTCTAGTATCGATTTTCATGGCGAATGAACTAATCGTTACCAACATGAGGGTTTCGATTGTAAAATTAATTAAAGTGAATTAGGTTGACTTGCTGCATGAAGCTTTTGTACGAGTAATGTGTAGGAGAGGTTTTGGTTCATTTTACAGATGTTACGGCATTGTTTTGTATCTAAATTGGTATCTTGTGGGTTGCTGAGATCCATGAACAAGGTCTAGGACTTTCAATTCAATTTGTATCCTATTACCTGCATTGTGATGAATACTTTCTTTGTAACATAAAGAAGTAATGAACTTAAAAGTGCATATACAAATGTGTGATAGGAAAAGGCTTGCTGAACCAAACTTCTAATTATAAAATCAGAAAGGGAACGAGCACATGACTAAATATAATGACGAATCTCTGAAGGGGTAGCTATTATAATGTGTGGCTTGGTAGCCCTAATATGAACTCAAGTTAGTAAGAATTACATTCACAGCAAAAAAAGAAGTATATTGGGGATTACCAAAACGAGTGTTGCAATTCTAGCAAGGGGTGATTCAAAAGTTAAAGGGTAACAGGTTTCAGGACTTTTTCGACACGAGGAAGCAAAGCTAAGGGAAAAGGTAAGTAAGCAGGAAAAAGGCCCTGAGGTCGATAGCATGTCCAACAGTATTCTTAAAGCAGCAACTTAGTTATACTGAAAAGTAGGTACATAGTTAGTTAGGTGGGTTGGATAAGAGGAGAGGAAAACCTCTTTATTCCATTTAGGTCAGTATAGACTCGTTGTATTGTCCATGGGGGGAAAAGGTGTATATCTTACCTCGTGGAGCATTATCTAACCAATAATAACTTAAGATGGAAAGTAGTAGCATATTGGTAGCGTCTGGTATACAAACCATCCTGTCGATGTAATATATATCTGAAGATGTCATTCACCAGTTTGTCGGTCTTCGATGTCTTGGAAGACGTATCCTCACAGGAATTTCTTTCTTAGGTGACAGAGTCTTGGCCAATCACACAGAAAGTTGGTAGTATCTGCTCCTATACCGATGTTTATTTTCGACACATAAGTACAAACTTCTACAACTTCTGGGCTTGGTATTTCTCTGTTTTTCCATTCCAAGATAAGGGGTTATTTAATCTGTTGTTATTCTATTCTCCACATACTCCTGAAGGATCTTGGCGTGGCCTTATGCCTTCGGCTTCCAGCCATCCGTTTGACTTATCATTTAGGCGCTGATGGCTGCTGATTCTTGAATAAAAATGTCTAGCGAGAGTAGGTTGAGGATGACCTCGGGTCCTACGGTTGATGTTGTTCCCATCGCACTGGTATCGTTGTACTTTCGAAATGGCTTTTAGGTTGGTAGCATTGCTGGCGGCTTGCCACGATAGATAAGTATAGGCACTGCAATATATATCCTTATACATTCACAGGATAATTTACTGTGTACCAGTGGCTCCTAAAGACCCCCTTCTTCTGTTAACTAGTGCCAGACATTGACACAATATATGTGCTGCCGTCCCGATTTCCTCCATTTATAGTTCACAGGTGTCACCCTTTAGAAGACACATCTTATTTAGGTGAAATTTCCATGATCTGCAGATAACGCTACCACCCATTAAGCTTAGAACTTCTCTATGAATGGTGCCAATCGGCATTTTAATAGCCATTTTCGCCTGCCTGTAACCTTCCACGGTTGACCTCTTTCTCTGGTGTTCCGTCGCAGCCCAGTTGCTAATTAGGCTCTCTACCATGCCTCTGCCAATTGCAGCGAAATGGTTTCGGACCAGAGAACTCCAAGGTTGACCCTTGCTTTGCTAGAGAGTCCGTTTTTTCATTGTCCTCAGTCCATACATGCCCTCTCACTTAGAGCAGCGTCATTTCATTTCGATATGAGCACTCATTGAGTTTATGCATCTGAATCAAAACTGATTGATTGTCAAGTGCTATAATGATATTTGTACCCGCAACCTGAACCTCTTTCAGGTGATGCAACGGATAAACGGATGCAACAGAGCAATCATCCCGGCTTGATAGACTAAGGTATATTTCTCCAGACTAATATGACAGGCTAGTTCCAGTTCTTCTGAGAAAATACCTGCTCCGGCTCGGCCAACCATCATGGACTTATCCGTAAAGATGATTACCTAAGTATATCACCAATCATCTTTTCCGGAAGGGTTTCATCTCCAATAAGAGTTTTGTGATACGTTTCGGTAACACGCATTCTATTTATTCCATCTATGGGCATATTCAACTTCCTAATATCGTTTCTTACGAAATCCAAGATTCTCCTACGACCATAGATAGTACCGCGGCAGTGCCAGTTGTCATCCTGATGCAGACGAAGTGCTGTCGATGCCGCCGGTGTCTTAATAAATAAATCCAGCGGCAGAATACCTATGCCAGACATTGGATATATCTAACAGGCCCAACTATCATCGTATACATCGAGTAAGCTGACCTGGGCGAGGTTCTCCACCTTTGTCCACATACCCGTTTGCACTTATGAAGCACCTTTTTCGCGGTTCTCATCTTCTCTTACACATGGAAGTTCCAAGTTAGTCCAGCATCTAGGTATACACACAGATACTTAATCTTCCTGGTCATCTGTATCTCCAATCCGAAAAGTGTCAAGGGCTGAAATTCCAGCTCTCTCCCCTTCATTGTGAAGATGATCAGATCTATCTTTTTCGCAGTAATGGAGAGTCCTTGTTCCTGACACCACCGCTCCACCACTCTGAGAGCATTTCTCATGGTATCTGCAGTAATGTTCATGAATTTACCTCTTGCCATTATTGCTATGTCATCGGCATATCCCACAGTGTGGATGCCAGTCTCTTCAAGTCTTCTCAGGAGAGAGTGCACAGTTGTATTCCACAGAGTAGTTGATAAAATACGTCCCTGCGGGCAACATCTGCTAACCCTTCCCCTGTCTTGAAGTTCCTGTCTGAATATTTATTGCCTTATTTCTCAGCATATTGTCCACCCATCTCATCACCAATGGGTTAACCCTGTGTTCTTCTAAGGCTACTCTTAGACTTCCGAAGCATATCTTATCGAAGGCACCTTCAATGTCCATTATTATGGTCATTGCGATGCCTCCGGTATTCATCTCCTTTTTCGCAACGCGTACCACCTGGTGTAGTGCTGTTTCCGTATACCTGCTAACTCTATATGCATGTTGTTTACTATTCAAAGGACATACTTTCAGCGCCGTGCTCTCCATATGGTCCACCACAATTCTTTTAATTGTTTTCAACAGAAATGATGTTAGGCTGACCGGTCTGAAGCACTTCGCTTCGGTGTAGTCCTTTATTCCCAGTTTTGGAAGATACACCACGTTTGTTTCTCTCCTTGTTACCGGTATGTAGCCTAGTGCTAGGCATGTAACGTATATTAGTATATATACTTGGTACAATGAAGTCTGCATCCCATTGTATTAAATCTGCTGTTTGCTCATTGTTTCCTCAGATCCCAGGACTGATCAGACTTAAGACTTCCCGGAAAGTGTAATTCCATAATGATCTCATTTGTACGATCCAGTGTCTCAGCAATCTCCCCCGTTCAATCCTGAATGAGTCCGACAGCTGTGCTCCTCATATTCAAGCAAAAAATGATTCCTTCCCTCCCCTTTAAGTCGTCGCAGAGTGGTTTTTATCTCTTTCTTTTTTGCCTTATACTCATCCCATGATACAGGATCATCCCTTCTCATAGCATGATTAAAGATTTTTTACACTTCCTTCTTTAGGAAGAAGAAAACACCACCAAGGCGTGGGGTCCTTTTCATCTACCAAAGTTGGTTTACGTGCCTCTTGGTATGCATTCTTAACAGCTGATTGTAAGTGCTTCAACTGCGACTAAATATCTCAATTGGTTTTCGGTATTTTGGGTACCCTCCCATTCAGTTTATCCCGTAACACTTCCTGGTATTTTACTTTGTCCGTATTCCTGGGAGTCCTGATGTATTTCCTTTTAGATCCGTAACGAGGCTGTGTGGTCCGACATTATTGTCTGATCCATTACCTTCCAATTTGAGATTCTATCAAGCATTTTATTACTACACAAAGTCACGTCAATAACTTCCCTCGGTCTCACATCCACAAAAGTCGGTTCTGTTCCTCTGTGGACAATAGTTAGCTCTTTGCACACTACAAACTCGATTGAAGCTTCTCCTCTGTAGTTATCGTTGGTGCTTCCCAACATTGTACCTGTGTACATTAGCATCGCAACCAATCATTAGATCTTCGCTCCTATCCTTGCAGATATTCACTAGAGACTATACCTCTTTTATTGGGGGAGGCTCTAGGGAGTCATATGGCAGGTATGTAGATGCCATGGTAATACTGCCTGCACCTGCTCATACTCGCACAGCGACAAGGTCAGGTGGCGACTTTCCTTGAGTTTCGAAAGGTTTTAAGAGGCTAACATTCTTCTAAGGCTAACCAAAAGACCATGCCAAGTCCTCTTCTCTTTTAATTGCATTAGTTAACTAAAATAAATTTCCCATCATTTCTGCTATTAAAGCTGACTATTTCAATTCGCTGCTCTGCTTGCCAAGTGCGACCACACCGACGCCAAACGAAATTACCAAAAAGTGGATTACGCTAGAAAATATTATCTAAAGAGCATAACCCTATATACAATACTGTAAACCTCCGAAATTACATTCCGCACATCTGTTTCATCTAAAATCTACACATATCCCGGCTTAGCGATATATGGTGTGAATAATTAATACAGATCCACCAGAATACAATTATGCATGCGGTTTTAATATCCATTAACGTATGTTTAGGTTTTTAGCGTCACCTGCAGGCCTCCCTCGGTTCGGCCGTTTTGCAGAATCCTTCATTTATGGCACGGTACACACACGTTTAGCAGCCTCATTGCATGTTGCCAGGCGGATACACACTATGATAGGTTCCGGATGCACGGTCAGTGAGGTTACACTTAATGCCCTAACGATGTAACATCAAGTGGGCGGTAATATTCATTTAAAGCTCTTTTAATCCCGGTTGCATTAAGATGTAAGCTGTTTTTCAAATGTATGTAGATACACGATTCGTGTTGTGTAGTCGCTGTCGTTGTCGTTGTAGTATTTGTCCCCCCCCCCTCTCCACCCATTCGATGGCTGTGGATTTTGTTTAGAAGTAATTAGTGATGACATTTTATATTCACATTTGCAGGTGCTGTGTTTAAACACACAGTTTTGATAGGACGACCGCGCGACAGTGGGTGGAAGGCAATTCCCGACAACTGCAACCGACAACAAAACTTTTACGTTGGTGCATTGTGAGCTGGTTTTGCTAAAACATGGTCAGGGTTGGTCCTAACTACCAAACCAATTTAACATAATCAACTTATCTGCAGTACAATACTGGTTTGTCAAAATAAACACAATATCACTACCTGCACTAATTTAATTTGTCCTTTAAGTCATGATCATGAGTTTGCAACAAAAACTATAAACCATCCTGAAGTAGTAAAAAACCACCTCGATGAAGTTGAAAAAAAAAAAACCAAAACAGTTCTCTCATCCACGAGACGAGACTTAACAACATCTTTAGACTTCAGAAAGAAACATGAAGATCGTAAATCTCTATGAAACTTCATTAGGTAACAAGAAGAGGCATTGCTTCCATCCTATCCTTCCTTCCTTCCGCTGGGTCTTACATAGTACATTGAACAAATCACAAAAATGCGTTAGCTCATCGTTCTTCTTGGGGGCGGCAGACATCCGTTCGAAAGGCGAGAAAAACCAAATTCATCGCAATAAATCTAAATTCTTCGAACTACCACGAACAGTGCAATGAAATGAAACTATCAAAGAACTGGCTCACATTCCTTCGGAATGGACGCACACAGACAGCATAGACGTCTGCATTCAGGACACAGGATTTCTTCCCATTTGATATATTACACAGTGCGAACATCTATGCTGGCTGGTATATGTAAGTAGATAACAACTGCAAAAGGTATGCCAATGAAAGGATAAATGCCAGATAATGTCGTATAAAATATCACCTACACTGGGCAGGTCTAATCGATTTTCGTAGCTTTATGGTGTCCTGGTGATATAGGAATGCATTACTCTTGAACTGATGTGGATTCTGAATCATAGTCCATTTGAATTTATTTGTGGAACTTAATCAAGGTGACATATGGTTCGACAAGTTATGAACATTTGCAAAAGTGATTGGCCAGGGATTTGTCCTTCAGCTAAGCACATGTGTATGAAGAGACAAACTGAAAACATCTAAGTAATTGTATCTTATTTTGTCTGGAAAAAAAATACAAACAATGCATGCTCGCGGCATCGCATGATTTAATTGTAATCCGATGTATTTGTCTGTCGAGTTATGTACCGATTTTTTCCCTAAGGCAGTGTTGTATCTTTAGTTCGAGCGCACACTGTAACGTAATATGTTTTTTTGTATCTTACTCGTACGTCCTTGTGTATCGAAATACGAGGAAAACGTTCTTCTTATTAAGTTAAATTTGTAGTCTACCGTCGCTGGTGGATAGTTTCTATGAAGTATTAAATATAAGAGTATGCGAAGATACTCTATTTAATATTATAATCACGCTTTAGTCAGATACTCACATACTTATATGTAGCACTAAGGTCGAATATCAAAACCTTATACTCAAGCCCTTTTAAGGACAATATTCCGTTCGTATAGTCAATGAATATCAATGAATCTTTATAACATCCATACATACCCTAAGAATGGGGCACATTCTTTCTTTTATGGACTGTAAAAAAAACAGCAATATTCTGATCCTTTTTACAGGGATAAGATTAATATTAATATTAAAGGTTTGGAGTGAATTGTAAAACTCATACAAATACGGAAACAATTTCTCCTTTCTACTATAGGGTGGGCCATCTGTTGGTTTCTTTTTGAATCAGATGTTTTTTTGACACTGACAGCTCTCATGCGCTCGAAAAATTGACAGGAACTCAGTATTATATTTTCGCTGTGTGAAATGGATCAAGAACGTTGGGAAGTATTGCAAAATTACTTCAAAAGTGGATGCTATGTTGCCGAAACATGGCGAATTTTGAAAAGAAATTGTCGGTCGAAATAATGCACCAACTCAAGATTGTGATGTAAGGTCGTGAGACTGGTTTGCTGATTGATAATCAACATAGTCCCGTGTTCGTCCTGTGCGCTCAACGGAGAATATTGCAACCTTTTGTAGGTTTTTGGAGTGGCGAAATTATTGGCCCATTTTTCTTTCAGGACAACAATAGAAGAAGTGCTTTAACTCGAATGTATAACATCTACAACACTGTAGAAAATACCAAACCGATCCCATGTTCAATGGAAACCCCATTACTAATCGAATTTCCGACTAAGGACAAAAAAAAGTCCCAAATTAGAGGGTTCTCGAGTAAGTTATTTGCTCCAGAGACAGTCAGAAAGTTCACTAACTTTGCTGGGTATATTGTAGCAAAGGAAGTTCTTGGAATAAGTTAGGGGCCAAGGGTTCACTTTATTACGTTATTACTTATTAACGTAATAAAGTTATTAATATTATTACCGGGGCATTCTATGAATAAAAACAGGGATGGCACATCATTCTCTAGGCACAATCTAGAGTGGAGTCTGTAAAGACTTATATTCAAAAGGCAGAGGCGCTTTACAACTGATGATAGTTGGGGTTCTAAAGTTCTCCTGTTCAGAAACATCGGCTTTGTTGTCAGAGAAGATAGTTTTGTAATGCCAAAACAGCGATTGATAGTACTTATACATTTTTGCCTGGAAGATTGTAGAGTATTTGCCCAGACTAAATGAAAGTTTTGTGCCAGTTGGCATGCCAAAGATTTTACACCCACATCCTCTCTTTATTCTCGAGGCATATTGGTATATCAGACTAAGTTCTATTCCGCTGGACAGGATTTGAATGATTCCCAGTAGTCCATTCCCAGTTTTGTATGCCGCAATGCTTGCTAAGTATCCAAATGTATGGTGAATTCATTGGTTAGTGACGGAGAGTTACACAGATGACCATTTAGATGAAAGTGGTACGAGGGACTTAGGTTCTTAGATGGAAGAGTCTGTGTAAGCTTGTTTTATCTTCCATATGTACAAACATATAAATTTGAATTGGAGACAGGCCAAGTATAACGTTGGGAAGCGTGAAGCCTGGCATACAGAGCCTGGGTGTGTTGTCTCCGACTCCACATGGTGTGACTAAAATTGTTTGCCTTCGAGATGACATCTACATACATACCTGCGCCATTGTAGCTATACTGGCTGACATTGGCTGATTCACACCGATGAAATTCTATTCGTCAAGAGAACAATCTTTTATTTACTTACTAACGCAGACCGGTCTTTATACAACTTTCTATAGCTGCGGGTCATTTGAGCTCCGCTTTTAGTCGTCCGTGCCACATAGGGTGAGGTCGTCTTTTCCTGCATTGTGCCTTTAGATTAGATTCGAAGACTCTGTGGGCCGAAGCGTTGGTAACCATTCGCATGTTCAAGATATTTTAAATCAATTTTTTGAGCGATTCAATGCCGCTATTAAGCTTGTTATGTTTGTACTTGAATCTCTCTTCCAAAGGCCGTCACCATAAAGTGGTTTTCGTGTGAATTTTCTCTCGGAACGACTTCGTAGAATTTCGATAGACTTCATCCTGCAGCGCCATAATGAAGGACTCGGATGATTAAGATCTTCTATAGATTCTCCTTTTATGTTTGGGATAAAATTCATGTCTATCCAAGTCCATTAGAGAATTCCCCGTGTTTGGAGAATATTTATCAGCACATTATCGATAAGCATCAAACATTCCGACGATGATTTGAAAGATTTGATCGCAAATTGCAAGGTCACCGATCAATCTACATGCCTGGTGCTGCCTGATCCACACAAACAAACATATAATACGTATTCAAGATTCGGTCGAATATAAGCTTTATAGATAGCAGCCAAGTCTGCAGAACTGAAAAAACGATTAAACCTCCTGAGGAATCCGAGGCATCTAGTAGTATTACTTTTCACAACTTCGGAAATCTGATGATTCCAGCGAAATAACTTTCATGACAAGCCATTAGCATTGACAAGCCACTAGCCTCCTTAATATTAGCTCCATTCATATTTAGTTTGGCTACATTAGTATTCCGCTTCAGAGATAGGAGGCAACACTGGATTTTTGACGAATTGAACTCAACTCGGTTTTTTGCACCCCAGTGGATGATTGCATCAATATCAAAGTTGAGTTCGGTAGACATTCGCTGCCGATGAGACTCCACAGCTTAAGGTCTTAGCCGTGGAGTCGTTAAAGAATAAGCGAAGTCAAGAGTACTAGCATCCGCAAAAGAATGAATGGATTGCGAGTAACCCAGAGAAGGTCGTTCATAAATATTAAGAATAGGTTCGGAGAGAGAATGGAACCCTGAGGTACACCAGCATTAGTTGAGAATGAAGTAGAAGTACATACATTGTAAAAGATTGCAATCTATGATGAAAAGATGCTACCGACACCGTAATTTTGGATTTTTTTTAAGAGGGCACTGTGTCACACTCTATAGAAAGCTTTAGAGATGTTTAGAGCAACTACGCGGCATTCACTATGATGGTGAATACTTTGGTTCCATTTTCCCGTTTGGGACAACATAAGGTCCCCTGTGGAACCATACTGACGGTCATTTAGAAGACGGTTTCTTTCGAGATGCATCATAAGATGGAAATTTACAATGCTTTCCATGACCTTAGAGAGCACTGATGTTAAGGCTATGGGTCGGTAGTTTAAAGATGAGGTTTTATCGCACTTTTTATTTAGGATCGGCTGGACGTGTGCGAGTTTCCACTTAACTGGAAAGATGCCTGTAGAGTATGACAAGTGGAAGAACTTACGTAGAAGTTTAGCCAGGGTAGAAGAACACCTCTTCAAAACAAGGGAATGGATCCCATCTGGACCTGAAGATTTCTTACTTTTGAGATTTTTAGGACCGGGTTCGGTCGGATATTTGTTCTAAGGTATTTGAATGAACCAGGTAAATGTCGGTAGCGGCATTTTCATTTCTATCAAGGAAGCATAGAGACCAATTAAAAGCCCTGAAGAACGAATTTAGGGAGCTCCAATCAGCATGTTCGTATTGCCAATTCGTTCTTCTAGGGTATCTTCTGTTAATTGAGTGCTGATAGGAGTACGAGAATTTAGTTGACATCAGACAATGCTCCAATCTCTTCAGGGGAGCAGAATCTGTGATTAAATACTTGTCTGGAAGAGAAGTTAAAAACAGGTCTCGAATGTGTTGGCCGTTACTGCCGGGGAATGTACGTGCCCTTGTCCATAAGCCGAGTAAGCGAAAATCTCTGTACAACGACCTTCAGGTGTTCATTATAGTTTCGTCAGGTATTTGGCTCCATATACGTACATAGCTACCAAGTACGTGAACTATCTCAGGCAGAATATGAGTACAAAAGCATGGGATCTGGTGACTACTGTCCTTTTAAAAGTGGACGGAGGTGGAAGCGATGTTAGGTACCTAAAAAAGGACTTTTAATGTGTCAACATCGTGCCTTTACTTCTATCATAGTAGTAAAAGTAGTAAAATCTAATTAAGCACGCGACGCCTGCCCCTACTTGACGCAATAAAACTTAGACACTCGCCAAATTCATTTTCCAATCCATCCAGTCCTATGTTCTTAGATTTAAGCCATCTTAAGCTCTTTAAATCAATATTCCTTGTTTTTTTTCGCAAGAACGAGATTCTCTTCCTATTATAATCTAAAATTACATTACCAGAAGGCATTCTTTTTATGGCTTTCCAAAACCATTTATTCTCATAATAATCCTCACCTCCCGGGGGAACAATTTCGGCGAATTTTCCGCTTTCTTTCGCACACTTCTGTGCCATTCACACCGTGATATCCTGCTTTGCACCTTACGTCATTAATCAGTGAAAGGCAAATAGATAACGCACCATTGTTTTATACACTCCAATGCCTGAGAGATGTGTGGCTTGCTAAGCACTGAATCAATTGAATTGTTTTCCCTTCTAATTTATTGTTCTGTTCTATGTTCTACTCGTACTCTTCGAAAACGAAAAAAAAAAAAAAAACAAAAAGGAAGAGAAGTGAAATTGACTTCAACTTCAAGTAAGTATAGGTATCTGGGATCACCTTCTTGCTCTGAATCCATTTGTATCTCTGAAACAATAACACTAACCATATCTCTTGCACTCCTCCCCAGTCCCTGTCAACATCATGGGCTTGAAAGCCGGAACGGCTCTTGAAATTATCTCAAACTTGTTGGCATCTGTCAGAGCCAGAAATGGTAATATTAGGCAACTACAGTCGAAGTCAATTGAAAATTCCAAACTAATAATACTCTGACTATAGTGTGTGTGTGTGTGTGTGTGTGTACAGGTACAAATGTCTAAATACCTCCGCCAGGACCGTTGGGTGCTTGTGTGTTGTGTACGTACACCTTGAATGTGCTCCTTCGGCGAATGGGAGCCTTACACACGTCTTGGGCTTTAGAGAAAATTCATTTAAGTAAGTGCCCATATGCAGATCCTTGGGAATCCTTTCGTTTGTACACAGACAACAGAAGAGAAACTGCTTGTTCATGCCTTCCGTATGGGTGTTGCAATCCAAATGAATAAAACTGGGAAATCAATTTAATGACTCTGTATTGGATGCTGCCACTTGAACCGGTTGTGTAGCACATGGAGCAAGCAGTATGGTGTTTTATTGTTTTAATAAGATTTCTCAGGTGGAATTAGTAATCATATTTTCTGCTTGGATTCCCTTTCGCATTACGTTTCGGTATGGAGATGAAATTTATTACTTTCGGTTTGATTAGAGCATTGAGCTGTAATCATTTGTTTGTTTCGGCTTAATTAATGAAGTTCACTGCTTTCGGAATTAAATGGCAGACTAGTGCAGATAGGGTTTACACAGAGTACAATTTAGATGGTTAGGGATACCTACACATGATGACGATTATATTGTCTGTACCGCAATGGTGGTGGTTTTGTTCATCATAATAATATGGTCTTTCATACAATATAGTAGCTTTGTTCAGAAAGAGGCTTATAATCTGTGGGTAATCGTGCCAAGTGACATACTTATTTACTTAGATTCTGTGTCCCTTTATAAATCTTAGGGTATTAACCACGATAACAAGCCAGAATCGTATTCGGTTCTTTGTCATTTTTGCTATTTGATAGTCACATCTATACCCTCCTGGCTTACTAGTGACATGAACGAAATCAGTGGTCATTTGGTGCATGTTCATGATTTTTTTCTAGGCAAACATCCTCATGTTTGCCATGCACCATAGATGTTTGAGATACATAGGTTGTAAGGCTTCATTGAACTCCGACAATACTTGTTGACAAAGCGCTCTGCAGAAAATTACTTACCACCACCAGAAAGACTATTGGTGATAGTACACAACCTTGCCGAAACCGATCTCAAGTTCTTACCAAAATCTAGACCCATGCAGCACGTGAAAAATTTTGGTTTTGGTGAAGAACTCGCACGAAAATGTTGACGATGCATCCTCTCTCTAATAAGTATCTACTTATCTACCTTTCTCGCTGACCAAAGTCCATTAGTGACTTCCACACACCACTGAGACCTCGGCTTAGGGGTTAGAGTATCGGACTATCGAAGCAGAAATTCAAGAGTCGATTCACGATTCTTCTAAGAAAAAAATATCCTTGACTGATTTTGGAAAATTAGGCCGCCACCATCAACCATCCAGTTCGTTTGATGTAGTTCAAAATGTTGTTCACTGGTCTCCTGGATGTATCTTCTAGGGCTTGGGAGAAGTGTCGTTCTAGGAATTTATACTTGAGTGGGACAAGACCTGGATAGTGAAAGAAAACGTGGATTGTATCTTCATTGACATCCTCATCTCTACTTCATTTGTAATAAAATATTCAAATTTACAAATGTCCACAGAAGACAAGGACGACGCCACCAAAGAATGTTTCTATGAGCTCCTGAACAAAACTTACGAGCAATGTCCTAAAAGTGACGTTAAAATCGTATTGGGTGATTTTAACGCCAAGATAGGAAAGGAGGACATCTTTGGTAGGACGATTGGGAAGCACAGCCTTCACGACACCACGTCTGGCAACGGACTTAGGCTTATTGACTTCACTATAGCAAACACATGGTTTCTTCATCTTAATATTCACAAGGAGCCATGGTGGTCTCCTGATCATGAAACGGTCTACCATATCTCCATTCATTATCATCATTATCATCATATCTCCAGTATTCTGGATAGAATCGACTTGGATCATTACTTTATTGCAGCCAAGGAAAAAATACTGTAAGAAGATTTAAGGTCGAAAAGCTGCAATCGCAAGAGATCACCAGAACCTTCGCTGAACGCCTATCTTCCAGCATCAAGTGTCGAAAACCAGTGGCAACGCTGCCAACATGCCTTCCGAAATATCGCAACTGATGAGCTGGATTTCACCCGAGCACCACCAAGAAATCCAGGGACTAGAAGGGCGAGGGCTGCTCGTGAGCCAGCCCTACAAGCAAAAGAGACGGGAACAACATTGGCTTCTACGAAAGAAGAAAAATGATGTGCAAAAGACCCGTACGGAAGCCTGTAGGAATGAAGAAGGACACCTCGTAGTAGAATCACAGTCGGTGCTGAGAATATGGCAAAATTTCTTCTGCAGACTGTATAACGGCGACGAAGATCATCATCACGCTGTCAGGCAGAATGAACCATTCAACATAGACTTATGATAACCGAAACGTCCATCTAACCAAAACGAAGTTAGGATGGGAATATTCAAGCTTAAGCCCAACAAGACTGCTGGACCTGACGGCTTACCAGCTGAGTTGCTCAAAGCAGCTGGAACTGACCTTGTAAATAGAAAATTTGGTCGGACGTATGTATGTCTAATGAATGGAAGATCAGCATCGTTTCCCTATCGACAAGAAAGGAGACTTCCTTTAATTTCGCGAACAACAGTGCTTTCAGTCTCCTCAACATCGCTTACAAGGTCCTATCTAGCACATTGTGAGGACATCTGAAATCCTTTGTCAACAACCTGATGAAGAGATGAAGTCCCTATCAATATGCTTTCAGATCACGAAAGTCCACAATCGATCAAATCTTCACACTTCGGCAGATCCTGGAGAAAACTCAAGAAGTCCAAATCGACACCCACCATCTGGTCATCGGTTTTAAGGCCGCATATGACAGCATTTCTAGAGCCACGTCTGGTTTTGGCATACCTGTAAAAATTGTTCGCCTGTGCTGTGATATCCTCGGTCGCTTCGAGAGAAAGATTCTTCGTAGAATTTTTGATCCCATTTACGTTGACGGGCTTTGGAGGAAGAGATTCAACGACTAACTATACGAGCTGTATAGCGACATCGACCTAGTCAACAAATTGCGATGGTTAGGATATGTAGAGGGGATGAGCACAAATACTTCGGCTCGTAAAGTCTTCGAATCCAACATGGAGGGACAACGCCGGAGATGAAGACCTAGCCTTAGGTGACGCGCACAAGTAGAAGGATCTCAACCGACCTGGAGTGCGCAACTGGAGGTAGTTAGCTAGGGACCGGGCTAAATGCAGAGGCTTTTTTGTGGAGGTCCAGGTTCACCTCGAACTGTGGCGGTACTTAAGTCAGTAAGTAATCTCCCCCAAGCGTAGCTTTCTCAGTATAGCTTATCTCTAGTTTTGTCTAATATAAGAATGTCATGAATGGGACCTGGTCACTCCTAGTTCACTCTGGCGTAATCTACAACAAGATTCCATTTTCATTTTGCATTAAAATTTTGTCCAAATGATAACTTAACCGTGCCCTCCTTGTGCATACGGTTGTAAGAAATTCTTTTAATAGTAAACATTCCAATGGTCTACTCATACTACGCTTAGTTTCAATAGTTCGTGGACACTTTATTATAAGGATTATCCATTTTTATCGTCAGACGTATTTTTAAAACAATTTTTAAAGTTAAATCTTATCAGTTTCCAGTTTTCTTGTCCACAGTTGTATTACTCCTTAAAAACTATTCCTTCTACTGTATTGCTTACAATCCTTTTACCCACCGAAATCCAATTCAATGCCGAAGTAGAATCCTTCTCCAACTTAATCAATAAATATTGATATCACTCCCCAAGCGGCGGCGATGAGACACCAAAAAAGGCGCTAAAAACCAACTTGCACTTGAGCAAAATTTCTTCGAATACTTCATGACACAAAACTGCAAAAGCATCCGAGACGAGAAAGTGTAGATATTGAATTCTTTTGCAAAAGTTCTAAAGTCTTTGCAACTCTGCAACAGAAGGTTCTTCTGTTCTGTTATCACACAGTTCAGCTAGTTATTGAATTTGTCCCTGTGTTCCAACAGCGCAATGTTTTCCTTTAGTCCTTTCACTCGCTTTGCTTCTCCGCATTGTCTTTTCTTTCAATGCCACCAAGGAAGAAGGCTGTCTGTTTTTTATTTGTTTTATTTATCGTTGGAACCAATCGAACTCATAATATCGAAGGAATACAAGTAAAGTTCATAGATACCAATTGAATTTCTGAAGTTTCGGAAAAACTTCTTTGGATACTAGTCCATGAAACACAGTTTTTGACGTTACTCGAGCGACAGTTGTTGCAGAAGGTTGTTCTGTTCTTGTTTCGTCCTTGGTGTGTAGTCTAATTGTTGTATTTAAAAGTTTTAAGGTTCCTGTTGTTGTTGTTTTGTTCTTAATTCGTAATTAGCCGGACTTTTTCTCCTTTTTATTTTGCTCTATCATTGACACGGAGAGGTACCTAGGACCTTCCATCTACATAGTGCGTTTGGAGTAAATTTGAAAATTTTTAATGAATGCCAAACTCTATCGTCAAAGGAATCAAACTTGTTTTATTTGAAAACTTTACCAAATCTTTCTTTCTGGGTGCATTTCTCGTTTGGCTTATGCAGTAGGTGTTCCCTGCTTTTGGATAATTAAAGTCTAGCTGATGAATTATTTT
Organism: Xylota sylvarum; assembly: GCA_905220385.1. Taxonomy (NCBI): domain Eukaryota; kingdom Metazoa; phylum Arthropoda; class Insecta; order Diptera; family Syrphidae; genus Xylota; species Xylota sylvarum. The sequence continues at coordinate 26,340,330 of LR999958.1, forward strand.
GATACTCAGCATATGTGGAAGAGCTTCGTAAGCTTGCTCGTTAAATTTTTATGGCATTACCGTGGAGGGAGACAAGCCATTTCTGGTTGACCAAAATTAATTGATGTTTATTTTTTTATTTTTTAATTATAAGTGCCGGCGGGTAGAGCCAACTTCACCCGCTCTGGGTAAAGGGGTTATTGTGGTTTAATTGCAGTCAAGCCATACTGATGACTTATTCAAAGGAACGAATGTTTTCTAAAGTTGGTGGTGGTGGTGGTCCCATCGTCAAATTTTATTTAGGTTAGATATCATCCGGCATTAAATTCTCTGATTTAGTTTGGTATGAATTTTTAGACCGATGGTCAGCTTGGTCGTACTTGGAAAATATGTTGTACAACCAAAGATATGTACATATGTAGCTTCGTGAAGTGTATGTAGATGTGTAGAATTTTATGGCAACTAAAAATGTTTAATTACAAAATGCTGATTGGGTCTTGCTTAAAACAAAAAATTGTACATGTCTCTGGAAATTTTGTACAATTGAAAAATAAAAAGAGAATTTTAAAAATAATGATTTTTGTAGGTTCATCCAACAAGAGGTGTCATTTTAAGTCAGTAGATAAATGCAATATTTTTATAAAAAGTGGTGATATTCTTACTTTAATTGAAAGTACAAACTCCGAGGTTTGTAATGGAATACAATATCTGCCAAATGCATGCATAGTCATTCTATTGATGACATTTTTCATCATGTTTTCGCATAATTGCGACTACAGCTCTGACTTGTAGACTTTATCTTTAACATACCCACAAAGGTAGAAGTTTAATAGTGTTAAATTACACGATCTTGGAGGCCAATTGAAGTCTCCATTTCAAGAAATCCAAAAAATTTGTCACTCAATAGAGTCATTGTTTCACCAGTTGTATGGCATGTGGCGTCGTCCTGGTGAAAAAAGCTGTCGTCCTCGTCCGTAGCATCACTTTCAGTCAAAAAAATGTCTGTCAAGATCGTTCGGTAATGCAATCTATTCACTAAAACGGTCGCACCAGAATCATTTTCGAAAAGAATATAAACCAGTGACACTGCCAGCTCAAAAACTGCACCAAACTGTCACTAGTTGTGGATGGAGAGGTTGTTTCACTATTTCTCTTGGATTTTCTGTTTTCGGAGCCCCAGATGGCAAATTTGTTTCTATACGTATCCAGACATATGAAAATGAGCCTCATCACTCAAAATAATCATGATCATGTTCATTCATTTCCAGCACCCCATCAGCGAAAGTATGGCCTTGTGCGTGGTCTGCTTTCTTAAATTCATGTGCCAACTGGACCAAGGTCAAGATTTTTATGCAAAATGCGGTGGAAAGTGGTTACGGATATGTCCATTTCCTGGGTTTTCAGTCACACTCTCAGCTATGGCGGCAATATTTTCACCGAACCTTGGCGGACCCTGTTCCTTTCTTTCCGAGTATTCCGCAAGAATCTTTAACTTCCTCGTTGAGCTATGTACAAGAAAGAAACTAAATCTTGGAATTGAGCCGGATGGTAGCATCATTTTAAAATCCAATTTTTGAGTACAGTCAGCTTCTAGTCATACTCTTGGCGGAAACGAACTATTTTTAGACAGTGGACTATGGTATTAACATTTTTACACGTTCAAGGACTAAACCGATATAAGAAAGCTAAGTGCTAATATCGGTAGTCAAGACAATAGGTGCGAAAATCCTATGAAACTGCAGTTCTAGAACTAGTTGCTAAGGATTAATGAACAGAACTTTTGAAAAGATGTGGACTGTGGTCGATATCTCAAAGCGGTGGTAAAATGGTGTTACTCTGCATTCCTGCTGACTATCTGTTGTTAACGAGCAGGGCTTAGACATGGTGGATGATTGTTGCCGAAATAGACTATCGCCAAGCGTTTCAATACTGAGGTTGTTCTCTTTAAGAGAAAAAGGCTGGTCTGCCTCTGACTCAGCCAGTTCTAAAGCACATCACCATTCAAAACAATAACAAAGCTTAACATATAGGAGTGATGTTGTATACTAAACTTCTTAGGTCAGAGTATAAGGCATTTAGTGTAAATAACTGGCTTTTGCACTTGCAAACCTTGGAGAATAAGGTGTCCTGTTTGTATGATAGGGATGCTATCTAAAAAAATTGGTGTAAGGAAATTTTGTAGAAGCTGTGGATCATATCCCCGAAACATGTGGATCATATATTGCACAGTTTTCTTTTTCTTTTTTCATTCGGAATGTTAAAATCTTTTAAAAGTCGCGACTGAGACCATATTGGTAACAGTGTGGAATTACTGACTCTCTCATATTTACATTCTGTGGCTGCTCTACTGTTCATCTTTACTCATAACGACGGCGCTATTGGCCAATTTTTCACTTTCCGCTCAGATAGTCTTCTGCTCTAGTTGGTATTTGTCGTCTATGTAGCTTGGGCAACGCATATGATATGTCTTCAATAGATTCTGTGCAGTGGTGCCGTGGCTCAAAAGGTTAGTATGATGGACTATGGAGCGAGGGGTTCTAGGTTCAATCCTCAGAAAACATCTAAAATTTATTTCACAGCCCCATCTCTCACGAGCGTCTGACAAACATCCGAGAGTAAAACTGTCAGGAAAAAGCTTCTCAAAACAAAAAATTGCCCTTTGGATACGGCATTAAACAGTAGGCCCCTTCCATTCGTGTAAAGAATATAACACGCACAACACGAATGGTTGTGAGAAGTTAGGCCCTTGGTCATATGGACCTGTCGCGCCAAAAATTTGTATTTTGTAGTTTGGTACGCGAACCTGGGTAAATACGCCTTGAAGGATTCATGACCTGTTAACATCTAAGTTATATAAAAATTGAGGTATCGATAAGTTATTGATTTAAGGTAAGATTTTCAGCTAGTTGTACATTCAAAGTATGGGGCCCTGCACAGAGCCTTGTGGAACGTCGCCTGTAATGTTATACCCCATTGTCACATTGCCTGTATCCCGCATGCAGTTGAGCGAGGTTTCGCGTAGGCCATACGACCAGAAAGAGCAAGGAACATTAAGTACATGGAAGCAGAGGCATGTCCAATAACTTATGTACATATGCATGTGCAAATGGATTCGTGATGCGAAACGAATTGGTTGGTTGTATAAGTTATTGTAAATAAATAAAGCAACAATTCATGTTCGTGTACCTTAGCACTCCAAGAGGTATCGTGCCTCAACAAAGACTATGTGGTTTAGAAAATCTAAAGCAAAATTTATTCTTTAATTCTTCCTCCCAGGAAAAACAAAAAAAACATTTCTAACACGACACGTTTGCTAGGACCCGTTCCTTGCCCTGCCCAGTTCCACTTCCCCGATTACTTTAACCAATGCAGCTGTAATTCAGAAGCAATTAAAAAAATGTCGAAACATTTCATTGGCAGCAATAACCAGCGTTGAACGTTCACTTAATCTACCATACAATAACGCAAGTAATAGCTGCTATTTGCTGTAATCCTTATGCGATTGTAATTTGTATTTAACTGCGGTTACCCGGCCAGATAATTTTCCAGACTGTGCACAATTGAAGTTTAATATTTTTGTGGGCGCTGAATGCGCCCACCCCTTCAGGCACACGATACAATTAAGTAAACGCATTTAATTAATGCGCTTCCCGTAATGGCCAGTGGAATTTTGCGAGACAAATGAAATGTCAGCAAATTCATCAGCAATCCGAATAATTTAATTACACAAACGAAGCCCAAACACACGCATACATACAGTATGCGCTGATGCACCATTAAGTGGTGATTGATTTTGAATCCTTTACATCAAACCACAGACTTTAAAATACCAAGCATTTGCAACCTCACACTTGGCTCAGACTATGGTTGTGGCCAATTAAGATACCTTAAGCACTTTTAGTATCCTTACATCAAAGGATACCCAAGACTCGCTCGTCAAGAATGTGTAGGTACTCATACCTGGCTGCAGGAAAAGTAAAATTAAACCACACTCAACCCGCCCCCCTATTGTGGGGTCCGGAGATTTTAATTGAATTTGCTTGTAAACTGGTAAACTATAAAGATAAAGTTTTCCACTTCATTGATGATGAATGCTTGCACACACACACACACACACGCACACAACACTATGCTGGAAATTGATTTCGAAGATTTTGCCTGAATGCCAGTGTCATCTGTTGAAGAAATTTAATCAAGAAGGACATCTGGTTACCTTTCGAGAATAAGAGATACGAATACGTTACGTACATGTTTTTTCCTACTATTTCCCTGGGAAACTGTTCAAAAGTTAAATTTGGAAGAGTCTCCAAACCAACCTAGAGAGAGATACAATATTATAATGGGAGGTAAAAGGTGTGGAAACTAATTGAATTTTGGTTCAAAGAAGGTACATAGGATCTAAGGATGTTCACTTACCGAGCAGATGACTTTGAACAAATTACTAAGAGAAAATTTCTATTTAAAAGAAAATTAGTTTGTCCCGGTTTTGAGTTCCAATTAAGCTTGAACACATGACACATCAAGAGCCATTCTATAAATAACGAGAAACTATCTATTAGATACGTGTAATCTGAATAATGTATGACGGTAACAATACACTAACTAGTCTTCAGTATGCATCGCTTAGTAGACACCACCGCTTAGCATGGTTTACTATTTTAACTTGTGTGCATCATCACTCTAATCTTCGGCCGTGATGATGACAAAAAGATCCAGAATGACGGAAAGCGGAAATCCCTTTGCAAAAACATGTCAGAGAATTTCATATGACACGGAATGAATGCTGGATGCCATCCTGAAGAGCGGTGTAAGAATCCAACAATGGTGGCGAAAAATAGAAACTGGAGCAATTGCACTGCCTCAGTAAGAGCCCCCGATGGGAGTATAATCCCGCCTTTCATTTAGTAAATGCTGACAGGAGTCAGAGCACTGGCACAAATCCCCTACGTACTGTGTGTGTGGAGTGGAGGTTCATGCAATCAGAGAACCTATCTGTGACGGGTGTAGAACAAAGTGTATGTGAGGGTGGTTTGCTGCTGCTCCTATGACCCAGTGGTAGATTGTATTTTTGCACAGGAAAAATATCCAAACACATATAAATACATACCTACGAACATATAGATACTTGTGTGTGTGTGTGTCCCATGTGCCGCCTGGGAATAAATGAATGTTTACGACAGATTTTGTAGCATGTAGATGCGTATTTATTGTAAGCAAAAAGGAATTTATTTCACACGTACCTACATAGTAAGGGTTGCACTAAATTTTATTAAAGTGCATTACTTGCAGTTAGTCTATATATTGGACTTAGACGGTGTTTCAGCAAGGAGAGGAGTAATAGTTCTGACTTCAAGGAAATATTAAATAAGTTTACACTAGACTAAAGGTGTATCTGTAAATAAATTGTTCGAACGAACTCTGCATCAATGTATTGCTTAGGATCTTAGACCTCTGATTCGATTATAGAATTCAAAAGATACGAGTGACAGTTGTAGACAAGGAACTATGCAGAAGGAACGGAACAGCTCTGGCTTTCTCTATACAGATGTCGACCGACGAGTTATAATTCGTTGCCGTCATCCTAAAAAGGCAATTTGAAAATGATCCTTAGAGTTATTAATTTATTTTATCCATTACTTCTTCACTACTTCTTTTCGATGAGAGGAAAGGATCTCAATGGCATTTCACTTGAAATGTGTGACCTCCAGCCTATTAGAAGACTGATTCTAGTGTCCAGACAAAACCTTTTGGCATCCACTATCCCTTGATCTTTATACCAGAGAATCAATTTCCCTGCCGGCTCGTCCCTGAGGACAGGGATACAATCATCTGCATACGGGAATCATTGTTGATATACTAATTGAATGTAGTCGCCTTGTCTTAACTCTTGTAAGAAGTTCACACTTGGTGCACTTCACTCACCTTAGGTATACCAATCGCTACATGCAAACTAAAGACAAAACAAATTCGGCCAAAAATGGATCTAAAACGCTCCAAAAATTTGATTACTCTCAACACGTTAAATATCGGCACTACAATAGGTGTCATCACTGGACACTATCTAATAGCCATGCATGCGACAAGGCTGTGTTTTTTTGCAAACGACTGTTGTAGAAGCTGCATGGATGAAGAGGGAGTGAATCCATTCCACATCTTCTTTGCTTCTGCCAAGCTTCTCCCGCAGTAGGAAGGTTCATTTAGGAGCCTTTTATTTTAATGGTTTAGGCGATCTGATAAACATAGACATCAGGAGCCTCTTACGCTTTATCAGAAGTTCAAAGTGGTTTAAAGAGAAGAAACTTTCTCCTATGGTCCATGTGGTATCACAATGGACCTATTTCAGGTCTAAGTATGTTGGGGTTTCTGAGCTGGCAGTCACTTCAACTAACCAACCATCTTCATCCGCTTTCAATAAAGCCGATACTACTTTACTTATGTCCTGTATCTCCTTGTGGGTCCTAGGGCCTCTACAATGCCTAAGCGCCATCGTGTGCGGTTTCTGGCAATGTGCCTCAGCTCACCCCAATTCTTTCCCAATTGCCATGCTTCCTTCTCGGCTGTTCTGCGCCATGTACTTCTGCGATCGCCGCGTATTCTGCCATCCTGAGTAAGCAGGTTCCATTGCATCGCGTGGTTAGCTATGAATCTGCCACCTTTTCGGAAAGTGTGATCAATCCACTGCCACTTTCGTCGTTGTATGGTTGTGCGTATAGGTTCATAAACCGTTCGCAGATAAAGCTATTCGTTAAAGATACGGTGTGGCCAGAAAATCCTTAAGATGTTGCGTAGGCACCTATTAACGAACGTTTGCAGATTCCTCGTGATAGTAGCGGTCACTCTCCAGGTACCACATCTATAAAGCAGCACGGATTCAACGTTGGAATCCGTTGGTACAGTCGCAGTTTGGTGTTTAAACTAATTGCGTTACTACGCCAAATTGTGGATAGCATCCCAAACGCAGATTTTGCTTTCCCTATTCGGTTGGCTATATCCAGTTCGGTTCCGCCATCAGTTGAGACAATACTCCCAAGGTATTGGAAACTCTCTACTCTCTCAACCATTTGTCCAGCAATGCATATATGAGTTGATGAGTTCGGTCCTAGGCTGATCATTTTTGTTTTTGCCGAGTTAATTTTCAGCCCAACGATGTCAGCTTCCCTCTACACATTTGCTGTCATTTGGTGAAGGTCCATTATTCTGTGAGACAGTAGGCATACATCGTCGGCGTAGTCGAGATGTTTGAGTTCGGATGTAAGAGTCCATCGAATTCCTCCATTTCCCGTCGATAAAGCCGCATTTAGCACATCGCTTATCACCAATAGAAACAATATTGGTGAAAGAATGCAGCCTTGCCGAACCCCACTTTGGACTTCGAATTCCTCAGACAGCCTTCCTCTGTGAAAAACGTGACATGTGGATCCATCGAATGTAGCCTTGATATTAGCTATTAATTTATCAGGAATGCCTCTCCTGCGCAAGGCAAGCCAAATACATTCCCGATTGACACTATCAAACGCCTTTTCAAAATCCATGAACAGCAGGTGTAGTGGTGATCGATATTCAACGCATTGCTCGATGATGATCCGCAGGGTGTTGATGTAGTCGACACAGGAGGATCCAGAGCGGAAACCTGCTTGTTCAGCGTCGACAGTCTAATCGGCCTAATTGGAAATCTTGAAATCAGAGAGCTTCATGTGCAGAACATCGGATTTGATGGTTTCGTTGTTCATTAGCTGTGTGATAGTTGCACTCGGAAGCACTTCTTTGATGGAATCACTTACAACTACTTACAATATCCATCAAATTAATTGATGAATTAGCATATAAACCAGGGTTGGATCATGCTATAACATATTTTTGTAATCTATTGCTGGTATGCCTTGTCTTCCCGACATTTCTTTCGACGCAGTCAGGATGCTGGTTATATGGATATAACCAGTACATCCATTCGGATCTACTCTTATCTGGTACATTTAACTATAACCTACACAAGCCATAATCTTGTGCATGTATCTATTAATGTATCTTTCTTTATCAGCGTTCACGGTATAGTAGAACTTCATTAATTCCAAGAATCTATTTGGCGTAAATGTACACCTACAAAGTATGCATATCTCTCCACTGATAAGAATAACATTCTCTCTCCCGTAACGAGTACATTTTTTTTTTCTTCGTCCAACATCCACATCCCAAATAGAACTCAATTTATGTGGGTTGACTGAGAACATCAAGTGAATTTTTATTACACAGCTCCAATCTTGATACCAATTTAATTTAACTGTCATCGCATCTTAAGTAGTAGTCGCCTTTGGACTATTTCGCCCAAAAACCGGCGCACAAATGCAAAACTCGATATCATAATAGTCCAAAATGGAAAGTCTAAAGAAACACCCATCGATAGATGGTCAATTAGTTCCAACGCAGGCAGAAATTACCGCTCAGTATCTTTGGCAAAGGATCTGTAGCAATATTCCAGTTTGGTAATAAAAATAAAGTTTTACGATGACAATTGTGACGATTAGCAGTAGCAGAGTAGCAGAGGAAGGAACGGCTACTAACGACAGATGACAGCAGGAGAACATCTTCAAAGTTGTGCTACATAGTCACAGAAAAAGGGAGTGGAATGCTGCCCATTTGTTGGGCCAACGTCGTGGTACCTATGTATATCTTTATCAAACCTTTTTCATCTTCAGCAAATTGAATTGTCATCATTTACCTGTATGTAATCCGACATTGTATCTTCATCGTCATCTGTTTATCTTGAGGGGACAAAGTTATGGTATCATTCCTGCCACACCATAAGCTGGATTTTTTCTTTTCTTCTCCTTTTCTGCTATTTTAGAAGGAATAAAGGGGATGAGAATGTGATTGGTATCAACTTCTTAGTAGGGCTTCATTAAATGTACGAAATATTGGCAATTTGATAAGATGTGTATTATTAAGTGATGAAAGTTTAAGCGTACCATGTCTGTGTCTTTGGGATAACAAAGTAACTTGAGATATCATTTGGTATTGAAAAGGATTCATGTCCTTCACAATAAAGCTGGTTTGTTCATTCACTAGAGTATTTAATTATATCTATATTGCTTTTGTTGTGTAATAAGTTGAAGAGGTGTCGTTGGTTACTCTTTTAGTTAAGCATCAAATTGAAGATACAAAACATGCAATATATGTATACATGCAGTACATATGCCAATTACTGAATGGTGGAAGGATGCGTGTTATAGGAATACTTGTACATAATCAGATGAGGGTTTTGTATCAATTGGCTCGTTCGCAGATGTCTAATATGAGTTAGAAGTAGGAGGTCAAAAGCCATATACATAGCTACTTTGAAAATATTCAGATGATAGGTCAAAAATTATCCTTTTGGGGGTGAGTGAGCCAGTAAGTGTCTTAAAAGAAGAGATGGTGGAGCATCTACAAATTCATATCCGAATATGAGTTACTGTCATCTAGTGTCTTAGAATTCAATTTTTGATTGCCGCTCGCCAGATGGTCGAATCGCCGCTCTCCGCTGTGCATTCACCATCCACAAACGCCAAAAATCTGTGGAACCAGTATCGCGACATCATCAAAGGGGTAGCAGAAACCACCATAGGTTATCAGCTAAGACCCAAAAACAGCCCTTGGTACGCTAATGAATGCGTACACCGGAAAAAGCTGACAGAAAATGCACACATGCAAGTGCTGCAGCGCAAAACAAGGGCAGCGAGAGAAGAGTATCGAGCCAGAAGAAGGGAGGAGAAGAAGATCCTTCGTAAGACGAAAAGGGCCCACACAATCTCCCAGCTCAAGGATATCGAAGAGTCCCGCGATAGGAACAACATCCGGTTTTTTTTTAGAAAAGCCAAGCAACTGGCAGCTGGCTTCAAGCTCGGAACGCAGGTTCTTCGAAACCGAAGCACAGGAAATGTTAGATGTATTTAAGCAGCACTTCCAGCAACTACTTAATCGGCATCTGGTAGAGAGAGTGATATGGCAAGAAGAGAACCCGAATCCAGTCAATGAAGAAGCCATCCCCCACCCAGTTTAGAAGAGCTTGGCTCAGCTATCAAAAACAAGGCTGCCGGCTCTGATGGTCTACCAGTAGAGCTTTTCAAACATGGTGGTGATGCTTTGGTAGGGTGCATGCACCAAATCATCAACCAAGTATGGGTGGATGAAGTCATGCCCGATGACTGGACTATCAGCTCTATATGCCCCATCATCAAGAAAGGCGATCCATTGTATTGTAAGAACTACCGAGGCATATCCCTGCTTAATGTCGCATATAAGATCCTATCCAACGCACCGTATGAACGTCTGAAGCCTTTCTGTAGCACACTAATCGCCACGTAACAGTGTGACTTCCGGTCCGGAAGATCGACGATCAACCAAATTTTCACACCGCCTCTTTATCGACTTTAAAGCCGCATATGATATCACTCATCGTCTTGAGCTCTACAAAGCGATGCATCGCGATGGCCTATTTCATTATCCCGCCGAAACTGATCCAGTTGTGCCGCGTGACGCTGGAAAACACGCGTTGCAACGTGAAATTCGGAAACAGTTCCTCCGAACTATTCCAAACTTGTACCGGACTTCGGCAAGGAAATCCACTATCATGTGACTTCTAAAATCTCTTGCTGGAACAGATAGTATGCAGGGTAGGTGTTAACACGGAAGGCACTATCTTTAACAAATTTGTCCAGCTACTGGGATACACAGACAATTGAAGAACATTCGAAACGAGTTGGCCTTGAAGCGAATGAGGATACCTCCGTTTTAAAGATCAAGCTATCGCGGATGCCAGAGCTCTTGGTCTAGACAACTGGAAGCAGCGTGCCCGGGATCGAAGAGAGTGGAAGGCTGCCGTCTCTCAGGTAGAGACGCTTCAGGAGTCGGCATCCTGTTTTTATCATTGTCAGTTAATTCATTGACACTGTGTTCCATTTGATTAATATGTATAAGGAGTGTCATTGTACTATAAAACCATTACATGTCCATCAAGAAAAATTTAATATATATTTTAACCCTCCGCGGAGAAGGAAATGCTTTTAAAAAAGTCCAACCAAACTTGTCGAAAGATCCGGCATCCCTACCGGTATATCCTCTTAACTACTAACAGGTGCTCGTACACGTATGCCCTCTTTGTGTAGATGACAATCCCTTTTGAATGCATTCCCCATCAGACCTCAGGACATTCTTCTTGACAATATTTAAAAAAAAAAAAATTTCGCTCTCCAACATCCTTATATCCAATCCCAACCACTTATCACCAAAACACACTTTATTGTCCACAGCACTTCCACACTGTATTGTACTTAGAAGTCATTTCTACTTTCTTTTTCTCTGCAAAAAAAAAAAAAAAAATTTCAGGATAAAGTTTAAAATTGAGTAATGTAACCAGATCCACTTTCTAGTTAATAATAAGAGCTTCAGAGGAGTAAGAAAATGTTCCGAGTTACCAACTCGGTAGAAGTGTGCTCTGTGAAATTCCAATTAATCACTTGTCTGCTGCAACATTTTCTCTTGGATTACTACTGCAGCTAGTATATGTAGTTTTTGGTTACCTTAAAAGACATTGTTGTGCTCATGAGAACCATTAATTCTGACTCCGTTTACTTCGTCGAGCTTTGACTTCTGTATGAAATCCTTCGGGGAAAATATAACATTTATTAAGTGAATTCTCAACGGAGTGTGTCTGGTTGTAAGAGTGTGCTCCAACGCAGACTGTGTTCCTTTTATGAAGTGTTGATGGATTTGGAAAGTATTGCTGTTGAACTGTATTTTGCTTTGCTGTATACATAGTTGTGTGAGTTTAGCTTTAACCCGACTAATCCCTGGAGAACCCATAATAGTTTTTATTTTTTAGGTCGCAGTTCTCCATTTCATTTGTTCATTGGTACTTATTGATTGTGAGGCTAAAGTAACAAGGACGATACAGTTCTATACAAAACAAAAACACTAATCATAGTTCTTTCCTCCAAGCAATAGTTTTCACATAACATGCCTTCACCACTAGTAGGTCTTCATAACTTCTCTGGAGTTGAAGTAATAAACTAATGCTTCAAGGATACTTTTATAAGGTGCACCGGACTAGAAAAGGATCAACTGGAGCACTCAGAATCAATACCGGTCCATTATACTACCAGGAAGCACATTTTTGAAATATATCTTCGTCCTTTAAGAAAGATGAAAGTGTGGCATCACTGGTTAGGAGCTCAGAAAAGTCACTCTGTCTAGATAGTGGTGCCATTTACACCGTGTTAATTGAGATACATAGTTGGTGAAGGTTTAGGTCAGGTATCTTATTTTGGAAGACAGGCAACATTTTTTCGGATTTCTTCTAAACGAGCAGGAGCATTTGTTTAGTCTGTCGAGCAGGAAGTCTCAATTTATTTAGATCTAAATCTTTCAATGGTTTCTTCTGATCTGTTTTGAAAGAGATCCATGGGTCGTGTTCGCGTTCGAATACTTCAAATAAGGTACAGAAACTCTTAGATATCCAATATCACAGGTGCTTTGTTAGGGGAGATATTTATGCCTTCGATATATGATGTATGATACAAATAGGTAGGATGATTACTAAAAGTGGGTAACAGGACACAGCGACATTTGAAAAACTGAAAAACTGGGAAACATACTGCAGAGGAACCCCCTAGGGAGGAGTCTTATCCCCTCTAATATGGCTCCTTGAGATCTTGGTAATATTGAAGGAAAACGGCTTCAACGGGACAGCCTATGCCGACGACCTGGTTATCCTGGTCTCGGGGAAATTCCCTTCAGTCCTAAGCGAAAGACTCAACCTCGCACTACAACTAGTGGAGAATTGGGTTAGCAGCAAAGGGCTAGGAGTGAACCCTTCAAAGACGGAGGAATTGATCTCTTCACTAGGAAGAGATCAATTCTTGCCTTCAGACCCCCAAGTATCAGTGGTACTGAACTAAGTATATCAGGTTCAGCCCGATATCTGGGTGTAATGCTACAGTCCAAGCTAAATTGGAAGGATAACACTGCTGAACGCGTCAAAAAAGCAAGCGTAGCTTTTTATTCTTGCAAAAAGGCATTCAGTAACACTTGGGGTTTTAAGCCAGCTGTGGTGTAGTGGATATACACGGCGGTCGTAAGACCCATTCTTACATATGGTTCACAGGTATGGTAGACGGTACTGGAGAGGCAATACCAGCTTTCTAACCTCACCAAAATCCAGAGGGCAGCGTGTATCGGAGTCATGGGCTCAATGAAGACAACACCAACAGCGGCAATGGAAACCTTGCTTAGTTTCATTCTGCTTGATATACATATACTGTGGCAGTCTGGCGGCTAAAACCGCTGTAAGACTGAGGGAAGGCCGAATGTGGTCATCATCTAGAGCTAATGCGGTGACCATCTGTTGGGTGCCAGGGCATATGGATATCGTAGGAAACGAAAGGACTGACGAACTTGCTAGGAAAGGGTCGTGCTAGAGGATGAAGCAATCGGTCGAGCAAATAGTCGCTGGGTTCATCTGGAAATATGCGCAACAGCCAGGGCCCTATGGCCGGGCATCAGCAAGAAGAGACTTGCTTCTCTGGTGAAAGTGAGTCGTTATAAAGCATGGGTCGTACTACATAATGACTTCTGTAGAAGTTGCAGGAATGATGAAGAAATTGAGTCAGTTCGTCACCTGCTGTGCGACTGGCCTGCCCTATCCGTCAGAAGAATGAGGACTCTTGGCAGTTACTTCTTCTCGGATTTGGAGGACTTAGGTAACGTAGAGCTGGCGGACCTCCTGAGATTCATATCATTATCTGGGTGGTTCCAATAGCGGACTTTTGAGATTTCTATGGTTAAATGATTGGGCACAATGGACCCGAACTGAGCAGTGATACTGTCACAAGGCACCCATTTACCTAACCTAACCTAACCTATCTAGCGCTGGAGGAAAGAGAAATTAATTATTATATTTACTACTATGTATGTATGTTTATTATTATTCTTAATAAGCACACATATCCGCAACAGTAAAACTAGCAATAAGGATTCGAAAAATATTTTGATCAGTAACAGAGCGATACGAAAACTAAACCAATCAGTTAGTCATATGTAAATATGTACATGTGCACATACAAAGACCAATATCTTTCTACAGAAGGATGCTGTTATACTCAAGACACCGAGAAACCAAATATCTCTGGCGTCCCACAAGGGTCGGTACTAAGACCTATTTTACAGCACAATATGAGAGTGTACCGAGACTCAGTGTCTGACGAAATAAAACGAAGACAAAATGATTAGTTTTGCTAAGTATTGTCGAAACCATTTCAATAGTCAGACATTGGTCATCATCAACCAGCTAACAAACCTTTGACTTTAGTAAGCAATCTCAAAATAGGCTCAAAAATTGGCATCAGATCAGTAGAAGTAATCAGGATCAATGTTGAAGAACAGCTGAATACAACGACTCTGCGAAATTCAACATTGGCTGTTGGGGCTTAATCGACCACATTCCGTATGAAACTGTAACAAGCGAGGGATGTATTTTATTGGCTAAGAGTTTCATGTTGTTTTTAAGTATTTACGGATATGGAGGTGTATATTGAAGATTCCTGCTTCACAACGCTATGCTTAAAGACTTCTAGCTTTTACATTAAATGTGAAAACTCCGTCAAAGTTGAAGCTCACGTTGGATAAAACTGAATGAGCTAACAACCACTTCGTAGGATCCTAAAAGAAAAAATTACCTCACATATCCGATCGAAAAGTAACAAAAGAATAGTAATTCTCGATTCAATTTCATTTCGACAATCGACAATCAAATACCTAACATCGATCTTCCATCACACCGCGTGTGCAAACAATATCTTCGATCAGACCTCTTTTATTCACTTCTCGATTCTCGGTTAACATTGAGACACACTAAATCAACCATAATTTAGATACGGTCGCCCTTCATTAAGATAGTAAAGATCCGATTCGTTACCCTGCATTGCAATCGAACCTGAAAATCCAAACTAAAATATCTGCTTTAAGTCAATATCGTCAATCACTAAGCAGGAGCCGAACTCCCCGCCCCAAGTAAGTGGTTGAGCAAAACAAAGGGATGAATGAACGACAAACCACCGCCAGTCCGCCCGGCTCCATTGAATATCATCCCCTCAAATGGAAACAATCTCTCTCTCTCTAGCCTGCCCCCTCCCAAAAAAGCAGGTGACACAAGGGGGACTGCTTCAAATCGAATTTGTTGCGAGAAAATTTATTGCATCCATAATTTAGTTTTATCTTTGCAGCCATCGTCTGCAGCACAGAACGTTCCATTGAAGGACACCGGAGAAGTCCTTCCATTGAATACAATGACTTTTCCTTTTTGTCTTCTGATGTTAATAGCTCCTTATTGAGTACGCTCGATGATAAACATTGCTTGGGTGTGTGCGCTAAGCGACGATTTAAAGAGGCCATAAAAGTTCAATAAAAGTAAATAGCAGTCTTGGTGCATACATACGTATGTACCTATATAGAGCAAAAAGGAGCTCCCAAATACTTACATATATATAACTAAGTTGGACGGACTCGTAGGAATGTCGTCTTAGGGGAGAAGCAAAGGTGGAGAAGAGGGCGGCGCTCATTGAAGAGGTCTTCCTTCCCGGAAGTATTCCTGTTTATTCTCTAAGTGGCAAAATAGAGTTATTCAGCTTTCATTTGATTTTGTTTGGATACCTAAATGGAATTTCTTGGAAGACAAATGGAAAGTCAATTGTTGCCTTGGACTATGGCTTCAGTGAAAAATTCTCTGTAGATTGATTTTATTTTTGTGTGTTGGTATTTCGGCCGTTCGTTCGTTCGTTCGTTCGTTCGTTGGATATTGACTGTAGCGATTTTATGTCTATAATTTATAACAGAAAATCGCATTTTATTATGGGATTTACGACTCTCCATGAAGATGGGGATTATCATCAATGTAAAGGACCATTCAGGCGTTTGTTTTTCATTGTTCATGCAATTGCATGGGTATTATGTATAAGTATAACCTATAATAGGCATATGCTTGAAATAATAATTACTGCAGTGTTTTTAATATCTGAATTAAAAGGATCATCTATGAATAGTACGATCTATATATTACTTTATTGACTTAAGGTACATTTGCCGATAAAAAGATTACTCTTGGTGACGGGTACACATGCATAATGTTTAGTTGGTTCATTATATTATGTTCCACAGGCCTTGCTTATATCTTCTCTGTGGAGAGGCGAGTGCATAACGCTGGAACAGTACCCCGAGATACTAGTAGATAGCTACTGATAGCTACTGCACTCGTCACACTTATATCGAGGTACATCGATTGTGATACCCAAGGAGTTAGACTCCCATATTATCGAACTATGGATGGAACTATGGAACCTATGGATTTTTAAGCGATCTTCATGAGTCTTCTAACTCATGGAAAAAATATCGTCCAAGGTATCTGCTTGGTTTACTTCAAGGATTGATGCTTTTATTACAATGGTAAACATCGCTTTTATTGTCGCTTGGCTATCAATGAAAAAATGTCAAACGACCGTAGGGTAGTGCCGTCAATCTAATCTATCAGCTGTTGTTACTGCAAGAACCTCACCTTGGATAACGCTGATGTAGCCGGGAAGTCTTATTGATTGTACATATACAATACGTATATTATTCGAGAGATTTCGAACCAGACCAAAGCGTTGGGTCCCTTTTCGTCTCTCTTCCACGATCCATTTTAGCCCAAGTGGATCTCTGGATTTCTCCACTGTTCCTCTCTGGCTTTGATTCTTCGTGCCAACGCTAGTATCTGTTAAACAGAAATTTGGTTCATCCTCTGGCTCCCCAGGACCTCCCTATTTCTGCTAGCTAGCGCCGGACATTGACATAATATATGTGCTACCATCCAGATTTCCTCCAGGCATAGTTCGCAGGTGCCTTCCTCCAGAAGACACATCTTCTCTAGGTGATACCCGAAATTTCCATGAGCTCTAGATAACTCTACACCCATTACAGTGTTCTTCGCCCTAAGCTTAGAAGTTCTCTATGAGTGGTGTCAATCGGCATTTTAATAGCCATTTTCGCCTGCCTGCAATTTTCTACGGTTGACCACCTTCTCTTGGGATCCACTGCGGCCCAGTTGCTCATCAGGTGTTTTACCATCCCTCTGCCAATTGCAGCAAATGGTTCCGGACCAGAGAACTCCGAGGTTTACTCTTGCTTTGCTAGAAAGTTCGCCTTTTCGTTGCCCTTAGTCCCTACGTCCCCTTTCACGCAAGGCAGCGTCATCTCATTTCGAGATGAGCACGCATTGAGCTTATGAACACATTCCAATGCCAGCGATGTATTGATATCTGTTTGCTCCATGAATCTGAATCTTATGACCATAGATAGTACCACGCCAGTGTCAGTTAGCATCCCGGTGCAGGCCGTATTTTTAATAAATAAGTCAAGCAGCAGAATACCTAGGATAACTTCCATTGCGCATGTTGGTGTCATCCGTATTGCACCCGCGATCCCTGAAAGTGCCAGATGTTGGACCTTATCTAATTGCTTCGTTTCTGGATGGCTTTCTGCCACTATACAACTGACGTATATGTGATAATCGGTCTAACTATCATCGTGTACATCCAGTATGCTGACCTCGGCGAGATTCCCCACCTTAGTCCACATACCCGTTTGCATTGTTGAAGCACCCTTTTTGCCTTTCTGATCTTCTCTTCCACATGGAAGTTCCAAGTTAGTCCAGCATCTAGGTATACACCCAGATACTTAACCTTCCTGGTCACCTGCAGCTCCGATCCGAAAAGTGTCAAGGGTTGAAATTCCAGATCTCTCCTCTTCCTTGTGAAGATGATCCGATCTGTCTTTTCCGCATTAATGGAGAGCCCTTGTTCCTGACACCACCGCTTCACCACTTTGAGAGCATTCCTCATGGTATCTGCTGTGATGTTTATGAATTCACCTCTTGCCATTATTGCTATGTCATCGGCCTATCCCACAGTGTGGATACCAGTCTCTTCAAGTCTTCTGAGGAGCGAGTCCACAGCTACCCACAGAGTACTTGACAAAACTCCTCCTTGCGGGCAACCTTTGCTAACCCTTTTTCTAAGTTTGAATATTTATGGCCCTATTTGTTAGCATATTGTCCACTCATCTCAATAATAAATAAATACCAAAGTAGGTCTACGTGCCTCTTGGTATGCATTTTCAATAACCGATTGTAAATGCTTCAACTGCGACTCTATATCTCAAATGGTTTTCGGTATTTTGGGTAGGTACCCTCCCATTTAGTTTGTTCTGAAATATTTTCTGATATTTTACTTCGTCCGTATTCCTGTGAGTCCTGACTTATTTCCTATCTTTTTTCTTTTTAGATCCGTATCGAACATCAAATGAGATGGCTCTGTGGTCCGACATCATCGTTTTATCCATTACCTTCCAATTCGATATTCTATCAAGCATTCTATTACTATATAGAGTCACGTCAACAACTTCCCTTCGTCTTGCATCCACTAAAATCGGTTCTGTTCGTCTGTTGACAATAGTTAGCTCTTTGCACACTACAAACTCGAATAAAGCTTCTCCTCTGTAGTTATCTTTGGTGCTTCCCCACACTGTACCTACTGTGTACATTAGCATCGTAACCATCATTAGATCTTCGCTCCTATCCCTGGAGTGTGGAGTGTCAGGTCTAAAAGTATTAAAAGTTCGAATTAATTATCAATATTAAATAAAACACAAATGATTGCAAGGTTGGCAGGGTTAATTCAAAGACAATATCCAAGTCTATCTCAAGGCATTAATATAATCATATGCTAACCATCCTTTTGAATGTATTTAACGTCCTTATTCTCGTGAGATTATTAATAATTTAAGGATAATACCCTCGTACTGACGTAATAGTAACTTCTGTTGGAGAGAGCTTCATAAAAACTATCGTTCTTCACCCACTGATTGCGATGAAAGCACCTCATTGTTGGTAACATCTGAGATAGACGTATTACGTAGTCATAATCAAATGCAATCGCATTTCAGATACATACCTACGATATACGAAAGAATATACCAGCTGAGGGTAATTGTATAATTCAGTGCATCATCACGTGCACAGGAGAGTAGTTTATGAACATACATGTGTATGTACATCCTACCTACCTACCTTATCTAGAACATTTCCAAGAATAAAACCCATTGAGATACTTGAACGTCATCATATCGGATGTTCTTGTCAGTACAACTGTGTGAAGGTAGCAAAGTTCAATAGGTCCTTGAAGTCACATACTCCAAGACGTAGAACACAAAATTGTGCATGTTAACGACTTACAGATACATGTTGTATTTACGTTATGTAAAATGAAGATTCAATACATATTGCTTGTGTAGGACGTTTAATATTATTTTATTATATACGGTGGTAGGTTGTAGTGAATTTCTAATTAAATGAGGAATGGAAAAATTAATATCCCGATCTTCCACAAAGTCAACCGATTTAACTTCACACAACAAACTTGTTCCTTACGTACAACTACGCAACTAAAGCTCCCATTAAACTGTCAAATGAAATTCATAGTTACTTAAGCAATTAGCATTTGCATTACCAATTACATTAACCCAAATACATAATTAGCCATAAATGCCACTTGTTGCTCAGACAGGTGCAAATTACAATACTTCACTGAAGCATACCACCACCACCACCACACACGTACGTGCATCTATCATTTCATATTTCGATCAAGTAGAAGATATTTTCCTGGGTAAAAAGTTTGAATCCACTGAAGCGGATGCACATTCAAGATATCCGGGAAATAACTGAAGTGTAACGTTCCTAAGAAGAAAACTTAGCAAAACGGCAATACTCAGACCAATTAAAGTGACTCCTCATAGGATTCGATTCGCTGTAAATGTAAAGTCTCGGTTGTTTTGAAGATTTGAATATTTTATAACATCAAACAGGAATTAAATGATTCCAGCTGATACGCCATATGACGTGCTGACATATTCACAAATTACACGTTCAGGTAAATAACTACTTACAATTACACAATGTTCAGCGGGCAAACTGGGCATGATTGGGTATAGGTACGAGTTAGTATCTTATTGACATGTTTCTCGCGTAATTATGAGTTTGCCTAATTAATTTTTAATGAATGTTTGTAGTGATGACTGATTCCATAGGCAAAGTGGGACTGATTTGAATGCGCAAAGTGTAACTTAGGTTAGAGATTTATGTGCCCAGTGTTGTGTGTACATGTTGAGTTAAGTCCTTTGTGTGAAGGTTGTAGTGTTGTACATTTGTTATAGTTGGTTTGTTGGTTCATATAAATGAACCTTAATACTTTATCAAGACAGAATTCTTATTCTGTCATTAGTGAAAGGTAACAAAAGAGAAGCTTTACTAATTTGGGAAATTCAATACATAGTAAGCATTTTTACAACAAGTGGCTTAAATAATGTCTCGACTACATCACTCGACTCAACACTTGCTTTGCTGGATATTCCCATCTGCCACCAACTCTTTTCCAACACCCTGACTCAGTATTGTAGATCCCTATTGACCTGGGAGTCAAATATGTCGAAGCAGCTCACATAAGATAAACAACCGACCACGTTTTTATAGTCTTCTTTTGTAATTTTGTCGGAAGACTACTTGTATACCTTCATGAAGTTTCTTACTCTTACTTACGAACCATATTGCTGCAATACTATCTCTCTATACCTAATCTACCTTGAGTCTATGTCAATAACATTTACTCAGATAAATTTGCATCATTCCAAGGCTGCTACCGCTCTTCTAAGTAGCAGACTCTCCGTGGTGCGTACAAGACCCCATATAATAACTATACAAGAATCGTGGGTGCGGAACAAATGCATCTGTGGTTTGGGAGGTGTTCGGGATATTACGGTACTCTGTGACGAGCGGTTTAAAAGACCGAGAGCTTGTCTAATTGTACAAAACTTTCTCTCAGTGACCAAGCTTGGACAGTTCTCTGGCCAGGATTTGGTTGCTGCAGTTATAAGTTACGAAACAAATGGCGAGTGGAAAACCTTCGTCGTTGCGTCAGCTTATTTTCATTATGATTCGGTAACACCTCCGCCTCCGAAGGCTGTTATCAAACTCATAGAGTATTGTGATTCTCGGGAAATGGGATTACTCTTCTGCGTGGATGCTAATGCTCAGAATATAGTCTGGGACAGCAGTAAATGCAATGTACGAGGAAACAATCTCCTAGATTTCTTACTATCCTCTGACATAGTCATTAACAATGTTGGTTCTCAACCAACCTTTGTTACGGCAAGAAGAAAGGAGGTGATTGATTTGACGCTATCTAACCGATATTTCAAGTCGATTACAAACTCGAGAGTTCTGCCGGAAGTGTCCCTTTCGGATCATAGGTAAATCGCCTTTCAAATCAAATGCGAAGCTATTACTTTGCAGGAGAGGAGTAATCCGCCAAAAACTAACTGGATACGCTTTAGAGAAGAGCTAGACAAGTCTGCCGCAACTCTTCCTAAGCTCTGAACGAGACGAAAGGTCGAGGGTGCTACTCAAAACCTGACTAGCATCATCACCAGATGTTTCAAACTGACGTGCCCTGTTATGAAAACCTCCTGTAGATCGCCAGTTCCCTGGTGGAACCCAGAACTGGAGAGACTAAGAAAGGAAACCAGAAAACTTCTGAATCGGTCACTTAAGACAAATTTAGATGGAGACAGGGACCTTTTCCGATCCAAACAAAAAAAATATAAGAAGTTATTTCGCTTGTTGAAAAGTGCTTCCTATAAAGTTTTTTGTGAAAAGATCGAGACTCTAGGTGAAACCAGTAGGTTGGTTAAGGTTCTCAAAAGAGGCAAACCAATCAAACCGTAGTCACTTAGAAAATCTGACGGTACCTACACTGAAACGAAAGCGGAGACTCTTAGTCTTCTGCTGGAGACTCACTTTCCAGGTAACCAGATAACGATTGGGTCACAGCTTAGCCCGCCGGTGCTGGTTGAACTCGATCTAAGTCGCAAAACTCGGCGTAGCTGGTATACTGCATCGGCCGTGGTGACAGATGAAGCTATCAAATATACTGTAGCATCTTTTGATAGCTTCAAATCGCCTGGCAGCGATGGGGTGTATCCAGCCTTGCTGCAACAGGGTATAAACCAGTTGCTGCCAACTTTGAAGAGAATCTTCATTGCTTGTCTGGCACTGGCATATATTCCTGCACCTTGGCGTACGGTTCGAGCGGCTTTTATACCAAAAATTGGTAGAGATGACTACTCCCTCGCTAAGAGTTTCAGGCCTATAAGTCTGTCTTCCTTCTTGCTGAAAAGCTTCGAGAGACTAGTCGAGACTCACGTGCGCAAGTCTGCACTGAGGATGCGCCCTCTATCGGATATGCAACATGCACACCAGCGTGAAAAATCCTGCCAGACTGCGCTTCAAAATCTAGTTGCTAGAATTGAATGCGCGCTCGATAGGAAAGAATACGCAATGGGCATTTTCATCGACATAGAGGGCGCCTTCGATAATGCGACTTTTGACTGCATGTGTGACGCTGCTAGACAGCACGGGGTAGATGAGACATTGGTATTGTGAATTAGGGCAATGCTGATGAATAGAACTTTGGTTGTAGATACGAACTGTGGCCGCCATGTTAAGGCAGGTGTAAACGGTGCTTTTGGCAAGACATGGGGCTTCTCACCGAAAAAGGTCCTCCGGATCTATACGGCTATGGTAACATCTTTTCTACCTTATGCGTCGGGTGTTCGGTGGAGAGGGCTTTCGCGTAAGTATGTGACTGCCTTCTGCACTAAACTCCAAAGAACGGCCAGTCTCGGATGCACGAGAGCTTTCCCTGGCTCTGCTCTAGATGCTCTGCTTGATTTACCTCCCCATGATACTTCTATCATGGGCGACACTTATCCTACGACCCTAGTTCCATGGATTTGCCGTCTGATGCAATGACACCGGAACTTCGGCTGCTGTGTAAATTTCGAGCCGACTTTTCTTGCGTTCAGGACCGGCCAGAGTCTGAGCCTGGACTGGGCTGTAGTCGAATCTTCACGGATGGCTCCAAAACTAGTCAAGGGGACGCTGCTGGTGTTTTCGTGGAGACCGACAACACTAGACTTCACTATTCGTTAGGCAAGCATACCTCTATTTTCCAAGCGGAGATCTATGCTATTGTAATGGCTGCGAAGTATCTGCGTCTGTAGTGACAGTCAGGCTATGCTTAAGGCCTCGCTCAACCCTGTAACCCGTTCCAAAATAGTTCGAGAATGCAAGAAAAGACTGCAGACAACTTATTGGCGTTCTTACGGGACACTTTGATTTTGCTAAACATCTTAGTGTGCTAGGCTTAAGAGACACCTCTTGCGACGCTTGTGGAGAAGGCGACGATACTTCGGATCATTTCCTTTGTTATCGCCCTGCCTTCGCTCGGATCCGGTGGCAGATCTTCGGCGCTGATGTGGTGAGTGCTGTTACTGTAAGCTCATCACTGAAGTGCATTCTCGGCTTTCTTCAAAAGTCGAAGAAATTCCAGTAAAATGGGTAGTACTGGATATTGCTTCCTGGTAGTACAATGGACCAGTTGTGTCTGAGTACTCCAGTGGAGTGTTTCCTACAAAAAAAAAACCTAATCTATAATTTAACCCCTTTTTTCCCCTTTGGAGAAACTTTAATTCATCCCATCTGCATCGACTTTAACGTAAGTTTGTAAGTTATAAATTGATTGGAAAACTAAACGAAGGAAGAGTATTAAATTTAAGAAAAAACATATCTCCCTTAATAGATTTTTAAAAATAGCAAATCTTCGACGATAACTACATTCCCTGCTAAAAACAAATGTTAACGTCAGAGTAGTGAGTAGGAAGATTAAGTCATCTTAACAGTAAAAGTCATCTTAATCAGCAAAATATTACATTCTGTTGAGTCCCGCATCACGAGAACGTTAAAGACTTAGGCAGAGGAAGTCTTGGAAGCTAAGAACTGTTTCTGTTCTTGAATTGCAACCGTCTGAGAATATGTCTCCTGATAGTAAAATTAATTTAACAAAATTGCTCGATTGCCAGTTGATGGCATTTCTATGGATTACCTATTTAATTTCGTCAGGATATCTTTAATAGTAGTTTCTGGATTATACAGAAATCCGCCTACGTACTAATCTACACAATACCATTTTGCCATTGAGATCGTCCTTTCTTCTGCTATATTAGCTCCTCCATACTGCTGATGTGTACCTATTCCATTTCATCGACCGGAATATCGATAGGGAACATGACAGTTGCGACATATATCGCTTCCTCCAGCTGTGTTCTATGGGCGCATATTGTCCTTGGAGCACTGAGTTTGTAGACAGTCGGCAGTTTCCGTCTGGATTTTTTGTGTTACCATACCATCAGCTAAAGACAGAGTTGTGATGAAGTTCTCGATCATAATAGGAGAACTACATAAGATGCATCAACGGTTAAGTCTAATATTAAATCTAATGATTTCGGTATTTGTGGTATTTCATTACTTAAGATGATTTCCCTTGAAACATCAGCTCTTTCAGAATACACTTGGCGTATCTGCGTCCCTGCTCCCGGTCAGTAGATTTCAGTTCTTAAGTGAACTAGATACCTACAGGTGAAGGTTGGACAATAATTTTTGCTCAGTACTGATCTTGGACAATTCCTAGTCCACCTACATATATATAAAATGATCATTACTACGTTAATTAGGCAATTTTCGGTGTTGAACTATATTTTATTGTAAATAACCATTAGATGGCCCCTAAGTTTCCAGATAGAGTTATGCAATTTCGTGTAAATATAATATTCTGAGTGTCAAAAACAGTATAGTGTCGAGATCTCTTCTTTTATATCAGGATATACATATGTATGTGCCTAATTCGTCTTCTTTTATTGCCAAAAAAATTAATATCAAATTCTAGAACACTCAGACACAATGTTTTTTCTACCAGAGAGAGATTCCTCTTTCAGTAGTTGGACAATCTAAAAAAATTTCAATTCCTTTTTATGCTTGACTAGTTATATAGTACTTGTCCTCTGCTCGGTCAATGTACGGAACTTGGAACACTCGGTTCATAAGTGAACACAATGCCATCCTTTAGTTGAACTGATAGACTAACAAGTAATAAAAATGCATACAAGCTGAAAACTACTGATACACACTATGTATCATGTACGAGAACAGAAATAGTTTTCTTCCTATAAAAAATTCTTAACTTTAAAAATATAATTCTTATTCAACGCACTGCTACAAATTAATATTACCTTCTCGAAAAAATAATTAAATTAAACCTAAAACAAAGCTCTTTAAGAATATTAAATCACACTCAACTCATATACATACTGACGTACCTACGTACACACTTGAACTGATGACGTAATTACTTTTTCATAAGAAGCCCTTAAGTCATACCCAAGAGTATTGTCAATACCAAGAAAATGAAATCCCCATAAACACATTAAAATAATTTCATTTAACCAGGTAATCTCCCAGATCCTTGACTAAGTCGTATAGAATAGAAAACGAACTTACTGACCTATCTATCGTAGGTCATGACACATACATACATATATATATTTTGCATGGATATACATATGTATGTAGGTATGTACAAGGAAATCGATATACGAATACGAATCACGAAAAATACAAGTGCCGTTGGAAGCCTGCAAACTGCTATGAAATCGCGGGTGTACTGATATCCTTTTGGGTTGAGGTTTTTCTTTGGACTTTTTTTTTCGTCAGGAATTCTATTCGATTTCGAAATGCGCTGCGCAAAGTTATGCTCTATCACTAGAAAGGATTTTCCTTTACTCAGAGCACAAAACAGTGCGCAGTTCATTTCATTTTGAATGTTGAGATACATACAATTGTGTAGATGGAGCTGTTCTGCAACATTTCTCACTTCCACGAAGTAGGTTATCTGAAACTCGAATTTCTTTAATTTGTTTGTGACTAGAGAAGCTTTACATATGTCTGGGATCAGGCTGGTCAAAAATTGTCAAACATGTCACATGTCCTTTTCTCGCCTCAAAACACTACCTGCTGTAGATGCGGTATGTGTTAAAACGTTGGGCACAGATTTAAGTTGATATTTATGTAGGACAGCACTGCTACAAATGATTGATAGTCATATAATCACCAACGCAGTTGCTCCGAAACACGCAGATACTTAGGCATTTTTTTTTTGTGTTCTGCAGCAAAAGTTTCAATATTGATGAAGTACTCCTTCAACGTAGTATACGTCGGTAAGTTTTGACAGAGATGGTAATCAGTAATGTACAACCAGAGGTCAAATAATTATGAGAAAATGAATTTTATTACACTTATGGGTCAACTTTTAAATTAATTGGCGCCCAACGCAGGGACATTGTTAACACACATATGATGTAATCAATTCTATTTCTTGTCACGATTGCCATCTTTCGGAAATATAACAATTAACAATCTAATTTGTTCCTAGCACTTAGGATTCGATAATTTGCGTGAAGGTTTTCGCTTGCGTGATTTTCAGGGAATCTGATTAGATGATTTTACGATCGAAAAAGGTCACAATGTAAATTCGTACGCTTATGGACGACAACGATGACGACAATGACGACGATGACGGCGACCGACACCGCGCTGGGCTCGACTGATTACAGTTTACAATGCTGGCCGTGAATGGTGTAATGTGTTTTTATTTTAAGTGTCTATAAAAGTGGCTCTTAAAGCGCGAACGTGCCTAAGTGGAACGCCATATAAAACAAAAGTCCTTCTGGTAGACTGTGTACTTTTAAAAATTGATTTTCTTTCCCCTAAGCAAACCTTTTATGGTACATATTTGAATTTTGAAACTCATATGCAAAAATTGTCCTTTTTTTTGAGCAAAAACAAAGTACATTCCACATATCAATGGCATTGGTTAGGTCATTCGCATTGAATTTTGTCAAGAGTATAGTCGAATGCAATTTATTTTAATTAATGCGGTTCGTTGTATCAATACTACACTATACTGACCGACTTTCGTATCTAGAATCAATAGTTTACTATGTATTTTCATGTAGTTTGTAGAACTTATCGAGGTTATGCCTCAAAACAGACTAAATGTGAAATGGATGCCTCCAAGGTGTAGTTATCGCTAATGTGGTTCATTGTGGTAAACAAAGTATTGAGAGAACACAACAGGGAAGGATACGCAATGAAATTGAGATACGGATCGGAGGGAAATTCTAAGAAATAATATCAGATTTCCTCCTAAGAAGGAAAAATCTAAATGCCTACTGGCAATGGTATCTTATACATACATGTGCTACAGGCAAATCAGTAGTTATAATTGGTCACTTCTGCACTACTGAAACAGTTGCCAAATGGTGGAGTCGTTTTCCGGTGGATGCTATTGATGAAATATGCAAGATTTTGGACCGATTTGATCAGAAGATGAGTATTGATTTGAGTAGATCAGATGTGCGTTGATGAGATGTGAGTAGATTATATCTGAGTTGATTGATAATATTGATGAGTACTGATGTCATCAGATCTGCAGAGTGGGTTGGATGAATAACTCTGGTCAGGTTGAGCAGGTCCAGATCTTGTAGGTTTTATCGTGTGTGGTGTGTGATGTGTGTGTCGTGTTACGTGAGGCGGGTGGGTTCGTTGTTCTAGGTTTTTCGGGGCGCGCGCATAGTGTTTGATAAGGGAATAATTGTTTTGTGGTTAGGGGAGCGTATGGTATTAGGGTATGATATGATAAAGTGTAAGTTTGTTTTTGTTGTCAATCAATGTGTGCATGTTTTTTGGGACATCAATCAAAAAAAAAAAAAAAACAAAAACGGTGAAACCGCATATGAGTTTGTGCTACTACTTCAAATAAGTATAAATATCCATTAGAAATTGAATAATTGGCATTTGAATGGTTTTTGGGACATCAAAAAAAAAAAAAAAAAAAAAAAACAGTGAAACCGCATATGGGTTTGTGCTACTACTTCCAATAAGTATAAATACCCATTAGGAATTGATTAATTGTTTAATTTGAAAAACGTCATGGAGTCTATAACACTAGTCATCAAGAGTTTCGTTGAGGAATTCGAGAAGGGTTGCTGGGAGTACTCATCCATCCTCCGTGATATCGAGGAAATGTGTAAGGATGCTACAAAGAGCGGGAGCTTTCAAAAGCTGAAGGCGGCTGTTTTCCTCATCCAAGCAGTACAATGTAGTGCTGACTCAAGGGGCTTTTCCACTCCACCAATCAGCCCTATACTGATGGATCTTATTTATTTCAAATAGAAATATTTAACTAAAAATAGAAGTATTACTGTTTAAACAAAGTAAAACTAATAAAAAATAAAAAATAAAAAAAACCCTTTTGTTTTCTTTAAATTCAGAGTTCAACGTTGATAATTTATTTTATTTTTTTGTTTTTTTTTTTTTTTTTGTGGTTAATGTTAATGTTGAGGTAGGTTCATTGGTTTTTACTATTTATTATGAAAAAACATATTTGAAGGAAAGGGTAGAATTTAACGTTTCGTTTTGTTTGTATATAAACGATTGTTATTTCCGAAAAGTTGCATTAGTTGTGAGACATGTTTGGTGTTAAAATCGTTGTTGTAAAGTGCTATTGTGGTGCTATTGAATCGTGTTCAAGGTCAAATAAGTATTCCATACGCGTATACAAGAGGGTTCTTTACTGAAAAATGTTTTGGATTCAAACAATACATTCGGGTGATAAATATTGCGTTTGTCATTCATCGTGGAGGTATTTTAAAATAATAAGAGTGGATGTGATTGATACTAATTTGAAAGTATGGTTAACAGTAGAGGATGGATATAGATCTCTCTTGTTAAGCATACGTAGAGGAGAATCAATACCACAATTTCTCCCATCAACACCGTGTGAATTTATTGCGAACGATCATGTGAAAATAGAAGTAATCGGCGGTACAATAACATTATTAGGTGTAACATATGATGGTGTAAAGCGTATGAAGTTTACAAACCGCTTTCAAGAATATTGCGTATTTAATGACTTTGATGATAATAATCTAACAGTAAGTGATATTGATGAGGAGGATATGAAACTTTTGGATGAGCTAACTGAACGGGAAAAAAATAAGAATTAGTACATGTTTATACATTATTGAGAAAGGATGGAAGCAAACATATCTTCTTCCCTGCTTTTGAAGGAAATTGACAATTTTTTAATAGAATACAAAGAAACTTTGTTGGATGAACATTATAAAGACATTCTACAGTGTCATTCTAAACTAATTCAATGTGATGGCATTTCTAACATTACATCTCAACATGGGCATCATTATTCTACATGCTGTTGGTCTTCAAATGATTGTCAGGATGGACCAGACACTTGCGGATGTTTTATGTTAGAAATAATAATAATGCGAACAAAGAGATTAATGTTATTATATAAAAGATTAAATAAAAAGTGTTGATTCAAATAAATTTGCATTAGTTTCAATTCAACCTTCCTAGAGTGCTGTACTGCAATCTTTAAAGTGGAATGATGAAAACACACACTTTCTTCTTTTTAATATATTTTTTAGTGGGATATTTAAACGCTAGCCCAATACCAATAAATCTATCTGCTCTTGGTGATAATAAAGGAAACTTGGAGTTCACTCTACTGCTGCCCAATAATGAGACCTTAAAAATTGATTTATCATTTCAATTGTTGAAGCTGAGCGAATCTTTAGATACTAATAATAATGCGACATCATCATCAGCAACAACAACAACAGAAAAATCAAAAAGTAGGGGGTACTTTACTGTTGAAGAGGCCATAGAAGCATTTAGACAAGATTTGATTCGAAAAGAAAAGGATATATCTGGAATAATTGAAAGTGAAAATGAATTTTATAGACACTTTAAATTAGAATATGACGATGCACAGCTAACAATTCGATGTATTTATGATAGCAATTATAGGGAATGTACATTAAATATAAAATGTTATGAATATCGTGAATATGAAACGGAAAGAATTTTGAGCAATGGTGAAATAGAAGTGTTTAAAGCACAAGACATACAATTCCGCTCAGATGTAGAATTAATTAATATTAAGACATACAAGCAAACATATGAGATGGTTATTTCTTAGATTATATTGTTCAAATGTAAGCATTGAAGGAAAATAAAAATAAAACAACATTATATGAACATATCTTCTTTTGTTTTTAATCTTTTGGCGTCTGATTGCACTTGAGGTCAACAGTGACTGGAGCATATGTTGAGTAACCATTTATTTGATTGTTTCTTTGCTGTGTCGACATTTGATATATTTTTTCTCTTTCTTTTTTTTTTATTATATCGGTGATAACAAATTTTAGAAGATCAGAGGGAGATGGTGAATATAAGGAAAATCATGATTGAACTTGGTTTAGATATCAATATGTATATAGAGATTATCATTCCGGGGGGGCGGGGACGGGGTTCCAGGAATTTTTCTGTGAAGTATTGAAGTAATTTCAGTTTCATCGCAGCATTCAATTAAGCAAGCAAGCAAAATGGAAGATTCAAAGATTGAGATGAATGAAACAGCAGCAAAGAAACTACAGTATGCAGTGTTTAAAAACCCTCTCAAATATTTCATGGATAAAAAAGAGTTCGGACCATCGCCATCATCATCATCATCATCATCATCCTCATCCTCATCAGCAACAACAAGACAATCTTCTATTAATTATAAAAAATTTAAATAAAACAATTGTTTTTTGCTTATTTCAGTTTTTGTTCTTTAATATGGTTTTCGGTTAATTTATAAAGAAATTTCAAACACAAGTGTCCACAGTTGAAAGAATTATAACTTTGATGTTGAGTGTAGTTGTATTGTATGTTTTCTCCCAAGTATTTAATAACTTCTTTTGGAGGCTGCAGATTTCCAAAACTATCAAAATATTCTTTGTGATTTTTGTTCCTATAGTACGCTACCCAGTGTGTTCCGCGACCAGAAGAAGAATCCAGATTAATGATACCACATTCTCTTTGATAAGATTGTTTCGGTAAAGTGTCCAGCATGAAGACACCTCGGAAATATGGTAATAATTTGGTATATTTCACTAGATCGTTGTCGGTGAGAGCTCGCCTGGGTAGGTTGCTTAAAAGTTTTTTGCTTCTGATTTGTAAAATAAGCCATAGCCCTTTTTGTATGGTTTGAGGAATAGACCTTTTCCCATAGCAATGGATTCCATAGTTTTATTATGACGATTTGCTTCTTCTAATTGCTTTCTGGCAGATTTGGCTTCATGTACTACCTTTGCAATAGCAGTTCCACCAGATGCTAAGCTTCCAAGTGCTCCGAGGGCTGCTATTATTGGTATCAGCGGTAAGACACCTCCAATTTTAGGAATTGGTATTATGCGTGGAACTTGTACCAATGATTTTTTCTTACTGAAGGAATTATTTATTGCTTTCTTAGCGATTTGTATCGCTTTTTGAAGATCTTCCGGTTTTTTTTTATTCAAAATCTTTTTAGCATTTTTTACAGCCGCATTGAATAGATTTTTGCTACATTTATTACCTTTCGTTTTCTTTCTTTTGTTAGTTTTACTTTTTCTAAGTGTGCTTATAGCGTTACCCATACCGAATTTGACTTTTGCCTTCATAGCATTCGTCACAAACCAGGCGTTTGTGCGTTCACCAAAATTGCTATCTTTAGATTTTACTCTTGACCAAGCGTTGTTAGCTAATATCTGATCAGCTTCGTGTCGTCGATTTATATCTTTTGATTGAGAATAAGCGATATCGTGTTGTCTGCACGCTGTATCCAATGGATTAATACCTTTATCGCCTCTGGCTAAACGTTCTTTAAGTTTTGTACCTGGTCCACAAAATTGATAACCCGGAAGATGCAATTCCACTGGTAGAGAATCAATAATATTATTGATAAGCCCACATCCTCGAACAACGTTTCGATTATAACTGTTTTGTTTTTTATAGAGCATCACCATTATGTGCTCTGTGTGTCAGTTATGACTGAAAGTAACTTATTAAAGTATATGTCTTTAATATGTGTGCACATTAGTTACAACGATGCGTTTCATTAAACATCACAAAGATCTTGCTGTACGAAACAATGATTTTTCAAATATCACTTCGTCAACGGTGAGGCATAGTTCACTTTTACCAAATTCAATAAGGGCATTAATTGTTGGTCCATCAAACTGTGGAAAAACGAATGTTATGATAAGCCTAATAGAAAGCCCAAATGGATTAAAGTTCAAGAATATTTATTTGTATTCAAAATCATTGTATCAACCTAAATACCAATACTTGCAAAAATTAATACACCCCATAAAGGGTATGGGATTTTATACGTTCTCTGAAAATGAATATGTTCTCGCACCAGATGAAGCAAAACCTAACTCTATTATCATTTTCGATGATGTTGCATGTGAGAAGCAAAACCATATAAGATCATATTTTTGTATGGGACGTCATAGAAACATTGATAGTTTTTATTTATGTCAAACCTATACAAGAATTCCAAAACATTTAATACGAGATAATGCAAATATGATTATAATGTTTAAGCAAGATGAAATGAATATGAGGCATATATACAATGATCATGTGGGTGCGGATATGAATTTTAAAGAATTTTTACGTTTATGTAGTGAATGTTGGAGCGACAAGTATGGATTTCTTGTTATCAGTAAAGATGATCTTATAGATGTTGGACGTTACAGGAAAGGATTTGATGTTTTCATTCAACTATAAACATTGATAATCCAGACTTTTACGTTTAGTATATCATATGTTATCAAGCTGATCTGATCTAATATATGATAACTGCTAGGAGCAGTAACAATAATAAAGAATGAATGAGAAAGTATTGAGAGATGTCATAAATACCAGACGAATATTGAGGAAAAAGTTTAATAGTATCAAATTACAAGAATCAGCTGCAGCAAACTTACTGGAAGATACTTTTAAGCCCATCACTAGACCTCTTAAGGAATTAGTTGAAAAAACAAAACGTACAAAATATGATGATAATGAAATCACTGGAATTGATTATAAATTTCTGAAAAAACCGCTAAAGATCAATACAAGCACCCCCATTAAGATGGTCTCTACTCCTAATAGTAAAACAACAAATATTTCAACCGATGCAAGTAAGGAAGATACTTTCTATACACAACAACAACAAGAGGAGGAGGAGGAGGAGGAGGAGGAGGAGGATGTAGCAACTAAAAGTAGTAGCAGTAATACATTATTGGATTTAACAAATTTAAGACTGAATGATCAATTAGATTTATTATATGGTCCACATCAAGATTCAAATTCTAAATGGAAATTAGGTGATGCTCCATTTGAACTAGACGCAAAAGAGATTACGATTAATGGTGAAAGCTGGCCCCTCACATCAGGCCTATTTGAGTTGTTGTTTTATAAAACACCTAAGAAATATACTTCTAGTGATTTGCAAATTTATAAGGAAATTTT
Source organism: Xylota sylvarum (assembly GCA_905220385.1). Taxonomy (NCBI): domain Eukaryota; kingdom Metazoa; phylum Arthropoda; class Insecta; order Diptera; family Syrphidae; genus Xylota; species Xylota sylvarum. Next base: position 26,373,727 of record LR999958.1, read on the forward strand.
AATCAAAACAAATGCTCATAAACGTAAATATAACAAAAACGAACAAATCAAAGGAACCAGAGCATTCAAGTATAAGAATATTATAAAGAAATTATTCATCGATAAAAGTTCACTACCATCATCATCTTTATCAAAAATTCATAAGGGATCCGGTTTAATGGAAGTAAATATGGAAAAATCTAATTATATATATTGGGATGATCCAAATGAATTAGTAGACAGACTGCGTCTTTTGATTTCATCACAATCAGCTGGTCATACAAGTCATAACAATGAAATCGTTTCAATTATTGAAGAATTAAAAGAAAGCAATATAATTGTCTAAATCGGGATGTGTTTAGCCCCATTATCAAAATGAGCGTTGACAAGTTTGGTCATTCTTCTCATCGACACACTGAGAATAGCTTGAGAAGAATTACCGGCATTAATTTAGATCGTGATAAAAATATTAATATTAATTGGAAACGTTTAAAAAACGTGGGCACAGCCATTGAAGATAATGATGCAGTAACAAAAGTATTTCTCAACGATAGCATTCATCGAATGGCTTTGAAAGCAGCAAAAGACAACACATTGCTGAAAAACACTCTTAGCGGTGAAATTGAACAACTCACAACAAATCTTCAAAGTATTAAGGAATACACTGAAAAATCGGTGAAAGAGGACCTAAACAAGCAGATAGAAAACCATATCAAGTATACTGAAGAAAGATTCAGAGGAGTTGAAAATTATATTTTCAATCAAATAATCAAACCGAAATCCTTAGATTTACTAGAGAAAAACCATCTCAAAACTAAAACAAATGAGGATAAATAGGAAGATAGGCATAGTGGAGGAGCTTCATAGGCAAGCTCGTAGTAAGTTCAAACGACGACGAGTGATTACAAAAGGAATAGACGATCTTTGGCAAGCAGATTTAGTAGAAATGGGAAATTATTCAACATCCAACAGTGGTTATCGCTATCTCCTCACAATCATAGATACCTTTTCAAAATTTGCCTGGGTCGTACCTCTTAAAACTAAAAATGCTTCTGACGTCACAAAAGCCATGAAAAGTATATTTGTTGTTAAGGGAGAGCGGCAGAGATCACCAAAAAATTTGCAAACCGATGACGGCACAGAATTCTTCAATAAAAAGTTTCAAAATCTAATGGCGCAGAATCATATTAATCATTATTCAACATATAGCATTAAGAAGGCATCAATAGTTGAGCGCTTTAACAGAACTCTGAAGGGTATGATGTGGAAAGAATTTAGTTACTACGGCTCATACCGATGGATAGATGGCTATAAGGAGTTGGTAGCCAGATACAATAATACGAAACATAGAACAATAAAAATGCCTCCAAATAGTGTGAATTCTTCCAATGAAAAGTCTATATTAGAATCGGTTTACAACAATCTGAAAATATTCAATAGAGCAAAGTTTCATATTGGTGATACAGTACGAATCAGTAAATATAAACACATTTTTGATAAGGGCTATACACCAAATTGGACAACAGAAATTTTTAAAATTAAAAATATTCAATACACAAATCCAACCACATACATTTTAGATGACTATCAGGGTAATACGATAAAAGGTGGCTTCTATGAATATGAACTGATGAAAACAGAATATCCAAATGATTATCTTGTGGAAAAAATTCTCAGCACCAGGGGCAATAGAGTCTTAGTGAAATGGTTGGGATTCGCAAGCGAGCATAATTCATGGATTAATAAAAGTGATATATTGTAATAAAAAAAAATAAATCTACAAGTACACGTCACACGCATATATATATATATATATATATATATATATATATATATATATATATATATATATATTTATTCAATAAATAATGTTAAAAATCAATGTTTTTGTGTTTTTTATTTCATTTCTTTGCCAATCGTCAATATGTCAATAACGCTCACTTTGAGTGGAAACACATCTAATCTAACGAGCAATTACTTTCCACCAATCGATTTGGATAGGAACTATGAATGTGGTCTAGTTGATTTTCATGCATACAACTCTGTACCGAATGTTGACTTGCAAAATAATTTGTTTCATGTGAAGGAGACAATTATCGAAATTCCAGTTGGTTCGTATGAATTAGAGGATATCTCTTCGTACATACTGAGCAAGTATGAGGCTATAAACAAAACTGGAGAACTCTATATCGAAGCCAATTACAACACATTAAAAACTGAAATTTACTGTAGTGATGATATCGACTTTACTAAAAATCGTACCATCGGTTCATTATTGGGATTCAGTAAGAGAGAGTTAAAAGCAGAAGAGAACTGTGAATCAGACTTACCTGTCAATATAACGAAAATCAACGCAATACGTGTAGAATGTAACATTGTGGGTGGATCATATATTAATAATTCACCGGCGCATACACTTCATGAGTTCTCGCTGACTGGTAGCCCTGGCTATAAATTAGATGAGATTCCAAAAAATGTTATCTATTTACCAGTGAACACCAGACAAATAGGTTCAATTACAGTTAAAATTGTTGATCAAAACGGTGAGCTAGTCAATTTTCGGGGAGAAGAAATTACTCTTAGACTTCATTTAAAACCAAAGGATCAATGATTATCTACAATAAAAGTAATACAAGTATCGACCCTTCATTCACTTCTTCGTTATCCTTCAACCAGCGAACATTGATAAGGAAGGCGACATCATCAGCACCATCAACACGAAACATAAAGAAACTGACAACACTCAATAAGGAATACCTAAAATCACTAGGATTTCAACTCAGATAATCATGAGTGAAGTGTTAAACATTTTACAAAAACCTATATACGATGATAGCATTATAAAAAAGGAATATCACAGTTACATACCATACTTACAATCATTTAAAAATAGCGATGAAATAAGAATATCAATTCAGAATCAAGACCTCTACGTATTACCTAGTGAGAGTTATATTTATATTGAGGGTTTTATAACTCTGGACAATGGGACAAGATCACGTAATATTAAATTGAAGAACAATTGCATAGCATTTCTGTTTGATGAAATTCGTTATGAAATCAATGGAATTGAAGTAGACCGTACACGACATTTGGGGATAACAACAACGATAAAAAATTTTGTTTCCCTAAATCACAACGAAAGCAAAATGTTAAAAAATGCCGGATGGTTTTTAAGGGGTGACGAACCAGAGATAGAAAGTGGATATTTTAATTTTTGTGTGCCACTCAAAATGCTTTTAGGTTTTGCAGAGGACTTTAATAAAATCATATTGAATTCTAAGCATGAGCTTGTATTATTACGATCAAAATCTGATCAGAATGCTGTCTACTCAACTGATCCAAAGGAGAAAATACAATTAAAAATTATGAACATTACATGGAAGGTTCCTCACATACAGCTAGCCGATTCATCAAAACTGAATATCCTCAAAACGATAAATAGTGGGCAACGTTTAACAATAGCATTTCGAAGCTGGGATTGTCATTTTAATCCGATGCTATCGCAGGGAGTACATAACTTATGGAATGTAAAACTTTCCTCACACAACGAAAGACCACGCCATATATTGATTGTTTTCGAAAATTCAACTGGATTGCAGCACTGTGAATTAGTTGATGTCAAAGTGCATCTTAACTCTGATACATACCCATATGATGATCTTAATCTTAAATTTGAACGTGATCGTTATGCTATTTTATATGAGATGTATGCAAAATTTCAACAGAGCTACTATATGAGGGAACCACAACCTATTCTATCGCGAGATGAATTTAAAAAAGTTGCACCCATCATTATGATTGATGTGACTCACCAGAACGAGGCAATCAAATCGGGACCTATTGATATAAGAATTGAATTGAAAACTGCAAAAAATGTTCCAGAAAATACACATGCTTATTGTGTGCTTATTCATGATCACATCATAGAATATTCACCTCTTACAGGTGAAGTTAAAAGAGTTGTTTAGTCTTCATTCACTATCTGTTTTTTTTTCTTATAAATACAACTTGAATAACAAGAAAATAAAAACAAAAACTGTATATCAAATGGTTATTTTTATTTTATTTTTAATTATTATTTTTTACAATTTTTATATGGGATGATCTACCTAACGGTCCAAGGTATGTTAGAGTGTATCCTTTTTTATTTATGGATTCAACCAGCTCTTCTGACACCATGTTGTAGCGTAACGGAAGAAATATCTGTTTAAATGAAACAAGAACAAAGAAACAATTAGGATTATTAATTAATTTACTTTTTTTAAATCTTTGTACTTACTTGAAAGTCTTCGATTTCGCAAACCATTCTCTTCCCATACTTTGTAGTGCATTCTCGTATGCATTCTATATTGTATTGATGATTTTTGATTAGGCTCGAGATGATTCGAGTGTCCTTAAAAGTATTATTTTCTAAATGATACAATTCATCCTGAAAATCCATGATATGATAATGATGAGTGATGGGCTTTACCGTTGTCTGTACTGATACTTTGACTGCAAACAACTTATAATTCACAATCCTAGTGCTTGTTTACTATTTATTGAATTTCAAAAGCAAGCGAAGTTTAATTATGAAACCGCAACAGTTTGATAATTTCCCATGTGAACTTAATTATTGAGAACACTGTTGAAACCACAGACACACAATGATATGATATGATAAAAAAATTAAATACAAAAATAGAAAAAAAAAACTATTGCTTTTGTTATATCTTGTTTTTATTCGGTGTTGTTTGATACTCTTCCATTATAATTTTGTGGGTTCGGTTTTTCTCCAAAAGCACACATCCATATAAATGTTTGTTTTTCTTCTTCGTTCTTTTTGTAGTGGTAATAGGAAAGTACCCTACTTTTGGCCACTCGCTAGTCCTTTGAATATTCCATTCGATGAGTGGAAAAACATGCTTCAAGTCTTCCATCATCCTCTGTGTCCAGTTAGAAAGATTTCTTTGGTTAGTGATGACATCTCTGAATTCCTTCAAGATTTCTTTTTCTATTTCTGGATCTATTGTGCTCGTTGATGATAATGTAGAATTAGGGGGTTCAAAATAAAAAGATGTCCAATCTCTAACATTTGTTTCTACAAACTTAGAGGTATCAGAAATTGAGGAGGTAGCTGCTGTTGTTATTGTTGTTGTGCACGCATCTTTTTCCATAATTGAAGTACTGTGTGCTGCGGGTGTGTCTTCTACTATATCTTGCTCTCTCAGATCAATGTTGTTATTGTAGTTTTGCAGCAGCAGCGGCGGTAGTATCTCATCCATAATATATATATCGGTGTTGTCGCCGTATAAGCCGTTCAGGTTAATGTTGTCACAATCGTCTTGCAACCACATCATAAGAGGTTCTCCGTCACCACCATGCATCCAATCAGAAATAGCATCTATTACCAGCGGACTATGATTATGGATGACATTATCCATGGTAGGCTGCGTTTTATTTTTTACGTGTGAATGGAGTGTGCATGTTCCTTTTATTCACAAAAATTTCTCTAAAACATACAATTATTATCAAACTTTGCGGTCACTAGAGTGTTTTTTTTTTTACCCTCCCAACAACTATGTCAAACATCAGACAACAAAAAAAGAAAACAAAAGATAAACAAATCCATATTGAGTATATAGTTTTAAGATTTTTTCTCACCTTTAACCTATAAGTATGCGCTTTAAATAAAACAAAACAATTTTATTTTCATCGATAATTTTATTCTTTCAATTGATAATGACCCCAAGCCAGTGTACTTACATTATCTTCACATACATATCTTTTGGTGTCTTCAAAATTTAGAGTTTTTTTATTTAAATTTTGTGTATAGATTACATGGAGCTTATTTCTAAAATTAAGCATATTCTTGTATAGTGTAATTTTATTGAATAAACAATGTTTATAATGCTCAATATTAAGTCTTTTTGTGACTGATCTCTTAATCCCTTTAGCTTTCTGAACCGAAGTACCATCATCAACAGTAAATGAATACATTTTTGCTCGTAAGCCAACAAATTGAAGCATTTTCTTTCCATTATTCTCATCTTTAAACATACCCAACTTCTTGGCGTTTACATGGGGAAAGTTGTGTACATTTTGCGCGCTATAATCTGACGTATCAAAATATTCATTCAAATCATTATAAATATCTGCATAAAAATCATCTGTATGTATTGTATATACAAAGGAGTCAGTATCCATATAATTGAGAATCAATCTATTATCGAATTTTCGTTTCATGTAATCATAATGAAAATCATACATGAGCAATTTCGAAAGTTCCAAAATAACAAAACCTAAATAAAGCGGTTTATCATACATAATTTTGACTCGATTCACTTGAATAGCAATCATATTTTCAGAAAAAATAGAACTACTGTGAAAATTTGGTTTTGCTAATAAAGTCCTTGCGCTTTGCTTCTTCCCATTTTGCTCCCACTGTGTAACGATTTTCACATCAGTTCTCTTATCTATATTTTCCATTGTTTTGCCATATATAACATTATTCATTCTTTTGTAAAAGTTTCTCTCAAAAACATTTCGAGCTAGCGTACGGTAATGAGTATTCAGATCGATATACGATTTGAGCCAGGGCGAATGTTTATATTTAATGACTCTGTGAACTTTCTTCAATTTTAATCCATTTTTCAAAGCTTGTCTAAGGTTTTCAATATGAATTATATAATTTCGTTTTGGGTAAAAGGTGCCCACCAACTTCTTGGAACTTGTTCCCGGAGTACAAATATTCTCTGGACAGAAGGGTAAATCATTGTGCTTATCATGCAGAATATCAGGATAATCTAAATCTACTTCCAACACATATCCGATATCTTCATCTTTATAAGCAAATATATACTCTTCTGTAAATTGCTCAACCTCAGAAACCCACTCAAAACCACCATGTGGAAGCTTTTTTACCATTGCCCAACCATAGAGGTTATTAGCATCTAAGTAAATCACATATATTGAAGGTTGATTTGGATCATGTGCTAAAATATATCTATTATTTGCCTTTGAGTATCTATGACAACACTGTGCTAAACCGCCTCTGATACCTTTCTGGAAAAATTTATACATTTCCAAATCTGTTAAAAGCTCAAGTTCAATATTAGTATACTTAAGCATTGCATCCCAAGATAACCCTGGCGCTGTATAATAATGAGATGGGTCTAATTGATAGATTTCTTGGCATATATTACGAAATTTTTCAAAAATGTCTGCCAGCAAAACTACATCGCTTTGTAAATAGATTTCAAGGTAATCCTTTAAATTCTTGCACTTGAAATGTGACCAAATGGAATGTGCAATCGTATAGTCTTCATCGGAACACTCTTCATTGGTCAATTTGTTGAAGAATGCACTTTTTTCCGGCAAAGACTTACACTCTAATCGATCCCATGAATTTAGATAATCATAGGGAAAGACACCTTTCCTTTTGATTAAGTTAAATTCGTGTTCACAATTGAAAAATGAAGAAGTCAACTTGAAATCATTAACATCTAAAGTTTTTGTTAACGATTCAATACTTTCGCTCATAAAACGGTACGAATCCAGAAATCGCATTTCGAAATATTTATTAGAACTTTCATCGACCAGTACTTTCTTAGAAATTGAAATATATTTTTCCTTATTTAAGGCCAAGACCTTTATTTCCCCCTCAATTTCATTTAATGCAGAGAAAAATAAATGACTATCATAGCCTGTAAGATTATGCATAAAAATTGGAAGAAAATTTGGAACTCTTGATTTTAAATTGCAACTATTGTGACTGGGACCCCTATATTCACCTGTTATGTGGCAATGATCCCTTACTCTATATTCAAACTCCTCAAATTTACTCTTACAAAATATGCAGGTCTCTTCGTGTTCTTGACACCATACTTGTTGAGCTGTGAGATCCTTAAGGGGCACCGGATGTTTGAAATAATCATCGTACAACTGCTTAACGTCTTCACTCAAGCTGCGTATGAATTTGCTATTACATTCCGGTCCTAAAGAAATCAAATACACATGTATAAATTAATAAATTAAGTAGAATCTATTATTCTTACCTGTAAAAGTTCGCATACAATTTTTACTACTATCAAAAGAACAATTGATGTAGTAGGAGAAAGCACAAGGAACATGTTTTTGAGTTGTTGTTGTTGATGATATTGATGGATCGGGAAAACAAGTATTAACCGGTAATAAAATACTCTCAAAGTCTGCATACACTACAAAAGGTACACTAATTGATTTTTCATAATTTGAAAATTTTATGAAATTTTCCCCCTCCTTCGGCATATTTGTAATCACACGACTGCAATCAGTTTTGTGTTTCTCTAATTTTTCCTTGCTGTAGTAGTGTTGTAAGCAACTATTGCAAAAGTACAGTTTAGCTCGTTTCACATCAAGTATCCTATCGCGTAGTAGCCTGCTTAAACTCTTTATCCACACATAATGAGTCTTATCGTCTTTCTCACAATATAGCAGGTTTATATGGGTAGGTTTTTCCTTATGTGTCAAGTAGTATGGACCTTCAATGTATTGGTTCGAATAACCAAAAACGTTTACACTTATTTCATTTTGAGCCTCAAATTGTCTTATTTGTTCAATTTCCAATGGAAAATTTAAACCGCTAAAGTTTAAGGTTAAATTGTTCGTGGTAATATAATCACTCGTTATATCTGGTATGTGATAATGAAAAGTAGAACATCTTGAAAAAGGATCTGGATTTACTGCCGATATTATGGACCACTTGAAACAGTAGATATCTTTATTATTTATGTTTATGACAGCTTTTTTGTTTTGAATAAAATAGGGACAATTAATCAATTCCTAATGGGTATTTATACTTATTTGAAGTAGTAGCACAAACCCATATGCGGTTTCACTGTTTTTTTTTTTTTTTTTTTTTTGATGTCCCAAAAACCATTCAAATGCCAATTATTCAATTTCTAATGGATATTTATACTTATTTGAAGTAGTAGCACAAACTCATATGCGGTTTCACCGTTTTTGTTTTTTTTTTTTTTTTGATTGATGTCCCAAAAAACATGCACACATTGATTGACAACAAAAACAAACTTACACTTTATCATATCATACCCTAATACCATACGCTCCCCTAACCACAAAACAATTATTCCCTTATCAAACACTATGCGCGCGCCCCGAAAAACCTAGAACAACGAACCCACCCGCCTCACGTAACACGACACACACATCACACACCACACACGATAAAACCTACAAGATCTGGACCTGCTCAACCTGACCAGAGTTATTCATCCAACCCACTCTGCAGATCTGATGACATCAGTACTCATCAATATTATCAATCAACTCAGATATAATCTACTCACATCTCATCAACGCACATCTGATCTACTCAAATCAATACTCATCTTCTGATCAAATCGGTCCAAAATCTTGCATATTTCATCAATAGCATCCACCGGAAAACGACTCCACCATTTGGCAACTGTTTCAGTAGTGCAGAAGTGACCAATTATAACTACTCAAATCGTTATGGTCAGTCTATGAAAAGAAGAGATCTGCAGATTTCATAAAACTTAGTTGCTGCGATATTCGGAGAACTGGTGTTGTGACAAGACACTGCGTGATAGGGAATCATACAGCATGACTAGAACTTCCCCACACCAACTTCTGTACGAACTGGATGAACCAAGAGGAAAGGTATGCATTCACCACTTGCTTTGTGATTGTCCAGCACTAGCCATCAAAAAAGAAAAACAATCTTGGGAGCTATGTCATTGTGGAACTGTAAGATCTAAGAAATAATGAACTGAACAAACTCCTGTAATTCATACACGTATTTGGGGTAGATTCTCAGGGATCTTATAATTGTCAATAAAGACCCTAACCGAGGACGCGAGTTCTAAGAGCCTTGTCTAATATTCTAATCACATGGAAAGCAGGCAAGAGTAAACGAGTTCAACTATTTTCTAACTGGTTAGAGGATTAAACAAGGCCATAAGTGTAGCCTGTCTATCACTACCTATTTATCATTAGAACGGCAATGGAGTCTCCGTTTCTAACACAGAAGGATTCCTGTCTAACGAGTAGTGAAATATAGTACCAAACCTTGAATCTTTACTCGGTGTTCGTAACAATTCGGTTATGGCCTAGTCCAGGCTTACACTCTTACCGAAGCCAATCCTGGACGCAACGGAACTCGACATTAAATTTGCACAGAAGGCGAAGTTCCGGACATGTTACTATCGAGTTAGAAAAATATCTTACAATCATGGGAATTGCAAAGCAGAAAATAATGGCACCTAACAAAAAAATGTCCAACGGCGTCAAATCCCAGCTCCGTGTCGACCAAGGCACATCACCAAAACGACTGATTACACGATTATTGAACTTAGTGTTCAATAAATCGTTTGTTGGACGGCTTGTGTGGCACATGATGGGACTAATCTTCCATTGTTTTGGAAGAAAAATGAGCCAATAGTACCGCCACTCCAAAAACCTGCAAAAGCTTCAATATTTTGCGTTGAGCACACAGGACGATCAGGGAAATATGTTGGGTTATCAATCAGGAAACTAGTTTCACGAACTTTCGTCATAAACTTGCGTTCACCAGCTGGAGTTGGTGCATTATCAATGAAAATTCGCTATTTCGGCAGCACAGTATCTCTGGAAGTAACTTTGCAATATTTCCTAACGTTGTTCAAGCGTTAATCGATCCATTTCGTATCGTGAAAATATAATACTGGATTTTTGTCATTTTTGAGCACATAAGAGCTGTCAGTGTCAAAATAACATCTGATTCAAAAAGAAACCAACAGGTGGCCCTACCTATAGGACGCAGTATGGCTACGGTATTAACACTTTTAAAAGCGAAATCTATACCTAGCATAGTATTGTGTATACATATGTATATTACATATAAAAATCATGGCTCATAATCTTTCCTAATGCTCGTGTACAATAACATGGCAGCTGTCAGCTTCATAGGCCAAGTCACACTTCAAGCAATACACTCTTACACGAGAGAATTATACTCTTGGATCCTTGTTAAATGTTCGTAAAATGTGGTACCATGACAAAACTTTGATTTTTCTAGGATTCAAATCTCGAACCCTTCGTTCTGTAGTACTAAACATATATAAGTCCTGCTCTTCTGTATTCTGTACTATCTCTGAGTAAAAATGTGGAAAACAGTACTCGCCTAGCCAAAGGACAGTGAATTGTCATCCTGGAACTACCAGACCATTAAATTTACATTCCTTATCTCCAAGCTCATGGAAACGCTGATAATCTGTCAAAGAAAAGAAAAAACCGTCAGTGTATGAAATATCTTGAATTATGAAAATTCCTCAATGACATGATGAACTAAAGGTACCAATCGCTGCATCATTCTGGTGAATGTAGGCATTTTTACGAAAGGCAATAAACAGAGTTTGACATTCTACTTTTAGAAATCTAGAGGAAGACTTCGCCTTAGGTGGCACGCACAAGTGGAAGAGGACATCAACTAACTTGGAGTGCGTAACTGGAGACAGTTAGCCAAAGATCGCGTTAACTGGAGAGGCTTGTTGGTTGAGACCCAGGCTCACACCGGATTTCGCGAAAATTTCATCAAACGAATAACTTATTGTTAGCTCTTTTGACAAGTAGTGGACGACTATAGGTTACCCTTCATCTGCTGTAATATTATATAGAAAGGACAGTATAGATCTGTCTGCCACGATTATTTAAAGTATCTTGACAAATGTTCTAATGCATAAGACAGTGACGAAAAGGACGAATGTAACTCTCCCTAGATATACATAGGTTGGGTTGGGTTGGGTGGTTCTCCCCACTTAGTAGGGACGCACTTAGATCATAAGGGGAGGTCTATTGTGATACCACTATGGCAAAACCGGATTACCTTCATTACCAACACCGGAGACCTTCATTGAGACTTCCCGAATGGGACAGAAGGCAGGGCAACCATTTTCGGTATAGACCCATGCCGAAGATGTGTGGTTCGTTATTTAATCATTAAACCAGTTTGACCCGGTGACAAAGCTCCTAATCTTGCCTAAGTCTAGTCTGGCTAGATCGTTTAGATCTTCGAAGAAGTATTCACCTAAGGTTTTCCTTCTCAAGACCGATAGAGCAGGGTAGGTGCACATGAGATGTATCATGGTTTCCTTTTCCTCGTCTCTACAGTTTCTGCAGAAATCGTTAAAGGAGCACGAAGTCTTCTAGCATGTCTACCTATCCGACAGTGTCCTGTGAGGACGCCAACTATCTTTCTAAGATTGATCCTATTGCTGGAAATAAGTCTACTGGTTTTCCTACAATCCAGCTTTGGCCAGATTTGCCTAGGAATGAGACATGTGCTGATATTGTTCCACCTACTGTTTGCCATATTTCTGGTTGCGGGTTCTAATTGGAATTTTATCGATTTAATAGGTGCTGACGGTACATCCATATTGTCAGGGAGGTCCCGGTCTGCACCTTCCTTAGCTAGCTCGTCCGCTCTGCAATTGCCTGGAATATCCCTATGGCCTGGAACCCAGTACTGGGATACGTCGCATCTGACAGCGATCTCGTTAAGAGATCCGCGGCATTGCTTTACCAACTTGGAACGAATTATTGGCGATTCCAACGCTATTCTATCTATATAGAAAACAATAGCGCTGCACTCAATCGATTTAATCGAAAGCCAGGTCGCGGCTTCACGGACTGCTGAGACTTCTGCCTGAAAAACACTACAGTGGTTCGGCAGTCGAGTGGCTATTCGAACGTCCAGTACACTGGAGTATACTCCCGTACCTGTGACAGACACTGTCTTGGATTAGTCTGTGTAAATCTCTGTCGCAGATTTGTTTAAAATTTCTCTCGATTCCCAATCACTTCAGCTAGGAATCCTGGTTCTATATTGGACGTTGAAGTCCAGATAGGAATAGTATTATGGCCGTTTAGGATGCTTGCGTGGCCCATATTTGCACGAGCCAGTTGCAAGGATTCCCTAAGCCGCAAAGCTGGTTTAGCCGCTATCAGCCCCGCAAAGATATAGGAGTATGAGCCACAATAGTGGTGATAATACTCCACCCTGGGTCGTACCCGTGTACACCAAACTTCTGGTTAGACAGCACCCTAACTCAGCATGGATAAGCCTGCTTCTAAGCATATTCTCGATCCAATACCAAAGGTAGTAGTCAACCTTCAAGTCAAGAAGTGCAGCAGATATAGCTTCCGTTTTGACATTGTTGAAAGCTCCTTTATTTTTAAAGGATTTTTCGATGATTCCTACCAATGAATGTAAAGCAGTCTCTACGATTTTCCCTTGTGATATGTGTGTTGGGATATCGATATGAGATTACTATCTAATTTAGTTCTAATGTGTACGTCGATTAGTCTTTCCAGAGTCTTCAATAAAAAGGAGGATAGGCTGATCGGACGGAAGTGTTTAGGGGATGCATGGGAGGCTTTCGGTATAAAGACAACTTTGACCCTCCTCCAGTATCCCAATCCGTTCTCCTTGGGTTCCTAAAGACAGATTTTGAGGGAGTACTGAAGTCAATACCGAACTGTATAAAGCGGTGGTCAGAGAATGACACATCCCTAGATACCATCCAGTTCTTGACGCTAATTTTAGGGGAATTCGTGACGAAGGTTACGCCTATGACTTCCTGCCTATTGTTAGTAACTCCCTAGATATAAATATCCATAAACCTACAGTATAAGGTTTCTCACGTTTCTGTGATGTTAGATGTGGTGGAAGTATCTTACGGGTCTCGTCGAAAGTCTTTTTATTTTGTTACCGACTGGTCATGGCGTAAACAAAAGTACACAGTCGTGGGTTCAAAGAAAGAAACAAATTAAATTTTTGTTTAAGCACTGGGCATCTTAAATTGAATTATGATCCTTAATGGTTATATTTTTATTTTTTTTTTACATAAAACAGATGGCAAAAGCACAATAGTACTGACATTACTCTTCTGCGATTCCCATCTTTTCCCAAAATATTCAATTAAACCCATTCCCTCTCTTCCCATCTTAATGACCACAGTGCATAACAACAGTCGACCGTTTTCCTAAAAAAAAAAGAGGATCTTCTAACTTATTTATACTACCTTATCTTAAATATCGCAATTAAGCCATCCGAAGGCAAAAGTCCATTAGAGAGGCTGATCCCTAAATTAAATACTTAACATCATAACGCCAGAGCGTAAAATTCTCAACGAATCCTTAATTTGTTTACCTAAAAAGAGGAGCATCACTCACTAAATTGCCAAGTCTCGTGTAATTGCTGCAGATACCTTTTGTGCTTCAATTAAGTTTTGTATACTCGTATACTTATACTATGTATAGTTGCACAAAAACGACCCCGAATTTGAAATTACAACCCATTGCCGCACCAGCCCTGCTGTACGCATTTACACAGTCAAAGAGGAAATGCGCACGCACTACCTTACATCTAATTGAGGCATTAGCACAGACATAGTGCCCGAAATTATATCGACAGGACAAAAGAGAGAAGGCTGCCGGAATGGCTGACGGGATATTAAAGGAGACACGCCGGAAATGGCAAAACCTTTTCCAGGTATTGGTAGGTACCCGTACTCGTATACCAGACAACGAAGGTGAATGTGCGCTATCTACTCTTAAATGAAGATTATTTGATGTGCACAGTTTACAATTAGGATACATTCCATGTTTACATGTTATTAAAGGTCAGGTTGATGGCAGTAGTCTGGGTGGGGCGGCAGTAACACGGCGCGCGGTTGAGGGTGGATATTTCCGCGTGGAATTTAATTAGAGAAACCATGTTTTGTTGTGTACGTGCTCTGGGTGAAAATATTTCTCGCATACATACCATACGCTAAATTCATTTGGGGCTGCTGTGCAATTTTCATCAGAAGGTCGAAGTTGACGGTGCTCCTATTTAGTAGGGCTTAAAATTTAGTACACATACACACACAGCATTACATATGCTAAATACTCTACGAACTGTGCAATTTGGAATTGACGAGGAAAATGCGCTTCTATTTAGAGAAGCTTACAATTTGGTAGCGGGCATAGGAGCGCATATGGTTCGTATACGATGTTAAGCTGCCACTGAATTGTCTTGATAGCGAATCCATAAATAGTCAGTGGATTTTTGAAAAGATTCAGCACAGATATTGGCACAGTGATAGGCTTAAAAGTTCCGCAGTTAGCCCTTAGGCTTATTGGTTCCTTATGAAGCCATCATGACCTTTTTAAGAACTTGAAGCGAAGCAGATTGTATATCCGAAGGAAGATTCTTTTTGCGAAAGAGGTTAGGTGGACATACAGATGGATGCTCTGGGACAAAAATCATGCAAACCATTATTTTTGGTTTCCCTAAGAAGAGGATATGAGCGAACCAGAATGTATAAACTCAAGTGGGGCATCCTCATTTATGCACAGAAACAGTAGGACAGTAGGACAGAAAATGATGAACAGATTCATTTACTTATGCGTTTCCTCGGTCAATCATTAGTCGTGTAGAACACTCTCTGCATGAATACCAAGGATCCAGTGTCCAGTATGATCCAACAGCAACAACGAAGGGCTCAAACATGTTATGGGACGACACGGATTAGGCCACCGCAATGACAACAGCGAAAGATTCGTTGACTTTTGCAACGCAAATTACCTTGTCATTGGTGGCACCATGTTTGAGCACAAAGTCTGCCGTAAAATCAGTTCGGTGTCAACTGACAGGCAAGCAATCTCCAACCAAATTGACCATTTTGCCATCAGTCGCCGTTTTAGAAGTAGTCTTCTAGACGTCCGAGTAATATTGATGGCGGAACTAAACTGGATATAGCCAGCCGAATAGAGAAAGCAAAATCTGCGTTTGGGATGCTTTCCACAATTTGGCGTAGTAATGCAATTAGCTTAAACACCAAGCTACGACTGTTCCGTTCCAGCGTTGAATCCGTGCTGCTATATGGATGTGGTACCTGGAGGGAGAGTGACCGCTACTATCACGAGGAAGCTGCAAACGTTCGTTAATAGGTGCCTACGTAACATCTTAAGGATTTTCTGGCCACACCGTATCTCTAACGAACAGCTTTATCAGAGAATGGGTCATGAACCTATAGGCACAACCATAAAATGACGAAAGTGGCAGTGGATTGGTCACACTCTCCGAAAAGGTGACAGGTTCATAGCTAACCACGCGATGCAATGGAACCCGCTTACTCAGGATGGCAGAATACGCGGCGCTCCCAAGTACATGGCGCAGAATAGTCGAGAATGAAGCACTGAGTTCGCGGTTGTATCTTCTCCTCCATTCGCCCTCCTCGCATACGGGACCGAATATTCGACTAAGATGGGTTGGTTGGGTTGGGTTGTGTGGTTGTCCCTGCTTAGCAGGAACACACTTAGACCAAAAGGGAGGTCCATCGACTAAGATTCTTTCTCTCAAAAGATTTCAATATCTGCTCTGCTTTACTGCTTATCGTCCAGCACTCGGTTCCATATATGTGACAGAACTAGCAGGATCAAAGTTTTGTAGAGCGTCCTTTTCGTCTTCGGAGTTAAGAGTTTTGAATTGATTTGTTTCGCCAAACCGAAGTAGCAGCGGTTTCCTAGGGTTCTTCGAATCCCCACTAAGGTGCCATTCGTGGAGTTGATATTTGCTCCAAGGTAGGTAAACTTCTTAACCACTTCGAAGTTATTGTTGCCAACAGTGACGTTTTGTTCTAGATAATGCCTTCCATGTGAACACCTTCCCTGCGCAATATCTACTTCTCTATAGCACATCTCCTTGCCGAGATCCGGTACATGTTTGGAATAGTTCGGAGGAACTGTTTCCGAATTGCACGTTGCACCGCGTGTTTTCCATCGTCACGCGGCGCAGCTGGATTTTTTTAGCCCAGATCCCGAAGTCGGCCATCGTCTTGATCAAGAAGATGAATGCGGCATATGCGGCTTTGAAGTCGATGAAGAGATGGTGAGTCCCGACTTAAAATTCGTTGGTCTTTTCCAGGATTTGCTTTAGTGTGAAGATTTGGTCAATCGTCAATCTGCCGGGTCGGAAAAGACACTGGTACGTGCCAACTAGTGTACTGCAGAAAAGCTTCAGACTTTCACAAAAGATCTTATATGCGACATTAAGCAGTGATATTCCTCGATAGTTCTTACAAGACATAGCTTCGCCTTAGTCATCAGTTTCATCCACCCATACTCTGTTGATGATTTGATGCAAGCATCTATCCAAAGCATCTACACCAAAGCATCCTATTCGGGCTTGCATATTGTTCCTAACGCTTGACTCTTCAATATCCTTGAGTCTTGTTTCTAGGTATTTTCAAATATAAGGTATTTTAATAACCTGGACTATCTGGCAACGATACCACTGATAACCCTAGTTACTTGGCAGGGAATTCAGATGGTTCAACTAGAAAAAATGTGCAACGATGTTTTCCATTACATAAAATAGTCACAATGGGCATTTTGACCTCCAAGTGTCCTTACTTTTCACGACTTTACTAACTAACCTAACCTATGTAGTAAACCGTTTCACTATTTGGATGAGAAACAAAGTCTGACCCGTCCATAGTCGCATAAAGTAGTGTTAATAGCTTTTCTGGCTGTAGGAAGTTAAAAACAAAAATCTTACTACATCACAGCGGAATGCTACCATTGGAAGGATTCAGTTAATTATGAACTTGCTTCTACTACAGTCGACACTAAATTCTAATTTTTTTTTCTTAAATTTTACAATATTAAAGCCTTTTCCCTTCACTTTCCACTATATCTCTTACCACTTCAGAATAAATCAATGTTAACTGTTCAAAAAAAACCTCATCCTTTAAAAAGAATATCATTTACTTTAAAAATCATGTCACAGATATTCGCTATCGCTGTCAAAGCTATTGGTACAATTCCATCGACATCGTAATAAAAAAAAAATTTCAAAAAAACTGTCACCCATGGCATCACGTAGATATGACATTTTATATTAGCTTATCCTTAATAAAGGAAATTTTTTGATTCATACCATCCGTTGGTAGAAACGGTTGGGGGACAGAAAAAATGCTAAAAAATTCCATGTTCCGCAATTCTTTTGAACTTTACACATTCTTTGATCTTCCCGCCCAACCCACGGTATTTTTGAAACAAATCCAGTTCTCGTCAAATAAATCTCATTTCCATTTGAACACAGCAGTTCAACATTTCCCGCGGCCCAACACACAATGCGAATAGGAGTATTCCATGAATCCAAAGAGAATTATATTTATGCATACATCGTAGGTATTGATAGTACATAGGTAAGGGTTCCGAGGTATTTATTTTTTAATGCGAAATTACCCGTATTCAAATTCCCGAAAAAAATCCACAGGTTGGGAGTATGTCCTTTTTACTTGTACTTGTGTAGTTAGAGGGCAAGTATTGGTTTCGTGAAAAATTTCGAACTTGGAGAGATGGAGAAGTTCAAAAAAGTGGGTTCGCCCATTCCATCTGTCTGTCTGTCTTCCTAAACGGCTGGACGGATTTGCTTGAAACTTCTTATCTGGGGTCTGTGGGGTGATCCCTAGAGGCAAAACCTCTAACCTCAAAATTAGGGGTACTTTACTTATGGCCGCTTTCACTAAAAATGGATTTTCTGGAAAACGTCTCTAACGATTTTGATAAAAATTCATATGTGAGTTAGTTTGGGTGTACCACGTTTGCATCTTTGCAGAGCTATGACTCCTTGCGCAGTATCCATCTCTAGTCGATGAACATGAATTGTCTGACATGGAGATGGACGTCAACTTCGACAAATTACAGCCACTTTTGAAAGAGGACCAACTGTTGGAATCGTCCTCAAACTCGGAAGCACTTAATTCCACTGTGGTAGAGGTTTCCCTGCCTAATTGTGGCCCTAAAGTTGCAGTTAATTCAGATTAATCTCCAGCACTCCATTACGATATCCGCCGGGCTTATTCTCCGTCTCTGAAAAGGCAAGGAAGATATCGTCTTGATCCAAGAACCTTGGCGTTTTCAACAACTTGGTATGCGGACACAAGACTCCGAAATACTACATCTTAAAAGGGGCCGTCGAAGGTAAACCCAGATCGTGTGTACTGGTAAAAAGTAACCTAAAAGTATCCATACTCCCTAATTAAAGTGGTCGCGATAGAACTGCATGTGGTATCGGTGTGGACACTCTTTTTGGGGATAACTTGGGAAGATTGAGCGCCGAAGCAGGGATACAGAAAACTGTTTTTTTTTAGGCTGTGGCGTTAACGTTCACCATACTGTATGTGTAAGCTCTAATGTCGAGTTGAACTACTTTTTGAGTTCATTCTAAGTACAGACCTTATTTTGTTCAACATATGTAGATAGGTAACGAGGCTACTTTTTGCACCAGAAATAGGCAAGAAATGATGGACAACACGATAACATCACTCAATGCATTAGGAATGGCAAAGTATCAAGCAAACCCTCGGATAACAGGTATCTTAAATTTTCTTTGTATGTAGATTCTATTAATCCGCCAATTTACAGAAATTATCGTAAAACCCCTGTGACACCCAAGAACTTGATACCTTAGTTGAATATCTAACCTTAGCCGTCAATAAAATGCAAGTGAAAGCCACATTGGTGGTCTGCAGATTTATGTAGGTCCTCTAAAAAATAATTGTAGGAAACTATTCAATAATGCTAAAAAGTACAAGAGACACGCTAAACTGGGACTTGTACAGGGCATCCTTAAATATGTACATTAAAAAAGAAAAGGAAAGTCCAACGTAATTCTTAGCTCAGAACCGGGCTAACTGGAGATGCCACCTAAGTAAACGTAATTCTTGGAGACTCTTCTATGATAAAATAGAAGAAGCTTCTTAGGCTTCTAGACTAAGAAAAATTTTCTCTTCAAATTTAATAACATCCGAGTTTTGAACGACTTCCAGCGATGCCTCGCTAAATTTACTGTTGACACTCATTTCCCAGATAACTAACCCAAATGGTTAGAAACATGGTTTTTAATAGTTCATCTGAATGATAAACCATCTCCTCAAACCTGAGCATACAGAGCACTGGGCACATTGGGCTATTCATAGCTTGAAACACATCAGACATTATCTTGCCGGTGCTCGAGACAATTATAAAAACTTGAGGGATGCACAGCGGTTGCTTATGCAGATGATTTTACTTTAGCTGTCTCAGAAAAGCACCTAAAAAAATTCAAATATTTGGCCCGGCAGGTCTATGGGACTCAAGGCCTATCTCACAACAATTCGTGTTGTGCAGGTTATATTCTTTACACGATTGGAAGGGATCTACCTACTGTTTAATGCCGTTTCCGGATGTTCCGTCTTCCTTGTCGTCTCGAACCTGGGGCCGGTAATTCGAAGATCCTCTTTGCTGGAGCATTATTGTCCACTTTCTCGATGTGGCCAAGCCAGTGTAGTCGACGTGTTTTGCCTTTTTGGACTACATCCACATCTTGGTGCAGCTTTCGCGGTTGTATCTTCGCCTCCATTCGCCCTCTTCCCATACGGGACCGAATATTCGACGAAGAATTTTTCTTTCGAAAGTATTCAAAATCTGCTCTGCTTTCCTGCTTATCGTCGAACACTAGGCTCCATACAGCAGAACTTCCGAGTTAGGAGTTTTGATCCCATTGGTTTCGCCAAACCGAAGTAGCAACGGTTTCCTAGGGTAAATCTTCTTCGAATCTCCACTATGGTGTCATTCGTGGAGTTGATATCTACTCCGATGCAGGTACACTCCTTAACCACTTCCAAGTTACTGTTGCCAGCAGTGATGTTTTGTCCGGCGGTGGACAGATGCTTCTTTGTTGACAACATGTACTTGGTTTTGTCCTTATTCACTTCAAGGCCAACTCGTTTCGCCTGTTCTTCAATTGCCGTAAAAGCCTCAAACACGGCGTGCTGGTAGCGACCGATGATGTCGATATCGTCTGCGTGTGCCAGCAGCTGGACAGATTTGTTAAAGATAGTGCCTTCCGTGTTCACACCTGCCCTGCGCACTATCTATTCCAGCACAAGATTGAAGAAGTTGCATGACAGCGCATCTCCTTGCCGAAATCCGGTGCATGTTTGGAATAGTTCAGAGGAACTGTTTCCGAATTGCACGTTGCACTGCGTGTTTTTCAGCGTCACGCGGCACAGTTGGATCAGTTTAGCCGGGATCCCGAATTCGGCCATCGCCCTGTAGAGCCCAAAACGATGAAAAGATGGTGATTCCCGACTTGAAATTCGTTGGTCATTTCCAAGATCTGCCTTAGTGTGAAAATTTGGTCGATCGTCTATCTGCCTACCGCTTTCTGTAGGCTCTAGCTACTCCAGTCGTGCTAAGGCTTCCAACGTTAAATTTCTTTTTCTGGGCGGCTTGCAGCTTCTTTTCTTTGGATAGTCGAGCTCTGAATTTAGCTGCAACAAGAAAATGGTCAAAGTCGACGTTTGCCCCTCTGAAAGTTTGCACATTCAGAATGTTGGATGCGTGCCTCGCATCTATTAGCACGTGGTTGATTTGGTTGCCAGTTCGACCATCTGAAGAGCCCCAAGTTGCTGTGTGGATTCGTAGTCTTGTAAACCTAGTCTTCTCCAGAAAATATAAAATTCCGTTAGTCGACCCTACCTCTCTCAATGGTATCAGCTTAACTTTCTCTGACAAAGCACTTGTCAGTATAATACATGTCGAAAAGGATAAGGATCATCCCTTCATCTGCTTTGTGGAAGATACATTCCAGCCAATATTTTCAACTTCAGAACTGAAATCAGTTGTTTTAGGCAACATGCTTTGCTACTAGAAACCACTTTTCAAAATAGAACCTAGTACCTATGCTGAGGAGAATATTTGAAAGTCATTATGCAGTGGGTCGATTTATTTCATCCCCATCTACCTTCCACATATGAGTTCAGATAAGATTTCCAAACTTGCATCTTGTACTCTGCAGACTTATAACCTACTCATCCTGATTTTGATATTTTATTGGTCTATCCAGGAGTTTTCTTCTGAAATTGATAGCATATAGTACGTATGTCAAAGCTCGGTCTTTTCAGCCTCTTCTTTGCCCCGTGGTTTGGTACATGAGATACGTTTTGATAAAACTACTCTTCATCCCTTGAATCAAATTTATTTCTACCCCATAGTGTATTGTCAACAAGAGCGTCACAGCCAATAAGCAGCTCGAAAACGTTGGAATGAACGTGTCGTACAACTTTAAAGGGAAGGACGAAAGGATTCGTAAACAGAAACTTTTCTCTACACTATCGTAAGATCGTATATTCATTTTCCATACGAGTTCAGTACCACTTAATGTGAAGGATCACAACGAAATAGTAGGCATTTTCTAAAATCACTGACGTATCCTTTTTTTTCTATCCACGGTTCTAGTACTAAATTTAATTAAATATTAGATAGGCTTTATAAAAATTCTAGGAATGTTTACATTTATGCATCTATCATCCAGCAATATTAAATAACTTAGTAAAATAGTTTCATTTACCTAAATATGCAAAGTTAAAATACATTTTTAAAAAATTTTCAAAAAAAGGAATCTATTCTGAATAATCCTTTCTGTAAGGAAAAATGAAATAATTAACAAAAACTATCCGCCCAGTCAAAGAGTGCGAGAGAAAGAATTTTCCATGAAAAGGCTTTATTTATTTATTTTCAATTTACCTAGGCACTTAACTGTGACTGAGTTTACATTTTCCGGACAGACTGAATTTTGATGACGTGGCGAAATGGTAATGCGATAATAAAATGTTCATAAGGGGGACCAGGCTACAGTGGACCATCGGACCATCGTATGTACTTTACATTTGGTTGTCATTTGCATCTGCAACGTGTTGTCGCAGGACTTTTTTTTTTGTTTTTATTTTTATTTATTGTCTTGGTTTATTTTTAATGGCATAATATTTTGACAGACATTTTGCAGTTGGAGTTGTCGTCATCATCACCATCATCATGATCGTCGTCAACAACGTTGTTGCCACCGGTGGTGCTGTTATCCTGCATCATCATAAAAAAAAGGAAGTTTTTAATGGAAAAAATCACTTTTATACCAAAATCAATTAGCGGATTTTCGTTGCTGTTTTTAAATAAATAAAAACAATATTTTTTGTTTTGTATTTATTTTATTTTAATTTTTCAGTTGCATGTTTGTATACAAGTGATGTATTCGTCAAATCTGTAGTTTGCGTTGTATAAGCCTCTTTTTTGTTTGACTAAACCTTTTTTGTTGGCTACTTTACATTGTTCTCTGAATTTTACAGTTTTCGATGTGAATGATACAAAGATACATTCGGTTAATCCGATGATTTTAGCGCTCAGTTTGCGCTTTACTTGTTAAATTTAATATTTGTAGTTGGTATCGTTCTCAACACCTTTCCTGGAAATCACCTCTTTGACCGTTTAATTCCAGTCATGCTGGGGCCTATTTTATAAAACTACAAGTGTAGTACTTGTAAACCTGTAACTACAAGCACAAATAAAGTATGGAGTTGTAATTTTGTGTTCCATAAACATTTTTCAGCACTTGTAGCGCGGCAAATTCAAATTAAAAGTGTAGCGATCAAAATGCTAAAAGCCTACAAGTCTGTAACTACAAGTTAAAAATTATTTACGCCGCATGTTGGACACGTGAGATATCCCAGATGTCCAGTATCCTTTCTAGAGTTGTGAGTAGAAAAGATGTTAAACTGATCGGTCTAAAATGTTTTGCTGTGGTGTGGCTGGATTGTCTGAAAACGGCTTCACTTTGATCATATTCAGTCCAACGCGTACCTTGAATCCTGTCGATGGAAGCTGTAGAACTGTGTCTGTTAACCCGCCTTTGAGGCCTTTTTCATTGACAGGACTTCCAGTCGTCTGTTTGGAAGTCAGGTTTAAGGCCTTTGAGAAAATGTTGTAATTTTTCCTTGGAAATGGTTGGCCCCGGAATATGGATCCTGATATTTGGTCTCGTTGGAATGTGTTTTTGAGTTGTCACAGTGAGATTTATTTGTTCCCATGACGTCTCCATTTCCTCCCCTGATTTTAGGGTAAATTCATTCTGACGAGCTGGCCAAATAAGAGGTTTTTGCTTGACTTATTCCACAACTACAGTCTCCACAAAGGCCCTTTTCTCGTTAGTGAGTTTTACCTCTGGATTGCTGGCATCGACGACTGCAACTTAGAGGTGTTTCATAGCAATATTTGCTACGGAGGCCGCAGGACTGGAAGTCTTTGGCTTTTTCCTATCGGTCGTTGGCGGGGTAGTTGAGTTGTCGTACCTGGCGCGTTTACTTTTTTTTTACTTTTCTTCCGTAGTAGAGCGGGGTTTGGATTCCTCCGTGACCCTAATCTTGAGCCTGTCAAAGATTTGACTCTTTTTGGGAATCTCTACGCTCTTTACACGCGTTTGTATTCCCTTGCATTCAGGTCCTAGGCGTCGTTATATTTTGCCATTTGTCTGGACTTTTTGATAGGATGCTGCAGATGGCTTGGTTTTATGAGTTTTAGGGTTTTTTCGTTGTTTTTATGTTTTGGTTTGAAGTCTTCATATTTGGATCCCACGAGTAGCTAGGTAATACGATCGAACTGTACAGAGCCCCACCTTATACAGACAAGGCTACAGAATTCGAAGGGCGCCAGTTATTTGGATATTCCGTTAGCGACTGAGCTTAAGGGCTCTCAAACTGGGTGATCATCAGCACGGGTCGTATAACACCTTGATCTGGTGCATAGAAAGACACAGTGGGGTCGTTTACTCCTGGTGCTTTGAAGAGCTAAAGGGTGTTTATGGCCCTAAACCTGTGCGATTGACCTATGAAACGCATCGAATTTAAGTCTTATTTTATAGACAAGTTAACAAGTATGTACATTTGCTGCTCCATCAGTATCGAGAATTTATTAAAAGCCTCACCTACGTCCTTGACTCGCCAAAGATGAATTGTTATCCCAAAAATAATTTGCTTTCTCTACTGGGGTACTCATCGCTTGATGATATAACCCACAATTATCCCCCCGATATGCGACACCACATAATGTCCTCCATACGGTCCATTAGCCTGGTTTAAAGTTCATAAAAGTGGATAAAATAACAGGTAAATGCCACTTCCTGTGCCAGGCAAATTTCCATTTGTTCACTGCCCCGGACGAAGGATAAACGTTTTGGTTTTTTTTTTATACTGCATCGCATTTAATTGACAATCATCGCCTGGTGAAATGACCTACCTGAAAACGTGTGGAATTTTAACTTTTTTTTTTTCATTTCCTTCGTGTGCCAAGAGGACATGGACGAGGACCATCAGCAGCTGGCAGGATGTAAATGTGATGCTGCACAGCAATCTGAAGTCAACAACAAACTCTCTAATGGGTTGGTCAACAGCCAATAGCGAGGAAAGCATGAAGTGCATGGTGTTGATATCGAAACAGTCGATTGTCTGCAGTTTAACTTATCCCTGAGTGTATCTCAAAGGACTTGCGGCTTATACACAGAATTCGACTTTATAGTTCAGAAATTTTTAAAAACCGATGAAGGTGTGGCATATTACAAAAACACCATGTTAACGCAATAATTGGAATTCTTGTCAAAGGTTCCATAGATACTAATTCCTATTGAATGTGTACAAAATCGATTTGGACATTTTAGACAGGATGCATCTGGGACTATTGAAAACCATTCATCAGTCTCTGATTGTATCTAAATTATTACATCGATGGAATATATATGTAAATACATTAAAGGAGTTCCTCCATCATTGAAAATCCCATTCACTTCCAAGATCGAATTACTAATCTAAATGTTCTCTGTATTTATATTACGGACAACCTCGTACACAATCCACATCATTTAGCAATTGGTTGCTTGGAAAACAGATCCTTTTATCATCATCATCATCATCATCATGTCAAGATGTCACTGGTATCACAAAGAATACAAGGAAAACAAAACAAAACCTCCTGATTAAATGTATCCCACACGAACTGGTAGCGGAGTAAATCCTAAATCCTCCTCGTGTCGATTGTGGCAAAGAAGATTGATTACCCTTTGATTGGAATAATCTATGTGTTTTGTTGTCAGTAATTAATCTATGTAAGCTAGACATGTAGCATGTAGTATTATGATAATACCGGCAAATGTTGCGCTATATAGTGTAAATTAAATTAAGATTCGAGAAGGGTCCAGTTAAATTAGTTTGAATGATTATAAGACATACACTTTGACAGAATGACATCTAGTGTTGGGAACCTCACTAATCGCTGGTCTGAATATGCTCCGCAAGGGCTTTCGGTCAATCCTTTGAAAATTGAGGTTTTTCTCTTTACGAGAAGGAGGATTGTGACCGGTCTGACTCAGCCAGCGCTAAAAGGCGTCACCATCCAGATCTCCGATGAAGCGAAATATCTGGGAGTGATCCTGGATAAGAAACTTCTTTGGGCAAAGCATGTCAAGTCGAAGACATCCAAGGCGCTCTCAGTTCTCTGGCAGTGTAAGGGTGCTTTTCGCAAGACATGGGGCTTTCACCGAAAAAGGGCCTCTGGATCTATACGGCTGTGGTAAGACCTTTTCTAACTTATGCGTCGGTTGTTTGGTGGAGAGGGCTTTCGCGTAAGTATGTGACTACCTTCTGCACCAAACTCCAAAGAACGGCCTGTCTCGGCTAAACGCGAGCTTTCCCGAGTACTCCTGGCTCTGCTCTAGATGCGCTGCTTGATTTACCTCCCCTTGATACTTTTATCACCTATCGTTTCGTTTCCGGACTGGAGTTTCGATGACTTTGCGCGACACTTATCCTACGACCCTAGTTCCATGGATATGCCGTCTGCAATGCAATGACACCGAATGAATTTCGAGTCGACTTTCCTTGCGTTCAGGATTGGCTTCGGCCAGAGTTTGAGCCTGGATTGGGCTGTAGTCGAATCTTCACGGATGGCTCCAAAACTAGTCAAGGGGCCGGTGCTGGTGTCTTCGTGGAGACCGACAACACTATACTTCAGTATTCGTCAGGCAAGCATACCTCTGTTTTCCAAGCGGAGATCTATGCTATCCTAATGGCTACCGACTATATTGTTAAGAAGATGTTACACTGGGATTGCAGAAAATGAGGTCTCCGATGAGATTGCTAAGCTAGGCTCAAAGGATTATTTCTCAGGACCTGAACCTGCGTTGGATGTAATCGCGACCTCGGTCAGGGCCTCCATTGACGATTGGGTCTCCTACAAGCACAATTGTGTGTGGCTCTCCAGGATGCAGGCAGACTAAACGTATGCTCCCGAAAGTTTGTAAGAAATCATCGGCATTCTTGCTGTCTCTCAGCAAAAAAGACTGCAGACAACTTATTGGCGTTCTTACAGGACACTTTCCTTTTGCTAAGCATCTTAGTGTGCTAAGCTTCAGAGACCCCTCTGTCTGCGACGTTTGTGGAGAAGGCGACGATACTTCGGATCATTTCCTTTGTTATTGCCCTGCCTTTGCTCAGATCAGGTGGCAGATCTTCGGCGCTGATGTGGTGAATGCTGATACTGTAAGCTCCTCATCACTGAAGTGCATTCTCGGCTCCGAAAGTCGAGGAAATTCCAGTAAAATGGGTAATACTGGATATTGCTTCCTGGTAGTACAATGGATCAGTTGTGTCTGAGTGCTCCAGTGGAGTGTTTCCTAACCAGACAAAAAAAAAAATCTGATTCAATCCACTTTTACTGCGCCTTGATCCACTCCTGCTTCTTTGATACCCGATCGTTCTACGTATCGGTTCACTACTATTGCGTCTAGATTTAGTCGTTGGGGCTACAACTTTAGGAATCACTTCTGTTCCTGCTCCCGTTCTTACCACGACTGTGACTAGTTCTAATACTAACATTTGAAGCAGCTAAATGTGATCTAGTGATCGGTACATGGCTTTGGACTATGATTTTACACTATCAGCTGGTGAGGTATCTTCATATGAACTAACCATGATCATGTGTCCTGGTAATGTTACTTTACTTAACAATTTTAAGACTGAAATTTCGAAAGCTGGCCTTATTCACACTCAGCAACAGTAACGTCCTCATCATCTGAATCTGATGCCATTAACCAAGATAGTCTCCTTCACATTTGTAACTTTACCAGTTGTGACTGTTCGACGATGGTGAGAACTCGTAAAATGTAATCAAGAGCGCCTAAGAACAACAATCACGGGAAGTCTAAATACACAGATCTAAAAATTCTGCCACGAAGTACCTAAAGATATGAACAAGGAATAGACGTGTTAAAGATACTTTGTTCAGATGCTATACGTGAAAGGCGGCGTACCTAATAACGATAATGAATTTGGTCACCCGCTTTCTTATTTTCCCCAACAGCAGCCAATATGTACAATATTTCAATTTACTCGAAAGCCTGACTACACCCCTTTGTATAATAAACAACCTCTCTTATTAATATCAAGGACATCGTTTGTTGTGTCATATCATAAAGAATATCTTTAAGCATGCCATTGTTCCAATAAACTCTTGTCAACTTGATTAAAATTCAAAAAGTCATCATAAACTCAAAACACAACCTCGACTCGTCTTCATGATACTGGCTGGACAATGCCAAAAGGAATTCCCTCCCAAAGGATGTCCGTCATAAAAACAAACGAGAACTTATTCTCAACATGTTCATGTAAAATATGTTTTTCGCAAACAACATTTTCTATTATCACGTTATTACGAAAAACTCCATATAAACGAACTTTGAATGACAGCCAACAGCACCAAAGATGGCAACAATATATAAAACTACTAATACAGACGAACGAAGAAATCATAAACCGGATTGTAATATCGTCTTTATCCACAGAAGGAAAGATGAAAAAAAAAAAAAATATAAATATCCTTTACAAAGACGAACATCTTGCAAAGAATTTCACTACTTTTTGATCTTCTGTTGTACTATCTTATTTTATGATGAGAATTTCTAAACTTTTATGCGAGCACTCTTTTGTCCACTTTACACTAGATTTGCATTAATTTTACGACTTGAATATGGCAAACTGAGAAAGGAATCGAAAAATTCTGAATTCTGTTCTTCTCCATCTTATTTTTTTTTTGCACAAAGATGGGTGAAGTCCTTTGTGATGGAAACAAGTTTTGACCATAAGAGGATGTTATTAAGTTTGTTATTTGAATATCTAATCATGATTTTTACTAACTTACCGGAGTTGTAAAGAAATCTGTTTTAGAATAGATTGAAAGTTTTCCCAGTCCATGGATGGGGAAATATTTTAATCAAAAACTTAGCAATTTACATACTTAGTTCGAAATTGAAAACAAAGTGGGTATAGGGTTAATTTCAAAAGAAGTTTAAAAAACTATACCTTAGTACCGTGAAGAGGCTCAATTTAATGTCAACCCTCCCGCTATCCCCATCAAAAATGGCGATTTTATGTACTTATGTACATATGTAAAAGAAAATACAAGATACAACACTTCAAACTGCCTTTCGAACCACGCAACCGAACCATCTTGGTATTGTAAAGATAAAAAGCTAAATTGGAAACTTAACATACAGGAAGGAAGGAGTCCGTCATCAGCAATGATATATATTATGATAGTCAGACTCATCCTTACATATGGGGCTCTTTTATGGTGGACAGATACGATGAAGAAAAATATACGGGACTTGGGCACGTTACAAAGAACAGCCTGAATTGCCATCATACCGGTGCTCCGCGCACTCTGAATTCGTATCTTTTACCACAAGACCTATCCTATCTCTTCTTCATCACCGTCAGCATGCCTACAGAGCGGGCTGATCCATAGAGACGGTTGTGTACCAGCTGACTAAAACTATTCAAAGCGCTCTTGAAGCGGAAAAGATAGTACTGCGTGCCTTCTTGGACATCGAAGGAGCATTCGATAATCTATGCCATAGATAGATGTATCCAAATCAATCTTGACAGAAGTCATGATAGCCAAGCTACTATCATGGCACTGTCCACTCCTATATCATTCCAAGTCCAAACTTGTGTGGGAATGCTTGCAAAAACTTAATGAACTAGGTAGTAGAATCAAGGTGACTCTCTGTTGGATACCTAGCTATGTGGGAATAGAGCGTAATGAAATGACCGATTCCCTAGCAAGAAAGGGAGCGTCAAAAATTTATATAGGTCCTGAACCTTTCTGCAGAATACCCTTAAAGAAGAATTCAGTAAACAAGAGAAAGAAAACAGGGCAAGAATCTGGAATAACGCTCAGGACATGAGGCAAGCCAAAATAACCTTCATATTCTAACGCGTTTCCCAACGGGGCTTTTCCTTCAGTCGAGATGTTCCTTTATTTTTGTTCTCGTTGCATAGTTCCTTTATTTTCCACTGGTTTGCTCTCGAAGTGTTTAATTGAATTCGCTCGAGATCAGTGTTACCATAATGATACATTTGTATTAAATGATACTTTTGTTCTTTGTCAAAAAAAAAAAAAAGAAATATACTATGCAATGATCGTTTTTTGATAAGTCCAATCAAGTCCAACAGAATTTTCGAAAATCGGAAAAAAGGATGATAGACACTAAGCACAGTTCAATAACTGCCTCAAGCAGTCAACCGATAAAGCGGCTCAAGAAAATTAGGAACAGTCCAGTTTGATTGGAAGTGAACATGCCAGAAAGCATTGTAAACTCAAGGAGCACCTTGGGAAACCAGTTATATTTGAAGAAGGTCTCTGCAGATTTTGCAATGAGTTCAGTGAAATCCCAGAACATGTGCTGAGATCTTATGGGGCACTGAGCTATAAAAGACTGAAATACTTGGGCAAGTACCAATTATCCGATGAGGAAATACTGTCACTAGAGCCAATTCTCATCCTTGGATTCTGAAAGGAAAATGGATTAGAGAGAGAGCTCTAAGACAGATTTCTACCGCCAAGGCATAGTAAGAGTACATAACCCTCAAAATGATTCCGAAATGAGTCCTTTTGCGAGGGAAACTCTAATGAGGGCATGTAGGGTTAGACCGGATAAATGCAAACAGGGGTAAATGAGAACATCGGTTATAACTTTGAAAATACGAAACAACTTTTTTCCGTATGTTGAAGCTGCAAGTTAAAGTTCAGATCCAATGACATCTGCTGACACATGTTCTGTAATGTTCATATTTTCAAAATTATAACCGATGTTCTCATTTACCACTATTTACATTTACCCGGTCTAACCCTACCTCCTCCAGGTGTTAGTTGGGGGCATAATAGATCAACAGGTCGCAGTGCAAAATACCCCTTGGATGTGGAAAAGCCACCAAATCGGACACAGCACTATCAACAAGTGGTCAACCCGCCACATGGACTTCAGCCTCAACTGCGACTCCAGATTTTCCTTTAGAGAGAGCTAGACAAATGGTGAGGTCATTAAACTCGCCTCTATATCCATCTTCAGTGATGGGTCAAAAATTGACGAAATTGACCATCAATTGACCAGTTCACCAGAATCAAACGGCCTATTTGCACCTCACACGGTACTACCGCCCAGTCTTCATGTCCAAAATTACCTCCGACTTTTACAACATGGCCAACGTACGGTGGAGTACGCGCTGCTCATGTCATATCTCTAGAAAACTGACTTTCCTCATAAGTATCCTCACAGGCCACAACTCAATAGCGGCCCATCTTAGAAGAATGAGAATCAGCACCACAGATCTATGCAGAGGCTGTGGCAACACAGAGGTAGAGGAAGATACAACATATTTCCTCTGTGTATGCCCAAGCCTCGACAGAACCAAACCTCAACCATTGAAAAAGTATCTATCAACGAACTCAGCGAACTAGCAACACCCACCTAAAACCACCCTAAGATTCGACAAGAAAACAGGATGGTTCAAGAGGGCTGCTCCCGTCGTGGATTAAGTTTCGAACTAATAATCTTGTTCACTATATTCAGGTATACTCCACCGGGGAACACAATGGATCTGTTGAGATACGAGTGAGGCTGCACCTCCATTAAAGTTGCAGTCACCAGCTTTGGGTAAGTCAGTAACCCGACGCCATTACTACACTACTACAAAAATTGGCTAAATCAAGATCAATAAAGGTCGATAAATTGGAAAATGATGACTTAGAGCAAATGTGGTTTCAACTAGATGACGCCACATGTTGCACAGCTGGTCAAATAATCAAGTTATTGAAGTCGAAGTTCGGCTGCCTCTTTCGTGCGATTAGACTCCCCTGAATTTTTTCTTTGGGGATTTGTCCATAATGTCCATAATCTATACCAATAATCGGGAGACTTTAGAAGACCTCAGCACCATCATCCACCTCCAAATACTCGACATATTGCCCGATTTATGCGAAAAGGTCCCTGTCAGCTAGTTTAGGCGCATTAACTCGTGCAAGCGTTCCCTTGGAAGACATTTGAGTGACGTTGTATCTAATTGTTTGTTTGTAACCACAGAGCAAGTTCCTTCATCTTCGTAAGTAGAACTATAAAAGATAAACAAATACCTATGGACTTATTTACTATTTACTTTTCAGCTTATACCTTATGCAGCCAATTACATAATCATTGCCCACAAGACTTGTAGACACATGGAATGCATTCATTGTCCATTAAGCAAGTGAATAATTCATTGCAGTTGAAAGGTGCCCATGTATACATATAATATTTGCTTGAAACTCTGTAGCTTACGGCTCTCGATACATAATTGATGAATTTCATTATCCATTTCAATTTGTTGATACATATCGATTATACGTATTCTTCAGAGCCAATATCCCAATTTAAGGACGATATGATTAACATCTGCATTCTGGCAAAAAAAAATATAATATCTTACACTAGGCTACATACCGCTGCCTTATAACAATCTTCAAAGCGAATTCACATTTTTGTGACGGACAAGTGTTACATCCTACGGAAGGACCTGAGCGAAATAAACTCACAACACAATCAGAAATTTCACGCAAGAGATTAATGACAAAAGTCACGTTTCGCATTCAGTTAAGTGGAATCTTATCCGCTACCGAAGCGGAAAGTATAAGTGACGAAAGTATGGCGAAACAGTGTGGCATACTTCCGCACAAAACTCTCAACCACCAGCACTACTATGTACGTATGTATGTGTATAAGGCAAAGGCGACGATACTGGCTATGACGACGGACGACAGTTGCATGAGTACCGGATTTATTTGCCGCTGCTGTTTACTGTATTAAGCGCCGGATAAGGATGTTTACGCATCGCTGTTTTATTAGGTCCTGTATACAAACACACCCCTCTGTGTTTGTTGTGTATGGTTTTTTTTTGTTTTTTTTTTTGTGCTTGTTCTTCAGTCGAGTTGTTCCTTTATTTTTGTTTTTCGTTGCATGGTTCCTTTATTTTCCACTGGTTTGCTCTCGAAGTGTTTAATTGAATTCGCCCGAGATCAGTGTTGCCACAATGATACATTCGTATTAAATGATACTTTTGTTCTTTGTCAAAAAAAAAAATTAACTATGCAATGAATGTTTTTTAGATAAGTCCAATCATGTCCAACAGATTTTACGAAAACCGGGAAAAAGGATGATAGACACTAAGCACAGTTCAATAACTGCCTCTTCCATGAATTGTGGTGTGTGGTGTTAACCGATTTAGCGGCTCAAGAAAATTAACAACAGTCCAGTTTGAGTGGAAGTGAACATGCCAGAAAGCGCAAGAAATGTCAAAAATTAAAAGTGCTGAGCCCGATTAGTCAGGTACGGGCGATGCCGGCTTTTCTACTTCTCAAATTCCAAACAGAGTGATCAATAGAGAAATTTTGAGGTGAGTCTAAGAAGGTGCTACTCACTTATACTGGGGCAAAGGAGGTAATGGGCGTCCTTAGAACCGCTCTTACAGACGCACTAGGAACTATGCTCCATCTTCCTCCTTTTAATACGTGTGTGATATGGGCTAAAGAAGCATTATGGCTTAGGAAATTCTTACAATTGGCTAGTGGAAATATGGACCACGTAAGTATCCTAAACGGCCATAACACTAATCCTTGTAATTCGGACTACATTGTCCCTTATCTGGACTTCAACGTCAACTATATAAAAGAAGGATTCCTAGCAGAAGTGCTTGGGAATCGGGAGAAATTTTAAACGAATCGGCAACAGAGATTTATACAGACGGATTCAAGACAGTATATGGAACAGGTGTGGGAGTGTACTGCAGTGCACTGGATATTTGTATTATCAATCGACTGTGTAGTAGTTTATTTCAAGCAGAAGTCACAGAAGTCCTTGAAGCCGCGACATGGTTTTCGATCAACTCGAAAAAGTGCAGCACTATTGCTTTCTACGTACATAGATAGTCAAGCTGCGATAAAAGCCTTGGAATCGCCAATAATTCGATCCAAGTTGGTAAAGCAGTGCCACAAGATCGCTGTCAGGTGCAACATAACCCTGTGCTTGGTTCCAGGCCACAGGGATATTCCAGTCAATTGCAAAGCGGACAAGCTAGCTAAGGAGGGTGCAGACCGGAACCACCCTGACAATAGGGGGAACTGTCAGCACCTATTAAATCGTCAAAATTCCAATTAGATACCGTAGGCATGAGAACGACAAACAGTAGGTGGAATAATATGTCTCTCTTCTTAACAAATTTGGCCAGAGCTGGATTGTTGGAAAACCAGCAGACTTACTTCCATTAATATGACAAATCACAGGGTACTGTCTGGTAGGCAGACATGCCAGAATGCTTGGCGCTGCCTTTAACGATTTCTGTAGTAGAGACGAGGAAGAGGAGAAAACCTGCTCTATTAGTTTAGAAAAGGAAATCCCTAGACGAGTACCTAAACAGAGTTGTGGGCGCCGTGGCTCAAGTGGTTAGTGCGTTGGCCTACGAAGCGAGGGGTTTGAGGTTCAATCACCAGACAACACCTAAAATTTCTTTCACGGCCCTACTTCTCGCGAGTGTCTGACAAACATCCGAGAGTAAAACTGTCAGGAAAAGTTTCTCAAAACAAAAATTGCCCTTTTGGATACGGCATTAAACATTAGGCCCTTTCCATTTGTGTAAAGAATATAGGACGCATAACACGAATGTCGTGTTTAGACCTGTCACGCCTTCTTCGAGGATCTTAAGGATTTAGCTAGACTAGAGTTAGGCGAAATAAAAAGCTTTGTCACTGGGTCAAACTGGTTTAATATCTAAGCTCTTAACCATACTTCTTCGGCGTGGGCTTATGTCGAAACTTGTTGCTCTGTCTCCTGTCCCATTGGGAAGTCTCCATGTAGGTCTCGGTGATGGTAATCCGGTTTTCCATAGTGGTTTCACAATGGACCTTCTTTTTGTTCTAAGTGTGTCTGTGCTGAGCGGGGACAATCACCCAACCCAATCCCAAATTAGGAATTTCTATCGCCAATAGTTGAGTCCATGCATGTAAATTATAAACAAAAGGTTGTGGTAATGAGCCAAAACTTCTAAGTTTAGCTCAGCTCAACGTGCCTTCGGAAATGAAAAGACCGACGATTCTGTTCAGCATCTTCATCTTTTCCTATTTGTTGAATTCATACCCTGACTTTATTGCCATTTTTGGTGCTGTTGTGCTTCTAGATATGATCTTCCTGTTTGTGGGTGAAGCATGTCATTTGACAACACTTTCTGCTCTATGGGTGCTAAGACCATCATAGCATTTCTTTTCGGTATAATCGCAGCTTTTTCTCTTTGCATATTCCACTTTTGAATTTGAATGAAAGGAGACAGGCAACATAATCGAACATAGTGTTCTTAAGACTTTAAGAACCTCGACAACATAACCCCATGATGTGCAAGATTGACCATGAGTTACGTACAATGTAAATCTCCTAACCTACATTGGATAGAATCTTCGCACTAACAGCACTTAAATTTTGTATATCCATTCAATGAGTACGTATCTCTGTACATATCTCGCACTGATTTAAGAACATATTGTCACCTGATCCTTGTAAAATGTAACTTTCGAGCCTTAACTAATTGAGAACCAAAGTAAATGCCTCTGTTGACCCTAAAGATACCATGGACTTTGCACTCGACTTTGTTGGCTCAAATATAATACCCTCTATGCATGTCGTGCAATCCTTTTTCAATTGCAAACACCTCACAAGCAAGCACCATCAATATCATAGTAAAATATTCAAAAATATTCCATCTTCAGTGACAGTGTGGCACAATATGTCCTGGTCATCATGAGTTATTTCAACTTGTTAGTACATAGTACTGACATTTTACCATGAAACGTGTGTGTAGATAGAATACCTACATTACTTCCCATTCAAAACAAATGCCTTTCATCTTCTACAATCCAAGGAAAGGACGATCAACTGTGAGCAATCGGAAGACTATTGATAAGTTGTCACTTTTTGCAAATCGATAAAACCTTTCTTTAGAGAGTGTCATCTTAGGTGAAAGCCAGTTCAAACAATCTACTCTCCCTCATACCAGAGTCAAGGCATGATTTGGAAATCATCTTTCGAAGGTAAATAAAACTCTTCCTTTGACAAGCTCTGACTGTAAAGTCACGATGTGATTTCACTTAAACGAAAACGCTTATGGCTATGAAGTAAGGAAAGATACTCCAACACGAAGGCAACTTCACGACAAACAAAAACAATGAATTCTTCTGTGAGTCATAAACTCTGGCAAAGTTTCGTCCTTTTCTCTCTTCCTCACACTCTCATCATTTGGATAACCTTGTATATACATAACTCTGGCATTCTGATGACTTCAATTATAGGGGGGAAGGGAGGGGGTTATCTGCGGAAGAATCAGTCTACTTGTAGGAGGTTGTTAAACCCTTTAGACACATTGTACACGATGGCTTTGTTAAAGTTATTTTGTTTTACAAAGACAAAGTTTTACAATTTGTTTGTTGAATTTCTCTTCAGGACATAAGGAATTTAGTGTTTGACTGTTAATTGTGCTGTTGGTGTACGTAAAAAGGTTGTGAATGGAAATTTGAAACAAGATGAAATTGATTTTAATAGCGTTTTGTACGAGTGGACATTGCTAAAGCAAGGAGTAGTACTCGTAGAAGTTAATAAGACGAGTGCATGGATACCTATCTTGGAGAAGTTGAAAGATATTCTTTTTAGCAGCTAGTCCTTTGTATTTAGTTAAAATAAAATAAAACAATACTTGTATTTGTGCTGTAAAAATCTCTGTGCTTATGCAGGAACCGAGTGCCAGTTTGATGACTCTGGAAACAGTACAGCATGTCTAAGACTCTCAAAATGCTGACTAACTTTTAATCGGATCATGCCTTCAGAAGGTTTTTGCTAATGAGCTGATGGTTATAGAGGCGATCTATGATAAGAGTACTGAAACTGAAACTTCGATCAAATTTCTCAAAAACGAGCATATTCTCGCAAAGAGAAGGATTACATGTACCTGAATAGTACCTGGTCGACCTAAGCTAAGAGGTGACAAATTTTTAAAGAAGCCAGATATTTGCAAATGGCTATTTTTGCGAACATGTGAGTTCCTTCTACAATAAAAAATAAAGAACGAAGCTATTTTGGTAACTTTTGCCTAGCACTGCTCTAAATGCACTACTTGATCTGCACCCCTTAGTTATTATATCAAGACCTGTACTAGATGACTTAAGCTATACAGGGAAGATACAAGAGTTTTCTAGCGATAGAGACCATCTTTCTGTCAATTATTAGCCCAAGGAGAGCGTGTAAAATTCTGGTGAAGTAGTGATTCGACCTCTTAATCGCATGCGATCTCATTGAGATCTCTCTACATTCTTTTCAGTAATAATTCATTATTAGACATTTGATGTAAAAATATAATTAGTTTCGCAACTCAGTCTTATCTGAGATATATGTATGAAAGACCTGCATCTCTTACCTAAAATTTTAAAGACAAACAACTTCTGCAACATTTAGCTTACTAAAGACAATTGTTACACTGACAATATTGTCAAACATTATAAATAGGTTTGGGAAGCAAAACTCCCATATGCAAACATACCTACATATGTATGTGATTTTGAAGACCTGTTGCTACCAATAGTTAGAAGTTTGGTCTTGACGGTTTAGGCTAGGTTAGGTAAATGGGTGTCTTGTGACAGTGTTACTGTTCACTTAGACCACAGTACGGGTCCATTGTGCCCAATCATTTAACCCTGGAAACCAATAAAGTCCGCTATTGGAATCACCCAGATAATGATATGAATCGCAGGAGGGCCATCAGCTCTACGTTACCCAAGTCCTCCAAATCCGAGAATTAACTGCCAAGCGTCCTCATTCTTCTGACGGATAGGGCAGGACAGTCGCACAGCAGGTGACGAACTGACTCAATTTCTTCTTCGTCCCTGCAGCTTCTACAGACGTCATTATGTTGTACACCGAGTCGCTCCGCGTGGACGCCAATGTCACAATGACCAGTAATTATCCCTGAAACGACGAACCCAGGGACTATTTGCTCGACTGATGGCTTCATCCTCTATTCTCATTCGTAAGGAACTGATTGCGGTTACTACAAAAGGGAGAGCCCGCGATAAGTGCAGCGCCGACGCTTTCGTAGCAAGTGTGTCAGCCCTTTCGTTTCCTACGATATCCATATGCCCTGGCACCCAACAGATGGTCACCGCATTAGCTCTAGATATCTCATTCAAGAGCGATTTGTAGATCTTCACAAGCCTTGATCTGATTATAGCCGAGTCCAGAGCCTTAACGGCTACCTGGCTGTCTACATACACAGAAATCGTTCTGCCAACGATATTCCTCTCACTTATAATCATAGCAGCCTGTATGATGGCTGTGACTTCGGCCTGAAAGACGCTGCAATGATAATTTATTTTAAAGGAGTTGTTTGATCCTAGGGCTTCACAATAAACTCCGGCTCCCGTGCCAACGTCCATCTTAGAACCGGTATAGAACGCCAGATCCTTAGTAGTAGGTAGGTAGTAGGTATAGGTAGTTCCCCATTGGTACAAAATTGAGGCATGGCCGTACAGGCTCGATGACCACATTCGGCCTTCCCTCAGTCTTACAGCGGTTTTAGCCGCCAGACTGCCACGGTATATGTCAAGCGGAATGAAATAAGCATGGTTTCCATTGCCGCTGTTGGTGTTGTCTTCATTGATCCCATGACTCCGATGCACGCTGCCCTCTGGATTTTTGTGAGGTTAGAAAGCTGGTATTGGTTTTCCAGTACCGTCCACCATACCAGTGAACCATATGTAAGAATGGGTCTTACAACCGCCGTGTATATCCAGTACACCACAACTGGCTTAAGATCCCACGTGTTACCGAATGCCTTATTGCAAGTTTAGAAAGCTACGCTTGCTTTTTTGACGCGTTCATCAGTGTTATCCTTCCAATTTAGTTTGGACTCTAGAATTACACCCAGGTATCGGGCTGAACTTGAGATACTTAGTTCAGTACCACTGATCCCCAAGTGTCTGAAGGCAAGAATTGATCTCTTCCTAGTGAAGAGAACTACCTCCCTCTTTGAAGGGTTCACTCCTATCCTTTTGCTGCTAACCCAATTCTCCACTAGTTGTAGTGCGAGATTGAGTCTTTCATTTAGGACTGAAGGGAATTTCCCCCGAGACCAGGGTAACCACGTCGTCGGCATATGCCGTCACGTTGAAGCCGTTTTCCTTCAATATTACCAAAGTGTCATCCACTACAAGGAGCCATATTAGAGGGGATAAGACTCCTCCTTGGGGGGTTCCTCTGCACACGCTCCTCCTGATAGTTACATCTCCTTGTGATGAAGATATAACCCTCGATTGAAGCATCTGAGCAATCCAATTGGAGAGACCGATGCTCAGTCGAGCTCTGTGTAAGCTGCCCAGGATCGTATCGATGCTTACGATGCTATTTAGGAATGCCCAAAGAGTGAAGGGATCTTTCTATGCTTGATACGACCCTGTGGAGGGCTGTATCTGACGGTTTAGTATCGCTTAACTTGTACGGATAAGGTAAGGTAAGAACTAATGCCTCTTGATCATTTCAAGGGCCGAAGCTTTTCCGATTGGGCTTTGCAAAAGATTGAAGAAATGAAGCTCATTTTTGGCTTAATAACTTTGTCAATAAGCAAAATATGCCTTCTTTGACAGCAACAAACAAACATATCCTTCAAGAAAC
Source organism: Xylota sylvarum (assembly GCA_905220385.1). Classification (NCBI taxonomy): domain Eukaryota; kingdom Metazoa; phylum Arthropoda; class Insecta; order Diptera; family Syrphidae; genus Xylota; species Xylota sylvarum. The sequence continues at coordinate 26,413,673 of LR999958.1, forward strand.
TCCATTGCATCCACAAAAAGTGACCTTGTGGTGTGGATTTCATGCTGGAGTTGTGATTGGACCGTATTTTTTCGTCGATGAAAATGATCGCCATGTTACGGTCAATAGAGTTTGCTATCGTACCATGTTTGGAAGACTATTTTTGGCCAGAATTGCATGGGCTTGACATCAGTGATATGTGGTTCCAACATGATGTTGCCACATGCCACACATTTGGTTAAACAATTGATCTATTGAAGGGGAAATTCAGTAATCGTGAAATCTCGAGAAATTGTTCTGTCATTAAAAGATTCGAAAGACATTTCAATCACTATATTACCAACCGAAAGAACGGCGCCAAAAAAAAAAATCCTCAGGAACGTCGCATTTTCCCTAAACCCTTCGGAATTCTTCTCAAGACCGTTGATTCACCGTCCAATTTGGAACCTGTGGAAGCATACATATATAGATACTGTACTGATGACTGATATCAAGGATATGTTTAAATCTATGTTTATGATGACTATCGTTTAGATTCAGAAAAGTTTCAGAGGATCGTCTCGAAAAGAAAACCAGAGCCCTAACTGATTTCATACCTTCCTAATAACTTTAAAACCATAGTAGCGCCTTGTCATGATACTGTCGTAAATAAGTATGCATCTCGAATATAATAATCCGCTTTTACTTCTTGCATTTCCTCTTAACCCTGTAATTGAATTGATTTCAAAACCACCCTCTATAAGAGAGTCCTAAAGAATCTTTAAATTTATTAAAACCAAGGATAACTCCAACACATCCTTCCACACTGTTTCAAGAAATTTCTCTCTCGGAAAAAAAAGAAAACAAAACAAACTTCAAATTCTAATGTGACACTAACATCTAATCTCTTTCAAAGAACACAGCTTATCAACATTAAGTCTGCCTCAAAGTATCCATAAAACACTTTACCCAATGTTCCCGTTCAGGCCGCTTGATTTCGAATTGAAATTACTTGATACCACTTCAACTACTCAAACTCTCAAATAATATCACTTCACAACAGCTTGTGTGAAACGTCTTATGCCTAATAGGACTGATAATAAAAATAAATATTCCAACGACGATATGTCCTTTATTTTCTAGCCTAAGGATACAAAGAAAAAAAATTCCCAAATATACACAAGCACGTGCGTCATCCAAGTCCAAGTTCACCCTCTCTCTTTCAAAACGCACAATACCTACTCAGTTTTTGAACTTTATCCTGGTACCGTCGTTGTTGTTGATAATATTTGTGAAACGGAACCATACTGCCATAGTTTTATACCGAAACACACATTTTGGGGGAACTTGAGAAAATATTTATAAAGGGGCGCCTGACCCACTTGTCGGTCGGTTGGTCCATCCCTCCCTAGGGTTATGACCTCAATACCCAACCCGGCAGCAGATGTTTTGCAAACAATTAAATTTAATGGGGGTAACACCAAATATTATTCAATTGCTATGTCCGCACGCCTGAACGTTATGCATTTTGACCCTTTTCGTTCTGGGTTTCGTTCTCCTCCTTGGGTCCGGAGATGAGATGACTTTCTCTTAGACTACACTACACGGTTGGAGTTGGGGTTGGGGAACGTCTTTTACTTCTGAGAATGAATGATACAAAAATGTGTCGCAATGGTCCAAATTGAATGATACTCAAATGGGGCGCAAAGACATTCTGAATGGTTGCGTGTTTGTTATTTGGGGTTCGGTTGGACTTTTTTGTTTTCTGGGTCAAGGACTCTATGTGTTTCGGAAGTCTCTAGATAGACTGAGTTTTGATTTAAATCATTTTGGTGATGATGGATTCAAAGAAATTTGTGGCATCAATCTGTCGATAACTGGAAACTGAATGTTTACTTTCGTACTTCAGTCATCTTCAGGCACACCGGTTGGTTTGCGGTTCACAGTATGTTTCATTTAGCAATTCCATTCTCTGGTAACAGGCGATTAGTACTTGGATTAATACTGATAGGACTTTAACCAAGGGTGACATAATCGATTGACATGCCGGAGTTTGTTTAAGAGTTTAAGAGAATCCAATGAAGAGTTCAAACTCCAAAATTCATGTGTATCCATTGGGTTGAGGTCACAATCCCGAAAATCCAAAATCCCGAGTATCTAATCCTTTTCGGCGCAGGGTCATAAGTCCACAGGTCATAAGTCCACAATTCGATTTGTGCATAAACAGTGGAATATGTATGGGGGGCCATGCTGCCACCCTGCAATCCCCCTGCTTTGGCGTCACTGTTGGATTTGGAGTACGTGTGGGTATATGCAAAGTTTCTTTAAATTCATAAAATTTTCATTTTCGGAATTTTGGATTTTCAGGATTTTGTTTTTTTCGGGACTCTGTTCGACTCTCTTATCCATTTCTATTCAATTTTGAGCTATCACCTTATCAGCACTCTATTCCACTTATTCGAGAGTTCGATCCGAGAGTATAAGCTTGATGAAAAGGTGTCTCAAACAGAACTTGTCCTTCAAACCCTTTACGGCATTAAACAGTAGGCCGTTTCCAGTCATATGAATAATATGTATAGTATTACATGTTGCTTGGTTGTGAGAAACTAGCCTTTGGGTTAACTACGGATCTGTCGCCCTAAATATTCAAGGAAGGGAAGTTTAATACGATCTTTACTTCCAGGTTGAAAAACAGACCATGTTGATGATCATTTAAAGTCATAGTCTCTAAGAATCCATAGTCGCTGATGATCACTGCTTCCGCCTTTTCTTCTGCAGGTTGTAGTCTCTTGCATCTTAGCCAGACTTGGACTATTTTGATGGGATTATTGCAGTCATGCTCCAATGCCTACAACAGTTTAATAACTACGATTGTTATATTGTCCTCTGATAGGTCTCCTCGGCCTAATGGTGTCTTTATTCATGAAGTCGATCATTGAATATTGTCGATTCGTGAAGCCTCCTGCCTTGTGCATAACAGTCTGAAGTCTGTTGCTTATGGTTCGGTGTAGTATTTTGCGACGAAGGATTCTGCGAAAGTTTCTTTGAATCTGTCTTTCTTTCTTTTTGAATGTCTGCGAACATCTACAATTTTAGACCAATATTGGGGATACTCGATTGGTTTAGGCATCCGATTTTCACGTAGACTTGTTGAACTCTTTTATGGTGACAGATGGGAATTGTCTGGGTCTTATTTGAGTTTCCTCTATCTTTTTGTCCCTTCATTCCTTTTTCTTGCAGATATATAACAAGGACCACGTTTTCGAATACGTTGCTGACGTGAGTGCTGTCATTTGTTCACCCACTAGTTTCAGCCACACTTCTTAGTAATCTTTACCAAGTATCGCCCGCCTGCCTCACGAAATACAGCGCTCAGTCGATCCTCAGTTCACCGCACAGAGCGGGTTCTTCTATTCCATGGGTGGCCACCAGTCTTTTGAATGCTCCTTGTGTAATGCTTTGAGGGAGCTAGTGGCTCTTCGCCCATATGAATCCTGCTTGGTGTGTTATCAGTTTTTTCTTTTCTCAAATTGTCCCTATCTGCGGTGTTCGCCGTCGACCTCATCAAGGTACTTGTACATTAGCTGCGTATTGCAAAATCAGTATCGTACTCTCCTACCATTTGGGTAGGTAGGTTTCGAACTGCCTCGCAGTGATTGAAGTTCAGTTGATTGGCTTTGCCTCCGATGACATATGTATATGGGATTGAGTGTGCCTCCGTCACAGGACTGTTTCTTTGCAATATGGCCCTTTTGCATCTAACTGAACTTCACTCAGTTCACCTTAACGTGGTTAAACTTTCTTTTAAGTCCTTAATGGAAGGGTTTGCTTTCATTTTTCTTCAACTCATCAATATAGGAAGGGTAACCTGTCGCCTGTAGGCTGTATCTTTACCAATTCGTCAATGGCATAGATGAATTAAAAATGCTTAAAAACGCAGAAAAGACTAGACTATTCAATTGAACGATTATATAAATACAACAACGCAAACCGAATAGATTCCTTAAAAGTTCCAAGGCCACATTAGCCGGTAGTTCAGGTCACTTATACGCAGATGGTTCCGAGATCGAAAGCGGAATGAGTTGTTGTGTTTTTTTCTGAAAAGCTGAACCAGAGCATCTCTTTCCGCCTTCCTCATCACTGTAGCGTTTTTCAGGTGGAAATCATGAGGATTAGTGAAGCCTTGTCCTGGCTAAGGTTTAATGCTATACCTGTCAAGTATATTACTATTTTCAACGATAGTCAAGCTACAATCAAGTTTCTGGAATCGTGTTCTTTAACATCAAAGGCCGCTTTAAACCATTCGTTGTCTCCCTTGGAGATGGTGTAGCAGTTCAATATTTACGTTTGTACCAGGCTGTTGAGACATTCCAAGAAATTGTAAGTTTAACTAGTTTGTTATAAAGGGTACGACTTTATGTTAGGTACGTGAAACCCTTTCTACCGTGATAACTCCTATCAGGGTAGAATGGGTTTTCCTATCCTTTTGTATAATTCTGTCGGTCCTATATATACTTCTTGTGACGACACAAGTGTCTAGGAAGGACCATCTACTGTTAGCCTCCCTCCAGGCCCTAATCCCTGCTTCGAGCTTCAGTGAGCAAAGGGGGATGCGCACCGATGTGTCGACATGTTTTGATGTAGATTCTGAACGTCTTCTTACCAGCTCGTCAGCCTTCTCATTACCCGGTATATTTTCATGTCAAGGAACCCAGCAGAGTGCAACCTAGTGCAGTGTTCCATGACCCTTAAGCTCTTCTCGACAGCACTTCACAAACCTTGATTTTATCTCAGTAGCAGAAATTGCTTTTATTTCTGCCTGGCTGTCGATGAAAAATGCGATACTTTCTGGTGGTATTGCCTTCAACGCAGTCTCACGGGGGGCTATTGTCACTGCTAGGACCTCCGCTTGGAAAACACTGCTATGGTTCGGGAGACGGACTGATCTGGATATGCCCAGTGGTTCAGAAAAGACACATGTGCCTACGCCTACATCCATCTTTCATCCATCAGTGAAGACAGAGATGGAACGCGTGTTGGTAGGGTGGCCGCTTTGCCATTCTTCTCTGTTCGGGAACGAGCTTGTGAAGGGTCTCTTGAAATCTAGGTATGGAGTCAGATAATCCGTGGTGGGGACATTTCCTAGATATTTATTCAGAATCGTGGAATGACGCGTTGTAATTTGCCTCCAGCTGTTCGACTGGCTTATTCTCAAGGCAGCTTATAGCTGCCGAGGCTTTAACGAAGATATCCAGCGGAAGCAGGTTGGAGTGCAGTTGGAGTGGTTCTCATGGCGCTCGTTGTGCCAATACAAGCCAATCTCTTTTCCTTCGTAAGAGCCGCTAAGTTGGTGGTCTTGCTGGCGGACTGCTAAAATACAAGACATCCGTAAGTCAGAATAGGCCTTATAATAGCCGTATACATCCACAGTATAGTTTTGGGTTTTGGTCCACAAGAATTTGAACACGATAGGTGAATTTAAAAATTTAGTGAACCCTTCGGAGGATTCCCCGAAAGCTCCTTATCCCTCCATTGAGCTCATTTGGGGAAAGACTCCTTTTTTTTTAAACTAAATCCATTCCCTACTCTCACGTGCTCTTCATCGTTCATCCATTCTAACCCCTTTAAGTCCTTAATTTGTTTCACCTTCGGGCGGATAATTTTCGGGTCAACACCTTTTTTCGCTGAAGTTTCTGGGGTGTTGCTGTTTTCTTTTTTTTTTTGTTTAATTATTAATGAATATTCATGTAGTTTTTTAGTATGCACATAAACTTAAGCACTAAATGAAAAATGAGGCTAAAATGAGATCAGCAACAGAATGGAGTAGAAAAAGGCGAAGAGAAGGAGTGAGTAGCAACGGACAGTAGTAGCTAGTGTGTACGTTAAAAAGGAAGAAAGCAAGAAAAAAAACTGTAGGAAGAGTCAAATGTAATTAAGTTGAGAATGCTCCACATTTCTCCTGGTTCACCTTGAGTTGGGGAGGGGGCCACCACAAATGTAGTCCAGTTTTGATCTACGTATCTGCGCTGGCCGCTCCAAGTCAGGTGTGTTTTTGGGTAGGAAATCATAAATTTGCCTTGGGCATCTCTCCATTTGCGGCAAATAAAATGAAGGAAAGAATAAATTTATTATTTTGGAAAATATGCCGCCTCATCCTAGGAATTACAAGCACTAGCAGTATTGTTCTGTACTGCTGCTGCTATGTTTGGTTTGGTTGGTGGTAAGGACGAAAAGGAAAAAATCCGCAACCTTATTTTTATTTTTTTTTTGAGAAGATGGGTTAGCTGGCAAAGGAACGGAAGGCAGTAGTATCTCGTATACTCCGTACTCGTATCTCTCGTGTTGGTTTTGAAATAGTTGCAGTTTTCTAGGATATACGAGTATTTTTGTTTTTTTTTTTCTGTTCATTTCTTCTTGGTTTTTTGTTTTTTTTTTTTTACTTTCAGGATGATAAATTAGTTTCTGGTTTCGGGATGAAAGCATAGTGGGGGTTGAGGGCTGCGGTTGCTGGATGTTGCGGAATTCTTTTCAGGGGCTGCTGTCGAGTTCTTTTTATTGGTTTCATTCTGCTATTTTTTATGACTTTGTTCTACTAAGCACTTGGCGGGTGAATTACAAGCGCAATTTCACAATTTTATTTGTTTGAGGATTTTGTTCCTTTTTTTTTGGGTTTTTTCTTCTTTTTTTTTTTTTGTTGGTTGTGTTTGTTTGGCGGAGCTTGTTTTGTGCAGGGATTTGCGATGAGTTGCTGTTTGTAATTGGACTTGTGATTTGCGGCGGTGATTGCTACTTTAGGAGTGTTTTGATGATGTGGCATGGGCTAGGGGGTAATGTGGGAACTCAATTCAATGCCGTGCAGTTAGACCAAAAAGGCATACGGACTTTCAAGTGGTTACAGTGTTGAGTAAGTATGTTTAGGAATTGCTAATTGGTTTGTACTCTTGAACGTTAATTACAGACTTTAACTTGACTTAAGGAATTTAACGCCATTAACATTTCATATGGAGCACTACACAACTTTTTGAGTCTGATATCATTAATCTGGGCGACAATCTTTGTCATATCGATATATGTATAAACAAGTAAGTGGAACATATAGTATCATCCAACAAGAGGTGTCTCCTTAAGTCAATTGAAAAACGCAACATTTTTATGAACAGTAGTTACATTTGTATTTTAATTTAAAGTACAAACCCTGAAGTTAAAAATAGAATACAATATCCACCAAATGTCCACCTCGACTTCTTCTACAAATAGGCGTTCTTTTGATGAATGCGCCATACAGCAGGATTGGGATGATGAGGATCTTATACCTATAGAGTCTCCTTAGTGTTTCTAATGAGAATTGCCTTCTTAGACCAAAGCATCAGTTTTTGTCAAATGTAACTCTTCGTTTGATTTCTTATGTGCTGTTGTTGTTAGAGTTTATAGCGGAGCCGAGGTAGACAAAGTCCTTAACTACTTAGTCCTATCCGCCAGTTCTTTGCCTGTCACATTCTTACCAACCTGCTTGATGCAGGACCTCTGGAATTCATTAAAAGCCAAACGTATCCCTCCAAGACCCGCAACCTTCGCCCCCACACATTTTGACTGCAAATGCGTCTCAATGCACTGAACACGTTCGAAAAATGTTGCATTTCGACTGATAGCGCTTTCTACCATCGATCCTTCGTAATCGTAGTTCACACCATTCACGTCGAAGCCATGGATAAATTCATGACCAATTATGAAACCAAGAACACTGTACTTATTTGCAGTTTCTCTGCTGAGAATTCTTTCTTGGAGAAGGGTCAGTGGAACGACTATGCGATTCTTTGGCTGCACGAAGAATGGACTTGGTGTCATTGTCAACTGATAGGCTATGTCCACTGTGCCTCCGCTTAACGATTCCAAATCCTTATTTGATTTGTATTTAAAGGCAGAGAGGAGATTCACATGGAACAGATCACGAATTGAAGGTCTTTGTAGTATTTAGAAACAGCTTCGAGAGTGAGGTTCCTTTTGGCGTTTCTGATTTGAATATCCATAACCGAGGCCTTGGTGTAAAGGAATAGCAACACGTCCGGTTGCTTCTCATATAATTTTGAAACTCCAGCCAGGAACTCGACTTCGAGGAAATTGAATAAATCCTGGACCACTGGATCGTACTCGGAATCGTAAAAATTACTCTCGACAACGTAGCCCACTGCCAGTGGCATGCTCTGGTGGAGAGCAAAGATGCATTCATTTACGCTAGTATCATCAATGCTATGCTGATCTAGAATTCTAGAAACTTGACCATTATGTAGTTGCAGACTAGTTTGGGTTGAGATTTGTCCAGAAATTTCACAAGCTTCAGCATGACCTCAGAGTTTTGTATGATCATGGGGGTGTAGAGATTCAGTTGCTTGCCAAACACTATCGAGAGATACCTTACCCAGTTGACATGCGGTAGAGATTCATTCAGATACCCCAAGACGACTTCCTCCGAATCGTCATTGTCTAGAGTATGGTTGCTTGGTGGTATGATTTCACTCAGCTGTCTTTCAAAAGTGATCAGATCCTCAACAATGACCTCCGACTTAACCTTGCCTAATGATGTCTTCGCCAAGATTTTTAATAAAGATGCTTTACTAGTCGAATGAAGTTTAACGATGTCCAAGCAAATGATGTTTACACTAGTGTTGTCCCACTTAGGCATCACTGTCTGTTCCAAGAAAATCTGTGCTGCATATGTCCTCAGAGCTCTCATAGGCCACCCAACCACTTTTTGACTTCACCGACTCCAAACGATGCTGAGGTTCCATTCATGAGTCATATTTGGTATATGCTTTTTACAAAGACAACCCCCGCAGCCTTAAATAGCTCGGCTGGTAGGCCGTCCGGTCCAGCAGCCTTGTTGGTCTTGAGTATGAATATTACTATCCTCACACCATTCTAGTCGGGTGGATGGAAGTCTTGGTTTTCATCGTCCATGTTAAATGGTTTGTTCTGCCTGACAGCGGAATTTGGGTCATCGTCGCATTCTAATTCTCAACTACAAGATTTCCTTGCTTATCTCCACAAGGCTCTGTTCTGGTATTGTTGCCTTGACACGTTCTTTTTATCTTTTGGTAAATCTTCCGAACATTGTTCCTGGAGTAGAACCTCTCTAATTTCTCGATCGCGCGCTTCTCGTGGTCTTTCTTTTCCTCCGGACAAGCCGTTGTTCTTCCCTCCGGACTTCTCGAGAGGTTGACGGATACGTTAAATCTCCTTACAGTGGCATCTCCTTGTTGTGGCGTCTGAGATATCCGTAGACTTACATTGGCTGCAACTATTTAGTGGTCCGAGTATATGTTGGCTGCCCGGAATGGTTGAACATCTGGAATACTGGATAAGTGCTTTACGTCGATTGTAACATGATCAATTTGCTTGACGGTTTGATGATCTGGTGACCGTCAAGTGGCATATGCCACAGTTTTTCATCCACCTTTTGCCCGGCCCATCCCAGCGGCAGTCCAGGGCCTCCACTAATTGTTCGGCTGCATGTGGACAGCTCATGGTCCGCGCATTCCGTGCAGATCCAAATGTCGTCGTTTTCGTTTTGCAGGGTTGTCAGCAGTAAATCCGTCCTTTTCCTAGGCTTGTTGTTATTTCGGAACTAAGGCGCTTTTCCGTGGTAGAGAAGGTACCCGGACGAACAACCTCCAACCTGGAGGACCAGTTCATTTTATACCCCTATTGCGAGGTGCCGAATCTTCCGAAGTCAGTCACTGACCATGTACCCATTGAGGGTTCTTCTGCTACTATCTCTTTTCCAACACCCGGACTTGGTATAGGACATCCCTACAGATCTGGGATTCAAATATATCGAAGCAGCAAAAGTAGGTGCTTTAGTGAGAAAGCAGTCCTCTCCCCTCATTTTCATCGCAAAATCATTCTCGACGATGAAGTTCATTTCTGTCAAAGTTGGGCACAAATATTGACAGTTTGGTGTGGTTTTCATGCAGGAGGGGTCATCATCTTGAATGATACTGGCAACACAGTAACAATCAAGGAAGATCGCTACCGGACTATGTTGACTAACTATTTATGGAATAAATTTGAAGAAGATGACTTGTAGGATATGTAGTTTCAACAAGACAGCACCACATACCATACAACTGGCCAAGAAATCGAGTTATTGCAGCCTAAGTTCGGTGACCATGTTATCTCTAGAAATGAACTACGTCAAGTCCTTGATTGGACCATCGCCTTCACGGACTATAATTGCCGTTTTCCGAATCTGAAACTAGCTAAGGTTAAGGTAAACTTTTCTTTACTATCTAAGGCATACAGGCAACCATTTATCTGCTTCGACTAGCAAGTTCGATCCTACGATATGTAGACCAATAAGAATGGTAAATTCTGACAATCCCAACTGACACAATATATGTACATATCTGGTCAACTGGTATTTAGACCATTAACATACTTGATAACGCTTAAAGTTGTCGTTGATTGTCATAAAAAATTCGATTGTTTGAAAATGTGTATAACTCCTTAAATCCTGTTCGCCTTATTGTGTCTATCAAAAAAAAAAATGCATTCTTAAAGCCAGACAGAAAGGAAATCCTTGAATTTCGTAACCACAATTTGCTCAGCAATAAATTACAAAAGATAAAGATAGAAGACCCACAAAAAAAAACAATGATTTATGGTCACAAGAAGGACACTTATTTTTTGTTTTGCAAAAACCAATTGTCCTTCAAACTTTGAACAGATATCACAGACAAATAAGCGTCTGCTGCAAACTAGAAAGTGTATGGGAATATGATGTCCCAACATCCCTAAAGGAATTGTTGCATTGAAAGGGTTTTCTTCTCCTTTTTTTTTTTTGGTAGAGAATGAGATTAAAGTCATTGATTTATTATTTGATTTATCACACATTGTTGTTGAAGGTCTTTGTGTCTTGCAATACCTGCAAGCTTATAAGTTCCATGCAAATGTTCTATGACGTATCTAAACCACAATCCCCTCTAAAATAAAATGTCACTTGAGTGCCAAGCAGCAGTACATCATCACTTACATGCGTAGAACATTTGATTAACACTACGGATATGGTAGAAACGTGCTTTAGCAAACCCAACTCTTGGTCCTTGTTCGTATCACATTCGTAACACTTTCCCAACACTTTCCTTTAGATTAAGTAATAAAATCCATGGCAGTTTGTCCAGGATAAAGCAATTAAAGTGTTCACGAATAATAACAAAGTGTCACGCAACAGTTTTGCACGTCAGGATTAAAAAATTCATTCTATGCAATTTGTAACAAGTCCATTGGCATTTGAGAACCAATCGACATTTGAATTGCATTTTTTTTTTAATGCCATTCAAGGATAATTGATATTAGAAATGCACATTTGTATATGTGCTTTGGAAGGGATATGCAAGGGTATGTATTAAGAATCACAGAACAAAGCAAGAATCCTTGGAGAGCTGGCGGATACAGTGGGTTGGCGCGTTTTATCCATCCGAGGCTATCAAACAAAATGAACTCTTGTCTGATGGTTTCTCGTCTGAGTGGAACATAAATTTAGAACAAAGAAAGCAGATCCTTGCGATTGAAGGTAAGCACAACGAGGGAATGGGCTATTGACCCCTGTAACAGGATTTTCTCTGCAACAGAGGTGAATTAATTATATGTACGTACCTCAACCCTCATTTGCAACAACTGTCAAGAGGATCTAAATGGTTAAGGGTTAATTCTTCTCTCTTTTTTTTTCTCTCTCTCTCTGAGACCGACTCGATATTAATTAGTTTGTCGTTTTGCACGAGCTTTATGCTTCAAATATATTCGCGTGTTAAAGGGTCATTGTGGATTTTCAGGGATCAGAATAAAATCCATTGATGTTGGTGTGCGTAATTGATGTAGTGGATATTATGTATTGTCTGGCTTGGTTCTTAGTCGACCACTTTTTTGTCTGATTTCTGATGAAGGACTAATGGCTGGACATCCCTTTATCCTTGTCTGTGGTATTGAACATTAGGTTTCATTGAAGTATGCTCCTCTGTGGTGACAAGCTGAAATCGTTTGGTCGTAAGATTCTAAAACTTGGTCATTAAAAAGGTAGAAACCACAAAACCATGAGGACTCATGGTATTCTACTAACGTTCATATTTCAAAAATATTTCTGTTAACTGTTGCTGAAATGGCAGCAGACACGCACAACAACTTGGGTTCGATAGACACTTGTCACACCGAACATTTGTATTTTTATTCTGTTGCCAGTTCATCATTCCTATCTAAGTATGTTGCTATGATCTGATACCTAAACAAGACTAACATTGAACCGAAAGCCTAATGAGCTAACTTTCTCTTTTCTCTATTTCACTGGCTTAGAAGCACCTGTAGTTGATAATCCTACAACGTCAACATAGAACCAGTACAACTTTGTACTGCTGTAAGAAGTTCGAAGTATGTAAATGGGGACTACAGACCCGATTGCCAAGTATATGTCCAGTCTACGTACCGGACACATCTCTATTCTTAGCAACCTTGAACATCTTCACCAAGCCACCGATTTCGTCCTTCTACAACTTCTGTTCGAGAAGAACTTTGAAGCACATATCTACTCAAGAAATGCTTCGAAATTATTGCTGATATGCCAGTAGCGGCAAGAATCCATAAGGTACTCGTTAAAGATCATGTAAATTGTGTAGGTTTACTAAAAAAGACCGACGGCACCTACACTTCGGACCGTATAGATACTCTTAGAACCTTACTTCAGGTTTATTTTCGATGATTTTACAGAAAGTAATTGATCTCATCCTTCTGAGTATGATTGCTTTATTTAGACCCAGCTACAACTGGGGTTACATCCCGACTAAATATGATTTCTATCCCCAAACCAGGCAATAGGCCTAGTGAGCTGCCTAAATCTTATACGAGTAGACCTATAAGTCTAACATCATTTGTTCTTAAAACCATGGAGAGACTCACTGACGTTCCATTCAAGTCAGTTTGCATACTGAAAAGGTAAATCCACAAAAGGTGCTCTTCACTATCTTGTGAAGCTGATAAAAGGAACTCTTCATTCCAAGAAAATAGCTCTGTGTGCATTCCTTGGCATTCGATAACACTGGATACAACTCAATAGCAAGAGCAACTAGTAGCAGAGGTATCGAGGATTCGACCAACTAATGGATAAGTCGAAATATTACTTCCTCCTCTGGCGGACTGTCAGTATCTGTGACACTTAAAGGCCCCCAAGGAGAAGGAAGGAGTCCTTCAGTGGTCGCTAGTCGTCCTGGGAAATCTTCTAATAGTTCTACAGAGATCAGGCTACATCGTCGTTGGTTATTCTTGGATGACTTGGCGATTTTTATTAGTGGTAAACACAGTACGACTATTTCCAGTGTAATGTAGAGAACGACTATCCATCAATCCTTGCAAATCGTTCTAGTGCCTTTTACACAAAGAAGACTGGTCAATCTAGGACCTATTACTATCAAAGCCACAAAAATCAAGTCCATTCATACTGATCGCGTAAGGTCCGCTTAAGACAATGCGACCTTTCATACCCTTCGGTGCCAGGGATGCTGCTACCAGTTCTTCAGACCAAGTATCCTGGCATCCGCGATTGATTCATACTTATAACCAAGCTTCAGTCTTTCTTGTCATTTCGAACTTTAGGTCTGGGATTGGAAGATTCTCTGGCTGGAGCGTGGCTGCGACAATGTAGTTGACATGATTTGTGCTTCTGTATTACATCCACATCTTGGTACAACTCATAGAGTTCGGGGTTGAATCTTCTACTCTATTCGTCCTCCTTACATAAGGGAGCGAATATTTGACGAAGTATTATTAACCCAAGATCTGCTTCGCTTTCCTGTTTATCGTCTAGTATTCGACGTCACATAGTAGGATTGACATTATTAATGTTCTGTAGAGGATCATTTTCGTCCTTCGTAATAGAATTTTTTAACTTAGTTCTTTCCTCAAACCGATGATCAGGTGATTCTTTGCCGGATCTCTGCTTAAGAATCATTATTTGAGGTAACATTCACTTGGAGGTGTGTGAACTCCTTAACTGTCTCGAAGTTGTAGCTGTCGATAGTGACGTTTCGTCCTAGCGGTGCACAGATATTGGTTTGAGCAAGAAGAACCCCTCCATGAGTTGTTTTGGACGTATTTGTGTGGAGTATGGATGCAATATGTACTTTATTCAAAGCAACCACAATGCCCTAGAAGACGAGCACTCAGTCATCAGGCTAAACTCAAAGTATTTCAAAATAGATACACTTACTATAGACGTAGATACATACATAAATTCCCCTACACTCGTATAACATTTTAAAATTGAATATAATTTTTATGTTGAATATTTATGAATCCGGTCATGCCAGGCACGTGATGCATCTAATTGAAAAATAGGTATGTATGTATCTTATTGAAGCAAAAGCTCCACGAAATTTGTATCTATTGTGTTGTTACCTACTTGTTGTTACCTACTTCTCAGACGAGAGAAAAATGAAAACAAACAGATACGAGTAAGCCTCTAAATGGACTGCTAGCGCCAACTTTAATTTTGTCTAATAAATTATTCAGCATTTAACAGCTTCCAGACTTTCAATTAGAAATTCATAAAAACACGGAAAAAGCTAAATAAACACAACTTGTTATGGAAGCCGAAATGCTAACAAAAACAAGACGCCCAAGTCCGTTGTTTTTTTTTTCTTGAACATAAAATTTGCTTTTAATTCAAGAACAACATACGCCTTGACACAATGATTAACAATTCGCCAAGAACCGAAACCCAGGCAGCTGTAGTAGGTAGGTAGGTATAATGTATCTCAAACAAACGGATGTCGTAAACATGAATATCTGATTAATAATACATTACTACGGCAGCGTTTGTGTTGGGTTTTTGCATGTCAATTTCCTGTCGGACTAATTAAGAAATTGCGGAGGCGTTCGCAATTGATTGGAGGTAATTTAATATTTGAAAGTTGTTGAAAGCGTTGATAAGATACATAGATATCGCGGACATTAAAGTGATTCTACTGGTTTCCAATTAGCTGTTCGGCTATTCGGTGTGTTCTAACTGACGGTAAATCAGTTTAAAATTAATAACATCCATTAGATTGAAAAGAAAAATTACCCTTTTAGCGATATAATGATTAATCGATGCCGCGAAATAAAACTGACAGAAAGGAGACGACATTACCATGTCACTGACTTAATCTAAAACGAATCATTGGGTTCAAGGGAACCCAAGTTCCTACTGCAAGAATTCCAACAACCTCATACGTTTGCATAAATTTTTTATTCACCAAAGTCACAACTTAAAGTTCTTAGAACTTTGTGTTCTCTCTCTCAGTCGAGATGTATACTTGGCATGGCAGTGCACAAACTCAAGTATCCTTCAACACCCAAGTGAACACCGCTGCAAAGAGTCCTTGAAAAATGTCTCATCTCTACCGTGCCGCGCCGCCCCGTTGTTGACGCACCCGATGATGATGCTTTCTAGTCGTGTTGTTACAATGTTCTAGCTACACAGGGTGAGGCTTATCAAAATTCCAGATGCATCCTCTACAAACCCAAAGGACTTGTACAATTCTCTCGGTAGATGCCCCATAATTCATTTAAATACAACTGGTGAGAGAGACAGAGTCGTGTTAATTATTCTAATTGAATCTTGCTATGTTTCGCTCTGGTTGGACCACCCACAACCTGCGCCACCAAAAATGCAGATACAAGCACACTGAGCTCACCTGAATGGAAATTAGTATGTCAGTTCGTATTATTAAATTTTAAAAAGTGTTTTGCAAAGGAACAAGAACTTTTGAGAGAGCGAATGTGTATCTTTTTTTTTCTTTTTTTTTTTTGTGCAAAACATCTCACTTAGCATAGAAGATACACATAGTCTTGACGAGCTTGACATGTGTCACAGGCACTGTGAAGTTCAACTTTAGAATAAATTTCAATGGTGGAGGATGTACATTATTGCTTTGAAACTGAAAATTTAATTACCAATACTTTACGGGGTTTAGATGGGCGAATTTCACAGTAGAAATGGGAACAGAAAACAATTTGAAGTTCAGTTCCACCACGACTAGATGCCACAACTTTGTTTACCTGTCATTTGTGTTAATAACGAGCTAATAGTATGAATGACACTTAAAGTTTTTGATTTTATTGCATAATTATCCTTGATGTCATGCAGACGAAACTCACTCAACAAGGATTTGAAGATTTTCATGTTAATGTAGATAACGCATTATCATATGGAACCTAGACCATACAAACGCTATTATTTTGGGCATTTTGATCCTGACCTGCAGGCTAAGACCTAAAGCTCGTCATAAAGTACAGCCTGCAAGCGATATCACCTCCGCATAGGCTTTTGCGGTGGAATAGAGCCTCGTGTATTCACAAAGGGGCATGGAGATCTTTGATCTCCATTTCACATTACAATTCACGGAAAGCACAAGAGTAGCATGATGGATTTCCGAACATTCCAGGGTGCAAACATCGACTAGAACCACTACTTTGTACGGATACACGGATGAATATCACAATTGCACGGCACTACAGAGAAGAACCAGCGTTTTTCGCGAGCTCTACGAGCAGAAAAGATGGAAAAAGAAGGAGCGTGAGAAGCGCGGGATCGAGAAAATAGACAGATGCTTTTGCAGGAATGAGGTTCGGAAGTTGTACCAGAATGTGTAAAAAACATTTCAAGGCTACAAAGCTAGAACTGAATCCTACAGGAAAAAACAATTCGCATTCAATGTTGAAGATATGAAAAGATTATTTCTGTAGACCGAATCTCCGCGGTCAGCTAGAATAACCCATTTGGACGATGATAGCCAAAATTTTTAAGTCAGTGATTAATCCATTAAATTTTTAGCAATCACTAAATTGAAATCTTTTTGGAAGTCAATTGAATTCACTTGATGTGAGTTGAAGTCAGTAGTGAATTCACTTGCAATCAGTTAAAGTCAGTGAATTCATTTGAAATTATTTGAATTCATTTATATTGAACGAACGTATCTGTTTCCAAACCTTGAAAAATTTTTCACAAAAAAATCAGTTTTTATTATGTAAATCATTAGACGATGTTGAGTATTGAGTCTCGTCAGCTTCTGTTTTGTTAAGTCATCAAATACCAACGTATCTAAGCTGCCTCAAAATTTCCATCTCATTTACAAATGTTTCAGACATCAAGATCAGCATGATCCAACCCCTGGAATCAATTGAATTAAAATTATTGCAGTTGAATTCACTGACTTCAACTGAATGCACTACTGACTTCAAAGAAGTATGTGAAATAACTACTGACTTCAACTTCAGTGATTGTCAAAAATTTAATGCATGAATCACTGACTTCTAAAGAATGGTGAATTAAAGTTTTTTAAATCGCATTCTTTTTTGAACTTAATTACTCCAATCAAAAATTTGAAGTCTTTTTTATGAATTCTGCGAATGCATTCTTCTACAATCGATCATACCTCATATAAACAGCTTAGCTGCAGCATAAGCAGCTGGACAATGTCCATGCAGAATGGCAGAGTGATAAACACTTTGCTGCTGTGGACA
Organism: Xylota sylvarum; assembly: GCA_905220385.1. Lineage (NCBI taxonomy): Eukaryota > Metazoa > Arthropoda > Insecta > Diptera > Syrphidae > Xylota > Xylota sylvarum. The sequence continues at coordinate 26,431,175 of LR999958.1, forward strand.
CATAGTTCCTCATCATTAGCAGCTTTTTTCAACTATTTAAATGCAAAGGGTTCGATGCAATTGGGTAAACCAATGATGCAGTGTTTAGCAGGTTTTTTAAAAGCTTCATCTTAGTAATACTTCAATATGCACTGTCGAAGTACAGAGATGGTGTACCATTCTTTTGCATCTTTGGTCAAGACTCATTCTCATTCTTATAAACTGGTGACAGTAAGTTTAGCTTGAAGACATGTAGCGAAAGAATCATCGACAGGGCCAATCGAATTTGTCGTCACATATGCGGCAGGAATTGGAGACTAAAACAAAATATATTTGGCGCAACAGGTCGATGGGATCCAGGGCCTAGCTTCTCACAAAAATGCGAGGCTGTTACAAACTAGTTGTTAGACCTATTTTAACCTTCGCAGCTGTAGTGGTATGATGGACTAAGACCTGTGAAGTAACATTACTAAGAAGGCTGGATCAAGCACAGTGTCTGTCCGGGGTTTTTATTTATATCTGCTCCAAGCTCTTCTACCACCTTGATGATCATTGGCATCTACTTAACTCTCCGTCACTAGGCAACGATTTCATTATACATACCTAGGTTTGGATGGCTTGCTTGGCAAGTGTTGCTCGAAACAAAACTACTCCATTGTTATCCCTTCAATAGATAACTGAGCAAAATTCAACCTTTGCCCAGAGGAATACGGTCTAATCTGGTATTCCGATATCTTCAAAATGAATCGATGACTGGAATATCTAATGACCTACCTGGCTCACATTTACTTTAGGAAAATGCTTTACCATATTCTACGCGGAAATGTTTGCCATCAATCAGTGCATCAGTATTAATTTAAGAACTAAACATCCATGACAAAACCTTCTTAATCTTCTCAGACAACCAAGCCAAGGCGGTTTAAATGTATTGAGCTCAGTAACTACAACTACAACGTTTACAATCCCAAGTTTAGCTTTAGGTAAGGTAGGTTTCCCTTGAACTAATAAGGTGCTGCAATACATCCCGAAAATATACTTACTGACTGACACGAACACTACGGGACAGTCGGCACAGTTTCCCTTCTCCGCGTTCGTCTAGTATCTTGTAGAAGCTGTATTTTGGGTTGGGATATTTTCTTCACCGCAAACCTTGGCGCATGTCGAACCTAAAGCACTAGCTCTCATGAAGTTGGAAACTTAAAGCCTTGAAGTAACATAATGGACTACCGCAGACTGGGAGGTGTTTTCTCTATGATATGCGAATATTTAATGCCACAGGTCCATAGGATCCAGGGCCTAGCTTCTCCCAACCATTCGCGTTGTGCGTGTTATAGTCTACCAAGAATGGAAGGGGTCTACTGATTAATGACGTTTTCGACGGGCTATAAAGCAGATTTTTTTCTTTTATGACAGTTTTACTCTCGAATGTTTGTCAGAGGCTCGCGAGAGGTGGTGCCGTGAAAAATGTTTGGTGTTGTCTAGGATTCGATCCTCGAACCTCCACTTCAGTAGTCCTCCACACTAACCACTGAGCCATTGCGCAGATAAATAAACTGTTCGTATCTAAATAAGCTGTTCTTCGGTTATAGCTATTAATAGCTATCTTTGGAGAACATATCTGTAAAATACCAGAGTTATGTGAGTGGATGTCCAGAGACCATGCTAGGAGACATACAAGTAACAAGCACTACACTTGTATTGAAAGAAATAATATATTTGATACAGAAAGTATCTACATATTGAAAAGAAAGTGAGACAAAATAGAAATTATTTAGCGAGACGACGTTGAGTTTAATTAGTGTTGCCACTTATTTATGATTACATTTAACGATATCGAAGTTTTTTTTTCCGGTCTAGCACAGCTACGTCCACGAGTATTCGGAAAAGACGAACTTCATCCAACTTTTTTTTTTTTTGGTTTTGGTTTGCCATTAGAGAGCGTGTCCACAGGAATAGAGTAGAGTTCGTAAACTCTCTTACAAATCAAATTAGCCTTCCATCCAAGTTGAATTTAAGCAAATCAACTTTAGTATTCCCCACATTTTACCAAAGCACGATGAATTTAATTGAATTCTTAACTCAGTAGACACGGAAATGATTTTGCCTCATTTCCACGATGGAAACAAGCGCACCTATCTCCACTGCAAACATCAAAACAATGCAAAAAGCTGCAACAAATATTTGTACACTACTATCCGGCCCGATGGCAAATAAACTCACCATATCCATTGCCACCACGTCACGTCATCATTGCCATCATCATCATCATCATCATCATCATTATCATCATCAACATCATCGTCCTCCTCAACGTCGTCGTCGTCGGACGTCCAGTTCAAAAACGCACAAAACCCTTATCGCTGGCTGCACTATACATATACTCCAGCCATTCTAGGACTCTGCTGCACCCTGCAGCGAATGGCAAATATTTTGCTCACAAAATTTACGTTTCTCCGCAGAGGTAGAAATAACACAGTGTTTGCACTGTTTCATTGTTATTTCAATTAAAACGAAACGCCAACGCCAACACTGGAGACGCAGTGGATGACGAGAATACGACGACGACATGGATAGGATAGCAAGGAAAACTTAATCTCCTAGTCAGCGCCAGTCAACGCTGGGATTCAGATAAAAGTAACCCAACAAAAATGGGTGACGCGCAACACAAGGACAGGGCATAGACGCGGTATGTTTCATTTTACCAGACGAAGAGAAAGGATTTTCATCTCACATGTGTGTCGTTGCTAGTTGGATGGCATAAAGTAAGAGACGACATGATTGGGAGTAGAATCCTCTAAGTGTGCAGTTATTCCCGTGGTACCGAGGTTGGATATGCGCTTAAGTACACAGACAAGGACACTAAAAATAATATCGTGAGAACTGCAAAGTATTTAACTTCGACGCTGAGTGTAAAAGCCAAAAGAATGTTTTATCCTTAAGTTTATGGTGTCGAAAGGATAAAAATTGAAACTTTTCTTAAAAGACGAAAAATCCCTAGAATCAGAGGGATAAAACAAATTAAGAACACAATGAGGGTGAGTGTATGTATGTATGTAAAAAAAAAAACAAGGACATTCACGTCACATGGTATAAGCCAGATGATCAGTATTGTATTGCTTTCCCTATGATGTGTTGTGTAGGTACTTTAGATACGTAAAAAAGTCTTCAACTGCTCTATAGATACAACGTCAATTTGGTGAATATCGATCAGGGAGCGTGACAGAATGGTTTAGTCTTGAAAACTTAGACTTGTCTTTTCTTACCATAACGATGCTGATTCAGTCTATTCAATCATTCTTTCAGTATAGAACCTCTCTTAGCCTTACCTACTTATGGTAGCCTGTTATTGTGGCTAGCTTCCGAAATACATACCGTTGGTATTAAGCGCTGAAGGCGGCTAATGCTTACGTTAGCGAGTTCGTCAAGATTGTCGAACAAGTATTCTCCTAGATGAAGGTTTCTTCGAGTAGAAAGAGCTTGGCAGGTGCAGAGGAGGTAAAGAATAGTTTCTTTCTTTTCTTCATACATGTAGCTTCTGCTGAAATCATTTGTCGGGAGACCCTGCATGAAGGAATGCATAGCGATCTCTTTAGTTTTATTAGACTGTTGGATCGCTTGAGATCCAGCTTAGGCCAGATCTGTTTCGTGATAGAGTACGATCAGCTACGGTTTTGTTTGATTAAGTAGGTTTCAAGTAGCGAGAGGAATATTGACATTCCGTTTTCCGGTAGAATTGATAGAGTTGTGCCATACCTGGTGAGTTCGTGGACTGTGCAATTTCCTGGAAGGTGCCCATGGGCTGATAACCAAATAAGGTGAATTTTGAATTTTTCCACCATTTTGTTAAGAGATAAGTCGCATTGAAGGGCAAATTAGGAATTGATGTTGACCGAATCCAGTGATTTAATCGGGGCTGGACTATCGGCAAAAATGGTGATATCCCTCGGATATCACATTGTACCTCAGTCACGATAAGGCCTCCTTAATTCGCATGATTTGCACCTGGAGCATGCTACAGTGATTAGGAAGGCGAAGGGAGATCCAATTTAGATGTTGGGAGAAAACACCTCCCTCCACTCCTGTTTCCGTTTTGGACCCGTGGAAGGAAACGAATCCACTGCGATACCGTATATCATCTTTCCAGTCAATTCTGGAGGGTATATAGGTTTCGAAATTTATGTTGAATAGGAGCTGGGGAAGGGTGTATTCAGTGCCTTTTGGGCAGTGGCCAGTTTGCACGGCGCAATTGCCGCCACTTATTTGCAATAAATATCTAGTGGCAGTGGATGGAACAATATCTCCATAGTGTCAGTTGGACTGGTCCTTAGAGTTCCACTAATGCAGACGCATGCCTCTCTCTCCACACTACTAGTGAATAGCTATACCCAGCGCAGTCCACCAGACTATCACGCCATACGCACGAGCCAATATGTAATTCGAGGCTGAAGTCCGCATTTGCTTTCAAGAGATTTTTTACAGCAGTACTAACTGGTGGTTAGTACTGGTGACTGCCTTTTTCACCAAACTCCAAAGAACGGTCTGTCTCGGCTAGATGCTCTGCTTGATTTACCTCCCCTTGATACTTTTATCATGGGCTGTACTATCGTCTTAGACGGAGTGGCTTTTGGTATCATCCGCACTGGAGTTTCGATGACCTTGCGCGACACTTATCCTACGACCCTAGTTCCATGGATATGCCGTCTGATGCAATGACACCGGAACCTCGGCTGCTGTGTAAATTTCGAGTCGACTTTCCTCGCGTTCAGGACTGGCTTCGGCCAGAGTCTGAGCCTGTACTGGGCTGTAGTCGAATCTTCACGGATGGCTCCAAAACTAGTCAAGGGGCCGGTGCTGGTGTCTTCGTGGAGACCGGCAATACTAGACTTCACTATTCGTTAGGCAAGCATTCCTCTGTTTTCCAAGCGGAGATCTATGCTATCCTAATGGATGCCGACTATATTGCTGAGAATAGGTGGCGAGGTCAGAGTATCTGCGTCTGTAACCCGTTCCAAAATAGTTCGAGAATGCAAGAATTCTTTGAATTCGGTCGCAAGGCTGAACTCATTGACTCTTGTCTGGGTCCCAGGTCACACTGGGATTGCGGCAAATGAGATCTCCGATGGGATTGCTAAGCTAGGCTCAGAGGATGATTTTTCAGGACCTGAACCTGCGTTGGGTCTACTCGCGTCCTCGGTTAGGGCCTCCATTGACGATTGGGTCTCCTACGAGCACAATTGTGAGTGGCACGGCTCTCCAGGATGCAGACAAATTAAACGTATACTCCCGAACGTCTGTAAGAAATCAGCGGCACTCTTGCTGTCTCTCAGCAGAAAGGACTGCAGACGTTCTTACGGGACACTTTCCTTTTGCTAAACATCTTAGTGTGCTAGGCTTAAGAGACACCTCTGTCTGCGACGCTTGTGGAGAAGACGACGATACTTTGGATCATTTCCTTTGTTATTGCCCTGCCTTTGCTCGGATCAGGTGGCAGATCTTCGGCGCTGATGTGGCGAGTGCTGATACTATAAGCTCCTCATCACTGAAGTGCATTATCGGCTTTCTCCGAAAGGCGAAGAAATTCCAGTAAAATTGGTAATTCTGGATATTGCTTCCTGGTAGTACAATGGACCAGTTGTGTCTGAGTGCTCCAGTGGAGTGTTTTCTAACCCCACAAAAAAAATTCGCTCCAGAATGTTAGGTTTCCAGCTTTATTTACTGTCTAGGCTAAGGCCTAACCACTTGAACACATCTGCGAGTTCCAGGGGGTGCTGTTTACTTTCAGAGGATCGAAGTTGGGAATTTTATACTTTCTTCGGGTTTTCGACCTCTATGGCGCATTTTTTAGTTCATTTAGGGAGCTTAGACGGGGCATTCTGCAGAAGATCCCAGTGGTAAAAGGTTCATCAGCACGATTGGGTTGGGTCCTGCCACCAATGTAAATTGCCTATTAAACATATCCCTTGATAGAGCCATCGTTCATTTGACTTTCCTCTGGATCCTTTGATATATTTTCTTTTTCGATTATTATGTCATGGAGTGCATACTCGTAACTATCTTTCGCTCAAAAAAAGGATTTTTGGGCCAACGTGCTCTAGAATTTGTATAGCCTTGTGCGACGATTGTTCTGTAGGAACCGTGTTACGAAATTAAATAAGAATAACAATACCTCAACAATTTTCAAATCAAACTCGCTCATGTTCAGGATCATCTTTGTCCAGAGTCTAATCTAGAACTAAACTTTCCCAATTTGTGTGCTAGGCTACTTGGATTTGGTTGGAAGACTGACCTCAACACGTTCCTCATGACTACTTTCTTTTTAATGATATGCTTCCATTGATGGCTGATGATCACCATCGAATGTAGCATGACTCTTCAGAACCAGATATGTTTGATATCTCTTAGTACAACTAGGTACAATGAACAACGGACCAAGGTAAGAAGAAGGTACACATTTTAATGACTTCCTTAAGTTGAATATTACTTAGGATAATCCCTTCCTTCGACAAACTAGATCGTTTCCACTTCTCAATCCTACCACAGACTTGCAAACCAACAATTTATTTGCTTGCATTTGCCTAACACAACTGGAATGCAAGAAGCGTCGCTCGGATTGCAACCATAGACCGGGTGACAAGGTTAACCTTGTTCTATGCGAACAGCATTAGGTCAATGCCTGTTCCATTTGTCCCCATGCTAGTGGAGATGTTCAACATCGACGTCTTTAATGGGTAATTGAACAAACACGTTGACGCTCATCGCTCGGTCGGTCGGTCTGTTTGTTTGTCTTCCACTTGAACTGAATTCGATTTTATGTGTCACACCGATGGAACATCTTCGTTTGCTAACCGGTGAAACATTATGTTGTAGAGGAGTTGCCGGCGAGGAAAATCATGTCCCTTACCTGTCGACTGAGATGAAGCCAATCGAATCGGAAAGGAGATGGGATCGGCAATACCAACAGTCGGAATTCAATCGAAATTTCTCTCTTTGCATGTGGTTGTGGGCAACCCGGGACAAGGACGAACGACAAATGGCAGTATTCTACAAGGAATATGTTGCGCACGATTTCCAGTCACAAGGTCAATTAGATTATCTGATTATCTACGATCCAGACCTTTCATGACTTTCGCCGCCGAACGGTGATGGTGTAGTGTGATGTTTGAATTATTTAAGGATGCAACTGCAAAGTGGTAAGAACTTTAAGGCTTCTCTTTGGTGTGGGATCCGATTTAATCAATTTAAAGCGGGTGTTCCTTAAGACAACTCATTATAGCCAGGACCTAAATATATGTACCTAATCTTAAGAACGTGACTTTCTTGTGCTTTTCACGTGTGACAACGGTAAATTTTGAACCGACACGTGGTCTCAGTCCTCATCTCAATGCATGTGTGTCACTTCAAAGCGAAGTAAAGGATTTCAATTATATTTATTCTCTTCGCTTGGGTTCGCTTGATGATTATGTGAATCCCCATCCGTACTGATGTGTTCCTGTTCCCTTCCATATATGTATGTATGTATGCCATTTCAGATACAATTTCTCTCAACTTGATAAGTAGGTAAAGTGTTCACCATGAGAGAAGGATGCAGAGAGTGCACACCAGTGCAAACGAGTAGGTACATTCTTTTCCGGTCGGTTTGCTAATTGCTTATGACTCCAGGATACTTGTACATGTAATGCGTCGGCTCATTCCGCACACGCATGGATGGGTTAAATATTATGTCGTGTTCATGTGTTAAGCCGGATGCAAGAAAAGCGAAAATTAGGCACGTAATATGTGTAGTTATGCCGCTAATAATTGTTGAATGGTTAGATTCCAACTGAGCTATGAAGTATGATATTATGGGTTACGTGCTGAGTGGGTGGAAGTGACGTTAAACTGGAGGGTAGCAGTACAGTTGTGCCTTGTAAACATGGCAGTCAACTTGCAGATTGTTGAAGGGTGTCCTTTAATATTCTTCTAACCCTGAGGGTATACTCATTTTAAATGGAATTCTTAACAGGAACTTATGTAACGAGCGTTTAAGATTGTGTCGTGTCCATATGTCGGCAGTTTTCGTTTCTTTAAGACTAAAATGAAATACTTTATCAGAAGGAGATAGGTTGCTAGATACACTGATACTTTTTGAAGTGAGTTATAGAGTGTTTTGGATCACTAGACATGCTGACATGAAGAGCAGTTGGTTTTCGGATAAGCATTCTCTTCAAAAGCATATTTCATCTTTAAATCTAGACCACGTTACCTCGCAGATGACAGCACAGTTCGATCGTCTGAAATATAAATAGTCACATGACTGCAATCTTTTTTTGTTAAAGACTCTTAGGTTAGTCTATTTAGGATAGGAGAGGTAGCAACAAGCACCAGTAATGCGGCAAATACAGGGATCACCAATGGATCTATAGTGTAACCCTGTCGTGAAGAAATCTAAATGGAAAAAAGAGATACAAATCCACTAGTGGTCTTGTGCTGATTGTCCGACCTCTCTGAGCCATTAACTAATGATGGCTTTCCTGACAGATCACCCAGGTCTATGTAATCGTATTCGCCGAAGACCATTTCTCCGGTTTTGCTTAGGTTCAGCTGTGCTTTCTTCTACGTCAGTATCGCTACAGCATGTTCAGAGGTCATCTGTATTTAGTCGCATTCTTCTTAGGCTGGCAGCCGAAATGTTTTGGCTAGTAATAGTCCCCATGGAGTTTACTAAAAGTGCTCTTTCAACAGTAGGCTTGCCTGGATTTAGTTTTGTCATACTTTGCCCAGAGTTTTGTGGAGACACGGCAAAATGGGAGTGAGATCTCTCAACAAAAGTGAGTTTGAACATGGTTAACGACTACTGGCAGGTTATGTTTAGATCCATTTTGTGCATTTTCGTCCGCCAATTTGTTCCCTTTTATACCGGTGTGTCCTGGAACCCACCAGAACTATGTTTTGACCTAGTCATGGCAATGTTCCACAAGTTTAGATTTTACAACCTTCGAAGAGGTGGCTTTTACAGAGGTTTGGCTGTTGATGTAGATATTGTTCGTCTTCCTACAGAGTAGTCTTCTGGATTTCGAATACTTCCGTTTGGACCGCTCTGCCATAGAAAGTTTTAATGAGAACACATAGATTCTATTGGGGTTAATGTCCCTACCGTTTGTTCAATCCTCTTATGAAGATTATTTTAATGTTTTGGGTAAGGTCATCCAAGACCATCCAGATCTACTTCTCTCGCAATAGTGCGTTGGCCCATGTTGCCAGCTTTTTAAAAGTCTATTGAAATCAATGCGAGATGGAATCATGGAATGGAATCAAGAGCTGCAGTTGACGTGGTTCTTATAGCGTTAGTACTGGTTTTGGAAGCTAACCTTTGGATGCTTTGAGGTATGTGACTGTACCTGGTGCAGGCCACCAGACTAGAGATCCAAAGGTCAGGATGAGTCTACCGACTACTGAGTAAATTCAGTGGAAGATGTCAGACTTAGGGCTCCATTTTTGACCATGTTTGAGATTTGAATTGTTGTACCATTAAGTCTCAATAGCCCGGATGGTGGTATTCTTTTCTGTTAGTGAAGAGAACCACCTCTGTAATCAGAGGGTTATCATTTAATCCACATCAACTTGCATGTTGCAAGTATGACAACATACTCAGAACATAGTAGAGGAGGTAGGACCTCTCCTTGTGGGGTTCCTCTTGAGACCAGTGTATAGCCATCGTCTGATGGTTAAGTATTATGACAGCCTATCGGGTGACTTTGAGGTTCCAGATTCACCTTATGTAGAGGTTGTTCTAGATTGTCTTTAAGGATATTCACGGTGACAGCAGCCACCTTTAGTATGCCTTTCACGAAGTTGAAGGGTGACTGTAGATTCTGTAGCCTTTGTGTCTCTCCCCTCTTTTCGAGCTATTACGTCCAAGTTCATTAAGCGTTACCATCTTCCTCACACCTCTCCTTATTCTCCTCTCTTAAAGGGTTTGGTCTGGAAGCTATTTGACGGTTTTGTTGACTCTGGTTATAGTCTTTAGCTAGGTGGATGCTTGGATATCTTATTGGACTGCCTAGGTAGGGGTTCTGTCAGTTTTTGACTCATGAAAGTTTTTCCTTGTCAGGAATTTTAGAGACAGGTGCACAATTAAAGACACTCCTGCACCGTATAAGAAAAAGTTAGTGCGAATAACCCTCCTAATGACAGCGCAATTCAAAGGCAGCCAGAGAGCGCATTTAAATCAATCCTCCTTACTTAAAATTAACTAATTGATTAATGAACCTACTGCAGCATTACAATGCCACGTGGAGCCAAGAAGGTAGTTAAAATAGAAAGACAATCCACCGTGCCACTATCCCATGGCATCGAGAAACCAATTGCAAAGTATCCCTCTTGTAAGTATGTCGTATGTCTTTATATCTCTGGATAATTTTCATTCCATTTTCATTTCAATTCCCAACCTTTTTTTTTGTTTTTTTATGCAAATAAATCTTAATTGCCTTTTCCGATTGAAATGCAGACGATAAAGGCAGACTTCTCATCTCGGCTCGGCCCGGACGATTGATGATGGTTTCGCTCCAGTATCCCGCGCTCAAATCAAATAAACAGCCCTTAATGGCAATTTAAAATTAGCAAAATTTTAATTAAACTCCTACAATATTTCACGGCAATTCCAATTCTCACGTTAGTGCCATTTAAACAAATTCATTGCCCCCCATTCGGAATGAGATACATTTTGAGGTGGGCGTTTGAAGGTAGCGCGCACAACCATCGCATCGCATCTCAGCAATAAAAATATTTTACGATTTAATGAAATCATTACGAGCCACCTTTTTTTTTTTTTTTTGGCAAAGCAACGAGAGAACCCAATCCCATTGTCATGTCCTTTTCTACCTTGTGATGATGTTACCCATCGTTGATGAGTTCTTATAGCTATGAGAGACGCGCACGGCACATAATCCAATTTTGGAAACACGACGGAATAAGAAAACGTTTGATCTTACATTTACCTTGTTAAAAGTTTAATGTTCCTTAACTTTATTTGTTCAGCGAATGGGAAAATTGACGTTAAAGCAGGACTCATGCCGCACATCGAGCACCGGAAAAGGGTCCGTTAAGAGTGTACCGAATTACGGTATATTACAACATAATTAATAAGATTATGGTCTGTTTAAAATGCAATACAGAGAGTCATTGAAGTGTAAAATTAATGTGGGGTTGCCCTCCTGTAAAGTGGCTTTAAAATCAGTTATGAAGGGATGGATATCACTTTCAAGGATACCTACTTAATTCCGTTCAATCAATATTATGTACCTAACTGGCGGAGACAAGTGGGAGAGCTGAACAAACGATTGTCGATAGTGTGTTGTCGCTGATTGTATACAATGAATTCCAAAAAACTTATCACTAAATTGTTTAGTCAAGTGAGGACGAAAGAAATAATGTCAGTGACAGCAAGGCTAAATACACCCCTTAGGAGGACACTATTCTTCTTCTAATTTCAAATTTCCTTGAAGGTGTCTAAACTTGCTTGGAAATGTTTGCCAAACCGATGTCTCCAGAGAGGCTAACACTAGTCTATCGATTTACGCTAATCGATAACCATTGGATCTAGTAAATCACTATTATTCAGGGAAATAGCCGAGAGTTGCCTCAGACAACAGACAACAGACAATGATGATAAGTACACTCAACGGAGAAATGTGACAAGGTTTCATACAATAAACGCCCTTAGATACATATATCTAAGATATCTAAGGGCAACAGATGAAACCTGACGTCCAATCCTGCAAAGGGAGTAGTCCTTAGTGAACCCCTTCTTCGAGATCTATGCACACCAAATCGAGAGACTGAACGCTAAATTACTACTTTCACTTGAAATGACTCTGCGTCATGACGCAGGAGGGGTATTGTCAAAAAATTTCTGACCTATTAGATTTCCCCTACCTACTATGTACGTGAGTTGTGACATATATCTCGCAAAAATGAAATGTGAACAATTTTCAACGAGAAATCAAATTGTATAACATCACTGAGTTTAAGGGTGACACCGAAAATCCAATCCAGTCCCGTTGAAAGTCACATAACAGCGCGTCACCTACTACTACTGAACTACTGACTTACTGAACTTACATCAAGTGAATTCAATTGACTTTCAAAATGATTTCAATTCAGTGACTTCAAAAGAATGGTGAATTAAAGTTTTTAAATCTCAAACATTTTTAGAAAAAAAAAAAATCAAATCATTTCTAGATGAATTCAATAGAATTAACCTCTCAAAAGATTAAATTTTTTTACAACCCTGTCATGTATGGAAAGCTTATATAGTGGGCCATCTGTTGGTTTCTTTTTGAATCAAATGTTATTTTGACACTGACAGCTGTTATGTGCTCAAAAAATTGACAGAAACTCAGTATTCCATTTTCACGGTTCGAAATGGATACGCTTGAACAATGTTCGGAAATATTACAAAGTTACTTCCAAAGTGTATGCTGTGTTGTCGAAACAGTGCGAATTTTGAAAAAGAAATTTCGGTCGATATAATGCACCAACTGCAAATGGTGTACGCAAGTCTATGGCCGGAATTTGAGGATTTGGACTTGGGCGAGCTATAAGTACACTAAGTTAAATAATCGTGTAAATAGTCGTTGTGGTGATGTTGCTTGGCCGGCACGGAGCTGAGATTTGAAGCCGTTGGACTTTGTTTTTATGGGGTGACATTAAACATCGATGCTATGCGAACAATCCAGAGACGAATTAAGGCCGAAAGTATCTAAAATGTATTGAATGAATAACTAGGTTAATAGAATGGGCCTAGTGCCAAGCCAAGAGAAAGACGAGTTGTTATCCAATACCAAAGGACGGTAAAAGCCTTACACTTAGTGAACAATTGGAAGGTACGCTGAAGACTCTAGACACCCTGGAGTAAGAAATGTGGACTAGCCGTCAAACCTGTAAAAAAAAGAGTTTATAATACTTGATAAAGGGACAACTTATACTCTGGATATATATGTCTATAGGAATTTATTTACTGACATATCTCTGTCTTGTTTGGTGGCAGGCCGCCAGAAATACCACCAACTAAATGGCTTCCACGAAGATACACAGACTGGCTTTCATTGGCAAATCAGTCCAATGAGAACTACACCTATTGCGAGACTAGCAATTCTCATATATCTTCGCCCAAGCCTCGGCAGCAACTAAGGATAAGTCAATCAGATAGGTGGAGACTTAATATAATGGGTAATTCTATGATCCTGTTGCAATATTTAAGGAATGTATGTACCTATTACGGAGTACATGATACCATATATAGATTTCACAAGCATTTTTATAAGCACATTCTGAGCAGAGAAGAATAGAAATATGGTCAGTTAAATAACGCCTCAGTCCAAGTGATATGGATTGATTGGGTTGGGTTGTGTTGGATGGTCCAAAAGGATGGTCCATACCACTATGGAATAACCAAAATCCCAGCACCGGAGACCTACATGGAGACTTCCAGATGGGACAGGATGATATAGGCATATCCAAATCAGTGGTCCTAGCAGTGTTAATAGCCACCAATCGCGCTGAAAGCAAACAAGCCGCAATTAAAGTGATTTCTGCCTTCGAAATCAAATGCAAGCTTGTGAAGTGGTATCGAGAATAGCTTAAAGTTCTTGAAGCACAGCATAAGGTTACTCTCTACTGGGTCCCTGGACATGATGATATACCGAGAGGGTAGTTAATATATAATTGGACATCGTCGGCATACATCTTACAATTCCTTAGAATTGAGGGTAGGTCATTGTTGAAAAGAGAGAAGAGTAAGGGTCCCATTAATGATCCCTGAGGGACCCCAGCATTAGATTCTAGAAAATCCAATATTATACCATTAGAGAATACCGCATGAGTGTGATTCGTTAGGTAGCTTCTTATAAGTTTTATGCCAGTTACATATTATATCAAAGTTGAAGTGGTGTTTGGGGTAAAGCAAAAGAATCTCATGCAGAACAGAATCAAAAGCCTTCGAGCCTTCGAGCGAAATTCGTCAACTAGATTCATTAGTACATTGGTGTTACTATGTTGTTGTCTGAAGCCTGATTGAAATGGTGAAATGAGATGGAAACGACGGTATGAATATATTTGAGAGCAGATGAATGGCAGTATGGAAATGGGACTATATTCTTTTCTTTTTTTTTTGATGACCGTGTCTTTAAGGATCTAGGATACGTTGAGTAGGACAGAGCATTGTTGAAAATGTACGTAAGGGGAAACAATACTTCGCAGCTAATAATTTTGAGGAATTTTGGGTGCATACAATCCAATCCTATAGATTCTGATTTGACTGCAAACATATCTGGTGGATAGACACTACTGAACCCAAAATTAAAAGACGTATCGAGAGTTAGTAGTGGGTTTATGGCAGTTTCCAGGCCTTCGCTGAAGTGCTGACAGCATGGGATGGATGGTCGATGCAGTAGAAAATTTTGCTTTAAGGTCTCTTACGTCATTTTCATTATATTTTGAAGTCAGATGCTTGCCTATGATGTCCAACTTTTTAACATTTTTCCAGACCTTCTATGTACTTAACCCCGGCTTGAATTTCGAGGCAAAGAATTTTGATTTAGATCTGATTTCCTGCTTGAAGCGGTTTCCAATCCGTTTGAAATCATCTCTAAATTCAGTAATTCTAAATCGTTTCCAACTAGTGACTAGCATCATCTGACTATTTCTATTGAGTGTGCTTTATTTTTCGAAACAATACACCAATGTGATCCGTGGTTTGTGTTCTTTGCCTTTTAATAATAATCTGGGATTCGAACAGCCTCAATCCCCGCCCTGCTTTTGCAAATCAAACAGAGAATCACAGTACGTAGGTATTTACATGAAAGTGGAGAACATACATAATAAAAAAAAAAATAATTTGCTACCGCAGCCAAGTCATTAAATCACTATCACTCCACCTCATCACCTAGAAACAAATTAATTTTTATTGCTATTTCATTTTACAATTTTATTTTGTATTTTTTTGTTTTGTCTGTTTTTTTGTAAATTACATTAAAATCCAATTTCGATATTATAATCACTTCAGGCACTGCACTTTACAGTAGGTACTTACCGTACACCCGACCGTGTATATGGGCCATAAAAATTCATGTGTCCATATAATTTGGTATGCAAACTTCAAAATGAAAACATTCCACCCGAGTATCAACAGAATTTTAATGACAATTATAATTATTTGTATTATTACGCCAGATACTCGTATACATACATACAGACAGAACGTCTGCCGCCCTAGCTCCATTCGACCCAAAGGACACCTTAATTAACTGCACAATGGGCAAATTGGTCGGAAATCATGAAAAGGAGCACAACCCTCTCGCCGCGCCGGTGCAATTCAATTCCCCGGGCTGTTCGATAAGGGTAAACATTTCAACAATTGCAATATTTGTGATAATAATATAAACCTCAGCGGGGATATGTAGTTGTCAGTAATTTTGTACAGAGCATTGTAAACAATCAAGCAATCGGATCCTGGACACATTAACACTTGCTGCTGTGTGTGAAAAAAATTTAAGTGGCCAGGACCTTGCTTTTACTTATGAGTCTCAATAGGAGGTGCGTACCTCTATGTAGAGACTCGTAAATTGTAAATATTTGGATTTAATTAGTCGGGTGAATTTTTTATCGCAAAACATTTGAAGCAACTCCCAGAGCCTCCGCGCAGACGACGATGACGACACGCGGGGGCAATTAATGCCGTCCATACGGTCTGATAAACATGTAAATAACGCAATTTGTTATAGAGTATACAAGATTCCTCTGAAACCGGCTCTGAAGGACTCCACAGAGAGATAAATGATAAAGGTCGGCATCAAAGTAATGAGATTAATTTCGTGTAAACATGTGACGAGGACGATGATTTTGGATAACTCACACCACTGTAATCGAATTAGTCCTTATACGTGTTAACTTAAAGCCATGGAAGGGGGTAAGAAGCATCCCCCACCACGAACCAACTATGTAACTATACAAAGTATCGCGTGACATTGCCAATTATTTTTCCATTAAAAAGTATTTACAAGTTTGCTTTGCTAAAGAGTGCCAGGACGTATGGATATACATAGTGGGGTCGGTCGGTTGGTCGGTCGGTCATAGAGAAGTTAAATCTACGCCCCGGAGGAAGTTTCCACAGACAGCATGCAAATAAAGTTGACAGTGGTTTATGGCAATGATGATTTAACTTTTGTTTTGTCAGGGGTGGACATTAGTTTCTACACCATTAGAGCAGTTGATATGTATGGTGGAGGGTGTCCTGTTGTTGACCCGCCTGTGAGTTACACATGTAAGACACAGGGTAATTATGAATAATGTGCGCTGAAATGAAATAAGAGAAATGTAGACTGTGTATCGTGCTGACAGGACGGACAGGCGAACCGTTTAGCTCATGTGGTGATTGAAAAATTGTGATAAAAGTTATTACTCAATACGATTGTAGGTTTTAGATTTTTAAAAGGAATCTACATAGATTATTCAAGGAGTAATCCAAAGGAGTGATGTGATCGAGGCAAGGCAACAACCTCTAGCGATGAAAAGGAGTGAAGTGACTGTGTGTTATGTCAATCAAGATGCTAATAGCTTAGATTTGGTTCCATCTGACCAAAATGAAGTAATGATAGTAATATCCGAAGATTAAACCCAACAAAGGCGGTTACCCAGTCGAGCTATTTAAAGCAGCTCGCGATTTTTGATTAGAAATCACACTTGCACCAACTCATTGTTAGGAGTTAGTCAGGCTAGTGTATACTTGATGGATGGGAAATCAATCCCATATCATCACTCCCTTCAACATAGCGTACAGGATGTTATGGATCAACAGCCTCATTGGCTCCTATCAGTGCTGTTTTATGACAGGAAAGCTCTGAAACACTTTTAATTCTTGAAACAACATCACATCAGGAAACAAATGAAGAACGATTTCTTTTAATCTCTCCTTCTTTGAGCTGACAAGACAATGTGGTAGTGAGGCCTGTTTAGAACGGCTAAGGAGTGTATACTGTAAATAATATCTAGTCCTATTTGAAGGCGTTGACTCTATCGAAAGTAAAGACAGATGTCCTTGGTTGTTTCAAGAGAGCTTTTTTTTATAAGATACGATCCCTATTGCTTTGGATCATACATATGTAACCTCTGTTCATTCTTATATTTATCCGGCTGTCTACAAACATTTCGTTGTTAGGTAGATAGAAAGTGGTTTTCGGTAAGATACAGGTAGACCAACGTGTACAGCTCCATTGGGATATCACTATTAAGCAGAGACTTCAATCCCTATATACTTCTGGATCCAACTACCTACTCTTTTTGATGAAGCCATTTATTTTGGAACTTTAAATTTTATTTAGATCGTTGAAGAAGTAATCCCCAATAGTAGCCTTTCTAATATGACCAAGGCAAGGACATTTGCAGAGAAAGTAAGCTTCTGCAGAAGTCATTGCTAGTAATGTGCAGTCTCTGTGCATGTCGCCCAATGGTGCAGTATCCGATGATACCATTAGTTAAATTTAAAAGCTGTGTCTACTATAGCGCAGAAAAACTCTAATTCTGCTGAGATCTAGTGTTGCGCAGAGAAGCCTAGGAGTGCACTGTAACTAGCTCTATTCGCCGCATCGGCATTAGGCGAATCAGGTTCTTAACAAGTGACATTAGTGTCTCTGTCTCTGGATCTCTTTTCCAGAGCAGACAGTTATATTGCAGGTAGGCATTAGTCTTACTGCTCATTGGTCTTACTGCTGATGTCTATAACTAGTACAGTCCCCATTTAGGGCCAACAGCTTTTTAAATGAGTATGAGACAACTAGAGCGTTCTTAACATGCATTTAGCAAAATCTTCTTCCATGGTAGCTTTCGGTTTAAAACTAGAGCCCTCAGGTTTTGGAGGATATTTAAAATCTATGTGGCCATAATAAGTTCTTGTCTAACATAAGTATCAATTGTTTGATGGAAGGATATTCGAGTAAATATGTGATAGTTCTTGCGCCAAACTACTCTTAATGAAATGCTTTTGTTATATCAATCTTCCGTCCTATATAAAGTTGCTTTTAGTATAATTAACACGAACGGTTAACACGACACTTACCCTACGATCGCATGGATATTCTATCTGATTCAATGAGACCGGAACTTCGATAGTTGTTCAAATTAAAGGTCGACTGCTCTGCTTTTTAGGACTTTCAATCTGATAGGCTTAAATAAGTACAGAGTGTGCGATGGTGAGGGCGACGTTACATACACCGATTGTCCTCCTTTTGGTCGTATCAGGAAGCCTATGTATCTACGGCGATAATATACTTATTTTTACTTATGTCCTGTATCCCCTTGTGGATCCCATTACGTCCACAATGCATACGCGCCATCATGTGCGGTTTCTGGCAATGTGCATCAGCTCTCCGCAGCTCTTTCCAAGTCGTCGTGCCTTCTTCTCTATTGTTTTGCACCATGTGCACCCAGGACCGCCGTGTATCCTGCCATCCTGAGCTAGCGGGTTTCATTGCTATGAACCTGTCACCTTTTCGGAAAGTGTGTCCAATCCACTGCCACTTCCGTCGTTGTATAGTTGTGTCTGTTGGTTCTTGGTCTATTCTCCGATAAAGCTGTTCATTAGATATACAGTTTGGCCAGAAATCCCTTAAGGAATGCCGTAGGAACGTGTGCAACTGTTTCGTCATAGTAGCGGTTAGTCTCCAAGTACTACATCCATATAGTAAGCCGGATTCAACGTTGAAATGGAAAAGTTGTGGCTTGGTGTTTAAGCTTCGCCATTTTTGGTTAGCATCCCTAACACAGATTTTGCTTTGCTGATTCCGCTGGCTGTATCCAATTCGGTTTCGCCATCGGTAGAGCCCATCTCCCATGTTGTTGGGAACTCTCTACTCACTCAACTGTTTGTCCACCAAAGCATATATAAGATCATTTTTGTTTTTATCGAATTATTTTTCAGTCCAACGACATCTGCTTCACTCTCAACATTGTGTGAGAGAGTAGGCATACATCGTTAGCGTAAGGGAGGTGTTTGAGTTCGGATGTAAGAATCTATCGAATTCCTCCGTTTCCCGTTGACAAAGCAGCAATTAGCACATCGCTGATCACCAATAAAACCAATATTGGTGAAAGGATACAGCCTTGCTGAACCCCACTTTGAACTTCGAACTCCTCAGACAGCCTTGCTCTGTACAAAACGTGATATGTAGCCTTCATAGGCTACATATTCTAGAATACCTCTCCTGCGCAATACACCCCAAATAAATTCCCGATTGACACTATCAAACGCCTTTTCAAAATCGATGAACAGCAGGTGAGGTGGTGAACGATATTCAATGCATTGCTCGCTGATGATCTGAAGGGTGTTGATGTTGATTCGGTGATAATGTGCTGAGGATTGATGTTATAAAATCCTAATCAGTAAACCGATTACTTACCTTTTAAGAAAACAAAGTTTTCTGGCAGTCCAATGGTTCATCCTCGTCTAAGTGTTCCAATGGAGTGTTTCCTAGTCAGAATCATGATCGATTCCATCTATATATATGTAGGTTTGACAATATAGGAAGTCATCAAGCTCTAACCTATAAAAAGAGAGAGTTCAGCTCCTATGTTTGCGATCACTATGTGCCATTCCATTTACCTTTGCCAAAATGATCATTAAGTAGCCTAAAACAAATCATCTCTGCCTCATGTTATTCTTAAATTGATTTGAAAAGAATATAGCCATCGCAGGTAAATCCATTAACCGAGAGTCCTTCTATTCATTGTATGTACATATACATTAATTATTTCCATCGTAAGGAGAAAAATAAAAATCTGTAATTCGAGACCATAGTCTGAGTTCGGGTTTATCTCAATTTATCACCCCAAATTGATTAGTTTCCCGTGTGTGTGTGTCAAGCAATGATAACAATTGGTTAGGGGTGTGATATCCTTTTATTCTGCTCAGTTGGAAGTTGGAGAACCATGTCATTAGTACAGGATAACGCTTTGTTCCACAAATTGATTTCATTTTATTCCCTAATGAATAAATAGCGAAATGGATCCCATAACAAATAACAGGGATGAAAAACAAAATTACATTAGTTTGACTATCTTTTTTGTTAATTAGATTTGTGTTCATTGGATGCTTACGGGTGTGATGGATAATTTAACCTTTCGTCGATTGATTACTTTCGTAGTTTTGAATTACAAATGTAATTAATGTTACTACACATAATACTCACTGAATTTGATGTTGATGTTAATGCGTTTGGTTGGTGCTTTTCCTATTAGTGTCTCATGTTGTCTGTTTATGTAGGTCAGTAGTAGTAGTGGAGGATTAAATTCTCAATCGATTTCCTCACATGACGCTTTAATAAACCAACACCGAGGAACCTATTTAAGGACCAACTTCATTCTGAATTTCATAATAACTCATTTTGAAACTTTTTTCCAACCCCCATTATAACTGTCATTTCCCCTGGCGAGCTATAATCATAATTTCAGGACTTTTCTGACCACAAAAGGCAATGAAACTTCCGACAATGGCAAATATTTTATATTCAAAAATTCAAATTAGTCATCTCGTCGACAATCTCGTTGCCATTTCTAAATTGAACGAAGATGAATTCAAAATTCAGCCGACAGTAGTGTTGTCATCGCTTACAAATGAGTTCTGTAACCATGCCTAACGGAGAGAAATGGAAAAAGATACGAACGCAAAAAAAAAGAAGATATTTTTGCATTAAATGCAAATTTAATATCTTTTTCCATATTTATCAGACAATTCATTGGAAAAGTAAGTCCGAATACACAGGGTGGACCGAAAACCTTCAAGTGGTTGTGAAATAGAAAGTATTTTTAAAACTTTTATCTATTGTGCTGACAGGCTTAATTTTCGTTGAAAATACTGCCATTGTGAAATAAACTAAAATATAATAAGGATTCTTCATGACCGCCGCTGGACAGCGCAACTGGGAGAAGTTGCAGGACTTCTTCCAGACCGAAACAGAAGACTAAGACATCTAAGTGATTTTTAATAGATTTACATATATACACTAGTGGCCAAATAAATATTACCACGCCGTTGTAAATAGTAATTTATCTTGATATAGCTGAAGAACACTAAATCTGAGTTCTTTTTCTGAGCTCTTAATATGCACTACTGTTATTACAACTGTGATCTATAATGGTAGAGAAATTTGTCCGCTGAGTATTTGACACAAGTGTCTTTTTTGTCTTTAAATACAAGTTGGTACCGTGAATCAGTAAACATGAATAAGATACCAAACATGGGGTTTCTAGCTTCAAGAAGCGAAAATCTTTCTAATAGGTCACTTGGTCAAAGATTTCGATGCAGTCACGTTGCTGTTCTTCAGTTACATCGTAAATTTAAAACAGAAATACTACACAAAGGAAGGTGGAAGTTGAAAAATGGAATAAAAACCCTACACGGCAGAAAGACAGCATATTTTGAGAAGAAGCTAAACTAACAGATTTCTGTCATCTGCAGAAATTGCACAATAACTTGACGATCAACATGGATTTAATATTAGTACGAAAAAATTTCGGAGAAGACTGAAAAAAATGCGGCTTTATGGACAAAGACATCAAAAAAAGTCTACATTACCAATAAAAATTCGAACTCCCCACCTGAGATTTGCAAAAGACTATCAAAATTAGACTCCGAGGCCGATTGGAAAAGGGCAATATTTATAGATGACTCCAAATGTAACAACATAAGTCAGATGGTATCTCTTATATACGCCGCAGAGTGTATGAAGACTTGAAGCAACACTGTGTTGTTTCTCGAAAAATGTTCCCGAAAAGTTTCTCGAGAAATGCCCTAAGACACACTTTTGAAGTTCCATTTGAAAAAAATTCTTAACGATGAAAATGGTGACATTTAGTTGACCACTAATGTATAATACAAAATTTTCGTAAAATTTAAAATCAAAATTTTGAACACTGCGAACTCATTTTTGTAAGGCATATGATGGGACACCATGATTAGTGGGCCGATGATTTTCAACGCTTAAAATCGAAAATGTTGTAAACTGTCATAAAACAACCAACTTTAGCTTCACTGCCTTGTTCAAAGGTTGGAAGGAGTGTCGGATAGAACTTACTTAATTACATACATACATAGATGGCGCTACAACGATCTTGAGGCTCAATCAGAAAGCCTCTCCAGTTAGGCTGGTTCAAAGTTAAGTGCCTCTTGTTTTACCCTTCTACTTGTGCATGGTGCCTAAGGTTAGGTCTTCCTGAACTGCTTTCCTTCACCGGGCTTGGTTTGAAGACTCTGCGCTAAAGAATCTTAATTATTTAGAACAACCATAACAACCACAGGAAATATGCAGGGTGACAGAAACGGTGACACACTAGCTAACTTTGCGGATTCCAACAATATCCAAAGTATTGAGAGACATTCCACACCAGAAGATGGCATCGGTACTACAATCCTAAACTGTGCTTTATATCTTACGACCCTGAAAACCACCCACTTCCAAAATTTAGACCATTGTAGTTTACAATTATTATCGACTTTTAAGTCCCAAAACCCGTGTGGAAAAAGTCTAAAGTAGTGCGAAAAATTAGACCCAACCAGTGGAGTTCAAATAACAGATTAGTTCTCCAATCCTTTTTTCGGCTATCCAGCCGAGATCCACGAGGAAGGGTTTTCCTAGGATATGCAGCCTGGTCCTCGCTAGGGCCGGACAGCTGCAAAGAAAGTGGTGCAGAGAATCTTTCTCGTCAGTGTCTTTGCAGCTTCTACAAAAGGTGTTGTAAGGGATACCAAGCTTGGCCGCATGGTCCCCCACTGGCCAGTGGCCTGTAATGATGGCTATGATTTTGGCAATATCTGGTGGGGAAAATCGCTCAGCAGTCGACAGGCTTCGCGAATGGCAAAAAGCTCCGCTTGTAAAAGTAGCAGAATCTGGGAGACGAAAGGACTTCGATATATTTAGTTGGTTAGAGAAGATGCCTGCGCCCACTCCGCAGTCCATCCTCGAACCGTCCGTATATATCCCTATATCATAGTCGATAAAGCTTCTATTCTCCCATTCTTCTCTGGAAGGTAGTTTAATTGAGAAAGATCTACTAAAATTGAAGGTTGGTATTCTATAGGAAAGGAAACCAACTCTCTTGGAATCGTTTCCAAAATTCTACAGTGTCCATACGGCTTGGCAGCACTCAGATTCCCTGAGCCGGACAGCGCTGCATGTTGCTGAGTCTTTTATATGGTGTTCAAGGGGAATCAGGTGCAGAATCACACTTAGAGCATCTGTAGGACAAGACCTCAAAGCTCCTGTGATGCCTATACACGCCGATCTCTGTACTTTTTTAAGTCCATCCATTGTCTAAGAAAAGATTCTCAGTGAGGGCCTCTTGAAAAGGAGGGTTCTTCACCGTTTCACGGATGTTAAGGTCTAGGATTTGTTCTAGAGTTTTCAGTACAAAGCAAGATAGGCTAATAGGTCTGAAATCCTTCGCGGATTCATGCCCTCGCCGGCCCACCTTTGGTATGAAAACAACTTTAACACGTCTCCTAGACTGGGGGATATAGCTTAACAATAAGCTGCTCCTATAAATCGGTAGTAGCCAGGGAATTGCTACGTTTTGCAGTATCTGTAGCATAATAGGCATAATGCTATCAAGGCCGGGTGACTTATAGGGGGAGAAGCTGATTATGGACCAGGAGATTTTATCCTCCGTAATAATGGTTATGATGCTATTCCACGCTGCTGAACTTGCTTGTTCTGTATCACCATCACTGCAACCTGGAAAGTGTGCTTTCATAAGAAGTTCTAATGATTCCGCAGTAGAGTCAGTCCAGTTTCAGTCCGACTTTTTCAGGAAGGGCGGATTGCTGTGTCCTTTGGACAGAATTTTGCTGAGCCGAGCCGATTCCTTCATGGATTGACAATAGTTCATCATCCTTATATATTTTTAGACAATCCTTATAGGGCTGCCACAAGTTGTGATTGTAGCAGATATTGAAGATCGCTGTGGTTAACTTCCTGAGCTTTGGCAGATCCTCGTTCCACCGCATTGGGACTTTATTTATATTGTAGCTGACTGTGCACGAAACTTTAAAAGCAACATTGACTGCTTTCTCCAAAGTTTCAACCTTTGAATCCAGTTCCGAGGTCGAGTCGATTCTATGATTTGGCGTACCACGCAGTTTTGACTTAACTATACGATTAAACTTTGTCCAGTTTATACGCTTTGGATTTCTATAGGGTTTAGGAGTCTCTATCTTAAGACTGACATCGAACAGTATCCATTTATGGTCCGAAAAGAACCGGGCTAACTGGAGAGGTAAGTAAGTAAGTAAGTAGGACCCAATACCCGTCGATGACGGGCGTCATCTCAAAAATATTAGAGACGGAAAACCGTCAAAACGTTGTCAGGCTAACCATAAACGTTGGTTTCTATTGCGTCCTAATCACACACATGCAAGCAGAGTTTGAAAAATTAATCAAGACATCAGAGTCGCTTATCGATCTTACAGTAGCTTATTATACCGTATGGAAACACAGCATCCTCTGTAAGCTGCTAGAGATTATACCCTGTCATAAAATAACCAGAAATATATGAGAAGTGTTGCGGAAAAAATATAACAACGGACTACCACAAGGATCGGTATTGTCACCAACCCTGGTCAACCTGCATAACTACGACATAGCACCAAATTCTGAAATCTACACAAACACATTGGCTTCCAGTGTTAATTCGCATACAAATACAAATTTTTGGCGTAACAAGTCCATGGGACCCAGGACCTAGCTTCTCACAACCGAATGGAAGGGACCTACTGTTCAATGCCGTATCCGAAGGGCAATTTTTGTTTTGGGGACGCCTTTTTATGACAGTTTTACTCTCGGATGTTTGTCAGATGCTCGCGAGAAGAAAGACATTTTAGGTGTTGTCACATAGGATCATCAGATATCCATCTCATCCGGTTAACAATGACATCTCCATACTAAATCACCCTTCGAAACCCAAATCAGAGAGAAGATCATCCCTAAGCATTTCCGCCTCTTTAACATTAACCTAATGTGATGTCAGCAATGGGTAATCCAATGGGCGAATGGTCATACAACTGGATTGATCCAAATTGAGAACCCAACGACGACTGTAGCTGGCTTTATTTACCTTCCATTACATCACTGTAAGGCAAGGACTGCTTATTTGATATTCACGTGTAGCCTACATTGTACACCAAAGGGTCCTTAAGCTATTCGTCACCTGCTGAGCTGCCCTAAGCACTACGTTTTTCCCATCCTTTATTTTCTCTTAAGTTTGTGTCTGAAAAGCGGCAGGGACTTATAAATTCAAAACGTTAACTTCCGACACACCCTGTATCTATGCGACACTCTCTGAGTTTTTTTTAAGATTTATTTCTCATCCACCAACGTGGCGGATGTCAGCATTTTTTTTTTTCTTTTTTTTTTTTTAACTTATTTGTTTATCTCTGAAGCGTGGGGTGGCATTGCGAAATAAGAAGACAACCTTGTTTTGATTTTGGTTTATTATCGCATCAACAGAAAAAAAAAAAAAAACTTCTTTCAAATTCAACGCACACTACAAGCGCAACGCGTTTTTTTTCGCAAGGATACACCCCCCACTCTATGTACCCAATCCACTGAGAAAAAGACTAAAATTATTTGCAATTTTATCAGCTCATTGATTTGAGGCAAATTCCGTGTCCTTTAGATATTTTCTGGCACTCTTCCCCGTCCAGGCTGGGACTCCAACTCCAACATTAGGCTCAATTTTACGACAGGCGAACCCAACCACAGAACGCAATAAATTGCTTGGCGACAGATCTCTCCCGTTCTTTGGTGCCACCGTCATTATGTGCGTGAAATACGGAAAATTCTGCTGACTGATTTAGGACCACACCACTGTGCGCCGTCATCGTGGAGTAGCATTAACTCAGAGTCGCCCATTCCAGTGTAACAGTGCTATGTGCCGCCACGTAGGAGGACTTACGAGGACATCGAGTCCATTTCATTTCACTTGGTTTCAGTGAAATTTCACAGGAAATTAATTTTAAGGGTGACTTTTTAGGGAACACCAGGCAGTCTGTACCTCTTCGAGCTTGGTATGCATCAATGGACCCCCCCTCAGCCCGTTCGAGAGGGATAATAATATTCGTTTCTCCAGAGTTTTCTGTTTTTTTTTTGCTTTGCTTTTGGTGGAGGCACAGCAAGACAGAAAGTCGTGGTGATGGGTTAACGCTTCTGCTAACCTACGATACAATCCGCACAATAAATTACCATTGCCCAGTTGAGAGCGCGTGGGGAGGGTGTGGCGGGAGGGCAGTTCTGTTTAGGCCAGGACATGCAAGAAATAAATTTCTCGTAAGGATAGATTGTTTCCACTGCGACAGGACAAATAATCGTAATTCCGGACTTTTGATGAAGGTTTGGCAAATGGTTAATCCATTCAATTGAAGAAGGAAGTGTGGCGGATCTTCCTTTTTAGTAAGCGATAGGGTTGGGCCGCCGTTGGGGTTTTTATTTTTAATTGGTGGGCTTTGAGGCATTTGACAAACGAAATAAATTTTGTGCAAACTTTTAAATGGAACTTGGAATCGATATCCGCCAGAAGTAGGCTGTTAATTATCAACTCTGGCATGTATACTTAGATTAGATTAAATGGATGTTGGTGTTTGGGGAGGCGCTATTTAGGAAGTCAATTGTGTCGTCCTTTTTTTTCACCTCAGAGTTTTCAGTTCTGGATTTATGTAATGAATCCATTTGACTGATTGAGGAGGTATAAGTTCCATTGGAAGGAGGCTTTATTTTGAAAGCTTCACGACTTTGTTTCCGACTGCTTCCTATTGTGAAAAACCTTTTGAGTACCTACTCCATGTAGGGCAAGTATGGCTCAGTGAAGATTCGACTAAGAGTTATTAGAAAATAGTTACTATTTAACTAAGATGATACAAGTCTAGCTCGAAAGATAAGATGTATACTCTATAAAGCAACAACGCTGAAAGTTTTTCTGTTCTGGACTGTAAACTGAAAAGCAAAACTGTTACTGGCATATTTCGAGCAAAAAATTTTTCGTCAAATACTTCATCCAGTATGAGAGGAGCTACATATGTATGTATTCCAAGACGAAAATTTAGTACAAAAATACAAAATTCGTTCGCTGACTTCACTTGTCCACATCGAACGAATGGACAACCATGCTCTAGCCAAGAGGATCTGTGAATTCTACCCACAAGCTACGAAAAGGCAGGAAAGACCATGCGTCGGGTATTAATACCAAGAGATCCCTGATGTTGATATCGCAATATCATCCACTTAGGCTATGACACTGAAACCCTCTTTATCCAAAATTAGGAATATCTCATTCACTACCATGAGCCACAATAGTGGTGATAAGAATTTCTAGTTAGTCAGCACCCCAGCTCAGCATGGATAAGACTGCTTTTAAGCATTTCCTCGATCCAATAGTAAAGATAGTTGTCAACCTTCAAGTCAAGAAGTGCAGTAGGTATAGCTTCTGTTTTAACATTGTTGAAAGCTCCTTCAATATCAAGGAAGGATACCATAGTAAAAAATCCTTGTTCTCAAAAGATTTCTTAATGATTCCTACCAACGCGTGAAGGGCAGTCTCTACCGATAGGAATCAGCCTTTCCAGAGACTTTAGTAGAAAGGAAGATAGGCTGATCGGATAGAAGTTTTTAGGGTATGTGTGGAAGGTATTACCAGCTTTCAGTATAGATACTACTTTGGCCCTTCCCCAGGATATAGGGGTGTAAGTTTACAGAACTCCTAAAGATAATGTAGAGCCAAGGACTTAAGCTTCCCGTAAGGGTATAAAGAGTGACTAAAGACAAAAGGTGACTAAAGACTAACCTCACTTCGAGTTACATCGCCTTATAGGACAATTTCAGATGTGGTGGCGCATACGTCTTCTCGGGTATGATTCTCATAAATATACTGGCTGATGAAGCACAGAACAGAATTCGGGATAGAAGAATGAGAAATATGAACTTATGAGGACAATATCACAAAGATTGTGGTAAAAAAGGTGAGATGCCTCATACAGGGGAAAATGATGGACATACAGACTATCTTCAGGCTCGGCAAGTTCGACTGTATTAGAATTTTTTTGGGAGGTTTCTACATCATAAGGAAAAAGACATCCCCAGTTGTAGTAGTCATTCCAATCTACAGATTGTATTATTTTAGTTTTGGTTCACTTTGATACCTTTACTTTGATATCGACATTAGTAACGAAAGCAGTCTCAGCTGGCAATGGCATTGAACTGCCTCAAGATATAGTGTTGACAGTACCTTTGAGCTTAAAATATGCATGAGGATATTTGATCCTTTTTCAATAATACCTATTACTACTCAAAAATACGTATAGTGAGACCAAAATGCATTATATATACCAACATACATCAAAGTGGTAGGAAATACATCCTATTCTATAGCAACACACGAGGTGTAACTTTACTTCTGTGAACCTTACACACATGTAACTAGGTATCTTCAAAAAAAAAAAAATAAAGAAAAAGAATTGTTAAAGTATTTCAAAGTTCGAAGAGATTTTCTTACGAAAAGCTTTTCGTCGCTGGCTACACATTCATCATCTCGTTTTCGCATGGCATCTGTAAGTAACACAAATTCCTGAACAAGAATTCCTTACCACCACCTGTTAAGCTATTAAGTAACATGCCATAAACTTTTCCAATAAGTCATGCAATCACCTACCAAAGTTTTGGTTTATCCTTGTGATATGTGTAGGGCTTCCAGGAATAGTCGAACTCTCAGTTCTGGATATACATATAAGTACATAGCATCGGTTTCGAGTCAGTATGTCACAGATATGTAGGTACCATCTATATCCATTGGAATGAAAGCCACTTTTATTTAATTGTGGTTACAAATGAAATGCTGTAAACAGATGCTCCGAAGCCATTTTCAATTATCATTTTCTCTCGATTACATCCTTTCTTGGGTCCTTCTTTGTCTCTTGGACAACGATGAGGCCATCCGATGGTATTCAAATCTAATGGATTCTGCAGATTAGATTTTCGAACTCAAAATTCACAGGACACTTGGTTTGAGTTTCGAGAGGGGGGGTTTCGTGTGTAGGTACTTTTATTTGATTCTAATGGTCATGACTTTGTTCGGCAGCAAGCATGCTTGTAATTAACTTACATTAGGAAAGTTTAGATATAAAATTTGTATCCGCAGCGAAAAAGTTGTAAAATCAATTGAAGAGGAAAAATTAGTTGGAAATTCGGTTGGATGGAATGGACATAAAGCTCACAAATGAGATGCTTTGTTGTGATGGGCCTATAAAACGTCGAATTTAATTGGTATCAGGGCAGCGGATTTGGGATGAAATTTATTATTTAGAGAATTGTGATGATTGTTTTAGATTTGCTTTTTGGAAAATACACCCTCCGTAGTGGAGGGTGTATTTATAGCGCTTTATGCATATGCCATAAGCTATTGGACTATTTCGGGAGGAATTTGGAACTCAAATGGGTTTCTATAAAGCGGTAATGTTTGCGATTTCGTGATATAAGCTATTTTTTATTACAAAGAAGATGAACTATTCACAGGACGATCTGACATTCTATAACCATCTTTCCCAAATATTAACTTCACACCACAGGATAACAAAAAAAAAATTCTTTGTAGATAAATACCAGCTAAATCTGGGGTGCATACATACACATCATTCTCCTGTTCTACAGAACATCAGTCGTCTCTAAGAGCCTGCCAATGATTTCATCAATACAATTCAAACTGCCAGCATACAGCCATCTAACGTTCTATTCTTAGCTTGAACAGCAGATGCGAAACTTTATCCGATTGATAAAAATGTATCTATGTGTGTATGCATGGGTATATACGCTACCAAGACCTCAAATCGAGGAATTCTAGGACCTTCTCAGCAAGTTTATCACAACTAGTAGGACTCAAAGCCAGATATTAAAGCAAACCTCGATTGTGGGAATCAGCTTATGGGTCCATCTGCATTTTTCCCGTGTTATTCCACCTGGCTTGCCACAGTGCTGCAGATGTTGCTCTTTTTTAGTTTTACTCTTCTGGTAACTCTGGTCTCTTGTCGGTTCGTAGTTCAAAGGTAAACCCTTTTCGTTGGCGAGAATATCGACAGGAACCATACCCTGCTGCTTCGTCAAAAGAAGTATTGAACTTACCACTCTGGAAAGCAGGATCCTACTCGCGTATTCAGGTCCACCGATGTTTGGCAGCATCCCGGAAAGTGCTGCTTGCATCTTTGACGCCTTATTACTGCAGAAGTCGACGGAAGTTTGCGTATTTCACAGTCTTTCGGCTGGTTATGAAGACAGCCTCCGTCTTGTGGTTAGCTAATTTGGCAGCCTCTACCCAATTTTTGATTCTGGCGATCGCTTCATCCGTGGCCGACTCTACCTCGTGGATGCGCTTGGCTACGGTAACTACACTGATATCGTCAGCGAGGCCGATAGCCTTAACTCCTTGTGGCAGCGATAATCGTAGAACTCCCTCATACATTATGTTCCACAGGAGCGGTCCAAGGACAGACTCCTGTGGGACTCCAGCGGAAACATTGTAGTATTTAAAGCCATCGTCCATCTGGTACCTCAGCTTTCTGTTAGTGAAGTAGTTATATAGTAGTAGATAATCCTTCTTCACGAGGTAATGTGGTGTATCCATTCTGGTCAGAGATCTCTTAATACAGGACCAGTTTGCAGGATTGGAGGCATTCGTAACGTCGAGCGTTACTTACTTACTTACTTAGGTGGTGCTACAGTTCGGAGTGAACCTGGGCCTCCACATTTCGGAACTAAGTTTTTTTTTCTGTGGTCGGCAAGTTACCCCTACGCACAACCCCCAACCTGGACGACCAGTTCCCTTGTATACCCCTAGGACGAGGGGCCGGATTTTCCGGGGTCAGTAACCCACTTCGGCTCAGTGTTGGAGATCCCTATAGACCTAAGATTCGAATAAGTCAAAGCAACTCATATAGGGATTACACTAGGTACTTCGGCCTGACTGGAACTGTGGACGCCACCGTTGATTCCATCTGGAGAATTCGTCCGTTGCCGTCCAGATGAAGAGGTAGTACCTTAGTGAGGAAACACTCCTCCCCCCTCTCTCGTTTGCTACCACCAACGACCTTCCAAAGGGGTTGGTTACCTAATCTCCAGCCGAGGTACTAGGCACCCAGTAGCCACCAACGTGGAGGTGTAGAGTAGAAGTTGATTGTGAGAGGCTAAGGTGAGAACACTTGTGTTCCCATATATTCTGCATCACCACACTTTGGTCACTATGGCAAATGGCCATGGCCATTAGTCTGCCATATATGATACATTCTAGAATCTTTCCGGTTGTATCTAGCAGAGATATTGGAAGATACGCCGCATCGCATCGTTGCTATAAAAAGATCAGGTCTCCTTTTGAGAGTCTGAGTCTGCTTTGATCGCTA
Organism: Xylota sylvarum; assembly: GCA_905220385.1. NCBI lineage: Eukaryota > Metazoa > Arthropoda > Insecta > Diptera > Syrphidae > Xylota > Xylota sylvarum. Next base: position 26,462,610 of record LR999958.1, read on the forward strand.
TATTTGGGATGCAATCCGGTTCGGGCACTTTGTTGTCGCCTATCTTCCTGCTTTCATCCGCCGTGATTGGTGGAATTTGGTCCATGCTGGCCTCCCTCGTGATGGTGCACAGAGTAGATGGTCTGCGGGGAAATAGATGATTTACTATTGTTCTCAGCATTGTTGGGCATGATATTTGTGGGGACCTACTGCTCCTTAGCTTCTTTTTCACCATCCAAGGTTCACGCCTTCTGCTAGCCAATCTCCTGGGCATCGCTGCATCGCATGCTGTCGTGATTGCTTGGGTCAGATGACGCGATAAGTTGTTTGCTGATCCGTAGCTGGTTAAAAAGTCTGCATTCAACATTTCCTCGAACACCTCTTTGTTGAAGGATGCATTTTTCTCAGTTGATTTGGGGCACTTCCTGATCTTAGCTTTGCCAACCTTGAATATAATCGCCTGGTGGTCACTGTGCGTATATTCCTCGCTGATCCGCCATTTTGTTTTACGCTGGAGCGAATGTCTATGATGGATTCCTTGTCTGCTTTGCGAAATATGTTCTTTGTACCATTATTTGCCAGGCTTATCTCGAGTAATGCGAATGCCTCGAGGAGAGCTCGCCCTCTTCTGTCCGTAGTCATACTGCCCGATTCTGTAGCCCATGCGTTGAAATCACCAGCAATAACCAGTAGGTGCTTTCCACACCGCGTCAGCTTTAATGTCATCCACTAGCTTCATGTAGTACCTATCTGTCGGACTAGGGGGTGTGTAGCAGCTGTAGAAATTTAAACCATTTATCCTAGTTGTAAAGGAAAAGTTCGCTGGACCACCGATATTTTGCAGAGCGTGGTTTCAACAGGTCCATATCGCTACCTTCTTTGAAGTGGAGAACGCAATCGCAGCCTTTCTATCTCTTGGACTTAGTTTGCAACGAATCTGCAGATACATTAAGATTTCTAAGAACCAACCCCTAAACCAAGACAAGATAAGTAACCACGTGTGCTTTTCATGTATTTATGTACTATATTTAACGCATCTTTAAATCTTACTCTATTTTTTTTTATTTTATCTACATCATCTTTTTTTTTCGGTTTCCTAAACTTACTCTTCCCCATCGCATTTAAAATAGTAAAGTGTTTCCGTTCCACTTTAAATGATTGTCTGCAACAGAAAGGACCTTGGTATTGCACTCAAATAAATACTGTTTACATGTTCTCGTTCTGAAATGGATTTTTATATTAATGCGTCTCATACATTCCACTAACCGCAGCATTTACATATGTATCTAGATGCGCTTCACTTTGGTGCAAGCAAACGCATACTGCGGGGTTATCTCTCCGGCGAGCAGCAAATATTTATTATTTTGAATAAAGGATGTGTAAATTTCCATGAAACAATCTGCTATACTGGCTGTAACAATACATAGAACACCCACCATTTAGAATAAACGTTTGCTGTGCATCCGTACAAAGTCTGAATCATATGAGTCAAGCGAACGCAGACAAGAGAGGTGGTAGTTCTAACTACATATAGTTTTTCAATTGACTATGATAGGTTAAGTTGGGGTTTTCCATTTGAAATGTTTCTTTATTTAAATCGGTTGCCATTTTTATTTCTATTGAATAGTTGATAACAAAAGTAAACGAAGTCAGTTGGAAGAATGACTAAAGCCTGCCGCTACATCCTCCAAACGCGGCGGCAAACCTATCCATTTCAAGTATCTTTTTCCCGACATTCATATCCTTTCCACTGAAAAAAAAAATGGCTTTACCTTGAGTGAAACTATAGCCGTGCCTGAAATTTAGTTCCTTTAAAACTTTGGCATTACTTTTTAAAGAAATTCTGTCCGCAATTAGTGTATCCTTGAAGACACAACAAGCCACAACATAACAGCGCAAAAACTTACACTCCGTACACACGTACGTATGTATGATATTCCACCAAGTCTTAACCCTCCAACCGAGGTCCTTTAGCAAAAGGATTATTCACCCCGCTACATACATATATCTATCCAACAATATTACTACTACTACATCCCCTCCTTAAAGTGTGCACTTCAAGTGTATGCTTGCGCCTTCCAGCGACACATTCGCGTAGACCGCCAACATTTATGATTATTGTTATTATCATTATTATTGTTGTGCAGTTGTGTTATTATCCTTGCTATGATTACTTCCTTATATGTATGTATCGCTAAGAAAAGGAACTGCGATACTTAACATCATGATAGTGTGTTTTGTGTTGTCTTCTTCTACAAAGTGAAGTATGTGCTTGCTTTATGCTTCTATGTAATGGGTAATGCGGTATAGAATGACAGGATAAAGTTTCTGTTTTCTTTTTTTTTTTCTGAAAATGTATAAGTCGTACTAAAATTTATTTACGTGGATACATACGAGTAACACAAGAGTATGTGTTTCTAAAAAAGAAATTCTGTGCTAACTTGTTGTTCTCTCTTTGATACGATTGTTTGTATCCACTTGTAGAGGCTCTAATGGTAAATGCTTCAGACATTGAAGAACATTGAAAAGTTTAAGGAACCCATGAAAGTGATCCTTTTTGAGTTGATAGGGGTGCAAATTCTTTATATACTGACATACTTGTAGCCTGTTCTATAAATTATGACCGATTCCATGCTCCTGCACGTCTAGGTGCTAAAAAAAAAAAATCTCCTATTGCTCTGTCCTGTTTGTCCCCTGTTGCACCGCCAGTCTAAACATTTCTTCGCAAGGGCATATACGATCATTCTACTGTACGACTCATGGTACGCCGCTGACGCCCATATTGGGGCCTCGTGTAGGGTACGGACTTTCTCAAAGTTGTAAGAAGTGTCTTATCAGCTGCCTTGGCGCTCCTATATTTGACATTAATCTATATATTGCCGCTACTGCCCGGGAGGATTTCTCCATCTCTGAAGCTGAGTCTGTGGTCCAGCAGCACTCCCCGGTAACTTGATGTACGGCTTCGACTCAATGATGCACTCACCAACCTGTATATTTACGCTAGTTACAATCCGGATGTCTGTAGCCATAGCTTCACCTTCACGATTGTTTGATTGCAGTTCCCATCACTTCCTCTTGGAAATTTCGGGTATCACCTAAAGAAGATGGGTCTTCTGGAGGACGACACCTGTGAACTATGCCTGAAGGAAATCGGGACGGCAGCACATATATTGTGTCAATGTCCGGCTTTAGCTAACAGAAGAAGGGAGGTCCTGGGGAGCCAAATCTGTCAAACAGATGCTACCGTTGACACGAGGAATCAAAGTCAGAGAGGAATTGTGGAGAAATTCATAGAGACTCTCGGGCTAAGGTGGATCGTGGAAGAGAGACGTAAAGGGACCCAATACAGTGGTCTGGTTCGTAATCTTTCGAATAATATATATAAGACGAAGTTCGGGATACTATCAATTTCTGGTATCTTGTTCCTTTTGATAGGTGACGCGGCTTCTGCGACCTCGTCAGTTGTGACTATTGATATCGCCGCTGTTTCATCTGCTGTTTCTGGCCGCGTACGTGATAATAGACCTCACCATCATTGTTTACATCCAATGTATCATTTTTGGATATAGATCCCAAGTTCTGCCGTAAAGTCTTCTATAGACTCACATGGCACTAGTGGCGTGCTCGATGGTGGATTTGATATGAGAATTCCAGCTAAACCGTTTGTCAAGGATGAGGCCGAGATATTTTACTTCACTGTCCGGCCATATTCCCGGACGTACAAGACTTAAGGTTTGTACCGCCTTTACGGTAGTGATCCACCGATCTAACTCTCGTCTTTTCGGTTCTGTTGTCAGAACTGCTGGGACCAGCATGCTCAGTGGCGCTGCTGGTCGAAGTAGCTAGTCGTGGGACCTGCTTATCAGAAATATTTTCGGAACCGCCTGGATCAACATGCCCAGTGGCGCAGTTAATCGAAGAAGCGGGTTGTGGATCCTGCAAAGCGGGCATATTTCCGACATCAGGTGGAGAACCGACTTCCTCTTTATCAGAGGTACCGCTACCAGCTACCGCTACCAGACACTGACCTTGTCCAGACCAGACACAAATCCTTGCTCCTAAGGATTACCTTAACCTGGTCAAAGCCGTAGCGAATATTACCTTTACAGGTGTTGAGCAATTTCATGTAGGCGTCATCTATCGCCACGAGGTTGAGGAGCGGACCTTCCTTCTCCCTCTCTGTTCGACTTTTCCTTTGTCGGAAAGTCGGCATTTTCGACATTTTATGCAGAAATTGTGGCTAAAATCTTCTCGGAAGAGAGCTCCAGACTTTGTGGAAAGAACCCACGGATGATGAGTGGCCTGGGAAAAGATCCCTCTTTCACCGGGAGATGGAAAAATGCGCTATTGCTCATCTCAATCGTGATGTATATAACAGTCTTTTGAAAAAGTGCCATTTGCTCAGTTGAGAAGGGTTGAGTTCGACAAGTCGATCGGGACAACGTCTAACCTGACAGCACAAGCCACTTGGCTAAAAATGGGGACATTTGGGGTAGGTCCTGCCTTGACCTTCTTAGCAGCCGATTCTGGTGGCATCTGATCTTCAGATCTAACACGCTTAGCTGCGCGCTGAATGGAATGGACGAAAGCGGCGGGTCTGGCAAAAGCCTGTACGCTTAAAGCATTGAATTTAATTTAATGAATCCACCTTGTTGTTGTTGGATCTGTAGTTCATCTAGCATCTTCCAATTGGAAGAGTAACTCGATTTCTCCGAAATGACACTACAGGCATCAACAAGCGTGGAAACGTCAGAATCAGAAGTGGCTGATTTCACGTCCTCGACTCTGACACCATCCGAAGATCCAGATGCGACTTGTATGGCAACGCCTTGTGAAGTCTCAAGAGATTTCGACTGCTCAACAACAGACCGAGAAGCTGTGGGCAGTATGAAGTTGGCTGTCAAGAGCTCCATAGCATCTCGGGATACAACAGGTTGCTCAACAGCAGAACCCGGGAATGATGCGATTTGAGATGCATTAGTTTCATCATTATCATCATCATCATCATCATCATCATCATCATCATCATCATCATCATCATCATCATCATCATCATCATCATCATCATCATCATCATCATCATCATCATCATCATCATCATCAGTCTCATCAGACTCAGACAAAGCTCAGTATGCCATAGGAAAGCTGGATTGAAACCGAAGGTCGCGAGGTACTTCAAGTCCGCATACTAGCAACTAAGCACCTTCTTAACCATGCATCCATCGGCGTATGCTGTTCCACCTTCGATTAGGGATTTGATAACGGCATTTTCTCCTTACTTTGCTCACTTTAGCCCGCTCTCACGCTGTTTCTGCAATTGGCCTTTCGGGACGACTTGAGATGCACACAGCAAGAAGCAAGTTTCCCGATTGAAGGGTGACAGCTCAGGGTAACTCACAGGAGGTAGCGAGTCTTCTTGAAGCATTTTCATGTAGGGATCGTCCATTGACTTTACCCTATAGGTACGCACCTGACCAACCTACGTTTATTAACATTAAAGCAGTTCGTATTTCATTGTCTATAGTTTGCAGATTTAAAAATCCACTTCTCCCAGCCGTTGCATTATTTTTGTATCTGCGCTTCAAAATACCCATACTCTGCCTCCGAATTATAGTTTCAAAAACTCTGTTCCCTTAAATATTCAAATCCTAACTTGTAGCATACGACCATTAAACCATTACACGTTCCATATCTTGGGGGAAAAATCCAACTTTAATGGGTGGACTTTTCCTTCTTCTTGTCCATTAATTTCCTTCTTTTCCTGCTCCAAAGGTTGTCGTACAGTTTTTTCTTCCTGCTCCAGTTCTTTTTTTTTTGTTTTCCTTGTCTTCTCCTGACTACCACTGTAATCATCTTGAAAACATTCTTTACCACGCGCAAGACAATAGAATGTCAACCACAAGACGGTCTGTCTTTTGTGTCGTTTTTCTACTGTACACGAGGCGAGCATCCTTTTGGAATTGTCCTTTGTAATTTTTTTTTTTCTTTCGTATTTTTCTAGCATTTTTTTTTTTTAATTTTAGGATTTTCCGCAGTTTAACAATTTTTTTTTTTTTGCGTCGCCTTCTCCTTCGTTCGTTCACTTTACCTTGATGTACCTGAGTTTCCTTTATCTTTATTTCGCATAATTGATTCTATGCGACGACCTCACGATTTCCCAAGATGGTTTTTGGTAAAAAAAAAAAAAAAAATTTTTCCTATTTTTTACTGTACCACGAAGAGTAACCAAACCACATCGAAGAACGTTGGTGAACAAAAAAAAAAAAAGGACTCGACCAGAAATTAAAATGAAACGTGAATCAACGTCGGTGGCGCATTTGAAGTTTTTAATTTAAATAATGTGACTTTCTATTTATGGTGAGAGGAGCAAAGAGTCCTGGTTGATTCAGGGAACAAAAAAAAGGAACTGCTTCGCACGTCGGTTAAATATTGCGGAATGGAGAGAGTTCGGTTGGAATGAAATTTGTGGCGAAATGATTTGCAATGGCCTTGGGAGTTGGCAATAGTGGAAACAATTTTAAATTTATTCACATTTGATGAAGCTTTGGGCCACACGAAGTTATTCCCATGAATGGATGGCATTAGCAGCTGCGTGACTGAGAATTTTGAATGGTGACAGCGTTGTAAATTGTTGCAGGAGAATCATGCGGCTTATAGTCTGAACTGAATGCTAGAGTAAACGTTTAAAATTTGATACCGGTATCGTAAGACGAAGAAGTTTCGTTTGAATCCCACAGATGAACTTTGGTCATGCATAAACTAGTGAAGCAAGTATCTACAGATAGTCCATTGGTGTAACCAACCAATTTCAGATCTTGTCCTACCCTCCTAGTATATATATTTCCTTCACTTCTCAATATCTAATTTATAATCCGTCAGAAACACAATAATCATGAATGAACAATTGAATCTAAAATGTTTTCCTGTTACGCTAGGCTTCTATAGATACTCTGCATCTACGACACTTGTTCATGGGTACACCATCTAATGCAATGACACTAGATGTTCGTATGCTATGCGCATTTTGAGTCAATATTATTGCATTCAGTACTGATTTTGTCCAGAATCTAGGCCTGTTTTTGTAGACACCACAATCATAAGACTTCAAACTCGTAAAGCAGGTATACCTCTGTTTTCCAATCGGAATCATAGGTATTTGCGTCTATAGCTGCAGCCAAGCTGCCCAACGCAAACACTTTCCAAATTTCGTCGCAAGGCAGAACTCTCAGACTCTTGTTTAGGTCTCAAGTCTCAAGAGTGTATCCAGCCTTACTGCAACAGGGTATAAACCAGTTGCCAACTTTGCTCATTGCGTGTCTGGCACTGGCATATATTCCTGCATCTTGGCGTACGGTTCGAGTAGCTTTTATACCAAAAATTACTACTTCCTCGCTAGGAGTTTCAGACCCATAAGTCTGTCTTCCTTCCTGCTGCAAAGCTTGGAGAGAATAGCCGAGATTCACGTGCGCAAGTCTGCACTGAAGATGCACTCTCTATCGGAGATGCAACGTGCATACTAACGTGGAAAATCCTGCAAGACTGCGCTTCACAATCTAGTTGCTCTAGTTTTCTAGCTTATGCATCGGTCGTTTAGTGGAGAGGGCTTTCGCGTAAGTAGGTGACTGCCATCTGCACCAAACTCCAAAGAACGGCCTATCTCGGCTGCACGGGAGCTTTCACGAGTACGCCTGGCTCTGCGCTAGATGCTCTGCTTGATTTACCTCCCCTTGATACTTTTATCCTGGTCTGTACTATCAAAGCCATCTATCGTCTTAGACCGGGTGGCTTTTGATATCATCCGCACTGGAGTTTCGATGACCTGGCGCGACACTTATCCTACGACCCTAGTTCCATGGATATGCCGTCTGCAATGCAATGACACCGGAACTTCGGCTGCTGTGTGAATTTCGAGTCGACTTTCCGCCGGTGCTGGTGTCTTCGTGGAGACCGACAACACTAGACTTCACTATTCGTTAGGCACGCATACCTCTGTTTACCAAGCGGAGATCTATGCTATCCTAATGGCTACTGACTATATTGTTAAGAATAGGTGGCGGGGTCGGAGTATTTGCGTCTGTAGTGACAGTCAGGCTGCGCTTAAGGCTTTGCTCAACCCTGTAACCCGTTCTAAAATAGTTCGAAAACGCAAGAATTCTTTGAATTCGGTCGCAAGGCTGTACTCACTGACTCTTTTCTGGGTCCCAGGTCGAACTGGGATTGCGGGAAATGAGATCTCCAAAGAGATTGTTAAGCAAGGCTCAGAGGATGGATAAAATGGGTAATACTGGATATTGCTTCATTATAGTACAATGGACCAGTTGTGTCTGAGTGCTTCAGTAGAGTGTTTCCTAACCCGACAAAAAAAAAAAAAAAAGAGAGTGAGTGAGGGAGTGACCGCTACTATCACGAGGAAGCTGCAAACGTTCGTTAATAGGTTCCTACGCAACATCTTAAGGATTTTCCGGCCAAACCGTATCTCTAACGAACAGCTTTATCAGAGAACGGGTCATGAACCTATAGGCACAACCATAGGATGGCAGAATACGCGACGGTCCTAGAAGTACATGGCGCAGAACAGTCGAGAAGGAAGCACGGCAATTGGGAAAGAGTTGGGGAGAGCTGAGGCACCTTGCCAGAAACCGCACACGATGGCGCGTAGGCGTTGTAGAGGCCCGAGGACCTACAAGGGGATACAGGACATAAGTAAGTATAGTTGACTTAAGATGGTTCAACTTTGGAGGGCCTAGAGTATCTCAAGGCCTCGTGGGCAGTGTTAGATCGGAACACATCTTGCGATAGTAATTGTCTTTGGTCATTGCCTTCTGAGGAATCACGTTTTGAGAAAAGGATTATCAAATATGGGTATATGTAGACTGCAGTGTCCTACACATCTTGAAGGGCATCACGCATCTACTCTATGAATGTTAAAACATAACCCGGAGTACACTAAAACACCTTGGAGAATAGTTCCTCGATAACCTCTAAGAAGTTGGGTCCAAACCAAAGTAATGAGTTTGCCTATTCTGCATATATGAAGTTATTCTTCTTCTGACTCAAAGAACTCTAACATTGCGAGTTGCATTCGGCAGAGGGGATGGTATTGGTACTTACTTAAAACTACAAACTACAAACTTTCAGGTGATACTTCCGATTAATGTTTTGACACAAATTACTACTTTGACATTCTCTTCGAATTACAATGTTTATAGTTATGTACATACTTACGTTGAACAAGAGCTAACATTGTAAACACGAATAACTACATGAATACATAAAGTTGCCATCAATTCATTAAATTTACCATGTTGACCATCAAATGGCTATAAACACTAAATCCAGTTTTCCTAAGTATCTATCCCATAAAAGAAAAAAAAACATGTATTTTAGCCATCACATCGTGAGAATCAAAGTCAATATTCACCCAAAAGATACACTATTCTGCAACGTCCCAATGGCTGCCCAAAATGCGTAAACTTGGTGTTTATGCAAATATTGAAAATTCAGTGTCCAATTTAACGATCAATCAGAGTTGATACAGAAAGCATAAATTTCTTAAACAAAATTTTTGACAACAAATTCAATCTGCTCGTAAAGTTCCAAAGAATTAATTAGCTTGTTCGGTTATGGCTCAAGATTGCTATAAACCTAATGGATATCTAAAGATTGTTCGAACTTAAATAAATATCATAAAATGGAGCTACACTCGTACTCGTTCGTTCAATGTCCAACACAGAGTTTTATGACAAAAGATGAGCCAATTAAAATGCACTAAATTCTAAAAATATTTCCAAATCGATAGTCGTAAAATGCGAACCCGGTTGACCGCAGTATCCGGTCGACCAGTTGTGCCACTACTTATCGAATTACCACCATGATTTATTGTTTAAAATAATTTTTATTTTATTAGCAATAACTAAACACGTGACTTTAAGTACGGAACGTTCAACGTTTGATTTGTCGAAGCAATCCGGGTATAAGAGTATCTTTTTTTGTTTTACGACTTCTAGTCGACCGTACGGTGTAAGGTGTGTGTGGTCGAAATGGGAAGTATGTAGGTACGCCATCTTTTAACAAATTGGTTTCCGTCCAAATGCATTTCAGTGCTCCGTTGTCGTTATCACTGAACGACTTAATTGCTAGTAACAATGCGAGTGGGAAGTTGATAGAAGAACTATTCCCTGCGAGGGAATGCAGGTTAATGTGTCACCGATTAGCGATTATCGGTTTTATTGACGCAAGCTTAACCGTTAAATCGGCAGAAGAAGATGGTTTATTATCGACAATCTTAATGGTTCATTCGATAAGGGACTGGTTGGACTTTCTAATTTATTAAGCACGAGCCAGTTTCACATTCCAACGATCGGTGGTAGCTATTCAAACCGATGGACAGTATGTGTCAAGGAGGTATTTATTATTCCACATTTACTGGCACTTTTTGCGATCTTAAATTTTACACTTCGAAATGATTATACTACAAGATAAATCCATTTGGATGCAAGCCACCTGCGTGCGTTTTTAATACTGGACCCATGTATACATATGTATATACCTACACCCACTGCTGCGGCTGGTAGGAATATAAATTTATGAGATTTTGAAATGTGTGTTCGGCTAATTGGGTGAAATTTAAGACTCATCAGGGAAATCCTTTGATGTCATCATAAATTGATGTTCTTGGATAAAAGATACAGATACAGCCGGCTGTCATGTGATATTTCCTCATTTAAACTAGCATACGAACGCCTCTCACATTTATAAGGCTATCGCTGCGATTGATTATCAGTTTAGTGTGTTATTGCGTGTTATAATGTCGGACTGTGTCTATGTAAGGTCCGGTTCAATGATTCCTCTTTACCGACACACCACCGACCGAAACGTGTGCCTTAACTAGTATTTATGTTTATTCAATCTCATTTACGATACACAAGATGATCACCCACATGCAGGTTGCATGTCTGCAGTTGGGAACTGATCAAAGCCATAAACGGTTACTATGGTAGCAAAGGTTGCCCGTTCGGAGGAAATTTATGCATTTATTGTAGCACGCATGTCGTCGTCATATCAATGCAATCGTTTTAATAGTCTGATTTTTTTTTTCTTAATGATGTATCGTAATCACCGAAAGATTTATACCATACTATTGAGATTTGTGTGTGGAAATATGATCAAGACGCTTTGCCCATTCACGGAGGGTATATACGTCCCCCGGGGGGATCTCTTGGTATCTTCAACAACATGATAAAGGACCAGAGAATCATTCCAAAAAAATTAGCCTTCTAAAGTAGTAGATACATTCTTGGATAAATGCGTATGTGTACCAAATTATTCCTCATTAGATCCGGAATGTTATTTCCGATTTGTACCTAAGTGTAGACGAACTAAGACTAAGACTGTTATTATCAAAAGCACCACTTCAGTCTACTCCAAAAACTCAACCGGACCATGTGGGTCAATAGGCGCCTATACGTCAGAACTTGGGATCTCAGTACCAAAATTATACACTGTAGTAATGTAAGTAAGAGAATGGCATTCGTATACCATACCATGTATGGTGCATGTTTACGAGGGTACCATTTGCTATAGTGCCGCCGGTCAAGGCATTCCTTCTTAGGGGCAGGTTTTGACATTATGTCATACATATTCTTTTTATAATTTAGTGTTTGCTTACTCTTAGGCTCTCGGTGTTTGATTTTTCCGCCGTACTTCCGGCAGGTACATGTCCCGCTGTATTTCAGACTGAAAACCATGTCATAGAGATTTGTGCTAGATTAAACCTTAGAAAAGGTATTAAGCCCGATAGAATACACATCTAGCATTATCGTCCAACTCAGTGGACTCAATGTCATACAATCTCTTACTAGACATAACAAGGTAAAATTTAAGTATATATCTGTGGTCATAACCGAAGCCTGCAGGGACGAAGAAGGAAACGTAGCTGTAGAATCGCAGTCGATATTAAGGATATGGAAAGACCACTTCTGTAGACTTTTTAACGACGACAATAACGACCAAAATTTCGCTGTCAAGCAGAATGAACCATTCAATCTAGACGATGATTTGTCAGACACAACTAGTCCATTGTACTACCAGGAAGGAATATCCAGTACTACCCATTTTACTGGAGTTTCTTCGACTTTCGGAGAAAGCCGAGAATGCACTTCACTGATGAGCAGCTTACAGTATCAGCACTCACCACATGGAAAACAGAGGTATGCTTGCCTAACGAATAGTGAAGTCTAGTATTGTCGGTCTCAACGAAGACACCAGCACCGGCCCCTTGACTAGTTTTGGAGCCATCCGTGAAGATTCGACTACAGCCCTGTCCAGGCTCAGACTCTGGCCGAACCCAGTCCTGAACGCAAGGAAAGTCGACTCGAAATTCACATAGCAGCCGAAGTTCCGGTGTCATTGCATTGTGATTGCTTTGATAGTACATCCCATGATGATGCTACAGCATATTTGATAGCTTCATCTGTCACCACGGCCGATGCAGTATACCAGCTACGCCGAGTTTTGCGATCGAGCTCAACCTGCACCGGCGGGCTAAGCTGTGACCCAATCGTTATCTGGTTACCTGGAAAATGAGTCTCCAGCAGAAGACTAAGAGTCTCCGTCTGATTTTCTAAGTGACTCCGGTTTGATTGGTTTGCCTCTTTTGAGAACTTTAACCAACCTACTGGTTTCACCTAGAGTCTCGATCTTTTCACAAAAAGCTTTATAGGAAGCACTTTCGACAAGCGAATTAACTTCTTATATTCTTTTTGTTTGGATCGGAAAAGGTTCCAGTCTCCATCTAAATTTGTCTTAAGTGACCGATTCAGAAGTTTTCTGGTTTCCTTTCTTAGTCTCTGCAGTTCTGGGTTCCACCAGGGAACTAAAGTCGAAATTACTTGAAATCCTGTAGTCAAATTTTCATACATAGATTTCTCCAAATCCAGTCAAAGATACTGTACTCGTGTATTTGTAAAAGATGACAATATAGGACTTGACTACTCCTAAGGCAATCTTTAGGTACATAAGATAGCAGATAGCATCAGTTCAATGTTATCAATTCTGTCGAAAATGCAGAATCCCGTGCCCACTTTATTAGAGCTCATGTGTACCTAAGAACAACACGACTTAACTTTCAGTGCTTATAAGAGTGTGAACTTATAGCCTTAAAGTGCAAGTACGTACGATCTAGTCTGTGTCCTGTGGTTGCCGTGGTTCTGTAGTTCGGACATTCCTTGAAAATGCTGGCCAAGTCTACCATACTGTCAGTATAGGTCTTCGGTTTTTGTAAGTTCAGTCATAAGACTTAGGTGTATGTTTGTTTAATAATAAATATATAAGTGCACTTATAAACATTACGTAATCGAATTGGCGTGGTTAAACATGCTAAACATAAAGGACTAAGGCTATCATTTATCCATTTATACATTTTAAAATTCCATAGATACTCGATTCCATAGATACTCTTAATAAAATCAGAAACCTGTATGGTTTTTCCGGGAAAATAAAAACTCATGCAACAGTATTGACTTGGTTGTCGATAAAAACGATTTGATAGGAACTTCACAACCCCCGCCGTTGTCGGGGCGGCCACAAGCTGATATCATCATAATTGAACACGAACAACACGGAAAATTGATGTCAATGTCAGTGGAGTTTATTTGCTTTATTACATTATTGGGGGTCATGCGATGCAAGGCGTTAACTTATGTATGTGAGTCAATCCTTTAACTCGATCTGCTGGTATATGCGTGTCAAATGGCTATCATGTCAAAGTTTATGCTTGTTGTTATCATTTATGAAATAAAGTAATTTGATTGCGGGGTGTGACTCCACCGCGAAATGGAAAAAGAAGTCAATTTTCACCACTAGCGCTACTGCATCGGAATGAAAATGAAAAATTACTTTGTTTTGAAATTTTGAAATACGAATTTGTTTTTCTTGTCGGTGTTTTGTTTTTGTATGAGTTATGTTAGAAGGGGAGTGAAGTAGGAGTAGTTGGAGGATAAAAGGAATTATGTGTTCGAACATACCTCCTACCACCAACCGTAGTCACTAAAGGAAAATGGTTTTGTAACCATAAGCATGGAAATTTTGTATTTCTAATGTTTCTGCATACTTACATATATTTAATTAAAAATATGCATGATAATAAATATTCATTCAAGCCTTATAAACTTGCATTTGATGGAGGTATTATTTATATTTTTTTACAATAAGGAATCAATATTATCTGATAGCCTAGTGCAGCTATAAAAGTGGAAAGTTTTTAAAGTGATGGATAGTTTTGTAAAATAAAATTGGAAATTTTCTATATCTCTAGAGCAAGACTGGCATGATCAGGCGGGTGAGTTCTGCACAATTCTTTCAGGAACGTTGAAGAAATCACATGATAGCGCGTCGCTTTGTATGAATCCATTTTTAACATCAAAGGACTAGGTGGGATCGCTACCGACCATGATGGAGCAGCGATAATTCTCCATCGCCTTCCTGCACAAGCGGCAGGGACGCCAAAGCTAGACATACATAGCTCTATACAGTTCTTCTGTATAGATGCTGTCATAGGCGGCCTTAAAATCGATAAACAGGTGGTGAGTATCGATTTGAAATTCCTGGGTTTTTTCAAGATCTGCCGTAGTGTGAAAATTTGGTCGATGGTGGACTTTCATAGCCTAGAACTACACTGATACGGACCAATCACATTGCTGACAAAAGGTTTTAAGCGTTCACACAGAATAGCAGATAAGATCTTTCTTGACGATCGGGCTAACAATGGAGAGGTTCTATTCATCTGGCATAATTTCGTCCGACCAAATTTTGCATATGAGTTGGTGCATGCTTCTTACCAAGTCATCCCCCACTGCTTTTACTAGCTCGGAAATTAGGGCATCAGCTCCAGCAGCTTTATTGGATTTCAGCTTAGATATCGCTATCTTAACTTCATCCAGGTCGGGTGGACGGAAATGTTGGTTATCATTGTCCATCGTCCATCTTCCGCGGATGATGTTGCCATACTTTCTGTCGGGTCATGCCTACTTGGTCGATGAATGGTGCACTAGGAATGGGCTTTCGGTCAATCATTTGAAAAGGAGGATTGTGACCGGTCTGACTCAGCCAGTGCTAAAAGCGTCACCATCCAGATCTCCGAAGAAGCGAAATATCTGGGAGTGATCCTGGATAAGAAACTTCTTTGGGCAAAGCATGTCAAGTCGAAGACATCCAAGGCGCTCTCAGTTTTCTGGCAGTGTAAGGGTGCTTTTGGCAAGACATGGGGCTTATCACCGAAAAGGGTCCTCTATACCCTATACTTTATAGGGTCTATCTCGATTATTTCTATATGTTATAAATTATGTATCAAACTTAATATACCCTTAGGATAAAGTATAAAAAGGCTACTACATTCCCGACAATAAAAGGAATGTTGAAAGAAAAGTGAAAAGGCAAGATAGCTTTTAGAAATAACAACGATTGTGGGATCTTTTAAACTAAACCCATAATATCGACAGATATGCACCCATTAAAGCTGTAGATACTAGCTGATTTAGCTGATCTAGCTAACTGACAGATGAATGGTATCTCGGATTCTTTCCTTATATGAGTGCTTCGAATAAACTTACCTTCATTCCCTCTTACATCTCAAACTTAGTTCAAAGATTGCTTGTTATTTTTACTTCAGGACGAAAATATTTTAAACACATCTCTATTACAAATGGCCTCTACCTCCAGTTGGGAATTATTTTATTACATCATCGGGTTATATTCGACGTCGGAAATAACTCATCTTACGGGCTCCCAACCCTTTTCTCAAAAAGGAACTGATTTACAGCTGTCCTTCTTCGAAGTTGCCATCAATATAAGGATTCTTTCTTTAAAGAGAGACCCATATAGTAGGAACAATTTAAAATGCTTACACTCAACACAATTGACCCCCTAATGGGATACGCATGTGCTAACATCGTTATTGACATACTTAATCCCAAGGTATTACGAGGTCATTCATACAATTCACCTGTCGCCCTCTCTTTGTCTGATTGATGTATCTCATAGCACAGATGGAATTTATGTGCGCCTCACTTTTAAAACCTTCCGCCCTCCCACCACCCTTAGGAGTCACACACATCCACTCAAATAAATAAAATCAATTGCCTAAAAAAGGAAAAAAAAATAAATAAAAAAAAAACTAGACTACCCAGGAAGTCGTGTGTACCTCGTCCAAACATCACTCAGGACAAAGCAAAAAAAAAAAAAACATCATGTGCGAGTAATAAATTTTATTTGAACGAACTTGTCCCTAAAGTAATTTTTCTTTTTACTCAATTCTGTTTTCTTAATTTAATTTGTTCCCAAACAAGCGTGTACAGATACACTTTTCCACGTCATTGGTTTAAGGATCAACCGGCACACTCTTTGCCAAAAGTAGG
Organism: Xylota sylvarum; assembly: GCA_905220385.1. Classification (NCBI taxonomy): domain Eukaryota; kingdom Metazoa; phylum Arthropoda; class Insecta; order Diptera; family Syrphidae; genus Xylota; species Xylota sylvarum. The sequence goes on from LR999958.1 coordinate 26,479,001, forward strand.
AAGAATACAAGAAAAAAAAAAATAAATAAATAAAAAAAAAAAATGGAGCTCGGAGTAACGTAACGTCGTCATCGTCGTCGCCTCCAGTAAGTTCACATTTTAAAGAACGTACATACATTCCAACGGTGGTGGTATAGTCCTTGGAGGTGCCTATACACAACATACTACTCATTTGATGGGATCATCTGTTTGTTTGAAAGTGGATTGAATTCAAAAGGACATAGGTTTCCATTGGCTACCAATTAGGTGGAGAGTTCTTCTCCGCCGGAATGGGCAGTTATTGAATTTTAAAGGGAACTTTCTTCTTCTTTAAAGGCGACGAAGTTAAACCGAGAAGACTGTCCAGGAACAACAAGATTTATGTTTACGAGCTTCTGTTATGAGTGTAGACATGTATCTTGTTATAGGTTCTTAGAAATAAAAAAAACAATTTGAATACGGTTTTTGACTTAAAGCCAAAGTAATTTTATTTTCTATACTAGCTACCTAAGTCTAGCCGTACAGATAAAGGTATGAGAATGAGTATTCATCGACCTATTGAAGATGAAGACTTGAATTGCATCTTTAGGTAAGAAATCACCAGCAGGATCCTTATCTTATGTCACACTTTGCGTATGAGAATCAATCAATTATATATAGGACCGCAGAAGGCTATGGGGAAGTTAAAAGAAAGATACAAATGTACATACATTGATAGAAGAAGTCACAAAAATTTGTAAATATAAGGTACCAGTGCAAGATTTTCTTACAAAATAAGCCCACCTCAGGGAAATGCTGCACTTTCGCAAATAATGTCTTCAGATGGACATAAAAACAATTTATTCGACTTATTCCATTAGACTACCACCTAAAGGAAACAGCTGCGAAGAGTGCCCTACGCTTGAAACAATGCAACTTTTGGAAAGAAGACGACATGGGCCACCGCCCTATTGCCCACTGGGCATACCGGGGATTGACACAGACTCTATCTAACACAATTCCCCGACTGCAGTCTAAAAAACTCCTCAAGAAAGAATTTGGGAAAACGATAGAGTCATTCACCCGAATATCCAACTTCAGGGAAGGACCAAAAATCGGTAAAAGAGTGGGCTCTGGAGTCCTCTGAATTCGAAATTTCACACCAATCCACAGTAAAAGTCTTAAAAATCAGAAAACAAGGCTGTCGTGATACAGATGCTGTAGAAAAAAGTTGGTTTGGATACGTCCTCCTTAATAAGGATATAGGATCCATAAAACGGAAGTGATGCTTTTTCACCTCCTAACCCTTATAGTCTCTGGAGAGTCTTTCTTAATTGCATCCAATCGTCTAGCACGTCTACCTATTCTGGAATAGGAAGAAAGTTAATATTTGTCCAGAATTTATGACCAGAGACCTGGTAGCCGTACTTGTAGAGGTTCCGACCAAAAAGGGGACCCAGAACATCGTGTGTGCCTCGGCATATTTCCCCGGCGACGAAGACAACATCCCGCCCATAGAGGTCCAGGAGCTGATTAAACATTGCCAAGACAGCAACTTACACTACATCATAGGTTGCGATACAAATGCGCATCATGAGGTCTGGGGCAGTAGTGGCATCAATAGAAGGAGTAAATGTCTGTTAGAATATCTTCTGTGCTGTCATGTAGACATTTTGAATAAAGGCTCTAAACCAACCTTCATAAATGCGATTCGCGAAGAGGTACTTGACTTCACTCTCGCCAGTCCATTTATCTCAAATTTTGTTAAAAATTGTCATGTGTCTGACGAGGCCTCGATGTCTGACCACCAACACATCAGGTTCGACTTTCCCGGCATATTGTCACATGGTTCTTCTAGATATGATCCCAAGTCCACGGACTGGAATCTGTATCGGGGGCTTGTCCTCTCAAAATTAGATATGCTAGTTACATCTATCGAGTCCATAGGGGACCTACATGAAGCAGCATACCAATTAAATGATGGGTTGCTTACTTCCTATCACGACAGCTGTGTCCATAAAACAAGTTTGTGTAAACGAAAGGTTCCCTGGTGGAATGACCAGCTTGCCAAACTAAGGAAGAAAGTCAAAAAACTCTTCAATGTTGCTAAACGCACGAAGCGTTGGGACGAATATAGGTTCGCTCTTACAGAATACAACTCAGAACTGAGACGATCTAAACGTGCCACATGGAGGAAATGCTGCGAAAACATTGCTGACATGCCAGTAGCGGCACGAATCCATAAGGCACTTGTGAAAGATCATGCTATTGTGTGTGTAGTTTACTAAAAAAGACCGATGGTACCTACACGACGGACCGTATGGATACTATTAGAACCTTACTTCAGATTCACTTTCCAGGTTCGTCCACACGCGTACTTCACACGTACCCAAACGCATCTGACCATAGGGTCTGCATCGCTAGTAGAGTAAACAGTTTATCCGGTAAAATGTTTAGTCCGGATAAGGTCAACTGGGCTGTAGGGTCCTTTAAACCATTTAAGGCCCCCGGCGGTGATGGTATATTCCCGGCGCTTTTGCAGAAGGTAATTGATCTCATCCTGCCGGGTTTGATTGCTTTATTTAGAGCCAGCTACAATTGGGGCTACATCCCGACAACCTGGAGACAGGTAAATGTAATCTTCTATCCCCAAACCAGGCAATAGGCCTAGTGAGCTGCCTAAATCTTACAGACCTATAAGTCTAACATCATTTGTTCTCAAAACAATGGAGAGACTCATTGACGTGTTATTAGAGGTCGGCTAGATTTGTCAATCCTTGCAAAACCGTTCTAATGCCTTTTACAAAAAGAAGACTGGTCAATCTAGGACCTATCATGATGAAAGGAACCACTTTAGTTAAAGGTTAAATATCTCGGTGTCATCCTTGATAAACGGCTTAGCTGAAATTCTCATATCAAGTCCGCCATTGAGCGCGCCGCTAGGCCCATGTAGGTCAGTAGACGACTATAAGGCAGAACTTCAGGTCTAAGCCCAAAAATGATACATTGGTTGTATACAATGATGGTGAGGCCCATTATCACGTATCTACAGGAAACAGAAAAGTCACAACTATGTTTATGGTACGAGGAGATCTTAAATGACTCGCTAAGCATATGCTGAACTCCTTCACTTTTTTGTAGAAATATGGCACACCTGTTACAAAGTACCATTCACCAGGCAGCAAGATATGGCGTAGTAGAGCAATTGAATCCTTCATGACACAGGACTAAAAACGAAAACAAATATTTGCCACGACTAGTCCCTATGGGATCGAGGGCATACGCTCCCCATAATGCTGACAACAACACCTCAGCAGAAATAAAACTAAGAATAACTCTTTGAGCTAAGAAGGCAATCGAAAGCCGATGAAGATATCCTTGGTTAGGTAGGTCAGGTTAGAGGAACGGCGACACTTAGGCCAGAAAATTTTCATTGTGATACTACAGATCCGTTGAACCAACAGGAGCTTATTTTAAAGCGTTGGAGGCGACTAATGATGTTAGCGAGTTCACCGAGGTTGTCGAAGAAGAATTCTACTAGATAGAGTAGACTATAGACGAAGAATAGTATCTTCCTCATCCATGAACCTTCTACAAAAGGGGCCTACTGTTTGATGCCATATCCGAAGGACAATTTTAGTTTTGAGAAGCTTCTTTATGACAGTTTTACTGTCGAATGTTTGTCAGACGCTCGTTAGAGGTGGGGCCGTGAAAGAAATTTTAGGTGTTTTCTAGGTATCGAACCTCGAACCTCTCGCTCTGTAGTTCAAAGCACTGTTTAAACTGTTTGAACTCACTACTATTTCTACTGTCACATGGTCCATAAATAAATGTCTTTTCCCATAAGATGTGCATTACCTACATAACATCATGCAAGTGTTATATATTAAGCTAAACTATGATCTACGAAGTCATGGTACTTCATAAGGATTAACTTCCTGCATAAATCCCTGACAATCAATTTTAATCAAATTACTTGTAAATCTTCCCAACTAAATTCAAATTGAAATGATAATTCGATACACCATAGCCGTATGCTACTGAATAAGTGTGTCAATAGGCATTTGCGTTCGCAATTGTCCGGTAGTCAGTTTACAGAAGTTTTTGATGCTCACCGCTTAGTTAACGAAATACAATAGTGTTACCCACTTAAGCCACAGTAGCTCCGATTGTATTGATTGATTTTAAGTCGAAATGTATTTGTTGAGTTTCCCTTGACACCATACCAAAGAATGCAGGAGATGTGCATTTGAATATTTTTCATGATGCAAGTGGTATGTTGACGTAGAAAGTGAAGGTTGAGAGGTGCCATCCTAAGATAGGTTGATGGTAATGTTTAGCTGAAAGTTATTTACGTTCCTTGTTCATTCCTTTGTACACCTTTTTATGTGCGGAAATCAAAGCGAAAGTGGTGAAAGTGAGTACTTGAGTACCAGTATTATCATTCATCATCCATCCAACTTAAAACCTTCGCTAGAGTAGTGTTTGAGTACCTGTACTTCGCAGGCCGAGCTATGAAATAATACATCAATTCAAAGGGATCGATGTCTAAAAAGATTTTGCATATGGTCCCATTTAGTCCTGCAAATCCAAACTCTTAGATGTAAAGCAGTCCAGACCTGACGCACAAATGTCAAGGTATTGTAAACATTAGAGATCGAATTTTCAGGTTAGATGGTAAACTTACCTCTTTAAGTGCTTAATCATGAATCTACTTGCAGTCTGAACTCTATTTTGCAGTCTGAAACTCGCGTCACCATGAAAATATTGAGTTACCTATTGTATGTACTATGGGACTACCTTTAACTTAGGTTTCATAGAGTTCTGTTCGATGACCAAAAAAAAGGTAAACAACCGTTTCATATGGTGGAATGTAGAATGTAAGATCTCTCATTCAAAGCGAAGTCATTTGTTCTACATTTGATATAGGAGATATACAAGATCAGGACACTATTCAGAATTGAAGTTCAGAAGGTCCAATATACATCTTGTAGGCGAAAAGTACTCCAACTGAAACCGATCACTCCAACAGGGCAAAACGGAAGAAACGACCTCTGTGTCAGGACCTAAGGTAGGAAGTGTGTATGCAACTGATGTCCGCCCTTCTGTTAAAAATAGGTCGGAGTATCTGCGTCCGTAGCGATTCAACGGAATTGATTCAACGTTGGAACGGAACAGTCGTAGCTTGGTGTTTAGGCTAATTGCATTACTACGCCAATTTGTGGATAGCATCCCAAACGCAGATTTCACTTTGTCCAGCTCAACCGTTTGTCCAGCAATGCATATATGAGTTGATGAGTTCGGTCCTAGGCTGATCATTTTTGTTTTTGCCGAGATAATTTTCAGCCCAACGATGGCAGCTTCCCTCTCCACATTTGCTGTCATTTGGTGAAGGTCTATTATTCTAAGAGACAGTAGGCATACATACATCGTCGGCGTAGTCAAAGTGTTTGAGTTCGGATGTAAGAGTCCATCGAATTCCTCCATTTCCCATCAATAAAGCCACATTTAGCACATCGCTTATCACCAATAGAAACAATATTGATGAAAGAATGCAGCCTTGCCGAACCCCACTTTGAACTTCGAATTAAATAATTGATTGTTAAAAAAAAACAACAAAAAAATTATTTATTAAAAAATAATAAATAATGCGCTCTTTTATAACAAATGGTAATTTTTTGTTTTAAAGAGAAAGAAAGGTTGCATTTTATCTTTTTTGTTCGCTGAAATAAAACATTTTCGGCAAAAAGAGAACGAACGAAAAGGAGAGAAGGAAACCGGACCTTTCGGTCCTCTGTGCAAAACGTGACATAAAGATCCATCGTATGTAGTCTTGATAATAGCTATTAATTTATCAGGAATGCCTCTCCTGCGCAAAGCAAGCCAAATACATTCCCGATTGACACTACCAAACGCCTTTTCGAAATCGATGAACAGCAGGTGTAGTGGTGATCGATATTCAACGCATTGCACGATGATGATCCGCAGGGTGTTGATGCGGTCGACACAGGAGGATCCAGAGCGGAAACCTGCTTGTTCAGCGTCGAGTGTGTCTTCGAGGTCTTCTTTGATTTGCTCTTGGATAATTCTAGCTATTACCTTAGCCACAGCAGGTAGCACGCAGATACCTTCAGTTTTCGCACTGCATTAGGTTGCCTTTTTTAGGGAGCTTGGCGATCATTCCCTTCTTCCACTCATCCGGAAAAATCTGGGCTTCCCAGGTTCTCCCAACAAGTGGAAACAGTGGCTCAGCCGATGCAGTTGGCGCAGCTCGGAAAAGCTCCGCGGGTATGCCATCAAGTTCTACCGCCTTATTGGTTTACAGTGATCGCGGTAATGATCTTTACTGGGGGTTGAGGTCCACCTTCGGGAATTTCTTACCACGGATACTTTAGTTTGACTTGGGTGCACATTGCTGGCGAATCCTTCCATCTATTGAGCTGATACTCATCCGATATTAGCAACGAACCTTAAGCCTTTTACTGGGTGTTGAGTAGAGCTTCGGCCACCTATTAGCTCTTTGGTGATTCTATAAACGGTTCTGCTGTCACACCTCGCTGCTACTTCTTCTGCTACGCTACGCTGCACTTCTCTCATATTCATTCGATATAGGGACTCTAGCTCGATCCTCCCTGCTGCTGGAGTTGCTGCAATTTGAGCACTTAGCTGTTTTCGTTCGTCGAACCTTCTCCAGGTATCCTCAGAAAGCCACACTCTATAGCTTCCTTGCTATCGACCGACAATCCTTTCAGCACCTGATGTGAAAACAGTTTTCACTGATGGCAAAATGGTCAATTTGGTTGGAGGTTGCTTGCCTGTCAGTTGACACCCAACTGATTTTATGGCAGGCTTTGTACTCAAACATGGTGCCACCTATGACAAGGCGATTCGCGTTGCAAAAGTCAAGGAATCCTTCGCCGTTGTCAATGCGGTGGCCTAATCCGTGTCGTCCCATAACATGTTTGAGCTCTTCGTTGTCGCTGCCTACCTTGGCAGTCTTCACATTCCAATAGTCCGGGTACAATAGTCAAAAGTCGTCAACATGATAACACATCAGTATTTATCCGAGGCGTAGTGTCGGTTTCCGTTGCAGGCGGGTTTCGGTGACGCGGGTTGCTGGGCCAAGTTACCTAGTCTAGACTTAAGACTCTAGACAATCTCGCACTTGCAATTTTGGCCGACATGTGTAAGGATTTATACTAGATTATACTAGATACTTAGGTGGGACACCAATTTATTGAGCTCAAGATGATGAAGGGTGACACACGAATGGTATTTTTCGGTTCTCGTTAATAATTTGACTCATGAGACCTACCAAACATCTCCACCGTTTAAAAAGAGTTCCAATGGTAGGCCACCAAAGACCCTAAATTTGTGGAAATTCGAAACCGCCTACTTGCCACTGTGCCGAAATCAACACACTGAATCCAACGTCCACAATCATCCAAGTGTCTTTAAGCCACAACTAGGAAAATTCCCTCAAAAGCCTTCTTAAGTACCTACTTCACCCGTACGGTTAACTTTTCATACTTTACCCCAAATATAGTTAGACAAGTCCATGGAAAATATACTCAGAAATTAACTAAAAGTTTCACTGCCACTTAAAGTATCTAAATTAAATTCTTTGCGTCCGCGTTCACGTTCGCGTTCGAGTTCCCATCCACACTCCATAGAGCGAGTAGCCTTAATACCCGGGCTAGATCTTTTAACAGAAAAATAAAAAAAAAAATAAAAAGGAGCACTCGCCAACAGTAATTTGCATAATTAATTCGTTTAAAAATTCTTTTGAATCCACAGATAATAACCTTGACTCCGCTTCAAGGGCACTTAGCTTGAGTTTTATATTTTTTTTTTTTAGTGTTTGCTCTATGGCAAAGCATCAAGTGCGCTACATCCCTCTACTATTCTATACTATCTTAATAATTCTGGCCGTGCTTAGTAGTGAAAGCGGTAACTCGGAGTAAAACAACGGGCTTGCCACAAAGAACTGGGCGCGGTAAAAAAAAAAAACGAAAAAAAAGAATTAAAATCAGTGCATTTGATGTCTAGAGGCAAAGTCATAATTAAAACATCGCATAAAGTCCTTTCTACACAATTTTTGCTCTAAACTAACGCTCTCGTCGCGAACGCGTCGTCCTTCTGTATATGTATGTATATGACTGTCGTTGACGTAGTCGCGGTAGTTGGCAGTCGGTGGTATAGTCCTTTAACCTCATAAACAGAGTAGAATTGGTTACGCGAGAGAGCAAAAGAGGAGAAAGTTGATTGCTGGTAGTTGTAGGGTAAATGCTTTCAGCTGCCGGTGCCGCTGCCGCTGCCGTTGCTCCTAATGACCTCATTTTCCTCCCGAAATGGTTGTCTCCGAATGTGCTAGTGAGGATAATCCGAACAAACAATGAAAACGAGGATGTTATGTTCGTTACGGGGTTGAATTTAAAACCGGAAGAATGGAAAAACTATGGGCGTCGCGAAATCATTGTGAACCAAAAGAGAAAATAAACAAAAACAAAAAAAAAAAAAATAAATAAATATTAGAATGTGGAATGAAATAGTTTTCCCAACAGTTTTCCATTGTTTCTCGTCCTTTTGCAAGGAGACATGAAAGGGAATTCGCTAGCTGTGTTGGCTTTTGGCCAAAAAACTGTTGTGTGCTATGGATATGATGACAACTTGGCTGTGGAAACTTATATAGGCACTAGAAGAGAATATAAAGGGGCTCTGTGTACAATTGCAGTATTGGAATACGGTGTTCATTTCGATGTGTACACGGTGGTAGGTGAATGAGAATTGCAATTGAAAAAGGATCGCTTTGAAAGGGGGAAACACAATAATTAATGGCTTCACAGCAGCAGCACGACATTCATTGTCCAATTTATGGAGAGAATATATAAAAAAAAAAAATAGTTTCACAATTACAATAGGGCAATGGCGTCTTCTAAATTACATCCCCATCATTGTTTTTTGTGTTCAATTTTGGGGGCAACAAGCCATACAAAAAGAAATGCATTTTTGTTCAGAAATATATCTTGAAGTTGAGTGTGAGTCTTGTTTAAGAATTTGTTTTAAAAGTTTAAAGTGAGAGGACTTGGGTCAACTAGTTTCGTAAGCTTAGTTTTCTGGAACTTAAAGTCTCTCCTCAAGTCTAAGGGTGAAAGCACCAAGATCACATTTTGGCAACCGATGACAGCCCCTAAGTTCTGACAACCGCATTAATATGTCCATCCACTTTCGTTCGGTATCTAGTGTCTCTTAGACTGACTGCAATTTTACGTTCTACAATATTACACCCAGGAAAATATGTTATAAAAATCATCTTTCGGAGTCAAGCTGCGTCTTTTATGGATTTTATATTTCGCTGAAAAATTTACCCCAGGAAGCCCATTTAGTGTAACTTTCTTTTTCTTAAAAAAACATTTTGCTTTTCTTGTAGCGGTTCCAGTCAGCGGAATCCACTTTAGGTGTGACCACGTTGTATAGTTTCCTGCCTTAACACCTTACGCAAAGGTCGAAAGTTTGTTTCACTACCATGTGTGGTTGCGTTTCTGTTTACCGCTGACAATACAGCAGGATCTTTCAAAAACTGATACTTACTGTAACTTGTAATCTCTGTACTTTAAACAATTTAGATACAAAAATATTATACAATGCGATTACGTTTCCCATCAAAATCCAAATTGCATTCATTGCTTGTAATTCAATAAAAAAAAAAACTCAATTTACCAAAAATCCATAAAAGTTTGCAAAAACAAAAAAATACATGCAAATACAGATAATTATGTTAAGTTACAATTGGAGTGTAAAAATTACTTGTTTACAACTTTTCAAATCAAACTTTTTAATTTGAAATTCAAATGATTTTTTACTTTTTGCACGTTTCAAATCGAACACGTGGCGACATGTCTGTATTCTGATGCCAATAGACCGTTAATTAGTTCCTAAGTCTGTGCAAACTTTAACATCACCACAAAGTACAAACAAATAAAAATACAAGTCCTGTAGACGATACTAGGATGTTCATTATCATAACGAACACACAGGCGGCCGTACTTACATAGTTGTTCTTTGTTCATTGAAACGCTTGCCTTTCCTTCCAGCCGACCGTACATATTTTCTTGATTTATGCGTCCCCAAAAAAAAAAAAGCCTTTCCTTGTACATGCTAGGATATACGGGTTATGTTACATCCTTGGTTCATTCAAAAATGTGTTCATAATGAATTTTCCTGAGCTACTGCTGGTGAGTAGACGGAACTTGGTGTGTGTTTATGTATTGTGGTTGCAAAACTTTTGGGATGTAAACAACGTCCTGCGGAAAACCAAAAATTAGAGTATCTATCCGAAACACCTGTATGTGGAGAGAAAGGGAGTATGGAAAGAACTGGCAACTTGTAGGAGGCATGGAAACGAACTTGCATTATGTATGTACATATGTATGAAGGAATAAAGTTGCAGTGAACCGAAAGATTATACAGATTACAGTACAGGATGCAGGCAGCTAGTGTGTTTTTGTCAGGGCGGATGAAAACTTGCACAAAATCATATTGTTAGCAGATTTGTGGGTAATTGCTCTTAATTAGGTTTAAAATTATAAATTTTCTTGCAAGACTTAGTAGGACTTGTAGCTAAGAAATAGTTTTCACAAAAAAAAAAAAATAGGTATACCTCTGTGATTACTCGTAGAGATGCACGCATTTTAAAATAATGCTTTCACTTCCGGAGTACACACGTTCATATGGCATCAATCGAGGACACTTTAGAGCGACAAAATTTGGGAAAGAGTCCTTCATAGACAACAAGATTCATAGGCCTTTATAGACTTAACTATACATTTCATCGACTGATCGAAGTTATACTGCGATATTGTAAGATACTTCCGTAAAGCATTGCAAGAAGTGTACGACTTTTGTTTCCAAAACAAGAAAGAGTAGTCACATCACTGCCAAAGATTACAGGTCTATCCGTCTTCCTGAAAATACTGGAATGCCTCTTAGTACTTCAGGGACATGATTGAAGACTACTATCTATCGAAACTACAGCATGCATATTATTAGAGCCGGTAAATAAGACTCTTCACAAAGTAGTACCAAAGGTGTTCACATTCAAAACGTTTCTCAAAATTGAGTGACCCTTCAATAACGTGAATACCAACTCATTTTTTAACAGTCTGTCACGTGCCTAGCTCTATTCTAGCCTTTGCGATTGGATTGATCTGGTGGTAAGGTCGCGAATGCTTGTCTCTACATTGGGGGGTACTAGCAGTAGAAAAACATTTTAAAGCTGCACACTCATGGAACGTTTTCTTACCACTTATTTGGCTTCTTGTAGTGATGGCTTATGCTAACGATGTTGTCATCCTGATATCGGGTAAACACACTCCAGTTCCGAGAGTCAATCATGCAGTACCATTAGTTGACAATTGGGTTGGAAGCCACGGTCTTGAATTGAATTGGACATCTCAAGATCAGTACGATAACTAGGCAAAATATTGGATTCCAAACTTAGGAGATTTTTCCGTTCAATATCATCCAACTCTGAAAAAAAAGGGACTGCCACTAGTCCTCATTCTCCTATTGGCGAGGGCAGAACATTCATAGAGCAGATAACGGACAGATTCTACTCGTATTTCTTAGTCATCTCTGCAGCTTCTACTATAATCGTATCCGCAGATGCTCAGCATGAGTACAAAGGAAATCTACAAAACCTATCTGCCATATTGTGTGAAAGTTTAAAACCCTTCGTCAACACCCTGATCTGCCCCTATCAGTGTGGTTTAAGGTCAGGAAAGTCCACAGTCAATCAAATTTTCACACTTCGACAGATCCTGGATAAAACCTGGATATAAAGACGAGCTCCATACTCGTTCGCCTGTGCAGGATGACGATGGACAACGCTCGCTGCTCCATGAAGGTCGGTAAGGAATACACCGATCCCTGTGATGTCAATAAAGGATTTAGACAAGGTCGACGGTTTGTCATGTGACAGTCTGTCATTTTTCAACATGATATTGGAAATAGTTGCACGAAACCAACCAGTCAACACCGGAAGCACAATCTTTCGAAAGTGTGTGTAACTAATAGCATATGCCGACGACATTGACATAATTGGTAGCACACAGCGGGTTCGCTAGTATTGAAGCGGAAACTGCCAAAATGGGTATAGCAGTAAACGAGCTGAAAACGAAGTGTATGCTATCAATGAGAAGGGACACACCACATCGACGAATTGGACGAAGAATAGGTAACTTTTCCCAATCGCTGTTTCTTTGGGCTGAGAAGGCAATTGAGTAGTAAGGCCCTATCCCGAACAACTAAGAAGATTCTGTATAAGACCTTGATCATTCCAGTCCTGCTTTATGGTGCTGAAGCTTGAACTCTATCGATAAAGTGGATGAAGATATCCTCGGTCGTTTCGAGATAAAGATTCTTCGGTCTCGTTCACGTTCACGTGCGAACTCTACCGATCCCTGTAGAGCTTCTCCTGTCTTACGGTATTCCTGAACTCCATAATGAGTATCCTTCAAAATAACTGAAAATTATTCAGTGGCTTACTAGGATATTTTCATTGTCTTAAGACATTCAATTCTAGGTGTCCTGTTCGTCTAGTAGGACAGAATTTTTAAACCGATCGACTATGGTTTCTCGGGAAGCCATTATTCTAGAAAAGCATTTGTTAACCACCTTTAAGGTGAACACTATCTGCGAGAATTTTGGGGTTCGGTACTAAGTATCATTTTCTATGGTACAATTTGCTCCTACCAGGGGACAGGTTTTTGAAAAACGTGCCTATTTTCACTGACGGTCTAGTATCGGACTTATTAGCTCAAACTCAAACACTAAATTTATCAATTTCCCGGTAGTTAATGACATTCTTTTCATTTGGGCAACTAATGAGCTTTCACACCCCACTAGGCAAAAGGCGCGATGACCACGCTATTATGGACGGACCCTCAACTTGAACAACAACCCCAATCGCTTTGTAATTCCTTAGCAGTTTTCGAAGGAATCGCCCACTTTAAATGTTCAAACAACCTATCTTACTTTAATTTCAGTTTAAATGAGTTTTGTTTATTTTCATTAAACTCAATTTCCTTACAAAGGAAAACACAAGCCTCAACTTTTAACCGTAATTTTTATTAAAGGAAAGATAAGTGAAAGGAAAAAAAAAAGAGAACAGGCACACCCGCCACACTGGTAATGGCATCATAGCCTTGGCCACCAGCACTTAGAGCTGAAAGTAAAAAAAAAAAAAAACAGAACTGTATCTTCCTCACGCAATTTTATCGCAGATACGAGGATAGGGAAGACATTTTTTTTTCTAGTATCAGCAACAGAAAACGGAGAGAACAAATTGCCACCAGCCCTCCTGTCGCAGGATTCATCTGATTTGCATATCTTCTTGCGATTTGGTATACTAATGGACACAGACTTTCCATTCAGTTGACATACGCTATCAACTTGGTGCTCTGTTCCTGTTGAGTGATTGCGTTCAAACGCAGGGTTTTCGTAAAAAAAAAAAATTTTTTTTTCGTTTTACTTTCCTGTTATGCTTGTAGGTTTTCCTAGTCGCCCAGCCGCCGCCGCCGCCGGTCGTCCTGCTGTCATTCTGGGAAATAAGCCTTGGGGGACAAATTAAAGTGATTGCTGTGGTGAGTGTTTGTTGAAATCTGGACGACGACGACAACGATGCGACACAGTCAATGAGTGGGTGTAGTGGTGGTAAGTTTTTTTCTGCTTTTTTTTTTAATTTTGTTTTTCTTTTCGAAAATTTTTTTTTCTTACATTGTTTTTTGTGAAGTTTGGCAGTCTATACTATAGGCTTTGAAATTAATTCACCATTAAATCTTAGCAGATGTTTCTTAAGAGAAATTTGTACTCCAACACTGCCAAGTGTTGCAAGATAATGCTGGTAGGAGTATATATTTTTTTTTAGAAAGTCCTTGACATGGAAATAGGCTGGTTCCTTGCATGTGTTTTATTACAGATTTAAATTTAATGACAACTAGTCTAAAAATAAAAGAATATGAAGTGTAGGGGTGGATGTACACCTACCTATGCATGCGAACATTAATTCCTATAGCAAAGGTTAACAATTTACACTCTTGATATACGAAATTACATGAGGATTGCTTTTAAATGTCAGTTTTCTTAAAAGACAGCAGGTACAATCGCCCTTTGATAAGGACCAGAGCATGGATTTGTTAGCAGAAATAATGAACAAACTCCTAATCTCCGGCATGACGGCAGGAAGATTTTTAATCAAGTTAAACATTCTATGGACGTTCACGTTCACAAAGAGCTTCGTGGTATATTTTCCGTAGAAATATGTACAAATAGGACGAGTTATTCCTTTTGGATGAAGAAAATCAATGTCATCTCTGGGTAGAATGGATTTGCCTAGATTCTCTCACTCTTGGAGTAGGATTTCACGTGGTGGAATAAAAAGCGAGCTACTAATACTGGAAGTACTACAAAGACTGTTTAAATACTGTCAGTCTATCGAAACTCTCAAGCAATCCGCCAGGGTCAGTAAAATTGTGTCCAAATGATATACATTCATATCTGTATACGAATCCGTCCGACAGATTGCTGGAATCAGCTTCTGCCGCGGAATCCTTACAGATTTAATGAACACCTACTTCCCAGACTGCAGTGACAGCCTTGTGGAACAAAATAATTATTCCATTCGGATTAAGAAAATCTTGTCCGAGTCCTTCAATATTCCTAGTTAAAAACTGACCAAAACTGGATCAAGTCCAGCAAGGAAACATTATCGCTTCTCATTTACATCACTTTCCTGCTAATGTAAGATGTAAATCATTCTTTAGAAAACTAGAAGAGAGTCATTTTCGAATGCATGATACAATTGAATTTACTTCCTTGATGCAACGAGCAATTGGTTCATTTTCAGTGTAATTCGCCCCGTAAACTTGTTCACGACGATTAAAAATCAAGCATAGACAGTAATACAGGACATTGAACATGACTATGGATTAAATCTCTAACAAACATTACTGAGAAGTACTTACGACGACTTTTAAGACTATTGATATTAATTAAGGCACACCTGGTTACATAATTTTTAGAAATTGTACCCGATTGGACAAGTAAGATTCAATCCAACTGAGCAGATTTGAATGAAAACCTAGACATGACAAATTACGGATCAAGGTGTTATGATCAACGCGGTCAAAGGCCTTGAAGAAATCAGTGAATATCATATCAGTCTGCAAATCTTTTTCAAAATGTTTGAGTACTGATTTACAAAAAGTAGCTAAATTTGTCGATGTGGATCTACCGTGAATGAATCCATGTCAGATAATTTATTTTTGACGAGAAAAGAAATCTAATTGTAAATTATTTTTTCAAGCAACTTTAGAACCAGTACCATCGAGCTGAATACTATTCAAACCGACTGATTCAACAGTACAAGGAGAATAGACGGATCTAAAGTATTCGGCAAAAAAATTGCAAATAGTTTCAGTAACATCAGATAATGCGTCCAGAAAACGCAGGAAACTCGGGAGTCCATTATTGTATGTCTCCTAGAATTAATGACATTTCAAAAATACTTGCTGTTATTTTTTAATTTGGATTCTGTAGTAATTATCATACAATTGACGACTTAGTCAGATTAGACAGGGTAACGTTCCTTTGTCCTAGCCTCATTATGAAAAACACGATCATATAGTTGATCGATGTGCTCCTTGAAGAGAGATTGCAGACGGTCAAGCTCGGTCAGAATGTACTTGGATGGCACTTAGCATTCAACAAGCAACTTTAGTAAAGACGCAGTTGAAAAATTTGTACAACAAACACAAAACCATTGTAGCCCATTTGGGGTCGTACTACGCAAATCATCACCAGTTCTGGCAGAAATTTTAACACATTTCGTATGAAAAAGTTTAGAACAACCCTCGGTCGCAGGATATATAAATATCATTTACGTTGTGTTTCTTTTTAAAGTCAGCACAAACGATAACCATTATTATTAGTTATTTATAAAGTAAGAATGTATATTTCTATGCAAGGTTCACAAAAGTTAAAAGTAAAAGTTTTACTAGCTTAAGTCACTGTATTATCGACAAATAAAAAAATTAAATGCTGGAAGCAGAATCAATGTTATTTACGGGTAATTCTAAATTTAACGGAAAAGTTTTAAACGGTTTAGTATTAAAACCGGGAAAAGATAGCTTAGGCTGCAAAAATAAAATCAACAAGTGAAGTGATGAAATCTTGCGATTAGTAAAGTTTTTAGCTAGGTTAGTTAGCAAGAATATCCGACTCTATGGACCGTAGAGGGTAGGTATTGAGTATATTCATATAATTTTTTGTTGTTGTAATTGTGGAAAAAAAATTAAAATAATTTTATTTTAAAAAATTAAAATAATTTTATTTTTCAGATCTTCTCGAGGCAGGTAGACGCCGCCCTGAATTCGGAGTTGAGTCTATTTATATAATTTTTTGTTGTAATAATTGTGAAAAAAAAAAATAATTTTATTTTAAAAAATTAAAATAATTTTATTTTAAAAAATAAAAATAATTTTATTTTAAAAAATTAAAATAATTTTATTTTTCAGATCTACTCGAGGCAGGCAGACGGCGCCCTGAATTCGGAGTTGAGTCTATTTATATAATTTTTTGTAGTAATAATTGTCAAAACATAAATAAAAATAATTTTATTTTAAAAAATAAAAATAATTTTATTTTAAAAAATTAAAATAATTTTATTTTAAAAAATTAAAATAATTTTATTTTTCAGATTTACTCGAGGCAGGCAGACGGCGCCCTGAATTCGGAGTTGAGTATATTTATATAATTTTTTGTTTAATAATTGTGAAAAAAAAAATAAAAATAATTTTATTTTAAAAAATTAAATTAATTTTATTTTTCAGATCTACTCGAGGCAGGCAGACGGCGCCCTGACTTCGGAGTTAAGTCTATTTATATAATATTTTGTTGTTGTAATTGGGAAAAAAAATAAAAATAGTTTTATTTAAAAAAATTAAAATAATTTTATTTTTCAGATCTGCTCGAGGCAGGCAGACGGCGCCCTGACTTCGGAGTTAAGTCTATTTATATAATATTTTGTTGTTGTAATTGGGAAAAAAAATAAAAATAGTTTTATTTAAAAAAATTAAAATGATTTTATTTTTCAGATCTACTCGAGGCAGGCAGACGGCGCCCTGAGTTCGGAGTTAAGTATATTTATATAATTATTTGTTGTTATAATTGTGAAAAAAAATTAATTCGGAGTTGAGTATATTTATATAATTTTTTGTTGTAATAATTGTGAAAAAAAAATAAAAATAATTTTATTTTAAAAAATTAAAATAATTTTATTTTAAAAAATAAAAATAATTTTATTTTAAAAAATTAAAATAATTTTATTTTCCAGATCTACTCGAGGCAGGCAGACGGCGCCCTGACTTCGGAGTTGAGTATATTTATATAATTTTTTGTTTAATAATTGTGAAAAAAAAAATAAAAATAATTTTATTTTTAAAAACTAAAATAATTTTATTTTTCAGATCTACTCGAGGCAGGCAGACGGCGCCCTGACTTCGGAGTTAAGTCTATTTATATAATATTTTGTTGTTGTAATTGGGAAAAAAAAATAAAAATAGTTTTATTTAAAAAAATTAAAATGATTTTATTTTTCAGATCTACTCGAGGCAGGCAGACGGCGCCCTGAGTTCGGAGTTAAGTATATTTATATAATTATTTGTTGTTATAATTGTGAAAAAAAATGAATTCGGAGTTGAGTATATTTATATAATTTTTTGTTGTAATAATTGTGAAAAAAAAATAAAAATAATTTTATTTTAAAAAATTAAAATAATTTTATTTTAAAAAATAAAAATAATTTTATTTTCCAGATCTACTCGAGGCAGGCAGACGGCGCCCTGACTTCGGAGTTGAGTATATTTATATAATTTTTTGTTTAATAATTGTGAAAAAAAAAATAAAAATAATTTTATTTTAAAAAATTAAATTAATTTTATTTTTCAGATCTACTCGAGGCAAGCAGACGGCGCCCTGAATTCGGAGTTGAGTATATTTATATAATTTTTTGTTTAATAATTGTGAAAAAAAAAATAAAAATAATTTTATTTTTAAAAACTAAAATAATTTTATTTTTCAGATCTACTCGAGGCAGGCAGACGGCGCCCTTAGATGACGTGAATTATCTTTTCTAAAACAAAATCGAAGTCAACGGAGTAGATATGTACATATAAGAAATAGAATAAATAAATATATTTTTTTTGTTGTTAGTTGCAAGGAAATAAATCTATAGAATATAATGTTAATATAAATTATTTTACAAATTATATAATATGATTTATCTTTCTTAGTGTTGAAAGGGAAAACTTAAAATATTTTTTCTTAAAAAATGCGTAAAGTATAATGAACGTATTACTTAAAATAATTTTAAATATACATATAAATATACGGATTTTAGTTTGTTATTAAAATATTTTATTCAATTATATAATATTGCGTTAACACATTTGGCTGTCCACCTGCTATGAAGAAAAGTGCAAGCGATGCAATTCGCTTGCACGCGCGCATCCGATATCAACCGTCACCTTACGCGGCGACTGAATAGAACCTGGACATGCGCATACAAAAATTCTTAAATGACATAAATTAATGTAAAAATTGAAGGAAACTTGTCCAAAACGACTAACGACTGCATTAACGACTAAAAAGGATACATACGAGCCTTCCAAACAGAGGTGACTACCCCAAAAGTTTAAGAAGAGTGTCTAGCGGGCATCTGAGGAAAACAGTAGTGCTGAGCGATAAAATTAATTAAATTAAAATTGAAAAAAAAGTAACAGTAATGAAAAGTAATAATAATTAGGGTGCAAATAAAGGTACAATTAACAAGATTAAGAAAAATTTATATTGAAACCCACTTCTGTCGTTGCGCGAAGCCATTTAAATACCTATAACTTTTTTTTCTCGAAGTCATTTCTGCCGCGAACACACCCTCAAAAAACTCGGTAACGGGTGCAGTTAATAGTGTCCTTGAACAACTCCGGGGGTTGGAAGGCCGAATGATAATTTTTGAACAATCCATGATTGAACAATCCAATCCCCAGGAAGCAATTCAATCCGTAAATAATCCAACTAGGCACCATCGTGAATCGGCTTTCGGCGTTGGAACAATCGGGTTTGACAGGTTTTCCCGCTCCACAGGTGGAAAAAGCTGAGCAACTGCGTGGGCCGACCTGCGAACAAGACGTAAGAGATATTTCCAAACTTCCTGATTCCGTTAACGAACTCCAAACTTTCGATGGGAACCCAGTACATTATGTCTCCTGGGTTCACAGCGTTGAGACGATACTAAATTATTACGAAATAGTTCGTGGTAAGCCCATCTACAGGGCGATACTTCAGCATATCCGCCAGAAGGCCAGAGGCAAGGTAGACTCAGCATTGGTCTCATATAATATATTCGACAATAACTGGTCCGAAATGAAAAGGGTTGTCTCACTCCACTACGCCGATAAACGACCCTTCAAACATCTGCAAAATCTAGGTTGGAAGTCATTTGTAAAAAATTCAATAATCTCTTTGGCCCAATGGGCAATGAAAATGTAAAAACCAACGTTAGAGCAGGTATCCGCACGAACACAGACGAACCCATCTATGCGAAAAGCTACCCGTATCCGGCTTGCATGAGAGAGGACGGATTAAAGAACTAATGTCGGAAAACATTATCCGTCCCTCGAATAGCCCATACAATTCACCCATATGTGTTGTTCCTAAAAAACCGAAATCCAATAGTGAAAAGCAGTACAGGATGGTAATAGATTATAAGCGTCTGAACGCCGTAACTATTACGGATACGTATCCCATTCCCGACATCAATAGCACACTGGAGAAAGATATCCCGAAAACGGCCTTCTTAACGATGAATGGGAAGATGTAAATGAAATAATTAGGGCCTGTCAGATGGCCAAGACCGGAATAGTTAATAGTAATAAGGGTGACTGCCTCAATATAGGGAACACATCAGTATGTGAGGATAGTGTTTTAAAGAAGCTAGCAGAGGACACATGCCTACCCAGAATCCTTAAGGGTGGCACCGCAGCTTCTATTCCTCTAGAAGGCACCTATCTTATTCAACTGGACAATGATACGCTCACCATCAAGGATCAGACATACTACAGTGGGGCAGCCTCGAATTGGTAAGCGCTTCCTGCTGTCTTGGCCAACGTAACCAGCAAAACGGTTAAGGGACATCAGTGTCAAAAATATAGAACTCATTAAAACCTCAAAAGAAAACTTTAATTCTTCTATTATTACAGAAATTTCTATCAAGCGATGCAATTCACTTTCAATTGTTATATTGATTTAATTTATTTATTAATAAATGCATTTTTTGTTAATTGAAATATATATAAAATTATGTGTTTATATATTTTTTTATTTAGTGAATCACACCGCGAACTGAGTGGTTGCGATCTCCCACTCAAGGTACTCAATCTAAGTCACTCACACTCAAACCATGGTTGGTGGGTGCTCGGTCGATCATCACTGGTAGGTGGGTGGGTCGGTTGGTAGTGGGTGGTTGGTGGGTGCTCGGTCGATCATCACTGGTAGGTGGGTTGGCAGTGGGTGGTCGGTGGGTGGTCGGTGGGTCGTCTGTGGGTGGCTGGTGGGTGGGTGTTCGGTTGCCGGTCGTCGGCGGTGGGTGGTTGGTGGTGGGTGGTCGATGGTCGATGGTCGATGGTCGATGGTCGATCATGGATTGTGGATTGCCACAATTCTCGGGTCCCATAGCCAATCAGTCATATAGTTTATCAGTCAGTTAGTAAGTTAGTGAGTTGTTGACTTGTCTGGTACTGTAGTACTGCGTCGTGTGTGATATTGTGTGTGTGTGTGTAGCATGCAGAGCATTTTGAATGCATCCAGAGCAGAAGCAGAATTTAGAATCCCTTTTGGAGATGCAGCAAAAAGGGTATTCTTGTGGTACATACAACAAAACAAAGAGTAAAGGTACATTTCTATTTTATATTATTTTTTTTTACTCAGCCCTTTTACCAACAGATAGTGTTCACAGATCTAACTAAATTAACTAAACAGTGTACTTAATTCAATATCCATTCTCTTCCTTTAAAATCAGTTTACAGTTCTAATCTCATTAGATTTTATAATTTTTCTATCAAGTTCCAACTCAAATCTAGATGCATGAATGCAATCATTTATTTCTCTTTTCATTGACGTCATCCATACTATTCAAGTAGTGTCATCTGAAAGACAATATACAAACAAATACATCCTTGATGGGCTTGAGCATATTTTGTAGTTAGTTTTTTTTTTTTTTTTTTTCATGATTTACCAATATCGCTGCTTGACATTGCTAGCTCGGGGTTTGGTAGTTAGGCTCGACATACTATGTATGTGTATAGCTTCGAAAATCGGAAATGTTAATACGTGTTAGCAATAGTTAATTCGTCGTAACAGTCTCCATTTTCGAAGTTTAGTCCACTGCTATACATATAGACTTCTAAATACTTGTAGTCTTCACCTCAAGAAACGTGTAACCATACGAATCACATCTGCTCTGGCAGTGAGAATTGTGTGAAGTCTCGATTGACGTTGAGCAAAACCAATGCGATTAGACTCGATAGGTGGTCATCTACTAACGACCCCCAACCACCATATCAGTACGAAACGGATTCAATTCTTGGAGCTGAGAACAATATTTTTTTTAGTAAAAGTTTCATCAGACCATTCATACTCTTACTCACTCACATTACCTTTAAAAATATATCACACTTGCCATTTAACATTTACATTTACATTTACATTTACCTGCGCCACTAGCAATGAAAAGCAGCAATATTACCTCCCTGCGAACTGTATGGAGGATTTTAGGTCCTTTCTATTCCCTCCATGCGAATTGTATGGAGGCTTTTAGGTCCTGTCCATTCCTTTCCTACCATCTGTATTAGTCCCTTACTATTCCCTCCCTACAAACTCTCTTAAGTTTTTTTTATTCCCTCATTGCGAACTGTATGGAGGCTTTTAGGTCCTTTCTATTCCCTCCCCACAAACTCTAGCATGCCCTTCCCATTCCCTCCCAACAAAGTCTATTTTCTATTCCCTCCCTACGAACTGTATGGAGGCTTTTAAGTATTTTTTTATTCCCTTCCTACGAACTGCATGGAGGCTTTTAGGTTATTCCCTAACTGCAATATGTATGAATTCCCTTATACGCTTATCAGTCCTTTTATCCTTTACCTTACTATAGCTTAACTTAATTTAATCAGTCTTATTAGTCTGAACAAGCTTTAAGGCTTAGCACATTGCATTACTCTGTACGTGGTATTCGGTGATAGATTATACATTTGAACTTGTGTAACTTGTTCTATTCATGCAAACTGCAAGGGAATGTTGATAGGGTTCTAGGACCTTTCATTTCTTTTTCTTTTCTTTTTTTCTTCTCGTTTCAGGATTTATTCCCTTCCAGCGAATTGTTGGAAGGATTTTAGGTGTCTGTATTCCCTCTCTGCGAACTGTAGAGAGGCTTTTAGGAGTTTTTTTTATTCCCTCCATGCTAACTTTGGGAAGGTTTCTAGGATATTTAATTATTTATTTTTTTTTATTCCCAGCATACTATGTATATGAAACGTGAGTGTAGTTAGAATGTTACTAAGTGTTCGCGAATCGATTAAATTGACAGACGGGATGGAATTGTGTTGTATATGTATGATTGCGATTCGATAACTTCAGTTAGGTCGACATCAAGTTAGTTCGGTGGTTAGGTTTAGGATTTTAGGAAGGATACATGCGATACTTTACCCCGCGGTTAGGTTAAGATTTTATGTATCTAATTTGGTTAGGAAGGATACTTGGGATATTTTATCCCTCGGTTAGGGTTTTAGCTAGGGTTAGGTAGGAAGGATATCCCCCGTGGAGGATAGGTTTTTACCTAGGGTTAGGTAGGAAGGATATCCCCCTCAATGAAAACGTCCACGAAGACTCCGAATAAATTATATGAGATGGAAATGAGAAAACTTGGGTATACTGATGAAATTATTACACAGCTGGCTCAAAATGCGCTAAAAGCGAGCAAGTCAGAAGGAAAGGGAAGATTCCGAAGAGTTACGGGAATAATGCTTAAGGAAAAGAAATGAATTTCAGAAACTCATAATCGGAAAAATGATTCCTTGGAAATGCCTTCAACATAATCTTTTGGATCAGTTGCCATGAATTTCAGTGCACCTCTTTCCTGTAGAATAACATACATATATCATCCGTAACAACTTCAAAAGTCCTGAAAGTAGAGAGCTTAATGCCAAGCAATAATACTCCCGGAATAAATGGTATCCGAAACTTCGTCATACAGGCGTTTCCAAACTTCTATACAAGGTGTCAGTCCTCTGTAATGGACACGGTATAGGCTGGTATGAATCTCAAAAGGCACCAAACCCGCACAGTCATCATGCAAGCCGCTGACAACTTTTGTTTTTTTCTAAATTAAGGTTAATTCTTTATGTTTAGTGCACTCTCCTGTAAGCAGAGAATAATGTTTAAATAAATAAGTGAATGTATTGTATAAATATGTATTAGTCGCTTCCATAGCAACCCCTTAAACTGTGTGTGTATGAATTGCTACACAGTCCAGAATCATGGGTTCAGTTTTTTCCGGATCCTCCTTCATACACAAGCATCTACACCAAAAGTTCCCTATTTTTTTATTTTTTTTTTCCTCAAAATGCATCTGCAAGTTGCTCTGGGCAATTGTTTCTAAACTTTATGTAGGTCAAGGAAAGTTCAGCAGATGTTGGCTACGGAAGGAACTTGGATTTTGGATTTTATTTTTATTTCATCTTAAATGCTTAACAATCGCAAAAGTTTTCAGGATGAACAAAAAAAAAAGAAGAGCCTTTAGTTATGGTGGAGAAGTGGTCGTTGCGCGTGGATGAAAGGACAGTTTATAAAACCGAAAAATAAAATGCAGTCCTATTACTAAACATGTTTACATGCATGGAAGGATTTTTGTTTGTAAATTTTATCCAAGGAACCCCACTAGATTTAGGTATCACATCTAATGGGACAATTACAAATGGACTCCCTTCATGCATCGTATATTGATACAGTACCGCATGAGCAAACATGGAAGAGAGCTATCGTCCTTTCTGCTGAAAACATTGGAACTTCTAATAGATGTATATATAAGAAGTATAATTGGCGATAACTACTTATCCTAGTCACAACATGTGAACATCCATGGCCGATCGGTAGACACCGCTTTCTACAGAGATGTGTCAAACATAGAAAGATCCCTTTGGGAGCGTTCAATAATATGAGCACCGATGCGATCCTGGACAGCTTAAGCAGGACAAAACTAAACACCGGACTTTGCAACTGGATTGCACTGATACTCAGCTCCAGAACCATACATACAGCAAAGGACTGGGGGTCAACCCGTCAGAAATGAAGGGTTTCTTTAAGAAGCGGTCGATCCCTACCTTTAGCAAGATTAGCGGAGTTGAACTTAAACACTCAAGGTCGGCGCGATATCTGGGCATAATTCTGTATTCCAAATTAAACTGGAAGAACAACATTGACGGATCAGAAAAGCAAGAGGAGTTCAGTAATGGGTATATTGGCTGTGCATGGCGATTGTACGACCCATTCTTACTTATGGTTCACTAGTATGGTAGAAGGCACTTGAAAAGCAATATCAGCAAAAATGCGGAAGACAGCTTGCATCGGTATCATGGGATTACTACGAACAACATCGGCAGCGGCAATGGAAGCCCTGCTCAGTCTCATTCCGCTGGATTTGTACTGCAGCAGTATGGCGGCCTGTTGTAAGTCTGAAGGCTGTACCATCATGGTCATCGATCGCTCATGGCCACGTTACGTATACTTTCTCGATGGGAGACCACCAACTGATCACATGAACCCGATGTTTGTATTTCAAAGGAGATTTGGTATATGAATTCCGGACAGAGCCTACTGGAAGCACCGACAATAAAATGGAACTAGTCCTCTACACCAAACGATTCTAAGATGGACATTGACACAGGGACTGGGGTCTACCGCGAAATTCTAAAAATAGACCGTTCCTTTAGAATAAATGACAATTGTAATGTCTTTCAAGCCGAAATCATGGTAATCATTGTTGGCAAAACGACAACTGTTTGTATAGAGAGGCAAGCAGCTGTTAAGGCTCTGGCCTCTGAGGTAATTATATCGAAGCTTGTGAGGATCTGCAAATCACTCCTGAAAAATATGTCCCGAGGCAATAAGGTGACCCTATGTTAGATATCAGGGTATGTGGATATCAGGGTATATGGATATCTTAGAAAACGAAAGGGCTGATGAGCTTGCAAAAAAAAGGGTCGGCGCTGCATGTATCGCAATATGCTTCTTAAAGAAAAAATTAGAGAATGAAGCCACTAGATACATGTGCAACTGCTATGGCCAGCCCTAAGCAAGAAGAAATCTATTTCTCTAGTAAAGGTTAGTCGTCACAATACACGTCTCCTCTCTGGGATAAATACTGATCACTGAGCCATTGGTATTCATGCGGATCGCCTCACAACGACTATCGCAGAAGTTGCAGGGACGAGGAAGAAATTGAATTTGTTTTACACCTACTATGTGACTATCTATCTTCCAGGAGGAAGGACGTGGATAATGTCGAGCTGATGGACCTCCTGCGATTTATATCACTATCGGGGTGGTTCTAATATGGTTCTAATACAGCAGTTTTCTTTTCAGCGTTTTCTGGGTTAAATAATTGGGCACAATGGACCGAATCCTGTTGGTCTAAGTGAGCAACGACCTCCCCTGTTCGCAAGGCACCCATAAACCTAAACCGAAACCTAGCTTGGGCGATAATGTCATTCCTTCTATATAAGATAGAACGAAAGAATAGCCTCCATAAGGCGCTAGAGATTCTTGTTACCCTGGAGGAAATAAGGGAAAATGATATAGACCAATTAGTCTTACAACATATTTATCAAAAAACTTCCACTTCCTCTTTGAGAATCAACTAGCAAGCATATACTAAAATGAAGTCATTGCAAACAGCTTTCCACGATGTAGTTCATACCATCGCAGATATCGCTGAAGTATAAAGAAGCGCGTCTGAGCATCTTCCTGGATAAAGAGGGAGCCTTTTATAACAATAAGGCAACATGGGAGCTCTATCCAGATAAAGCAAAGGATGGTAATACCCAAGGCTTTTAATAATACGTGAAGTTTGAAGCCGAAGTAAGTCTGCTAAATTTACACTTGGAGTGTCTGCATGGTGGCCGATAGTAGAGAGGAAATATGCTCTTGCACTACTACTCAAATAGCCCCATACCAACAATGGAGACAATCTAAAACATACTCACTATAGGACTAAAATTGAAAATATCTATCGGGCTGGTTGCTCTTAGATGCATGTCCCTAGATTATTTCAACGAACAGACAGTGGGCTATTCGGAAGGATGCACACGATGCTTATGCTGAACTCTTTTCAGTAAAAATACTGTCCAGCACCGCAACTCAAGACAACGGCATTAATATTTGCACGAACAGTCAAGCAACAATAATGGTACAAGAAACTCTAAAAGCCAATCCGGATTCGGTGAAAGTGAAAATTCAGCATCTTGGCTAACTCCTCCCACATCAATCTACTTATGATACCTAGACACTACAAGTTACCAGAGAATAAACCCGCAGATGAACTGGCGATATGGACACCCACAAAGTTACAACATTAGGAGTAGCCTTAAAGGTTGTTAAAACCACATACAACAACTTGTTTGAAAAACACCATGAAAATATGTATGTGGAATCGATTCTGATTGATCCTGTTCACACAAGACAAAAAAAAAAAAACAGATAGTCAAGCTGTATTCCAGACCCATCAACCTGTACAGACTGGTGCTGGTGAAATCTTGTACCAAAAAAAAAAGAAATTCTTGGACCTTTCCTTTGCGAATGTTCTACAACAGGGGTTGTTATGATATGAATATTTGAAAAGACACGTCCTGGGGCCCATTTCATAAAACTACAAGTGTTGTACTTGTAAACTTGTAACTACAAGCACAAATAAAGTATGGAGTTGTAATTTTGTGTTCCATAAACATTTTACCTCACTTGTAGCGAGGCGAATTCAAATTATAAGTGTGGCGATCAAAATGCTACAAGTCTACAAATCTGTAACTACAAGTTAAAAATTATTTGCGAAGAACTACGAGTCTGCGGCAATACTTCACAGTTGAGCGATCGATCTAAGCATTTCCCGTTCTTCTTCTTTCTTTCTTTCTTTGTGACATTGTGATTTTATTAGTCTCTCTACTCTTGTAAGAAATTCACTTGTAGTTACAAGTCCGTCGCTAATAATTTTTTACGCAAATACTTTTATGAAACAGAAAAGCTCGCCGCAGTTGTAAATTCACTTGTAGTTACAGGACTGGCATACTTGTAGTTATTAGTGAATTGGCATTCTTTATGAAACAAAAATTTGCACTTAATTTACAAGTTACAAGTCAATTCACATATACATAATTATTAGTGTTGTAGTTTTATGAAATAGCCCTCGCTGAGTTATCTTAGATAGTTTCAGAAATAACCTGAAGTTCACTAGAAATCCAGGATGTTTCTCGGAACAGTGAACAGTAAACCACCCTTCACGTACATCCCCTCCTCACCCTCCTTCCTCTGCCAGGACAGGAATAAAATAAGTCCAAACGACACCCTCCCAAACCCATAAACCAACCAATCTTTTGTGCTAAGTGTTGTTACATAAGAAGAGATTAGTGTCACCAAGGTTATAAATTACAACAATGTGACAGTGACAAAATAAAAACGTAATTCATCACAGCAATTTAGATAATTGAAAATTCAATTGGGTTCGGCCCAGTGGCAATATTTTCCCAAAAGACGTAGCCACCCATATCCTTGATAACGTTTTAATTCAATTTGTTACTCATACGCCCTGATAAATTTTAGAAAAAAAAAAAAAAAAATTAAAAATTAAATCCTGAAAGCATAATCCAATTGAGGCAACTCGCAGACAAATCATTACTTGAGATATCCTTTGTATCATTACGAACAACCTCCGCAACTTAATGCAAACTCCCAATCACCCTTGCAACTGAGTGCCGCATCGCATCGCCTTGTCGTCATCCGTTTGTGAGCGCGCATCAAAAAACTATGTCTTCAAGGAGGACTACTAAGCTTTATGCAAATCCTTTCCAGCGAGCAAGCGAAAAGAGAGAATTGAAAATTCCTTCGTCAGTTTGACTAATAAGTGCACTGCACGCTATTCTGCAATTTGTAATGTAAATTTACAATCGACACAACTACGTTGTGGGGTAATGCACTACAGTTAACTGGGTAAAAAGGACGAAGGACGAGCAACAGCAGATAAGGCAGATAAGGGACTTGACGAAAGCAAATGAAAACAACATTGTTGGCGTAAGAATTACTAAGTACCACCACCTTCGGAACGCAACTACAAACTGTGTATAGCCTTATAGCCACCTATCTGTCTCATTAAAACGTTCTATTACATGCTATTCATTGTAGCTGCTGTAAAATTATTCCTTCTCGAAGGTGGATTGCCTTCTCTCTTTAAAGTGCTTTGGCTGTGTCTTAGGGAGCTGTTACTATATTTTTAATTGACCCAAATGCCAGGGACACTATTTTTGATGCTTTCGTGAGTTTTAACGACTATTTGCTGCGTAGGATTTTACATGTTATAGAAGTAATCAATGATTTAAGTTATTACTCCTCAAATGCGCTTTGAAGATACAAGTAGTTGTTGTTTTGGTAATTCGGTAACTAGCTGCCCCTGCAATACAAGCTGGTTACATGCTCTTAAGGCTAGGTTCTTAATATCAGTCTGACAAAAGAAAAAAATTGCCTTATCCTTATTAAGCCCGAAAGGTTTTCGTCCGAGGTTCTCAAAACCATTTTTAAGTCTTCCAATGGTGAACCGTTTAGAGGGGACATTATTATTATTATTTGGAAAAAGCGCCTAGATTGCTTTTCGAATTATCTTTGGGAGTCCTGCCTATGCTTAGCTTTATCGAAAAAAATTTGTTCTACATCACTCTCTCAGATTCAGTTTCTCTAGGGAATCGAAGCATGAGACTTGGCTCTAACAATGAAATTTTTTTCAATTGATCCCAGCTCATATTCTGAAATTTACAGAATCTGCAGAGACCTTCTTGAGTTACACCTAGATGTTCCATAAGGCTACAGTGTCTCGGGCAGAGGCTCGTTAGGATATCTATGGATTTCTTCTTAATGTCACATATAAGATTCTATCCAACGTACGAGTGCTGTGTGAACGTCTGAAGACTTTCAGCAGCATACTACCCGGCAATTACCAGTACAGCTACCTGGCCGGCAGATCAACGATCGACCAAATATTCACACTACGGCAGATTCTGGAAAACACCAACGAATTTCAAGTCACCTTCTCCTCATCGACTTCAAAGCCACATATGATAGCATTCATCGTCTTGAACTCTACAAGGCTCGATGGCCAAAATCGGGATCCCGGCTAAACTGATTCAATTTGGAAACAGTTCCTCCAAACTATTACAAACATGTACCGGTCTTCAGCAAGAAGATGCGCTATAAATTTGACCAGTTGCTTAGATTTTTTTTTTTTGTCAGGTTAGGAAACACTCAGACACAACTGGTCCATTGTACTACCAGGAAGCAATATCCAGTATTACCCATTTTACTGGAATGTCTTCGACTTTCGGAGAAAGCCGAGAATGCATTTCAGTGATGAGGGGCTTACAGTATCAGCACTCACCACATCAGCGCCGAAGATCTGCCGCCTGATCCGAGCAAAGGCAGGACAATAACAAAGGAAATGAACCGAAGTATCGTCGCCTTCTCCACAAGCGTCTCTTAAGCCTAGCACACTAAGGTGTTTAGCAAAAGGAAAGTGTCCCGTAAGAACGCCAATAAGTTGTCTGCAGTCTTTCTGCTGAGAGACAGCAAGAATGTGGCTGATTTCCTACAGACGTGCGAGAGCATACGTTTAGTCTGCCTGCATCCTGGAGAGCCGTGCCACACACAATTGTGCTCGTAGGAGACCCAATCGTCAATGGAGGCCGTGACCCAATGCAGGTTCAGGTCCTGAGAAATCATCCCCTGAGCCTAGCTTAGCAATCTCATCGGAGATCTCATTTCCCGCAATCCCAGTGTGACCTGGGACCCAGACAAGAGTCAATGAGTTCAGCCTTGCGACCGAATTCAAAGAATTTTTACATTCTCGAACTATTTTGGAACGGGTTACAGGGTTGAACAGATACTCCGACCCCGCCACCTATTCTTAACAGCAGCCATTAGAATAGCATAGATCTCCGCTTGGAAAACGGAGGTATGCTTGCATAACGAATAGTGAAGTCTAGTGTTGTTGGTCTCCACAAAGACACCAGCACCAGCCAGTTTTGGAGCCATCCGTGAAGATTCGAATACACCCCAGTCCAGGCTCAGACTCTGGCCGAAGCCAGTCCTGAACGCAAGAAAAGTCGACTCGAAATTTGCACAGCAGCCGAAGTTCCGATGTCATTGCATCAGACGGCATGTCCATGGAACTAGGATCGTAGGATCAGTATCGCGCAAGGTCATCGAAACTTCAGTGCGGATGATACCAAAAGCCACCCCTTCTAAGACGATAGATTGCTTTGATAGTACAGCCCATGATAAAAGTATCAAGGGGAGGTAAATCTAGAGCAGAGCCAGGCGTACTCGGGTAAGCTCCCGTGCAGCCGAGACAGGCCGTTCTTTGGAGTTTGGTGCAGAAGGCAGTCACATACTTACGCGAAAGCCCTCTCCACCAAACAACCGGCGCATAAGCTAGAAAAGGTTTTACCATAGCCGTATAGATCCAGAGGACCTTTTTTTGTGATAAGCCCCATGTTTTGCCAAAAGCATCCGTACACTCCCAGAAAACTGAGAGCGCCTTGGATGTCTTCGACTTGACATGCTTTGCCCAAAGAAGTTTCTTATCCAGGATCACTCCCAGATATTTCGCTTCATCTGAGATCTGGATGGTGACTGAGTCAGACAGGTCACAATCCTCCTTCTCATAAAGAGAACAACCTCAGTTTTCAAAAGATTGACCGAAAGCCCATTCCTAGTGCACCATTCATCGACCAAGTCTAAGGCTATCTGCCCGTTAGCACATACAGTCTGTTGGCATGACCCGACAGAAAGTATGGCAACATCATCCGCTTATGCCTGAGCGCAAACGTTTGAGCTATTGAGAGTATGCAACAGAGAGTCAACTACCGCATCTACCAAAGTTCTATTCATCAGCATTGTCCTAATCCACAATACTAATGTCTCATCTACCCCGTCTTGTCTAGCAGAGTCACACATGCAGTCAAAAGCCGCAGTGTTGAAGGCGCCCTCTATGTCGATGAAAATGCCCATTGCGTATTCTTTCCTATCGAGCGCGCATTCAATTCTAGCAACTAGATTTTGAAACGCAGTCTCGCAGGATTTTCGACGCTGGTATGCATGTTGCATCTCCGATAGAGGGTGCATCCTCATTGCAGACTTGCGCACGTGAATCTCGACTAGTATCTCCAAGCTTTTCAGCAAGAAGGAAGACAGACTTATTGCGTGTTAAAACCTGCCCTATGTTGTATCTATTCCATTACGAGATTGAAAAAGTCACATGATAGCTTATCTACTTGCAGAAATATGGTGAATGTTCGGAAGAGTTGATAATAGGTGATTGTGTTCTTCAACGTATTTTGTAGAGCTCCTGACGAAAACGCTATCAAATGCGGCTTAAGGGTCAATGAGAAGGTGGTGATTGTTGGTATTTTCCAGGATTTGACGTAGTGTGAAGATTTGGTCTACAGTCACGTGGTGGAGGCCACTCTGGTATGTCGAGTAGTTTGTTGGAGGGAGGCTTCAGACGATATGTCTTGATAGTTGGTGCACGACTAAGAAATTGCATTTCTTGAGGATGCGACATATGGCACACTTACTACTGTGTGCTTGATATGTGATTCCCGATTAGTGCTCCCCCTTTAAAATTGAATCCACAACAAAGTGAAAAACTTTACAAAATCTAAGACGATAGTTTGGGGCGAGCCCACAAGGACATTCATTCCAAATGAATCGGACCAAGGAGTCGTTGAAAACTAGTATACATAGTGGATTACCACTTTTTTTTCCAAATTAGAAAAAAAGGAACACAAAAAGAAATTACAGCAAACAATTAGCACGGAAAAGTACTTCAAACTCAATTATTATTGCAAGACTACACATTCCACAGGAAGCCTAAGAGCCATGGAGGTTGTGCTGCCACAGAGGACGTAATAACTCATTCAATGGTTTCGTCTGAATGGTAAGAGCTTCGTGGTGGGGAAGCAAAAAAAAAAAAAACCTTAATACATAGCCGCCCAAGAACACAGCTCTTGGCCGCCATCATACAAAGTCTCAAGTGTGAAGTTGTTGTACTTGCTTAAGTCATTTAATGCGAATTCTGTTTCCGTAATTTGGTGTAATGCCAGCCAAGTGGTAATTTTCTTTTTTGATGACTGCGCGCGAAAATGGATACCTTTCTTCCTCTTAAGTGGGTGGGGGTGTGGGGTGAGAATTTAAAAAATTAAAAGAATTTAAATTTTTTGCGCCAAACATACATAAAGAGGACCTCGCCAACAGAGTTATGAATATTCACGTTGAGCGAGCATTTTAAAGAATTTCTTTTTTTTTTTTTTATTGCCTCCTTTTTATAACCTCATTAATATTCAATTAGAAGGAGAAAAAATCATTCCCCTCTCAGGGTTCCCAATGAATTTCGCTCCTCTTTGTTGGATTTCCAAGGACGCTTTAGGCAGAACGAGGAAGGACGAGAAATATATTATCGCACCATAAATTCTGGCACTCGCTGTCTGAGTTGGGAGAGAGCAAGAGCAAGAGCAATCTTTGGGAATAACCTATAAGTCGTTGCTTTGTAAATAAATTTTGTTAATTTTTCCTGTGCAGCAGCTAGTCGTTATCTAGTCCTTCGTTATTTATGATAAAATCAATAAATTTATTGTAATATTTTGTGTTTTATGTTGATGCTTAAATTGACTGCACTAATGAATTTTTCGTGAACGTGAATGGTATCCTTGAAGGAAAGTAGATTGCTGCAATATTGCTTGTAGAGGGTGCAAATAATATTTTATGTGCAAAGGATGCATAGGATGTAATGAAAATAATGTCCTTGTTATCTTGTACCATAGATGAGAGAAATAATTGATTAAGACAAAGTCTGTAGATCGTTAATCTTGGGTAGAAAGATGATGTTAAGAAACTATCAAGTCGGTTTGGAATATTGTATGAGAAGACTTTGTTGGGGTCGCTGTAGTGTGCCTTGTTTAATTAAAATTATAAATTGAAATCCCTTTGTTTGCAGACAGGGTTCTTAAAAATGTCTTCAAACGTGGATAAATATTGTAGTGTGATGGTTTTATTTTGGACGCGAGAATCTCTTCAAGGTCTACTGAGATACAGTGCAGGTTTACATGTTCAAACCCTAAGCAACTTTTCGAGTTATAACAATAAAAAGTGAGACCGTACTAGATATCCCAACACACATATCGCAAGAGAAAATCGGTAGAGACTGCTCTACATTCGCTGGTAGGAATTATCGAGGAATCCTTTGAAAATAAGCAGTTCACTATGGTGTCCTCCCTTGATATTGAAGGAGCTTTCAACAATGTCAAAACAGAAGCTATATCTGCTGCACTTCTTGACCATCTTTGCTATTGAACCGAGCATATGCTTAAGAGCAGGCATATCCATGCTGAGCTAGGGTGCTGTCTAACTAGAAGGTCGGTGTTCAGGGGCACCCCCCAAGGTAGAGTACTATCACCAGTATTGTAGCTCATGGTAGTGAATGAGTTACTCTTAAAATTGGGTAAAGAGGGATTCAGTGTTATAACTTATGCGGGCGACATTGCCATAGCGATATCGGGGAAGTTCTTTCTTACAGTTAGAGATCTAATGGAGTCTGCTCTAAATAAATTAGCAAAGTGGACGGTCTTGGTCAGATGGTAGATGCGGTCAATCCGTCGAAGACTGAACTCGTTCACAAAAAAGTATAAAATACTACATATAACTCCTCCAAAACTAAAGGGTATTGAATTGCAATTCGCAGATCACGCCAGACACTTGGGGGTTATTCTAGATAGAAAACTCAGTTGGAAACTGAATTTACAGGATCGTGCCGGGAAGTCCTCGATTGCCCTCTATTCATGTAGGAAAGCCCTGGGCCAAAAATGGGGTCTCCAGCCCCGAGTTGGCCACTAAATATACACGGCAATCGTTAGACAAAAAAGCAACATCGCAATACTTGAGAAAGTTCAAGGCTATCCTGCGTATGTATAACGGGCGCCCTTAGCGCGAATTAGAAACTTTACTTCATCTTCTTCCTGTTGATATCTTTGGGAGGCTGATGGCGGTTAAAGCAGCACTGCGACTTAGGGAATCCTTGCAACTGGGTCGTGGAAATATGGGCCACGCCAGCATCCTAAACCGCCATAATACTATTCCTAGTAATTCAGACTACATAGTCCCCTATCCGGACTTCAACGTCAAATATAGAACCAGGATTCATAGCAGAAGTGCTTGGCAATCGGGAGAAATTTTAAACGAATCTGCGACAGAAATGTACACATACGGATCCAAGACAGCGTCTGGCACAGGTGCGGGAGTTTACTCCAGTGTTTTGAACATTCGCATTTTCAAGCAGAAGCCTCAGCAGTCCGTGAAGCCACGACCTGGCTTTCGATTAACTCGATAGAGTGCAGCGCTATTGTTTTCTACATAGATAGTCAAGCTGCGATAAAAGCCTTGGAGTCGCCAATAATTCGATCCAAGTTGGTAAAGCAATGCCGCGGATCTCTCAACGAGATCGCTGTCAGGTGCGACGTATCCCTGTGCTGGGTTCCAGGCCATAGGGATATTCCAGGCAATTCTAGAGCGGACGAGCTAGCTAAGGAAGGTGCAAACCGAGACCTCCCTGACAATAGGGATGTACCATCAGCACCTATTAAATCGATAAAATTCCAATTAGATACCGCAGCCATAATTATGGCAAACAGTAGATGAAAATGGTTGCCCTACCTTCTGTCCCATCCGGGAAGACTCAATGAAGGTCTCCGGTGCTGGTAATCCGGTTTTTCCATAATGGTATCACAATGCACCTCCCTGTTGGTCTAAGTGCGCCCCTGCTAATCGGGGACAACGACCCAACCCAAGACCGTACTCCACAAATCAAAACTGAATGCAAACGTAGGTAGACATGGTTATTCTAAAATAGTTCATCTAGCTCTAGCGTTGGGCATTTATCACCACATTTCACGTGACTTGGTTGTTCACACTTATCTTATCATTAACTACATGAGTCCAGGGAAAAAGTTCGTTTGTTCTGGACTTGTTATAAGTAGTGAGCTGCTAAATTTGTATCCTTCCCTGGCCAGCTCATTGGGTCGCTTGTTTCCAAAAATTTGCCACTAATCTGAAACCCACAGAAACACTGAGCACATACTGTTGATAGCATGAGGTAGTAATACATATAACCAGCAGGACTACTTTTCTTAAAGAAAGTATCATAATAGTACGTCCATACCATAGTAACAGCACGAACAGATACCTGTGTTCACCTACCTAATGAATTTGGTTTCAAGTATATACTACGTATGTACAGATTTGTTTTAAAATTTAATATTAACAATTCTGGCATTGCATGCTGCTGACAACAAGCCTGGAGCAAGTCACACTTTTTGGTGCCAACACAAGTGACACAGCCACAAGCAGTATACTTTGATATTTGTTGCTGAATAAATGCAAGGAAAACAGGACTTTATACATGTTTAAGTGAATTTTAATGCGATTATTAGTTTGTTTATACCATCTATACCTTGTTTGATAACACGAAGCATTCTTTGAATTATATTAATGCAATACAATTCATTCATTTCACCTTTCGTGATAGTTGGCTTTTAACATTTCATACAAGTATCCTTTAACGTCATAATTCTACGTCTCTTAGTTAAATGCATTTAATAATAAATGAACAGAAAATTAAGATATACAAAAAGTTTCGGTTAGCCTGTACGACAGCCTAATGAACCGACCATAATTGAAAGGCATACTTTAGCCTAATGTTGGAAATAAAGCACAAAGTTTCCATATCCTTGCGCTACCCTCTCCCACGCATACCACACTAGCCCACACATATGTGTGGAAGACGAACAACGAAACATATCATTTACGTACTCAAATTGCCGAAATAGGAAAAGTTTCCGAATTCAAATCCCCAATGAGCACTACAAGGCCATGTAATATCAATTGAAATGGTACAACTTATTGTTAGGTAATAACTTTTCTGTGTAGAGACCAAGACCATAGCCATAGTACCTAATTTAGTTCGAAAGTATAACAATACAATTAAAAAGGGTTTTATTGTATTTCTATGGAGCTAAGAGAATTGGGACCTAATTTCAGGGCGTAGTGTTTTTGTGCGGTTAAGTTGGTAAAAAAAAAGGAAAGAAACGACTTACCATTTGTGGTCTATTTTTGTGTGTCGGTTTATAAGAAATTTTTATGACGTTCTATTCGATCATGAAATGGTGGGAATATATTTTTGAGGTGGTCTTTAAAATAATACTCACTACCTGGTATCCGGCTGAACAATGGACAGGGAAAAGAATGAACGCTTCCTATGCCAGTAAGATGGCCTTTGGGAGAAGGTGGGGATTCAACCAAGCCCATCATTTCCTATGGTGGACAGCAACTGGTACAAAGGG
This sequence comes from Xylota sylvarum, assembly GCA_905220385.1. NCBI lineage: Eukaryota > Metazoa > Arthropoda > Insecta > Diptera > Syrphidae > Xylota > Xylota sylvarum. The sequence continues at coordinate 26,515,768 of LR999958.1, forward strand.
CTAGGTATATGAAAGTACTCTACAAATTGCAACTCTGCATCACGGGAGTTGAGAGAAGCTCGCCGAAAGTAGGGCTGAAGTTGTCCTTCATAGCCTTCCTCTGGATCCAGTCATCAAAGGTTCTGCCATGAAAGGAGCTCTCAGTTTGAGAGAATCCAACCTTTGGAAATAGACCACCTATGGATGTGCAGTAATATTAAACACAATGAGTGGACAATATAACTAGAAATTCCTCACAGCTTTACTATCTTACTTAGGTGCATTTGAGTTCATCCGCTCTACATGTCCTAGCCATCTTAAACGACTGATGCGCAATTTTTTTATTGTATAGCTCGTCTAGTTCGTTGAATCTTTTATTCCATAGCCCGTCAACGCAAACGGGACCGCAAAAAATCTTTCCTTCGAAACCACCAAGGATATCTTCATCCGCTTTTGATAGAGTCCAAGCTTCAGTGCCATAAAGCAAAACAGACGGATGATCAAAGTCTTATATAGAGTCTCCTTAGTTGTTCGGGATAGGGCCTCACTAATCAATTGCCTTCTCAGCATCAAGAAACAGCGATTGGTAAGAGTTATTCTTCTTTTACTTTCATTGATAGCAGAGGTAGAGAATGTCCCTTATTACCTCAATACCTGTCCGATTATGGCATTCTATCCAATTCGTCGATGTTGAGTGTCCCTTCTTGTTGACAGCATATACTTGGTTTTATCCTCGTTTACCGCTAAACCCATTTTGGCAGCTTCCATTTCAATACTAGCGAATGCACCAGTTACAACCCGCTGTCTTCTGCCAATAATGTCAAAATTGTCGGTATACGCTAGTAGTTGCACAGACTTTTAAAAGACTGTGCCTCCAGTGTTGACTTGTGAGTTTTGCATAATCCTTTCAAGGATGATGTTGAAAAAATCATATAACTGCGCGTCACCTTGTCTTAATACTATTTTGATATCAAAGGTCTTCGTGAGATCGTTACCGACCTTGATGGAGCAGCGAGAATTCTTCATCGTCATCCTGCACAGGCGAACGAGTTTGGCAGGGATGCCGAAACTAGACTTGGCTCTATACCGCTCGTCTCTATAAATGCTGTCATATGGGGCCTTGAAATTGATAAAAAGATAGTGGGTATCAATTTGGACTTCTTAGTTTTTTTCAGGATCTGCCGAAGTGTGCAGATTTGATCGACTGTGGATTTTCCTGGTTTGAAACCACACTGATAGGGGCCAATCAGGTTGTTAAGGAAGGGTTTCAGATGTTCACACAATATGGCATATAGGATTTTTTCCGCAATGATGAGCAGACTACTACCTCTGTAATTGGCATAATTGAGTGAGTCTCAGTTCTTGTGGATCGGGCAAACGGTGCTAAGATTCCATTCATCAGGCATCATCGAAATAAATTTTACAGAGGAGTTGACTTATGCTCTCTGCTAAGTCACCTCTAGCGGCTTTGAAGAACTCGGCCTGTAGGTCATCAGGTCCAGCAGTCTTGTTGGATTTAAGCTTGGATATTGCTGTCCTAATTTTGTTTTGATCAGGTGGACAGACAATTTTGGCTATCATCACCTATGTTACAGTCTGCAGAAGAATTTTTCCTACATATATTCTCAGCACCGACGTGACTCTACTACGAGGTTTCCTTCTTCATTTCTACAGGTTTCTGTTTGGGTCTTGTTACCTTGACACGTTCTTTTTACCTTTTGGTAAAACTTTCGAACATTGTTCCTCTAATTCCTCCAAATTACGCGCTTCTCTTGCTCTTTCTTTTTCCTCTTTTGTTCGGAGTACTGACAATCCGCTCTCGTCCTCCTGTATAGCCTTGCTTTATAGGCAAGTTGTTTTGCTGCATTAGATTGGCAGCACTCTTCATCAAACCAGGGATTTTGTGCGGGCGGTCGGATGAAACCCAGCACATCAGTTGCGGCGTTTCTGATGACTTTTTGGAAATAATGCCATTGGTCTCCAACGCTTGGTGCTGGCTGCATAGAATTTCTCGAGAGATTGAGGGATACCGGATCGGCAAAGATTCTGGCGGTTTGTTGTGATTGCAGTCATTCAACTTTAAATCTCCTCAAAGTATTATCCCGTTGTTGTGGTGTTTGAGATATCCGTAGATGTACCTTGGCTCCAGCTAAGTGGTTTCTAGTCAATGTTGGACTATCGGAATGTTTGGACATCTAGAATAATGGATGTCGATCGCAATATGATCAATTTGGTTGACCGTTTGATGATCTGGTGACCACATTATAAATATTAAGATGAGGAAACCATGTGCCTGATATAGTGACGTTACGCAGCGCCGCAAAGTCAATAAGTAGCAAGGGGAAGTGCTTTAGTGAGAAAGCACTCTTCTAGTAGCACTAGAAGCACTCTCCTGCTGTTAAAACATCTATCGATATATATTATACATAAAAAAAAAACATTTTAATTTCTGCAGATTTTGTAAATAAATTCTATAATGTTATGTAAAAAAATTATTATCACAATTAATTCAGAGATAGGTACATAGATACTAATTTTTTTTTTACGCGTAGGCATCTGTCCTTTTTGACATTTGTATAGAAAAATCCTAAAAGCTTTTGCAATTTTTATCCAACCACTACATTAGTACAAACAACTAAATTGAATTTCCCTTCTGATGGTATTAACTGCATCAAAGCAATTTAAATTATTTTCCGCAAAATTACCGAAGGCAGGCATTGATTACAGATTTTAATTCAATTAACCGTTCTATAATCATGTTAATGGGCTTTTGCATTTGATTCAGTGATTTTTATTTGATATACCATCCATCCACATAGGAACGTTATTGTTACATATGTATGTTTTTGTTAATTTGTAAACAATTATAAAGCGTTAACATACACATATTATCACAATATAAGCCCCAAATGTATATAAACATATTTTCCCTCATAAACTGACCTATTTCTCCTGACTTTTGTCAGACAAGTAGGTACTATTCATGCAAAGAAAAAAATGTCAATTTGGGTGAAAGGAACTTCAAGTTTGACAGCCAAAAAAAAGAAAACTTAATGCCGCTCATTACTTCATTATGGCATATGTATATCCTGCGTCAATCACTTGCTATTTTCCAACAGGAAAAAACTTCTTAAGTAAACTATGCGCAAGGAACTTTGCTTGAATTATTCACAGACTCTATTAGATTCTTAGGGATACCAACTAAAATCGATTGAAATGTTGTGGTGACATACGTACATATGTACATATGTATGTAAGGACAAATCGATTTTCCACCAACAAGTCCTAAGCGGCAAACAAACATCGCCACCGCCGATAGAAAAACAAAACCGGAACGTGCTTGCCTGGACGTCTATAATATTATAATTGCGTTCAAGTACGCTGCCGCTTGGCGGAACGCTTTTGGGGTCAAACATAAATTACTTTTCCAGTAACAATGCCAATCACGTAGGACTCAAAGTTCCTGACTGGCTGACATATTGCGAACGACTTTCGTATGGGGAAAAGGAGTCGGATTTTCTTTTTCGTTTTGTTCCTTCCCCTTCCTTGTGGCCGGGTTTTTCTTTTCTCTATGTGATTGCGGCAAATGTGTTCGCACGGGTGATTTATGACTGAAATATTTATACTATTATACTATATGCTTTGCATTTCCGAAATGTCCTTCGGAGTAAGTGATTTTTTGGGTTTTTTTTTTTTTTGTTTGTGTTTTGCTGAAGTATTTGGGTGAGAAAATGGAATATTTTACCGGCGGAAATGACAAAATATTTCAACCTATTGTAGGCACATTTACATTGAATTGTCGCACACTTAGGCTGGCAGCACGTTTGTTGTGTCATTTTTTCCTTTTTTTTTTTTGTTGAGAAATTGCCAAGCAAACAGAGAGGTAATTCAGAGCACATTTTGTAAATGGCGTGAATTAATTTTTAATGGTGACTCTGTGTCGGAAACTTCATGCGTGTATTTGCCAACAAATGAAAGTAACAAGTGTCAAAAGTAGAGAGATATCATCGATATAGGGACACCAGTCTAATTAGCTATCAACTTATTCGACAATCAGGATGTGAGAAATCGGAAGGCTTGAGAAATCGAAAGTGTCACACGTTTTTCAATCAGTCAGTCTAACAAGAGAGACAAAACACATAATAAAAAATTAAGATGGAAACTTGTGCGAAGTCACATATTGAGAGAGATATGTATATCTGGCCATGGGACATATGAAATGTCAGGGAACATGGCTTAGTCACGGTTGACTTAGATCCCAGATAATATCGATGAAGAAAACATATTCTCTTACACATTAAGGCCTATGAGGGCCCATTGTAACGTCCATTGAAGTTCACGTCAGTAGTTTTGGTCTGGAATTCAGTATTTCTGTTGCTCCCATCTTTCTTTTTTTTTTTGATTTATTAGTTGTCTTCATAAGTTCAGGGTAACTACAAGTCACTATACATAATTACCAATGTTTTCTTCTAGAAAAAAATTTTCACCACCGCCTCCTAGAAAATCGCTACATAGCATCGACTTAAATTAGAAATCCAAAAATGTTTGATATTATACAAAAGGGTTACGTATACGCCACCGAACTTGGTACAGTCTTCTCATATATTTCTACATTTTGCAAAAAAAAGACAGAAACTCATTCAGTTTCGGTGCATCTTATGCACAACTTTGGTTAGATTCTGCCTCGTTACGTTTAGGAAAATTAGAAATTCAGAAACGAAAATGCGTTTGAAAATGTTACGCATACGCCACCGAACTAGATATAGTCCTTTTAGTTCTACCTTCTGGGTAGTCAATTTAAATGAATAATTGAGGCATTCAGTGCTGAGATTTTATTCAACAAAGTGCTTTCTATATGTTTTGAATGGCACGTCTGGTAAATCATCAAGTCCAGCAGCCATTTTGAACTTTTGATTGGATATTGCTTAGTGTTCGAGTGTAGTGTCGTAGTGTCTTAGAGTGTCCGACTACTCCGACCCAGTTCAAGATCTATTTAACGGATAAGACAAAAAAAGGCTGTACTTCGCGAAAGGCAATTTAACAAGCACTTGTTGTCAAATAAGGCGACTTGTAATAAACTTCTGAATTGCCTTTGTAGTTAGTTTTCTTTTCGGGGCAATAACCCACATTTCAGTAAAACAATTCTAATCCCTCTACCTTTCCATCTTTACTAATGGACGATAGATTATTTGTTTAAAGATTTATTTTTTTATGCAACTGGAAAGAATGGTGACCAAAGGTTAGTGACGCGAATACATGGGACCACAAGCGCCTCCACATTTATATCTCACTAATCAACCCATTTGGAAGATCGTTGATGGTAGCAAACGAGAGAGGGGCTAGGATTGTCTCTCACTAAGGCACTTCTCCTTGATCCGGATGGCACCGGAAGAAATGGTGCACACAGTTCCAGTCAGTCCGAACTATCTAGTGTCATCCCCATAGGAGCTGCTTTGACATACTTGAATCTTAGGACTATAGGGATCTCCAACACTGATCCGAGTGTTGGAAAAGAATTGGTGGCGGATGAACCCTTAATGGCACAACGGTAGCGCTTATATCCCCGAGGTGGGTTAGAGACTTCGGAGGAGCCGCACCTTTGTCTTAGTGGTATGAAAGGGGACTAGTGCTCCAGGTTAGGGGTTGTGCGTAGACATAATTTCCCGACCAAGGAAAATGCCTTTATTTTCGAAACCCACACAAGCCTTGGATAAGAATGACTAATGTAGACGATCGAAATATGAACAACGACCTTCGGATCTCCATGTGGAATGTTCGGACCCTTAACAGACCGCGTGCAATCGAAGAATTACCAGAAACCCTAGACTACTATAAGGCAAATATCACTGCCATCCAGGAAGTGCGATGGGATGGGCCAGGCAAAAGATGATGAAAACCTGTGACATCTATTACGGTGATTGCTATAGAGAGCAGATAAAGTGCTTATTCGGATCCAGATTTTTCATACGCGGCCATGCCGCATAGAAGACAAGGACGACGCCACCAAAGAATTTTTCTACGAGTTTCACGACAAAACTTACGAGCAATATCCTAAATATAAAGCTAAAATCATACTGGGTGATTTTAATGCCAAGATAGGAAAGGAGGACATCTTTGGTAGGACGATTGGCAAGCACAGCTTTCACGATAACACGTCTGGAAACGAAATTAGGCTTATTGACCGAAACGCCACTATAGGATGCACACGGTTTCCTCATCTCAATATCTACAAGGGGAAATGGCGATCTCCTGCTCATCAAATGGCATGTTTCAAGTATTCTGGATGTTCGAACCTTCTTAGCACCCAATATTGACTCCGAACATTTCCTTGTTGCAAGCCACGGTATGAATGCGGATATCCCTAATGTCACAACTAAGAAGAACTACTGTGAGAAGATTTGACGTCGAAAGCTGCAATCGCAAGAGATCGCCAAAACCTCTCCCGAACGCGTATCCCGAAATCTCGCTACGATTCCTATGCCGCCAGCATCAAATGTCGAGGGCCAATGGCAACGCTGCCAGCATGTCATCAGAAGTGCCGCAACTGATGTGCTGGGTTTCACCCTACCACAACCAAGAAACCCCTGGTTTGACGAAGAATGCCGGCAAGCACATGCAGTTAAACAAGAGGCATAAAGAGCGGCGCTGCAAAGAAGGACAAGGACTGATCGTGAGGTCTACGAGCGGAAGCGACAGGAAGAACATCAGCTTCTCTGAAAGAAGAAAACATAGCACGAAGAGTGCAATCGAAGATATTGAGAGATTATACTCCAGGAATAATGTACGGAATTTTTATCAAGAAGCAAAAAGAACGTGTCAAGTAACAAGACCCGTATAGAAGTCTGTAGAGACGAAGAAGGAAACCTCGTAGTACATAGAACCACAGTCGGTGCTGAAAATATGGAAAAATTTCTTCTGCAGACTATATAACGGCGACGAAGACCGCTGTTGTTGAACCATTCAACATAGACGATCATAGCCAAAACTTCTGTCCACCTGACCAAAACGAAGTGCAGATAGCAATATCCAAACATAAACCCAAAAAGGCTGTTGGGCCTGATGCCTTACCAGCCGAGCTGTTCAAAGCAGCTGGGAATGACCTGGTAGAGAGCTTACACTAAGTGTAGCGACCAAAATGCTACAAGTCTACAAGTCTGTAACTACAAGTTAAAAATTATTTGCGAAGTTTCGTGTCGTAGTGACGGTCCAATGTTTTTTTAGCAATTACTCGGAAGCAGAAAAGTTAAATCAAAATTTTTCATTAAATTTATGATATGTTATGATGTCAAAATTGATACGCTCTTTAAAAATTCGTGGTTCTCGTACAGTACGTGATTTTATTAGTCTCTCTACTCTTGTAAGAAATTCACTTGTAGTTACAAGTCAATTCACAAATAACTATTAGTGTTGTAGTTTTATGAAATAGGCCCCTGGTTCAAGTTGTAGTCTATGATGTGTTCTTGGATTCATATTTTTGCTGAAGTTCCTCAGGAGTACAAAATGTCACCAGTCTTATATAATACACAACAGACTAAAATGTTAAACTATGTGCTCATGTAAGCATTCTATCCATAGTACATACATTTTCCATAAAAAAAAAAAAACAATTCATTTCAAATATTATGATCTCGTAAATCAGTGAGTCTCTATATTAAGCAAAACTACTAACAATTTGGCATGAACTACAAATTTTCCCATAATCGTAAAATAACAACACACGTACTATGTACCGAATACAAATGAATGACATGTGTTGATTGTTTTGCCGGCTTTCCATTTATAAACTAATAAAATCCTAAAATCGCGTGGGACTACGAATCATGTTAGTTAGTTTGGCAACACAAAAGGTACCGACCTATTGGGCAATTATTCAAATTCTCTGAGCAATAAATTTGTTCACACAGATGTAAATCAAATAAAACATATAATACAGAGTATAGCCAATAAATACAGCTGTCATCGATTATGTTTACAAGGTGGTGATTCCTTTAGCCTACTCACAACAGCACCATATAGAATCGAGGCGCTCAATTTATATATAGAAGCCAGCCAGCATTTTCATTTGTATGTATGTACATAGATATCATTTATTATTCGACTCGTTTTCTCTAAATTATATCCATCCTGTGAGATTTTATAATTGAATTAAATCTTTTAACCTCCTTCGTTTATATTTAAGTGCCTACATAAAAATGTATCCTAAGTATAATACTTGAAAGAAGCTTCCGACACTTTTGCAGGTTTTCCATTCTTAGCAGCTTTCGCATCCTTCGTCGGCGCTTAGGTACCTACGAGTACGAGTTCAACCAACCCTAGATTTTAAGAGCGCAATTCCCAAGTACTATAACTTGATTAATTCTAAAGGATTTCTAAAGTGCTTTTTGATATCATAAAATATACATTAGCTTTAAATTTATACTCCGTGGGCGATATAAAACAAAAACAAAACAAAAAAACAAAAAAAAAAACATTGTCTATTAGCTGACTTTATTATGTTGTAAAATTTATGTACATACATACATACATATATACGGAGTTTGGAAGTTCTTTCCTGTTGAAAATAGAAGAACAGAGGATGAACAAAAACGAATATCTTTTGCATGTCTCATTTAAAAATCAAAGATATTATAGCGTGTTTACGTCGTATCATACAGCTAGGCTCTATTAATTTTAATAGACAACTTGTGTTCAAGAATTTCGACGGTACATTGCGGTTATGTAATGCACGAGGTGCTCTAATGGAACCTTGAGCATGTCAATAAAATGTTGATTAGGCATAAGATACATACATACTAAAAGAAATGAAGTGCTTGTCTTTAAAGTGGGGTAATTCATTTTGATTGATACCTCGTACAGACCCCTCAGCTGAGGAAGTAAAATATATCTACAAATAGGTAATTTTCGTACCAGTCTGAAGTATTTATTAATCCGGAATTATACTTCATTCGAAGTTGTTAAAAAAGTGTCTGTATTCTGTTTTTATTTACAAAGGAACGCACTGAAATGCAAGGAGAGCCGAGTTAATTCTACTCTTGAATGCCTAGAGATTGAAATATTCTGGAATATAATGTACAACTACTTGTACTGGTTCTCAGAGTTCTAAAAAATTCTCAAACCCCGGTCTAACTTGTGCTGTGTATAAGAGAAAGAGTTGTGTCAACAGGAAGTATCTATGTACTCTAAACATGTTAAGATGTTTGATTGAACAGCCTTGAGATGTCCAGTAGGAGTAGGACGCTATTAAAAATGCATCAAACAACACAATGCCTTAACCTTACATTAGGCATGCACATTGTTATATTGCCTGACAACATTTTTGTAAAGATATCGGTTTTTTCTTTGAGTGCTCCAACTCCTTATGAGATGAGAAAAAAAATCCAGGATATCGCTATCCGCCTTCGTTAACGTCCATGCCTCTGCGCCATACAGTAGGACTGGAATGTTGAGGGTCTTATATTAGATTCAATGGATCCGTTGAAATCCGAGTGAGACTGCAAGCGTTATCAGTGCAGTCACCCTCCAAGCTATCTATATGGAAACTCTTTAGTGTTTCTTGACAATTCTTTGTTACTCAATTGCCTTCTTAGACCAAAGAAACAGCGATTGGCAAGTGTAACTCTTCGTTTGATTTCTGATCTGATGTTGTTATCAGAGTTTATAGCGGACCCGAGATAGACAAAGTCCCTAACTATCTCAAAGTTATAGTTACCTAGTGTGACGTTCTGTCCAAGTCGTCGATGTTGTGTGTCCCTCATTCACAACCAAACCCCTTTCTGCCGCTTCTGTTTCAATATTTGCAAACGGACCAGTGACAACTCGCTGTATTCTGCTGATCATGTCAATGTCATCAGCGTATGCAAGAAATTGCACAGACTATTGGAAAATTGTGCCTCTAGTGTTGGCTTGGAAGTTCCGCACAATTTTCTTAAGTATGATGTTGAAAAAGTCACATGATAGCGTATCAGCTTGTCTGAATCCTTTTTTGAATATCGGTGGGATTGTTTCCGATCTTTATGGAGCAGCGAGCGTTCGTCATCATCACACTGCACAATCTGACGAGTTTGGCAAGGATACCAAAACTAGACATGGCTCTGTATAGTTTGTTTCTATAAATGCTGTCATAAGCTGCCTTGAAATCGATAAAAAGATGGTAAGTATCGATCTGGACTTCTTGGGTTTTCTTCAGGATCTGCAGAAGTGTGAATATTTCGTCGATTGTGGACTTACTGTGCCTAAAACCGCACTGATAGGTACTTATCAGATTGTTGACAAAAGTGGTCAAGCACTCACATAGTACGGCCGAGAAGAACTTGTATGCAATGTTAAGGAGAGTGATGCCTCTATAGTTGGTGCAGTTTAGATGGTCTCCTTTCTTGTGGATCGGGCAAATGACGCTGAGCTTTTATTCATCAGGCATACTTTCCTCCGACCATATCTGGGAAATGAGTTGGTGTATGGTCTCCACCAAATCATCTCTCGCTGCCTTAAATAGCTCGTATGGTAGGCCGTCCGGTCCAACAGCCTTGTTGGACTTGAGTTTGGATATTGCTATCCTCACTTCGTTTTGATCAGGTGGACAGAAATTTCGGCTATCACCGTCTATGTTGCATGTTCTGCCTGACAGCGGGATATTGGTCCTTGTCAGCGTTATACAGTCTGCAGAAGAAGTATTTTTTCATATTCTCAGTAACGACTGTGACTGTACTACGACGTTTCCTTCTTCATCTCTACAGGTTTCTGCATGGGTCTTGTTGGCATGGCAATCTTTTTATCTGTTGGTAAAACTGCCTTACATTATTTCTGGAGTATAGTCTCTCAAAATCTTCGATCGCCGCTTCTCGTGCTCTTCGTTCTTCCTTTGGAAAAGCCGATATTCTTCTCGTCTCTTCCGCTAGTACAGCTTACGAGCAGCCCTCGACCTTCCCTGCTGCACCACTTTGTATGCCTCTTGTTTAGCTGTATGTACTTGCCAGCACTCTTCGTCAAACCAGGGATTTCTTGCTGATAGTCGAGTAAAACCCAACCCATCAATTGCGGCACCTCTAAAGGGATGTTGACAGCGTTGCCACTGGTCTTCAACGTAAATCAGTAAACCTATTTGAAAACCACTGAGAACCACTGGTGTAGAAGGGTTAAGCTCATGCTCAGTAAATAAAGATGACAACAATTAATTATTTTTTATAGACCAACAAAAATCCATCAAAAAGGATAATAATTCCCTGTAAACACATATCACCCTCACGATTACCACCCACAGATTAAGCAAGCCTTTTGTAAACAAAAAAAAACTGCATTCGGTGTGTAACCAATTATGGGTTCTGAAATTTCGTCCAACCCAAAACCGAAATTGAGTGCTTATGAGATACCATGGCACCAATGAATTGACGCACGTACGCACTGTAATTATCACTTAATAAATAAAGCATGCAGTCTCATTCGGTAAAGCAGCAAATTGGTGAGAGTTTTACTTTATCCCGACATAAGAAGCTTACGCAGCATGGAGCTCGATCAAAGTCCTTAATTATACATTTCAATGCAATGTGCAGGTGAAAACAGTTTTCAACGCCGTCAGCGTTTCGTACGATGCATCTTCGTTGCGAAACTGTGTTTTCAGCGAATTTATTAAGATTACCACTTATGTACGTATGTATGTACGCATTGGCTTGCCACAGCCGAAGGCAATATAAAAGCATTATAATTGTGCGGATGTGTTGCTGATGGTGTAATCGATTCATTTACCGATTTCACATCGTATGCGTATGGAGATACCCATCTCCCGTAACCTAAAATTGATTTATTGCAAAAATTTCGCAAAAAATTTACTGCCAGAGGCGAGTATTCTGAGTGAATGAGAGGGTTTTCGGAGATGATGAGGTGATAACCTTACAGAAGGTGTTTTTGAATTATTCTTTATTTGTATTCAACTGACAGAATGAATAATTTATTGGTATTATTCATGCTGCTGGTAGCTGCATGTCATATTACCATAAGGGGCCTTTAACGGGATTGTTTTTCAGGCACTGCACTGTTGTGGAAACATGTTGAAATACGAATATGAGATGATAAAGAACTCTGAACTTTGTTTACGTTACTGAAAACGGGTTGATGGAAACTTCAACACAAAGAAACTCAGCTATTCGTCACATGCATACCCAAAAAAAAAATTAATTTGCTATACCAAAGCTTAAAGCCCCTAGCTATGTAGATAAGGGACATAACCTAATTTGGTTGCATTTGTACACCCAGTCTAATAAAGGGTAGTAACTTCAGACAGTTGTGAATATCTGTCAAACCAATTGTCAGATTAGAAACTGTTAGTGTCATTTTCATCCAGTAGTCTGCAATTCTATTTTTTTTAAAAATCAGGCTAATCAGGGTATTACGGTCAACGGTATTCCCTATAGACCCAAGATTAATGACTTTTTCGTTTCTCGATTAAATGGCATGAAGGTGGAGGAGATGTGGTTCCAGCAGGATGGCGCTGCATGCCATACAGCAAACGAAACAATCAACTTATTGAATGAAACATTCCATGAAAGCATAATTTCGCGAAATGGATCTGTAATGTAATGGATTTGAATCCCAGGTCTATAGGGATCTCCTACACTGAGCCAGGCTGTTGGAAAAGTTACTGTCTTTCCTATCCAGAGCAGAAACAGCGCTTATTCGGATTTGTCATAAACGGCAGACTTAGGCAAGAAGTCTTAAGTTTTCGACACGTGACCGAAGGATTTATGACAATCCGCATCAAGGCTAAATTTGCCAACATATGCCTTATATGCGCTCATATCCCCACAGAAGACAAGGACGACGAGCAATGACATAAATATGGCGTTAAAATCGTTCTTCAGCATAGATGATGATAGCCAAAACTTTCATCCACCTGACCTCAGCGAAGTGAGGTTAGCAATATCCAAACTTAAATTTAACAAGGATGTTGGACCTGACGCCTTACCATCGGAGCCGTTCAAAGTATCTGGAAATGACCTGGTAGAGAGCATACACCACCTCATTACTAAGATTTGAATGAAACCTTAGCACCATTTGCCCTATTCACAAGTAAGGAGACCCCCTCAATTGTGCCAATTACAGAGGTATCAGTCCATCGCATACAAGATCTTATCTGCCATATTGTGTGAACATCTGAAACTCTTCGGTTTCAGACCAGGAAAGTCCTCAGTCGATCAAATCTTCATACTTCGGCAGATCCTGGAAAAAACCCAACACGTCCAAATTTATCCCACCCATCTTTTTATCGATTTCAAGACCGCATATGACAGCACTTATAGAGACGAGCTATGTATATAGAGTCATGTGCTGAAGCATGGACTTTATCGAAAGTGGATGAAGTTATCCTCAGTCATTTCGTGAGAAAAATTCTTCGTAAAATATTAGGTCCCTCTTGCGTTGACGGGGTTTTGGGGAAGAAGATTCAACGACGAACTATACGAGCTGTACAGCGACATCGACCTAGTCATAAAACTGCACATCAGTCCTTTAAGATGGCCAGGACATTAGAGTGAATGAACACCGTTCGTCGTACTGGATTTTAGAAATGGGTGTATGTTCTCTACCAGACCAGCACATTAGAACTTCAAAAAGTTGGATACCGGACGAATATAATTAACTTACATATTTACTTGTTTAATATCCGCTTTTGATACCAACTACAGAGGATCCTTTGATCAAGTATTCTTGATCTCGATCTGGAAAATCTTTTCTGGTCTTGAACTATGCTTTAGAGGTGGGATTCAACCTGATAGTTGTTGTCTATTTGCTCCATATACCCGAGTCAATGTAGTCGACAAAATTTACATAGTTTTCCTGGTCAGCTTTCGATCGAGTAGTACAATCCAAGCAACTTGCCTTATCTGCGATTTAGAATGGCGTACCATTGAGTCTCAAGGGCCCATTTGGTGGTATTGTTCTCTTATTAGTGAAAATGGCAGGAAGTTGCCTGTCGCCATTATCACAACATCGTCTATATATGCAACAACTCCGACCATTCTGTGTTCTAGTTTCGTTAACCTTTTCTATGTTTCTCGTGGCAAAAGTGAGTTCTGATACTTATTATAAAACAACATAAGGCCAGCAGGTCGATGAGTTAACCAAAAGCTTTACTTTGGTTTGTTCTAGTATGATATGTGTGTTCTGGTATGATATCAATTCAAGGTTGACCACCCGTTGTAAAGATTACTTCTACCTTACACCTTATGTCAAGATTGTAACCTCATTATAATCCAAATGACCTCCAGATACTTATACATACAGTGAAGATGCGTCCAGTTAGGGAGTGCATCCTGGACGCATCTTCACTATGACCCAATTTCAGTATGATTCCATTCCATTCCATCCAATCTAAGGAGTATCCTTCAAAATTTCTCCTCAACGTCTGATTATCTAATATTCGAGAGAAGCACAAAGCAAATATCCATCATTTCACTACACTTATCTAACAATGCAAAATTAGGTCGATAAAAATCAGACAAAAAAAAAAAAAACAATGCAAGCAATTTAAAACTTTTCCAATACGTTCCGTTAAACTAGGACAAGCTACCAATATCTAGACCATCGAATATTCCTTTCTTGACATCCATACAAACGGTGATACTGTCTACATAGATACATACATATATATTAAGCAGACAGCAACATCATAAATGTATGTATGTACCCATCCAGCAAGTCAAAGTGGAAAGAAAAAAAACTCATCCTCAACTAACTTGTATTGAATTTCATGTTCGATTATACATCACTCTGTACCGTTGAGGAACATAACTGTAGGACACTATAAACAGAGGGGTCTTCACCCGTTGCATATTGGAGGACATACTGAAAAGAAACAAAAAAAAAAAAAAAAGAGAAAAGAGAAAAGAAATAAACTATGGAAAAGCAGCAGACACCGACATGACATCGACACCATCACCGTAAAGTGCTACAACACCAAGTGGCTCCTTGTTGGCAGTGTATAGTCATTGTCGCATTGTTGTCCTTCTACTCCTAGACAAAATACTAGTTTCCCTGAGTTACTTTTTCCGCTCAGTTTATTCAGATACTTTTTTCATCTTCTCCCCTATTCGTTCAACAAATTTACGGGTGTTTGTCCTTATGTTTCGCAAAAGATTGTGTGTCGAGGGCAGGTCCTTGATACTATCCCCCATTCTCAATTTAAAGGGAGTTCTAGCAAAAATGCTTACAGCTGGAGCTAAAGTTTTTTTCCTTATTTATTTTTTTTATATTTATTTTTTTTTTTTTTTGTGATTTTACAACGACTGTGTATGGGCCCTGAATAATATTGAACGGACTTATACATAGTTTTGGGGTTGCTTGTTATTCAGTAACCACCATCATATGAGAATGGATGGCTTAGAGTGGAATTCTTCAAGAAACCAAATGAATATGTGGGTGCGTTGTGTCCTTCTCGGGGCTGACTGACTTTATGTGGCTTGTTAATTATAGAATCGGTCGGATGTAGGATATTGGAGGAATTGACCTATGTAGGTGACATTTAAAGTATTTTTGAGTACCTACAACAGGAAAGGTTCCGCCTACAGTGTGTGCTCGGTGCGTAAAATTTTACGGTTCACATAATCACTTATCCTTGTAAGCGGATTATTTCAATCGACTTTGATTGAATGTTCATGGATAGGTACTGTGACGTTCGTAAATATGTACATATGTACATACCTGAGTAATGTCAGTTACTAACAATGGTCAGCGAAAGGTTGGTCCAAATATAGCACACGCCATAGAATGCGACTGAATGAAAAAGGAGAAACAAAGAACAATCAGGGTATTGTATAGAACATCGACTCCAAATACAATGTCGTTTCGAGTGGGGCTATAATAAGCAAGGTTTTCTTTTTTTTTGATGCGTCAAATGATATGGTAATCTTCCAAAAATACTAATAGCCCGGGCTATCAGCATACACGATTCGTAAACCCAAAGAGTAAATTTCGGGAGTACCCCTACGGACTAATCCACACCCTTCACATTTCTACCGCTCTCTTCGTTCGAGTCTTATTAGCTATTCTGCACGGCCGTTACGGAAGAACAAATCTCCGACCAGTAATCCTCTGAGCTTATCATATGTCTTACTCTAAGCTGCGGGATTAGTACATTAGAACATTGCGTGCTTCGCGTCTTACTATTCCTCTGGACATTCTGAACAGAAGGGCGAGCTATCATGCTCAGATCTGTGAAGATATTTCCGAAAGCCGCCGTGACCTGACTTAAATTGTTTAAGGTAGTAGTTACAATCCCCGTGAGTTTTTTTTTTTTGTCCAAACCTCGATTGTGGGAATCAGCTTGTGGGCTCCATCTGCCTTTTCCGGGAATCCTTCTCGCGTATCCAGGTCCACCGATTTGACGCCTTATTACTGCAGTACTCGGGATCGGTTGTCGAGCATTACACCCAAGTATTTTAAAGCCTCTTTAGACCTAATTGATTGGCTCCCAACCCGGAAGCTTGCATATTCCACAATGTTTCGACTGGTTATTAAGACAGCCTCCGTCTTGTGGTCAGCTAGTTCTAGCTCGGCAGCCTTTAGCCAATTATTGACACTGGCGATCGGACTGTACCTCGTGGATTTGCTTGGCTAAGGTAGCTACACCAATATCGTCAGCAAAACCGATAACCTTAACTCCTTGTAGCAGCTTTAATCGCAGAACTCCGTCATATATTATATTCCACAGGAGGGGTCCAAGGACAGATCACTAGGGGACTCCTGCGGAAACATTGGAGTATTTAAAGCCATCGTCCGACTGGTACCTCAGCTTCCTGTTAGTGAAATAGTTAAGGATCATCTTCACGAGGTAATGTGGTGTATCCACTCTGGTCAGAGATCTCCTAATGCAGGACCAGTTCGCAGAATTCAAGGTCGAGCGTTACTACTGCCAGTAGTTCCACCATCTCACCATCTTTTCCCCAGTGCCGCTTTAGTAGCGGTACCTACTACCTCTTTTATGGCATCGACGGTAGAATGCGGTTTTCTAAAGCCATACTGGTGATCAGACCAGTGGCCTCTGCCACGGCCATTAGTTTGCCATTTTACGTTCTAGAATCTTTCCTTTTGTATCTAGCAGACATATTGGCCGAAATGCTGAAAGTTCTCCAGGTGGCTTGTTTCCCTTGGTCCGTCCAACACCAGATGCTGGAGTTTCCATAGTTCAGGGAAGAAATCGTCCTCAAGGCACCTTTGCATCGTTGCTATAAAAAAATCAGGTCTCCTTTTGACGGCTGCTTTGATCACTATAATTGGCATGCCGTCGGATCCGGACGCTTTGTTGTCGCCTATGTTCCTGCATTCTTCGAGCAGTTCATCCGGCGTAATTGGTGGGATTTGGTCCATGTTGATCTCCCTCGTGATGGTGCACAGAGAAGATCTACGGGAAAATAGATGCCCTACTATTGTTCTCCGCATTGTTGGGTAGGATATTTGTGGGGACCTACTGCTCCTTAGCTTCTTCATCACCATCCTATATGCCATCTCCCAAGAGTCTAGGTCTGCTTCGTTGTAGAGTTGTTTGAAGCATCTTGCTTTGTTTTCTTTAATGGCCTTTGCAAGGTCGCGTCTCGTCAACCTGAAGGTATCTAGACGTTCTTGGAACTCTGGTCTTCGCCTGGAACGCTGGGATCTGCGTTGGGCCTAGAGGCATTTTGCCCTGAGCGTTTGATTCCGTCGTTCCACCAGTAGCAAGGTTCACCCCTTCTGCTAGCTGATCTCGTGGGCATTGCTTGGGTCAGTTGATGCGATAAGTTGTCCGCTGATCCGTGACTGGTTAAAAAAGGTGTCTGGTGAAGAATGGTAATAGGGCCAGATCTTTCTTGGACTTAAGTACATAATTTATTAAAAATGCGTTAAATGCTTTCCGTGGATTTGTACTGTCTTAAAGGACCTCTGCAAATAAATATATAGTAGGATTGTCAGGTTCACAAGCTCTCTTGGGAGTAGGTAGCTCCCAAGCTCCTTGGGACACTGCGCAAGTATTTCTTGCGTGATGATATGATATGGTGCATATGCTCTAATATTAGCTAAATTCGAAAGAAGAAACCACTCTTATAATAGGAATATCCTAAGTCTTTCGCCAAAAAAAAAAAACAAAATTAGTCGAGTATCTGGCCAAGTATGAAAGGAAGGAGAAAAGCTGAAAGGAAACTGTGCCAAGATGTACATGTAGTCTAAGAAATCCAATTTTTTATGACAATGCAATGAATTGTAGCATTCTATTCGAAAGGATCTTCAAATCCCTCAGGTTCGAGACAACCAAAAAAATTGAACCACGGTTTATTTTGAAGCCATTGAATGAGTTTGATGGTACTTTTTCTAACCACATCCCTATAATAGTCACAGGTCCATACTGATTTGATGACTTGTTTGTAGAGCAAAAGTTTGTGAGGAATATATATATAAGACTGATCGTCTTCGTTTTGTTTGACGTGCTCTTTCCAACGATTCTAGTATCTATAATAAATGGAGGTTTAAGAATATATCTTATTTTTGTCAAAAGGAAAAACACTCCTTCCCTCGTTGTGCATACAATCACCAGCACCTATCCTTACTAAACCTTAATCCCCATCTTATACATATATTTATTGATTTAAATCATAAATTGCACTTTCTAAAGATATGTATGTAGATACATTTAAGCAAAACGCCGACGAATCAAGAATACTTGTCGACTAAAATATTTAACTTAAACAAATCCTTTAAAATGAAATCACTCGCTACAAAGTACTTTCACGAGTATTTTGCATTTTGCTTATCCTATTCCCTCTAAACATTCCATTTTTATTTTTCGACGCAACAGCATTGAATGAAGACATCTACAAGGATTTTTCTCATGATTACATGCATGAAAGAGAAGTGAATATATTGGATTCTTCTCTCAGACAAATGGCTTGTAATTTGTTCAGACAAATTTGATTTTCTTTCAAGATCATTTCGTTGCGTAGTTGGGGTGAATAATGAAAGAGACTCCTTTAAGTTTGCACACTTGCGTGTGAATGTACTGGTTCTTGTTTCGTTAGGGTCTTGTAATTTTATTTTATAATAATTCCATAACTCTTCATCATTTCATCATCTATCAGTGGGTAGGAAATAACATCATAACGTCACACTAGACGATAGTGTCTATACATCCGTAAGAAAAGTCAAAACAATTCTTCCTTCCAATGGATATCCTTTTTTCTTTTGATTTCGAATCATTGAGGGCGAATCCGACTTACTGAACACAATAATAGTCCAACATGAAATAATGATGACTCCTCCACATGTCTGATATCGGAGAGATGGCATTTGTTCGAGTTTTATTATGACTTTATTTTTTCAGGGAATATTTGGGCGTAAACAAGGTCGACAAGTGATAGTAAATTGGCACGTGTTGCCAAGATGAGAGAATGTTGTCTGTCAGATGGTTTTTTTCTATAATACTCATTGGGTGTATGTTGGATGAATAATGATTTCTAAGAAAGTAGTTAGGGAATGAAATATCTGTTGTTTACATGTTTGGGTAAAACTTATCGGGCAAGTAACCCTCATCTCTCGACTGGAGGGGCCAAAAGGAATCCCTAGTTCCTTTGGTGGCAGAACATGTATGGCTATGGAGCCATAACTCTCCGTGTGTATAAGAAAGATGAGGAGGCCTGGTCAAGGAGGAAGCGCAATCCTCTGCTTCTGCTGATACTGTAGCGGCTAGTAATATGCCAACTACCTCCACTGTAACTCAACCCCCAAAATTCAGCCCACTGTCTCAAGGATAAATATGGACAGCCTAGCACTGTCGGGTCTGGATCTATCTAGCGGACTAGACTGCTCATCCGCATCTGACGGAATCGGATACGGATGCGGCAATCATTACTGTGGTGGAGGTGACTGAAGTCAACTGTGGCGATGTTGCTATGGTTACTTCAGATTAATCTCTATCACTCCAATGGAGTCGGCCTTCATTTTTTCCGGCTATCCAGGAACGCGGAAGACATTGTCCTGTTCCAAGAATCTTGGGTTATTAATGACCTGGACTAATGGACTAAGCACTCCGAACTATAAACTTTTTTAAGTGAGAAATGAAGGTACGCCAAGAGCCTGTTTACTCTACTACTACTCCCTAATTACAGCGATCGTAACAGTCAGCCTTGAAGTCAGACTGTGGAGAATCTTGTTGACTTCGACGTACCTGGCTTATGACTTACTCCTCCCTGCGGCTGTACTGGTCTCTTTAGAGTCACAAAGCTGCACTTATTCTGGGATGGGATGCCAATGCTCATCACTCAGTGTGGGGCAGCACATACCTTAACGAAAGAGGTGAGCAACTTTTTGATTACTTAATTAGTACTAATGTAACATTGGTTGTTAACCCACTTTTATCCCTTGCAATAGACAGGAAGTACTAGATATAACCCTGGCCTCTGAGAGCATTTATCATGCTGTCAAAGATTGTCAAGTGTATAGAGAACACTCCTTCTCAGATCATAGATATATTCAATTTGGTATAAACTATGTCCCTCAGGCTCATCCGTTGTTTAGGAATTTCACGATTACGGACTGGTCCAAATATAGGAACAGTGGGGAGTTTTCTATAATAAATAGTACCCTCGTCCCCCAACTAACACTCACGAATTAGACGCAATTGTAGGGGATCTGACGAAGGTCCTCAATCCATTATATCCATCGTATCTATTAAACATCATCATCCACTAAATAAATTAAAGCGCAAGCCTAGATCACCTTGGTGGAATCAGGAGATTCTTTCTATCCGTAAAACGTGTAGGCAGCTCTTCCCGTGAGGCCACCAACTGGACTTAGTATAAAAAGGTCCTCAAATCTTATAACAAGTACATCAAAAAAGCCAAACAAAAATCCTGGTGACTCTTCTGTGATAAGATAGAAGAAATCTCTGAGGCATCCAGGCTCCGAAAGATCCTTACAGCCACTCCCAGAATACCTAGCTATCTCAAAAGAGCAAGAAAGGTGCCCCGTGAACCACCTCTATTGCGGAATCCCTGGATCAATTACCCACTTCCCAAACAGCTGCAATTTCATTTCGGATCCAATTATGATCACGGCAAGGTCCATGTTAAGCAGCTCCTCTTATCTTGTTACAAAGAGCAAAATTCTTTGGGCAATAAGTATCCTGAACCAGATGGTAATCCTTCCTTGTTTTACTGTAATTTTCAAAAGTTGACTGGATTTGAACGGAGGTCAATCTGGTTTTTATACCAAAGGTGTGTAAAAGTTCGCGCGTTAACCCTAAAGATCTTTGACCAAAGTCTGCTTTTAAGCTCAATTTAGTAGCACCTTCAGGTTAAGAGGCCCAGAGGTACGAGATGCAGCTTCTGTTTTGACATTATTTATAGATCCCTTAATGTACAAAGTTCTTAATAGAAAGGAATATAGGTTGATTGGATGAAAGTTCTAAGGGGTCGTGTGGGAAGTCTCACCGACTTTCGGAATCAAGATTGCTTAATCCAGGGGTGTATACAATGTTTAGACACCTCCATTAGATAAGGTAGAGCCAGGGTATATTAGTCCTTATTGTAATTTTACTGGTAAAATTCTATCGGATACCAGGTGATTTGTACGGAGGGAAGCTGATGAGAACATCCTCTGGCAGTAGAAATTGGACTCGTATGGTTTTCAACAAAATGTTCTACATATGTTCTATTACCAGGAATGTGGGTGTCCATGACAAGTTCTAAGATACCTTACTGCACATGGTACAGTTGTAGATATCCCAATCGAATGGGTCCATTTTTTCCAAAAATCTGCACAAGAGCAAATGTTCAATGTCAGTTGTCATTAGAGTTTATATATGAGTATAACAGATTCACATACAGCATGGAAGGCAAATTTCTAGAATGGTAACAACTAAGAGTCGAATGTTCCAGGAAATCATTTATGGGTACCACACTGAATTCCCATTCGAAACCCGAGCAATAGACCATCAACCTTAGCAAGGTACAAAATGACCTTAAAATCTTGTTATATCGCGTTCAATGATATCAGTCCTGTACATGAGCTCGTCGTTATTACCATGCTGTTATAATTGCTACTTTTGACAGTTTTTTATTTCAACTCCACTTGTTTCATGGTAATCTCTTCATTTATTGTTCTCCCTTCTAGGTACATCCCTCTACCTGTGTGATAAATCCAAAAGAACATAAACAAAGTTCAAATGTACTCCCAGAAACTATTGAAGCATCTATCCATTAGCAACAACTGACGTTTGTAAAATACGAAAAAGAAGAGCATACTCATTCTCTGCCAATGCGAACGTGCACAGTTTTTAACCCAGATACATACATTGACAGCCAACAGAAAATTATTTTCAATTAATCCGAGCAACGTGTTGCAACACTGAAAACAACTAACCATCCAACGGGGGACTTAGGTCAGCGATTATACTTAAGCTCTCACCAGCAGATACGGTCGGTGTAATAAAAATTCAATCTTCATGTGATAAAGTAAAACAATTCAGGAGGGGGAACGAAAAAAAAAAAAAAAACAGAAAACTACAATACCACTCCTAGTTTGATGTCCTTTAAAAGGAAGCACAGTTGTGAACAACGACGAACAGAGAGAAAGCAAATGTATGTTTGTAATCACCTGTTGTTCCTTTTGACACGCTCCACAGCATCAGTGATTGATCTGAGAATTCCTACAAAGATTTGTCACACCGGGGAGGTAAAGAAAAAAAAAAAAGAAAATAATAGAAAACGAACGTAAGGATAACGAGAAGAATGATTTCATGCACATGGTGAAGAGAAAAGAATATTTTTTTTTTTAGTTTTGCTTTCATATTGTAGGTCCATCGATATCCTTTGAAATGAGGAAATGAAACCAGTTGCAATTGCTAGATACATATACCTAAGGATTGACAACTTTAAAATACTGCCCGAAGAAACACACACTCATAACGTGTTGTTCTGCATAATCATGTTACATAATAATAATTACGTGTTCAATTATCCATCCTACCAAGCTTTAGTGCAATTACTTTATTACCTAGCAACATGAATGCTAAGTGAGCAAGTTATTAAGGCACTCTATGACGGAAGGTGAGCAATTAATTTTGACACACTTCGTCATGACATGATTTGCCAATATAAGGACATGAATTACCTTTTCGAAAAGGGGATGGCTGTTCAACTGTATGTCGACACCTAATTAATAGCACCCATCCGAAGCTAAATTAGGGTGCGCAACATTAGCAGGATACTCTTGGAATACACTTTGATTGTATGTACCGTAGTATGATATTAGATTTAGCAAATTACTATGGCGCACTCTGGGATTCTGGCGGAACGTTAGAGATCCAAATTAATGAACAATATTCAAGAAATGATGGGTGTAAGATAAATTAATTTTCGTTTTATGTATGTATATTGTGGATAGAAGTAGTATATCCAAAATTGTTTGTATTTGTGTTGAGAATTAGGATTTGTGATGGATTAGATACAGATATCTGTATGCCTTTGTGTTTGACATAGAGACTACGTACAGAAAAAGCCCATCATTGCTATTAAGATATTTCCTTACCGATGGATTCTACGACAAGTTTTGGCATATTTTGCCATTTGATAAAACTACGGCCAGAAACTAGGAGAATAGTGGGACTCGGCACAATAACGCAGGCTTTTGCATTACATAGTCTGTAATTGCACTTGTCATACGTTGTCAGTCTAAATTACTCTGTTAGGTCCCGGATATCCATATATGTATCTACCGTGATGAGATAGTCAGAAATGGATAAAGTGATAACAACTCAATCCTGTCAAAAAAGGCATTCTTAAAATTCACAATTTCTTTAGACTACCACAAACTATTTGAACAGAAGTTACACCGATGGTTTGGCTGTTATCTCCATCAAGGCTTCCCTCCCGAAGAAACTGAAGATGCTATAAAGTAGGAGTTTCATGACCACCTGGATGGAGCCCCGGAGCTTCGATTTTAAAATCTAACTCGACGATTTCGTTGCTAAAAATAAGGGGAACACATTTGAAAGGGTAGTCAGAAAGTATTTTAATAGCTATTTTGGCCTGCCTACAACCTTTCACAAATGACCACATTGTCTGGTGTTCCGCCGCGGGCCAGAGCTAACTAGGTATTCTACCATTTATCTGCCAATTGCACCAAAGAACTTCGAGGTTGACCCTTGCTTTGCTAGACAGTTCGCCTTTTCATTGCATTCAGTTCCTATGTGTAATCTCACGTAAAGCAGCGTCATCTCATTTCGAGATGAGCACTCATTGAGCTTATAAACACATTTCACTGGCAGTAATGTATTCATATCAGCTTCTAAGCACAGATGGATTGTCCAGTGGTATAGTAACGTTTTTACCCGCAACCTGACTCCTTTACAGGTGATCCAATGCAATCATCTCGGCTTGATAGACTGAGATATATTTCCCCCAGACTAATATGACAGGTTGGTTCTATTTCTTCTGAGAAGATATTTGAACCCGCTCTACCTTCCATCATGGACTTATCCGAAAAGATGATTCAATATTCCAATATTTTTTTCCGTAAGTGTTCCGTCCTCGATAAGAGTTTTGTGACACCAATCGGTAACACGCATTCTCTTTATTCCATCCATGGTCATAATCAACTCGTTAATCTCGTTTTTCACGAGATCTAAGATTTTTTTTGAATTTCTGATCTGGAATTTTTACCAAGCAACAAAGAGTTCTGCGAAACAGTGGAAGAAATCTCGTTACAAACGCGCATGGAATTGTAGATATATTTGTAGAGCACTTCCAGCAGCTACTGAAAGACTACAGAGAGAGCGGCATTGTATAAAGAAATCTTATAGCCACTCAAATGCTGCTGGAGCATTCCGACTTACCGTCGGAATTGTTCAAATATGGAGGAGTATAGTATATATCCTATATGTTGCATATAAGATCCTGTCCTGTCTTAAGCCATTTGGCACAATACCCCAGGCTTCCGCTCTGACATATCGACTATAGACCAAATCTTAATGCTAAGACAAATTCTGAAAAAGTCCACCGAATTTCAAAGCGAAACACAACATTTGATTATCGACTTAAAACTTGCGTATGACGGCATTTATCAGCTTCAGGCTATCGCCGGATTCGGGATACTAGATGCCAGGATGTAGTTTGTAAAGCAGTTTAGATGCCCCACCTCGGAACTTTTCCAGAACTGGATCAGACTTCGGTAAGAATATGCTGTGACATGCAATTTCTTCAATTTAGCCTTGCAGTGTATTCACACGTAAACGGTGGGCCATCTGTTGGTTTCTATTTGAATCATATATTATTTTGACACTGACTTATGCACTTAAAAAATTGACCGACAGTCAGTATTGTATTTTCGCGTTACAAAATGAAAGGAACTGCGATTTTACGCCGTTGTACTTTTTTACTTGCACCTATACCTATAGGGCAAGTATTGGTTTCGTGAAAAATTTCGAACTCGAGATTTTAATCAAACTTGACATTACTATGATGGAGAAGTCCAAAAAAGTGGGTCCGCCAATTCCGTCTGTCTGTCTGTCTGGATGTCTGTCTGTCTGTCTGTCTGTCTGTCTGTCGGTCTGTCTGTCTATTCGACTGCAGCCTAAACGGCTAAGCGGATTTGCTTCAAACTTCATATCTGGAGTCTGTGGGATAATCCCTAGAGGCGAAATTGGAATTTTCATTCTAACCTCAAAATTAAGGGTACTTTACTTAAGGGCGATTTCACTAAAAATGGATTTTCTCGAAAACGGCTCTAACGATTTTGATAAAATTTCATATGTGAGTTAGTTTGGGTATATGCTATTAGGTGGCATACCACGTTTTGCGCTAAAAATGCGTATAACGATAATTTTAGAAATTGGCTGTTTCTCGGCTATTTCTTCAGCGATTGAGCTTAAAATTAATATCTGAGGTAAATATCACAAATGCAAAAATATGACGTACCAAGTTTTGAAACTGCCACGCCCACTTTTCTAAAACTTAAAGTTTAAAAATTTTTTACTAGAAATCGTAAAAAAATGTTGAAACATAATTGATAAGCTTCGAAATTCTCTATAGTTCACCTTAACATCATATATGTATGACCACACCCACTTTTTGAGGGCGTTTTTAAAACAAAAAAGAACGAAAAAAGATTGTAAATGTATAGCATTAAGGTGCAAGTACGTACGACCCAGTCGTGCACTTTTTTATGGAGTGCCATTAAAGATCGATGCTATGCGAACAATCCAGAGACGATTTAGTCACTCAAGAACATTATTGGCTTTTTTTTTTTTTTGGTCAAGCTATTTGTAAAATAGGGACGAAACTATAAAAAATCATCAAAAATGTATTGAAAAATTGTGTTGACAAGATGGCCTACTGCGAATCCAGCCGTTTAAATGAAATAATATTCCATAATTATTCGGAATGCTTACTCTTAACACTCTCACACTGTGTGGAAACAGTGAAAATTCACTTCATAAATAGTGAAAATATCGCGGAAACGCTTCATAAAGTTCGTAAAAACAATGCCTCTATTGCGTGATAAATTTCCTGGACGTGTGATTTCTCAAAATAAAGACTTTAATTGCCCGCCAAGATTGGTGATTTAATACCATAAGACTTTTTTCTTTGGTGCTATGTTAAAGATAAAATCTATACCAATACTGCACCAACGATTCATGCACTAAAACAAAATATCACGAAATACACTCGCAATCATGCGAAAAAATAATAAAAAATTTCATCAAAAGAAGAACTATTTGTAGTCAAAGTCAAGGAGGATATTTGGTATATAATTTGGTACATAAAAATCACCACTTTTCATAAAACTGTTCGAATTTCATATTGCTTTAAAATGACAGCTCTTGTTGAATGACCCTATATATTTCAGAAGTATGATATGGCCGACACGGTGGTACCACAAAGGAAGAGGAACCTCAAGCAGAGTTAATAATACCATGGAAAAGCACCATGCAACAAAGTTGTAAAAGAATGCATTTACAGAAATTTTTCAATGGAGCAATCAAGTTCAAAAAAGATTGGGATTTAAAAAACTTTAATTCATCATTCTTTTGAAGTCACTGATTTCTTTCAAAAAAAAAAACTTCAAATCAAAATTAACCTCGCAAAAGATTTAATTCTTTTACAACTCTGCCATGCGGAATGAAAGGTTCCTTGAAAGCTGCAAACGCTCATCTAAAGACAATGCCTTAAAATACGCTGATCTGTCGCCGAAATGTACATGTCTTATGTTCATACATTTAATTGATGGCACCGTTTGTGCCTTGGCGCACATCTCCTCCTATTTAGATCGAGTGAGGTACCCTCAAAGGGAGTGATATACCAATTTTAAATGGCTCAAGTTTCTTAGAAGAAGACGAAAAGATCGTGCCCTTATTTGATGTCTTTTAGAAACATTTGAACTACCCAGGGTAATCAGTTAGAGGCACAAATTTACAAAATATACTTAAAATTTTCTCCAAAGTGCGTAAGCCCTCTATTATCCAAGAATCAGTTTCTTTGAAAAAAAAGGACTACATCTCCTCTATTCATTCAACTTGCCTCTAATTTATCTCCATCACGAAGAGGTGTTGATGGAATTGCCGTATTGCATAATTACATTGAATTTCCTTGAACATAATCTTTGCAAAGCAAAACGAAGTGCACTTCTTCCAATTTTCTTTAATTCCCACTTTCAATGACCTAATTTTGGAAAAAAAAAAAAAAAAAAAAAACGTAAAATATCTTTCAAGTACTAATGAAATCCCTGACGACAACTATAGAAGGAACGTTGACGATGTCAACTGAGCTACGACGTCGACAACATTTCAATTCAATAGAATTTAATTTAAATGAGTGTTCAAAGGGTGAAAACCAAAAAAGAAAAAAAAAACGAACGAACGAACGAACGAACGAAAATGAGCAACCAATTTGAAATGCTCCTTTATGCATTCAAAACTGCCAGGGACGAAGAGAGAGCGGGGAGCCATCCGTCTTATACACAATTCGAGAAACAGCAGCAAACATTGAAATGTTAATCAACTAAATTGAAAATAGCAGCCAGTAAACTGGTGCATCTTCTAATTCAATGCGCATTCACAATTTTGATGAAAGAAAACTCATTCAATACGCCAATTCGACTTATAGGGCCGTAGGTTGGTAGAACGATGTGTTTCATTTAACTTTGCACACTTCTTTGAAAAACGCCTTAGTTAATACTTGTATCAGAATATTTCAAGGAGTGCACATACACACATATGTATCTGCTGTGTCTCCTTAGGCCATGCAACATACACTCGACTCATAAAAGCAGTTTGCAGACGTAGGTACATACAAAATAATTTAGCTCTGAATACAAATCTCTGGCAAATTGAATTTTCATTTAAAAATTTGATCTCTTGGAAATGAATTTGTTAGTAAAACGTTGATGGAAACGGGACTGGATTAGGCGTATACCAGTATTCATAACTGGCTTAGGGCTCCACATAAAATGATCTCAAAGGATACAGTGAAAGTGTAACAGGGAAACTACGTTTTAATTAAATGAAGTTTAGGCTATAAAAAGGTATAAGTAAGTTAAATGTCATGGATGGATGTTCCATCTGTTGCTGCAACATACTAATCGCCATACACCATAAAATTTTCACACTTAAGCCAATTTGACGAATTTTAGGTTGATTCTCACGATCTTTCATCGATTTTGAAGCTGCATTAGAAAGCATTGATCAACTAAGTTCTACGAAGCAACAGCAAAGTTCGAGATCCTATGTATATAGCGTTGAATGCCGGAAAACAGAGAAGATACTAAACTCGTAAGATCCTTCAACAAGAAAGGTGCGTGAAATAGTAAATTAATCCATGAACTCTATGAGTTGGACAAATATCTGGATAAGATCCAAAAACTTAGCCAGATCCACTAAATTGATTCGATCATGGCGAAGAAATAGACACTAATAACTCCAAGGTTTGATACACTAAAAAAAGACCAAATCGCTTACTGATACAAAGAGCAAGCCATCATGAAGCCAAAAAGATTGACAACGGAAAGTTGTGTCTCCGTGCTCGAAAAATATGAAAGACTGCTACCCCTCAGGCAACTTGCAAATTGCAAGTCTACAGTCGATAAGGCCTTATTAATACTATGAGTGATTAGAATCTACTTGCTTACTTATGTAGATGGCCTTACAGACTAATGGATTAACCTGTCACCAAGTTGATTAAGATACCTTTCTACTCAATATATTTCATATGAATCTAAATGCGAAACAAAAAGATCTAGGTCCGCACAGATCAGAGTTGTAAAAATATGTGAATTCATCACTACTGACTACAACTGGTTTCAAGTAAATTCCCTTCTGACTTCAACTGATTTCAAGTGAATTCAATTGATTTCCAAAATGATTTCAATTCAGTGATTGTTAAAAATTTAATGCATAAATCACTGACTTCAAAAGAATGGTGAATTAAAGTTTCTTAAATCCGAATCTTTTTTGAACTTGATTGCTCCATTCAAAAACTTGAATTTTTTTTATGAATTCTGTGAATGTATTCCCAAAAGAATGCATTCATTTACAACTCTGGTACAGATCAACTATGATACTTATTGATAAAAAACTCATGCTTGCAGGTTGAACTCGGTTTTTACTTTAATACTAAGCCGTAGTAATGAGGCTATAAGGTATTATTCCGTGTTTTAGCGGACAATTCTTTTGCGAAGCTTTTATGCAAATCGCAGTGGTAAGTCCCACAGAATACTACTAACACTACTCCGGATTCGATTCCCAGAAACAGCAACACTTTCTTCCATACGGTCTAATCACTTACAAGGAAACTTCGATAGTGACATTCTTCTCAGGTTAGCCATCTGCAACACCAGAGCCTCTAGAATTTTTCTAAAGATAATTGCAGTTTCGGCATCTTTATCGAGCCAAAAGGTGCTTTGATAGGTGAAGACAAATCTTTATTAGTCGCCGCTAAATTTTTATCATTGAAACCGGAGGCGATTTCATCAAAAAACCGATTTTCATGAAATTTTAGATGCAACATCCTCAAACGTTCAAAGTTATCGTCGTAGTTCAGTACAAAATGCAACATGGCCCACTTTCTTAGAGCTGCATAGGAAGGAGGATAGGGTATCATACGATCAGTTCCTTATTTGGGATGCTGGTCGTTCGGAATTTATACATATGTGTATACATATATCCTATGTCAAGTCCAATGTAATGAAAGCGAGGTTTCCATTCAGGAGAGAGGCTCGAGCATTCGCATAGAAAGTGAACAGTTTTTTTTTTTTTTTTGCGTCATCTATCGCCACAACCTCTGCAGGGATCATCTGTATCTAGCCGCATTTTTCTTAGGTCGACTACCAAGTACATGTCATGAATACCTATTCCCTTGCCATTACCAAAATCAAATTTTATAAAAATCACCTTGAGCCCTGTGAGTTCTTACCAACTCCATCCCTGATTAGAAATAATAATTCTCTCTTTGGGACTATGTATGCGTGGCTTAGCCTTTTTCAGAGGAAATTCATCATAAGGATTCTAAGTTTAAAAAAGCAGTAACGCTTTGCAAAGAAATACTTGAGGATATGTACCCATTTATTCGCAAAGTGATAAGAAAGTATGTATGTACATACATGTTCCTAGACCTTTATATGCCATAACTTTGAACCAATGTTTTGAAATACGTATGTATTTAGGTGAAAGGAAGTTATTGAATGCAGTTTCCAGCATTGAAGAAGGAAGTTCCATATGTGAATAAACTGGACATTTTGTCCAGTTACTTTATAGATGTATAACGGTCAATTATTATCTTTGCTTTAAGATATATTGTCGATATGTATATAGGGACAAACCTATTCCAATCTTTCCTTATGGATGCATAAACTCATCGATATGAAATGAAATTGGAAATAAATGTTTATTGGCAATATCGTGATTCACCATAAACGGTAGCGTAAGGCAAACTGATTGAAACAACGTTGGTCAACTTTTATTCTCAATGAAGAGGTATCGTGATAGGATAACAAGAATGTAGGTAGGATACTTACAATTAGAATTTTGAACGTTATGTTGGCAATTTCTTAGGAGATATACTCAGGCAGGTTCCATCAACTGGGAAGATGTTGCTAACAGTGCAACGTCTGCCAAACGTCAGGAGAGATGACGTTTAGCATTGTCTTACTGGGTTTAATCCCTGTAAAAGAATTTTATGCCCCCGCCCAGTAGAATGATGCAGAAACTACTGACTCAGATCTGCTGGGAAGCTACTTAAATAAATTGGTGCAACCTTAGATTGAAAGCTCACTTAGAAACTCGATTTCGACAGAATGACGGAAAATGTTACATTAGTCTTCTGGGTGCATTCTTCGGTAAAAATTTGCGACTTAAACCAAAAATGTTTCATTGGACCTACATATGTAGGTATATCGTCATCGTCACCCTAAACATGATCCATGGTTCATTGATATAGTGCAAAAAAAAACCTCACTGGCTTCAAAGTTGCAAATGGACTAGCTGGATCTGTATTTTATTAAATAAGCAAATAAAATTATTAATATCCCTATTAAAAGATTTAAAGAGATCTGAGCAATGAATAAAAGATCTTGACTAACTTCAAGATCTAAGAGTTCTAAGAGTACGAATAAAATGTCTAAGTAGATCTAACTATTTTACTTAACAGGCGCCCGACCCTTGAAGAGTCTCTGTTTGAGACACGGCAGCCTTCCACTCTCTTCGATCCTGGGCACCCTGCTTCATTGTCTAGACCAAGCGCTCTGGCATCCACCAGATAGTCTCTAATCTTCGAATATGCTTTTTGCTGGAGCATTATACCTAGTTCATTTGCTCGATGTGACCGAACCAGTGTAGTCGACGTGTTTTGGCTTTTAGACTACTCCACATCTTGGTACAGTTTATAGAGTTCACATTGTATCTTTTCCTCCATTCGCCGTCCTCTTTCGCCAAACCGAAGTAGCAGCGGTTTCCTATGGTAAATCTTCGTCGAATTTGCACTAAAGTGTCATTTATGGAGTTGATATTTACTCCGAGGGCGATAAACTCCTTAACTAGGGGAAGACCTCGCCTAAGGTGGAAAGGGATCTCAATGAACTTGGTGTGCAACACTGGAGGCAGGTGGCTAAAGATCGAGCTGGATAGATAGGTTTGTTGGTTAAGGCCCAGGTCCACCCCGGACTACAGCGCCACCTAAGTAAGTATGTAAACTCCTTAACCACTTCGACGTTACTGTTGCCAACAGTGACGTCTTGTCCTAAGGTGTGGACAAATGCTGCTTTGTTTGTTGACAACATGTACTTGGTTTTGTCCTCATTTACTTCAAGCATAACTCGTTTTGCCTGTTCTTCAATTGCCGTAAAAGCTTCTAAGGGAGTGCGCTGAGAGAGAGTTATAATGTCGATGTCGTCTGCGTACTCCAGTGCTAGCAGCTGGAATGATTTGTTAAAGATAGTGCCTTCCATGTTAATACCTGCCCTGCGCACTATCTGTTCCAGCACGAGATTGAAGAAGTCACATGATAGCGTAATAACTTGCCGAAATCCGGTACAAGTTTGGAATAGTTTGGAGGAACTGTTTTTGAATTGCATGTTGCATCGCGAGTTTTCCAGCGTATCAGTATAGTTAGGATGATTCAGAGACATCGTCTTGTGGAGGTCAAGATGATGAATGCTATCATATGGGGCTTTGAAGTCGATGAAGAGATGGTGAGTCGCGACTTGAAATTTGTTGGTTTTTTCCAGGATTTGCCTTAGTGAGAAAATTTGGTCGATCGTCGATCTGCCGGGCCGGAAGTCACACTGGTACGTGCTAATTAGTGTGCTCGAGAAAGACATCAGACGTTCATTGGATATGAGCTTCTATGCAACATTAAGCACGAATATGCCTTTATGGATGCCTCTCTTGAAGATGGGACATATAGAGCTGATAGTCTAGTCATCGGGCATGGCTTCATCTACCCATACTTGGTTGATGATTTGGTGCATGCACCCTACCAAAGCGTCACCACCATGTTTGAAAAGCTCCGCTGGTAAATCATTAAAGCAGCCAGCTTTCTTGTTCTTTAGCTTTCTGATAGCTGAGTCAACCTCTTCAAAACTAGAAGCGGGGAAGGCTTCTTCATTGATTGGATGCGGGCCCTCTTCATTGATAATGGCAAAGGGTTTAGGTTACGCTTGAACGACAGCTGACAGCATTGGGTTTTTGAAGCATTAAATTCCACTCTGTTGTTTATACCCCATTTAATTATACTGTCAAGATCGGAATTTAATGAACAGTGAGTCTGGGAACGAATATGAGAAGCTGAGGGTACTGTTGTCAGCGCAGGAATGTATTGGATTAGAAGTAGCAAACAAGAGATCATTTATCATTTATGAATATAAGAAAGAGAGTCGGAGACAAAACCGAGCCCTGTGGAACACCAGCATTTATATGGTGGATAGTAAACTTGAAACCGTCCAAAACCACTTGAATTGAACGTTCCGAAAGGTAGTTTCTAATCCATTGAAGAAGAGATTCATCGATGCCAAATGCATGCATTTTCGACAAAAGAGCTTGATGCTAAACTCTGTCAAATGCCTTTGAAATATCAAGTGCAACAATCTTACATTCACCAGAATGATGCAGAGAGTGGTTCCACTTTTCGGTGAGATATACTATCAAATCACCAGTGGACACCATACTGACGGTCATTGAGGAGCTTTCGTGATTAAAGATATTTCATAAGCTGACGATTTATCAGCGTTTCCAGCGACCTTGGAATGAAACGTAAGTGCAATGGGTCGATAGTTGGAAGGAGACGCCTTTAAGGGGTTGGACAAATGCTGTTTTTCATCTACTCGGGCAGAGTCCAGAAGAGTAGGATAGATGAAAAAGCTTACGCAGTGGTTTTGCCAGCGTGGAAGAACACCTCCTCAGAATAATGGGTGAGATACCATCTGAACCAGCGGATTTGTTTATGTCCCATATTCAACGCGCTCAAGTACAGGATTGAAAACAGCGAAAAGGGCTGCCAGCAGATTGGCCTTCTCTAAAGAGCTGACAGCTCTGTCAATGTCATTGTGAACAAGCGTTGGGATGGAAGATCTTAGCTGACTTCCTTACAGGTCAGTGTCCATACAGATTAAAATCTTGAAAATTTGGGTTAAAGTCAAACCAACATCTGTAGATTAGGTCCTCAAAACACTGAAAACGGTCTTACCAGTCTATCTGATATAATCTGATATGAGTGAGATATGTACCAAATGTGTCGATGTTTGGAATGTGACATCTATGTATATATTTTTTTGTATCTCAAAAAAATGTTGTTTTAATTAGGAAATAAATTGGCTCGAATTGAAACTTTACCTAATTAAAATTTTATTTTGCAACTTTTTGAATACATATTCAAATAAAATAAAAATACCTACAAGTAACTCAAAACAAAAAAAATATTAAAGGCCAAATGACTGTTTTTAAATAAAATAACTTTTTAAAAATATTTTTAACAAATCTGACTTAAATTTTGTAGTAAATTTGTAGATAAAAATCTTTTGTTTTCATGACATTGGCCATACATTCATTATATTTAACCACCTTACACTATAGTGATTTGTTTTAACACCCATTTGGTGGTGAACCTGTGGAATGGGTTTCTAATATTTCATAGTGTGTGAATAAATCACATTGGATAAATGCTCTCGCACGCACCATAAAATTTATGACATGCAAAACTTTTTTTATGGATAAACATTAATTAAGCACGCAACTATGGATGGTCTGGGGGCTAAGAGTAAAAGCCCGGAAGATAGAAGTTAATACGGGTCATAGTCGTTAGAATAGATAAATATCTGAGGGGAAAATTTATTAATATTTGGTTTTTTTTTCTTTCTATATGTACTCATATGAATAAAACAAATATTTGTTTAGGCACTGTTTACTGTTTTACGCTACTAACAGGATATGGTGACAAGACATGCATCCCTTAAGCGGTTTACAAGACATGTGAATGGACATGTGAAAATATTACACCGAGTCGCATGGATTTTATGCATTACAACATTATAATGTGAATCCTTTCACAAAATACGTTCTATAATTGCAAGTAGATACATTTTTCTTTAACGAAAGATAAAAATTGTTTAAAATCAGGATGGAAGGCATTTCACTTCTGAGAATAGCAGCATATGGGTTGAGTTGAGTACGAAAGTACGTTGTTATGACTCAAGTTAAAAGTTTTCGAAGAAAAATTAATTGAAATCCTAAAAATAAATGCCTACACCTTGGTAAAAATGAACACCTTACTGTAATGTTTATTTAAGATACATAAGTGGGAGCTACGCCTAACATCAGTCTTTAAATATTTTCATGTGTAATGCGTCATGACCACACCTATCTACATCAAATATGTATGCTGGCAGTGTTCCAAAAACCTGCGAATAAGGCGGTGGTTGGTATGTTGTTGTATTGTTCAAAGGAAGAAAATCCTGAAAAGTTATCCTTTGGACTTTTGCTGGCAAGCTAAATTTGAAGAGATTGCTTCAGGCAAATGTAGGGATATAATAATCTTTAACGTAACATTTCAATACGTCGAAAAAATGTCATTGTCTTAAAATGGAGCTGTTTTAACATGTGGGATATAGACAAGCGTCGATATGTTTTACATAAACCAACCTATATCAACCAAAGCTAACTCTCAGTCCCACGTTCTGGTACATAGCAAAACAGGCGGATCTGGAATTCGAAAGAAATGATGTTGGTGACAGCAAATTTTAAGAAAGGGGAAGAGTTTCCAAGCAACAAAAACCATTTCTAGATGGAATCAACAACGATGGCCTCTTTAGTTTCAGTTGGAATGAACATCTAATTCGCATTTGGTGATGGTGTGATTGTCCTTTCATAAAGATAACTATACTATAAGAGTGGTCATTGATTTTACTCATAAAGAGCTTGTCTACTCCAGGAGTAAGTATGTAATTGATGTAAGGATGGCAAAATCCTCATCCCAACCCTCCAAGTGGGTGCCAGCCAGGTCAAGAGGCTTTGTATAGGATTCTTAACTGCTCAATAGTTTAATCTTTTACAAATGTCTCCTGACCATTGGATCGAGGTACCTGATTTCGTGGTGGTGTGAGCGCTAATTGCATAAATCCGTGCCCAAGAATGCAAGGTTGGGGGTTAAAGCAATCACTAACGAGCTCCTTCAGATGCACATTCGAGGTCTGTCGTATTCTAGCCTTATCCTAGTATATCGGCTCTGCTAGGAGGGACCTTCTTTCCGACTTACTCGTGGGACCAAAATCCAAAAAATAAAAAATTAACACAGAAAAAAGAACATACCAAAACCAAAAAAAAAACGTAATAGACACTTCATCCGAAGATGAATTGCTGGCCTCAAGCCAAGAGACCGTCATTTCTTCAGGCAGCGTAGCTAGTACCAGCCAAGGTACGCTACGCATGTCTCACCCATCTACATCCGCTTCCGTGGTTGTAGGTAAGGATACCAGCATAAGTGTCCCCATGCCAATTCCTTCAACATCCAACTCTGTGGTTACTGGCACAAACACCAGCGAGTTCACCCAGAAAAAACAACCACAGGCCAAGTACACACAGAAACAGCATAGACACTACTATGAGAAGGCCCTCTTCATTCTTAACAAGGTAGCTAAGAATGAAGAAGCTGGTACAGTCACTCAACGTGACCAAGTAGACAAACTCAAGTACCAGGCGGTTGTTGAAGACTACAACAAACGTCAGGCCTCCATGGCTAGCATCAAAGTTCGGGCTGAAGCTAAAAAAAGAAATTGGTCGCATGAAGAGACGTCCCATTCAGGCAAACGCAGCAAGGTCGAAAGCAGCGTTGTCAAAAAGCTCAGCAAACAACAACAACAGCAGTCAAAGCCGTCCGTCACCACCGCGAAGAAGAGCAGTGGTATAGTGTCCACATGCACCGTCAGCGATGTGGTCAGGGATGACCTCCAAGTTGCCCTAATAAACGAACTTTCGAGCAGTGTTAAGTCTATTACGAAGGCTTGGAATAAAATCGAGGCCAAACTCTCGCAGATGGTGATGGATCACCTTCTGGGCACACAAGGAGGCGGCACCCTACCCTATTTCGACTCAGCCGAAGTTGTCAGCGGGTATAGAGTCATCAAGTGCGAGGATAGGTTCTCGAGGGACTTCCTGGGTGCTAAGATAAGCGAAGCTTGGAACGGCTTGAGACTTAAGCTGATTCCAGCCAAGGATATTCCGCGAAGACCATTATGCTTCAAAAACTGCATGACATAGCAATTCCCTGGCTAATACCGATCTATAGGAGCAGCTTATATTGAAATCATGTCCCGCAGTCCTGAAGACGTGTCAAAGTTATTTTCATTCCGAAAGTGGACCGGCGGGGCCACGAATCCGCGAAAGATTTCATGCCTATTAGCCTATTCTCTTTTGTACTGAAAACTCTAGAACGTATCCTAGACCTTAACATCCGTGAAACTTTGAAGAGCCCCCCTCTGTCCCAGCATGCGTACCTCAAAGGTCGGTCTACTGAGACGGCTCTTCATGAGGTGGTGGAAAAGGCTCTCCACTACAAAGAATACACTCTTGCTACCTTTCTAGAGCCTTGAGGTCCTGTCCAACAGATGCTCTACGTGTGATCCTTCACCTGACTCCTCTTGAACTTCATATAAAAGACTCAGCTACATGTAGCGCTGTACGGCTCAGGGAATCTGCGTGCTGGACTGCTAAGCCGTATGGACACTGTAGGATCTTGGAAACGATTCCGAGAGAATTTGGTCCTTTCGTCTCCCTGACTCTGCCAGTGTTTTCCAAGCGGAGTTTCTTGTGATTCCCTACATCAAGTCAAAACATTGCTAATATACAGATAGCCAAGCTGCTATCAAAGCCATTGATGCGGTCACCATATCCTCAAAACTGTGTCGTTAAGGGCAATATATATTATCACTTCCTACAGCTTGCCAATCAAGGGTGGAAAAGCCTGACTAGTTGTGTAATATCAAGAAAGACATGACCTAATTACAACAAACCTAAATCAAACGAGCTAATTGGTAAATCAAGACCAGATATTGCCAGAATTGTAGCTATCATTACAGGTCACTGGCCAATAGGGGACCATGCGGCCAAGCTTGGTATTCCTCACAACACCTTCTGTAGAAGCTGCAAGGATATCAATAAAAAGGAATCTCTACATCACTTCCTTTGCAGATGTCCGGCCCTAGCGAGGGCCAGGCAAAATATTCTAGGAAGACCCTTCTTCGTGAACCTCGGCGAGATAGCTGACAAAACTGATTGGAGAACCAATCCGTTATTTGAACTCCACGGGTTGGGTCTAATTTCACATCAGCTAAGTTTTTTTTTCCCACGAGTGCCACTCTACCTACCTACCTAAGGAAGGGGATTTTCGATAACAGCACCCTATTTTATTATCTTATATATATTTCGAGATAAAGCATCAAATGTCCTCAATGTAACCACCTGCACCTACATATATCAAATGACTGTGACTGTATTGCCCGTATCACTGCAGTGGATAAATTCCACTCTAACCTAGTGGAGGAAGGGTAGTGATGCGAATACATATATGACAGCACAAGTCCTTCACTATCAACTTTTACTCTATACCTCCACCATGGTGTCTGCTGGAAATTGGATAACCAACCCCCTTCAAAGGTCGTTGATGGCGAGATAGGGGGATACAGGTGGCAGCGGAGCAGTTCCCTATATGGAATCCACGGTGGGGTGTACTAGTTCCAGTAAGGTCGAACTATTAATGTTATCCCTATATGAGCTGCTTCGACATATTCGAATCCCAGATCTATAGGTATCTCCGATACTGAGTCAGGGTATTAGAAAACAGTTGGTGGCGGATGAACTGATTACTGATTGCGGAAAATCCGGCCCTTCGTTCTATGGGTATAAAAGAGAACTGGTCCTCCAGGTTGGGGGTTGTGCGTCGGTGTAAGTTCCCTACTATGGGAAAAAAAACTATTAGTTGCGAACACACTAACTGCTCGGATAAGGAAATACTGTGACAAAGTTTGACGTCAGATAGCTACAATCGCAAAAGAGCAAGAAAGCCTTTCCCGATCAAGTGTCCCTTAATCTCTCAAAGGGTACTAGACCGCCACTATCAAGTACTGAAGACCAGCGGCTACATTGCCAAAAAGTCATCATGGATACCGCATCTGATGTGCTGGGTTTCTCTCGGCCATCGCAACGAAACCGCCGGTTCGACGAAGAATGCCGGCTTGCAAATGCAGAAAAGCAGATGGCAAACATAGAAGGACCAGAGCTGCTCGCGGGCTCTACGAGCAGAAGAGAAGGGATGAGCACCGGGTTCTCAGAAGGAAATAGAAGGAGCATGAGAAGCCCGTGATTGAGGAAATCTAGAGATGCTATTGCAGAAATAAGATAGTTTTACCAAAAGGTAAGAAGAACCTGTCAAGCTTACAAAGCCAGAACTGAGGCCTGCAGGGATGAACAAGGAAACCTAGTAGTATAATCGCAATCGATGTTAAGAATATAGAAAGATAACTTCTGCAGACTTTATAACAGCGACGATGACCAAAATTCCACTGTCAGGCAGAATAAACCATTCAATCTTGAGGATGATAACCAACATTTCTGTCCACCAGACCAGGATGAAGTTGAAATTGCGATATCTAAGCTCAAATTCAATAAAGCTGCTGGAGCTGATGGACTGACTGCTGAGCTATTCAATGCACTGCAATGGGAATGATTTGGTAAGGAGCATGCACGAATTCATTTGCATAATATGGTCGAACGAAAGTATGCCCGATGAATGGAACCTCAGCATTGTTCGCCCGATCCTCAAGAAATGAGACCATTTAAACTGTGCCAACTATAGAGGAATAAGTCTCCTCAACGCCGTTAACAAGATCTTCTCTGCTATTCTCTGTGAAGCTTTTATCAGCAATCTGATTGGAAAGTTCACCATCGACGGCAGATATTGGAAAAACTCATGAATTTCAAATCATGAAATATCCACCGTTTTATCGATATTAAGGCCGCCTATGACAGCATCTATAGAGAAGTGCTATATCTAGTTTTGGCATCCGTGCCAAACTCGTCTGGTTGTGCAGGATTAAGATGAAAAATGCACGCCGTAGTCAGAAGAGTTCGAATACAACGACTAAGGTGGTTGGGTCATGTACAGCGAACGAACAACAGTGCTCCGGGCCGGAGAATCTTGAAATCCACCCCAGACATCAGAGGGGCTCTCAAGTGGAAAACGACCTCAATCAACTTGGTGTTCGAAACTGGAGGCAGTTATTTAAGGACCGGTCTAACTGGAGGGGCCTGTTGGTTGATGCCTATGTTCAGTACAGAGAGTAGTGTCAGCTAAGTAAGTAAGTAAGTAAGTAACCTAGTGCCGTGCCTCATGTGGTTCATGCGTTCGATTTCGAAGCGAAGGGTTCGAGGCCCGATTCCGAGGGTCTGACAAACATCCGACAAACATCCGACTGTATAACTACCATGAAAAGTGTCTTCAATAGAAAACACGGCATTGAACAGAAAGCCTCTTCCGTTCGTGTAAAAAAAACATAACGCCCACAAGACGTATGGTTATGAGAAACTAGACCCTGAGTCTCATGGATCTGTCACTCCAAATATTTTTGTTTGCATTTGTTATCTATAATAACAGACGTGAGTGCTGTGAGTGTTTGTTTAGTTTTATTTATATACGCGGAATATTTTTGTTTGCATTTGTTATCTATAATAACAGACGTGAGTGCTGTGAGTGTTTGTTTAGTTTTATTTATATACGCGGAACTTTAATTGTAAGTATATTCCTAGTAGGCCACTACTTCACTATATATAGTGTATCTACATATGTATGAATAAAAATAAAGTAATGAATAGGTTACAATACTATTCTGCACACAGATAGCTGATATCCTTTGAACTTTACATTCTGCTTTGTAGTTGTAGTTTTAATTATCTTCCATGTCATTAACCTTTTGACAATCAATATCATTGATTACAAATCTATTATTATCTGATGGTAAGGGCAGGTTGGTTAGTGATTAAAAAATATCATAAATGTCAGCTCTGTAATTTTGTAGCTCATTAATGTCATTCGCTTGGTTTTAATAAACCAAATTCCATTGGTAATGCGCGCTTTCAGCCTGTAAGCAGTATATTGACATTCGATCAGGGAACCAATGGACAGTGTTGTCATATGGTTCGAGGATAATAAAGGACGAAGGGGAAAACATCGAATGGAGGAAAACTTAGTTGTAATAGGGAATTATTTTTTAAGTGAAAAATTAAATTCAAATATTCTGATAAATATTTTGGTTTTGTGAAAAATTTTTAGTCATAGGCTGAACAATATGGTTCGCACATTGTTTTGTTAATCTAATCAAGAACCACAGATTAGGTCATATCCACAGAGAGTAAGGAGGTTTGCTCACGTAGCAGAAGTACTCGAAATCAGGTTGAAGTATGTGATCTGAGAAATACTGAGAGAAGGGTAGAACTTTTAGGGTCACTCCACCACAAAGAATTCACGCCAGCGGCCTTCCTGGATATAGAAGGAGCCTTCTACAATGTAAAATCTAACTTTGTACGACTAGCAGTGTACCAAGAAAGCATAGACCCAGTAATCTTAGACTCAATTGAATGCATGCTCAAGACGAAACACATCAACTCAGAATTGGGTGACTGCCAAGTACATACACTGGCCTCTAGAAGGACTCAGCAAGTTGGGTTCCTATCCCCTTTATTATGGATACTAGTCGTGAATAGAATCTTAAAGAAATTCTAACGAAGTGGGATTAAGGTAAGGCAACAGGTAAGTTCATACCCACCATCACTGAAATACTTCAATCCACCCTCAATACAGCCCACAAATGGGCGGAAAGATGTGCATTAAGCGTTAAACCCTTGAAAACGGAGGTGGTCCTCATCACTATCAAGAAAACAATCCTACAGATCGGGCCCTTGAGACTGGAGTCTCCAAATCTCAGATAAGGCGATATACTTGGACTATATTCTCGACCGTAAGCTGACTTGGAAAGAAAACACGTCAGAGAGGATAAAGAAAGCATCCATGGCCTTCTGTACATCCAGCGAAATCTTTGGTAAAATGGGGCCCAAGCCCGCCATCATATCACTAGATAAAACCACGTACCTCACCTATTGACCAGAATACAAAGATTAGGATATATAAGGACTACTAATACCGTCAGAACTACATAGAAAGCAGCCCTTGAAACCATACTAGCACTGATCCAGCTGAGATCTGATGTAATCCAACCTTTGGAAAAAGGGCAATACGTGCTCCGTACTATTGCGAGATACGCACATTCGGGTACCGAGACAGACAATATATCACCATCCTACAACTTCAGCCTAATCGATAAGACAACCTTTCCCCTTAAAATTGAGGATTGGATAAACGTTGAAGACATCAACCCAAGCAATCACTACTTAAAGCGGCACGAGAACTATGCACGAAACTGCACTCAAGAAAGAGGATCGAAATATACATCGACAGTCAAACCGCTATGAAGGAGATGGCCTTCCACAGTCGTTAGGTTAGGTTAGGTAAATGGGTGCCTTGTGACAGTGTCATTGCTCACTTAGACCACAGTTCGGGTCCATTGTGCCCAATCATTTAACCCTGGACACCTATAAAGTGCGCTATTGGAACCAGCCAGATAATGATATGAATCTTAGGAGATCCGTCAGCTCTACGTTACCCAAGTCCTCCAAATCCGAGAAGAAGTTACTGGCAAGAGTCCTCATTCTTCTGACGAATAGGGCAGGACAGTCGTACAGCAGGTGACGAACTGATTCAATTTCTTCTTCGTCCCTGCAACTTCTACAGAAGTCATTATGTAGTACACCG
This sequence comes from Xylota sylvarum, assembly GCA_905220385.1. Taxonomy (NCBI): domain Eukaryota; kingdom Metazoa; phylum Arthropoda; class Insecta; order Diptera; family Syrphidae; genus Xylota; species Xylota sylvarum. The sequence continues at coordinate 26,558,595 of LR999958.1, forward strand.
AGTCGCTCCGCGTGGACGCCAATGGCGCAATGACCAGTATTTATCCCTGAAACGACTCGTGCTTTATAACGACTAAGTTTCACCAGAGAAGTTGATCTCTTCTTGCTGATGCCCGGCCATAAAGCCCTAGCTGTTGCACATGTTTCCAGATGAACCCAGCGACTATTTGCTAGACCGATGGCTTCATCCTCTATTTTCTTCCGTGAGGAACTGATTAGGGTTACTACAAAAGGGAGAGCCCGCGATAAGTGCTGCACCGACCCTTTCCTAGCAAGTTCGTCAGCCCTTTCTTTTCCTACGGCATATGGATCCCAGGCATATGGATCCCTGGCACCCAACAGAGGGTCACCGCATTAGCTCTAGATATCTCGTTCAAGAACGATTTGCAGATCTTCACAAGCCTTGATCTGATTATAGCGGAGTCCAGAGCCTTAACGGCTGCCTGGCTGTCTACACAGTAATCGTTTTGCAAACGATATTGCTCTCACTTAGCAGCTTGTATGATGGCTTTGACTTCGGCCTGAAAGACGCTGCAATCATCGTTTATTCTAAACGAGTTGTTTATTCCTAGGGTTTCACAATAAACTCCGGCTCCCATGCCAACGTCCATCTTAGAACCGTCGGTATAGAACGCCAGCTCCTTCTTCTTCATGGTTCTTCGGCACTTCCAGTACATTCTGTCAGGAATTCTTATAACGAATCTCCTTTCAAATGCTAGCGTGGGGGTCATGTGATCAGTTTCTGACAAACAGCTGATAGTTCCGCATCGGAACAAAATTGATGCATGATTGCCACAGTATTCCATAGTCGTCAAATCTAAACCTGTGAAACGATGCCGTCAAGAAATCACAGCACTCACAGCAAACCACGAAATTACACTCCTTTGGGTTCCGTGCCACAGCGGCATTCTAAGAAACGAACAGGAGGACGATTTAGTAAAAAAGGGACCCGGACAGGACCTGACAATGGTCGTTAGCACTGTTCTACCACCCCTAACCCTTGTTAAATCTAATATAGAGCAAGCTTTCGTGAGACTAGCTAAAGAGAAATGGAGTGCACTCTCATCTTGTCGTATTTCCAAAAAACTTTGAACAAAATATGACAATACCAGGACCAAGCAAATTTTACCGCTTAACAGACCCAACTTAGCCTCCTGGCGGCTCATCGAAGAAAAATGCGATTAGACACTGCCGAGGCTATGGCTACACGGATGCAAAAGCGAGCACATCTCACTTCCTATTCGAATGCCAAAGCCTGTGTAGAACTTGAAAAACGCCCCTCGATGAACTAAAATTTATAACAATATCCGGTTGGTTCATGGAGGCCGCTTAGCTATCCCAAAGCTACACACCAAATTTTGTCTTAATTTTTAGATTATCGACGACAGGGATACAATGCATCCATTGGCGATCCGAGTGCTGGTTGCTTGTGCAGCCACCCATTCTACCTTCCCATCTACTAAGCTACTAATCATCAGAGATAGAATATAGTTCACTTTGCTTAGATTCCAATTGAAAGCCCGATGACTTGACTCCGATGAGGAGTGTTGTTATCAATGATAAAAACGTTAAAGAGTGAATATCCTGAATGTCTGCTTTTAAATATGTAAACTGTGGAGGAGTAGAATTTTCATATTAGGATTATTATTTCTCATATTCCATATGCACTTTATTTATGCATAGTTTCCTTATTCCCTATGCACTTTATATCAGTTTACATTTTGAAAATCCATAATCTGTAAACTTCCTCTAATATTAGATATGTCCCCTTGCCACACCCAAGCAAAGCAGATACACCTTTTCAAGTTCATTATTATCAGACTTGATTGCCAGGACTATCATCGTAACAGGAAATTAATGATAACCTATAAAAGACTTTTCTCCATTACGTTGATATATGGTTTTTACCCATTACGATGTCCCACTGATTCTCTGTTCTTTGGTCTCTGATAATGGCAAAAAGATTGACATGCCAAAAACGCGCCGAGGTGAGTCGTCCGGGCCAGGAAGTCAACGGACATTTTGGTTATGATCTTATGATAGGACACATGCATGATATTTCTCTCTAACAAGGTTGACATTTCGTTCGTTCATTTATCATGCTGGGTCATGTGCTGGAAGCATACATAAATCTTGTTTTAAGGATCTAAAGATGGTGTCCTGTGTTTGTCGTCTTTAGGGAATGAATTAAGATAATTTTAATGACATTATGGTGTTCTTTTTGTTTTTGTTTTGTTGTTTTAAATATGAGTTGGCAATTTGCTAATGGTTTTGCTTTTAAAGAACCTTGAGATGTAGGAGTACATATGTGAAGTATATGTGGGTTCAATCAACAGAATAATCGAAATGGATAAAAATACTCAGACACACGAATTAAGTACACATATCCGAATAAAAAAAATTGCAAAACTTTTCCATTTCCATAGCACAACGCAAGAAGAAAAAAAAAGTATAACAACAATAAAATACCCACATTTAATTAAAATCTTTGCACGTTCCAACTTGGCTTTCGTTTTGTGATGCCCCTTCGGCAAAATCCATCAACAGGAGTATAAAGGAAATATATTCGTTTCCTTGCTACCGACCCACACCCTCCAAAAAAACAAAAAAAAAAAAAGAACACACCAAAATGTCTATCAAACATTCAGCATGCATTTGAGATACTAACCTCACGCAAAACAGTGCCAACATAAAAATCAACATTAAGTCCGTTTACAAAGTTGCCCGCACATAACAACCGTTTACATCACGTATTAGGGAGAGTAACCTCAAAAGTGCCAACAAAAAAACAATTAATATCGGTCCGAAAAGTTTTCCCTGATTTTTATCCGGAAATGGATGAGAACTTTTACCCGTGGCAGGCAAAAAACCATGAGAAACTGGAACGTGTTCGTGCTACACACAGGGCCGGCGGCGCGGCGTCAAAGTGGGTTGTTGGTCAATAGGCTGCGGCTATGTCCTTCCCTCTACAGATGGACAACAAGAAGGCTCGCAATTGTTTACGCCTAGAATTCCGATAACAATGGTGGGAAAAAAAAAGAAATAAATAAGTTAAGAAAACGACGTGTACGACTATATGTATCTGTGGATGTGGATGTGCTACAGTACACTTGTGTAAAAGGAAACGTATTCGTTTGGATAGTATGTAGGGATATGTACATCCTGTTGATTTCCTCCTCTCGTATAATCCTTCTTTATGCTGTTCTTTTATTCTTGGCGGAACTTTAGTCGGTTTTTGTTGCCGTTCTACTTTTGCTTCTTTCTTTTCTCTTTTGTACTAATTATTTAATCTACTTACGAAGTTCCAGACACTGGCAGCATTAGGAACTTGGTTCGTAAATGAAAAAAACTGGGTTGATGAAAAGTTACTGGAAATTAAGAAAAAAACAAAAACAAAAAGTGTGTAATGGATAAAACCATAATTATTGTCTCTAAGGGAATGTAGTTGTTCAGGAAAGTGTAACATTGAAGTTTCCAATCATATTGATGGTTAGTTTAACAATTATGTTGGAAAGAAGAGGTCTGCCCTACATTTGGAAACAAATAATGCATTTTTGTAGAATAAGTCTGGCGCATTGTATGGTGTAGTCCTCACAAAATGAGTTCCATTCCAAGGATCTGTCCACGTAAAGGGTTGTCCGTCGGGATGAATTTCTTACAATGGACAAAATTTTAAAGTCATGGTATGTCATATTAAGAAAGAATCCTTAAGCTTTCTTAAACTCAAGTGGCGAAATTGTGAGTGTGAAAAGTGAGCTTTATGAACGCTCATGATCGGAGAGGGGACAAATAAGACGCCACCAAATAGTGTTTCTACGAGCTCCTGACAAGTATTATAGGATTTCACTTAATAGGATTATTATTATTATTTGAAAATGGGGTATGATGCTAACTGTTGGTCTATTGTGCCCCAGCTAACACCTTTGGGAGGTACATACCCTCATTAGAAATCCTCTCGCTTTTGGATTCCTTTCGGAATCATTTCTTACTACGCTACTTACTACTTACTTACTACTATGCGTCGAATCTTTTTCGGTTGTATTGCCCTAGAAGTTTTTTTGCCTCATTCCATGGCTTGCTTGCCTCATTCCATGGCTTGCGTTATTCCAGGTTCTGGCCCTGTTTTCCCTCTCTTGTTTTCTGAATTCTTCTTTGAGGGTATGATCCCCTATTCCGTAGAATGGTTCAGGACCTATGAAGGATTCTGGTGCTCCTTTTGTTGCTAGGGGGTCGGCCATTTCATTACCCTCTATTCCCACATGGCCAGGTATCCAACAGAGGGTCACTTTGTTTCTACTACCCAGTTCATTAAGTTTTTGCAGGCATTCCCACACAAGTTTGGACTTAATGATATAGGAGTCAAGTGCTATGATAGCAGCTTGGCTATCCGACATTATAGTTATATCACAGTTGACGTGGTTTCTATCAAGATTGATTTGGACACATCTATCTATGGCATAGATTTTAGTCTGAAAGATACTGGTGCTTTTGCCCATGGATTCAGAGTATTTGGTTCTGGGCCCGAATAGCCCTGTTCCAGTTCCTTCATCAGTTCTTGATCCATCTGTGTACCACTTTGTTATATGATAGCTCAGTTTCTAGATAGTGGATACATTGCTCCAACTTTTTTTGTTACTGAGCTAACAAAGTTCTTTTGAAAGTTAAACCTTCTAATGATATCATCCCTAGGAAAGACTAGGAGTGGTAGTTTTTTGAGCAGTACATCGATTTGCTTCGATGTAATGCACTTGTGTCTTACTATTCCTTCCCTAGCCATCCTTAGGATAGTTTTACTTGCACATTCCTCAACCACAAGGTGCAAAGGAGTCAATTCCAATAGTACCTCCATGGTGGCAGTTGGACAAGTTCTCATGGCCCCTGTGATACAGAGGCATGTCAATCTTTGCACCTTGATGAGTGTCTTCCTCGTGGTGACCAGATTGGTTCTTGCAATCGCTCCATATGTGATCATTGGTCTCACAAAAGCAATATACATTCACCTAAGGATGGTGGGGCTACATCCCCAAGATTTGCCCGGTAGACTTCGACAGATCATCAGAGCCCGCGTGGCTTTCTTGGTTATCTGTTCTGTATGTTTTTTCCAGATGAGTTTACTATCTATGTTTCGTCCCAGATATTTAACTTCTTTGACTGGTGTCAGTATTGTACCCGACAGCCTTATTGACCTCAGTCTTTCAAGTTTTATTTTCATCGTGACAGGTACTATTGCAGTTTTTGCTGGATTAAGGCTTAGCCCAGCCTTCCATAAAGGTGGAAGACAATCTTAACAAGTCTTTTCATGTCAAAAAAGAATTCAGGCAAGGTGATGCGCTGTCATGTGACTTTTTCATCATCATACTTGAGAATGTTATGCGAAATTCTCAACCCAACTTGCATACGCTGATGACATTGACATCATCGGCAGAATACAGCGATCTGTCACTTATGCGTTTGCAAGTATTGGAACAGAGGCGACAAAAATGGATTTAGTTGTAAATGAGGGCTGTCAATAAGAAGGGACACTGTGACAACAACATCACATCAGAAATTAAGCGAAGAGTTACATTTGCCAATCGCTGTTTCATTAGTCTAAAAAGGCCTCCAGTAGAACCATCGTCCTATCGACCAATTTGGCTATTGGATATCATGGGAAGGATCCTCGGGTATATAATTTATACATAATAGACTTCTCGTAATATCAGAAGAGAGAGGAGGTCTCTCAGACCAACAATTTGGCCTTAGGATACTGCGATCTACTCTTGATGCTATGTATTCCAGTTGGAAGAGAATTGGATGGCATGAATTATACATAGCAAGGGTTATCCCATCCCCATTTCCCTGGGTCAACTAGTTAAAAACAAAGGAGAGGATTACTACGTTTATTTTTTAAATATCACGGTTCAACAAACTCCTTGATGGAAAATAGGGCCACTACCATATCTTAAAAAATATATGACATGATGGACATTGACTTTTCCTTCGACAGTTACTTCTTTAATGAAATTCAATACAATAAAGCAAATATTGTAGATATTTCAACATCATGGAACTCAGTTTTTTTATTTTCTGCTATTAACATCTTTAATTGGGACCTAATCTCCAGGGATCCTGAGTCAACCAATTGGTAGTGGATAATCTATCGGCACGCATGTATCTTTAAATGTAATGTCATTAAAGATTGCTTGTGCACATCCTTTAAACGCCTTCAACACTAATCAGACGTCTCACAGAGTATTTAATATCCACATACTCATTACTATTTAACGGAAATATTATATTGTGTGATTATTCTTTTATTCATAGCAATGACCACTGCATCACTATGGGCTATAATCCATTTTCATGCAATATCCGCACGAAATAAGATCATTGGGGGTAATAATCCGATTTCTGGGTTGCCATAACAATGACCAATAAAAGCAGCACTTATCTGGAAACGAAAGGACACATTGAATCGTAGTTACAGGACAATAATTGTTGTAATAACTGTCCCGCGCGCTTGGACGTTTAATCTAGAATGTGTTATAAGCGAAATTGATTACGTGTTCTAATCCAATTACCATTTAGAGTGGATTTATTATTTTGGTTATTTGATTTGCAATTCCTGGTGCAATGGGTATAATATTAATTAAAAAAAAAAACAAAAAAGTTTTTTTTAAATCATTTGCAACCAATGAAGGGTACCTATTGCTACTTCAGTCAAAAGTATGATGGATACATGTACTATATGCATCTACCATCCCAATTTCGTCGAAAGCCTATGGCACCAACCGAATATCAGTAATATGTCTAATGGAATTCACTTTGAAATGTTGAATTTCACGCACGGGTATCCTCGACATGAAATGTGATTTGATAAAAAGGAAATGATAATTACATTTTCAGTGTATATTCATTAACGAGATGGTTGCGTAAAGTATTTCCAGTAAAGCATGATACCCATTTATGTATATGTACATACGTACCTGAAGTATGGAGTTGGTAGCAATGTCAAAAAAATTAACAGAATATATTCTACTCGTACAGTTACAGTGAATAGTTGACCTAAATCCTTCGAACACATTGACACGGACATTTAGAACATCGCTGAACTGTAAAGAGTGCACACAGATGGTATCGATTTTCATGCCAATTTATCCGACATTAGCAACTACCTTATATACATGTGTATATATGTATGTACATATACCCTCCATTCCATGGGATATGTACGTTCAGTTAAAGCTATTTGATGGCTGGCACTAACACATTACTGGGGATCGTGTGTAAACATTAACTGTTGATTCAGGTTCTGTTTAACTATCGACTCCCACTGCCTTGGATGTGTTGAAACTTATGCAAACATGTAATTAAGTAATTAATGAATTATAGCTTCATGCAATTTATAGATGGAGTGTTGAGCTTCAAGTACGAATACGCAAACAGAACAGACAGTACTGAAATTGGGTTAAGTGATAAGACAAGAAGAGTGGACGTTGAAGGATTTGTACTATCGTTCTGTTGCTTGTATCAGTTCTGTAGTTTGGTATAGGGCCAGTGAGTAGGTAGTGGGTTGTCTTACTGAGGGAAATGTTCTGAACTTTTCAGAAAATATCAGTGAGAACTACTTTTACGGTCGATTGTATGAATTAAATAAAGTAAAAAGCTTAAAGATACAGCTCTTAGGAAAAATGTTTCTCGCGAAGGGACCAAAAATATCTCGCTCCAGCTACAATAGAATTTATACTTCATCACCATGCAATGCGACTGGTAGGTATTCTTCGTTCCAATAATGATTCGATGTTGCTGTCATAAGTGACACCGAAGACTAGGTAGTTGTCTACTGCAATATTTATGTTCAATTCGTTGACGGTTCGCTCCGCTTCTTGCAAAGATCATATAGTGTGAATTTGTATATTCTACATCGTGCCCGGTTGAAGCTATCTTATACATACATATATTTTAGAGAGATTTCGAACCAGACCACAGTGTTGGATTCCTCTGCGTCTCTCTTCAATGATCCATCTTAGCCCGAGAGTCCCTCTGGATTTCTCCATAGTTCTTCTCTGCCTTCGATTCCTGGTGTCAATGCTAGCATCTGTTTAACCGAAATTTGGTACATCTTCTGGGTTTCTACCCAGTGGCTCCCAGGACCTCCCTTCTTCTGCTGATGCCGGACATTGACACAATATATGTGCTGCCATCCTGACTTCCTCCAGGCATAGTTCACAGGTGTCGCCCTCCAGAAGACCCATCTTCTTAGGTGATACCCGAAATTCGCATGACCTGTAGATAACGCTACCACCCATTTCAGTGTTCTGCGCCCTAAGCTTAGAACCTCTCTGTGAGTGGTGTCAACCGGAATTTTAATAGCCATTAATTTGCCAGAGAGTCCGCCTTTCTGCCACCATACAACTGACGCATATGTGATAATCGGTCTAACTATCATCGTGTACATCCAGTATGCTGACCTCGGCGAGATTTCCCACCTTAGTCCACATACCCGTTTGCACTGATGAAGCACCCTTTTCGCCTTTCTGTTCTTCACTTCCACATGGAAGTTCCAAGTTAGTCCAGCATCTAGGTATACACCCAGATACTTAACCTTCCTGGTCACATGTAGTTCCGATCCGTGTCAAGGGCTGAAATTCCAGCCCTCTCCTCTTCCTTTTGAAGATGATTAGATCTGTCATTTCCACCACTCAGAGAGAATTTCTCATGGTATCTGCTGTTATTTCATGAATTTACCTATTGCCATTATTGCTATATCATCGGCATATCCCAGTCTCTTCATGTCTTCTCAGGAGAGAGTCCACAGTTATGTTCCACAGAGTAGGTGACAGAACTCCTCCTTGTGGGCAATCTCTGCTAACCCTTCCTCTAAGTCTTAAAGTTCCCGTCTGAATATTTATATTTATTTATGTCCAGCCATCTTACCACAAATGGGTTAACCCTGCGTTCTTCTAAGGCTACTCTCAGACTTTCGAAGCATATCTTATCTTGCCGAAGACCTGGCAGCTCTGTATGCATGTTGTCTACTACTCAAAGGACATGCTTAATAATAATATACTTCAATACTTCAGACACTATCTTCCACATGTCAGTATAACTTCTTGGTTACGCAAACGACATTGAAATCATCGGAAAGTGAAGCAAGCAGTTCCGGGGCATTCGCAAAAACGGCTTGCGCAAGCGGAGCATACCCTCAACCGACTTGGTGCGCACAACTGAAGGTAGCTAGCTATTCATCGGGCTGGTGGATAGACTTGTTAGTCGAGGCAATATCCAAACCTGAAAAAAATTGGGAACTAAAATGAAATAGGCACGTCAATCCTTCAGGAATGATCCAGAAACTCATAAAAAGTAGGCTCTGTCTCCATGTCGCCGCAACCTCTGCATATATCAGTTATTGTAAATCGAACTTCATCTCTGAAGTTCTTGAAGGTGTTCAAGGATCGATTCTTAAACAACATCAGGGTCTTTGTTATGGTGCCATTTCTTGTGAACGTCTGACAAACATGCAATAGTATAAAGTCCTTTAGTAATGGCATAACATCGTAACTACCTTCTTTAGTCCAAAAAATTGAACACCCATTTGATTGAGGGAAGCTAGACCCTGCACCTGAAGTAAACACCTTGAAGTAAATATTTATTTTAGTATTTTATATATGGGCATCACAACTGTATCTCCGCACATTGCTTGATCCGATCCTGATGCATTTTTGTCGAGTATCTACGTCTCGATTAACGTTGTGAACCGAGGAGATATGTATGCATATATGAAGCAGCTACTTTCATGAGCCTCGCTGAGTTCATGGTGCTTTCAATTTTACTGCACAGATATTTCCATGCACCATCTTTTTAAATACCAAGCAGAAGTTTATCTATGCAATTGAGTTTGGTAGTCCCTGGTTATAATAAGGCAAGAGAGAATCCTACTAAAACAAATATGCAAATATATTTCCATTTAATTAACGGCAGTGTTTTAAGACAATTTTTAAAATTCAAGTTCAACTAACCTCGCATTTGACAAGCGTATATGTGAATCCAAAATGTACTGCAATGACATTCTAAAACCTCCACTCGATGTGCATTATTATACAGATGACAGCATAATAGAACGCTAAAAACTTTTCGAGTTCATCTGTACATTCATATCGTCCAGATACTTTGTTAAAAAGCATATCATTCCCATGATAACTGCTGCATAGAGGAAGTCCTCTATGACAGTGTAAAGTTTTGTTGACTCGTCACCCCATCCCATGTTGTTGATCTTTGCGGAAAACGAGTAACTTTCTGACCGAGAATTGTGTGCTATCTGACAGTAGAAAACTACTAAAGTCAAAAGTACATTTGTCATCGATAGGGGTTAGAAAATATAATAGTTTTAAGGTTATGTAATCGAGTTAATGTTTGCCAAGAACTTTCTTGTTTTCTCTACTGGAATCGAAATTAAACTTAATAAACTCGTAGCAACCCGAAAGGATGTTCAGTGACATCCGTCATGCAAACCTTTTAATCGATATTTCACTTTAATCAGAAAATTCCCAGGGGACACTATCTCTGCGAAAATCACCTTCAGTAATCAACTAACCATTTAAGTGTCCCCCAGTAATCCATCAAGCACTCGGCAAGGCCTCCTAACCAAATTAAACTTGGTTTTCTTTTTTTTTTTTTTTTTTCCTTGGAAATGAAATGGAATGCATTATCCTGGGCTACCTTCCATACAGTACCCGTGGTGATGGTAGATGAATAATCTACTAATGCTTCTATGGTTTCGTGTATTATGTTGTCTTTTGGGATTTTTAGACTAAAGACATCTGAAGACACAACGTAGATGGGGAGGAATGATTTATTATGCATCCACAGTATGGAATTTATACCACAACCGGCTGGGTCATTAATCGTGGACAAGTCGGTGTTGCTGTTTTGTTAATTTATACGTGAATCAGGATTTTGTGGGTCGACGAACAGATTTTACCTTTAAATTTGTTATGGAAATTTATTAAAGGTGTGATAGATCTTAAGAGACCTAAGTAGGTGTAGAGTATGTGATTTAACTCTACAGTGTGCCACACACATTAATGAATCAGCTTCCGGGAAGGAGAATGATAGTAGTGAGTATCCTTATGGACGATATCAGTACACCTGACTATCTGAGCCACCCTAGTGATACTGAAATATACTTTTCTGTATTCGAATGCCAATGACGTGCTTAAGAATGGACTGCCTAAGATTCTCAAATAATGTTGAAAGACTGTATGGATATAAATACTTAAAGATAGAATATGAATACAATGTCGAGATGCGAGACCACCGGAAGCTAAATAGACGAGAACAATAGAAAAAACACAAAGTATTGAGTTCTTAAACATTATACATTACGATGTTGCGAAAGAATTTTTTAACTCCCGTCAAGTGTTCAATAACATCAACAACCTTAGTGGATCCTCGAACTTGAACAATATCTCGGTAGATCATGGCGAACGTCCTCAACTGTCCCGTATTCCATTTTTTAGTGATGACCTTTTATTTTAGTCAGTTTAAACTTGAAGAATTTTTAAGGATATCGTTGTGAGGATGTTAGATAAAGACTTTGCGAGATTCAGCTGCGGCTTTCTTTGCATTAAATGTTGATTTTATGCCGAAAATATGCCAGGAATAGATTGCTGACTAGACTGATGGCTTCAAAAGAAGTCGGTGCTAGGTTATTCATGGAAAGAGAGCACAACGATACATATGTAAAGATTGAGTGGGCAGTCTCGCATAAGTTAAACCGTTAAGGTTCTAAGGCCCTTCTTCTTAAGTTCAAGCTATTTTTATTGGCCTTATGCTAGTAGAGGTTGATTACATTTTTCACTTGCATTAGGCCCTTAAGTTTGGCATAGTATTGAGTGAGTACGTCGATTTCTCATTCTGTAACTTAGGAGTGGCTTTCACTAGGAGGTAATCCAAAATAGGGCTTAGAACGAGCCCACTCGAAAATGATCCTGCATCCAAGCCACAGGAACTTTCAGGGATGCTAGATGTTCGAGGAGATTGAGGCGCTCTCATATTAGCTTACACCGAACCGTGTAAGTCTTAGTTATCTTCTGAAAATATCTCCATGAATCCTTGTTGCTTTGATTCTTCTTCGCAAGCAGTCTTGTTAACACAGTTCCATAGCATGATTTTCTGCTTTGCTTTTCAAGCGTTGAGAACTGGTACCATTTACATATGTATATCATTGCTTCAATTCAGCCCTTTTCCAATTCGAAGCCATCTGTGTATAGTAATGCTGTGAGACCATCATTCCTACATTCACTGCGATTACCTATAAAAGCTTCGAGTTTTCTAAAAACCGACATTTTCGTGAACAGAGTACGTATCTAGGATTTTCAGACCCGAAGATCAAGATCCTAAAGCAATAAAAAAGTAAGAATATCTCCTATAGCTGGCGTTAGGCCTCGTTGATATACATATGCGGGCAAGACGGTAGAGTTTATTTAATTAGTCCTGCTTAGTAGTGAATTCCAAGAAAGTGCGAATTCCAAGTAAGCGTATTGTCGAGGATTACCAGCAGATATTTCGAATCTCTTCGAATATCTTGTATGAGATCGTACTTCCTCTTACTGGAATAGAAATTGTACAAACTCTGTGGAGGCGATCTTTAGGAGTCAGTGCTTGACCCGCCCCTATGGACCGTAATATATAATGTGATCCTAAGAATACTGCAGCCAAGTCGAATACTGGGTCCGAGCAACATCGATGTTATACCACAACAAAATGAAGATGAACATACAATTGATTCTCAACATAGAGGTGTGGACTAGCAGAGGATACTCAGAGGTAACCTTGTACCTGGAACTATAAGGGTCGTCATACATACTTGGAGAGTAGTATTCAATTAGTGCTTCTGTTCAATAAAGCAATAAAAATCTACAGAGATTGCATCCTGGGGCCTATTTCATAAAACTACAAGTGTTGTACTTGTAAACTTGTAACTACAAGCACAAATAAAGTATGGAGTTGTAATTTTGTGTTCCATAAACATTTTTCAGCATTTGTAGCGCGGCAAATTCAAATTATAAGTGTAGCGATCAAAATGCTACAAGTCTACAAGTCTGTAACTACAAGTTAAAAATTATTTGCGAAGAACTACGAGTCTGCGGCTATACTTCACAGTTAAGCGATCTAAGCATTTCCCGTTGTTCTTCTTTCTTTCTTTCTTTCTTTGTAATATTGTGATTTTATTAGTCTCTCTACTCTTGTAAGAAATTCACTTGTAGTTACCGTCGCTAATAACTTTTTACGCAAATACTTTTATGAAACAGAAAAGCTCGCCGCAGTTGTAAATTCACTTGTAGTTACAGGCCTGGCATACTTGTAGTTATTAATGAATTGTTATTCTTTATGAAACAAAAATTGCACATAATTTACAAGTTACAAGTGAATTCACAAATAATTATTAGTGTTGTAGTTTTATGAAATAGGCCCCTGGAACAATGGACTGATACAAGTACCATAATATGTGTAATAAGAAACAAATGTATCGGACGTACATATGTCATTCACTTATCCCTTGAAAGGCGCCGCTAATCACAGTCAGGACTCACTGATTACAACCAATACAAATATAAGTGAAAGTATGCAGCCTTGTTGGACACCATTTGGGCACCATATAACACTATTGAATATATCATACAATACTGGTATACTTTTCGAGGATAATGCTGTTGAGTAAGCCTTGCCAGATGACAAACTACTTTCTGGGACAAACCTCTTTTGCAGGGCGCCAGTTAAGGGCGTTTTAAAGGAATTTGTATTTGTGGAGAAGGTTGGTAGCAAATGAATGTCTATACTATACGTATGCCTATATATAGACGTATCCCTATACTATCGATATGCCAGATATTCAGAAGAAATCATCGAATCATTCAGGGACTTTTGTTACCTCCGTCTTCGACAATAGGCACAAGGAATCTTCTGTACAATATCTTTTTCTTTCAGCAATTCTAGGAGCTATATCATGATTTGTGAAGTACCAGACAATAGGTACTGCACAAAAACTATATCCATTAGGTTATAGGTTATAGGTTGTATAGGGTTATGAGTTCATTATAAAACACTAGGCACATAATGGATCCCTATATCCATTATGAAATACAAAAAGGGGAACGTTTTATGGACACAATTGGTTAGTAAGTAGAAATTTACATTATCTATTGTTGAGATATATAGGTATATAAATAGTGCGAGATAGCCTTTTCGTAATATGTAGTTAACACATCTCGTAACACATGTAGTAATCAATTACCTACACAAAATGCGGCATAGCCTGCCGCGCAAATCACTGGACCACCCAAAAGCCATCATAAACACGTCCATTCATACTTCAAGTTGAATTGTAACTCGCTGACTGATGTTATTATTATTTTTTCCTGCAGCGATAAATTTTGACTTCGTAAGTCGTTCCCTGCGAATATTCGTATGCCACTGGCATTATGACTTACTGCTGTTTGCAACTGACATGGCCGCAACCAGATCCCTAGCGTTTTGCCACCCACAGTAACCAATCAATTTGAAGTTTGCATTTCCGCTGGATATTTGCGTGTTTGCAACTGACCCGTCATGCAAGTGCTAAATGCTCCCCAAATGGCCTGGCTAAAGTTTGCGGCGCAAAAACTCGTGCTAGGGTTGCATTCAGAAATCATCTTCCTGGGGCTATCCGGTTGTTTGTTTCCATTTCCCCGCCGAATTTGTTTTCCTTTTTGTTTTATTATGATCTGCATAGTTTATAGTTTAGGATTTATGATATTTTGAATGCCATTCGAGGGCAATGCTCTGTGGAATTCATATTTTTCTGTCATCCGCTGGACTCTCAAATTGAAATAAATCTCAATGGTAGATGTACTATAGTGAAATTGTGAACATTTTTGAAGGTTTTTGGTGAAGAGAGATTAATTTTTGTTTTTTCTTTTGATTTTGGTTGAGGACAAACGATACGCCTGTACGTAGATACATCTAGTATCTATCGGTTGTACATGGCGGTTCTGTATGCTATAAAAAGATATCCAAAATCGACACATATATGTAAATACTAGCGTAAAAGGAGAAATATCCTTCACACATACATACTATATTTAACATCGGAATACGTTAGGTACACAACTCTTACTCAAAGTATTCAAGGAACCAGTGACTACTCGAGCAACAAAAAATGATTATCTCAAAATTAATTCAAGTATACTCTTAATTCAGCTGAATGCGTTTTGATTATAAAACAAGTCGATACTTAATTTAGAAAATTACTTTCACGAGGCAAATAAGAAGAAGAAAAAAAGCAACCGAAGCTCGAATGCTTTTAGTGTTTATGCAATTATTTCCACACCAATGGCCATAGAAATTTATAAATAAGGAACTTGGGCGCAGTCCCCTAGTTAAAAATATTTTACCGACAATTTCCGCCCACTTAATATGGTTCAATTGAAGTGACCCGAATAAGAAGAACGTAAGTAATTAATTTTTAGAAAATTCATACATTACGAACACTACTATGTTAAACATATTGATTTAGTGATGGTTTTCCATTAAATTACAGCAACTAAAAATAGTTTTTTTGTACCGATACCTAATGATGTTATAAGAAGTTCAAAATTGTGTACGTAAAAGCGAATGCTATTTTAAAAAAAACTATATCTTAATTAGTTGGTATAAGATTTGAATTATTAAGTATAGGGTAATAGACTAGACATCAGATACATACATACGAGTGTATATAGAGGTGAAATACAGCTTGATTTTTAATTGTAAAACACTTTACGTATATCTATTGTTAGATGAATGTTGTTTGGTTTGGAGCGGCTTTTGATGGGAGTGCACTTAGACCAGTCACTAGCTTAGGTTAGGTACGTGGATAGGCGATTGGAAGAATCCACAATCAAAATAGACCCATTGTGATACCCATAGGGGAGAGATGTCCATTGCCCCTTGGTTAACATATGGTTCCTATGAACTAGTTCAAGATGTCCTTGACTGGTCTGCTGAATAATTCTTCTAGGTTACGAAAGAAGTGTCGTCCGAGAAATTTAAATCTAAGGTGGATACGACCTGGACCGTGACACAGTTAGTGGACTAGTGGTTTGTATCCTCATTGACTTCCGTATCTCCATATCCTCGACATCAGTCTTAATTTTTACTTGCACCTATACCAAGTTTTGAAACTGCTACACCCACTTTTAAGAAATTAAATTTTTTCCAAAATGTTACTAGATATCAAAAAAAAATTGTTAAAACAAAATTATTAGGCCTTGATGTTCTCTATAATTCACCTGAACACTAAATACGGCCACTTTTTGAGGACGTTTTTATATAAAAAAAGAATTTGTGAAATTACCAGATAGCATCAGTTCAATGTTATAAATTCTACCAAAAATGCAGAATGCCACGCCCACTTAATTAGGCCTCATATGTAAGAAGAACAAGATTTGAATTTTAATGCTTATACGATTGTAAACTTATAGCATTAAGGTACAAGTACGTACGTACCCAGTCGTGCACTTTATTTCATGTAGTACCGCAAAGTATTATGCTCCGTGATGATTCGTATCAGGGTAGAAAGAGATTTCCTATCCTTTTGCATAATCTGTCGGTCCTACTCTTATCGACAAAAGGCAATATATTTAGCCTCCCTATTTGTCCTAATCTCTACTTCGAGCTTCAGTGTGCAAGGTGGGATGAGCACCTAGATGTACACCTGTTTTGATGTAGATTTTGAACCTCCACTGTTCAATTCGTCGGCCTTCTCATTACCTGGAATATTTCCATGTCTAGCGACCAAGCTACCAAGGACCTTAACCTCTTCACGACAGACTTCACAAGCTTGGAATATATTTCGATAACAGAAATCGCTTTTATGTTTGCTTAGCTGTGTATAAAAAAGGTGATAATTCCCTGTGGTATTGCCTTTAATGCAGTCTGCCGAGTGGTTATTGTCACTCCTAGGACACTGCTTCGGGAGGCGAACTGATTTGGATATACCCATATCATTTCAGAAAAGATACCTGAGCCTACACCTACATCCATCTTTGACCCATCTGTAAAGAGAGAGATGGTACGTGCATTGGTAAGCTGAACGCTTTTCCATTCTTCTCTGCTCGGGAACGTGCTTGTGAAGAGTCTCTTGAAATCTAAGTACGGAGTAAGGAAATCCGGGGTGTGAACACTTCAACTTCAGGATTATGAAATGACTGACTTAATCTTAGGGCACTAATAGGTGCCGAGGCTTGAGCGAGCATATACAGTGGTAGATGATTGAAGATAGCTTCTAGTCCTGCTATAGGTGTGGTTCTCATGGCGCTAATGGTGCCAAAACAAGCATCTTGCTGACGGATTGCCACCATACAAGACACCCATAAGTCAGAATAGGTCTTAGTATAGCCGTATACCTCCATAGTATAATTTTAGCTTTTGGGCCTAGGGTTTTCCCAAATATTCTACTGCATGTATAGAACGCAATGCGGCTTTCTTGATTCTTTCATTAATGTTAGGCATTCCGTTCAGTTTCTTGTCAAGTACGAGTCCTAGATATCTGGCACTCTACGAGATTCTAACTTAACCTAGCTATCCACACAGTGCGGTGCCATCTCGACAGTTTTTCCTTTGGTGTAGGCATGTTAGGCCGTTGATATATCCTCGGGGCATAGTTTACTCCAAATGTGAATGTCGATTGGTCTCTCAAAAGTTTTCAGTATAAAGGAGGTAAGGTTGATTGGCCTGAAGGCTTTTACGAATGGAGTGAATTCCTTTACCGGCCTTAGGTATAAATACCTTTTAGGCATTCAAAGGTATCTATCGGCATTCAATGTATATTGGATATAGATACGTTGACGTCCTCTATTTATCCTATCCATATTCAAGTGTTTTTTTACAGCAGTTCGAGCAGGTTTGATCAAGAACCAAGAGGCCCAAGGTCTCGATTGATCTCATTCGATTCATTTGATACTGTCAAAGTACATTGTGTCAAAGACGACTACGGTATTCTCAGTTTTCTGACAGCTGGTGGGTGAGTTTGTTACTAAAGAAGATTCTATGAATCTTCATGCCCTTGTTGGAGAATTTTTCGACGACCCCTTTTTGACAAGTCACATGACTCCCTGAGTTCATTCGGGTACTTATGTCTTCATTATATTTTTTATCCAAAGTAGATACTTTACATATGAGTATCAATCAGACGAACGTGACTTACAACCGCTGACTATATTAAACCCTTATAGGTCCTGAGAGCAATGGTGCCAAATTCTAAGTTAGCTTTTGTTTCTAAGTCTCATGAGGAAATAAAACAAATCAATCATCAATCTATGAGATCGAAAAAAATTTATACATTCAAAATCAAATCTCTATAAATTCAAAGTTAACCGTGTTTTCAATTCCAGTCCAATTAAGATGCAAGGAAGAATTCTCCCGCGATACGGATTATTTACCAAATTCAGCAAAGCAATTATGTACCTACACAGGACTTTGCATGTTGGTATTGGCACATTAACCAATCAATAAACATATTTCACCGCTCTGTGGAGACAGCAACAAAAAGGAGCCCCCAAAGAAGGTAACACATGTTACTACACACATCCTAGCATCCCTATTGGGGTGGTTTTTTTTTTTTTATGTGTGTACAATTAATTGAAAAAAATAACACTCATACGCCCCCGCATGTGCACGTATTGAATAAAGTTGTATTTCTCGTTTTTATTAATGGCTTTCAATGACTGGGCTGAACTTTAGCAGTCTGTGTGCATACAAAGAAAACCGAAGGAGGCGTAGGTGGTGAAGAGATTCGAAAACAATTCCCAAAATCTCCTCCCATGAGATCGAGGATTATGGTAATAAATTTCTGCGGTGAACAATGCAAATCGGTCGAAAGGTAAAAGTAATGGCATAATGGCATGGAACGTGGTGGTATCCTTGCAATGTTGTTGCTTCTGCTGCTGCTGCTACTACTGTGTGTAGTGTTGTAGAGTTTATTGGGTTAGCAAAACCCCAAATTGGAATTTACCACAAATTGGGGAACGATGATAAAAGAAATGAAAACACGAGAATACTTTTGGTTAAGTTCAAATATTTTTGAATTATGGCTTTTACGGGAATTGACAGTGATCACAATGTAGTGGTTTTTTGTTGTCTACTAGACTATTTGACTTGACGGCATGATACAACATCCTTACAGAACAAGAATGAGCTGATACTACTTATAATAAAAGTACGATTAACACCGGTAGATACTTAATTTTAAAAGAACTAACACTCTTGGATACACGATCAACTTTAAACATACTTGTGAATCCTTTGACAAAGTAACATAAAATTACTACCCAAATGGGGTGGAGGTAACGACAGCATTTGGCAATTAAAACATACTCCAGTGCCCCATAAATGAGTGTATTCATTGCTGTATTGGCAGAGTAAAAAAAAGTTCTTTCTTCTACTCGCGCAATGTCTCGACGTGTTCACACAGGTGAGAGCATAGTAATGGCCAAGGCAAGGATACTTTACGATGTTATGGTCATTAAGTTTTATGGCCGCATGAAAAGTTTTGCGCACATTTTCTTAAAGTTTCACACCGTCTTGCATATTGTCAGTGTCTACATAGGTATGGAGTCAGTGGTAGTTAACCTTTTTTTTCCAAAAGAAATCATTGTTGGTAATGGCAAAGGAAGTGATACGGATTCTCATAGACTTTTTCTCTACACCGCTACCCTTGATTTTAAATTCAGATTATTTATGTCCTGGTATTCTGTTTGTATTTATATTTGAATAAAGAATGCTTGACCGGATACAATATTTTCTCTACACGGGTTTTGTTATAGAGGGACCATGGCTTTTCTGACAAGGAACAGGTATGGCGATAGAATAAGATCATCACCTTATGCTAAGTATTCTCCAATTACGCGGAGCTGCAGTTCAAAGGTTCGATGACTACAAAAAAATATCTAGCTTCAACATAGATATACTAAGTGATACTTCAATGTACCAACAATCATCTGTTGAGGACAGAATTGACGGTCAACCGTAAAGAAGACATAAGCCGTGACTTTCTAAGGATAGTGGATAGATGTGGATTTAATAGGACAAGAATGCAAGTATCTACGAATCTAAATTCTATAAGCCATGCAGATGCAAACCACTGGTGCGTGTATCATCAGTTAAGATACCCCTGCTATAGACACACACAAACCAAAGATAAAAACAAAGGCTTTGCTTGTTGCTGCGCTACAGCTTCATCCCGATATCCCCATCTCACCTTTTGCAGCTTTAAAATTTTTACAAAATTACAGGTTTTCCTCAAGAGTTGTGTGTACGGAAAAAGTTCGTCCTCACAGAGCACACCGTTTTCAGCAATTTCAAACGCATTAGTGGCGTATTAAATTCCATGAAATACCATTCCAAAGAAATTAAAGTCAGTTTTACTTCTTACGATTGCGGTCCGGAAATTAGGGGTGCATTACTTTTTTTTTCGTTTTTTCGTCGCCCATTCCCCCCCATCAACCGGTATAATTGCTTACAATTAAAAAGTTAAACTTTTTCTTTATTTGGGGGAGTTTTTTGTTTGTATGGAAATAATTACGAACAAAATTTTCGATGAAGACATGCAAGACACCAGCACAGCAGACACACACACACACAAACATACGGTAATTAAAAGGTTCAGGATTTCTATCAACAATCCTTAAATGATGAAACTGATTAAAATGTTAGTGAGGGTAACAAAACTTAAAAAAAAAAAAAAAAAACTTTAACCTCGTCATTGCTGTTGGGACGCTCTTGAACTTTCAACTTTTTAGAATTCCCGATTAAACCTGAACAAAAGGGGTGAGAATCAACACAAGGATATACCTAATATCGATTCTTGCTTTATCCTTGATAACGTAATTAAAATTGAACCCTTAAGCGGATTAAAATCTACAGAAAATAATAGGATTAAGTGTTGGATGGTAAAATTTTGTGGTGAATTTTGCACATTTATTTAAATTTCAAGAGGATTTTGTGGTTAGAATAGGTAGGTAGTGAGTGCCCTCTCTAAAAGGGGACCCATGCAGTCTTGTATTGAGATTTTTGTAATAATGCCCAGGGGTTGCACTGAAATTCATCAGAAGGTACTCATAGGTCGAAATAGTGGGATTGAAATATTTTAATAAATGAACATAGGAGCATTAGAACTAATGACGAATTTATGTACACTTATGTACATATATCAAGTCAAGGCCAACCAAGGAGATCATTTGTCGAAAAATGAATGCAGTAACTACTGGGACAAATCACTTGTACCTCATGCTATATGACACTGACAGAGAACCGATTTATACCTGAGGATGCTTTTGCCTGAAGATGAGTTCGATAAAGTATCCTTTCTGGAAAAGTATGTAGTATGTAGTGGCAATTTCAAAACTTGGTACGCCACATCTTTTCATAGTAGTCATACAAAGGCCATTTTTAGCAAAAAAAAAACGTAGTATACCATCTGATAGCATATGGTCAAGGTAACCCAGATATGAAATTTTATCAAAATTGTTAGAGCCGTTTTTGAGAAAATCCGCGTAGATATTCTAGTTTCGTGAAGAAATAGCTTCCAGGAGTCCTTCTTATTCTTTTGGTGAGGACAGGACAGTCACTGCAGATGATCAAAAAAGTCAATTTCTTTCCCGTCTTTCCTTCGCATCTTCGGCAGTCATTTCTGTGAGGTACTCTAAGACGATGCGCATGAATAACAATGACATAGTGTACTATATAATGATGCAGCCCATACGTCATTGCGACTGAGCTCAACCATAGAAAACCTTCTTAAGTTTCTAGCCATATCACACGTATCGAAACGAGTCCAGTAACTACTGTCTTTCCCGATGGCTTCCTTTGTATATATTTTTTTTTGCAGATCTAAAAGAAACATTCATAAAGATATGAGTTTATGGAATATGAAATACCGACCCTTGCAAGTTCATCTGCTCTGAAATCATTTCCAGAGATGTCCATATACCCATATAGTGGACTGGAACCTAGGATTTCACAGTATAGAATACCAGTGGATAATGTCAGCTCTTCTTTCTTGGCGATCGGTCTATTCAACAAATCAAGTGTCCGTATCTTTGAATATTTGATGTGGGATGGGCATTCATTTTTCTGAAAAGTTTTTCAGGTGCTTCTAAAATTTGTTCACTGTCACATACTTACTTGTAAGTTGAAAAGTGGTGTTGGTGCACAGTTGCTTTATATCCATGTTTCGCAAAGATTTAAAGAAACTTTGCATACACCCAACCTTGCACCTTCCCCAAATCCAACAGTGATCCCAAGCGGGGGGATTGCAGGGGGCAGCGCCCTCCAAATTGCCAAATAGTCAAATTGGCCTAATGTCGCTTTATCAAAGGCCGCGATTCATAAGGCCGCGATTTAATGGAATGATTTACTACTTAAACGTCTTTCTCTTGGTGATATTTGATAGAGGATTTTAGCCCTGAGGATTCTCTCTTTGGGAATTTTGCGGCTGGGGGTTTCAATTTGTGGATTTAGGGTTTGGGGATTTCTTCTTGGGGCTTATGCCTGGGAAAAACCTCCCCAACCCGAAAAATAACCTTGACGGCTACATCTTTGCCGCATCTCCAGCTGCAAAATGCGACGACAGAAGATTGTACAAAATGTTTTTTGTTGATGGCGATGTAAGATGTAAGAAATCAGCAACCGAGGATATATGAGCACACTGCCTTGAATCTCCTTAGCCGTACAATGATGTCTCAAGAGATTCCAACAACTTATTGAAGTTTGTAGCTTGAAATGGGTTAACCTTTCCCATTTGCACAAGTCAGTAACTCGAAACCATTCACGAAATCCATTACAACCAAAAAAATTATCTATATACGGTACGAATATACATAGTACAGGCTTCATGTTGGATGGGTCATTGGCCAATACTTCTTCAATAATGCCGGCAACACAGTCACATACAATAGAACTGCCTACAAGTTAAAAATTATTTGCAAAGAACTACGAGTCTGCGGCTATACTTCACAGTTCCGATCACATTACGGGATTTTATTAGTCTTTCTACTCTTGTAAGAAATTCACTTGTAGTTACAAGTCCGTCGCTAATAATTTTTTGCGCAAATACTTTTATGAAACAGAAAAGCTCGCCGCAGTTGTAAATTCACTTGTAGTTACAGGCCTGGCATAATTGTAGTTATTAGTGAATTGGCATTCTTTATGAAACAAAAATTCGCACATAATTTACAAGTTACAAGTGAACAAATAATTATTAGTGTTGTAGTTTTATGAAATAGGCCCGTGATCTGTCCTATCATGCTGACCTTTGTGGGTGACTGTTGTCTAGCCCTAACACCTGACACGAATTTATTTTTTTTATCATGAATACTTTTCGAATGCTAATCAGGGATGAAAGTCTTTGATTCTAAGGCCTTCAGTTCCTCTGATCCAATGAATAAAAGTTCGTTATCCTACAAGTTGGAGTACAAAATTTCTGATCCTATTTGCAACAAACTTTTATTTTATAAGTGGCAATGTCTGTAGATTTTGCACCTGTACTGCTTCCCATTCTGAAATTATTGAACACTTGATACATTCATGACGTACCTAAATAAAGAGAGATCTGTAGGTATTCTTAAACATTCCAATTACTATTCAAACATTTTTAACTTTACATAGTAGGTACATACAAATAAACCCAAGACCATCTTCCATTCTAGTGAAATCAACAAAACATGTTTAATGCAAATTTCTCATTAAGCTGATCACATGCGGCTACCCTGCAGATGGTCAATTCCCAGAACACCTATGTATCTACAAAGTTAATACTATTTACACGTTGCTTGGGATATTGTCCAACCAACATACGAGTGCGAAGTACAAACACCTTCCATCAAATAACTAGAAAGCTTTCAAGAACAACTTAAACTCAACGATATGAGCCAACGCAATAAGCCTTACGAAACTTGCGTGTATGCTAGAATGTAAATGGCATATAATTGTCACCACAAGTTTGCGTAACTATAATCTCATGTCGAAAACTTAATCAGATTTAGATGCTTGAATAATCGTTCCACGTAATGTTTGGATTGAGACGTCCCAGCGCATTTGCACACATGGGTCATCTACGAGCAAATTACATACATTTCCATTTAGCCATTCGTCAAGAGTGCCAAAACCAAAGCTGAAGCCAGAGAACATCCAAAGTATCTCATCGTCATCTATCATCGTACCACAGGAGCTGTAGTTGCGTTAAAATCACATCAGCATAGCGGTTGGGTTAAGCCATTTATGAGAGAGGGTATTTTGAAAGGTCTTTGTCAATTTGAAGGAATAGCTACTGATGTATGAGCTGACAAATTGTGGTCAAATGTTGATGGATGCCATTGCTGAGGAAGAGAACGATTTGTTTGCGCTACGATATGTGGATGGTTGTAGAGATGTTCCAGATACAATAAAGGAATGAGGCTTGTTATTTATGGGGCTCATGATATTTGGATGGGGAGGCGTTTTAATTGACTTATGTAAATATGAATGTATATGGGCAACGAGGTGGTTAGCTGGGTTTAAGTAGTTGGTTACGATGAATTTTATCAAACGTTAATCTGTGGCTACAAGTTTGTTGGCATGTCAGTTGAGAGTGATCATTTTGGAAATGTAAAAGGGTAAGTAGGAAAATAACGACTATTGTTCTTTGTCCACTAATTTTGCGACTAGAAAAATGTAAAAAGTGGTCATTTGGATATTTTAATTTTCTGTCGAACTGACTTATAATATTTGTATCAGTCTGTCCAAATACGAAGCAATCTGTTAATTGGACTCAGCGCACGTCCACCTGCTGTATGTAGAGTACATCCATCAGAAAGAGCATATACATATGTATGTACATACGCATTTACATTTTTACTTTAAGTTAGTAACCAAACTAAATTTATCACTTTATCCCATAGACATAATATGTACTTACACTCATAGACAGTACATACTAGTTCAAAGAAAAAACTCTACAAGCATAGCAGGAAAGATGGGGAAACACTGACAAGAGCAGGTTAACTCACTGCCTTATACCACCGTTTGCCGAATGGTTGAAACGATGACACAGAGAACCAACATTTCATTTTACCCTGCTTACCTCTATCGATTGAACCACTATGATTCTGTGTAATGCTTGGAACTCAAAGCAGTGGTGATTTTACTTAGGCCTCAACCAACAAGTCTCTCTTTGGCTAACTGGCTCTAGTTGTGCACTTCAAGTTGGTTGAGGTCCTCTTTCACATGTGCACCGCACCTAAGGCGACATCTTCCTCTACTGCGTTGTCCCTCCGGATTAGATACGAAGACTCTTCGGGCCGAAGCATTTGTGTCCATCCTCTCTACAAGTCCTATCTGTCCATCTTAGACGACTGATGCGTAGTTTGTTGACTAGGTCGTTGTTGCTATACAAATCGTATAGTTCGTCACTGAATCTCCTCCTCCATAGCCCGTCAAACAGACAGAGAATATCTTCATCCGCTTCAGATAGAGTCCAAGCTACAGCGGCACCATAAATCAGAACTGGGATGATCAAGGTCTAATACAGAATCTCCTTAGTTGTTCGGGATAGGACACTACTACTCAACTGCCTTCTCAGCCCAAAGGAACACCGTTTGGCAAGAATCATTCTTCGCTTTATTTCTGATGAGCTGCCAATTGTGACGTTCTGTCCAATTTGTTGATGTTGTGTGTCGAGTGACAGAATATACTTGATTTTACCCTCGTTTACTGCTAAACCCATTCTGGCATCTTCCGTTTGAATACTAGCACTGAGTTTCGCTCAATGTATTATGTTAAAAAAGTCATATGACAGAGCGTCACCTTATCTAAATCGCTTTTTGACATCAAAGGTCTCGGTGGGATAGTTACCGACCTTGATGGAGCAGCGAGCGTTCTCACTGGTCATCCTGCGCAGGCTAATGAGTTTAACAGGGTTGCTAAAACTAGACATGGCTCTGTATAGCTCGTCTCTATAAATGCTGTCGTATGGGGTCTTGTAATCGATGAAAATATGGTGAGTATCGATTTGTACTTCTTGATTTTTTTCCAGGATCTTCCGAAGTGAGGAGATTTGATCGACTGTGAACTTTCCTCGTCTGAAACCACACTGATGTGGACCAATCAGGTTATTGACGAAGGGTTATACACATTCACACAATATGGCAGATAGGATCTTGTACAGGATATTGAGGAGACCGATATTTATGTAGTTGGCGCAATTAGATGATCGTATTTCTCGGATCGGGCAAACGATTCTGAGATTGCATTCATCAAGCATACATTCGTCCGACCAAATTTCAGAGCTGATTTCGTGTATGCTGTCATCATTTCCAGATCATTTCCAGATGCTCTGAATCTCGGTAAGCCGTCAGAGTCAGTAGCCTTGTTGGACTTGAGTTTGGATATTGCTATCCTCACTTCATTCTGGGCGGGTGGATGGTATTGGTTTTCGTAGTCCAAGTTGCGGACTTCGGGTTGTCGTCGCCGTTTAACAGTCTGCAGAAATATTTTCCTCTTTCCTCTTTCATGTGAATAGAGATCCCAAGCCATTCTCGTCCTACTGTGCAGCGCCGCTTCTTTGTTTTCGAAGTTGTTTTCTCTTCATCAAACCAGGGGTTTTGCGTGGCTGGTCGTGAGAAACCCAGCACATGATATGCGGCATTTCTGATGGCTTGATCGGCAAAGATTCTGGCGGTTTGTTGCGAGTGCAGCCGTTCAGCGTTAAATCTCCTCACAATATTTTTCCGTCGTTGGTGTGGAGTCTGAGATATCCGTAGACTTCATGGCTTTAACTAGAGTGCCTTACGACGAACGCAACATTATCAATTTGGTTGACGGTTTAATCGGGGTAACGCCATGTTCCTTTATAAATATTGAGATGAGAAAATCATGTGAGTGACGTTACGTTCCGCCGCAAAGTCCATAAACCTGTAATTGGCGCAATTTGTGGGGATCTCCTTTCTTGTGAATCGAACAAACGGTGCTGAGATTCCACTTATTAGGTATACACTCATATAACCAAATCTTAGAAATGAGTTGGTGTATGCTCAGGTGGACTGAAGTTTTGGCTATCATTGCCTAGATTGAATGGTTCGTTCTACGTGACAGCGAGATGTTAGTCTTTATCGCCGTAGCGAAGCCAAGAAGCCTAAGTTCGTTGCCAGACGTGGTGTCGTGTAGGCTATGCTTGCCAGTTATCCTACCAAATATGTCCTCCTTGCCTATCTTGGCGTTAAAATCGCCTAGCATGATTTTAACGTCTTACTAAGGACATTGCTCGTAAGTTTGGTCTTCCGTGGGGTACAAGAACATATAAGGCTTATGTTGGCGAATTTAGCCTTCTGCTTTAAAGTCTGCTGTTGAAGTTATGAAAACTTTTCACTTTTCAAAGGAAGTTGAATATATCTGAGGATGTATTTTGATGTCTCCTTTCCATATTTTTCTCTCTGTTCGTTCTTACCATAGCATCTACAACTGTACCCTTGAATGCTCTGATGTTTGACTAGTCCTTTAACTTCATCAATTACTCTTGAAGACTTTGCATAATGATGCACTGAAATATTTTTCCCACTTATTTTCTACTTCTAGACTATTTTCTACTTGTAGATTGGGAAACAGTTTGGGCCTGATTTTTGGCATTAATTCAAAATTTTCAGGATTTGGTGAAAGTTATTGTTATTGTGTACGCTGCAGTTAGGTGACATTAAGATCAACGGCCTTGTATGTTAAAAACGTACTTTAAAAGTTTTACGTGGAAACTATTGGGACATAATATGAATGCCCGCCAGAATTCACTTAGTTGGGAGGACCCTTTAAAATGTTAATAAAAGTTGACTATTTCTTTGAAAGTTATTTTAACCTCTAGCAGAAGTTAATCCTACTGAATCCTGGTGCAACCAGACATGGTTTTTTTTTCCACAACTTTAATTATGTTTATCAACTTCAGGTTGAGTCGGAACAGAACACACTGAACTTTGCGTATACATTTTTACAATGTGTTTTAAGTAGGTACAGCCATCATTTGCATCATGCATCGCGCCGACAGTAAAAAATAAATATAAAATAAAAAAAAAAAAAACCAGTGAAACAAAAATTGGAAAAAAGTTGTCAAAATGTTTTTCTCATTAAACAGCCGTTGCCGTCATCGTCATCATCAGAGGCACCATCGTGACTGCCGTCATCAAAAATGAGTTGTTAATGGGAAAATCTTTCACATTCAGATGGGAAATTCAATTAACGTTAAATTGCATGGCATCGCGCGCATCGTGTGTGGACGGTTTTTGCTGTTTTTTGCTATTTTTTGCTTTTTTTTGTTTTGGTTTTTAAGTAGGTATGTATAAAATTTCACGACTGTGTGCAAGAGTGTGAGTGATAATTATTATATCAAAAGTTATGCCCTTCATATTGAACTGCCCCGTTTAACGATCACTATTAATTATCACTTTTCCTGTAGTAATTATGTTTTTTTTTTTACATAATACATGAGACATACATATAACACCAGTACGGTGCCAACACATATTAATAGTCGAATCGTACAAAATTCTTAATAATTACCTTGCGCCACAGATGGATGCAATACACAAAAGTATTTATTATGCAATTGAATTGAAAATTAATTTCAAAATAAAGAGTTCAAAGGGCCATATACATTTCCGATTTTTTAAATTTTATACATACATACATGTATAAGATATTATGTATTTTTCACAAAAACAGAAATGCTATAAATAAGTTGTTCTTTTTTATTCAAAACCAATAAAAATGAGAATAATAACCCGTTAGATGTATAGTTTCGAAAATAATACATCAACTTTTAATCTCGAATTTACGCACACGCGTAGTGTAAGTAGGACTGGAGTACCTGTATACATGCATTGTGGAGGAAAGACTGGTATTGTATTGTAATAAAGTTAAACCACAAATCAGTAGTTTTACTATGGGGTATGTGTGCATATCAGAGGCAATATAATAAGATCTACTTTTCATCTCCATGAGAAAGGGGACTCCACTCCACCGGGAAAATATTGTGAGGAGATTTAACGCTGAACGGCTGCATTCGCAACAAACTGGCATCTTTGCCGATCAAGCCATCAGAAATGTCACATATCATGTGCTGGGTTTCTCTCGACCAACCACACAAAACCCCTGATTTGATGAAGAGAAAACAACTTCGAACACAACGAAGCGGCCCTGCACAGGAGTACGAGAGTGGCTTGGGATCTCTATTCACATAAAAGAGGGTAGAGGATATGGAAAATATTTCTGCAGACTGTTAAACCGCAACGACCACCCGAAGTCCGCAACTTGGACGATGGAACCAATACCATCCACCCGACCAGAATGAAGTGAAGATAGCAATATCCAAACTCAAGTCC
Source organism: Xylota sylvarum (assembly GCA_905220385.1). Classification (NCBI taxonomy): domain Eukaryota; kingdom Metazoa; phylum Arthropoda; class Insecta; order Diptera; family Syrphidae; genus Xylota; species Xylota sylvarum. The sequence continues at coordinate 26,587,990 of LR999958.1, forward strand.
AACAAGCCTGCTGACTCTGAATACCTTACCGAGGTATTCAAAAAAGCTTGAAATGATCTGAAAATGATGACAACATACACGAACTCAGCTCTGAAATTTGGTCGGACGAATGTATGCTTGATGAATGCAATCTTAGCATCGTTTGCCCAACTACATAGGTATCGGTCTCCTCAACATCCCGTACAAGATCCTATCTGCCATATGAATGTTTGAAACTCTTCATCAACAACCTGATTGGCCCCTATGAGCGTGGGTATAGAACACGAAAGTCCACAGTCGATCAAATCTTTACACTTCGGCAGATCCTGGGAAAAATTAAGAAGTCCAAACCGATACCCACCATCTTTTTATCGATTTCAGCAGATCACAGCATTTATAGAGACGAGCTATAATGAGCCTTGTCTGTTTTAAGATCCTTTCATGTCAAAAAGCGTTTTAGACAAGGTGACGCTGTGTCATATGTCTTCTTTAACATCATACTTGAAAGAATTCTCCAAAACTCACAAACCAACACCGGAGGCACAATTTTTCAAAAATCGGTGCAACTACAGACGCCGACGATATTGACATAATTGAAAGAACTCAGTGGGCTGTCACCGGTGCGTTCGCTAGTATTCAAACGGAAGCTGCCAAAATGGGTTGAAGGGTAAACGAGGGTAGAACTCAGTATATGCTGTCAACAAGAAAAGACACTCAACATCGACAAATTGGACAGAACGTCACAATCGACAGCTATAGCTTTGAGGTAATAAGGGACTTTATCTACCTCGGCTCTGCTATAAACTCTGATAATAACATCTCGGCAGAAATTAAACGAAAAATAACTCTTGCCAATCGCTATTTTGTATCCTGAACAACTAAGGAGACTCTATATAAGACATTGATCATCCCAATCCTCCTTAATGGCGCTGAAGCATGTACTTTATCGAAAGCGGATAAAGATATCCTCGGTTGCATCGAAAGAAAGATTCTTCAAACAATTTTTGGTCCCGTTTGCGGTGGCGAGCTTTGGAGGAAGAGATTTAACGACGAACTATACAAGCTGTACAGCGACATCGATCTAATCAAAAACTGCGCATCAATCGTCTAAGATGGCTAGGACATGTAGAGCGGATGGTCACCAGTGTTCCGGCCCGTAGAGTCTTCAACCCGGAGAGGCGACGCAGATGAGGCGCACACAAATAGAAGGGGACCTCAACCGACTTGGAGTGCGCAGCTGGAGTTAGTTAGTTAATGACCGGGCTAACTAAAGAAGCTTGTTGGTTAAGATACAGATTCAGTAAGTCAGAAGTGATTTTTTTTTTAAAAAAGTTGGATCACCATAATCAATCTGAACCATCTACCGCAAAATTGATGACACTACAGTTTTTATTGTAAAAAAATCATGAGGCTTATATATTACATATTCCATTCTGGTCACACTGGTTGCAAATATAATTGTATAGGTCTAGATTAAGCTAAACATAAAGCGGGAGCATTTGAACAACAGCGAGACAAGAGAAGCAGTTATATTTAGAGATCATCACTCTTCGTATCATCACAACTTCGTAACGATTATCACTCCGAAGTACTATTTACAAGAAACATCTGTAATAGCGGGCAGAGTTCAAAATCAAGCATACAGCGCCAAAATGAACTCTGTATACTAACGGGTGAGTATCACATACAGCACTTTATCCGATGGAGCTTTATTCGTCATTGGTAGTATGGTACCTATTAACATTATCAGACAAGAATGGCAAGTTCCATGGTAGAAAGTGCTAAAATGAAGAAAAGTAGCAAAGCTTATCAAATGATCAATAAATGTCAATCATTTTAGAAAAAGGATACCAATGCAAAGCAGTGGTATTTAACATCCTTAAGGCAACTTCGAACAATAATAAATATTTAAATCGAAGATTTGTGCAATACGAATTTTACTTGATACTTGACTTCTTACAAGCATTAGATTCCGCCAATCCTGTCCAGTCCCATGGAACAGGTTGAAAATGATTCTTATTGATTTTTAAGCACTCACCATCAATCTAGTATTTTCTAACTTAAATGCATGATTTTGTAAAGATGATGTTTGAGTTTTGCAAAAATCAAATCATCATTAACTGCTCATTTTGATGAACTCATTCATTTCTAGGATTTTCAGATTACTTAACCTGCAATATAGGATACCACCCTTTTCACAAATGATGTTCTTTTCTAAGGATAAGATAAAGCCATAGACTTAAACTGGCACTATGTTAAAGTACCCCCTTAAGTAGACCTAAATGCGTGACCCAACACCGACATAACGAATAATATGACCTCGTTCTTCTCGAACTCAATTAATAGATATTCCTGGAAAAGGTACTTTAATTGTGGATCCTTACGTATAAATATCTTTAATGACATCGTATTAATTCGACAGCCAGTATATTTATTCGAATGCTAACTGAAGTTCAAACAAGATACACCTTCCTTGGTTGCTTGTCGTATGAATAAAATTATTTTCTTTTGACGACATATACATAGGAATATACTTAATGTACATATAGATCCCAGATGAGTTAAACTTTTGCGGTAGCATCAAGAACTCTATGGACATAACACAGTGATATCCCTCGAATACTTAAATATCTATTCCATCAGAAATAGGAGTGTAGTATGCATTAAAATGGAATAACAACAAAATATCTCTTAGTACAGTTCATTAAATCCCTCTTGTCGGACGGACACTTAAGTTTGCTCTTAAGTGTTGCATTTTTCTTGTGGCAACTCTATATTTAAACCACTTTGTGTGGGGTAGTCCATTTGTGAAATCCTTAAATAACTATCATTGTTCGTATGACTTATTCTCGGCTACATAAAAGCTCTCTATTAAGTTCCCATAAAATGACAGAACAAATAAACGAGCTCACTAACTGCCTGGGCCCATCAAAGATACACGTTTACTTCCTTGAAGGCAAACAGATAGATCCTTCAGAATTTGGACACACCACAAGGATGCTACGACAGAAAAGAAGACAACACAATAGCAACAGCAACAGCCAACAGAAACAACAACACCAACAACAGCAGCAGCAACATAATAAACAACGAATCATGACTATTTAACCAGAAGATAAACCACCCATTTTATGTCCACAACTATACCTGCCAAAAATCAACCTACCAAACAAGACAATTCCAAAGGATAACAGATACAAATGGCAGCCATAAAAGTTGTACACGTTTCGAAAGTAGCCATTTGCGATGATACGTGTTTACCTCTTGGATTTACTCTCCTCACATTCATGACTTCCTTTACGAGCTCGCTCTTTTGCCATTGCCTTCTTGGAGTAACTGTTCTTCTTACATACATATAGGGGAACTAAGAGAGAATAATATTGATTTATGCCTGCTCATCCCTTTGCTTGTTCAAAACCGAAATCTTTAACAATTTCATGCTAAGACTCAAACCACAAATTTCTCCAGCATACAATTGTCAACCTAAAAACAAATTACATGTCCTTTGTTATCCCTACACGGATGCATACACACACATATACACACATTAGGGACATATAGGCACAATGGGCCAAATGACATTTGAACTCATATTCCGAAGAAAATTTAAGGTGGTGGTTCTCGAAAGGTTCTTTCACCAAAGTTTGCCGTCCTCCTGCCCACCCAGTCTCTGACAATGGCATACGCACCTTTTTTACGAGCACATCAATCGTCTGGATAAGAGACAAAAGGTATAGGTACAGGTACACACAGGTATGGAAGGGGCGGGTGGGCCAGGAGCACAATCAATCAATTAGGATAACGCATTTTGACATTGTTGGAGGTGGGAAGCTGGATAAATCATTTACAATTTCATTCTGTGGTTTCATGGGTTATTTGAACTGCAAATGAGTTTTGTTTGTTTTGCTCAATTAATTACCGGCTGGGGGTGCTCTCTGTATTATGAGCTACACATGTATGTAGATGAAATGTTTGCACATGAATATTCTAGCTTAAAGGAAAGACAAAAGAGATTTGCCTAATCGGTATTTATTTGGGAATGACTTTTTTCTATAGAAAGGAGGTAGCTCCTAATACATTCAGGTTGCCTTACATAGTCCACAGATCCATGACCATCAACGGCGTAATTCTGCGATATAAAGTCGGACAGGTTTTGGACAAGTGTGAGGCAGCAAAAATAAACTCAAATTCAAAAAGCTAATTCAAAAAGCAAATGCACAGCAATTTTGTATTAAACTGGACAATTTACATGACGGGCCAATTTAAACAGGTATGAGCCTTAGTGTTGTAGAAGACGCCTAAAAAAAGGGATAACACATTCATTTACTGCGACGAAAGCGGTCTCAAACTTTTGTTTTTTGCCCACTCACACAGACTGTCCCGAGATGTGACACTAACGCCCACTATACTATAGCAGCAAAGTTTTGTTCAACATCGTTTTGAATACTAATCTTTTGAAGAGAGAGTCTTATTTAGAGAGATCCCGTCTGGTTTAAGGTCACAGGTGTAGAAACCATTCATTCCTATAAGAGCTCCAAAATAAGGTGGAAGAAGGGGTCATCTCATAAAGAAAGAAATATGATTTGGAAAGGAGGAATTTTTACTGCTCTATCAAATCATCAGAGAAGTCCTAGCCTAGATACTAATACCGAAATATAAAACATAGGTACAACACCAGATGAGGACATTTCAATGAGCACCAACTTACCTGAATGTACGAATGTATCCGGGGATAGCTATCTATTCTGGAAACCAAGTTGAGACTGCATACGATGTTATCCTGGAAAATTAAATCTTTTGATCCAGGAATGCACAAAATTGGACCTGTGATGCTATCAGCGTAAGAGCAAACTATCTTCGCATGGATAGGCACCTTGGCATGGTGTGTGGACTTAAGTAGACTCACGAAACCTGCTGAAATTGCACTGGCAATAGTCCTTGGCAGGGCTGTCCCAGTCAATAGGCTGATGATACCATTGAACCAAGCCTATCTCTTTCTATCTCTTTCAAGCTGAAATTATAGCCATTCCACAAGCTGCATAAACCGCCTGCAAATGCTTTGTATACCCAGGTAGCCGTCAAAACGCAAAACTCAGCAGTGATTATGTCAAAGCTGGTGAAAATCTATAAGAATCTATCTGAATGCACGTAGATATGGACTTGCAAGTAAAGGGTCGGCGCTACATATTTCACAGGCTCCTTCCTTTGTGAAAGTTTATACTAGATCTACAAAAAAAAAACTGTTGAAAATTAGGCCTTCAGGAAAAATAACAGTCACAGTGCTGAAAAATGTTTATGGAACACAAAATTACAACTCCATACCTTATTTGTGCTTGTAGTTACAAGTTTACAAATTCAACACTTGTAGTTTTATAAAATAGGCCCCAGGTAGTCTAATAAGAATTGACACAGTTCACTACTGGAATGTCTGAAATCGAAAAGGTAATCAGGTCTAGATTTGTGTGTAGTATACTTAAAAGTATTTAAGTACATAACTATTTATGTATTCCTTCGGAAGTGACACCATCTTTTTTGGCTTTGAACTCCTTCTACATCCCAAACGAAATTTACCTCCAAACGTGTTTACACATCGCTCTGTCAAATGAGTAAAAACGAGTTTTCCAGTAGTTAATCCAGAGAAAAATAGTCTAGGCTTTCATAGGGATGGAATAATCAAATCAAAAAATACTTAAGGCATCGTTTTAGTAAACATGTACATAAGTAGATATGTATGTAGGTAACTAAGGGAATTACAAAATAGAAGTGTTTTGTAATCACAAAACCATACCACTATCCTAATCAGCGTTCCATTGATAAATAATTCAAACTAGTTTCCATCCCTTCCACAACTGACTATTTCCAAGGAAAATGTATTGTCCTTCACCTACATAAGTAACCAACTTGGTCGTTTTCAATTTGACGTCTAAAAGTTTCCAGGAAGCATACTCCTCAGACAATTTCTCAAACATTTTCCCTCAACATCGATTTAAGCTCCTCTTTTGAAAGAATATCATACCTTATTACACCAAAACCTCAACAGGATCAAAAGTAATCACAAAGTTTAAACCCCCTTAACCCTTTATCCAAACAAAGTACTGGTATAGGTAAACCCTCTGTTACCATCCCTTTACCCATGTAAATGTGTACTCCATGCTAACAAATATTTGTACTTCTGAAACAACGCGAAAGAGTACAACATCTTACATCATTGCTCCCAGCTCTCATAAATTCCTGAAAAAACACTCATAACTTTCAATTTAAACGTTAATACATCCTTTGCCCTAACCTTTTGCGCAGCGCTGCTCTACACATACGAGAGAAGCACTTACGCTTTAATGTAGCGCAGATTTTAAAATTCCTCACATCCTTTCACCAGAATCATTGTAAATTTACGATTTAATAATGTACACGAAGAGTTGTATACTAACATATACATATGTATATACTGGAAGCGCCCAAGAAAGGCATCGTCGTCACCTTTGCGATTCCCAGACCGCTTTCTCCGAAATAATGTTGTTGATGTTCTCAAGTATGCAAGAATGTCGAACACCAACGAAAAGGGCTTAATCTCAAGGATCCAGGAGAAAAAAAAAAAAAGAGAAAAAGTTCTGCACCCATTTGTTTGTATAGCGGGAAGGTAAATAGATTTAGGATATCTGGTGTTTTTTTTTTTTTTCTTCCGTGGATCATTGTGATTTGTACTCGGTGTCCTTGTGCACAATTACTTTGTAGGCATTATTTGATAGAAGGCTTACGCTCTGAATGTGCTAACTTTTGTCAAAATGGGTTTACTCCTCGAGAGGATTACGACAACGAAATTCTTTTGAAATCCTATTTAAATAATTGAAATAGTTTTCCGCGAAATCCTTTGGAAATGTATTCCCTAATTACAAGAAGAGGGTGTAAACACTTACACCAGCTGACACAGTTAGATTGCCTGTAAAGTTTGATTACACAATTATGTCCTTGTTTTCGATGGATTAAGGATAAGTATTTTAGGCGACGGAATGTTATCATCGCATCAAATGTTATTATATAGCATCTCCATTCTCTACGAAATATACATTACTTAAGTGTATGTATACTGACCTAAGTGTATCTCTAGAGCACACCTTGATTAGAGGTCGGATCAGGTCTAACTAGTGTATGGGTACCACTAGTTAGTAGTATGAATGAACAATGGGTGTATGAACAAATCAGTAACGTAAGAAAATCCCTTGCAACTCGAAGATTATTTGGAATGGAAATGAAGTCGAATCATTTGTTAAGTACATATGCACGCCAATTCTTCATGGAAAGGGTAGCAAAACGAGCTTATACTGTATTAAGTATGGGGCGCTGATTATGCCATGGATTTCAGTAAGAATGTGCCAGAGGCTAGAGGCTCACGAATATACGCCTCATCTCCTCTGCCACTGCCCAAGGCTATATCACTTGAGAATGAGAAAACTAGAACGACATTACATACTGCCATAACTTACTAGAATTATCTAATGTTTCACTATACAATCTGTTCAGGTTTCTAAGGACATAACGATGGTTGAAAACCCTAATCATCAAGGACCAGTAAAAAGAAACGCAGTACAGTACAGGAATTGGGATCAACTCCCTACTGGGCATCACAATGGTTCCACAAGGACTTAAGTGTGATAAATTGTGCCATTTCTAGCAATTTTATGGCCGACAAATAGCCTCGGCATTTCATTAGGATATGCTCCGCATCTTGGATTTTGCCATCACAGTGCGGGCAGTATGGGTGATCTTCGTGCTTATTCGCAGAGATACTCCCAAAAGCAGCCATGCCCGGACAGGAATTGGGTTAGTTTACCTCTGCATGTCCTCTACTTTTCCACTTTTCTATAATGGGGATCTAAGCGTATGTCCATCTTCCCTTGGTGGTAGTATTCCGTCCAATGATTGGCATTATCCTGGACAGTAACGCTACTCCTCGGGAGGCTTTTTAACCTGCGAACATCATGTGCTTTTTGAAGTTGAGCCTGTGGTTCAGCAGCATTCCCAGATATCTTTTACAAAACCAGGCACGGGATTCCATCTATTCCTGGGGTCTTGTTAGTCTTTATCGCTGCTGCAACTTCAAGGATTTTCTCAGTTGTGACTGGTGGTATTATCTCTGCTTTTACTGGTGTTTCTTGAAAGGGTATTGAGGCTTTATCTTTCGCCAGGAATAGGGTGCTAACAGTCAGACACATCATGTTTGGGCATGTCGGTGCATTATTTTCATTTCTATTTGATACGGATTGTGCTACAGTGCACCCCTAAGTGGGGGCAGTTTCAAACGCATCGCCAGAAACCGAACACGATTGTGGGTAGGCGTAGTTGATGACCTAAGACTCTTAAGGAAACACAGGATCTAAATAAGTAAGTAGAACTGTAGGAGCATCTATAATTTGAATGATAAGCGAATGGTGAGTCTGACTGTGCAAATGGAGTAAAAACCTAGCCTCGGTCAGACTCAAGGTAAGGTTCAACAGACAAGCATTAGACAAGGCATCAGTTGTTAACCTATTTAGCTAACCGAGGTACGAATGCAAATATCCCACGTACTACAGAAAAGTGGAATTGCTGTGAAACAGAGTCAATGTCGAAGGGCTGCAATCGGAAGAGAATTTTTATTGATGCTGGCTTGATGCTGGCAACCACATGCGTCTAACCAAGAGGCATATAAAGCGGCTCTATTCGGAAGTACATGAAGACCAACATCCTACACAAAATGTATTGTAACCATTCAATATAGATGATGACAGGGAAATCTTTCTTCCATTTAACCAAAATGAAGTGAGTAAGGCAATATCCAAGTTTAAATCCAACGAGACTGCGGGATATGACTTTGTAGAGAACAATCACCAACTGGCATCCCAGTCAGATACGTCCATCTATGCACTATTACTATGTAGAACTCAAAACCTTTAATGGAAACCTATAGAGAAGACTTTAATCGTTCCAGTGCTACTTTAAGACGTAGTTCCTTGGGTTAAGATATTGGCGCCCGTTCGCTTTCACAAGTTTTGGAGGAGAAAACTCAACGTACGGCACAGCAATACGTTTGAGATGGTCAGGTCATGTAGAGCGAATGGACACCAACATTACTGCCCGCTACGAGTTACGAGTCTTCAAATCCAATCCAGAGAAACGACATACACAGTAGAGAAAAACCTCTCCTTATGTAAATGGCGTGCACAAGTAGAATGGGACCTCAACTAACATGGAGCAGTTACTGCTACTCCTACGAATCACTGTCCAAAGGTATCTTATAAGACATACATCGTTTACAAGACGTGACTTCGTAAATAAAACACAATTTCTTAGCCTAATTGTACATACAAGCATAAATTAGATTTAATCTGATAAACTTTTACACTGATTCACTTATCCGTAGTAAGAGTATCCTCCATAGTATGGACTATAGCCGTAGCCGTAACTGGAGTATGGATACCTCCCATAACCATATAGTCCATATCCACCATAGCCTCCATAGGAACCACCATACCCACCGTATCCGTATCCGCTATATAAGCCTCCATAGGGATTGTAGTAATACTGGCGGGCTCTTCTAATGGATTCGTTTTCGTGTGTGGTCTGTGTATCTACTCCCAGCAATTCCACTGCTTGTGGCGAACTTACTGGTGCTTTATCTTCTACGGGTGCAGCTCCACAGATTAACAAGACTGTCGACAGTGCAAGTAGCAAAATTTCAAAGAAACGCATTTTGTTGGTTTTTTCGTTTCTGTACTTTAGAACTGATAACTGACCACTTAACTCACTTAACTACTTTGAACAAACTCTAGAACGGAATACTTCAAATTGTGAGATTATGGCGTATTTATATAAAAAACAATCTTCTCATCATGCATTATGGAATTTATGGGTTCTAGTTAATCACAACACTGGCGTTGGGATAATGCTAAATGTTGTTGTTTATCTGACCAAACCGATAATTATGGTGACACATAACTAAAATACTGCGTTACGGTCTCAGTTGACAGATTACCGATGTTACAATAGCACGCAATTTTTATTTTTTTTTTCTAATAGTTAGTCGGGAAGATAATTAGTGTGTTTGTCTGAGGGGCACTCACACCGGCCCCTATACTATAGGTACTGGGTGGTTTAAAATGGCCTTGAGAGAAGGTGGGAATCTGTAAAGACGACGGAAAGTGAAAGGGCCACCGGGTTAGTCAATGTCAATGACAGCAATTTGTTAGTTTAACTATGCGTTTAGTCGGTAAATACGATTAGATATGTTTACTTCATTCATAATAATAATAATGACTGCCTACGTCAGAGCTCATTAAAACTCCAGCACTTATGAGAGTATAATACATTTCTGGGGAATCCTATTAAATTTGATACATACGTACATATGTATGTACTAAAGTGAGACTCAGATTTATTTTTAGGTTTGCGAAAATAATTAGCAAATGTTAATTAGTAGGAATTTAATTGTAATTACTGACTTTGATAGTAATGAGATGGCACAAACATGCCTTTTACCTTGAAATTTAAATTAATAAAAACTCGAATATTAGTCACTGTAGTCTATCTTCTTTTAAAGTAACTAGGTACCTACCTACTTTGAAAAAAGATGGTTCTGAATATAAATTTCTCTCATCAAAGCCCACCATAGAGACGTAGATACAATATAGTCTTGGTGAGTAAGTCGTATCAAATGAAGATGATTAGCACTTTTGAGGAAAAACCAAATGTGGGAAGGTAAATATCTACGCTAATTCTATATGTAACTTAGAAGTTTGCAAGTTTTTGCTTGCACTATTCGAATTTCATACTGGAAGGATTGATGGGTTTGGTTTGTTTGGTTATCTCCTCTCAGCAGGGACACACTTAGACCAAAAAGAAATGGAAAAACCAGATTACCAGCACCAGAGACCTATATGGAGATTTCCAGATGGGACTTGGGGCCAGATAACAAGTATAGTGTAAGCATATGCCGAAGGAGTATGGTTCGCCGTTTAGACATTTAACCAGTTTGACCCAATGACAAAGCTTTTTATTTTGCATAAGTCTAGCCTAGCTAGATCGTTGAAATTTTCAAAGAAGTACTCCGGTAGAGTTTTTCTTGTCAAGACCAATAGAACGCAGCATAGGTATACGTGCACCTGATAGAGATTTCGTTAAAAGATTCTCGGCATTGGTTTACCAACTTCGATCGAATTATTGGCGATTCCAAGGCTTTGATCGCAGCTTGACTACTTATGTAGAAAACAATAGTATTCTGCAGTATCCTGCAATAAAGCCAGGTCGCGGCTTCACGTACTGCTGTGACTTCTGCTTGAAATACACTATAGTGGTCCGACAGTCGAGTGGTGATACAAATACATATCTAGTGCATTGGAGTAAACTCCCGCACTTGTTCGAGACTCTGTTTTGGATCCGTCTGTGTAAATCACTGTCGTTCCCGATTCCTAATCACTTCTGATAGGAATCCAGATATTATACTTGACGTTAAAGTCCAGTTAGGGGACAATGTAGCCCGATTTACTAGGAATAGTGTTATCGCTGTTTAGGATACTTTCGTGGCCTATATTTCCACGAGCCAGTTGCAAGGATTCCCTAAGCCGTAACATCCAATGAACAATCCAGGGCTGGAGACCCCATGAATAGAGGACAATCGAGGCCATCTTAGCACGATCTTGATTATTCAGTTGCCAACAAAGTTATTTTATCAAGAATAACCCCAAAGTATCTCACGTGGTCTGCAAATTGCAATTGCACCGACCTTCTGGTTATACAGCACCCTAGCTCAGCTTGGATAAGCCTGCTTTTAAGCATTTGCTCAATCCAATAGCAAATGATAGCTGTCAACCTTCAAGTCAAGAAGTGAAGCAGATAAAGCTTCTGTTTTGACATTGTTAAATGCTCCTTCAATATCAAAGGAGGACGTCCTAGTGAAATCCTTGTTTTCCTAAGAATTCTCAGTGATTCCTACCAACGAGTGCGGCTATCTTTACCGATTTTCCCTTGCACTCGCGTGTTGAGATACCGATAGGAGATTACGCTCTAATTTTGTTCTAATGTGGACGTCGATCAGCCTTTCCAAAGTCTTTAATAGAAAGGAGGATAGGCTGATCGGACGGAGGTCTTTGGGGATGCGGGGCAAGTCTTACTGGCTTCCGATATAAATTTTATATCCGTGTCGGTGTTAGAATTTCGAGCTCCTTAGGTTGGCAGCAGACCCATGAAGGATAATCTTCAACTTTGGAATGACTTTGTGGCTAAGAACAGCAAAGCACAGGAGGAAAGGAATGCAATTTAAGAGACTGTGGAAATTGTGATATTTTGTGAAATGAAGATAGTTAAGATAATAGCCCATATAATCCTTTTACGAATTATAGAACATCTAGAAAGTTCTCTTGACTATGAACAAGCCGGTGTCCATTCTAGATCCTCCTTCGTTGATCTCAGTCGCAGAATGCATGAAGAATAGACCTTTGCTGCGCCTTGTACTTGTTTTCGAAAAAGTGTTAGATAGCGCAAACCACATTATTATATGACATGCTTTATGAGAGGAGTCTGGAATATATTTCTGGCTTTATAAAAGGAAGGTATGACGGTACGAAGTGTTACGTTCTGCATTCGGTTGCATACTATTGTCACTATTCTTTTAGGTGGTGATTAGTGATGTTGTACGGCGCACTTTCTCAACAAGAATTACCGACTCTGTCGACAACATGCAAACTTTAAAATTCTCAGTTATTCCTGGAATTCGTACTTAACACACTCAGCAACTATGTCAACAAGATTTGGCATAACCCAATAGAACTTGAGGACGATATTTACCTACTATCATACAGAATCATGGCCCTGCACCATATGATCACTGTTACGGTGGCAGAAGTAAATCTTTAGTTTATCCTCGAACTCGTTTTCAGCACATATCAACCTTGTAGGACAACAGGTCGAGAGTTGATAACTTTGGAAGTATCTATTGATGGTAGTATTGTATTATACTTTAGTAATCGCATTTCTGAAGCTAGGGCTGCATTTGGTGTATTACCTAATATATGAAATCGGTATTTTTATATGGCCAGGGTACTTGTCTCAAATCGTATCTCATCTGAAATGAACAGCTTTATAAGAGACCCAGCAAAAACCGTATAGATGTGAATATTTAAAAGCGAAAGTAGCAATGGATTGGTCACACACTATAAAATGACGATACAATGGAATTTGTTAATCCAACAAGGACATATGCACGAAATCCTCATAAGGCATGGCGCAGAATTGTCGAAAAGGAATTTCGCCAACTGGGAGAAAACTGAATGAAGTTCAACTTATCGGCAGGAACCTCAAGATTCAGTTTTGGGACAGTTTTTCTGAAGTTTCTCTTAGCCTGCATACAGTAGTCAATAACAGCTACTTGACTTGCGTAACATAAAATACAAACCAACAGTTATTATGTGGTTTAGTGTTTGTGTAAAGGGTTGTGCATTTAGTTTCCCTAGGATCATCATGAGATGGTAAGGCACGAATACTATCTATTTGAACAGTGTCAGTTGTTTGCTTAACTTAACACAATCTATGTCCTCGGCCTTGAATGTGTCAGTAACATTTATGCCGTAGATGGGTTTTAAAAATACATATATCTGTTCACTGAATTACCATCACCATTACACCACATATTACATTACACCATCAACATGAGATTAAATATTTTATAACTTCGTCAACTAACTAGGACTGTAGACTTATTAAAGTCTACAGTGTCTGACATTAGGTTGTAGAAAATTCCTCAGAGGAAAAAGAAGTTAATCATTAACTCACCCATATGTTATCTGTTAATAAAATTTACTACATAATTTATTAGTATACAATTGTATAGGCTCTCTCTCGTAGTTAGACATAGTATTATAATTTACCTCGTCTGCCATTATATTAATTAAATAAATATATACAGCCTACCAAGGGAAGCACACCACAAACTTATTTATGGCAGCGCCTTGCTAATGATTTCTTCTAATCCTTCTTTCAGCCTCCGAGGGCCTGGGTAACATCCAATAAATAATATGGACAGGCGAACACGAAATGAAGATGTACTTCTAATTGCTGTACTTTATTTAAATTGTTCTCACATGGTAGCAGTAAATGCTGGGGATTCACTTGCAAATCCGGTTGAATTATGTCGGCCTATTAGTTCACAATGAGGACGTGGTGTGCGAAACTGTTAATCACGTTGCAAGAGGAAATATGTTAAGTAATCATGTAATTGGTAGCGGTAGGTGGTAGGCAGTAGGCGGTAGGCGGTAGGCGGTAGGCGGTAGGCGGAAAAAAAGGATGTGGAACGTCGACCATATTTGGTTTTTGATGTTTGTGGTGGTTTCAATGAAATTATTTCTACATTTAGTGCATATGGAATAAATTTAGGTGTACTCAGTTGGTTGCCACAGTAAATTGTTTTGTTGTTAGATGATGATGGAAAGAGTATTAATTTTTAGGGATATGAAGGAAAGTTGGGTTAATTTTTTGACTACTACCGAACTACTCACAGATGGTAACAAGAAGCATTTTTTGGGGACGAATATTGTTTTCCATCTACTCGGCTAGAGTACAGAAGTGTAGAACAGATGAGAAAACATTCGCACTGGTTTTGCCAGTATGGAAGTACACCTCTGCATGCAATTGTGGATGAGAAATATACCATAAAGAAAGGCAGTCCCACATAACATAATAGAGAATTTTCTTTGCGCCATTCAGTCAATCTCTTTTGGAGAAGATATCACAGGAAAGGCGAAAAGACTAGGTACCGAAAGATACTCGATTAAGCTCGCTTAACTCAAAAGAGGAGCTATAGGATTGTCTGACTGGTCAGAGGAATCTAAACATATTCTACATTGTACTAATAAACTTTCGAAGTTTCCGACAGTTCATCCATCGAACCCAAAGATGCCGGTGCAGACCCTGATTCTGAGCGGAGGCTGCGAAAGCAGCTTCAGTAACAGATGAAAAGGGCGAGAGTGAAACAGAGGTTGCCATTGGCAGGATCTGTCCCGAAACCATCCCAGAAAAGGCAGGACCTATGGAACGGTTCAAAAATGATACCGAGACCCTTAGTTCAGCTAAAGCCAGAGTAAATGGAAGGTGATGGACAGCCTGTGTCCGGGAATGTTAATCAATCAAGAACACATTAAAGTGGAAAGGCTGATGGACAAACCAGGATATAGAAGGTTAGTCAACCCGAACCGCACCAGGAAAAACTTTGGGTGAATCAATTAAATCTTCAATTAAGCAATGCTGACCAGATGTTTTGTGGAGGAATCGATTAATATTGCCTTGTTACAGGAACCTTGAATATTCACTGGAAGGATTAGAGGTCTACCTAAAGGTATTGTGCGATTTGATGAAAGAGCTATATCTTGTATACTGGTGAGGCACGGAGTTAAAGCGTTTATGCTGCCGCAACTATGTGTCCCTGACCTTGTCGCTGTACGAGTAGGAGCAGGTGCGGGCAGTTTTGTCATAGCATCGGCATACCTGCCATATGACTCCCTAGAGCCTCCTCCAACAAAAGAGGTCAAGTCTCTGGTGAATGTCTGCAGGGGTAAGAGCGAAGCTTTAGTGATTGCGATGCTAATGCACACAGTACAGTGTGGTGAATCACCAACGACAACTACAGAGGAGAATCCTTATTCGAGTTTGTCGTGTGCTAAGAGCTAACTATTGTCAACAGAGGAACAGAACCGACTTTGTGGATGCGAGACGAAGGGAAGTTATTAATCTGACTCTGTGTAGTAATAGAATGCTTGATAGAATATCAAACTGGAAGGCAATGGATCAATGATGAAGGACCACAGAGCCATCTCATTTGACGTTCGATGCATATCTAAAAGGAAAAAAGATCGGAAATATGTCAGGATTCCCAGGAACACGGACAAAGTAAAATACCAGGAAGTGTTACGGGAGAAGCTGAATGGGGGGGTACCCAATATTGTCTGAGAATAGTCTTAGAAGAACGCAGGGTTAACCCATTCGTGGTGAGATGGGTGGACAATATGCTTAAAAATAGGGCGATAAATATAGACGGGAACTTCAAGGAAGGGTTTGCAGAGGTTGCCCGCAGGGAGATGTTTCATCAACTACTCTGTGGAATATAACTGTGGACTCTCTCCTAAGAAGACTTGAAGAGACTGGCATCCACACTGTGGGATATGCCGAGGGCAGGAGGTAAATTCATGAACATCAAAGCAGATACCATGAGAAATGCTCTCAGAGTGGTGGAGCGGTGGTGTCAGGAACAAGGGCTCTCCATTAATGTGGAAAAGACAGATCTGATCATCTTCACAATGAAGAGGAGAGATCTAGAATTTCAACTTTTGACACTTTTCGGGTCGGAGCTGCAGGTGACTAGGAAGGTTAAGTATCTGGGTGTATACCTAGATGCTGGACTAACTTGGAACTTCCATGTGGAAGAGAAAATCAGAAAGGCAAAAAGGGGGAATCTTGCCGAGGTCAGCATACTCCTCATCCAATTTATCTATTAGGAGATTTCGATCCTTATTGTGCTGTGGGGTATATTTTATACGTGTTTTGCATATTCATGTTCCATGCGTGTCATACTCCAACTCATCCAGGAGTTTCATTACAACAACCGCTGATATGGTATAGAAGTACTCGTACACCTCAATTGTCTTTCTTAGGTTAGGGAATTTTTTAAAGATGAAACTGAGGCAGTACTCAGTAACAGTGTGGGATTCCAACCCACTAAACTCATACCTCCTTCTCCTTCTCTGCGTCCACCTGCCTTAATTCGACTTGTCCTTGGTGGTAATTCAGTATTACTTCAATTAATCGCTGTTGTCGTTATCCTGCTGACACGGTATTACCATTGCCCTTCTTTTGGTTTTGGTAATGAATTTCCTGTCTATTGTTCTTTGTTTACGGGGATATGGATGGCGGTATCTTTATCAAACCAAATTGCATAATCAACAACAACCAACACTTCTAAAACTCTTTCAAGTAACTAACATTTAATTTCAATTCATTCTCGCGCCCCGTTGACCGGACACATTTATTTTGTTGTCTGCTCACTCTAATATGTACATACATGTATGTATCTATACCAGTCTAAAGATGACCAAATTTTCAACAATAGAATCAGATACAATGTGACATTCAATGTGGTTTTGATTTTCAGACAGATGCCTACCGCAAACCATCAACCCACTAACATGGTTCCCTAAAAGGATCGACAATATAATACGTGCATCCTACCAAGCAAATTAATAATTTGTTAGCTTTACACTTTTACCCCAGAATAGTGTATATTTGAGAAGGTCTAAAACCGAAGAAAAACTTTTAATTTTCTTTATAAATAATATATGCAACGGTTCCCTACAAATTTCAAATCGCTTACCTTTTACAATTTAATTCAATAATCTCAATCCTTCGGTCGAAGGACTTTGCAAAATGCAATTCACTTGTACCACCAATGAAAAATCCTTGAAAACTATCCAATTTCTGTGATGCTCAACGAAGCGTTTAGAAGAAAGTACCCAGATCACATAGGAATTCGACCACAACATAGTGTCCTGTAGGATACGCTCTTTATCTAAATAAAATTGAATCATTACTTATTTAAAGAATTTCGGTTTGCTTGCTCCCGTTTTTTTTTCCTATTTTTCTATTCGTTTCCAATTATCCCATGTGGTGTTTTTTTTTTCCTGATCCTTACATTACACCATAAGGATGATGGCCTTTTACGCTCAAGGGATTACACCAAAACGTTGACCAGTGACTCGGTAAGGCATATAAACGAAACGGCTTTTGAAATGGCGCTGTAGGGTGGGCTTTCTTTTTCCTGCTTAAGCAAATCGACTGGAATGATTTTTACGGCAACACGGGATTTTCGCAAGTCAGTCCAAGGTCTTAAACAGGTTTTCTTTTCTTTTCCGTTTTTTTTTTTTTTATGCGCCCATGTGGATTGTTGGGGATTTTCACTCGGCTCAGTATTTAATCCAACAGGTTTATGCATCATGGTTCGTTGTTATCCAAGCAATCATCCATACACATATCGCTGATGCGGGATGAGTGCAAATTTAGTTTATTGTTCCACTGAAGGATTTATTAGGATACACAGATACACACTATTTAGTGGTAGCTGACAAAGTTGGTGGTATTAAATTTTAAGTGTGGATAGAACCACTAAACACTTTTGACAATACTTGGCTCATAGGAGGTAGATAGTTTTAAATTTTTATCAATAGCATTCATCGTCTTGTGCTCTGCACTATGATGGCCGAGTTCGTCATCCCTGCGAACCGGATGTGATTTCTTCAACCTCATGCTGGAACAGATAAGGAAGGGACAATCTTTAATAAATCCCTCCAACTGCTGGTATACGCAAAAGACAACCATATCATAAGTCGTTCAAAACATAACATCGTAGAAGCTTTAACGGCAATCAAAAAGCGAAACGAGTTGGCCTTAAAATAAATGAGGTGTAAAGACGAACTATACGAATGACACCCTGGAGGAGATTCAGCGAAGACTTGCGCTTGGAAACCGCTATTACTTGAGTTTGACGAAGCGAATGGGTTCAATACATCTAATTTCAAAGGCGAAGTGCATGCCCTACAAAGAATAGCTTCTCTGAGTTATATGGAATCGAGTGCTTGACAATAAGCAGGAAAGCAAAGCTGATATTGAACGCTGTAGTCCCATCTCCGAGAAGGAAAAGTGCAGGAGAACGTACAATCGTGAGGGCTATGAACTGTATCAAAATGTGGATGTAGTCCACAAAGCCAAAACGCATCAAATATACATCCTCGGAACGTTTGGTCTAGACAACTGGAAACAGCCTACTAGTAATCGAAAACATGGGTCGGGAGCAACGGAAACACTCACATAAAGCATTCAGATGCAGCTGGTCCATGGTACTACCAGGAATTTTTTCGACTTTCAGAGAAAGCCGAGAATGCGAAATCATCCTCTGAGCCTTGCCTAACAATCTCATCGGAGATCTTATTTCTCGCAATCCCAGTGTGACCTGGAACCCAGATTAATAGTCGAAGAGTTCAGCCTTGCGACTGAATTCAAAGAGTTCTTTGATTCTCGTACTATTTTGAAACGGATTAAAAGGTTGAGCAAACCTTTAAGCGCAGCCTGACTGTCGCTACAGACAATATAGTCGGTAGCCATTGAAAAACCGAGTAGTGAGGTCTAGTGTTGTGGGTCTTCACGAAGACACCAGCACCAAACCCTTGACTAGTTTTGGAGCCATCCAAGAGTATTTGGCTACTTGGCTATAGCCTATTTCATAAAACTACAACGCTAGTTATTTGTTATATGATATATGTTATTATAGTTATTTGTGAATTTACTTGTAATTTGTAAATTATGTGCAAATTTTTGTTTCATAAAGAATGACAATTCACTAATAACTACAAGTATGACAGGCCTGTAACTACAAGTGAATTTACAACTGCGGCGAGCTTTTCTGTTTCATAAAAGTATTTGCGCAAAAAATTATTAGCGACGGACTCGTAACTACAAGTGAATTTCTTACAAGAGTAGAGAGACTTCAATGTCACAAAGAAACAAAGAAAGAAGAAGAACGGGAAATGCTTAGAGCGCTTAACTGTGAAGTATAGCCGCAGATTCGTAGTTCTTCGCAAATAATTTTTAACTTGTAGTTACAGACTTGTAGACTTGTAGCATTTTGATCGCTACACTTATAATTTGAATTCGCCGCGCTACAAGTGCTGAAAAATGTTTATGGAACCCAAAATTACAACTCCATACTTTACTTGTGTTTGTAGTTACAAGTTTACAAGTACAACACTTGTAGTTTTATGAAATAGGCCCCTGTTGAAGTCCAAGTTCAACGCAAACTGTGTACACATTCAAATGAAAAATAAGATCTCGTTGCAGTATGTCTTTTATACTTTTTAAAGAGCGACTCTAAAAATTTAATTCTTTTGTAACATGGAACATGTATTTTCAGCACAAAAACTTTATAAACTTTTTATGTACACTTATGTTTATATATAAACCTGAAAATCGTGATCAACAATGAAATATTCATTCCCACCCATCTACTCCCTATTGTGTTGTCGCCTCCATACACCTATAGATACATACGATACGTACTCCCAAATTTGATTCTGCTAATGAAATTATTTCCGATTTTAATTACAGATCTGTCAGAGTATCTTATTACAATACCTATACAATACCAAAAGGAAGAAAAATTCCCGCAAACTTTTTCCATTAACCAAATTTTGATTGCGTGCTTTGTTTTCCGAACGCACTTGCAGTAAGAATCCAACCACAGGAGCAGATGAAAGTCGGATTATATTTGTTCCCGAAATTAATTCTATTGTTAATTACTTTGTGGGGCAACGCAAACAAACAAATAAACAAAAAAAAAATGCTGCTGTGTTGTGGGATACATAAAGATGAGCTACTGAACAACAGCAAGGGAGCACAGCGACAAGATGGAGAACGAAAAAAAAAAACACCAATTGTCGTGATTTTGATCACGTAATTAAGGAGCTTAATGCATATGGATGGGATTTTTGTTACTCTTTTATTCGAAAGCAGATGTTTTCGACACTACTTTCATTATAACGAAATACGGTTTAACTGTGGGACTGTACAAAAAAAAAATAATTGGAAAAATTAAAGGTTCATGATATGGTTCATCTCAAGTACCCACTATACCTACTCGTGTTTGTCTCGGCTTATTGTTCGTGCTTAAGTAGTTATAGAAGTCATCATTGACAGAAAAATGACACCTGCGTATTCTAAACTATAGATTTTACAATGGCCTTGCCAGTATAGGTCTTAGAACCAGAATGAAGAACGGCAAGTAAAAGATATAACCATTTTTGAGATCGCTGCTACAGAATAATTAGGGATTCGAAGGCCCTTTTACAGTCATGATGCTATTGCTCTTAATGTCAGTACCTACTTAAATGTATATCAGCTGCATATGTAAACTCATCTTAGACATGCATATGGCAGGCTTATTTGAAAGCAGGAGGTTGCATTCCATACAGCAGCGTATTCTTGCAAAACTTCATCTCCTCTACAACACTACTTCAGTGCTTTGTGTATCAGTAATTGTTCCAGTAAATGCAATTTAAACACACATAGGTATATACATATTTTCTATGTATACAACCTAGTACTACAACCCATAGGAATGTAATTAAAATAAGCAGTACAAACATGTGCTTCAATAAATAAAACCACTACTTCACTTAACCAAAAACTAATTATCTCTCCTCTCAGCACAAGTCTGACAATAATTTGTCACAAAACATCCCAGCGATTCAGTTTTGGCTGCGGCTGCTGTGAGCCAAGAAACGAAGGAATGAAAAACTTTTAACTGAAATTCGCACTCGAATTATTCTTCTCTGTTCGTCATCGACATTCATCCACTTGAACACGGAAAACTTGAGCATCCTTGAAACGTCAAATGTCTAAATATGATCAAAATATTTCCGGGCCAACTTTCCAAGAAAAGTTTTCACAAATCGAGTCCTCAAAATCCCACCTCAGTGACAACTCAAAAACACTCTGCTCCTACATGGTGTATTGGTGGAACTTTTCAAGGAGATTGTCATACTTTTAAAAGTTAATGGCAAGACGGGTGCTGTTCCTGGGAAGTTGTTTTCGAAGGGTTTTGCTGTTGTCTTTCTATCCTTTTTTTTTTCCTTCTTATCGTCTTAACGTTTCAGTATTCATTATTCAGATGTGCATTTCACATCTGCTTCATAGTGGATTATACATAGGTATGTATCTAGTATAGTGAATTTGTGATTTTGTTAAGGGTGTACATAGTTTTAGTCATATTTGAGTGCATTTACCAGCTTAGGAGTATATCCTGGAAACGATTAAAACAGAGAAAAGGTGGAAGGTTTATGTCTTTGTAGAGTTGCATCAATCTGTGATCTGTGCTGCTAGTGGAAGGACACTATACATCACGTTCGTCATCGATGGATAGTACTTTTAGCAAAAAGATACAAAAGATACAATATGTGGCGGTGGTGACCCATCGACAGATGAGTCGATAACTGATGAAGTTGCTTTTGGACCGAGTACAAACATCTTCGAGTCCATGGGCATCTTTTAGGCCAAACTGCATATATGTATGTCATAGATACTCGTAGATACAACAAAATCATGCAATATCAGCAATGCCTACACAAAAACCCTTTACTGGACGCTTTACTCGGCCATACCAGGCCATATCAGCCCATATAGAAATAAACAACAAAATAGCTAAATATACTAGCAACACAAATGGCAGAACGAAGCACTCTAAACTCAAGAACAATTGAGGAAACTATGTGGATGTAGCAGAAATCAGTGGAATTTGACATTTAAAGTGATGTCCCACAAGTGTGTATACTATGGCCACTGCTTGCACTGAGAGTCTAATCTGAAATCTGTTAGAGTTACGCTCGATAGATGAATAAACAGAACTTTACTATGAACTCAAGAACGATTAAGGAATTTATGTAGACGTAACAGAAATCAGTGGAATTTGACATTTAAAGCGATATCCCACAGGTGTGTATACTACGGCTACTGTTTGTAGTGAAAGTATGCAATGAAACAGAACAGAACGCCACCAATTATTGTCTTAATGCGTATCACAGCCAAGCGATTGCTAATCGGTTTAAAGTCAATTATCATTGAGCGTTGCCGTAAGGAAAGCTTGTGTGGAATACAACATCAAAGTTATCAACAAAGTGCAAAGAACTGCAGCTCTAGGAGCAACGGGGGGCATA
This sequence comes from Xylota sylvarum, assembly GCA_905220385.1. NCBI lineage: Eukaryota > Metazoa > Arthropoda > Insecta > Diptera > Syrphidae > Xylota > Xylota sylvarum. The sequence goes on from LR999958.1 coordinate 26,610,741, forward strand.
AGAACAAGTCCAACCGAGGCCTGAAACGTAATATTGCACCTTCTACCAGTAGACCTTCACATTATGTTCTTATCTTCATAAATGGGGTTCCAATTCATTCAATTTGGTTCCAATGGGTCCAATGGGGTTCCAATTGATCCAATAGGGTACCAGGGCCAACTGGTTCTAATGGGGTTCTAATTGGTCCAATGGGGTTCCAATTGGTCCAGAGCGACGGCAGAACTTGGGGTCTTAGTCCAAAAATGATACATTGGTTGTATACAATGATGGTGAGGCCCATTATCACGTACGCGGCCATTGTTTGGTGGCCGAAAGTTTTTGAACGGACAACGGCAACGAATCTTCAGAAGGTTCAAAGAATTGCATGTGTCGGCATTACGGGTGCCATGCGCATCTGCCCTACGGCAGCTATAGAAGCGGTTGTTGGGCTTTCTCCCTTACAAATCTTCATTAGGAAGACGGCCGCTAGACGCGATATTAAACTGTAACTAGAATACAAGTATAAATCAGTCGACCATGTGGGACACCTGAAAAATTGACTCAATTCTCAAAAAGGACATGTTCTGTACTATTCCCGACATTATGGTCAGGGAATACTGTTTCGGTAGGTTATTTGAGGTAGAAATATTAGACCGTGCAAACTGGTCTAATGGTGTTCCGATACTGGATTTGAAGAGGTCTGACCTGGTACACAGATGGATCAAAGATGGAAACTAATGTCGGTGTCTTTAGACTCAACACCAGAGTCTCAATACCTATGGGAATGTGTCCCACGGTTTTCCAGGCTGAACTCCATGCCAAGGAGATCTGCGCTAAGATAAACCTGGATACAGGTATTAAAGGCGCTAGGATATATATCTTTTCATATAGCCAGGCAGCACTTAAAGCTCTGTCGTCCAACTTAATGGACTCTTTATCAGTTAAATGCTGCTACGATGCACTACAATCTCTTGCTAGACACAACAAGGTGAAACTTGGTTGGGTTCCTGGTAATCAAGGAATTGTAGGCAACGAAATTGCAGATGAACTAGCTAGGGCTGGCTCAGATTCTGCGTTCATAGGGCCTGAACCTTACTGTAGTGTCAACTGGGCTACTGAGACAGCGCTGATTAATACTTGTGAACACAAACTACGTCTGGCCCACTAAGAAAATGTTTCAGGGCTGAGACAATCCAAGCTATTAATCAGGCCTTTTTCCTACAAGGAAATCCTTAATTTTGATAAGGAAAGCATCAGAAAGCTGGTTCCAGACACGGAATGAAGGTTCTGCTTAGAAGATGACGAATCCTCTGAGCACATTCTCTGTCAATGCCCAGCATTGCATTGGTTAACGAGGCGTATTTTCCACAAAAAAATCAGTTTATCAGCAGAACTGAGGTACTCCGCTGCTAAGTACGTACTATCATAAGGGAGGTGGAACGTCTCTTGGCTTAGTATTACCCTTTGATACAAAAGATCTTCTTAGGTCGCAGTGTCAGCTATATGGGCAAGGGTCTTTAAAAAAAAAAATTCAACCACTTCTACCTTCCTACCTACCATGGCTCCTATCTGTGTCAGTTTGTTTTGTGGGACGTCATTAGTATGTCAAAAAAGTTCATTATACACTTTCTACTGTTGGAACGTCTCACTTAAAAATTGAAGTGATTAGTACATGAACGTATTCCTCTTTATTACTTAAGCAGCTGTAAGAAAGTTTATGAGAAAAAAGCAAACGCAAATTTAAGGATTAAGGATGCTACAGAATGAATCTAAGAACTTTGCTCCCTTGTTGTAATTTGGCGTTCAAAATGAAGTGCAAGTAGTAGACAGTATGCTTTGGCAGACACCTTTACCAACCAACTTACAATGTCTGCTTTGAATAACCATATAAGTTTTCGAAAATGTAGCACTGCTTGCATTGTGAGTCAGCAAACGTTTCTAAATGAAACTCAAAATGAGTATACAACGCTTCACATTCTGATATATGTACATTGTGAATGACCGAACTCAAAAGCAACCAGCACATCGTAAACTAGCACGATGGTAAAACATTTGTTATTGTTACTGTTCAATATGTAAAACAACATTTAAAGTACAACAATTGTTTAGCAAATAAATACTTGTATGAGTTTCAATTAATTGACTACACATTTTCTTAGATTAACTAAAAAGATACTGAAATGTATACGCAACGCAACGTAAAAGCTGTGTTTTGGTATCACCGATGCAAGATCCATTCACAATGAGGATTTTGTTTGAATTTTGGAAATCAGTTTCAGAAAGTCAGGTAACATTTGAAAATATGACACAAATATTCATAAATAACCGCAAAAACTTAAGATTTTGATAAAAATTTAATATCGTCATATATCCAACGTATTGCTGTGTAGTCTTCTACATTGAAGCACCCAACAGAAAAAGTCACGGGAGTTAACCTCAAAACTTATCACTGACTAAATTAAGATTTCAAAATCCCCCATTGTGTTATAATGTTCGACAATTACAGTAAAATTCATTCCAATTCAACCCACAATCTGCCGCAGCCTCAACATCTGCCGTCCCAAGCCACACAATAATAGAAAAGGAGGCATCTTCCGCCTTAATTGCTCCCAACCCTTAAAATCAATTGCGAAACAATTCCACTGAGTAAGCAGCATCTTCTAAATCATTCGTGCAATTCAATTCTTCTTCGTTAACAATGAGTATATTAAAAACTTTCTAAATTAATTTTTTTTTTTTTTTTTTCTTTAAAATTATCATTAATTTCCCTCTCAAGGAATACAATTTCATAAATTTTATATAAAGGAAGCTATAATGAATAAGAAATTTTTTTTTTTCTTAAAAAATTGAGTTAAAAATTTGAAGCGAACCTTCATATAGCTTAGGATATGGTATAAGCGGATAATGTATTATGCGTCAGGATGGCAATGAATATTACAGATCTCGCTGTCGCAATACAGGCGCCCATACACCAACAAAGGCAAAACGAACTTCAAAGAGGGAAGTACTGTCAATTGCATGACTTGAATTTTTCAAAGCGAGACTAATTAAAAAAGTTTACGCTTTCTTTTCACCCATAGATATTCAATTGTAATGATGAGATTAAAAAAAAAAACAAAAAAAACCAAAAAAAGGAAAAAATGAATTCAAAAAAGTTTGATGGATACAAAGAGAAAAAAAAACTTGCTAGCTATGTCCTTTTAAATCACAATCGAAGCGCATTGAGCTGTCACATCCATTTCAGTTTCAAATATCCTTGTGAATAGTTTTTTAGAGAAGGAAAAGCAAAAAAAAAAAAAATTTAATCACATTGCATCTGACGGAGTTATTGAAAGGCGATCAATTTCACGGGGAATTGAATGTTCGTACTCTAAAATCCTTTTTGCATTTCCCAGTGCGGACAACAAAGTATGTAGTATATGTCATATGCAATGCAAGCTAAGATATATTCAAAGTTTGTATAAACATGACATCCTCCAAGAGCTAAACAATGATTTGTTCTCCTCAATGAAAGTCGTAAAAATCCAGTTATTCTTAAAAGGCGGTAACGATAGGTATTAAGAATTTATGACTACCCGAAGGCTGGGTGGGCTCATGTTATTTTTTTCCGCTCGTCATCGTACAAAAGGAAAAAGGATGAAAATGGGTTAAATGCTGACACAGCAGAAACTCACGTTTCAACGAATTTATCTGAATATTTTATTGCTTCAATAAGTGGCTCCATTCATTTATCATCATGATTCCATCAAAAGCTTCACCGTTTACAACATATCGTCACTCTGGGAAAGTGGGAACGTTTGGCAAGCCATATGGACGGGGTCCTTTTAATTCTTGTTGACGACGTTTGTACTAAAAACGCGGCCATATGCTTAAACTTTGATTCTTCTCCGTTTATGAGTTATTAATATGGTTTTCTATATATATTTTTTTTTTTATACCCACATGTCGTTACTGTTGGGTGAATGAATACTCAGTCGATAGAAGGGCATAACGAAAGGAGATGAATTCGCCACGCGCTGCGGTAATAAATGGATAGGATATCACATTTACTTTGGAGACTATCAGAGTTTATTTACTTAAAGTATCTACAGTATCTATAGTATGTATGTACATTTAAAGGAGTTGTAAGCTACATACATAGATACTGATTCGGGCGAAATGATTTGTTGCCCTTCCATGTCAAATTTTCATCATGACGTGAGCTTCAGGTTCATCTTCCTTTTGTTGGGTATGTCAACCTATGTTGTACATGATGTTATGTCACCTTTCCTGTTTACTCTAGATGAATTTCGAACGCCCTGTACTATGACCCTATATGCGTTAGTATGTATGTATTCTCCATGCTCCTACGCGACGCGAAAGCCTTATATCGTGGATGCAGCCAAACGGCAGAATTATAACGGACAGATTTTAAAGCACAGTAAAAAAGATAATCATCATTCAGTGTTATGTTCGTATCCAGGACAAGAAAAGGACAAATTCTATAGTCCACTAAGCGCTGTCCACAACCTAACATCAAATTAAGGAGTTCAATGTATTCTGCGACAACTCAGCGCATGTGGAAAACATGCGACATGATAGGAAAGCAAGGCCATGAATGAAGCGCTATTATTTTCTAAGTATTGTTGGAAAAGATGCGACATGACATTAATTACGGAACACAACATCATTCAAATGTGTTCCATGGAAAAACTTGTAGCCCTGTACCCAATTTTCCATGACAGTTTTGTTCAATATTGGGCCTGAGGTCGTCTAAAGTATCTAGCTTATTGACAAAAACCATGAACTTGACACAGCCCCAAAGAAAAAAGGTCCAGAGGCGTCGAAACTTCGACTTCAATAACTCGATTATTTGGTACAGGACATGTGGCACCGTTTTGTTGAAACCACATATGATTCGCTTATTAAAGAAGTCGTTGAACCAAAAATGGTCTCCATCATTTATAAATAAAATCTAAAGCATTCATCAATTTTAATTTCTCAGCAATAAATATTTTTTTTTAATACATAAACGATGTTCCTACTCGCATGTGCACTTGAACATTTATTTTCCTTTGTCTGCTTTTAATTGAGTTCACTCTGAAGCATTTTATTCCTTGCAGCATTCCGATACCATTCATTACATTAATCTCCCGTTTAAACTCCCTAAATTGCTAAGTAAGAAGAAGTGTAAATAGAAAATAACAATTTCTCCAAACTGCACTACATTGTAAGGACACTTCACAAAGATCCTTCTGTGGACGCTAATGCAACCTATCGAACAACTTTATCTTGAAATTGTTCCTCAGCCTTAATAGAAGAGGCAAAGACACCGTTGTGATATTCTTCTTCACCTCAGGTGGTATATGAAGGTACGTACTATAAAATGCGGTATGCAATAACGCAGACATTTATTTTTATTGAACATTTTATGGTATCTTTAAATTGGTCCTTAGTGCAGCCCGTGCGATGTTTATCACTTGAACGTATTCAATAAGGACCCATTACCTTCGCCAATCGACAAGTGAATGTGATGCAAAGAATAGATGAAAGGGACAGAGAGGCAAAGAGGCAAAACGAACGAACTACAACAATGAGAAGGAGGCTATTGTATTCAATAAAAGGCGAAGAAGAAGGTCATCGAAGGATCTCCAATGCTCCACAGGACAGATATCTTGTGGACGATAATAGTACCTATACCGAGAAGGAGAATATAAATTATGGATGCAATAAATTGTGTCACAACAAATTCACAGCCAGTGGAAAGTCATTCATCGGGTCTGATTAAGTGTATGTTTACCTTTAAGGAGGGTATTGACTTTTCTAATTTCCTGTACGGTTGGGGGGTCTTTGTAACTCTATTAGTGACTGTGCTGAAGGGGAAAATATTGTGTCGATAAGACGTGTGTTAAAGGTAGGATATGCTGTGGTAGATCATAAATTATTTAAGAGTTGCTCTGGTAAGAGAGGACGCTTAAGTCGAAATAATTTGACACCCTTGTTCCAGATGACAGGTGGGTATTTAGACGTTCTGTGTCAATCAGGGGCAAAACAAGAAAATATTTTCCTAACACAGACTTATGGAAGAGATAGGATTACCGATGGAGGGGCATTGTAATATACTAAAGACGGGCAGTAGCATTAGTCTGCCGTCATAGCAAATATGTCCATTAAAAAGCAGAACAGGTCGAAAAAGTCATGGTAATCACTTATGAAGGCGTGAAAAAAAAACCTGCATCGAATTGGAAGGATACTTCGTTGACGACCTTTGACTTTCGAATAAGGATTTCACTTTTCTGAATCGCTAAGAATCTCATCTATGAGATGAAATGTTCCCATGAACACAGATGATAGTTAGATAACTTACATTAAATTAATATTATCCTATTGGTTTATAGATGGTAGTTATAGAGGCCTGTCTAGCATACTTAAGCCGTCCTGCACCACATTTACCAGAACGAACCAATGTGACAAATCGACTATAGACCAAATCTTCACGATAAGACGTATCGTTTTTGGAACTTCTACTTCACAACAGTTCCAGAGATGCACCGGACTTCGGTAAAGGTATGCTTTATCATGCCATTTCTTAAATTTAACGCTGGAGCAGATAATAAGGGGCGCTGGTGTTAACACGAAAGGACCTATCTTTGCATAAGTCAATCTACTGTTGAAGGTATTTCCAGCAGAGCCGTTGCAAACAGTGATTAAACCAAATATTTGTGTTGATAAATAAGCCAGCATCTGTCCACCGCAAATGACAAAACTTAACTATTGGTAGCGACCATTCAAGACACTTAAAAAGTTTATCTGCTTCTATGAATGACATTAGTGGATATCAGGCACGCAAACCGCTGCTACTTCGTTTTGACAAAAGAACTGGGTTCCTAACTCCTAACACGAAGAACGAAAGTGATGCCAGTCCTACTATATGCAGCAGAGTGTTAGGAAAATAGAGCAGCTTTTGAGTTCCTTCGAAAGAAAAATATTTCGTCGAATATTCGGTCCCATATGCAAGGAGAACGAAAGGAAGAAGTGGAAAGGAGATGATTCAACCGCGAGCTCTAACTCTAGTTGTACCAAGATGTATGTAGATGTAGTTTCGAAAGCCTAAACATTAATCAGAATTATGCAATCGCAAATGTTATTAAATTTGGTCTGACGAATTGGCAGCAGCATGCCTGGGATCGAAGGCGCAGGGACATAAGTCCCATTTTTGTCTTTTGGGACCTATGTTCCATTTTGCATTTTGCTTTATGACACTTTGATAGGGCGACATTAGGTAAATTTGGAATATCTATGGGGGTCATGCTGCCACCTGCAACCCACCTGCTTGGGCTCACTGTTGGATTTGGGGTAGGTGCGAGGTTGGGTATATGCAAGGTTTCTTTACATCCATGTTTCACATGATGCGAGGTTGGGTATATGCAAAGTTTCCATGTTTCACATGATTTAAAGAAACTTTGCATATAGTCAACCTCGCACCTACTCCAAATCCAACAGTGATCCCAAGCAGGGAGGGTTGTTTATGTCCCGATGAGGAGGGACGTAAGTAAAATGTTAGTGAGAGATTAATTGACGGATTTACCTAAACCTTCATCGTCCTCTTCCTGGGTTATCACAAAATATTAAAAAGTTTTACATTCATAATCCCATCGCGTTCTAAGCGGTCATCTTTTAATCGTTAACATAAGGTGGTGTGAGCCTATAAAGGTAGGTACGTTATGTACGGTATGTTGCCCTTTAAGGCATGTAGATTTTTTTTTTTGTCGCAGAGTAGGTACATCATAGAACAAGCGCTAACTTTGCCACCAAGTCTGGTTTTGGTTTTGATTCCCGGTTGTAAAAGGCGACTGCCTCTTTTCCTGGCCGAAAGAAAATTGAACTAAATCTGTCTTCGTTTGTTTTTAAGGCTTTTTGGCAAATTATTAGATATCCTTTTAGTGGATCAAACGTCGTACCCATGACAGTAGAGCCACATATGTATGCACATAGAAATTCGTCTTGGACTACCCTATAAGAAAGTCCGGTTGAATAGTAGAGGTATTAGCCTCAATCAACCCGCATCTGCTTTTTATTTGAGTTCCTACTGTTCGGTAGGTACATATATTGTATTTATCATAATAATTCCCAATGAATTGGAATTATTGAGCAACTAGTCAAAAAGTGTAATGCCATAGGAAGGCCTGCAGGGATTTATATCCAAATAACAATGGATTTATTCATGCATCCTGATAGTTTGTGTTTATCCCTTCTAAATGCTTTTGTTCATAATTATGTTCATACTATTAAAATTGTAATAAAAAAATACGTACATACAAGCAGTATGAAAGCATAACTATTTTTGTGGAATTAACTTTGATATTTTAAACATTTTTAATACCTCCACTCTGGCCTTATCAACTTAAACATAAATCCACCACAATAGCTTTATATCGTCGTTCTACGAAGCGCAAAATAAAAATAAAAAAAAAAAAAAACAGCCCAAATGAAAAACAAAACCTTCAACAAACTCAAATTAATCAGTAGCAGCAACAGAAGAGATAAGCGAAAAGAGCAACACTGAAGGCAAACTTTTGCCACATTATCTCTGCGTTGTTTTGTGTTCAAGGAGGCGAAAATAGTTAAAGGATATGGGGCAGGCCGTTTTATCGCTCTTTTAGTTGTTCCTATTCAAAAACGTCGTTCCCATGCGAGGTTATAAGTTAGCAAAAAAACAAAAAAAAAAAAGGAAAAGATATTAGTTGATGCTTCAACTCGCAAACGTATGCATATCCCTCAAGGAATTCTGCAAGAGATGTATGTTATAATGAGGGTATCCGGAGAAAAATGAAATCTTTCAATGGACGTCGTAAAGTACCATGACTTTATGACGAACCTTTCTTTGTTTTTAGCTTAGATGGGAATATATGAAGATACAGATTTTTGCCATGAAATCACTTACGGGCAATTTGAACTATCACAAAAGCATGAAATGAGATTCATAATGGTTTAGCAAAAAGGACGAGCCTGTTTAAGGGATTGCGGAATGTTTAATTGTTTCGCAAATCGAAATGGCCTTCCTCTGGATATGATATGAGATTTCTTTTCTTTTCTCTTTTTTTGTGCAGAAATATGTGCTTTGAAGTCGTATTTTCCTTTGAAAAAGAAATATGTAAATATACTCATTCCGGGATGTTAGAAAAATTATTTCATTTCGTTTCAACTCATGTATGGTTTCATTAGCATTATAGAAACTTGAAAGGAATGTTCTTGCATGACTCAGATAATATTGGAGACACTGCGAAATATATAAAGGCTTATGGAAGGGGTAGGATTTTAGAATGTTTAGAATGTGAAGTAAAGAGGTCCATCTTCATTTTTATTCAATTTTCTACCACATACTCATAGGATTGGCGTCTTAGTCAGTATTCTAGTAAGCAAATCGTTACTAACCATTAGATAGGAATTTAATCCATATGTGAAAATTATTCTACCTCTACAAGGTAGAATACATGGGGATGGCGTACCTAGTCGTTTTAAAAAAAACTTAAAATATTAAATAGCAACCACCACCAACATGCCTGAATCTGCTCCTCGAGATAGTTAATGGGCTCTTCCCAAGGCAACGGGAAAACCAATTAAGTAGCGTTCAGCTAACACCAACCCAGCTGATACCTATGGTATCAAGAGAAGAGCTAATTACTATCTGCAACAAATTTGGAGATACTGTGCCCAATACAGCACTGAAGACCGCAATTATAGCCAGATCGGAATTGTTTCTGGATCTATACAATTCATGCCTCCAAGAAGGAGTGTTTCCGACTCAATGGAAAATGCAAAAATTGGTCCTCATACCTAATGGAAACAAACCACCGGGAGATCCATCATTTTATCGACCACTCTGTATGCTGGATACAGCTGGAAAAGTGCTGGAACGGATTATTGGCACGGGAGGTCTAGCCGAACTCCAGTATGGCTTCCGAAAAGGACGGTTTACGATAGATGCAATCAAGGTGGTAGTTGATACTGCGCAGAAAGCCACAGATGGCCGAAGATGGAAAGGAAGCTCAAAAAAGTATTGCTCCGTCATAACATTAGACATTAAAAATGCGTTCAATTCCATAAACTGGGAACATATTTTGGCTGCGCTAAGGAACAAGAGAGTTCCACAGTATTTAATAAATATAATAGTGGGCGCCGTGGCTCAAGTGGTTAGTGCGTTGGACTACGGAGCAAGGGGTTCCAGGTTCAATCCCCAGACAACACCTAAAATTTCTTTCACGGCCCCACCTCTCGCGAGCGTCTGACAAACATCCGAGAGTAAAAACTGTCATGAAAAAGCTTCTCAAAATTGCCGTTCGGATCCGGCATTAAACAGTAGGCCCCTTCCATTCATGTGAAGAATATAACACGCACAACACGAGTGGTTGTGAGAAACTAGGCCCTGGGTCCCATGGACCTGTTGCGCCAAAAAAAAAAAAAAAAAAAAAAAAAAAAAAAAAAAAAAAAAAAAAAAAAAAAAAAAAAAAAAAAAAAAAAAAAAAAAAAAAAAAAAAAAAAGTGGATTACTTTAGGCAAAGGATCCTATTGTATAATACAGATGAAGGTATTAAGAAATACATAGTCTCGGGTGGCGTGCCACAGGGCTTGGTCTTAGGGGCGCTATTGTGGAATATTATGTATGATAGCATTCTTCGACGACATCGCCATTGTCGTAGTGGCCAAATTTTTGGAGGAAATCACACGAATCAGCAACGACATTATTAGGATAGTCAGTAGGCCTTAAACTTGCCGAAAATAAAACCAAAGTGGTGGCGATCAGCAGCAGGAAAAAGTGCGAGACAATTACCATCACCGTAGGTGGACACGAGATTAAATTGAAACCAGCAATCAAGTATCTGGGTGTGGTGGTCGATACTAAACTAACATTTAAACAACACCTGGAGCATGTAAGTGAGAAAGCCTCACGAGTTAATAATGCACTCATGAGGATAATGCCAAACGTAGGAGGACCAAGGTATAGCCGAAGACGGCTGTATGCGAGTGTAATCAAGTCGGTTATCCTGTATGCTTCACCAATCTGGGCAGGACCTATGAAGACTAAGTCGTATAAGAGGAGAATTGAAACAACGTACAGATTATGCGCTTTGAGAGTATGTAGTGCATATCGCACAGTATCTAGCGATGCAGCATATGTCATTGTAGGAATGGTCCCCATTGGCCTGTTATCAGATGAAATACAGATGAATATATGAAAAGAAAAACAACGTGGGCGACGAAAATTGTGAAATGAACACCACTGAAGGAACAAATGGCCTAATGGAAGCAGAACGAACTGTCAGTCTACGAAAATGGCAGCAGCTCTGGAATGCATCAAATAAAGGTCGATGGACGTACCGACTTATCCCGACAATCAACGACTGGATAGAGCGTAAACACGAAGAACTAAACTTCCATATGATTCCACTTGATTCCAAGCTAGCAATCTTATTTTCATTGTCCGGCTTGTCACACATTTTGCCAAAACCTCCGCCTGGAAGAACTACATGAGTTAGGTGGACATGGTTTGGTTTGGTTTGATTTAGTTGAAGTGGCTGCAGCTCAGAAATGCCAACACACTTAGACCAGCAATAGGTCCATTATGATACCGCATGGATCATAGGAGAAAGTTTCTCTCTACTTACTGGTTAAACCATTTTGAATGTTGTGAACGTCTGATGAAGCGTAAGTGAAGCTTCCCTCTGCGGGATAGAGCTGGTCAGAAACAAAGAAGGTGAGGAATGGTTTTATCCTGCAAAAGTCGTTCGGAAAAAGGCCCAGCCTTGTAGCATGCTTTCCTATTAGACAGCGTGCAGTGATGATATCTATTATAGTGCCGATATGCAACCTGTTGAGAGAAATCAAATTCTTAGAGCGTTTTAAATCTAGATGGTTGCTAGACATATCCACTTGTCCACCTAAGATTTGTACTCCCGATCGCATCGTGCTTGAATTTTGCAAGTAGCGAATGGTATACCTAAGTTGCCTTTATCTGGCAAAATGGGTAAAGCTGTTTCTATTCTAAAGAGTTCATCGGCCTAACAGTTCCCTGATATATTACTATGCCCCGTCACCCAACAGAGATAAATATTGAACTACTCAATCAACTTCGTGGGAGACGATCAGCGTCCTAGAGCTACTAAAGAATTTATAGAGATCGATTCCAAGGATTTGATAGCTGCTAGGCTGCTACAATGATTTGGAAGACGGGAAGAGAGCTTTAAGACTGTCGGAGAAAACATCTTCAACAACTCCATCTTCGATTTTTGAGACGTCAGTCTAGAAGCGAATCGACTCATCTTCTAAAAGTGCTTCTTCATTCCAGAATGATTTGGAAGGGATGGCGACGATGAAGTTCTTATCCAAATTTAGACGTAGGGTGGTGTAGTCCATGTTTTAAGGAAAGATTTTGGAATTGTTCAGAATGGAGGCCAAATTCTTTTCTTGACCACTGTATGGTAGCCTCGAGGCGGAAGGCTACACATACAGCCATTTGCATGCTAAATATATCCAGGGATATCAGATAAATTATAATGTCCAGTGCCGCAGAATGAGTTATGCGTAGAGCACCGCTTATTCACAGACAAGCTGTACTGTGTTTATAGCTTTTTCTAAGACCGTTCACCAAACAATCACTGGTATGTGAGTATCGATCTAATGATCGAGTTGTAGAGTTATTCGATGCTGCAGACTCCATCTATTTTCAAGCTCTTTTGCAAGACAAAAGTGCTACTGTGGCTTTCTTGACTCTTTCTTGAATGTTAGGTTTCCAGCTTAGCTTCCTATGCCCCCAGTATGTTGCTTTGTCAGTTGCACGATTTTAACCTTAACTTAGCTTGCGCGTTCAAAAGGGTGGGAATCAAAAAAAAAATCATTAGTTACAAAATGTTGCTCAAACCCTTCAATTATCCCTCAGGCAGACAGTTCTCTCTAGTTATGCCTCTCCCTTCGATTACTTCAAAAGTCGAATACCAGTCACGACTCACCACAAGTCTACTTTCACTGTCGAGTTAAAAAGAAAACCTAGGATTCTACCATTGGGCATATAATTCAATGAATGGCGTTGTTATCAACCACGGTCCAAGCACAAAATTTCTAAAGGGTGAACGTAAAAATGTGTGACAAGGACATGTATCTTATACGATGGATGCTCTTAGGACGACCATACTACACATGTTTGTAGCTCATACGTACATATATCTATACCTACGTGTATCTGATCGAAAGTATCGCACACGTATTTCTAACTTTTTCCTTTCAAATTTATTCATTACCTCCAAAAGCAAAAAGGATATCCGAATAAACAAACACACACAAATCTTATATAAATACATATATTGTACCATCTCACACATACAAGTATATAGAAAACATAAAATAGCGTTATCCCTTCGAAAATGTACTGTACTCAAGATTTTCATGTTTATTGTTCTGTCTGTTATGCCGCAGTAAACTGAGGAAGCACATACAAAAAAAAAAAAAGTGCGGGCAAGAAAAAAAGGACCCAAAATTATTTCTAAGCTGAAACCAATACACCACACACAGAGGGAATTACATACGACTTCATACTCGTACAGGAGTAGTAGGTAGCAGTAGCAGCAGCTTCACTTCATTCACGTAGCGCCATCAACATCATCGTTGGATGGGTGAATAAAAATAATAAAAAAATCATTATCCTTGTTAGCAGTGGTGAGCTGTGCCTGATGATGAGGGTGATGCTGCAGAGGGAGTGTATATTAGAGGTTGCCTGGTGGAGCACCGTTTACGTTTACGGTGAAGCTACACAACGAATGAATAGTAGGAATTCATTTAATATAGAATTACGGTACGGCTGAGAATGACATAAGGCGTAATACGTGGGAGGACTTTCGGCTGACATTCATCTGACGTTTATCAAAATGAATGAAGAGCATTTCGTTTCCTCACGTTTTTTTTTTTTTCTGTTTTGTGTGTGTTACATCACATTTGTGTTCGGTTGGAATAAATGACATTGGTTTTTCTGTTCACAATTTAGTTTTACGCTTTGGCAATTATATTCGAAACATATGTCACCCACAAAGAGAGTTAGTACGACTGTCATTTTGCAAATATATGTATGTCAATGAATAAGAGGTAAATTTTAAGGACAGTTGGACCACGTAACAACTTCTTTTTTTCTGTTGAAATGTAACATTTTACGGTGTAAATAATTTGAATTTTTTTTATGATTATCTGCATGAACAGTTCAGCGTTTTTCATCAAGGGGAACGGGGCATGATGACACAATCTTAATGCCTTTCAAAAGGTTCTTCATAATGACTGCAATGATAAGAATTAGGACTAGTAATAGGGGTAGCGCCCCTATATGTACATACCTGCTTTAAAAGGAAAGTACTTGAGGTTTACACAATTGTAACTTGGTTGACATGCTATAAGTCACATTTCATTGCAAAAGACCATATGTAGAAAGAACGTATGTAGGAGGCAATGCTTATTTTTTTTAACTGTTTTACGGTAGCCTTTATGTTTAACTTGGGATCAAGATTAGACCAGAGCATGATTCTGAACATTTCTGTATTTATACAAAGTGGTATGCTTTAAGAATTTACTTTTGTTTTTGTTGGTAAAGAGTATCAGTTTTGGTTTGTCTGGTTTCATATGTCCTTATCCTTATTTAAATTAGTTTTCGTAGGAAACATTACTTCTATCTACATAATTGCGTTAAAAGTTAGTTAACAACCATTGCGTACATTATCCTTATATATTCCTCTATATAATGATCGGTGAATGTCTTGACAATCAGCATATCCAATGACTAAGATAGCCCTTTCCATCTAAATTAATAATCAAGACTAGTTTACGTGTTAAAAGTATTTCTGTCCAACAAATGTTCTCCAAAATTTTTCGTTAAGATTTTTTGTTTTTAATAAAATAGCAAATGTTTAATATAAAAAAATAGGATTAAATGCTATGAAGTATGGAAAACAAATTCAATCAAATGAAGTATGAACAAATGAATCCTCCAGCATGAAATCCACACCAAAAAGTCAAATTTTATGGCTGTATTGTCAATTTGTTAATCACTTTAGGCTGACTTGCGTAAGGTGGGCCATCTACTGGTTTCTTTTTGAATCAGATTTTATTTTGACACTGACAGCTTTTATAATGTCAAAAAATTGACAGAAACTCAGTATTATATTTTCGTGGTACGATTTGGATCGACTTACTCTTGAACAATGTTGGCAATATTGCAAAGAGTTTGGAAAGAGTTTTGAAAAGAAATTTCCGTCGTAATAATGCTCCAAGTACAGTTGGTGTACGCAAGTTTGTGATAAAAGTTCGTGAGACTGGTTTGCTGATTGATAACCGAACATATTCCCGTGTTCGTCCTGTGCGGTCAACTGAGACTATTGAGGCTTTAACAGGTTTTTGGAGTGGCGGCATTTGTGACCCATTTTTCGTCCAATAAACGTTACAGTCATTGGAGAGCGCTACCGAGGCATGATAACCGATTTTTTATGACCAGAAATTGAGGATTTGGACCTGGACGAGCTATGGTTCCAGCATAGTGCCACACAAGGTGTCCAACAATCGATTAATTGGACCCTAAGTTCAATAATCGTGTAATTAATCGTTTTGGTGATGTTGCTTAGCCGGCACGGAGCTGCGACTTAACCCCGTTGAAAATTATTTCGTTGGGTGCCTTGAAAGATCGATGCTATGCGAACAATGCGAGCTTTCTTAGCCTTATAGGCCATATTAAGACAACTTCACCATGGAGGGTGATAGTTTAGATACATTTCTTAGATCACAGTGACAGACAAATGGCAAAGGTCTGATAAAAATAAATTATAGCATCCAGTTGAATTGCACAAATAATCCAAGGCTTTTCTGGTCTTGGTACATTTTTTTCGATTTCGATAAATCGATTCTTTACTTTACACTGAATGAAAGGTTTCCTTGAAATTTTCGGAATGTGATTTCAGCTAAACTGAAAGATTATGGGTTCTATGAACACTTTAATCAAGTTGCGTGTCTATGTAAATGAAATTAAATATAGGAAATATCCTTAATTAATTGAAGACTGGCCACACCTTATGTATCCAAAGAAGGCCATAGAAGCTTGTTTTAAGTGTTAATCGATGTTTTTTGTCCAGCTTTTCCTGGAATATGTTAGATACATAGAGCAGCTCCTTCAATCTAAATGACTTATGAACCAGAGTACCAGCAATAGTTTCAGTTTCGAAAAAGAGGTATAGATTTGAAACTACGCGGGTTAGTGTTAAGTTGATGAACGAAAAGTATGTCGACAACTTTACGGCGAACAGAGAGAGGCTGTAGGTTTGAATGTTTTAGTCGATTGAACTATGGAAGTGAGTTTAGGGAATCAGTTCAGGGAAGTCTCCTTAAAAATATTTCAAGGCAATGAGCAGGACCACATTTTTAGACTTCTCTATCAGAGTTACATTCATATAAAAAATGGAATTAGTCTGATTAGACTAAACAGGCACTAGTACAAAAAATGGGCTCCGCATTCATTTGGTTTCTTACGCAAGCAGATAGTACTTTTAGTCGGTCTAGTACAGTCCTTTCTTTTAAGAATGATGTGTGGATCATCTCTTTTATGGTTCCAAAGCTCTGCTTATGGTTTCGAACAAGAAGTTACTTGTGTGTATTTGCCCTACATTGACAGAAGGGAGCAGACTCTTGATAGTTTCTTCTATACATACATACATATAGTACATATGTGATAGATCCTAAAATTTCCTTTTTCAATTAATTATGAACACAGAATCTGCGTAATTTGTATTCAATTCTTATCTTGGCAACGATATCAACGATCGGCATGGTTTCCAATAATCCATTCCGTCTGTTCGACTCTTAATTAAGTCCATTGCCTTTATTTCATTTCCTAATTGCGTCCTAATCTTTCTTAATATCTCCACCATTCCAAACTATCACCATCATAACCAATTACTTCTGTCATTGATTTTGGCTAAGATACTAAATATTTAACCCCCACTCTGCTAGAGGCCTGCGGTATCTAAAGTGTGCCCACTCCCATTGTCTACATCGAATACATAGTAGATTGTCATACCGCTCTACACACACAACATCAGGCAATTCGCACTGCTTAAGAAATCTTGTAACCACATAACTTGCTGACAAATGCCAAATTTCTTACATCACATCATACATACATACACAGTCTCATATTTATGGATAACATCTTCTTGACTTTGCTCCAAGGATAATATACTCCTGGCAGCGTTTAAAGGCAATTCTTCAAGACACCCCTGTTCGACTCATACCCGACCGCCTTAGTCATAGTGTACCTACTACCAAAAACATATTTCACAGTCTCAACTCAAAAATATATGTATATATATAAGCTTGCGCATACACACACACACATACATATAGACTTGTAACCCCCAGGAGTTCACCCCATTACACGAGGGAGAACAGCTTTCGGAATTAATTATCTGCGAATTTTATTAACTTTGAGTAAACATGCTTCATTATCCTTCGCCAAAGAAATACAATGAAATTTGCTATTAAATCATTTGGGGATTGGTGCTGTGGCTTTTTGGCGAAAGATAAGTGTAGTACACCATGTGATGTGATGTATTATTGAGGTAGCATAGCGCGGGTGAAACCACCGCATATCCAACATAAGCCGAGTGGGGCCTAGTGTACGTGTACACTGTTCGTGCTTTAAATGTGAAATTTACATAAATGAATTACCGTTGTGGCATACAGACACAATACTTCTGAGTGGGAATATGGGTAGACGGAGCACAATTTCGTTGGATACTAAAAATTTTAATTGCTTGATTGGGGTCTGCAAGGAGCAGTTTCAAGCAATTATATCGCGAATGCAGTTCGACCTAATTTAATTTAAGTTGCGGTTAATCCTATATATTTTTTTTTTTAAGAATTCATGGTCTATTTGAAAAAAACTTTCAATATCTTCAAGTAAATAAAATGTTTGAGTAGTAAACATCTCCATTGACAGGGAGTACTTAAATCAAAGCACATTCTGTCATCCCTTTCGTCCTTTGAAGTCAACAACAGAATTGAATAAGTGGACGCTAGTGGTGTTTAAACTTCTCGGCAAGCTGGTACAGAAACGGTGACAGCAAAAACAATTTGCTGCCAAGTGGTTAAGCATCAGAAACTTTATGAAAAGGAATTCAATACCAACACTATGGTTTCCGCCTTTATGCTCCCTGCGGAGGTATTTCTGAATCATTCAAGTGAAAGTTTTAGTTCAACGTTTCTGGTTGGCCACAATGCCGGGGAGATTACTTTGAAAGTATTTCGAAGGCAAAAACCAAAGCTAATTGCGAATTTGTTAATAGATTACTCGTTAAAATACCCCAGCGGGTGTAAAACTGAAAATTGGAGGAATGTTTTGTTTATGTTATGCCAAAAGGGATTTGCGGGTTTTTGCGCTGCGAAATCCCGCTTTGTTTATGATAGACGCATTGCATTTTTGGTTACGGTATTCAAATACATTATTTTGTTGCGGATATTTAAAGAGAGGTAACCGAAGTAAGAGTACTTTGAACTCGGTAAACTTCAACACAACACTTCGATGTTCTCAACATTGAATCACAACATTGGCGATTTAATAAAAAAAATTGAGGTACGGAAGAAATTCGTCTAACAGGGCTACCCTCAAACGAAGATTATAGTACAAGCACCTACTACGACGAATTGCAGAAATCTACTCGTATCTACTCTGCCTAAGCATGCATATACTGGTAATGGTAGTATCTACGTTGGAAATGCGTGCGGACGAAAAGAATCAACTGCGAGTTGTATGAGGTGTGCAGCGCCACCGGCCTCAAAAAGATATGTATCCAGTGCCAATGTTACCTCAATCACATAGGGTAGATAAACAACAATAGCACTGGCCAAAGAATTTTTTAATCCAGCCTTGATGGACTGAGCAGAAGATAATGAGCTCATCTTCGAAGGTGTGCTCAAGAAGGTGAAGTTCTTTACCTCGGACCGCAGCAGCACTATCGGTCCCTCCATACCGGCGACACCCATCATCCCCCGAAGACCTAGACGCTACCGTGTCGTGCGTGAAGAGGTACAGATTAACCTCCATCACTCCACTTTAGCATCCGCGATGCTGAAACTTCGATTCAATGAAAGAGGCTTTGACATCGCCCTCATCCAGGAACCCTGGATAAGAGATAACACCGTCATGGGACTGAGGGCTCCTGGCTACATACTATATCACTCCAGAAACACAGGTAATATCCGCGTTTATATTCTTGCCAAATCTACACTTAACCTAACTTTTCTTCCTCATCGCAGCACAAATGACCTGGCAGTAACACTGCTCAAATCAGCAGACAACGGCATCTGGCTGGTTTCAGAAAAATAGTCCCACCTTTGTTACAAAAACCCGGCAGGTGGTATTAGATGTCACCTTCGCTTCTTTGAACATATACAATGCAATCTATAGGTGGACTCTATCCGACAGTCACTCATTTTCAGATCATCGCTATCTGAAATATGAACTACAAGCGGCAACTCCTCACCATCAATTTCCGTAGTAGACGGAGAACTGTCTGGCCAAAACACAACAACATTCTTTCAACTTAATTATCCAATAGTGTACACACAATACCAACCACACAATTGGAACTAGACAAGTTCAACACTGTTTTCACCTCCGCCCTAAACTCAGCACTAAATGAGTCTTGCCCCATTACGACAAGGAAGGCAGACAATCATCCGCCGTAGTGGAATAAAGAACTCAGTAACCTCCGCTGCGTAAGCAGGAGAAAATTTAACAAAGCCAAATCAACAATGCTACCAACGGACTGGGACATCTTGAAACAAAGCGTGAAGAAGTTCGAACTTGAAGTTCGGAAAGCCCAACGTATATCCTGGCGTAGTTTCTGCCAGAGTATTGACAATACGTCTCAAGCCTCCAAACTCCAAGACACCAATCGTTCCGAGTGTCCTCATGAACCCAAATATGTAGATCATGGGCGGAATCTGATGAAGCATCGCTTATCCTGCTTTTGGACACTCATTTCCCCGGCTTTACGCCTATACCTAGCAATGCACCTGGTCCGATAAATATCGCACGCCCGCCACTACCTCCTGAACTTATCGCGGTGGCCAGTTTCGAACGCTTCAAGTCCCCCGGGCCGAACGGCATCTTCCTGTCTGAAATCCAGGCGGCTTTCAGCATTATAGCGCATACTATGTCCTGTAACCTGAATGGTTGCCTGGAGCTAGGAACAATGCCGGTCGCCTGGACCGAGGTAAAAGTGATATTTATAGCTAAAGCAGGCAAATCATCGCATATCCTTCCGAAATACCTTAGACCAATCAGCTGACAAGCTGAACTGAAAGCTGTGGGTTTTCTGTAAATCCGACGAAGACTGAGCTGGCTCTTTTCACAAGAAAACATAAACTACCTGACTTTAATCTCCCAAAATTAAGAGGCACCCCCCTTATCCTCTCAAATAGTGCCACCTACCTAGGCCTAAAGCTTGACCACAACCTTCTTTAACATAGTCAATACCAGGCAGAAGTGAATGGACACAACGGGATGTCCTGTACCACGAATCGCTGTCAATTTTAACGGATGGGTCCAAAACCTAGGACGGAGTCGGTGCTGGAGTCTTCTCCGAAGACATAGACCTCTCCTTTAAGCGCCTAAACTATTGCAGCATTTTTCAATCCGAAGTCACTGCCATTCGTCAATCAGCTGTAGTGAAAGACTGCCGCATATCTCTTAACGAGATATCTGGACAGTATCACCTCACCCTCTGCTTGGTACCAGGTTACTGTGACATACCAGGGATCCATGGGGCTGACGAACTAGCCAGACAAGGCTCCTCTGGTCTTAAGAGCATAAACGTCACCGACATCAAGGCGCCCACGTCTTATGTTAAATACCTCATCAACGCTGACGCGGAGAAGGAGGCCAACCATTGATGGCAGCAACTCGACCAATGTTACACCGCTAAGCTACTGTGGCCAACTTTAAATAAAACCAGGTCCATTGGACTCTTAAAACATAAGAGAGGAACCCTCTCCAAGATAGTTAACACACTGTTTAAGTCTGATGGAAATTTTATACTTTAAAAATATCCTTAATTAACAGCTTGGGCTTTCCAATGGGCTCTCCAAAAAGTTATCGTATTTTTGACTATCCACTGATTTTGAAAGGCATGATTGAAAATCGTCAGTACCTTTGTAATCGCAAACTCCCGAGGATATTCGTAACATGTAAAAGGTGTTCGTTATTTCTGTATATGACACGAAATACTGAGTTAAGTTCTCTGATCCACGAATCCATCCATACACAGAATAAAAGTGAAATCATGTTCATTTGGGACAGCCTTTTCTCCATCGGAAAGGCCATGAGAATTTTTCCCTGACTTTTATCGAAAATTCTGCATAAATTCGTCAGAAACTCGTTTACTGCCGTACTGCGTAGCCAGGCAATTGAGATAAATCTTTCGCAAATTATAAACATTAATCTGCTACAAGCTACTGGACTTCTGGACGTAGTACGAGTACATGCGTTAATTAATAAGAAATTGTTGTGTTTTTTTATGTTTTCGATTAAAATAGCTGACGAGTCAATTTATACACTTGTGAGATATGTGTGTACATCATGAGATGTTAAATATTTGATAGGGAAACAAGGGAGTGACATATAGATGGTATGGTGCCTGGCAACTGACCTTGATAGTTTTGTATTTTTTCGTGAAATGTTTATGAGGTCTTTATTTCTCAGTCACCAACATGTTTACTTATCCATTGACAGCTGTGTATTTATGTTCGTATTTCTGGAACAACGCTTCTTCCAGTGGGCACTACCTAGAAGGCAGTCAGAAGAGGCTCATTGCAATTCATTTTAAATTAACTTGGTATATTGATTAAGTAGAGAGCAGGAATTTCAGACGTTTATTTACACAGTTTAAATAAATACCACACGTAATTGCTTTCGATAATAAATGATTTAATTTATTTATTTATTTATTTATTTTTTTGTCTGTTAGTTGAGTGTAATGCAGTCAACTACGCACAATGTCAACACTGAAAAGAGATATACCTACAGCGGATGACGTGTAGTCTGGGAAAATATGTTTTATCCACATAATGTACATATTTAAGATTTTAATTTAAGTCTGTAGCAGATATCGAGAAAGGCTTTGATACTCCTACAACAGTACCATTCAGACGGAGGACGAGATCTGCAGAAGGTCGACCTATACTCTTATGATACGTATGAGCCTGGCGGGTAAGTCTAGGGGTTGCTTATCTATCATCCTGAGTTCGATGTGTATTGTCATTGTGGGAAAATAGTCACCTAAATACACTGACATGCACATTCATAGCTGAGGCAATGAGGACCTGCCCAACCTCCGCTATGGAGATGTTTCTGAAACTGACTGCCTTACACCTCCCAAAAAACTTCCCTTCTTAGCAATCCCTATGGTTGATGGTGAGATAAAGTGATACACAGTTAGGTCAAGAGTCTTGGGGCCAAGAATAAAATATGGATACCAGCATCTTCTAACAGAAGATACTCACTGCTCACTCAGAAAAGGAAAATCAACAGAAAGTGCTCTTCACTATCTTATCAAGAAGATAGGAGGAACTTTACGTTCCAATGAAATAGCTCTGTGTGCCTTCCTTGACATTGAGGGTGCATTCGATAACACTGGCTACGACTCAGTAGCAAGAGCAATTAGTAGCAGAGGTATCGAGGATTCGACTATCCAATGGATATGGGCCATGCTGGAAAGTCAAATTATTGCTTTCTCCTCTGGAGGAGTGTCAGTGTCTGTGACTGCAGTTAAGCGCTGTTCCCAGGGTGGAGTCCTTTCTCTCCTTCTAGTCATCGACAATCTCCTAGACGATCTTTAGAGATTAGTTCATATTCAGCGTGCCACTAGGGCCAGAAGACGCCTATACGGTAGAACTTGGGGCCTAAGTCCAAAAATTATACATTGGTTGTATACAATGATGGTCAGGCCCATTATCACGTACGCGGCCATTGTTTGGTGGCCGAAACTTCTTGAACGGACAAGAGCAACGAAGCTTCTGAAGCTTGAAAGAATTGCATGTCTCGGCATTACGGGTGCTATGCGCACCTACCCCACGGCAGCATTAGAAGCTGTTGTTGTAGTATCTCCCCTGCAAATCTTCATTAGGAAGACGGCCACTAGATGCGCTATTGAGCTGCAACTAGAATACAGGTTTAAATCAGGCGACCTGAAAATTCTTGACTCAATTCCCAAAAAGGACATGTTCTGTACTATCCCCGACATCATGGTCAGGGAGTACTGCTTCGGTAGGTTATTTGAGGTAAAAATATTGGACCGAGCAAACTGGTCTAATGGTGTTCAGACACTGGATCCTAGAGGTCTGATCTGGTACACAGATGGATCAAATATGGAAACTGGAGTTTCCAAGGTCTCGATACCTATGGAAATGTGTCCCATGGTTTTTCAGGCTGCGCTAAGATTAACCTTGATATAGGTATTAAGGGCGCTGTGATATATGTATATCTTTTCAGATAGCCAGGCAGCACTTAAAGCCCTGTCGTCCAACTTAATGGACTCTTTATCAGTTAAATGCTGCTACGATGCACTACAATCTCTTGCTAGACACAACAAGGTGAAACTTGGTTGTGTCCCTGGTCATCAAGGAATTGTATGCAACGAATTTGCAGATGAACTAGCTAGGGCTGGCTCAGAATCTGCGTTCATATGACCTGAACCTTACTGTGGTGTCAATTTGGCTACCGCCACAGCGCTGATTGATACTTGTGAACACAAACTCCGTCTGGCCCACTGGGAAAATGTCTCTGGCCTGAGGTCAATCCAAGCGATTAATCAGGCTTTTTTCCTACAAGGAAGTCCTTCATCTTGATAACGAAAGCATCAGAAAACTGGTCAGTTTTCTCACAGGCCACTGCGGCCTGCGTTATCACCTTAACAAACTCAATCTGTGTCCAGACACGGAATGTAGGTTCTGCATAGATGATGACGAATCCTCTGAGCACAGTCTCTGTCAATGCCCAGCATTACATTGGTTAAGCAGTCGTATTTTCCACAAAAAAAATATGTTTATCAGCAGAGCTGAGGAACTCCGCTGCTAAGGACGTACTATCCTTCATAAGGGAGGTGGAACGTCTCTTGGCTTAGTATTACCCTTTGATACAATAGATCTTCTCAGTTCGCAGTGTCAGCCATATGGGCGAGGGTCTTTAAAAAAAAAAAAATCATATGACGTATGGTTTACCGGAAGTCATTCTGCAAATACAAAACTTGCCATCAACCACCGTTTCAAGAAGGTCCTTAAGACGTGACATAAGTAAATCTTTCGTGTGTATCATCAATTGTTAAGTCCAAAAAAAAATTCCCTATGTATTTCGTAAAAGTTTATCTTTCTCACTCTTTAAATAGTATTTAAGGACAAGCCGCCTTAACTTGTTGCAATAATTTTAATGGCTAATTGAGCGTTCCTTATCCAATCTCCTTTCAAACTTACTGAATGAACAAAATACCTATATTAAGTCTTTTATCAACCCTATGCACCCGCCTATATGACCTCTTAATACAGTTAAATTAAAATACACAAAAAATGAAAAAAAAAAAAAAAATAAATCTGAGCGAAGCAGAAAGACGAAAACTAACAATAGTACAGAATAAACTGAGGATTTTCATCCCTAAGTCCATTATTCCCTAAGACTTCTCTTTCATCGAGCTCAAGGAAAAAAAAAAAAAAAAAAGGGAAGAAAAAAAGAAAATCATTTGGGAGCTTCGCCGCCATTGTCCGACATCACTAACGCAACAGATGCTTTATGCCTTCCATTGAGATGTTAAGAAAACGAGATTGAAAGGTCTTAACGAGCAGAAGGATGAAAGAGCATTAGACTGATTTTATTAAGTGGGGTTGAATATATTCCGGGCGGCCGGCGCGGTGGCGGAAAAAAGGTTAATAGAATGCAAAGAAATCGGATTTACGCATTTTGAATTGAAGGTGTTGACTGTGTGTGAGGCTAACATTCAAATTGAATTCGCATCTTTCATTTCCTTTTCTCTCTTTCTCTCTCTGTCTCTCTCTCTTTTCTTGGGGATTTAGGTATGTAGATACATAGGTATACTTCCACTCGCTTAGGTAGTCTATTTCGGGAATTGACTTGCAACTTAGGAGTAGAATTAGGATATACTTAGGGAGTATGAATAAATTGTTATGTCTGGCTTTGTAAAGGAAAATTATGTAAATGTCAAAAAATCAAGGAAACTTTGAATGAAGAGATTGTTTTGCTTGAAATAAATATGTATGTACATGAATTAGAGCATTTTTTAAGAGAATAGGAATCCGAAAGATATCGATGAAGTTCTACGATAACTTTTGGAGAAGAAGATTTAACAGTTGCTTAACTCTATAAGCCGTACACCGACATCGACCTGGTCAGAGGAGGACCAGGTGTCGGAGGATTTTGATGTCCAAAATGGTGTACACATAGATACTGTCACCGCTATTGTCCTTCGTGATCATCCGAATTGATGGAAAGTGACCATGGATTACGATGGACTGTGACATCTTACTTAAACACCTCGACTACGCTGACGATGATTGCCTACTTTCATATTGGATAATTGATCGTCTGATCCCCTTTATCCTCTAAAGCACTGAAGAGTTCTATGAAATCCCATTTGGTCATAGCACTTGAGGAAGGGAAAATCCCTATTTTCTCACCTCCCCGTGGTAGAGGATAGGAAAGGTCCTTGAAGAAAGAGGGACCAAGCGGTTGTCGGCATAAGCAACGAAAACCAGCTATGCTAGCTTTTCAGCGCAATTTTAACCCAAGGAGGGTTGGGAAACCAACCTTAAAAGAGGATGAACTACAGGCACTGGTAAACGGGGCAATCATAGCGTATTTTGTTTCCCATATTGGGTGCCTACAAAAGGCGTCTGTCTTTCCACAGTGGGCGGTCTCAAGGGGCTGGTGTGCCTATCTCAGGATTTGCGCGAGCGGCATCTTTCGTATACTAGGCTCAACCGAGATGCCACAATAAATAAATCGACCACAGATTCAAAAAACCTATCTGGTACTGCGGATGAAACTGTTGGCTATCATAAAAGTATGAAAATCGGAGCATGGAACGTTTAATCACTGTACGATCAAGGTCGCTGCAGAATCACAATCTTGGTCGTTAGCAAAGCTAAGTTGAAACAAAGAGCTTAATACGGATCAAACACGGGACAAACGAGAATGTTGTATTCCGGCAAAGATGAAAATGAGAGAGGCATTGTATTGAATGAGGAAGCAGGGCGCAGTTTCTTTTCTTAGGCGAGGTTTCCTTCGAAAATCCGTAACATCACCATTATCCTACGTGCTACGTTCGTACAAATGAAGCGACCGAGTAAGAGAAGACCGTTTTCTGTACGGTTTCTTAGCTCGATGTACAACAGCATTCCGATACCCGATATCATAATCGTCATGTGTAACCTCAATGTCCAAGACGAATCAGACAACGCGGGCCTGGAACGTGTAACAGTCAAGCATGGCTTGGGATCACAAAATGACAATACAGATTTGCTGGTCGACTTTTATATTGTAACGCACAACGGCTTGTGTTGGGTGGAACCTTATTTCCGCATAAGACCTGGCATAAAGTCTCTTGGGTGTCTGCGGATGGTCGTACTGAAAACCAAATTGAACATGTTATGGTGCAACACCGATGGCAACAGCGGTGGAGGAAGTCATTATGTGATGTTAGGAAGTGATAATTACTTGTTACTTACCAGTTTTAACTTACGAACGGGAGCTATGCAATAGCGCTCAGAGGATACAGCGAGGATAACAAAATTCAACACGAATGCTAGTATCTCCTAATTTTACCGACACCCTGAACGACAGAGCATCGTTCCTGAATGAAATTGATGATTCACCCATTGTCGCGATGTGGATAAAAAGCGTATTTATGGAAGTTGGATCCGAAACTGTGCCCAGGCAGTCTAGAGCTAGAGACTACTGAAATTCCCAAGACACCGGGGACAAAATCGAGCATCGTAGATCGTTGAAGTTAAAAATAATCGCGTATACAGACGCTCAATGGTGGAACTACGAAGTGAATATCGGATAGCTCATAGGAGCGTTCATCGCTGTGTGAAACTTGACAGGAAGTCGAGCTTGGACGAAACGCAGGAATAAGAGGTGATATCAGAGAACTGTACAGGATCGGCAAAAAAGGAACACCGATCATTCTGTACTGGATGTGGAGGGCTCTCTTTTGGTATCAACTTCGCAGCTAGAATGTGCTCTTCTTAATAACAATTCAGGCGAGCAGAGTGCAGCAATGAGCCCCCAGTTGCTTGACATTCGCAGATCTTTTAGCAGTATTGACACAGGACCTCCTTCAGTAGTAGGAATTGAAACTGCGATCAATCTTATCAAAGCTAAAAAAAAAAACTGGACTCGATGGTATTCCGGCTGAGTTCCTGAAATCAGATTCGTTACTACAGCCCATTTGAGAAAATGAAATCTACCACAGGTACTGGAGCGACGAAGTTATTGTTTAAGTACCCAAAAAGGCAGTCTTAGGAACTGCAATAACTGTGGTATCATCGTTCTGTTTTCCGTTTTTCTGAAACTAATGGTTACTATAATTCTCAAATGGATAAAGGTTAGCATCGAGTCTACCCTCGAAAGACTTCAAGGGGGCTTTCGCAGTGGTTAATCGTCCGTCGAGTCCGTCGAGTTCGTCGAGTTTATATTACAGCTCTACCTCATGTCCATGGATTTAGAGAAGCCCTCTAACCAGGTAACTGGATCTCTTTTCAGGAGAGGGATCCCCCAAAAATAGTTGCTGTCAAAAAGTTCTATAGTAACGCAATGTGTTTTGTTCTACACAATGGGCAGCTCTCCGACTTTTTCGAAGTGCAACATGGAGTGAGAAAAAAAAAAATACAAATTTTTGGCGCAACAGGTCCATGGGACCCAGGGCCTAGCTTCTCACAACCATTCGAGTTGTGAGTGTTATATTCTTTTACACGAATGGAAGGGGCCTACTGTTTAATGCCGTATCCGAAGGGCAATTGTTTGTTTAGAGAAATTTTTTCATGACAGTTTTACTCTCGGATGTTTGTCAGACGCTCGGGAGAGGTGGGGCCGTGAAAGAAATTTTAGGTGTTGTCTGGGGATTAAAACATGGAGTGAGACATGGGATAAATGATGTGCGCTGACTACCACCGTAGATGTATCTGATATACATGGCATCCAACGGGTGAAAGGCTTTTGGACTATGCCGATGATATCCATCAGCGGACTAGACGTGATGTGTCAATCATTACAACTGAATGTACAGTAGGACGGTTTAAGTATTAACAGAAAGAAACCAAAAATAATAACCACAAGTCGCTCCAAACATCAGCGTATTACTCTGAAACAGACGCCAATTGAGGAGGTCGAGCAATTTAACTACGTACCTGTGAAGTTTTGTAACACCTGATGGCGGAACGGACCTGGACGTTAAATTTGAATAAACAAAACTCGTGCTGTCTTTGGTACTCTGTTTCCATTTTGAAAATCTAGTTTGAGACTCTTCGAACCTAACTTTAAATCCATGATATTGTATGCCTGTGAAACCTGGAAAATCTCGCCAAATACCACAAGAAAGTTACAGACTTTTGTTAATCGCTGTCTGCGATACAGTCTGACCGCAAATTATTACCAATAATTACATCGTTGGCCGCAAATTTTATCTAAGCAGGAATTATGGCGTAAAATGACTCAAAAGCTTTTGGATGTTGAGATAAGACAGCGTAAATGGTACTGGATTGGTCATACACTAAGGAATCCAAATGATAACATCGCGAAGCAGTCCTTCGAATAAAATCCTTAGGGTGCACGTTGGGTTGGAAAACCAACATCAATATGGAGATCAACAGTCTTACCAAATTTAACAATTGAGATACCATACTCAAAATTCATATGCATTCCATACGCATTTCAAGTTCCTATCAGGACCCAAAACATGACTAACAGTACTACATGCATATGTACATGCATTATTAAAAATTTTATATCTTAAATACAGAATTTGAATTTGAACTCTTTTTGACTTCAAAAACCCGAGTCTAAAGCACATACTCACTCCCATGTCCATTACATCGTTTTAAATAAAAAAAAATGTTCTTCTGTATAAGAATATCTATAAATAAAGTCTTCCTATTGACTAACT
The DNA here is from genome assembly GCA_905220385.1 of Xylota sylvarum. NCBI lineage: Eukaryota > Metazoa > Arthropoda > Insecta > Diptera > Syrphidae > Xylota > Xylota sylvarum. The sequence continues at coordinate 26,639,951 of LR999958.1, forward strand.
AGCTATACAGAGTATGGCCAATGTAAATACAACATTGAATGTCTGGAATGACATATTGTGGAATTGGAAATAAGCAAATACTTCAGAACAAGGATATCAGTTGGTGCAATCAGAGAAATTAATTGCGGAATGTGGTGAAGTGAAAGGATTCGTTTAAATGGGATATCCTATGGGGCATTTCTATAAATATCTAGACCATGAAGACTTAGAAAAAAAAAAAAAAAACCACAAGTTTTCTGATATTTTCTCATTTCGTATTCGATGTGAATTCCAATGTGAATATACATATGTACATATACGGGGGGACTTGGACGGATATAATCGGACTGGAACTGAATGATAAACAGTGAAAGCCTTATCCTTAATTAAGATCTGAACTCGTTTTGTCTCTAAGAGACAGATGCAATCGAATGCCGTTGTAGCAATGAAATGAATGGTACCATTCAGTCATCACTGCAATGAAAGGATTCCTTTTGAAATGCTACTGAAGGATTTAAACTAAAAACAAGGTTGTTGTTGAATGATATGGTTTGTTCGTTTGTTAGATGGTGAAAATGTGGTAATTCACGTAGTTAAACGTTTCAATGCAAGGACTTAAGTACCGAATATAGTACCGCCGAGTTGTGTAATGAAAATGTTCTAGTTGATGATAATGTATAGTTTAAGGTAGAAATTGAGAGTTTACGAATCCTGGCTGTGACATCATGTTGAGAAAAGTAAGGACTTAAACTAGGTTAAGCATTCAATTCGGCAGAAATACTTCAAAGGATGCAGAAATACTTTCAAAATGCAGTTGACGCAGGAACTTAAACCACTCGACCAGTCTATTTACTTACACAGGTTCAGGCATAAAAGTAATCCACACTGCCCGCTCTGCCCCAAAACCATTGGCTACGTGCAACATGTCATTTGGGTACACTATAGAACCGAAAGAAACCCCAGAGAATATAGCCACACAAATGGTAAAGTTTCAGGAGAGCTAGGATGCTATCAATTTGACTATAGCCATAATAATGAAAAGAGGCTTCAGGAATAAAAATCAAGAGTAGCAGAAGATTGTAATGTGAGAATGAGGAATCCAACGATGAAATGTTTGAAGGCAGTCCCGTAAAGACTAGTAGCATGAGGGCAGATGGGTTTAATTATCCGACATCCCACACCCTTACTGCGTACATGCTCAGTTTCATCTTTAAACGATTCCCACCTTCCAACTTTCAAACCCCAGGTTAGATGCATCCAAATGTGTCCATGTGACTCACATACGTATGTCCATGTGACTTAGCTATAAAGTCAAACAGCCAAGCAGCATATCCGTGTTGTTAGTTCTAAATTTGGTCTGGGAATTCTTTTTTGGGTTTGAAAAACTCCACTGGATATCAGGAAGCAAGACCCAGTAATACCAATTTAATGGAATTTTTTCTACTTTCGGAGAAAGCCGAGAAGGAATTTCACTGATGTGGAACTTATAGTATTACCATTCAGCAAATTAGCACCGAACATCTACCATCTGATCCGAACAAGGACAATCACAAAGGAAATCATCTGAAGTATCTTCACCCCCTCCATAACTGTCGCAGACAATAGTATCAATATAGTAAGCTTAGCACATTTAGATAGTCAGCAAAAGAACAGTGTCTCAGCAAGTATGCTCTTGATTTTTTCCAAACGTTTGGTCTGCTTGCATCCTGGAAAACCATGCCACACATAGTTGTGTTCGTAAGACAGCCAAACGTCAATAGAGCCCGAGAATGCAGGAAAATCCAACGCTTAGGTTCATGTCCTGAGAAATCATCCTCTTAGCAATCGAAGATTACATTTGCCGTAATCTCAGTATGACCTGAAAACCCAGATCCTAAGAGTTATTGCATTCTTGAACCATTTTGGAACGCGTTAGAGGATTAAGCAACGCCTTAAGCGCAGCATGAATATCTCTACAGATGCAGATACACTGGCCCCTCCACCTATTTTTTATACTGTAGTCGGTGGCCATTGAGTCAAAGTGAAAATGACTACTGTCCATTCCAGGGTCAGACTTTGGCCAAAGCCAGTCCTGAGCGCAAGTAAAGTCGACCTGCAGCAACCGAAATTCCGGTTCCATTGTATTAGACGGCATATCCATGGAACCAGAATTGTAAGATAAGTATCGCGTAAGGTCATCAAAACTCCAATGCGGATGTTACTAAGATGGTGGATTCTTTTATAGAACAGCCCACAATAAAGTATCAAGGGGAGATAAATCATGCAAAGTGTCTAGTCAAGAGCCAGGCGTATTTGGAAAAGCTATGGTGTAGTCGAGACAGGGCATGCTTTGAAGTGAAGTGCAGAATACAGTCACATATTAATGCGAGATTTTCCTTATGGTCTTTTCATTTCTGTATAGATCCAGAGGACATTTTTGGTGCTAAAAGCTGTCCTACACACTTCACTATCCAGAGCTATATTAAACAAATCACATGTTTGAAACTACTTGGTATTGCGTCGCGTGTTTTGTAGAATATATTTCCAAATGACAAAACCAAAAATGCCAAAAGTAAAAGTGTCAGAAGTGCATTGAAGTGTGGGCATGTAAGAAATAAGCATAATAATCCAACATATAGGTACAATGGTCTAAGGTACACGAAATTGGTGTGAAGTCATCCATCGTTATTCCTTATTTTGGTTAGTATTTACATTTAAAGTCACTTAAAATGACCAAAGCACTAATTTATGTGTAAAACGATAATCTATTCATTCATCGCTTGTACAATCTTTTAGATATTTAAGTACTCATTGTGTGCTCGCCACCACGAAAACATCCATCGCCATGCTTAATCCCCATTCACATGATTATCACATTCCATTACAGAATCGGGCAAAAACCCCTAACGACACAATTTCCATTTAACCCTCTCGTTTACACCTTTACAATAGGTGGTGTTTACTTTCCATTGTGTAATTTTGCCCGAATTAAATCCAAAAACCGTCCAAATATTCAACACCCTGTCCTGGCTCTAGTCGTCGTCGCCTGGGTCCTCTCCGAACCGACACAAAATCATTTAATCACACCGCACTCTGATATTCGGTAAAAGCCATCTGACTTTTGTAATTATTTTGAATTGGCTTCCCGAAACTCCCGAATGAATTGAATGAAACGACTATATGGCATGCACACACTCTCTTCATTACTGTTGCCAATAACGACGACCTACAACTGCACCCTATGGTGCAGTTTGTTTGATGCTCATTCTGCCAGTTAGACGCAATGATACAAATAATTTTGAAGGACCTAACAAGAGGTGGTCCTCTCAATAAAAATACGAGTACTCCAAAGCACGCAAATACAGTTGACTGGGAATGTGTGTACTTTAACCGCAATTAGAAAATATTTCGCGTGTAACCGATAACGTTAAGAGATGAAAATATATTTCACCCTCATTCCAACTGACTTACCTGCCCGCCCCTTTGCACTCCCCAGTCTGATTGCTCAAATGAATTAAAAATTGCGTAGTCATTTAATTAATTTCGCTCCTTCGTTCCTTCGTTTTGGGGGCTACGTAGTGATGCTGCTCATGTCCTTCCTAATATCGACCGTTTACCAGTGCTTTGCATTATTTTTCAGGATATTACATTATCTAGTGTAATTTAAATTCACAAATCCTTCTCCCTTTTTCAAGACCATTTAACTTCGTCTCCTTTTTTTTTCTCTCTCTCTCTTCTTCGTTTGGTTGGCATAGTGCTGATGGTACTACCAAGGGCCTGCATCCGGGGTTGGACTTTCGCAGCACGATCTGGAAAACTACTTAAAATGATTAAAAAAAAAACAAAAGATGAGCAGCGTAACGCCACCTTCGTGGACCAAATGAACTGAAATTGCAATGAGCTTAATGATGCAAGAGAATAAATATTCCGACGTCGTCCCTCCGAGTTCCGAGTCCTTATTTCGTTTTGGGGGGCATTATTCAAAAAACAAAAAGGGAAGATAGTCGAAATGTAAATCTTCTGTAATAAGAAGTCAGATGATGAGAGGAAACATAACTTCATGAAAATTAAATTACCTAAATGAATACGAATTGGAAATTCAGTGAAGGATGCACAAAAATTATACAAAATGGAGTGACTAAAGGGATGAAGTCCTTACGGACGGTAAGGAGTTTAAAGGAAAACTATGCATGGACCTTATGTTTGCATAATTTGTTTTAAGAACTAATGGATTTAGAATGATATAGAACCTTCTAAATAAATCTGATTACTGTTCTCATACGTCCGCAGATACATATACGTATGTATGTATGTATAAAATGTAGGTATTTGTTAGAAATAAGTTAAGTCCTGAACATTCTAAGCTCTTTTGCGAATTTTTCTTATGATATCTTGTTCGGTTTTGCATTTAAATGATAAATAGTGTTTGAATATTGGAAATACATTACTGACCTTCATTTAAAGTTTGACAAACACTTGAGAGCACCGATATGTACGTGAGGCGAACTTTCAAGCTACTATTCTCCTCCATTCGTCCTTTCGCAAATTGAACCAAATAGTACACAGAATATCTATTTTTCTTTTGATGAAAACCAAAATTCACTCTGTTTTCTTGCTGATTGTTTAGCACTCAAACCTATATAGTAAGACTGGTAGGATCAATGTTCCGTAAAGCATTGTCCTTCGTGGAAGTAGTTTTGAGGCCATTTTCTTGGCCAAATACTGAGGTGTCGTACCTATAATTAACATTTAATCCGTGGTAGTTGAACTACTTAACTACTTTGCCGATAAGCGATATTCATACTCAGCAAATTGGTTGGATGACCTAGATTCGATGAAGTTGAACGCAAGAAACGATTTGCAATTTACTTTGGTTGGATGGGTTGTCAACCAGATTTGATGACCGATGTGACGTTTAGTCATAATCAGTAGAAAGATGTTTGTTTGTCGACTGCAAATATTTGCTTTTATCCTCGTAGACCTTGAGACCAATATTCTCTTGCATTTGTTACAAATGCTTCTTACAAATGCACTTCGCTAGGAACACCTGTGCTGCGTAACCCAACAGTTCGATTGACTGTATTGACACCAGCCAGGTGATGTCAATCGGTGCAACAAAGTTGGAAATTTTACACTTCGTTGTGAAGATGACCAGTTCGATTTCTTGAAGAACCGCATTCTTAGTCCATTTGAAGAACTTAGAGAGGGCGTTCTGTAGAAGACCCCTAAACGTATTGAGATGTTTTCCTGAGACAACAATAGCAATGTCATCTGCATAGGCAACTGCCTTGCACCCTTCCAGGATTAGAAGCAGTTCATTCACCACTGAGTTCCAAAGAAGAGTGGAGATCACACCTCCTTGAGGTGTACCCTTGCCAACGAAGCTTCGAACTGGGACTTCGGCCAGCCTTAAGTTGATAGTTTGTGAGTAAGCAACTGGTTCACCAGTGCACGAATCGACGTTCGACAGTGCTCTTATAATTGACTCCGGTTTGACGTTGTTAAGCGCTCCCTCAATGTCCAGGAACGCTACCACAGTACATTTTTCGCAATCGAAAAATTTTAATAATGCTAACTGTGCTAACTGATGAGTGTACGGCCATTTCAAACGATTTCCCTTCACTAAATGCATGTTGAGAGGCTGACAGAAGATTTGGATTAACACTCCAGCGTATATGAGCATCTATCGATTTCTCAAGGGTTTTCAGGAGAAATGATGACAAGCTTATGGGTCTAAGATCTTTGGGGTTAACGTACGAACTTTCACCCGCCTTGGGTATATAAACCACATTGACTTCCGTCTTTGGCTTGGGAATGTGAACCAAATCCAGGCAACTTTTGAAAATTGCAATTAACCAAGGAAGGATTAGGTCCATATTCCGCTGAATTTCGACATGTATATAATACTATCTGGTCCAGGAGACTTGAATGGCAGAATTGAACCCTTAATAGCAATGTTTTTGGAAGTGGGAAACCAGTCTTAGATCCAGGGATTCCGCACTACAGCTGGTCCACGAGTCATCTGCTCTTTTGAGGTAGCTAGGCATTCTGGGAATGGCTGCTATCGTTCTACAGAAGAGTCTCCAGGATTTACGTTGAGTTTTTCTGATGTTTGTTTTATAGGACTTGAGGACGTTTTTAAACGAAAACCCGTCGGTGGCCTCACGGGAACTCTTGGGAATTTTCTGATTTCAACAAAGTGGTCTAGGCTTGCCCTTTGGTTTGTTTAATTGACATGAGATAGACATTGCATGATTGAGGACCTTCGTTAAATCCTTTACCATCCTCTAACACTCATGAAATTAGTTGGAGTGACAGGGTTACTGTTTATTGCAGAAGATTCAAAATTGATCCTATATTTGGACCAGTCCGTCTTCCTGAAATTCCTAAATATGGGTTAAAGATGGGTTGGGCTTCAGTAAACGTCACCATAACAACATATTAATATTGATCTTCCTTTCCAGCGAATGCCGGAATCCTTGCAATATCTGTGCAAGTGTAAGAGCAGTCTTCGCTTGACAACTCCCCTTCGCGAGAGATCTTTCAAGAGCGGAACCTCGCTTCGACTGAAAAAAAAAAAAACAAGGAAATAGTACAACCTTGTACCAAGTGCCATTAAGTACGGAGATTGTATACTTATCACCTCCATCGAATGCATAAGTGTTACGAAGCAGAACAGATAGGTATTAGAAGTTTCTGTAAAATATTGTCCAAGGTCTATTCCTGTATCAATAGGAAATCTCATTTGTGGATGTAGACACGGTACGTACGGAAGATCTTATAGATCCCTGTTTGATGATTGGATTTGTTCGAGTTATAATGCTGTATTGTTTTTTTTTTTTTACTGTAAGCAGGTCACTAGAATCGAAGAGAAAAGAAGCTAGTGCAAGTACAAAACCTTGAGGAACTCCAACTCCAAAAATATTTGTAAATTTTTTGAGCTTAGTACTTTAACAGACCCAATCGAACCCTTTTGAAATTTATAGGACAAAAAACTTTAATTGGTCATGTTATTCAATGTTGACCCTACCAACTTGTGTCAGATCTAATATCAAATTGCCTGGAAATAATAAATGGTCATAATATTTTGTTTACTAGTAAGCAGTACTCGGTCGACACATATTAATAAGTTTCTACAGTTTGAGGAACTTTTCCAACCAATCCAACTAAAATTCCTTCCCATCAGTGCTGTCCAATTACCAAATTAATAATTTCAGTGTTTTCGAAGTGACAAAAATCCAAAACCAAAAGAAATAAAAGCAAAACGAAACTAACTGGTAATTTTCACCTGCCTAACTCCATGCAATTATGGCTCTAACAAAGTTCTGTGTTATTAAGGACATGCAGTTTTTGGCAGTAGCTACTTTCATTTCCTACCTCACTGTTCCGTTCAGTGGCCTAATTATGGTTGATATCTGGCACTTTCACACTTAATGATATTGTACGGACTGGCCTGTTTAATTATTTATTCGTTGACATTTACCAACCGTGAACATTTCATATACCACATTGGCTATTCAGTTGGTTTTTGGGACATACATATTCCATTTTCAATTCTGTGTAGACGTCACCGATATAAATTAGAGTAGATATCATGCCTTACGTCACAAAAATAAATTATCTCACCAACAAATCAACAACTACGAACTTTACTAATCCTGTGGGAGTTTATTCGCCTGACTCATCTTACTAAGCATCCATGTCTGAGACGGAAAGTTTAGAAATCCTTTTAGATAGTTAACGTGCAAAAAGACTTAAGAACTAGCATGCAACAAACTTTTTCACAGAACAACGCACAATCATATTTTCAAGAAGCAATAAATTTATGGAGATTTCTGTTTTTAATTTTTTTTTGTTTCTACTGCTACTGGTTGCAGAAATGACTATGAGGAGTATTAACTTGTGCAAAGCAATTATTCATTTTGAATGTTGCACTTGTTAGAAGTTAGAAATGCATTTCTTCTGTCAAAAACGTTTTTCTGGGAAATATTTCTCAAGTAGGTACTTATCCGGAGTCAAGTTGTTGTGTTCAGTGACAGATACGTAAATCAAAAACATATGGGGCTGCACACATTTCGTAAAGTTTACTTTTTCTTTTAACGCTTGCCTTGCAAAACACTGTATCACACTGACATTTAGCTCAATTAACTCATTCAACATATACAGTGAGACTTACTTTTTAGTCCTCCGCTATTTCTGCGGACTTGGTCATCGCAAAAACGCAGCTCACTATAAGTTGTTACTTATGAATTTTATCAAGCACCAATTCGATTCTTGGCAGCTTTTACAGAGCTCGGCTGAGCAGAGGTCTCTCCAATTGGACTGTTTAGATGCTTCAATCGAGAGTTATATCCTCATCGCAAGGAGATGTAACAATCAGGAGAAGCGTCCGCAGAGGAACCCCCCAAGGAGGAGTCTTATCACCATGATCAATGAAGACAACACCAACAGCTGCAATGGAAACCATGCTTAGTTCCATTCCGCTTGATATATACTGTGGCAGTCTGGCTCCTAAAACCGCTGTAAGGCTGAGGGAAAGCCGAATGTGGTCATCGAGCCTTTATGGCCATGCCTCAATTTTGTCCCGATGGGGAACTACCAGCTGTTTGTCAGAAACTGATCACATGACCCTCACGCTAGCATTCAAAAGGAGATTCGCTATAAGAATTTCTGACAGAATGTACTGGAAGCGCCGAAGAACCATGAAGAAGAAGGAGCTGGCGTTCTATACCGACCTAGGAATAAACAATTCCTTTAGAATAAACGATGATTGCAACGTCTTTCAGGCCGAAGTCACAGCCATCATGCAGGCTCCTAAGATTATAAGTGAGAGCAATATCGTTGGCAGAACGATTACTGTGTATGTAGACAGCCAGGCAGCCGTTAAGGCTCTGGACTCCGCTATAATCAGATCAAGGCTTGTGAAGATCTGGAAATCGCTCTTGAAGAGATATCTAAAGCTATTGCGGTGACCATCTGTTGGGTGCCAAAGAGCAAAGGGCTGACGAACTTGCTAGGAAAGAGTCGGCCCTGCACTTATAGCGGGCCCTACCTTTTGTAATTAGTCGCTGGGTTCATCTGGAAACATGTGCAACAGCTAGGGCTCTATGGCCGGGCATCAGCAAGAAGAGATCAATTTCTCTGGTGAAACTGAGTCGTTATAAAACATGGGTCGTTTCAGGGATAATTACTGGTTATTGTGCCATTGGCGTCCACGCGGAGCGACTCGGTGTACTAACTTCTGTAGAAGTTGCAAGGACGAAGAAGAAATTAAGTCATTTCGTCACTTCGTCACCTGCTGTGCGACTGTCCTGCCCTATCCGTCAGAAGAATGAGGACTCTTGACAGTTACTTCTTCTCGGATTTGGAGTACTTGAGTAGCGTAGAGCTGACGGACCTATTGAGATTCATATCATTATCTGACTGATTCCAATAGCGGACTTGTGGTTTAAGTTAGCAGTGACACTGTCACAAGCCACCCATTTACCTAACCTAAGGCTTATAGACTTAGCTTCGAAAGTTCCAGAGAATTGCTGGTCTCGATATTACGGGTGCCATGCGTACCTACCCTATGGCAGCATTAGAAGCTGTTGCTGGTTTTTTCCCCTATTAGTCTTAATTAGAAACACTGTTTGGGAACACAAACTTCGTCTAGCCCACTGGGCTGAGGCAATGTAAGCGATTAATTAGGCCTTATTCTTACAAGAAAATCCTTAATCAAGGATAGTACAAGAAAGCTGGTGAGCTCACTGTGGCGGTATCACCTTAACAAGGTTAACATGTACCCAGAAATGGAATGTATGATAGGTACTGCTTAACATGGGTTAAGGAGGCGTAAGGACCTACCCATTTTAGAGCGTTGAAATCTTGTTTTTTTTTTTAACTTGACTGCGAAAAAAATTCCTTATTTAAGGTTGTGGAAGCAGTAACTCTTTCGGATCAGACAGTCGACCGCATTAATGGGACACTCAGACGACTACACTGAAATTAGACCCTCACCGGTTGTCAAATATTAATCAAAATATTTCAGAATTACCCTCTTTTATAATCGCATTTGTTTGACCACCTTACCACACTTAGTTTGCACCTTTTCTAAAATTCATAAGAATTCTCACAAAGAATTCACTCAACCCCACTAAAAGGACCAGCAAAATGATTAATAATCCCATTTCATCCTTCATTCACATCGCAGGCGTCATTAGCATGAAACCTCGGCCCAAGAAACGACCAACTAATGTCCAACATGCAAATTACCTCTATGTCCGGTGTGCGAAAATCTCGGTGAAAAGTTCAAGAACACCATTAAAAAAATTGTTTTAAAATATCAAAGACAAAAACCTTAACACTATAGGTACAGCGCGCGCGTTTGTAAAGCGTCGCGTTATGTTGAAACCGTCCGTTTCTAACCTCAAAAAAAGAGCACAACTTTGGAATAAATTAAATTTGCTGACATTATGGAATAATTTTACTTTGTCAAACCTTAACTTAATGCAATATTCATAAATTCTTGTCGTCATTGAGGGGTATAGAGCCGGTACGTACATATTTTTTTTTTCTTTGCGCGTTGTGTGTGTGTTTGGAAACTTTCCTTACTGTCCTTATTGGAGGACTCTTCTATGGCGAAAGCAAAGGCAGCTTCAAATTCAATGAAGGGCAGGATAAAAAAAAAAAAAAACAATTGCTCATTCCATGCGGTACTGTGATAAAATCGACAAAGTTTCTAATCGAATTTTTTTTTTTTTTTTCCACCCCTGTTTGCGCAATTTTTTTTTTTTTTACTCTGTTCTTTTCATTCATTCCTAAATTATGTAAATTGTTGTTGTTGCTGGTACTTAGGTCGCATATAAATTGCTTCGTTATACAGTGATAAGTGTATGTCGATGGACGCAAAAGAAGCACGACAAGCGAAAGCGAAAGAAGAAAAATGAAAATCCTTTGAAAGGACTTGTTTTAAAACGCAGAATGCATTAGATTTTAAATGCACAAAACGTTTGTTAATGAAACTTTGTATTAGCCGCAAATCACATGGCAAGTTGCGCGTAAATTTTATGATGAAAAGTTTTATTAAAGACGTTTATAATGTACTTTTAGCCAGAGTGGAATGGTAGAGTGCTTTTGTGGAGAAAATTGCTTAGCACCGGAATTTGTGTCTTGTAACTTTGATGAGATGGTGAATTAGAAAAATTATCTTGTAATCTTTTGAAACTTTTTGTTCGATCGTTCAGATTGAAAGGGAAATGAAAAGATATTTGAAACATCTCTTTCGGCTTTGACTGAAACCAAACTTAGTTTTCTTAAATTATCCTGAAGAAGTTTTCTGTAATGCACTTTGGTGAACTTTTTAATTTAAATGGAATTGTTATCTAGTTAGTGGTTATATTCCATTCCATTAAAAAGATTCATACTGTGTAGTATCGTGACTGTTAGACAGATGTTTTTTTTTCTAACTCGTTATGGACTAGATATTTATAGATAAGCCCCATAGAGGGTCCCATTTAAACGAATCCTTTCACTTCACCGCATTCCCATGTCCCATGTCTCAATACGATAATAAACTGCGAATTGATATCTAGACTATGTGAAGCGAAATCACTATAACAAAAGTCTAATAACTCCAGACCTTCTATGTTGTGAACCCTGATTTCTGTTTCATTAAATATTGTCCTCCAAAGACTATTTTTTCCCATCTGTTGAGGGAAGCAAATTTATAGTCCAGGAAGCAACTTTGATTGACTTAATGCAAGATGCTATAAAAAGAGTTAGGTAATAGTCCCAACTAGAAAAAGTGATAAAACCTGGTCTTGCGCAACTGCTATATTGGAAACTCAGCTTGATCTGCCTCCAATGCATATACAAATAAAAAAGGACACAAATGTTCATCTCACTCACAAATTCAAATAAGGCGTAGCTCAGTGATGAGTGTCACAAATATATTATATCGCACGTCTGTGGTGAACAGATTATGAAAAACGCTTGTCAATGTATCAGCATTGAAAGCCTTAATCCCTCAACTACGTTTCTTCCTTCAACCCACTACGGAAAACCACTAAACAGATTTGCTGCCTTAAAAAATGATCTTCATACTGAGTATCCTTTCATCACAGTACCGAAGGTAATGAAGTCGTGGATTACAGTGCAAGAAAAATAATCTCAAACTTCATGCATTGTTCCCGTGTGTGGAATAAGTAACATTCGGATCGACGGAAGACTCACGGCTAGCTTGGCAGTACGACATCCTGTCAACCCAATTTTTCAATACACTACCCATGGTTTTGGCCCATATTTTACGAATAGCGTGACCAATATTGTTCTTGAGTGCCCGAATCGTCTTTGGATTATTCGCATACTATCAGTTGTAAATGGCTTAACATAAGAAAAAGTTCAATGGCGTGAAATCGCAGCTCCGTGTCGGCCAAACAACATCACCAAAACGACTGATTATACGATTATTGAACTTAGTGTGCAATAGATCGTTCGTTGGATGACTTGTGTGGTACTTAAACCCATCTTGCTGGAACCATAACTCGTCCAAAGTCTAAATTGTCAATTTTTGGCCTGAAAAATATTTCTTTAACTTTGCAATATTTCCCAACGTTATTCAAGCTTCGATCCATTTCGTACCGCGAAAATATAATACTGAGTTTCTATCAATTTTGAGCGCATAAGAGCTGTCAGTTTCAAAATATCGTATGCTTCAAAAAGAAACCAACAGATGGCACATCCTATATATAGAAAAGAAATCATGGATTAGAAGCCTTGATTTTGACCGAAAATCATCTCATAATTTCTGTAACTACTTTATCCACTTAAATTTAAAACTGTCCTTAGCACCCCAGGACTTACAGGTTTTTTGTACCTCCTTCTATTTGACCAAAGTATGTACATGGGAGGATTGAATCGGTGTTTTTAAACACATAGGTCACATGTAGTAACATCCTGATTTAAGTACAACAAGAAGTACTAGCTTTTTCAACTGACTACCTTCCTTCAAGACTTTTGAGAAATTATTCTCTGTATGTATTCTGAACAGACGGTAATGGAATGGAATATTTGATAAACGCCTCGATGTTGCCGGCAAACTCCGTGTTCATCAGCTGCTAACATGCATAATTGACAAGGAACTAAAAGTATAGTGCTAGGGTTCAACGACGGCTACGATTTATTCGGATATTGAGTAGCATTCGAGTAAAAGATTCAACCTTCAAATTTCAGAAACATAGAAAATGTAATTCCAAAATCACCCGTTGTAAATGTTTGACAAACTTCGGAGACCATAGCTGTCATAATAAAGCCTTTCAATAACGGCCTTGGAATATGAGATGCAACTAGAGTTCCCTTTAATTCAAATTCAAATTCGAGGAGGTACTCTGTGGGTCCAAAAATTTAGTCTGATGCACAAAATGGACAACTTGCTTACATTAATTACCTCAAAGTATATACTATGGCACTGCGGCTTTAGGAGAAACTGGGCCCATGAGAACAAGTCCTTAAACGTAATATTGCACCTTCTACCACTCGAGTTTCACATTTTGTTCTTATCTGCATGCAGTGCGGTCAGATTAAGAGAAACAGGATGCTGGTAACCTTATGGTCACAACTGAATACGTTACCACGAGACCTGATAGCTAATCTTACCGACTATATGAATAACTCCCAGAGTTAACTTCAGAAACGATGTCACGGTCAGATTCCCAACCAAGTGAATGAGTTCGAAACAATAATTTTCACCGACGGTTCTAAAATGGACTGTGGGGTATGAACGGGGATATTCTCTGATTCTACATTTCTAAGTCTTGCAGCATCTTCCAGGCGGAAGTCTGCAAACCACCACACCACTTAACACCACAGCCATCCTCATTGACAGCCAGGCCGCTATCAACGCTATTACAATATTCCAATTGTTACTGCATAGCAAACATATATATGTATGTATTTATTGTAGCTTCATGAGTTTACTTAGCCTCAAGTGAATCAATTCAAATTTTGACAAAAACACCATACAGCAGTAGACATTTTACATTCTCATCAATTTATCCGATACTAGCCCACGTTGCATTCGAAGAGTGTTTGCTTCCATCTCCTCCTGCTTAGTCTATTACTTTCATGAATCTCAGCCCAAACTCTTAGTACAAACACCAGAGATACATATTTACAAAACGTTCTACTACTGAACAACAAAAATGTATCTTCTATAAGCTTGAACAGAATCAATTGAACAAGCTCAAATAATCCTGTAGCATAAGGGTAGCTTCAATGAATTCCCTCACTACTTCGCACAAGTACACACGTCTGTCTGTATCTACGTACTTACACTCTTTCTTCTTCCACCTAAAGACGTCGAAACAAATATTGAAGTAAGTAGCTTTTCACAAAAGTCATCTTCAGATGTTCCCCCGACGCACGGATAAAATATTTCCATCAACGTAAATTGAATGAAATTAGGCACTAAATTAAAGCGGACTGTGTAATTGCTGACGCAGGATTGTGAGAGTTTGATTTAGTAGAATATTTCAACCGTAATTGCTTTATTATTTTAATGAGATACTTTAAGCTGGTTGACATTTATTCTGTTGCCTGCTTTTACCTTTAATAGCTTCGACATTACGAAAAATTCCAAAACCGGAAATATATGTATATCTGTTGTGACATTATATCGGGAAACCGCGCTATTTTATAAAAAAAAATAAAAAAAAACTGAAACCAAAATCGAGATAAATAAAAATGCAAACGCATTGACATATTTCCTATTAAAAAAAAAAAAAATATCCCAGAGGCGGTTTTTTGTTTATAATATTTATAGATACAGGTCGGATAGAATGGTGGCTAATTCAAACGTATTGCAGATACCTACCATAGAGAAGAAAAAAAATAAAAAAAAAAAAAACCTTTACGAGAATTGTGGTTAAATGAAAATGGGAATTGTGATAGAGTGCGGTGAAACCTTTGGGATTCGCACTTTCTTTTTTCATGTTTTGACTAAATATCGCGAAAAAAAAAAATTAAAAACATTTTGTTAATTGAAATGGAATGGTGGAAAGATACATCACTGACTTAATGTTGACAAAGAGATATTAATATTTCTAAACGAATAGATAGATTGATGTGCATCCAGCTTTCAGAGAATTTGTACTTTATTTCACTAGGGGTTCGGCTGACAGTTTGCAACATCGATTGATAATGAAGCTGAAACAGGAAAGCATACATGTGAATAATTACGAAGGTGTGTATTTTGTTATCTCTGCTCGTTGATTCATAGAGTACCTGTCAGTATTTTTCTTTGTTCCTGTTACTTGAGATATGACACTGAAAATTTAAACAAAGGCAATGGGCCATATAGAGCAAAGAGTTTTGTTTAAATAATTACAAGTTAGTGTTGTGGTATTTTCGTGCCTAGTTCAAAAGGAAGTGTTTTACTGAGAAAACATTCTTCCCCCTTTGTTGGTTGGTTCCTTAATCTCCAACCGAGGTACAAGGCACCCAGTAGACACCAGCGTGGAGATGTAGACTAGGAGTTAATAGTGAGAGGCTATTGTGAGAACTCTTGTGTTCTCATACATATGTATGAGGCGTCAGTACCTTTCGCCACCCATCCTCAGAGTTATTAGAACAATATTGGACTGAACTGTTCATAGTTATGATGACCCATTCTTAACTCAGCGTGGACTTTCCCCCAAAATCTTCCTAGATAAGAACGCTTCCATACCACTTAAAGCGGTTCAGGTTGAGGTTTTGTTACTTATTGAAGTAAGTACTAAGAAAAAGTAAGGTGAGTTGGACAATGCCAGAAAAATGTGGACCTCAGATATCATTTTAACAGCGTGCACTGGGTAAGCCTATTATCCAGACAAATTTCCCGCTACTTAGTCTACATTTTTTTTAGATTTCGAATCCTAGAATTGATTTTTTTGTCTTTTATAATCCCGCTTATTTAAAACATAGCTAAGTCATCTTAAAAAAGCAACAAGAATTTTTGTATCTTTGTATTCAGGACGTCAAAGATTTCCATTGAGCACGTACTGTGCAACATAACCTCAAAAGTGCTGAAAAAAAAAAAAAAAAACAATTAATTATGTTCAAAAAAGTTTTTTTTTTTTTTTTTGCCAATGATTCTGTCCGTTGTGGGAACTAAAAGCAAAAGTTTTCCACAAAGTAAAAACCCAACGATGGGACGTGCTATTGTAGTAAGGATGTTCCAGATGGATGCCTTTTAGAATTGTTTATAGGCTCTCTCTTGGTCTTCGACCGACGACGAAGCAACAGTATTATGGGTGGGAGTCGATTGTCGGTTCTCGCTTTTACCAACAATTGCTAAGCCGCAAATCCATTTAATTTGCTTTAATTTCATTTCGCCTTTTGTCCCATTATTGATCAGTGTTCTTTTGTTGATTATTCTCCGTCGTTGCTTATTAATAAACTTTGCTGCTTTTGTTGTAATTAATAAATCCACTTACAAAAGTTGTTTTAGAAACAACATTGCGATGGAAATTTTCTATGCATAAGCATAAGTATAAAACTTTGTTGTGGATAATTTAAGTGAAATTTAAATTTTCTTAATGGAAATTTATTTTGTTGGTGTTAAATGATTTAATAGAGTGATTTTGTGGGAAATTAATTGAATCTGTGTTATTGATTGAAATTATTTACTTTACTTATGAAAAGCTATTCCAATACACTTTATAAGATGTGCATATGTACATACTATACCTAGCCAACGATGATAGTCAACACTTCTGTCCTCACCAGCAGGACCTGAGGCTTATTAGCCAAATTATTCAAAGTAGCTCATTTCTAAGATCTGTCCACACGAGTCTGTGCCTGATGGAAGGAATCTCAGAATCTTTTGTCCGATCCATAAAAATGGAGAAGGAGATCCCCTTCACACTTGTATATGTTATGTGCGCCATAAAGTTGAGCCTATGGTCAACCCCTAAATACTTTATGTAGGGCTATGACTCGATAGAGTGTTGTTCTACCTGTATTACCAGGCGCTCAACTTTCTTGCGGCTGCTTATGAGGCCAGCATTAATTTTGTGCTCCGCTAATTCCAGACCTCTTGAGTGAAGCCATTTCTTCACGTCTTTGATGCTGCTACCACCCCGATATCCTCTCCTTTTGGTCTCCGCATAGTTAGTACACCATGTTATATATTGTTCCACAGGGCTATGCCTACAACTGATCTCTGTGGAACCCCTCTTGCAATTTCATATTTTTTTGGCCCTTCGTCCTTGTTGTAGAAGAGGGTCCTGTCCTCAAAATAATTTGTGATTATTCGAAGCAGGTAGTTTGGTACTCAAATATTCCTCAGAGCTCTCATAATAAAGTGCCAGCTGGCCGAGTTGAACTCATAACTACAGCGCAGTACAGCTTTTCTCCTCCTTTCCATCTGGTTTCAGATATGGCTTCGGGTTCAATTTCACAAACTGCTTGTATTACATGGGTGGTGCTCCGATTCGAAGCCTCTCCTTTGTCTCCTTCGGTGTACTGGTCAAGTCTGTCGCGGAGAACTCTTTCCAGTACTCTCCCTATCATATCTAGCATGCACAGGGGTCTGCGTGACGACATTTTCTCTGGGGAAAAACGTCTTTCAGGATTACTACCAGACTCTGTCGTACAGAGGAATTTTCCTTCAGTCAGGCATCTTGTATAGAGGTTTGCAAACATCTCTGGTTGGGTTTTAATGGCTTCCATTGCTTTAGCCTTATTGCTTTTCATTGAGCCCGCTGATTTCAGAACTTCTACAATTGTGACGAGTTGTGTTGGTTCTTCTGTTATTATGTGGGGAAGATGCACACTGGTATTCCGCGGGAATAGCCCGCTGACTATAATATTCAACATGGTCGGAGCATGTCGGTGCAGTTGCAAGCTTATAGGCACTTGTTATGTTATAGGCACTCCATGGGTTACGTTGGAGGTCTTCTCTTAGCTATTGGAAAGATTCAGTTTTACTCTTTTTAATGAGTTTCTGAAATTCCTTTCTTTTCCTCCAGAATTCTTCTGGTATCTCTTCGGAATCTTCTCTTTGTTTTTGTCTTGCTCGCTGCTGGTGCCTTCGCATTTTGAGGCAATCTGCTCTCAGCTTAGCGATGCAATCGTTTTAATAGTAGGTACACCGGAGTACGCCCATTTCCATTACCTTTCCGTGGCACGGATGGGTCGCATCCTCGAGTGAAGGAAGTTGTCACTTGTGTGGCTTGTTCGTCAGCTGTACCCCTTGAAATTTCCATGTTACTCAGCCAATACGCGAGCATCTCACTTTTGTACCTTTCAGTGTTTTTTTGGTAATGAAACCGTCTTGGCTCTGTTGTTTCAAATATAATGGCCCGATGATCACTGTTTGTATAGAGATCGGGGACATGCCATTTTGTTTTTCCCACTTGGCATCTATTGACGGAGGTTAGATATATAATGGAGCCAGATCTGCCGTTATTGAAGATTTCTTTGTTTCCCTGGTTAAGATGTACAAGATCAAGGCTTGCAAATGCATGACGCATTGCCTCGCCTCTGTAGTTGGTGCTCGAACTGCCCCATTCGATTGCCCATGCATTAAAATCTCCGACTACAATCTGGTGATTTTTCTCATATATCAGCCAACGAGTAGGTCCAATATCTGTTGGTACTCTGCCATAACAACTGTCCCAACAGTAGATGCCCTTAAATAGCTATGTTCCTGAGCGGTCTACTTTCCTTCTGCAATGTCTGGCGATAAGACTGTACTCAATTCAAACATATTGTAGATGTTATGTGCTTGCGTACTCTGCACCTAACCCTTCCGATCTTTATACGCGCTGCAGCAAGTAGTTTATTGGCTGCGTCAGCTCTGAGGGTAATAAGAGCGGTTTGTGTTCTGTCCTTTGTTACTCTCATGGACTTGATGACATCTTTCATGATGCTTCCTGTTGTTGGAAGTTGGTCCTCTTCTAAGTCGCGTAGCTCAACCATGGCTTGATGGCACAATGTTTTTATGCTCGTTTCAATTTGGAGGATGTTAGACATGTCTTCCTTGTATTTGGCAGTCGGTCCGTAAGTCCCTCTCTTGAGCTCTAAGTAGATATAGTCCTTGGCTGTTTTCCGGATCTTATTTACGTTTTCCCCGAGCTCTTTAAGATCAGGGTTTCCTCGCATATTTTTGAGTACGTTTGCGTAGGAGGTCTCTACTATTTTCGCTATCACAATGGCATCTGGTCTTCTGGGTTTTCTTCGGGTTTTGCTGCCGTCGTTCTCGGGTTTCTGCTGACAATTTTGACCAGGTTTTGAACATATTCCACTTCATCAAGTCCAAATTGATACTCACTAGCTTTTCATCGATTTTAGGTCTATATATGACAGCATTTATAGATATATTAACGAGCTATATAGATGCATGTCTAGTCTTCGTATCACTGCCATACTGATCCGATTGTGCAGAATGACGATGGTGAACATTCGGTGCTCCATCAAGTTCGATAACAACCTCACCTCGGCAATATCGTTTCTTACTAAGTTGAAGGGTTCAACTTGCTACTGATGTTAAATAAGATCTAAAAGCAATCCTAGCACGTTGTATTCAACTAGGAAACTTCTAGCAGTGTGAACGAGTTTTTGACAAATCATGAAATTAGAGGGATGCTCTGTTACACTTTTAGTATATTGTTATCTTGAAAATAGAGACCGTGAAATGTAGTTTAATCTGCCTATTCTATATCTACAGAACTTCACATATAAGTCTGCTTTGGAATTATTGGTGTAATGTGCAATATACATTACTATTGGAATAAGAAAAGAACAGAGTGAAAGAGCTTCAAAATTCCTTTGCGTCTTGGGCATGAAGGACTCCATAAATTTAGTGGTGTTAGTTTTAAGACACAGCAAATGTAGTAGTATTGTCTTAAAAGCAAGTTTACGATCTACAACTTCAAATCAGTTCAATCTCTATCCCTGGCCCAAGTTCTGACTTTCACGAAGAGTAAGCAGTTGTTTCATGTTTCTTCAGGAATTTGAGAACAGTGGTCTATACATACATAGCTACTCATTGAAATTGTAAGAAAGACTTCTTTGTCTTTTTTTTTTTTGAAAATAATGTATGTATGTATGTGCATAGGTATATTTAGATTCTTATGTATTCATACAAGTTTTAAACAACTTAGAAAGAATTTTCTCCATTCTCCAAGACAACTCGTTAATAATAAATATGAACAACCTTGCGTTCATTGATTTATTTTTTTTCGTCAATGGCCCATTTAATAACCTCAACCACACGATAGACATTAATCCGGAAAACAAAAAAAAACAAAAAACACATATCAGATCCTTCAAAATCACATTAACAATAATAATACATGGCCAGCGGCTATACCCACCGCCCGCCAAACACATCAAATCAAATTAACAAAGCACTATAAATATTTGTGTTCATAAAAATCAATTTCATAGTCCGGATATCCTTAAGATTTCGATCTATGTGTATCCACGCGTTTTCAATACCACCGCCACCCTGACGGCAAACTTTGCATATGGTGCGTGTATGACAGACATATTTCGGTGAAATAACGCACCACACCTTCGATATAAACATATGCATTCAGTCCTAGGCCATGAGAAGTTTTATAAAATTAATTCACCGCTCTCACGCTATTACATACATATATAAAATCGGTTTCGTCCGACAAAATCAACCGCATCCTTTCACCTCCTCCATATGTATGTAGGTAAACCTACCACAAAACTTTATGTTTACTTTATCCCTACCATTTTCTCTTCTGTTACGCTAGGTGTTGTTCGCCTGAGTGGGTGTGGGTGTGCAAATTAATTGACCTTTTAATCTTCGATCAACATAAAGATGTGCATAGCGGACAATGTAGGTCGTGTTTCGGTAACCCCTCCCAATCTAACTAGGAACGGATAAAAGGCCACATGTGTGTATCATGTTTGTATATTTAATTTATCCCGCCAACGAAGGGATGTGCCCTTCACATTTTGTTTATCTTTTATAATAAATAAAAATGTATATATATAGGTACGTGTGTATAATGTAGAGGGAAAGTTTTGCGTTTTTGCATTTTGGTTGGTCGGGTTTTGCCCTTTTAGTTGGGTGGAGTGGATTAGGCAAAGTCGATGTTGTTGTTTCAACGAAAGGCTCCTACAAATGTCATAAATAAATGGAACAGTAACAATGGCTTATTCAGTATCAATTATGTATGTATAAAACCTATAAATAAATTAGTAATCGAAGAGTTTGTCAAATTAGTAGGTATCCACTGTGTTTCGGCTCCTACTGTCAACCGCGGGTACATTTGTATGTAGATAGTACCAACACTTTCATAGAAGTGTTCTTTCTTTGAAAATTTTCTTTCAAAGATACACAGATAGATAGAATCAACAGTGGCGTCTTGAATTACCTACTGAATACTTTATATGAGCTGCTTCACACACTTGGAGCTCTGGTCTTTAAGAATCTAGAAATTCCGTCAAGGTTCTCCAAGACAAGATGGAGACGGATGAGCACTAAATGTGCCAACGAGCCTATGGCCTTGGTGTTCTATTCGAAGAATTGGCACTCCAAGTTGTGTGGTTTAGCCTTCTGTCTTTTCCATAGAAAACAAAAAAAAAAACCTAAAGGACCTTTGGAAAATAAATAAGAAAAACGATTTTCGGAAAGTCTGGTTCTTGGTTTTGGTATTAGCATCAGTCCTACGCCGGAATCTTAAGTGTTTCCGCCTGGTTTTCCAGAGTAGAGTAAGACGGTGTCTTTTGCGTGCGAGTGATATTCCCCAGCGTCCAACCGTCATTTCTCACTCTTCCCCAGATGTATCACTTGCTCATGTTGGACGAAGCTGATAATCTAAGGACCTTCGTCTCGGGAGTCGAGGAGGGCCCTAACATTCTAGAATCCTATTGTTGTCTGTAGTCGCTGGCCAAAGGGCGTCAACAAACTGTCAGTCTATATCCGAGGATTGTTGTAGAGTTTCGGAGCAATAATATTTTTTTTTACGGCTGCGGGTCGCTGGGCCGCACTCCAACCGACTCTAATTCTGTTTTGTGGTGCAGGAAACTCGCCATTTGTCCCCTTAACTTCGCAATTTTCGAAGAATTTCCCAGATAACGCCGCGAGGAGTTTGGTGCACGAGTATCTGCAAGAGAATTGGAATTATTTTCGTAAGCCTTCCCTTTCAGATAATTCCATAGGAAGAAGACTGTTAAACTAATGTCTCTATTGTTGGAGATTGAATAAAGTCTGGACACATTTCTTGAAGAATAGTCATCGTATCTGTGACTATATGATCAGTAGCGCCATCTTGTTGAAACCACATACGGGTACAGGATAGGTGACACAGCTGCAGATATTCTCTAATAATTTTGGAGGAGTTGTGCCGAATGTAATGTTATGTAATGGATTTACTATTATTTAAATTTGGAAAATTTAATCTGGAAGATATAAAGATAGTTGTTCAAAAATATTGTTTCATTACAAATTTTTGAATTTTCTACACTTAATTTTAAGATGATATATGTACATATATAATATAAATCACTGTCTGTAAAAATCTACAAAGATACCTACAGGGTACCTACATATTATGACCTAATTAACACTTCTATCAGAAAAAGAAAACCTTTTATGGTTGAAATTTGTTTATTTTTAATATTTGAATTTCATAAAAAACACCATTTCTTCATACCTACTTAGTATCCCACCACTTTCACTTAATTGTCCCACACCCTCACAAAGGAATTTAAGCGAACACAATGCTTTTAAAAGCACAACCAACCAATCCATTATCCAGGCGGGAGTTTGATAAAAAAAATAATAAAAAATAAAAAAAATATTAAGAACCCACGACGACCGAAGAATTATCCAAACAATTTCATCCTGATTTTACACGAACATCGAAAGGATTAGGTTAAACGCCGTGTTCATGTCAGATATCTGTTCTGAGTCCTGCGATATGATAACGTTTGTAAGGTAGCCAAGATTTTAAGGTCAGGCTACTATATTTTACACACGCAAGCATACCCTCATCGTGAGTTTTTTTTTTCTTCCTTTCCTTGTGTGCGGTAAAATAAGGAAAAATGAGGAAAAATGTTAATCTTCATGGTGAGCATGTATTTTACTACAAGTTGCATTAGTTGCTGATGTAATTTATGTGGTGGGGTAACTACCTATGTACATATGTATGTATGTAGCTGGAGGTGCGGTTTCTGTTTAATCGTAGAAGGTAATACTATCCAAATTGTTTATGGGTTTTAGACTGTGGCAAATTTATATTTTTTCAACACCATACTTGAGAAAATTGTTCGAAACTCACAGGCCAACACTAGAGGTACAATTTTTTGCAAAGTCTATGCAATTACTTGCATACGCTGATGACATTGGAATAGAAGCGGCAAAAATGGGTTTAGTTGTGAATGAGGGCAAAACCAAGATAATTAGGAACTTTTTCTACATCGGCTCCATTATAAACTCTGACAACATTACATCAGAAATCAAACGGAGAATTACACTTGTCAATCGCTGTTTCTTTGGACTGAGAGGGCAATTGAGTAACAAGGCCTTATCAAGAAATACTAAGGAGACTCTATATAAGACCGTCACAATCCCAATCCTTTATCAAGAATCCTAATAATTATATTTCAAGATGAAAAGTTAAATTCAGACAAGAGTTAGAACATCCAAATATTTTTCACGTTCCATTCAAAAACTTCTAATTTAAGATGAAAAAAAAAAATTAAAGTGTCAAAAAGAAAAAGAACTGAATCAAACTCATAGCCCTCGGGTCTATTCGAAGAAAAAACATTACCAAACCAATAAATTATCAGTTTCTATCAGGACGGTGGCATTGCAACAAATTGATACCAGGAATAAAAAAACAAAATATTATAATCCCTTCCAGCAACGACCATAAATCGGAGTTATTCATGCATTAAAAAAATATCATGTACAGCATGCCCGACTCCTATCTGCGGTGTCTATGCGTTAGGGATGTTCGGGTTGCCATGGTGTGAAGTACCTACCCAAGGGTTAAAAGTTTCATTTTTTTCCATGTTCCCCTGTTTGTGTTTAACGCGCCAATTGAGGATTATTTTCTACCCCCAATCGAAGTATAATCCTGCAGTCGGAAAAAAAACCCTGTATGTGTAATATTTAAGCTTCGATTACACGAGTGAGTAGTGGATGCCAATTTTTGTTATCGTTTTAATGCAGTGTTAAAATGTATTCGAACAAAACAGAAATAAAAAATATTTAAAATCATCGGATCAGTTCTATGTGCACTGGTTGCTCTGTTAAGGATATGCAAAGCATTAAAGTGCAATGTTTTTAAGGATAATTCGGTTCTATGGAGCGTATAATGGGGTAGGATTTAAGCATACATGCTTAAAACTTCCGTATAATTCGGAAGGATTCTGCGAACCCAATTAAGCTTCATAATGCAATTACCGGTGATCTATTATCTTTGCTTGAAATGATTTTCCGATACGCTATCTGGGTGGATAATAAATATTCGGAATAAGCCGCAAACGTTTCTCATACGAAGCCGGAGCTTGATTAATAATGCAGAAAAAAAAATTTATCAATTAAAAACTGCTTGTGCTGCAAAGTTTTCCCAATATCCGATCCGACAGAGTTGAGAGGAGTAGAAATTTGATTTGAAGAGGATACGCTTCATATAACATGATATGGCAATTTTCAACTTTAATTTATAACGATTGCTATGCTCAAGTGGACTAGGTATTGCATGAAGCAAAAGGGAAGTGAAAGCGAAGTTTGCCAGTCTGAAGTGAACTGGTATTGGATTGAAATTCTTTACAAAATGTAGGCATTGTTATTTTGACATTGGCAACTTATCTCTGACCTACATATATATGTATTTAAAAAGCCCCAATTCACATAAAATCACTCATTACATTCCAATCTTTACAACCGTGTCAATATGCGGGAATGTATGTCTCTTAAAGGGTATCTCTCATCTCCTCCAGCATTGGTTCCTACATCCTACTACCCGTAGCGAGTATTTATTGGTGCAGTTCTGGTGATATCTGCTTGTTACTGAAATTGTTTGAAGAAAACGATGTGAAGACTTCTTCTGTTAAGTCGTTCTACGAGCTTGGGGAGTGATGTATTCTGCTCTATTATTTTGCTCATAACCTCAATTTCGACAGAGATTGCGTTGTATAATTGCAGTGCAGCTATATCTAAGCGTCATCAAATGCCTCCACATCGGCACCAATACAGCATGAAAGACTGGCTTTGATTCTGACCTTAACCATACACTGTCAATCAAGGCCATTTTTACCGGTACCGCAATCAAATTGCTGGAATATATTAGTTTTGACTAATAAGATGCCCTAAATTGTCATCTGTCTCTTAACCAGATGACTATACAAAAGTTCAACTTTACTGGACGCCAGGTTACAGATACATTACATGGTCGACGAACTCGATAGAGTACTATCCTATCGATTCTACTGTTAAACTGCTACTTAAGCTCAACGCGATCTTGTTTACCAACCGCACATGGGGAGATGGTAATTCGTGCCTCACCATCAGACAGATCTGCCCTAAGCTGAATCAAAAACACTCGATCTGTTTAATCAGATTGAAAAAGTCGCTAATTACTAATATACTAGGTCTCATTATAGGGACTACATCATGGACAGGCTTTCCATCAGTCTAGGGTTCCTCTAAAACAAATTCCGTTTGAGCTAAGTACATATAAGGTCTAAGTACATATAAGGCCATCTGTTGGTTTCTTTTTGAATCATATGTTATTTTGACACTGACAGCTCTTATAAGGTCAAAAAATTGACAGAAACTCACTATTATATTATCGCGTTACGAAATAGATTTACGCTTGAAGAACGTTGAGAAATATTGCAAAAGTTACTTCCAAACTGAATGTTGAGTTGCCGAAACAGTGCGAATTTTGAAAACAAATTTCGATCGAAATAATGCACCAACTGCAAGAGTCAACCTTAGAGTTCTCCGATCCGGAACCATTCGCTGCAATTGGCAGAGGGATGGTAGAATGCCTAATTAGCAACTGGGCCGCGACGGAACACCAGAGAAGGTATTCAACCGTGGAAGGTTGCAGGCCGGCGAAAATGGCTATTAAAATGCCGATGGGCACCAATCATAGAGAAGTTCTAAGCTTAGGCGTTATCTACAGGTCATGAAAATTTCAAGTATCACCTTAAGAAGATGGGTCTTCTGGGGGATGACACCTGTGAACTATGCCTGGAGGAAGTCGGGACGACATGTAGCGCATATATTGTGTCAATGTCCGGCGCTAGCTAGCAGAAGAAGGGAGGTCCTGGGGAGCCACTGGGTAGATACTCAGAAGATGAACCAGATTTCTGTTAAGCAGTTTAACACGAGGAATCAAAGTCAGAAAGGAACTGTGGAGAAATCCAGAAAGACTCTCCGGCTAAGATGGATCGTGGAAGAGAGTCGAAAAGGGACCCAACACTATGGTCTGGTTCGAAATGTCTCTAAAAATACACCTTCTCTATCGAAATCTGATATTTGTCGGTTTGTCTGATCTCCTTAGTTTAAGTAACAAGTCCTTTTTTTTTAGATGTGACATAAGGAGTAAATCCATGTAGATTGGTTCCGCAAGTCTTTTCGCGAATCGTGTGTATCTGTTTTCAGGTTAAATTCAGAAATAAACAGAATTTAATTCTACTGTACACCTTTACAAGCCAGTACATTTCCTATCCTATTATATCTTGCCAAACCAATTCTTGATTCGTCATAGCCACCCAATCAATCTCAGACTGATTAGCAAAACAAGTGTAATACACATTTTAATTTTCATAAAAAACATTCCTTGAAATAACCGTAGTAAATGTGGGTTGATTTTACAAAAGAATTCTTTAACCTTCTTTCCTAAAATTTCTCACAAATTTCTAGAAAAAAAAACACACTTGTGTCTAAAAATAAATATGTGCTTTACCTAACTCTCTAATTACATTTTATTCAATTTTCAATCAACAATGGAAGAAGAAGCAAATATGTATATATTTAAAAAATATTTAATGCATCGTAACCACAAGTAGGTACAGTTGATACCCAGAGGAATATTTATTCCAAAACACTAATATTGTACCACAAGCACAGGACTAACTTGTACCACAAGTACAGGAAATAGAAAAAAAAACATCCTTAAAGAAGCAGAGAGAAAAAAGAACAAAATTGGCGAATTCCACGTGAGTCAACACGTTTTTTTTATTTCTGCCTGTCGCTCTTGCCTCTAGTCGCGATGTCCTTTTTTTCGTTTCTACCTGCATCTATAAAGGGCAAGTATTTTCTTCATAAAAATGTTACAACTTGAGCTACATACTTCTATAGAATGATTCTCAATTCGTTTTATCCTGAACACCTCGCTTAATGGAGGTATGACTCTGAATTTATGTTTGCATCTGTACTACTCGTATCATATTTGGAGCTGCTAACAACAGACCATTTCCCCACGACTACGAGTATAAAAAACTAATTGAGGAATTTCTTAGGGCTGCAATTATATGAGACTTGGAAGGGAGAACAAGTAGTATGTAGTAAAGAACGTTTCTAAAAAAAATTGATATTTTAAAGCATATCCTGATACAATGACAGAAATGTTTCTATTAATAATGTTATGCGCATGTTCAGAAAAATTTAGTTGCCTATAACACAATTTGTGGGCACCGCACTGAAAACCTCATCTACATACCGCGACGATATCGAAGGACCAATTTGGTCCAGCTACCCAGCAGCCTTGTTGACTTCACCAAACCATGGGTTTCTTGGTGGTGATCGTGTGAAACCCCAGACATCAGTTGCGGTGTTTCTGATGTCATGTTGGCATGACCAGTTT
Source organism: Xylota sylvarum (assembly GCA_905220385.1). Classification (NCBI taxonomy): domain Eukaryota; kingdom Metazoa; phylum Arthropoda; class Insecta; order Diptera; family Syrphidae; genus Xylota; species Xylota sylvarum. Next base: position 26,667,736 of record LR999958.1, read on the forward strand.
CCATTGATCTTCGGCATTTGATGCTGGCGGGATAGGGTCGTAGTGAGATTTCGGGAAAGCTCTAGCGGTCTCTTGCAATTGCAACTTTTCCACGTTGTATCTTCTCACAGTATTTCTACTTTGATGTCGGGCTTGGGATATCCGCATTCGTACGTTGGATGCAACAAAGTAGTGATCCGAGTTGAAGTTGGCTGCTCGGAAGATTCGGACATCGAGAATACTGGAAGCATGCCTTACATAATTCGTTCGCAATGTTCACAATTTGGTTGACTGGTTCATGATCAATAGACCGTCATGCCCACTTGTGGATATTGAGATTGAGGAAACCGTGTGCTTGCTATAGTGACGTTCCGGCCCGCAGTCATGTCAGTTAGCCTAAGTCCGGTTCCGGACGTGGTGTCATGAAGGATTTGGTTTTCAATGGTGCTACCAAAATCGTCCGCCTTTCCTATTTAAGCGTTAAAATCACCGCATACTGTTTTAACGCCATATTTAGGACACTGCTCGTGAATTTTGTCGAGGAGCTCGTAGGAACATTCTTTGGTGGTGTCGTCCTTGTCCTCTGTAAGGGAATGGGCGTATAATGAGCTTATGTTGGCGAATTTAGCCATGACGTTGGTTGTCATAAGACGCAGATTTTTATACTCTTCTGCCCGGTTCATCCCATCGCATTTCCTGGATGGCGGTGACATCTACTTTGAAGCAGTGTAGAGGCTCTGCTAATTCTTTGGCTGCACGCGTCCACGTGCAGATTCGAGGATCGTTGTCCGTGTTTCGATTGCTAGAGTCGTCAACAGTGAAGGCCTGTTTTGGTTTCGGGACTAGTCTTTTTTTTTCTATGGTCGGGAAGTTACCCCTACACACAACCCCCAACGTGAAGGAACAGTTCCCTTCGTTATCTCTAGGACAAGGGCTGGATTTTCTGGAGTCAGTACTCCGCTTCGTTGATATGAACGCTGCCGTGATTCTTTATAGTAGTACCAATAGTCAATAAAATTTGATTCGTACGTACTGTTAAATTTGAAAATTTTTAAAGTTTAAATTGTAAAGTTTGTAAAAGTGACTTCAAACAATTGATTTTTATTTTAAGGCTTTAATCTTCATACCTTAGTGGATGCGAGACCATATGACCCATTCGGACACCTTATTACCTTTCCCGAAATCCTCCTCCCTAAATCAATTATGCGAAATACAGATAGATGCTGCGGAAAATCCTTGAAACCTACACAAAGAAAACGAAACAAAAAAAAAATAGAAAAGATAACAATAGTCTGAAGAGAAGGAAACAAAAACGACATTTTCCAGTCTTGCGGTTGACATTAGATTTGTATTTGTTTTCCTGGTAGCAAATGTTTTCTGTGGATGATGATGGCCCATAGACATTCGTATAAAAATAGAATAGGCGTAGGGAGAAAAGGAAATTAATGGACGAACGTACAATCGTCCACCTATCTAATTTTTTGGTTTTTCTGTTTATGCTTTAGTGTGGAAAATTTGCCTTTCCATGAAAAGTGTTGGTGTGAATGTTAAGTCAATCTATGCCCAAATGAAGCCTTTCCTATAAATGAGGGTGAAAAATTGTGAAAATCATATATTCGCCTACAAGTATTATTATTTTTAAATGATTTTTAATGAACTTGGGTTCATAAGTCGGACGGCTTAACGTTTTATTTTATATCTGGGAAATTATCTATTTACATTGGCTAGGTAAGGGTCCTGCTTTCCTAACCCACAATTGTGCTGTATTAAATGAAATTAATTATTGTAAAACAATCTATTAAACCTTAGGGGATTTCAAGGGTAAATGAAATCATTTTGTGTTGTGGTAAAAAAAAAACCTGAACTCTTCAGATGTTTTCTTAGAAAAAGTGGGCTACCGTAGATATGAATCCACAGATACCAACCAAATTCCCGGATTTAAATAAAAACTTTTCAATAATGCTTAATATTAACCACAATTACCCACAAAAAGATATAATTTTGTTATTTTTAGGAATATCCTTCTTATGAGTGGGTGGAAACCTACGCAATTTATGAGCTAATTGTAGAAGATAATCGCTTCTTCTGTATAAATTTATTAATATAAAGATGTTTATGTATTGAGTAGTATTTAAATTTTCAGTAAAAATATTCTGATTTAAAAGAATCATTAGAAAAGTTACGGCTTTAGTGCTATGGTCTGTACTAAACATCTTTAATCATTTAATCATTTAAGCACTCGCACTTGCTAGCATCCTACTGAATAATTAAAATTTGATGTAACACCACATAACGAATGTAACAACCTTGTTCTAGATGGAAACGGGACAACATCGATGGATTTGCGTCGCAGTTACAATCATTTTATATTGTAGATTCAGCGTAGAGGTGGCAATGTGTCACTGCGGCCACAGTTGGACTTCTTGTGATTTTCTCGTCTATGGGTGGCCAAAGGATAGTGATTCGAATATATGAGAGCGCCTGATAAATGCAATTTCACCACCGTTTACCCGATCCACAATAAAGGAGACCGCTCCAATTTCGCGAACTACAGAGCTTTCAGTCCGCTCAACATTCCGTACAAGCTCCTATCTGTCATATTGTGTGAACGTCTAAAAACCCTTCGTCAACAACCCTTATCAGTGGTTTCAAACCAGGAAAGTCCACAGTCGATCAAATATTCATACTTCGGCAGATCCAAATCGATACCCACCATCTTTTTATCGATTTCAATGCATTATCGATTTAGGGCAGCATTTATAGAGACGAGCTATGCAGAGCCATGTTTACAATCGATAGTTATAACTTGGTAGTAAGAGACCTTGATCGTCCCAGTCCTGCTTTGGGGCGCCGAAGCATGGCCTTTATCTAAAGCGGATGAAAATATCCTTGGTCGTTTGTAGAGAAAAATTCTTCGTAAGGTATACGGTCCCGTTTGCTTTAAAGAGTTTTGAAGGAGGTAACTCAACGACTAAGCTGTATGGCGACATCGACCTAGTCAAAAAACTGTGCATCAGTCGTTTGAGATGGCTGGGATTTGTAGAGCGAATGGACACCAGCGCTCCGGCTCATAGAGTCTTAGAATCAAACCCGGAGGAACAACGCAGTAGAGGAAGACCTCGCATTAAATGGCGCGCACAAGTAGAAGGGGACCTCAATCAACATGGAGTGCGCAACTCAAGGTAGTTAGCTAAGGACTAGGCTAACTGGAGATTAAGGCCCAGCTTCACACCGAACTGTAGTGTCACGTAAATATGTTAGTAAATAAGATTTTCTTGCCAGTTCTGTTCAACACTGCCCTTTTTACTTCGCTTTATCAGCCTCTTCGAATGTCTTCATGAACTAAGTTCAATGCAACTATGCGTAGCGCTGGAGATATACATAGCAGCTACATAAGTAATTTCACGTTTGAGAACCAATAAATAGACAGCTTTGGACTTATAAAGATGCATGCTGACCTTTTTCTGAGAGAAGGATTAGCTTGTCCACTATCAAGACAATCAGGTAGCTACTAAGAAAAACCATGCCTTGTTGTCATTGTTAGAGTATACAGTCTTTTTGATTTCATTTTTAGCAAACAAATGCAAGGGAGGAAGGCAGAGTAAGATTTTCAAGACAGTTGGTGTTTCTCTCAACAAACTTCTATACATTAGATACGTTTCAAGTGCATTAAATACGTTTCAAGTGTTTGGACCTGGTTTTAAAAGTGCAGATGAATCTTTGCAATTTTACCAACATTACGGTGTGGAATACCGTGACCAGTGCCAATCATCAGACTGGTACATCGTATTGTATAGCAGTATTCTGTTTAAGTATGTATATGTCCAGTTAACTATTCAATCAAATAGACAAAAGCTTCAGGTAATGGTATCCATACATAGAACTATATCAATTGAAGTCTTCCTTTCACGATATTCTATGTTCAGTTTCAAACTGAACTGTTTTCCAAAGCATTATACTGGTATTTTCAGCGAATGAAAAAAAAAGTGCCTTTAAGCTATGGTGAAGGAGATGATGATAGCTTATACATTCTCGTGAATAAAACAAGCTTTGTTTGGTAGGTTTTGACCCCGAAACCAATTTTATTCGTTCCTGTGACGTATTTGTATTACTGTTCGAAGAAGCTTCCTTGGAATGGCCAACGTCATGTCATCTACATAGACCTTACCTTACAGCTCTGACTACTAGTAGCCAAAACCAACAGATTCCTAGTCGCTAATCACTTTTCGTCGCTTCGTTCGCTTTGCATTTTCTAAAAAAAAATCTTCCGACCGAGTCATACCTATAGGCGTTGAACAAAAACTATTGGTTCGGAACTATGATAATTACAGTTTGAGAATCGCTGCATTGTATCAATTAACGAGATACGCTTTTCATTTCTCTAGTTTCCCATTGCCTGAAGTAACAAAGCAACACCCTCTCCCTGGCACCCAATGTGTTAATGTCTACTACTTAGTTTTCTATGAATCCAATCACCTGCAACTTTTTCCACACAATTGTTCAATATTTTCCAATAATTGCACATTCACTTGAGTCCCGCCTTCGCAGTGTTGCACCACAAATCATCCATGTGCAACAGCCAACAGATATTATTTAAGCAAGCACCGCCGCAGCTAATAACATAAAATTTATAACCTCCAGCGATACAAGTTCGCGAACAGTTGGGTTTACTTGCACGGACTGTGTAGCCCACTCGATGGCTTATAATGGAAACAATTCTCAGGATACATGTCAGCCGCCAATGGCCGCGCAACAAGTCATGTTAATCGATGATAATTTATTCGGATCGCCGACTAGAAAAGCCCCCTAACATCTATCCAGCAGTGCCGGGCAGTAGCCACAAATCTTTGCAGCCTCACTTGAGAGGCTTGCAGATGTATAATACATGTGTACATACGTATCTATAAGCTGTTTCAAGGGATCTTGTATCGCGATGTACTTGTTGTGTTCGCTTTGGGTAGACAAGGAGTTGCCCAAAGTAGTCTAAAGTGGTGCCATAAATTGATATCGATTGGCAGTTGAGTGGTGTTATTAGTGAGAATTTAAAGGGAAGGCTGTCATAATGTGGAAACGGATTTCATTTGGCATGCGTATGTGACTGGGAGGGTCTTTAAGGATATTGACGACAACTGCGCTCGCAGCAGGAAAATAATTGGTATATTTGTTGGAATTGCTAATGACTGGATAGATTGTTTGAGGGAAGTAAGTATCTATGTAAATAGTTTATGTCGGAATCGATTTGTTTTTGTATAAGTTGCTTGGCAGTGAAATTGCCAACGAATTACGGTGTGGGATTATGCGCTAACTACCTTATGGTCACATAGGTGAGTAGTATTTGTTTGTCAAGTCTCAGGAAAAACTAAAGAATTATTCATGGTCCCACTTTGAGAACTATCCGAATGCCGTCCACAGAGTTCAGTCGTTATGATTCTAAACGAGTAGGTCATGTGAATCGGCACAATGTCGACTATAAAACATGATTAATCGTACGACGTTCCCAGAAAGGTACTGATTTCTCTTAGTGGAATAATTTTGTATTAACTTTCGTGGTTTCTACTCCGATTTGTGATTTTCCAACTTCCATCTTCCATCCAATCCATATATTGGATCTGCAAGACGACCTCAGATGTGTTTCACCGCATGTGAACTAATATGAATCCTTACCTATGTACAACTGTCAATTTTTTAGGGAAAAAAAAACCAGCTGTTGATTCTTCTTCTATGGCACTTGGTCATACCATCTACCATACCATCGACTAGAACTAGTTTACTAAGCCAAACTGAATTTATCTGAAAAAGAAGGTGAAGAACGTATCGTGTTTTGGACCCTCCTCCGGGATGTTTAGGTCTAGATTAAGGATAGTCTCATGGAAGATATGTTACCATATGCTGGGCTTACTGAGAATATATGAGCAGAGTAACAAATTGCCTTTCAGGGTGCATCCTCACTCCATACATCATGACATTCCCGCTTTAATAAGATACTCACTCTGTGCTGAGTACCAGGATACTGAGAAAGCTGACGAATTAGCATAATAATGCGCCTCTGGTATCAGCATAAGTATTGGCGTCAAAGAATCGCAAATTTCCCTCGTTAAGCAGTTCCACAACGCAACGTGCTCCGTTGTGGTGCAGAGATGGAATCCAACGGTGGCACTAGGATACTATCGTCGTCACTAAATAAGAAGAGGTCTATAGTTGATTGATTGTTAAATAAAGTACAATAATGCTACTAACGACTCCCACTCCATTGCCGCGAATACTAAAATTAATACGTGATCCAGTGCAGGTGTAGTCCTTTCAAATTATTCGGAAGTTTACTGACTCCTACGCTCGCGCTTCCTCCACAGTTACTTTAATTGATTTTAGCTATTAATTGAATCAAAACAATTGATTACCCTCAACTACAACCACATGCAATCACCCATTTGTCCAATTTAATTGTGTAATTACGTTTAATGACTGATTTCTCTCTACCCTCACACTAAGTGGGAGGTTATTTATGAATGCATTTGTATCCACAAATGAAACCTCAGACGAGTTCGTTGCAAAGGTAAACAATGCTAAACTAACACACTACCCACACATATATACATATGTATGAGATAATTTTTTGCAACAATTTAAATAGTACTAATACTAATACTATCAAAGAAAACCCTGAAATACGATGGAATCCCTAACTAGATACTTGTATCTACGGTGAGGAAATCAACAAGAATTATCCAAAATTTATTGCTAGGTGTACACATCACACGTAGCCAAATATTTATCCATTCCCCGGCAATGTTTCAAAGAATTAAGCTCATTTATTTTTAAATAACCTGACTGCCGCCAGTTCGGATAACTAGTGGTGTTACCCTGTGGGATGGTTTCAACCAATACGCCAGATTTTGACATTTGCTCTTCAACGATGTCGTGGGCAAAGGGATGGGTCGGCTAGGAGATAGACATGCTCTCATCTACCGCATGCATTCGGTGCCACAAGTGTAAACAATTCAAAAGAGGAATATTAATCTTTCCAGAAACACAACCATACTAACAGAGCTCCGAGTCCCGAAGGAGAACACGACGACGACGACGACGATGGTTTTCTTAAAATTGTCTGGCCACATGAAAAGGCAGAACCTACCAGCGGGAGTAGTGTAAACTTTGCCCCCCGAAATGAAATTGATGAAAGACACTTTTGGTTAATCTAAACCAGGGAAAGTAATTAAAAAAAACATTGTTAGGTAGTGTGTACGTACTCATACACATACATATACCTGGAAAAGTGATTTCGGGTTCGTGTGATAAGTAAACACCATACAGGCGCTCTATTTATGTATATAATGGTTTTAGTGGCTTCAAAAAATTGTTGTTTTTCTTGGATGCGTTTGGAAAAAATGTAAAACTACATGGAATACCATAATTCACTATAGACTGTCGTAAGCAAGAAAATTCCCAGAATACCAATTGATTGTAAAATGAACTGAGTGCAAGGTAAGGGCTCAATATATTTATTGTTAAACCATCTAACCAATCATGGTTATACTATAGTTGTAGACAACATCCACAGGAGAGATGCCAGAATTGGAAAACGAAGTGAGTCAACGATTAGATTCCATGCCACCTCCACTGAGCGTCTGTCCTTAATATCCCAACATTCCAGAACTTGAACTTTGTCTAAAATCGAAATAAAAAGATCATCAACAAATTTTCGAGTGTGACTTGACATTCATTTTAAGATTTAAAACCGTCCCATACGAACTCTAAGGTTTCAGTAGACTATAATTCAACCTCTCGATTAAGTCTTTTGCGATTTCACTGCAGCAAATGTTTTAACGTCAAAAAATACAGAGTATGTGAGCAAAGCCTGTGCAAAGAAAGGGAGATCGGCGATATCAATAGCCCGTCCGCTAATGCACTCAAAGCTAGGATATTCACAGTGGAAATGTAAAACGAGTCTTTTATATTTACATATGTTCCACTGATCTTAAGATCAACGTTTAAGGTACCGAAAGCAGTACTTAGACCCGAGCAGATACTTTTGATCCATATATCAGGCTCTCTCACAATGATGATAAGATAATTGATAAGCCTTTTTCTGGTAACAACGTCGTACGTCGCTTACATCACCCTTTTCGGGTTAACTGAACGATAGCCTCGTCTGTCTTAGTACCAGCTTGGCTATCACACTGGGGGACCAAATTACCAATACTTACTATCGCCAGAGTCTCTGCTTGAATGTCTACCCAAGGCAGTGGATTGTTTGGAAATCCGTCTATAAATGAACCGTCCATATATTTTAAGACAGTGCCACCTAGATTGAAGTCAGGATCATCCATTCTGAGCGATTTAGGAAAGACCCCCAATATCGACACTATTTTGCTATTTTGAGCCCACGGTGTCATGTGTGTCATGGTGTCATGCCCAATCTCGACATCTGGTATGCTACTGAAACGACCCCTAACTTGTTCTGCATAGAGCCCTTCTGGCTTCATCCTCAATCAGATGCAAGTGAAAGAAGTCTCGACCATGAAACAATTTGGAACTTAGTTCAAAGGTTCTGCTGAGAAATGACTTAAAAGTTATTGCTTACGCGTTTACTAACTCTTAGATCCGAAACTACACCCAAATACATAACTTCACTGCAATATTGGCTACTTACGGAACCACGCACTAATTACATACATCAAGGATCGAAAAGTGGCTTTAATGACTTGCACAGTCCTAACGTAGCTGTCTACTACAGCCGTGATTTCCCTCCTCTTAACCATTTTCAAAATCGATACCACCAAACTGCATTCTGATGTCATGGCACACTTACATACGTAACTCTAGACTAAGTGAAGTTGTCAAATTCTTCTTCATGAGCGGCAAGAGCACCAATTGCACGGTCAAATGCACTTGTTTCTTTGATAATCATACTGGCAATCATGGATACCCAGCGGCGTCGCAATATCCTGAAGAAAGCCTGACAATTATAAAGCTTAGCACTCCTGGAGTGCGATAGCTCTGTAGATCCTACAGTTAATAGCGTAAGCATAATGGTTATACCCTTTTGCAGTGGTAAGTTACCACTATAGGCTTTCAATCGTATCCTGTTCGCCTTGTTACAAAGAGATTTGTACCTTGTTTGACGTTTGATCAAGTTCATCCATCATGTACTGCCACCTCCTTTTGTACTAATTATAGTAAGCTGTATCCAGTTCTATTTATTCTCCATAATAAATGTCATTCGTTGGATTTCCCGCCAGACTAAGTTATATTGCAGGTTTGTACTTGACAACATCTGCGTCTAGAATTTACGACCAAAAATAAAATGCATCACTCGTCTGTATCTAAAAATATCCTTGACACTCAATTTCTCCATCATTAACTCACCCTTAACCCTGGAGGAGACATCGGTTTTTTTTTCCATTTGATGACATTTTCCATTAAAACTTCTCCCCTTTACAACAGTCCCTGTGCTCGTTTTAATCTCAATGACTTCATGGTCCGCCAACAGAACCCACATAACACATATGTTTGCCAAGCATTATCGAATCACCATCATCATGTTCTCAGCATGACGTTGGGTGTACTGGAAAATGAATTTCAAACGCATTCACATGTCCTAGCTGCCTATCTGGTCGCCCTCGACTCGATCTTTAACCCTACATATATCACGTATCGATATCGATCACCCCTGTATCGTGGAATAGTGGATGAAAGAATCACTATGAGAAATTCTTGAGGAAACATCAATTAAACAACAGCAGAACGAGGCAAACAAATCAGAATGACATACCATCACGTATCCAATGTGAAGTCATAAATTGATTTTTTTGTTTTTTTTTCTCGTTTGTCCTATCCTTGGTTAAAGGACATTGAACCCTAACGCACTGCATCGCCTATGATATTTCCGATTGTAAACAGGTACTCACTCTTGCCCGCACACAATCCTTTTACTGCCAACGGGGGCTCCTAAAACCGTTCTCCGATTATCGAAAACTGAGGGACAAAAAAAAGGAAAAAAAAACAAGAAAAAATTCGAAAAGAGCAAAGCACGTACATGTGTAGTTCCTTGCACACACTCATTGTGTACATTAAGTAAACAAAAGGCGCACACGGGACTCACAGATACGCTCAGCAGTGCGTTGAAAGATACCTCTGAGCTCTGAGGGTAAATGCGCCCACCATTCAGCAGTTACCAGGAGCAGCAGCAGCAGCGGCGGGATAGGCAGCTAGCTAGCAGCATCCAATATCATCGACTAAGGGTGTTCACAGTATGGCATCACGTACAAAACTCGCAACGCATTGTTTACTTCACGGTTCATAGTTTCAGAAATAGAATCGGATCGGAATCGCCTCACCTTTTTTCCGCATCGCTTCGCCTTAGTTACGTATGTCCCGTGGTGACGCACTGTATCTGCGGTGCTACATACATATGTGCGTTTAATCTACGGAAAGATGCTGCATATTCGATCGGAGGAGCACATAGTATCGGCATAGACTGTGTTTACAATCTGTCTAATGAATCCGTAATGCCGGGAGAATTTGTGGGCTCTTTGATTATTTGCCTTTTTCTCTGAAACAAGGGTAATAACGTCCAACTAAATTATTCTCCCAACCAGGCGATCGAATGAAAGGTTTAGCGGAAATCCATCTGAACTGTCGTGTATTCTAATAATGGCCCTTGGATTGGATTTGTTATCCCTGTTTACAAGTTGATGTCATGGATATGCTGCAATAAGAACCAAATGAAGTGTGGGTATGAGTTACGAAATTTATCTTGAACTGGAAACTGAACCAACTGCCATTACTAAAGCTTGCATAGCAATGGATACAAGTGATATGCTGATGACCAGCTCTGACGTAGGAAACATTGTATTTTCCTCTAGGCGCCTGGTCAATATGAAATATGCACAAAAGAGCAAACGACCAAAAGGGAACACGATTCATAGTGACTTCATTATTTGTTTACTGGACTAATTGGGCATTCGTCTCATTAAGAGTCCTATCATTGGCTCCGGATCGAAGGAGGATAGGATGCATTAACTTTATAGCAAGGAATCTATGTTCGGTAGATAAGGTTGTTTGAATAGGACATCCATATGTACCAAAATACATACAAATGTATGATTCTCCGAATCTCCAGATAAACCCATAAATAAAACAAGACTCGATGAAGAGAGTGGGACTACAGAAGCAAGTGTAGTAAGTTTATTTGAGGACCAAAATTTCAATAGAACACATTGGCTTCTGTAGCATCTAACCATCATGAATTTCAACGTTCGTTAATCTATCATCTACCACTAGCACTATGCAAGTCATTTCTCTTGCAATATACAACAAATCCTGCAAATAAAGATCAGAACTGACACATAATAGGACACTGACACATGTAGGTCAAGTATCTACTATTAAAGATACAAATAGAACTAGAGACTAGACAGAGTCCCTATCAGAAAAAAAAACATATAAAACCTACAATCCATCTGAAACGGATCGTGTGATACCCTATTCTTCTTCCTATCCAGTCGTTATAAAGTAGCCGTGCTCATATTGTGGACTACGATGATAACTTTGAACGTTTGTGAATGTTACACGTAAAATTTCTTGCAAATCGGTTTTTTGATAAAAACGCCCACAAAAAGAGGGCGTTGGCAAAATTGATGTACTGATGAATTGTAGACAATGTGAATATCTAAATATTTGGTCTTAATAAAATTTATCGGTTTCATATAATTTAGTGAAGTTATAAAAAATTTTACTGCTTCTTCTTCTCAAAAGTCCTGGCATTTGATACACTTAGCTCAAAATTTAAGGCATATGGACAGACGGACATGGTTCAGCGTACAGGATCCTATTTGCCATACTGTGTGAGCGTTTGAAACCCTTCGTCAACAACCTGATTGATACCTATCAGTATGATGTCAGATTTCGATTTTAGAGTCGCATATGACAGTATCTATAGAGATGAGCTATACATAGTCATGTCTAGTTTTGGCATCCAAACTCGTCAGATTGTGCAGAATGGAGAATTCTCGCTGCTCTAGGAAGGTCGGTATCAATCTCACAGAGACCTTTGAGGTGAAAAAAGTATTTAGACAATGTGACGCGCTATCATGTGGCTTCTTTAATATCATGCTTGAAAGAATTGTGCGAAACTCACAAATCAACACCGGACGCACAATCTTTCAGAAGTCTGTTCAACTACTAGCGTATGCGGATGATTTTTGTCACTACACAGCGAGCTGTCATCGGTGCGTTTGATACTATGCCCCCTACTCCTTGAAAATTAGATTAATGTGTTATAGCGTCCAAACTTATACTTATGAATATACTACATATAAATACTAGAGCTCTTAATAAGCACTTCAACCTAGTACATCTTGTACTAAATTTCGACTATGAGCACTACGCACTACGCATTGTGACGTCAAATGGTATCACCTAAATCTTGTTCCCACAGAATAAGTTGTAAATCCTAAAAGACAAACCTGAAGTTGTTTCCAACTTTACATGGAAATCGTTATACGAGGTCAAACAGAAAATAAAATCTATCTTTACACTACATGATTACATAATGTTACGAGGTTTCATCGGTAGGTATTTGGAATGGATTAAAAAAATAAAAAACCAGCTTCAAAGGCCGTTCGCATATAAAAAGCTAAAAATACACAAACTCAGCGAACATTTGCTACTTTTCAGCGAATTGCCAATTTCTTAAGAAAACCAAACAAGACGAATGAACAACATGAATGCTCCAATTAAATTAATCTTTTAAGTCCGTCTATGAGTTAACCAGATATCTTCCAGATAAATTTCTGCTCTCTTTGTTGCAACATTTGTATATTTTCCCAACCGACACCTGCCAAGGCGGTTTATGAACTGTTCGCTTCCCATCGACAAGAACAAAGATTACAAATTACATCAATTAATCCGAAACCAGACCGCATTAACCAGAACTGTCAATCTGCAATTCGTCACTCTCTCAATCCAACGGAATGCATAATGCAATCGATATTTTCATGTCGATGCTCCCAAAATAACAAGAAAACTTCAATCCGGCAGAGAACATCATTTGTACATCATGTGTGCCTACCGCAGATCTTTGTTTCTCACACTAACCGCCCCACCCCGGCCGCATAGACAGTCGATAAATTTCCCTTTGGATTGTTCCTTAATCCCTTGCCTTCACCACAAATTGATGTTAGCGATATAGTTTCGGGGAAAACCGCTGCATCGTCTCAAAACATTTTGATTTCTTGTAATGACTTGGAATTATCCCACTTGCGGCCGTGGCCCACCGAGAACATGACAATATTTTGGAATTATTTCAATTGTGACACAACCCATCGGCTTGTCCAACATCTGTCCGACAACTTGATCGGCATAATGATCGCCCGATCGAGTGGGATTTGATCTAATTTTAGTCGGGCATTAGGGAACCACAGGGAAATTGAAGATGTGTTTATCATTAGTTGTTCGGATTTAACGTGCAGTCGAAGAGGGATGCATACGATTTGAATTTAATTTTCAGGTGATCGACACGATCGAGGATCGAGTGAGGTTGTAAACATTTGTAGTTTATACCGTGCTCTGGATATGTCGGAGTAATTTGAACGAAAGGGGCAATAACATGCTTGTAAGTTATTGATGGTAAAGTGAGTTTTTGTTTGGATTTTTAGGTACAGAACGGGAACCAAGTGTCGGGCCTGTCGCATTAGGAAAGGTAATTTACTGTGTGATTGGTGTGAGGTACCTCTTAATGTAGATTTTTGGTGAATCAAAAAGATACCAAATTTAAAGAAAAATAGTTTCAGGCTAAATATTTATAATACCGTATACGTGCCTTTGATTTACTAACTACCAACCAGAAATTAAGTAGCTGTAGCACCCCATCACATCACAAATCAAATCAGCGTATTTCACTCATACATTGTAGGTCTAATTCAGCGGAAACAGATCAACCTCTAGGATTCGAAAGATGAGGAAACATTAGCATGAGGAAGAAGCCAAATATTTGGAACTACACAAGCATTTGAATAGCGTGTGACTAGTATGATAATCAGATTTCATAAAAATTGCCGCGGGATATTCGGTGCTCGGATTGATTACTATTTTCAATACAGAATTAGAATGAATCTCTTGTCTCTTGACTATAATAGCATTCCATCAAACATAAACATATGCTCGACGTTCTCCATGCAGTCCAGATAAGGTAGACAATGAATTGTTCTTCATGGATCTTGTCCAGATTGGACAAGACCCTGCGTAAGAAGAAAAGGGCCCACGCAGTATTCCAGCTCAACGATATCGAAGAGTCCCGCGATAGGAACAACATCCGGATGTTTTTTTAGGAAAGCCAAGCAACTGGTAGCTGGCTTCAAGCCTGGAATGCAGGCTCTCGAAACAGTGAAGGAAACCTAGTCACCGGAGCACAGGGAATAGTTGCATTTCCAGCAGCTACTTAATGGGCAGGTAGAGAGAGTAATAGGGCAAGAAGAGAACCCGCATCTAATCAATGAATAATCCATCTCCACTCCTAGTTTTGAAGAGGTCGGCTCAGCTATCAAAAAGCTGAAGACAACAAGGCCTCCAACTCTGATGGTCTACTAGCAGAGCTTTTCAAACATGGTGGTGATGCTTTGGTAGGGTGCATGCATCAAGTCATCAACCAAGTATGGGTGGTTGAAGTCATGCCCGATGACTGGACTAGCAGCTCTATATACCCCATCTTCAAGAAAGGCGATCCTATGTCTTGTAACAACTACCGAAGCATATCCCTGCTTAATGTCGGATATAAGATCCTATCCAACGTACTGTGTGAACGTTTGAAGCCTTTCGGCAGCACACTAATCGGCACGTACCAGTGTGGCTTCCGGCACGGCAGATCGACGATCGACTAAATTTTCACACTAATGCAAATTCTGGAAAAAGCAAACGAATTTCAAGTCGAGACTCACCATCTCTTCATCGACTTTAAAGCTGCATATGATAGCATTCATCGTCTTGAGCTCTACAAGGCGATGGCCGAATTCGGGATTCCGGCGAAACTGATCCAGCTGTGCCGGGTGACGCTGGAAAACAAGCGGTGCAAGGTGCAATTCGGAAACAGTTCCTCCGAACTATTCCAAACATGCACCGGATTTCGGCGCTGTCATGTGACTTATTCAATCTCGTGCTGGAACAGATAGTACCCCGGGGCAGGTGTGAATACGGAAGGCACTATCTTTAACAAATCTGTCCAGCTGCTGGGATACGCAGACGACATCGACATCATTAGTCGCTCACAGCGCGCCATGTTAGAGGATTTTACGGCAATTGAAGAACAGGCGAAACGAGTTGGCCTTGAAGTGAATGAGGACAAAACCAAGTACATGTTCACATGTCAACAAACAAAGTAGCATCTATCCACCGCCTAGGACAGAACGTCACTGTGATGACCACTGCTACTTCGGTTTGGCGAAACAAATGGGGTCAAAACTTCTAACTCGGAAGGCGAAATGTATGCTCTACAAAAAATTGATGCTGTCAGTTTTGCTGTATGGAGCCGAGTGTTGGACGATAAGCAGGAAAGCAGAGAAGATACTGAACACTTTCGAAAGAAAAATTCTTCGTCGGATATTCGGTCCCGTATGCGAGGAGGGCGAATGGAGGAGAAGATACAACCGCGAACTCTATGAGCTGTACCAAGATGTGGATGTAGTCCAAATAGTGAAAACACATCGACTACACCGGCTCGGCCACATCGAGCGAATGGACAATAATGCTCCAGCAAAGAGGATCTTCGAATCACGGCCCCCAGGTTCGAGACGACAAGGAAGACCGAACCTCCGTTTTAAGGATCAGGCTATCGCAAATGCCAGAGCGCTTGGTCTAGACAACTGGAAGGAGAATGCCCGGGATCGAAGAGAGTGAAAAGCTGCCGTGTCTCAGGTAGAGACTCTTCACAGGTCGGGAAACCGTTAAGAAATTAAATGAGTGTCTCATAGTTGTTGCTCATCTCGAAACCATAGTCATGAAGATCTGAAAATTCTATTTTTGTAATATGTTAAACTCCTAGAGGACAATCTCGACTACAACCTACCGACTAAAATGAAGTAGAAGCAAAAATGCTTAAATAAATTCTACATCGAAGATGGGATTATGATTTGGTAGGGTTTTTGTACCTCAACACGTTTTTAGTATAGTGTTAGTATAGTTTAAGAGCCAGGCGCATCCATCAGATCTTGTCTAGTAAGTATAATATTAAAGTGACAAGTATTAGATGCAGCCACTATTAAACTAGTGACTTAAGGATCTATGCAACGCTGGGTTTAACGTCACTGCTTATGCGGATGACATTGTGATTTTAGTTCAGAGAAAATTCTTAGATATGTTGAGAGAAATAATGGAATCAGCCTCAGGCTGATTAACAGGCTCAGAAAATGGGCTGAAAAGTGTACTAGTACTCTTTAACAGGAAATACAAAATACCACCCTTCAAATTGCCTAGGTTTGCTAGAGTGGAACTTTCTCTCTCGGATCGCACAAGATATCTTGGTACGGTCCAGATAGGAAGCTAAACTGGAAACTCAACATTCAGGACAACGTCCGTAAGGCTCACAATGCTGTGTTATTTGTAAGAGGACAGTGGAAAAAAAAGTGAAGCCTGAAATCGGTAATAATGCATTGGCTATACTTATACATTATAGTAGTCAGACCTATTCTAACCTATGGGGTTCTTAAGGTAACAGTGCGCTTCGTCTCACGCAGGGCTCTTCAAAACCAGCTACATATATGGGGAACAGCTCTATACTTAAGGGATCATTTCCCAACATCCCTGACGAAGCGGATGAAAGTCTTGGTACACTCAACTTCAAAGGAGGATTGTCAAAGGAAAAAGGTTTCGTTTGAAAACGAAATTTCAATGTATTCGGATGGTTCCACAACTAGTGAGGGTAGAGGGTCGAGAGATATAGACCTACATGTGGCTCTGAGACTTCCGGATATATGCAGTGTGTTCCAGTCAGGGGTTCTGGCCGTGCTCAAAGCTGTGGAACTTGCTTGAAATGGGATCAATATCCAACAAGAATTAGATAATTGTGTACAATTGTAAGATCCCTGAGAACCTAAATGTCAGTCATCGACGACTGAACAATGTAAACTTGTGCTGTGGTTCAATAATCTTTAGCTCTTCTCCACAGCACTTCGCAAGCTTGGAGTTTATTTTAATAGCAGAAACCGCTTCTACAGATATAGGGGTTACTATAACCGTACGCATCCATAGCATAAATTACGTGTTTGGTTCTCAGGTTTACCTAAATACTCTACTCTCTACAACTCGAGGGTGGTTCGAGGTTCGATTCCCAGAGAACATCAAAAAGTTTTCTCAGAGCCCCACCTCTCGCGACCGTCTGACCAACATCCGAGAGTAAAATTGTCATGAAAAAGCTTCTCAAAACATAAATTGCCATTCGGACATAGCATTAAACAGTGGCCTCCTTCTGTTCGTGTGACGAATATAGCACGCACGACACGTATAGTTATGAGAAGGTTATCACGCCAAGTATTTGCTTTCTTTTTTTATGCATAGAAGTCAATATTCCTGTTTAATTCTTTCATTTCTATTTCTTTCTTCACTAGACCTAGTTATCTGGCACTGTGCGAGATTCAATCTATGGAATTACCTTTGAACCTATATTATTCAACTGCACTTAACCTAACCAGAACCACTATACTTTTCACTACGAATCTCAGAACTTAATTATGACCAGTTTCATAAGTATACATATAGACAAAAGATTTCTATCTATCTCAGAAAAAATAAAATGGAATGGATAATAAGAAGATTTAACTATAATTTCTACTGACATTTACACCAAACGATCCCTTCACAAAGTTCATAATAATCCCCGTGATCCCATTTGTCAATCAATCAACAACAAGCGGACACATTAAGTCAATATACTGCGATCAACCGCAGTCTCGTATTGCTCGTATTACAACACCGGTAACACGCCAACAATAAACGCGTTGACGAGTAGATCCCTTGTCAAATTCCCGCGCTGAAACGGCCCTACCTACCTCCTAAATTGTTTGACACATCCCGACAGGCAATCATTTCGAATGCCCAAACAATTACCTCGCGCACGCTGCGCCATCACTGTCAAACTGACAATTCATGAACACAAATCACCGTCAAAATCGGTGCGGCCCGTTGTGACTTTATTGCCTCAATGCCGATCTTGTTGGGTTGATCGCAGGTATTTTCGGTTTATGTTTGTTTTCCCATCCCTGCTGGATGATGAATCCATGCCATGCGCCGCGACATACACGTGCGGGTGGCAATGAAATCAATTTCCAGCCGATAGACCACCCATGCGATCAGTGAGTATGATTTGACGCGACTGACGCGGCCTGGCGCATACAGGAAGCGAGCGTTTTGTAATTCGAGTCAAAACAAAAGACTTGGGTGTCACACACAGAATCAGTTCACTAAATTGACAGATATGTATGCATGTCAAGGTGTGTGTCTGTTACCCCATAAGTGACAGGAAAACCAACGGTGTAACTAGACAAGGCCTGAATGCATACGAGTATCATACGAGTGGGATGGCGTCTCTAGTGACAGCTCTACCGGCCTACATACCAAACGGAGTATTTTAAATTTAAACCCGATACGGCAATATGTCTTCCGCTTTATCACAGCTGAAGGAAACTCAACGCATTTCCATTTCGATGGAGAGAGAGGAAGACTGATGAGTCTGGCGGGACAAAGCGATTCCAGATCGAACCCACTTGAAAACTGTCACGCAAGGCGGCTGCGTTCGTATCGGTGTGAAATATTGTCATTCGAAATTGCTTAGAATATTGTATGATCAGTTCCGAGTGGAGACGCACGAAATCGAAATTAGGCGATCCGCGGTGTGACACAATTAAATATCGATTCAGCGGCAGACTTATCTCTGAGACTGGGGGCGCATAAATTGGGTTTTTATGTTCCGGCAGCGATTAGACGAGGAGTCCGGAGCGTGGGTTGTTGTTCCCAATGAGTCTTACACCAGGAGACTTATTCTTTTGCGTCAGTTTTTTTGACAAATCAGTCTGTCGTTTGTTTATCGAGAAGAATGCAGATGCTGGCAGGGTTTTTGTCAAAGGTTAATGAGGGAATGGGGAGACATGGTCTTGTAGTAGCCTTTTGTAGCGTGACTAATTTGGCTTTAATGGTTAACATTTTTATTTTATTGGCATTCGGTAGAGAACACCAAACTTGGTGTTATTTACTCAAGGAGGAGGAATAGAAAGTCTGGTAGCACCACACAGTCTTTGGTAAGATCGGTGGTTTGATGAGCGCTTTTATCAAAGGGTCGTTGATTTTCGAATTCAGGTATTGGTTCATTAGGGTCACAACGATAAAGGCTTGCATCGCTAATTACTGATAGATACATAGTTTCGTTGGAGAATTCTTGATTTCTTTCTTTGTTGCCAGGTAGATGTGTGATAAATGTGTAGCCAGTATCATCGCGGTGGATCAAGTCTTTATTGGTACTAAAATGGATCATGAATAGGCAAAATTCCAGCAGGCAATAAAAGTGAAACCAGTGGAATAGAAGTGGTGTTGATGATGTTACTTTTCGGGAGGCGTATCTCGTGTGCGTTTAATGAATGCTAATGCAGTGTTAGGAATTGTTAATGTAAACATACATACACATATCTGTCTTTAATTAAGCTAAACTGTCTTAGATAGGCAGCAACAATCATACAATACATTTGATGTAATTCAAATACTTTAGATAGCTATGTATCTTACCAAACTTAGAGCTGTCCTCAGAAGAACATGCTGCAAATAATTGGTGAACTAAATCTGTATGAATATGTGTCCTCTGTATAGAAAGACTAGAACTGTTTAAATGATATAATATGCGAGAGGCTTTATCCAACTCTGCAGACCAAATCCTACTCATGTTATCGATTTCGAAAACATTTTAATTAGAAATATTTACTTTCAATTCAACCAAATATATTTCCATCTACATTTAACAACGTCCATGCTTTTTTGAGCGGCAGGCACAATTAGGGTTGTATATAAAGAGTCACGAAATATCGCTAAATGTGGTTTTTAAAGCTCTTGCCTTCTTGAACGAAATAATAAGAGCAACTATTTTACATGGTCGGGGAATTCTAATTCTATGCCCTTAAAGTTTGGGGGTGTTATACATTTTACCTTCTTATGAACAAAACCAACTCGATCTTGTACGACTTAAGACCAACATCATCCACTTAGTCTGCGTGTTTCTTAAGAGCAAATGCCATCAAGTCCTTTATTGTAAATAGGGTCCTTTATTTCCTAACATTGCTTCACTATATCGTCCGAAAAGGCTACAATACTGAACACCTCTTTACCCAAAGTTAGATGTATCTCATTCCCTACCATGAGTAACAGTAGTGGTTATAGTACTTCACCCTGGGGTACCGCTGCACATTTTTTTTTTCGATTTGGACCTGAACCAATAAGCCTCTTCAGCCTACCCGATCATTAGCAAGTTGCATCCAGTGGCACACAATAGGTTGGCTGAGGTTCCTTTAGCAGATATAATCTTTTCTACCTGAGAAATAAAGGAACGCCAAGAGCCTGCATCTATTCTCTAATTACAGCGATCGTGACACCTTAACAATCAGCCTTCAAGTAGGACTGAGAAAAATTTGATTGACTTCGGTGTACTTGGCGGAGTTACCGCTCCCTGTGGTTCTACTGGGGAGGACGATTGCTAAAGTGGAGAGGCACAAAGTTATCCTAGGATGTGATGCAAATGCCCATCACAAAACTTGGGGCAGCACCGTTATTAACGAAAGAGGTAAGCAACTTTTCGATTCGTAATAGACAGAAAGTACGAGATATCACCCCGGTCTCTGAGAAAATTTAACATGTTGTTATTCTCAGATCATAGATACATTCAATTTAGTATAAACTACCTCCCTCTGGCCCAATCCATCTTCAGGAATTTCAGAAAGATGGACTGGTCCAAATATAGGAACAGTGTGGAGTCTTCTGTAATAAACAGTACTGCCTGTACTGATCACGATTTAGACGCGATGGTAGAGGAACTAACGAAGGTCCTCAATCGTGCTATATCTATCTCATGTCCCTTAAACAAACTGAAAGGCAAGACTAGAATCAGAGATTCTTTCTCTCCGCAAAACGTGCAGGCAGCTCTTCAACTAGGTCAAGCGTTTCCGTGAGGCCACCGGCTGGATTTCGTATAAAGAGGTCCTCAAGTCTTATAAAACGAACATCAGAAAAGCCCATCCTGGATAGTCTTGTACGGTAAAATAGAACAAATCCCTGAGGCTTCTAGGTTCCTCATCTCATCTGAAAAGAGCAGACGTCTTGTAGACCACCTCTAGTGCGATATCATTAGCTCTATTACTGGATTCCCGCTTCCCAATCAGCTGCAATGCGATTTCGGATCCAATTGTGATCTCGGCAAGGACAATGTTAAGCAGCCCCTCTTATCTTGTTACAAAGAGCAAAATTCTTTGAGCAATAAGCGGCTTTAAGCCATTCAAGTCTCCTGGACCAGATGGCATTATACCTGTCGAACTTCATCGGAATGTGAACCTAATCCTTCCTTGGTTAACTGTAATTTTTAAAAGTTGCCTGGATTTGGTTCACATTCTCAAGCCATGGACGGAAGTTAATATGATTTTTATACCCAAGGGGAGTGAAAGTTCGCACGTTAGCTCCAAAGATCTTACCAAAAATAAGCTTGTCATAATTTCCCCTGAAAACCGTTTATACGAAAACCCATATACGTTGCAATATTAATCCAATTCATGCATATAGTAAAGGTAGATCGGTTGAAACGGTCCTACACTCATTAGTTAGCATTATTAAAAATCTTTAAATTGCAAAGAATATATTTTGGTAGTGTTTCTGGACATTGAGAGAGCGTTTAACAACGTCGAATCGGAGGCAATTATAGGTGCACTGTCGAACTTTGGCATTGAGACGTCGATTGGCGCACTGGTGAACCTGTTGCTTACTCACAAGCCATCAGCTTAAGCCCGGCCGAGGTCCCAGTTCGGAGGTTCGTCAGTAAGGGTACACCACAAAAAGCTGTGATCTGCGCTCTTCTTTGGAACGTGGTGGTAATTCTGGAAGGCGAAGAGTGCAAATGCAATGCAGTTGCCTATGCACATGATGTTGCTATTTTTGTCTCAAGGAAACATCTAAATACGCTTAGGGATCTTGTACAGAAAGCCCTCTTTAAAGGACTAAAAATGCAGTCTGGGACTTAATCTTAATAAAACCGAACTAGTCCCCTTCACAAGAAAGTATAAAATTTCCAACTTTGTTCCACTTAAAGACATCCCGCTGGTGCTCACATATACCGCCAAGTACTTATGCCTAATCCTACACCGTAAAATTAGCTGGAAACCCAACATCCTGGAGCAAGTTAAAAAGCCACCAGGGTTCTGTACTACTATAAGAAAGCTCTTGGAAGTAAAGAATACTGTAATGTGTTACAGGCAGAAATAATGGCGATCGCCCCTTGTCGTAGCTAAGGTACAATGTAATATCCTCGAGGGATATCACAATTTTTACCGATAGTCAAGCATTTAATTCCAAAGCTGCCCTTAATTGGCGCTTATCTCTTAACGAGAAGGCATGACCAATCAAAATTCATTTGGTACCGGGCCAGGAAATTGCATGGCCTACGAACTCGCCTTGATTGCCTAATTCACATACTTTTTTCATTTCTTTCTTTAATGAACTTACAGAACTCTTAGCTTCAATCGTTATCTGTAATTGCACTTTATAAGTTTATAATTGGTTTCCTCCATATACTTCAATAAATTCAAACACTTTAGAGTTGACTTACAGATAAAACTCCACTGATCTACTCTACTTGATGTCGATGGCATGCTTTTGAAGACTTTTGAAGAGATTAAAGGTCACTTGATCAGAAAATCTTCTGGTGGTTTCTTGTGATTACAGCTTGTCAGAATCGAACTGCCTCATCTGTAACTGTCGGCCTTTGAACACCCAGAGTGTCTTATGTCGATTGTAAGGTTATCAAGTTGATTGAATATAAATTGATCAGGAAAGTACTAAGTTGTCTTGTGAGTGGTAGGAAATTTGGAACCGCGTACTAGATACAATAGCTCCAGCACAGTAGATTAGCTAAAGTCTGTTGTCGGGTGTGGTATCATCTTCCTATTATAATTTGGGATGCATGCCTTGGTGCAGTCATTTCAATCTTATGTTGGGACGTATGCTTTTGAAAGGTATCGGTGATGGCTACTGTAACTCTTCGACTGCAGCTGCTCTATGATTCAGTACAATCACCATAAAAATTATGGATTTCATAAATCGAGAAAGTCGAAAAAAGATACAATGAGCGCTCGCAAAACTAGTCGGAAAACAAATATCAGGTTTTAACAATGTACGAATCTTTTCAAATGTACTCCGTGTGGTTTATGCAAAATCCAAAGTAAAATCTCGTTACCCCATTCATTGCCAATATCGCAAGCGACTCATAAACACCAATCTTGGCCTTAATTTCCGCATTCGAATGTTACAGGAACAGCCATATAATGTTGCATCTCATTGAATCGCTCTCGATTCTCCTTCGAAGTCGTAAACAGCTGAAACCCGCTGCATGGCAATAAAACGCAACACGGAAATCTACTCAATTGCGCTACACTGGAATCCAATTTCAATCGTATCGAACACCACTCGAAAGTCTCATACAAATTTGTTCGCGCGAAATCAAATGATCCTCCTAAAAATGATCATCGGACGAGTTCGTGGTGCAATTCATAAAACCTCTCCAGAATCACGGGAATTTTTACAATATTAGATCTCACAGCAACTTCTCAACTATATCCACATGCCCCCGTGTTGGTATGTGGCGCACGGCCAGATAGACCGGTCGAAGACGGCAGCGATCAGATGGCCTTCCATCTGTCAGTGTTTACAAAGATCTATGCTAATTTGCGGTCTCCTTTCTCGTTGGTGGAGTGTTGTTTTTCCTCTTAAAATGCATTCGATCCGATCGCCTCCGAGAGAGTTCACGCACTCGATCGTCTTGGCATTGACTTGTAATGGTCCATGCTGGCAGATGCCAATCTTTGGAGTTCTGGCCGCCACACGAACATCCCAAGAATAGTGATACAAAGAAATGCCAGAGAAGAGAACGAAAATAAAAATGACTGGTGTACCGGCTTTTATAGGCATGCCATGGCTAATTGACTGAATCCAAGCACGGTCGTCGATGCTGATGCCGCCAGAGTGTATTTGACAAACAGTGCCATTGTGTCTGGAACGGGTGTCGGAGGAGAAAATTTATTGACTGTTTATGATTTGGCTCTAAAGGGGTTTTATTAACTTTTTGATTTTCTTTCATGTGATCACAACGATAAGTGCGTAGCGTGGCTGCGTAGCATATGCAAAGTGAGAGCTATTTTTAACTAAAGTGGGGTGCTACTGTATTAACAGTGAAACGTTTATGATGAGATTGATGAAATGAGGTGGGAAAGTGGCGGATAGTAGTCATCAGATACATATTTAATATTCGCTTTCTGTTGTGCGTTTCATTGCATATTATTATATTTTTTTTTAAATTCAGCTTTGTTTTCTTTGTTTTTGTTTATGCTGCCTGGTATTTAGTCGTGCGGTGCTTAGTCACTCTTCCAGACTCCTTCACTCACTCATATAACAAGTACATACTTAGATGCCTTTCGCTACTTCTTAATGCAAGCGGAGTCTTTACGATAAGGAACTACTCATCGAATATTCTATATTGTGGATGGAGGTGCTTCCAATATTTTGAAGGTTTTGACATGCCAATTCGGGACAGGATACTTCTTCTAGAGAAGATGTAAAAGAAAGACCAAAAAATAAATTTAATGCGACAAGGCATCTAAAAGTATCGTCATAAATTCCAAGTTGATCATTCTCTGAACAAATCCGTGTGTAATCGGTGTGACTAGAGGCATTGTCTGAAGGCACTTGCTTGATAGTCAGTAAAACATCGTACTCGCACTTGGTAAACTAAGTCAACATTCACCTTACCGCCACAGATAGATATATTCTGGGAAACTGGAAGGCTTACGGATAGCGAGCTCACGAGATTCAGCACCACCCTCCTCAAAGTTCTGCCAAACATTTGCAAACATTCAAAAGTCAAACTAGTTCAGTTCACCCTAAGAGCAGTGATCAGTACCATAATGGACCACCATAGAACAATTAAGCGCTTCTTTATGCTGAGTATTAGTTGTTTTTTAAAACATGACAACTTAAGTTTCTAACCTTCATATACAGGTGACTAATCAGATTTGAAATGAAGAGAAACTTACAACGCTTTGCACTTTGAAATTGATGATTGGCTTTTTGTTTCAATAGCTTATAGTAACATTTTTTAGTTCTGCTAGTATAGGAATGAAGAGGATATCTAACATTTGCCATTTAGCAGAATGCCCTTAGAGTCTCTATAGCCTCTACAGCCTTGCAGTTTCCCGGAATATCTCTATAGTCTGACACCCAACAAAGTAGAATATTGAACTGTTCTGTCCCCTCCGAGGTGAAAACGTCATGTCAGTTTAAAGGGGCCTTTGAAGTGAAACGGTATGATTTCAAGAAATTGATTGCCACTAAAGTTTCAGTGAAAATTTTATTATCCTTGACATACATACATTACATTTCAACCAACACAAGGTTACGTTAATCATCAAATTTGCGCCTGAAAAATGCTACAGTGATCTGGGAAGCGGTAGGAGATGCTTAGACTGAGTTTCTCAGGAAAAGCACCAAAAACCACCGAATGAACTGAATTATCATCCAAAGTAGTACTCTTGTCCTATTTACTGCGGACAGTGAAGCTCGTTCGGAAGTTACAGTCAAAAAGATGTCCACCTTAGTGTCCTCCTTTACACAATAATATGCAGATCTTTGCACTTTTACCAATTGAGTAAGGTTTTCGTATAGAAGTATTGCCCTGGTAAAGGACACGTACAGTCAGCGTGTGATTCGAGGTTGGATTGGTTGGATTCTAGTTCCTACCTAGAGCCTTATTACAAAAATAGAGAGCTACATTTGCTTTCCTTACGCGTTCTAGTATACTGGCTTTCCAGTTTAATTTCCTTTACAAAATAAGATCGAAGTACTTAGCATTTTTTATGAATAAGAGACTAGTGACATTAATCGTATGAGGGGAACTTGCACTTCCTCGTGAATAGAACAAGTTCGGTTTTTGAGAATTTATCCTTATCCGCATTCAGAGGCCCATCTGGTGAGCAGAAGTGTCCAGGTGTTTACCTGAAATAATAATGTCATCTGCGTAGGCAATCATTCTGCATCTTGTCTTGACTACCAGATTCCGGGGAGATTGGGACGAAGATACCACCTTGGGATGTACAGCAGCTGGCAAGTCTTCTAGCCGATTTGTCGCCCAGCTGTAGGCCTGTTAGGAATCACTTCATCGACACTCAGAGCGATGTATCCACCTTCAGATTTACGAGTGCGCCCGTGATTGCTTCTGATTTAACATATAGTTAGAAGCTCCTTCAATGTTATGAATGGCTTCGATGGTATATTTCTCAATGTGCAGAGATCTTTCAATAACTTGCTTTTGCACTGGGACGAGTTCAAAGTTGGATTGATGCTCTGGTGCAGATGGATAATAATCATCCTTTCCAGAGTTTTCACTAGAAAAGAAGATCTTTTGGTTCCACATGCGAGCTTTAGGTACGAAGACGGCTTCAACTTCAGTTCACAGCTTAAGACTGTACGCTAGATTTAGAAGACACGACATAATGGCTCACACATATTACTAAATGTCAGCAGCAATGATACCATCAGGTTTTGGACTTGAAGGGTTTGAAACTGCACATGGTTCAGAGGATCCTTTCTGTAGTTACTATAGTTAGTAAGTCGCTGCACGGTGAAACCGAAGATTTTATAGTAACAGCAGGGGAGTTACCAGGAAAAATATCAATAAACTCGTTAGTAGAGGTGGTCTAGTAGCCATCTAGATGCATCAGGTAGCCGGGTGTTGAGATGTTTTTGGAGAGAATTTTTCGCAGCCTAAAAGCTTCTAAAGACTTCTCAATGATATCGCAAATAGAAGTTCCCAATTCCTAAGATCGACGCGGAATCAACAAAGTCGGGATCTCACTTAAACTCGTGACTGGATCTACAATATTCTGCGTTTCTTTATATTATTGGCATGGCAACGTTGTGAAGTGCTATGTTGACTCAATTTTTTGAGCAGACTTTGAATTGTTTGTTTATCTGGACGAGTATGACGACCGAAAAGTTACTACAACCGAATGCTATTTAGCAAGCACATGTAGACGATTTGAAACCACAGTTTCATGCTTAGCCAAGAAAGTTAAAAATGCTTTACAAAAGTTTCGGTATTTACTAAAGTGCTTAGGTTTCCAGGACTGTATTTCTAAAAACCATAGAAATGCCTTCACACCTATGTATGTACATACATATGTATATTACCTGTGTCGAAAGAGAACCGTTCTAATTAAACGCATACATACATACATACCTACAATACAGGAGACTATCAGTCACCTCCTGTGCACGTGCCCTGCACTCGCCAACACTAGGAAGGCTACATTAGGCGAATACCTTTCCAATGATTTAAACGATCTCAGCAAAGCCTGCACGGCTAAGTTTAGCTTCTTTATACAAAGGAATGGAGAGGGTGATCCACCCACCATACACATCGGCAGCCCAATGGACCTCTTCTGGTCTACGTGCATTTTCCCATCGAGGGCCCGTCTTAACCAACCAACCAACCAACCAACCTACTGTCACTTCTTTACATCACAGACAAAGGGTGACTAGCCTTCAAAAATACTGAAATTGAATGGCCAGTACTCATAGAAAACTCAAAAAAAAAAAAACCGTAGGTGGACAAGGGACAAGTAAACTAAGTATTTCTGCACAAATTACCTCCGCCATTCACAACTCTTGTCTTTACCTACCCATTAAGGCCATATAATCCCACCTCATGCCCCAAATAATCCCAGTGGAATTACATATGTTACGAGCATACATTCAAAATGTGTAGACATACCCTTTTCTAAAGTCTTCTTCGAGAGCATCCCCACTCCAGCACATCTGTCGTCCATTCACCACACACACACACACACACACACACACACACACACACACACACACACACACACACACACACACACACACACACACACACACACACACACACACACAGACAATCCAATCCCAAAACCGAATCCAATAAATCCACCGGTTAAGACAACGTACCAAAAAGAAGAAACATCCTTATTGTGAAAAACGAAGCCATTCTCATAACCATAACACTAATAATAATAATTTTATTGTTAGGCATTTCATAAAGGATGTCGTCCCGAGGCAACCCATCTCAAGGTGCTCCATGCCATGCTGCCGCCTAGTGAAAGTAAAATCCAATTCCGCACTTCAACCCAGCTAAAGACCCCGCCATATAATAATGGTGCATTGTGTGGGAATGATTTGTATCGTTTGCGATTAAAGTCATAAAATTACAGCGCCAAGGCGGAGAACGGGTAATTTTCTAAAATTTATTACCAAACGGGTTATATCCGACGCCACCACTAAGGAGAAAATCACCCTCCGCCATGCCACACGTACAGACGTACAGATACGGGATAGCGCTACGATATTGAAAAATATGGAGGCGCCTTCTATCAATCATCTAAATCCGAATTTTTTGACATGGACACTGACTGACACTGAATCTCCATTATCCCCTGGGCACAGTGATACTGACACTCAGCTAAAAATGCCAGCGGGTAATCCCCGGTCCCAGCTCAATACTTCAAATAAAGAATTATCAAAATATACTTTATCGTATGTCACAATGTCAGAAAATGTTTTGTGAATCCAGCAGATACGGATCAAAATGCAAACCGTATCGTCGTCGTGTAGGAAGTAGAGTACGGCTGCCGAATTAAACGTTTTTTTTTTCCAAACACAACTACAGTACGCCCTTCTTCGATGGGACGTGTCAAATTCAATAGCTCAGTGGGTAGTTGTTGTGTGTTCTATGTTCTTGAGAAAAACTCACAAAAGGGTGCGACTTCACAGCAGGTGCTCCCTGAGACCAACAGGCAGGAAAAATGTAT
This sequence comes from Xylota sylvarum, assembly GCA_905220385.1. Taxonomy (NCBI): domain Eukaryota; kingdom Metazoa; phylum Arthropoda; class Insecta; order Diptera; family Syrphidae; genus Xylota; species Xylota sylvarum. Next base: position 26,696,835 of record LR999958.1, read on the forward strand.
CTGGCCCAGCATGCGTGGTCGAAATGTAATCAGCAGTTTCATTGGAATCCTGAGGCGCGTAGGATAGAAAAGGTAACCGTTTACTGTCATATTACTGTTGTAAACGTGTTGTTACAGTGCTTCATCAAAGTCGGCGGCGGAATTATGGCTTCTTGAAGGATTTATTGTGGACGTTTAATGTTGCCAGAGTTGACTTCCTCCAGATTTAATGAATGACTGTTGAATTGATTTGTGATTTTTTATTGCAGGAAAATTAACTAACCCACACGCAGATAAAGAACTGAGCAATAAAAATCGATAATTAAAGAATTATGTCACATACTCGTGGTACGTGTAAAAATCTTTTACCCCGCACAGACGCGGCGCGGCGTGGCGGTGTGCAGCAAGACACACATTCGAATTTTAAAAGGAAGAAAAAGTTTAAAAAAAAACTGAAAACATTCTACGGAATGTAACGAGAGTTTAGCGATTTTCCACAACGGATATCGAAGCAGGGAAAAGTAAACTAAGATTGCACCTCGTAAACGACATCGTAAAACTGACAGTTTTGACATTTCCTTTTTTACTTCCGAATACATATGACATACGGAAGTTCAAATCGATGCATTGCGATGAATACAAATTCGAACAGTACTCGTGTGACATCGTGAAGTAGTATGATTTATGTGCCAGAATGTACTTGAGTCAAGGCTGAAAATTTAACAGTGTTTAACGTCACCGATCGAAATAAAGTAGGTACAGTTCAATTTTGTTCATGAATTGGATGATTTCCTATGCATTTTGGGTAACGCATGGACAAACTGTATTAGGGTCACATTTTCCATGATATGACATGATTTCGCCATCTGATGTTAGTCTCTGATAGAAAGTGTGACAGGAGTCTTACCATGCATTGTCTTTCCCGAGCGATGGCATCTATTAAGATCTAAGCCTCGCCAACTTAGAAGATGCCATGTTCGTTGGTAGAACCTGGATGGTAGACTGGCTGTCAACTAGGATGGCAATAAAAATGACTTCTCTTTGACTGTTCTGCGCCATGTGTGTGTTGTTCGACCAATTCTTTTTCCATCCTGGGTTACCGGATTCCATTGCATCGCATGACAAGTAATTGAGGTCTCACCTTTTCGATAATTATGTGAGATCCACTGCAACCTCCATCTTTGAATTTTGATGTCTGTAGGATCCTAGCCCGTTCTATCATGGAGCTCCGAGTTAGAAATACGATTACCACAGAAGATCCGCAAGATCTTTCGGAAACACCTATTCAAAAACTTTTGCAGCTTTCTTCTGATATAGGAGATGATATACACGTCATTACAGAGACGTTGTCGGGAATGAACGAAGATGAAATAGTGAACATAATAGACGAAGAAAAGTTAGCTTGGGCAATCAAATCATTAACCTCGTACAAGAGTCCAGGAATGGATAACATTCGGCCTGTGATACTGCTCGAGTCAAAAGATATCCTTATTCCGTGGCTAAAGCTAATTTTCACAAGCTGCCTTAAGCTAGGCTCGAATCAAAAGATATCCATGGCATGGGGAGAGGTGCGTGTCATATTCATTCGCAAGGCTAGGAAAGCAAGTCATACAACCTGAAAGGACTTTAGATCAACCGTCTTTTCTGCTGAAAACATTGGAATGTCTAATAGATGTATACATAAGAAGTCTAATTGGCGATAACTACCTACCCAAATCAGACATGCGTACATCCGTGACACTAAGCTGTGTCTACCATAGAAAGGTCACTCGTGACAGATCGGTAGACACAGGTTAGTGTCAACCATAGAAAGATCACCCCACTTCAAGGAATTTTCTCTGGGAGCGTTCATAGTCATTGAAGGAGCGCTCAACATTGGGTGCGCCGATGGGATCCTGGACAGATTACGCAGGACAAAACTAAATATCGGACTCAGTAACTGGATTGCACTGATGCTCAGATCGAGAACCATACACTCAACACTGAGAGATACAACTATCCGGAAGAGGATTTGGAAAGGAACGCCCCAAGATGGAGTCCTCCCTCCACTAATATGGCTTCCCGGGGTTGACGAGATCTTGGTAAGATTGATAGAAAATGGCTTTATCTTATCGTGCTATGGTGATGATGTGGTCAGCCCAGCCTCAGGGAAGTTCCTTCCAGTACTAAATGAAAGGCTTAGACGACTGGGCTGGCAGTAAAAGACTGGTAGTCAACCCGTCGAAAACGCAGGTAGTGCTCTTCACTAGGAAGAGATCGATCCCTACCTGTAGCCTCCCCAAGATTAGCGGATTCCAAATGAAACTCGAAGGACAAAATCGATAAACGGATCAGGGAAGAAAGCGTAGGCGTTCAGCATTTCGTGGAGCTTCAAACCAGCGACGGTATACAGACTGTACATGGCGATTGTTAAACCCATTCTTACTTATGGTTCACTAGTATGGGGGAAGGTACTTGAGAAGCAATATCAGCTTGCATCGATATCATGGTATCACTACGAACAACACCAACATCCCCAATGGAGACCATGCTCAGTTTCACTCTCACTCTCACTTTGTACTGCAGCAGTCTGCGGGCAAAACTGCTGTAAGACTGAAGGCAATACGATCATGGTCATCGAAACCTCATGGCCACGCATCTACACTTTCTCGATGGGAGGTCACCAACTGATCGATACTTGTATTTGAAAGGAGATTTGCTATAGGAATTCGGGATAGGTCCTACTGGAAGTACCATAGATTTGACAATCAAGAGGAACAGTCCATCGCAATCCTGCGGTAAGCGTTGATAAAGCAGCGCGAAGAACATCACTCATCATCAATAAGAAAAATATCGGTTAGGTACATCATTGCCGCGGTCTGCTTTGAATTTCGAGTTCCTCTAACAGCTTTCACCAATTAGTCTTAGATAATGACGTTAACATAAGACAAACTTTTCCTAATGGAAAATTGGATCAGTGTGGAAAGTAAGAAATGCTTTCGTAATTTTATTGCTTTGATATTATTCTCTTAAAATACGAGATTGACAGTTACTAGTGCTTAAAATATTCTTAAATTCCATAACAAATATTCACATCGCACTTCAAATGGCAGTCAGTGGAACCGCATTCATTATCATTCACACAAGTGGTTAGCATCGACCAAAATCGCAAAAGTAAAAACCACTAATTGCCTAAAAATTGCGTGATTCTATTTTAATTTCCAAGAAGAATACAAAAGCAAAACGAAACCCAATGCAATTAACACTTTGTTGTTAAATTCTATTCAACAATTTACTTCCCGGACGTCCCATCCTTTCTACCTACGCCTTTGAAGAACCACAGATGGTAAATTATTTATTTTTTTGGATTTCAGGTCTATAACCATCAAATTAAAATTCCCCCTTGCTGTTAGAATATTTTTAGATAATTAAATTGTATTTACACTCGTCTATCATTTTATTAAAATCTTTTTGTAGTCTAACCGAATCCATAAATCCAAACCCGCTTCAATAAATTACCCAAATAGAAACAAAAAGCTTATAAAATCCGTTTAGATAAAAAAAAAAAATATGCTAATGACCCTTCAGTCTCAACCTCCTAGCTGTTCTCACTGATCAATGTTATAGTGCAACTTTAAAATTTGATTTTTGTGATTTATAGCTCTTACCACAGGGATGCCATTAAAACAGGCCCAAAATTCACTAACGACAGATAGAAATCTCTCCAATGCGATGCGATCGCATCTTTAATCTTTCCTGACTCCTCTATTCATAAACGCACTTCTGGAATTTTATGCATGGAATATTCAATCAGTATTCCGTAGGCGAGTGTAGTTTTTTTTTTAATTCAACAACCAGACAGTCCGGTTGTTCAGCTAAATTTGTTTATATTTTATGGATTCTTCATTAATTGGCCGACCAGCTTAACTATATAAAAAAAAAAAATTGTTAATTTAAATAAAAAAAAAAAAAAAATTAAAATTGGAGTGGAATCTCTGCGCCAGTAATAAAATTAAATACGTTTTAATTTTTTGTTTTTTTTTTTTTTAGATTCTAATTTAATCTTAATTCATTTTTATTCGTTTCAATGACAAGTCTGCCTCTGGCAAGTGGATCAAGTTTTATAGTTATTAGGCCGACCTGTGTGTATGCGGCTTCATTGACAACTTCTGTCCGGGGAAAGCATGAAAAGAAAACTCACACTCAATGGAAAATCTGAATAATTTCCACTCAGCGGGACGGCTGTGCTTCCGTGCAGTCTTCAAGTAGTTTCTTGTTCCCCCCATCCCGATGCGAATGGCTTGAATGGAATTTTTGATTTTATTTTGCTTCGGGTTGTGGTCTTTTGTAGATACAACTTCACTTTAGTTATGCTAATCGAAGCGAAGCATCGACGGCTTTGTGCATTGAAGACACTGTTCTTATCTAGTATAATGCATGCACTCCATATATCATTTTGAAGAGCAGTCGGACAGTTACCGCCGATATTGTGGAATGCTTATGAATTGTGGAATATTTTATGCAGATCACACATTATCATTCTAATGAGGGGTGATCTTCATGTGACTCCCACAATGCACTTAAGCTTATTGTCATCAGGGAATGGTTTGATTCTGTTTGTCTAGCTCAATTGGATGCAACTGTGAGGGGTTATTTGATAGAGAAAGGAGATTTTGATTGGGCTTATTCCAAATATTGAGATTAGCGGTTTCTCATTTGGGAATTAGTGATTACAAAAAGGAAGGCGGGACAGTACTTAATCACTTTTAGGACAGTCAGGCTATGAGTTATTATTATGCAAATTTGATTTACATACAGTTCATTTGGGGCCGACTTATTTTGCATACCAGGTTGGGGTCGAATTGGGCAATGCATTATAGACGTCGAACATTGATTTATAGTGTAGTTACCTAACGGAGGGGCACCGTAAATATATACAGTTTAAGAAGGTTGTAAGTACATAGTTTGTAAGACATGATGTTGAGTTGCTGACGTTGGAGTGACTTAAAAACCTGCCTTAAAGAGCTTATGGGAGGATTTTTGGTCTTTGAATGACTGGATGATTAATACTTTTAAGTTTTTCGTTCATTTCTTAATGAAACCATTCCGTTCGCCTAATCGAACAGTGACCGCAAACCTGAATGGATCGTAAAAATTTTATTACTGGCATATTAGAGAAAAGCGTGTTTTTATTTAGGCGCAAGTTCTTACAATCAGGTATAGATACATACATCTATCCAAGCTATGTCATAAACATAATACTTGGTGGCTTATGCTAAAGCGATCAGATCAACTCCCTATCGGTATTCTCACTGCACATTCTTTGATAGACCAAGACGCCTTAAGACTGTTTCACATGACTTTTGCATCCTTCTACCAAAAGGTAGTAAACCTCTATGCATTCTACTACATAGTGCAGCGCATCATAAGTGACAGTTTGGAGAGTGCAATCGATGAGGCGGAAGACCTTGCAGCTTACCAGTACGGTCTACGATCGACGCTACTGACAAAGTCGTGAATACCGCGAAAAACGCCATAGAAGGAAGACGATGGAAGGGCGGGAGCAAACAGTACTGCGCAATGATAACGCTGGAGGTCAAGAACGCCTTCAACACCGCAAACTAGTTGAAACATCTTGCGAGCACTTACCGCCAAGAGAGTACCAGAAAACGTGCGGAAGATAATGACGGACTATTTTAGAAACAGAATACTGCTCTATGACACCGACGATGGAACGAGGCAGTATAATGTCACAGGCGGCGTTCCTCAAGGCTACGTATTAGGTCCGCTACTATGGAACTTAATGTATGATGACGTCCTCAGACTTGGAACCCCGAGGTCTTTGAAAATAATTGGTTTCGCCGATGACATAGCAATCGTTGTAGTGAACAAACACTTTGAGGAGTTGGAGCATGACTGCAATTAAGCTACCGGGATGGTCCAGGACAGGCTAGTATGCATAGGCCTACAACTTGCAGAAGAAAAGACTGAAGTAGTGCTCATCAGTAGCAGGCAAGTTATGGAGAGTACAAGAGTAGCGATCACGTGGTAGCTTCCAAACCAGAGCTGAAGTACCTTGGCTTTACCTTAGATGCAAGGCTAACTTATAAGCAGCACCTGCAATATGCAGCTGGGATAATACCGAATATCGAGGGACCGAAACATAAGAAGAGATTACTCTTAGCAAGAGTTGCCGCATCAATAATGCTCTACGGCTCCCAAATATGGGCTGGTGCCATGAAAACAAACTCATACAGAAAGAAGACTGACAGTATTCAGCGCCTTCCGAACAACTTCCTACGACGCGGCATGTGTAGTGGCTGGCATGGTACCAATAGACCTTCTTGCTAAAGAACCGCAATAGAAATACCGTGTCAGCAGGACAACGGCAACAGCAACGATTCGAAGTAATACTGAAGTACCACCAAGGACAAGTCTGGAAGAATGATAGGAGAAATAGTGTCACTCTGACAAAGGCAGGTGGACCCAGAGATTGATACCCAATATAGATTCTTGGATTAATAGGAAGCATGGGAAGCTGAATTTCTACTTCACCCAGGTGCTTACTGGCCATGGATGCTTCAGAGCCTACTTACACGGAAGCAGTGGAGGATGCGGAACACATCATGTTCCACTGCCCACGATATTACGTAGAACGACGCCTGCTGGTAAACCAGTTGAGCGAGGATTTAACCCCAGACAACTTCATCAGACAGATGATGAGCAGCGAAGAGGCTTGGGACGCTGTTAGCGACACTGTGACTACAATTATGAAAGAGCAATGAAAACAGGAGCAACAACGAAACGCAGTGCAGCAGGCTGCCAACTTGAATGAGCCGAGTACATAAGGCTGAAGTCCCCTCTCGCGATGAAATACTTGGCGGTAGTGCCGCGCGGTCCAGGGATAGAAGTTGAAGCCCATGCTTCAACTATGGGCTCTTATTTATGATGACCTCAGCCAACTGGCGTTTTTAGACGTCATGAGCATCTTTCGTTCGATAATGGTGTCAAAACGGACCTCTTCTGGACTAGGCTAGGCGCGCACATGCGATTTCAGTCGTGCGACTAATGAAACACACGCTTTTGATATGATCGCGGGCACAGAACGCATAGTGGTTTTAGAGTGTTCTGTGGGGCAATCATACTAAAAAACGATAGTGAACTCCATTGACCGTAACAATGGCACATACGGTCACTTTCTGTGGATGCAGTGGAGTCTGTTGAAGCGCATCAAGATTTTTTTCAAACATCTGCAGAGCCCAATCGGAGATGTTTCGGCACTTTAAATGATCAAGAGGCTTCAGTTCTTGAGTTAATTTAATTTTGTAAGGGTGTAGGCCAAGATCTTCACGTAAAATTCGCCGCAATGTGGACTGAGAGATTCCCAATTCCTGTAAACAGTGTGGAATCGATTGATTTGGGTCATTTTCCTTTAAGTTGTATTTTAAACTAACTCGAATTGTGTGTCACTTTCTTTTTGTGTTCCCTTGCATAATTCAAACATACTCGTACATTGATAAAAAAAATATTCAATTTTGGTGTAGCGTGAAGACTCGTTTTAAATTGGTATGTTCTATTGAATTATTGTTCTATTGTATGTTCTATACTTCCTCATTCTAACCAGTACCGAGATACTTATCGAATACTGAGCTGAAAGTCAATCTGGTATATTAAATTTATAAACACTGTGAAAAATTGTTGTCCCCAATTGTATTTTCATTGCTATCTGCCCTAATGTTTGCCAGATGTTTGTGTCATTTCCTTGATATACCAAATAAAAAAGGATTATCACACGCCACACAAACGATATGCAGTTGTGAGGCAAATGGATTTAGCGCCCTAATTTCCCAACAAGCTGTGTACGTAACTTTGCCTTTCAGTAATCTTTAAGAGATTCTTCCTTGCATCATTAAACTCATAAATAAGTTTGAGGAATTCCACATTTTCACATATTTTCACCCCAGCACTTTGAGGTCAGGCACAGAAAAAAAAAAATAGAAGACATCAAGAGAATTGTTTGTCTGAAACGCTTAAATTACCTTATACGCATACATATGTATGTATGAGGAGATTAAGTGTCAGAAGATTTCAATATTCCTGACTGGCTGTCACCATGGCGAATGAGTGGCATTCTTTGTGGGTTTATGGTATCAAAGGTTCAGTGAAATATATATCAAACTCTATTTTTACTTTCTATCGCCCGAGGGTAGGACAAGGAAAGAACGCAAAACCAACCAAAACATGGCGATGAAAATACGCCATGGACCGAATTAGAATCGATATAACCATACAAACATACACATGTGTATGTCACAATACTGGAATCGTGTTGCATACCACTCCCATTATTTTCATCGTAATATCAATACGACAACCTTGAGATCGTTTTCCTCAGAAATATGATATCTGGAATGAAAAATCAACTCCAGCATACGATACGAGTCGCCCCCACCTCCCATCGAACATGACATTGGACACTGCCAACAAAACAAATAGCGTGACAAGTTCTTTGGCAAAACCAATTCATCAGTGATGTCTGGGTGTTGTCTGAGATTAAGCCATGCAATCCAATGAATCTAGGTGACCATCGTTAACCGGAATGGATGGTCAATAAACGTGAGGTGAGTGAGTAGGTGTGCATGTATGGGTTCTCGACATGCATTCGTTAGTGGATTTCTTCGAATACTGCAATATATGGGTGATTTGGAGCACTTCGGTGTCATAAAGTGACATGAAATGTTCTCGTGCATGGTATAATCGACATTGAGATTATCAATTAACTTTATGATACATTATAGTCGGTTTCGTTGGTAAACCTTGATGTCATATATGTAGTAAAGGCTTTTAAAGGCACTCTCGGTCTACTGTTAAATGCGTTTTGTACATTATGCAAACATGAATTTGAAAATTGCCCAATTATGTTATTTTGTTGTAATAAAACTTCTTTATGGCTTAACAAGTGCATAAACCTGTGGGCGACATGCTACAGATAATCTGATTCCGTGATATTCTGCGGCATGGTCTTAAGGTATACAAAACCTTTAACCTTCTGCGTTTTCCTAAAGTATCTGGAGAACTGGAAATATTTTCAAGCGTGATTCGAGATAATTGGGGAGATATGTTTTGAATATATTCCGAATATATCGAAAGCGTGTAAAAATGTAACTTTAAGCCTTTTGAACTGGATTACCTAATTATTTACTTATTGAACAGGCTCCCGATCAGTGACTTCGGTGACTTCATAGGTTTCCTTTACTATTTCGAAGAGCCTACGTTTCGGGCTCGAGGGCGGCTTCTTGGTGCTTAGATTTCCTGAATGCATGCTGTTCCTGTCGCGACTGTTCGTTATCCTTGAGCTGGTGTTCTGGCAAACAAGGTAGGGCCTAATATAAATGTGGGATAAACAAAAGCCCTGCGCATTTTAAACTCAACTCAACATTACCGGACAATAGTTCCAGAAAGTTGAAAACTTTCTATATTTAGAAAGCATCGTCTCAGCTGACTGTGGCACAGAACTCTATCTGGGCAGCAGAATCGGATTAGCTTAAGTTCTGTTCGAAGTGGTATCAAAATCTAGAAAAGCAATGATGTCAACATAAAAACCAAGCTGAGATTGTTTAGATTCAATGTAGAATCAGTACTACTATACGGGTATAGTACTTGGAAAGTTACCAACACTGTCACTCAAAGGCGGCAAACCTTCGTAAATAGATGTAGGTATATGTAACATCTTAAGGATTTTTTGGGCAAAACGTATCTTCAATGAACAGCTTTATCTGAGAACGAGACAAGAACCTATAGACGTCACCATATGGAGGAGGAAATATCCCATGTGGTGGAATTCACCCACTCAGTCAGGCAGAAGAGCGGCGCGGCCTAAGCAAACATGGCAAAGAACAGTCGAGGAGGAATCGAGACTACTAGAAAAGAGTTGGAGTCTGAAACGCATTGCAGAAATCCTAGCAAAATTGCACGCAGGCATTGTTGACGCCCTATGCGCCTCGAGGCGTGACAGGATTTAAGTAAAAAGTAAGTGGCCTTCTGGCTCGATATTCTGTCACCTTTTCCGGCACACATGCATGAGTACCATGATTATACCAAGAGTTATTTTTCGTTAGTGGCTAGTAACCTACAATGCTATCACCTTTGCATTATTTGTTTGAAAATGCACAGCGGAGAGTCTCTCGCTCAGTTTTGAATTTCGTAGTCTTGGTAACCTAGTGCTACTTATCGCCATATTACGAGCTGCTGCAAAATTGATTAGCCGGAAGCCGTTGCCTATTATTATATCGTGGAGGCTGTGCTTTTCGACTAATCCACCGAAGATGTTTTCTTACCAATTTTACCATTGAAGTTACCGAGTAAGACTCTAATATCATACTCCGGACAGATTTTGTAAGCTACGTCCAGAAGACCATACAACTCCTTCTAGATACATAGAGTCTTCAACTTTTTTGGTAGAAGCGTGTGCACTTATCATGTTTGATGCGGATCACAACTAGGCGATCGCGCAACTAAAAGAAAAATCGAAATGTTTTCTTTTTTGATTACTTGATCCTATCCATTGTATCTCTTGGATCGCGGTAATGTCTTCATTATACCACGTGAGGACAGATTCATCTAAGGATCAGTATGTAAATTATAAATGCATATTCTAAATTCATAGTCTGTGAACGTTCTGGATCGTGATCTTAAATGAGGAGATCCGTTGTTATTCGAGGGTCCTTGAACTGTAGCCAGATGACTGAAATTTATTTATTAAAAATCTCATACATACATACCTAATATGTATTACTTGTAAAATATGCCACCCATTTCAAGTACAATTAATTCACTTCTGTGTATTAATAGGACGCCTTTCAATAACCCATCAACTTGGATCACACCCCATAATCACTTACTTGCACAATCACCAGGGAGAAACCAAATCACAAACACAAATCCCTGTGATCGTAAAAAAAAAGAGTTAAGTACTCCATTCAAATGTTCTTGTATCATAAAACCCGAAAAAAACAGAACAAGCAACGAACTAAATACATGTTTGTATCTTTTCTTCTTTTTTTTTTTTTCTTAAAAGATACACTGGTTTCTTGGAAACCGACAAACTCCATAAACAAGCACTGATCATCGAATCAACATCACATAAATGCGCTGAGTGTTGGCGTGATGAGATGCGGGACAAACGCTTCTGTCAATGGCTTATGGTTGGATCGCGTTTGGTGTCTTCGCCAAAAAGGCCGGAATAGACACGATCGTTCACCGGAAATTAATGGTAACGATGGAACTAATTTTTATTTTCGGATTTTGTTGCAGAGGTTATAAAAGTTAGATAAATCATGCCTCGTTGCGTGAGCAGCATGCCCTAGTGTTGAATTTGTTTTGTTAAGGCGATAAATGATCCCGTCTTTTATTTGTGTACAATTCCCATCGGGTGTTAAGACGGATGGTGTTTTTTTTTTTTTAGAATTTTTGTTTCAGTTTCTTTTGAAAATGTTGTGCTTATGCAGTTGGATTCTTGAGAATGAAGCGTGTGTGTTATTTGTCTTCTTTAAGAAGTTGACACAATGAGTGGTTATACCAGAACATTGATTCCAAATGCGATATGTCATTAATGATCCAATGATGTTCTTTATCCATGGGAAGATTTGGGTTTGTACAGATTGAATAACGCTGGGTTTTGTGTACATACTCTGTTTGATGTCTTTTGGTTGATATGTACATACATAAATATAACATCAATATGCATATACATACGTGTACATATGCACGTATGCGAACGCAATGTGCATGTGGCATGATGGCTTTTGGTAATTACAGATCCATTGGATTATGGATATTCTTTTATTGAATAGCAGGCGAAGTTGCATATCCCAATAGTACCTACATACATATGTATATGTTAACTAGAAAAATAATGAAAAAGAGCCACTACGTCCTAATAACTTGTAGCTCTGTTAATAGAACCTAACAAACCTACCCTCTTATGTATCTTCTGAATTTAACAAGCTGGAAGACGGCTAGTGAGAATCATATGCCTCAAGCAGTATGTAGCAACAGTAACAAACCCCAATAGTATCAAAAAGTCTTAATTACTAACTAAAACCTCGTTAACAACGATTTAAGGGATAGGATTCTTGAATGGTATGCATCTCTTTTCAACACTTAGGATGAAGCAACCGATAACGGAAGAAACCTGCAAAAAAAAACCTAAAACCGTCTAGGTTCTGAAAGACGGATAGGCGCTGGAGAATGCTTCTAATATTGAAAAAATATCACCATAATCTACTTTGAACGACCAGCTAGCAGAATATACTAGTCTGTCGTAAGACTGATGCTTGCACTACGTAATAGCACGACGACTGTCCGTGAAATTCATCACCCACTCCACTGTGATGTCAGTCACGAAAGTCTACATACAGCGCTGAAAAGTGTTAAATTTGAATTGATAGACAAAATTTCAATTTTGTTTTTTATTAGATAACATTATTATTGTTTAAAAACATGATTCAAAACAAAAACAAATCATATCCTCACAATAATTCAAAGAAAACAAGAAAAAGCCAAAAATTCAATTCAAATTTAGCACTTTTCAGCGCTGTATGTAGACTATCGTGACTGAGTGTAGGTGTATCTGTTCTGAAGATGCAGACCGAGTATCTCGAGATAAGTGTGCATTTGTTGCCATTATGAGACCATAGCATTCAATGGAGGAATTGTATAGCTAAAACTTTCCAGTTTAGCCATTATGACGGACTAAAGTCTGACATGCCTCTTCATAACTGAAGAAATGGGGACCTGCGTAACCTCTCCCACATAGTAGAAGCTGTTCGCAAATCCATCTGGCCTTTTAGGCTGCAGTAGAATAGACAGACAGACCGAAAGACGGAGAAACTGACAGACAAACAGACAGACGGAATTGCCAGACCCACTTTTTGGACTTCTCCATCATAGTAAAGTTACATTTGATTAAAATCTCGAGTTCGAAATTTTTCAGGAAACCAACACTTGCCCTGTAGGTATATGGTATCGAGGCAAGCGTATAATATGTATAATATGGAACCATACCGTAAAAGATGAATTCAAAAGATTAGTAAAAGAAAATAGGGCAAGGACTTCAAAGCATGCATCAACCTAAACAAAACTCCTAACAGTCTTCCAAACGGGATACTAAATACAAGTTCAAGGAACACCTCAGCAAGCTAGTTTTATAAGATAAAGGTTTTTTTCAATAGGGACATAATAATTTTGTATTTTAATACAAACGCACGCTCAAACTTTTTTTATGATCTGTAAATATCAAAACACCAGTCAAGGCTTACATTTTTATGATGGTGATGGTGAAGTTCATGAACGAGCAAAGTTTGGAAATTATTAAAAATTACTACCGAAATTCTGCGTCCGAGGTCGCAACTTTAAGAGCGCTTACTCCAATTTTCGGTCGTAATAATCGTCCCACCAAACAGGCTGTGCGTGCTTACTTACTTACTTAGGTGGCTACAGTTCGGGATGAACCTGGGCCTCAACTAACAAGCCTCTCCAGTTAGCTCGGTCCTTAGCTAACTGCCTCCAGTTGCACACTCCAAGCTTGTTCAGGTCCCCTTCAACTTATGCGCGCCACCTAAGGCGAGGTCTTCCTCTGCTGCGTTGTCCCTCCGGGTGTGATTCGAAGACTCTTCGGGCCGGAGCACTGGTGTCCATTCGCTCTACATGTCCTAGCCATCTCAAACGAACGCGCAGTTTTTTGACTAGGTCGATGTCGCTGTACAGCTCGTATAGTTTGTCGTTGAATCTTCTCCTCCAAAGCCCGTCAACGCAAACGGGACCGAATATTTTACGAAGAATTTTTCTCTCGAAACGACCGAGGATATCTTCATCCGCTTTTGATAAAGTCCAAGCTTCAGCGCCATAAAGCAGGACTGGGATGATCTAGGTCTTATATAGAGGCTGTGCGTGCTATAGGGGATAAATTCGAGTCAACATATTCACTATTGAATGTTCCTGTGCCAATGGGACAACGAACCGGTCGAAGTAAAGAAAATATCGCAGACGTACGTACTTCAGTTCAAAATGAGTCAAATCTATCGAGTTCACATTGTGTTGAATTTTGCGTAAAAATCTTGGCCTACACCCTTACAAGATCATACTAACTCAAAAATTTAAGCCTCTTGATCATTTGAAGATTCGAAACTTCTTCAATTGGGCTTTTCAAAAGTTTGAAGAAAATCCTGAATTTTATCATTATCATTTTTGGCTTAATGGCTTTGTCAATAAGCAATTTATGCGTTTTTGGACAACAACAAACTAAATTAGATTAGATTAGATTTTTGTAATTGTGCTTTAAGAGCATTCATTGAATTCATGTCGACGTCAAATGGGCATGCAACGATCATCTCCTTCTATTGGACATTGGGAAGCAACCATAACCATAAAACAACACAATGGTAGAATATTAAGAAGCCATTTTTTGTCAGACAAAAATGGTCAAGAAAAAAACATTAAATGTACCTAATTCATGTCATGTCAAGCTACACACCCAAGTTAAGCCAGAAGTATTTGTCTGGACTAACCTGAAATTTGTCAGTTCTTTTAGGAATCGACATGCTGTATCTGCAAATAGTGTTAGCTACACTCGAGTCGAAAGGCGGTTCATACACTACCAACTTGTCTGTTGCTCTACGATAAGCATGATCGAACACAGGCACATTTTGCCTATCCTCGATTTATCCAAGGCTGTCAAGATACATGAAAGCTTCTGGTGGAACATGACCCAACTCCAATGATTTCTTGAAGAAAAGGAAATTGTTATAGAGAGCGGGCCCACACATTAAATTATTCCCTATAACCTCTGCCGATCGTGCAAAATTATTTCGCAATAAATGAATTACAAAACTATCCTCGCAACGTCATAGATATTTTTGTTTGAAATAAAATGTAAAAATCACTCTCAGCGGCCATATACTTACCTAAACATGCTCGGTGACATTTTCTATCGAAAACTCGCAAATTTTTCCATATACGAAGGACTTATGTTGAACCATATAGGACAGCTATAAGTTAAAATTAGTCGAATCAAAGTTAAATAGCAAATTATCTTCAATAATATAGTCTTTTTACGTCCATGAAGGCTGACCTTACTTTGTTTATTTGTATTTTAATGTGATCGTTAAAATACAAATACTGGTCAAGCCATACGCCTAAGTATTTCACTCCTGTTGAATTTCTCAACTGCGCAGGACCATTACTAATACTGCTAGCCTTTTCAAGATCCACTATACAAGATTTATTTCCAACTAGATTCCAATTGACTTCAGATACTAATTTGGTCATGGCATATACTGTAGAATGGTTTCTTCTAAAGCCGAATTGGTTTTCTGGAATTATTTGTTTCAGCTCACAGATATGTAGAATTGCATTGCTAATTAAGATTTCGAAGATCTGCCCAACATTCGAGAGACGACTGATCGGTGGATAGTTTGTGGGAGCTGATGAATCCTTATTCTTTCGCTCTATTGGGAAAGCCTTTGCAAACTTCCAGCAGTTTGAAAAGTACAAATTATTCAATAAGTTGTTGTTTACAATACAGTATTGACGTATGATAGATTCTGGAATGTGTTTATTTACATGTTCATAGTTCAGAGCGTCAGCTATTGCTGAATTGTAAGAAACTGTTGACTTTAGCACTTCTATCTCTAAACTGTGAAATTTCATCCTTCAAAGAGCTTGCTCAATTCAGAACAATTCCACAAACACAAAATACAGATCCACAGTAAGAATCCATTGTTTATTACAAAATTCGCCGCGATTAAGACCCTATCTGGCAAAGTAGAATGGACTGGAAATGAATTTGTATTTACATATATGCAATTTATTATTAGAAGCTATTAAGCACATGACCTTTATAAAAGTGGAGATCTTACAGAAAAATAATGCCCACCTATTTTTTTACTTGTAGCGGAAATTGAATTTGTATTTCAATTAATTTTTAATATTTATTACCTTTAAATAAGTCCCACTTCATTGACTGACATTCCTTTCAAAAGCACCCTATTAAGCATTTATTTGTGTTTCTTACCACGAATGACCTTGTCAGTTCCGCACACACGCTTTTTTTCCAATCAGCTTAAAGTCTTACATAAGCTGATGTTTCAATTAATTAAAGAAGCGACTACAACCTCAGTTAATTTCTCAATTTCCAGCCAATATAATTTAATTTACATCAAACTGCGTGAGAACCCATGTCGCTGTGTAGTCTTCATCCGAACAAATTACAAATTAATACGAATATACTCAGGTTCGTTTGTCGCTCGGGGGCAGCTAAAAAAATCCTCTTAAATGTGGGTATTCTTCAGCGATAGCCACTTCGGTTCATGGTCTTATTCCATTTTATCACACCAAAGAGGCTTATCGATATTCATCACCATATTATACGACAAGCCTCACCCAGGTGTAATCGATTATTGTTATTATAAGATTTTTATTATTTTTTTTTTTTCTCAATTTAGCCAACATTTGTTGACTGTGTAGTGTGTTGATGTCGCAATCAAAACATCTCCATTTTGATTTCATTAAAACACAATCATTAAGTATCAATTGGCGATAATCCACTTAAAGTTATCGACACAGGGTTTTCTATTCTAATCCGCTTGCGGATGCTGTGCCCGTGCGCTCTGGTGTGGTGCTCCGAAATAATTAATTGGAAGTTATTGAATTTTAATTGCACTAGAGCTACCTGGAAGGTAAAATAGTTGATATTATTTTGTTGTAAATAAATTAATTTTGCTTGAGTAATGAGAATGGCCTCTAAACTTTGTGTCACAGAGGTGACTTTCATCAGTGCCCTGATGGGGTTATATTATACTTGCGACAAAGGGTTCCACCTGAACTAAACTAAATTTGTAATCTCGTCGGTTTACCCATGTCTGTGGAGCATCTGGTAATAAATCACTGCCATGATATTATTCCAGTTGATGTTAATGTAATGAATTTGTTTGTCTTTTCATTTTCCATAGTGAGGGGCAGGGGCAGAAAACTCTGTTCGATAAAAGGTCGGCGACGGATTGCATATATGGATACGAGATGTATCTTTTTTTCTATTTGTGGTCTTATTTTCCTAGATTTGAATAAATTTGGTCTGAGAGCGAGATTTCCAGGGGGAAGAAGTTGTTTAGTTCACAATTCGGTGGAATAATTTATAATGGCGTCAGTATAGGTACACATAAAATGTAGTGTCTGATCATATAAATAGGATACAATATTAAATACGTTCGTTATACGAATGTTTTCTCTGTAAGGACTAATGACCTAAATTTTGGTACCTGGACAAAATCGAAAATTTGCTGGATAAGGTTTTTCAAGCAACAAGTTCTTCTTTCATTTATGTTCTATCCATTCCTCATTTCCTGCCACATGCCACATATCGTGCAACAAAGTTGCCTATGTTTTAGATCATCCGATTGTAGGTCTTTTGGTTTAACCCTTTTATTCTTTGTTGCCCATTTCACCCAGATAATCAAGGGAAAGTCGTAATTTGTGATTTTAACCTAAATTTTAGGACCTCGACAAAATCGAAAATTTTGCTGGATAAGGTTTTTCAAGCAACGAGTCCCTCTTTCATTTATGTTCTATACATTCCGCATTTCCTGCCACATGCCACATATCGTGCAACTAAGTTGCCTATATTTTAGATCATCCGATTGTAGGTCTTTTGGTTTAACCCTTTTGTTCTTTGTTGCCCATTTCACCCAGATAATCAAGGGAAAGTCGTAATTTGTGATTTTCACCTAAATTTTGGGACCTCGACAAAACAGAAAATTTTGCTGGATAAGGTTTTTCAAGAAACGAGTCCCTCTTTCATTTATGTTCCATCCATTCCTCATTTCCTGCCACATGCCACATATCGTGCAACAAAGTTGCCTATGTTTTAGATCATCCGATTGTAGGTCTTTCGGTTTAACCCTTTTATTCTTTGTTGCCCATTTCACCCAGATAATCACGGGAAAGTCGTAATTTGTGATTTTAACCTAAATTTTGGAACTTTGCTTTGGAAATTTTGCTGGATAAGGTTTTTCAAGCAACGAGTCCCTCTTTCATTTATTTTCTATCCATTCCTCATTTTCTGCCACATGCCACATATCGTGCAACTAAGTTGCCTATGTTTTAGATCATCCGATTGTAGGTCTTTTGGTTTAACCCTTTTATTCTTTGTTGCCCATTTCACCCAGATAATCACGGGAAAGTCGTAATTTGTGATTTTAACCTAAATTTTGGAACTTTGCTTTGGAAATTTTGCTGGATAAGGTTTTTCAAGCAACGAGTCCCTCTTTCATTTATTTTCTATCCATTCCTCATTTTCTGCCACATGCCACATATCGTGCAACTAAGTTGCCTATGTTTTAGATCATCCGATTGTAGGTCTTTTGGTTTAACCCTTTTATTCTTTGTTGCCCATTTCACCCAGATAATCACGGGAAAGTCGTAATTTGTGATTTTAACCTAAATTTTGGAACTTTGCTTTGGAAATTTTGCTGGATAAGGTTTTTCAAGCAACGAGTCCCTCTTTCATTTATTTTCTATCCATTCCTCATTTTCTGCCACATGCCACATATCGTGCAACTAAGTTGCCTATGTTTTAGATCATCCGATTGTAGGTCTTTTGGTTTAACCCTTTTATTCTTTGTTGCCCATTTCACCCAGATAATCACGGGAAAGTCGTAATTTGTGATTTTAACCTAAATTTTGGAACTTTGCTTTGGAAATTTTGCTGGATAAGGTTTTTCAAGCAACGAGTCCCTCTTTCATTTATTTTCTATCCATTCCTCATTTTCTGCCACATGCCACATATCGTGCAACTAAGTTGCCTATGTTTTAGATCATCCGATTGTAGGTCTTTTGGTTTAACCCTTTTATTCTTTGTTGCCCATTTCACCCAGATAATCAAGGGAAAGTCGTAATTTGTGATTTTCACCTAAATTTTGGGACCTCGACAGAATCGAAAATTTTGCTGGATAAAGTTTTTCAAGCAACGAGTTCTTCTTTCATTTATGTTCCATCCATTCCTCATTTTCTGCCACATGCCACATATCGTGCAACTAAGTTGCCTATGTTTTAGATCATCCGATTGTAGGTCTTTTGGTTTAACCCTTTTATTCTTTGTTGCCCATTTCACCCAGATAATCACGGGAAAGTCGTAATTTGTGATTTTAACCTAAATTTTGGAACTTTGCTTTGGAAATTTTGCTGGATAAGGTTTTTCAAGCAACGAGTCCCTCTTTCATTTATTTTCTATCCATTCCTCATTTTCTGCCACATGCCACATATCGTGCAACTAAGTTGCCTATGTTTTAGATCATCCGATTGTAGGTCTTTTGGTTTAACCCTTTTATTCTTTGTTGCCCATTTCACCCAGATAATCAAGGGAAAGTCGTAATTTGTGATTTTCACCTAAATTTTGGGACCTCGACAAAATTGAAATTTTGCTGGATAAGGTTTTTCAAGCAACGAGTTCTTCTTTCATTTATGTTCCATCCATTCCTCATTTTCTGCCACATGCCACATATCGTGCAACTAAGTTGCCTATGTTTTAGATCATCCGATTGTAGGTCTTTTGGTTTAACCCTTTTATTCTTTGTTGCCCATTTCACCCAGATAATCAAGGGAAAGTCGTAATTTGTGATTTTCACCTAAATTTTGGGACCTCGACAAAATTGAAATTTTGCTGGATAAGGTTTTTCAAGCAACGAGTTCTTCTTTCATTTATGTTCCATCCATTCCTCATTTTCTGCCACATGCCACATATCGTGCAACTAAGTTGCCTATGTTTTAGATCATCCGATTGTAGGTCTTTTGGTTTAACCCTTTTATTCTTTGTTGCCCATTTCATACAGATAATCAAGGGAAAGTCGTAATTTGTGATTTTCACCTAAATTTTGGGACCTCGACAAAATTGAAATTTTGCTGGATAAGGTTTTTCAAGCAACGAGTTCTTCTTTCATTTATGTTCCATCCATTCCTCATTTTCTGCCACATGCCACATATCGTGCAACTAAGTTGCCTATGTTTTAGATCATCCGATTGTAGGTCTTTTGGTTTAACCCTTTTATTCTTTGTTGCCCATTTCACCCAGATAATCACGGGAAAGTCGTAATTTGTGATTTTAACCTAAATTTTGGAACTTTGCTTTGGAAATTTTGCTGGATAAGGTTTTTCAAGCAACGAGTCCCTCTTTCATTTATTTTCTATCCATTCCTCATTTTCTGCCACATGCCACATATCGTGCAACAAAGTTGCCTATGTTTTAGATCATCCGATTGTAGGTCTTTTGGTTTAACCCTTTTATTCTTTGTTGCCCATTTCACCCAGATAATCAAGGGAAAGTCGTAATTTGTGATTTTAACCTAAATTTTGGGACCTCGACAGAATTGAAAATTGTGCTGGATAAGGTTTTTCAAGCAACGAGTCCCTCTTTCATTTATGTTCCATCCATTCCTCATTTCCTGCCACATGCCACATATCGTGCAACAAAGTTGCCTATGTTTTAGATCATCCGATTGTACGTCTTTTGGTTTAACCCTTTTATTCTTTGTTGCCCATTTCATACAGATAATCAAGGGAAAGTCGTAATTTGTGATTTTCACCTAAATTTTGGGACCTCGACAGAATCGAAAATTTTGCTGGATAAGGTTTTTCAAGCAACGAGTTCTTCTTTCATTTATGTTCTATCCATTCCTCATTTTCTGCCACATGCCACATATCGTGCAACTAAGTTGCCTATGTTTTAGATCATCCGATTGTAGGTCTTTCGGTTTAAACCTTTTATTCTTTGTTGCCCATTTCACCCAGATATTCAAGGGAAAGTCGTAATTTGTGATTTTAACCTAAATTTTGGGACCTCGACAGAATCGAAAATTTTGCTGGATAAGGTTTTTCAAGCAACGAGTTCTTCTTTCATTTATGTTCTATCCATTCCTCATTTTCTGCCACATGCCACATATCGTGCAACTAAGTTGCCTAGGTTTTAGATCATCCGATTGTAGGTCTTTTGGTTTAACCCTTTTATTCTTTGTTGCCCATTTCACCCAGATATTCAAGGGAAAGTCGTAATTTGTGATTTTCACCTAAATTTTGGGACCTCGACAAAACCGAAAATTTTGATGGATTAGGTTTTTCAAGCAACGAGTCCCTCTTTCATTTATGTTCTATCCATTCCTCATTTCCTGCCACATGCCACATATCGTGCAACTTAGTTGCCTATGTTTAAGATCATCCGATTGTAGGTCTTTTGGTTTAACCCTTTTATTCTTTGTTGCCCATTTCACCCAGATAATCAAGGGAAAGTCGTAATTTGTGATTTTCACCTAAATTTTGGGACCTCGACAAAATTGAAATTTTGCTGGATAAGGTTTTTCAAGCAACGAGTTCTTCTTTCATTTATGTTCCATCCATTCCTCATTTTCTGCCACATGCCACATATCGTGCAACTAAGTTGCCTATGTTTTAGATCATCCGATTGTAGGTCTTTTGCTTTAACCCTTTTATTCTTTGTTGCCCATTTCACCCAGATAATCAAGGGAAAGTCGTAATTTGTGATTTTAACCTAAATTTTGGAACCTCGACAGAATCGAAAATTTTGCTGGATAAGGTTTTTCAAGCAACGGGTACCTCTTTCATTTATGTTCTATCCATTCCTCATTTTCTGCCACATATCGCGCAACAAAGTTGCCTATGTTTTAGATCATCCGATTGTAGGTCTTTTGCTTTAACCCTTTTATTCTTTGTTGCCCATTTCACCCAGATAATCAAGGGAAAGTCGTAATTTGAGATTTTAACCTAAATTTTGGGACCTCGACAGAATCGAAAATTTTGCTGGATAATTTTTTTCAAGCAACGAGTACCTCTTTCATTTATGTTCTATCCATTCCTCATTTTCTGCCACATGCCACATATCGTGCAACTAAGTTGCCTATGTTTTAGATCATCCGATTGTAGGTCTTTTGGTTTAACCCCTTTATTCTTTGTTGCCCATTTCACCCAGATATTCAAGGGATTGTGATTGTAGGTCTTTGGTTTAACCCTTTTATTCTTTGTTGCCCATTTCACCCAGATAATCAAGGGAAAGTCGTAATTTGTGATTTTAACCTAAATTTTGGGACCTCGACAAAACCGAAAATTTTGATGGATTAGGTTTTTCAAGCAACGAGTCCCTCTTTCATTTATGTTCTATCCATTCCTCATTTCCTGCCACATGCCACATATCGTGCAACTTAGTTGCCTATGTTTTAGATCATCCGATTGTAGGTCTTTTGGTTTAACCCTTTTATTCTTTGTTGCCCATTTCACCCAGATAATCAAGGGAAAGTCGTAATTTGTGATTTTCACCTAAATTTTGGGACCTCGACAAAATTGAAATTTTGCTGGATAAGGTTTTTCAAGCAACGAGTTCTTCTTTCATTTATGTTCCATCCATTCCTCATTTTCTGCCACATGCCACATATCGTGCAACTAAGTTGCCTATGTTTTAGATCATCCGATTGTAGGTCTTTTGCTTTAACCCTTTTATTCTTTGTTGCCCATTTCACCCAGATAATCAAGGGAAAGTCGTAATTTGAGATTTTAACCTAAATTTTGGGACCTCGACAGAATCGAAAATTTTGCTGGATAATTTTTTTCAAGCAACGAGTACCTCTTTCATTTATGTTCTATCCATTCCTCATTTTCTGCCACATGCCACATATCGTGCAACTAAGTTGCCTATGCTTTAGATCATCCGATTGTAGGTCTTTTGGTTTAACCCCTTTATTCTTTGTTGCCCATTTCACCCAGATATTCAAGGGATTGTGATTGTAGGTCTTTGGTTTAACCCTTTTATTCTTTGTTGCCCATTTCACCCAGATAATCAAGGGAAAGTCGTAATTTGTGATTTTAACCTAAATTTTGGGACCTCGACAGAATCGAAAATTTTGCTGGATAAGGTTTTTCAAGCAACGAGTTCTTCTTTCATTTATGTTCTATCCATTCCTCATTTCCTGCAACATGCCACATATCGTGCACCAAAGTTGCCTATGTTTTAGATCATCCGATTGTAGGTCTTTTGGTTTAACCCTTTTATTCTTTGTTGCCCATTTCACCCAGATAATCACGGGAAAGTCGTAATTTGTGATTTTAACCTAAATTTTGGAACTTTGCTTTGGAAATTTTGCTGGATAAGGTTTTTCAAGCAACGAGTACCTCTTTCATTTATGTTCTATCCATTCCTCATTTTCTGCCACATGCCACATATCGCGCAACTAAGTTGCCTATGTTTTAGATCATCCGATTGTAGGTCTTTCGGTTTAACCCTTTTATTCTTTGTTGCCCATTTCACCCAGATAATCAAGGGAAAGTCGTAATTTGTGATTTTAACCTAAATTTTGGGACCTCGACAAAATTGAAATTTTGCTGGATAAGGTTTTTCAAGCTACGAGTTCTTCTTTCATTTATGTTCTATCCATTCCTCATTTCCTGCAACATGCCACATATCGTGCACCAAAGTTGCCTATGTTTTAGATCATCCGATTGTAGGTCTTTTGATTTAACCCTTTTATTCTTTGTTGCCCATTTCACCCAGATAATCAAGGGAAAGTCGTAATTTGTGATTTTAACCTAAATTTTGGGACCTCGACAGAATCGAAAATTTTGCTGGATAAGGTTTTTCAAGCAACGAGTACCTCTTTCATTTATGTTCTATCCATTCCTCATTTTCTGCCACATGCCACATATCGTGCAACTAAGTTGCCTATGTTTTAGATCATCCGATTGTAGGTCTTTTGCTTTAACCCTTTTATTCTTTGTTGCCCATTTCACCCAGATAATCAAGGGAAAGTCGTAATTTTTGATTTTCACCTAAATTTTGGGACCTCGACAAAATTGAAATTTTGCTGGATAATTTTTTTCAAGCAACGAGTTCTTCTTTCATTTATGTTCCATCCATTCCTCATTTTCTGCCACATGCCACATATCGTGCAACTAAGTTGCCTATGTTTTAGATCATCCGATTGTAGGTCTTTTGGTTTAACCCTTTTATTCTTTGTTGCCCATTTCACCCAGATAATCAAGGGAAAGTCGTAATTTGTGATTTTAACCTAAATTTTGGAACCTCGACAGAATCGAAAATTTTGCTGGATAAGGTTTTTCAAGCAACGAGTACCTCTTTCATTTATGTTCTATCCATTCCTCATTTTCTGGCACATGCCACATATCGTGCAACTAAGTTGCCTATGTTTTAGATCATCCGATTGTAGGTCTTTTGGTTTAACCCCTTTATTCTTTGTTGCCCATTTCACCCAGATATTCAAGGGATTGTGATTGTAGGTCTTTGGTTTAACCCTTTTATTCTTTGTTGCCCATTTCACCCAGATAATCAAGGGAAAGTCGTAATTTGTGATTTTAACCTAAATTTTGGAACCTCGACAGAATCGAAAATTTTGCTGGATAAGGTTTTTCAAGCAACGAGTACCTCTTTCATTTATGTTCTATCCATTCCTCATTTTCTGCCACATGCCACATATCGTGCAACTAAGTTGCCTATGTTTTAGATCATCCGATTGTAGGTCTTTTGGTTTAACCCTTTTATTCTTTGTTGCCCATTTCACCCAGATAATCAAGGGAAAGTCGTAATTTGTGATTTTAACCTAAATTTTGGGATATCGACAGAATCGAAAATTTTGCTGGATAAGGTTTTTCAAGCAACGAGTACCTCTTTCATTTATGTTCTATCCATTCCTCATTTTCTGCCACATGCCACATATCGTGCAACTAAGTTGCCTATGTTTTAGATCATCCGATTGTAGGTCTTTGGTTTAACCCTTTTATTCTTTGTTGCCCATTTCACCCAGATAATCAAGGGAAAGTCGTAATTTGTGATTTTAACCTAAATTTTGGAACCTCGACAGAATCGAAAATTTTGCTGGATAAGGTTTTTCAAGCAACGAGTACCTCTTTCATTTATGTTCTATCCATTCCTCATTTTCTGGCACATGCCACATATCGTGCAACTAAGTTGCCTATGTTTTAGATCATCCGATTGTAGGTCTTTTGGTTTAACCCTTTTATTCTTTGTTGCCCATTTCACCCAGATATTCAAGGGATTGTGATTGTAGGTCTTTGGTTTAACCCTTTTATTCTTTGTTGCCCATTTCACCCAGATAATCAAGGGAAAGTCGTAATTTGTGATTTTAACCTAAATTTTGGGATATCGACAGAATCGAAAATTTTGCTGGATAAGGTTTTTCAAGCAACGAGTTCTTCTTTCATTTATGTTCTATCCATTCCTCATTTCCTGCAACATGCCACATATCGTGCACCAAAGTTGCCTATGTTTTAGATCATCCGATTGTAGGTCTTTCGGTTTAAACCTCTTATTCTTTGTTGCCCATTTCACCCAGATATTCAAGGGAAAGTCGTAATTTGTGATTTTAACCTAAATTTTGGGACCTCGACAAAATTGAAATTTTGCTGGATAAGGTTTTTCAAGCAACGAGTTCTTCTTTCATTTATGTTCCATCCATTCCTCATTTTCTGCCACATGCCACATATCGTGCAACTAAGTTGCCTATGTTTTAGATCATCCGATTGTAGGTCTTTTGCTTTAACCCTTTTATTCTTTGTTGCCCATTTCACCCAGATAATCAAGGGAAAGTCGTAATTTGTGATTTTAACCTAAATTTTGGGACCTCGACAGAATCGAAAATTTTGCTGGATAAGGTTTTTCAAGCAACGAGTTCTTCTTTCATTTATGTTCTATCCATTCCTCATTTCCTGCAACATGCCACATATCGTGCACCAAAGTTGCCTATGTTTTAGATCATCCGATTGTAGGTCTTTTGGTTTAACCCTTTTATTCTTTGTTGCCCATTTCACCCAGATAATCAAGGGAAAGTCGTAATTTGTGATTTTAACCTAAATTTTGGAACCTCGACAGAATCGAAAATTTTGCTGGATAAAGTTTTTCAAGCAACGAGTACCTCTTTCATTTATGTTCTATCCATTCCTCATTTTCTGCCACATGCCACATATCGTGCAACTAAGTTGCCTATGTTTTAGATCATCCGATTGTAGGTCTTTTGGTTTAACCCTTTTATTCTTTGTTGCCCATTTCATACAGATAATCAAGGGAAAGTCGTAATTTGTGATTTTCACCTAAATTTTGGGACCTCGACAAAACCGAAAATTTTGATGGATTAGGTTTTTCAAGCAACGAGTCCCTCTTTCATTTATGTTCTATCCATTCCTCATTTCCTGCCACATGCCACATATCGTGCAACTTAGTTGCCTATGTTTTAGATCATCCGATTGTAGGTCTTTTGGTTTAACCCTTTTATTCTTTGTTGCCCATTTCACCCAGATAATCAAGGGAAAGTCGTAATTTGTGATTTTCACCTAAATTTTGGGACCTCGACAGAATCGAAAATTTTGCTGGATAAAGTTTTTCAAGCAACGAGTACCTCTTTCATTTATGTTCTATCCATTCCTCATTTTCTGCCACATGCCACATATCGTGCAACTAAGTTGCCTATGTTTTAGATCATCCGATTGTAGGTCTTTTGGTTTAACCCTTTTATTCTTTGTTGCCCATTTCATACAGATAATCAAGGGAAAGTCGTAATTTGTGATTTTCACCTAAATTTTGGGACCTCGACAAAACCGAAAATTTTGATGGATTAGGTTTTTCAAGCAACGAGTCCCTCTTTCATTTATGTTCTATCCATTCCTCATTTCCTGCCACATGCCACATATCGTGCAACAAAGTTGCCTATGTTTTAGATCATCCGATTGTAGGTCTTTCGGTTTAAACCTCTTATTCTTTGTTGCCCATTTCACCCAGATAATCAAGGGAAAGTCGTAATTTGTGATTTTCACCTAAATTTTGGGACCTCGACAGAATCGAAAATTTTGCTGGATAAGGTTTTTCAAGCAACGAGTACCTCTTTCATTTATGTTCTATCCATTCCTCATTTCCTGCCACATGCCACATATCGTGCAACAAAGTTGCCTATGTTTTAGATCATCCGATTGTAGGTCTTTTGGTTTAACCCTTTTATTCTTTGTTGCCCATTTCACCCAGATAATCAAGGGAAAGTCGTAATTTGTGATTTTCACCTAAATTTTGGGACCTCGACAGAATCGAAAATTTTGCTGGATAAGGTTTTTCAAGCAACGAGTACCTCTTTCATTTATGTTCTATCCATTCCTCATTTTCTGCCACATGCCACATATCGTGCAACTAAGTTGCCTATGTTTTAGATCATCCGATTGTAGGTCTTTTGGTTTAACCCTTTTATTCTTTGTTGCCCATTTCACCCAGATAATCAAGGGAAAGTCGTAATTTGTGATTTTAACCTAAATTTTGGGATATCGACAGAATCGAAAATTTTGCTGGATAAGGTTTTTCAAGCAACGAGTACCTCTTTCATTTATGTTCTATCCATTCCTCATTTTCTGCCACATGCCACATATCGTGCAACTAAGTTGCCTATGTTTTAGATCATCCGATTGTAGGTCTTTCGGTTTAAACCTCTTATTCTTTGTTGCCCATTTCACCCAGATATTCAAGGGAAAGTCGTAATTTGTGATTTTAACCTAAATTTTGGGACCTCGACAGAATCGAAAATTTTGCTGGATAAGGTTTTTCAAGCAACGAGTTCTTCTTTCATTTATGTTCTATCCATTCCTCATTTCCTGCAACATGCCACATATCGTGCACCAAAGTTGCCTATGTTTTAGATCATCCGATTGTAGGTCTTTTGGTTTAACCCTTTTATTCTTTGTTGCCCATTTCACCCAGATAATCAAGGGAAAGTCGTAATTTGTGATTTTAACCTAAATTTTGGAACCTCGACAGAATCGAAAATTTTGCTGGATAAAGTTTTTCAAGCAACGAGTACCTCTTTCATTTATGTTCTATCCATTCCTCATTTTCTGCCACATGCCACATATCGTGCAACTAAGTTGCCTATGTTTTAGATCATCCGATTGTAGGTCTTTTGGTTTAACCCTTTTATTCTTTGTTGCCCATTTCATACAGATAATCAAGGGAAAGTCGTAATTTGTGATTTTCACCTAAATTTTGGGACCTCGACAAAACCGAAAATTTTGATGGATTAGGTTTTTCAAGCAACGAGTCCCTCTTTCATTTATGTTCTATCCATTCCTCATTTCCTGCCACATGCCACATATCGTGCAACTTAGTTGCCTATGTTTTAGATCATCCGATTGTAGGTCTTTTGGTTTAACCCTTTTATTCTTTGTTGCCCATTTCACCCAGATAATCAAGGGAAAGTCGTAATTTGTGATTTTCACCTAAATTTTGGGACCTCGACAAAATTGAAATTTTGCTGGATAAGGTTTTTCAAGCAACGAGTTCTTCTTTCATTTATGTTCCATCCATTCCTCATTTTCTGCCACATGCCACATATCGTGCAACTAAGTTGCCTATGTTTTAGATCATCCGATTGTAGGTCTTTTGCTTTAACCCTTTTATTCTTTGTTGCCCATTTCACCCAGATAATCAAGGGAAAGTCGTAATTTGAGATTTTAACCTAAATTTTGGGACCTCGACAGAATCGAAAATTTTGCTGGATAATTTTTTTCAAGCAACGAGTACCTCTTTCATTTATGTTCTATCCATTCCTCATTTTCTGCCACATGCCACATATCGTGCAACTAAGTTGCCTATGTTTTAGATCATCCGATTGTAGGTCTTTTGGTTTAACCCCTTTATTCTTTGTTGCCCATTTCACCCAGATATTCAAGGGATTGTGATTGTAGGTCTTTGGTTTAACCCTTTTATTCTTTGTTACCCATTTCACCCAGATAATCAAGGGAAAGTCGTAATTTGTGATTTTAACCTAAATTTTGGGACCTCGACAGAATCGAAAATTTTGCTGGATAAGGTTTTTCAAGCAACGAGTTCTTCTTTCATTTATGTTCTATCCATTCCTCATTTCCTGCAACATGCCACATATCGTGCACCAAAGTTGCCTATGTTTTAGATCATCCGATTGTAGGTCTTTTGGTTTAACCCTTTTATTCTTTGTTGCCCATTTCACCCAGATAATCACGGGAAAGTCGTAATTTGTGATTTTAACCTAAATTTTGGAACTTTGCTTTGGAAATTTTGCTGGATAAGGTTTTTCAAGCAACGAGTACCTCTTTCATTTATGTTCTATCCATTCCTCATTTTCTGCCACATGCCACATATCGCGCAACTAAGTTGCCTATGTTTTAGATCATCCGATTGTAGGTCTTTCGGTTTAACCCTTTTATTCTTTGTTGCCCATTTCACCCAGATAATCAAGGGAAAGTCGTAATTTGTGATTTTAACCTAAATTTTGGGACCTCGACAAAATTGAAATTTTGCTGGATAAGGTTTTTCAAGCTACGAGTTCTTCTTTCATTTATGTTCTATCCATTCCTCATTTCCTGCAACATGCCACATATCGTGCACCAAAGTTGCCTATGTTTTAGATCATCCGATTGTAGGTCTTTTGATTTAACCCTTTTATTCTTTGTTGCCCATTTCACCCAGATAATCAAGGGAAAGTCGTAATTTGTGATTTTAACCTAAATTTTGGGACCTCGACAGAATCGAAAATTTTGCTGGATAAGGTTTTTCAAGCAACGAGTTCTTCTTTCATTTATGTTCTATCCATTCCTCATTTCCTGCAACATGCCACATATCGTGCACCAAAGTTGCCTATGTTTTAGATCATCCGATTGTAGGTCTTTTGGTTTAACCCTTTTATTCTTTGTTGCCCATTTCACCCAGATAATCACGGGAAAGTCGTAATTTGTGATTTTAACCTAAATTTTGGAACTTTGCTTTGGAAATTTTGCTGGATAAGGTTTTTCAAGCAACGAGTACCTCTTTCATTTATGTTCTATCCATTCCTCATTTTCTGCCACATGCCACATATCGCGCAACTAAGTTGCCTATGTTTTAGATCATCCGATTGTAGGTCTTTCGGTTTAACCCTTTTATTCTTTGTTGCCCATTTCACCCAGATAATCAAGGGAAAGTCGTAATTTGTGATTTTAACCTAAATTTTGGGACCTCGACAAAATTGAAATTTTGCTGGATAAGGTTTTTCAAGCTACGAGTTCTTCTTTCATTTATGTTCTATCCATTCCTCATTTCCTGCAACATGCCACATATCGTGCACCAAAGTTGCCTATGTTTTAGATCATCCGATTGTAGGTCTTTTGATTTAACCCTTTTATTCTTTGTTGCCCATTTCACCCAGATAATCAAGGGAAAGTCGTAATTTTTGATTTTCACCTAAATTTTGGGACCTCGACAAAATTGAAATTTTGCTGGATAAGGTTTTTCAAGCAACGAGTTCTTCTTTCATTTATGTTCCATCCATTCCTCATTTTCTGCCACATGCCACATATCGTGCAACTAAGTTGCCTATGTTTTAGATCATCCGATTGTAGGTCTTTTGATTTAACCCTTTTATTCTTTGTTGCCCATTTCACCCAGATAATCAAGGGAAAGTCGTAATTTGTGATTTTAACCTAAATTTTGGAACCTCGACAGAATCGAAAATTTTGCTGGATAAGGTTTTTCAAGCAACGAGTACCTCTTTCATTTATGTTCTATCCATTCCTCATTTTCTGGCACATGCCACATATCGTGCAACTAAGTTGCCTATGTTTTAGGTCATCCGATTGTAGGTCTTTTGGTTTAACCCCTTTATTCTTTGTTGCCCATTTCACCCAGATATTCAAGGGATTGTGATTGTAGGTCTTTGGTTTAACCCTTTTATTCTTTGTTGCCCATTTCACCCAGATAATCAAGGGAAAGTCGTAATTTGTGATTTTAACCTAAATTTTGGGATATCGACAGAATCGAAAATTTTGCTGGATAAGGTTTTTCAAGCAACGAGTTCTTCTTTCATTTATGTTCTATCCATTCCTCATTTCCTGCAACATGCCACATATCGTGCACCAAAGTTGCCTATGTTTTAGATCATCCGATTGTAGGTCTTTTGGTTTAACCCTTTTATTCTTTGTTGCCCATTTCACCCAGATAATCAAGGGAAAGTCGTAATTTGTGATTTTAACCTAAATTTTGGAACCTCGACAGAATCGAAAATTTTGCTGGATAAGGTTTTTCAAGCAACGAGTACCTCTTTCATTTATGTTCTATCCATTCCTCATTTTCTGCCACATGCCACATATCGTGCAACTAAGTTGCCTATGTTTTAGATCATCCGATTGTAGGTCTTTTGGTTTAACCCTTTTATTCTTTGTTGCCCATTTCACCCAGATAATCAAGGGAAAGTCGTAATTTGTGATTTTAACCTAAATTTTGGGATATCGACAGAATCGAAAATTTTGCTGGATAAGGTTTTTCAAGCAACGAGTACCTCTTTCATTTATGTTCTATCCATTCCTCATTTTCTGGCACATGCCACATATCGTGCAACTAAGTTGCCTATGTTTTAGATCATCCGATTGTAGGTCTTTTGGTTTAACCCCTTTATTCTTTGTTGCCCATTTCACCCAGATATTCAAGGGATTGTGATTGTAGGTCTTTGGTTTAACCCTTTTATTCTTTGTTGCCCATTTCACCCAGATAATCAAGGGAAAGTCGTAATTTGTGATTTTAACCTAAATTTTGGGATATCGACAGAATCGAAAATTTTGCTGGATAAGGTTTTTCAAGCAACGAGTTCTTCTTTCATTTATGTTCTATCCATTCCTCATTTCCTGCAACATGCCACATATCGTGCACCAAAGTTGCCTATGTTTTAGATCATCCGATTGTAGGTCTTTTGGTTTAACCCTTTTATTCTTTGTTGCCCATTTCACCCAGATAATCAAGGGAAAGTCGTAATTTGTGATTTTAACCTAAATTTTGGAACCTCGACAGAATCGAAAATTTTGCTGGATAAGGTTTTTCAAGCAACGAGTTCTTCTTTCATTTATGTTCTATCCATTCCTCATTTCCTGCAACATGCCACATATCGTGCACCAAAGTTGTCTATGTTTTAGATCATCCGATTGTAGGTCTTTTGGTTTAACCCTTTTATTCTTTGTTGCCCATTTCACCCAGATAATCAAGGGAAAGTCGTAATTTGTGATTTTCACCTAAATTTTGGGACCTCGACAAAATTGAAATTTTGCTGGATAAGGTTTTTCAAGCAACGAGTTCTTCTTTCATTTATGTTCCATCCATTCCTCATTTTCTGCCACATGCCACATATCGTGCAACTAAGTTGCCTATGTTTTAGATCATCCGATTGTAGGTCTTTTGGTTTAACCCTTTTATTCTTTGTTGCCCATTTCACCCAGATAATCAAGGGAAAGTCGTAATTTGTGATTTTAACCTAAATTTTGGAACCTCGACAGAATCGAAAATTTTGCTGGATAAGGTTTTTCAAGCAACGAGTACCTCTTTCATTTATGTTCTATCCATTCCTCATTTTCTGCCACATGCCACATATCGCGCAACTAAGTTGCCTATGTTTTAGATCATCCGATTGTAGGTCTTTTGGTTTAACCCTTTTATTCTTTGTTGCCCATTTCACCCAGATATTCAAGGGAAAGTCGTAATTTGTGATTTTCACCTAAATTTTGGGACCTCGACAAAACCGAAAATTTTGATGGATTAGGTTTTTCAAGCAACGAGTCCCTCTTTCATTTATGTTCTATCCATTCCTCATTTCCTGCCACATGCCACATATCGTGCAACTTAGTTGCCTATGTTTTAGATCATCCGATTGTAGGTCTTTTGGTTTAACCCTTTTATTCTTTGTTGCCCATTTCACCCAGATAATCAAAGGAAAGTCGTAATTTGTGATTTTCACCTAAATTTTGGGACCTCGACAAAATTGAAATTTTGCTGGATAAGGTTTTTCAAGCAACGAGTTCTTCTTTCATTTATGTTCCATCCATTCCTCATTTTCTGCCACATGCCACATATCGTGCAACTAAGTTGCCTATGTTTTAGATCATCCGATTGTAGGTCTTTTGCTTTAACCCTTTTATTCTTTGTTGCCCATTTCACCCAGATAATCAAGGGAAAGTCGTAATTTGTGATTTTAACCTAAATTTTGGGACCTCGACAGAATCGAAAATTTTGCTGGATAATTTTTTTCAAGCAACGAGCACCTCTTTCATTTATGTTCTATCCATTCCTCATTTTCTGCCACATGCCACATATCGTGCAACAAAGTTGCCTATGTTTTAGATCATCCGATTGTAGGTCTTTCGGTTTAAACCTTTTATTCTTTGTTGCCCATTTCACGCAGATATTCAAGGGAAAGTCGTAATTTGTGATTTTAACCTAAATTTTGGGACGTCGACAGAATCGAAAATTTTGCTGGATAAGGTTTTTCAAGCAACGAGTTCTTCTTTCATTTATGTTCTATCCATTCCTCATTTCCTGCAACATGCCACATATCGTGCACCAAAGTTGCCTATGTTTTAGATCATCCGATTGTAGGTCTTTTGCTTTAACCCTTTTATTCTTTGTTGCCCATTTCATACAGATAATCAAGGGAAAGTCGTAATTTGTGATTTTCACCTAAATTTTGGGACCTCGACAAAACCGAAAATTTTGATGGATTAGGTTTTCAAGCAACGAGTCCCTCTTTCATTTATGTTCTATCCATTCCTCATTTCCTGCCACATGCCACATATCGTGCAACTTAGTTGCCTATGTTTTAGATCATCCGATTGTAGGTCTTTTGGTTTAACCCTTTTATTCTTTGTTGCCCATTTCACCCAGATAATCAAGGGAAAGTCGTAATTTGTGATTTTAACCTAAATTTTGGGACCTCGACAAAATTGAAATTTTGCTGGATAAGGTTTTTCAAGCAACGAGTTCTTCTTTCATTTATGTTCCATCCATTCCTCATTTTCTGCCACATGCCACATATCGTGCAACTAAGTTGCCTATGTTTTAGATCATCCGATTGTAGGTCTTTTGGTTTAACCCTTTTATTCTTTGTTGCCCATTTCATACAGATAATCAAGGGAAAGTCGTAATTTGTGATTTTCACCTAAATTTTGGGACCTCGACAAAACCGAAAATTTTGATGGATTAGGTTTTCAAGCAACGAGTCCCTCTTTCATTTATGTTCTATCCATTCCTCATTTCCTGCCACATGCCACATATCGTGCAACTTAGTTGCCTATGTTTTAGATCATCCGATTGTAGGTCTTTTGGTTTAACCCTTTTATTCTTTGTTGCCCATTTCACCCAGATAATCAAGGGAAAGTCGTAATTTGTGATTTTAACCTAAATTTTGGGACCTCGACAAAATTGAAATTTTGCTGGATAAGGTTTTTCAAGCAACGAGTTCTTCTTTCATTTATGTTCCATCCATTCCTCATTTTCTGCCACTTGCCACATATCGTGCAACTAAGTTGCCTATGTTTTAGATCATCCGATTGTAGGTCTTTTGGTTTAACCCTTTTATTCTTTGTTGCCCATTTCACCCAGATAATCAAGGGAAAGTCGTAATTTGTGATTTTAACCTAAATTTTGGGACGTCGACAGAATCGAAAATTTTGCTGGATAAGGTTTTTCAAGCAACGAGTTCTTCTTTCATTTATGTTCTATCCATTCCTCATTTCCTGCAACATGCCACATATCGTGCACCAAAGTTGCCTATGTTTTAGATCATCCGATTGTAGGTCTTTTGCTTTAACCCTTTTATTCTTTGTTGCCCATTTCATACAGATAATCAAGGGAAAGTCGTAATTTGTGATTTTCACCTAAATTTTGGGACCTCGACAAAACCGAAAATTTTGATGGATTAGGTTTTCAAGCAACGAGTCCCTCTTTCATTTATGTTCTATCCATTCCTCATTTCCTGCCACATGCCACATATCGTGCAACTTAGTTGCCTATGTTTTAGATCATCCGATTGTAGGTCTTTTGGTTTAACCCTTTTATTCTTTGTTGCCCATTTCACCCAGATAATCAAGGGAAAGTCGTAATTTGTGATTTTAACCTAAATTTTGGGACCTCGACAAAATTGAAATTTTGCTGGATAAGGTTTTTCAAGCAACGAGTTCTTCTTTCATTTATGTTCCATCCATTCCTCATTTTCTGCCACATGCCACATATCGTGCAACTAAGTTGCCTATGTTTTAGATCATCCGATTGTAGGTCTTTTGGTTTAACCCTTTTATTCTTTGTTGCCCATTTCATACAGATAATCAAGGGAAAGTCGTAATTTGTGATTTTCACCTAAATTTTGGGACCTCGACAAAATTGAAATTTTGCTGGATAAGGTTTTTCAAGCAACGAGTCCCTCTTTCATTTATGTTCTATCCATTCCTCATTTCCTGCCACATGCCACATATCGTGCAACTTAGTTGCCTATGTTTTAGATCATCCGATTGTAGGTCTTTTGGTTTAACCCTTTTATTCTTTGTTGCCCATTTCACCCAGATAATCAAGGGAAAGTCGTAATTTGTGATTTTAACCTAAATTTTGGGACCTCGACAAAATTGAAATTTTGCTGGATAAGGTTTTTCAAGCAACGAGTTCTTCTTTCATTTATGTTCCATCCATTCCTCATTTTCTGCCACATGCCACATATCGTGCAACTAAGTTGCCTATGTTTTAGATCATCCGATTGTAGGTCTTTTGGTTTAACCCTTTTATTCTTTGTTGCCCATTTCACCCAGATAATCAAGGGAAAGTCGTAATTTGTGATTTTAACCTAAATTTTGGAACCTCGACAGAATCGAAAATTTTGCTGGATAAGGTTTTTCAAGCAACGAGTACCTCTTTCATTTATGTTCTATCCATTCCTCATTTTCTGCCACATATCGCGCAACTAAGTTGCCTATGTTTTAGATCATCCGATTGTAGGTCTTTTGGTTTAACCCTTTTATTCTTTGTTGCCCATTTCACCCAGATATTCAAGGGAAAGTCGTAATTTGTGATTTTCACCTAAATTTTGGGACCTCGACAGAATCGAACATTTTGCTGGATAAGGTTTTTCAAGCAACGAGTTCTTCTTTCATTTCCTGCAACATGCCACATATCGTGCACCAAAGTTGCCTATGTTTTAGATCATCCGATTGTAGGTCTTTTGGTTTAACCCTTTTATTCTTTGTTGCCCATTTCACCCAGATAATCAAGGGAAAGTCGTAATTTGTGATTTTAACCTAAATTTTGGAACCTCGACAGAATCGAAAATTTTGCTGGATAAGGTTTTTCAAGCAACGAGTTCTTCTTTCATTTATGTTCTATCCATTCCTCATTTTCTGCCACATGCGACATATCGTGCAACTAAGTTGCCTATGTTTTAGATCATCCGATTGTAGGTCTTTTGGTTTAACCCTTTTATTCTTTGTTGCCCATTTCATACAGATAATCAAGGGAAAGTCGTAATTTGTGATTTTCACCTAAATTTTGGGACCTCGACAAAACCGAAAATTTTGATGGATTAGGTTTTTCAAGCAACGAGTCCCTCTTTCATTTATGTTCTATCCATTCCTCATTTCCTGCCACATGCCACATATCGTGCAACTTAGTTGCCTATGTTTTAGATCATCCGATTGTAGGTCTTTTGGTTTAACCCTTTTATTCTTTGTTGCCCATTTCACCCAGATAATCAAGGGAAAGTCGTAATTTGTGATTTTCACCTAAATTTTGGGACCTCGACAAAATTGAAATTTTGCTGGATAAGGTTTTTCAAGCAACGAGTTCTTCTTTCATTTATGTTCCATCCATTCCTCATTTTCTGCCACATGCCACATATCGTGCAACTAAGTTGCCTATGTTTTAGATCATCCGATTGTAGGTCTTTTGCTTTAACCCTTTTATTCTTTGTTGCCCATTTCACCCAGATAATCAAGGGAAAGTCGTAATTTGTGATTTTAACCTAAATTTTGGAACCTCGACAGAATCGAAAATTTTGCTGGATAAGGTTTTTCAAGCAACGAGTACCTCTTTCATTTATGTTCTATCCATTCCTCATTTTCTGCCACATATCGCGCAACTAAGTTGCCTATGTTTTAGATCATCCGATTGTAGGTCTTTTGGTTTAACCCTTTTATTCTTTGTTGCCCATTTCACCCAGATATTCAAGGGAAAGTCGTAATTTGTGATTTTCACCTAAATTTTGGGACCTCGACAGAATCGAAAATTTTGCTGGATAAGGTTTTTCAAGCAACGAGTTCTTCTTTCATTTATGTTCTATCCATTCCTCATTTCCTGCAACATGCCACATATCGTGCACCAAAGTTGCCTATGTTTTAGATCATCCGATTGTAGGTCTTTTGGTTTAACCCTTTTATTCTTTGTTGCCCATTTCACCCAGATAATCAAGGGAAAGTCGTAATTTGTGATTTTAACCTAAATTTTGGAACCTCGACAGAATCGAAAATTTTGCTGGATAAGGTTTTTCAAGCAACGAGTTCTTCTTTCATTTATGTTCTATCCATTCCTCATTTTCTGCCACATGCCACATATCGTGCAACTAAGTTGCCTATGTTTTAGATCATCCGATTGTAGGTCTTTTGGTTTAACCCTTTTATTCTTTGTTGCCCATTTCATACAGATAATCAAGGGAAAGTCGTAATTTGTGATTTTCACCTAAATTTTGGGACCTCGACAAAACCGAAAATTTTGATGGATTAGGTTTTTCAAGCAACGAGTCCCTCTTTCATTTATGTTCTATCCATTCCTCATTTCCTGCCACATGCCACATATCGTGCAACTTAGTTGCCTATGTTTTAGATCATCCGATTGTAGGTCTTTTGGTTTAACCCTTTTATTCTTTGTTGCCCATTTCACCCAGATAATCAAGGGAAAGTCGTAATTTGTGATTTTCACCTAAATTTTGGGACCTCGACAAAATTGAAATTTTGCTGGATAAGGTTTTTCAAGCAACGAGTTCTTCTTTCATTTATGTTCCATCCATTCCTCATTTTCTGCCACATGCCACATATCGTGCAACTAAGTTGCCTATGTTTTAGATCATCCGATTGTAGGTCTTTTGCTTTAACCCTTTTATTCTTTGTTGTCCATTTCACCCAGATAATCAAGGGAAAGTCGTAATTTGTGATTTTAACCTAAATTTTGGAACCTCGACAGAATCGAAAATTTTGCTGGATAAGGTTTTTCAAGCAACGAGTACCTCTTTCATTTATGTTCTATCCATTCCTCATTTTCTGCCACATATCGCGCAACTAAGTTGCCTATGTTTTAGATCATCCGATTGTAGGTCTTTTGGTTTAACCCTTTTATTCTTTGTTGCCCATTTCACCCAGATATTCAAGGGAAAGTCGTAATTTGTGATTTTCACCTAAATTTTGGGACCTCGACAGAATCGAAAATTTTGCTGGATAAGGTTTTTCAAGCAACGAGTTCTTCTTTCATTTATGTTCTATCCATTCCTCATTTCCTGCAACATGCCACATATCGTGCACCAAAGTTGCCTATGTTTTAGATCATCCGATTGTAGGTCTTTTGGTTTAACCCTTTTATTCTTTGTTGCCCATTTCACCCAGATAATCAAGGGAAAGTCGTAATTTGTGATTTTAACCTAAATTTTGGAACCTCGACAGAATCGAAAATTTTGCTGGATAAGGTTTTTCAAGCAACGAGTTCTTCTTTCATTTATGTTCTATCCATTCCTCATTTTCTGCCACATGCCACATATCGTGCAACTAAGTTGCCTATGTTTTAGATCATCCGATTGTAGGTCTTTTGGTTTAACCCTTTTATTCTTTGTTGCCCATTTCATACAGATAATCAAGGGAAAGTCGTAATTTGTGATTTTCACCTAAATTTTGGGACCTCGACAAAATTGAAATTTTGCTGGATAAGGTTTTTCAAGCAACGAGTTCTTCTTTCATTTATGTTCCATCCATTCCTCATTTTCTGCCACATGCCACATATCGTGCAACTAAGTTGCCTATGTTTTAGATCATCCGATTGTAGGTCTTTTGCTTTAACCCTTTTATTCTTTGTTGCCCATTTCACCCAGATAATCAAGGGAAAGTCGTAATTTGTGATTTTCACCTAAATTTTGGGACCTCGACAAAATTGAAATTTTGCTGGATAAGGTTTTTCAAGCAACGAGTTCTTCTTTCATTTATGTTCTATCCATTCCTCATTTTCTGCAACATGCCACATATCGCGCAACTAAGTTGCCTATGTTTTAGATCATCCGATTGTAGGTCTTTTGCTTTAACCCTTTTATTCTTTGTTGTCCATTTCACCCAGATAATCAAGGGAAAGTCGTAATTTGTGATTTTCACCTAAATTTTGGGACCTCGACAAAATTGAAATTTTGCTGGATAAGGTTTTTCAAGCAACGAGTTCTTCTTTCATTTATGTTCCATCCATTCCTCATTTTCTGCCACATGCCACATATCGTGCAACTAAGTTGCCTATGTTTTAGATCATCCGATTGTAGGTCTTTTGCTTTAACCCTTTTATTCTTTGTTGCCCATTTCACCCAGATAATCAAGGGAAAGTCGTAATTTGTGATTTTCACCTAAATTTTGGGACCTCGACAAAATTGAAATTTTGCTGGATAAGGTTTTTCAAGCAACGAGTTCTTCTTTCATTTATGTTCCATCCATTCCTCATTTTCTGCCACATGCCACATATCGTGCAACTAAGTTTCCTATGTTTTAGATCATCCGATTGTAGGTCTTTTGCTTTAACCCTTTTATTCTTTGTTGTCCATTTCACCCAGATAATCAAGGGAAAGTCGTAATTTGTGATTTTAACCTAAATTTTGGGACCTGGACAAAATCGAAAATTTTGCTGGATATGGGTTTTCAAGCAACGAGTCCCTCTTTCATTTATGTTCTATCCATTCCTCATTTCCTGCCACATGCCACATATCGTGCAACTTAGTTGCCTATGTTTTAGATCATCCGATTGTAGGTCTTTTGGTTTAACCCTTTTATTCTTTGTTGCCCATTTCACCCAGATAATCAAGGGAAAGTCGTAATTTGTGATTTTCACCTAAATTTTGGGACCTCGACAAAATTGAAATTTTGCTGGATAAGGTTTTTCAAGCAACGAGTTCTTCTTTCATTTATGTTCTATCCATTCCTCATTTCCTGCAACATGCCACATATCGTGCACCAAAGTTGCCTATGTTTTAGATCATCCGATTGTAGGTCTTTTGGTTTAACCCTTTTATTCTTTGTTGCCCATTTCACCCAGATAATCAAGGGAAAGTCGTAATTTGTGATTTTAACCTAAATTTTGGAACCTCGACAGAATCGAAAATTTTGCTGGATAAGGTTTTTCAAGCAACGAGTTCTTCTTTCATTTATGTTCTATCCATTCCTCATTTTCTGCCACATGCCACATATCGTGCAACTAAGTTGCCTATGTTTTAGATCATCCGATTGTAGGTCTTTTGCTTTAACCCTTTTATTCTTTGTTGCCCATTTCACCCAGATAATCAAGGGAAAGTCGTAATTTGTGATTTTCACCTAAATTTTGGGACCTCGACAAAATTGAAATTTTGCTGGATAAGGTTTTTCAAGCAACGAGTTCTTCTTTCATTTATGTTCTATCCATTAGTCATTTTCTGCAACATGCCACATATCGCGCAACTAAGTTGCCTATGTTTTAGATCATCCGATTGTAGGTCTTTTGCTTTAACCCTTTTATTCTTTGTTGTCCATTTCACCCAGATAATCAAGGGAAAGTCGTAATTTGTGATTTTCACCTAAATTTTGGGACCTCGACAAAATTGAAATTTTGCTGGATAAGGTTTTTCAAGCAACGAGTTCTTCTTTCATTTATGTTCCATCCATTCCTCATTTTCTGCCACATGCCACATATCGTGCAACTAAGTTGCCTATGTTTTAGATCATCCGATTGTAGGTCTTTTGCTTTAACCCTTTTATTCTTTGTTGCCCATTTCACCCAGATAATCAAGGGAAAGTCGTAATTTGTGATTTTCACCTAAATTTTGGGACCTCGACAAAATTGAAATTTTGCTGGATAAGGTTTTTCAAGCAACGAGTTCTTCTTTCATTTATGTTCCATCCATTCCTCATTTTCTGCCACATGCCACATATCGTGCAACTAAGTTGCCTATGTTTTAGATCATCCGATTGTAGGTCTTTTGCTTTAACCCTTTTATTCTTTGTTGTCCATTTCACCCAGATAATCAAGGGAAAGTCGTAATTTGTGATTTTAACCTAAATTTTGGGACCTGGACAAAATCGAAAATTTTGCTGGATAGGGGTTTTCAAGCAACGAGTCTCTCTTTCAATTATGTTCTATTCGTTCAAGAGAAAATCCATACCTCAATTTCTGTGACATGCCAATATCGTGCAACCAAGTTGTCTATGTTTTAGATCATCCGATTGTAGGTCTTTTTTTTCAACCCTTTTATTCTTTGTTGCCTATTTCACCCAGATACTGAAGGGATAGCCGTAATTTGTGATTTTTGCCTAAATTTCGAGACCTGGACAAAACCGAAAATTTTGATGGATTAGGTTTTTCAAGCAACGAGTCCCTCTTTCATTTATGTTCTATCCATTCCTCATTTCCTGCCACATGCCACATATCGTGCAACTTAGTTGCCTATGTTTTAGATCATCCGATTGTAGGTCTTTTGGTTTAACCCTTTTATTCTTTGTTGCCCATTTCACCCAGATAATCAAGGGAAAGTCGTAATTTGTGATTTTCACCTAAATTTTGGGACCTCGACAAAATTGAAATTTTGCTGGATAAGGTTTTTCAAGCAACGAGTTCTTCTTTCATTTATGTTCCATCCATTCCTCATTTTCTGCCACATGCCACATATCGTGCAACTAAGTTGCCTATGTTTTAGATCATCCGATTGTAGGTCTTTTGCTTTAACCCTTTTATTCTTTGTTGCCCATTTCACCCAGATAATCAAGGGAAAGTCGTAATTTGTGATTTTAACCTAAATTTTGGGACCTCGACAGAATCGAAAATTTTGCTGGATAATTTTTTTCAAGCAACGAGTACCTCTTTCATTTATGTTCTATCCATTCCTCATTTTCTGCCACATGCCACATATCGTGCAACTAAGTTGCCTATGTTTTAGATCATCCGATTGTAGGTCTTTTGGTTTAACCCCTTTATTCTTTGTTGCCCATTTCACCCAGATATTCAAGGGATTGTGATTGTAGGTCTTTGGTTTAACCCTTTTATTCTTTGTTGCCCATTTCACCCAGATAATCAAGGGAAAGTCGTAATTTGTGATTTTAACCTAAATTTTGGAACCTCGACAGAATCGAAAATTTTGCTGGATAAGGTTTTTCAAGCAACGAGTTCTTCTTTCATTTATGTTCTATCCATTCCTCATTTCCTGCAACATGCCACATATCGTGCACCAAAGTTGCCTATGTTTTAGATCATCCGATTGTAGGTCTTTTGGTTTAACCCTTTTATTCTTTGTTGCCCATTTCACCCAGATAATCACGGGAAAGTCGTAATTTGTGATTTTAACCTAAATTTTGGAACTTTGCTTTGGAAATTTTGCTGGATAAGGTTTTTCAAGCAACGAGTCCCTCTTTCATTTATGTTCTATCCATTCCTCATTTTCTGCCACATGCCACATATCGTGCAACAAAGTTGCCTATGTTTTAGATCATCCGATTGTAGGTCTTTTGGTTTAACCCTTTTATTCTTTGTTGCCCATTTCACCCAGATAATCAAGGGAAAGTCGTAATTTGTGATTTTAACCTAAATTTTGGGACCTCGACAAAATTGAAATTTTGCTGGATAAGGTTTTTCAAGCTACGAGTTCTTCTTTCATTTATGTTCTATCCATTCCTCATTTCCTGCAACATGCCACATATCGTGCACCAAAGTTGCCTATGTTTTAGATCATCCGATTGTAGGTCTTTTGGTTTAACCCTTTTATTCTTTGTTGCCCATTTCACCCAGATAATCAAGGGAAAGTCGTAATTTGTGATTTTAACCTAAATTTTGGGACCTCGACAGAATCGAAAATTTTGCTGGATAAGGTTTTTCAAGCAACGAGTACCTCTTTCATTTATGTTCTATCCATTCCTCATTTTCTGCCACATGCCACATATCGTGCAACTAAGTTGCCTATGTTTTAGATCATCCGATTGTAGGTCCTTTGCTTTAACCCTTTTATTCTTTGTTGCCCATTTCACCCAGATAATCAAGGGAAAGTCGTAATTTGTGATTTTCACCTAAATTTTGGGACCTCGACAAAATTGAAATTTTGCTGGATAAGGTTTTTCAAGCAACGAGTTCTTCTTTCATTTATGTTCCATCCATTCCTCATTTTCTGCCACATGCCACATATCGTGCAACTAAGTTGCCTATGTTTTAGATCATCCGATTGTAGGTCTTTTGGTTTAACCCTTTTATTCTTTGTTGCCCATTTCACCCAGATAATCAAGGGAAAGTCGTAATTTGTGATTTTAACCTAAATTTTGGAACCTCGACAGAATCGAAAATTTTGCTGGATAAGGTTTTTCAAGCAACGAGTACCTCTTTCATTTATGTTCTATCCATTCCTCATTTTCTGGCACATGCCACATATCGTGCAACTAAGTTGCCTATGTTTTAGATCATCCGATTGTAGGTCTTTTGGTTTAACCCCTTTATTCTTTGTTGCCCATTTCACCCAGATATTCAAGGGATTGTGATTGTAGGTCTTTGGTTTAACCCTTTTATTCTTTGTTGCCCATTTCACCCAGATAATCAAGGGAAAGTCGTAATTTGTGATTTTAACCTAAATTTTGGGATATCGACAGAATCGAAAATTTTGCTGGATAAGGTTTTTCAAGCAACGAGTTCTTCTTTCATTTATGTTCTATCCATTCCTCATTTCCTGCAACATGCCACATATCGTGCACCAAAGTTGCCTATGTTTTAGATCATCCGATTGTAGGTCTTTTGGTTTAACCCTTTTATTCTTTGTTGCCCATTTCACCCAGATAATCAAGGGAAAGTCGTAATTTGTGATTTTAACCTAAATTTTGGAACCTCGACAGAATCGAAAATTTTGCTGGATAAGGTTTTTCAAGCAACGAGTACCTCTTTCATTTATGTTCTATCCATTCCTCATTTTCTGCCACATGCCACATATCG
The DNA here is from genome assembly GCA_905220385.1 of Xylota sylvarum. NCBI lineage: Eukaryota > Metazoa > Arthropoda > Insecta > Diptera > Syrphidae > Xylota > Xylota sylvarum. The sequence continues at coordinate 26,740,882 of LR999958.1, forward strand.
TGCAACTACGTTGCCTATGTTTTAGATCATCCGATTGTAGGTCTTTTGGTTTAACCCTTTTATTCTTTGTTGCCCATTTCACCCAGATATTCAAGGGAAAGTCGTAATTTGTGATTTTCACCTAAATTTTGGGACCTCGACAAAACCGAAAATTTTGATGGATTAGGTTTTTCAAGCAACGAGTCCCTCTTTCATTTATGTTCTATCCATTCCTCATTTTCTGCCACATGCCACATATCGTGCAACTAAGTTGCCTATGTTTTAGATCATCCGATTGTAGGTCTTTTGCTTTAACCCTTTTATTCTTTGTTGCCCATTTCACCCAGATAATCAAGGGAAAGTCGTAATTTGTGATTTTAACCTAAATTTTGGGACCTCGACAGAATCGAAAATTTTGCTGGATAATTTTTTTCAAGCAACGAGCACCTCTTTCATTTATGTTCTATCCATTCCTCATTTTCTGCCACATGCCACATATCGTGCAACTAAGTTGCCTATGTTTTAGATCATCCGATTGTAGGTCTTTCGGTTTAAACCTTTTATTCTTTGTTGCCCATTTCACCCAGATATTCAAGGGAAAGTCGTAATTTGTGATTTTAACCTAAATTTTGGGACCTCGACAGAATCGAAAATTTTGCTGGATAAGGTTTTTCAAGCAACGAGTTCTTCTTTCATTTATGTTCTATCCATTCCTCATTTCCTGCAACATGCCACATATCGTGCACCAAAGTTGCCTATGTTTTAGATCATCCGATTGTAGGTCTTTTGTTTTAACCCTTTTATTCTTTGTTGCCCATTTCACCCAGATAATCAAGGGAAAGTCGTAATTTGTGATTTTAACCTAAATTTTGGAACCTCGACAGAATCGAAAATTTTGCTGGATAAGGTTTTTCAAGCAACGAGTACCTCTTTCATTTATGTTCTATCCATTCCTCATTTTCTGCAACATGCCACATATCGCGCAACTAAGTTGCCTATGTTTTAGATCATCCGATTGTAGGTCTTTTGGTTTAACCCTTTTATTCTTTGTTGCCCATTTCACCCAGATATTCAAGGGAAAGTCGTAATTTGTGATTTTCACCTAAATTTTGGGACCTCGACAAAACCGAAAATTTTGATGGATTAGGTTTTTCAAGCAACGAGTCCCTCTTTCATTTATGTTCTATCCATTCCTCATTTCCTGCAACATGCCACATATCGTGCAACTTAGTTGCCTATGTTTTAGATCATCCGATTGTAGGTCTTTTGGTTTAACCCTTTTATTCTTTGTTGCCCATTTCACCCAGATAATCAAGGGAAAGTCGTAATTTGTGATTTTAACCTAAATTTTGGGACCTCGACAGAATCGAAAATTTTGCTGGATAATTTTTTTCAAGCAACGAGTTCTTCTTTCATTTATGTTCCATCCATTCCTCATTTTCTGCCACATGCCACATATCGTGCAACTAAGTTGCCTATGTTTTAGATCATCCGATTGTAGGTCTTTTGCTTTAACCCTTTTATTCTTTGTTGCCCATTTCACCCAGATAATCAAGGGAAAGTCGTAATTTGTGATTTTAACCTAAATTTTGGGACCTCGACAGAATCGAAAATTTTGCTGGATAATTTTTTTCAAGCAACGAGCTCCTCTTTCATTTATGTTCTATCCATTCCTCATTTTCTGCCACATGCCACATATCGTGCAACAAAGTTGCCTATGTTTTAGATCATCCGATTGTAGGTCTTTCGGTTTAAACCTTTTATTCTTTGTTGCCCATTTCACCCAGATATTCAAGGGAAAGTCGTAATTTGTGATTTTAACCTAAATTTTGGGACCTCGACAGAATCGAAAATTTTGCTGGATAAGGTTTTTCAAGCAACGAGTTCTTCTTTCATTTATGTTCTATCCATTCCTCATTTCCTGCAACATGCCACATATCGTGCACCAAAGTTGCCTATGTTTTAGATCATCCGATTGTAGGTCTTTTGGTTTAACCCTTTTATTCTTTGTTGCCCATTTCACCCAGATAATCAAGGGAAAGTCGTAATTTGTGATTTTAACCTAAATTTTGGGACCTCGACAAAACCGAAAATTTTGATGGATTAGGTTTTTCAAGCAACGAGTCCCTCTTTCATTTATGTTCTATCCATTCCTCATTTCCTGCCACATGCCACATATCGTGCAACTTAGTTGCCTATGTTTTAGATCATCCGATTGTAGGTCTTTTGGTTTAACCCTTTTATTCTTTGTTGCCCATTTCACCCAGATAATCAAAGGAAAGTCGTAATTTGTGATTTTCACCTAAATTTTGGGACCTCGACAAAATTGAAATTTTGCTGGATAAGGTTTTTCAAGCAACGAGTTCTTCTTTCATTTATGTTCCATCCATTCCTCATTTTCTGCCACATGCCACATATCGTGCAACTAAGTTGCCTATGTTTTAGATCATCCGATTGTAGGTCTTTTGCTTTAACCCTTTTATTCTTTGTTGCCCATTTCACCCAGATAATCAAGGGAAAGTCGTAATTTGTGATTTTAACCTAAATTTTGGGACCTCGACAGAATCGAAAATTTTGCTGGATAATTTTTTTCAAGCAACGAGCTCCTCTTTCATTTATGTTCTATCCATTCCTCATTTTCTGCCACATGCCACATATCGTGCAACAAAGTTGCCTATGTTTTAGATCATCCGATTGTAGGTCTTTCGGTTTAAACCTTTTATTCTTTGTTGCCCATTTCACCCAGATATTCAAGGGAAAGTCGTAATTTGTGATTTTAACCTAAATTTTGGGACCTCGACAGAATCGAAAATTTTGCTGGATAAGGTTTTTCAAGCAACGAGTTCTTCTTTCATTTATGTTCTATCCATTCCTCATTTCCTGCAACATGCCACATATCGTGCACCAAAGTTGCCTATGTTTTAGATCATCCGATTGTAGGTCTTTTGGTTTAACCCTTTTATTCTTTGTTGCCCATTTCACCCAGATAATCAAGGGAAAGTCGTAATTTGTAATTTTCAAATAAATTTTGGGACCTCGACAAAATTGAAATTTTGCTGGATAAGGTTTTTCAAGCAACGAGTTCTTCTTTCATTTATGTTCCATCCATTCCTCATTTTCTGCCACATGCCACATATCGTGCAACTAAGTTGCCTATGTTTTAGATCATCCGATTGTAGGTCTTTTGGTTTAACCCTTTTATTCTTTGTTGCCCATTTCACCCAGATAATCAAGGGAAAGTCGTAATTTGTGATTTTAACCTAAATTTTGGGACCTCGACAGAATCGAAAATTTTGCTGGATAATTTTTTTCAAGCAACGAGTTCTTCTTTCATTTATGTTCCATCCATTCCTCATTTTCTGCCACATGCCACATATCGTGCAACTAAGTTGCCTATGTTTTAGATCATCCGATTGTAGGTCTTTTGCTTTAACCCTTTTATTCTTTGTTGCCCATTTCACCCAGATAATCAAGGGAAAGTCGTAATTTGTGATTTTAACCTAAATTTTGGGACCTCGACAGAATCGAAAATTTTGCTGGATAATTTTTTTCAAGCAACGAGCTCCTCTTTCATTTATGTTCTATCCATTCCTCATTTTCTGCCACATGCCACATATCGTGCAACAAAGTTGCCTATGTTTTAGATCATCCGATTGTAGGTCTTTCGGTTTAAACCTTTTATTCTTTGTTGCCCATTTCACCCAGATATTCAAGGGAAAGTCGTAATTTGTGATTTTAACCTAAATTTTGGGACCTCGACAGAATCGAAAATTTTGCTGGATAAGGTTTTTCAAGCAACGAGTTCTTCTTTCATTTATGTTCTATCCATTCCTCATTTCCTGCAACATGCCACATATCGTGCACCAAAGTTGCCTATGTTTTAGATCATCCGATTGTAGGTCTTTTGGTTTAACCCTTTTATTCTTTGTTGCCCATTTCACCCAGATAATCAAGGGAAAGTCGTAATTTGTGATTTTAACCTAAATTTTGGGACCTCGACAAAACCGAAAATTTTGATGGATTAGGTTTTTCAAGCAACGAGTCCCTCTTTCATTTATGTTCTATCCATTCCTCATTTCCTGCCACATGCCACATATCGTGCAACTTAGTTGCCTATGTTTTAGATCATCCGATTGTAGGTCTTTTGGTTTAACCCTTTTATTCTTTGTTGCCCATTTCACCCAGATAATCAAAGGAAAGTCGTAATTTGTGATTTTCACCTAAATTTTGGGACCTCGACAAAATTGAAATTTTGCTGGATAAGGTTTTTCAAGCAACGAGTTCTTCTTTCATTTATGTTCCATCCATTCCTCATTTTCTGCCACATGCCACATATCGTGCAACTAAGTTGCCTATGTTTTAGATCATCCGATTGTAGGTCTTTTGCTTTAACCCTTTTATTCTTTGTTGCCCATTTCACCCAGATAATCAAGGGAAAGTCGTAATTTGTGATTTTAACCTAAATTTTGGGACCTCGACAGAATCGAAAATTTTGCTGGATAATTTTTTTCAAGCAACGAGTACCTCTTTCATTTATGTTCTATCCATTCCTCATTTTCTGCCACATGCCACATATCGTGCAACAAAGTTGCCTATGTTTTAGATCATCCGATTGTAGGTCTTTCGGTTTAAACCTTTTATTCTTTGTTGCCCATTTCACCCAGATATTCAAGGGAAAGTCGTAATTTGTGATTTTAACCTAAATTTTGGGACCTCGACAGAATCGAAAATTTTGCTGGATAAGGTTTTTCAAGCAACGAGTTCTTCTTTCATTTATGTTCTATCCATTCCTCATTTCCTGCAACATGCCACATATCGTGCACCAAAGTTGCCTATGTTTTAGATCATCCGATTGTAGGTCTTTTGGTTTAACCCTTTTATTCTTTGTTGCCCATTTCACCCAGATAATCAAGGGAAAGTCGTAATTTGTAATTTTCAAATAAATTTTGGGACCTCGACAAAATTGAAATTTTGCTGGATAAGGTTTTTCAAGCAACGAGTTCTTCTTTCATTTATGTTCCATCCATTCCTCATTTTCTGCCACATGCCACATATCGTGCAACTAAGTTGCCTATGTTTTAGATCATCCGATTGTAGGTCTTTTGCTTTAACCCTTTTATTCTTTGTTGCCCATTTCACCCAGATAATCAAGGGAAAGTCGTAATTTGTGATTTTAACCTAAATTTTGGGACCTCGACAGAATCGAAAATTTTGCTGGATAATTTTTTTCAAGCAACGAGTACCTCTTTCATTTATGTTCTATCCATTCCTCATTTTCTGCCACATGCCACATATCGTGCAACTAAGTTGCCTATGTTTTAGATCATTCGATTGTAGGTCTTTTGGTTTAACCCCTTTATTCTTTGTTGCCCATTTCACCCATATATTCAAGGGATTGTGATTGTAGGTCTTTGGTTTAACCCTTTTATTCTTTGTTGCCCATTTCACCCAGATAATCAAGGGAAAGTCGAAATTTGTGATTTTAACCTAAATTTTGGGACCTGGACAAAACCGAAAATTTTGCTGGATAAGGTTTTTCAAGCAACGAGTCCCCCCTTCATTTATGTTCTATCCATTCCTCATTTTCTGCCACGTGCCACATATCGTGCAACAAAGTTGCCTATGTTTTAGATCATCCGATTGTAGGTCTTTTGGTTTAACCCTTTTATTCTTTGTTGCCCATTTCACCCAGATATTCAAGGGAAAGTCGTAATTTGTGATTTTCACCTAAATTTTGGGACCTCGACAAAACCGAAAATTTTGCTGGATAAGGTTTTTCAAGCAACGAGTCCTTCTTTCATTTATGTTCTATCCATTCCTCATTTCCTGCAACATGCCACATATCGTGCAACAAAGTTGCCTATGTTTTAGATCATCCGATTGTAGGTCTTTTGGTTTAACCCTTTTATTCTTTGTTGCCCATTTCACCCAGATAATCAAGGGAAAGTCGTAATTTGTGATTTTCACCTAAATTTTGGGACCTCGACAAAATTGAAATTTTGCTGAATAAGGTTTTTCAAGCAACGAGTCCCTCTTTCATTTATGTTCCATCCATTCCTCATTTCCTGCCACATGCCACATATCGTGCAACAAAGTTGCCTATGTTTCAGATCATCCGATTGTAGGTCTTTCGGTTTAAACCTTTTATTCTTTGTTGCCCATTTCACCCAGATATTCAAGGGAAAGTCGTAATTTGTGATTTTAACCTAAATTTTGGGACCTCGACAGAATCGAAAATTTTGCTGGATAAGGTTTTTCAAGCAACGAGTTCTTCTTTCATTTATGTTCTATCCATTCCTCATTTTCTGCCACATGCCACATATCGTGCAACAAAGTTGCCTATGTTTTAGATCATCCGATTGTAGGTCTTTCGGTTTAAACCTTTTATTCTTTGTTGCCCATTTCACCCAGATATTCAAGGGAAAGTCGTAATTTGTGATTTTAACCTAAATTTTGGGACCTCGACAGAATCGAAAATTTTGCTGGATAAGGTTTTTCAAGCAACGAGTTCTTCTTTCATTTATGTTCTATCCATTCCTCATTTCCTGCAACATGCCACATATCGTGCACCAAAGTTGCCTATGTTTTAGATCATCCGATTGTAGGTCTTTTGGTTTAACCCTTTTATTCTTTGTTGCCCATTTCACCCAGATAATCAAGGGAAAGTCGTAATTTGTAATTTTCAAATAAATTTTGGGACCTCGACAAAATTGAAATTTTGCTGGATAAGGTTTTTCAAGCAACGAGTTCTTCTTTCATTTATGTTCCATCCATTCCTCATTTTCTGCCACATGCCACATATCGTGCAACTAAGTTGCCTATGTTTTAGATCATCCGATTGTAGGTCTTTTGCTTTAACCCTTTTATTCTTTGTTGCCCATTTCACCCAGATAATCAAGGGAAAGTCGTAATTTGTGATTTTAACCTAAATTTTGGGACCTCGACAGAATCGAAAATTTTGCTGGATAATTTTTTTCAAGCAACGAGTACCTCTTTCATTTATGTTCTATCCATTCCTCATTTCCTGCAACATGCCACATATCGTGCACCAAAGTTGCCTATGTTTTAGATCATCCGATTGTAGGTCTTTTGGTTTAACCCCTTTATTCTTTGTTGCCCATTTCACCCATATATTCAAGGGATTGTGATTGTAGGTCTTTGGTTTAACCCTTTTATTCTTTGTTGCCCATTTCACCCAGATAATCAAGGGAAAGTCGTAATTTGTGATTTTAACCTAAATTTTGGGACCTCGACAAAACCGAAAATTTTGCTGGATAAGGTTTTTCAAGCAACGAGTCCCCCCTTCATTTATGTTCTATCCATTCCTCATTTCCTGCAACATGCCACATATCGTGCACCAAAGTTGCCTATGTTTTAGATCATCCGATTGTAGGTCTTTTGGTTTAACCCTTTTATTCTTTGTTGCCCATTTCACCCAGATATTCAAGGGAAAGTCGTAATTTGTGATTTTAACCTAAATTTTGGGACCTCGACAAAATTGAAATTTTGCTGGATAAGGTTTTTCAAGCTACGAGTTCTTCTTTCATTTATGTTCTATCCATTCCTCATTTCCTGCAACATGCCACATATCGTGCAACAAAGTTGCCTATGTTTTAGATCATCCGATTGTAGGTCTTTTGGTTTAACCCTTTTATTCTTTGTTGCCCATTTCACCCAGATAATCAAGGGAAAGTCGTAATTTGTGATTTTAACCTAAATTTTGGGACCTCGACAAAATTGAAATTTTGCTGGATAAGGTTTTTCAAGCTACGAGTTCTTCTTTCATTTATGTTCTATCCATTCCTCATTTCCTGCAACATGCCACATATCGTGCAACAAAGTTGCCTATGTTTTAGATCATCCGATTGTAGGTCTTTTGGTTTAACCCTTTTATTCTTTGTTGCCCATTTCACCCAGATAATCAAGGGAAAGTCGTAATTTGTGATTTTAACCTAAATTTTGGGACCTCGACAGAATCGAAAATTTTGCTGGATAAGGTTTTTCAAGCAACGAGTTCTTCTTTCATTTATGTTCTATCCATTCCTCATTTCCTGCAACATGCCACATATCGTGCACCAAAGTTGCCTATGTTTTAGATCATCCGATTGTAGGTCTTTTGGTTTAACCCTTTTATTCTTTGTTGCCCATTTCACCCAGATAATCAAGGGAAAGTCGTAATTTGTGATTTTAACCTAAATTTTGGGACCTCGACAAAACCGAAAATTTTGATGGATTAGGTTTTTCAAGCAACGAGTCCCTCTTTCATTTATGTTCTATCCATTCCTCATTTCCTGCCACATGCCACATATCGTGCAACTTAGTTGCCTATGTTTTAGATCATCCGATTGTAGGTCTTTTGGTTTAACCCTTTTATTCTTTGTTGCCCATTTCACCCAGATAATCAAGGGAAAGTCGTAATTTGTAATTTTCAAATAAATTTTGGGACCTCGACAAAATTGAAATTTTGCTGGATAAGGTTTTTCAAGCAACGAGTTCTTCTTTCATTTATGTTCCATCCATTCCTCATTTTCTGCCACATGCCACATATCGTGCAACTAAGTTGCCTATGTTTTAGATCATCCGATTGTAGGTCTTTTGCTTTAACCCTTTTATTCTTTGTTGCCCATTTCACCCAGATAATCAAGGGAAAGTCGTAATTTGTGATTTTAACCTAAATTTTGGGACCTCGACAGAATCGAAAATTTTGCTGGATAATTTTTTTCAAGCAACGAGTACCTCTTTCATTTATGTTCTATCCATTCCTCATTTTCTGCCACATGCCACATATCGTGCAACTAAGTTGCCTATGTTTTAGATCATTCGATTGTAGGTCTTTTGGTTTAACCCCTTTATTCTTTGTTGCCCATTTCACCCATATATTCAAGGGATTGTGATTGTAGGTCTTTGGTTTAACCCTTTTATTCTTTGTTGCCCATTTCACCCAGATAATCAAGGGAAAGTCGAAATTTGTGATTTTAACCTAAATTTTGGGACCTCGACAAAACCGAAAATTTTGCTGGATAAGGTTTTTCAAGCAACGAGTCCCCCCTTCATTTATGTTCTATCCATTCCTCATTTTCTGCCACGTGCCACATATCGTGCAACAAAGTTGCCTATGTTTTAGATCATCCGATTGTAGGTCTTTTGGTTTAACCCTTTTATTCTTTGTTGCCCATTTCACCCAGATATTCAAGGGAAAGTCGTAATTTGTGATTTTCACCTAAATTTTGGGACCTCGACAAAACCGAAAATTTTGCTGGATAAGGTTTTTCAAGCAACGAGTCCTTCTTTCATTTATGTTCTATCCATTCCTCATTTCCTGCAACATGCCACATATCGTGCACCAAAGTTGCCTATGTTTTAGATCATCCGATTGTAGGTCTTTTGGTTTAACCCTTTTATTCTTTGTTGCCCATTTCACCCAGATAATCAAGGGAAAGTCGTAATTTGTGATTTTCACCTAAATTTTGGGACCTCGACAAAATTGAAATTTTGCTGAATAAGGTTTTTCAAGCAACGAGTCCCTCTTTCATTTATGTTCCATCCATTCCTCATTTCCTGCCACATGCCACATATCGTGCAACAAAGTTGCCTATGTTTCAGATCATCCGATTGTAGGTCTTTCGGTTTAAACCTTTTATTCTTTGTTGCCCATTTCACCCAGATATTCAAGGGAAAGTCGTAATTTGTGATTTTAACCTAAATTTTGGGACCTCGACAGAATCGAAAATTTTGCTGGATAAGGTTTTTCAAGCAACGAGTTCTTCTTTCATTTATGTTCTATCCATTCCTCATTTCCTGCAACATGCCACATATCGTGCACCAAAGTTGCCTATGTTTTAGATCATCCGATTGTAGGTCTTTTGGTTTAACCCCTTTATTCTTTGTTGCCCATTTCACCCATATATTCAAGGGATTGTGATTGTAGGTCTTTGGTTTAACCCTTTTATTCTTTGTTGCCCATTTCACCCAGATAATCAAGGGAAAGTCGTAATTTGTGATTTTAACCTAAATTTTGGGACCTCGACAAAACCGAAAATTTTGCTGGATAAGGTTTTTCAAGCAACGAGTCCCCCCTTCATTTATGTTCTATCCATTCCTCATTTCCTGCAACATGCCACATATCGTGCACCAAAGTTGCCTATGTTTTAGATCATCCGATTGTAGGTCTTTTGGTTTAACCCTTTTATTCTTTGTTGCCCATTTCACCCAGATATTCAAGGGAAAGTCGTAATTTGTGATTTTAACCTAAATTTTGGGACCTCGACAAAATTGAAATTTTGCTGGATAAGGTTTTTCAAGCTACGAGTTCTTCTTTCATTTATGTTCTATCCATTCCTCATTTCCTGCAACATGCCACATATCGTGCAACTTAGTTGCCTATGTTTTAGATCATCCGATTGTAGGTCTTTTGGTTTAACCCTTTTATTCTTTGTTGCCCATTTCACCCAGATAATCAAGGGAAAGTCGTAATTTGTGATTTTAACCTAAATTTTGGGACCTCGACAGAATCGAAAATTTTGCTGGATAAGGTTTTTCAAGCAACGAGTCCCTCTTTCATTTATGTTCTATCCATTCCTCATTTCCTGCCACATGCCACATATCGTGCAACTTAGTTGCCTATGTTTTAGATCATCCGATTGTAGGTCTTTTGGTTTAACCCTTTTATTCTTTGTTGCCCATTTCACCCAGATAATCAAGGGAAAGTCGTAATTTGTAATTTTCAAATAAATTTTGGGACCTCGACAAAATTGAAATTTTGCTGGATAAGGTTTTTCAAGCAACGAGTTCTTCTTTCATTTATGTTCCATCCATTCCTCATTTTCTGCCACATGCCACATATCGTGCAACTAAGTTGCCTATGTTTTAGATCATCCGATTGTAGGTCTTTTGGTTTAACCCCTTTATTCTTTGTTGCCCATTTCACCCATATATTCAAGGGATTGTGATTGTAGGTCTTTGGTTTAACCCTTTTATTCTTTGTTGCCCATTTCACCCAGATAATCAAGGGAAAGTCGTAATTTGTGATTTTAACCTAAATTTTGGGACCTCGACAAAACCGAAAATTTTGCTGAATAAGGTTTTTCAAGCAACGAGTCCCTCTTTCATTTATGTTCCATCCATTCCTCATTTCCTGCCACATGCCACATATCGTGCAACAAAGTTGCCTATGTTTTAGATCATCCGATTGTAGGTCTTTTGGTTTAACCCTTTTATTCTTTGTTGCCCATTTCACCCAGATATTCAAGGGAAAGTCGTAATTTGTGATTTTAACCTAAATTTTGGGACCTCGACAAAATTGAAATTTTGCTGGATAAGGTTTTTCAAGCTACGAGTTCTTCTTTCATTTATGTTCTATCCATTCCTCATTTCCTGCAACATGCCACATATCGTGCAACAAAGTTGCCTATGTTTTAGATCATCCGATTGTAGGTCTTTTGGTTTAACCCTTTTATTCTTTGTTGCCCATTTCACCCAGATAATCAAGGGAAAGTCGTAATTTGTGATTTTAACCTAAATTTTGGGACCTCGACAGAATCGAAAATTTTGCTGGATAAGGTTTTTCAAGCAACGAGTACCTCTTTCATTTATGTTCTATCCATTCCTCATTTTCTGCCACATGCCACATATCGTGCAACAAAGTTGCCTATGTTTTAGATCATCCGATTGTAGGTCTTTTGGTTTAACCCTTTTATTCTTTGTTGCCCATTTCACCCAGATAATCAAGGGAAAGTCGTAATTTGTGATTTTAACCTAAATTTTGGGACCTCGACAGAATCGAAAATTTTGCTGGATAAGGTTTTTCAAGCAACGAGTCCCTCTTTCATTTATGTTCCATCCATTCCTCATTTCCTGCCACATGCCACATATCGTGCAACAAAGTTGCCTATGTTTTAGATCATCCGATTGTAGGTCTTTTGGTTTAACCCTTTTATTCTTTGTTGCCCATTTCACCCAGATATTCAAGGGAAAGTCGTAATTTGTGATTTTAACCTAAACTTTGGGACCTCGACAAAATTGAAATTTTGCTGGATAAGGTTTTTCAAGCTACGAGTTCTTCTTTCATTTATGTTCTATCCATTCCTCATTTCCTGCAACATGCCACATATCGTGCACCAAAGTTGCCTATGTTTTAGATCATCCGATTGTAGGTCTTTTAGTTTAACCCTTTTATTCTTTGTTGCCCATTTCACCCAGATAATCAAGGGAAAGTCGTAATTTGTGATTTTAACCTAAATTTTGGGACCTCGACAAAACCGAAAATTTTGCTGGATAAGGTTTTTCAAGCAACGAGTCCCTCTTTCATTTATGTTCCATCCATTCCTCATTTCCTGCCACATGCCACATATCGTGCAACAAAGTTGCCTATGTTTTAGATCATCCGATTGTAGGACTTTTGGTTTAACCCTTTTATTCTTTGTTGCCCATTTCACCCAGATATTCAAGGGAAAGTCGTAAATTTTGGGACCTCGACAAAATTGAAATTTTGCTGGATAAGGTTTTTCAAGCTACGAGTTCTTCTTTCATTTATGTTCTATCCATTCCTCATTTCCTGCAACATGCCACATATCGTGCACCAAAGTTGCCTATGTTTTAGATCATCCGATTGTAGGTCTTTTGGTTTAACCCTTTTATTCTTTGTTGCCCATTTCACCCAGATAATCAAGGGAAAGTCGTAATTTGTGATTTTAACCTAAATTTTGGGACCTCGACAGAATCGAAAATTTTGCTGGATAAGGTTTTTCAAGCAACGAGTCCCTCTTTCATTTATGTTCCATCCATTCCTCATTTCCTGCCACATGCCACATATCGTGCAACAAAGTTGCCTATGTTTTAGATCATCCGATTGTAGGACTTTTGGTTTAACCCTTTTATTCTTTGTTGCCCATTTCACCCAGATATTCAAGGGAAAGTCGTAAATTTTGGGACCTCGACAAAATTGAAATTTTGCTGGATAAGGTTTTTCAAGCTACGAGTTCTTCTTTCATTTATGTTCTATCCATTCCTCATTTCCTGCAACATGCCACATATCGTGCACCAAAGTTGCCTATGTTTTAGATCATCCGATTGTAGGTCTTTTAGTTTAACCCTTTTATTCTTTGTTGCCCATTTCACCCAGATAATCAAGGGAAAGTCGTAATTTGTGATTTTAACCTAAATTTTGGGACCTCGACAAAACCGAAAATTTTGCTGGATAAGGTTTTTCAAGCAACGAGTCCCTCTTTCATTTATGTTCCATCCATTCCTCATTTCCTGCCACATGCCACATATCGTGCAACAAAGTTGCCTATGTTTTAGATCATCCGATTGTAGGACTTTTGGTTTAACCCTTTTATTCTTTGTTGCCCATTTCACCCAGATATTCAAGGGAAAGTCGTAAATTTTGGGACCTCGACAAAATTGAAATTTTGCTGGATAAGGTTTTTCAAGCTACGAGTTCTTCTTTCATTTATGTTCTATCCATTCCTCATTTCCTGCAACATGCCACATATCGTGCACCAAAGTTGCCTATGTTTTAGATCATCCGATTGTAGGTCTTTTGGTTTAACCCTTTTATTCTTTGTTGCCCATTTCACCCAGATAATCAAGGGAAAGTCGTAATTTGTGATTTTAACCTAAATTTTGGGACCTCGACAGAATCGAAAATTTTGCTGGATAAGGTTTTTCAAGCAACGAGTACCTCTTTCATTTATGTTCCATCCATTCCTCATTTTCTGCCACATGCCACATATCGTGCAACTAAGTTGCCTATGTTTTAGATCATCCGATTGTAGGTCTTTTGGTTTAACCCTTTTATTCTTTGTTGCCCATTTCACCCAGATAATCAAGGGAAAGTCGTAATTTGTGATTTTAACCTAAATTTTGGGACCTCGACAGAATCGAAAATTTTGCTGGATAAGGTTTTTCAAGCAACGAGTCCCTCTTTCATTTATGTTCTATCCATTCCTCATTTTCTGCCACATGCCACATATCGTGCAACAAAGTTGCCTATGTTTTAGATCATCCGATTGTAGGTCTTTTGGTTTAACCCTTTTATTCTTTGTTGCCCATTTCACCCAGATAATCAAGGGAAAGTCGTAATTTGTGATTTTAACCTAAATTTTGGGACCTCGACAGAATCGAAAATTTTGTTGGATAAGGTTTTTCAAGCAACGAGTACCTCTTTCATTTATGTTCTATCCATTCCTCATTTTCTGCCACATGCCACATATCGTGCAACTAAGTTGCCTATGTTTTAGATCATCCGATTGTAGGTATTTTGGTTTAACCCTTTTAGCCTTTGTTGTCACTTTGTTCTGAGAAAATTTATGAAGGATGAAAATATATTCCAGCAGTGATTTTTTTTCGGGAATGATGCTTAGGATTGGTATGTCTAGTATTCCTGAATTGTGATTTATCGCTTGTATCCTCTAATGACGCTCTAATCTCAAAGTAATTTGTTTTTTGATCAATTAAAGATATGAAGGAAAACCCGGCAGTACACAGATATCAGAAATAACATTCTTTACTATTCATAAATTCGAAGCATCTTCACATATTATCACCACACTTACATATATGCATATGTATGTACATTCCTTCATCGAGTTAAAACTTTTGAAAACCAGTGTTTGTATGAATACCCTGAGCTCCAGTTCCAACCAGTGTAGGATGTTGAGTCCTCATAACCAAACTGGTGACCATTTGAAACTTTGATTTGACTTTTAGTGCAATAACATCGGAACACTTAAAATTCATAGCCCATTTCTCATAATATTTTACGATACCATCAATCTCATAATGAATTCCATGCAGTTAAGCCAGAAAAAAACGAATACACCAGCATGGTGAAACCCGTATCGCCGTATTGAGATCTCATTCAGATATCGCGCCTATTAGCATACATTTCTGAAAGCGTATCATTCAAATCAGCACAACATCAGCACTGCAATAAATCCTGTCTACTTTATGCCTTATTTGTTCGTTTACCGCTAACACCTGGCTGTGCTATCTGTAGTGACCATGGATAGGCGACAAGTCTGCTGCACGCATCATGTACTCAACCCACGGACAAGGATCAATCACTTAGAGAGCGTTCTTCAAGCGCTGGTCTTGTCATAATTGCACTCACAAGAGTCGTTTGACCAGGCATTCACCCTGGTGTGGCTATAACATGTTAAACCTTATTTAGATAGCACAATTAGCACATTACCCATAGATTGTCAGGCAAGCGAGCGAGCAATGGAAACACGCACCATTCTCGAGAGTAGTGCCTTAAAGTCGTAATCTTCAATCACTTTAACATCACTTTAGGAATCTGAACGATCGCTCAACGCAAAAGGTGTTAACATGATATGTGCGCGATTCAATTTACCATAGCATGGACAAGAGCACGCTGTGTATCTGCATATCTGCATGTGTTGTGTATCTTTTGTAAGCTAGATACGGAGGACAGACAAATTCTGGTCTGCCTTGTTAGTGATTAGAGATCTGCTCCAAATGAACTGGTCTTCCAATATAATCTCTGCTTTTGTATTGCGCCCAAGGAAATCTGATATCCGAGAATGTTGTGCAGTGATTAATTCAATCCACTTGATTGGAAAATAAATTGCAAATGAACAGTAGAGACCAATAAACATGTCTGGGTTAGGATTTAATGAGTTTATGATCACAACGTTAAGTAGTCAATATCTAGATCGAGATGGTGTGTGATTCTTAGAAAATATAAAGTTAACGGTTAACTAAATCAGTTAAGTTTTATTATGGTTGCTTTGAAAGGCTTCGAAACCAAGGAGGTGTGCCATTGGAAATTGGAGATCAGTTTCACAGTCGATCGGATTAATAATGTCCAGGTGAAAATAAATCGTAGATTCAGAACGTAACGAGTTCCTTCCTTATGGTACTAGGAGCTTAGCTTCGATGCAATAAGTGAGAAAAATTGTTCGAATCCAATTTGGTATCGATTACATCATGTTATGAATACTGCCGTCCTTCTATTTTGCATACAGTTGCATACATGTGGGTAGTCTTGACAAAAGTATACGATAACCACGGTCGTAACAAGGTGTAATATGAACACAACTTCATGGAAGAGGAATAGAGCTGAAAATATGAAGTAGAAAGAATGCATTAGTTGAAGTCAGTTGGGAGTTCAATGACACCACTCATGAACTCCTGGAGATATATACATACATATATCAACTGTTTGGACTAAAAAAAAGAGAAGAACAGGTACTTTCATAAACGGGTGAAATACGGTATAAATCAGTGCAATTAAACCAAGAAGAGGCAGCTCGCAAGAAAATGAAGAAAAAAACACTTTCTGACTGACTGCTAAAATAAGAGACGCTGCAAGTCAAGGCAGGCCCCAGCTCATGCCTGAAAAAAAGAGCTTGACTATATAACAAGTACAGTCGTATTTCCTATTGATGCTGATCACTAGTACATATATATACTTTATAGGATCTATCTCGATTATTTCTCTCTGTTACAAACTATGTGTCAAACTTAATATACCCTAAGTATAGGGTGTAGGAAGTTTTGTACGACGTGTAAATTTTCTGCTCCCCAGATCTGAGAATTTGACTTGGTGACGTATTGCAAAGACCCACTTTACATTGTTCTATATAAGTCCACGGTTTCCGACCCAATAAAAACCTCTGATGGAGTACCGTAAAAATTCAATTTCCTTTATCATAATGAAAGTCAAGGTATGAGTTGGCTTTTATTATCAAGCGCTGGCCTAAGGCAATCTCTAATCCTTGTGTCATTAAATAAAACCTTTGCTCAGCTATAAAGTTCTTCTAAAGACACGCTTTATAATGTAACATCGCTTTCAGCATAATAGCATAGGTAATAGACAAAATCGACAATGTGATAATCAATGTGACACGTATCTTATACCAGCATTCTTTATTACATATACATATATTAATAGACTCTTAGAGACAGTTATTGACACTGCAATAAAATCAATAGCGATTTGTCCAAAAATAGAAAGTCAAAGTCTTAGTACGCATGGAGTTGCTAGAGCCTGAAGGGATTATGTATTAAAGAGAGAGACCTGGAAGAGGCAATGCTTGGAAAAGGTGTGATCATATGCTCAGCCAATGAAGAAGCAGTTCTCTATCCAGAAGCATTCGGGGACAAGACTGAAAACTACAAAACAACCGATTCTATGCATGCATGTACAAATTCAATATACAATAGCCATTTTAAGGACATTGACTGCTTAATCGATAATCAAGTCTTGTGTTTGAATAGATGGATAAAGAGATGTTTTCATCGAAGTTTTAAAGATAAAAGCACTTTGAAGAACTCTTTAGTCCACCGGAGGTCTACCAATAATACGTTGGCTAAAAGAATCACAGACAAAACAGTAAAGATTAAAGAAGTCAAATGATGAAAACGGCGGCATTTAATATTATGAAGTTGTGACATGTACAACTACAACAACAAAATGGGACCATAGAATAAAGGCACACCAGTATCTAAACAAAGCTGATCTCACTTCATGATGAAATAAATACTTAACGTAAACATGAGGAAATAGCTAGGAAAAATTGAGGACGTTTGTAGTTAGATACCTGATTGTAATCGGTGTGTTTATTTATAGATTTACAAATAAATAACGTTTCGAACTTATACCATTGGAGAACTAGGAATTTACTATTGAGTACTATTACGACAAAATACCATTGTATATATACGTAATAATAAAAATTCCTGTTTTCCATAATTCAATAGTACAAAAAATGTTTTAAAAGCTTTTACTCGTACAGAACTTATTTAAAGTAAATACTTCTTTCGTTCTATACTTTGAAGTATGCGTTATTTTTTATATCCAACATTTTAATATACACTCCTCTGTTTTATAATAAATTGTTAAAAGCATATACACAGCAATTTAGTGTTAAACAATGTAAAGAATTTAAAAACGTACTAACCCACAATGCCCACAGCTTTCATGATAATCCGTTGTGTACTTCCCACTCAAATCAGCTGAATGCATTTTTGATTTTTATTTTTTTTTTTTTTTGATTTCATTAAAAATTAAATTTTGTGTGAGTTATTATTTTATTGCGTACATCTGTTCTCAGATTTTGTATACCAACAGATAGTTAAAAGTTTATTGCTGACAGTTTTATGATGTGCTTTAGTATACATATTCAAGTTGAAATATTCGTTGAGTGTAGTGCATATCTTTCGTTTAGAAATTAAAAACCATAGAAGTTGTTTTATAAATAACTTTTTCTATATGAAATGAATTTAATGAATTCTTTGAACTTCGTATTCTAATAAGAATACATGATACATGATTCAAAGGTGTAGGAGGAATGATTTTAGAGTAAGAATTACTGGTCATTTAATGTATCTACAAAAATTAATTGAATGATGGACTTATGGTTGACATTATGGATAACTGTTTGTTGTTGTTTTATTGTTTTTTGTATTAATCCTTTTGTGTCAAACATGTTTTATGATCTGTAAAGTTTTATTACAAAAAAAAAAGTTAAGTTGGAGAGGTCAAGACAGACCTTGTACTGTAACCTTAGAGATTATTATATTTTAAGTTATAAACTTCTAGAATTAAACGATTATTTTTAGTTTGACGAGGATGAATTTTCATTAATACATGCAATGATCCTAAAAAGGGATCAGGTCAAGGTTTGGATCAGTGTATTTAAATTTGATCAGTTGATACATGAAAGTCTGTCCTTTCCATACTAATTTGGAAACGATGGCATGTAGTAAGAATTAAGGTTGAGCCCGAATATATGTAACCATTTTTACTCCATTTTCAATTTTGAAACCGATTATGTAGCAAGTATATTGAGATGGGTGTCATATTGGAGCTCCATGCATTGTTTTTAAGTTTAGGAAGACAATGGTAAGAGGGTGATGCAGGTAGCTTCCGAAATGCCAAGTTGGATTGCTTAGTTTGAATATACACGTAAGGTTTGGTAAGAGACTTCTTATTTCATATGTGCAATGGAGGCAGATACATATGTACATACCTGCTTCGAGTGAAGTAGTAGTTCCTTTGGAAGCGACTCTTTCAATGCTTTACCCGCTTAGGCGAACCACATTGTCATCAACAGAGCAATGCCAGAAATACCTACTTTCTGCCGCCAATGTGATCTTTGAATGAACAGCTGCTCCAAAAAGTCTGGCTATAGCTGACAAAACGAAAAAACAACGTCGGCATTTTGGTCCAAATGTTGCGATGGTTAGCCAAATTATACTTTTAATTCTCCTAACGACAACAATAATGATATGAAACAGAGTACACTTGTAATCAAATGCTTCTTTAGTCTTAGGCGACAATAATTTTGGTGACAGCATAAACTCTGTCAAAATTGTTCCAATGTACCCTTGGTGTCTTCGAGAGAAAAGTTGTTCATGCAAATTATGAGCACGTTTGTGTTGCGGAGAAGATTCAATGAAAAACCATATGAGCTGATACGTATCCAGTGGATAAGGTGCCTAGGTTATATAGAAAGGAGCATGCTCCGGCCCGAAGAATTTAGAATTCTAAACGAGAACTAATTTGTTTCGAATTGAATGTGTTCTCGAATAGGGAACTATAGAGAACTGGCGATACCTAGTTGAGTTAAGGTCCACATTCACCACAAATTGTGGGGTGTAAGATTATAAGTTTACAGGCCATTAGTGGACACTGCATTCTATTCTAAACTTAATACCCAAGCTGACGTGTTATAAGTGAGTCTCTTGTCCACCGAACCTAGCTGTAGTGTGCAATAACACTACACGTACAGTGAACAGAATACCATACAAGATTGCATGCATGACATGTGAAGTGTAGTCCAATTTCTGATAGTCTCAGGAAACTACTTCTATGATCTAATGATAGCTAAAAACATATACGGTGGCTGCTCTATTTACTATATCTTCAACTTGCCAAGGGTATGCAAGTTGGTGTCAGTAGACGCTTCAAAACATAGTAAACGGAACAACAAAGCGATGCAATAGTGTACAATTATCCATTTCAGTTCAACGCATGTAATTTCTCTTCCTTCTGTACTACGAAGGGTTCAACATTGGAAGAATTTATTGCGCACTTAAGATGGGTAATAAGTCCATTTTCAAATAGTGGACCACGCCAATCGCATCGCCGTTGATTAACAATTTTGAAGATGAAAAACTTCCCTTGATGCTCTTGCGTTTTCAGATACATATACATACATACATATAGGTTTAGCTTTATTACAAGTATACACCCGTATGTATGCATGTACGTATGGGTTCCCAGTTAGTAAAGTTCTTCCCAGACAAAGTCAAGTTAAATTTTTACAAAAATGATGCAACATCTTATTGAAATGTAATCGTCCTTGCATATATTTATTTCTTCGTCGATAAATACCCAACTGAGTTCCACTTCGAGCGTATAGACTAAATTGTCTCTTGGGGTACCTACTCGACACTCATCCAATTTCATCCTTCAACTACCCCATTGCATATTCGCCACTTATCACTCAATTCAGATCCTATTTCTCTGATGACGATATCTGATTTGTTTATAGCATCCACCGTAATTCTACGCACATGTATCTAAATGGTAAAAAATGCTGAAGCCACACAGCGATTTGTCCCCACGATACCGAAATAGAAATGGAAATAGAACTCCTTGCAGCTGATTAGCATACCTACGCAAAATTCCCTCACTCAATTTTTTTTACCCGAGGTATGCAACAGGCGCTTGTCACCCCTGCTACCCCTCCCAATTGCTGCCAACACTCATAACGGATAAGAGAGAAATCGAAAAATTGCCTCAAGCCCACCATCATGGAGACTATTTGTTTGTGTAGATACTTTTTTCTTTTATTTTTTTATTTTTTTTTTTTTTGTTGCTACTTTGCAAATCGATAAGGATATTGAGGCAAATGGTTTCCTTTGCCGCCGGTAAAATGATTGACGTTGTAAGTGATGCTGGTCTCTTTTATCTATTAGTACAGAGCGTCGGTAGGCACGCTTTCAAACAGAGTGAATAAGTTAATCAAATACGTCAATTTGTATGCGAATTAGCCTAGCGGTATTTGTCTGGTTTGTGGGTAAAACATCAAAAGAAAATTATCTCAAGCGAGTTGACTCTGTTGGATACTGGTCCATATCGGTCTACTGGTTTAGCTTAAGGGTCAGAGCTGCTTGCACTTATGAATTAATTGCAATTGCGTAAAGTGCTACTGAGATGAAGTACTATATAATGGTACCTCCTCCAGCGGTGAAACTGTTCTATCGAAACTGCAATAACCGGATCATTACAGTAGCGATCGCGTGTGGATACATTTTTTTTTTGTCTTATTACATTCCATCAAGGTGAGAGGTATTAAACTCAGAAATTATGCAAAATACATTTGATGTTGTCAGTGTGTATCTTTAGTCCAATTATTTCAGTACATTCTGACATGAAGATTATTATCTGAGTGGTGAATGCATTTCAGTTGAATTGCGTGTTCCCCACGACCAAAACAATCGCCGACTTGTCCAAGAAAACAACTCAATTAAAGTGGCATAATGAAGCGATACACACATCCCCTCGTATACAAGGCAAAACAGAAGACATTCTACAGATCTTTGTCCGAAGATTCATTCACTCCTAAGATTTATTAAAGGCTCCTTTTCAAGCGCGCGTATACAGACCTGGCCACATGAACCGTAACAAGGTGTTTTTAAGAAATATTTAAACTTCTAGGGCGAATTTTTTGATAGCACCCCTAATATTTGGAAAATATTGTCAATTTTTGTATTTCCCGTTTAATTTTACTCAAAATCAAGTTATCGTTCGTTTCAAAATTATGAAGATCACAGTGATTCTCGGGTTGCAAGAGATTAAGGTTATAATTATGGCTAAGTATAAGCAGTTGAACAGTGAGCAAAAAAAAATTTTATTGAATTTAAAAAAGTTATCGTATTCATATCGTGATATGGCTGCAATTGTAAAATGTTCAGCTACAACTGTGAGTAATTTTTTTAAGAATTACAAGGTCCGTAAGACGATTGCACGCGTCAAAGGCGGCCATCCAAAAGTGTTAACAAGTGCGGCCCAAAATCGTAAATTATTAAACATTTCGCTGCAGAATAGATTTAGGACTTCTCGAGAAGTTCAGAAGATTTTTTTGGATAAGACAGGAGTCCAAATTTCAGCCAGAACTTTACGAAGGCGATTGTATACAGCTGGGCTGGTTGCTAGACGTCCACGCAGGAAACCGCTTTTGACCAAAGCTATGAGGGCAAACAGGTTAAAATTTGCAAAAACTTTTGGATTGGGGCTACCAAGAGTGGATGAATGTCATTTGGTCGGACGAATCGAAATTTAACATGTTTGGAAATGATGGAAATCAGTTCGTTCGTAGGGCAAAGGGAGAGCAGTTCAACCAAAATTGCATATTATCATGTCCCAAGCACCCAGTTAGTGTAATGGTATGGGGATGCTTTTCTGGTCCAGATTTGGGCAGATTGGAGTTCATTGAAGGCCATGTCAATGCAGAAAAGTACATGGACATCTTAAGGAACTCCTTATTTCCAACTATTGAAGAGCTGTTTCCAGCGAATGAAGATTTTGTTTTTCAACAGGATCACGCACCTTGTCATACGGCGAAAAAGGTATTTTCTCCTAATATGTTCAAACAATTATTACTTTCTTGATTATTATCTACGGAAAAAAATGCAAAAAAAATTATACAAAATGTTATTTTATGTTTAAGGTGAGGCAATTCTTCGTAGATAATGGAATTTTCGAAATGGAATGGCCTGGAAACAGTCCCGATTTGAACCCTATTGAGAACTTGTGGTTCGAAATCAAAACGAAGATAGCAAAAGAGAAACCTAGCAACAAAAATGAGCTAAAGGAAGTGATCAAGAAGGTTTGGGATAGTGAGATCTCTAGCGACTACTTAGAGAACCTCGTGAAGTCAATGCCTCGAAGACTAAAGGCAGTGATAAAAGCTAAAGGAGGTGCAACGAAATATTGACATTGTCCCATTATATTATAATAAAAGCCTTATAAACAAATATAAGTATAAATCGATTATTATTTGTATGAGTACGTTTTATTTACAGTTCAACATATGATGCGTTCAATAAAAAATTTCAACTATTTTCACCATTATTTTACTTCAGATGTTTTTCTATTTATATCTCAAAATATTATGTTAATTATTTGTTGCTTAAATGAAAGAAAATAGTATGAAATATTTATAAAAAAAAAAATCAACCCATTTGCACAAATATTTCAGAAAATATGAGCTCCGTAAGTTAAAATTCTGATTGGGAAAATCCTGTTACGGTTCATGTGGCCAGGACTGTATATTCGAACATCACTGTCAGATTAAAAATTTTCAAAAAATTCAACACCCCTCAGATTGGATGTGATGATAAGCGTGTGTCAACCAATCCGTCGTGGTCGTTGGCGGCGCTTTTGGCGGATGCCACTGGGGCATAAAACCAAATTGTACACAAGAAAAAAAAAAAAACAAGAAAACCATAGGTACGTGGGTCCTCCATGCAGCACGTAGGTGATATAAGAAAAGATTTTGAATAAAAGAGAAAACCTCTGGAATGCGTCTCCCCTAGTGGCGCGTCAGCATTTTTTATTCAGGAGAGCATTGTTTAGATTCGATTTTGTTGGTGAATAGAGATTTCTTGACAAAGATTGACAAGACGTGAATTATGAACATTGAAAAAATAAATCTTTCCTTGATCTTGATGAAGTGAGCCAGCTAACCGAAAAATATCAATTTTCTTTTGCTATAAATTCCGGGCGTGATTTATGTTTCAAGGTAACATAATAAATTAATTACAAATTACTTCTCTATACAAGCATTTGTTGTTTAATTAATGTCCATTCAGTATTGAAAACATGTGTGAGTCGTTTAGCTGATTTGAAATGCAACTAAGAAGTCACAGAAGATGCAATTTCAGATTACATTGTATTTGTACCAAATACGTATCCATTTTAAGTTACATAAGTTGGGGTGATAAGATTATAGCGAATATAAGCCTATCAAAGGTATCCTGGAAAATATTAATGTCGAGCATAGTATAACCAATTGGCTCGGCAAAATTTTCTTCACAAGAAATATCCATTTCACTCTCGGATGCAGGTCAGTAACAATAAGGAAATCTGTAACCAAACGAACTCCACAGAGAGGTGTTCTATGCCCCTTATCTGGGTTTTAGTCGCGATGATATGTGTGTATGTATATTGAAAAACTTA
Organism: Xylota sylvarum; assembly: GCA_905220385.1. NCBI lineage: Eukaryota > Metazoa > Arthropoda > Insecta > Diptera > Syrphidae > Xylota > Xylota sylvarum. Next base: position 26,765,078 of record LR999958.1, read on the forward strand.
GTAATACAGGAGTAAGCAACAATGCATATGCAGATTATGAAATCAGCTCTTAATAGTCTTATCAAATGGTCTACAGATTGTGGACTTCATGGTAATCCAGACAAAACATATCCGGTAATCTTCAGCAGAAAATAAAGGATAACACCCTTCAAAATGCCGAAATTAGATGGAATGGAATTAACCCTTTCAGATCGTTTAAAATATCTTGGCTAGCAATACTTGAAGCTTAACATACAGAAAGAGTCCCCAAGGCCTATAGTGCTCTTTTCATTTTCAAGAGGACAGCGGGGAAAAGTGGGGCTTGAAACCAGCAATAATTCATTGGTTTTATGAAATGATAGTTAGGTCCATCCATACATACGGAGCTTTCTTAAGGTGGAAAGGCATAACAAAGAAGATTACGTGGGGTATGTTGACCAAGGTACAAAGAGCAGCCTGCATTGCCATCACCAGTACTCTGCGCACTACGGCCATGGCTGCACTCACGGTGTTTCTGTATCTTTTGCCACTACACCTACAAATAAATTAAAGGCAATTAATAGTGCCCCTCGGCTCACTAACGTAGCATTCTTTAAAAGCAGCAATCATTTCCCAATATCCCTGACGAATAAAATGAAATCCTTAGTACCCTTGTCTTCGATACGCCATAAGAATTAATGTACCCTGAGAGGGAGGATTAGCAAAAGAAAGTAGTATCTTTACATAATGGAAGTGCAGTGTATACATACAGCTGGTTCCAAAACCAGTGCGGAGAGGGTCAAATATAGTCGAGTGATATAAACCAAGCAGAGAACCTAGTTAAACTCAAAGCTGCGGAATTATTTGAGATTAAATCAATATCCGACAGGAATATCGCCATCGATATTGACACTAGGACTACGCCAAATGAGCTAGAATCTTACGTCACAAAATCTGTTTATGTACGCAGAACCGTGCCAGTTTCTGTAAGGTACCTGGACACTACAATATAGAGAGAAATGCAAGTCCCGACGTACTAGCCAAAAAGGATCAGAGAAACTAAGTCTTATATTTTCGTCCTTCACACTAGCATTTGACTGATTTGTTGGTAATCCATTAAATTCCAATTCATTGGTAACTAAGACTCTATGGAACCAGTATGGAACCAATATGGAGCCAGTATGGAACGCAAGAAAATTGGACTTTTATCAGCCGGTGTCACTACATCAAACTATATACCCATGCAAAATCCCAGTTCGCTAAAGACGATATATTGCCTCTATGGAACTACACTCAAGTACATAGTAGTAGGAGGTTAATCTAACAGTGCATCAAGAGCTCCACCCGAATGCACCGCTTATGAAGCCTGTTCAACAGGATAAAATTCTTGAGTCAATATACCGTCGATTAGCCTTCGATGAAGGAAATTAAAATTAGACATTTCAGCGAATTTCATACCATCAGAAGTTTGCAGAAGTCTTCGCTCGAACTAGGATTTTATGGAATCAAAGAACTTTTTTTTACGTATCCAACAATTAAACAGGATTTTTGTCAGCTGTCTTCCCAGTGAAAATTTAGAAATTTAAATGCCCAATAACAGGAGGAAAGGTACGTGCTATACAAATAAGCAATTCTCTATACCTCCTCAATTTTCATTAGGGGTATTCATTTCATACTCATCAAATCGGTCATCAAATTGATTTTACAAGCCATCCAACAAAAGTTAATTCCAAATCGTTTCTTGCGTTCACATAAGGGATGTTTACACTTATCAAAGCGGTCTTTAATTCGGTATGACGACCCTAGATTTGATAAGTTTGAACAGGTCTATTCATCAAATTTAGGTTATCCAATAGAGTTTTTGACACCATAACTCCTCTAGAAGAAGAAATGATCACATATTAGATATTCCAGGTGCCAGATCTTCGGCACTGCTGTAGTGAGTGCTCGAATCGTAAGCTCTTTGAAGCACTCATTTACTTTTTTACGTGAGATGGACATTTTTAATAGTACCTACCTAATACAGTGTACCTTTCTAAACAGTGTATGACCAAACATTTTAAATTGCAATGCGATTCGTCTTTAATATCATAGACCATTAAATTTAACTTCTCCCGCACCTCAGTTAGATTACTCTGTTCAGAGATCCCTCTTTACATTCTCCGATATAACTTCATTCAAAACCTATCTGACTAATAGCGTTAACTTTTTTAATACTTAAACTTGTCTTAATGAGAAATGAAAAGTCCTTGCACCTTTGGTGTTTTTATTCAAAAATTAAAATCACCATTAAATATTTAATACATTTATTACCGAACTCATATTTTTAATGGTAAGCTGTAGTTACTAATATTTCAGATACAGTCTACCGCAAGTGTTATAGCGCTTTTAATAAGTTAATTCCAAATGGCTCGATGAATCGAGAAGACTACTTAAGGTTCATTACCATGATGCTATTCCATTTTGACGACTGTCATAAAGTTTAAATTAAATTCGAGTATTTATATGCAACGCAAGTCCGCGCTTGCAATCGTTAAAAGTGTCGACTCATTAGCCCACCTTGCAGATTATTTTTCGCTTTCCGTTCGGATGCAATTACAATCATCAAAGCAAATGAAGTACCTATGAAGTATTCTTATACCGCAGCATAATCAAGGAACATAATCAAACGAACGTAACTTTATTCTAACGAGTGTTTTACAAGGCGCTAAGAGCCTTCGTCATTTCATAATCTGTAGCTCTACTTAAGTCAATGAAGAAAAAATATTATAGCAAAACTTTTTATTCGGATTTTTATTCTCTTAACTTCCTCTTTCACGAATACCGATGTTCAAGTCCGAGAATATCAAACGCCATCCGTGTCGTAAAAACAGAAGGTCTATGGTCAGCAGACCATCCAAAGAGGCGGACTTTTAATTCTTGAAATTTATGACCGCACCGCACCATGAATCGAACGTGCGAGAGTGCGGTGTGTTGCAACAGGTAAAACAAGCCCGCCGTCGCCATCGTCTCACAGCTGCTCCAATAAACAAATTAACAACATCAACTGGAAATTTATAAAGCTTTGCAGAACACCATCCAGCACGTCGTCGTACATTTTTTGTACCTTTAAGGTGTCGGATTTTTTTTACGAACTTTTCAATCTTCTTTATGGCACAAGATTTCGAACGAATTCAGTTAGTGCGACACCGAGACACGGGATATGCACGATGTGAGCATCCAATTGCCTTGCAGCAACAACAGAAGCTACGGCATAATCAACAACACCATTACTTCAATTCGTTTTACCTTATCGGAATTAATGAGAAAAAAGTATCGAGATACACTCGTACGAATAGGTTTCTAGCGAATGAAATGGCAGAACGCGTGACGGCGCGTCGGTGTTCTACAATGGGTCTGAGAAAATGAAATGGATTCCAATTAGGGAGCTCTGTAACTGGTAATCCTAAATTATTTGATAACTAAATTAGTCCATGGTGGTTGAGATGCATTGATTAGTCCAATAAGATGCAGTAGTTTGTGAGCAGAACTAATAGTTTCACGCTGATAGGGTGGCTAAGAAAAGGCAATTATTTTAGTGAAGATAAACACACTCTGCAGATTAATACAATGAGGTTTTAATCCTGAAATGTGTATTAAATTTAATTTATGGTTTGGAACGCGATTCAATGTGATTGCAGACTTTAAGGATACAAAACGGTTGGGTAATGGTTTTGGTCTTGGGTTCTATAATTACTGATATTGAATAAAAGAGTGTAAAGGTTAAAATAAATAATTTTGAATAGTTCAAATTTATAGATACTATTATATGCATATAAAATATGTGTAATTGCCATACCTATATATACCGCAATGAAATGCTTCATAATGAAAAATTGTATAATAAAATGCTAAGGTTATTGATTTCCCGGTAATCATTTAATATTTTCAGACAAATAATAAATTTCGTGGAAAATCACGAGATACATATTTAACTAAGCTTATTTGCAAATGCCGGCAGAAGGCCACCAACTAGATAATACGTGTATAGGTTTTAGAGGAATGAAACTCAATATTTTAAACCGCATCCGTCCTCCAGTTTAAGAGTATTTCGGGGGAGGCTATTATGGAAGTGGGCTATTATGGGAACAACGTTGACTTTTAATAGAAGATCTACGCAACAAGTAAGAAGCCATTAATTTGCATGTAATAATGAAAAAACAAAAAAGATATGTAGCTCACTATTACAAATCCTCAGACGTTCATTATTATTTCCAAAGTATTGCTAAATTTAAGTTCACAATTCCTGGGTAAAGGATTGGTTCTTGTTTGGTAGAGACAGCAGCTGAATTTGGCATGAATTTTTATTCAGTGGAAACATTTTAATTTTAGTTTTTTAGTTTAAGTTTTAATTTTCAAAAATTAATGACCGTTCAAACAAAATGGAAAACCATGTCGCTTCGTATGCAGTAGAGTGTTATGTTGACCTCGAAATGTCAGGTGTGGTTTATGAAATTGCAAAACAAGTACTTAATTGGAAGGAGAAGGTTAATTGAATTGAAAAAAATTTGGAAGATTTTAAATTTTAGGATTTTTTTTGTTCAAATTCACGTAGAATTCTCTTGGCGTACTCTTCTGCTTTCAAAAGGGTATTTTGTAATGCGACCAAGTGGTATATTGTGACCTTGCTCATGCGATGATGAGCTATTTTGTGATCTAGCATATCTTCGACAAGGACACTTTATCTGAAAACGTAGAACGAATCTATACCCTCACTATCACTACCAGGAGAGATATTTGCACAAGGTTTCAATGACAAGAATCAGCAGTCATCTGCTATCTCCTTTTATTCCCACATGGGTATGCAATAGAGGGTTGCTCTTTTATTTCTATCCAGTTTGTTAAGTCTGTATTTGGGTAGTATTGGTCTCACAATATCACAAATTAGCCCCTATTCGGGTAACGAACATTTTCAATTTTTCACAGATGGGGCAGTCTCTATAAATACGTTCATTGACGGTTAAACTCAATAAAAGTTCATAATTATCAATATTCTTTTTGGGTTTTAACCAAGACATGCCTGGTTCTGAAAATGTTGACGCAATGTCCACGGACATTAAAGCCTCGCTGACAGAGGCGAATGAAATTGTTGATCAAGGGTTTTTCTCACAATATGTCAAATCATATCCTGTACGTTGAGAAGACTAATGCGTCTGTAATCAGTACATCTGATTTATCTGATAAAAGAAAAATCTGAAATCTGGCATCCGAAAATATAAAAATGACCATTACACTTCCGGCCCAAAATCGCATATTCAAAGCGGGTAGTTACAGCTTGATTTTCTCTGTACTTATGTGCACTAGATCATGTGCACTATTATCATAATTCGGATTCTTGTAATCGCCAAAGATAAGATCCTTATTAAGTTGTATGTACCGAAAATCTCTTGCAGAGGTAGATGCAACATTTCCTGGGGCCCCAGGTGGGCCCTACAAAGGTCCATTCTAAAGAATTGTAATTCAGATGAGCTAGGAAATGAAGAGTTCCTATTTAAACCTCACTAAAAATAGCTAAACTTTCTCTGTCCCTATTGTCATAATTAAATGACAATGTCAGTCATTCCTCTAGATAAATCTGGCTATAACTAATCAAATACCCAGATTCTCAATTATTAGAAAAAGCACCGGCTCTAGAATTGGTGCCCTTACTGAATGGGAGTCCATATTTGTAGAAACTGTGGAGATGAAGAATAAGAAGAGACTGTAGTCCACTTTCATTGCGATTGCGCTGTACATTAAGATGAAAAATCCTACGCGAGTTTTTCTTCAACAAACTAAATAATAAATACATAGGTTAGATCTTGACATTTGCAGGATAAGCAGGTGCATATACTACCCAAAGTTATTTCCTAGTCTAAAGTACATACTATATGTTCAGACTATGAGTACGGGATGATCCAGCTTATTAAATAACTGAGATGATAATGAAGACCTATGCCCTATTTAGCTGTAGTTGGGTCTACCTAATCTTACCAAAAGTTTCGCTATCTGCAATTGGCACAATCGCGAGTAGCAATAGATGCTTAGATACTATTCATCCGACACACACTAGTTTGAGCAAGTCTTGGAAATGATTTCGTGTAAATTCTCTATCTGAACTACTCAGCTTAGCAGCATTATTGGTTGATAATTTAGATATTTGGATATTGCATTAGGATGTGGTGAGAAGTAGACTGAAATCCTTTATTTTTTTTTTTTCCGTAGGACTGTCCGTAGGTGTGAATTCCCTATAGATAGCTATATATCCATTAAACCACGACTTCCATACATTTTAGCATTCCAATACAAAACCCATTAATTTGTTTGTATCCTTTGATGTATCCCAAATGTTTTACGATCAAGGCATTCCAAAGCATTTGGTCTATTCTCAAAACAGTACCAGCAAGACCGATCACGACGAAAGGCGTTGAAGCATATCAACATTGAAAAATGTTAGGTAATATCTACATTTAACACTAAGCAGCGCTACGCCTTAATAGTACCATAAACATGAGCGTTTCATCGCATGACATTGAGAAATCATCTCACATTACCCGTGAGTGACTTGCTAAGTGTCTTTCATGTCATCAGTAAATCAACTCCAAAATTCTTTTCTCATTATCGTCCACTTACTGTCATAAACTGAATTCGAAATACACTCATTATGTGGGCAGATACGCATTGCATTCCTCCACTGCATGGATGGATGCACTAAATGTCACAACAGACTGCCCACAAATCAAATTATGACATTTCCACAATTCAGTCGCGTACCCAAAAACCCAACTGACAGCTGAATGTCAAGTATAACAAAGTCTCGAAAGGAAATCTCGGCGCGCACATCAAAGAACCACCAACATAGTGTATGTGGCTACCTTATAATTGAACATACAAAACCTTTATTGACAGATTCATAGGTCGAATCAGGTACTTTATGTCAAAGCATCAATTACAGCACTTTCGAAGGAAAACAAATTTATAATTTCGAAAATCAATACAATTTACATGGGGGACGTCATATTTACATTTAAATTCGTCTGACAAGGGTATCTACGGTCGTTCGGTGGTGGTCCGTGATTTGTAGTCACTCGGAGTTATTAAAACTGACATTAGTCTATGATGGACTTTCGGAAGAATCTCTCTCGACAAATGTGCTCATCACCTTGGGAAGTTAATAATGATACTTACGTTGATTATTAGCATTAAGTCATTCATGTCCGACTCGCTGAGGGAGAGGTGCGGATACTTTTTTTAATTAGTCATCCGTGTACTTTCTTGTGGCAGTGTTTGGTAAAGGGCGACCTGGGTTCTAACGAACTCTTGAGACTTTTAATTAAAATGATAAATACGACGAGGAGAATGAACGTAGGTGTCTTAGATTTTTTGTTTATAATTTTTGCTTAGGTGTACGTAGAGTGTATCCTGCGCAAGAACTACCGGGATGAAATAATTTCTTTCCAAAAGTTTCTAATTTGGCATTAAATGAATTTGTTTTAAAGCAGGAGCACAGGATGTGGGTGGAATGGTTTTAAAATTTCATTTATTCCTGGGAAGGATAGCTTGCATAGTGATTACGTCTAGGAAGTGTTTGTACTTGGACATTCCCTAGATAATTTTAAGTATGTATACGGAGCGAATTTTAAAACATAATGGCTGTTTGGATCTCTTTGGATTGACCTATTTGCTGTTATTTTGGGCTTCAGTGTAGAATAATTAGTAGGGACTTCCGACAAATTTTTGATGGTTTAGACATTGCTTTCCTCCTTGGAGAGTAGGTACTTTAGTGACCTTAAACAAGTTTAAGAAATAGTTACACTTGAGTTGATCTAGTAGGAAACGTTTTAAAATTAGTAACAAACTTTTGTGTTAGTTCCAGGAACTTGAATATTGGATTTGGGAGATTACCAACATTGATTTTTAACACATTTCTAGTGGGCGTTGATGTCAGGATTTTTGATTCAACAGTAACTCAGAAGGCCATTTTGTGGGAATGTTTATTAGTGAATTTTAAATGGTTTCTAATAATCGACCATTTTGTTGATTCAAATTTGACCGATTCCTGAATAATCTACCTTTTCGATTTCGAGGTCACCCCTATATCTCGGATAGCAACAGAATTTGATGCTACATTTGTATGAACTGAAGGAATTTTTTTTTGTTGTACTTGTTTAGGTCTGAAATTTTTTCTCCAGATGACTAGCTTACTAGTAATTTGTATACTTAAATTATTTATAAATGTGAGGCAAGCAGTGAAGCTAACTAGAATTTTTATATTTTTAGGAAACAACTCCATCGAATTCTATATGCACACTATCTGTTGATGCGACATTAAAAAGAAGAATTTATTTAACAACAATCATGACAATCAAAGCAATTAGATATTGATAATGATGATGATGATGATGTACTATACAGTTTTACAATATGGTTTTATATGTATGGTTATTGCAGCAACCAATAGTAATTACTACCTACGTACATGCAAATCGTTACACTGCCATATTACATTATTGTGGTATGAAGTCATTTTTTTCCACTTTACTAGTAATGAAGTTGTTCCAAGTCTGGTTTTCTATAGTTCTTTCCGGCCATTTTCATTTTATGCAATAAAGTCTCCAGCTCCTTTCGACTTCGCCAAACTCAGAAATATGGATCATAATATAATTCATACGTAATACATGGATTTTTCATATCAGAAATTTTATCTTGATTTAAATAAAACTCCAGAGGCATCAAATCACAAGAACGCACCGGCCAATTGACTGGTTCGTTTCTGGAGACAAAACTGTCACCGACTTCGACTTCCATATCTCGATTATTTGGCCACATATGTATGTAATGTGGCATCTGGCGCCATTTAATTGAAACCACATTTGCTCTTTTCTGGGTGCAATGGCATTTCGTGAATGGCATCGGGTTGCCACAATTTGTCTTTTTATCGAAGAATTTGAGTCAGAAATGGGTTTCATTGCTGAAAACGATTTTGCGATGAAGATCGAAAAATCGCGCACGTAAAGTTGCTACTGGCAAACACTTTGATAAAAAAAATTGTATATTTTGCAAACGTTGTTGAAGTGTGTAGTTTTCTAGTTTAAATGTCAAGTTTAGAGGAGTTGAAACGTCAAGCAAACTGCAGTTAGCTCCATACATAGCCAAGAAACCTTATCGACTTAACCTCACAACATTCTAAAAATGCAACTTCTTTAGGAAAAGTCAGAGGTCCAGTAATATTGTTTAAAAAAGGTCCATCTTGTTGACCAATGAGGTAATGTGATAGTATAAATACATATATATAGACTTCTACTGAAATGCGACCTCTTTTTTAAGACAAATATTTAAATTGAGGGGTCAAGGCCGTCAAAAGTGTTGTTCTGAATATTCCGTAATCCGTAATGCTAACGTCATACAATTGTATGATATTCAGGAGTTAATGGGACAAAATTTCTTGGCAAGTGTGACATTTACCTACTTTGTGCATGGTGTTACATTTACTCCACATAGGTGCACCAAAGCTATCTACCAGCATTTGCACATAGACGTCCCATTCCATGATTTAAAGTAACTGATGTACTACCAGTATACCGAGAAGATGAAATAGAACATCTTAGAGTGGCCACGCTGGTAATAGAATCGATATGGCAAAATTATATAATAATAATGAAATAAAAAATAAAATATGATCAGGTTTCCAGAAGTGAAAACAATGTGTAAAAGTAGTCTTCGAATATATCCTTTTTTCAAATATGTACATATAACTTAAGCTTTTTAATAAAAGCAACTCCATGTCAATAACCAATGTGCTAATATAATTGGTGCCACTATTGACAAGAATTTCCGCTGGAAATATGGCGCGTTATACCTTGTTTACTTTTTATTTGCATCACTGCTTAATTAAATCGAATTGAAAATACAAATGTCATGCGTTTATCAATTAGACATGGAACATTTACTTTACAATTGTCAAGTCACGATCTACTCTACACATGTATTTGATTTTAATTTTCATCAAAACAAAATCCTTTGTTCTGATTAATTAATAACAACATCCTAAAACGAAAATTTTACGGTGAATATTACGCTAATGATAGATATCAAACGATAGTTTGTTGTTTTTTTTACGTTATAACAATTAATTCTTAATAAGCGTTAACCGTGTCTTTAAAAAAAGAATTTGCTCTGACCTTAACGAACAGCAACTGTGTGCGTGGTTTCATAGGTTTTCAGAAATTTTAATATTAGTTGGATTTCGCAGGAAAAATTGAACTGATTGTATAGGTAACACATGAAGAAGACCCAGAAACATGCAGTGCATACAAAATGTTGAAAGCAACATAATACATTGTCTTCCTTTCGTCAGCAACAATCATACTTTCGAACAGTTTCACCACCCTCACTACTTCGTACGGATAAAAACCGGATAAAATATAAAGTGAACTTCTCCAACTTCGAACCTGAGTGAATACGTTCCACCACTTTCTGGGTATGATTGTGCCATGAACATAAAAGATTCCCCTCCCTGGTTGTGCTGTAAAATGTTAAGCGATTGGATAAAGGAGAATTAACATTTCCACTTTAAGTTGTTCACATCGAGTTGGTGGATGGAATTTGAAAACAGGTTAGCAGAACAGTGGAACGTAAATCTAAGTTTATCAGTAGACGATTTTAGTTCAAAGATACATAATGTTAAGCATTATACGAAGTGTATTGTAGAGACATGTATTGTTTACAGTTCAATGAGGTATAGTTTAGATACTTTTAAGTAAATGGAATTGGTGTGGATTATGCAAGATTACAGAGCGAGTCTATTGCGGTTTGGTGTAGACATTTTTGAAGAGCAGCAAATACAGCAAAACGAAAAACAGTAACTGCTATCATAGACGACTTATTTCCAATCTACGGGTATAATCCCCGAAATTAGTTCTCCATCGTTTCCTAGATCTTTGAACTTCCTTGTACCCATGCCCAATCCTGAACATAGCACCAATTATTATTTGAGTCATCCACCGACTACTCGAGAGACTATCATCGAAATTTATGTTGATAGAGATGTTTTTCATCCAACATTTCTATTTTTTATGCGTCATATAACAATTGGAAGGACTCATACAACGTTTTGATACTGAATTAAAATAGAGCAAATTAAAACAAAACATTTTCCGCTTTCTCATCTTAAACGTAATCTCATATGTTTTTTTTTAACTTTTCGGGGGAAATGGGACAAATAGCGATTAATAGGTCCATAGAGTCGATTACTACTTCAAAGCTGCCGAAAATGAATGTCCTTTGTTTAAACATGGCTCCATAATACCCGTCTCCATTCAAATATTACGCGGATAACAGCTCTGATATTTTCTTTTAGTACATGAATCGTTGGTGGAGCATTGGCGTAGACTTTATCCTTAACATAGCCTCAAAGGGTAAAGTCTTATGGTGTTAGATCGCACGATCTCATTTTCACTCGTCTGGAAAATTGTTACCCAATAGAGCTATTGTTTCACAAGCTCTGTTACATGTCCTCCTGAAAATAAACGTCGTCCAGGTCCATATCATCAATTTCAGGCAAAAAAAAGTCAGTCAACATCATTTGGTAATGCAATCCATTCACTGAAATGATCACTTCCGTATCATTTATGAAAAAACATTTGGCCCAATGACATAGCCAACCCAAAAATCGCACCAAAATGTCATTCATTGTTGGTGGATAGGTTGTTCCACTACATATTTCTCTTAGGTTCTCGGAGCCCCAGATGCGACAGTTTTGTGTGTTTACGTCCTTAGACAAATGGAAATGAGCCTCATCACTCAGAATAACATTAGAAATGCCATTTCTAAAAACATAGTTTATTAGTAAATTCTTTCAATACCATTTATGCTTTACCATTCCAACAACAGAATACTTACAGAATAAAACAAATACAGAAAGATAAAACACTTCCAAAATCGATACAGCGACTGAAAAAAAAAATCTTAAACTCTATAACAGAATGAACCTCTACAGAGTAGAACAAAGTGAATACAAATAGGCCGACTAAGCTGTTACAGTGGCTGTCAAACCAAAACAAAGTATCTGAGATACATGCCCTGGCAACATTTTCACATCTTCTTGAGTATTTTTAACAGAAATTCATATAACACTGTATCTACATACCCAGTTGTATACATCTCATCCAAAATCGCTTCAATCCCGGCAACAATTCGAATTTTTGTCCGATGAACGATGATTTTTAACAGAATAACCGGTGATAGAGAAAATACACATCAAAACTGAACTGCGCACTGTCAACCACAAAAATGTTGCCACACAATACCACAGAGAATTCGAATATTCATTAAATTCATCCGCTCGTTGGGGTTCTTCTCTCCATGTCGATGAAATCTATTGGACCTAAACATGGCACTCACCCATTGAATCTCTGCGCGCGGTGTTTCATGTCCGTAGAGGAATTTCTCAACTCCGTGAGATATCTATGCAGACGAATCTAGTGCTGGTGGAAGAAATGTAAAGCGAAAAAAGCAACAAAAATCCGAAACTGAATTGGTAATCAGTATATCCGCGATCTTAATACTGTTCACATGTTGGTGACGGACTGCGTTTCGTTCGGCCGTGAATCGTGTGTATTTTGAAATTTATTTTATTTTTTTATTTTTTCCTTCTTTCCATCCATCGACTATTTGATTTGAAGTGATGAGATGAGATTACGTCTTTCGATGAGGTGAAGGATATTGCGAGCCGTATCTGTCGTATCTGTTCGTCTATGAGTAGTGAAAAAAAGTATCTATGAGCGTTGTATAGTTAGTTCGATATGTCGTGAAGTTGTTTCGGTATATCTAGGAGCATTTCAAATACTCAACAAAGCCGCAAGGAATAAAGGATACAATTTAATTTCGTCACCTTTCGTTGAAGTGGATCAACATGCTGGTGGTTACAGTGAAGGGGATTTAATGTGTCATGCCGTCACCTGTCAACAGTACTTGCAAATAAAAACAGCAATCGTTTGTGTATCCCCATACACGGATTTATCAACAATGGGATTATTAATTGTTCCCCGGTGCCAATAGATTATGCTGCCGCTAAAATAAATAAAACATAACCCCTCCTCACAGTCACTTTGTCTGCATTTAATCGAAAAATTTGTGGTAAACAAAAAACAAATCCAATCGCCAGTGAGTGTGAGTTGCCAGTGTTAATTTCCATATTGCATCAACAACACCACCGAATGTATCTACATATCTAATCCGATTGCATATCGCACGTACAAAATCCCTGCCAATCGGGAATATAAGCAACAGTGATAACGAAATATAAATGGATGTTGTGTTTCAAGTGTATCTGTGAAGTTTTATTTTTTGTTTTCATCGAGAAGCGAAAAACCGACAAGAAGAGAAAAAAAAATATAATTAAAAATTAATTAGCTGAATTAAAATACCAGTTTTGTGTTTGTGTTTTTCTCTCCGCGGCAGCTAGCTATTTTACAAGTGAGGTTTTGAGTGGTTTTATACAATCTGAAGCGCGACGCGCAAAAGAAAAAAATATTAAATTCCATCGTGGAAATATATTGCGATTAATATTCAATTTTATTCATATGTGTTAATTTGTGTGCAACTCAGAAAATAAAAAAAAAATAGTTATAGTGTCTCTATGAATGTATATTCTTTTCTTTATAATGCCTGCTGCCCAAACTTTTGGATTACAATTATATAGAGCAGCCTTTCCAGTTCCGATTCGATTTTCATCGTAAATTCGAGGTGAGTTCCATTAAATTTTAATACGCCTAAAAGGATAATCCCTCGCATAAAAACAAAAGGAAAACAAAAAAATTAAAATCCATTTAATTGAATTCATGGGATTTTCGCGGCTGTTTTCTGTCAGTACAGAGTTTCGCAATCATCATCATCACCTGTAAAGAAATTGAGCATTAATCAGGGAGCTTATCAAAATGATGAGACGAAGGTCGGGCAGGGAAGATATCCATTTCACTGTTCTTTAAGTTTATTACTTTTTTTTTTCCTGCTCCGGATTTTCACTCGAGAGTGTGCACCCGGTATCTCAATTGTACAAGACATTAAGGTTAACGCACCATTTTACAATGTCTACATGCTTGATTGGGTATAACTTTTTTTTTTTTCTTCTCGTTTTATGTAAATAGGCATTCTGCAAGTTATACACTTTTTTTTTTTTATTTCTTCTGTTGTGGGGAAGGAATTGGATTATGAGTTCGTGTAATGTAGATTCCTACCTACATAATCTGTATAGGTGGGACGTGACTTTTGTGTCGTATGGTTTAGTACGCACCTGTCTAGACAACAAGTGGTGCCTTAAGGTGGATGTAGTTCCTGTTTAATTGGTGGTGCAATAACATTTTATTACTACTGTAAAATTCTTGCTTAGTTTTTAACGACATTTTCGAGCAAAAGAAAGTTTAGGAATTTAAAGTTAAGGAATTCCTGATTAGTTTTATAGCAAGAGGGGAATGTGTGCTGACTGACAGGAAAATGTTGATAGGCAGGTATTCCCCTGGGATGTAAGGTTCTTTTAGCGCTTTTTAGGGGAAGTTTGCAAAGGTTACTGCGGAAATTTATAGCCTTCGTTATTTACATTGACAGTTTTTTTCGTAAGGTTTTATAATTTATTACAATCGAGCACTTGTGTTCCAGACTCTATTCGTTGTTAAGGTCAACGTTATGTATCCTTTTTCTTAAAAAACCGAAAGCTTAAGTAATTAATTGTTATAAAAGACCTGAGTGTTTAAGTATTTATGTGATTACGGAGTCAATTTCAATCTAAGATTGATGGCAAACGAAATTCGTGTACACACCCACGTCCAATAGAATTGAGTTCTAATGATGCGATCTGAATTAAATTAGCAGATGATTTTCTTACATACTTATGTTGACATAGTATACCGCTCCACTAACTTCGAGACAATTGTTTTTTTTTCAAAGGCTTTGATTCATAGAGAAGTCTGTAGATAACTTTAAAGTATAACTTTTTATGGGCAAATCCTTTCGGCTGAGTGCTTTTGTTTTTTGCAGAACAGTCTCTAAACTGGCGCAGGTAGAAGATTTATTTGTAATTCTCGAAAGTAGGTTACTCCGACGTCAACTAAAAGAAAGTCGATTTGCAATACACCAACTGAAATTACAGACTTTAAAGTGATTCAGAGAAAGGAAATTATATATGGTAGAATAAGAGAAGAGATGGGTAGATTGATTAGTCGGTAATAGATCTCCTCTTCTATAAAGTACCACAAGAATCATTCGCCTAAACTTTCTAATTGAAGAATTGGCAATTGAGCAAATGAATTTATTTGGAATTACCCTATCTTCTTCATGGTATAGGACAGAATGACCAGATTTCTTAAAGGCTTTTCATGAACAACATATTTTGAAATATATGTATGTTATAATGCTGTATGTTTAGTACATGGATGATATTATTTCAGTACCTGGTCTTTGAAAACCTTTGGTATAAGGATTATTGTGTCTTTATAATTTCTGATACTCAGAATTGTCTTGCTCCTTCTGTAATATTTTTAAGAACTGATGATTTCAAATACAAACTATTATATTTGTGTTAAGTCTTCGAATTAATTGGCTTTTGTTCAACAGGGAAAAATGTATCAAAAGTTGTTTACTAAGTTGATTTACCTAAGCATAGTCTTTTATATTGTGAAAACCTCATCTAGCCATCTAAAGTCATTCTTCAAAATCAGCTCTCCATTGCACTAAAAGTAGATAAATAGATTCAGTTGAAGTAAACATATCACAAATTGAATTGGATATTGGCGGCAAATTGGTATATGATGGACCAAAAATATACCGAAACATGTAGTAAGACATAAGTCGTTGGAGAAGGTTTTTATTATATTTCGGAAGAGACCCCAAAAATAAAAAAAAAAAACTATGTCCCCTCATCTTAGTATAGTTCTTTTTTTTTTTGAGAATTAATTTGATAATAACTATGTGCAAGCATTGGTGTAACTAGTATATAGTGGATTCGTTTATTACTAGGGCGTTGACTATAATCCCTAGTGGAAAATATAATTTCAGTGAAACTATTAAGTCATAATTATTTAAACCTAGATACGTACCTACATATGAACTTACCTTTATTCACCTTATTATCTCAACATTGTGACAAAGTAGCTCTTATAAAGTCAGGAGGCGCACATACATATGTACGCATGTACATAATTTTTTTCGGACTATAGGCTATGACACTTTGCATTTTAAGTAGATTGAGGTTTGATACTGCGATAGCAACAAAAATTCTGGAATGTCTCTGATAGTTGATCTTGCTATCTATTTACTATTCAGTCTACCAAATCGTCAAAAAAATGCACTTTCAATAAAATAGCTAAGCTTTTGCTTAGGTCCTTGTTCGACATATTTAGGATACGTATCCCAAATCGTTACGAAAATTTACTCTATTTAGGATTTACATTTGGAAATATGACATCGGCGAGCTGCCCCAAATACATAATCGATAGATTATACTAGTACGTAATTTAAAACAAATAAGTATTGTTTACTGACGATGCTAGACTAGACTTCAATTCATAATACCCAGTATGATGTTATGATGACTATAGTCTTCAAAGCTGCTCTAGAAAATGAAATCATGAAGTCGTTGTTATTGAATGCTTAATTTAAAAATCGTTAGTTAGTCCATTACACAAAAAATGAATGATTCAGTAATATAGCTTTTCTTTCATTTATACCCCGAAGACATTCAAGAAAATCTTTTTTCTCCTTTTCTAGCACTTCTTTGCAAGTCAGACAGTTTGAAAGGTCTTGAAGTTTAAAACTATATATTTAGATATTCCGAAGAGTGGACTATGGCTTTATCTTTATCTTCAAAGACGATATAAGGCGACAAATTCATTGTCATTTAATTTTTTGTTTAAAGGGAGATCTATACAATGTACTATATAACATAGCACACTAGTCTCGCTAAGAGGAATGTCCGTCTAAGTCCTCCTATCCTCGGCATTATTCATGACAATGCATAGGGGTGGCTTTTTCGTTTGAGTATCTCAAATGATCATTGTAAGTTTATCTTGTATCTTTTATTGCTTAAGGTTGCAAGACAATATTCCTAATTCTTACTGTCTATTTTTGATCGTTATTAAAACAGCCTTATGGCCATGTACATACATATATATGCACATTTCAATGATGGACTCCAAATTACCTCGAATTTTTGCGACTACGATTTCTGCAATATCGTTCGCTTATGGTATGATCCTGGCTTCTTCTGGTTTCTCCTACATAGCAAGTGATCTGGGATTTTTCCTGAAGCATTATTAAATTATGTAGTTGATTTTAATTTTGTTTTAACAATTTTGGTACAATGGAGTCACTACTACTACATTCAAACTTTGGACATAAATGTAGCTGCAGACTTTCTAACACATCTTGTTGCATTTTTCATTGGTAATTGTTTTAAAAAATGATTGTATAGCAATTTAACTTGATATATTTGTACAAGGCAAATCCAATGCTACATTCTAAGGTATAATGTTCCAAATAAATGTATAGCCGTTTAGACAGATACTCAGTACTGACATTGCTATATATTCATGGAATACCTGTTTGAGGTTTGCAAAGAACAAATGAGTTTGTGGAACAATAGAACTTAGTTGCGGGTTTGTCACCACAATCATGGCATGGCTATTGCATTATCGACTATTCCATTAATTACCAGCTATCGTTCATTATTTTTGTCGCTGTATGGATTGTTTTGTACACTCCTTGAAATTTGAATCTATTTGTAAGGAAATAATATGGTATTGTGTGTACAAAATCTTTGTTGCTTTGTAACTAGATTTGTACAATTATTATTGCAATTACTGTGCTGCGGGGTTTTTGAGTAATATATGTGCAAATACAGTACAACCGCATTCCTTTGCATTACTAGCAAAATAATTAATAAAAAAAATTATTGAAATCGTTTGTTCGGGTAAAATGTACATACATTATACATACGTTAAATTATATTTATCTTAAGTGTTATGATCATGACATAATCGATTTGTCGCGATTGCTTGGAAGTTAATGGCTAGTTCGTCAAATAACTAGCTACCTACATGGTTCAGGGAGCATCAGAAAGGTGCATAACAGTCGCCTGTGACTACATCAGTCTTTTGAATTGGGATCTGTGTAGGACTAGACAATTCAAGATTCTATCCACTGATGTAACATACTAAATCCATTAGGGCAAGAAAATGTGTGCCTATAGCAAAGAACATATGTAATATGTATAATATAAAGAGATGACTGCTCTCAGCAGATACATATTCGTTTCATGACCACATATGTAAATACATATCGTACAAGCGTACACGATTCTTTTTTTAGATTCGTAGAGTACATTAAAGATTTTTTTTCTGTTCAGCTTTAGTTTAATAAAAGAATATAAGCCTATTTTAGGTATATGTAAGTAAATGAATATTTCTGTAGAGGACATTTATTCCAGGAGACAAAAATCAGAATATACTACACAAATCATTGAATTACGAATGAAACCAATATATTAACTAAATAAGATTAGTTAAAAAAGGGTAAGAACGCAAAGCATTTGAAGAGCACCTACTATCCATTTGAAAGATCCTGAGGATAACCTCGCCAAAAAATTAAAACTTTATTTACAGCTATTTTCTTCTTAATTGTTAATTATAAATTTAATGATTTTTTATGTGGTTGTATGAAGCTTAAACTCTTTGATTATTACAAATAAGAATTATGTACACATATGGTAGTGCCCGGCGGTTTACATAGTCAATACAAAACTATTTATCTTACAATACGAAATTATTTTAAGATGATTTTTTGAGCAAATAGATACATATGTATATCGTGAAACGATTATATCAAATTCTGAAACAGATACCATGACCTATAGACGATTTGAAACGATTTGAGTACCTTTTCGTAATAGCTTAGCGTAATTTTCACTAATAATCGTGGTCATCCAATTATACAATATCTTTGACGTACTTTCATATAGACCACTGGGATATAAAAATAAAACGACGACCTAGTTAGTAAGACAATTCGATGACACTCAGTCCATCACAAATCTAGGTTCCCTATAAACGATTTTTTGTTTTGAATATTTGAATAAAATATTACATAATTAGCTTTTGTTAAATTTAAAGAAAATACAAATTGTATCTCATTCTTTTAAGATGTTGACTCTAATTTATCTGCTCGGAAATCTTATGCGCAATAAAAAACAAAATTTTTAATTTATTATATGTGAAGGAAATTTTTGACAAATTATTTATATTGTACTGCCCCTCAAAACTAATCTGTCAAAATCGATTAATTCTTTGGCAACTAATTTGATGTGATATGTCAACAAATAAATATTTCTGACACAATGTCAACAAAAAACAGAACGTAGATAAATAAAATTAAATTTGTAAAACTTCAGAAAAGAAATGACAGATATTAGCATTTTTAATAGAATATACAACTTTAAAACAATGGCACGACATTTCATTTATTATTTAATCTCCCATCAAGTTTGTTGGTAAAGTTTGAGTGCGTACTTAACTTAAGAACAAATTCCGTGCCTTGTGCACGTAGCACGAACTTTAGGTTGTCTGTGCAATTTACATACGCCTTTGAATTAATCTCATTAGTGCAAACATGTCTTCATATTTTTTTTCGTATCCGAAGGTGTATTTTTTTATGATGGAACATGTCGAAATAAATTAGTTTTTTTGGTAACAAGTATTTCGACACCTACCAATTATTAATCCTTATTTGGGACTGAATACAAAAATTGTTTATTTTTTTTACTCCAAAAAATGTTATGCAAATGTGTAAGGTATAACACATACATATGTACTTCTCCTGTTTGCGGGCTAATTAAGGCTGATTAACCATATCGTCGAATAAGAAGCAAAATTAACCAAGTGTGTTTTTTTACAGATCAATGCTTCAGATAGGTGTATTTACACAGTTCGTCATTAAATCTCCTTTTGTACTCGAGATGAAATTTTTTTCAGAAAAATGCCCATCACATTGACTTCTTCATTTGATAGTGAACCTGCACAATGCCATAGAAGGGAACCGGAATATTCAGGGTTTGCTGTTGAATAACCTTTTGTGTTGAAATAAGGGGCGATTAACAAAAGTGGTTTCTAATAAGCAGGCTGAAATCTGTGACATTAAATTTAAAACATAATTTTTTCATTACATGATTTACTTTTAGATACCGTTTCACCGATTCTAGAAACCTTCTTGCTTTAACGGTCCCGTTGCACTAAAATATGATCGAATTTGGTAAAACAGTATACATTCCATGCTGAGCAGTATGACCAGTCCCTTTCAGAAGACGCTTTAATTTTATATTGGTTGTCTATCTGTCTGTCTGCATATCGTTTTCATTAGGTCGACCACTTCAAATAATCATTTACTTTATTTTAAATATCCTTAAAATATATTTTGAAAAATGTCATTAAAATCTTATTAAGTTTATCAGTTATTTCCCACTTTGAGTGTCATTGGTCTGATTTAGAATAATTCAGCGATGGCAAAAAGCTATCGGTCAGTTAAATTACATAAAGGTAGGTTTAAATTTCTGTTCACATAATAAAATTTAATGGAGGTAATGTAGACCTCTCAATAGTGTGAATAACATCTTTAGCCTAAATATATTTTTTTTTATAACTTCAATATACATAATGAAAAGAACTTTTAAGTATAAAGTTTCTTGTTATCAAAACTCCACGCTAAGTTAGGCGAGAAAATAAACATAAAAAATAATTAGATGCAGAACTAATATTTTATAAAACAGAAAAAAAAGTAGAAGTAGTTATAGTGTTTTTAATTTTATTGCTTGCATATTTTAAACAAGCTGCCCACGCTATTAGTATTTAATATTTACCGTTTTATGGATTTTGTTTTTTTTTCTGAAATTATTTTAAATTTTATAACTGCAGGAATAGAAATGTTCGTTAAGTAGAAAAACCACCACGACTACAAATTTGTTTTAAAGTTTTCTTAAATTAGTTGAAAGTTTATTAAAATTGGACCGGGTAATGGTCAACTGCATGCAAAAAAAAAACAAGAGTTAAGTAGATAAATACATATGTGTCATCAAATATGAAGATCCTTTTAACATTGGGTTGTATCTTCTGCTCTACGTAGTATTTGCTTTAGTACTCAACGTTCCGTCGTGTCGCATTGGAAATATTTATTCCAGTAAGATGTATAAAATCTTTTTACCACTTAAAGTAATTTGGCAGTTGACACCCACATTTTAGCCTCACCATTTGAATGTTTGGCAGTGAAGTAATAACTCAAGTAATCTCATACACAAGTGGATACATTTGTCAACTGATCTGCACAATAGTATTCATCCATTACTATGTTCGGTAATTATAGTATCCTCAAGACTTTGTCTGCACATGACTGATTGAGTCATACCGATTTTCTGAGATCATATTGGATAGTGCAATGATCAGTTTTTTAGGTGACAAGGAAGGGTTCGAGCCAGTGACTAGAGATTGGACACCAAATCAGACTAGGCCGTCATTGCTTTGCTTGAGATACCTTTGTGACCAGGGACCCATTTAGTGTAATATTATTTTCTACACTAGTAAGGTGCAGGACAGTTTGAACACAGCTTCAAACCAGCTTAGACTCGAAGCTAAAGGACTTGACAACTTTTAGGGCTGCATGGCTATCTAATAGAATGTTTATGAGTTAAATTTAAAGGTTTCTTTTTGTGTGTAATCTGACACAAACTTCGATAGCATAAACAACAGCTTAGAAGATGGCAGTAGATAGTCATAATGGTGCAAAAAAATTTAGGTTGGGACCGAAATTTTCGGCATCCACTCTTTTTGCCATTTTGTTATGTGGATCTGATTGAGGGATTTGAGGATTGTAGATTAGGCTCGGAATGACAACTTTGAAAGGACGATTGAGAACGCCGATTAAATTAGCAAAGAAATACTTTGAAGGATTTTTATTTTGTCCAGTTTAGCTAGCTGACAACCTCTGTCTTCATAAATTGTATAAAAATTAATAGGATATCTAGGAGATTTTCCGATTCAGGAGTCGAACGGGTATACACTACGTCGCTTGCATTTTTTGAAGGATGGAGCGGGTATGTTCAGTCTTTTCTCACCATGCGAGTATTGCGTAAGTCGTTATAATTATTATTATCATACTTTTCATGAAAGTGCCTAGGAACGCATCGTATGATGTTCATTAGAACCTCTTTGTATCAAACAAACATAATGGACAATTCAATGATAACTCGCGTTACGTTCGGAACAATTCATAGCTAGTGGATTGAAATTATCATCTCAATGTCAACATTAAATGATAAAATTATATTATTCTTAACAGCATGTGATATTTTGATATTCCTTTTACTGCAGGTGCATTGGAAAAGATTGCCTCCAGATTCCTTTCCTTAGTTTTTTCGATAAGTCTTACATTTGACACTTGTACAAAGTGATGCCATACTAAGTTAATAAGTAGCTTTTTTAGTTTTCGTCCGCTTTTTCATGGAATTACCCAATGACCCTAAGAAGTTTTTTTTTTAAATTTCGTAGAACAAAATCAATTTTTCTAGTTTATAGAGTTTGAAATCGTATTTTGGGTTTAAATTCTTTGTAAGTACTAAGCTAGAAAATTGGGCTTACTTTTGCATTAATGTTTGCTGGTGGGATTGTTATAATCTCGGGTTGTACACCTAATCTAATTCCTTTATAAGTAGCATCGCTTCATCGCTTTGGTCATACCGTTTCCCCGAAATAAGATAACTTGAATAATTTGTTGACTTTCCAAACTTCCTTATATGACTCTACTTGTCTCTCCATTTCGTGCTTGTGGACAGTGTCCCTTGACACCTTGAATAACAAACACGTAGCTATGTATCTTTAAACTGTGACCATAGAAGGGAATGAAATTTAGGACGACACAAATAAAAGGAACGTCACTAAATAACTAATTCATCAGATGGCAGAGTGCAGAATTTTGCTTGAGTGAAAATACTTGCTTGTTTGCAAGTATAGCTTGTTTGATAAATATACTATTTTTTACCTGATTCATAATTTACTGCCTCAAGCTGTCTCAATATGAATTAATTTGCCAACTTCCAGTATCGTATGGTATTCGATATTCAAGGACATATCCATCACTTAACACCTAACATCTAATACACGTACCTATTGCCTTAGGATAAAATCGTTTTGAAACTGTATTGCATCACAATATCCACTTAAATATTCAAAAAAAAAATACTCTTCTTGGTCACAATAAAATAAATGAAATATAACCTCGATTACAATAGACCAGAGACAAGTGAAAGGTTTTAATAAAACAAATAAAAACTAAATCAATAAATATGTATGTGTTACTATTTTCAATACAAATTTTTTTTAGGGAAAATATCAAACATTTAAAACCAAATTCTCTTCAACTTACTGTTAGACTAATAAAAATATCTCTTATGCGGCCAACAACTAAAAGACCCACCTCAGCGAACTACTTGTAAATGATTCAACAACACAAGACGGCTTTTATAATCACATAAAAAAAAATAGAGATATAATAATGGGTTTTCCTCTGAACAATACTTCTTCACCGAAAATCAATTTCAGTGGTAACAATGTGGAAAATTGTCTATTGTAGTAGGAAAACCGGTAGGAATGAGCCCGCATTTTTAGATCCAACAACATGGGTAACCTTTAAGGAAAACTAGAATATTGATTCTTGATTTTTAGAGGAAAATAAAAAGTCAAACGATAACCAATGGATTAACATAAGAAAGTTTGATACAATCATCAATAAACGATTTGATTTTTGTGTTTTTAAACGGTGAAGAAGATTCCATAATTTCTTTATGCAGTTCGAAAACAAATTTTTGTTTAAATAAAAGTTGTGAGTTCAAATAAAAGATTATTATTGGATGTGTTTATATAAATATATTGAATGTTGTAATGAAAATCATGGCTTGAAGTTTTTTTTTTATTATTTAAATGATATGTATCTACAAATCGTGTATAATTTGTTTTTTTTTTTCACATGATACGTGACTTCAGGATTACATATTTCGTAGGAATAGGGTAGTTGAAGCTGATTATTTATTTACAAATCCTGTTAGCCACATTCGAGTGGATGGTTGTGATTAGCATTACCCAAACCAAAGTAGAAGGACATTGATCGGTACAGAATTGAAACATACTACGAAACGACTTCAAATAACTTTTCCTATCTTAATGGATACAACATAGGTGAGTCCCATCTAATAATGTGAAGTTTTGTGCAGGATGGCCCGCAAGCTTTTATGATATCCTTTTGAAAGGGGTTGGTTTTGTTGATCTAGCAAATCAGAGGGTTATCACAACTGACTTTGGAAAGGACTATATTGTAAAATATTAGAAACAAGACGGAAGAAGGCAATAAAAATAAGGCCTGGGATAATTCCATATACATATATACTCTTCTAAACATATGTGCACATGTACCTATAAGCAATGCGACAGACACAGTCTAATAACTAATATGAGAGGAAATTCTTTATTATTGACCCTATCCCAATGAAAAACTATTATTTATTTCATATTGGAAATGCAAATATCAGATCACTCACGATTCAATTCGAGTGCACTATATAAATAGACAGCAATCCTGCTGTTAGTACGATAGCTAGCGGAAGTTAGATTTGATTTGGTTCTCTTAAATTGATATAATAACTGAGAAACGTCCTCAATCAAGCAAAACAACAAAGGTCATAAGCAAATGCACTATCCACTACTTGCTTCCTTGCCGGCAAGTTATACAGCCTTATATATTGGCCTGAAATTCCAGATATCATTTTCGATCTGACTGATTCCGCATCTTTTTCGATAAAATGACTTCACTTCATAGATATGACGATATGAGCTAGGTTAGATTTGAAACGAGTTAAGTTGCATTTGGTGTAACGGGGAATACTATTACAAGTGAAAATGGATGGTGAACAACGTATAATATTACAAGAAATAATGCGAGAACTATAGGTACCAAAACCCATCAACTATTCAACCACGAAAAGGAGTGCACCCTTTAAGTCCCAATTTGTAGTGTCTGTTTCCTGTAGGAATCTTCTGATGTTCCTTTTTACTTTGGGATGTTTGTTAGATATTCAAAGGTGTAGCCCGGACAAAACTTTTTCGTTGATATTTAGCATTTGAAGTTTAAATTCCTCGGGCAGTAGTACCATGCACCAAATGATGTACTAGCAACCACGGTAGTGATTTTTTAAGGACAAGAAGTGGAGCTATCCAAACTGCAGAAAAATTAATTATTGACAATCAACTAATGTGCGCTTAAATTATCTACATACAAAATAGGTTTGATTACTTTAAAACAGATTTTATACTACTATAGTAGTATTACTCCTTACATTTTACACCTTTTCATTTTGTACTACTATTTCAAAATTCTTGATATTCATGGGTGCTGGATATTCCTAATGCGTATATTAGTTTCTTGCAAAATTCTTTGGAATACTTCAGTACCGACATCCATTTTCGATTTCTATTATAAATTTTAATTTTTTTTATCACTTCAGTTCTTCCCCATCCTACTTTGAGTGGAAACTATATCGTGAAATTATTTTGACACCCCGATTCCTTTAGACCGCTCTACGTGATGAAACCTTTTTGATATGTAATAGAAGTTAGAAGAAAGCAGTTGTGTTGACAAAAAAATAGTGTATGAAAAATATTCAATTTGTTTTTAAGAACAGCTCTTTTATGTAACTTGGACCACCTAAGCTGTACGCAGAGCAACTCTAAGCGGACATGGATGCATACATACATATGTACATATATTGACATCATATCCCCAGTAGTAGTTTTATCTACCATGATTCAACTCACACAATTCTCACACGCGTACATAATATGAGAGTATTAACTTAAGCTCTTGGACAATGGATCAATATTCATCGACATTGGTCTATTCTCAACTAAAATGTTCTCGAAGGCATTAGCATTGTTCGATGTTAGATTCAAGAAACCTTGAATGATGCGATGTTGCACAAACCGTGCAAACCCAAATATGACCCATAATCCTACTCAGTAGTTCAGGCATCCATACAACTTACTTATATAATCCTTTGTTGTCGAATTCCAATAAGTAGGCTATAAATGCCTGTTGCGATAGAAAGACCAAATTGTCACCGTCTCATCACCGAGAAATTCAGATAGTTCTAAAAATGTTTGCTATTGTAAGGGAATAGCTTCTCAGTATTAAATGAATCAATAACGAGAACGACTCGTATTTGCTTGCTCCAGTACAAATCGACAAGAGACGATCTGTCTCCAAACTTTCTTGCAAAATACTACCATTTTACCTACGCTTTACTACTCTCATCTTTGCTGGACAGGACAGGAAATGACAAGACTGCTCCTTACTATAATACGAGTTTAGATGAGCTAAAATTTTTTTTTGTATATAGACGACCTAACGCCACGGTTGTACTCAGTCTTTTTGTTTTGTTTCAAAACCTTACCAAAACGTTAATATATCGCATTTTGGCAGTTCAAAAAAATTAAGAAGTAACTCCCCTTTATTTGTAATTCCACTCTACTGCATTTTCTATCTCGACACATATAGCATATTTCGCAAGGAGTCATACCTTCTTGTTAAAAGACAAATGGAACTAAGTTTTTCCAAAATATAATGAAAGAAACAGCCCTTATAAGAGACAGTAATGAATTTGATGCTGCTGCGACTGATATTGGTAACGTTTCTTAGAAAATGTTGGTTCCGACGCATATTTATTTCATGGATCAAATCTTATTCAGATGATATGCCATAAATGTCGTAAATTCTGGATTCCTTCAAGGGAGACATGTAGAAGCAATGATATTTTTATACTAATATGACTTGTCACTATGTATTCTGATCTTTCCATCCATGCAGATGACATAAGAATTCCCAGAAGTATACTCGAATCTACTAAAGACTTCCGTCATTGAAAAGGTAAATTAAATAGGTCCCTTAAAATTTTGTAGAGCTCAATGTCAATAAATTCAAGTTATTGCACATTTTCGAATTCCTTACATGATCCTTAAGCGAATAGATACTTTGTCAACAATTCACTGCTTCCTGCTATACATGTACTGATAGCATTATATACAGAACCTATGTACGTGCAACGCTGTTCTAAGGGATTTTTGAACCCCTATTTTACTAAAAACCCTGTTTAATACATTTGTATTGGCTCGCCTTGAATACACTAACCATAGATAGTCGGCTCATGCAAGTAAACATACATTAATACACAATCTGAGAAATCGAGGCCTTGCAGCAAAATTTCATCCAATTTCTCCCTTTGTCGCCTGTTTTGGATGTAACCTACAATTTACCATCTTATGAGCATTGCTTGAATTTAATTAACCTCAGTCTCTACACAAACTTCATGCTGTCACTCTTCGTCTATCAGTGATTGGCTGCAAATGATATACTCGTACCTAATATTGTTATTATGCCATTTCTCGTAACCTTAGGTCAGATATCTTTTGTCTAATAACTCACCGCACCAGATACGAACATTATGTATGTACAAATGTCTAAAATGTTGCAAATGCTCATATTCCATTGTAACTAAAATAGTTAATTAGAAAAGCCCTATTTGCCTTCTTCTCATTAGTCGTAAAAATTTGTTTAATACACCACAAGGCTTACTTTGTTCATTCCTCCTTCTGTAAGGTGCATCAAATTGATTCAAAACATCAACATTTTGCCTTTTCCATCAATTTCAAAACATCATAGTTGTCAAATCACTCAAATCAAAATATTTTAGCAATTTTCCGTGTCTTTCTCTGGGAAATCAAAAACACATAAAGATTAATAGCCAATTTATCACACACACGATATCTACTATAAAATTTGTAATGCCTTAAACAGGTTCCACCTTTTAATCACTTCTTTATTTCTGTGCAGTTGTAGTTCATCTAAATCCATGTAAATTATTCGAAATACCACCCATTAATCGGAATATCCCATAGTATTCAATTTAAAATACCACAATTTATTAATTATATAGCGCGAACAGTCTTTCCATACAGCTAATATATTTATCAACTAAATTAACAATAACAAAAGAACACGGCTGCAAAAGTTTAAGAAAATAAAACAGAATCAATTCATTAGGCTCGTTCATTGGAAACGAATTTTTTGAATGTGAATTTAAATTTATTTACGTGACTTTCACTGTAAATTTCTCCATATGTACACAAATGCATCTTAAACATAAATAAAAAATCGATCTCATGAATAAATTAACTAATAAATAGAACCAATTATGTTGGTCATTTTCTTAATCACTTTTTTCGTTGTATGCTATATTTTAAGTATGTGTAGCATATGCTCATCTGACAGGCTCATTAAAAACAAAAATATTTATATCAATTTTTAATTAGGTAATTTTAAATTGAATGCATATACAAATAAATAAATAAATAAAAATAAAAAAAACATTGTTTGTTTGTACATATGTTGGAAATTATGTAAATTTTCTTTAATAAATTTGTTCTGGTAAAATTTTGTGTTTATCTTTAACATACAGGAACTTACTGTGCGTTAAACAAATTTACATGAACGTGTGCGGTAGGTAGAAAGTTCTCATGGATGTATTTTTTTTTTTTTTTGTTTTTCTTGCGGTTTTTTAATCTGGGAACTATAATATGAGAATCTAAGAGTACCTTAGCAAATGTAGTTTAGCAAATGAATGCATTGAATTTGAAGTAGCAGGCAGTAGTGGGACTTCCACTTAAGTTTTGCGTCTAGGTTCATTCTTAGATATTTTGCCTCCTTTGCATATGGTATTTGTACCAAGTTAATGGAAATAGGTAAGTGGTTTACCTTTTTGTACGTAAAATTGACATGCGTTGACTCGGTCTCGTAAAGGACGATTCGCCAGTTCTTTGTCCATTCGCATACTTTGTTTAGAGCCCATTGTAGTTTACCCGTTGATGATTCGACTGACTCGTCCGTTGCAAGGATACCCATGGCATATCTTTTGTGCAAAGCAGGAACATCATTGGACCGAGTACGCTACCTTGCGGAACGCCGGCGTAGATTTCCTTGAATTCTGAGTATTCAGTCCCGTATCTAACTCTAAAGAGCCTGTTTTCAAGGTAAGATCCCAGTAATCTACACAATTTTTGCAGTAGAATTACCCTTAGCTTTTACCTTATACCTTCGTGCCATACCTTGTTGAAGGCTTGGGATACGTCGAGAAAAGCGCTAGAACATATGTTTTTTGCTTCTGCAGCTTTTTCAATTTCATTCGTTATACGATACATCTGATCGATTGTGGAATGTTTGACCCGAAAGCCGAACTGATGATCCGGGATCAAGTTGTAATCGTTTAATCTGAAGTTTCTCGAAGACCTTAGATGTTATCGACAGGAGCAAAATGGGTATACATATACGATTTCTTATCGTTTGCACATTCCCCCGGTTTCTGAACCATAATGACCTCAGCGACTTTTCATTGCCTTGGAACATATAAAAGTCTCAAAGAAGAGTTTATAATGTAGAGCAACTTAACTAACGCCTTTGTTGGTAGCTCCTTCAAAATTTCGCCTGTAATTAAATCATATCCTGGAGCCTCATATCATAGCCTCAACCTTCTTATTGTCATTCGAAGTTCGGACAGGGATACGGTTTTTACTTTAAAGTTGTCGGGTGCCGTGTTAACATTCGGTTCCTCGATCAATGGTTGTCCGTCGAACGGCTTGAACGTTTCTTCTAAATGCTCGGCTTTCCGCTTCTACTTGTCTCCTTTTGCTCATTCGCAGTTAACTTTCCTTATTGGTGGCGAGTGCATTACGGGTTTCCTTATGGACTTCTAGGCTTTCCATAGTGAGTAGTTTGAGCTCTTTTCAGCAGTCAAGCCCTCGAGGTAAGTAGAAGTCTCGCGATTTCTTA
Source organism: Xylota sylvarum (assembly GCA_905220385.1). NCBI lineage: Eukaryota > Metazoa > Arthropoda > Insecta > Diptera > Syrphidae > Xylota > Xylota sylvarum. Next base: position 26,795,012 of record LR999958.1, read on the forward strand.
AATCTTGCAGCACATTTTTCAGTTTGTGGCAAAGATGGTTCAGATAAGTTTTGTCTGGGGCGCCCGGGATTGTGCCCATCTCTTGTGCTGTAGTAACACAAATGTTATTTCTTATCCACTCAATCCATTCAGCGATATTAAACTCTGTCAAATACGTTCGAAATATTGAGGGTAGCAATTTAATTTTTAACGCGTAGTGGACCTTTGCTACAAAAACAAGCGGCTTCAAAAACAATATGATTCAAGTTATTTGATTAGCTGAGACACACTTTTGATGAAACCTGATATCTACAAAGCTATGCTGATTATAAAAAAAAAACAGTAATTCTACCAGATTTACTGTAGGCGAATTAATGGCTACTAAAATCATTCAGCTTAAACGAGTTTGAATTTTATAAAATATCCTGGGAAATGGAATCAAGTTAAAAATTGCTCCTTTCAATCATGATGCTCGGTCTTTTCTAAGATTCTTCAGTTTGAATTATTGCTATTCACATGCTGTATAATAATTATTATAAGCACTATTCGTGTGTATTATTACACCTTGGATATTATTTAGAACATAACTGATGACAACTGGATAAGGATTTTAACTTTTTAACAGCTTTGCTCAAAATTTGTTAAGAGGGTAAAAACATAATAAATAATCTTGTGCCATTTAAGCTCAGATTTGTATATTCCTTAAATAATTATAATCATAATCAGTATTCGTACCTAATACTGAAATTCGAATTTAATAATTAATGAATACGCAATGGATCGTTAAATAGCCAATTAACCCCAAACCCTTAAGCAAGTTGCATTGAAACCAGGGTGGATTGGCTTATGGGAGGTATGTTCTTTATTATTATTAAAGCCTTTAGTCCACGATGTGGTTCGAACTACAACTAATTTAAATTTATTTATTCTTAATAGTTTTTATTGAGTGTTTCAATCATTTGTTTTAAAGCAATAATTAATAATGAAAAGTGAAATATGTTGGCATAGTTAGTGCATAGGACTACTGAGTGAGCGGCTCCGCACAACACCAATAAGATTATTATCTCTTTATTTCGATTAATAAAGAAGGATCATTTACAGTTCTACAAATAATAATAAAATAACAACATTATATACTACAATTCTACATGCCATTAAATCGGAAGTAACTTTCTCGTCCAATAAGACCATTCATAACCTCAACCACACACTCATGTAGGTACTGTAAAGGAAACTGACAATTATTCTAAGCTAATTTTTGGGCACAATTATATATGACACCAATCAAAATTATTGTTAGGCGCTAAACTATAAATTAAATGACACTAAGCATAATTTTTGATAACCAAAAGTAGGAGTATGTATAATTAACCTAGAAAACTACTTTTTTACACTTTGCTTTCGCTCATACCACTTCATATGGGCTAGTACGCACAAGAACATCAAATTAAAATGACAGTTCTATGGTTGTCATGATTTATTGAGGTAATTAGTGCTTTTTGGTGATAGATTTAGACCATGAACTGGGATTTAATAGTTCATTGGTTATGGACGATTTTTCGGAAGCTTCTTTATTACTAAGCCGCTGCTGGGGACATATTTGAGTTATGTTTCTATCGAAAGCATGAATATTACTTACTTAATAGTAATTCTAGTTGCTTTCATACAAAGCTTTAGAAAAATCCTCTTTATCCAACGCACACTTACCAAGCGACGAATTGCAGAGGCGGCTCTCTATGAGGTACTACCAACAACTGAATAAGGATTTCAAGTTGTTCTCACAAAGTTTGCACTGAATGTCTCATCCGATTGGCCATATAAATAGAATCTCGTAAAGATTAACTATCGTACTAAAAACTATGTAGAATATTCCAGTCAAATCGGAGCAGAATTTTGTCTCTTAGACAGGGTATCCTCATGGAGGAGTTATTTTTCTTTCTCCTATGACTGATGGTAGCTTGGATGTGCTTAAAATAGCCAAGCACGTATACAGTTGAGATAGTAATTAGTGTCCAAAATATTTTTTTTGTGTAAATTTCAATAAAACCGCAGTGATGTTGATGAAACAAAAATACGGACTTTAAGATCTAAACAGAGGTCACACTTGATACAAGACAAGACACATAGAACAGCAAATAAAGAGAGCACAGCTTTCTATGCGATCATTAAAACTTTTGTTAATAAGTGAGGATTTTAACCGAAGATTGTTTTAGGGATCTACATACTTTTACACCTTTTTCTCCTCGATCTTCATATTTGAAACGAAGTCAATCTTAAGCGTACATACATATATGTGTGAAGAGTTGAGGTCACAATCGCGAAAACCAAAATCCCGAAATATTGGGTTGGGTATCTAATATTTCAATTTGTGCATAATCAATGGAATATGTATGGGAGAGCATGCTGCCCCTCTGCAACCCCCCTGCTTGGAAAGTTTCTTTAAATCCAAACGAAAATTTTCATTTTCGGGACTTTGGATTTTTAAATTCTGTCCGACTCTCATGCGAGACACTAGGGTTATAGCAAATATTTTGGATGCAAATAATTAAATAAACGGAGATCTAGGAAAGACTTCATTTGTAAGTTTTCTGCTCGAAGCAGACTAGGAAAGAGATGAAGTGCGAAAACATGCAGATCTTGTTGGTTTAGTAGGTTACCATATTTCGAATTCTGTTTTGTGTTTTGAGAGGAGGATTGTTTTAAGCCACGTTTAGGTGGTCGGTACGCAGGTGTACCCATTTCGCAAAGGTGGCTTATGTAGCCTCCTTTCAAAAGTTGGATTGGATGGATCTTAAACGCAAAGAACTCTTCGCAATAATTTTCTTTAGATGCAACTCTATTGCAATCAGTACGAGTGTAGTTTCAAGGGTTCTCGCGAGCGTCGGACAAACATCCGAGAGTATGACTGTCATACAAAGCTTTTTAAATAACAAATCGCCCTTTGGACACGGCTTTAAACAGTAGGCCCTCTTCCAATTGTAACGTAAAGAATATAACATGCACAACACGAATGGCTGTGAGCAGCTAGGCCCTGGGTCCCATTGACCTGTCGCGCAATAACATTCACATATGAAATAATTCGAACTGTGCCCTAGTTTCATTCAAATTTCATTTGTGACCCGTATCTACAGGAGAGGAGATAGGATCTCTACTTGCGGGGTTCATCTTGAGGCCAGTGCCTGTCCTTTGTTACTGAGCATGCTTCAACCCAATCTGATATTACTGGGCTTACGCGTTATTGCTCCAATGCTAGTATTTTAGAGTCAGATTTCATGTTTGAGGGCTCCTTCTACGAAGCCTGCTAGCACGAGATCTTTGTGATAGATTGATCTTTTGATTGTTAGAAGCACGTCATCCAGGTCTGTCTCATCAGATCGACCTTTTTGTATGGCAATATATCTCTAGGACTTAGTTTAAAGCGAATGTCCAAATCTGTTAGCTTTTCTAATGTCTTGAGCAGGAATGATGTGAGGCTTATCGGTCTGAAGTCTTTGGGGATCGTGGGCGTATGTTTACCCGATTGGGGTATAAAAATTACATTGACAGGCACCATAGGTAATCTATTTCTGCTCAATGAGAAATAAAACTTTCTTATGAGATATTTCCGAGACTCATTTTTATTTATGATGCTTTTGTGTTCTCCAGAAAATAATAGGAAACACAAACAAGTAACGTAGCGAAGACTTGCATGGATTAAATATTTTTTGCCCGATACGTCCAAAAGAGTCGTAAACCATTTTTGACTTTTATGAATTTTTTGAATATTTGAGTGGTTTTGCTCCACTGAGGAAAGCATGATAAAGGCTGAAATTTTAATTAATAAAATCAGAAGTCGAAAGTAATTCTTGACTTCTCACTGAAGTGTCAGTGATTTAGCAATATTAATAAGTTTTGGTCCCCGAAAAACGATTCAAGACGTTTCCAACTTTTAAGTAGCAACTTTGTAATTGAAAAGTAGGTAGGAGGAGGAGGTTCTAAAATTGCTTAAGGACTTAACCGAACATACGACCAATGCTGATAACCGAAAATGATTCATTAAATAACTTTCTTTTATTGTACAGTCGAAAACAAAATCGATTTCACAATACTAGGTATTCTCTTTCTTTTTCCTGGCTAAATGTCAGACATTATTGTCGCCTGTTGTCACTACATCATCACTCACTCATAATGAAAGTGTCCCTAAGCTTTAGAATATACATTCCAGTTGCACGAGAATTTTATTACAATCAATTTAATTTGGTCGCTCCTTCACGAGTTAATCCCCATAAAATTTAGTGGCACATTTTTCGTTCTTTACTCGAACACAGAAGAAGAAGGCATGAAATCATAATTTCATCATCATGTTTACATTTTACATATAAATGACGACTTTTTTTTTGCCATTCATAAATAAGGAAAAGAAAAAAAAACTGGAGATATGAAATAACATCCTTACCATTTTATTGCCATTTTTCCAGGTTTTTTTACTTTTTTTTCTTTTTTCTGAATATTGTTTGATGGTTGAAATATTATGTGGAAGCATCCAAATCGCAAAAGACAATTCGAAGGAATCGTCGTAAAACCACAGAAAAAAAAAAAAAAAACAAGTTTGGGTTTATTCATTCAGAAACACGAACACCTTTCCATTTTTATTGCCTCAAATAAAAATATCACCTGCGGTTATTTCTTCACTTTTGGATAGGTTCCTCGCTTTTAGGTTATATTTTTCCCTTTTTTAAGGATTTCCTTAGCTTTTTTCCTTAGTAGTGCGGAGTGAGGGTGTTAGAGAAGGCGAATAATGGAGGACGTTTGAGGAATTAAGGATTTTATTAAAAGTGACATTAATGGGGTTCGCGTGTGTATATGTGTGTCCTGGGGATTTCCATTCGAAGATTATATTTATTCATAGCGTAATGGTTGATATTCTTTTCTCTTAAATGAAGCGGATTGGAATTCAATACGAAGTAATTAGCACGAGATTAATATTCATTTGATGAATGAAGGAGTAATATGCTTATTTACATGGTAATATGTAAATTTACTATGTAAATTTATTCACAGAGGAAATAACGATCCACGCGTTTGTGGAAAGTATCAATTTATAGGTTTCCCATAAGGGAGCTGCGATTTACGAGTAATTTTGTTTTTTTTTATTTTATTTTTCTTTTCGGTTGTGTGGTTCCCAATTGATTTCAGTATTTATAAAATGTATTTATTAAGTACGCAGTGGGGAATTGTAACAGAGAATTTTCAATAGTATGGAAATGTACTCTCCTGCTTGGAATACAATTCTTCCAATTAGTGAGGACAACAGTGAGTGATTGGCACAACATTGAGCAATGAGTATGCATGTTTTTTTTTTTTAAAAAAGTCAGAATGACAAATAAACTTTATATTTTGTGAGGCTGAATGAATTGATATTAATAATATTACGGGTTAACCCTTTTCAGATATTTGCTCCTGTACCCATATGTCAATATCCATAGTATGATATGAATTGAATCAATATGCGGTAAAAAAAAAAGCACCACAAGCGCATTACAAGCAATATTTCTTATTTAGTTTCTATTTTCCACATTTGACTATTAAGTACCATTAGTCAAAGTGTATTCTCTAATGTTTAAAGTAAAACCGCTTACAACTAATTTGTATTATTAGATATATTCCAACATCAGCGTTGTGGGTGTGCAGTTGAAAACATACCACCATCTACAATGTAAAGTTTCTTTATAGAGTTAATTTAAGTAATAAATACAGTTATTTGTTAATCAATATCTTGTTCCATAATTTTTATTGGAATGCAATGCGTCGTGACATTGAATGTACCAGAGATTGGGACCACTACAAGGGGGTGACCACCAACCTTAAATTGTTGACCAAAGTTCGTTGTTGTTCGGTTATCCCTCTGAGACTCCTTTCTTCACATCGGCCCACACATTTTCCAGTAGATCTAAATTTGAAGATGAAGGTTCTTCGAACCATCTTTTTTGGGGTCATTATCTTATTGGAAGACCCACCTCAACTAAATTTCGACAACAAAACTTCCACCATATAAAGGGTGGGACATTTGTTGGTTCTGTTTGAATCACATGTTATTTTGACACTGACAGCTCTTATGTTCTTTATTGACAGAAACTCAGTATTATATTTTCGTGGTATGAAATGGATCGATTTACGCTTGAACAACGTTGCCGAAACAGAATGAATTTAAAAAAAAAATCGGTCAAAATAATGCACCAACTGCAGCTGGTATACGCAAGTTTGTGATGAAAGTTCGTGAGACTGGTTGCCTGATTGAATTCCGAACATTTTCCCGTGTTCGTCCTGTGCGCTCAACGGAGAATATTGCAGCTTTTGCAGAGCGCGCCGACAAACTCAAAGATCTCAGCAACTGCATATCAGTCGCTTAAGGAGAATTTTGCATAAAGACCTAAGATTATTCGCTTACAAGGTCCAATTGATTCGGGAATTGAAGCAAAATGACCACACGCTTCGTTATCGTTTCTCTGTTTGAGGTTGGGCTCAGGAAATCATCTTCAGATGAGGTGCATTTCCATCTCGGCGGCTACGTAAACAAGTAAAATTGCCATACTTGGGGCTCGGAAAATTTTTATGACACGTAGTCATAAAGAAGCCAATGCAATCTGAAAGTGTAACTGTTTGGTGTAGTTTTAGGAATGACGGCATTATTGGCCCATTTTTCTTCCAAGACGACAATGGAAGTAATGTTACAGTCAATGGAGAGGTGCTACGAAACCATGATAACCGATTTTTATGGCCAGAAATTGAGGATTTGAACTTGGGCGAGCATGTCACACAAGACATCCAACAATCGATTTATTGCACACTTAGATCAATAATCGTGTAATCAGTGGTTTAGGTGATGTTGCTTAACCGGCGCAGAGCTGCGATTTGACGCTGTTGGGCTTTTTTGGGGGTGCCGTTGAAGATTGATGCTATGAAAATAATCCAGAGACGATTCATCGAAAATATATAAAAAAATTGGGTTGACAGGATGGCTTACTGCCAAGTAAGCAGAGGCAGTTATTTGAATGAAATAATATTCCATAATTGATTTTTAAACAGATCGCCCACCCTTTATATCGGACCAGCAATTGGTAAGGAAAACATCCCCAAACTATTATACAGCAACCGACTTGTTAAGCCGTTTTTGTTCAATTAGCTGGGTTGAATTCTGCATTACGGGGCATTCTCACATAACAAATGCACCCAACACCCCCAAACAACATGATTTTGCTTTCGTCAGGCTTGAGAACGTTTAAGGTATATACATATATATATGTATATATGTAGGTATCTATGTATGTATCTTTATTTGATATTTTCTTTCCAAATTAATACTCTTCACAACAAAACACCAAGGACATCTTAATCATGATGAGGAATTTCAATACAAAGATTGATTTGCTTCATAAATGAAAGCACACAGTTTCAGAACGACTTGACAGTATACATTCAACCATTCAACAATCAGTCGATTTTAATTTAGTAAGTAGCACTTTTATGAATTTTCCATGAAATCGTCTATATTGTTCGCACCACTTGCCATAAAATCTTTGGACATGTGAGCAATAGGATGGTCCGCAGATCTCGTAACAGGCTGAATGAACTCCGCGTGCTCGGCTCTCTGGCCTTCAGCATTCTGGCACTTTCTAATTCATTCAGTCGCACCTATAGTGAATTTTTCCAGGGTTTCTTGACTGATACTATCTTTTTGAAAATATTTCTGCAATTCTTCTATTTGTTGAAGATGGCCATTATAACGCAATGCAATTGTCGGTAAAAAATAAGTTTATTCAGCAAACGAATGCATTTACTTCGGACAACGGACAACGGAAAGTGTTAGCTAAGACAGTAGCCTCAATTAAATTTGTTGCGATCTGCAGGCCAAAGGTATCCCTGTGAAGTTCATTGCCTAAAGTGTCGCGTTTTACACAATAATATTACGATTTCGACATCCAATATGGCATACCACAGGGCTCCATATTATCCTCACCTCTATTCCTGATATGAATATGACGGACAATGACATTTTATTTCTAACATCCAAGTTATGCCAACGATATTTTTTTACTTTACACCAAATGACGTTATTTGGAGTACGTAGCAAACATTGTTAGCATAAAAAACCCACTTTGAGGAAAAACTCTCACTCTTTAACAATCCGACAGCTAAATGCTGTCAAAGTTTAGAAAAGCAATATTTTCAGCATACGAACCAAACTAGATTTGTTCCCTTCGAAGTACTTTTCCTTATGGATACAGTACTCATTAGTACCAAAAATGTGTCAACATATGTAAATATGGCCCAGAACTATCAAGAAGCAATCCAGTACTTGGGGGAGACTTAAATTGTGCTATAGAAACCAAAATACAAGCCAACGTTGTAGCTACTGCATAGTTCATCTCATAGAAAAGTTTCAGGCTTAAGAATTCGGAAGGTAACCCTAACCAATTGATCCACAGTCTTTGTATCTTCATGTCTTTGGTGAAAAAAATTTCGAGACCTTGCATTGCTACGTGACTATTTGAAAATATATGAATTCTAGCTATGTGATAGGTAGCATTAATTCCAGTAGTCTTCCAAACAAGATGCTGTTTGTTTTATGTTTAAATTTAATTACGTGACTTAATACGTCAATGGTAGCAGGAAAGAATAAATTTTAGTGTATTTCACTGACGCCACAAATTACCATTTTGACTATTTAACAAGACATTAAACAGATTATTATATTCCTTCTAAAAGCTCTAAATATATGGTTCAATAATTAGTATAAATTAAAATTGAATTATACGAAATTCTAACAAACTCATTTAGCATTAAAATTCACAATAATTATCATATTTCGGTAAATGCCAAACTACCATTAAATGAAACTCCATTACCAGCGTCGAGACAAAAGCCATTCATAAAACCTCATGAGGTTATAATTCCAAACTAAACTCGCGAAAACCCATGTCCATGCTTAGTAAAACGCAAAACACACACCTGTGAGCGATTCCAAAACTATAACCAATAAATAATTCAGCAATAATAATCCACATCCACTTTAATTAACAAGCCACAAAACCCATATTGACCAACCGAAAGAATTCCGGACCCGAAAACCAATTTACATAACTTTGGATTTTGGGATGCTTTGACAGCGCGCCTTAATTATTTTTGTTTTTTTTTTTTATTTTGCTCAATAAAATGGCGACATCTGTCTGAATGAAAAATGTCAAAAAGTCTGTCTGTTATTCGCTGCCGCTGCTAATCTCAGGCTAATAGCAATTTATTTGATTGATATCACAAAATATTTACATACACGCTAATGTGTTAAACAATCGCCAAATGCTTCTTCATCTAGCAGTGGTAAGGTATTTCCGTTCAAAGGTAGCGTAGGCGTGAGCCACTGTTGTGGATTGGACTCGATTGAACGATTAAAGATGATAATTTACGAGGCAGTGTATTATCGATTGAGATGTTTTGCTGATGATCAGTGCATTATTTTGCTTAAAATGATTTTTAAGTTCAGCCCCTTCAGAGGCCGGATGACCAATCAGATTTTTAAATATAGATGCTGATCATGCCGGCCGTCGTCGTACCACACCGACCGGATGTGTAAATCCAGCTTGAATGACCGAAGACTGTCGAAAATAGACGATTGTGTGGTCTTTCAATGGAAATACCAGATGACGAGTATGACTATACAAATTGATTGTTATTTCTATGACTTCTTCGGGTAGGAAAGTGTAAAAGAAAGCAATTAGGGAATAAAAATCTGTTTTTGCTACGGGACAAGTGAATGGACTTACAGAGATAATAGGATTGATGAGCTTAAATTAGCGTTTCGCCTTGAGATTCTAGATGGGGAATTAATCTGCGTGCTGATGTCTTTGATAGAGGCTTTGACGGCAACCACCACGATTCACAGGAAATGCCTGAGAGGTTAATCACCTGCGTTCTGTTTGTACATGTTTTTTGTTTTGTTCATGAGAATGTTTTCTGATCACTAAGCATTCATATTATCTTAGTCTGTACAGATACATATCTGTGTTGGATGAATTCAAAGAATTTTAATTACTATGCTTAATTGCAGGAACTTGTATTCACTCGAATAATAATCTTTTGAATAAAGTCTGGAGGAATTGGTTTTTACATATATAAACAAACCATTCTTCAAACTGAAAAAAAAGTATAGTATATATATATAGTCGTATACCTAGTGAAAAGGCAGATGTATGTACAAGTATGTACCACTGTACCATGTAAATCGTAAAAACTTTGACGAAAGTCAATGTCCTGAAGTCAGGCTTAACTTTTTTTTTTCTTAAGAAACAATGAAAAGACCACTGGCCATTTTAGCTAGTTCAATATTTCTGTTTCGTAGTCAATATAAATAAAGGATTCTCAAAACCGTAGACAAGGTTATTTTTTTTCTTTTGGTCCAAGAAAATAGCAGAGATAAGAACCAATTAAGTAAACGGGTTCCTGAACTAGACTTAACTTTGTTTGGTTGAGAAAGGGATAACTAGGATTATTAAACTGCAAAACTATTCCTGAAGAATTTAGACAAATACAAATATTCAGGTCGGTCACGGTCTCCATGTCAAGTTTCTGTTAGGTTAGTTGAGGTATATATAGGGAGCTTCTTCAGAGATAAGTACACTGCACCTCCCAGTTGTGGCATGTCTTTAATAAAATTATAAAAGAAGAAGAATGTATCTAAGTATGAAATTCGAAGTCGTTCATATGACCAGCTGTGTGGCATGTGGCGCCATCTCATTGGAACTACATATCACTAATGTCAAGTCCATCCAATTCGGGCTCAAAATAGTCTTCCAACATGGCACGATAGCAAATTCCATTGACCGTAAAATGGCGATTATTTTCATCGACGAAAAAATACGGTCCAATGACACCTCCCGATATGAAATCCTCACCACACATTCACTTTTTGTGAATGCAATGGAGTTCCTTGAAGCACATGTGGGTTTGCTGTTGGCATCATAGCTGAAGATGTTTTTTCGATTAAAATCACAATTTTCTTCAAACTTTTGAAAAACCTAGTCGGAGAATTTTCGACACTTCAAATGACCAAGAGTTTTCAGTTCTTGAGTTAATTTGATTTTGTAAGGGTGTAGGCCAAGATCTTTATGCAAAATTTAGGTGAAGGGTTTCTCAGTGAAGGATTCAGAAAATAGATGCAAGTAATAATAGTTTAAAGCAATATCACTGGAAAGGTTGAATGCACCAGAACCTTGCAGAAATCGCACTTAGAAAGCTCTATCATGTGGAAACCATACATTCCACTGGCATTGTATCCAAAGCTAAGGGTAACCTAGGAGAATACCCTGACAATTTAGTGGGAAACCGAGACACATCATGGGGTGTAGTAAAGACGGCTAGATACCAAATAAGCCTGCAAAAGTCCAAGGGATATCTTAAAGTTTGTTATCATTTTACACCGCGTAAAAACAATAATACCATGTGAAATATTGTAAGCAATTTCCGTGGTGTATGGTGACTATCCAGTAGACGTTTTCCACAACATTATTACTGGATATGAAACTTGGGCTGATTATTATGACCCTGAGTCAAAGTAGGAGTCTATAAAGTATCTTAAAAGCAGTATTTTAGAAATCATAATAAACCCTTTTATAAACCAAACACATAATCGCAGGAGAATACTATGCTATTGTTCTAAGATATTTAAAGAAACCCACTCAACTAAACAGGAGAGGGAGCTTAACAAGAAATTACCCAAATTGCCACGGCTGCTCTGAAGTCATGTAGGAATTAGTTCACCTTACAGTCTTAGCCTGCACCTAGTAATTATCGCCTATTCAAACATTTAAAGATAGACTTAAGTGAAAAGGCAAACAAAAATTAATCCATGGATATAAAAAGTGCATTCATGATCAACGAGATTATACAGTCATTAAAAAATTAGTTTATTTATTAATTATCTCTTTGGATTCCATTTCGCAAACTTAAAAAAAATGACCTGTACCAGTTTTCAGCATTTTATGTTCACAAATCTATTCTATCTATATACAGCCACATTTTCCTTCCACATTCTTAGAAACACACTGAAATTTACAGATTTTCGAATTTATCCATAGATAAAGGGTACTTTTATTTCCCCAAAAAGCTCCAAAATTGAAGATGTGTTCAGTGGTACCGTGTTGTGGAAACCACATATGGTCCAACCCTAATTAGTACTCGCCAGGGACAGTTCTCCTGTTGCTACCAGTAAACCGCAAAAAAGTAGCACCCGAACACCTTGTCGGTACATATGTACGCCACAGGGCATAAAAGCTTTCAGTAGTTGCAAAGCTGGTTTTTAAATAGTACGGGTGTTTTCAGTACGCCAGAAGTGAGAGTTCCTCTTGTTGACATGTCCGGAGAGATGGAAATATTCTTTACAACTCATAATTAATTTTGGAAGGGATTCCACAGAGACTTAGTGGTCTGCGGGCAGCAGCTGATGCACCATCTGAGTTTTGTATGGAAACAGCTTCAAGGTTTTAACCAAAATCTGCAATTAAACAACACGATGACAGGAGACGCCATTTGCAATTCTTATAAGGTCATATGTATATACATATGTAGTAAAAGCAGTCAAAATATTGAGTGTAGCCAAAGTAAGCAAATACTTCACATTTTACAGGATTACACTGTCAAACTTGTATTCAAAAATGCAGTAATATCGAACCTAATGACTGGGTGACCGCAGTGACCCCCAGAAAATAAGGATTGAAGAAAATCGTCTACTATTGTGCTCATAATGAAAAAATAATAATTGTGAGGAAGAACTCATCAATATTCACTTCCATGACAATTGATAATTGATCATTTATTAAATTTATTTACAATAGTTGTTAATATTTTCACTCACGTAAAGTCAATCTATGTAAATATACATACATATGTTCATGTATAGATACTTCATCGTTTACCGATATATTCGTAATAAATGTAGATTATTTTGTGTATACATAGAATATGCAAATATTTATTAATCTCGGAACTACTTTACTGATATATGTATGTACAAAGTTCGTGCTCTGACTGAATGCATTTTTCTGATTTATTTTTTAATTTATGATTGTTATTTTGTATGTATGCATATAATTGGTTTTAATTGTCCTATTTTTTTAAGTACAATAGCACCACCATTTCAATTGTATTGTTTATATTCCATTACTGGGATCATTGAACTTAATGCTTCAAAATATTGATGAAATTTGGGAATCGAGTACAGCAAGTGGACATTTGTACTTACCTATATAAGTTGTACCAGAAATATATAGATATGGAATCATTCTATTCTGAGAGCACATAAAGCTTGTTCACTTCAATTTAGCGTTCTTAAATCCACGATGCCAATCAGAAACACGTGCAAATGTGTTTGCAGATACATCCAACAAATGAAAGCAAACGTTTTTATTTTACAGCCCGGCGCGGCGGTGCGTCATGCCTCTGTCTATAAACCAATCAGTATGCACATAAATCGAATTACATGACACAGTTTTCTTTTTGATTTCATAAATATTTCAGTATTCTGACATCTTGAATTCACATCCATTAGGTGTGTTGTGTACGCAGAAGTTTCGATTAAAATTTCATTCAATTGTGTTCAACGAAACTGAATTGTTAATGGACAGGACAGTTTTGATTTTTTTTTATACACTGTTGTTGTATGATATTTCTGTGCGACAGAGATGTCTTCCCTTTTTGAATTGCGATTTTTTTTTTATAAGCACACGACTATAAACGATAAGGACAAATAAATTCCAGAATTGAGGCACACAATCAAATAGACTTCAAGAGTATACGACAAAAAAAACAAAAAAAATAAATTGCAGATTGAAATAATATTTTTCTTTTAACCGATGGAGTATAAATAAATACGAATACCATAAATAAACTTCAATCTCCTCTATTGTGCCATTACAGGATATTTCTGTGGGAAAGGAAATTCATGTGTTGTTTAAATTCATAGGTGCAGAAGAGTTTCGCTTTTTTTTTATTATTTTAAAACATTTGTTTTCCCATCAGTACAACCAATGTTTACCCTAAATGTACTCCAATGAATGTAGAAAAGGAGATTCGACTATCTATAGTACGTACTGTGTATGTACGAACATATGTACATATGTATGTATCGCTTGCTTCATGGCTTATAGTGTTTGCAATGTAGCGGCATATCCTAGCTTGTCTATTTCGTACGTGGATTGTTGGGTAAATATAAACGCAAATCTATTCTGGAAATGTGCGGTTTATCTTTCGCAGGAATAAATATTTATAATTTCATATTGCCTCGTCTGAGGGTGTGCGAATCTATTGATTGGGTATGTGAACAGATGGCGATGCAGGTTTAATGAGAAGTTGATTGTGTGGCCAAATAAATACACATTTGGTAGTAGTGGGTCGTGCGGTATGCTATAGTTTACAGGCGCTACTCTAATGTTGTGGGTATTTTGTGTATAATTTAGTTTATGTGTGATGTGCAAAACTGTTCTGAACTGGATTTAGAAAATTGTTGGATGAATTCATAGTAGATATTGCAGAAATAGGATAGAATATGTGTGATTGTTAGAGAAATTTCGATTCTGGGACATAAATACATCTTTGAGAAGGAGTAGTAACTTAGTATAGTTAGGCTATTTTAGGCGACAATGGTGTCCTGGATAGTGTATTTACTTGTTACCCGAACTGTGCAGGTTTGAGCCCGGGCGGATAATACCAAACACAACCACATCATGTGAGAAAAACGAATGAAATCTTAGTATATAATAAAATCAGAGTGGTACAGTGGACTAAATCATATTCTGAAGGATTCTCCAACCAGTGATGCTCCAACCATTCGCTATGAATCTTCGCAACAGAATGAAGAATTTAGGACTTTTAGTTTCAATTTCGAAAGCCTTTTTAAAAAATAAATATTACGCATCAGGTCGAGAAAGTTGAAAGAAGCAGTAGCCGGACATTTTAGTGGGTAGTAGATTCGGTATTCGGTATGACCGAATCAAATCTCAAACGCAGAGCTACATACTATGTGTATGTACACAAGATAAGTGCAAATTTATTTGAAAACAATTCTACAGTAGTATTTGTGGATACTGATTTATATATCTTCTCATGTGTGGTGCTTGGGCTTGAAGATGTTCAAAGTATGTTATTGGGTGAGCTAGCAGATACATACATATCTACGTATGTATGTCTATCTTCTGTTTTGATTTCAAAATCACTTAAATACCGATAACATATGTATGTACATATGTGGATGTATATATTCCGATTAGACAATGACTCAAAATGAATTTATGTGTTCTTAAGTTATTCCCAAAGAAATTAAGTTCTTTTGTTTAACTAAACAGTGTTCAGTATATGTTTGCATATGTACTTTACTTTTAGTTAGTCCTATGAGTTGCTTTATTCTTGCATGGAAAGTAATTAGCATGTAGGTTTAAACTTAGCTGTTATCTTCGATAAAATTGTATATTACCAGTTTATATTGATAGATAGTTCTACCATTGGACGTGTGCTCCATCCAGTTATATGTAATAGTATTTACTCTTGTATTATACATTCATCTGTAGGTACATCTGGTCATTTTCGGTGCTGTCGAAAGTTTCTCCAATGTCAAGGAATCAGTGATCCGTAGTCTCTTTGTTTGTGAGGGATTTATATTTACCTTGTAGGTAGTTTCTGAAAAGCATGAGTTGTTTGATTTTACAGACTGATAGTCATATTGATTTTTCTGTAATGGATTCATATATGGAGGTTCATCTACGATATATCTAACAAGTATGATCTGTTGGTTCCGACTATATTTGGGCATAACTTTCACCACAACCTCTTTCCAATTTCTCAGTAGGTATTCTTATACGTTGATCAAAAGAAGGATTGTGAGTGGGAAATACCTTTTAGGAGCAGTGCCATGAATATTCCGTCTTCTTCAGAGGTTGTATTGATCGCTCATATTAATTTGTCCTTACGAAACATTTTCATTAATCTATTCTAATCTTCTACGAGTGTATCATGTGGTGGTGGGTTGTCCGAAGTGTGTTTCGGTTAAGACCCTTACCGTTTGTAAACCATTTGGGGGATTTAATCGGATGAAGTTTTCATGAGTTCGAGATTAGGAATATCCCAATCTTTGAACCTTGTTGTCTATAAGTTTCAAGAATGCTGGGTATCAGTAAGGTACGTATGTATGTACGTATTTACTTACATATGTATATGTTGAATTATGTCAATTTTTTAAAAAAGTTCTTGTTTCATAAATCTGGTGTTTGAGTGGTCAAATATTTCATGTAGTTTAGAATGTCAAGATTATTTATAAAAATAGTTTCTAAAAGGGACTCACGCCTTTTGCTGATGCTATGCCAACCGTCAAAGGTAGTTGTCACAACGAATTATTAGCTGATGACTTTGTCTGACACAGTACTCTATGAATCCCTACAGTGACAGAAAATATAGGAGAAAAGCCACAAAGTAGACCATAAAATTGCATCTGCCTCATTCTCCTCAGTTCTAATATTGCCTCAATCAGGTTTATGTTCAGGATGTATGTACATACATACATACACACATTTATATAGTAGAAAGGGAGGTGGCCAAAGAATGAACCCTTGTGGCACTCAAGCATTTAACTATAAAACTAGTATAGGTAGATCGAAGACCACCAATTGAACTGAATTTTAGATAAAAGATTGTACTGAAAACATTCTGAACATATTTGTTGGTTTGAAACCGAACGAATGTATTTCGTATCAGTTTTTGCCGACAGTCAAGACAGATATGGGTTACGAAATTCCAGTGTCTAGTAGTATAATATAGACTCTTTCACCAGACATCAAATCTACTACCATTTGTCACGAGAAGTTTTTTTTTTTTTTTTTTAAATAAAATTTATTTGGGTTCATTGATTTATTGCCTTTAAAAATACTTCAGACTGAACCAAACCCCTTCTAAGATGCATAATTCACGAAGCCAGACATTCGGCATTCTATTGTTGATGTCCAAAAAAACGCACACTAAATTATATGATTCTTCAAAAAAACTTTTCGTATTACACCTTAAAAAACCAAAACAATAAAACAGTCCACCTTGAAAGTGGAATATAATTTCATTGACGCGCTACTTTTTTTGCATGTCACACGGCATTGCGATGTAAAGAGAAAATTTTACTTGAAATTTTTAGGTCCAACAGGGGTTAATTGGTTTTCCATTCATTTCGTGACAATTGTGGTTTCATCACGGTAACTAGTTTTTGGGTTTTAATTGTCTTGGGGGAGTTTCATATGAAAATGTGTGTGGGAAAAACTTTTGAAAACGCCCATTGCCGAAATGTCATGACACTTGTATGACTAAACATAATTAATTGTCATCCACACAGCAGGTGGTGTCGATACAAGACCGTCATTGCAATTATAATTTTCTGCCAAGTCATATTTATGGAAATACAGAATATTTAAAAAAAAAATCGTGTGGAAACTCACGAAGCGTATCTGTTCAATTGAAGAGCGCTCACACTTTCGTGTGTCATGAGATAATAATCGCCAAACACCCATTTTAAGAAAACCTACATGATTTTCTAAAATGCTTATCGCTTCTTTCTTGAGTGATTGATACCAATCTACTGGAATTTTTATTACTGCAAACAATTCAAATTTTGAAAATATCAGTAGAGCGATCTCGGACTCTGACAAATTGATATACATACGCATGTATATTCCAAAGAGAACGAGCTTTTAAAATGTTAATTTTTATTTTGGAAATACACTTTAGAGTGTTATTTACGATCTACACAATATCTTCCCACACAATTCCATTGTGGGAACTAATCACAAATCATCCAAAATAGGCAAAGCCGTTATTGGTTGCTTTTATTTCGCAACGAATAAATTAGTTCTGCTTATGATTTTAAAATCTTTACATTGCTCTAAAACAAAGTTAATTTATTTCGTTAATATACAAACGGAAATCTCTTCTTTTTTTTTTTGAGTGAATTGGAGTGTCAAGATCTTTAAACAAAACTGTTTTGCAAAAAAAAAAAAACAGACGCTTAATTTTATTCACCAATTTGTTATATTAATTAGCCAATAAATTAAAAAAATTTAGCAGGGCATTCATCATTATTAATATTTACTTACCTTTGCCTTAACCGGTTTGAATTATGCTGGTGGGGTTTTCATAGTTTTTTTTTTTTTTGTTAAACCTACGAAATCGACAACTGTTTTCCGCTTTAGGTTTCTCTTTTGTCGGCTTGTGTTGGAGAGAAGTTCTTGAATTCTCGAGAATCATAATCAATGAAGGCTGTCAGCGAGTTTAACCAGATGCGTGGTGAAAACAGTATTCGTTTTGGGAAACGCAGATACCTACCGAATTAGGCTTCATGGAGTGTAAATAATTGGTGAAATATTTATGGCGGATTCAACCAAAAAATGCGCATTAAGATAAAGGATGTGTTTTATTTTTGGAGATAGCCGATATCTGAAAGCATGTTTCTGTTCCCAAACTTAGCACAGTAAAATTTATTCAATTTATGGATAAGTGTGCGATACACTTCAGTATTGCATGATCTTCTGCATAGAACTTCAGAAATCTACTTTAAAAATGTACCTCTCCCATATGCAACGTTTGTGATATAATATATAACTAAATCCTTAATTCATATCATGTTTTTGCAGGACACAATATCCTAAGAAACTCCAATTGTTTTACTTACCTGCTTCCTGCTTAAATTTAAGATATTCTTGTTATTTTGTTTGTAATACCGAAGGTAGCCATAATCATTAGCATTAATTATTGTAATTTTACATCGAAAGGGTGTTATACTTTCGTTTGATCCCTGATCTATGACTTACTTTCAAACGCTTTTGAAGATCCACATGATCCAAAAATCCTATTCCACTGCGCCATGGCACTTTAAATTTTTATTTATTTAAATTTAGTGCAATAAGTTTAATAATTCTTGGACTTTCGCCGCGTGAACCATGTTGTTAGCGTGGTGTATTACCTTTTTTGAAAAAGAAATCTTCAATTACCAAGAAAGACAGTATTATCTCTCCACTCGCTAGTATTTAGTTATTCTCGAATATTGAAAAAAGATGTGGTCATTTGAGCTACCGAAAGCCTATGCTATCAGTCCTGTCTATCTCTAGCTCTATTTATTTTTTTGAGTGGATTTTAAGTAAGATACAATTTTTATTCTTGTTCCGTAGGTTGAAAAAATCAAACAAACCGATTTTGGTATCAAAAAAACTGATTGCCACATTCATCTTGGATACTGAGCGATGTGAATCAAGTTGGCTGTAAATATGTATATATCTCAAAATAATGAAAGTCATCCAAAAATATTGAAATAAAGTACAACAGTTCAATGAAGAAGCAGCCTTAAAATCGACTAAATGCAACGCAACTATACTGAAATGATTCTAAGGACTTACCAAGACCATAGATCTGACTTGTCCCAAAATATTGGTGTTTTCTGCGAATCTCATCCATTTATCCTATTCATTAACCATTGAGTCAGGGAAAGGTAGAAGCAGTGCGTGAGGACAAAACGTCCTCCAAACTAAGAGCGGATGATGATGACAGCACCGAAGAATGATTCAATACCACAAAACTTCGAGGGGTGCAAAAAGCAGACGAAAATATAACATACATACGATAGTAAAGGAGTGGTATCTCCTAGCAATCAATAGGTGAACTACCCCTACGAAAAAGTTAACTTTTATGAAAGGACTCCTTCCATTCCGGAAGTGACTGCAAAACCCCCATTGTTGTTCTTATCTAGGTACACATCATATCCACTTTCACGGTTCACTAGCTTCAATTAACCTTGAATAGCGTTTCATGTTCTTTACGCCTCCTACTACAAAAGTATTAAATTTCTGACACGATTTCTTCACACATCTATGACAGTATGTTTATGTAAACAATACTCTAAACAAATTGTAAACACAAGGCATCTTGTTGTCTAATTAAGTTTAACTAGGCGCCAGTTGGGTCGGTACAAAGCAACAGATAATTAAACGAATACCATTCGATACGGCCACCTCATGCCTCCCACACTTAACTTCTGTTTTGTACAAATATATGTATACGCCCGCTCTTTTATCCGCAACTTAATACACAAAAACCGCAAGGCAAATCAGACCGTCGCCGCTACCGTCATCCTCTCCCGCCTAATTGATTAATCCAGGAGGCAAAGTGATACAAGAGAAATTTCTGAACGGTTTAAACGACCTCATCAAACCCCACATGATGGGTGGAATCACAGATATACAGATATACGGATACACGATTGGCGTGCTATGCTAACGAGTGGTTCGTGCAGAGTTTTTTTTTCGTTTTCTTCTTTTCTCTTAACCCATCCATTCTATTTCATCAGGAATTTCCTGTTGGGTGGGTGGGTTCTATACACATATGTGTGTGGGGTGTGTGTTTGTATCAGGCTCATTAGCTACGTGTCTATTATGTTAATCCCAGATAATCCGAGTGTGTTTTTTTTTTTTGCGCCTTTTATTTTTCTCAAAAAGTAACATTTTTTTCAAGCGCTACAGTTGTTGGTATATGTGTGTTTTTTTTTTGTTTCTACAGTGCGGTTCCATCTGTGTGCTTAATTTCCATGGTCAATGCCATGACAAATGTTTTTTTGCACCAGGTGTGGAGGAGTCTAATTCCACTTTATGGGCAAGGAAAAAAACACCCATAGAAATTTAAATAACAAAGGTAGTGATGTGTCTGAGAGACATGACGGAGCCCAACATTGTTTTAATCACCATCGCGACCCAAGGTGTTTGTTGCGAACAAGTCTGTTCGTTTTCAATGAAACATGTGTCACATAGCAATTACGAGGATGGATTTCCAATTTCAAAGTTATCCTCGTAAATCTCGGTCCTGGTATCTTTTTTTTTGTGGAGGATATACAGATACAAATGTATATTTTTCCGGGTTTAGGATAATACAAAGACTTACCACAACAAATGAAAGCTCGTTGAGTTGAAAAGTTGCAATGGTTAGGGTTGGCAGTTTGTTACAGGTCAAGAAATAATTCTAAACATAAGTCTTACAAAATAATTTATCACTACTGCTCTATAGAAACGAAGTATATTTATCATCTAACGAATTTTAAGTAATGGGTAAAACACGTGCCTTGAAGTCAAACAAAAATCTCAACCCTAGGGGTTAAATGGAAAACCGTTTTAAGGTAGATTCTGTGGTTTTTGTAAATTCCTGGAACTGCGATGATAATTCAAATGGAGTTAATTGCGTTAAGATTATTTTGACAAGGATTTTGTGTTCCTTTATTTTTTCATGTGAAGAGTAAGCTTAACAAATATTTTCTTAATATTTGCACTGCCAAAATCCTAGTCATGTCAAACGTAACAACATTCAACTAAAAAAATCCGACGGTGAATGTATGTCAATATGTCAATACTCTGTCAATACTCTTAGGCGGAGGAAGTATAGGGAACGTCAGAAGACGGCGCGCGCCAAGAGAAGCGAACGATTCTCTTTTCAGTAAATGTGACCGAATATCTAATCTTAACTAACTAACTTCGATGTAGGCAATGCCTTCCGGCCATGGTATATAACTCGTATGAATAAGCTTTGAAACTGCTACTCCATGTCGATAAAGTCGTAGGCGGGAAAACCCTTTAAAGGTTGGCGATGGAAGGACAAGAGTAAGCAGTATTGCGCCATCATTACAGTGAATATAAAAATGCATTCAAATGAATCAAACATTTGGGTGCACTTATCGCCAAAAAATTGTCTATCTACCTGCAGGAAATTTTCGACGAACTAATTAAAAAATAGGCTACGACAAGACAGTAAAATGTCTCAAGCGGCATTCCTCAAGGCTGTGTATTTAGTCTGCTACTGCAGAACTTAATTTATGACTACTTTCTTAGATTGAGAACCCTTAGGTCATGAAGGAAAACTGGTGTTTCTGAGAATGTACCAATCAGATTGGCTTTGATGCATAAGTCTACTATTTGGTGGTTTCTAAGCCAAAAATGGAGTACCTGGCATCCCTGCAAAGGCTGCAGTTGTAATGGTAAATATCATGTCAAACATTGGCGAACATGAATATAGCATCATTATTGCTCTACGTGTCCGTGGATCAGTAGTTAGTGCGTCGGACTAAGGAGGTTCGAGACTCGAATACCACGCAACACTAGTGTTTTCACGGTCCTATTTCTCGAGAGCGCCTGACAAACATCCGAGAGCATAACTGATATAAAAAAACCTTCTCAAACACAAATTTCCACTTCGGACATGGCATTAAACAGTAAGTCCATTCTATTGGTGTGAAGAAAAAATATAACTCCCACTTCACGAATGGATAAGAAAAGCAAGGGCCGCGGTCCCATACAGACCTGTCACGTCAACTATTTATATTTTTTTTTTGTCCTAAATATGGGCTGGAGCCATGTGAACGAAATAGTGCAGAAGAAATAGTGTGACGGAGCATCTATAGCAGCTGACATGACATACCAATCGACCGAAAAAATTAGTATGCGACTATCAACGACAGCATGAATGCTAGTAGCGAAGTCAGATCGATGCACTGGGGAAGCACCTTAATTGCAAACTTTGGTACAACGTAAATCGCTATTAACAACCTCTTCAGGTGCAAACAACTATGCAGATTTCTTTAAGATACGAGTACATTGGTAGAAAAAATTTAACAAACATAATCAGACAATCGCGCAATACTGTGCCAAATCATTGAAGAAACAATGCAGACCCCGACGCTACCTGGCAGGCTCTAACGACGAAGAGAACTAGTAAGGCTTTAGCCCACCTCTCGATGTAATAGTTGACGATAGTGCCGCGAGAACAAAGGTTGTGCAGAGTGAGGTGTTTTTAGTTAGACCCGTCCTTTATCATTTACTAGAAGCATTACACTACCGAGCTCCGAAGTTATATTTTGGTTAATTTTTGATAAGATTTTACTGCCAGTATTTGATAACATGTTAGAAAGTCCTTTACTATTCGAAGTTAAAACTGTCCACTGTGATACTCTGTCCGATTTGTCTATAACTTCTTTTTGACAGCATATACATACATACGTAGTTTTTATCAGGTTCTTTTTATCATACTCCTGAACTGTACATAAGTTCCTGTAAGAAATCCATAAATTCTGCCAATATACGCCAATAGTTGCACAGACTTTTGAAAGATGCTGCGTCTGGTATATAGTCGTAGAAGGTATGGTGTTTTACAAAAGGCCACTAGACCACTTTCAATTTCCTCTTCCATCGGCGAATTAGCTTGTTCTTGCTAAAATTGCAAGTTTAAGATTCCAAGCTCAAGTTACAATTGCTTTGGCTGGCTTCCCTTTAAGATATAATGATGTGGGTGTATAGTATAGACGTAATGTGGGTATAAGACCTGTTTTTTGTGAATTCCATTTTATCAAATCATTCTTGTAAACCAAAATTTAATTAGATCTCATGACTTTCACAGTTTTTTTTGTTCTTATATTAAGACGCCCTCGCTTTTATTCTAATCACCTTTGAATGCCCTTGCAGTTCTTTATACGTGATAAGTATCTAACGAAAAACTTTCCAAACAAACCATAACCATAACCTTGTGCAGCGGAAACTCAATTTCCAAATATCATTTCACCTAACAAGAAGAACAGAACAGTAATACGTGTACAAGTACAATCAAAGTTGAAGCAATTTGTGAAAAGAGAATACCTAATTCCCATCACGCACTCAGAAATCCCTTCAATTCCATTTGAACCCACCAACCATCATCAACCAATACGTTCTCCTTCTGTTCCGTACACGCACCATCCCTGAGAATTCACTCTACCTCCATCCAACCCACACACTTCAATACAAAGCATATTCTGCAAATTTTAAAATAATTACGAACTCAACTCGAAGATATGAAAGCAGCACCAACTAACCTTGGTTTGGTTCCCTTCAAAGGTGCGTACCTTCGTACATCACTCGTCGTCGTCGTGGTAGTCGTCGTCCTTTCGAAAGCTTGCGCGGCGCAAAAGTATTCACTTTCCACTGAAAAGAAAGAAACAACAATTTTTCTTTCCCAGGACATGGTACTTCCCCACACCATCCGGGCCTGCTGAAATTTGCTAACCACCACCACAACAACGCAGAGGATAAAATTGGAATCTCATCTCATCTGGAGTATGAATGATGTAGGGAGGGTGATGGTGATGGCGCTAGTGATAGGTTCGTCGGGTAGAATGCTTAAGAGCAGATGTTTTTATGTTCAATGCGAAATTGAATTTTAAAAAGATGAAATGGGTTTAATGGGAAATTATCGATTGGCACGGGCGTCCGCCACCCACTTCCGCCCCTCAGCGACCAACCCCATTAGCAATTGAAAAGGAACGTCATACATACGCTTTTGCAATTATTTGTTTTTGTTTTTTTCTGCTTATATTCGCCGCCCAACTTCCCGGGAACCGGTTGTGAAAGAAGCGTGATGCCGTATTATTACTTTCGTTAGAAGGAACAAAAAAGATTGATTCTGATTGTACAAACGAACGACATAATAAATTATATCGAACAAAGAGGGAATTATTGATATTTCCTCTGCAAAGAAGCACGGAGCCGAGGGGGGAAACTCTCTCCATTTCTCCCTTTGACTTAAGCGTATGGAAATCCAACGAAATATGGAAGGCCTAATTGGGTGAGTGGCGGGGCAACCCCCCTTTTGATTGTTCAACACACATACACACTTGAAGGTAATTAATAATTGAATACGGTGGAAACCCTAGGGTTTTCTACTTTGAATCAGTCAGCTCTTGGGCTGGTGCCTTTAATTGGTTTTTAAAAATTGCTTTGCTTTAGCATTTGAATGTCATTGGGAGCTCAGAGCTGAGACGTAACTGTCAAAAATTGATTGCCCCCATCGTGCAAGGTCACGGCCTTTTCAACAAGTTTTCAAAGTAGAAGAAAAAAAAAACTGGGAGGACAGACCCATGCGTGTTGGCTAACGCGCGATAATTACAACCTTAGGTGATTAGAAATTCAAAAAAAAAAAAAAAGAAATACCAAAACCTACCTTCGCAGTAAATTATAAGAAACTTGTCGTTGATGGTTAATTTTTAATTTAGCAAAATTAGCATAACGAACAAAATGTTCAATTTGAATTATAAAGAACGAGACCAATTAAGATGATGTCCGTTGTTTATTGTTGATGGTGTGTCTCGCTATAGTATCTTTTATGCGAGAAAACATTTCGTTAATGTTGGAAATGCAAATTTTTTTTTTGTTATTTGTTGAAAATTACATGGAATCAGAGAAAATTGTGAACCAAAGTGTGGGGAATGGATACACAGCGGTCCAAACATTGAGGTTCGCATCGTAACTTACTTTAGGTTATGGCGTTCGGATTGATGTGAATGGAGTGAGAATTTCAATGAGATGATTTTTGTGTTTATTTTAAAAGTATATTTATTACAGATATCATATTTCCGCCAATTAGGTTCATTCATTCACAAAACGGTGGAAGAATACATTGTGTTAGAAAATCAAAGCGAAAAATTTATGAAAATTAAACTTTTTTTTTTTGTGTTTGTGTTGTTACAACCTACACAGAAAGTTTTGCCTCGAAGTAGGCGCTATTGGTAGATATTTTGGGATTTCCATAAAGGTCATTAGAAGTTCAATATGTTAGAAGTAACCATAAACAAGATGGTTTAACAAAATTCTAGCCTTTCAGATTTATATCAATTGATAAGATATGAGGTTTGATAGAGACCACGCATCACATGAAATGCCTGAGCACTTACAAACATATATATTTAGCATAACTGATTTAGGACCTAGAGAGAGGCTGTAGGTTTAAAAGTTTCAGTCGATCTTAGTACGGGAGTAAGTTAAAAGTATCAGTCCAGGGAATTCCCCTTTAACCAATCGAAGAAACCTGTGCTGTGCAGCTTCTACTCGAAGAATATGGGTGATGTAATTAGGCGACTAAACTTAGCTGCTTAGGATATTCAGAGAATTCCTTAGATCAGCGCTTGATAAAACGAAGGGAAGAGCTGTCTTTCATTATAATGCTATCCATATGTGAATGGAAACTGAGTTCTCTGTCACAAATAACACCTAGGTTGTGCATTTTAGTTACTATTGGAATGGGTTCATTGAAAATTAGATAACTACGAGGTGTAGTTGGAGCATGCTTACGGGTATATGTTATTGCTTGACACTTATTGACATTAAGCAAGGCACCAAATAAAAAATATATCCAGGTCTTCCTGCAGTAGAAGACAATCAGAGGAGGAGAACGATATATGCCCGAAGATCTTCATATCATCTGCTTAAACAGATACGATCGATCAACATCATTAATTGTCAAAATAAAAAATAAAGGCCCAATATAGCTGCCTTGAGGTACTCCAGAGGAGGCTTTAATTGGCATGAAAATCATGTACCTAAACACAACGTTATAAAGTTGGTTTTCTATATAGGATTCAATCCACTTAATAAACCTCGGATGAATTTTAATTGAAAAACAATAATTTAGTTCGAGATTTTGTCGAAGGTTTTGCTGAAATCCATGGCGATCACATCGACTTTTACTTCCACATTCTAGTGCGTACAAAGTACTCGCTCCATACGAATTCAGTTAAATTAATCTACCTTTTAGAAATCCATGTTTGTTTTTGGGAAAAAACAGATTGACATTGAGTCATAAATAATGTTCTTAAAGACCTGAGGTATGCAGAAGAGCTTAGCTATGGTTCGATAATTATTAGAGATTTCATTTTTACTATTTTTTTGTGAAAGGGAGTAATAATGTAAGAGTTCTTTCAGGTTGTGAGGAAAATTCATTGTGAGATGAAAAGCTGAAAGAGAGCTGTGAGGAGTTAAACTAGGTAATTTGTACCTTTTTTAAAAAAAAAAATGGTGGGCAGACCATTGGGGCCAGCGGAGTATTCATCACTCAGGTTAGTTATTTTCTCTTTTACTTGTTTCAACGTTATATCTACCGACTCTAACGTAGTTTGTGGACAATTTTTTACATAAGAAAAATAGTGTTGATCAGACTCTTGGATGTGATTAGCGTAAGACAGGCTGAAAAAATCGGCAAATAGCTTTACAATCATTACTGCCAAGAACGTGCTTTTCTAAAAAATCATTAGAAGTCATTACGCATAGGATCCAGCTAGGTACGATAAATAGTTAGACATCCAAGGAAGATAGAAAAGAGTACCTAATTGGTAAAAAACAAAAACATAGGAAAGTAATACCTACCCCTGTGAAGAAATTCATTATCGGGTGTACCACAGGGACAAATGGCTCAAATGAGGGATGGGTTTAATGGGTAGAAATCCTATATTGTTATTGAACATGACCTTAGTTTCATCTTTAAAAGATACCCACTTTCCGATACAACAAAACTATTGAAATCAGCTTTGGTTTCCGTAGTAAATACATTGTTTACCCGATCCACAATTTAGGAGACTCCGAATCAGATAACATTCCACTAGAGCACTCAGACTCAAGACCTAGTTTTATCGATTTTAATGAATTTTTCTTGTCATTCAAAAAAGAGAATGCCACTCTTGACAGATATACATATTTAGCTATAAATTCCCGCTCTGCTATTAATTTAGATAATGACACCAACCCTGATATCAAACTCTGTTCTTGACCTAAGAAAACAAATGTGTATCAAAGCCCTCTAGCGAATAAAAAAAATAATTCTATCCAAGACTCTGATCATCTCAGTCCTTCTCCATGTTGCAGAGGTATCTTATAAAAATTGTCAGCTGCCTTGAGAGAAAAATGCTTCCAGTGATTTTCTGTCCCGTCTCCATATACTGTTAGCAAATACGAAGATACAATCCGGAGTTGTACAAGCTATAAAGCGACACTGATCTACCAATAAAACGACTAAGATAGTTAGGAGATACCTATAGAGCTGATGCGCTCTCCAGCTACGTGAGTCCACCGTGGAAACATTTCGGTGGAGTAGTGACTAACCAACCTGTTGTGCGAAACTGTGGCAGCTTTTATTTTAATCTTCAATCAAATATATCAATTACATCTACATATGTATACCTATTTATGTATGTAGCAGTCTTTCTTATTATCAAAGCTCTGCTCTAGGCATCAGAGGGTGTTATACCCATTTCTTAAGAATATGTAACATTAAAGCAAGACACGACCTAAGATAATCAAGATGGAAATTTTATACCTACTCATGTGTGCATGTGTATAGCCTACAGTCACAAGACCAAGCAAAATAATCATCACATATGGTGTAATGATTCATCCGTAGTACAGCACAACAAAGATCTTCAGACAGTATTAAAAAAAAAACAAAACCTCATTCCCTTAATAATATGAAAAGGTCAATTGTCAATCTTAATTTTCATATGCAAAGTCCTCAGCAACATCATCTACGTATGTATGTATAAGTTGGGCTTTCCATTTTTGATTCCTTGCCCTGCCAATAAAACGCTTTTCAGAGCCTCCTCCTCGTTTCAACTTTGGAAAATATTTGCCATGTAGGCACGTCATTCAATCAATGTGCGACATTTGTAAGACGAACAAACAAAACAAGAAAAAAAAAAAATAAAAAATTCGCAAAAGGACTCTGGAACTTTCCATCTGCCACCTGGGCACAGGTTACAAATACCTACACATGCTCTTAAGAAGAAAAAAAAATCCTCTGGCATTTCAACAACCATTATTTATTTCACAATTCGAAAACGAATTCCTTTTCACACATGTGTTTCCCCAATTTTTGTATCCATACATATGCGTGTCCTTGTAATGACTACATGAGGACATTTCTATTTTTTTTTTTTTTGTCTCGATCCTCGTGTTATGATGCTGTATGTGGTTGGTGTTAGGAACAACCTTCTACGAGGGATATATTTCGACAGATTCGTTCTCAGTTGGTCTCTAGGAGTAGTTTTCCCCCATTCCAATGGGGAGACATATCACTTTTCCGGCTCTCCTGCAAAGTATAAATATTTAGATGTCGTGAGTGCTTATTTGTATGTGCATTTATTGAAATAAAGCGTAAGAGAGGTGTAGCAAGGATCCTACGTGACGTTAGACTGAAGGCGGTTCCTAAGAAAAAGCGGTTTTCTTCGTTCGTAGTAGAGTAGGAGCCTCCGGCAGGAAATGAAATAACTTGACTTATCTCTTCGAAAAGGAGGTGTGAGTGGGGGTAGCAGTTATTTGTGTTTTGGCAACTTTTTTTCTTGGCTGTTGTTGTTGGATATAAGTACAGTGCAATGATATGTAAACCGGCGAGGGGGTGATCTCACCTCGAAAATACCTCTCATCGTTCGTGAACACCGGAAAACTGTTTGATAAATGGCTTGTTACACGTTGAACGTTTTTTGCTTTTTTTTTTTTCTCAATTTATCTACGGAAGCAGGCAGTTTGCCAAAAAAAAAAGGAGAATTCCTTTTAAATTCAATTGGAAATAAAAAGAATTGATGGATGTGCGGGTATGTATGTACTCGTATCTTTTGTATCTTTGTCGGAAAAAAAATCCGTCTATTCGAATTCTGAGTGAAATCCGCGGAGGTGTAAGAGAGGAATGAGTTTGTATTCGAGTTGTCACCATTCATTGCAGCCACTTCCCTCGCAGAATAAATTAATTTCCTCATCCTAAGAATGCATATACATATATATGTATGTATGTATGTATTCACAGACAAGACCAATGTTGCCTCAATCACGGTAAGTATGCAATAACGAAATGTACATATGCTTCGAACCATTAAATTGACTCTGTTGTGATGGCGTCACTCTTAATTTGATTGATTATCCGTTGTTGGTCGCAACCACGTGTAGCAAAATAACAACTTGTCATCTTAACAAAGGTGTGAGATAATTTCCTACACAGATACAAACATTACATACATACATAAATACATATATATTTCATTGCCCTTGGAGATGTGGCAAATCAATAAAGAACACCTATTTTGGCCTTAATAGCTACTTTCACATCTTGGGACGGTAAAATTCGCGGTTAAATTTTCTTACCAACTCGTCGTCCTCTCATATGGAACAGAATATTCAACGAAATATTTTTCCTCCAAACTGAAGAAACGGCATGACGAAGCATCATCTCCTTACCAAAATCCGATACATGTCTAAAAATGTGTCAAAGTGTACGACTTATCTGGATAAGTTTTTCGGGATCTCGAATTCACCCAACACTGTGTAGCTCTAAGCGATGAAGCCTGTCATAAGTGGCCATAGAGACGATAAATGGATTGTTTGTTTCCACTTCAAATTCATCGGTCTTTTCCAGGATTCGTCTTAGCATCAAAATTAAGCCTATGGTCGATCTGCCGGTCCACGCAATACGCTGAAGAGAATCTTCTACGCGACATTCCTTAGCTTCATAATTGCTACGCCAACCTCCTACAGACTGGAAGGGCGAATTAGTTTATCGACGACAGTGACTTGGTTTCACTATTTCGAAAACCTTGTGTTCCGGATTGGAAGCCTGTAGTCCGTGGCTTGGGTTTCTTTCATCATACAACGATTTTTTTTTTTTAGGATGCTCTGGAACCACTAGGCGTTGGCATTTGCTGCAAGTAATTGGATGTTGGAGAATTGCTCAGTCATTCACTTTCTATAGTTTCTGAATCCTTCGGCTGTGCTTAGTCGAGATTTCAACTCTTTTGATAATCGAAACTCCGAAGTTGGCGACGACCAGAAGATGGTTACAGTCGACGCGTGCCTCGCAGTATGAAACTCTTTGAATTTGCGAAGGACCTTTAGTTCAACACATTCAAGAATTAAGTACGGTCTGATAAGTATCGCATAGGGTTATCAAAACTTTAGCAAATTCCAACAAATCCGTCTTGTCTAAAACCGAACATCACTTTTATAATGCTGTCCTTGGTATTAGTATTAAGGGGGTTGAGGATCGGAAGTTCAGGCCATGAAACATACAGCTCATTGTCTTTCTTTATATCAGCATCTTTTGTTCAGAGAAGTGTACTTTCCTGGATAACTCCCAAAAACTTAGGTTCATTGACATGTTGATCCACTTAATTTTTCTTATAGAGAAAACAATCTTAGAAATTTTTTGAAATTCTTGATTAAAAATCCATTCCGTGTGGCTTTTGCAATCTTTAGTACGAACTTTAGGCAGGTCCATGGCACCTAGGGCCTAGCTTCTCACAACCATTCGTGTTGAGCGTGTTGTATTCCTTATACGAATGGAAGAGGCCGATAGAAACCCCTTCGTGCTGTTTTATACCATCTCACTGCATTTATAATTTTTCGGTACATAAAGGCACCGAATCCTATTATAGTGATGTCGGTTTGTATTGTAATTCCATACATCCTGGCAAGTATTCCTTCCCGGATCAAGCCGAAATTGTTTGAATGGCGGTTCAATTCATATTTTCGCCGATTCAGAAACGAAAGTTGTCAACTCTCCCGAAAAGCACAATCCTATTGTCTCCTTCCGCATTTTGAATCACAGCAGTGCATTTTAGTCTGGTGAAGACGAAGAAGAAAACGGCAATTAAGACACTGCAGCACTGGAGTTAAACTCATTCACTTCATATAACAGCTCATCTCTCATGGAGTTGATGGGACAATTCAACATTCACTTATGTTGGCTGCCAGGAAGGCATTCCAGGAAACTCCTGCAAGGCTGCCAAGGCACATCCCTCAGAATTCTGGTTAAATGGTACTCATTTCGCTTACGAGAACAACCGCAAATGGAAGCAATCACCTATTATTAAATAGTTTCGGTGGGTTCTATTAGTCTGTCGCGCGCCCGTAGATTGGAATCAGTGAGTAACATTACAATGCATTTATACATTTATACATATGTAGGTAACTCCAATTTCGAGAACATGAACTCAATTGTATGGAAATGTGACTTCACTTCGATCACATACTAATGAATGTTCTATCATTGTAAATTACATTTCTTTCTGTCCTTTTTTTTCGAAATTCCAACAAATTCTCCAAACAAATACTTGTACTGATATCAAACTTTTTAACAGAAAACAACATAAAATTTGAAAAAAAAAGAAAATAAATTCTTTGTCTTCAATCCTCCACCGCTACCCATCTAATGCGACCCAAGAAACCTATTTAAGAATAATTTGTAACTTCTTTCATCCCTTCTTCCGGATTATTTCACCCTGCGTTGACAGAATTTCTTTTGATTTATTTGCGTGATTTATTCGCAGTAAAAAAGCAATAAAAATGCGAAAGATAAAAAACAAAGCGATGACGTGAAGGTATTATAAATCTTCATTTGAGTCACTCACCTGGTTAGCATTACCTTTGCATTTAAGCACAAATATCGCAAACACAGCACACAGCACAATAAATGGAAGGGACCCACCTACCCATTTATGTTTAGGTATGTGCTCGAAGGTAACACAATGTAGAAAAACACTTTTCCTCGTTAGAGTATGACGAGACAACAATACGTGCTTTTCAATTCAAATTCTCTCTCTCCATTTGGCACTCCCTTTCACCCCCTTCGCACTACAAGTGACTTTAAATCAAGGCTCACAATAAGTTGTCCTTTGAATATTTTAACAAAATGTATGCAACAACTGACATCGCCTTGACAGAGCTTTCCCCTCAATTTCACTTACATCGCCAGAACGCGCCGCGTACTCGTCGTATCTACTCATCGAAATTCCACAATTGTATCCATCCAGACACATTCATTCATATTCGCATCCACCCTATGAATCCTGCAAATGCAAAATATTTCATAAGCGAAGAGGAAAAAAAATAAATAAATTCAAATTAGTCCCCAACATCAAGCCTCGCTTTCCCGGGACGCTTGCTATATGTACCTACTTCCCTACAAATCCACCCACAATGATTCCGAGCTTTGTAGCAGGATCCAAGTACGGGTACCTACTCTCGTATATTTCATTACGAGGAAAATGACGGTGTGTGTGGTGCGAGAATGATGAAATTCAATGAATGCCGTCATATGTAAAATAGAAGAAAAGCACCGACACAACGACGAGACGAGAACAATACCAACAACGACTACTACTTGGCAAATGGAAATGGAAATGGAAAATATGTCCAAAGGGATGAGCATGAAAAATGGAGTGGCGAATGTCGGGGTAGCAGGCGTAGGTAATAGGGCAGAGCATTCTTACGATAAATGCAAATTCGGTTTCTTCTCTTCTTTTGTCAGAAAATTTCATAACAAATAATGCGAAGGCTAATAAAAGTCTACCAAAGGGAGCGCATAAAGTATTCCCATCCCATCCCATTCGTATCGTATCAACCCTGCCCGCCCCACTGCTATGGAAAAGTGAATAGCGGCCGTAATGATGAATACCAATTTAGAATTTTCCTTTCGGGCTTATAAATAGATGGAAAAACGTGAAAACGATACGATGCCGTAGATAATGTCGTCGATTATTTGTTTATTGGCCTATAGAAAGATTTGTGTGACATCGATGGGCATTGGAAAAATGTTCGGGTGCGTTATCTCGGGGTATCTGTGGAATGCGATGAAGGAGAGTATAATTCAGTCATATCGACGACACGCACATACATAAATGTATTCAGATGCGATGCATTGACTTCATAAATTAGAATGCTTTGAGGAATAAAAGGAATTGGAAAATATTTTAGCCACAAAGATACAAATATTTCCTCTTTAGGGAAAATTTGTTACAAATGTGCATCCCTCCTTGCAGCTGTCTATTGGTGCACACACATAAGTATTTAGGGCAGCTGTACACTAGCGCCATTAACTATTTGTG
Source organism: Xylota sylvarum (assembly GCA_905220385.1). NCBI lineage: Eukaryota > Metazoa > Arthropoda > Insecta > Diptera > Syrphidae > Xylota > Xylota sylvarum. The sequence goes on from LR999958.1 coordinate 26,828,739, forward strand.
TAATATTTATCATCTGGTTTAGATTTGGAATATCCTCTATATCTATTGCACTGTAAACTTTATTTTTGGGATCAAATGTTAGAAATGTTTAAAGATTTTACTGAATTCGAATGCAGTAACAGGTTGCTGTACCCAAACTAACCCACTAACCCACCGTCTCGTTAATATCACTGATGGAACAGAGACCAAGGTGCTTAAACTGGAAGTTTTTGTTCCTTATGTTACCCCCGAGTTGGTATTACCTTGAAAAGAGAGGATAAGTATTGGTTTCTCGTATTCGATCCGTTAGGGTCTCCTCAATCTTGTTCCTCTCATCTTAGCTTTATTGTAAAGTACGTTGCTCTCTCCTTTCCGTTTCTACTCTGAAATTTTTGACGTCAGATTTTTTTAATCAAAAAATGCCACCTAACCTAGCCTTTCCTATTTTTTCTTATTTAAAAGATCAAGCTATGTAGTGATGCGCATACATGAGACCACAAGCGATCTCACGCTAGCCTCTTACTATCAACTCCTACTCTACACCTCCACGTTAGTGGCTGCTGGGTGCCTAGAACCACGACTGGAGATTGGGTAATCAACCCCTTGGAAAGGTTGTTGGTGACAGCGAACTAGAGAGCGCGGAGGAGTGTTTTCTCACTAAGGAACTTCCTCTTGATCCAGGCGGTAGCGGACGAATTCCCCAGTTAAAATAAACGGTGGTGTCTAGGATATTGAAAAAGAATTTTTGGTGGCTGAATCCTTAATGGGGCAACGGCAGCGCTCATATCCCCGAAGCGGGTAACTGCCTCTGGAGAATCCGGCCCCTTATTCTAGGGGTATAAAAGGGAACTGGCCCTCCAGGTGGGGGGCTGTGCGTCGGGGTAACTTTCCTACCACAGAAACTACTAATAGTTGTGGAGCAACCAATAGTCTCGGAAAAGGATGATCTTATTGTTGATGACCCCGACAAGCGAAACAAAGACAACGAGTTTCGGATCTACACATGAAATGTTCGGACCCTTAACAGGCCGCGTGCAGCTGAACAACTCGAAAAGGCGCTAGAATGCTGAAATACAGATATCGCCGCCATCTAGGAGAATGAAAAACTGTAACATTTAGTACGGTGACTGCTACAGTGAACAGAGGCAGCGCTTATTCGGATGCGGATTTGTCATAAGCGATAGACTTGCGCTTTCGACACTTGAGCGAATGTCTTATGACAATCCGCATCAAAACTAAATTCGTCAACATAAGCTTAATATGCGCTTATGCTCCCACAGAGGACAAGGACGACGCCACCCATGAATGTTTCTACGAGCTTCTCGACCAAATGTATGAGAAATGTATGACGTCAAAATCGTGTTAAGTGATTTTATCGCCAAGGAAAGGAGGACATCTTTGGTAGGACAGTTGGTAAGCACAATCTACACGACACCAAGTCCGTAAATGAACTTAGAGGGTCGCAACGTCACTAGAAAGGGACATGGCGGCCCTGATCATGAAACATTCAACCAAATTGATCATATTACGATCGTCCCAAGGTAGTGATAGGCTTCCATTGCCTTCTTAGGCCAAAGAAACAGCGATTGGCAAGTGTAACTCTTTGTTTGATTTCTGAGTTTATAGCGAAACTGAGGTAGATAAAGGCCCTAACTACTTCAAAGTTGACAGCATTTACTTGGTATTGCCCTCATTCACCACTAAACCTATTTTTGTTTGTTTCTGTTCCAAACGCACTAATGACAGCTCGCTGTGTTCTGAAAATGATGACAATGTCATCAACGTATGCAAGTATCACATTGTAAATCTATGATTGTTATTTAGTCTACAATAAATGAAATGAAATGAAACAATGAACGTATGCAAGTAATTGCACAGACTTTTGGATAATTGAGCCTCTGTTGACAAAATACTTCAATTTAACAGGAGATCATAAATAATAAATTTAAAAATAAATCAAAGTTTTTAAACCTGTTTAGGACTTCAAGAGTTACATCGACGAAGCAACAGAAATCCACTTGCAATAAATCAGATGAATGAAAAGCAAAATGAAAATCGCAAAGCAATACCACAACAGCAACTCAAAGCCTCACACCTAATCATTAACTATGAACGAATGACTTCGTATACTTAAGAGCTAATGTCAAGCTTTGATCCACTAAATTTGCTTTCAAATCACTGCAACTGCTCGACAGAGCATTTACTTCAATTGTTGGTTGAATCCTAGAATTAACTTGGCATTATTTTCAATAAGCTTATGTATGTCCTAGTCAGCATTAGTCTGATTTAGTTTGAAGAATGACAGTGACGAAAAGAAGCCTTTTTTTATTATCAAACGCAGTCACAGTCAATGCATCCCTCAATCGACTGACAAATAAAAATGTCCACATTGGAATCAACTGAAGTATACAACTAACGTCAAACAATTCCGTACTCTACTGGCAGCCATTCTGCGTTTATCCTGCAAAGTGGGCAAACGTATTCATTCCATTTGCTCAGTGTGCTCTGAATCAAAAACTAGGACACCCACAAGCTCATATTCCTTTCGTATCAGTATCAGATTATCTTTCATTAGTTTAATGAAGTTTTTAGTTCGATTCTGCAGGAGGGTGCGAAGTTGATCATTGCGGGGGTTAATCGAATTTCATAATGACTTTTGATACACAAAAACCTCTCACAAGACAATCATGATATTCTGATATGTTTAATAGAACAAGAGCACATTCTCTCCCCCCCACCCCCCCTTAAAAGAAATCTATATTAGAATGTGGGGGGGTTGAACAAATGCCACACCTTAGATCATTCTCACGATTCTTCAGAAAATAATAATGAGACACCCCAAGTCCATTAAGTTTGTTCCACCGAAAAATTTATTTCAAATAAAAGAAGTCTACGTGCGTCGCTCCTCGTTTTTCGTGTTTCTTGTTTCGTTCTTTTTTTTTTTTTTGTTTAGATTTCTTAGATGAAAAAGTTTAAAGGAGCAAACAGAAAATTAGAACACCAACCAAGATCAGACATTGATGAATGAAAAGATGATGGTTATCCTAGCAGAAGCAGATTCCCATCACATCATCGCATAATTTATTCTTGCAGCGTACGTGGGGCTCTTTGGAGATTCTTAAAATGTTGTTAAATATTAATGAAATTAATCGTGGAGAGTGTTTTGTTTTTTTTTTTGTGCTTTTTCAATATTTGGCCAGAAGGACCCCATCGACAAGCATTTGTTTGCGAAGAATCTTTTTCCCTTGTTGCTATAACCCAAGAGAGAGAGGGAGATCCTTGTGTAAGATGGAAAATATTTGTTTTATGCCTACGCTGACTTTGGAGGAGGATTCGCGATTCGCGTATAAATCACAGAATTTTGTTGGATTTTTTGAATTAATTATTTATTGTAGTGGAGGTATGGAGGTACTGTGTGGAGGTACAGCCATAAATCGATGATTTTTGGTGGCGAAATTTTGACGAACTAGAAATATCATGGCACGTGTTTAATGTGCTTACCATTGCATAAGCAATGTAATACTGAAGGCGACACGGCATGGCGGTAAATTAATTCAGGATTGTTTTGATAATGAAATGGCTTATGGGCTGTGATGTGCTCTGATATCCTTAACAGAAGTTGAATGTACTCTGATGGAGTTGAAGGCTGGGTTGCATGCAAATTTTTTCCTTCTTAAGTTAGAGATACATAATTTTAGCCAGATTTTCGGGAAGTAGAATGGAAGCTTAACTGAACACTGAAAATAGTATCCAATGTTGGCTACATTGATATCTTTGGATAGATTGTGACTATGTTTTACGTACAATCTATCTGGATAAAATTGCGAAAGCTGCATATACTACTCTGAACATTGTAGTTCACGATACAACGATGTCCTATGCAATGAAGCGCTGTCAGTTTTTTAAGATAAGCTTAAACCTAACAACGGTATCAATGTCATAGATGACTTGGATATCCACCACCCGTTTAGCTGTCAAGCCTAAACACATGGTACATACATATGTATGTACGTCAGTCATAAATATGTACGACAGTCAGGTACAGATCAGGGATAAACAGAGACTCAATTATTCCAAAGTCTACGCTCAGGTATACCCGGATGATGTTGCCATACTTTCTGTCGGTTTATGCCGCCTCGAGACTGTCTATATTAACGCGCATATAGCCTTAGACATGATCGATGAATGGTGCACTAGGAATCTACTTTCGGTCAATCCGTGACAGTTCGTTCTAATATATAGTTCCTTCACATTTTATTACCAGCTTCTACATCTTCCGTATTGATTTTGCAAAACTGAACATGAACATTTTTTCTATAGAGTATCACCCTCATTTTCCATGGATTGAATTCATTTATTGGTTGGGAAGTCCAGGGAGTAGTTATGGGAATACATGTACCATAGAACTGCTAGTTGTCTTCTTTTTTTAAAACATCATACGGATGTCTAATGTGGATTCTGTCAAAAATATGACTTTTCTGCAAATAATTCAACCAAACAACAAACAAAATATCTTTCTCTTAATTATGTTGTAAACAATTTTGTTTCTTTTCTTTTCTAGGTACGTACCTCACCCAAATTCTATAAATTTATTTATGGACTTCTTTTCCATGAGACCGGATCCTAAGTAAGTACTTGACAAGTCTACTTAATCGTTTTAGGTGAACCTTTATCTCATTTCAAGATCATACAGTTCATTGAATCGGAAGAAAATAAATTATCTAGCAACATGAACCTTCAAAGGATGTATAATTGCCCACATACACACATAGACTACCACTAATTTTGTCCTTCTTCATTCTCAAGCCACAAACAATATACATACATATGTATGTATATCAGAGCAAGTAAACCCTGTGAGCAAAAAAAAAAAAAAAAGCCATTAAGAACAAGTTGATATGTAGAAACTACCGCCCATCTTATCTGTGATCTAATCTAGGTATCTATTGAGTTACACGTAGCCACCCATCCACCTACACAACTAGCAGCTCATTTGTGAGAAATATTTCACTGGAAATTAGTTCCCCAATAATACTATGCTGTTCGTCCTAAATCGTATGAAACGGAACAATGATAATCTTCTTCCTTCGCTTGAAATACACACAGTGAATACACACGACTGCTTTCGCAATCTCTTAGATAGAATTCGATGTGTTAACGCTTCTATTAACCCATATCTGTAAAATTCAGGAAATATATTATGTTATCCTGGCACATTCATGGCAAGGGCATGCAATGAAATAAACTTCTACGAAAGGATAAAGTATCTAGCTCTAATCTAACTATACACACGTATGTATGTATCTACATATGTATAACAGCCTACTGACACATGGGAAAACGTATGCAGGAGTTGTATACTCTTGATACAGCACAATCGTCCTGCCAAAGGTTGATCCTTTCATTTGCTTTGAATCTACTGCTGCTGCTCAACTCTGTACGTTGTACCTTAGAATAAATGTTAATCTCATTTACGTGAAATGAGAAAGTGGAGAATGTGTCATACGTCGTCCTTGTCGTTGTCGTGTCTTGTGTTGAGTTGTGCGAATTTACCTCAAATGACGGGTGGAAGGTAGCAACAAAAAAAAGAAAAAGACGCACGGAAAAAGAAAAATAAGTTTATGCAAAGGATTTCAAGGATTTCTGGTTTTTTTTTTTTTTTTTTGCCAAGCCTGGCAGGCATCTTCTTCTGAAAATCTAATTTATTCGTCATTACTTCTTTTAGAATAATTTTGCGGCTTACTTTTCCTTTTTTTTTTGTGTAGTCCTGTTGTAGATTGTAGCTCACTAAGACAGTTGCCTTTCTTGTTGTTTTTCGGTAGGTTTTTAGGTGAATATTTGTGTCCTTGAATTTGTGTCCTTCTTGACTGCCGGTGTTTCATTGAAAATATATTCTTAAGGTTTGCATATTTTGTTGGTTTATGGCAATACCTACATATATAAAAAAAAATATTATATAATACTGTGGGTCCTTTAAAGTGTGCTCTGAGTTCGTTCATCCGTGATTTAGGAAGACTATTGGATTATAAGCATTTTAAGTGAGATGATATATTCCGAAGGCAACCGCTTGTATTTAAAAGCTTAAGTTTCATTCAAGAACATCTCTCTCTGTCTTTTTTTTTTTTTTTGTGACTTTTAAGTTTATGATAGATTAATTCCGCAATGAAAAAAAAAACACTTCCCCGAAAATATATATATATATATGTACATACAAATCGATGTACATAGGTATGTAGCTTCATCCATGCTGTTTGTCTCTATGGGTGACCTAGTATTCTCATTTGCACTTAAACATACCAGCTGGAGTATTGGTTTATATAGCACATTAACAGTATATTAATATAATCCTTTCAAAGGGAGACCTAGCGCATGCTGGTTTAACTGGAGATATACGGCTGCGAACGTTTAATTCAGTACCATCGTCAACTGAACAGCAAACGAAAGTTATCTACTCTTTCGACATGTTCCCCCACAATGCTAATAAGAGTTATTTACGATATCTGTTTTTCAGTGCTGCCAAGTTTGCCTCTTTCACCAAACCTGAGGTCATAATTCTGTTGTGATATTATGGAAACATTGTCAGCATAGTTGGAGTGTTGGAGATAGGTTTAACGTCTCCATCGAATTCCGCCATTCTTTTCGGCAGAATAGTAGTGGTGATTGCACGCAGCCTTGCGGAACTGCTACGAATTCGAAATTTTTCCTACTACCTGCTCCAATGCAGCACGTGATACTTCGCACCTTCATAACTTGTTTTTATGATAGTCATAATCACGATAGGGCATGGCATATAACCTCTCTGTTCACACTGTCGAACTGTCGTTTTTTCAAAATCAATGAGCAGCAGGTGTAGCGGAGTTCTGTACCTGATGAATTGTCCGACAAGAATGCTTAAAGTATTACAGCGGTGAACGCAAGAGAGTCCAAAACGAAAATTTGCTTTCTTCTTATCAAAAGTACCTACTTTCTAGATGTTCTTGAATATGTTTGAAGATTTCGATTACGACTTTACAATGTTCTGTTTAGTCCATCTTGGTCCCTTATTATTTATTTTGATAATTAATGATGTTGATCGTATCATTATAAATTCACATTTATCTGTTATCGCAGATAATATGAAGATCTTCAGACATATATCGTCCTCCTCTTACTGTCTTCTACTGCAGGAAGACGTGGATAGATATTCTACTTGGTGCTTTAGCAATTTCTTCAGCTAAATGTCAATAAGTGTCAAACAATAATATGTATGTACCCTTAAGCGTTCCCAACCCAAGCAGAGCTGGTTTTTTTTTATCCACCTTCGTTTTCCTAATGTCCTTCCCTTAACTCGAATTTTCATTGTGCGTACCCTATCAGCATTCATACTGCTTTCTACAGCTTCCTCAATTCTTTGACAAAGATAATCAGCTTTTGCTCCCGAAAAATTTCTTCCTTCACCCAGGATTTACACTTATGAGCAAATATGATTTGTCTTCCTTATAAATAAAATCCACTCGTTAAAATCTCATCCATTCCATATAGAGTTCCGTCTATTTAAATGACATTACTTTCTCGTAATCAACCAGTCCATAACTTTCCCTCACGACAAAAGTCAATAAGTACACCTAGTCGCCATTAGTAATTTTTATGTGCATTCACAATCCTTGAACCATTGCACACATTATGCATGCGCCAACATTTTTTCCGCACTAAAATTCGTCAAATAACTCCCGTTTGTAGTTACAAAACCTTCGTAACGCCAACATACCAATATACCAACATACCAAGTTCCCAATTCTAATTCACCACACAAAATGAATTAAACTCCAATAATCCTTTTTGTAGCCATAAAGTAACAAAGGAACTTAAACCTTCGACAGAATAATCACGAAAAAACCCCCTTTAAGATTCGACGAAAATGTCCTATCGACATGAAACGCATGGAATCTTTATGGGACTTCAACTTTAGCTGGTGGCACACTTTCCTTTAATGCTCTCAAGGAAATCTAAAAATACAAGTTGTGTCCCAGAAAAATCGATTTTCTTACGTAGTTAGGTATAGAGTCGATAACTTTACATTCAATATATACAGGACTCCTTGTTTGGACAAGGTATAAAACTTTGTTGTTTGTCCCTTTCGGAGAATAGGTGCGCTGTGTTGTGACGGAAAAGGCAAACAATTTCTTTCATATTAATTTTTTTTTTTTTCTATTTTTTTATTTCTACTTGTATTTAATGTGATTTGCATGAGTATTTGACTTTAATCGAATTTGAGATGATTTATTATTTATGGATATGTTGACAAGTATTATGTAAGAAAGTTAATAGAAGGTGTACGAAAGGGATTCGAATGTTTTCCAGATACGTAAACACATGTGAAGGATGGCTAACGATATTTGAGAGCGCCTTAACAATTCACTGGACCATGATGGATGGGTTAATGAGCATGTCTTTCATGTGTGTTGGGTTTCATTTGTGCTGACTCTGCATGCTGGGCTCTTCGGAGACCCCTTCTCCAAATATAAGTAGTAAATGTCAGTCTGATAATAAATTGGCTTAATCTATAAATATCCTTTTTTTCGAATTCTATGTGTGTACATATATTCGTACAGGATGCTTTGATCTCTGGATACATATTTTTATGGGATTAATTAAGATATTATTTTATTTCTTTTAAGATGCAATAAATTTGCACACACCCAACTAAAATTAAATCTTACTGCTTCGGGTCCTTAATCTGTCTCTTAGTGGTCATAAATTGTGTATAACAGATTTATTCGCAGTAATAAGATTCGGTTTTCCTCAATTATTACTTACTTACCATAAATATGGTAATGGAGCAATTAAACCAGACAATTCTGGAAGGATCATTGGGGATAATACATTAATATATGCGCATATTACAGATCGTAAAAGTTTGTATGCGTCGTAAGCTGTCTGCTTAGCATTGTAGATTATTTGAGGTATAAAATTAAACGAGTGTTGGAGACTTGAGGGGTATCCACTAACTAATGATACCGTGGTGGAGATAGACCAGCATTCCTAAAGGAAAATATTCTAATTTCAATTAATAAGTCAATTTATGGTCAATTTATGAATGTGGAGAACAGTCTACGGAAGTTAATGCCGATACGACTTGCAGCCTAGGATTACATATTTTTGCTTTCTCAACCAAGATGACCTATGACTGTATTGTATGTGTCTGCCTGTCTAGTACATTGGGACAGTGGAGCATTTCTGGAGTGGAGCTTTGAGACTTTTTCGATTACATGTAGATCCTCAGGATTGTTAAACCAAGCCACAAACCTGAACTCCCTCACAAGGATCGAATGTTTGGATACCACCAGCGCTATTAGGACAACACCTACCACCGCCCTTGAACTCATGCATGGCCTTTCCCCACTGGACCTTTTCACTAAACACGTAGCGACAAAAGACGCCCTACGCCTCTGACAAACCTGGATGTGGAAAAGTCAACAAATCGGACTCAGCACCATCACCAAGTGGTCAAACGTGAACGTGCCTTCTGACTACACCACCTCCACACGGAGTTCAGTCTCAACCTTCACTCCAAATTTCCTTCTAGAGAGAACTGGACTAATGGTGAGGTCATTAACCCAGCCTCCATCCATCTTCACGGGTCAAAAATGGACAAATGTACTGACTCCGGAATATTCTCAGAGGTACAAACAATCGCTAGGTCCATAAAGCTAGCTTCTCAACCATGCAAGTGTGTTCCATGCGGAAATATATGAAATAAAAGAGTCCTGCCGGGAACTACTCACTCTGACCAGCAACAATCCTATAGACATCTACATACATATATAGACAGCCAAGCAGCCATAAAAGCCATCACTTCCATCACAACCAGTTTAACACTGATCAAAGGATGTAAGAAGGAACTCAAATTCCTTAACTCGAGGCATAGTATCACGCTCTGCTGGTTTGCGGGACATATAGGCTTCCATGGGAATGCAATTGCCGATGAGCTAGCTAGAAAAGGCTCAGAATCAAACGACCTACTTGCAGACCACTTGGTCCTAACGCGCATCTGTCTTCTCATGTTCAAAATTTCCTCGGACTTTCTCAACATGGCCAACGTAAGGTGCCGGGTCTCCAGAAAACCTTGGGCTCAAAACGACAAAAAGGACTAGAGAACTTATATCGTTTGTATGTTTTTTATTTAGCAAAATGGTGTGCTGCCAGCTTGTACAAAGGACTGAATCGAATGTTTTGTGATTTGATTGTATCTGTCATTGCAAAATGCGATCATGATCTACTGAGCCCTGAACTTTTTTTATGTCTAGTATAAGATCTTATCCAATATATTTCTTCAAACCAGTATGACAAGCCTACTATATGTATAGTGTATACATACATATTTCGTTGAGAGGTAAAGCAGCAGCTCTCCTCCTCCTAGGTGTACAGCTTCGAAGTAGATCGGAAGTTCGCCTTCAGAATGAACGAAAACCTTGAAATAAAATATCAAAAAGCTTCAATGTTGTTCGATTACATACATATGTATTTACATTTACACCTATAATTTCAAACAAATTATATATGTTAATATGTATGTATCCAGATTCATCGAACCTCCTCCATAAATAGACTCCATTCAACGTGTGGATATTCTGAACATCAAACTTAATATACATAATCTCAATAAATTGGAGCTATTTTCTGGATAGTTACATTAATCTTTGCCATATCGTCCCCTCATCTTCTTCCTGCCACCCAATCAACTTTGTCTTCTAGCAGCACCATCAGCAGTAGCAGCACTAACAACTTCACAAAATCACGTCTCATCATTCACCAATTACCCGGTCGGCTTTCATCTCCTTCATCATGAAATCCACTTGACGATTGGACAAATTTAATTATTTCCCCCTGGAACTTATCAAATAAGTGTAATCTTCCTCTTGTCATTTAAACGGAAGGAAGTGTGTCACTCTTTATGAAAAATATTCTTTTTCGACTTCGAGTCCGAAAGGAAAAAATTTAATTTATATTGTCAAGTTCCAAGGATTAGTAACGAAAAAAAATAAAAAAAATAGAACAAAATGAGGTTGGTGTCCCCAGCCCGTTCTTTGCTCGCTTCCAATTTTGTTCGCATTTATTATTTTGTATATCCTTAACTAGTATCGCTATAACAAAGGCAAGTTCCTTTTACTCTGTTTATTTTTTGTGTACTGTGTGTTGCAGTGCTTTTAAGTCTCTTTTTTGTGTAAATTTTGTATTTCTCAATATATCCCACTCTCTTGCTCTCTCTATTTCATTCCAACTGAGTGACAGAAGTGGAAAATTGCTTTTCTGTTTGCTATGTTTCATACTTTGATGTCGCGTTTATCCTTAAGATAAATGTACTATTATTTTTTTTTTCTTTACTTGTTTTATTTTACTGTACGCCTTCTTTCTGGTCTGGTGTTTGGGCAACGCTGTAAGTATTTTCTTTTTTTTACTCACGCAAGTTACACAAAGATACGCTTTGACGGAAGAAGGGAAAACAAATATTAAAACTGTAGATTAGTTTCGAAAATTGGAATGGAATAAGATTCCGGGAACGTCCTTACAAAGGAATACCTGGACAAACAGGTTTCATTTTAATTTTAAATTTTACTTTCTTTTTTTTTTATATCTGTTGGCGAAAGTTTTTCAGACTGCCTTAGGTTATTGGTTTGGTTTGCGAGAAACGATATCTTGTTTATTTTTGGATTCGCGGTTATATTTGAGTTTTGTATTCAAAGTTGATGCTTAATTAATGGGAACGTTTGTCTTTTATATCTGACTGGGAATAAGGATGGAAGAGGTACTAAGTTTGTCCATCCATCTTTTCACTTTGTAAAGGGGGCTCCATTAAGAGCTTTCATTTTAAATTGTTTAAAAAGAGATTTTTTTCTGAAAATATGTGTATATGTACATATATTTATTTTATTTTAAAGTACAAAATCTACAATTACATGTGGAACGAACTTTACGTACTTTACCCAAATCACATGATGCAAGAGGCGGACCAATTGGTTGACGATTTCTGCAGAGACTAAAAGGAGGTTGAGACTCCCCAATCCAATCTCCTAGTATGTAGTGACCGAGTTCTTTGCAAAGGGTTTCTCAATAAGCACATAACAATTTTGTATTTATATAAAACACATAATAATTGTGATATCGGTGAATCGAAGTGTATCTTATGCGATTTGGTTTGATAAATGCAAGTGTACGACCAGTATAGCATATCCTGAATTGCAATCCCTAGCTTTTCCGCAAATACAATTAATAAACTTTTTAAACGTGAGTTCAAGGTGTGGATTAGCCACAATACTTTGCTAATCTTACTTTGTTTCTCTAAAGTCTTTTTCATCCAGTCAATGAAGAATCCATCCCTCCTCCTAGTTTTGAAGAGGTAGGCTCAGCTATCAAAAAGCTGAAGAGCAACAAGGCCGCCGGCTCTGATGGTCTACCAGCAATAGCTTTTCAAACATGGTGGTTATGTTTTGGTAGGGTGCATGCACCAAATCATCAACCAAGTATGGGTGGATGAAGTCATGCCCGATGACTGGACTATCAGCTCTATATGCATCTTTAAGAAAAGCGATCCTATGTCTTGTAAGAGCTACCGAGGCATATCCCTGCTTAATGTCGCATATAAGATCCTATCTAACGTACTGTGTGAACGTCGGAAACCTTTCTGCAGCACACTAATCGGCACGTACCAGTGTAGCGGCAGATCGACGATCGACCAAATTTTCACACTAAGGCACATCCTGGAAAAGACCAACGAATTTCAAGTCGAGACTCACCATCTCTTCATCGACTTTAAAACCGCATAGGATAGCATTCATCGTCTTGAGCTCTACAAGGCGATGGCCGAATTTGGGATCCCGGCTAAACTGATCCAGCAATTCGGAAACAGTTCTTCCGCACTATTCCCAACATGCACCGGATTTCGGCAAGGAGATGAGCTATCATGTGCCTTCTTCAATCTTGTACTGAAACAGATAGTGCGCAGGGCAGGGGTGAATACGGAAAGCACTATCTTTAACAAATCTGTCCAGCTACTGGGATACGCAGACGACATTGAAGAACAGGCGAAACGAGTTGGCCTTGAAATGAATGAGGACAAAAACAAAGAACATGTTGTCAACAAACAAGGAAGCTTCTGTCCACCGCCTAGGACAGAACGTCACTGTTGGCAACAGTAACTTCGAAGTGATTAAGGAGTTTACCTACCTCAGAGTAAATATCAACTCCACGAATGACACCTTAGTGGAAATTCGACGAAGACTTACCCTAGAAAACCACTGCTACTTCGGTTTGGCAAAACAAATGGAATCAAAACTCCTAACTCGGAAGACGAAATGTATGGAGCCGAGTGTTGGACGATAAACAGCAAAGAAGAGCAGATACTGAACACTTTCGAAAGAAAAATTCTTCGTCGGATATTCGGTCCCGTATGCGAGGAGGGCGAATGGAGGAGAAGATATAACCGCGAACTCTATGAGCTGTACCAAGATGTGGATGTAGTCCAAAAAGCCAAAACACGTCGACTACACTGGTTAGGCCACATCGAGCGAATGGACAATAATGCTCCAGCAAAGAGGATCTTCGAATCACAGCCCCCAGGTTCGAGACGACAAGGAAAACCGAACCTCCGTTTTAAGCATCAAGCTATCGCGGATGCCAAAGCGCTAGCAAACGTACTTTTCTATTTCTATAGAAAACGCTACTATCCGAGTTCTTAATGTAATATTAGTGCCGACTCTTTCTCGAAAATTTTGGGATTTCGTTTTCCGAAAGTTTGTCGAAGTCTCTTACGGATATTCAATCAAAAGATTTCTTACTGTCGAATGAAGAACATTAAAGTATTTAAAAGGTATTTAATGTATCTAATATATAATTATGTACGTTAATGTATTGAGAAACATAAAAAAATGCACACACCAAATTTGTGCAGCTCGAAGTCTTGGTACTATACATGGAGCTTACAAGTTTTGTCATTGCTGGTACTCCGGTTTGTCTTGTGGTGTACTGTGTACAAGAAGGTCTTCTTAGACAGCCAAACATTTTTCATAAAACTCTTCTATTTATCAGAATTTTCAGAATCTTCTACGCGCTGCAATAGCCGAATCACCGTTTTCGTAACACTCTCGCAAGCACAACGCGCGGTCGGCTCCCGAAAAACGCTCCAAAGTGACAATACCCAGAGCCAGACTATTGATTGACATATTCCTCGCGCCCCTTGGATTCGTTGCGTTCACGCAGTAAGCTAAACAAATATAAACTTTCTTTTGAGACACCTTGTATTATATATTCATGTGTTTCCCAAAGATATATCAAGTAAAATAACATTTCCACTGTTTACCACCCTAAAATGTTGTTATTCACCTCTTCTGTTTATGTCCTCACTTAAAAAGCAAACTCTTAAATGAATTTCATCCCAACATTTGAATGGAATGTTTTGTAAGTGTGCGCAAAACATTTTTACCTGAAATAATCGAGTACCATCAGAGGACCAAATAAAAAGTGTCCCAACGTAGATGGTCCTCTCGAAAACACAAGCTACTTCAACCAATTAAGCAACTACCCACAACAAGCTGTTGCATAAAAACAAGCAAACTTGTTGGCTTAAGCTCAATTGCACTTGCAAACAGTTTGTTGTAATTTTTCCTGAACCCTTGTATCAACAAATTCCAACAATTGAGTCCACTTGTAAACAAGTCTCATTATTTTGTTTTGAACCTTTTTTTTTCGTACAAAAAAAAAATAACAAAATCTATGCAAACTGATTTAAGGAGGCGACCTACTTTCATACAATCCCGAAATAATACCTCAAAACTTTCTCCCATCGAAAATCTACGAAACTTTAATGATATTTAAAAAACTTATATTACACAATTTCTATTGTTAACCACAATTGTCGCACGATTTTCCCCTTTTTTTATTTTATTTGTTAATAATATTTTTTTCTGTGGGTATACCTATGATATTTGCTTTACAGTCAAAAAAAAAAAAAGAAAAAAGATTTCCTCCAAAAAATTGTATACAATAAAAGTCATTTAAGTTTGCTCCGGTCCGACAGCGTTACAACGCCTACTGCAATCTGCCCTGGAGTACGCCCACGAGTTGGCCGGGTGGTTTGGTTCTGTTGAAAACTTTGTTCCTTGTGCATATAACAACCAAACAAAAAATTTTGCAAACAAATTATATTTTACTTCAACAAGAAGAAAACTCTTCGTGAAATGGAAAATTCCGCAACCATGGAAACTTTTCCCTACTGGCGGTATTTTTTTTTCTTCTTCTTCTTCTTCATAGAAAATTAAAGGGGGTGGGGGTGGGTGCAGGGGAGAAAATTTAATTTGTATACGAGATAAGAGGTACCCTTTAAGAATTCTTCAACTCCCAAGTGAGCATAACTGAGGGAGAATCCTTGTAAAAGTTTCTCTCACTCTCTCTCTGTGTGTGTGTTGTGGGATCTGGTCCTCTGCCGGAGGTGGATCTTATCAAAATTCTAGTTGCATTCGTTTCAGCAGTGTACCCAGAGGCATCATATCCCTACGCACCGAAACACGAGAATATTATACACAGATCGTGTATGGATGGCGCATAATTAATTTGAATACAACAGAGAGATGCTGTTGCTGATGTTAATTATTCTAATTAAATTGTGATACTTGTGGAAAATATGCAGACATGCTTTCGGAATGATACTGTACAGTCGGATAGTCTTATTCATTTCATAGTTGGCTGTGAATGTGTGATGTTTGAAAGTGGAACATAGACTCGCTAGAAAATGATTGAAAAATTTAAACTTAATATTTCCATGGAAACGTGCTCTACCTCTCTACTCACCCAGTAATCTGGATAGCCCGGGACTCTAACAACTCCTTAGTCAACTGTCCTTCAGTTGTGTATCGCATGTTGATTGGTAACTTCTTTTATCTATGTAAGTCGATGACCCTTATTACCTCGAACTAATATCTGTTCACTGTGACATTCTGTCTGATTCATCGACACTCACTCACCGCTAAACCCATGTGGGCACCTTCTGTCTCAATAATTGCTTTGGTAACAGTTCGCTAAGTGTTGCCAATTTGATCAATATTTTCCTTTTCTGACATCACAGTTCTCGGTTAAAGCCGCTACAGATCTTCTTGATGAGACGTGGAGGATGTGTAAAATCTAGCATCTTGGATATGTTACTACTAGACAATGGGGGAAACGGTCTTGTTCTAGTTAAATGTCACTAACTCACTTCAAGAATATGGTTCTCTATATGACTGCACTGTAAATCGGTTGAGAAGACATATAGACAATATATTTGTACATCAAACTACTGAGTGGAAGTTCAAGATTTGATTTGCAGAAAATATCAAACTTTATTCCAGGTCCTATGTATCTCTAATAAGTGCCTGACATGCATTGAAGAGTAAACAAATCTTTTTTAAAAAGTAATGAAGATGATAAGTAGTAGGAGTTAGTAGATAAAAAATCATGTGTTCTCCTTTCCACCGACGAACAGCTCTGGCGTAGGTTGGTCGCAACGATAGCTTAATATGTCATCTAGTAATGGCAGATGTCTCTAGATCTGCTACAGTGGATATCGACAGTAAGATCCACTTCTTCAATATAGTTTTCCTGACCTTATTGATCCCCGGCAAAAGTGTTAATAAGGCAGCATATTTGCGGTTTGGCGGGGTCTTAAAAATTGTTTGCTAAAGGCTCATAGAAATGGCTTATCTACAGTCCTTGTAACCCTGCTGGTTAATCTACATGCCGTTGTATCTACGGCCATGTATCTCCCACTTTAAAAATTTGGGGCCATCCTATCTAGCATTTTAGATTTCGGAACATCCTTTTCCTCTTTCCCTTACTGTCTGACATGTTATTTGTTTTGCATATCAAAGATAGATATCGATTGAAAACTATGCCACTGGCATCCCATCTGTAAAACATCGTTGAGTCACCGTGCTCTTTTCATATTCTTAGAAAACATCAATATCTATCGTATACACCTGATACTGATGACCTTTTAAGCAGAGCTTAATTTTTCAAAACAATTTCCACCTATCTAACTTGCTAAACGTCTACCCATCAATAATAAATCGATGGCACTAAAAATAGTGCTGAATTCTTAAGAGAAACCAATTAATAATCGCTTTAATTAGAAAATTATAAATACCACTCATAGAGAGTTAGACTAATTCCGCACCACACCTACACAGAAAATTAACACATGCTCTGTGTGATATCCTTGAATCAAATTGAGTAGATTGCTCACCATCCATGATAGTCCGTTCGGAATATTTTGTTTTATGTACATATATAAATCCCCTCCAGACTTATACGTCTGTACGTGTGTTTGTTTAGTAAAACTTTTCCAATAAACATATTGATTCTCCGTGTATAATCCTGCGGTGCTGTGTGGTTAAGTTTTTCTTTAGCAAAAAGTTCAGTCCTAGTTTACGTATTATTCTACGTATGCGGTATTTTTCGAAAGTTTCCATGGGAAAATGCCTTAATTGAGGTTGCAGATGTAAACAGCAGATGGTTTTTCATCTCCTTCTAGATGTTTGAAAGAGGCGAAAGGGAGAAAAAAAAAAAGGAAAAGACGATGTCGTCTTCGTTCACAAATGTACTTCGGGGGCAGTTCGATTATACTTGTTTAGCTGGCTTGACCTAATTGCTTGTCAAGGACCGGCGCTATGATACAGATGTTACTTCTCCATGACGGTAGATGTGATATGGATTCCATCGAAATTACAAACTTGTATATCGGTTGATAGATTGTAATTGAATAAACTTTTGGCAAGCTCGTCAAAGGTAACATAAAACAGATTAGTTTCGTCGTATCTCGGAGCGATGAAAAATAATTATCGATCTCGGATTTCGAATAATAATTAGATAAGTTCAGAAGACTTCCAAAGTGTCGACTCGAATTTCAATGGAAAGCCGGTAGAGGAAAGTTGTTTTTATGGTAAAAATAAATGACTGCTGACCCATTGGCATAATACAACTGTTTTGTTTCTTACGAAAATGGAAAAGAGCAAAAGAGTTGAAGGATGTAATGAAGATGTTTTGGTTTTAATCATATGGAAAGACAGTTTATTAGCCTAAAGGTTATTTTGATAATTCCACAAGGCTTGCTTTAATCCTTTCAACTTGAAAAGGAATACTTTAGCCAGCTTCTATTTCACACTGCAAGGCGTGATGGGTGGTGTACGATTTTCCGGGAAACCATCTTCAGCAATTTAGGAACCAAAATATTTAGTCCATTTGTTAACCTAGCCTTAAGCGAAATCCTTCCTTACTATATCGGCTGTGATAAATTGAAAGACTTTTCAAATCGCGTTTAGAAGAGCATGTTCGCATACGGCCATGATGGCTATACTTAGGTAAAAAGATAAAAAAAAAGGGGGGTGTTTTTTACTTCGAGTACACCATCATTAATGAAATAAACTCTTTGATGTTCTGAAAATAGATAAATAATCTTTAGCCTTACCTGTAGCTGTATTTTCGACTCTAACTACTAGACCATACTCCTTGCTTAGTTCTTGTGTAAAATGTAACTTATCGAAGGGTACCGCCAATTTTATTTTCGGACGGACTCTGTTCTGATTTACTAATTCTGGAGATCTTGGTTTCTTACGTCCAAATTGGTATCATCAAGTTAGAAAATTCTGCATTTTCTTGATCTTGAAAAAATCATCGGCTTCCTCAACTTCTTTATGTTCTCTGCATAATGCTCTGGTCCAGGTATTGTTTTTAATACCAGTCCAGTTCTCTTCTATGTGTGGTGGAATTCGCTATCTATCTTTTCTCTTCCTTGAACCAAGTGATCCTTAGATGATGAAGGTAATTTTTTATTTACCTCCTGCAAGCTAAACGAATTCCCTGTCGATATTATGAAACCCCTTCTCAATATTAATCAACAACAGATGGCGAATCTGTTCGAATCGAATTTTTTGGACAAAATAGAATCCAAAACGGAAGTTTACTTATTCACCATCGAGTGCATCTTCAAGATGTAGTTTTACTCGCTTTAGGATTATTTTAACTACCACTCTATCTGAAACTTACTTTTTGAAAAATTTTCAGCCTCCCAAGCCCTTCATATAAGTAAATGGGAACAATGGCTCAGCCGAGGTTACTGATGCTGCCTAAAAGAGCTCCTGGCATATAGTATCAAGTTCTAACGCTATGTTGCTATGTCGTGTTAGTGCTTTTGATCGGGAAAACAATCTCATCCTTACTAGAGGTTGTAATGCGTGTTATTTCTTACCTCGGATATTGCACATATGTATATCTTTTGAGGTGATACTCATTCGAAATAGGCACAAATCCTTCTAAGCCTTTTACTGGGTGCTGACTGGAACGAACTGTCAGCACTATTATGATTCTTTATACGATTCTGCTGTCGCACATGATTGCAGCGGCTTCTGCTTCTCTAACCAGAGCGTTGATATAATTGTGCTTGTCATATAGCACTCTACGGTGTACTTCTTCCATCTTCACGGATATACATATGTAAGTAGTGACTAGTTCACTTTTCCTTGGTGATGCACTAGCTTCGAGTTTCAATCTGTTTTCGTTTGTCGATGCATCTCCAAATTTCACCTGAAGGCCAGTCATCATTGCCATAGAGAAAATTACAGTGTGATTGGTTTTGGAGTTTTTTTTTGAGTTTTGTGAAGGCCACGGAATAATAATATCCAAATATTAATTGTAGGTGTTGAGGTATTCAAGACCTAGCCGAGGCGAGACGCTTTGGTTCTCCATGTCATTGGTCTCTAGGTCATATATAACTCACAGGGACCAGCAGGAGTGACTGCAAACACTAAGCTTACTAGCTTCGTTATATCGCTACTGTGCAAAACAGCAATCGGACGCAATCCACAAGACCTTTTTTCACTAACAAATGTAGCAAATATGTAGGTCATAAAAGGAAATATGTGTACATAGTTATTCATGACAATGCTCTGTCATTAATTTAGCCCAGTTAATAGGTTAGGTACTATATGATTATTTCTTATCTTCACAAAAACTCAGAGAACCCATTAATGTTGAAAACGT
This sequence comes from Xylota sylvarum, assembly GCA_905220385.1. Classification (NCBI taxonomy): domain Eukaryota; kingdom Metazoa; phylum Arthropoda; class Insecta; order Diptera; family Syrphidae; genus Xylota; species Xylota sylvarum. The sequence goes on from LR999958.1 coordinate 26,848,761, forward strand.
GCCAAGGTCTAGGTACGAAGACTTGACACGTTTTTTACATTAATGTGATATTCATTCAATAGACATCTTATTTAGCTCGATAAAAAAAAATGTTTTTATGTCCTTCTGTAGGTATGTATGTAAGTATTATCACCTCATTTAGTAAACTGTCTACATGGACACCTTAATTAGAGAAAATAAAACACAGTAAATTCCTATCTCAAGCAACAAACATCGTTTGGTTACTGTTTGCGGTCGCACTGTTTCTTTATTTAATGACAGTTTTCTAATACCATTACGCCCACCTTACACACTTGCCACCCCTTTAATTATAAACCAATTCCACCTGCAGTTATTGTGAAAAGTCATTAAGGGTCAGCAATTCAATTACGATTGCCTTGCCTTGCCCTCATCCAGTGACCATATTTGACCCGCCGCCACCGCCGCAATACCCAGACAAACCTTATACCCGTTTCAAAGCACTCCTGACTCCGATTAAGGGTAAAAGAGTGTCCCTTAGCATCGAAATCATAAACCAGTGTCAACAGACTGTGCTACGATGTTTGTACTGCACCAACAACAATTTACTCAGTTTTAACCTAAACTAATGCTTTGATTTGGCCAGCATGAATACACCCCCCTCCTCAGAATGTCTCAGTGTCTGTGTATGTGTGAGTGTTACATATCCTTCCCACCCGTCGGTTACACTCGTTTCCGATAAAATGTAAACAATATACCTCTGCCTGCAGGAGGGCGGCAGCAGCGCACTGCCACATGATCTAAACCATACCAGGGTGAGGTAATAAAACCGCTGTTTATTTACGAATTTATAAATAAATTTTAATGCAGATATAATTGCGAATGTCACGCGATACGATGTTGTTGGTTGGCAATTATTTCTGCACGGACATGTAAGCCGACATGGGATATGTTTGGGGTTTTTGCGCTGCTATCAAGCAATTGGGGGGCAGTTTAGTTGTGATGCTATTTGTGGATGTGGAATTGCTTCGTGTCCTTATGTTACCGGTACTACTACCATAGTATCACCGCCGCCGCGCCACTGCCACTGGCCGGTAGGTTAGGGGATGGTGGAACGTTTTGAATTCAGGGTTTTTTCTGGGCCAAAGCTGCAGTATAATTGTAGGTATGGTACCGTTTTTTGCGATTTATGTGATATACATACATATGTGTGAAGCAGACAAAGTTTTCGTTTTTCAGTTTGTGCCACACACAGAGTTATTGTGGTCTCTGTACAGCCCGGGGGCGACTCATTAGAGTCGAGTGTTATTTTGTTTGCGTCAAAGGGAAAGATATACGGTGCACGTAAGTATTTTCATCAGTAATTGCTGGGGTAAAAAATATGGAATACTACTATAAACATACAAGCATATGACAGCCGGAAAGATGCATATGTCATTTTTAGATTTAATTTGTGTGCAAATAATTGTATGGTAGATGTAAAGTTATACATGACATCTTACCACAAGAAAGTACTTAGGTATCTACATCAGTATATGGTGTCTGATGTTTGGTCATTATCACCAAAATTTATGCACTCTTAACAATAGAGATTTTAAAGCCAGATTTTTTATGTATATTTATCTTCTCTTCCACTCGATCTCTAATATTTGGTCGATCCCCGTGAACCGACAAAGTTATTCTGGTAAAATATTTTTCTATATACCTATTTTTTTATAAAAATATTAAGCATGAACAATCTTCGTAGATACTGGATACTTGCACCAGCGCATTATCCATTCGCAACCTACTCCTATACGAGTACTTCTATCGATTTTACACAATAGATACGGTTTTGTGCTGCTGAAATATTTTCAAATAAATGGTATTGTCCTATTGGGTACTTGTCTATAACTTTTCTCGTTAACAATATGCAAGAGCATCCTAATTGTTAAATGCTTAACACAATATCTAACAAAACTAAAAGAAAAAAAAAGAAGATTATTTATGTACCTAGAGAATTAAAAGTAATCTTTTTAAATAATTGAATATACATAAAGAATATATTAAGGAAGAATAAAACTTTATAAATCGTAACCCCTCTCCAACAATAGTGCATCAATAATCAGAAATGCCCAAAATCCATTTTAAAATTTTGAAAAAAGAAAATACTTAAGCTTTTGATTTATAAAACCATAATACCTATAATATCTGCTATAATGTACGAATAATTTCTTACTAATCCCTATACCTACTTGCATACTTCAATGAAAATATTGTGGTGGATGTTGAAACAGAGGTTGAATTGAATTGTGTAATCCTTGATTACAGTTGTGATTGTTTAGAATGAATAAGAAGGCTCCTTCAGTTCAATACTTTTGTGTAGTAAGGGTTTTTTTTTAAGAGTATAGATACAAATTTGAGTGTATCAAAGCAGCGTTTATATTTCTGTTAGAGATACGAGTACTTGCATATGTACATGTGTATATTTGGATGAATGAATATTTTAAATCAGAATTATAATTAACTTTAATGCATTTCTAGGAAATAAGAAAGATTAAACCAGAATCGAAAATGTTCTTAAAAAAACCATATCCTAGAGTACTCGAGTCTGATTTGATCCATTATACTATGGCTAAAGAAACTTCGATTTGATTTCTTTCAACCCATCAATAAAAAGACTGACACATGACTCTAGATGTTGACATACGTTTTTACATGGTTAGATAGCGCTAAGGCCTTAATCAACATGCCTTTCCAACAAGCCCAGTTGTCTTTATGGTTAAAGTGCCCTTTAACTTGTGCGCGCCATCAAGTGGTTGGCTTTTCTCTACTGTGTTTTCTCCCTGGGTTAGATATGAAGACTTTGCGGTCGGGAAAGCTGGTATCGATTTAGTCTATGTGTCCTAGCCATATCTACTTTTCTATTTCATTTTCACAGGCTTCTGTACGAGTGTTGATCTCTCAACATGTTCTTTTGCCTTGTTGTACATATATCATATTTAGGACAATGCTCATAAGTTTTTTCGTTAAGCTCAATCTTTGGTGACGTCGGTCGTAATTATCCTCTATGGGCCCATGAACTCTTCAGATGTTTTGCTAATTACTCGACATTATTTCGCTCACTTGGGACAGCTTTGTAACTAGTATCTTTCGTTCGGTATCGAGAAGTTAGCCCGAGACGAAAACACAACCTGATAGACCAAAGTAGACCCCTAGAATAACGCTCCGGATAAGCTGATAGTACTTACTCAGAAGTAGTAATTTATTAGTGTTCTCCGAATCAGTACAATGCCAGACTAGGGCAGAATTTTAAGATTCAGAGAATGGTATGTATAAGTTTCATTGGCCAACTCAGGAAAGAATCGTAAATCATAATCCAAAAGATAATTGTAATACCATACTCGTCCAATAGATATGTATATGAATGTATATGAAAGTGCCGATTTTTTTATCCGTAGGTCTAGGATTGTTTTCCAGACAAAATTCTTAGAAGTGACAATAAATACATATGTAGTCTGTGAGGAAATTCCCATGAAGCCAATAGCTTGATAGCCAGGTAGCTATATTTGCTGCGAAAATATGTATGTAAAGCTTTACTGCATTCTCAGTAACAGGGATATAAGGCAAATGAATGAATGATAAAATTTATCAAGTTTTAATTGGAATCACACCCTCTTACCATGTATACAAAACAGAAAATAAACCAGTCTAGATAACAAAATGAAAGTGTATTAGCTAAGAGCAAATTTTTTATGTCTGGGCTGCGTTCATGAGGAGGTCCACGAGGACATACTCACTTTCTCGATCAGATGTTCGAAAAAATCATCATTAACGATTGTACGAGAGCCTGATAATGACTGATAACTCAGAAAAAGTGGCATATTGAAGGCAAAACATGAAGCAACACAAAAGAAAATCTTGTTCTTAATCTAATTACACTTATTCAGATAGTATATAATTTGAGTAGTAATATTGTAATAGCCACTTTAAGCATTATTTATGATAACGATCTTGATTTTGTTTCAATACTTTTCTCGTCCTTGTCTTGCCCCACAAAAAAAAAACACTCAAACCAAAATTCTCCCACCCACTGATATAATAAATATATTTATTTCTGTTAAAACCCACACACAAAACAAAAAAAAAAACAGCCAAACTCGGCGTAGCCTTTTCGGTTGTCAATCAATCAGTTCACAGTTTGTTCAAACTAACAACTCGCGTCCATTACTAAAGAAAATCAAATTAATTATTAATGCCCCGTCTGTACACAAAAACACCAAAGTTCTTGTGCAGGAAAATTTGTTTGCCTTGATTAAGTGTTTGACTTTTTCTCGGTTTGTTCAAGACTTGATAGTCCCTAGGGGCCAACAACAGCAAGCCTCAGACCAAAACCAAACCAAAAAAAAAAAAAGAAACGTACCCATCGATACAATCGATTTTCTGCCCACATTTAAGTGGGTGGCAAGGACAAAGAAAACACAGAAAAGGCACAACACAACAAAAAAATCGTTTCCATTTCCCCTGTGTAAATAGCGTGCTAATAATATAATTGCGTTCATTTGAAAATCGTTTCGGAGCTCCAAGACACCACCCAAAATTACTTTTCGAACTCATGTCAATCATGTTCGACGGATTCGGACTCCACGATGAAGTCTCTCCTCGGCAGGGAGTCTATGCTCCTAGTAGGCCATCAAAATTCGTTTCTCCTTTCTTTTTACGACTATACGATGGGGAAATTATAGCGAACAGCTTTATGAGTGCTTGCAGGTCCCTTACGAGCTGTCCTTCGATGCTGATGTCATTAGTCATTTCGTTTGGTGGTCATTTCGAAAAAGAATAAAAGCTTGTATATGTATGCGCTAGCCCAGAGGCAATGAAACGTTAAACGAATTATATTTATTCTTCATGTCCTTAATCGTTTGTCAAAGAAGTATACAAATACACGTATACATATAGGTAGTATTCAACCCTCTCTGCAAATCGTTGGATAAAGGGTGACACTAGCACACAATCCTTTCGAAGAAAATAAAATTAATGGACCATTAAGATTTACTCCTGATTAATTTGATTGCGGTTTCGGGGGAGTTAATTTCGTTTGAGTTACTGTTACCGTTGTTACACCCCAAGGCTAAGCGCAGTAAATGCTTTTTCTAATTGCTTTTGCATCCCTTATGGGTAACTCTTTTACGGGAATGCTAAAATGAAACCACCGCAGACTCCGTGAGCAGCGCCAGGATACGGTGGCGACGTGTAAGGGTGTGATATTTTCACCCACTTCAAACAACAGTTTTGTGAATCAGTTCGGTCGCGGCGGGGTATGCAGATTCTCGTGCTCATTAAGCCGAAATCAAATGTAATTATTATAGAGAACAATCAAATTTAATTTCCCAAACAATGAGGTTTAAGTTCTAAGATGGTACAGTGGATCGAAATTAATGATTTTGGGATCATATTTGATTTTCAAGATAAGCTCAACACAAAGAGGATTTTCTTTGAGGTAAAGTTAAATCGTTTTTAACGTGGCTACAAAAGATCTATACAAACACTTTATTATTTGTTTCTACTGTCAAAGGCCCTATCGACTTTCAGTGTTTGATTATAATTATGGACTCTTATTTGGACTAAGACTTTGTCTAAATATTCAAAACCAATTATGACCTATGTATCCAATCAATAAATAATACTGAATGTAAATTGTTGAGTAAAAAAATATTGACTTTATGTATGTAGGTCTTTGCAAATTATTAACCTAAATATCTATTGACTATGCCCACTGTGCGTGAACTCCCGCTAATACGAGTTCTCACATTTAGGTGATTATTCAGTCAAAGGGTAATGATGCAATAAATTGATTAAATGTTTGCAATTAAAATATTCACTGATGGAATATGTGTCGAAATTTAATTGAATTGCTTATTTGGCATTCAACGCCCCTGTACTTGTACATACATACTTAGCATGTAGTGAAATTTGTATGAAGCAGATATGGTTGTGGGATATGTGAAGTAAATTTAATAAATTTAACAGATGATTTAACGCTTTAATTAGGTTAAACACCTTTTGTCTTAGACTAAGTAAGGGGACGTAAAAATGTGCGCATGCATTGGCAGCAATCTTTGGCTGTCATATCCTCATTATTCAAGTTAGCACTTAGGAGATTATAGTGAAAAGAGCTGTAAATTAGTAGATATTCTGCAAACAGTTGAACCAATTTTTTTTCGGTACATAATAGTTGTTTCTGAAAGCGTTGAACAGCGAATATTCTTCGAAAGATCGCTGTATACAGTCAATATACCACAGTAGGCCTCAGACCCAACGTTATATCACAATCTCCTTGATTTTACCCAAAAAATATTTGTGAGTCCGAGTCGATTTTAACTCAGCAAATATTGTATAAATTAGACTTAAAGGGGTTCGTTTGTTGATGGAGCAATTTTCGAAGTTGGATGCTTTGGGACAGGGCCGTACAATCGCAAGATCATTTCCTTCTCTTACTCATGCTTTCAACTCCTATAGAAGGAATTTGAGAAGAAGCCTAATCTTTTGCCATAAACTTATTCAGCCTACTGTCCAGTGAGGTTGTGAAGGTGATCAGCAATCTCTGAAGTATAAAAACCCAGTACCACGTTTATGGCCTAGTCTAGGCTAGATTGATTTCGAGATAAGGTACGTCATGTCATGCCTTTCCTCGTAGATGATTGGTTCTATCAATAGGGATATTCTCACTAATCAAATCGGTCATCAAATAATTTGAACGACCTAGGTTTGATGAATGTGAACGCAAGAAACGATTTCCTTAAATCCTTTACTTTGGTTAAATAGATTGCCAAACCGTTTTGATGAGTGCGAATGTGAACCCCCTTATAGCGTCCATATTAAATTAATATGTATGTCCATTTTTGTTAAAAACAAACTTGTTATTGACACGGAACCCTTTTCAGAAAAGTCTCAAAACCACAGCAAAATTGCTATTGGGCTGTTGACGGGGCCGTGAAATAACTCCGAGTGATATAATTTGAAAATTTTAAAAATTTCAAAAATTAATGAAACTTTGAATACATCAACCTTGCACCTACCCCAAATCCAACAGTGACCCCAAGCAGGGGGGTTGCGGGGGGCAGCATGCCACCCCATACGTATTGCAATGTTTATGCATATAAGTGACATAAAGCCAAATTGGTCTAATGTCGCTTTATCAAAGTGGAAACATTTGTTTCGGCTTTATTTCACAAAGAAAATTCGGCTTTATTTCACATCACATCACAAGTTCGGCATTTTTTCACGGCACCGCTGTTGACATCCTATCATTTAATCGCTGTGGTATTTTTAGTTCTTACCTTGTTTTTTGGAAAAAGGCAGACGTAGCAGCTAATAGAAAGGGGTGCTGTGAATTCACCGATTCTCTTTATTCACTTTAAGTACAATTCCTTGGTGCTTTACTTAAAAAGTTCAAACCTAGGCTTGTAATTGTACTTGCAATTCCTTCACAGTACTTGCAAATATAATCTTAAGTACTTAAATGACATGTCGTTATTCGAAATTTGCCACACACTGGTCACAGAGATGCCTATTTCCAGAGATCGACAAGAAATCAACAAATTTGGTACTTCACTTACATTCGCAGTCACTTACATCGAGCAGTCGCAATATTCTCGCCACTCCTTGCTTTTCTTTATTTTCCTCCTAGACGTTCAATTGTTTATTTGGACGTGTACGACGTCAAAAAATAGGAGCTGGCGTGCGTAGTTCCCGCAACTGAATGCGAATTTTGATAAAAAAAATTTTGAAAATTTTCAAACGTTGCTGAATCACTTACTATCCATGATAAAATGGCAAGTACAGACAAGTTGAAGCGTCAAACAAACCGCAGTTAGCTTCCCGCATAGCCGAGAACCCTATTGAAGAAATGGGACGTACTTATACATATGTGTATATCCTAATGCTTCTGTATCCTTTGAAGTGTACCCATATAAAATGGACAATAGATTTGTACCGGAAGTAGTCAGATTGGAGACTAATTTCACCGGAACTGCAGAACTTTGTCTTTTAAGTAAGTGTCACCACTCACTTAAGCTTTCTGGATAACAAATGAGTTCAAGATAATTCAGAATACAATGACATTCTTTTCGGAAAGTATCAGTGTAGAGATTTGCTGTGTTAATTTGCTTAAACTTTATCAGACCAAAGTGCTAATAGAACTGGATATCCACTCAGTTTGAATAATCGCGCCGTTTAAATAATCGTTGGCGCCACACTAAAAACTACGAATACTACATTCTTTAATAATAATAACTTTTAACGCCGCTCATTTTAGTAATCATTCCAAATGGTTAATTGAGACTAGAAGAGACTAAATAAATATTGCCTGCTCTATGGCGGACATATTTTCAACCAGCAACAATGCACGAATATTTCAATTACCATAACAATGTGTAGATATGTTTTGACAAATTACATGCAGGTTACTGCCATTAATCATTATGCTCTCTGTCTGTATTTATTTTAGTATGGTATTATATCGCCCCCAGGTGGCTAGTGACGCATTAGGTCTCTTTACGCCAGGCCAACCTTTTTTTTTCCTCTCTCGATTGGACGGCAGCACAATGCTGAACAATAGATTGGATTTGCTTCCGCGGTAACGTCCACCCAAATGGCCAAGTCATTCCACCATTCTACCCAACAAAAACAACCAAATATACTGATCACATCTCCGATAGACAGCAGGCCGGCGTTACTGCCGCTTGAACTATTACATTTATCAAAGTGACGCCTCAAAATGCGCGGACCTTTGTGCCTCGACGCCAACGCGCTGCTGGCTGGGCCGTTTCTTTTTTTTTGTTCATCTTTGTGAATTGAGAGATCTTCAAATGATTATATCGAAGTAATTTTGAATGAAAAGATACAAGACCGTAGGTACATACATAGATAAATTGGCGAAAAAAGATACATCTCATTAGGAGGGAATATAATGACGGGTCTTGTGATGGTCTTTGGCTAAAGTGAGGTGTGGTCATTGTGGGCCAGTAATAATGGTATTTCTGTGGTTTATGGCAAACGGAAATGATGCTAAATTGTTTGTTATAAAAAATGGATAATAATTTAAAATAACTTTATTATTAATTTAATGATATGATTGATGATTGATTTGAGATGGAGTTTAAGATTTCTTGTTTCTTTTTTTCTACTTTCAGGTAAGCTTATACGAGTATGGTATTATTATGGTATGGCCTCTGGGAACGGCACTGACTTATATGGATTGAGACGTTTTTGGTCTTTCATTACCTGCTGAAAGTGGAAATTTAAAATATGGTAAACTATTTTAATCTGTCTATCGTAAATTTCTGATTAAATTGTAACCGTGTCGTTGGTATAAATAAGAACACGCTAGTTTGACATTTTAACTTTAGCATACATATGTAAATGATAGTAATCCTCTTCAGAATTTAATTCGACAAAATATTGATGACCCGACACAATAGAATCTAATTCTAATAAAATGTTTAAAAAAAAAATGTAATCTACCTACGTAGATAGTATAGAGGTAGTTTTCTTAGTATGGAATTTGAATTAATTGATTAATCGATAAAGGTCGACCCAAAAGTCGATTCAGGGAATAAAGCTATTTAGAATTCTGGTTTCAATCGGCACTGAGACCACTGTGTGAGCGCTGGTTTAATTAAGAGAACTTAATTAATTAAGTAGCTGGACCTTGATATATAAAACCTCAATTTATGAATAAGTGGTATAATGTTTTGTCAAAATTGATCGAAATTATAATGAATTTGCTAAAGTATCTCATAAAAATGTTATTTACGAGCATTTTATTATTGAAAATCAGATAAAAGTCAAAATAACAGGTTACACTCGTAACGTAAGAAGATGTTATGTATCTGCGTTTCTAAGACATTACAGTCAGATTTCAAACTGGTAGATAATTCGACACTGACATAATGAATTAATTGATTCCGTGATGGGGGAATTATAGAAGCTTGGTTGTATTAAATTTCAGTGCATGGAAAGTTCAATAAAATCATATTAAATATCTTTATTAAATAAATTACGTATGTATGTAAGCAGTCAAAACGGCTTCATAGAGAGTATCTTCAACATATGGCTAAATGGTCTATGAGCACTAATCCCTCTTGCCTATTAACTGAAATCAAGTTCATGAAGCTTAGGATTTCTTTAATGAGGAGAAGGTGACATCCGAAAGCGGTGTTAAGCCTTTATGTAAGTGTTTGAACCCAGTCCGAAAAATTATGGGAAATTCACATAATATATGTCCTGCAGTTGCAGTTTTCTCAAGGCATTGCTTAAGCATGGCTGATTGGCAATAGAGAGTTAGCAAGTCATTCAGGATCTAAGCGTTATATTTGATCAGTGGTAGAATCTATTTCGTTATTTTTACTTGCTACTTATAAGTATTGGATACGACAAAATACGGCAACTTTCCACTCTCTTCGATCCCAGGCATTCTCGTTCCAGAAGAGTTTTTCTCTCGAAAGTATTTAATATCTTCTCTGCTTTCCTGCTTATCGTTCAGCTCAATATAGGGGAATCTGGCAGAATCAAAGTTGAATTTTGTCTTTTGAGTTAGGACAACCCATTTGTTTCGCTAAACCGAAGTCGCAGTGGTAAGTCTTCGGCGAATCTCCACTAAGGTGTCATTCATGAAGTTGATATTTACTCCGAGGTAGGTAAATTCCTTAACCACTTCACTTCACTTTATTTGTTGACAGCATGTACTTGGTTTTATCCTCATTCACTTCAAGGCCAACTCGTGTCGACTATTCTTCAATTGCCGTAAAAACTTTAAGACGGCGCGCTGGGAGCCACCGATGATGTCGATGTCGTCTGCGTATCCCAGACAGCTGGACCTGCCCTGCGCACTATCTGTTCTTAGCATTCTCTTAACCTGATACTCATTAAGTAGCTGCTGGAAATGTTGTTTAAACACATCTACTATTCCCTCTGCTTCGGAGACTAGGTTCCCTTTACTGTTTCGGAGAGCTTGCGTTCCGGGTTTGAAGCCAGTTGCTTATCTTTCCTAAACAACATCCGGATGTTATTCCTATTGCGGGACTTTTCGATATTTTTGAGCTGGGAGACTGCATGGACCCTATTCTTTTTACGCAGGATCTTCTTCTCCCTTCTTCTGGGTCGATACTCTTTTGTCGCTGCTCTTGTTTTGCACTGAAATGCATTTTTATGTCATCATTTTCCGGCGCACGCATTCATCATCATACCAAGGGCAATTTTTGGGTGGCGGCTGGTGGCCTATGGTGACCTCTGCTACCATTTTGATGATGTCGCGATACTGGTTCCACAGATTGTTGGCGTTTGTGGATGGTGATGTGGGCTCTAGCTACTTCAATCGTGGTGTGGCATCCAACGTTGAATTTCTTTTCTGCGCTAATTGCAGTGTCTTCTCGTTGGATAGTCGAGCTCTAAATTTGGCTGCAACGAGAAAATGGTCAGAGTCAACGTTTACCCATCTAAAAGTTTGAACATTCAGAATATTGGATGCGTACATCGCATCGAAAATTTTCGAGATATCATCAGTTTAATGTTATCACTATAATTATAAAATGCAGAATGACACGCCCATTTTATTAGACCTCAAGTGTAAGAAGAGCAAAACTTGAATTTTAATCTTTATAAGATTGTAAACTTATTGATTGCATTTAGGTACAAGCACGTACGAGTTACAACCCAGTCGTGCACTTTATTTTTTAAGAAATGAATTAAGTTTTTTTTAATTCGGGGCCAGTAAATGGTGACTGGGCACCAGATCTGACAAGTTGAAAGTACTTCTTAGCTTAGACTCAAAGTAAATGAGTAAATGTGTATCTACATTGCCACAGAGATCGATAGTAAAAACGTTTGTTTGGAAGATAGAAGTAGATTGTTGTAATGGAGCTGACAATTTGTAGTAATTGGTACTACCAAGAACCATTCAGATTGAGGTATCAGTTAAGCGATATGAGTGAAGCTTTAGTGCGCTTGCCACCGCAGATTTCATAACGCTTATATGTAGGAGTGCACATTTTCAGTAATAAGTTTTTAATATTACCCAACACGGAGATACAATATTGTGTTTCTGTAAATTTATGACCACGAAAGAGCTGGCAATGTCAAAATAACACGTAATTTAAAAAAAAAAACAGCAGAAGATCAACCCTTTTGTTTACATAGTAGCTATTAGCAGAAGAAAATAAATTTCATTTCATTTGTACAAGATACGATTAATATTATTCCTTTATCTCTACGACCTTAGAGAATTCTATCAATCACAGTGAGGTTGAAAGTATTCCGATTTGGGGATTAGTTCCCTAACGTAGTCGATTGCTAGAGCTTAGTTCATATTTTGGTTGTTAAGCTTTTTGCGATTTCATTCAACATGAGTCGAATCTAAATTTAAATTAAGCAGAAACTCACGAATTATATAATTACACATATTTCCCATACATCCCTCACATATGTAAATTATTTAAAACTGTTAATTACCTTAACCCGCCCGCATGTTTAAGCAAATTAAAGTCAAAGAGAATGCCAATTAATGTTAATCCACTACAAAAGATTAATAATCTACCCGCTTATACACAGTAGCTCTGTTGGAAGCGCATTTGAATATCACGTTGCAAATCGTGCAAAAACAAAACAGAACCCAACAGCAGTGAAAGCCTTGAAATCATATAAATCATTACACAACGCGGTAGAACCGAAAACAAAACGTCACCTTTAAGTGGCGTGTGTAGAGCCAGTTTTACTTAAGCCTTTTCCTGAATAAAGGCCAATTTATGAGTGTTTATTCGAAATACATCACAACGTGACAGCCGGAATTAATTAGTTCGCAGAATTTTATAGCCATACCCGGACTGGCTAAAACATTAAAATTAATGTAAAGTTACATCTTCCATTAGAGACTTAATTATAGATCGATTAATTAGACACTAATGGTTCGGCATTCCGGTTCATCTCTAAGGACAGTCCGTGAAACCAGATGAATTTTATGCAAATTTCATCAGTTACCACTGCTCTGGTCGGGCTGCTTAGTTAGCATTATTTATGGAATCTCTGTTGGAATCTATGAAAGATTGTTTCTTCTCAAATTTCATGTATATATCGAAATGTACATGTTTGATTCATTAGCTATTGAAAGAGAAAACTGGTTGTTGGATTGGTTTTGAGTGGAGGGGGTCTTCAAAATTTCCGTCACAATACGTCAAATGACAAACAATTAAACTGGTTGGTTACACATGTAACAAACAAAACAAAAAAAAAAACTGAAAGCGTGATCGATTTTTGGTTTCTGCAAGTCAGTAAAATAATAATGGTAGGGTTTCAACCCATTTCATCAATAAAAGCCAACTCATTGGGTAAGGGGGATTTAGCTTCAAGTTTGTCACAGAAACAGACTTAAATTTATTCAACTGCTGATGGAAATCATTGTGGTACTCAACTAATTGTGTTTCGGTGCAGTGAATGCAGGCAATGAAATGGACAATGATTGTCAATCAGATTCATTTAGCTTAGTCATTCAGAGATGAAAACTGAGATAGATACCTACTAATGGAAGCTTTAACAAGCTCTATTGAGATTTGAATACTATGGACCAGGGTTGGTAATCTTAATTTATGCATCCTGTGACTAAAATTTCATACAAAGGATATTTAAGTCTGTTTCTGGCTCTTAAGATGCATATAGGTACATGCATACTATAGCAGCTGGATACTACAAGTATGTACATGGATTTATGTAATGAATTATTTCGTTTTATATGCACGACATTCAATTGACGAATAGAAATACAGGAAGAAGATGCCCGAGACTTTTCCATGATCCGTCATAAAATTACCAAAAATATTTTCCAACGAATTTCGTCTTGGTAGGAGCTTCCATCTGGGTGTTTTTTTTTTTCGTAAACTCCGAAAGATAAAGCTTTCACAAGTATCTAACTGCCTTCGATATGAAAGAATACTATCTAAATCTACAAATCTATTAAATATTTGGCTATCAAATTGAGATTAGGTTTAGTAAAACTGGAAGACTCTCCTGATTTATAGATACCATCTCCTGTAAAGGAATCCATTTTGTATCTGTAGACTCTGCCCGTATCCAATTCTCTCCTCTAGGATTTCTGACAGTGAATCTTTGTGCTTTGTGAACATGGTATATATAGAGATGATTTTAGAAACAGGTCAAAAGCAGGAGGATAGCAAAATTAATCCTATTCTTACTCCAAGGGTCAAGAGGTTAGTGCGTTGGACTACAGAGCGAGGGGTTCGATCCCCAGATAACACCTTACATTTCTTTCACGGCCCACCTCTCGCGAGCATCTGACAAACATCCGAGAGTTAAACTGTCATGAAAAAGCTTCTCAAAACAAAAGTTGTCCTTGGGATACGGCATTAAACAGTAGGCCCCTCCCAAAGAAGTGTAAAGAATATAATACGAGTGGTTATGAGAAGCTAAGCCCTGCATCTCATGGACTTGCCGCGCCAAAAGTTTGTATTTTGTAATCTCATTCGAAATCGTTCTTCTTCTACCGATCAAAGATCCAACAATTTTGTATGCGATTGCTGTTTCTTATATTACTTGAAGGGGTTGCAATCAACGACTTCTAAATCGAAGATTTCTAATTTTCTAATTGGTAGTCTAGCTACGCATAAGACCAAAGACAAGGCTTACTCATTCAAATTAGCTTATAAGTCTAACCTAACGATTTCTCTCAATTTGCGCAAGTTTCTCTTAGCCACCTACTTATAGTCATATAATTTACTATTACTCCGAGATGCTAATTACATGTCCAATGCTAGTTAACCACAACAACTCACTCCATCATCTTTGCCAAAGTTTATTAATACCGCAAGTACGCCCGCAAGCTGTTTGCAATCAAAAATGCGGTAGCATTGTAATAAAATACCTTCTTACAGCATCAACATAAAAAAAAACTTTATGATCGTAACCAGTTCTATAGAAGGTACGCTAGATGTGATTATTCATTCATTTGCGACTGACAAGAGTTAATGTGTACTTTTATAGTTTCTAGTACATCCTCGTATATAAAGATGAAATCTGAGACGTGATTGTGGTTTACGGTTGCAATAAAAAGTGCAACGAAAAGTAACATATCCTAACGTACGATTGTTAATGGATTTATAATTGCAAATAGATACATTTTGAGAAAGCGTTAAGGTTTACACATTACAAGTACATATAGTACTTTATTGATTTCAACTCGTAGAGTTCGTCATTGAATTATGACTTGAGAAAAATGATACTGGAAGATTCTCTAGAAATAAATATAGGACACTCAAGTATTATAGAAGTATCGTATGATATTTTACACTGATGACCTTACGGCACATGAGCCATAACTAGAGTCGTAACTAGAAGTAGTTTTCTTCGTACCAGTATTGAGTGGCACTTAATTATTAACATTTGATTCATTACAAGCTACATGGCCTTGGTGAATTTATTGCAAAAATTTGCAGTACGAGTAATATTGCAAAATTTGAATGACTATTGAAAGGATAATGAAGTAGGGGAATGCATGAGTGTATCTCTCTCGATGTGGCAATGGAAACACACTCCTACGAGGTGAATGATGTCATATCTACTGGATCCACTGAGTTAAGCCATCAGATATTGCCAACTAGGTTACGTATAAATATGTATAATGGGTTCATTGCACCTGCAGGAAATAAAACCTTGTTTTACTCATTTTACTAAAACTTTCTCATCTTTTGGAGATAGGCGAGAAGGCCTACTCACATCAGCAACAAAGATTTGCCTATAGATTTGAGCAAATACAGGACAATTACTCTGGAAATGTTTTCAATTATCATCGCCCCTTCACAGACTATAGTATAACACACTGTATCTTAGCACATTGAGGTACTAAGCAAAGTATCTCTTGTTATACTGAAAGGCAGCATGGATGCCGGTGGTTTCTTAAAAAGGTAGGAGATCAGTCGTTTAGTTTGTCACCATCCTGGGGAATCATACTCTACACAATTGTTGTAAGGAACCCAATCGTTAATGGAGAGTTTTATCAAAGATGCCGGAGGTCTTAAAGCAGGTTCTTGTCAGAGATATCATTCTCTGAGCCTTGTATAGTAATCTCGTGAGAGATCTGATTCCCTTTGATCCTAACAACCGAATTCAGAGTAGTCTTGCTTTTTCGAATTATTTTGGAACTGATTAGAGAGTTGAGCAAGACCTTAAATGCTTGGGTCATGGCTTGGAAAACAGACATACACTCTTATCTAACGAGTAGTAAGGTCTTATGTTGGCGTCACGAAATCACCAGTACCTCGGTTTTGAAACCATTCTTGAAAAGTATACTCCCTGCTCAGACTCTCGTCGATCCTTAAGGCAAGGTAGGTTGACTTTAAAGCTTGCAAAGTAGTCGATGTTTCCGTTTTATTTCATCGTCAAGACTCCAGTTCAAATATGTAGAAACGAAAGCCAATTGATTTTTGTAATAGTGCTGCATATAAAATGAGTATTAAGAGGATGCAGTACACCTCTCACACCGTAAAGTTCTTAGTCCTTTCTTAATTCATCGTCTACGGTTCCTGAACGTTATACACAGGTCTTTTCAAAATGATCTGAAAGTCGTTGCAGATACTGGTTCGGTAATTAAAATTACATATCCTAGTCGGAGACATATGTAAGTCTTAAGTTTTCTTCGAAAATGCAAATTAAATCACAATAGATAACTGGTCAGCCTTACTTTCGCAATACTTTTGGTAAAGTTCTTCACCACCGTTGCACAATCCTTTTAAGAAAATGAAATACGAGTAAATTTTATTTCTATTAATCCATGCAAAACAATATACCGATACATACATTCGCGATACGCCATCCATCTTTCTCCTTAGAGTCCTTCCTCAACACCTATTCCTCTTTTGCGTGAAAGAGAATGGAATCGAATCCTCCACTCGCATTGCAAGGCAACCAGCTCCAAAGGAAAAGCCACAACCATCTTAATCATTGTAAGTGGTTATCGCTCTAGATCTGAATGCAAGTGAAAATGAAAATCACACTCCCAGCCTTGAAGTTTGTAGTGAAAACATTTTTGGATCTTGATCCTAATTAAGCCGAGAGTAAAAGAAAAGTTAACTCAGTCAATGGTAGTACCAAACAAGCAAACAACCTGTGGTTGCATCATTCCAGGACAACCCGAAATGTGTGGTTTGACTCGAACGCTGGAAAAACGACAAACTGCAATAAAAGAAAACCTGGTACTGATAACATTCAACTTTTCTGTTTATAAAACCCTCAGAAAGTGGATTTCGCTTTTCAACTTTTCTCCATTTTCTTTTACTCATTCATATGTCCTTTTAATTTGTCCAACACAGGATGTTGTATCTCCCGTTGGAGTAGAATTTTGCTACCATTTTCTGCATTAGTCAGTTGTGCTACTTGGACGATAGGAATGCTGATGTAGCCGTATCCTTAAACGGATCAGTCCGCATGGATAGTACTTGTCGCCCATTTCGTCGTTCGCCTTCGCCTTTGTCTATTACGCTATGCCCCCACCGTACACTCATGGCGTTTGTCTCTTTCTCTTGAAATCCTTTTGATGCTTTAAATGCGGGCGCCCAACTGCACAAACGGTTCCATGAATTAGATAGGATCGCTGTGCATTTGAACATCACTTCTAGAACACGAGTTGGGTTTGGTTTTAGTGTATGTGCGAAAGTGTAAAGGACTCGATTCTGTTTTGCTATTCTAAGGCCACGTGAATATATCGAATGGATTACGCTGCAATGGAGAGGAAAAGCAAATGTAACTGAATGCAGTTTTATCTAGAATAAAACAGGAAAAAGCAAATGCACATACGAGGACAAAAGAAATGATAATAAGGTTCCGAAGTCCTTTCATGGTCTTTCTCTGTCTCTGTTGGTCTTCGACTCGGTTCTTCTGTGAAGACAACTAGTACGATTATTGTTCATTTCACAAAGCTTTTTGTACGTTTTTTTTTTGTTCATTTTGGAATCCGCACTATCTGGCGATGGGGAACAAGTTGGTTGGGATGTGTGCTGAAACAATATTGCTGCTTTGTCCTAGTGAGTGGGTTATTTTGCAAGAGGAAAGGGAGACGGAATTGTACACATGTGCCAAATTGTCCTTTTACGGTGTGGAACTAGTAGTTTGTGAAAATACTTTTCCTATTTTGGTGTACAGAATGCGGAAATTATATTGCAATGAGAAGGTGGTAGGATACAGTTTGTTGCACGAGGGGGTGGACATGGGAAAATGGGTAAATGCTACCACTGGGCAATTAGTTGGTAATGTGGCATTAAATATTCAGCAATTCAGCGTAACATGGTTGACGACGAAGCGACTACAGCTGTCGCCCACACGAAATCAGATTATAGATGGCGACGTATCATAAATGCCTCGTTAAGGGGCAATTCACGCCTCATCAGAGTTGGAAAACACGGTTGTTCGGATCCTATAAAATATGAATTAATTGGTTGCAATAAGTGGTAGAGCTTAATTATGTTTCTTGATTCGTCGTGCTTGCTATAATATTATTGTGCGCGGATTAGTGATGTTTAATTTTTTTTTTGTATGCAATAAGAGACAATTTCCGAATTAATTGGACAAGATACACACATTATGGGTTAACTGTAATGAGGTGAATTTAAGATGTCCTGGACTCTTGTATACATGTCTTTTAATGGTCAGTCGAACTTTAGAGAAATTATTGTTGAAGATTATGTGTTCGGTGGGCATTGACATTGACTTAAGCAAAACTGTCTGCTTCAAATGAGTTTATAGTTTTTCAAAGTATTTCATACTTCATATGTATATATATGTATGTGTATACATATATATTCTAAGGGAACAAGGAAACTGTTTGAAGTCTTGGGAGGATAAAGGTAATCTTTCCAATGCCCAATGGCTGGCGAGATATTGAAACAGCAATTACATAGTCACAGTAGAACACAATGGATCGGATACTAGCAGCAAGACCGGTTTTCAAGTTCAAAAATTGATACGCCCATGATATCAGTGCTTATTAATTGTTTCTGCCGATATATAATTTTGTGGTTTGACCCAAAGATAATAGTTCTAAGTGTGTTAGAGACGCGTTCAAGTAGTTTTATCCCGAAACCAGGAAAGCGTAAAAACGAATCCACAAAAGATTTCAGACCTATTAACTAAACCTCTTTTCTATTTAAAGCATTGAAACGTATCCTATTCGAAGCACCCTTGAAAGATTCTTACAAACTAAATTTCAAGACGCACATACCATGGGGCATTCGTAGAGACTATTCACTTCAAGGAATATACCCCAGTTTCATTTTTAGACAACAACATTCATAGTGAATTCCTTCAAGAATCACTTCCAATTAGAACTAAGAATGAAAATAGTACTAATTTAGTCAAATAGTCAAATAGGCAAAATTCTTTTGCCCAGATTTGAACAGATAGGGGAATATCTCTCACCTCTGATGGTAATAAACGAAATCTTGTTAAAATTTGACAGAGATGGGTTAAGGATAGTAGTTTAGATAGAGGATAGCCAGTTTAAGGTCATGATAACTTCCTATGGTTTGCAATCGAAGCAAATGCGAGAACTTTGTAGTAATATTCAAAACAGAACTCGCCAAAAACTTGAGTGTTGAAAACTTTATGCTTGAAGAATCCTGATCTTAGTCATCGACTAACTTTCGCCGACAAGACCCAGTACTCAGAAACCCAAATACACAACCTGAATTCGAGCTATTATTATAAGTTACCAGTTGAAAACCTCGAACACATTCTGTTTCACTACCCAAACTTATCTTTTAGGGGAAACTTTGAAGACATTCTTTGGTACTGACTCTATATCTCCAAAATGGTTTGCAAATATATTTTGTAAACTATTCTTCTGAGTGAAAAATTAGTGCTATAAACGCTCTTAATACCTTCATCAAAATGCATCTTACCGACTTTGAGGTTGGGTCCAAAGACGGCAGCTTCAATTCCAGACAGCATTTCTATCACAAATCCTTGGTTCTCCAGTTCGCGTGGTATAAATACCCTTCTAAAAAGATGCTCCATCACTATAATGTTGAAGAACGTACAAAACATCTCTGTTCTTCGAATTAAAGTTTAGTTTGCCAGATTTAGCTTTGCATTCTATGCAGCTGAAAAAATAGTTTAATCTACGAAGATTGATTACAATGTAATCGATGACTGGATGGATTTTAGATTCATAGCTCTGAGTGATTTAGACAGGTCCTACACCTATTGTCTTACTTGGAAGTAAAAAACACATGTACCTCTCTCCAGGCGGTGATTTCAAAGGAGCTAATGATTTGGCCAGATGAATTATTTACTAGCTATGCATTGTATAGTCTTAGACGAGCTTGGTAATGCATACAAGTTATCTAATCATACAGAAGTCATGGAATTACTAATATGTTTTCACAGCATTTCTTCCTTCATGTGTCAAATCTGCATTGTATTCTGTGACAACGAAACTATATTCATCCCTCTTCGTATGCTTGGGGTAATTAAAAAGTTGCTGACTACAGCTTACAGAGTCTTGCAACTTGGTCATTTCACCAGGGACACATTTACCATATAAACAAGTAAATAACACATCATTGAGCATTGCTTGATTCCGAATTCTCTACATGCTTTATTTTCAGGTTTAATTCAACTAAAATCGATTCCCAGCAGACATGTCCCTTTTCCCTAAATTCTCTACACATCTCGTACAAATAATGAGCAACTCAAGCAAACATCCCTCTCCATTCTATGAAAATCCCTTCTATTCCCATTTCGTGAATCGTTTATTGATAAACGTTTAAGAATGATAATGGGTGCTTTAAAACATCCCCGTATAAACCAAACGTGTGCCCAATATTTATGTCAGCTAAAGTATGCCATCACGATAAGCCGGAAGCTCTGGCATATCACCAATATCCACACCCTGACACATTTTTATCTTTAATTCAGACAAATTTTATATCTTCGAATAATGTCAATGAATTGTGTGTCTTTGCTCTTTCATTTCAGGTTGCCATAGTAGATAGATTCCTTCACATGCAACCAACGCTGGGTCCATCAAAAGGATCAACCAAAATCCAACGCATATCGTATAATCACACCTATAAATGGAATACCATATCGTTTCATATTGTCCCTCATATCTTTTTAATTAAAAACGGAAACATATCATTATCGTCGTAGAAGAAGCGTTCCTTTCGCGCTACGCTTTATGATTTTTCATATCTATCCCGCATACAATACCCGTAGCCAGAACATACAGAACATACAGAACAAGGCAAGGACACATTGGAACGCCTCGAAGAATCTCGTATGTGATATGAATACATGTATGCGTAATATCCTGAAGATTGCTTGAGAATTCAGGTCGGGATACATTCCACCAGCAGCAGCACAAACAAAAGGAAAAAAATAAGAAGCAGCAGAAAAGCGGTATCCTGGACCAATGGATGAAATTATGGTCGCAATTAGTAAATGTAGTTTCGACAAGGACGACGACGAGAGTGGCTACATCATCTATAACAGCAACACCATTAGGAATAAGGAACAAGCGACAAGAATACGTAATTGTATACTGGTAAGTGTTGGAAGAATGTGTGTATACTTTGTATGTGGTGGAACTATGGTTGGGTGTCGCTGAATTACTATGGACCGCTAGACTAGTAACTTTTTATGATTATTATTATTGTCATTGTTGTGTTGGAGGATACACTCGTATTGTGCTGTTATGATTCTTATGATGCGTTCTTTATTTTAGTTTTTCTTTTGGTTTTCTTTGCTCGAAATGTCCTTGAATGGTTGTTATGTACTCGGTATGGCGTTCATCTGGTTACGATGACAGTATGTACCGATGTTATACATTGTGCCTCTTGTTTCTTGAAGAAGCGTCTTTCGAACTAAAGGATAATGGTGCGGAACTGTGGTTAGTGCATTGTGTTGTGTGTGAGTTTTGTCTTATGGTGTGCACTTTATTCGTTTCGTGTGTGCTGTTTTGGGGCTGCAAAGGGATCGCCTGGAGCTAGAGAGATTTTTTTTTTGTTGATGTAAATGTACACTGTTTGCTGTATGTACTCTCTGTGGTGAATGATACTTTTATGGAGCGAAACTATACTTGAATTGCTTTAAGTGAAGGTCGTTGTACGTTTGATGATTGTAGTTAATGGAGAAAATGTTCATCTATTGAATATTTCTTTTGTTTAAATGAACAAATTCCCGTAAACAACAATATCAAAACAATTGTGATTTCTAAAATTTCACTGCAACTAATTTTAGAAGTATGTAATTGGAAACCATTGTGTAAGGGATTTCCCTTAGAATATCTGCATTTATAGTATGTAGGTACTTGTCTTGAAAGGGTAGTTGAAATTAAAAATACGTTTCTATAAATTAATTATTTCCTCATCGTCTTCTTTTCCATTTTAAGATGAAGTTGCGTAGAAGTTGCAGGCATTGTCCGATGCAAACGCGTCTTATAAATGGGTGCGTTCTCAATAAAACAAAATAGCACAATAGCAACATAAGTATTTGAAAATCCTTGATATTCATGGGTATAATTCGAAGAATTTCAAATAATAACGATCATAGTCGGAAAGCCGAACAGGATGTTATACGCTCTTAGTTCATTACAAACTGATATAGGAACTTTTGTACTGTATACACAGACATGTCAACTGATCTAATAAAAGTGAACCTCTATACTTACTTACTTACTTATGTATGTCCTATATCCCCTTGTGGGTCCTAGGGCCTCTACAACGCCTACGCGCCATCGTGTGCGGTTTCTGGCAATGTGCCTCAGCTCTCCTCAACTCATTCCCAATTGCCGTGCTTCCTTCTCGACTGTTCTGCGCCATGTACTTCTGGGACCGCCGGGTATTCTGTCATCCTGAGTAAGCGGGTTCCATTGCATCACGTGGTTAGCTATGGACCTGTCACCTTTTCGGAGAGTGTGGCCAATCCACTGCCACTTTCGTCGTTGTATGGTTGTGCCTATAGGTTCATGACCCGTTCTCTGATAAAGCTGTTCGTTAGAGATACGGTGAGGCCAGAAAATCCTTAAGATGTTGCGTAGACACCTATTAACGAACGTTTGCAGCTTCCTCGTGAAACTAGCGGTCACTCTCCAGGTACCACATACTTAGATATATCAGCACGGATTCAGCGTTGGAACGGAACAGTCGTAGCTTGGTGTTTAATTGCATTCCTACGCCAAATTGTGGATAGCATCCCAAACGCAGATTTTGCTTTCCCTATTCGGCTGGCTATATCCAGTTCGGTTCCGCCATCAGTTGAGACAATACTCCCAAGGTATTGGAAACTCTCTGCTCTCTCAACCGTTTGTCCAGCAATGCATATATGAGTTGATGAGTTCGGTCCTAGGCTGATCATTTTTGTTTTTGCCGAGTTAATTTTCAGCCCAACGATGTTAGCTTCCCTCTTCACATTTGCTGTCATTTGGTGAAGGTCCATTATTCTGTGAGACAGTAGGCATACATCGTCGGCGTTAGATTAGATAGATAGATCGTCGGCGTAGTCGAGGTGTTTGAGTTCGGATGTAAGAGTCCATCGAATTCCTCCATTTCCCGTCGATAAAACCGCATTTAGCACATCGCTTATCACCAATAGAAACAATATTGGTGAAAGAATGCAGCCTTGCCGAACTCCACTATGGACTTCGAATTCCTTAGACAGCCTTCCTCTGTGCAAAACGTGACATGTGGATCCATCGTATGTAGCCTTGATAATAGCTATTAATTTATCAGGAATGCCTCTCCTGCGCAAGGCAAGCCAAATACATTCCCGATTGACACTATCAAACGCCTTTTCGGAATCGATGAACAGCAGGTGTAGTGGTGATCGATATTCAACGCATTGCTCGATGATGATCCGCAGGGTGTTGATGTGGTCAACACAGGAGGATCCAAGTGAACCTCTATACCTACGTATATATACCATCTCGATTTTGTTTTCAGATGTGTCGTCAACATGAGAGCTGGTTTAGTTCCTTAATTTTTTTTTTTATTTGTAACTCTCCAGTTTTACATCATCATCCGATCTAGTTTGTAGGTTTTGACTAGGCCACCATAGTAATCGACGGACTGAGTTATTATGAGATAATTGTCAAATATCGCACTAATATCTTCTCCGCCTTTATATCATAACGTCTGCTGAAGGCCTCGAGGTCGAGCTAAGTGAATGTTTCACACTTATCTTTGTGTTCAAACAAAGTGCCATCTACGATAAAACGATTGGGAATACTGAAGTTCATAACCCATTTGGCATTATATTTAGGGTCTCCAACGTTGAGGCGTACATGACGTATTTTGGATTGAAGTTATTAACGAAGACGTTACTAAGCTGACATTGTGCACCGAATCATGGCCGGCGCATAGCTAACTATAAAGATTGTTCTTTAGAATAATAGGCATTGATTGGCGATTATCAAAACTAGAGGACTTCTTGTCCTATTTGGCTTTCCAGAGAAGAAACCAAAACTAATCTGAATTTCTTGTCATGTAAGCGTCACTCCATTCTAAAATTTAGACGCGTCATTTTCTCTACGTTTTTGATTTTTAACAATACTTCTTTAAGTAAACCTTTCAATCTAAAAGAAAGTGTTAAAGTCGTGGTTGTTTCTCACAGAATGTCATCCTTAATGCACCGACCCTCTTTAAGGTCTTCCATAAGTACATATATTCACCTGATACCATCTACATCTACAGCAGTGTTCTTGTGAAAGACCGATTTGATGCAACGTTTCATTTACTTGTTATTTTCTTACTAGGTACGTAAGGAAGCATGTCTTCCGATTTGTTGAAATCAATATCTGTAAGGATAGCAGATACCTAATTGGATATAGGATCTGATCTACCATACTTGCTCCTACACAAGGTATTGTCCTTCTAAAGCTTATCATTTATCATTATCGTATGCATATACTTTCTTCCTTGCTTCAACGAAGGTCCTGGCCAAAAAGATTTCTTCAATGGATGAAAAAGAAAACCGATGGAATCCCTTAACAAATTTTTAAAAAAAAAAAAAAAAATCATTGAAATAGTCTCGTATAGAAGAGTACACAATGATCAATAAGCAAAATTGTAGCGCCACTAATATTCTGCGGGGTACTTCAAGTACGGTATTCCCCATTGGGGACAACGATGACAACACCACCATATCGTCAACATCAGAATATATGTACATATGTATGTATGTATGTGTGTATATGCGTTAGATACAGCTAGTTCGCCTCATCTTTCAAAGTTTACTTGTTTTTCCAGGTTTTTCCTTTGCTATGTCCTTTTTTTTTTTCATAATGTGCAATATATTCTGAATGGAAGTCCTGGTCCACCACCACATCGGGTTGGCTGACGGAGGAGGAAAAAAATTCGTTCAATAAGCGCACATAACATATCCTGATGCAGACTCGTTATTGTGTTTTACTGAAGCCCAGGGTATGGTATTCCCCAAACAATCCTCGGTTCGCATGATGCGCAGGATGTCTATTCGGCTCCCTGTGGTCCTTGTGGTAACAGAGTGCGGTGGTGGTGATGGCGATGGTACTGTACATGAGAAAATTGTGTTTTGGATAGCCTCTAGAGAGCAAAAGATTGTTGGCTTGTAGTAGCTTGTAGTAGTAGTTCCCATTTAGTTGGGTTTAAGGATACTCCTTGATATATGTAGGTACATATATGAATGTGTGTGTGTGTGTTAACAATGAAAAAGATGGATAGGTATGCAGAGTATGCAAAAATCACAACACAGGAAGATAATAATTGTGCGCTGTGCAGCACTAGAGGCAAATTACAAGCTTATGATGCTTTTCTCTTCGCCATATCCTCCTCAAAGAGTGCCCCAATTTTCTCCCATCTCGCCGGGAAACATAAAGACAAATTACTATCGACACAATAAAGGAAGGCGAATGATTACAAAAGGAGTTTTCTCGCTCGAGTGCATGTTGATCAAAAAGCTTTAAGGCGCAGGACACTGTGCTCACAGCACCGATATAATCATTCAACAGTAATTGTCCACTCGATTTGTTATTATGTGCAAAGGGAACTATGTCGTATCGAAGAATCCTTCTCGTCTGCGATGACATTGTACGAGTATCGTTAAATAAAGGGACAGAAACACACTAAAACTATGGGACAACACGCGTTGTTTGTCGTTTCTTTTTTTGAGTCAAAAGACCATCATTAGGTACTGCTGCGTGGTGGTCATTTTGTTTTAGTAAATTGATTTCACAGTTACCTGTGGACAAATAGATCGAAGTGATGTGGATAAATGCGTTGTTGTCGTTGTTACCCAGATAGATCGTAGGGCTGGATAAAGGCCAGCCTGGAAAACAAATTGTTTTGCGCTCTAGCCCTTTTGACGTTAATGGTGTTTATGCTCATTTTGCACCCTTCGTGTTTTACCCTAATTGAGTTATTTCGATGTTACTGATTGATTGTTGGGGTTTCTTTTTGTTTGGATGGCCATTAGTTTCGTATTCCTTGTTTGCAGGACCGTTATTGTTATTTCGAGGGAGTGAGGTATTTCTCTGACAAAGGATTTGCTAAGCCTTAAAATTTGTCAACTCTATAAAAGTGCATGTCTGCATTGTTTTGTCAAAAAAATTCCACCAACTTTTCGTGAGTGATTTCCAATACACATGCAAGTATGGTAGATTAATTTTTATGGTGGAGGGCTGTGGCAAATAAAAGGGCATATCAGGGTTCTTTTTTGTTTCATTAATTAAAGTTGAACAGATGGAATTTGATTAACTAAACGAGGTATTGACAAATGACAGGCATAATAAATAAATTTATCACATGGAAGCTAGGCCCTGGGTCCCGTAGACCTGTTGCGCCAAATATTTTTATTTACAAGTATCAAGAGGTCGTTTACAACCGCACCGTCTGGAGCAGTGGGAATCATATTTCACTTACATCCAATCGATGTCTATGTTACTTGTTATTATAAAGGTATTTTCAATAAGGACATAACAATTTTATATTTTAATATAAACGCACAATTAAACTTTTTTTATGATCTGTCGACGTCAAAACGTCTGTCAAGGTTTACGTTTTTGTCATGGTCAAGATCACGAATAATCAACGTTTGGAAATCATTAAAAATAAATTCTGAGTCGGTGATCCCAATTTTAAAAGCTCTTACTCCAATTTTCGATCGTCCCATCAGACAGTGGATAAATTGGAGTCAACGTATTCAATATTGAATCTTCCTATGGCAGTAGGGCAAAGCACCGATCGAAGTACCCAAAATATAGCAGCCGTAAGTGCTTCAGTTCAAAGCCAAATCCATCGATTTCACGTCCTTAACAGGGATTGGAAATTTCTCAGTCCACATTGTGGCAAATTTTGCATAGAGATCTTCGCCTACACTCTTACGAGATCAAAATAACTCAAGAACTGAGGCCTTTTGATCATTTGAAGCGCCGAAACTTCTTCGATTGGAGTGTAGTGTAGTGTAAATTTTATGTCGGAGGTGTGATTGGACCGTATTTTTTCGTTGATGAAAATGATCGCCATGTTAAGGTCAATTTAATTCGCTAGAGTGCCAAGTTGTAAGACTATTTTTGGCCAGAATTGGAAGGACTTGACATAAGTGATATGTGGTTCCAATAAGATGGTGCCACATGCCACACTAAGAAGATCATTTGAGATGGGGTGATAAACCCATTTAGTAAATATTCAATGGTATGTACTTGCACAAAATATCCTCAGTATTATCAACAACGAGAGACTTTAAGAAGTAATATTTGAAAGGGCAATGTTAGTCAAAATTTTTGCGTCACAACAATCTTTCTCGAGATTGACATTGAATTTTTGCATGCTATCGTGGTGTTCCCAGCAATTTAACTCTTTTTGTAGTTTATTGATTGAAGTATGGCGCTGAACTAATGAAAGGTTTTATTGACAATTCCAAACTAGTTAAAATTCAAAATTGAATGAACTGAGATTTTTTATAGCTTGAGTACCTAAAAAGATATTTTTGAAAGCATAACTATCTGCTTGAAAGTTAGTAGTAGTACATCCTAGTGGGACAGCAGATTTGAAATTTGGGTCATATATTTGGCCAACTAGATCCATCGGCGTACCAATTAGGTTAGTAATCCAGCTGAGTTGTTTGAGGATTATTTAAAAAAAAAAAACAATTTACCATGTTGGGATAGTAGCGTAAGCTTGATTATCTTCAGGTGTCTAAATTAATTAGAAGTTGTTATGTTGCATAAGAGATGAAGCTTACTATCTTTTTCTGAATCTGTACTCCTCCGAATGAAGGCTTACTTGTTTTATTCATATTACTTGTGTTATTCAATTATAGATCTTCTAAGAAGGAGAAAGAATTTTAAAGGTCGTGTTCTTTTCTGTTCGTTG
The DNA here is from genome assembly GCA_905220385.1 of Xylota sylvarum. Classification (NCBI taxonomy): domain Eukaryota; kingdom Metazoa; phylum Arthropoda; class Insecta; order Diptera; family Syrphidae; genus Xylota; species Xylota sylvarum. The sequence goes on from LR999958.1 coordinate 26,877,101, forward strand.
CAACACATATCCTTATTAAACTCAAGCACGTATGTAAAAGGACACCAGATAACGAATTTAATTTTGTCTTCCCTGGGCCGGTAAACTGATGCGAATTGGAACAGCTTATGGGTAAACTATGTATATATTTGTTGGTAAAATTGCTTACTTTTCATTCCTTTAAGATTTCTCTTAAGTCCACTATAGACTCCAGTCTATTGAACTGGACATTTTCTACAATCACTTCATATTCATATTCACTCGAAAGGTGCTTGGTCTATTAGTATTCAAGTTCAACTAGAGACTACTAGAAAATGCCACGAAGCAAGTGATATCAATAAACTCACATGCTCTCAAGACGCGTTAACTTTTCCACGAACGCTTAACTCTAAATTCAAAGCTCTAACATATGTATATAATTGTTAATACAATTTAACAAAAAAAAAAAAGATTCGATGCAAAGGAACTTAAACTCGCAGACATCCTCACCCTCAGTTAAGGAAATAAAATACAAAAAAAAATTAAGTACCAGCAAGGATTCAAAAATATGTGCTCCCGACAAATTATATTTGTCTGTTGAACTTCCTATTCCAACCCCTCGTGCCAATTTAGTTTTATTTCCGTTTCCGTGTCAATTAGGATATGAGTTGTTAGAAAGTTGTTGATGTATATATGTATGTATGTATGTATGTATATCTTTTTTCATTTCTCTTTATGTATTTTTCACTTTTCATAAGACTCAAAAAAAAAAATGGCAAAAAATCACTCCCTTTTACACAACATTTTCTGTCCACTTTCTCAATTTTTCTCGTTTTTTTTTTCTACTTTTCCGTCGCACAGCACACACAGGACCACTACCACCGACAACAGGAACCGGAAAAGTGGACGACAAACTAGGGAAAATGAACATACAACAGCACCAACAGCACCACCGGCTCCGCCAACAGTGAAGTGCTTTCATGTTGCTGTTCATACAACCGGCAGAAATAAAATACGAATAAACATCCTTTAAAGGATAACAACCTTAAATAACAACAGGAAAATTTCTACCGCACGAGTAAAGATTTAGGTGAAGTGCTCATATAGTTACATAAGTAAACAGTGTTTAAAAACAAAACGCGCTACGCAGAACAAGAAAGGATTTGCAATCGTTTTCAGCAAGAAAATAAAAAAATAAATTGTTGTTTGGAATTCCAAAGCAGAATAACAAATTAAATTCAAATTAAAAATAAAAAATAAAAATACATAAAAAAATCAAATGGGATCGATACGACCCTGTAGGACCGCTACTTTTTGTAGTTGCAGTTCAACGATACACAACCTATTAGTGCAAAGCATATCAACCGTATATCTGTGGTGGTTATTCGGAACGTGCTTAATACTTTTAACTAACAGCGCAGATTTTTTAATGGCTAGTGCTGCATACATGGAAGCAGATGAGCTTATCAACGAATTAGACCGACCAGGTGAGTGTTATCAATTAAATTCCAATAGCATTAAACAAAAAAACAGCTTAATTTATTTATTTATATATGATGCATTATTCATGAATTTTTTTTTAAGTCCTTGTTGGGCTTTGGAAGTTTTAGTAAAAATAATAAAACATACCGACAAACGAATTAAATATTCTTTTCGTAGATTGCATATTTGCCGGTTTTGATGTGGGTTGTAGCTATATCGGGATAGTGATGCCTTTTTCTTTTTTGTTCGAATTTGTTAAAAATATAACATTTCGTAGATTTGGGTTATGAGCACGAACAGGATTCACAAAAAAAATGTTGAACGTTTATGGAATAAGTTGAAAAATTGAAATCATTAACCCAAATTGAAATCGGGCCCGTTGGTTGTTGTTATTGACTAAGTGATGTGAAATAGCAGAAATTAATAAGCGAAAGTTTATTATTGTTTGGCACACGTTCAGTACATTGAATGTTTGTAGGTTAACAAAAAATATTCATGATATAGACAAATTGAATACAATTTAATATTAAAATAAAAATTGCATTCACATTTTTAACCTGATTTCCATCGGCTATTTGAATCACATAAATTTAATAGACTGTAGTACGTTACAGGCGGACAGGTGTACAATATGAAATTACGAGACTTGGAGAGTAGAAAGTATTTTTTGTCCCAGGAAGATTAAATTAAAAAGATTCAAAAAAAAAAGATTGTCTCAGCCAGAATATGGAATGTTTACTTATTAAAGCTATGTATGTACATATGTACATATATGTATCCACCTTCGGCCAAAATTACATTCCTTTCACGAAACCAACGTCAAGTACTTCATTGGCAGGATTCAGTTTCTGTTGCTTTATATTGCCCACCTTTATACTTGCTCCAAATTTTGAAAGTCTTTCTGGAAAAAAGGAAGGCAATTAGGGCATAAGACGTATCTTCTTGTATTTTGCGTGTTATATTCTTCGTGTATATAGAAATGACTTACAGTTTAATGTCGTTTCTGAAGAGCAATCCTTTTTTGAGGAGCTGCTCATTAACCTTGAATCCTCACTCAATAGCTCGACATATTAGCATGTAGTACAGGAATTCCTTTTGTATATATTTGAGGTATTATTGTACAATATTTTATGACCGTTATCAATCGGTCATTTCATCTTCCATTTTATTAACTCGTTCAATTATTTCTATCCTCTGAATGGTTTTCTTTTAGATTCCTTCTGATCGTAAGTCTTGGAGTTATTAGTTTTTTAAGTTCACAGTATCATTTGGAATGCACTCTCATACTCTCAAGCCCTCAGACTTCAGTCTCATAACTTGGCGATATATGTATGTATAGTAAGACGTTTCTTGCTTCATAAATATTATTGAAAACGCTGTGCTCAACCGAGCAACTTTATGGAATAAACATTTTGGGTCTCCTTGTAGTTGAACCTCATCATGCCCAAATATCTAACCATATCTATCTAGTTCTAGTCTTAAGTCAACTTCTAACGCTTTATCAAGTGTCTTCGAAATCATGTATGTACGTGTATACACATGCATATGAACATCATTAATATTGTCCTTAATAACTTTATGATTAAACTTCAGACACGGGTCTCAGAATATTATTGGATATGATGTTAAATAGAACAGGTCCTAGGACCGACCCGTGCGGCATTCCACTAGAAATGGTGTATTCCGGTGTCACTTACATATGTACTACACATACCAGCAATCTCTTTTGGAAATACATCAACAAAAAATTGGTTCAATAAGATGTCACCATCATATTCTGTACATACTGTATTATTTTATTATTTGAAAGCGTGAGGGCGTCAATTGCCAGAACTAATCTTTGCACATATGGAAAACCAAAAATTTGAGGACACTGTGCAAAATCATGTTAGTTATACCCTTGGCTATTTGTCAGACGTTCGCGAGAGGTGAGACCGTGGAAAAAAAAAATTCGTGTTGTTTGAGAATCGAACTTTTATGAAACTCCATCACTAATCCGAAACTCTAACCACTGAGTCACGATGGTCGGAACGTTAATTTGTATTCCTAAGCCAGGTTTAGATATATAGCTAGTTTGCAAAATGTTTACCCAGATCTATTAGTACTGATTACCTATAGGATTTGTTTGTGTTATTAGTTCTGAGTGGCTTTTATATTGTTCGTATTAATGTCTAACTAGTCTTACTAAAATCATTTCTATAAAAGACAAAACTCGGACAGTTTTTTAAAATTTTTGGTTAAATCGAGTAGCTATGATTTCCTATTTTTGTCCAGAGTAACTACATCAGTATGTATCAAAAATTTGTTAAGAAACTGCTATCCGTATTTATTTAGTAACCCAAAAAAATAATCCCGAAACCTTCAAATTAAACGAAATGGCCAAACAAAAAAAACCCAAAGTTAATCTTTAACTACAGTGTTATAGTGAGATATACTCATCAATAACTAGGTGATCTTAAAGCTTCCTTCTCATCATAACTTACCTTCTTCAATGACACAAACTTCATCACTAGAAATAGTCTAAACAGTTGTCATTCCCAAAAAGTTTGATGCCAGATGATGCCTTGCTATAAAATACAAACAAATGCCTGTCAATTTGGTATTCAACATCAATATATCAATGAAGCAAATTATTCGTGTGTCCAAAAGAAAAACTTGATTTTGTCGCCTCCACTTGTCAGGGAAGACAAACAACCCAGCAATCTAATACTCACACCTCGCTCAGCTACTTAAATAGGTAGTCAAACGCTAACGAAATATTTACGCATAAAAAAATAATGTATACCTACAAAGATAACACAAAAAAAAAAAAACAAACATATCAAATTTCATTATAAATCTTCTACCGGACATAATTTAAACATTCCACGGTCTAAGTAAGATTTTGTTTTTTTTTTTTTTTGGCTAAGGTCATTTCATTCCTTATAATCACCTTTGAGATAGATTACAAGTCTCACGTTTCTCACACAAAATTAAATGAATCAGATAATTGATACTTTGATGGTTGTGTTTGAACAAAAGAAGGCGGGCGCATGCCTTCAAATTTCAGTGAGATTGAGCCTCTGCGTCGCAAAAATAAAATTTACCTTGATCAAAAGTTAAAAGAAGGCAGGCACTGGCGTTAACAGGCCCTAATTATAAGTTTTGTTTTAAGACCAATTTTTATTTTTATTTTATTTCGTCCGTTTTACTCCGAAAAGAGATTTTTTCGTTGCGTTGTCTTGTAGGGTATGCTATGTTTTAGTGTATATATGTATATGGTAAGCATTTATTAAAAGTATAATAGGTTCTGGCTAATCAAAGTCAGGTAGCATAAGCTCGTGCATTTAATAAAACATCTTCTGCGTAACATACTAGTAGTACAAAGATAGGTTTTAGGTATGATCTGTATAGTGTTGTTTTAAACCCGGCTAATTATTTAGCATTGTGACTGTATACCAGGTACTTTCTAGTAACCAAAAAATGTGTGCCTTAGATTTAAATGGCCGCAGTAATAGGCGAACAATCGTAGACATAGCTTACTTTGAGACAAAATAATAGGAAGATATGAATGGTATCTAAAACTTAAAAAATACCGACCCAGACTTGTCTGACACTAACAGACTCGATTATTAATCAGAATATTGGTTTGTGTGTGCAAAGGACCTAAGAGCAGAAGTTACGAACGCAAAAGCAAACGTAATTACTAGTACTTGGAAATTTTTTTTCAAAATCAACTAGGAGTGTCATATTAGGACTTGTCGAATAATTTGGCACAGAGATCCAGTCAAAAATGTTGTGATCTTCACTCGTTTATATAGTACATATATCGATCATTAGAGAATATTTTCCTTCTTTGTCCTTGATGTGACTTATATCTTTCTTTGATTTTTTTTCTTCCGATTTCAGAGGCAAACCGATATCGATTCACACGCCTATTGATTTTTTTCTATTTAAAGATAACTTTCTTTAATCAATAGAATTTTTTCAACTTAAAATGTTTATACATAAGTTTAAAATGTGTCTAAAAATTGTAGAGGAGAACGATAAGTTCATACATACATATGTATATGTATTTTATCTTCCAATTATTTTCATATCACCGTACATTTCTTACCTTCTTAAACCGACTGTGAAGCCAATTTTTCTATAACATCTTGAACTTGTAAATTCAATAAAATTCAAATGACTGTCTTAGAGCCGATGTTGTTGAATATAGAAACACAAACTTCTAATTGCCAGAGGTTTTACTGAATCTAGCTGTTATACCGCAATTTATTTGTCTTACTTTATCACGAAGCAACTATGTACTTAAATAAAACAACATGTTGGGTTGAAAGCAGTAATACTTATTACCGGCAGCATAACCTTGGACAGCCCTGAAATATTCTGTTGCATATTTCCAAGGGCATAGTTTCCATTGCACAGCGATTATAATGCTTTGAAAAATTTGCACCTACAAATATGTACATACATATGTATGTCGCAGAAGACTTCAAAGTAGTTCTTAAAACCAGCCGAGGCATCATCTCTTCAAATAAAGAGTACGATAGTGATGAATACACCATGGCACCGAAAGACGAATAGCCTCGAAGGATTCGAGAGCTAATATTTGAAGATTCTTTTAACTCAAAACATAGTTCGGTTGAGTTTAGTTCTTCAATTCTTAGAACTGTTTATTTATTTCGTATGAAATGAAATTTGAGTCTCATGTAACCAGGAAACGCTAGGGTACGAGGGATCCATCAGAGACATAGCATATTCTCCCTTATGTTTCCCGTATGCTGTTAAAAACACTTTATGAGTGAATTTTCGCTTCCATGTCCATCGCACCAGACAATGTTATTATAATTTCGGGAACCCAAAAGTGGTTGCACCGATCCACCCTCAGCGTTAACACATTCGGATTACTAAGAGTGCTGGTGCTGACAAAATAAAAACAAAAAAAAAAAAATATTATAATGGCCATAGGCCGCCATCGCACCAGACTGTAAGGATGGGACATTCGCCAATATGCAGTCAAGAAGATTTATACACACCTCCTTCGGATTTACTTTTTTTTTTTTGTGCATTGTGTACATTTTTTATGCAGCGTGCCCTGCTATTGATTTATGGAAGCATTTTTATGTTAACTTAAATGCCCGAAGGCCAGATGATGAGACGGGCTTTTATCGATTTAAGTCAAATTGGCGACCGAACAAACGCAACGCGTTGCGTGAATGCTGATGATGCCGAGGTGATAATTCTGGGGTGTCTGGCGCTGTTGTTGTTGCTATTGTTACACACATGATGGCCATAAACCGACACCAAGTGTAATTATTTTTTTTTTTGTTTGGTTTTATCGGACAGGTTAACAAATTGATGAACTCAATTTTGCGAAAGATTGCAACGAAGAATTGCGCCGATGCCTACAAATCGGTGTCGGACGGTACCAGTGTTCGCGTCTGATGCGAAGATAAACAATGATTTAAGGATTCGTAGGAATAACCTTGAGTAATAGTGCCTAGGGACATTCAGGAGATTAAATTGAAAATATCCATTTGTGTATCGTTAGTCTGATCCGAATCCGGAATCTAAATTTGATTTTCGCACTGCAAGCATTCCTGGGAATGGCTGTGTTAATGGTTAGGTATAAATGTTGCTCAGTATCTATGTGTGTATCTAGTTTGTGTCTGTGAGATTAGAGAAATGCCTCTGGGCGTACAAAAGTATCTCTGTAGAAATACACAGACATGTGGAATGAACAAGTGCAAATGCACTATCAAAAGTTTCATCATACAATCCATCATTGTACATCCCGGTGAGGATAATACTAATGAAAGCACACGAGACTACTGGCATGGAGTTTCTGAAATTATGATCTCTTCGTACATTCTGAATACACTGTAGTCTGTGTCGATGTTGAGCTCCTCAGTCTCGCCTACAGCTTACTTACTCATACATTTTTTTATCCTGGCAACCAAAATGGAAGCAACATTTACATCAAAATCAATTTGGATATCATGGTTACGGTGTTTAAGTTAGGTATATGTACATATGCATCTAGATTTCGTTTAGTACCGCATAGACATATCAAGTACAAATGTCCGTTTTAAATCTGTTCTTAAATTTTCTTGCTTTAACTTTAAATGTTAACGCTGAACGCTCAAAAGATCAACCGCAACCGAAACGAAACACAAACAGTCGAAATTACTTTGCCAATCAAAGTCAGTCCCTAATTGCTTTGCTTCGCAAAGTTTACCCTACCACACTGATTGAAATGGTATATGGCAACGGGTACCTTAATTGAATCACCTCGTTACTTCAATTCGATATCCTAGAAGAAAATTAACTATCCACCTTCCGACAACCATTTTGGTTGGTTGACAACAAATCAACGATGTCATTGTTTTGTGTCCTTTCACTAACTCTCTCTCTCTCTCTACCAGTTGTGGGTGGCTATAAGTAACTATACAACGGAAAAGGATATCTGGCTTTTTTTTTAGAAATAACAACTACTGCAGGTAGTTCTTTTTTCAGTTGGGATGCTTGTTAAAGGTTCTGTATAACAGAGGAGAATGATGGCTAAGCAGACAGAACTCAAACGAAGAATAAAAAAGGGAATGCAAAATTTCTTTTAATTAATTACTTTTCATCCTTTGCTTGTTTAGAAAAAATTTTACACAGAAACTTGAACTCTTAAGAATTGTTGAGGTCATCGAGATTTATAATAACATCTCTTACGGCTAGACGGGCTATTAGTGCTAGTTTCTCGCGATTGTTGCAGGCACTCTGACTTTTCCCTCTTATTCTGGTTATGGTCTGTAAAGCAGTCATGACAACATTTGTGAAAAGTTAGTAAAATTGAAATAGGCAACCTAGTTATGTATGTAAGTGGTCAGTGCCTTGGACTACTGAGTGAGAGTTCAGGGTTTAGTTTTTATACAATAAACCATTGAATGTTGACTCGAATTTATCCACTATAGCATGCACAGCCTGTCTGGTGGAACAATTATTACGAGTAAGTAAAAATTGGAGTAAGCGGTGTTAAAGTTGGGACCACCGACTCAGTAGCATTTTTTTTAATAATTTCAAAACGTTCTTAATAAAAATGTAAAACTTAACTGACTTTTTGACATTGATAGAAAAAAAGTTTAAAGGTGCGTTTGTATTAAAATACAAAACTGTTATGTCCCTATTGAAAACCCCTTAACCTATCATTTTTCTCATTATTTGGCCAACCAACATCGATTTGCGATTAGCATACATCAGCGTAGTCATCTACACACACGAAGGAAGCAGCGGCTAAAAAGTTAATTACTTTTCCAGCATCAACGTTAGACAATCTAGACATAGTATCGGTGACCGATTTTTTAACGTCATACTTCATACTTATGTGTAGGCAGAAGTGACGGTTCAATAAGAAATCAATTAGTGGTAAAGGTGCGCCGTTTTGATGCCGCAGCTCACGTGACCTAGTTGGGGGTTGTGTTGTTGATTGAGAGACTTGGACATTAAGATTCATTAGTTTCGTGAATATGTTTTCGATTTCATTTGCTTACTACTACCGGGCAATTACATCGAAAAGTCTTATTACTTTCATCCAGCAGAGGATATTATGCAGGATACTTTGGATTGCGGCACTATAGTCAAAACTGGTGGGTTTTGTGATGATAAACATACGTAAGTATGTACAGGAGAGTGGATATTCATTTTGGAACATCGGACACTGCATTTGATGCTCTCTAGCCTTGATTCACCCTTCTTCGTAGTGATGGGTTATTGCAGCAATTCTTTGTACAGAATATTATCGAGCTTTATAAATGCACACTTGCAAGCGCTGCAACGCAAAACAAGGGCAGCGAGAGAAGAGTATCGAACCAGAAGAAGGGAGGAGAAGAAGATCCTGCGTAAGAAGAAAAGGGCCCACGCAGCCTCCCAGCTCAAGGATATCGAAGAGTCCCGCGATAGAAACAACATCCGGATGTTTTTCAGGAAAGCCAAGCAACTGGCAGCTGGCTTCAAGCCCGGAACGCAGGCTCTTCGAAACAGTGAAGGAAACCTAGTCACCGAAGCACAGGGAATAGTATGTATTTGTATTTAATGTATTTAAGCAGCATTTCCAGCAGCTACTTAATGGGCATCAGGTGGAGAGAGTGATAGGGCAAGAAGAGAACCCGCATCCAGTCAATGAAGAATCCATCCCCCCTCCTAGTTTTGAAGAGGTCGGCTCAGCTATCAAAAAGCTGAAGAACAACAAGGCCGCCGGCTCTGATGGTCTACCAGCAGAGCTTTTCAAACATGGTGGTGATGCTTTGGTGGGGTGCATGCACCAAGTCATCAACCAAGTGTGGGTGGATGAAGTCATGCCCGATGACTGGACTATCAGCTCTATATGCCCCATCTTCAAGAAAGGCGATCCTATGTCTTGTAAGAACTACCGAGGCATATCCCTGCTTAATGTCGCATATAAGATCCTATCCAACGTACTGTGTGAACGTCTGAAGCCTTTCTGCAGCACACTAATCGGCACGTACCAGTGTGGCTTCCGGCCCGGCAGATCGACGATCGACCAAATTTTCACACTAAGGCAAATCCTGGAAAAGACCAACGAATTTCAAGTCGAGACTCACCATCTCTTCATCGACTTTAAAGCCGCATATGATAGCATTCATCGTCTTGAGCTCTACAAGGCGATGGCCGAATTCGGGATCCCGGCTAAACTGATCCAGCTGTGCCGCGTGACGCTGGATAACACGCGGTGCAACGTGCAATTCGGCAACAGTTCCTCTGAACTATTCCAAACATGCACCGGATTTCGGCAAGGGGATGCGCTATCATGTGACTTCTTCAATCTTGTACTGGAACAGATAGTGCGCAGGGCAGGTGTAAACACGGAAGGCACTATCTTCAACAAATCTGTCCAGTTGCTGGGATACGCAGACGACATCGACATCATCGGTCGCTCCCAGCGCGCCGTGTTAGAGGCTTTTACGGCAATTGAAGAAGAGGCGAAACGTGTTGGCCTTGAAGTGAATGAGGACAAAACCAAATACATGTTGTCAACAAACAAAGAAGCATCTGTCCACCGCCTAGGACAAAACGTCACTGTTGGCAACAGTAACTTCGAAGTGGTTAAGGAGTTTACCTACCTCGGAGTAAATATCAACTCCACGAATGACAACTTAGTGGAGATTCGACGAAGACTTACCCTAGGAAACCGCTGCTACTTCGGTTTGGCGAAACAAATGGGGTCAAAACTCCTAACTCGGAAGACGAAATGTTTGGTCTACAAAACTTTGATCCTGCCAGTTCTGCTGTATGGAGCCGAGTGCTGGACGATAAGCAGGAAAGCAGAGCAAATACTGAACACTTTCGAAAGAAAAATTCTTCGTCGGATATTCGGTCCCGTATGCGAGGAGGGCGAATGGAGGAGAAGATATAACCGCGAACTCTATGAGCTGTACCAGGATGTGGATGTAGTCCAAAAAGTCAAAACACGTCGACTACACTGGCTCGGCCACATCGAGCGAATGGACAATAATGCTCCAGCAAAGAGGATCTTCGAATCACAGCCCCCAGGTTCGAGAAGACAAGGAAGACCGAACCTCCGTTTTAAGGATCAAGCTATCGCGGATGCCAGAGCGCTTGGTCTAGATAACTGGAAGCAGCGTGCCCGGGATCGAAGAGAGTGGAAGGCTGCTGTGTCTCAGGCAGAGACTCTTCACGGGTCGGGAGCCCGTTAAGTAAGTAAGTAGTATTATCGAGCTTTGCCAGTTTTTGATTATTGCGTCGAACTACTGAATGGGATTTTGATTCCCAGACAACATTTTGCTGTTGGGCATATTTTGCTAAATAGACCGCATAACCGTACCATGATTGTAAAAACGTTCCCACTCTTAAAGACCAGGGGCCTATTTCATAAAACTACAACACTAATATAATTATTTGTGAATTCACTTGTAACTTGTAAATTATGTTCAAATTTTTGTTTCATAAAGAATGACAATTCACTAATAACTACAAGTATGCCAAGCCTGTAACTACAAGTGAATTTACAATTTGCGCAAAAAATTATTAGCGACGGACTTATAACTACAACTGAATTTCTTACAACTCGCTTAACTGTGAAGTATAGCCGCAGACTCGTAGTTCTTCGCAAATAATTTTTAACTTGTAGACTTGTAGCATTTTGATCGCTACACTAATAATTTGAATTTGCCTCGCTACAAGTGCTGAAAAATGTTTATGGAACACAAAATTACAACTCCATACTTTATTTGTGCTTGTAGTTGCAAGTTTACAAGTACAACACTTGTAGTTTTATGAAATATTCTAAATCAGAAATATCTCCACCTTACAATAGCAAAACATTTTTTACTACACTTGATTGTCAACCATATTCATGTAATCTGACACTATACATTTTTTTATTTTAACTAACTATTTACATATTATATACATTCCAAACTTCGGCCAGTATATTATTTTGGAGTGATTTTGGAATTTAGATTGTGAGATTTAAATGAAAGCCGACTCAATTATTAAAAAAAAAATTGCAATTATTATTTTGTAATAGTTGTAATATATTCCGACAGTAAAAAGTCTATTGTATACATACATATATGTATATAAATAAATCTTTATTTTCAAAGTTTCAAACAATTTCCTGCTTATTTTCCTTGAAAAATCATCGTCGATTACCTGCTCTTACTAGACTTAATCAGTGAATCCGCAAAAAAACGTTAGGTAATTTAATTTTGCGAAAAGCTGAATTCTTTACTAAATTAGATCAGTCACTTCAAGCTCCTGAAAGCAATGGCCTGCAAAACAATCACTATCCTCGTGAAGGATATCCTCAGACGATATTTCGATATTTTGCAATCAATTACATCCAGATCTAGTCAATTCACTCACTTCAAATGGCACATTCCATGCTTATGATCTTTCTTCATCCTGTCTGAAAATTACAATGCATACGTACATATGTACATCTATAACATACTTGTACATTTCGACAATCACAAAAAAATATCTGCAATAGAAACAAGGACAACTACTCAACCCCACTGCCGAAGAGCAAGACGTTTTTTTTTTTTCCTTTTTTGCCTTGTTTTCCATTTCATTGATTTAACTTATCTCTCCCAGAGGGTATTTCTTTTTATGATACGAAGTGCTAGCCAATGGTAAAATCTCACAATAAATTGCACAACAGATGAGAGAACTCAACCCCCAGACTGAGTCCACGATTTACGATGGTGAGTTCAATAATTTGCTAAAAGGAAAACCATGTCTCAATCTGAGCAAGGAGATTACACACATTCGATGGAAGAAATGATGATCACTTCATACAGTCACCGATTCTACATGTGCATGGCAAATTTTCTTCTTTCCATACACCACATTACGCTCTCAATGGTGCGGTATGCTGTCACTAACCACCCAGATTCCGCCCTATAGTACGCCCACCAATTTACTACAGTCCATCGATGAGGTCCAGAGAGTACATAATGCAAATTTATGACCGATGGATGAAGTACAACAGGAAACCACCACGAATTCGAGGGCTCCCCAGGACACACACCAAGCAAATGTACAGTGGTAGTCCTAGGATTGACATGCGAGGGGGCGAGTACCATTGTGTGGCGTGTGTGAGATTATCAGGGAAGGTAATTGCGATGTTTGTTATTGAATAAAGGTGAAGAGATTGCGTGGGCTGCCTATGGGAATTACTGGGAAGAATCATCATAAAATCCACATTATTCACACCTTTAGTTGTGGATGAAGCCCATGGTGATGATGGTACTCCTGCAATAACTATTTTGCATTTAGGTTATCTGATAGTAATTACAATCGATGACGCCTGCAGTTGATGTTTGGTCGATTTCAAAGAGTGTGCGTGGTGGGTGGTTGGTGGTTTTTTGATAGAATGAAAATAAGTACTTTTTTTTCTGTGATACTGGTTGATTTTATGATTTTTAACTCCCAGTTCAGCGTTTATGTAGGTTGTAGTTTTCAAAATACGGGGAAACATCAAGAAAAGCGGTACGTAAATAAGGTTAACCTTCAGCTGGTGTGGATTTTATTTGAGGAAAACTAATTCATTCAATGGAAAATAAACAGCATACCAAAAGCTCAGAGGCATGTTCAAACGTACGCACACCATTTCGCTAAACTTTACATAAATGTCAACCACTCCATTCGCTCAAGAAAGTCTGAATCCGGTTATTTCTGTTCCATATAAATGGTTCAACTAAGATGAATCGTCATTCCCCAATGATTGTTGCATGAAGTAAAATCAAATCGACAAAGTTTTCGCCTAATGGATGAAGTATACGTTACTGAAAATTACAATTCCATTAGGTACTGAATACAAATATACGAACGTGAGTTTCAAATTAGCATCAGCTTATTCAACAGAAATTTTATACCATGCGATACAAGTAGCTATGTAGTAGTAGTAATAGTTAAAAGGACTGAAGCAATGACTAATATAAAAGCTGTCTTTTTATGATACGTCATGAAAAATGCATAATTTCAATTAGATGATCTCTAAAAAGATTTCATTTGCTTACGCTTATGAAATTCTCTGCATTTATTGGACAATCTAATGTCACTGCACATTTTTATTAAGTGAATGTAAACGTTAACACATAAAGGTACCTATTCATATATTTAATTGTGACAATGAAAGTATACATATATGATGACATTAAGTGTGGATATATATTAAGTGTGTATATAGAAAGAAAACCTCTAATTGAGTCACTCATTACAAATTAAGAAGGGAATTGAAACCTTCTCCGATCCAAACAAAAATTGTATTCGAAGTTGATTCGCTTGTCGAAAAGTTCATATCATATCATAAGTGTTTCATATATATCGATACACTAGTAGGTTCGTTAAAGTCTTCAAAACGTACTGGTATGGATGGAGAGTCTCCAGTCTTGCTACAACTGAGTATAAACCAGTTGCTGCCAACTCTAAAAAGAATTATCAGTGAGTGCGTTCCTGTAACTGGCATTTATTTCGACACTTTGGCGAATAGTTAGAATGGATTTCACACAAAAAATGGATAAGGATAACTACTCCCCACAAGTTTCAGACCCATAAGTGTCCTCCTGTCTGGCCTTCTTCTGGCTGACAAGCTTGGAGAGCGGTTAAGATTCACTTTCGCATATTTGGAACCAATATCGTAGGATAGATACATTTAATGGTGTGAATAAATGGGAATTTTCATCGAAATATAAGGTGCTTTCGACAACGTGACTTTAGACATCAAGGTGTAGATGAGACATTGGTATTGTGGATCAGCATCATGTAGATGAATAAAACTTTGGTCTTAGATGCGGACTATGGGCGCTATGATATAGCGGGGTAAACAGATGCTGCGGCAAGGTGGCGTATTTGCTACACTACTACAGTGCATAGTGGTTGACTACCTGTTGCATACTCTCAATTGTTCAAACGTCTACGCTCTGGGATATCGGATGATGTTGCCATAATTTCTATCGGATCATGCCTAGAGACTGTCTGTACTAACACGCAGATAGCCTTCAACATAGTCAACAAATGTTGCACTAGGAGTAGCCATTTGGTCAATTCTCCGAAAACTGAGGTTTTTTCTTAACAAAAAGACTGATGACTTAACCAGTGCTACTATACAGATCTCCAATGAAGTGCAATATCTGGGAGTGATCCTGGTTAAGAAACTTCTTTCGGCAAATTCGAAGCATTCCAAGGTGTTACATTGTATACCTTTTTTTTTTCTGTATAGCTTGAAATTAGGATGACTGTCTATCCCTAGATATGGAGACATTTAGACCAGAGGTTGTGATACAATGGATCTTCCCACTTTGGCTACACAGAGACTAATAGAACTGCCCGGAACTTCTTATGAAGCGAAGGGTAGTCATGACCGCTAAGACGACAGTCTGAGGTCTTTGAAGAAACGATCCCTAAATGGATACGTTTTTTTGTGACAGGATGGTTTTCTTCTCTTATTCGTCATTTGAAGATATGCCCAGCTTTATAGCCTATTCGCCTATGAGACTGCTGATGCAGTTTAGGCCAGATCTGTCTTGTAAGCAACGAGCCATTTTTCAATCTGTGATTGAATCTGCTGAAATCGTCCAGCTTCAGTAGATATTTACATGTAGCGAGGGAATTCGGGCATAATCCTACCGTTTCTGGCGAGCTCTGTCTTCCAGTTTCCCGTAATGACTCTACATACATACGATCTATATATATAATTGATTTTACTTAATACCTTATCGTTACCAATTTCATAATAGACATTTTATGCCTGTCCTTACCATCTTTAAGTTCATCCATCCACCTAAAATCGATAACTACAATCTAAAAAATATTTGATTTACTTTTCAGCAAAGCAAAAGAAAAAAAAATTCCTTTTTCACAACGCAGGCTGCAATGCGTTATGTCATATAATAAAGGATGTATTGCCCGTTCCAAGTACAATTTTATTTTTATTCCTTTCTTCTCTTCCTTCTAAGTACACTCAAGGATTCCACTAAATGCATTCAGCTGATACACCTACTTCATAGCCCTCATCTCCGTGCAAAACGTGACTTTCTACTAATCTGCAACGCGAGAAATTGCTTACCCGATTCCAGTCCATGCTGATAT
Organism: Xylota sylvarum; assembly: GCA_905220385.1. Taxonomy (NCBI): domain Eukaryota; kingdom Metazoa; phylum Arthropoda; class Insecta; order Diptera; family Syrphidae; genus Xylota; species Xylota sylvarum. The sequence continues at coordinate 26,893,145 of LR999958.1, forward strand.
TGTGCACGCGAAGAGAAAAGCAATTTCAACACCTTCCGCAGGATACACGGAGTGTTCTATTTGGCCGCAGTGACTATTAAAAAATGAAAAAAAAAAAAACGTACATAAGTTACGCAATTTACATTGGAAATTGAAAAATAAAATCGTTTTTCATTTCCAGAATGAATTGATTTCTTTTTTTTTTCATAAAAAAACAAAAGAATAACTGTAAATATGTATACAAGAATAAATAGGACTGTAATGAAGTGTTCAGTTTAAGGCATAGTTTTATAAAGCAGAGAACAAGTACAATAGTGCTAATCGGATAAAAACAAAAAGTTCAACTTAAGTAGACAGTAAAGGTCCCAAAATTCTCCTCGAATTATATTTATATAAAATTGTTCATCACCACCGGCTAATTTTCGCATTAATTTTTGTAAACCGAAATTAACTATGCCTTAATGGCTCATTAAAGTCCTTGAACGTCTAAAATATTCCCCAGCTGCCAATTATTGATTTCTTTTTCCACCTGCATCAAAAGCCAGCTAGACCATATCACAACACAATTTCCCAACGGTATAATTTCACAAATTAAACCTATAAAACATGCTCCAGTGCTCCTCGAAGTCTCGTGTGTAAAATAACTAAATTTAATTAAAGCGGTTGTGTGCAAAAAAAAAAGAATCGAAAAAAACTGAGTGGGAGTTATAGAGACTGAGGGGAGCAAAACAAAAAATACATTTTTATTAAGCGCAATCGTCGATGTTGAGATCCTTAATGCTCCATGTAGTTCTCCACTACCATCAGTAGGAGGAGAATGTTCATCTGTCTGTGAATAAGGACAGACGGCCGGATAGTTAGGTTTCGTTTTCTTTCATTTGATTTTTTTTTGTTTTTTTTTTTTTTTTTTGAATTGCCATGAAAACGGACGTCAGTTTACTAACAGATATATGTAGAGTGATCCTTTTAGTCAGTCGTGAGAGACTAATTACTCGGTGAATACAAAAAGGATACGTATACCGACAAGTTGAAAATATAATTTAAGCAAAACTAACTTTATCTCGAACACATGAACAATATATGATAATTAATTAAAAAAACTTAAATACATACATATATTAGAAATGTATGTATCTATGTACATACATCTTTTACTTTATTTTTCTCTTTCGTTTCAGGTAAGAACGCATGATATGTTGGCTAACATATGTATATACATACATAGATACAAACCATTCATGTGTACTTCTTGGTTTTTGTTACTTTACTCAGTGAGCGTAAGTAATTTGCAAAAAAAAAAATAAAATATCATTACCTTTGACAGGATAATACGGTCTTGTTAAAATACGTAATAACAAAGGTATATCCGAGAGAAAGACTTTTTTTAATGTATCATAGGGTAAAACTTTTTTCATCCAAACATAATAAAGAATAAAAATAAGTTAAATAAAATATTTCATTGCACAACCAAAACTCGGACATGCCCTTTGATTTCCTTTGACTTTGACTACAAATACTACAAAAAGAATATTCGTAAGCCCTCTCCAATCAATAAAGTACCCGACAGTTCCCATTGTCCTTTTCCGATAGGTATAGACCCGAGTGATAATGTTGACAACACGAATAATGCAACATAGACCCTGCAGGCTACTGATCTTATGTATAGACACATCGGTTACCAGGAAGCATGAGGAGCTGCATGTGTAGGTTTTATTGAAATCCTTATAAGCTTTAGATACTTATGTATTATCCTATCTCAATAAATTTGAGAACTACGATAACATCTAATGACGAGGCTCTACGAATACAGATGAAAAGCACGTCATGTTCCACGATGCGATGAGTTTTGGAGACTATTGGTAAAGAAACAAAGTATAAATAAATAACAATATATGTAGGCGTCTGATGAACACAGAGGATGGTTGGAAAAAAACGTTGCATGAAGCTATGAATAAAAGTAAGCTTGCTAGTTGCAGATATAAGTACTTAGTTCACTTTCAGTTCAATTAAGCCACAATTAGGGTGCTTTCCTAAATGCAGTACTGCCTGCTTTGTGATTCCTAAATGCAAACTCAAAATAATGACACATCGCATTAAGTTCCGAAATGCATTGTGACTGCGCAAACAAAAGCAAACAGCGCAGTGAATTAACACGATGCAAATGATATTTGTTATTGCTATCTCAGTTGCAATTAATTTATTACACATTGTTTCAGATTTCCAAAAAATAAATTATGCGCATCGCATAACATTCCTAAACGACATGATTCACAACGCAACAGAATGCGCATCGCATACTGAAAGCATCGTGAGTTTGCAGCACGGATGCGATGTGTAGTCACAATGCGCATTTTGGTTGAATTTAGGAAAGCAGCCTTACTATAAATTATTAGTGGATAGATTAAATTTTCTAAGAAGTTGGTACTGAAGCCTTACGCCAAATAAAATATGGCTACACAATTGGACACAAATGTTTTGGTTTTGTCAAATTATGTGATATTTTTTTAAAATTTCCCTGAGATGGATTTATTCTCTCATTCAAGTTTTCTGACATTATAATTACGCAGCTAGGTGGGATCTATTCCAGTAATACATTTCAGACTTTGTACTTTGTTGAGTGCTTTCCTTATTGTCATTAGATTACATCATTTCACTTTGGCTTCATAAGTGAACAGTGATTTCACACATATATCACGCATCGATGCATATTACAAGCATCGATCTCAAAATGGTTTGACTTAAGATTGACTCATTAAAATATAGCCATTACTCTTTATTTTCATTCTATTTATTTTATTTTTTTCTAAAGTTTTATTTTGGTCAATATTGTTTTACGTCTAAAAGTATTCACTTCTTTTGAATGCATTTTCTGCTGTATTGGTTCAAAACTCGGGTGTTATTAGGGGTAGTGTCTGAACTAGTTAGGAATATTTTGTTGCCAAATTTTGGTTCAGTTCAGATTTCAGTCCAGATTCCATGATTACTCTTTGTGGAGATGGGTGCCACTTCGAGCTTGATAATAGAATAATTAAGTGGTTATGGTATGAATCACCCGAAATTTGACTAAAGACCCCTTTGATGCCCAGTTAAGCGCAGAATAGTTTCTATTTTTTCTTTTCAAGAATTCTTTAAATCGTTTCCGTGAATTAAAGTAGAGCAGTCTCAGTAAAAGGGGGAAGCCTATACGGTCATCTCTTATATAGTTATTGACATCCTTTTGAATTGCCTTGAGAAGAAATGTTATTAGGCTAATTGGTCTGTATTACTTAGTATGTAAGTATTTACTACTACCAACAGGTTGGACTGAAAGAAATGTATTGTCTGAAGCTTAATCTTTAATCTCAATGTGTTCATGTATTAGGTACATTTGTCATGACCACGAGTAGCTACATATCTATTAGCAAATTGAACGATGTGTTTCATACTCTATGTTACACCTTTCTCAGCGGAAGTTTTAAAAGTCAGCAAATATTTAAAGCAGATGGAAATTCCGGTGAAAAAAAGATCATTATTCCTAGAGGACCAGAAAAATTTTACTATACATGCATAGATGCATATGTATGTATGGACATATGAATGAAAAACCACATTTATTTACGCAAACTTTTCCTCATAGTTACATACCGCGGAATAAAATTAAAATACCCTACGTAACAGAGTATACGAGTATCTCACACAAAGAACCAAAAATATGCATTCTTTCATCGAAAGACACCCACTTTCGTTAACAAAGTTACTTTACCATTTTCTGCGCAACAAAGAACCAAAGTTAACGCGTGCCTTTACCTCCCTCCATACACACACAGAGAGTGCAACCATAATTTCTTCTCGAGTGCAATTATTCCATAACTTTGTAAACATATACAATTAGTCCAAACAGCAAAATCAAGATGGAGGAATATAAAAGCCTCAAAAATGAAAGAAAATTGGATCTGAAGTCGTTTTTTTTTTAAATTTCTCGAAAACTCCAAACAATTGTGTACGCCACTAAAATTCCGCCAACAAGAGAGTTTGTATGGCAATTTTATTCATGCAATGTAGGGTTATTTGTGGTGTTGTAGATGAAGTTATTATTTACAGTAGGAGTGAAAAGTGGGGCGAACTTGTTAAAACAATATTTACACCTTCTAGGTGTATGAGGTAATTATTCTCAGTCTAAGAATACTTTGTCATTTGAATCTCGGTTCGATTATATAGTGCAATGAACTGTAGTTTAGTTATTTAGTTTTACCCCTAGGCCTTAGTGAACAATTCGTTTTAGTTTGTAAACTTTTTAACCACACTGTATAAGCCACTCTTCAGCGAGACCATCGCAATCTACATGATGAGATAACTTCATGTTTCACATTTCCTTTTCGATGATAAAAGCAAAAACAACTTTTCTTCCATCCTGCAATGCCCACATATGCATACAATTAGTAGAAAGCCAATTCTTTGCATCACTACAAATGCAAAACAAAATACAAAATCAAATTGATAAAGTTTTACGGACTTCAGGCGACGAAGACGACGACGACGACGAACGACGACGACGGAGACGATGGTGTCTTCCCCTCGCAACAGCTGGCATAAAATATCCCTAACCAAACAAATAGGAAGTCAAGGATCATCTCTAACAGATACATATCTCCTGTCTATTGTTGGGAGGAATGGCTAAACTTCCTTATGTAATGAACACAAACCTACCATATGGACCGTTGGGAGATAGCACAGCTGCATCCAGAGGTTTCATAAGAAATGGGTATACTCTCCTTCTCTCTACTTACTTATTGTTTTCTCATGTTGGACTATAACGACGAAGGCGACTAGAAGGATAAAGGCAACAAGGAAACACCAAGTTGAAGTTGTATCCTTGGTAAATAGCTTAAGGGATTCTATTCTAAAGTGGATCTTCACAGTTAGAGATTGAGTTTTCGGGATGCAGAAGAAAGGGTACAATTGTTGCTACGCTACTACTCCTCGGCAGGAATGCTGAACATGAAGGTATAATATTGTACAATGGGATTGGGCTTTTGTGCATTACACTTGCCCAACTAACTGGGGGTGACTTTTTTGGGGTGTGTGAAAGATAGGACTTATTTTGGATTGACTAGGTTGAAAATGGATTTATATCACTACTATGGATGGAGTATATGACAACAGGATGCACATATGTGTAGATAAACTTGTTGTTTATGTTTGCTTAGCACCTGATATCTTGTTTTATAGAAAATTGAATATATTGTCAATGGTGAAGATGAAAGTTTTATGCAATATGCATAGAAGAGGTTGCAATGATGATGAACCTAATAGAAAGTGGCGTTTTGTCGGAAGGATGATTTTTTATGATATGACTCGAGCTTGATTAGCAATCGTTTTTGTATGCAAAAATATTTCATTAGTGGTAAAGTCAGGGATAAAGTAAATAATTAAAAGTGATGGTATGCATAGTCTTGTCTTGGCTTTTCATACTTTTTTGAATTTTAATTCGTTTTGTAAAAGAAAATATTCATAGATACAAATTCACAAAGTATAGCATTGACATTTGCCGTCAGCCCGAAAGGAGAATTGTATCTAAAATATACAATTATTGAATTAAATTTTAAATTATATAATGTAACTATTTTATCTTATAGTATCTTATAGTATTTAAAATGTTTTATTCTGTATTTGCTGCCGATATTTTAAAGCAGTTTTTAGTTTTTTTCTTCAATAATATATTAAAAGGTAGTCAGGAACTAGATGACTTAGTTTGAACAATTAAGATTACTGTACTCATTCACAGATAGGAAGATTATTATTGACTACGCTGGAAACATATGAACAAACAACCGCTTTTTACAACCACCTAGATAAAGAAATTATTCTTAGTATAACTTGAGATCATATAAGGCCTTTAACTCTATGAAGAGTTACGAAGAAGAGTCATATTTAATTTTTGATTCACATGTCGTTTGCAGACTCTTTCAAATGATATTGTCTTCAATGACGGCACAATTTTGGCACAAAAGGGGATGTAGAAACAATTGGTTCCTTTGTACACTATCATGTACATGTTGGTTTTTAGTACATGGAACGATAGCCTCTCTTATTGGCAACTTGTCGTGTCGGCAAGGTAATTTTGTCAGGAATTCTAATAATGATTCTCCTGTTTCTGAGATAATCGCCAACAGAATGTGGCATTGCATGGCACGGCTTACTGCTGTGAGTACCTACTGTTCTTAGTTTCGATGCAAGCTCTCCTTTGTAACATCAAGAACAAACGATGGCATTACTTGTCAAACAGCTTCTACCAGCCGTTTGAGAAGTAATACAACTTTGGATTCTTTTCTATGCATAGAATTCTATATACACTTAAGTTCCACCCAATGTTTGTGATACGATTGGTCTCTGGTTTTGAACTTGACGTTGAAGGGGCAATATAGTCCGAGTTCTAAGCTCTCATATTACTTTTCCCGCCATTAGCTTTTCAAAAATGTATAGCAATTAGAACATGGTCCAACTGTAAGAATAATTTTTAAAGCGCAAGTTATACAGACCCACTATAACATTTCAATGCCGTTCTTCAGACTAGTACTCCGTACATGGCAATAGTACTGACGACTGACATGTATATCTAATGGACGACTTGAGGCTGAGTTCCCTTTCTCAGATCCATGACTTTTCTAGCTCTTTTTTTTATAGTATTGAACCCATCTTTACCCAGAGTGAGAATTATTTCAGTCACTACCATGAGCCACAATAGTAGGGATAGTATTCCGCTTTAGTGGGTACGCCTGCACACCGATATTTTTGTTAAACAGCACCTCAGTACAGTATGGACAAGCCACAGCTATAGGTAACTCAGCCTTAATACGGTCCAGTCTGAAGGCAGTCTCATTTATAGACTTGCCAGAAAGTGTCCTTCAAGTATTTACATAAATTTCTAGTAAGGCAATGATAAAAAAAAGTGCTAGGTATCCTCATGTACATCTTCATCACCACATCCTCTATATAGGTCATTTGTGCTAAATTTCATTTTTGTTGTATAATATCTCAGCACGTTGGTTGTTTCCAGTGATAATACCCATAAGAGACGACAAAGGTTTTTTGTTCTATCTTGACCCATCTGTGTAGATGGGCATCGTTTATTCATTGTCCGGCAGTTGATTCTTGTACCATTTTTCTATACTGGGAAAGGATGTAACAAATGATCTTGTAAAGTCTAGATGGAGGCCTGTTGCAGGCATACATAGAATGCTGTCATTGCTTTCTTTGCTTTATGCTTCATATTGAGATTCCAGTTTAATTTCCTGTTTAGGACACCTCCTGAGTACTTAGCACAAACAGAATTTGTATTCTTTTATTTGTAATCAGTTCAGCCTTTTGCGGATTAACCGCAACTTCACAGTGCTTGGTCCATGGAAAAAGCGTTTTCTATTTGGTTAGAAATTTCCCTGACGTTAGCAATGCTAAGTCCTCCGAATATGCTACAAAAAAGGGATGAGAGAACCCCTCTTAAGAAATATGTCTATTTGTTGATGCCTTAATTTGTACACCTCCTAATTCTAAGTTTAATAAGTCTATCTTTGACCATACCCATTATCCAGTTGTTAGTACTGTTGTCATCATAAAGGTTTACTAGATCTCTGTTTACCGGTACTGATGAAGCGCTCTTTCTATAGATATATGTACATAGTAACTGGGTTCAGTTTACATCAAATTTAAATGTCAATAAGCCTCTCAAGAGCTTTTAAAACAAAATGAGGTTTGGCTAATAGGTCTTAAGCCTTTTGCAATAGTATCACTGGGTATAAAAACCACTTCTCAGGTATAAAAACCACTTCAACATCACGCCATAATTTTGGTACGCATAGTTAAGCTGCTTAGGAATATGTTTTTCAGGTGCGGTGTTATATGTTCTTTGCATTTTTGTAGAATCATAGGAAAGATGTCATCCATTCCTGGAGATTTATACGGTGAGAAGGAATTGATAGCCCATCTTATCCTTTCTTCTGCTATCATTTCCGCTGATTTTGAACTCATCGGGATCGTTGCTCCTTAACGCGTGTTAGGTTAGGTTTCGTACGTGGCTCAGCGGATGGAGGAATCCACAGCGTCACACTCAGGTCAATACAGACCCATTGTGATACCCATAGGGGAAAGATGTCCCTTGCCCATTGGTGAACCCTTATAGTGCGAATATGATTCTTACGAACTACCAAACCATCCAGTTGATTTGATGTAGTTCAAAATGTCATTAATTGGTCTACTGGATAATTCTTCTAGGTCACGGAAGAAGTGTCGCCCGAGATATTTAAATCTAAGGTGGGTAAGACCTGGGCAGTGGCAGAGAAAGTAAAGCGTGCTAAGAACGAGCCCAAGCGTTTCGTTAAAAGATTGCATCTAATTGCTATTAGAATTTTTAAGAGAGCCCAGTGCAATTGGTTCCTTAGCAAGGACCTTTCTAAGCCTAGCCGACTCTTTTATGCTATCTTGTTTTCTGATAGGAAAAGTTGGTTCTGTGCCTCTATTTGGACTACGCCACGAAGATATTTCCATATTGGTATTATGACTTAATGACCGATGGCTGATGATTCGCTGGAATAATTTCTGCCTACTTGCATTCAGTGATACAGTTTTGAATGATAGAAACGTTTCGTAGGCAAATGTGATGAAAACCGAATGTGGTTGAGGGATTTTCCATTCCTATTGCATGTCCACTTGCGATGCTGACTTAATTGCTGAAGGGCTCACCAGAATTGTCCAAACAGACTATTTCGAACATCAAAATGCTATCAGATACTATGTCCTTGCAAATCCGGAAATAGACTTGTGTATTATGTATTGTGCACAAAAAACCTTTCGATTTATCGATGTAGTTTCTTTGACCACAAAAGTTCTTTTTCTAATGGCTGTGTCTAGTCTTTCAAAAGAAAAAAAAAACACAATAACTTGCATTGAACTACTCGTATTACCAACTTCGCCCATAACCCTGTGATTTCTCTTTGGAGAAATGATTTTATCCTATTTTTCTATTTTTGTATTTTGGAAACAGTTTCCCTAGAAAAATAATTCGAATCGATCTGGAAAAATATGAAAAAGTTTTCCAATCATCTTTAATACAAAAAGCAAGAGCAGGAAACATTGAATAATCTGCCAAAACAATCTCTATCCTGGATGAACGACCGTAAAAGAGCAACGAAAAAGCAAAGCTGTGCTGTGCTTTGATTTCTCACAGCAAAGCGTCTAGTTGAAATAGATTCGATTGAATTTCATGTTCTATTAAACTGTACTCACTTGGGAACAACAACTTTACCACAAAACGGCGCGGAGCACACAAGGAAGCTTAGCTGTCGTCGAGTGTTAAAATATCAGATGGCATCATTTTGTCATTCTTGTATGGCTGATGTCTGTCCTACTGCCGCAGGACTAAAATAATGCTTTTCTACTTTTTCCTTTTATTTTCATTCTTCTTCCTAAGCTTCCTTCCAATGCTTTAGTTTTTGTTTTTTTTTTTTTTTTTGTGATTGGTAACGGTTTTGGTGTTTGTTCCGTTCACTTGAATTTCTCCAGTGGGACCATGTCCTCCATGGAACCATCCTACACTTTCGATATATTGCAGAGAATTTAATTCTACTTCATGGAGAACAATCCTTAAAGGAAAAGTTTGCTTTTGCTTCCGGAGTGTTTCCTTCTCTTGTCCTCTATTATTTTGGCTGTAAAATTTGTCTTTGTTGTTTTTTTTTTTTTTTTTGTTTAGTCTTTCGAAATGTTTATTCAATTATATACACATACATATATATATATGTATATTGCTATTGAGATTGTCCCCCAAAAGAAAGGATGGGCGAACAAAAACAAGAAGATAGTCCAGTTCAAAGAGAAGGGAGCAAGCTTGGCCCAGTATCTTAGCTATTATTCGGTATTGCTAGGAAGTGTATTGAACTTCAAGGATTTTTTTTGTTTTTGTTATCATCTTCTTTCAATGATTATTTTCTTTGGCAAGGTGGAAGAGAATTTAAAATAAAATAAAGTGGAACAATTTGATCACCAGATGTTCCAAATTGGGAAATTCTTTCAAAGTTTTTTAGTTAAATTCAAAGAGTAAATTTCAGACTTGGCGTGCCATTTCAAGTCATTGTGAATGTTGGCATTTAACTAAAGACAGTTGTTGTCCGCGAATTATTATAGAGCTCTACGTGAAAGATTAAAGATATATAAATAAATGGAGAGCGTTCCATGGGGCTGGTTTACATTTACTAATCGTTAAAGGGGATCTTCTTTTTATCAGGGAAAAACAATGCAAAGGTACAGATGGTTTTTAGTAATAAGAGTTCCAGTAGACCCTGAGCTATTTTCAACAGCAGAGCTATATTGGTCCAATAGGTGAAAAAGAAATTTGGTGTTTCCCTTGACTCTAAAAGCTTTGCAATAGTCATTGAGGACTTCAACGAGATATTCTATATGTGTAGCACTTACTTAGTTGTCATTGCACAATTTCACCGGACCCAGTTTCTGCTGCAATTCTTTTTTTGAAACCTCATTCCAGTATCAGATAAAACTATCTATCATTTACATACGTACACAGTATTTGAAGGCAACAGGGGAAGGGAAGCCTTTCTAGTCAAAGTTTCACAAGAGATGGGACTGTGAAAAAGTATTATTTCGCTTTTTTGTGGCTCGTGCATGGAGTCTCCTGGTCTGTGGTTAGATCAATTAACGTTTAAGCGACATCACACACAAAGAAATGTCTTTTCTTCTAACCTCTTAGTAAACTACGAGGGTGGATCAATAAGTAAGCGTGTTTACAGTGAAAACGCAAATTTTTGACAAAAACTTCTTTTTATTTTTCGACATTATCTCCTTTTAGAGCAATAACCTTTTCCCAAGGTCCCTCCCATTTTGTTAAACCCTCTGAAAAATATGATGTATCAAACTCTTCGGAATAGGCTTCTGTCTCGGTAATGACCTCCTCGTCTGATGCACCGCCACGTTTCAATTCGTTGAAGAAATATCTCACGGTTGTCATAGATGGTGAAGGGTCCCCATAGACAGAATCCAACTTCAATTTTATTTCTACGCAAGTTTTTCCATCCAAAAATAAAAAAAAACACTTTTGCGGATCGATATTGTTCTTTTACCATCTTATCGAAAAAACACTAACAACGTTTAATTCAAAGGGCTGTCAAGTCAAAACTAACCTATGAATCTGTCTAAAATTTGGTATGGCGTTGTTTGAAATATGGTAATTCACGATGGTAATACAAACTTTTACTAACTACTCCACCTGTCTTCAAACACGGGTACTTATTGATCCACCCTCGTAAATACCACTCTGTCGTATTGCCGTTTATTAGTCTTCTAGACTTCTCTTGGGATGATTTAATAAAACAGTTTTCCTGATTCGGCGAATTTACTTTGAAGCAAGCTATAGTAAGTATAAGGCTGAAAATCTTCTACTTTACTGAGTGTAGGCGTCACATCTAGGTTTTGGCATTCTTCTACATACTTAAGCTGATCAAAGCAACAGTCCTAATATAGAGCCCTATACTTCTGACGTTAAGAAACCTCCCACTAAAGCGCTTAATGAAACTTAATAAAAACATGGCTATAGCATATAGCCTTGCTTATCTATGTATGTAGCTTAATAAAGGATAATTTTACGCCTTCTTAACTAGTTTAGAAACTAATATTTCTCTATCCTAAGCCGAACTATATATAACCTTCTAGTTGCACTATCGAAGGACCCTTCAAGTCCTCACCCGATTTTTTTGTGTAGAGAGGTGTTATCAAAAACTAGAAAGAAATACCGTTAATTTATGTGCGGTATACTCTGTGTGATAAATTTTTAACATTCGCTGGCTCTGAACTTAAGACAATTCCAAAACTTTCCCACAGAAGCGTCTGTACGGACATTCGCACTTAATCAGTGACGTGGTTCTGTCATCCGGGCGTAGTTGCCGCCGGTTTTGGCCGCTGGCAAAACCACTAGTCGTTTTGACTACCAATAGAAAAGAAGGCGGTCACTTTCGCTGATATGACGACTTTTTGCCTTAATAAGATCAAACAAAGTTAGCTTCTAACAGTTCGTAGAAATAATGTATCCAGTAATGTATCCGCAACATCTGCATCCGAAGTCTATCAGTTTCGATCCACCATAAGGTAGTTGGTTGTGTCGTTCTCATTCTCGCTTTCGCACATTTCGGTTTTTGACGTTGAGTGTCACTTTTTTGACTGGCCTTGAGATTTTCTCTGTTGATCATATGTCTGGAGAAAACACTGTGCGACTTACTGGTATTCCCTGCAATTTCTGTTCTATTCCTGAATTTCTTGACACGCTCTATCCGTTTTCCTCGATTTCAACTAAGACTGTGCATCAGAAATTTCGTCCACCTATTCACTTCCCACCACCGTGTGTATAATACATCATTCACCAAGTGTATGTATCTACTAAGTCGTATAGTAGGAAATACGCCGCACATCATGTTGCCCAAATTAACGAAATCCATCAGTAAGTTCATTTCGTATGAAGGCTTCAAGCTCCGATCAAATTTCGTTACACAATCATTTCTAGCGTCCAACCCTACGAGTAGATCAAATTATAAGACAATGTCACCTTAATGTCTTCTTAACTGATGGTCTTATGAAACCAGTAGAGAAATATTTATGTACACCTTTCATGTTGGATAACGATTCGCATCTACTCCTAATTTCTTCATCCTGCTCAGTTAGGGCGTTGATATAATTCTAGTTTTGTAATAATTACCTGTTAATATGGTTACACCATCACTGTCTTATGGGTTGGCGAAAGAATTTTCCCAACTATCCCTTCCCATCCAATACTCCAGACAATCATGATCATTAATATTTAAATGACCTCCTGTGTCCAGTAAAGTCAAACTTTTGTGATCAGAAAAAAGTGCCTTCTAGTGATGCTTACAAACAGAAGGCAAGTACGGACCTTTAAAAACAAATATGTACCTGAAAAGGAATTTCCAGCAAACAAGCGTTATCTAGACAGGACAAGCACGAAGATTGCACTTCTCTCTTTCAATCTAAAATTGCTTTGTGTTATCGTAGAACAAGTAAGTCGATGTTGATGAAAAAGTTTCTTCCTGCTTTTCTAAAAGAAATATTCACGATACGAAAACATCCAAGAAAGTACTTCAATAACAGCTGTTCTTTTCATCAACTTTTCATCAAGTAATACTTTCTTAGAGTTTTTAAATTATGAACAGGTTAAATTTGCTTTCGCTTCCCATTTGCAGTTTGTACCTATATATATTTTGGAAAATTTATGTCCTTTACCCCTTGAGTGCTAAATTGTAACAGTGAATGAAAATGAATCCTTTGAATTTTGTCAACCTCTTTTGCTGGTATCATATTGCAGCAATTACCTCTTGAGAAGAGCATCACTTATTACTTATTCCCTCGTTTACATATTTCTACTTGCTGCCTCACCAATCTCACAAAATTACCCAAGCATAGGGCTTCAGCTGTATTCAAAGTTCACTGCTCTAAAATGCAAATGCGCACTCTTCTGTGTAATTTTCTACAGATCTCCTTCACCTTCTGGTATTTATCTCTCCCCACACAGTCCCCAAAGAACAAAATTTAACACTTGAACACCTTCTGGGACAAATAGATAGAAATAAACGTAAAAAAAAAAAAAGCTAAACAAATTCAATAAGAAGCAATCTGTTGCTTCAGTCAGGATAAGTAGAAATGTCTTCGCCACGATAAATGGTACTCATACGCCGTAGTTCATCTCAGGTGACACATTGCAAAATACTACTCCACTCTGGGATATTTGAACCTTTTCAGCATACCCTAAGTGGGATGCTATTCCAAGTACTTATCATTGAAAGTTTAATGGAAATTCCAGGTTTACTTGACCCACATTAATAACTTAACCCCAAAGGGCATGCCAACACCAAATGTTTTGCAAAAATAATTAAATTTAATGAGGGTTAGCACCAGAACTAAAAGAAAAAACTTTCACAATTGTTACCATTCCCATCTGTATGCCGTATACCCCTTGGATCAATTTTTGTTCTTTCTTATTTCAATGAATTTTCACCCCGAAACGGACACTCTCGAAAATCGACATTTATTCGACTGTAGAACGAATGACGACACACGAACACGTAATTATTAGTGAAGAAATGAAAACTGGATCCAATCAATAACGCAATCGATATGTGTCCTTAAAAAATCACAGAAAGGACGAGAGATAAAAAAAAAAAAAGGTCAAACCGGAAATTATCCAAGTGGGTCAATTGTTTTTTAAGGCGGGAGGTTGGCTACGCTTTCACGAAGATGTTATTTTTTTTTTTCCTTTGCATTTCCTTCACGCGAAGGCCAGTGGGAGGAGGAGAATAATTTGGATATGACGTTACTCCATCGCCTATGTTTAGTAAATGGGCCTTAAAAAGCAATAAAATATTGAAATTCAATTTGAATAAATTAATTTTTTTTCTCTCTTTTCTGTGTTATTTTAGGAACGGGGTGGGTGTATCTTCTTTTTTTTTTTTTGGGGGGATGATCCCATATCCGGATACACAGATATTTAATTGTAAAATAATAGGAAAGTAATTTTGAAAAAATGAAAAAGTTCCTTAGTGCGTATTTAATAAGCCATGGACGTTATAAGGAATATTTTAAGACCTTTTGCATAATTTTGAATCAAAGTAAAAACTTCCCTTAAGGGGGAAAGTTGCTTTTATTTTTTTACTATTATTCTTTATGGGGAAGGTTCACATATAAAAACAGAATAATTTAAAGAAGCATTTGCCATGTAAGGACCATTTATTTATAGGGTTAAGTCGGAAAGAAGTTTGAATGTTGTAGAGTAAATGTAAAGATTATTTTGAACTTCGTTACCAAATGTGACTTTGGATAAGTAAATTTGATGTTGACGCCGGCTCTACCGGCACTTTATTAGCTTAATACAAGCAAACTTAAACATTCTAAACTTAAAAACTATCTTAAGAACTAGTAGACGAAGGGAAAGGTTGAGACAAGGAGGGACAGGGAAGACAGGGCTAGGAAGAGAAACAGCGGTGCTGAAGAAATTTTCGAAGGGATATTCTGTTAAGGTGAAAGTCGAAAGAGTTTTCCG
Source organism: Xylota sylvarum (assembly GCA_905220385.1). Lineage (NCBI taxonomy): Eukaryota > Metazoa > Arthropoda > Insecta > Diptera > Syrphidae > Xylota > Xylota sylvarum. Next base: position 26,908,206 of record LR999958.1, read on the forward strand.
TATTATTAGCCAGGCGCAACATTCTGGCCATTCCTATGAGGATTGATATGGAAGAGAGGTATGGATCTTAGGTTGCGAGGATTCGTGCTAAAGGATACCGATTCGAGAAGCGTGGGACAATCAGTGTGACCGGTAATTAGCTGATGAAGGAAAAGTAAATCAGCGATTTCGCGACGGTTTTGGAGGGACTGCAGGCGGATAAGTTTTAGACGATCGGTGTAAGGAGGCAAACTGTTTCTGTCGGTCCAGGCGAAGTCGCGGAGGGCAAAACGTAGAAATCTGCGCTGGACAGTTTCAATACGGCAATAAGGGGGACTAAATCGGACTTGCATATTCAAGGATGGGTCGAACGAAGGTGATATATAGTGATTTGGTAACATAGGGATTCGAGAATTTTTTAGACCAACGTTTAATAAAGCCAATCGCAGAGTTGGCTCTACTTATAATGGCGTCGATGTAGGAACGAAAATTAAGCTCTTTATCACAAATAACACCTAAGCCCCGTAAAGAAGAGACAGGAGGGACAAGTTCATTTAAGAGAAAGTAGTTCCTGTGATGTTGTGGGGCACGCTTCCTGGAGTAAGTAAAGAATTGACATTTACTGACGTTTAGTTCAAGGAAGTTTTTCTGGCACGAGACAGAAAATAAATTGAGGTCGTCTTGAAGATGGACCGAGTCGGTGGGAGATGAAATAAATCTGTAGATATTCATGTCGTCAGCATACACAGAGAGAAATGAGTTTTTGATAATGCAGTCAACATCATTGGTGGTGAGCACGAAAATTAAAGCGCCAAGATGACTGCCTTGAGGGACGCCCGATGTCGCCATTATGGGGTTAGAAACAGATCTAAAAAGCACTTCGTATTGTCTACCTTTCAAGTAGGAACTGATCCATTTGATAAAATTCATTGGAAAACCAAGGGCTTTTAGTTTAAAAATGATGAGTGGGTGTGGAATTTTATCAAATGCCTTACTAAAATCAGTGGCTATTACATCGACTTCTTTGCTGTCTTCAAATGCACGTTATGTCTGTGAGACGAATTCTGTAAGGTTTGTGGTTGTCGATCTTAAAAACTTATAGGTTATTAAATATGGATCGATACACGCTCGCACAACGTGTTAAAATAGTTAAAATTCACTATAACAACGGTGAAAATATCGCGGAAACGTTTCGTAAAGTTCATGACATGCATTGGGATGTGCTCTCTTGACCTTGAGTAGCTTGGCCGGTAGGCAGTAAAGTCGGGGAGCTTTGTTGAGTTGCAGGTTGGGTGTTGCTAATCTTAGTCTGTTTTTATCACGTCGATGGAAGTTACGGAGGTCTTTGATTGTTCTGAAAACTGTCATCTATGGCGGCGAAGTTTTTGTCCGATCTTTTAGAGCGACAACGATTAAGATTCTCGTCTCTCGATGAAAACGTCCTCTTAAATATTTTGAATTAATTAAATTAAATAAATTAATGAAAATATCAAAATGATTAGCCACATACGTAACTTGTGAATTGTCATTATAAAACTGTGGTCCTCTTTGTAATAGGTTTTCATAATTAATAAAATTTCTTCCCAAGAGTAATTGTTTCCAAAAACAGACGAAAAAGGTACGCGATTCAAAATTTCGTTGCGACACTCTTAGTAAAATTTTCGAACATTTTTCCACAAATTTTCAATAAATTACTTTTTGTGGACTTCGTTCTTCGTTTGGATAAGCAGATATTGCCGATTTGCTCTTAGGTCATCTTTCTTTACATCGTATCTGTAGGTGATGCCGAAATTTCTCTTTAAACCTTCGTCCTTCTTTTCATCGTAGCGTTTGTTCAAACTAGGAGTTTGACGGTGAATCGCTTTGTGGAACCCAATACATTTATTGCGATGAGCGTTGGCAACGTTGGCACTGGCCCTCAGTAATTAATGCCGGAGTCATAGAAGTCCTTGCGGAAACATTTTGCCACACTATTTTCTTCAATCTGTACTCTGCTTTAATTGGATATCACTGGGGAGAGGGTACGTACGTACGTATGGTGCAGTCGATGTTGGTGGATCGTACTGTTCGGGTATGAATGATACTTATTAATGATAAACTCTATGTACATAAGTATATTTTAGTAAAAATTATTTATTTATTATATTCCCTATCTCTTGAGAGTGAGAGTTTTCTGATACATATTGTAACTTTCCGTAAACCATACATAGCTGCAAAATAATATTTCAATAAAACGAATTAAAAATTCTAGGACTTTTCAAATTGCACAGCCAGATTCAATTTTTCTCTATAAGTAATCCGAGCTATTTATTATGTAATGTAGAAATATAGACTTTATGGAAATAGTTGCACCTGAAAATATTTTTATTTATAATTTCCGGTACAACCGATTTAAAATTTCTGCTGTAGCCGAATAACTCTTACTACAAACTATTAAAAACAAAAAACTTCTTCACAAAGGCGTGTAAAAAAATTCATACTATATGTCGTACTTTTTTTTTCAAGCCTATCAAATTAACCGAATATCACTATATGATGTTTAATGCATGAAAAATATTCCTCAACGAAATATCATCGTTGCGCCACTCTGAAGAGTGATTTATTCATTATTGGTCCCAATGCACAACGAACGGAAAATCCACTCAGATACCAAAATGGTTAAAAAAAAAAAAAAAGAAAAATAAAAAATTAGTTGACAAGCCGCATTAACAATAAACAATATCCTCGGGAAGAGTTTTCCGCAGAAACATTTCACTTTTCCCCGGCTTCGGCTTGTCGGTTAACAGAAAAACTATATATCCTGATGCGCGCGAGCTGCGGCACCATTCCAGAATGTGGGTGCGGTTCTCCACTGAGACCATAAATTTGATGCGTTCTGTTGATTTTATTGATTATTTACTCTATACACACACATATCTTGTTGGCCCACAGAATTTATCGAAATTCTAGCAATTAGCTAAATGCATCCAGAACTTTTAAATAACCAGAGTATCGATGCCTTCGGGGTTAGAATTATGCTACCACACATACATACATATGCTCATGGATACCGTTTAACCTTTTTCATTCGGCAAATATTCGCCCTTTGATGTTTGCGTCATAATTAAGCACAGACCTCGTGTCAGGGTGCCATTAATTAGGTGTCAACATTTACGTAAATGAAACAATCCTATAACCGCGAGTCTCACAAGGTAGCGATATATGTAGGCAGGTAGGTACATGGTGGTGGATATGGATATTTATTGGGGAATAACTCGTTATGACGAATTGTGTAGAAATTAATTGGGCTTTCAGGGCTTAACCACACCACGGACCAGAGACCAACGCGACGCGACGGTTTCAAACCTGCCATGTAAAACAATTATGTGTAATAGCTTCCACTTTGAAGTGTTGTTCCGCGGGGCCATACATAGGCGATTTGCACTTGAGTCTCCCTTACAAAAGGTTAATTATGTACGTTTTGTCGGAATTCCATGTCCACCTCCAAGGAAATAAATTCTCTCCTAATAAAATATGAATATTCATTATGGTGTCCGTACACGACGACAAGCAGTCGTATTTGTAAGTGTGTTCCCGATTTACAATGAAAAAGAAGAACATACTTACAACCAACTTAATTAATATTTTAATTACAACCCTCAATTAAGGGGGTGGCGTACAAATGCCTCATCCTAAGTGGATTGGAAGTAATGACGACAAAATGTGACTGCTGATGGTTGGCTCGGATTTTGTTGATTTGCGTGTATACTCCACTTTGGTGGGAAGGGTGAAGGGTTAACACCGCCTAGATGATGGTCGACGACTTATACAACACCGAATACACACAAAAAACAAGAGCGGGTCAACGAGGTTTCAACTGAAAATTTTCCAACATCAGATTACCAGTGTTATTACAAAGGCGACAATTACGCAGACATTTCCTTGTGGATGTTGATTAAAATGTACAATCCAGCACGTTTTATTGGAGCAATCAGAAAGACCAACAACAGCTGTTCTTCAATAAAACTGATAAAATCAGAGTTGGGATTTGATTTGTTTAATGGAAGGAAGTTGCGATGAAATTGAATTCCAAGAGGAAATTCAATTTCAGCTAGAATGAAAGCAGTTCGTTTGAAAGCCAAGCAGTCATTCAGTCACCCGGATTGGGTGCTAAAAGTTTATAACTTCAGGGAGAAAGATGATAAATAGTAGCGTAAGCGTACTGGATGGGTTTTGTTTAGTATCGCTTAAGTTTCCATCAAACATTGAGGGCGGCCAGGATAGTTGAAAAATTAAGTCCGTCATTTTAATTGCGTTTTATTTCGCATCAGACATCCCCAATAAGATTAATTGGGGGAGAGTCGAAATATTCTTCAAGAATTTACGAGTACACTTGAGTTATAAGAGAATGTGCAGTGTCGGAGAGTTGCAAAATATAAATTAGTTATACTACTTAAAATTAATGATCTATGTTAAGGGGTTAGAAGCTTGTTTATGTGCAATTGTAAGAAGCCTTGACTTTTACGTGTATTCTGCTTAAATTTGAATGTATGTCTGACACTGACTGTAGATACACTGAGCTTGAATGATGTCAAATTATGCAGTCAAAGCTTTGGATTTATATTATACCCACGCTCGTGTCATTTCATTTTTAACAACTATTGTCAACCGACAATTCATTTTTTTTGAGCTGAGAGGTATTTTAAAAGCATAATGCCTCAGCATTCGTGTGGCAATATCATTAACACGTTTCACTCTCCGAGAGCAGGTCTCTTAAAACTTAATGCTGTCGTTTTGCATATTGAAGTATTCGCAATCATTTGGTATTTTGCAGATTATCCCTGTTTACCTACTTAGACTTCTTGATATCATAGGCTCCTTAGAGAAGTACCAGTGGGGTCAAGCAGAATAGCTTAGCTTCATTCAGTAGCACCAAACATTTACCGAAAACATTCTCTATCAACATGATCAACTGCCACAATCTTCTGACATACTGTGACCTAGTACACCTCTTTACTGAATATGGAAATCCTTTAAAGATACTAAAGAGTTAGGGGGATTTCAGATTTTCATTGACTAAGACCCTCTTTCAACTTATATATTTTTCCTCGTGGGAGTGCCATTCAATCACACCGCCATTTATACACTGTCCAAGTACCAACTTTCGTGTATCAAGTTGCTAAAGCAGAGGTTAGGACCCCTACTATATTTCATATACACAGCAAACCAAACCCAAGACGAAAAATTCAATGATAGCAGCATTCGCTGACAATACAGTCATACTAACTTCGCAGCAAGCCGTAGATTTCAACTATCAACGTTCTTCAACAATATCTAGACGAAATGGCAGTCTACATAGTTAAAAACAAGTTGCATACAACTAAACGAAGATAAGAGGGTACTAACAATAAATACGACCAGAATTAAGGTGGCGCTACGGTTCGGGGTGAACCTGGGCCTCAACCAACAAGCCTCTCCAGTTAGCCCGGTATCCTTAGGTAACTGCCTACTCCAAGTCGGTTGGTGTCTCCTTCTACTTGTACATGCCACCTATGTAAGGCGAGGTCTTCCGCTGATTCTGTTCTCGATACCCTTGGAAGGTGGTAGGATTATTACCCAGTGGAAAAATTAGCCAATGATGATGAATCTACACTATTCCACGCAATAGGATAACATAATCTTCTAATAGGTAGCTAAACTTCGCATCTCTTTCGTATGAACTATGTAATCGTAAATATGGTAACCTATGAGAACGAACTTTAGGTTCTGTTATAAAATAGAAGGAAATCTAAATAATCCTTTACGTAACTGTGGGGCGTTGATAGCATACCTACCATACAGGTACCCTACAGTAATCTGTACAATTCTTTTTTTATTCATTTAATCTTGAAAAATAATATTAATTTCCGTAGCATATGTTTATTTACATCCACAGCTCAACCTGTTTGCGATTTGGCTTCTCCAGATGTAAATCATCGCGTTGTCATTTCAGATACATACATATATCCAGTAATAAGAGTAAAGTATACAGAAATGCAAATGGACGTCTCATCTCATAATTAATTCCATTCCTTTTCCACTGTATAGCTGGATACGCGTTGACACATTAATCCCAATCATTGATCTCCTCACGTTACAGATTTTCCACTCATCGCAATTAATCAATTATGAAAATTATAATATATCATACATATAGATATGCTAGCGAAGGCGATTAGGCGAAGGCTACTCCAGTCTCAGCCATCTGACCACTACCATGCACGACTTGTGATCGACCTCAGCCGGTGTTCGATGCGTTCATTCATAATCGATTACATACGGTCGAGTGAATTGAATAAACCTCATCTATGTATGTATGTATACCTATGAGTGGATTTTCCCTACTTGACTCAACCAATCAATCCCGGCAATCTGATTTATTTTATTCAACTTCTTTCCCCCGATTGTATTTCTCTTCGAATTAAATTCCAACTCATCACAGAATGTGTCACATGATACATGGAACAGCACACAGATATCGAGTGGTAATCTCTTGTGATTAATTAAAGGTAGACCTTCTTGGTCAATTTTCGAGATCTGCATTTAAATCACAGAAACTTTTCACATCCTTTTGCCTCTGACATTTTGACCTGAAATTACTCAATTCCACCCGAGACTATGTTGCCACAAATAATTTCACTGGACCAGCAGTATCGCCCACTCGATGGCAGCATAAGCTCTTCCGAATAAATGAGCAAATGAAATTGAACTCAGCAAAATATGATGATACTCGGTGCTATGTGTGCTATATCTATGGACATCTGCTGGGAATATATATATGTGGTATGGTAAGCCAATAACTTTCTTTAATTGTATAAGTGTCCAATGAAATCGGAAGACCAACACAACTACAAACAGATGCTGCTCTAGCTGTCGATAGTCCAATTAATCACAGGATTTTGCTTTCATAACGAACGGAAGCTCATTAACGTTCTAGATACGTACATTCATCCTCTTGCTCTTGTGGTTCTTATCTGTGTGTTCCGTCCTCTCTTCTATTAGAAGTTATGCGATTCAAGTATTTGATTCAGTGACTCTGTGCCCATAAGGCTTTGTGGGAGGGATGAAAATTTATTTGCTGACGCAATAAAAATTTATCAGCGCCAACGCCTATGGGATGGGGTGGTACTATATCACTCACAACCCAGCGTCATCATGGTCATCATCATCATCAACATCATTCACATCATCTGTAAAGAAATCAAAGAGAATCAATGCCACCGATCAACTTTTATGTAATCGAATTAATCAGAAGGTCATTTGTGGAATCATGTGGAAAAAAAAATTACGCCCAACATGAAGCAGGTCGCCGTCGTGTATGATACCTATACATACAAACATGTAGTGGAGAGAAGGGTACAGAAGGCTTTCCACATTCATATGTATATGTATGTTTTTGGAAGACATTTTTTATCGTCCTATTATTACTTAGTGTTTGACAAAATTTCATGCGATACAGCCTTTAATACCTTTCAACGTAAATATTTATAAAAAAACCAGCACTTTGTACATGCACTTTACCTTCATGGGGTTACACTGTTGCGGCTTTTCTCCATTAAAGATCAAAATTCTCTATGCTCCGGTGATGTATCCGATTATGTAGTCTTCCTTTTGCTAAGACATAACTATAATAGTGACGTACCTATTCTTTGTTATGTGAAAATAGAAGGTAATACATTTTTAGCTGGACTTTACAACAGAAACTTGCAACAAATTCAGGTTATTGCCCCTGTTAGAGAGAGTTGCATCATCTGAGATGGAAGTACCTTAATACAAAATACATGTTTTCAACTTGAAAATACATACATATGTATGTACATCACTCTTGAATAGCGCAACTCTCTGTTGGGTAAGGAACGAGGGAACATGAAGGATACTTTTTTCGGTTTTGTACATTTTGCTTCTGTGGACCAAATTAGGAGGAATAGGGTTGGTTCTTGTCTTTTCATTTTTTTTTCTCCCCTTCTTCATGATAGTTAGGGAGCTTGGGGAATAATTTATTTCGCAATTTTCTGTCTTTATTTAATACATCACTCAGGGAATTGTTTTGTGGTTGTTTACGGTTCTGTACAGCTTTAGAAATACTTCATTTCGTCTTCAAATTGAGGGGATATAAATCGTATGAGGAAAGTATTTATTTGGTGGACTCGTTTCATGCCGTTTAACAAATACTACAATGTAATATCCAAACTTAGGTACATATATGTATATATTTCTTTGTTTTTCAATTTAGGTATGATCTTCTCGGAATTATATTAGAACAACGACTATATTAATCCCCAACAAACTATCATCAAACAAGGACATCACCTAGCTCAAAATTGTCTTCCAATATTGTCTTTGAAAATATTCCATAATAAGTGATTTCATACTCAACCCTGTGTTACGTTACTGTTAAGCCTCTTTGGTGCTCTATTAGGATGAATGGATGGATAACAGAGGTACATTTGTGTATGTTTTCAAGTTTATAATTCAGTAGATCTTAAGGCGATGCAACATATGTATGCCATCTAAAGCGATTTTGGTTTTCATCCAATACCCAATTCAAAATCATATGAACAATGGATGCCACTGTACATTGGGTATTATTCGTCAATAAATCTCATCGTCCAAAGCTGAACAAAGCAACGTAATAAGATACAAAAGTTTTCAACAGCTGTAGCGATATATCTCTGTCCATGAGACTGTTGTTGATAATAAGACCGGCTTTATCGTAGACCGCGGATGAGTTTACATATTGGACAGATATACTTCATAATGCGGTCACAGGCGGACATAAGATCGGTAAAGAGATGGTGAATATTGATGTAATCTTTTTGCGTCACAGTAAGTAAATAAGTAAGTAAAACTACACAGTTGGTGTCCAAGCAAGTGGATGGTCTCGCACACCCTAAGCTTTACTTTCCTTACTGTTACTGGTAGGACTTCGAATATATTTTGCTGACTTTAATTAACCCACCATGTATTTGACAAAAGCCATTCTATTACAAAATAAGTATTTAGTTGCGGTATGCAGGATTATGAGAACTGGTTTAATCAACGGCCCATGTGCTAAAACCACAAGATTCGACGTATTGTTAGGCTTGGTTATGCCACAACTTCAAGTTTTCCGTTTGTAATCCATAGAGACTGGGCTAAGTTACGTCAGCCTTACTAAGGACTTAAAGACACTTTTAATTTAGTCTCGATTGGATCATATTGGCTTTCAACAGGATAACCTGATATTCAGTTGAAAATAAAAACCATTGATATCAACCGAGAACCCAACACAATATGCTTCTGCAAGTAGCCTGCTGTCTGTGGTTTTTATTTTCCCAGATTTTATTAGCATGCACACGATTTTTTCTAAGAACAACATAACTGATATTCTGAGAACTCCCTCTGTAGGTAATAAATTCAAGTATATGAGTTTATTTAAGTGTCTGGAATCGTTAACCTATTGTCGTAAGCAGTAAAAGTTGCCTCCGGTTATGATGTTTTTAGACGTTTTCATCGAAAGTAGGTGTGGCAATTGTTCTCTAAACATTCAGGAGCCCCTGTTACACAAATTTGAACTTAACAATTTATCAATTTATACTTTAAGTATCAAAGAAATTCCTACCTCACCACAAGCCAATCTCCATAACTTTGTTGCATAACAGGTATACAACACAAAACTACATTTCAATTACAAATTGCTACCCACCATCAAGTTCTGTCGTAACATTCACGGGACGCTGCGTGAGACCGTAATGCAAATTTTTATTACCCTCCTAGTCTTAGAATTCCCCGTTCCAGCCTTGTTGTTATAACTTCCCAAGTAGCTGCACTTAAAGTGTACCAAAGCAAAAGCGAACGAACCCTCCCAATAAAAGCCTAAACCTGAATGGCTTCCAAAGAATCAATAGAAACTAATTTGAAAATATTTTTATCGTCCCGCCTGGATCCTATGCCTATACAAGTCTCAATAAATATAAAGTTTTACGACACAATATCGCCAGATGACAGGAACAGCAACAACAACGCCGACAGTTTCCTATGCGTATCTTTATGTGTGGCAAGGTAATTATGATAAGGGTATCGAGATCTGTATAAATGTATCTCCTTATAAAAACACACAGATACACACACACGTAGTAAGACAGAGAAAGAACGTTTCAATCTGCAAATTGCCAATTGAGTTGTCAACATTTTTACCTGGCATGTCATAAACTATTCGACTTAAGTATCTCGAAGGAATGCCGTTCATAGATACTATGTTGGGTGTGATTTCTTATTCTGTATAAAATGACATCTTAGTATCTGTACATATAAACGTATGGTAATGCTTCATCATTGGAATAGAAAAGAGCACTGTCACAGTGCGATTGTCATGCAATCAAAAAATGGGGGAGAAGAACGTTGTCGTTGTAGATTTTCTTTTTGCCTTTTGTCTGGGTTATATCGGTTTGGCCGTCAGACTCAATTGGGAATGTGAGCGCTGTGTGACAGTTGAGGAATTTTTGCTTCGGTTCAACTTGCTACAGATGCCTTGCATTTGTCACATGATTGCACTCGAATGCAATGTAACTTGGATGGATGACATCCCTCAAGATGGATATTTTTGTACGTGATATCGATGAAATGAGCTTTTGTAAAAAATTACAATGAGTTCTGAAGTTACTTTGTGTTGTTTCTTTATTGAAACTTTCAACTTGTGCGTTCATTCGTTGACAAAGAGTGAAATATATACACCTGTAAGGTAGGGAAAAACTATTCCACCTGTCGTACTCGTATATGTACCTATATTTTCAAACATCCTTTTGAATCAAGTTGGTAATGATGAAATTCTGTGTATGCATTGGGAAATCGATAACCTTTTACTATTGATGAAAGGAAATTGTCAATGTTACGAATTTTTATTTCGTTACTTTTAGAAGGTTCAATCCGCTACAGCGTGATTTTGAGGGAGATCTGTCCTGCCCCATGCATGCATTTACATGTTTCGTCTTAAGGATGGACATTTGCAAACAGTTAAGTTATCTCCCAGCAGGGTAAATTACTTGTAATTATCTGGAAAGGAATTCCGATCCTCTTGCCTGCCAAACTACTCCTTAAATCGGGCTACAGATATTCTTTACTGGAGAAAACCGATGTAGTGCACTCCGATGACGTATAAGTTTACGGATTAGTTTAAAAGTAAGGACCCTATACTCCAAAGTCTAGTTCTCCATTCCCTTAAAATATTCCAGTTACGGATTGCCACCGGTCAACTGCTCATTAGTCTAGACTTAGAAATGGAAACATTTCCAAACAATTTACCGACTTCACTCACCCGACGACGTTAGCAAAAAAAAAGACGCAAAACGTTGTTTGTAAAGCGAAAAAGAATTAAATAGTCAGGAAGAACATTTTGTACTTATTACTTTTTTTTTCTCTATTTTAACACCATTATCATTCTTAAGGTTTCCATTTTAAAAATAGAAAGAAAATGGAGATCATCCTTAAAAATGCAATTAAGCATTCAAATTAATTTTTAATCCCACAGAATCCGCAATAAGATGTCTTGAGTCCATCGTTACAGGCAGCAGACAGTGCTTATCTGCTCACGTCCCATTTACCGCATAATTGTTGCCAAAAAGAGTTTCTACCCGCAGTAGTGTACATCCCTGGTCGCCATCTTAATTAACATACACTAAAGAAGAAACTTTATATCCTTCTCTGCTCCTGCAAGAAAGAAACTGCATCGCATTAGTTCCACTTGTTATGAGACGACTTGGGGGGGATGTTGGGAACCACAATGAATTTCATGCTCATGCAGTTAATTCGATTAATTAATGTTTATGGGTGGTTAGATGTGGCTTCGCACTAACTCCTTGTCACGATGTTCCCCTTTAAGGCTAGCATTTGCCGAAACATACAATTGGCCAATTGCCCATTGATCATACACATCATGATTATCCCCACAGCGTAGCGTAGCTGGTATCTTTCATCGAACGTAGCGCGTCGGATACGTGTGAAACGCCAATACCTGATAATCATTCATAAAAATTGATTTATGCCGTCGAGAGATATAATCACATAGTTAAACCGCAGCACACGGTATGTCTAGAATGGATGCTTTGTTGTGGCGTTTTAATGTGAGTCAATTGATACATAGAGGGCTCTGCCCTATCTTTATAGCAATCTAAGTGCACTGTTCCTCCTCTTGCGGAGCAAATTAGCGGTCGTTGAGCATGCATAAAGTTCCTTCATCCTTCGAGATGCTGCCGATGGTGATGACGATTCTGTGGCCATGTTTTGTCCGTTAAGTACTACACGCCCTCTGCGTAGTAAAACACTAACAGATACAACAGGCAACCATGACGCGAAGTTCAATTTCAAAGTGTTGCTCTTTAGATTGAAACGGGCGATAAGTAGAAAATGCAAAATGTTTTGTATCTCAATTTACTCTCAATTTTGCGAGCATTAGATGAAGAAACTCCCAGCACTTTACTCGTGTAGGCATGCAAACTTTCGACCAGATAGTATCTGGCCCCGAAGGAGGGTGGGAAGAAAAACCTTTTTTTTTGTTGTTACGGCCATTCTAAGTGGCTGCTATTAGATGGGGCATTAGAGAAGGCGGTTGCATTGCATGATTATGAGCATCATAATGAAGTTGGACCATAAGATGCTCGCTGGGAATCCGTTAGGGGCTGCATTGTATAAAGCGATGTGTGCGTGGTAGTGGAATAAACGGTGCAAAGATGTATCCGAAAGATGCTGTTTTCTTTAAGGTGTTTAGCAATCTCGTTTAATAAGCAAATGTTTGCAAAGATAAATCTTTTGGATTTCCTTTTGGAGCACACCAACATGCGATGCAGCTGAGCGAAGAATTATATGTTCCACAGTTTATCGCAATGCAATCGGTATAGTCAAGAAGAACGTAAGGAGTAGAAAGGCTTGGAAGTCACGATGAATGTGATTTAGTGTTAATCTTTTAAATTACTGGAGTATCTTGATTGTAAATGAATTTTAGGGTTTTCTTAAAGCGACTTCCACTGAGTTCCCTTCACTTACAATTTGTGTGTTTTTTCGAATTTACGTTGACATTGATGCTGATTGTAGGTTAATGACGTTTAAAGCCTTGTATCCACCAGCACGGTAGTGATAACTATCGCATAACTAGCATATATACTTTTGAATTGTGGATAGTGCTGCTTTTATAATCGAATTAAAATACAAAAACAATTGCAGCAGCAATGTGAGCTACTTACTGTATGTCAAATCTCATCTCCCTACATCTCTACTACGACAACAATGAAGATTATACTTAGGGCAGTGGACCTAGGATTCAATACGGTGCTAAAAAATCGTCGGTCCGTAGTCCAACGCACAGCTACTATAAAGACAGTAAAACCCATCCGAAATGGTAAAGTAGCAACTACTCTATATATAGGCATCTAGGTTAATATTCTGGAATCACCGGCAACTAAACCAAAGCTGTTGATACTCTGCAAGATTAACAAGACATCAGTAACGAATATGATAACCAACGTATTCGTATGGATATCACAAACAATTAATGATGAATTTAAACTGGGTCTTTCTCACCCTCCTCAATGTTAGAATGGTGTATATGGGGAGTGTCTCCGGTTACCTGGCAGCAAAGAAGCTGTTGTAGAAGCTACTGAAATAATATCTTTTCGGTACTTGCTTTTCAAGTGTCCGGTTGGTTGAAGCCCAGGTTCACCCCGAACTGTAGCGCCACCTAAGTAAGTAGGTAAGTAAGTAGGAGGTCTTCTTAACCACTCTGAAAAGCTATCAACAATGGCGTGAAAGATAAATCATGGCTTGTCGACAGCACCTAATATTCGCCTCTATTATGTGAAGACCAACGGCCATGAATATTTTTTACCTTGCTCGATAGTATCGCTTACAATAACTCGATTTGTAACGAGTTCGATGCACTGCCTCTATGCTCGGACTGAAATCGTTATTGTTATATTCACAATTTTGGTTGTCTTAGACATTTTGGACAGCCACTCCAAAGAAGATATGTTGAGATATTTGGTGAGTTAAATATTTTGATCCAACTTGTCATACTGCCAACACTCTGGAGTTGTTCCCTAGCTCCAAACCCGATAAATAAAACATAAATGTATTCTAGCACCTAGATTCAGCAGACCACTTTATGATATTGGCTAATTTCTCGAACCTCAACCTCAAAGAATAGTTAGACAATACGAGAAAGTTAAATGGGGCGGCTTTATATCTTTCTGTAGGATTTTTTGTTTTGTCGATAGCAACGTGGATGCCGCCGCTATTATGATCACAAATACCACTTTCATTGGCATGAAATCCTTTATATCTAACCGAATAAAGAGTATCAAGCAAAAGGAAAATGCTTGGTACGACTTGAACTGCAATGAGTTAAGTTCTCGGTCTTAATAGGCCGATCATACTGAGAAAAATAGTAAATAGTAAAGGCCCAAACGAGCCAGAAATCACTGCAATGCCCTCATTCGATGTGTGAACGTGAACTAAGGAGGAAAAGAGGCAAAAGCGTTTTTAAACGTCACGAAAGCATGTCAATTTCTATCCTAACAATGCAATATAATGGAAGCCGATACTACACGACATTATTTGTAGCTGGACACCGTCCTAACAGAAAAATTTTGCTACGGGATTAACAAAAAAATTAGAAACTTCTTCTATCTGAATATATGTAATTAAGGTTGTGTAGATGTGATTAATTCTCATTGCACATGGATACTTAAATTTTCAAACTTCCGAACCGGTCCCACTTTGTCGCTACAAATCGCGTATAGTCTCTGAATATAGCAAACTTCGTACAACTAGGCAATCTACTGAATACCACTATTTTCAGTATTATTTCTGAAAGAATTGCTTGTAATACAATATTTTTTTATTGCCAAAGAATGTGATGTGCTTAATTGCCAACAATTTTTTCTTGCATAAATCATTCTTTAGAACATGCATATCCGACGTAATTAAGACCACCACTGGAGTCACTTAAGGGAGTCACATAATATCTTTGATATTCAATTCATGACGTTGATTATTTATTTAACTTTTACTTTATTTAGACCTGTCCTTCTATATGTGTGATTGCTAGGTCTGATCGGCTTCCTACAATATCCACAATATGTTTATCTGTTTTCTATGGGCCCATCAGCAAATATGCCTATCTTAGCCATTTGTTTAAATAGTTTGGAATCGAACTTTGTACGCTATTGACTATTACACCACTTCTACTTCTTCCCTTTTTTCGTTTCAAATTTAACTTTAAGTTTCAAATTTACTTATCGATAAAAATTTAGGTATATCTATAGTTAAATACGAACACTGAGTACTTTCTGGAATTGAGATTTTGACTTAGGCCTATCTGTTTACTTAACAACCCTGGGACCGATCAAATTTACCTTTTTCCTCATCCCATTTATCATTTTCCCGATGCTATTGTTCACCTATGAGGCCAAGGAAAAACAGAAGCCTAACCCGAAATGACTTGTTCATAATTCCCAGAACTCTTTAAAATGTCATTTGCGTTATCCTCATACCCGAATCGTTAAGAAAAACTAGAAATCCCTGATCTATTTCCCTAGAAAAACTGATCCCTTTCCAATCCATAGCCAAGCGCTCACTGTTATCAATTCCCTTAGCCTATAAAACAATTCAAAAACCATTTCCTTTCAGCAATTCGCAAAAATTTCCCCCCGAAAAATAAACAAACCAAAACTCTTAAAGCATTTTCCTTGAAACTATCCAACCCAAGTCTATATTACAACACACATCACCCGGGGATAACTCTCCACAAGCCGCAAGAAGCCGAAGAAAAACTTCAAATCAGCATACTTCAAGGATAGCAACAACCAAGATGATTTCTCTACCTCTTCCCATATCATTATCGTATAGGCCTAGCGATGAGTAAGAAGAAGAACAAAAGGCAAAAGTAGTCGTCGTCGTCGTCGGGCAATCTGCTTTCGACGTTCCCAAATGTACATATGGTTCACATTCGATCCCACAAGGGCGGCGCGACGGAGCGGTCTCATCCACCAACCCTTCGTAAGAAAAAGAAAAAAAAAACTTCGAGTGGTGGGCATATTTCTTGGTTTCGAAGTAAATGTGAAATCAAATCACAACATTGACCTTCGGTTACAGGACTTTCTCTGGATACCCACGCAGATACACATGCATAAGGCATGTAACAAAGAATATGCAAATAAATGTCAATGATAATGTTGTTGCTGTGTTGTTTATTTTCCTCTGAGTCCTCTTATCCTTTCTATTCCCACCCACCGTGTAGCCTATCCCCAAGGAATACAAAACAACGACGACGGGTACAAAAAAAAAATATGGCACAATATCCCGCTTGGGTAAAATTGTTTATAATATTAGGAAAGTTTTCACATTCTCATAAAGCAGATCACATCACAAGTGGTTTGCATACAGTAAATCTTTTTTTGTTGTTGTTGCTCTTGTGATAACAGCGGAGTGGGAGAACCTTTTTTTTTTGTGTTGTTTGCCCATCCTAGGGATATAAGGACGTCCTATCATTAGTTTGCCTAGAATCTGCATAGACCGACAACTGACAATGTTATGCAAACTGATGGTGATGGTAGTGGTTGGTGGCGGCATGGCAGTCCGTAGAAGACCGTTTACGAGACTCGGTGGTTTTTTTTTTTTTTTGTTCGCCCTCACTCCGTTTGTAATCATGGGGGACTACAAATAAATGGACGATAAAACGAAATCAAAAGCACAACAATTTGCGACTACAAGAACTTTTATTTCCCATGATAGGAAAGAAACGAAAAAAAAAAAACAAGAAACAGTGTTAGTTGGTTTGGCAAGCTAGGAGTTATCGTCGAAGTTGGGATTAAGGAACAACCGATACTTGTCAGTAGGGAAATTTTCCTATTTTCATTTTGCCTCTCATTTTATACATTATTTTCGCTAACTAACTACGGAATGCCGATGGGGTGGTACTGAAATCGTTATAGTGTGCTTTTACAACAGATAAGAGACAGCGATGTACCCAGATAATCAAGACCAAACATTCGAATTCGTTTCGTTTCGTTTCGTTTTCTTAGCCAACGACAACCCTCATATTTCTTGCTAAGGATATTGCCGCTTAAAATAACAAAACAAAACCGCAATCTTCTTTCTTTTTTTTTTAAAAAAAAAGGAACGAAAAATCAAAACAAGTTTATATCCTTGTTTTTTGTGTATTTAACACCCACATGTGCATCAAAAAGTTTCCAATAAGTCGATTCCAGCGCAAAGAAACAAACGACATCGTGTAAACTTGAGTGTAAGTGACTGTTGTTGTGACATGTACCACTTGTGGCTGACAATTTGTCATTTAATTCCAACATACACACTGAATGCGGCGACGGAGGTGGTGGTGCTGGTGGTAGTAACTGAGAGAGGTAACACCGAATGATAGAAACAACGAAAGAAGAATTACGAGAGCTATAGGGGTTGGATTTGATAAGACTGTTGGTACAAGAATGGGGCGGGTATTAGGATGAAAGGATTATGTTCATTCTGCAGATTTGACAAACGAAAGAAGCTTTAAAACTTTCTGACTGTACTTATACTATGTTTAGATACTTGGTATTTTAAAGATACTTACACTATGTTTAGATAAATTGTATTTGAAAAAATTCGTATAGATACACATGTACATATATGAAAGTAGTAAGTTGGGATTATAAATGATTCGAGGTACATATGCAGAAATATTTTTGACCAGCATCCTGCTTCTTTTACTCGCACAAGCTACCGTACGTAGTAGGAAAACAATTGAAGAACTGACTATAGGTTTGCTATCAACTCATGCAACTATAAGACAAAATATTTTGCAAATACATATGTACATCTATGTAATACCAAGTATATGTATATAGCCGGGTGGAGAAGTTCCTCTTAGTATAATCCACAAATAAACTATGATAACCTTACAGGACATCCATCCTACGACCCCGGTCTCTTGTATAATGATTCAGAAATTTCGGCGGTTCGTAGGATTTTTGCTCCACTAAGGTTAAAAAGAAAGTCAATACTTGCCCAAAATACCATCATTAATACTAGTGGGATATATTTTCGGGGAGCTGTTATAAGCGCATTCAAAAATATCAGAATAGAAGCGAAAGAAATGTGTCTGAGGAAAAGCGGGTCGTAGGCAAAATATACAGTCATCCAGAAACGACACATAACATTGACGTCTAAGCTACAGCGCCTAAATAATTAGCTAGAGTTTAGAAGGAAACAAAGACTTCACATACTTATCCTATTCAGGTGTAATAATGAATCTATACCAGCGCAGGGATCAGCAAAAAATAACTCTTGCCAACCGCTACCTCTTTGTAAGAGGTGAGAAGTAAGACCTTCTCCAAGACCCACATCATCATTGTCTTACTTCACGGTCCAAAGGGTAAGACTCTATCAAAGACGGATGAAAGCTTTGAAAAATCTGACTCGAGGAAAAAACTCGGGGGGCTCAGTGGTCAGTCACATATCTCGTGATCACCTGACTAACATCCGAGAATAAAAAAAAAAACTTCTGAACAAGCATAAAAATGCGAATGGTTCTGATAAGATACATACATAGATCTTGGGCCCTAAAAGGCCCTGTTGCGTCAGACGAATGTGAATATATTGACTAAAGGACATGTAGAGCGAGTATCTAACGCTTCGGTTCCCATGATTTTCGACGACATTTCTTACCTTCGGCGACGCTCGCGAATACACGTGACAACTAGACAGCCTAGTCCTTCTAGTTCACAAAATTTGCGTTAAGAAATGACTTCCAGCATAATCTGACCTCAACCTAATGTACATATTTCGAAACCACTTCCAAAATATGTAGTTCAAAATGCAAGAAATTCAAGAAAGGTTGAACTCTTTGATTGTTGAAATTCCCCGACAATGCTTTCATTTCATCAGGGCATCCACTGACGATTGTGATCCTTACGAACATAATTGTGTGTGACATGACTCCACAGGATGACCAAACAAATGCTTCGGACGTCTCTAGCAGCATTATTGCTGTGTAGCAGAGAAAAATTCTGCAAACTACTAATTGTCGTCCTAGCGAGTCACTAAGTTATGGTTTTATTTATATACGAAAAGCTTCTCATCACTATAGCGCTTATTTGATTATCTTCAATAGACGATGCGTGACAAAAAATGCAGTCACGCAAAATGAATACAAAATACAAACACAAATTTTTGGCGCGACAGATCCATGGAACTCTAAATGAATATGTCTTCCCTTCTCTGCTGCATTTTTTTTTTTGCATAATTGATATTTATCTTACATTGTGTTTAAAAAAAATTCGCCAGCTTAACATCCAAGTGTATCTGAGAAATTTAAAATTTATAAACCGACCTCATATAGCAGGAAACTTAAGAAAAAAAAAAAAAAACCATGCCAACAAACTTCTCTTTTATTCCCTTTTTTCGCACTCTTCACATAGTGTGGTAAAAATTTTAAAAGTCCATTGCAATGTCAACGAGACACCCAACAGTGAGATGAAAATTAATTTTCACACCACCAACGCGGTACAACCCCAGGACTCTGCGATAACCCTTATGAATGAGTTTTCAGCTTTAAAAATGTTCAAGAATTACCTACTCTACGGAGAATATATTCTCTTTTGCTTGGCTATAGAAGTGCAAGAAAAAAAGAAAAAAATCAGGGCAGGGTTAAAGAAGACAAAAAAGAAAGGAAAGGAGGACACGCCATCAAGAAACAAGATACAAAAGGGCGTCAGCTCGTAATTAATTTATGAATTCACTCTCGACTGGTACACCATTTAGACTTGCTCCTTTCCTTCATAGTTCTCGTTTTTTTTTTTATTCATTTTGCATTGTTTGATGTTATTCAGTAGTATCTCGCATCCTTGTCGATAAGGACCTTTCTTATGAGGGATTAAGTCTCTAATTGAATTGCTTGAATATTGGTTAAAAGAAAATCAATTCGTTTGAATTGAGATTCGAGTACAATGTAGCTGGGAGGCCTAATAATTTCGATAAAAAGAAAAATTCGACCCTTTATTTATATTGTAGGACTTAGATAGCATTTTGAGGTATTATCCATTCGTCAACATCCTACATACATACATATTATTTGCAAAACAATTTCAATAAAACCTTTGCCAAATGCTTTTTGATATCAATCGTTTGGTCTAATATTTCAAAGCAAATTGTTTCACAATTATTCCTCTATCAGCGAGATGATATGACAACATTTTCATTCATATACATACATGTGTATGTCCTTTCAGCACCATCGTTTTATATTCTCAAATATCTCCACTCATGTCTCTGTCAACTGATACCAAATCAACGAGTGAACAATCAGAATTCTACCCTATATGAGCAAAACAAAAGCTGTACTCCTTGTCAATTCGATGTTATTGATGAAGCAAAAAAAGGAATTGAACTTTTACCTTCGGTAGGTTGTTTCGAAAGTCTATCCACACAAATGCAAATGTATCTGAGTGCTAAACCCCCTCCCGTTGCCGTTGCACACTTGGAGCAATTTGTTTTCGTTAAACTCACGACTAACCCAGTAGTTTATATGGAGAAGCATCATAGTGCTCAACTGACCGAAGACGGTTGTGCACGAAGTTTACAGGATATGCATACGATAGGTGCAGACACTAGTACGAGTAAACATCCATTTGACTGTAAACCAGAAAAAAAAAAAACGAAACGTTGACACGTTATCGATGAAGGAGCTTGCAGATGTACACAGGATTGGCTTGTTGTTTCTTTTTTTATTTATGAACGACTTTATTCATAACCCCTTTAGCTGCAATTTTACAGTTTTGTATTGATTGTGGAGAATTTGAAGTTTTTATGACGTTAAACAGACTTGAACAATTAGCAGGATATGAATACATTACTCATTCATTCGTTTCCTACTCAAAGTTCTTTGTGGATGTATATATGTATGTATGTATATAGCTTTGAAGTTGCACTGGACCCAATTAAGATTATCCTTTATATATTTTATGATTAAGAAAATACATATCGCAAGAACGGTCTTTTCATTGAATCTGAAGGCACTAGTGGTAAATAGCAATCGGAAAATAAAACAACAGAAAAGCAGCTATCCGTTTGGAACGAATCCTATAGTGCCCTGAAGAGGAAGCAGCTTAAGATACAAGAGTTTTCTCAGTTTAGGTAGTAGCACCTTCTGTCTAGTTGGTTCTTTTGTCAATCTCTCCAGATTTTAGCGCCGCTAAGTACTTTTGTTTCTTCTTGTCCGTCCACTTTATGGAAAAACTTACGCAAAGATCTTGATAGGCTTGCAAGATCCAGCTCATGCAAGAATTGAATTCGAATAACCAAACATGACGAAATTTCGGTGAATGGGCCCAAAATCAACTGGCACTGGATCCGCTGTTTTATCGACAAATTGTGTTCAGCGATGAGTCTCATTTTTGACTCAATGGGTATACCTATCAATAAACAAAATTGTTGCATTTATAGCAAAGATAATCCACATGAGATTATCGAAACGCCATTACATCCCGAAAAATGCAGACTTTGGTGCGGTCTGGTGGAGTCATCGGACGATATTTTTTTTTTCAAAAATGAGGCTAATCACGATACCTTTTTCGTTCCCCGATTGAATAGCATGAAAGTGTAAGAGATGTGATTCCAACAGGATGGTGCTACGTACCATACAGCAAACGAAACAATCAACTTATTGACGCATGGAATGCATGCATGTGTCCCATATTCGATGAACTCATAATTACGGATAATGGACCTGTAAATTGGCCTCCAAGATCTTGTGGTTTGACTCATGTAGAATGAAACAATGCCATCCGCAGCCCTATAAATCCAATATTTAGTCCTTTTTGTCAACATCAATATACCTACATATATGTACGTCATGCAATTTGTTTACCAACTTCGTGTCGATTTAAACATCATATGCGTCTTTAAACACAAATTCTTTAGCGTTCCACATGCCAAAAACCGTAAAGATCTCCTCCATTGTTAGAATTTCCCAAGGCAACAAAATTGCTTTGCCATTCTACATTCTACAATGGCGGTTCCACATTAGCGGAAATAATTTCAAAGAATCCATTTAATGATTTCATGCCGAGTTACACAGAAATTTGATAGAAGCCTTTTAGGAAATTCCTCCGGCTCACACAAACACCACATACCACACCAAGTACATGTCTCCTTATGTATTTCTCACTCGTTGGCCTTTGTAAATCTGAAATAAACCAGCTTCTGGAATGCGTATCCCTGGCATGGAATCCAATTCGTCAATCTGTCTCCTCCAAATAAAGATTTTCCATTTTTGTTGTGTTGAGGAATAATGTAAAAACAAATTCACACTTGCTCACATACCCACATATGTATAAACATAACATACATGTAGACACTAACAGAAAATAAAATTTACGAATTTTTCAGAAAATTTACTTATTTTTTCCCCCTTTTTTCGTATTTTTCTAGTTCCATTAACTTCCGTTGAGGGTGTCCTGGGACGACAAGCAATGCTTCCATGCGATATATCACCAATGGAACGAGACGATGCCGTTTACATGGTGCTTTGGTTTCGCGAAGGTGACGGAGAGCCCCTCTACAAGTAAGTACCTACCCAAAGGATTTCTTACTTTTTTTTTTTCGTATTATTATTTGGCAACCCCCTTAGCATCGGTGATACCGCAGAGCTGTAAAAAAAAAGGAGCTGAGTACAAATTGGATACTCATGGAAAATTTGATCGAAGAAAAATCACAAAATCACTGCATTAAATTGCGCTCTTCGAAAGGAAGTACGCGCAAGGATTCAGTGTGAAACTGTCTGTTGAAAATTACTTTACGGAGAATTTCTTTTATGTAAAGGAGATGATTCTGTGCGAGGATATCGCTAAAATTGTTAGCTTTTTCTCTCTTTGGCTTCGTCAAAAATTCATAGAATATTTAAGGGGAGGCGGCTTAAATTGCAATTCAACCTCAAAAGGACATGTGTGTGCAGTACGAATACACACCAGTCGTGTGTGTATGTTTGTAAACATATTTTTCTTTGGGAAGCAGTTTTCTCGAAGGAAATATTACAAACAATCTCACTTACCTCTGCGAATACCTATAAAGCGGAAATATTAACGACAAACAAGAGTATGTACGTGTGTGGGTTTGTGAAAAATTTTGGGGATCCTTTCAATTTCAACGGAGCTCGTTCACGAGCTCAATCGTTCAACGATAATCCAATGCAAGCTGACAGGGCGTAGAACCACCACACACTTCGTTTCCTGGAATTAATCCAGATTTATCTTAAAGTCAAGGAAAATGTATTTCTATGCTTGCGTGAGTGTCGTCGGCTGAGTATGAGCGCTCGTTCCCAAGGAGTTCATGATTTCTCATTCTGTGCTGTGATTTCTCACTCTCGTATGGCATACGCTTAGGGGTTTCTTCGTCCTCATATGGGGAAAGGATGTTTTTTTTTTTTTTTTAAAGGGTTATCGTTTTCCCTGTTGATAACACATATTGCTTGTACTAAATCTCGTTCACCTGGTGCGACAATAATTTCCAGTCTGCATTTTTTCATTGTCGTCCTGTGTATGGAAAAAGAAAAAAGTTGTCTCTACTTGGACGGACGAACTTTCGTTCCTTATCCCGGGCGCCTGAGTCAGCATTTAAAATTTATGAAATATTCACTTGACCCCCGGAGGTGTTTGTGCATTATTTCATGCTTCGAAGCAGAGGGATTCCGGTTTTTTTTTTTGTTCTGTAAGGAGAAACTAATTTGCACGTGACATTGGTAAGCTATTTAAAGAGGATATTATGGTGCAGCTATCAGTTGGTTGGTTATAAGGGAGTTTTTTTTGCATATCCTTGGAAAGTTTAGAACAGATGTTTGGTTTGTTTGTTTGTGATTTATTTGTTTATTTTTGACTGTCACGGTCTGCAGAGCCTTGCTCTTGACGTTTAATATGATCCGTAACATTGGGACGTTTTGTGTTGGCTTACAAAAGGTGCGCAGACAAAAAAAATTACTTCTACCCTACCATTAACTGGATGGTGAGATATATATGTAGGTACATATGTTTGCAACATAAACAAACTTTTCGAAAGGTTTTCTATTCAGAAGTTCAGTTTTCTCCACACTCTAGAATACAGCTCTATTGTAAATAAATGGAGGTATGCATGTCTCAGAGACTATCTAAATTAAATTTCTGATCAAATATACATACCTGCACTAACTCCAACTGCAAAACCAACTTAACTTAGCTTTAAAAAAAATGGAACAACCTGGAAAGGAACACATCATAACAAGTACCTTTAAAACTGTAACCATTTAATTACAGCCTTAATACATACTTATGTATGTTAAATTGCAGATCACTTCTAAAAGTTAAAACTTTCAGTTAATATCTCTTGAAGATTTTCATGCTTATCATACATATTTAGTTCACACTTTACTCGTAATGTCCTTTAAATGCTGTCGTTGCCTGCTTTGCTTATCTCTCATCGTTTAAGTATCATTTTTATTATTTATTAATGATTATAGCGTAATTTTCTCAATTTTGATGGGAAAATATTCCTCTTTTGTTTTTGTGACTTATTAACAGGTAACATTGAATGTTTATTGCATTCAAAATAAAAAAATTTCCTCCTCCAAGTCCCCTTAATCTTATATCTTTATCAGCCTTAGTTAACGTCCATGCCTCTGCGCCATACAGCAAGACTACGATAATGAGGGTCTTATATAGAGTCTCCTGAGTGTTTCTTGACAAATCCTTGTTACTCAATTGCCTTCTTAAACCAATGGATTTCTGATGTGAAGTTATTGTCAGAGTTTATAGAGAAGCCGAGGTAGACAAGGTCCCTAACTACCTCAAAGTTATAGCTACATATCTCTTGTGACGTTTAGGGAATTCATCCGCTGCCTCCTGGAGTAAGAGCAAGTGCCTTAGTGAGAAAACACTTCTCCACACTCTCTGGTTTACTGCCATCAATAACCTCCCGTCGAGGCACTAGGCACCATCGTGGAGGTGCAGAGTAGGAGTTGATAGTGAGAGGCTAGCGTGAGAGTGCTCATATATTCGCTTCACTACCCATTGGCCACGTCTTGAGCTAATGGACATTTAATTAAAGAGTCCTGGGATTAACCTGCATTCTCTTGAACTGGCCTAGCCACTATTTTCGCATTTTGAACTTCATCCACATATTCATATATGTACATACTTGTTTGTATGTAGGTTTGAAAGTTCACGATTGTATCTTGCGCTTCATTTATCCTTATCCTTCTTTCAAAGCCACCTAGGCTATACTAGATCGTTCTGCTTAACGGCCAATATAGTCGAACCTGCGGGATGTGTGCTTTACATACACATCCCTCTTCCACAAACATGCATTTAGCGGGAATGGTAGCTAATCATGCGCTCTAATAAAATATGTTTGTCTATTTTAATAACCTCCAAAAGCTTGACTTCAAAGTCTTGGGCCTTGCTGCATTTTTACTTTTTAAGACATTCATTGTACTATTGCTGTACTTAATTGTTTTTACATAAGGTTATAGGTTATAGGTTGTATAGAGTTATGAGTTCATCATAAAACACTATGCACCATAGTGGGTCCATCGCGAGAACCTTCACTGTAAGAAACCTTAAACCAATTCGACTATACATTGAATTTCCTTACAGAACCTAATTATGTCCTCAATTTTGGTCAGTGAACCAACTTCAACCAGATTGTTAAAAAAGTATCTTCCGAGGTACTCTACTCTACTTCGAGCAATGACTTGACATTCACATAGCATTATGAGTAATATCCTCTGCGACATGTACTCGTAGGTCATCACAGTACCTGCATCCGTGTCCGTGTTTGTTAAACCTAATCTCATGGCGTGCTTTCTCAGAAGGCAATGGCCAGAGAGTATCCTTATCGCTGTTCTTAACTTTAATCTGCTTAGTTTTATTAATTCTCCAGATTTTTTCCGATTTAACTTAGGGTCTTAGGTCTGCCATATGGATGAGAATAATTCTCTTAGTCACGGCCGGAAGCTCTGCTCCTTTTTTGGCCAGTACATCGGCATTTTCGTTACCTTCTATATCACAGTGTGCAGGAACCCAATATGTTTTGTCTTTACATAAACAAGAACTAAAATATTAATCTATTAATACACATACAAGAGTTGATATATGTAGTTATTTCCCCTCGGAAAAAAAACACAATACCTACGCTTGTACATTCAGCTGACAGTCAATTATTGACAGTGCGTATGTATGCACGTCTTTCAATGTAAATATCAGTTACCAGAACAATGTTACAGAAGAACCTTTTAAATGTGATTCATTTGTCTATTTTTGTAAATTGAATATCCTTCCAATTCAATTTCCAACTGTGGGACTAGTTTTGACAGCTCCTACCTACCTATATATCTTTGTTTTATTTTAAATTTAGAAACAATGGAACGACTTTTGTATTGATTCACGTTTTTTTTTTTTTCTGTCTTTCCAGCTTCGATGTACGAGGACGTCAGTACGGACAGGCAAAACTGTGGTCGTCACCGACAGCATTCGGTACACGCGCGTACTTCAGCAGCACATCGCATCCTGCTCAACTTAAAATTGACAATATTAAATTATCTGACGAGGGTGTCTACAGATGTCGTGTGGATTTTCGAAATTCTCCAACACGTAATCTCAAAATCAATTTAACAGTGATTGGTGAGTAAAGCATGCGTGCAGAATTGTGAATGTTCTTTAAACAATAGCTACATTAGAAGGTTAATGGTGTGTCATGGCGCTTGAAAGCAAATGTCCTTAAAAGAACGACTGTAATAGCCTGGAATATTCTTTTATTTTTGCTGAAAATTTTGAAAGTCATTCAAGCTTTTCATGTCGTTTATAAAAATTCATAGGATTTTGTCTTTCTTGCTCATTTTAAGATCAAAGTCAAAGTTTTACGAACGCTAGTCAAAGCATTTTCCTAATTAACAGATTTCTTGAAACTTCAATGCACACACTCTTTTTTATAACATTCGCCTGCAACATGCACTACGGAAATACGTAATAACAAACATCTTCACCATGCACACCACGTATACACCTTCACCTTAATTAAAATCAGGCTTATTTTTAAGGAAAAAATTATACACATTGGTTACCTGCCGAAATAATTTCCCTCTTCCTTAATTAAAATTTCCTGTAAGTATTCTAGTCACGCAAATTACAAGAAAAAAAAAATAGTATTGAATACTAGGACCTTTAGACGCGATTTACCCAACAATACCGCTGCGCGAAAGGGAAGCTTGGGTTAAATTAAGAAACACGAAAGGACAATTCTGTTATTTTGCATAATTTAATAAGTGCTGCTTTTGAAGCCACAAAATGTCTCTCAATTTTATGTAGAAACGTTGTATGTATTTGATTGACTCAGTTAACATCCCCTCAAGGATACTGATTTTACGCCGAAAAAAAAATAAAAATTTAGAAATAAACCTAAAAGAGAATGAAAAAAGGGAATGTACGAGAGTAGGTCCTACATATATTGAATGAACGTGATTTGCATAGAATTTATATAACGAAGTTTTAATTTCTTCTTATATCCTTTTAGGAAATTGAAAGGATCTACCAAAAAGCAGGGAAAGGGGGCAGGCTTGCAAATATTCTCAATGGACCCTTGACCCTTTATTTTCTACCTTAGAACTCTAAGAAAAAACGGAAAGTCCAGCATGGCTTCTCCGCTAATTCAGATCCCTTTCTTTCTTTTTTTTTTATTTAGTTTCAAGAAAAAAGAGAAAATAATAGAAAACGGAGAAAAACTCCTCTCATCTTACAGAATATTGAAAAAATATTTTCCTTTAATTTGAGTCCTCTCAATGAGGAAGTTAATTAACGTCCATTTCTCATTCTGTTTTCGAATCAATATTTGTACTACGAATATTGCAAAAGGCAAATATTCGGACGCGCAAGAAAGTTTATTCTTCGTAAATTGTTGCTGAAGGAAATAGTTTATTTTTTCGCTTCTTGTTGCTAAGAAAGTATGTATACGTAAGAGGGAAAACTTTAGATGGAAAGTGTTTGCATTTATTGCAGAATGTCTTGTCTTTCTTTGAAATAATTTTTCGTGGAACTTTTTGCATTCTCGTCGAACATTATTTGTTTATAATGTTTTGAAAAATGACTGAGTTGTTTCAAAGTGAAGAGTTGCAAAAGCTGTCTTTAATGAGCAGCTATTATGTACACCAATTTGTTTAAAATGACAACTAAATGCAATTTGTTTAAATTAAAGGCAACTTAAGTAAAAGATCTTGAACTTTATGATAGTAAACAATAGCTGTCGACATATGACGAAATATCCTTTTTGAACATTAAATAAGGAGGCGGAGAAATACGTTGTTGGAATACGACCTACAGTAGGCAATCTTATAACCTTCTTCTTAACCTATAACTTGCTGATTTGCTTGAAGTATTGATGTTCCATAGAGTATGATTGGAACGATAATAATTGTTCAGGAACGAGCTTTACTACTTAATTGCCTACTCAGGCCAAAGAAACATCGATTGGTAATAGTTATTCTTTGTTTGATTTTAGTTGAGATGTTAGAACTTATAGCTGAGCTAAGATGGACAATGTCTGCCTCGGACATACAGCTATCCACAGTAGCATTCGATCCACGTCATTAATGTTGCTAACCGTTCTGGCATATTCTGATTGGTTAATATCATTAGCTATTTACATTTACCAATTAGCCACCACAAAACTCGTGCAAAACTTAAATGATGGAACCCAACCTGTGGACTTCAAGTAATAGAATAGTTTTCCAATCCTTTTTTCAAGGCTCGCCAAGGTCCACGAAGAAGGGTTTTCCTAGAGTATGTTACTTGGTCCTCGCTAGGGCCGGAAATTTGCAAAGGAAGTGATGTAGAGATTCTTTCCCATTAGTATCCTTGCAGCTTCTGCAAAAGGTTGGGATACCAAGCTTGGCCGTATGGTCCCCGATTGGCCAGTGGCCTGTCTTATCTGGTCTTAATTTGACTTAGGTTTATTGTAATCAAGCCATGTCTTTCTTTTTATAACACAACTAGTCAGGCTGTTTTACACGTGATTGGCAAGGTGGAGAAAATGAAGATGTATATTGCCCTTAACTCCATTAGTGAGTCGTTAAGGGCCGATCCACGCCTGGCCAGCTCATCAGCACGCTCATTACCCTCATAATTACTGTGCCGTGGGACTCAGATGAGAGTTGGTGATTTCGAACTGGAAAGATTTGGTCAGAGAAGATGCCTGTGCCGACTCCGCAGTCCATCTCCGAACCGTCCATGTATAGATCATATTCGCTGATAACGCTTCCATTCTTCTGTAGTCATTTGAAAAAAAAACAATTCTCTTGAAATTGTTTCCAAAATCCTACAATGTTCATTCGGCTTAGCAGTCCAGCACTCAGATTTCCTGAGCTGGACAGCACTACATGTAGCTTTAGTCTTTTATATAATGTTCTAGGAGCATCAGGTGCAGGATCACACTAAGAGCATCTAAGTCTACTGCGAGGTCATTACTCGTGGCCCATGAGTATACCTAATACAGAGCACTTTTCATGAGCTGACTTATCGTGGAGACAAACTTTCCTCACACCAGTATAACCACATCGTCTACGTACGCCACCGCCTTAACTCCCTACCTATCAAGTCACATTGAAGTTTTGTTAATTGCCATGAGCCATAGCAAAGGAAAGATAACACCTTCCTGTGGGGTACCTCTACTGACCGTCTTAGTTTGAATACTGTTGCCTAATGTTCCCTGAATCATTCAAGCTCTTAGCATGGATTCAATCCATTGACAAAAAAAACCTACAACTAGCTCGGTGAAAGTCTCAAGAATAGTTTCAGTATCGATGTTGTTAAAAGCTCCTTCTATGTCCAAAAAGATAGCAAGAGTGTATTCTTTATAGTGGAGAGCCTTTTCCACCGTACTACCTCATGAAGAGACGTCTCAGTAGACCGACCTTTGAGGTAAGCATGCTGGGAAGAGGATATACTAATAGGCCTGAAATCCTTCGCAGATTCATGAACTCGCTGGCACACTTTGGGAATAAAGACAACTTAAACACATCTTTGGAACTGACAGATATGATATAAATATAGGCTGCTCCTATAAATCGGTAGTAGTCGGAGAATTGTTATGTCTTGCAGTTTCTGTAGCATAATAGGAATAATGTTATGAAGGCCGGGTGAACTTTGAATCGAGAGTTCGGTGGATCGTTGTTATATATAGTCAATGCAGTCACCGTGACTTAGGTCTAGGTTTAGGTTAGGTGGCCATCCTCTATTCACGGAAGGATACACTTCAACTAAAAGAAATCCCTCCAGCAAACCGGTTAGTTCTAGTACTCTAGGATTTCGCTACTTTCGATTTTTGAATTAGTGTTGGAAGTTTATTAATATGCGAATTAGTAATATCTAGAAGTTCCTCAAAGAAGTATTCACGCGCAATCCGCTTTCATACTTCATAGGCTCCGTACAACTACTTCATGGTAGCCAGAAGATTTGTTCTGTACTAGAACCCTAGTATTTTTATAATGTATTATTCTTAACTTGATTGACAAGTTTATGTTCTATTAATATTAAGTTAAAATAATATGAAGTAACAATTTATTTTTTTCTATTACAGTACCACCGGATCGGCCTATCATATACGATGCAAAGCGTCATGAAAGAACAAATAATGTTGAAGCTTATAATGAAGGTAGTGATGTGGTCCTTATTTGTGAAGTTAGTGGTGGTATGTATAAAATTTAAATACATTTTTATATAAAAAATAAAGTTTTAAATTTAATATAAGTTCTAATAGCTTAGAGCTAACAGTGTTTGTACCTTAGAATGTGTTCGTCCACACGTCTGGCTCTAAGTCAGTAGTTCCTGGAACTAAACTATTTAGCTGGATGGTTTATACACATATTTTTCCGTATTCAAAACACAATTTATTAAACTAGTTAATGGAAAATTAAGTATGATAAAAGATGCTGAAAAATTTATAAGGACGACGACTTGAGTACTTTTAAAAAGTTGTTTTTTTTTTATTATTCCAATCAGGTATCAATATTCTTTACAGAAATGTTCTCACTGAATGTGCCTTTGTGTATTTCCATATATATGTAGGTACCTACTACATATACGAGTATATATAGTTATATAGTAATACTTCGTTACTTTAGCATCTGATTGAGAATTGATTGAACAGAACCACCATTTATATATATATATAGTGACAGCAACTGCTGAAACTTCTTTTCAGTCGTATATTGCGACTCGTCCTGGTGCCTGTTGAGTATTCTCATATCCTGTGAGGAAATTCGAATCGAAGACAAATGGAAATTGCACAGTATTCATGTAAAAAAAATCCATTCCACAATAATTTGCCAGCGTACGTAGGTACAAGAGAGATGTAAAATAACTTACATATCTACTCCCCATTTGCTTTTTTCTTTTTCATCCTAAAAGGATTTCCCGTATATTTTCCACTGCAAAGCTGTGATAGTAAAATGAAAATTCCACTCTACCAAGTATACTCTATTATTTTTACTCTTTCCATACACCTATGACACTGTGTTGCCGTTCATTCATGACGATGCTGAATATCTGCGGTCCGAAAAAAAAAACAAAAAACTGAAAAACATCTAAAACCGAACTGAAGGACGCCCACGACCAAATGTAACATGGTACTTGGACAATACTGTGATTGATGAGTCCTTTGAACATCGAAAGGATGGAAAGACTGTTAACCACTTGTCATATCCAAATATTGGCAGACAACATTTGAATGCGAGATTGGTCTGTGTAGCTAGCAATACGAATCTAACGCCGCCCAATAACAAGGTGGTTATCCTGGATGTCAATTGTGAGTATAAATGAAAAATATGTTGTCTTTCTTTTGCCATCATTTGCATATATGGATTTTGCATCGTCCTCGTTTTGAATTTCGCAAAAAAAAAAAAAGAAGACGGAAATAGTAATAAAAGAATGCAGTCCGTCCATGTTCATGTCCATGCTCTTGGAGTGCAGCAGTGGCTGGTTCTGTCCGTCCCAATTATTTATTAGCATATAAGCGTTTGTGCTCATGTATGCATTCGAATTCTAGATGTCACTAGAACGCCATTCAATATGCCTTCTTAATTGTGCTCCTTTGTCATGCTGATTGAGGGCACATCACCGAATCATAGAAACCGGTGAGTATTGTCCGTCTGTGTTCCACATCATCGACACATTATGTGGCGAACGTTTGCTGAGCTGTGTGCTGTACATTGCTCATGGATGGATATTTTCGAGTTATGTAATGAGGTCCTTTTGTTGGGGGCGATGTAGAGATGTCCTTTATGAGGTTGCTATTTGAATACATTTTTTTTTTATGCATTTACATTTTGTCTATTTTCTAGTGAAACCAGTGGCTGTGCACATTCTAACGAAAGAGAAATTCGTTTCGGCCGATCGAACATACGATGTGGAATGTCGAAGTTCTGGATCAAAACCATCGGCAATTGTAACTTGGTGGAAGGGCAATAAGCAAATCAAACGTTTGGCTAAAAATGTGAGTAGTGATATGGTTGTATGTATGCGTGTCTCAAATATGAAATTTGAGTCAAATATCTGACTTATTCTGATAGCTTTTGAGAATTTGCATTTGATTACAATATTAAGAGGAGGTATAGAATAGTACGTAGACCTGTATCTTTGTTTGACATACGTAAGTGTCATTACCCATCAATGCGAAAACCCCTATGATCTCGAGCAAATATTTCGATGGTGATGAAACACGACAACAGATATTGAATAGTACTAAAGGATGTTTTTTTTTTTGTCAGTACGAACTTCTGACAGTTATATCTGTCAAACCAATTGTCAGATTGCAAGCTGTCAGTGCCATATTTATTCAGCAGTCTTTGCAATTATATCGTGATGACGCTTAAACAACGTTACCAAATTTTAGAAATTTGGTTCCAAAATTATGAAATACTTTGCCTCTCGGATGTCATTGTGTTGAAAAATTTTAATTACAAAATGTATTCTCTCGATTGAATACAAATAAATGGATTTTAATGAAATTTCATGTGTTTTGTTCAAAATCCAAGTGCTGGCTTCAAAAACACGCTTTACTTTTTAAACAACTATTTGCTTTAAGTGTCGTGAAATATAGAAGTCGTCCCACCACCGTGGTATAAAAAGTCTGTCCTAAAGTAGACATGTCTCCCATCCGAAGATGCTAGAAATAATCGACACTAATCACACGGAGTCGGAAGCAGATGGACGATGGGGGCGAATAACACGCTTGTGGATTCTAAGAGTCGTAGGGTGCAAGCTCATCATTTAGATTAATCGCCTATCATATCCCGAATTTGATCATTCTACACTACATTTCGCACTCAATCCTTCAATCCATCCATTTTTCCTGTGTTTTATATAAGACTGTACTTCTATTAAATTGCAAATTAGTGTAGTCAAGTGAGACCCATAACTTTTAGCGTTCAATACAATACGTCTCATTAATTGTTACTGGACTTACACATTCCAAAAACGTCAGAAAAAAATTTTTTAAACATGACCTTAATAAAAGCTTTAGCTATATGTAGTTGCAAATAGATTTTAGCAAAGATGTATCACTAGATATTTCTATCAAATATGATGAATCAAGTACGTATTGCATTGCTAACAGCTTCACTGATACACATCGTAAATCACAAAAGTTTAAATTAATTCGCATCACTCAACAGAATTTGTTTAGTGAAGTGTCAACTGGTCTTTAATATTACTGACAGTGACAGTATTTTATGCGGTGGATTTTAATTTCTTTTAATTAAATCATACATATATTTTTGATTGAATTTTTTTCCTATTAATTTCCAGTTTTCCGAACCGGATAATCAATCCCTGAGCATACTCACATACACCCCCACTCGCGAGGATGATGGCAAATACCTAACGTGCCGTGCTGAAAATCAATACATTGTGGATAGCATTCTCGAGGACAAATGGCGATTGGTTGTTCACTGTAAGTACACAGAACCTTCATACTTCTTTCATTCATCCCCTCCCCTATACTGTTTGGTGATAGTATTGATCATGAAATCGATTTTCCTACAGTTTAAATCCTTCCGCATGGTCCACAGACTCTACGATTGAAACCGAAACGAAAAAAAAAATTAAATTATTTAGATTATTGAATCCCACTTAGCCCATGACATCCACCCATCGCGGAATAAAAGTCACTTAGTCGCATGCCAATGTAAATATGTATATATATCTAACCTAACCTGCAATCGGATATAATAAAGTCCCTCCCGGTTTCAATCCAGTAGCGGCAAACAGAAAAATGCTTAGCCTAAATCGTTATTACTGCCTGAATGATGTTGACGACCAAACGACCGACACGACCACTCAAATTGAAAGTGCCCCGCATGAGCCAGTTAAAATTTATATTGCTCCAGCTATTTGCATAAAAGTTCGCATCCTGTATTTGTTTTATTCCTTCAGGACAACGAACACTGTAAATGGTAACGAGCAGAAAAAAAAAAAACCACTACGCTGATAAAAAAAACCATTTAAATGAGTAAATAAGTGAAATAAACAACAAAAGCTAACCCAACCACATAAATGAAATGTCCCTCCTTGCAGAGAGTATACGACGGGAACAATATCCTTGTTGGATGGCATTTGCTGGCATAAAATATAAATTAAATTGACCGAACCCCTAAAAAAAAAAACCAACCAACCCAACACACACTGGTATGGTTTTATTAGATTGCATTGCGGAGGTCGATCTAAACCTGTAAAGTAATGTCAATTCGCTTTTGTGATAGCCTCTTGCGGATACGTAAGGCAATATCCTTCGCATAAAAATCGCCTATGGCCATTCGGCTAGAACAAGAATTTGAATCATCGTCGGTACATATTTGAAGATATATATTATATGTACATACATATACATATATGGTCAACAAGAGAAAAAGACGTATGTTTTTTAAGTGTTTTTTTTTTTAAATATTTTGTATCTTCTCACTTTACAAAAAAAATAAATAAAATATGTCAAAATGCAGCTTGTCTATTCTTCAGTCAATAAGTTAAAGTAACAATGCATAAGATTGGTCGAAATCCATTCAGATTTTATTTTTGGGAAAATTTATTTAATACAAAAAAGGATTCGTTTGTCTGAAATACTAGCAATCAACCCAATATAGTTTATACTTAAGCTTAACTTAGAATTAAATCAAGGTAGAAAGTTTATTTAGGATGGTCTTGTATTCCTGTTACAATGTCTCTAAAGCGTAGAGAAAATTTAACGATTTTTTTAAAAGTAGCATAAGAAAGCAATTATTGTTATCGATTTTCTAGCTTTGACGAAATTTACACAAAACCTCGAGAAAATAACCTAGACCTTAATCAAACCCCTCTTGAGCTGTTAGTTCTTCAAGTTAGTTCGGATTCACTTGCGCCATTTGTTGATTTTGCTCCTTCAAAACCCGTCTAAGTATCATAAGACGAATTCTTCTTCGATCGAAACGATTAAGAATATGTTCACTTTCAATCGATAGAGTCTGCTTAAACACCGTTCTGAACCTGGGTGTAGAATCGAGCTCCACCGTTATCCTTCGCAGTACAGCTTGACTATATAATTGTTGCTGGAAGCATTCTTAATAATATTCGGACTGTGATGCTGCTCGAGTCAGACGGTATCATTATTCCATGGCTCAAGCAAACTTTCACAGGCTGCCTTAAGCTAGGCTATGTTCTTAAAGCATGGTGAGAGGTGCACTTCATATTCCCAATGCTGGGAAAGCAAGTCACACGTCCTTAAAGGAATTTAGACCAATCAGTCCATCGTCCTTTCTGCTGAAAACATTGAAACGTCTAATAGATGTACTGGCGATAACTACATATGTACTGTGCGGAGTCATCTCTCCCCTAATATAGCTTCTCGTTGTTGACGAAATCTTGGTAAGATCGTGTCGCCCTATGCTGGTCATCCTAGCCTTAGGAAAGTTCCTTGCAGTCCTAAGTGAAAGTCACAATTTTTTTTTTTCACAATTTTGTAATTTTTCCAATTACAACTTATGGAATACTGGCCTGGCAGCAAAGGACTGAGTCAAAAATGGAGGTAGTGCTCTTCATTAGGAAGATATCGATCCCAAGATTAGGCGTAATTCTGGATTCCAAATTAAACTGGAAGGACTACATCGACGAACGGATCAGGAAAGTAAGCGTAGAGTTTTACTCTGTTTTTACTCTAAGGGCGTTCAGTAATAATTCGTGTGGCTTCAAACTAACCGTGGTATACTGCCTGTATCAGGCGATTGTAAAACCTATTCTTAGTTATGGTACAGTAGTAGGGTGGAAGGCACTTGAGAAGCAATATCAGCTTTCTAACCTTACAAAAATACAGAGGGCAGCTTGCATCGGTATCACAGGATCACTACGAACAACACCGTGACCAAAACTGCTGTAAGACTGAAGGCAGTACGATTATGGTCATCAAACCCGCATGACCACTCATAGATAGATATCGACGGTGACTGATCACATGAACCCGATGCTTGTATCTGAAAGGAGATTTAGTGTACGAATTCTGGACAGAACCTACTGGAAGCACCATAGAACCGAAAATAAAAAGGAATTGGCCTTCTACACCGACGGCTCTAAAGGTGAACATTGGCACAGGGCCTGAACAATATCTCCACATCACCAATAAGGTGAGCCTCTGCTGGGTCCCAAGGCATATGGATATCTTAGGAATCGAAAGGGCATGCGGAGTGCCTCGCTCTACTACACAACGACTATTGCGGAAGTTGCATCGACGATAAAGAAATTGAATCCGTCTGACACCTGCTATGTGTGTCCTGTTCCTGCCCTAACTGATAGAAGAATGAGAACTCTCACTGAATTGGAGGACATTTTCGTTCTTCTTACATTTTGGTATTAACTTCTGTACATTGTTTGTCGGCTAGATTTCTCAATGACCTTGATCATGCACTGGTTTTTAAGTTTTTGGTCACCCAGGGTCTCTGCTGCTAGACCATAGTCGTCGCTATTTTTTTCAACGCTGTTTCTTTTCACTCTTGTTTCACTGCATATGCTTGCTGGCATTTGTTGTCAAATCAGGCCGTCATTAGCCGCTGATTCTATGATGGATTTTTGAAAGTGTTGTCACTGGTCTGCGACGCTTAACTTATCCTTATTTTATTTGTTTGGGTCTTCAATAGCGAGATTGTCCATATTCCAGACTTGCTGAGGTAGTTACTTTTCTTATTTGTCATAGTACGGACGTAACCAGGTCGGGCAACTTTCAAGACAGAAAGCTACGCTACTCTGGTAGGAGAAACAGAAAATACGAAAACAGCCTTTGTTCCACCAAATGCCATGAGATTTGAATGTGCATGTAAAAAGCACTAACCACTGAGCTAACCGCCGCCGTGGCTCAAGTGGTTAGTTTGTTGGATTACGGAGCGAGGGGTTCGATCCCAGGCAACACCTAAAATTTCTTTCAAGGCTCCAACTCTCGCGAGCGTCCGACAAACATCCAATAGTATAACTGCCATGAAAAAGCTTTTCAAATTGGCCTTCGGAAACGGCATTACCTATAAACAGTAGGTCCCTTCTTAAACGTACAACATGAAAGGTTGTGAAATGCTAGGCACTGGGTCCTGTCCTGGGTCCTAACGCCAAATATTTGTATTTGTATGTTAAATTGGGATTAAATTTAGTACTACGTATTTTCAAAACATTTTCAACTGTTCATCTTTAGGTACATACATACTCATGCTATGCAATCCGTTCGTTATAATTCGCTTCACATCTTAAAATATATATATCGCATTCATTAATACATTCCAAAGTAAATGAGTTTGGCATAGATTTACAGATTGATTGTTGAAAAGCAAATTATTAGAATCCGAGCAATAATGTTTTAGTCCTTTGCCTTTCGTATAATAAGCTGCTGCTGAAAACCATTAAATTTTGCTTTAATAAACCCTTTACAGATTAAATCATCCGAATGTTTGTCGGATATTTTAAATCTATTCAAGCGCTATGAATTTCTAAATTGTTTAAATTCCAATACCTACCCCAATATGAACTAAAAAAAAAACTTCTCTAAATTCCTTTTGATGACCATTTCAAAACAAAAATAAAAATAAAACACAGGAAATGAAAATTGAAATCTGTCATCCACCAGATGCCAAAAAAGTATTTTCCATCAGTATGGTGGCAGTTTTCGTTTAGAATGTTCTATCTCATATTCCGTGCACACACAAATGAATGAAAAATAGAGATAATAATTGAAACACTGAAAAAACGGCTCTGACTTTTCGAAAAATAAAAAACAAATAGAACATTTTAGAAATTCGCGATTTAAGGAACTTTATTCAATGCCGTTCTCTTAGGCTGCCCATGGACGATGAGATTCGTTGCCAATTACAACTACAAATGTGAAAATATAGAAATATAGTTAACTTTCTTGAGTTCATTATAATTAGTGTGATCGTTGGTCACTACTTTCATACGTGTTAAAATTTCTATGGCTATTCTATTCTCCCACTCAATAGTTATACTAACTGCAACCTGCGTACATATCTATCCAAATTTACGAAGGATAATGTTGAAAGAAAACAGTTCTTATCGAAATTCTGCGATTTCTAACTAAAATGTGTCAGAACCGTTGAAGAAAATGCTTTGTCGAAGTATTAAAACTTGAGATCTCCTGAACACCACTAGAATGTATCAGAAAATGGCAGAAAAATTATCGATAATACCTAGTTAGCTTCATAAAATGCACCCACCTATGCACACATAAAACAGATAGGACTACAAGTCTTGTCACCGTCTATGTAAGCCTTTAGTTTTTGTGACCATTATTGCCAGAAAAAAAACTGTAAACGAAAAACTAAATATGAAAGTATAATGGTGTCACTAAAACAGAATATGATTTATTTGATACCACGAATTGAAACGTGAATCAGTGTATCATTTCATTTGCTATACATTTTCAAGCAATTATTCTGAGAAAAACTTTAAAAAAAATTTAATTATCCCATGAAATACGCAATCAACAGTAGGTAATCGGTTTCAAATTATCGCATTTGAACTTTGTTCGAAAATGCACCTGAAAAGCAAGTTTAAACATAACTTTTGCGGTGCAAATCCAATTAAAAGTTATTGAAAGGACCACGATTTTAGTTCATTGAAACGACTCGTTGAAAATATATTGATTAAAGTTTTAAAAATAACTTTTGTGAGTTAATGTATTCGAGTCGGTATACTCGTAGACGTCTGTAGCTCTTAGAGTCATTGGCTGAAGGCATATGTATAAAAATAACTCGAAAAAAGTACGCAGTATTTATCCATCCAAGATGAAAATATGTTTGGATAGTTTGGGTATAGTTGAACAGGACTTATTACATGCAGATCTGTACCATAATGGACGTAATGTCAATTTGGTTGAGAGCCTATTCTATCAATTGTTTTTAATTCTAACTATGATGAAAAGCCTGCAAATTCATAGGTGTATTGCATATATTTAGGCTGCGATACACACATGCAGTTGTTAGGGCATACATATTTCATCTATCTACTCAAGATTACACCGTTCTTAAATTGGATTGAAGTGCAAATGTATAAGACTAACAAGCATTATAAGAATGTCATTGGCGTTAAGATGAAAACAAAATTGGGCTAAGAACACACGCTGGCGGTATTCCACTTTCTATACAAACTATTTGAGCACGACACTTCAATCTTTTTTTCTTTATATTCTTAGCTGAGAGATAATATTAACTGTTCGCGCTGTATCCTAACATTATGAGAGTATTCAAGTCCATTAAGGGCAAGTTCATTATAAAAATAAAAATAAAGTACCTAAGTTCAAACTTAGCATTACGATTATAAAAAAGCTCGGGAGAGTCGCCTCGTCAATTCACTCTGTCTGTCTATCTGACAGCAGCCTACAGTATCATTCAAAAACAGTATAAGGACTGTCTTTTTTTTCTTCTAAATACTTTAATTTCTCATAACCCCTGCCTATATGTGTCCTGTTCCTCTTAACATGATTCTTGCTAGTATAGAGCTTTCAGCAATTTATATGTAAACCTATGACGGTCAGTGGATAGACCGTCGGACTACAAGTCCAAGTTCTTCACTATTCAACCTTTTTGCGAACTCTTTAAAAAAAACTCTGTATTGTAAGATAGATCTTGAAACGATAAAAGTTGTCTGAAACGATCTGAGTCTAATCATAATTGAAACATTTACTTTATTTGATTACGTTAAACTAAATTTAAAAATGTTTTATTTCTTTTCGCAGATCAACCAGTTGCATTGATGAAGATGGGTTCTTCACTGAATCCTGATGACATCAAAGAAGGTGATGACGTTTACTTTGAATGCCAAATTCAATCAAACCCAAAACCATACAAGATGTCATGGTTCCATGATGTAAGTGTATGTTCTTTTTTTATTATTGTCCTGCCATGTATATTTCTTTTTGAAACATACCATTTCTGCATCATTTGTTCTCTCTAGGAACAGTGTAAGTCCTTAGTAGTCTGATAACTACTAACATTCGTAATGGACTGAAAATAAAATCGCAACACCACTACAGTCTTCAGAATCATAGGTTACCTTAAGCAAAATATTCTATTTTAATGAAAATATTCATTTTATTCAATCGAATAATACCATTCATACCATTATCTGCTGCTTCACAAAATTTCAAAACTTACTTACATGTAATCGTTCCCTGATGGACTTAGTACATCACTCTAACGTAAACATTTCTGAAATCGTTCACAAACTCCCACTTAATAGCTTTCGTACCAAGTTGCTCGAACAAATTATATACTCGTAATCTCTGCGTAAACATTCCATCAACCATGTGTACGTTTACCCTTTTGCCACCCCAAACAATCGCAAGGAGCATCAGTACTAGAAACTTCAACTAATTTCACAGTTAATACACCCTTAGTGGCAATTATCTGCTCCCTATGCTCCCCTTGGGGGAGTGAAGAAAAATAAAAAAAAACACTACTGCAAGTTCCTGCAACGCTACTTCCAGGGCGCTAAATGGAATCTTTTACTCATCTCTCATTTGTCGTCAATCTCGTTGCAAGCAAATTACCCTTATTTGCTTGCAACATCATCATCATCCTTGTCGTCAGCATCCTTTTCGCCGTCGTCCTCGTTGGAAGCCCATATCAGAGCTGTCTGTGAAAAAAAAAAAAATGTATAAAATCAAAACAACGTCAACGGATGATGATGGCGTCAGAATGAAATAAACTACCGTCAACAGTATCTCAGTGTTTCGTTGCTTCATCGTCCTGAACCGTGTATACCCTTTTTTGTACAAAGATTTTCTTCTGTCTAATGCTCAAAAGGATACAAAGTAAATCTCATTACTTATTCATTTCGCCTTATCGAAAATGAATGCATGTGGATGGTATGTACGTGTACTTTTTCCGTGTTTTCTCTCCCATTATTATCCTGCACATCTTCCAAACGCGTTGATGGCACCCACTACCGCTCGCGAGGCAATGATTTTTTCTCAAGAGACAAAGAAGAAAACAAAAATAAATGAAGAAGGAAAGAAAAATAATCCTAATCCTGCAACCTCTATTCGTCAGCGTTGGTGGTTCACACATCACCAGCTCTTTTCACACTATGCTAAGAAAAAGAAGGACGAACAAAAAGCATATACGCCTGACGGGCTGCTCTACTCTTCTAATAAAAAAAAAACCTATAGTCCCTAGGAGTCTCTAGCTGTACTTGACTCCTGCATGGAACATCCTACTAAGAGTGGAGTAGGAAAAGACAAGGGGATACCATCTGTAGAAACAGCACGTATGTGACGTAGTGACGTTGTGATAAAAAGACCACCCCTCCGTACCCAATTGTATACTATCCTTGTTGTATGTAACATTATCATTCTTGCAGGAGTTCTGCTTTGTTGTTTTTTTATCTCATGTGAATTTAATTTTTTTTTTCTTTTTTGTGGCGCGCACAGGGCAATGAATTGCATCACAACATCTCGGCAGGAATAATCCTCTCAGATCAATCACTAGTACTACAGAGCGTGACACGAGCATCAGCAGGTGATTACACATGTATGGCAGCCAATCCGGAGGGTAAGGGTACCAGCAATCCCGTCACGCTAAGAGTCCGATGTAAGTATTTCCAATTTATCCTTTATTCTAGCTCACCACCCACTCGTTTTGTCTACTGCAGGTAGTAGTAATTCACAATTTGTTGCATTTTCGTGTTAAATAAGACTGTGTCCTTGCAAGGACGTAAATCCTTTTTTTATACTTTCTCCTTGAAACGTTTTTCAATTATAAGATTTTTTTTTCGTTTCCGCTCGCTCACGTTCGTTGAATGAAAATTGCATTTTTATGAAAAGGAAGCTCAACTTTTCTTAGTTTGTACATATCTGTGTGTATGGACGTTAGGAAAGGGTTTATCTCCACTCAGGACTCTTCTGGCCAAGTGTAATCGTTGCCTTAAGTCCGATTACAAGTGTGCTTAGTTTGTTGTTATCGTTAATTGAATGAATGTCTGGTCTTGATGTCTTATTTTGAGAAAATTTTCACATATCCTTGAGGCAACGCAACGAAGAGAATAACACTTTTTTTTTGACATCAGGTGATGAAGAAATGATTTCCATGAAGAGAATCAGCGAATAAGTGGAAATGGATTTTACTCCGACACATTCAGTAATTGAAAAAAAAAAATCGATATGTGGTAAGGAGTATGAGAGAACTCAGGTGAAATGTAAATTCAAGTCAATGATTATTTAAAGGATATCTCTGATTTTGGTCTAAATTTACTTGATTATGATTTTCAAGAAGTTTGACAAAAGTTTGATCCCAACTTGCATTGTTAAACAAACGTCAAGTTCGTACTTATTTTTTCTATTATCTGGAAAACTTTGTAGCAAGTCTTAGTGTGAAGTAGTAGTAGAATGTTTACCTCGTAAATATTCTATAAACTCTAATGATTGAGAGGAATAAGATTTCCATACTATATTTGTAAAAACTAAAATTGGCCCAACGTGAAACCAAATACACACCTAGAGCATATTGAGTCTGAGCATTTCTTATTGTGATTAATGGCAAATTTGTTGGTCTAACCCTTCCAACGAGAGCGTTATCATTAAACCATATTTTAGTAGGTACATTTTGCAAATCTTAAGTTCCAAGTATCTGGGAAGTTTGTACTTACTCCACCCATTACCGCTATTCTTTTCGTTCTTAAGATCCAAGCGACATGTGAATTTTAATCAGTCTCACGAAAAACCTGTATTCTTAATTAAAATCTGCCTTAAGTAATGTACTCTTAATTTTGAGGTTAGAATGAAAATTTCAATTTCGAAATAGGACCAGTCATCCATTGGATATATACAGGAGTAGTCAGACTCTATTTGATGTACATATGTAGGAAGTAGCAGTCTTCTGAATAGCACTGAAACAATGATATCTCGCGTCAATTTAATAAAAAAAAACGCTCTAAGAACCGCTCTTACAACTGCTCTGAAGGCAATACTTTACTCACTTCCAGTTGACCATCTGCGGAACCAATGGGCACTTAGGATTGGGAAATTCTCATAGCCAGCTTGCTTTAATTTAAGCCACCTTAAAACCCTAAACGGTCATGATCTAATAATTTTAATTCTTTACGGTTTATAATGTCTCTATTAAAGTCCGTAGAGGGCTGTTTACACTTGTGAAATCAGTCATCAAATCGGCCTGACGAGTGGCTTGACAAGCCATCCAACCAAAGTAAATCGCAATCGTTTCTTGCGTTCACATTCATCAAATCTATGTCATGTCAGTGTGAAGACCTCTTATACCAATGTCAAATATAAAAAGGGTATACATACATACGCAGATAGGTTCAAGATAGGGTAGAGAGGTTTTACACGATTGGATCAGCGTATTTAAGTAATATTACCTATATTTAACGAGACTGCTCCTATCGCGATTGCTAACAGATTCCACGATCTTTAAGCAATGTTCCAGGTCACTTGGGTGTTCTAGGAAAATACAAAGCAGACCCAATGCAAGAAGGTTGCATACTGGAACGTTCCTGATAGCTGATGGAACCGTCTTTCATCTACAGTCAATAAAATGCAGCGGATGGAATAATATGAGTACATTACATGTATCTCTACCAAACATTGATTTGAAGAACACAAGAAGCGTCATTTGAGTTAACAGGAAACATAAGAATGGGTGTTTCCTTCAATGCTTCCCCACTTTCGACGATGATCCGCTGTCTATCCTGCACTATTGATACTGAGAAATTTGGATTGACATCGCAATCGTTTAACTCTTCCTTAACTCTTGAAAGAAACACTCTTGTGTTATTAATACGGTTTAATGTAATATTATATTGGACATCTTGTTTTCTCTCCGTACATCTCTGCCTGAGCAGCGACATCCACCTAACTTAACCCTTCCTAGTGAAACGTG
The DNA here is from genome assembly GCA_905220385.1 of Xylota sylvarum. NCBI lineage: Eukaryota > Metazoa > Arthropoda > Insecta > Diptera > Syrphidae > Xylota > Xylota sylvarum. The sequence goes on from LR999958.1 coordinate 26,952,649, forward strand.
CATTTAGAGGGGTTAAGATCCATTTCGAAGATACATATGTATTGTGTCCCGTTCATGCAAAATCAAAACATTGACGAAGAAATTGTTCTGTTGCGGCCGAGAACCAATCAATTTTCTTGTTAATCTAGCACTGATCGATTTTGAATATTCGGAAGCACCTCATACATTGCACATTCTATTCAGAAAGATTGCTTGCTTTCTAAGACATTATTGGTGCGAGCCTTTAGTACTCTAATTCCAGTCTGGCTGTCACTTTATACATACTTCTATAACGCCAACTTACATCAATCATTCAATTTGCTATTCGAAAACTTTAGATTTAAAGATGTTATACCAAGTGCCAGACCCATCGATACATAAAACATTACCAGAATCCTAAGAAGTTTGACTTTTCCTATTCGACCTCTTCGAGGAAATATGTAAAATATGAAAATTCTTAAAACCCGAATCTATTTCATCCGACCCTATGTATGTAGATACGTAGATACTAATAACATTAGTGGCAAATTGTGCAAATACACCCTTATTTCTCTGTATTTTCTACGGTTTAAAAGTAAATGGTTATTAAAAGCATTAATTTAGTTTATGCTTGGATTAACGTTAACTAGAGAAAACTTGTTTCGATTGCAATTTAATTTCTGGTATTACCGTAGGAGGCACTAATCCAACCCTATCCGACTGGTCAGTAAGAATTGTGGCATGATTATTCCACAACAGAATCCCTCAACAAATAATTGGTAAACAAACTAAGCCATACGAGCTCTGTATAAAACTATAAACTCCCAGATACTTAGAATATTTATAGTACACTTCGTCCCATATGAGACTACTGTTTAAAATTTTATTGAAATTATGAAATGTAAACTGGTCTCACAATATAGATATTACTTGGTTGGCTTATTCACATACGATATCCTTTTTATTGATCATTACAAATTTCCAATATGTAGGTATGTATGTACATACATATGTATGTACATGACTGTAAAGAAAGAAAGCAAAAATATTTCACTGGACAAAAGGGACCAAACACCGACCAAACCCACATGCAACTTGCAAACAGTACCATCCTTTTTATTCTCTTATTAAGTCGAAACCAAGTATATAATTTAAATCTTTTCCTCTTTTATTTTCCAGCCAAAAAAAAAAAATTGAATTTGTTTCCGTATATAATCCCCCCACTATGGTAGCTGTACAATAAAAACGCCCAACAGAAAATTCCTTTATGTCTTGGCTCTGCTTCGCTTTTTAAGCGTAATCCCAATAATGTGAAAATATCCTTGCAATGAAATTCGCCCTCTCAGCGCACAATAGACCACGAAGAGTACTGCCAGTTTTCTTTAACCAGAATTTTATTCGCATTTTTAACAGTAAAAAACAGAAAATCAAAAGCAATCCTTCTTCCCCTCCGTCGTCTGTTAAAACAGAGCTCCCCGAAAAACCAAAAAAAAAAAAACGAGATCGACCAACAAGAAACAGCTCCTTGCAACATTTTCGCATTACAATTGTATCTTCTTCTTGATATAAAAAATCTACTATTTCAGTTTATATTTAAAAAAAAAAAAATAATATTATGTTTTTGTCTTTATGTTGCTAGAGGATTACAAACGGATTTTCTTCTTTTTGTTTTCTTTTCTGCCAGAATGTATCTATAGGATGCTTCTATATTTTTGTTTGTTTTGCTTTTGAATGCCACTTAGGTACTTCGTTTGTCTATTTCCAAACTACTTATCCTTGGCTGCTGCTGGTTCTGCCAAGGCGAGGCGAGGAAGTTTTTTGCATAAGTTTCAGTTTTATATCCTTTTTCCTACCACCGAGGTTTATTTAGAAAAAAGAAAAAAATCTCTTCAAGATAATGCTATTTCCCTGTGATGGTTATGATACAAAAGGAGCCTTACCGTGAAATTAAGTAACCTCTTTCTTTTGATTTTCGTGTGTTACCTACTTATCCACTTCTGTTTGTATCCATATTATACAATGTAACACTGTGCAAGTGTAATAATTTAAACATTTTTTTTTTCTTTGCCAATCTCATTGCAGATGCCCCGATTTGTTCTATGGATCATGAAGAGTTGTTGGGTGCCCTCAAGCATGAAACTTTAATGTTGAAATGCGAAGTGGATGCATCACCGCCGGCGGATTCATTTCATTGGACATTCAATTCGTCGGGGGAACAAACGGAACTACCCGCCAGGCTACATTCTACAGAAGTAAGTGAAGTCAGTTGCAGCTTGAAGGATATAGTATACCTACCGACATGCTTATGTTTTACTGAGGGGCTTTCTCATTCCCATCGGAAAACCATAGCCATTGAGAATTCACCATGTGTGTTGTTTTAACATTGAGTTTGCAATGCGATACCGAGTAGGTTTTGTGTGTTGAGTTCACTTCAATTGCTGTCGTGTTGCATAACAATAACGTGGTAGTGGACTTATGTCTTCAATGGAGTGCCTATTGTGTATTTTATGTGAAACACTGAGCACTTATTGCAGTTCGAGGGATTTGCTACAACTGGCTATGGATTTTATAACTTTTCGCAGATTTAGAGTACGGACTCATGGAGCGTTAGCTAATTCAGGATTCGAAATTGTTGATACTAACCCAGCTAGGCCCTGGGTCCCATGGACCTGTTGCGCCAAAAAAATTTGTAACCCAGCATTTAGGAATTAGGGACTTTTATCCATTCTATCCCATTGCGGTATATTAATTTTAATGCATAGCTTGACGAAATTGGTATATCTGCGAAATTTTCAATACAGCTTTATCCTTTAAAAAAAACCCATTCAAAACCACGTCTAAAATAATTAGCTTTTATTTCAGCCAGATGTTAAGAGGTTTTTTTTGTTATAGTATCTTTGGTGTCAATGCGTCTACTACCATGTATTGTTTACTTTAAGTAAAAAGCTTAATACACATATTTTATTTCTGTGTGAAATTTTTTACTTATAACCACTCTATTGACGGTCGAACCGTGAAGAGCTCCACCACTGATAGTTTTCACGTCTAAAGTGTCGTGATTTGACTATAAATCATTTCTCTGGAAATACTCAAAATTGTTTTTAGCTTACGCTAAGTAATGTGAAAGAACTGAGTGTTTCAAAAGAATGCTACAAATTAACAAAAATAAGTCAATTCTCTGTAATTCACTTAATTCACTTAAACACAGTGAACTGGATTGAAGGCATTTAATTTGATTGATGTTTTGTAGTACATATAGGGTGGTCCATCTGTTAGTTTCTTTTTAAAAAAAACTTACAAAAAAAAACACTGTTCAATATTTTGCAACGATTCTTGCTTTATTGAAAAGAGTAAGCTTTCCGATAGGTAATGGAATATTATTTCATTCAAATTATTGCCTCTGCTGGCATGCCAGTAGACCATTTTTCAATACATTTTCGATTTTTTCGGCCCCTATTTCACGAATAGCTTGATCAATATTGTTCTTGAGTGCCTAAATCGTTTCTAAATAGTTCGCAAAGCATCGATCTGTAATGCCACCCCACAAAAATAAGTCTAATAGCGTCATCGCAGCTCCGTGCCGGTCAAGCAACATCACCAAAACGTCTGATTACACGATTATTGAACTAAGTGTGTAATAAGTTTTTTTTTTTGTGTAATAAGTCGATTGTTGGACGGCTTGTGTGCCACGTAACCCCATATTGCTGGAACTATAACTTTTTTTCAAAATTCGTATTGTTTCGGCAACACATCATCTACTTTGAAAGTAACTTTGCAATATTTTTCAACATTTTTCAAGCACAATTCGATCCATTTTGTATCGCAAAAATATAATGCTAAGTATGTGTCAATTTTTTGAACGCATAGGAGCTGTCAGTGTCAAAATAACATATTATTCAAAAAGAACCCAACAGATGGCTCACCCAAAGTTTTGTGGCTGCTTGTCCGATCCATAACTGACTTGTCACTCAATTATAAGTCTCACGCAGAAAGTTAAGGACAGTGAATGACAAACAGTCTGACCAAGAAATTAGACAGAGCCGTTGAATGTTAAGACCGAAACTCAATTGTAACAAGATATGAGTGATGTTTCATCTATTTCACTCTGTTTCCTTCCTGTTCAAGCCAACCTGAAGTGATCAACAAATTACACAAATTTGTAGATGTAATTGAAGATGTTACAGTAACTGTCATGTTAACTAAAGTTACTTCCATTCGAAAGTTTGCTGCTAGAATACATCAACCCTCTATATATTTGTCATTCAAAGTGATATCTTAGCAATCTTTCATTTTCATAACACTCTCATTTCTTGGCGCCATGCTGTGCACAAGAAGAGGAAGTATCCTTTTACTTGCATCCTAACTTAAAAACATTTTTTTTTTTATGTTTGTCTTTTTCTTGCAACATTTCACAACTGTAACCGTCCCACAAAAACCACGCTTAACTCGTTAAAATCTAATCATTTTTTATCACCTGCTCTTTTTTCTCGTTCACAGACTGGATACTCACGTTTAAATTACACTCCAACGACCGACCTCGACTACGGTACGATATCCTGCTGGGGCAGAAACTCAATTGGAGTTCAGAAGACGCCATGCATTTTTCAAATTGTAGCTGCAGGTAATTTAACATTTTTCTCCCATTTTTCTTTTCTGTTTTTTTTTTTTCTCTCTCTCTCCTTACACTTTTCTGGTCCTGGTCCTTTTTTCTTAGATTACAACTTTCGTTATTTAAATGTCACATCAGAATGTCTGTTGTAACTGTTGGACGATAGAATAGTATAGGAACTGTAAGAGTGTGCCGGAATAGGTCTGTCCTTTTTGTTGGAATTCCACCAGAGAAAGGGAATACTAAAGACCTGGAAAAGTGTCAAAGGAATCGTCTCGTGTCCTTTATATAACACCCAGCTGTCTATTCACATGTGTATGTATGCATGTGTATGTATGTTTATCTGTACGAATGCACTTGGTAAAGATTCCTTAAGTCATTGTCATTCCTGTTCACTGGCTCGAGTAAAATTTAGCTGAAAGGGTTTATGACACAATGACTCTGGCTTGGAATTACCTCCTAGGGCAGTCAGCCAGCCAGACAAGCAGCTAACGAACAAAACTTCGTTTGATTTATTCCTTGGCATTAGTAGGAGGACTTGTTTTTCTGGATCTTACCAACACTTGTTAAAAGAGAGAAGAAAAAAAAAATGCAATGTGCTGAATGGATTTGACCAGAAAACTAATTAAGCTAGGTGTTTTCCTGGATGATGTGATCAGCATTATTGAATTCGCTTTGACCTCCTAGTAGTTTGTTTTAGTGTCTCAATTACATTTCTTGGTATTCTTCGTTTGGTTCTTTCATTTGATTATTCTTTTGCTTTTTTCTTTTGTACAGGACGACCGTTTCCATTGCAGAATTGCACTGTAACGAATCAATCGACAGATTCATTGCAAGTTGATTGTATTGAAGGTTTCGATGGTGGATTACCACAAGGATTCATCATGGAATTAGTTGAGTTGTCCACATTGCGGCTTGCAAGGAATTTAAGTCTGACGGTAAGTATTAACTATTAAGGCTGTTTATTTCGGTTTGTTATAAAGAAATGAGGTGAAAATTAAGTTTCGGGAACATATCCTGATTTTATACATTTACATGTATTAAATATGCAACTTACTTACTTATGCATGTAGGGAAACTCAGCAGTTTTATTTTTAAATTACATATATACATACATATGTATGTATGTATGTAATATTATGTACATATATGGGCGCATGTGTGGGTTGAATCCCCGGGTAAATTACTCAATATGGGATGGTCAGGTTTTTTTCATCTTTTGTAAGGTCACCGCAAACGGAACCGAACATATTACGAAGAATCTTTTTCTCGAATCGACATGACAGCATGTCACCTTGTCTAAATCCTTTTCCGACACCAAATGAGCAGATAGGTTATCTGCTGTCAAACTATGGCATCTAATGTATCGACTCCTTTCGACTCAATATACTTTATAATATCACTAGTCTTTGTACCATATTCGAGACGTGGCAAAAATACTAAATAAGGCGGAGGTACCACTTTAAGGGAGCAGTTAATAAGAGCTCTAGCTAACCGCTGATGTGTCTACATCTTCAGTATCCTTGCTGGTAGACTTGTCAGGAGGTAAAGAATCGATCGGTGACTTTTCACGCGAATTAGATCGCAGAGATCTTTTCACATAAAGAGGTTGCGGTTGATGAACTTCATGATGGATATTTTGAACCAGGCTAGATCAGTTGGATTCCTCAAATGTAAATAAGTCGGTGTCAGTTTGAGGGTTCGGTGGTTTCAACCAACAATGGTGGAATCCTTAGAGATATCGGTGGTTGAAGTTCAGGGTTTAAAGGATTCAGTTGACCCTTGATGATATTGAAACCTTGTATCACAGATTGCTGATTATCATCCCGTTTTTCCTGTTGGGAAAACTGATCTATACTTGAAAATCCTTCAACTAGCTTCTTTGCACTTGAAACATCGAAGTTAAATATCTATGTAAGTACGTCTTGTATTTCGGAAAATAACTGCGATAACGCTTTCTGAAACTGGATAATTTTCTAATCTCTGTGTCAATCACCGTAATAGATGTCACAGTTTTCCATCCTCTTTTTGGCAGGCCCATCTCATCGCACCGCCTGTATGTCGGTGATTTCTGCTTTATAGCAGTTTAGGGCCTCTGTGAGTTGTCCGGCTGCATGCGGTTTATTAAGGGTTCGAACATCCCACGTGCAGATCCGAAGGTCATTGTCCATGTTTCGATGGCTGGGGTCGTTAAAAGTGAAGTCATCCTTATCCGAGGCTTGTGTGGTTTTTGGAACTAAGTATTTTTTTTCCGTGGTCTGGGATTTACCCCTACTCACAACCTCCAACCTGGAAGACCTTCATCTCTTAATATTCAGTAGGTTTCGCAGTTCTTTTTTCCGAATGGGTATCCAACAGCCCTTTAAATCGTTTATTTGATTTCACTTTCACAGTAGTGCAGTACAACTGTGTGTGTAAATTTTTAATTAACAAAGAATAAAGTACATCAACTTCTACGATATATTTTGTTTTGCATGAAATTCTGCATAAAATGCATTTCAATTTAAAATTATCCACCTATCCTTCGAACTTTCTTCATTCCAAGTCTATGTGGTTGTGCGAACTTATCATATTCTCAAACGGCAAACCTTGTACACAAAGTCCTTCAATATATCGATCGAAATGCAATAACATCAAATCATAGAGTAAATAAATCAAGTCACAATATTACAAACTCTTTCTATTGAATTGTACTTTCATTACCTGTAATTGCAATAGTAATAATCCGTACGCTAGTATGGTTTATCCTACAATCCTCAACCAGAGTTCTTCCTCTTCCAACCTTTGCGGTGCTGTGGCGTAGAACTTTTACAATAATGATAGAAAATAAGTCACATAAGGACCTTCTTGTAACTGTAAACATTTTTCTCAATACAAACGTTGACATTTTTTATTAAAGCACAGCAGCATAGTAATATTGGCCACCCTGAAAACCACTAGACTATGTCCTTGTGGCTCCACATTGGTGGGTATGTGTATAGATACTAATATTTACATTTCAATAAAATGAAATGAAAATTTGAACTCCATTCGATTTGTGTCCTTGCTCCACCTGTAAACTGTTTAGTGCTGGTACTGCATTTCTTTGCTTACAAAACTTCTACACTTTAATTAAATTCGTTTTGAATAGAGAGTAGGTATACCATGACTGGGGATATAGAATCGGTTGGCTTTTCAACGCTCATGTATGAATAAGCATGTAAAGGCAAGCTAGTGAAATTGTTATAATACAGGTCAAAGCTATCGGGCTGTAAGTAAGGAAAACTTTTTTTTTTTCTTGTCTGCATGAATAAGACCAAGGAGGAAAGTTTTAAAGACCAACCAACCAACAGTCGCAAAAGGATACACAGGTTTGAAGTAATTTTTGGAAAGTTGCTTTTCGAATGGGAAAACATTTCAAGGGACATACCGTGTAGTAGATTGAAATCGGACTAGCAGCCAAGTTATTTTTATTTTTTTCCTTTTTTATTTGGATAAAGTCATGTTGGTACATAAATACGTTTGTGAGCAGTTTGCAGAGGAAATATTTGTATGTAATAAACGTACAAACGGTTGTATTCTCATTGAATTTATGATTGCTTATCTAAGACTACACACATATGTATGTAATTTATAAATGTAAGCTATCGTCGGAGGTACTCATAGTTTTCTTTTTTTTTAAGCCTTTGTGAGTCTATAGCTTTAAAAATTTAAGTAGTTTTGTAAAGATTTTTTGCGTTGACCACTTACCTGTTCATTGCAAACAAATTAAAGTTTCACAGCGTGTTGTAACTCATCAAAGGGCTGTTGCTTGTGTTTGTGCATCCAATCCTGGTTCTTCGGCCTCTTTCTATATTTTGAATGGGTAGTTTATTATTCCACAGACTAAGTCTAATCTGATTTTATAACAGCTCAAGGGAAATAAAGCATGTCCACATTCTTCGTGTAGAGTCTGTACAGCGCACCTTTATTCGAATCGCTCTAAGGGGACTTCCCTGTGCTGATCCCCTTAACTTAAGCCCATACGCAGATCGACTGAAATTTTTAAACATACAGCCTCTATCTGTAGGCTGTAAAGTTACCAACTTATTTATCAACTTTAAGCTGGTAACATTGATAGCATCTCTACTTCAGCAGACCTGTAAAATTCAAGTACAAGTACCAGTACAAGTACAATTATCTTGTACTTACTTTTGTTTAAGTACAAGTACAATTCCTTGGTATTTGTACTTAAAATATTCAAATACCAGTACCAGGACTTGTACTGGTACGTGCAATTCCTTCAAAGTACTTGAAAATATTATCTTAATGAATGAATGATGAATGAGTTCGGTGCCTGTTTTGGTTATGAGTGGACAAAACGATTTGATGGAAGCTCATATATCCAACGTTCATGGCTCTCAAAAGTATTTGAGTTTAGTAGTTCCAACTAAATAGAAGTTTACATGTAATGATGGAGTTACCTCTACCTTTCCGGCATTACATATGTAGTTTGTGCATATTACTATTTTATTATAAGTATTTATATCTCTCTCTGCTTGAGATCAATCTCGCATAAAAGTAAATTTAAACTTTCTATCCATTCTATTTATAGAGAACACCAGTGAGTTTTTTTATTGACAATCTGGAACCGGGTACATCGTATCGGATAATACTGTTCGCTATTAATGCCAAAGGACGTTCGGAGCCAACAATAATTGATGATATTACCTTTAAGGGCGTCGCAAAGTTCACAGGTAAGTGCATTTTCCAGTAAATTAAATTGAATTATCCCCGACCGACCCTAAATGGGAGGGAAACCAAACAGAAATAACTCTCTTTTCTCCTGTTGTCCTTCTGCTCAAATAAATACATTCACATCCTTTCGCCTTTCGTACGACAAATAACTTCTTACAACATAATAAAATAAAGCTCAATCGATATACAGACATATTCGTACGCAACTCGCACACAGGATACCTATACACAATTCATTTCTCAGCCAGAATCGAATTCATAACAATAAATTTGAAATAATACCGTTAGCATAATGCAATTCACATTGATGGATTTCGACGACGAATTGTTATCTATTCATTGGTGTTATCCTTTTATCCTGGCTTTTAGAGAGCCTCGACTGGTATGTCCTTCTGCATGGATGAACTAGCATTAGCATAGATCGAGGAGTGTTATGTATTTTTCTTGGCACAGTTTTTGTCCTTACACACATTTAGCAGGTACATATCGTATACTCCACTCCGGAAGCGGTATCTATAGCAAAATCCAAATTCTCAAAAGTTTAAAGTGCTGGCATAGAGAAGGAGGCAAAATAGAAAACCAAGTGGCAAGAGAGTGGAGGAATTTATATGGAACGAGTAATATGAAAAGTTTTCCTTTGCTGAATTGTTTTTACCGGGACCCCGGGGGAGGTAAGAATTTTGAATAGGACAGCAGGATGCCGAAATCCTATGTTTAATTCATGGGAATTTCAATTAGATTCGCTCTTTTCGTTGTGTGTGTTTTTTTTTTGTATTTTTTTTTGGTGGGTTTTGGTCCTTTTGTCAGCCAATGTGGCGGAGAATAAGAGAAATTCTTGGCATTAGTGGTCGCCAGACAGCTTTGTTTTTGCATGAATAAATGATGTGGCTTTAACGACATCCTGTGGAGAAGCATTGAAATGCAGAATGCAGTCGTTTGAGATGACATTTTTGCTGTTACATATTGAATTAACCTGTTTTTTAAAAGAGTGTCTGGTCACTTAAAATGACACGATTAGACAGCATTGTGTAGAATAGCCATTTGGGTTGTGGTATTTAGTGTATATACTCAATTCTTACAGTCATTTAATTTTAACCTAATGAAATTATTTAAATTCTATTTTCACTTCCCAAATTTTAATTGACAAAACATTGTATGAGGTTTGTTATAAGAACGTGGTTGAGAATCCATGACAGTGGTTAATTTCATGTATCTGTCATGTATTTATCTCTATCTCTCGACTGTCTGGATTTCTCAGAAAAAACCGGGGTTTCAATGTGGATTCGTCTTGAGCTTTCGACACGTGAGCGAGCTGTGATAATCCGCATCAAGGCTAAATTCGCGAACATAAGCCTAATATGCGCTCATGCCCGCACAGAGGACAAGAACGACGCCACCGAAGAATGTTTCTAAGAGCTCCTCGAAAGAGAGATGACACTTTACCAACAGAAAGCCTATAACTCTTCTACGGGAAACCCCGTAGAAGAGTTACAGTCGGTGCTCAGAATATGGAAAAACTTCTTCTGCAGAGTGTATAACGGCTACGAAGACCAACATTCCACTGTCAGGCAGAATGAACCATTCAATCTGGACGAAGATAGCCAAAACTTCTGTCCACCTGACCAAAATGAAGTGAGGTTAGCAATATCCAAACCTAAATCCAACAAGGCTGCTGGACCTGATGGCTTACCAGCTAAGCTGTTCAAAGCTAGCGGTAGAGAGCATACACCAACTTATTTTAAAAATTTGGTCAGATGAGTGTATGCCTAATGAATGGAATCTTAATACCGTCGGACCTACAAGAAAAGAGACAATTGCGCCAATTATCATAGTATCATTCTCCTCAACATCGCGTACAAGAGCTTATCTGCCATCCTGTGTGAACATCTTAAAGCCTTCGTCAACAACCTGATTGGCACCTTTCAGTGTAGTTCCAAACCTGAAAAGTCCGCAATCGATCAAATCTTCACACTTCGGCAGATCCTGGAGAAAACTCAAAATGTCGAAATCGATACCCGTCGTCTTTTCATCGATTTTAAGGCCGCATATGACAGCATCTATATAGTCGAGCTATACAGAACCATGTCTAGTTTTGGCATCCCTGCAAAACTCGTCAGATTGTGCAGAATGGCGATGGAGAACGCTCGCTGCTCCATCAAGTAACGATCTCACCAAGACCTTTGATGTCAAAAAAGGATTTAGCCAAGGTGACGCGCTGTCATGTGATTTTTTCAACATCATACTACATACAAAGCCAACACCGGAGGCACAATATTTCAAAAGTCTGTGCAACTAGTAGCGTACGACGACGATATTGCTATAGTTGGTAGAATTCAGCGGGCTGTTGCCGGTGTGTTCGTTAGTAATGAAAAAGAAGCTGCCAAAATGGGTTATGCGGTAAACGAGGGAAAAATCAAGTATATGCTGTCAACAAGACGGGACACACAACATCCACGAATTGGACAGAACGTAACAATCGACAGGCCCTATCTCGAACAACTAAGAAGTCTCTTTATAAGACCTTGATCATCGCAGTTCTCCTTTATGGCGCTGAAGCATGGACTTTTTCGAAAGCGGATGAAGGTATCCTCGGTCGTTTCGAAAGAAAACAATTTTCGTAAAATATTCGGTCCCGTTTGCGTTGATGGGCTTTGGAGGAGGAGATTCAACGTTAAACTATACGAGCTGTACAGCGACATCGACCAAGTCAAAAAACTGCGCATTAGTCGGTTGAGATGGCTAGGACATGTAGAGCGAATGTACATCAGTGCTCCGGCCAGTAGAGTCTTCGAATCAAACCCGGAGAGACAACACCTCGCCTTAGGTGACGCGCACATAGAAGGTGACCTCAACCGACTTGGAGGTCGCAACTGGAGGCAGTTAGCTATGGACCAGGGCTAATAGGCTTGTGAGTTGAGGCGCAGGTTCACCTCGAACTGTAGCTCCACCTAAGTAAGTAAGTAAGTCCAAGTTCAATGTGTATACATGTAAATATTTCTTGAGACATTGAGCATATTTAATGTTTTTGTAAAAGAGACGATACATTAAAATCTTCTTTTTTCAGTGTCCATGCATGACACTTATGTAGCACCCTTAGAGGTTGTGTTAATAAAAACACCTCTCCATTGTGAGGCTTAGCAGATAAACTCTAAAGGGAACACATAAAGAGAAAATCTTTACTTGACGCATTGCTCTATGATGATCGTCAAAGTGTTTATTTAGTTAATTTAGGAGGAACTGAAGCAAAAGCCTGCTTGTTTGGCGTCGAAAGTGGAGTCAAGATGTTCTTTTCCGTGCTCTATTAGGTTTCCCTTCTTTGAAAGTTTGATAACCATTCTTCTGGCAACTTTTCGTATTCCCATGCACTGCATTCCGTTACAAATTCCATTATCCAGAAACAACGACACAATTCAACAATGTCGGACGTCTTTTTGTCTATAAAACTTTTTAGAAAGTTGTCTAGTGAGCAGTGTATTAAGTTTAAGACGGGTATCAGAAAAAATGCTAGTATCCTGACTAGATATTGCGTTACAGGTTTGCCACAATAAGTGGGGTACTGAAGATGTTTACTAACTGATGACTAGTATCTGCTACAGTCTAGAATCTAGTCGCTAGATGTAAAGTGAAAATTTTGTGTTCCGCAACGCTAAAGGTCTAAATCCGCTTTATCATCTATCCGTTATTTGACAAACATCCCTTCAATAGACAATGCCATCACCTCTGTTAATGTGTCAACACTGTATGTACATATGTATGTATGTATGATTGAGTATGTGAATTTTTAGTGAAAAACAAAACACAACTTCACATTTAATTAAAATACCACAAAAATACCATACCATCCTTTTTCCTTACCAATCCTTCTCTTACACCAGCACTAACTGAAATCAATGCAATACACACAGAAAATAACTATCACCATTCATATCTAATTGCAGGTCCATCGAACGGGCTGACAGTGCCCCTGTCACCATTTCTGGCTGGCCTCACATTATTTGCAGCCCTATTATTTGCCATCGCATGCATAATCCTGGCAGCCCTCTATCGGAGATACTCAAACAAGTAAGTCAATAGCCCGCCATCGAAACAAAAATAAATAAACAACCGCAAATCCACTTTATTGCGGTAATAGCCGTTATTGTGCAAATAAATTGTACGGCCCCCACAATAATAAGCAGCAGCAGTCTCTGAGGGGCAGTGTTTCATAACAAAAAAACAAAAAACAAAAAAAAAAAAAAAACAGTAGAATTGAAACCACTCACCCGGTCAGGTATCAATTTCATCCGAATCGCCCATCAATTTGCTCTTGTCGTTGCCCTTCTTTCCTATGTGGACAAACAGTGATGGTTACGAGGGATTTAATTAAATGACACCGAAGCGCAAAATGTTTGGGTTCTACATGGCCGCGCCTGGTTTAGGTTGGGGGGGGGATCAAATAGTTGAAGCACATTGCGAAATACTGTTCCCAATTTATAGACCCATTTTTTCAAGCCCCTAAATTACATCTTCTTCATCCTTCTCACTCTTATACATTCACTATCTTTCTCTGTTTGATTCTGGATCGTTTAACATGAATTTTACTATGTGCTGTTTGCTTTGTCAATAATAGAAACAGTGAGGCCAATTTGAAATCTGCCAAACATACCCAGCTGTCGATAATGCCATCCGATTGTCAGCTAGATCCACTCCAAGCAAACCATCACCATCATCATCATAATCAACATCAACAGCAGCAGCAGCAGCACAATCATCAGCATCATCTGAGCGGTGGTGGTGGCCTTACGACAACAACAACAATGGCAAATACACCATTAGGCAGTACGACAACGAATCCACATGACGGCCATCATCGACAGAGTCCACAAATGATGGGTGACCCGCCCGAAGGTGATGACACAGATCCAGATGTTATTCCAAATCAATATGGTGAGTTGGCAAAAAGAAAAAAAAAATATATTTATATTCATATTTGGCTCCATCCTTCCGCATCCATCCCACTTTTTATGGGAGCAATGTGGATCCTTTGGGGAACGAGACGATGACCAACACTAGTTGTCAACATTGTTCGCTGGCTTGGGGTTCATTAAAATGTTACCCAACGATGAACATGAAAACCATTTTGACTAATTAATCCGAAATGAAAAAAATGTTTTTTTATAAGTTTTTATTTTGTTTTTTCTTTTATTTTACAGAAAAACGTCCAATAAAATCGATTGCTCCAACACCATTGTTCCGGAGTCCGTCAGTTAGACTGATACAGAGGGATTACTGCAACGACACCGATCGAGGGGTCAGTGGAAGCGACGGGGTAGTCTCTAGTTTAGGATCATTAGTAAGCACTGGCAACGAAGTGCTACATTACACATTTAGACCTAGTAAACAAATTGTAAGTACTTGAACAAATTATATATATTTTAATATTAGATGAATAGAGTAGTGGGCGCCTGACCTCAAGTGGTTAATGTGTTGAACTACGGAGCAAGAGGTTCCAGGTTCGATACCTAGACAACATCTGAAATTTTTTTCACGGTCCAACCTCTCGCGAGCGTCTGACAAACATCCGAGACTGAAACTGTCATGAAAAAGCTTCTTAAAAACAAAAATTGGCCTTCGGATACGGCATTAAACAGTTCGTGTAAAGATTATAACAAGCACAACACGAATGGTTGTGAGAAAGGTCCTTCGTCCCCTAGACCTGTTGCGTCAAAAATTTGTATTTTTTATAGCGTAGATACAATCCATTGACTAAGAAAACATTCTAGACCTATCTCGGTGAGAGCCCCTTGAATAGCTTCAGTATTGTTAAAAGCTCCTTCTATGTCCAGAAAAGTAGCAAGAGTGTATTCTTTATAGCCACCGTTCGCACTATCTCATGAAGAGCCGACCTTTAGGGTGGTTCATGATAGGATTTCGACAATGAAGGGCTCTTCAAAGTTTCACGGATGTTAAGATCTACGATATATTCTAATCTTTTCAGTACAAAAGACAATAAACTATAAGGTCTGAAATCCTTCGCGGATTCATGAATTCACCGGCCCACTTTTGGGATTTAAGCAACTTTGACACGTCTCCAGGAATGGAGAACCGAATTTAAATATAAGCTACTCCTATAAATCGGTAGTAGCTAGGGAATTCCTATGTCTTACAGTTTCTTTAGTATAATAGGTATAATGCTATCAGGACCGGGAGACTTATAAGGAGAGAAGCTGTTTATGGGCCAAGATGGACATTTTATTCTCCTTGATAATGTTTGTAATGCTATTCCACTCTGCCGACGGTGCATTAACGGAACTAGCTTGTTCTGCATCACCGTCACTCCAACCTGGAAAGTGTACTCTCATAAGAAGTTCCAAGGATCCGCAGTACAATCAGTTCAGTTTCTATCCGCCTCTTTGAGCCTCTACTGAGCCGATCCGATTCTTTAAGCGACTCGACAGATTGACAGTAATTCATCCAGCCCTATTTCTTTCTGATGTACTTCTTATATATTTTTAGACAATCCTTATAGGACTGCCATTAGTTATGATTGTAGCAGATGTTGAAGATCACTGTGGTGAATTTTCTGTGCTTCGACAGATCCTCATTCCACCACATTGGGACTTTCCTTTTATTGTAATTAACTGGACACGAAACTTTAAAAGCAACGTTGATTGCTTTCCAAGGTTTCAACCTTTGACTTCAGTTGCGAGGTCGAGTCGATTCTGTTATTTGGCGTACTACCTACATAGTTGTGACGTAACTATACGATTAAATTTTGTCTAGTTTATTCGTTTTGGGTTTCTAAAAAGTTAAAGAGTATCTATCTGTACACTATCATCAAAAAGTATGAATATATGATCAGAGAAGGACTGTAGGTTGCACACTAAAATTAATTTAAATTTAAAAGAATTAGAACGTAAGGTAAATTAAATTGTCCACTAGCTTGCTTCAAATTATTCGATTTGCATTGATATACCCTAGAGACTAAGAGCTAGTCATGATTTTTTCATGATTATTTCGTAAACAAAATTTTGCTTATTCTGGTTATCGTGGTCGTGGTTACATCGCATATTTGAAATTCTGGCGAACCTAGGCCGTGCGCTTTAGGGGCTACAGGGCGTCAAAGATGTAAAAAATCTTGCAAAAAAACTACCTATAGCCTGAACTCCGAATCCTTGCTTGATGAATCTGATTTGACAAACATATTATGTAGTGCAATTGAGCGAAAAAAAATTCATTAGCTCTCCGTCTACTTTCACTTTCTACCAGCTTAAATAACAAAAACAATTTCTTAGTGCGTTTCCACATTGTTTTCTTACTTTGTAACTCTAGCTAAATATTAATACAAGAAAATACGGAATAGCGCAATGTTTTAAGACTTCAGGAGACCTCATTATCTCAGCTTGTATGAATCCAAGAGTCTGTAGATTTCTGACGAGTTTATTAATATATACATACACATGTTCACAAAATTATTCGCACAAGACTTTATATACGGAAAAAAACAGAATTAAACCACTATCTTTGATAAAAATTAAAAATATGATACTTCAAAAACAATTTTGACTTCATTACTAATAGATATTGGAAAAATCAAAGCAAAATATTTATTTCTTAAAACTGAAAAAGCTAACAAAAGAACGAACTTCAAGAAAATGTAACACAAAATTATTCGCACAAAACCAAACAGAAAGACAAAAATTAAAAATTCAAGAGATGGGCAGCATATCCATAATTTGTTGCGCCACCTTTAGCCTTAATTACGGCTTGTAAGCATTTTGGCATACTGTCCACAAGTTTTTTTTTTTAAATCTGGGCTTATAAGCTCCCATTCCTGCTTGAGGGCTTCTTTAAGAGAAGTTTTGCTGCTGATCACCCGATTTCTAATCTTTCTCTCAAGCTGGGCCCAAAGGTTCTATGGGATTGATGTCAGGTGATTGTGGGGGTGTTTTCAGTTGCGAGGGTGTATTAAAAAACAGTCACATTTTAACGTTATGGACTGTATGTTTCGGGTTATTGTCTTGTTGGAAGATGTAATCTGACCCTACACCCAATTTTGTGGCGCTTTGTTGGAAATTTCTTTTCAGGATATTGAGGTATCCATATTGATCCATTTTATAATCAATGAACTACAATTAGCCCACCCCGCCTGCAGACATACACCCCCACATCATGACATTACCACCACCGTGTTTCACGGTTGCTGGGAAATAGCTTCTTTTAGCTCTGTATTTGCTTGTCGCCAAACCGTTTGTTTTCCATCATTGCCAAACAAATTAAACTTACTCTCGTCGCTGAAAATTACGGACTTCCAAAGCTCTGAGCCCTTGTTAACATGTACTTTAGCGAAAGTAAGTCGTTTTTTTTATTGGTTTCAGAAATGAAAGGTTTGCGGCGTGCAATTTTTCCGTGAAAATCATGCGATCTTAAAACCCATCTTACTGCTTCGACAGATAGTGTTTATGTATCATTTCAGACATCTCTGCGGTCAGTAATTTTACAGGTGTCTTCGGGTTTTGCTTGATTTTCTTGACGATATGCCTCTAATTTGCTACTGATAATATTATTTTTCGTCCTCTACCTCCCTTATTTTCTAAATTTCCCTCATTCCTAAACTTGTGGGCAATATCCCTAACGACGGTGTAAGATCTTTTCACAAGTTCACCGGTCATGTCTTTCCTTTGCAAACTTGCCTAAGGATAAGCTTTTGTTCTTCCAAAGATGTTTCCGATTTTTTTCCTGCTATATCGCTTTTCCTCAATTTTTTTCACTTTATATTTTCCGAAATATCCCACACTCAATGCCTGTTACCTTGATCACGTCGTAAAGCAGAATTAGTACAACTTACATATCATCCCTTGTGCTTGTGCGAATAATTTTGTGTCTGTTTTTTTTATTCAATATTCAGAAAATCGTTGGCATACTGCCTATAGTTTCGAATCCGTTATCTTTTAGCATGGATTCGACTGTCGAACATACAGATCAGATGTATAATATAAAAAAAAATAAATTTTTCGCATTGAAAACTAATAAAAATGTCGCATATTTGGCTATGAAGTAGTTGTGTGAATAATTTTGTGAACATGTGTATGTACCTATATTTCAAATAATATTTGCTCCCTACCTCTTTTTGGAACATTCTGCGTCCGTAATCCGCTCAAATGTTATATTCCACAAATACTTAGAACTTGCTACTACAATCTGTGTTCCTTTTTCTTCTTAGTTCGATATCCAATGG
Organism: Xylota sylvarum; assembly: GCA_905220385.1. Taxonomy (NCBI): domain Eukaryota; kingdom Metazoa; phylum Arthropoda; class Insecta; order Diptera; family Syrphidae; genus Xylota; species Xylota sylvarum. Next base: position 26,971,149 of record LR999958.1, read on the forward strand.
GCAACGATCCAATTTTTTGCCCTAAGCATAATTATTAATTCACTCGAAACGATTGAGTAAACACAACATTTAACTTTTCTTTTAAATATCAAAGTATTTACCACCTGTCGGGATATCCCCAGATAAATCCTGAATAATATGTAATATAACCTTGAAATACGAGAACAACAAAGAGTTTGAAATCACAAATACTAACACGTGGAGGCTTTACCTTTCATTATCATACTTAGAAGAAGAGAACACTTGTAAAAATAATTAAACATTTTTTATATCAAGTATGAAAATTACCAAAAAAGGATCATCGAATCTCCTGGGGGTTTTTCAGAACTAGACTGAAAATTGCGTATTTACTTCCTCAAGCTAATCAATTTGTTTGTCTGAACAAACCAAGGCATACACCTTTCATTACCAACTGACCTAAGTGGTAATTAATTATAACACCCCCTTACATCTATCTGGGCATTTTCTATTCAAAAGTATGCGCAAAAACGAAGCAAACACCCACCAAAACAAAGGTCAGGAGCTCTTGTATTTTTTTTGCTTGTTGTTTCTTTTCAAGACCACCCACTTGATGTGTATAAACCCAGCTCGGATTTGCCTCGAAGCAAATTAATTTCACCCTCAAAGCTGGACCAGACATACCTTAATAATGAAATAGAAAGAAAGAAAGGAATCACTTTTTCAAAAGGCTTCCCGTCTCAGTTATTCTCTTTGTTTGTTGAAAAGGGGGAGGCCCGCCCGGCCCGTGCTTGAGTCTCTTACGGAAAATGTGAAATGAAGTAAAAATCCTTGGTACGGTGTATTTTTTCGCATTTTCTCTGCACAACACTCCTTGTGTTATTGTTACATTAAGGACGAAGGATTTTTTTTGTTTTTTTATTTCATTCCTGCCCTTTGCTTTTTCCGTCATTGTTGTCATTGTTGTTGCTGCGGTGGAGCCTCTGAGAGTTTTGCTTTTCATTGAATTTTTAATATGCCTACGGGTGGGTCATGGTCGGCAATAGTTAGCTTAATCTCCAAGTCTCTCTCTCGTTCATGCTATCTGAGTGAATCTTGTCCTTTCTTTTCGGTTAATACCCGCCAGCTAAGGCAGTCCTAAGTGAAATAAATGGATGAAGTGTAATGAATAGTTGAACTTGAGGTTTGTAATAACTTTATTTGTATGCCAATGCGGAATAAGCCAAATGAATGTCACGTGCTAAGGGCGAGTTTGTTATTATTACTTTTTCTTTCTCTTGGCATTCTGTATTAATTGTTAATTGAGTTAAATTAGGTAGGGACTCGGAGTGTACAAAGAAGATGAGTCTTAAACTTTTAAATTTGTAATTACTTATTAAATTTTTATAATTATGCATTACTTGTTTTTTTCTTTCAGAGTTATGCAACGTTAACAACAAATAACAAGGGCATAACAACGTGTAGTCCTCCACTGGTAGGGCCAACAGTAGCACTTCATAGCCAACAACCCACCCCGCAACCCATGGAAGTTAGTCTACTTAGTCCGAATAATCAATCAGTGACATCGTCACTTAGCGAATATCGGTTTCGACCGGAAGTCGTAACAACCTCAAATCGAATACAGGAAAGTTGTATATAAAATATCCATACATCCGCACACACACACAAGACATCCACTCTACAGTGAATGTTAATTCGTTACTGCCATGATAAAGACGTCAACCAAACATCTTAACATGGCATTCTGACGAATGGTGGCTCGAAGCCATTGTATCAAAGACTTTAATGAAAAACAAAAAAAAAATTAAAAATGTGTATTTTCTAGAATAATTAATTATTTATTTTATTTTTCTAAATGTATTTCGTTTGTTTTTTTTTTAACCAATGAACATATTATAATATATTATGCATAAGTGTATGTATGTACTAAACAAAATTTAACTCCAAATGTAAATAAAATTTCGACGCTTTTCTAATATTATTTTAACTTTCTAGCCAATTAGTAATTTGTATCTATGTGTGCATAATGACTTTTATAGGAGATATCTTTTTTGAAACAAAAAAAGTACTTAAAACTAAACTATAGTCAAACAGAGCGTATAATATACATACATTCATATATCAAAGAGCAACAAAAAATAATAAAAAAAATTTGTACATATCGAAAATAGTGAACGTGAAATTCTTCCTTTTTGTAAAATTTAGTTTAGATGAATGAACATATTAAAATATAGAAAAAATTAAGAAAAAAAAAAAAACAAACAGAAAATCTCTTTGTTATAAAGACGAAACAAAATATAGCTATCCTTGAAAAAAGAAAAACAATAATAGTGCTAAAGAAATGTGTATTTATTTAACATATTTTATATCAACAGAATGCAATTGGTAACATCTTTAATATTCTGAAAACAAGAATAAAATATAAAATAAAGTATTATTAAATGGTCTGAGTCTGGTCCTTAAATTTTTAATTTACAATCTTAATATTTATACATTAAATAAAATTTATTCTTTTTTTCTTTTTAAATTCCGATAGCAGAAGGAATAATTTTTGCAAAACAAATGGGCAAATTACAATTATTTGATTGTTTATTGTTCATAGCTTTAGTTTTTGTATTTATATATGTATAACGATTATATAAATAGTTTATTATGTTTTCTTTTAATATTTTTTTTTTTTTAGTATAAATGAGCTGAGCTGTATTTAAATTATATATACAAAAATAAAGAGAAAAATATATACATATGTATTAAAAACTTAAATGAGAAAAAAAAACAGATTATAATAAAAAAAAAAAGTGTTGTTAACAAAATTGAAATGAGAATAAATAATTTAAGAAATGAAAACTGAAGAAAGAAACAAGATAATAAAAAAAAAAAGAATTGTTTTTGTAAAAAAAATAACCATAATCATGTGTTTCATTTGTATCTGCTCATTTTATATAATTGGACAGTAACCAGCAAGAAGAAGGGCAGTATTGTACAAGTGTTAAGCTAAGAACTTTAAAACATGGAGTTACATAAAGAAAAAGTTACAAAAAAAATTCGATTTACTGTTCAAACAATAGGTCGTAGAAGACGATTTGGTAGGACCAGCTATTCTGTGAAATATAGTCCGATTTAAGTCCTATCTATGTATAAGATTGGATAGAACCACCTTCGTTGTAACGACTACAGATCTAAAGAGTCTTACAATAGGAACATTACAATTTTGTATTTTAATATAAACGCAATGATTTTTCTGATCTGTCAGTGTCAAAGGTTTAAATTTTTATCATGGTGAAGTTCACAAACAAGCAACGTTTGGCAATTATTAAATATTACTACCGAAGTTCTGAGTCGGCGGAGCGCGCTTACTTCAATTTTCGGTCGTAATAATCGTTCCACCAGACAGGTTGTGCGTGCTATAGTAGATAAATTCGAAACAACATCCTCACTATTGAATTTTTGCCAGTGAGACAACGCACCGGTCGAGGTACCGAAAATATCGTTCAAAGGAAGTGGGAATCTCTCAGTCCACATTGTAGCGAACTTTGCTAAATATCTTGGTTTACACCCTTACAAGATCAAATTAACTAAAAAACTGAAGCCTCTTGATCTTTTGAAATGCGGGAACTTCTCCGATCTGGCTCTGCAAGAGTTTGAAGAAAATCCTGAATTTCATCGAAAAATCATCTTCAGCGATGAATCTCACTTTTGGTTCAAGTTCAATGGCCTTGTCAATAAGCAACATATACTCCATAGGACAAACCAACATGTGGTCAAGAGACTCCATTTCATCCACGAAAAGTGACCATGTGGTGTAGATTTCATGCCGGACTTGTGTTTGGTACGTATTTTTTTGTCGATGAGAATGATCACGATGATTGGAAGACTATTTTGCCCAGAATTGGATGAATTTGACATCAGTGGTATGTGGTTCCAACAAGATGGTGTCACATGCCACATTTATTGAAGGGGAAGTTCGGTAATCGTGTAATCGTGTAATCTCGAGAAATGATTCGATCGAATGGCCACCTTGATTATGCGATTTAACGCCGTTGGATTTCTTTTTATGGGATTACGTTAAGTCGTTTGTTTATGCAAATAAGCCAACAACAATAGAGGGACTCAGGAAGAATATGGAACGCAATAAAGTTGTAATTAGATTCTTAGATGTAATTTTTACATAAACGAGCGTATGTGCATAGTGTAATCTGGGGCCTATTTCATAAAACTACAACACTAATAATTATTTGTGAATTCACTTGTAACTTGTAAATTATGTGCAAATTTTTGTTTCATAAAGAATGCCAATTCATTAATAACTACAAGTATGCAAGGCCTGTAACTACAAGTGAATTTACAACTGCGGCGAGCTTATCTGTTTCATAAAAGCATTTGCGCAAAAAATTATTAGCGACGGACTTGTAACTACAAGTGAATTTCTTACAAGAGTAGAGAGACTAATAAAATCACAATCTCACAAAGAAAGAAAGATCAAGAACGGGAAATGCTTAGATCGCTTAACTGTGAAGTATTGCCGCAGACTCGTAGTTCTTCGTAAATAATTTTTAACTTGTAGTTACAGACTTGCAGTATTTTGATCGCTACACTTATAATTTGAATTTGCCGCGCTATAAGTGCTGAAAAATGTTTATGTATACAAAATTACAACTCCATACTTTATTTGTGCTTGTAGTTACAAGTTTACAAGTACAACACTTGTAGTTTTATGAAATAGGTTTTATGTTATTTTGACACTGACAGCTCTTATGCGCTCAAAAAAAAGACAGAAACTCAGTATTATATTTTCGCGTTAGGAAATGCATCGGTTTACGCTGGAATGCCAGTTTATGATGAAAGTTCGTTTGACTGATTTGCTTATTGATAACCGAACATATTCCCATGTTCATCCTGTGCGCTCAACGAATTATGATACTAATATGAACGAATATTGCAGTTCTCTGCAGAGTTTTTGCAGTGGCAGCGTTATTGGGCCATTTTTCTACCAAGATGACAATGGAAAAAATGTTATAGTCAATGGAATGCTACCGAAGCATGATAACCGATTTTTTATGGTTAGAAATTGAGGATTAGGGCGTGGGCAACCTATGATGCCACACAAGCCGTTCAACGACCTTCTTTTCAAAGCAGTATTTCTTGACCATATCATTTACGTACATATATGCCAGTCAAGAAGCAGGATCGATTTGGAAAGATTTTATCGCTTTTTGTCTACAAGGAATTTTCTTTTCATCATTTGGACACATGTAATAAAGTTTAAAGGAACTTTCGGAATTACTTCACCGCTCCTTAACAATCGTTGTAAGAATTTGGACATTAAAACACTTTTGAAACGATAAAAGGATTTCTCCCTTTTCTCCGAAGGGTAAGGCGTTCACTCAACTTCGTTGCTCTGCTAAGAGTAGGTGCTTGTTATCAGGCAGACGCCTATGTGCATAGATTAGGTGGCATTTGTTTTGTAATTGTGGATTATGTCCCACTGACATTATTGACATAATGAACATACATATGTATGTATGTCCTTGCACCATAAGTCATACTATTAACTGCAGTGTTGCTGTGTCCCTTGTCGTGTCTCAAATGGTTTCTGCGTTGAACTATGGAGCGAGAGGTTTGAGGTTCAATCCCCAAACAACACATAATAATTGCTTCACAATCCCACCTCTCGCGAACGTCTGACAAACATATATTATAAGTAATATTATTTGCATTTCACTCGGTTTACCTATGTAAATCCTATATATAGTCGAACAGCACTTCCGTGTGGCTCTGTGAATCTTCGTTCTCTTAGAATAATTTTGCAGTTTTTACTAAAATTCGTCTTTCGCAATGATAACTATTTTGTGCGTATATCATTGAGCGTTGTTGGTTGACAGGTAGTGCTTCATTTTAGTCCCTTTTTATTAATCTAGACGTTCTGTGGTCGATTTATTTAAACCAAATGCAACGAGAATTTCTTATCCCTACAGAATAATTATATTGCAGCTTCTATAAATATTTTAAAATTAAGATTTCCTTACGACAACTATTCTTTTAGGCACAAACTTTGAATACTCTACATTACTTACAGACCAATCGGACATTATTACCAATGCACTAGTGTAGAGTGATACAAATGGATTTTACAATATTTTACCGAAAAAAAAAACACATTTCTATAGGTCGTCAAGAGTTCTTTCAATTCCTTTTCTACTTTCAGCTTAAAGGGAGCAAACAACCATTAAGAGTAACTTATTACTTTTCCTTTTTGTTCCGTCTTTTTACACTTCAAGGTTCCACTTTACAAAAATAAAAAAAAACTAAAATTCACTCTATCCTGCGAAAATTTCTTTTTATCATGAAAACTCCACATAAAAACCCATAGACGTAAATCCTATTTTTAGAATTCCAGACAAAAATCTCCTCCTGGTGTGCCAAAGCCTCGTTGAGTAGTTCTTGACTTAGTAATTTCTCCATATGCCCCCTGTCTCGCACAAAATTCCTTCTCAATAGATTTGAAAAGATATCCTGTGCCTGCCCCTATTGCAGGAACAAAAAAAAAAAAACGACCCAGACTTTCATCAAGGTTATCTAAAGGCTGCCGTCAGCATACATATTTTTTTATTGGAACTCAGCATCCAAACACATTTCAAATACCTTTCATTGGCATGCAAGTGGTTGGGGAAATTTCCCAGGACACCAATAAATCCTTGTTCAGGCCAATTGAAACCCTATTCGTAGCCCTATCAATAAATCAATGTTTCATTGCATGACAGCCTCAGCCTCAAAGCCATGTTGAGTCACATTCAGGTTCGCATCATTTTCCTTTACAGTACATGCATGTAGGTGTACTCGTCGTGCAATTAAAGGGGTCGACTACACAAGAATTCGATAAAAAGTTAACAAAAAAATAAAACACGAAATAATCGTTCCGAACAAGGGGTGGCAAAAAAAAAACCCTCGGATCCCTTGGTCACTTGACATTTGACTTTTATGGGTCAAGTGGTGTTTATCAGACCCATTGATTATTGACGGATGACTTGATGACAAGCATGGATACAAAAGAAGAAAGATGACATGGGGAGAAAAAAAAAGTCATTTATCTTTTGCAAGTACATGTCCATACAACCCCCCCTTTTATAAACGATGGAGGTCACCCATTCTGTTGGAAAAAAAAAATTAAATGCAATAATTTTCACCCCGAGTACCTGCAACAGCCTCGTTTGATGTTGCAATTAAGGTTGACACAAGTTATCCTTGTGTCGGCGAGAAGTTGTAGATAGAAACGGTTGCAGTGACAGCTCATTTCAAAATGCCATCTGGGATGTTGAAATTAGATTTCTCAACCGAAGCAGATGCCGTCTACACTGTGCACTATGGTGAAGTGGAAGAGACTTGAGAATAGGCCATTTAAGAATTATTGAATTGAGTGCGAAAAGATCCTATTTTCTAATTGACTTTTCACCCTTTTTCAGTCGTGCTGAAGGGTACGCTCAGGTTTCATCATTACACTCTTATGCACGACTGTTCAGGAGACCATTAACAGCGTGCATCTACCACTCAGCTGAAAAGGGATTGCAATTGGGTTAGTGAAGTATCCTTAAGCATATTGCAGAGGTAAGCAGAAAAAAAAAAGAGGGACGTTGTTAGATATGGACATTGGCAGGTGGATAAAATCAATTTAAGCAAGAAGCGGGTTAATGGGTGAATTTATGATGGTAAGTTGTTAATCTGATGTGATTCGAAGAAGTACTTTCTCACTTTGATAGCCTGTAGAAGGGGAGAAACTGTATGGAAATGCAAGTGACTTGAGGTCTGTTAGTATACAGTTAGTGGTAAAAGTTTAAAAGCAAATTAAGCACTTAAGATTGATTGACTTTTATAACACCTAGATAGCTGAGAATATGGACTAATAATTTAAACTACACTCTTTTACTTTTTTTAGAATACTCAACCTTGTCAGTAATATAGTCCTGCCTCATAGAAATATTTTTTGTGTAGATATTGGCACTATCAAGGATACAACTGATCGCCTATTTCCGCGCACAATCGTGCACTTTATTTCTCTTTACTGATACGATCAAGTCTCTAGATTTTTAGTAGCGATAGCAATTACCGAACGGCGGTCTCAGATCGTTAAACAACTCTGTGTTGATAAAACAGAACTGGTTACCTCCAAGGATATCCTTTTTTACTAATTAGGCATATGTAGATTTTCTCAGACAACATGTTCGACTACGTAAGAGCCTCTCGATAAAAACGGTCATTCTAAGCCAATCTACGGTATAAAATTTGCATGTATAATTCTTGTTAACAATTAGCAAAACTATTGCGGAAAGCCCCTAGCTTATCACCAAACAAGAATTCTAAAATAAAGCAATTAGTTTTCAGATAACTTTTGGTCGAGATAAAGAGATTTGTGTCAGAACCCTTCGAGTAAGGAAACAAAATGCCTGAAGGGTTAACCGTTAAATTACAAATTCAAACGTGCACCACCTATGAATCCCATACCCGAGCCCAAAATTAATATTCACATGGTCCATTCGAGCACATATTTCAACGCCCCTCTTTCTCAATTGAAAGATCCTTCTGGGGTGATAACACGCAAATTCACTACAATCCTTTTTTTTTTTGCAGTCTTCCTGCCGGACATACATATTATACACTCCCAACTTATGTTAACATGGTCGACTACAATGTTACACTTAACGACGATGGTGGCATCAGCTTCAAATGAGGCCGAACAATCGGATATAACCGCCCATACCACAAAACTGCCCTCCCCCATGCAAACACATACAAATTACCTAATTAAGTTAATCGGCAAAGTGAAATTAATTCTATTTGCTCCGGTTATGCGTCGAACAAATGAGAGAGTCCTTGCTTGGCTGGTTGAGAATTGTGGTGGGTGGGTTGAGTAGAACTATTGTTGATGGAGTAAAAGCAACACTAACTTCAGAGTCGGGGAACAGAATTCCCTTGAGATATGGAAAATAGCTAAATGTCTATTAATTGTATTAATGAATTGTTTGGCGTTGGCAGATGATAATGTTGTGGTAAATTTGAATCATACGTTTACCTAGTTTATATTTTAATGTCAGTCGCTTCGCATAACAAAGGTGCTGCAATTAGATTGTACAAATGGGTTATGGGTTGAGATTGTACATATATACAATGTACTATTGTTAGAAAGGTGATGAATGACAACAGGTCTGTTTTCAATCAATCAGGCAATAGATGTTGTAGCTGGGCCGACATAATAAGACGGATTTGAAAATGCATTTTCTTTATTTTTGTTTTGACAGGTCCACATGTCCATTAAAAGGTTAAATACTCTTTAAAAGCTGCTTACAAAATAGGATACATTTACTAGGATCAAAGCCTTCTACGAATAATTTGGTATTTCACCTGAAATAAGATTAGTCTGCACTCAAGAATAATTTACGATGTAAATACTGCTGCCAATCTAAAAAAGGTCTTTTAAAGAATGAATAATACAATGCGTTGTAAAGGTCATAACTTTGGTAAAAATGTGTATACAATTCCAATCATATAAAGCTAGGAATGTGTTGTACCTCAAACCCCTTTACAGCTCAGATCTCCAAGCCTCTGACGGATGAATCTATGGCATCGCATACTATATTCGAACTTCACCAATGCACTTCAAATCTCTTCAACTCATTACAAGCGTCATACAACTAAGAAAAATTTCCCACTCTTCTGCTTGATGTAATGAAAATAAATTCAGTCTTCTCAGGTTGCTGCGAAAATAACTATTAAAGAATATCTGTAATCTATTCGTACGAGAGGGCAGTGAAAAAGTAGAAGTACCCCACGACTCTCAACAGCAAAAATAGCCAAAATTCTTTACTGCTCTCAGATATACGATTTATATTTCAAAGTTATGACTGTGGCTGAAGTTTCGATGCTGGAGTTATGACAACGTTATCTAGGGTATGTTCAGTAGAACTTCTTGAAGAAGTACCCAAATTGTCATTAGGAACGTGTGTAGGAAATTTTAGTCCATAATATCAAGAGCGTCGAAGTTCGTAGACTAGTCGAAAATGCACCTTAATTCTATAAGTTTACAATCTTATAACCACTGAGCCGTTTAGCCTGCAGACGGAATTTGGTGGAACAATCATAGTGCGGTTCTTCCAGCAAAGTCAGAAAGAAAAGTCTTCGAGTCAGAAAGAAAAGCCAGCGGTCGTTCGGAAGGCCAAGCTACGAGTTTAAAAAAGGATATAAACACCTGAGAAAAGAACTTCGCGACGAAATAAGAAGTAGTAAGAGACCAAGTTTCAGGTCTCTATGCGACGAGGCTGACAGACCCCTATGGGACTCGGTGTACAGGGTAGTAATTGCAGAAGCCAAGAGAAATGCCCTGAGCTGCTGAAGAAAATCGTCACAACATTGTTCCCGAATGCCACAATACGGGAAGTGCAGTGTAATTGTCGACGAAACCCGTAATTACGTATAGAAAGCGACAGAATATGCCCAGGGCCAGATGGTGTGTCCAATAACTACTTCTACAAGAGAGTGCTGCTCTACGAGACGGATATAGGGACAAAGAAGTACTCCATATAGGATTCGCTGACGAGACGCAAACGAGACCATCGCACCTGTCAAGCAATGGCTAGAGTCAAAGAGTCTAGCTTTGGCAGAACACAAGGCAGAGACAGTTCTTATTAGTAGTCGTAAAATAAGAGAAACCATGAAAGTCAACGTTTGGAGTTATACAGTACACTCCAAAATACGCATTAAATACACCGCTGTTATAATAGACGACAGACTAAGCTTTAGTAAACATTTGGAGTAGATATCAAAGAACGCATCAAATGTATTCTAGGCGCTCTCCAGAATGTTGCCGAATGTTGAGTGCCAAACTCCCCAGTTTGGTCGAAGGCAGTAAAAGTTAAATAAAATCGGCTTCAGGTAAACTTTGTCTTTAGACTAACTTAAAGCAGCATTAAGAGTAAGTATAATAGATATACTGGCCGATGAAGCTAAAAGAATTCGAGACGGAAGGACGGAGTACATGGATCTTTAAGAACTAAGAAAACAAGAAAGGACAACATCACTAAGACTGTGACAGCAAAGATGGGACCCCTCACATAAGGGAAGATGGACATACAGACTAGTTCCCAGTACAGAACCAAGAACAAATAGAGGTCACGCGGAGGTAAACTACCAATTGACGCAGTTTTTGTTAAGCCATGATGGTTATCGCCGATACCTCCATCAGTTTAATCTCCACGACTCGCCAGAATGCCCAGATTCCTTGAGGAAAGACGGAGAGTAGAAGGTGTCTTAAATGTCGCACTAGATGTTCCAAATATAATTGAGGAGATGTGGATGTGGATCAATCGGTGGATAATTGGAAAGCAGTTTGTAGACTACTGACTCGAATACAAATCGAGCTCAGACAGACGGAAAAACATAGAAGAATGCTGCAATCACAGACAATGACGGCCGTGTAATGTGGTAAACCCGACCCGCGAAGTAATACCTGACGGTGGACTATAGTGTTTTCGAATCGATACAGCAACCAGCTTAGATTTTACTTGCTTCACATCTCACCCTGCGTTGGAATTATAAAGTCTTCTCCTTCTTTGTAGATATTCAATTGGTGTCATTAAACAAATAACAGTTCAAAAATTATTTTGAATTAAGTGGTTGGGAAAAAGTCAACCAAATTTTAATCCTTTCTCATAAATTATTATAACAAGGATTGAAGACTTTTGTAGATGAGAAGAAACGTCCTTATGTGGATGTTCAAATCCTCTTCTCTTCCATTGTGGTCAAACAGTTGATGAAGGCCTGTTTGGAATATGATTAACCCAACCCCGACCACAGCATCATATAACCGATAATTTAGTTATGTAAATTATGATAACTCAATGAATTTTAGCCTGAATGTGCAGCAGCACCCATTCATTTTTACAAGCATTCCAGCCATCCATCTAAGCCATAATAATTCTCTATCACGCACAACCATTAATGGAAAACTGTATAATAAGCGGCACCAATTATCGAAGACAATGCTGCCAAATCGATGCACATCCCCGCAATAAATTACAGTCCCAAGTCCTTGTAATTTATTCATGCACAACTTGTGCATATATTCACGCGAACCTAACTGTCTACCCAGTGGATTTACTCAATTTTCGAAACCAATTTCGCATTTCATCGTCATTCTATTTCATTTTGCCTTGCTTCTCGACCAGCGTCACGATTTTAATTTCATAACTTTGCATTCTGACTGGTTTTACAGTATTTCTCCAATTAAGGATACATCTTGTTAGCGCTTCGGTTTGGACTAGTACGGTGCGTGCTCAGTGCCCGCATATCATATGACGAAAAACGGAACATTAATAACAATTCGATTTCCATTTGAATAATTTCGACAAAATCCAATTAAAATTTTCCACCGAAATAACAATCAAATAATAATAATTACGCAAATAGCCATTGGGCATTTTGGTCACCAAAGCATATGATGATTTATCCCTAAAACAACGCAAAAATATAAATTAATAAATTATTTATTATAGCAAATATTGCGATAATTTGCATCGAATGAGAATGGATCCTGGTGCTTCTCGCGTAATGATATGCAGTGAAAAGTGTTTCGCTGCTCGGTATTAATAATCGAAAAATCTGCAACAAATATTTGCTAATTGCTTCATGGAAATACTAAATATGTTATTGAACGGAATTTGGGTTTTTTTTGCAGCTGTAAGTGGATTTTATTTTTCCCGGAAATAACCCGTTTTACAATTACATTTGCCAATAATTACTCTCTGTGGAGCATTTTCCGTGAATTTATTCTCAAATAGGATTCCGTCCCGATAAGGTTTTAACTTTTAAATATTTATTTTTCATAAATTCCTCTGTTAACATTGGGTGTCCCGGATTCAACCTTCCACTCACAACCCTTTCAAATTATAAAAGAATTATGAGATTGTGACAGGAGTTGGGTCAGAACTCGAGGTTTTATTCAAACTTGACAGGTGAGTACACACCCGAACCTTTGATAGTTACCCAACAGAAATGATTACAAAATAAAAAACAAAAGAAAACCCCTTTCTTAGAAATTCGAAAGGTGCAAGGTTGCCAACAAAAAAGACGGCAACCACGAATGAGGTGAAACAGTTTGCAAAAAACCCCCTCCAAATGAATCCTAGAGTCGCTGAAACGCTGAAACGGTCAACCCACCTAAATGTTTTTCAGAACCTAGGGAAGCCAATTCGAGATACCATTGACAAGATCAAGGCATTGTAAGATTCAGCGATTGAAATGCACGACAGAGTAAAGACAGAGTAATGGCACTAGGTCGTAAGAAAGAATAATGGTTCCCAAACTTTGCAATGGCTGAAAGTAGGTAACGATGGGAAGAGCAACAAGAAACACAAGAATGTCCCGAAAGACCAGCAGCTCGAAAATAAAGACAACAAAACCTGGTTAAAAATTGTCAGCAAGACCCAAAAATTAAGGAAAATAACATATTGCCCATAAGAGAACAGAAGAAGAAAGCTGAGAACGAAGACTGCAAAAGCCGAAGGAAACCCAGAAGGCCAGAAGGCTATTGTGATTGCGAATACAGGAGAGACCTCCTACACAAACATACTTAAAAAGATGAGAGCAAACCCTGGTCTTAAAGAGCTCGGGGAAGACGTGAATAGGATCCGGAAGACAGCCAAGGGCGAGTTACTTATAGAGCTCAAGAGAGGGACTGACGGACAGACTGCCAAATACAAGGAAGACGTGTGCAAAATCCTCCAAATGAAAGCGAGCATAATAACACTGTGCCATCAAGCAACGGTTGAGCTACGCGACTGAGACGAAGCGACGAAACAAGAGGAGATATGCGTTGCCATTAAAGAGCAACTCCCAATAGTAGAATGCATCATGAAAGATGCCATCAAGTCCATAAGAGTAACAAGGGACGGGACACAAACCACCCTTATTACTCTCACAGCTGACGCAGGCAATAACCTACTTGCTGCATGGCGTATAAAGATAAGACGGGTTAGTTGCAGAATACACGAGCACATCACACTTACAAGATGTTTCAAATCCCTTGAGTGCGGCCATATCGTCAGGCATTGCAAAAATTAAGTGGATCGCGCAAGAACGTGCCTACGCTGCGGAAGCAAGGGACATGTTTCCAAAAAGTGCACTGCGGACCCAAAGTGAGTCATATGTGACGCGAACTGCAAAGAAAACAACCACGCGATTGGAAATTTAAGCATATAGCCACTGAAAAGTTACACAAGTTGGGCTGCAAAAGTAACATTCTAACAAGCATCTACTCGAGCATCTCGAGTATTGGCTGAGTAACATGGAAATTCCCAGGGGCACAGCTCAAGAACAGTCTAAACAAGTGACAACTTCCCTAAGGACAGGGTTAGGGGGGTGTTTTAGCCCCTTTAATATGCAGGTGCATGGAGTCTGGCATAACTCCTAGTATGGGCTATCGAGTATCCATAAAGAATTTCACCCCTCGAGCGCATCAAAATAGAAAAAAGCACACCACAATCGACTGGGATAACCCGGTATTAAACCTTTTACGGGACTTACTTCCAAAGCGAAATAAATGAGATATATGATTAGTTAGAGTTTGGATGGAAGTAGATTGAAGAAATGAAACCCAGCTTTTCTATTAGACCAAGTGATGACACCTATTGTAGTGCCGATATGCATCTCTACACTCGCTTGAATTTTAGTTTGCAAGTACCATTTGGTATACTTAAGATCCGACAAGGTGAGAGATGATCACCAGTCTAGAGCTACTAGAGAATTTATAGAGATCGATTCCAAGGATCTCATAGCTGCTTGGCTGTCCGAAAAGATGCGGATATCCTTAGTAAATATCATGTTTTCCTTAAGCCAAAATAAGACTTCTTTGATCGCCATAATTTCCGCCTGGAACACGCTACAATGATTTGGAAGACAGAAGGAGTTTAAGCTCTCCTTAAGACTGTCGGAGAAAACACCTCCACCAAATCCGTCTTTGGTTTTTGAGCCGTCAGTGTAGAAGTGAATCGACTCATCTTCTAAAAGTGCCTTTTCTTTCTAGAGAGATCTGGAAGGGATGGTGATGACGAAGTTCTTATCAAAATTTAGACGTGGAGTGGTGTAGTCCGTTTTGCAAGAGAAAAGTGCTACTGTGACTTTCTTGGCTCTTACTCCTTATGAAACAGAGTATGCCGTCTACACTGATTTGCCTTTGTAGTAGTTACGCATGTTGGTCCTTAACTTGTAATTCCATTTATATTTCATGTTGGTTTATTTATAAGCAATACATTATATACATACCTATGTATATGGAGTAAAGATAAGTATACTGAAACACAAATCTTGAATAAACTTTAATCATTCTATTTATTTTGCCAAGTGTTCTTCACTGTGTCATCATTCATATCATTCCACAAACATTCACATTTCATACTGCATTAACTTTTATTCACATTCCTTCTATTCACCATGATAGACGGAACAATTTTACAAAAAAAAAAAAACACCCACTTGTGTGTGCCTTAGCTTCAAGCTTTAAATGAAATCATATTTCACTAGACATAACAATTTATCGCCATGTGAAATTGACCGCTTCTTTGATAAATATTTTACCCAGAATTGGTCCCCTTGTTTGTTTGTCGCTCTGCAAAAAGTTCAAGGTTAAATAAGACCCGTCCTCCGGCCTCATTTGACATATACCTATACAGACTTGAAGTCTCAATAAATTTCCCAACAAAAAAAAAGAACACACAGAAAACCTTCCAACTGATTTAACTTACTCTACACAGATGAATGAACTCGTAACTGCCAACGTTTGATGGGAAAACAATTTTGGCAAATATAATTGGAGTAGAAAAACCATCAACACACTCTGGCAGAAGCAAAAAAGAGAGTGTAATAAATTTTGTCCCTGAACCGGCAGCGCGAAGGAACACCACGTGAACATATTTTATGGCACCTAATAAGAGCCACCCGCCACTCGCTCTAATGAACAGATACTCTGTGTAGCGTGGACCAGAATCACCAGCAACAAAAAATAGTTGAATTGTACTCATTCCAGGAGACTGCTGCTTGCTGGCATCATAAGTCACCATTAATTCGAGTTTTAGAAATTCTCCGAAAATTCTATTGCTTGACCCCGGGTCGATGGGATGTACTTTGGGGGTTGGACATGTATTATGAAACTGTCTGTAGCTAAGGTAAAGTATACTGAACGCCCAAGGACAGTAAGGTCTACAAAATTATATCGTATTGGGAAAATTATCTTTTCACTGCTGTTCCTTACATAAATTTACTTAAACCCATAAAGCTCAACTTCATTTTATTCGGTTGATCCTGATATTTCTCTTGATCATGTAGGCCAACGCTCTCAAGCGTTTCAAATCAGTTCCTGAAAGGGCCACTGTTGACCATACTGTAGAGGATACCTCTTAATTCTAAGATTCAACAAACAAAAAGCATTTCTGGTCTATTGTATCCTTATCGATTATTTGATTTCCTCACACGGGTCATCCGTCTCTCCATATTTGGTGCACATCCTCACTCTGGGTCATTACACACAGTCATAGTGAAAAGATAATTCGTATTTATTAGACAAATGTGTGTGTGTATGTTTTGAGTACACCCCCGTGTACAGTCTTTTTTGCATGAATAAGCAAGCAAAAGGACATGCTGTCAATGGGCGTAGGAGAGGCACCTACATACGAAGGCGAAGTGGTTTCCGTGGTTGACATTACAATTCCATTATTTAATTTAGATAAGATGTACGAAAGCATTTTGCCGGATACGTGTCAGCCTGTTCGTGGTTAGGTGAAATTGGACACACAACAATGGAATCCTTACAACAATTGATTTCAAATTGGAATGTTGGATGAAGAAGACACTTAAATACGGGAAAAGTGGTATAATGGGGATACACAGTTACACCGGTAGCCAAGGTAACTTTAATAAAAATAGCAAACAGTAAAGAGTGGGCGGGTTGCGTGGGTTATGAGCGTCGAAAGCAATGAAGCTTAAATCACGAAATGCCATATTTCCAGTTAAAAATGGTGTAACTGTGTAATACAGGATGGCAGCAATAAGTCGTTTTCAAACTCTTCCAAAGTCCTATCGGAGAATGTTCGGCATTTCAAAAGATCAAGAGGCTTCAGTTCTTGAGTTAATTTGATCTTGTAAGCGTGTAAGCCAAGATATTTAGCAAAATTCGTCACAATGTGTTCTGAGAGATTCCCAATTCCTGTGAATGGTGTGGAATCTACTAATTTGGCTTATTTTGAACTGAAGCACTTACAGCTGCGATATTTTCGGTACTTCGACCGGTGCCTTGCCTCACTTGGACAGAAATATTCAATAGTGAATATGTTGAATCAAGTTTATTCACTATAGCACGCACAGCCTGTCTGGTGGGACGATTATTACGATCGAAAATTGGAGTAAGCGCTCTTTATGTTGCCAACACCCGCTCAGAATTTCAGTACTATTTTTAATAATTTGCAAACGTTGCTCGTTCGAGAGCTTCACCATAATAAAAAGGTAAGACTTTTCCGACATCTTGAGCTTATCAAAACAAAAATTGCACGGATACGGCACATTAAACAGTAGGCCCCTTCCATTTGTGTAAAGAATATAAGACGCACAGTACAAACGGTTGTGAGAAGTTAGGCGCTTGATCCTGTCTTATTCTGTGTGACGTTTTATTAAAACGCCAATTGTCGTTCTTTAAGGCGCTTCGTTTTTTAAGAGTGGATTGTATGTGGAGTGTATACCTACTTACCGACAAACGAAGAGGCCGCATGAAGCAAAAAATATGGTGCAACGCGAACACTATGAGCGGTGGATAAAAATGTGGATAAACAACAAAAAGTTAAAGCATACCGGCTCTATTAATTTTGCAAAATTTAGTGAATGGACAACAAAGCTCAGTCCCAGAGAGTACTGGATGCACGAGTATAGAAAACTATCAATCTACATATTAACAAACTGATCATTTTCCAAGGTGGTTGGTGGTTTAGTAACTAACGCAGTATTGATTTATGGGCTATGGAGTTACTTACTTACTTACTTAGGTGGCGCTACAGTTCGGGGTGAACCTGGGCCTCAACTAACAAGCCTCTCCAGTTAGCCCGGTCCTTAGCTAACTGCCTCCAGTTGCGGGCTATGGAGTTATGACTCTGATTAAACTGAACCCAGAACGGCTATATACTGCTTGAGTGCAGTTCTTTCCAATGCTTGAGAGTCTTATTTTTAGTACACCAATCCATCGGGATGGGCCATTCAAAACCGTGTCTTTGCAATAGCTTTTCAAAAGTCGCTTTCGGTGTCTTTTTTTCGAATGAAACACTGAAGATTGAATCAATTTTTAGTCAGATATCAAAGTCTTAACATTTCCTTTTTGACAGCTTGCCTGGAGGGCAATGCGCATATTCTCAAGGAACCAAGGGGTAAAAATTTCTCCTGCTGTGATGATTCCCTCCAAGGTCGTTAAACTAAACCGAGTGGAGTCATATAACTCTGTGACGTTTGCCGGGATTTATTAACACACAGGATTTCAGAACAACGAAAGTAAAGGCTTGGAAGACGTCTTTATTGTACCATACCTAATCAAAGACACTCAGACCCAAAGATGGGGGACAGCTCCTTAAATGAGAATGTAACTAAAAACTATTGCTATTAGAAACTCGAGTCAATGTGAGCACTTCATTGGGGCGGATGAAAGTCCTTTTAACATTTTATATGCGAATCCTTTGTCCACATTAGGATGACTAATTTTACTAGACACTTTCTCTAGAAGGACAAGTTGACAAGTTTCTTTTCGGTAAGACGTGTATACGGAATAACCGCAACTGCAATTTAAGCTCACAACATCGAATATTTTGATAGTAATATCGAAATTAATGAAAATGTGTATCTATGTACTTTGTTTTGCATATGACTTTATATACGTATCACATATACATATGTATATGATACTCAGGCATTTCTTCTGAAAAGAATAGAACACTTGTAAAACCCATCAGTAGTTAGGAATTTCTTCAACAATTCCGTCGTCCTTTTCATCAGTAGTTCTTATTAATTTGTTAACGTAAAGTTAATTCTATAGATATCCAATTATCCACCTATTGATAAATCATAGCTTAATTATGTATTCAAGTCGAGCAATTGTATATTTAAATGTATTTATTTATGTACCCACCTATTTGTTGCATGCCTTTGCTTAGAGTTTAATCTGAAAGAATGTCTCTTCCACTTTATTCGTTGGTTGGTTTGTTGAATTCTCTTTTTAAATACAAAAAGGAAATTTACACACATTGTATACTGAAAAGTTATTCTTTATTTCATACATGTCCTTAGTTAGCATTCACTTATTTTGAAATTAGTTCATTTCCAAAAAATAATGTTTCAATTCACTAGTCCAACGTAGCATCCTTAATTTTCTATTATCTTCTCTTTATATCCCAATTGTGCGTGCATATATGTGCATATGTACATGTGCACATAACAGTAAAACTCCATTCCGTATTCATTTCAACAATACACAAATGAGTAGTTTACATTAAATCGGATCATAATGAAAATTTCATCATAAGAGAAAATAGCAATCATATCCACGTCCTGAACTCTATCTAAAGCCATCATCTGGATATCCAATCTCCAAATGCAAGACAACTTCGAAATTACCGAAAACGAAATTATCTCAACTGTAGAAGAGGGACATTCTCGGAAAATTATTGTCTGTGATTTAAAATTAAAAACAAAGGAAATGGAAATGTCCAATCCACTATCCGGTTTGGGTTTTGTGTGCATCCTTGTGTTGCAGTCGGGAATAGAATAGCAAGAGCAGAAACACCGGCGCCGGTAATAGTAGCGGTCTCATTAGAAAGCCATTATTTTAAGTAATAATGCGAGAATGATAATTACACTTGAAAGTCATAAATAAACAGAGGGAATGCTGGGATGTATATGTATGTATGTATTTGTAGGTGGAAGCAAAAGATATCTAAAGTACTGGTATTATAGGTATATTCAAGGTGCTAGCGTGATGTTTCCTCTGGCAATCATGAAAGTTGAACAGTATACACAACAAGAAAATTGTCTTAGTTTTTAAAAGGTTTACTTATAGGTTTATTATGGTTCTAATACGAGTAAGCGTATGCCTCGCTTCTGTAATTTCATTAACTAGAACCTAAAGATACTAGGTTTAACGATCCGTAATTTTTCGCAAGTGAAATGGGCGTTCCTTCATTGAAAATAAAAATGGGCAATAGGGTTTAGGGCTTCGACCGGTATGTAAGTACATTTAGTACTTCTTGGTTAGTAAGATTACTTAAAACTGCAAGTGTCATATGTAGGTATGTATCATACATATGTAAGTACCTACATATATCATATTAGCATAACCAATCGGACACTATTTTTTTGCTCCAACTTAGGGCAGATCTGTCTTGGTATATTAAACGTCGAGCCATCAAAGGTCAATAACAAGAAGAATAGTTTCCAGTACAGTGCACGAATGTCTTAGTGAAATATACCAACCAAACAACACCTATCCAGAAGCTACATATGGATATATATATGTAGAGTGTAAGCTAGAGACTGCTGCCCAATTTTGGGAGATATGATGCAGATAAGATGCAATAAGTTACAGATTTTCGCAAACCGCCGTAATTACCACCTAAACTCAATGCTATCGACCCAAAACGAGTTCGAATCTATAACTGTACGCAAAAGTAGAGACAAATCTATCAAAACTCCACCTAATCTTAAAACGTGACAAACCCTATTTCACTCTTCAATTATAAGTCTACAGACTATCTTCTCTCAGGGCCTAGAAATATGTAGATTTTCGGTCGATCCTCCCACAAATGAGGCTGTTGCTTTACAAAAAAGAGGATCCTGACCTCAAACAGTCAACACTGGATTTTTTATGATATTGCACAGCACTAACACTTCTAAAACTCGAGTAATGTAACACAAACTTCATCATAGTCAGGATGCGCTTAAACATAATCTCCGATTAGATTGCTCACTACTTGAATTTCCTTCGTAATCGATCCAGTCTTCATTGGATGAACATAATTTTGTTGCATGAGTACAAAACAGAACAAAAATTCTGAGCATTTTAGCAATCCTTAATATGCCTTCAATCCTCGAACTCCGAAAGACTTCTAGCTTACGTCGTTCACAATACCTTTAGCAAACTTTGACAACGGATTGCAGCTATGTTTTGCAATCGCAAACTTAATGAAGGATTTCGTCCTAAATATTCTGCTTGCTATGCATAAAACACGATCTTTAGTAATATCATTGTATATACATACATATATAAGTTTCATATACAATGGTAATATGTAATTGTGTGTGCAATCTTGGTACCACACATTGGATATGCATCCTTAGTAAGTTGCATTTAATTCTGTGTCTCCAACTGGAAAAAACTAGATAAACTATAGCTACTTGGGTAGAAATGAAAACCGCAAACTAATTAATGCCATATCCCTTGATATACATACATACAAATGTATGTATGTTGGATAAACGAAATCAATAATACAGTGCAGCAATGCGATGCCTACATTTAGGTAGAAGCTGCCTTTGCGGTTGGTCATACAAGCTATTGTCTATCACTCAACTCGGGTCAGTTCAGAAAGTGCACTATGACAAGCTGCTGATCTCGATGAGTATTCCTAATCAAATATATGAATTTGTATGTATGTATGTATAAAATTATTTGAACCACATTAAACGTGCACCATCGTGTTGCACCGACTGTCTACTCTAAATGCAAATGTGCTTTGCTCTTCAATATAGAAATAACAAAATCCCATTGCCCCCATTGTCCCATTTCATTTCGCATGACGACACATCCGCCATTAGTGAGTTTTCATTATCTCAACGAATTGGAACAAATGTTCCGGATGTGAGGTCGCGAGATCTCGCGAAAGTCGTTCCTTCCAGCCATAACCAAGGACTCGGAGGTTATTGTCACGTACCTAAGTAGAGTTTCCTCCGAGTAGCGCGTCGCGTTCCTGCACTATCACTTCAGAGAATGAAAATAATCCATGCACTTCAAATACAATCTAAGGCAGAATTTAATATTTTATATGATATGCAAACACTGCCATTGCACTACTGGGGCCCAGAAGTTATTCTCGGTCTCGTCGTCGTCGTCGTCGATGGTGTCTCCGTTCGTGAGCGGGCGTTATGTGTGCGTATGCGTGTGGCGAAGGCCGTCTGAAGTGTGGGGAATGCATATTTATGCATTGTTTGTTCACTTAAACAAAATCCGTAATACAAACAAGAGAAGGTGCTTGCTTACTGTATGCGTTGGGGTCTATGGTGGACTGGGAGACTGACTGCAAGCAGGCACAAGGATCTAATTATGACATATACGCTTCTGTTTGCTATCACGTAAATAACTTTACTAAATAAACCGTTTGTCAGAAAAGAAGGGCATGCAATGCTAAATTTGTCTCTGCCGCCCTTCATTGAATGCGACTCTGCGACGACACGATGAACATTTTCGGGAACGACTGGTGGTGGTATGGAATCGTACGTCTTACGACAACAACTGGTAAGAGTCCTTCGTACTTAGTGGTGACTGCACAAAGGGTTCTTAAGTATGTGACATTTGGATGTTTATCTTTAGTTCTCTAGATGCTGTTGTTTGGGTTAAGAGATGCGATGGGATGAGACTGAGACTTAACCCTGGTTGAAGAGCAAGTGGAACAACAATTTATATTGTGTACTAAGCCATTTTCGTCGACAATGCTGGGATGATGACATTTCTGTGTGTTTCTCCTTGTGAGTGGCGGTTGCAATGGTGGAGCCGGTTAGATTTGTTTGTGGAGTGTGGTTGTTGTATCCACTTTTCGAAAACATTCATTTTCGGTTAAGAATTACAACGACAAGAAGTTATGCAATGCACTTAGTCGGCCATGGTTTCGAAGGGTGAGCTTGCCGCTTACTGTACTTTGATAGTGGTTATCTTGTTTTGTTGAAACGCTTTTCTCAAAGTGAAAGGGATTTGATGATGGAAAACAATGGAATGGGATGAACACTAACCTAGCAAATGAAGAATGCGAGTAGAAAAACAAGTGGGTACAAGGATAAGTAATGCGCAAAATCCCACAACAACCAAAAGGCAAGGGCGGTGTTGGCGGGAAAACGATTTTAAAAATATTTCTTTAGGTGATCACTTGTTTTTTGATGCGTTCCATAAAGTTTATTAAAGGATTTAAGAATACAAAAAGATGTGTTATATCAAAACCATCCTCAATACTCCCTATTTCATTATGTCATACATATTTAAGGAGACTTAACTACATAGATCTTATTGTTATCTTAACCATTTGTGAAATGTGATTGTTAAGAAGGATCATATTTTATTTGTTACACGTGTCTTCTTCCAACCGTCATGAGCCATAACCCTAGTAATGATTTACTTCCCACATACACTATCAAGTTGAATGATATGTCCTGCTCGACTATCAGTAGCAAAAATCATCAGTCACACAATTCGGAAGAAAATTTACATTCTTCATTAAAATGTAACAAAAGCCCTCCCTCTGAAAGAGGACACTGAAAAACTGACAGACATATACAATTCCAAATATTAATAGGACAATATATCTAAAATACCCTCACACCAACATCTTCAACAACTTACAACAAAAAAAAAAAGAAAAGAACAAGAGTAATATTGCAGCAATCTTCATGTCTCATATCAATCAATACGTGCGGAACAGCATCACCACTCCATCCCACGCGTTGAAGAACAAAAAGGTTTCTTCAACATGTTTCGCATTTCCAATGACCGTTACAACATGCACATACATTTGTCTGTACATATGTATATACCTACCCATCGTCCTCGTTATGTAATGTCCCTCTAATATCTATTTCACACGAGCACCAACCATTTATCATACAACGCCCGTTTGCTACGGGCTACCCTGCCCTCTAGCTAGCTACCTACCTAATGGGGGGTGGCAGTTCGGCTATCAATCAGTTTGATTTGAACCGGAACTCCTTCGACCCGGCAAAAAAACAAGAACTAGATTTATACCAATTTTTATGACATCAATATATTTCCAAAGGTGATTTATTGCGCAAAAGGTTTGCGATTTCTCTCCTCTCGCTTGACTTACTCGTATCTATGTGTACATGTACGAGTATTTCTTGATAAAAAGGAGTACTCAGTTCTCCTCTCCCACTCCAATTAAATTGCAGTTGTAAAATCATAAGTAAACAAGTTATCGTTTGTTTTAAACTCGATGAAACAAAAAAAAAAAACAAAAAGCACAAGAATGAGATACCGAAATTGGTACTTGGCATTCTATGTTACGAGGAGTCAGTCCTAAAATAGCAACGGCACCTACCCACTCATTTCCTTGTTCTGGCAGAATTGCAGAAAGCACGTCCTTACGCCAATCCAAACAGATGTGACTGCGAACGAAAGGAACAAGTACGAGAATGCATAGGTACTTCCTGCCACATACTTTTGGTGTTCTTCTATTTTTCACCCATTATAAACATCAGCTCTCTCCCCGCCCCCCATATAACCACTACTTGAACCTCATTACTGGAAATGTTTGACTCCGGAACGAACGTGCACAATTTGACATTCGATTGGCGTGAATAATTTCCACATCAATCCGCTGTGCATACGGTTTTTGGGGCTAATAACTTAATTACGTTCCGTGTTCCGTGCGGCTCCGACTGCAACTGCCGCATCCTTCACCTCCTGCTGTGCTCATGTTGATGATGATGATGATGATAATGATGATGATGATGTGGAGCAGGAGAAGAGAGTAAGTAATACGTGACGGCGGCGTCGAGTGAAATTCTCGAAGGGAATCGCAAAGAGTATGAGTATCGCGTGTCCAGTGCAGCTGCCTGGCGTTGAAGTGCAAGGATTTTTCGTTCGGATGAGAAATACTCTATTGCACCATCACCACCACTACGACTTGGTAAATTATGGTTTCAGCTGAGGACTTCCTTGATGTGCTATAAGAAATTATTAATAAAGACAGGGGGAGATATGGATGATGGGGTCGTGGTACAAGTTTTTTTTTTTTTTTTGAGAACAGGCTGCTCCTGTCGTTTGGTAGTCATCAACTGGGACACGACATGCTATTAAGTTGAAGTAATGCCGGTAGCTGTTAAAGGTGATTTTCTATGTGAAAGGGTAGCGCAAAAAAAAAAACAAAACAAAATGGATGAATAAAACAACGGAAAATTGGTGCACAACACCAATTTGGATAGGACGAACAGGAAATAATTATTTGCTGTTGCATGCGTTCCGATATTGAGCTTAGTCAGGATACGGATGAGGTGCATATGTAAACACAAAGAGCAGGACTTTAATGTTCTTGAGTAATTGAGTATGAAACGGAGGAAGTGGAATGTTATGTGTTCGAGTGAAAATTGCAATGCATGCGGCAGATGAATGTTAGGAGTGATTAAAATCATGCAGTCGATTAAACACTTGATTTAAAGTAGGTATAAAAATTAGACTGGGAAGGAAAACATAATATGTACCAGGAAAAAGGAAAGATTTCAAGTGGACTTCACAGTGTTCGAACGTTTTAACAGAGACTATATCCACTCTTGAATAACAGGTAAAGCTACTACGTTTAGAATTCATCTGTGACTGAAAACACCGCCAGCAAACACTTCGTCTTAGATGGAACACTCTTTCAATTAGTCTCTCTCCAAACCTGTTACATGATATCTAAGTTATCGGGTATAGAATCGCTTGAATGTGGGTTCAATATCCTCTTAGTTTTTATTACGGCCATATAAGGTATGGTTAGCTTGAGAAGCCCTAACGAGCCCCACCCCAACAACATACAACGATGGATACCTAGGAGGCGGCATCTTCAAATCCCTTTAGATTATATTGTTGCAGAATTCATTCCCTTTTTTTCGTAATAAGACCAATCTTTAAGCTTTTCTCCACCATTTCTCCGCAAACGTATAAAATATAAACCAGGTATGTAATTCGAAATTGAAAAATCCGACAATCTAATTGTGGAAAATTCAATTTCCTAACTCGTCTACAAAATCCAGAGAAAAATTAAGGAAGACCACACGAAAATCAATTTGAAAACTGCTGACATCCCAGGAAAGAAGCAAATGAAACGTACATATGTACATACATACATATGTACAGTACCCAACCCAACATACACATACCAAAATATCCACATCCTAATCCCGCTCTCGACCTGCTAACAAGGACTAACAAAAATATTTACTAAATACATTCCGCTGGCCAAGAATTTCCTTTCTCGTTTTTGGTTTCCTTGGTCACAAACCAACTTTAACCCGTTACAGCACACACTGTGGCAGAGGCACACTCGTACTCGTCCCCTGCAGTGATGGTTGGGTCCAAGCAAAAATTGAGAATAGTAAAAAAAGAAGAAAAAAAAAAAGAAAATGCGGAGAAAAATTCCTTTCGGCTACATTATGCCGGCAAAAGAATGACAACAAGGACTCGTCTCCTTGAGTATGTCTGTTGCCGCCTATCGTTTTGGGGCTCGTCGGTCATGAACAAACGACTACGTGCGAAGAAACTAAATCGCACAAACACACACTAACAGGCCTATGCACAGGAAAATACACATTCACGTCCTCTTGGTCGCCCTTCATGCAGCAAAAAGTTCCGTTTTATCTTTTAACTCAATTTGAAAAGTTTTAACCAGGGCAAGGACAGAAAAAAGACTCGAGAAACACACGAAACCGCATCACCACCGACCGTCCTACGGCGGCGCTGAGTATTGGAGTGGCCCAACAAAAACAAAAGGAGCATCCACTGTGTGACAGTGCAGTGAAAAACAGTTATACCAGTTTACATACATATCTATATGTATATGTATAAATAACAGGCGATTGTCCTTCGGTGCCAAGAATAGCTTTGTGAAACCACCAAATCGTAGGCCACCCAAGCGCAAACTGCAATGGAAGTGAAGGGATTCCAACACCCACAGCCTTACTCCCTACTTCAGTAAAAAAAAAAAAAAAAACAAAAAAGAAACAGCCAAAGGATCAGTGTCGTCCAACAAAACTTAGTTCTTTGCCTAGGCAGAGAGAAAGAATAATTTTGTAAAGAGGCAGAGGAGATCACGGAATATCCCCAAAATAAAAAGTGGAGTGTCCTTATAAACTATGTTTGTTTTACAATATCCACATAAATACAATATGTATATATGTATGTATGTATGTATATCCTAACTGAGTCGCAACAACTGTGTAGAGGCCCACTCCCTAGCGCAAGGACAGAATTATATAAAAAATTCATGGAAGGATAAACACGAGATAAATAGGAATGGAATTTCGTCCAGGATAAGGAGAAGGATGTTAGCCGTCCTCGTCGATTTTCTAGACTTTTTTTTTTTTCCCTCGCCCCTTTATTCTCCGAGGCAGATTTAGTGGTACCGTTGGCAGCTGGTGTAAGGTGAAAACGGTTTTGTTGTTGTTGTTTGTGATGTTAGTGGTACTGGGGCAGGAGGCAGATCAGTGGGTTTCAATAATGCAGCCTCAATGAGGGAAGTGAATGGTTTTTCCTTCCCATTTGTGCTGTGTGTGAAGATTTGTGAATGCGAATCATACCTCTGGAAGTAGTAGTTATGGGTCCTCGGTCGTTCTTTCCACGGAAGATAGATGGCTCCGTAAAAGGATAAAAATGGATTTATAGTTGTTCCAGAGAGAAATAAAAGGAGACCCCGCACAGGTGATGTACTATTTCCAATTTATCCTCTCAAGTCCCATTGTTTGTGTTTTCTTTTTTTATTTCTTTCGTATTTTCCAGATGAATTTGGTGGGATTTAGGTTTGCCAAACAGGAGTGTGTTTTGTACGAGAAGTTGTAACGAAGATGGCTTTGGGGCAAAGAAGTGGTATTTGAAATTGTATTACTGAAAATGATTCGATAATCGAAGATTACCCAAATGTTTTTCTCATTCGTTTGGGGATTCAAGTACCTATTCTAGGATAGTGCAGGGGAGTTTTAGTTGATTGCGCTCTGGAGTTTTCGTAATTGCGGCACATAGATTGTGAGAGCTTATAGACGTCTAAGAAACTTTATACGGAACGACAAATGCAGCGTATAAGCATTGGAATAGTAGTGCACAGATACAAGTCCTTAAAATTTGAGATTAAACCATATGTCGTGTGAAATGCGATTTAGAAGGCGGAGATACATAATAGGTCTGTTCCTTTACTTTCTGCACTAAAAATCGTAACATCACAAACTCCTAGGAGTCTCTCGCACGAGAAAGCACGAGAAAGACGATAGAATCTTTAGACTTCAGGAATATAAAGTGTGTGTTTTTTTAGAGGCGGAGAACTTTGAATTGAACTAAAACACAGCAAAATGTTTTTAATATCCGTGACGGATAATTTTATTACGTTAATGTATGAATAAGACTTCGGGCATGTGGCCGCCGTGACTGGTGGGTCACGGTTACAGCCTTCGCAGTAAAACAGGCTGTATTTCGGCAATAACGCGTCAAATGTTGATTTAATTGTTTCTCTTTATCGGCGTAGAAATTCAAACTCACAAGCAGCAACTTTTATGGCGGTAGACATTCGAATGGTAAGACGGAATATGAAATATGAAAATATGTCAAATTATGCAAGAACATAAACACTTCACGAGTGATGCTACAATAGTAAAAGAAAGTATGTTCTACTTCAGCCAGGAGTTCGCAAGCTGAGCAAGGTTCACAAAGACACATCTAAGAGTAGTGTTCTCCACTACTATTCCACAATTTGTTTGGTAAGTACTCAATCAACTTGGCATGTACCTATGTCACTGGCTTAAACTGGAGAGTCTGAAGAAGATTCGGAAAATTAGAAATTGACTTGTCCGCTTCGAAGTCAGTGCCGGAAGTCACTGTGGCTAGTGATTCTTTTATACACGGTGTCATTCGTAACATTAAAACCGCAAGTACAAACCAGTCGACAAAGTGGGACACCTGAAAATTCTTGACTCAATTCCCAAAAAGTACGTGTTTTGTACTATCCCTGACATCATGGTCGGTAGGCTGTTTGAGGTAGAAATATTGGACTGTGCAAACTGGTCTAATGGTGTTCCGGCACTGGATTCTAGAGGTTTGATCTGGTACACAGACAGATTAAAGATGAAAACTAGAGTTGGAGCTGGCGTTTTTGAACCCAACACCAAGGTCTCGATACCTATGGGAATACCTATATTTCCTACGCTTTTCCAGGCTGAACTCCATGTCATTGTGATTTGCGCTAAGATAAACCTTAAGAAAGGTATTTAGGGCGCTTGGATATATTTACGTATATATTTTTAGATAGCCAGGCAGCACTTAAAGCGCTGTCATCCAATTTAGCTAGGGCTGGCTCAGAATCTGCCACAGCGGTGATTAATACTTGCGAACATAAATTTCGTCTGGCCCACTGGGAAAATGTCTCAAGGCTAAGACAATCCAAGCCAATCCAAACTTAATCTGCGCCCAGAAACGGAATGTAGGTTCTGCTTAGAAGATGACGAATCCTCTGACCACATTCTTTGTCAATGCGTTTTCCACAAAGAAATATGGGAGGTGGAACGTTTTTTGGCTTATTAATACCCTTTTAATACAATAAATCCATTCAGGTCGCAGTGTTAGCCATATAGGCAAGGGTCATTAAAAAAAAAAAAAAAACTTTAATATTGGTAACTTGTTGATCGGTTTCGTGCGTCAATTCCTAATTCGTAGCTTGACGATCGATTTGGATATCGCTATCCTAACTATGTTTTGATCAGGTGGACAGTAATTTTGCCTATCATCGTCTATGTTGAATGTGTCATTTTGCCTAATTTTGATCTTCGTTACAGTTATACAGTCTGCAGAAGAAATTTTTCCGCATTCTCTACACCGACTGTGACTCTACTACGAGTTTTCCTTCTTCATATCTATAGGTTTCTGTACGGGTATTGTTGGCCTGACACATTCTTTTTACCTCTTGGTTAAACATCCGTAGCTTATCCTTTAGTATAATCTCCAAATATCTTCGATATTTGCGCCGCTTTGTATGCTTCTTGTTTAGCTGCATTTGCTTGCCGATATTCTTCGTCGAGCCAGGGGTTTCGTGGTGGTGGACGGCAAAACCCAGCATTTCTGGTGGCAGCGTTACAATTGGTCTTCGGCATTTGAGGCTGGCGGTATAGGAGTCCTAGCGAGGTTTCGGGATACGCGTTCGGCAAAGGTTCTGGCGGTCTCTTACGATTGTTACTTTCTGACGTTATTGCTTCTCATATGGTTTATTAAAGGATCGAACATTCAAATATGTCCAAGCAGCTCATATAGGGATAACACTAATCATTCCACCTGACTGGATCTGGTAGACGCAAACGTGGATTCCATCTGGTTCAAGAAGAAACACCTTAATGAGTAAACACTCCAGAGAACATAATGTATTATTAATCACGCAAATTTAATTTTCTATTCTTTTTAATTGATCCCCTCAATAGAGCCGTACCTAAATATGTACATATGTGAGCACATACGCATTTGTTTGTAGGCAAACATATGTATATTTTATTAGCATTGTCTAAAAATCCCAATTTGTGAAAACAACAAGCGTAGTCACATGGAAGAACCCCCTAAAAAATTGCAGTTATAACCAAATGCCTATAGTTCTGCCTTTCAATACAAACACATATACATATGTATGTATATGCATTCAAAAGTACCCCCAAACCGTATGCTTAGTTAACGAACTCTGTAAAATGTAATCAAATACATAAATAGGAAAGCAATTTTCCCATACTGTGTACACCTAATATGGTGTGTCCTGTGGCGTATTAAACTGGCTTTTTAAAAGCCAGTAATACCGCCCACCATCCGAAAGGGCTGATATTTTATGTCACATGCACACCGCGTTAGAAAACCCACGGTCTTTTCTACTAGAATGCAGTCATTTATGCAGTAACACAGACCGTCGAGCGTGGAGACTAAACATTGTACAAAGCAACCCACTGCCATATAGGTAGTGCAAAACGTGAATGGGATTTCACTGAAGCACAGTGAACCGTCTCGAAAAAAAAAACTATATTTGGTGTGCACAGGACATTAGCGATACCTACTTACAACAGGCCTGCACCACCGCCTTTGTGTAATATACGGTACATTGCCTAGAGAGTATGTTGTAATGAATTATTGTATATTGCAACTCGGGTGTCCTTTATTTAATAATGAGGAAAAGGGTATTTTAGGGAAAAATAACGTTATTTATTTTTTTGTTTTCTTTTCTATAATTATAGTTTCCATCTCACTCTAAAAACTATGTACATAGATTGTACTTTAAAGTTTGATCACTTGTAAAAAAAAAATCGTGCAAAAAAATAACGAAAGACTTATCCCCACATTACCACCCATGAACCGGTTGGAATATAAATTCATATAAATTAATTATAATTTTAACTCTGTAAACAGTACATTCTAATTTTCACACTTTTCTCTCAATCTAATTACAAGGTTTCCCATCTATACGAATCTTACCATATTCGACGCCGCCGGTCGCTATAGTCGGTCGATCCGAATGCGAGGCAAATAAAAATCTATGATTTTAATTTCCATTGGCATTCGCCCATTTAAATTGCTCCATGCAAGGTAATTTCTCTTATCACCAGACAGGTGGTAATTCCATTGTGGGCGGCATTGAATTGGTTTTTCCTTCATTGCTTACGCCCGCCCAAGTCTGAAGAGACCATTAATTCTACGCGTTTGTATATTTGTATGGCTGTGCATACGATGAAAGTTCGGTATCGCCTTGCGGTGAAAAACGCAGATTTTACCTAGTTCTTTATACTATACTAGGTACTGGGCCAGGTCAGGACATGAATATGGGTCGTGATTAATTGCCACCGTACACGGTTACCTACCAATATCAATTTAAATGTGCGGCACTAAAGAAGTTCACATTGGAATATGTAAATGGGTGCGGGTACGTATCTTCGTTTTAAACCACCCAACACAAGCAGTTCTGAAGCAACTAGCTAGCCCATCTCTTACAAACATTGTAAACTTCCCATTTGCATAAATTCCAATAAACGGTCTACGGAAGGACCTTTCACTTGAAGCTGTTTTCAATGCCCACCCCTATATACAAGCCATAGGCCACCTTGGCCGCCCAGTGTGGTTTTTGTCCGAAATGACAAATTACCGCTAAAGGCAACATTTGTATAGGATTACAGTAGAGTTGAGGAATGATAGTTGCACAATGGGAACCATTTAATTGGGTAATGGATGCAATAATAATACTAGGTATAGCCACCATCTTACTTTGAAGAATTACAGGCTGACTGACTCGAAGAGTAATTAAAATGTATGTGTAATTCAAATATAATGGAAATGCAATGAGGTAAATTTTCGGATCTTATTGTTTTCGAAATACATATGTATGTATATGAATGCTGACTACTGTTTCATTTTGTTGATGTGATTTGACTTGAACAGGAGATACCCCCTATAGGGATGCATATATATTGTAACATACTTTGTGCTCGAAAAGTATACCTAATACTCTAATGAATGCAGAGTGTTAACAGGGAATGTTATCAAATGAAAAATAAAAATGGCAGCCTTTTGACTTAAAGCTTTTCATTACCGAAACCGAATGGTTCAGGCATGGCATGGTGTGACTTCAACGTTTGCATTTCAGACGAAATTCCTGTCGACACTGACAGGAGTGTAACATCAAAATTGCTACAGGTACTTTAAATGTCAAAATAGGTAAGTAGATAGAAAGCACAGACTCTAAAATGTAACAACGGACTAAT
Organism: Xylota sylvarum; assembly: GCA_905220385.1. Lineage (NCBI taxonomy): Eukaryota > Metazoa > Arthropoda > Insecta > Diptera > Syrphidae > Xylota > Xylota sylvarum. Next base: position 27,003,909 of record LR999958.1, read on the forward strand.
TTGTCATAAAATAGATACCACCGTCATGCAGGAATTGTAGTACGTAGAAAAGAGGGGATGAGTCTACCGATATGTATAAGAAATTATTGCTTGTTTAGATTATTGTACGTATATACATATATAGATGTAAGCAATTAATCTTTAGTTTCCGAGCTCTTTATGCAGTATCACTTACCTCATAAGCTTGCGCGTTTAAAAAGGAAATAATTCTCATCAAAGTGGATATGGTCAGCGATTGGACGTGAAACAGCCAAGTTTGAAATCAATTTGTTACTTCATCTACTCGTGGTTTGATCCCGATAATTTAGGGAAAAATTTCAAGTGCTGGTGTTCTTCTGCTTCAATTCTGGACTAGGTAATGCGGGCTAACATCTCAAAGAGCTTAATATGTGCTTAATGCTTAATTCTTCCAAAAAAATACTCTGCATTACTCTGTACCTAAAAAAAAAAGCTTGGTTTCTGGAACGTACCTTTAAAATCTGACAAAAGCTTCCTCTCAATGCTAGACTATAAAAGTTGGAAAATCAGTTTTTTACGGTGCTATCTAGAAGTTTTGATACTAAGTGAGATAATTCCAGTCGTAGTTCCCAACTTGACTCGGGAGAATTTTGTGTTCAAAACGACCAAGGATATCTTCATCCGCCTTCGTTAACGTCTATGCCTCTGCGCCATACAGCAGGACTAGGATGATGACGGTCTTATATAGAGTTTCCTTAGTGTTTCTTGACAAGGCCTTATTGTCTTTGCCTTCCTAGACCAGAAACAGCGATTAGCTCGTTTCGTTTGATTTCTGATGTGATGTTGTTACCAGAGTTTATAGCGAAGCCGGGGTAGACAAAATCCCTAACTACCTCAAAGTTATATCTATCTATTGTGACGTTCTGTCCAATTCGTCGATGTGGTGTGTCCCTTCTTGTTGACAGTATATTTTGCCCTCATTTACAACTAAATTCATTTTGGCAGCTTCTTTTCAATACTACCGAACGCACCGGTGACAGCCCGCTGAGTTCTACCAACTAAGTCACTGTCGTCGGCGTACGCTAGTAGTTGCACAGACTTTTGAAAGATTGTGTCTCCGGTGTAGGCTTGTGAGTTTCGCACAATTCTTTCAAGTATGATGTTGAAAAATTCACATGACAACGCGTCATCTTGTCTAAATCCTTTTTTGACATTAAAGGTCTCGGTAAGATCGTTACCGACCTTGATGGAGCAGCGAGCGCTCTCCATCGTCATTCTGCACAGGCGAATGAGTATGGCATGGATGCCAAGACTAGACATGGCTCTGTATAGCTGGACTCTATAGATGCTGTCACATGCGGCCTTAAAATCTATGAAAAGATGGTGGGTATCGATTTGGACTTTTTGAGATTTCTCCAGGATCTGCCGAAGTGTGAAGATTTGATTATGGACTTTCCTGGTCTGAAACCACACTGATAGGAATCATTCAGGTTGTTGACGAAGGGTTTTAGACGTTCACACAGTATGGCAGATAAGATCTTGTACGCGATGTTGAGAAGAATTGGCGCAATTAGAGGGTCTCCTTTCTTGTGGATGGGGCAAACGTTTCTGAGGCTGCGTAGGTCTCGAGAGGTTGAGTGACACCCGAATGGAAACCGTGTGCTAGCCGAAGTCCGTTTACAGATGTGGTGTCATGTAGGTTATGCTTTCCAATGGTGCTACCAAAGATATTTCCCTTTTCCTATTTTGGTGTTAAAATCACCTAGGATGATTTAAACGTCATACTTAGGACATTGCTCATACATACATATGTCTTGTCGAGGAGTTCGTAGAAACACTCTTTAGTAGCATCATCTCTTTAGTCTGCCACTAACAACACATCCGCACCCAAATAGACGCTGCTTCTGTTCTTTGTTGCAATCACCGTAGTACATTTTTCATCCTCCTTTTAACCGGCCCATCCCACCGCACTTTCTGGATGGTGGTGATACTTGCTGATATTGCCTCTGCTAATTGTGGGCCTGTACGTGGCCTGTTCATGGTCCGAATATTCCACGTGCAGATCCGAACGTCGTTGTCCTTTCTTCGCGTTCTATATAGATACATAAAACATTTCTCTGGTTCTTATAATGAATGTCCAAAAGCTATAAGAGGTGTGCATTTAAACCGACCACCACCTTTTTGTAGCCCAGCTACTGATGCGGATATCCACGCATCACGGAAATACTGTGAGTAAGTTTAATGTCGTTAAGAAACTCCTAAGTCTTTCCCTTCCCAAAGTTCCTCATTTAAAACTTTAGTGTAAAAATTAAACACTTTAGAAAGCAACCATTACCAGCTTAGGTAGTAGGTTGACAAACAAAAACAAAAATTCTGTCAAAATTTTAAAACCTGTCACCTATAGTCAAAAACTTACTCCAACATGCAAGATAACTCTAAAATCACTCCACATCAAATACCCATTCATACTTCATAGCCACAAGAGGACACATGAAAATGCATCTCCGTCACAATGGATTTGGATGGTTTTTTGATGACACCAAACTTTTACCGGAACTCTGTTTTTTTTGAAAAAAACTTCACATCGTATTCGCATTTTTGTCACCCCAGTGCCTCCATACAAAAGCGCAAACTTCCAATTTTTTTCCCCCCTGTTCCTATGGATCGTTCAAAGTTCAACTTGAAATTGCTGTAATAGTATTTGAAAACAATGACCGGAACTTTAACAAAAGGGCGACCTGGCGCTCAAAGGAACAAAGCGGACAAACGCAAAACTTTCCGCAAAGAGAGATAAATTTATCCGACCATACATCCTGATTTCAGAGAGTTCGCCCCCATAGAGGTCCACGGCCAGTTCATACTTAAACACAAACTATGCCATATTCATTGCATAAACTATGAATAGATCAAAGTTATACGCTTCAAGTTCGTATTTAAACCATTGCTTTGCCTACCAACGACGAGCAACTTATACAAATGCCTCAACAATATAAAAAAAACTTCACCATAAAGAAAAAAAAAAGAAGGAATCCTGAGCGTAAATCAGGAACTAAGGAAATGAGGGAAGAGAGAAACCTTTGGGGACATTTTTTTTCCACTTGAGTATAATTTCTTTTCAACCTTGGTGTTGAAGGTGGGTGTTTTTTTTTTGTCCTTTCACCACCCATACACAGTTTCAAAGTTGCGTATCTTTTTTCGAGTTCGCGGTATTTTCTAGCGAAACGAAGGTTCGTTAAAAATTGTTCCCATCTTTCTTTGCTTTAATTGTCTTACACTGGCAAACTTTTAATCACCGACTAATTATTCCTCTAAAGACCCGGTAGACCAAATGCGAGAAGGGAAGGCGAAGACGTTTCATTGCTGGCACCGAAACTTCTTCGGCGTACTGTGTTTGCACATACAAAATCGAATAATGCAGCATGTGCTTTATCTATTTTTGAACTGGTTGTTCCTTCCACCACCAATGCCACCACCCTGTAGAAGTTTATAACTTACGGCGCATAAAAGTTGAAGCCTTTTCTGTATACCGAACCGCAGAAGGTAGAACCATTGAAATGAAAGTTGATGCAATATACACAAGGACCAATGAAATCTGAAACATCAAGTTTTTCCCGAGAAGTTGTAAAATGGTATCCAATTTGTAAAATTAGTGGATGTCCTCATTCGAAACTCCTTGTTAATGTGCAGGTAGTTTCTGTAATAACAAGTCAAGAAGTTTTAAAATCTTTCAGTTTGATTAAAAAGAAATATATACATACGTATACACTAAAGGTGAAGAGAAAGGATGGAGCCACCACCGTTCTATAGAATCTAGCTATTCTCAAAATCATAGCAAGTTTCGCGACATGAAAGATATTTTCGTATTTGAAGAGGAAACAAAAATTTCCCTATTATACCTTCCAGCAATGTTAATGCAACGTAGTCAATTCTTAAGATTTACCTATAATTTTGTATAGGTAAGGTACGTACAACTTTGCATTATTATATGTAAAGGGTTAAGGAAAGAGAGACACAACCTGCATTTCTAAAAAAGGTAACCTCTGACACCATTCCTTGACCACAAATCCCAAAAGGTTGGTTGGGGCTTTCATCGTCCTGAATACATTATGCAGGTTAAAAAAAAGCGTTCGAATAAAAAAGAAAACCTTGACTGGAAGTAAACATTAACAAAAACTAACTTAGCATATGACCCTAAGGATCTTCCTTACTGGTTTCGAAAACTGCGTCAAGAAGAAAACAGAAAATGCATCATTGGATGCACAGTAAAAACTCCGATTCATCAAGACAGTTGGACTAAAGGATGCCTGGATCCAGAATCTCACCGACAACGAGATCAGGAGAGCACAATGTATCTATACATGGATTATTCGAATTCTTATTTCTAGAGAATAAAGGGACATTTGTACTACTTTCGGGTACACTATACCTATACTACTCCTTTTCGTTGGGTTTGGTCATGACACTTGGTAGATAATACAGGACAGGCCATCTGTGGGTTTCCTTTTGAAACGTATGTTATTTTGACACTGACAGCCCTTATGCGCCCAAAAAATTGACAGAAACTCAGTATTATAATTTCGCGGTACGAAATGGATCGATTTACATACGCTTGAACAACTTTGGGAAATATTGTAAAGTTACTTCTAAAGTTGATGCTGTATTGCCGAAACAGTGCGAATTTTGAAAGGTGTACGCAAGTTTGTGATTCGTGAGACTGGTTTTGCTGATTGATATTGATAACTCCTGTTCGTCCTGTGCACTCAACGGAAAATATTGCAGTTGTTGGAATGACTTACGCTAGAATCTGATGGGTTGCGACCTTTGAGAAGATTAAAACGACAAACTCTTATTTGATTAAGGATTTTTTAAAGAATAGAAGAATCTTAAATCACTGCTACATATTCTTACTTGCACCTATGTATACCTAAAGGCAAGTATTGGTTTCGTGAAAAATTTCGAACTCGAGATTTTAATCATGATGGAGAAGTCCAAAAAAGTGGGTCCGCCAATTCCGTCTGTCTGCCTGTCTGCCTGTCTAGCTGTCGGTCTGTCTGCCTGTATATTCAACTGCAGCCTAAACGGCTGAACGGATTTGCTTCAAACTTCATATCTGGGGTCTGTGGGATGATCCCTAGAGGCGGAATTGGAATTTTCATTCTAACCTCAAAATTAAGGGTACATTACTTAAAGCCGATTTCCCTAAAAATGGATTTTCTCGAAAATGGTTTTAACGATTTTGATAAAATTTCATATGTGAGTTAGTTTGGGCATATACTATTAGATGGCATATAACGGTAATTTTACAAATGAGCTGTCTCTCAGCTATTTCTTCAGCGATTGGGCTTAAAATCGATATTTGTGGTGGGTAATGGAAGTATATTATATACCAAGTTTTGAAGGGCCACGCCTACTTTAAAAAAATTTTCATTTTTCAAAATTTTTACTAGAAATCGAAAAAAATTGTTAAAACATAATTCATAGGCTTTGAAAATCTCTATAATTCACTTTAACATCATGGCCACGCCCACTTTAAGATGGCGTTTTTACAAAAAATAAAATGAATTTCAGTGCTTATACGATATCATTAAGGTGCAAGTACGTACAACCAAGTCGTGCACTTTATTTATGTTTAGAATGGAAAATAATATCCTTTAGGTGAGCGCCATTTTGCACAATTTTGTACTCTTGATCAAATTTTAAAGGTTTAAAGTTCCGTTGAAGGTCTGTAAAGATTATTTTCATAAACCTTTCCCTATAGATAACCCCATAGGAACCCCTGGAGCTGTTAAGTTCGTCGAACGAGCTGGTCTGCCAATGTATCAATTTTTTTTCGAGATTATTCGGCCTGGGACCATTTCTCAAAGAATATCTCTGGCTTGTAGAAACCACATTCAAGCACGGGATAGGTGATCCAGCTATGAATGTAATAAGTTATCGAGCATTGGTTTGTACTGTTACAGAATCCCTAATTGTGTTTTCAAAGAAATAGGGCCTTTACAGCCAAGATACCACATGAAACCATAACTCAAAGTGAATCCATCTGCTGCTTCTGAATTAAGCGAGCGTTTTCCTAACTCCGGTAATGTATTAAGTTTACTTCGTCTAACACAATCAATTTTCCAAAAAAATAGCGATATTGGAACATGTGGGGAATCTCCGTGTTAAGGATCAAGCTATCTCGGACGCCTGAACGCTTGGTCTAGTGTATATGCATATCAATGTTGGGCTTTATGTCACGATTTTGTGTCTAAAACTAAAATCTTTCAACTAAGATTAAAAAAATACTTTATTCATATTGCATATTGCAAAATCTTATTATATTTACCGAAAAACTCAGATACCAGAGTACCTTATCTACTTTTAGTATTGGTATGATTTTCTGAAGTCTCAAGATATAACTTTTTTCATGGCAACACTGGTAACTATTATTGTCCTTTATCACAATTCGTTGTAATAAAACACCAACACTGAAACATTAATTTATTTTACCACAAACAAATCAAATAGCGAAGCTTTTAAAGTGTCCCTTTCGCTTGGAAGTCCGTTGACTCCCGTTGTTTCAAGTTCCTTTTTTCTGGAAATTCTATCAAGAAGACAATGAAAAGTAAGTGTAAAAAAAAAAATTACAAAATGTGACCACCACTCGTTGTCAAGTCCATGTCATATGTGTTAAATGCAGTACAAATGAAACAAAGACAAAGCCAGCATTTCACAAAAAAAGGTTCATCTGTTGAAAGGGATGAGGCAAAAGGAGCATAACAACATAATAAAAATAAAAGAACTCCTCTTCGATAACAATTTGTTACGAGTGACGGGCGCGGTGGTAGCATTCCACTTCATCGTATATATTGTATGTACATATACATATGTATGTATGTACATCCAATTTTACAGGAAGGTTCAGTGAAAATTTTATCCTGTATCGTAAAACAGGAAAATGTCTTAATTCCTGTGTATACCCGACACACCACTTTTTTGCATTGTGGATAAAATTGTAAACAATGCAACTAAAAACATCCGAAAGACTGCATCCATTGTCCGTTGCCGTAAAATTGGGATCCAAACCGAAATGTTGCGCTGCTCTCTGGAAAATTCATAAAAATTGTGTAACGAAAATAAACACAATCAGGAGTGGAGCAACGCCATCGTTGCTATACTGATAACACTCGCAGAAGTGCAAGGATAATAGCACAATGAAAGTGCAGTAAAAATATCATCACTCACTGTGTGAGCGGCAACACCAGCAACGACAACAAAAATTCATTTACGATCAAGTTGTAAATTGGCTTTTATGAGTGCTTTGTGAGTTCGCGATTGTCGTCGTTGGACATCTTCCATCGTTCGAGATACATACATACATACATACTTACATATAATGAAAGGGTTGTTCTTACACCCCGTTTTCATTAAAGCCATGCTTGTGTGGGGTTACTATACTACCATAACTTCCGCCGAAATCAATTCAAGCGAACACTTAACCACTCATCTGTACGATAAAATTCTGTATCGCACACGATAAACCATCCGAGTAGAGTGTACATCCTGTTACACCTCGGCTTCAGAAACGTCGGTCGTCTTGCATGAGCACCAGAGTATAACAAACAAAATACTAATATCAGCTCCAGGCACACACCTAAAACATTCCAAGGAGCAAGAGCAGCCGATACAATCGTAAAATCGAAAACACCCAAAGGATATTTATGAGGATGCTATTCGCGTGTGTATTGTGTGTACATACTTTAACCGGTTTACGTGAGTTCCGCTGTTTCCGTATGTTGCATCATCGTCGCTGCTGACGAAGGTCCTTTCGCCGATCACCTTGCAATGATGATTGACTATTGCTGATCCAAGTCCATCCTTTGACAGACTTAAAAAAAAAAAAAAAAAACCTGTTTACAGTCTGTTTGCAGGAGGAACTTTTTACCAATCATCATCACCCCCGCACTGAGGACACACTCATGTCATGGCTAAAGGACAATCAAGCTGGTGGTTCGGATGTAACTAGAGGGGCGTGAGGAATCGAGTAACATCGACTGCCCTCCACCACTGCCGTACGCCCCCACAATCTTTTATGGCTCATCTGTATTCAATAGTCGAAGTTGACTACCTATTTCCAAATCACTAAAAATAACGAGACGAAATTGGATTCGATATAAATTTTTCTCCTTTAACATTTGGCACATGTACGAGGGGATAATATCAATAGCTAACGAGTTCCACAAGAAAAATGGAAGGAAACCCCTCGAACAAAGTCAAACGAATTGGCGAAGGATAATGGTGTCCCACCCATTCAATTGTACGCAAGATGTGTGGTACTGTAACCGTATGCTTGAATTTGTTTCCTTTTAAATTACGAATAAATTAAAATGTGCTCCTATTGAGGAGAGCTAAACACAGGGTATTCTTAGTATTTCATTTATCTTTGGTAGACATCGGTTCTGTTTCTTTTTGATTAGTGCTCCTATACATGGAGGAGTGTGGGGCGGGATATACATACTCGTAGGTGGTCTTGTCGATCGATTTCGATTTAAGGAAATTGAAAATTTATTTTATATGGTTCCAGGGGGATGGTGGTGGTTTTGTGTGAACGAGGATGTGTAGAATACCTTCATTGGCTGTGGGTAACCTCGAAATATTTTGGTGTGCAGTAGGAATGTGTTTGTTTCAGTAAGGAAAGGTGTTTTTTTTTTTGGTGGTGGTTTGGGCTTCTGCTGAACATTGACATTGGAAATAATAACGAAAAGTTTGGAAAGTGAAGAGTCTTCAGTTCTTGAGTTAATTTGATCTTGTAAGCGTGTAGGGCAAGATCTTTAAACAATGTGGTTTGAGAGATTCCCAATTCCTGTGAACGCCATGGAAAATACAAAATTGTTATGTCCGTATTGAAAAACCCTTTATAAGGCCATCCAACAAGAGGTATAACTGTATATTAATAGAAAAACGCTTTTATAAAAATATTTTAATAAAAACATTATATTTTCTTATACTAAAGTGTAAACTCTGAGGTTAGCAAGGAAATATAAAATCTGCCAAATGTACACTTCAGCTCTGTCTAATTGCTGGTGTATTTCCCAAATAACAGCTCTGAGTGCATGAATCGTTGGTGTAACATTGGCACAGACTTTATCCTTAACATAGCCCCAAGGCAAAACTCTAATGGTGTTAAGTCGCACGATTTTGGCGCCGTCCTACTGTCGTTTTTGTAGTGAATTTTCACTATTTCAGCATGTTATGCGAGTATCGGTTCATATTTAATAACCTCCTAATTTGACTTATTAAAAGTCATCATAACGATAGTTGAATGTTGACATTTCAAAGATGACACCTCTTGTTGTATGACCCTATAGTAATCCCTTCAAACTTAAGAAATTGACCCACCTTCACAGATCCAGTGCAAGCTGGTTGAGTTTTGTCTGATGGTTACCAGATATCCACTGGAATGGAGATGAAAAGTCTTTCTTTCGAATTACTTTTGTCTACCGAGCGGTTTCTAACTTTTATGGCCAACCATGCGATTTCTGTTAGAACCGGCTCTTTAAAGCTACCAGGTTGTCACTTTGCGTGTTCAAGATGATATTTTGGATTCACAATACTCTAGCGAATCATCATGGAAAGACTTAACCGTAACAACGATTTCGAACTATGGAAATTTATCTCCAAAATCAAAGCTCAATTGGACAATGTTACAGAGCCGTTAGTCCGTTTTATGGGGTACACAATCCCCTAGTCAAACGCGCAGTTCGACATGTTATGGATAAGCTTTCCAATCGATTCACTCTATAGGACATCCGTCGTAGGAGGCTTGTATCGATGTATGGAAAAACAAATGCGCTTCATCTGTCCAATATGTGAAAGATTTTGCGAAACGATCTTGACTTAAGGGTTTAAAGCTTAAATTGGTACAAGTCGCTGGTTTATGCCGACAAACGCTTCAAAAGCCGTCTCCATATTATTTGTGATAATCGAAATGTGGTCGAGAATCGAAATCGATCTTTGTGTGGATCCATACCTTAATATAACTTTATTTAATGAAGTGTATGAGTACTAACCCCACCACTAAATACTCCTTTTACTCACCTCATGCAATAGTACTGATTTCGATTAACGCCTTATTCCTTCATTCTACGTTAAGTGCTTTCAGGCGCTCAGAAGTGCCAACTGAATCAACTTCATTACTTTTTAATGGACATCCTTTACGGCAGCGCTCTTACATTTAAAATAATTTCCAAAAATAGCCTAAGAGGATCTTAAGGATCCGTTTCAGTCCACCGAGCAAGAAACCATTAACACTTTTCTAACTGAAAAATTATTCCACACAATTTGTAGGTAATCCCGCATTATATCATAATTACCAACCCTTGTAACAATCATAAGTCATTATCCCATAACCCATTTATTCTTCACTTCGTTGTGCCCACCCTACTCACTGTGCTCCATAGTACATCAGCACTAAATGAAACTGCCAGGCAAGAGAAAGAATATCTGTCCATTTCCTGCTCCATTAAATACTCTGCAAACAAATCATTTTCTAATTATTTTTCCACGCCACCCATGAAAGGACTCCATTTGGAAAAGGGGTGCAAACAAAAAAAAAATTCTTCGACCAAACGTCAAAACATAAAAAGTAGCACAAAAACGGAAAAAAAGTCTCTCATGCAAAAAAAAAAAGGAACCAAAATGGAAAACCTTTATCTCTGTCTTGACTGCAATCTCATCAGGCGGTGTGGTAGTGGTTAGTCAGTCGGGAGGATGCTACATACCTTCAATTAAGCACAAACAAGCTTTACCTCGCGCTCTTCCTTACTGAATTACTATATCCCCGCGCTCCAGCACGGCTAATTGCCACTGTAATCAGCTCTAAATCGGGCACCAACCTGCGTTCAGGTAAACCACCGTTTTTAAATGATTTTTCCTTTTTTTTTTCCTCTTTTCATACTTTTGACTGACCATGACTTTTCAGATTTACCTGCCTTTGGTGGTCGGGTGAAAAAGGAAGAAAGTACCAGGATAATGGCGATTATAGAAAACACTTTCCTGACCGCGTTTTAATAAAAAGGGAAGGAAAGAGGTTTGAATTTTTATATTTTTTTTTTTTCTCTTTATCTTTTAGCCCCCACCTAAGGTCAGCATAATTGAAAGTTGCAGCTAGCTTCGTTCATAGTTGTTCAAGTGTTATGACAAGGTTAACCTTCGTCACCATTTCAATAGCTATAGCTTGGAATCGTTATAGCCCGACATATGGTCGGTTATAGGATGGTCGTCACTGCAGTGGCAGTTGCCAACGAATGATGCTTTTAGTAGTGTTCCTCCCTTTCCAAACTGTACGGTTTTGGTGCATATATGTCCTGAGCAGGGTTATCCTGCCAACAAATGCCTCGAGGCAACGTGCAGTTGCAATTATGTGGTATTTTCGTAATAAGTGATTATGATGGCCTCATAGTTGTATGGATCTCGTTGCGAGGAGTATCTTCCTTTCAGTTGGCCAGGACTTCAGGCTCTCTCGCAGAAGGATGTGTCTAATGGATGTTTGGCAGAGGGCAGTGTTGAATGACCCTCATCTGGAGTTAAAACCAGCACTGCTTGTGGAGGTGTATTGTATACATAGAACACAGCAGGGGTGTCAGGAATATTGGTGTCTATTGGATTGCATGTGGCATGTTGCCTGAATTGGTATGCTGTGGTCAAACTATCTGTGTCGTGAATATAGCACTGTTAAGTGGATACTGGTTGGTCGTGTATGTTGATGTTTGTACGTGCTGTTAGCTGGAGAGTGATTTTGTCGAGTTGACGATTCGGCCGAGACTATTTTCATGAGAAACAATTAATGTCGTGTTGCAGGTTTTTTTATTTTGGGAATCATTAGCTGCAATATTAGAGGTGGTCCTAATAGTTAAGGTCTGCGCTTGAACTATCTAGTTCTATATTGGACCCATCTTTAAATGAGACCTTATTAGTTTTTTGTCTAGCATTATAGTAGAAGATGAGCAAGGTAGTGTGGATTTATTCAATCGCTGTTTTTTTGGTTTGAGAAGGCAATTGAGTAGTAGAGCCTTATCCCGAACAACTAGTCCCAGGTTCACCCCCAACTGTAGCGCCACCTAAGTAAGTAAGTAACGTATTAAATTATTCGACGTGTATGAGGAGTGACCTTACGACAGATATGTAACTTCCTAGTGGATACCCACGCCAAGAAAGGCTTAAGCCTGAGAGTTATTTCAGTTCTAATTAGATCTTTTGCATCTCTGAGTGGGGGTGTGGCTCACAACAAGTAGGAACTTATTTTAGTATGATAGTTGTCAGTCAGAATACAAATATCTTAAAATCCACACTAATCCAGACCGTGATAAAATTATGCTATGAGGTTACAGTTTTGATGAATATATTGTATTTTGTCCTATCTTATGTATTTCCAAACGCTTATCGCTAAGGCAATTTGATAACGAGCACCACCCATTTAATATTAAATAAGTACCTAACATAAATATTTGCCTTGAAGAATCTCACTTTGAAATTTCTCTACCAGTGTAGGTACAACCCCAAGACCTTGCCTTCTATGTTACTTATTCGTTCAAAACCATAAGAAGATTAATTGAATATCCTCTTCAAATAATGTTCCCTACTTCAAAACTCCTCTGCAAATTATAGATGGAAGAAAAAAAAAAAGAAACTGTCCACGGATTAAGAATCACTCCACTTGAAAGAAAAAAAAAATAAATTCTTATCCCTTCGAATCGTTATGGGATTAGCACTTCATAAATAAATACTTGAAAATAGAATTAATGGCTACCGCTCAAAGGAAAGAAGATCCTTTAAACTCATTTTTAAATTAACCCTCTTTTCTGGGCGGGTAACAGAGTCTACAATTTTGCAGAGAATAAGAAAAATTATTAAATTAATTATTATACACGCATAATCACCATCAACATAAAAAACACACACAAATTTTCTTCATGAAGGACGAATGCGGCGACGACGTCCTTCATCAAAATTTCAATGAGCAATTTGATGGTAGTATACTGGTAAAATATTTTCGCAGCTGTTAACAAGAACCGTTAATTTCTTAAATAACATTCAAAATAAAGGGGGCCGGGCAGTTTAAAATTATGATAAGCATCACCTTCTCAATACCCACCCTACCATGCTTAGGATTAATTTTCCGGGAAACAACAAAGGAATCAGCCTAACAACTTGATTAGTGACCCGCCGTTTACCCAACAAAATTACACTGAAAGGGTTCCTAATTCGTCTTCATCGTATCTTGTTCTCTGTCAGAGTAAAAGGTGCCGGTATACAATGGACGTAGAATGATGATGACGGGATACTTTAACCCTTCATTTTTGGCAGTTCACTCTGGACGTCTTTTGTCTTCTAGTGGACGGAGGGTGTACTACTTGGACTCGCTTAAGCTAATTTCTTTGTAAAATTTATTTTTAATTTCACTTGCGTACGGTGTCTACATTTAAGCTCCAAATAATAATCAATTTTTCAAGAAGGGTTTGCCACAACTACTGCGAGAATTTTCTTCTTTTTTTTTTGGTTAGAAAGGATTTTTTTTTTGAGAATTCTTGCAACTCCTTGATAATTAACTTCTTCGCAAGAATCAAGAGGGACATTCGGGGGGCGAAATCTTCTGTAGCATTGTGTTAGAATTGTAGATCGGGATCGAGAATTATACTTTTAGCTTATATCCTAGGTTCTAGGTATAGTGTTTTATGTTATTGTTCAACTAAAACATTTATCCTCTTATCTTCTACATGTATGTATTTTGAAATGTATGTGTTTTTTCATTTCCCGAAAATAAAAATATTACTTTCAACAAGATTCCAACCATTTCATAATCTCCTGGAACTTTAAAAAAAAATTAGTTCAACTCAACAAGCATGATGTGAAGCCTCGTGACAGGAAGTGCACTTGAAAGCATGTCACACAACTTAAACTGTCCACACCTACCAAGTTTACAATTAGAGATTTCATCTCTCCGTGACACTCGAAAGGGAATCTCTTTTGAGTAGTTCCTAGAACAACGGAAACATATTTCTACATCTCCGTTGGGGGAAATAATTACAAATTTCTCCGAGGTATGCACAGACTACATGTGTTGCAGTTCTACCGCTGTAAGCTTCTGTTGACATCATCTCTACATTGTCCTTAGAGTCAAATTAATTTTATAAAAATTCCTTTGCGCATATTAAGGACATTTCTTCTGTAATTGGTTAAAAAATGGAATTGCTTTCATATGTACACATTCCTTTCACTCCTAGACAATGGGTATACCTGTCATATAGCCATTCCTTTACAAACCCGAATAACAGTTATATACAGAAACAGAATGCAATAAAACGAACATACATTAATATGTGAATTAAATTTTTCAAGAATTTCAAACAAAACTGTGGATTGTTGGCGTAGGATCAGATGTCCACAGTTTATAAGTTCACAGTGGACTTATGACCTAGTTCGGTAAGATAAAAATTTACATTGCAAATGTGGGCTTAAACCGGATATCAGTTGTGGACCTTTAGCCCACTGAACTAAGTTGTAGGTATTGTGGAATTAAAACTCACTTTGGAAATATACATACATACATATATACCTGGGACCAGAATTTTATAGGACTTTACCTTACTTTTGTAAAGTGTGTTCTAAGGTCTACTCGAAGGAGCATGTGTGTTCAAATCAAACAAATTACTGCAAGACTTGGCTTCGCTTCTCCATTCAAAGAAAAATTTTTGCCTAAATTTCGGGACGTGGACAAAATCGAAAATTTTCCTGGATAGGGTTCTTCTAGCAACGAGTCTCTCTTTCATTTACTTATGTCCTATTCGTTCAAGAGAAAATCCATGCCTCATTTTCTGCGACATGCCAATATCGTGCAACCAAGTTGCCTATGTTTTAGATCATCCGATTGTAGGTCTTTTGGTTCAACCCTTTTATTCTTCACCCAGATACTCAAGGGAAAGCCGTAATTTGTGATTTTTGCCTAAATTTCAGGACCTGGACAAAATCGAAAATTTTGCTGGATAGGGGTTTTCAAGCAACGAGTCTCTCTTTCAATTATGTTCTATTCGTTCAAGAGAAAATCCATACCTCAATTTCTGTGACATGCCAATATCGTGCAACCAAGTTGTCTATGTTTTAGATCATCCGATTGTAGGTCTTTTGGTTCAACCCTTTTATTCTTTGTTGCCTATTTCACCCAGATACTCAAGGGAAAGCCGTAATTTGTGATTTTTGCCTAAATTTCGGGACCTGGACAAAATCGAAAATTTTGCTGGATAGGGGTTTTCAAGCAACGAGTCTCTCTTTCAATTATGTTCTATTCGTTCAAGAGAAAATCCATACCTCAATTTCTGTGACATGCCAATATCGTGCAACCAAGTTGTCTATGTTTTAGATCATCCGATTGTAGGTCTTTTGGTTCAACCCTTTTATTCTTTGTTGCCTATTTCACCCAGATACTCAAGGGAAAGCCGTAATTTGTGATTTTTACCTAAATTTCGGGACCTGGACAAAATCGAAAATTTTGCTGGATAGGGGTTTTCAAGCAACGAGTCTCTCTTTCATTTATGTCCTATTCGTTCAAGAGAAAATCCATGCGTCAATTTCTGTGACACGCCAATATCGTGCAACCAAGTTGCCTATGTTTTAGATCATCCGATTGTAGGTCTTTTGGTTCAACCCTTTTATTCTTTGTTGCCTATTTAACCCAGATACTCAAGGGAAAGCCGTAATTTGTGATTTTTGCCTAAATTTCGGGACCTGGACAAAATCGAAAATTTTGCTGGATAGGGGTTTTCAAGCAACGAGTCTCTCTTTCAATTATGTTCTATTCGTTCAAGAGAAAATCCATACCTCCATTTCTGTGACATGCCAATATCGTGCAACCAAGTTGTCTATGTTTTAGATCATCCGATTGTAGGTCTTTTGGTTCAACCCTTTTATTCTTTGTTGCCTATTTCACCCAGATACTCAAGGGAAAGCCGTAATTTGTGATTTTTGCCTAAATTTCGGGACCTGGACAAAATCGAAAATTTTGCTGGATAGGGGTTTTCAAGCAACGAGTCTCTCTTTCAATTATGTTCTATTCGTTCAAGAGAAAATCCATGCCTCAATTTCTGTGACATGCCAATATCGTGCAACCAAGTTGCCTATGTTTTAGATCATCCGATTGTAGGTCTTTTGGTTCAACAATTTTATTCTTCACCCAGATACTCAAGGGAAAGCCGTAATTTGTGATTTTTGCCTAAATTTCGAGACCTGGACAAAATCGAAAATTTTGCTGGATAGGGGTTTTCAAGCAACGAGTCTCTCTTTCAATTATGTTCTATTCGTTCAAGAGAAAATCCATACCTCAATTTCTGTGACATGCCAATATCGTGCAACCAAGTTGTCTATGTTTTAGATCATCCGATTGTAGGTCTTTTGGTTCAACCCTTTTATTCTTTGTTGCCTATTTCACCCAGATACTCAAGGGAAAGCCGTAATTTGTGATTTTTGCCTAAATTTCAGGACCTGGACAAAATCGAAAATTTTGCTGGATAGGGGTTTTCAAGCAACGAGTCTCTCTTTCAATTATGTTCTATTCGTTCAAGAGAAAATCCATGCCTCAATTTCTGTGACATGCCAATATCGTGCAACCAAGTTGCCTATGGTTTAGATCATCCGATTGTAGGTATTTTGGTTCAACCCTTTTATTCTTCACCCAGATACTCAAGGGAAAGCCGTAATTTGTGATTTTTGCCTAAATTTCAGGACCTGGACGAAATCGAAAATTTTGCTGGATAGGGGTTTTCAAGCAACGAGTCTCTCTTTCATTTATGTCCTATTCGTTCAAGAGAAAATCCATGCGTCAATTTCTGTGACATGCCAATATCGTGCAACCAAGTTGCCTATGTTTTAGATCATCCGATTGTAGGTCTTTTGGTTCAACCCTTTTATTCTTTGTTGCCTATTTCACCCAGATACTCAAGGGAAAGCCGTAATTTGTGATTTTTGCCTAAATTTCGGGACCTGGACAAAATCGAAAATTTTGCTGGATAGGGGTTTTCAAGCAACGAGTCTCTCTTTCATTTATGTCCTATTCGTTCAAGAGAAAATCCATGCCTCATTTTCTGCGACATTCCAATATCGTGCAACCAAGTTGCCTATGTTTTAGATCATCCGATTGTAGGTCTTTTGGTTCAACCCTTTTATTCTTCACCCAGATACTCAAGGGAAAGCCGTAATTTGTGATTTTTGCCTAAATTTCGGGACCTGGACAAAATCGAAAATTTTGCTGGATAGGGGTTTTCAAGCAACGAGTCTCTCTTTCAATTATGTTCTATTCGTTCAAGAGAAAATCCATACCTCAATTTCTGTGACATGCCAATATCGTGCAACCAAGTTGCCTATGTTTTAGATCATCCGATTGTAGGTCTTTTGGTTCAACAATTTTATTCTTCACCCAGATACTCAAGGGAAAGCCGTAATTTGTGATTTTTGCCTAAATTTCGAGACCTGGACAAAATCGAAAATTTTGCTGGATAGGGGTTTTCAAGCAACGAGTCTCTCTTTCAATTATGTTCTATTCGTTCAAGAGAAAATCCATACCTCCATTTCTGTGACATGCCAATATCGTGCAACCAAGTTGTCTATGTTTTAGATCATCCGATTGTAGGTCTTTTGGTTCAACCCTTTTATTCTTTGTTGCCTATTTCACCCAGATACTCAAGGGAAAGCCGTAATTTGTGATTTTTGCCTAAATTTCGGGACCTGGACAAAATCGAAAATTTTGCTGGATAGGGGTTTTCAAGCAACGAGTCTCTCTTTCATTTATGTCCTATTCGTTCAAGAGAAAATCCATGCCTCATTTTCTGCGACATTCCAATATCGTGCAACCAAGTTGCCTATGTTTTAGATCATCCGATTGTAGGTCTTTTGGTTCAACCCTTTTATTCTTCACCCAGATACTCAAGGGAAAGCCGTAATTTGTGATTTTTGCCTAAATTTCAGGACCTGGACAAAATCGAAAATTTTGCTGGATAGGGGTTTTCAAGCAACGAGTCTCTCTTTCAATTATGTTCTATTCGTTCAAGAGAAAATCCATACCTCAATTTCTGTGACATGCCAATATCGTGCAACCAAGTTGCCTATGTTTTAGATCATCCGATTGTAGGTCTTTTGGTTCAACAATTTTATTCTTCACCCAGATACTCAAGGGAAAGCCGTAATTTGTGATTTTTGCCTAAATTTCAGGACCTGGACGAAATCGAAAATTTTGCTGGATAGGGGTTTTCAAGCAACGAGTCTCTCTTTCATTTATGTCCTATTCGTTCAAGAGAAAATCCATACGTCAATTTCTGTGACATGCCAATATCGTGCAACCAAGTTGCCTATGTTTTAGATCATCCGATTGTAGGTCTTTTGGTTCAACCCTTTTATTCTTTGTTGCCTATTTCACCCAGATACTCAAGGGAAAGCCGTAATTTGTGATTTTTGCCTAAATTTCGGGACCTGGACAAAATCGAAAATTTTGCTGGATAGGGGTTTTCAAGCAACGAGTCTCTCTTTCATTTATGTCCTATTCGTTCAAGAGAAAATCCATGCCTCATTTTCTGCGACATTCCAATATCGTGCAACCAAGTTGCCTATGTTTTAGATCATCCGATTGTAGGTCTTTTGGTTCAACCCTTTTATTCTTCACCCAGATACTCAAGGGAAAGCCGTAATTTGTGATTTTTGCCTAAATTTCAGGACCTGGACAAAATCGAAAATTTTGCTGGATAGGGGTTTTCAAGCAACGAGTCTCTCTTTCAATTATGTTCTATTCGTTCAAGAGAAAATCCATACCTCAATTTCTGTGACATGCCAATATCGTGCAACCAAGTTGCCTATGTTTTAGATCATCCGATTGTAGGTCTTTTGGTTCAACAATTTTATTCTTCACCCAGATACTCAAGGGAAAGCCGTAATTTGTGATTTTTGCCTAAATTTCGAGACCTGGACAAAATCGAAAATTTTGCTGGATAGGGGTTTTCAAGCAACGAGTCTCTCTTTCAATTATGTTCTATTCGTTCAAGAGAAAATCCATACCTCCATTTCTGTGACATGCCAATATCGTGCAACCAAGTTGTCTATGTTTTAGATCATCCGATTGTAGGTCTTTTGGTTCAACCCTTTTATTCTTTGTTGCCTATTTCACCCAGATACTCAAGGGAAAGCCGTAATTTGTGATTTTTGCCTAAATTTCGGGACCTGGACAAAATCGAAAATTTTGCTGGATAGGGGTTTTCAAGCAACGAGTCTCTCTTTCATTTATGTCCTATTCGTTCAAGAGAAAATCCATGCCTCATTTTCTGCGACATTCCAATATCGTGCAACCAAGTTGCCTATGTTTTAGATCATCCGATTGTAGGTCTTTTGGTTCAACCCTTTTATTCTTCACCCAGATACTCAAGGGAAAGCCGTAATTTGTGATTTTTGCCTAAATTTCAGGACCTGGACAAAATCGAAAATTTTGCTGGATAGGGGTTTTCAAGCAACGAGTCTCTCTTTCAATTATGTTCTATTCGTTCAAGAGAAAATCCATACCTCAATTTCTGTGACATGCCAATATCGTGCAACCAAGTTGCCTATGTTTTAGATCATCCGATTGTAGGTCTTTTGGTTCAACACTTTTATTCTTCACCCAGATACTCAAGGGAAAGCCGTAATTTGTGATTTTTGCCTAAATTTCGAGACCTGGACAAAATCGAAAATTTTGCTGGATAGGGGTTTTCAAGCAACGAGTCTCTCTTTCAATTATGTTCTATTCGTTCAAGAGAAAATCCATACCTCCATTTCTGTGACATGCCAATATCGTGCAACCAAGTTGTCTATGTTTTAGATCATCCGATTGTAGGTCTTTTGGTTCAACCCTTTTATTCTTTGTTGCCTATTTCACCCAGATACTCAAGGGAAAGCCGTAATTTGTGATTTTTGCCTAAATTTCGGGACCTGGACAAAATCGAAAATTTTGCTGGATAGGGGTTTTCAAGCAACGAGTCTCTCTTTCATTTATGTCCTATTCGTTCAAGAGAAAATCCATGCCTCATTTTCTGCGACATTCCAATATCGTGCAACCAAGTTGCCTATGTTTTAGATCATCCGATTGTAGGTCTTTTGGTTCAACCCTTTTATTCTTCACCCAGATACTCAAGGGAAAGCCGTAATTTGTGATTTTTGCCTAAATTTCAGGACCTGGACAAAATCGAAAATTTTGCTGGATAGGGGTTTTCAAGCAACGAGTCTCTCTTTCAATTATGTTCTATTCGTTCAAGAGAAAATCCATACCTCAATTTCTGTGACATGCCAATATCGTGCAACCAAGTTGCCTATGTTTTAGATCATCCGATTGTAGGTCTTTTGGTTCAACAATTTTATTCTTCACCCAGATACTCAAGGGAAAGCCGTAATTTGTGATTTTTGCCTAAATTTCAGGACCTGGACGAAATCGAAAATTTTGCTGGATAGGGGTTTTCAAGCAACGAGTCTCTCTTTCATTTATGTCCTATTCGTTCAAGAGAAAATCCATACGTCAATTTCTGTGACATGCCAATATCGTGCAACCAAGTTGCCTATGTTTTAGATCATCCGATTGTAGGTCTTTTGGTTCAACCCTTTTATTCTTTGTTGCCTATTTCACCCAGATACTCAAGGGAAAGCCGTAATTTGTGATTTTTGCCTAAATTTCAGGACCTGGACGAAATCGAAAATTTTGCTGGATAGGGGTTTTCAAGCAACGAGTCTCTCTTTCATTTATGTCCTATTCGTTCAAGAGAAAATCCATGCCTCATTTTCTGCGACATTCCAATATCGTGCAACCAAGTTGCCTATGTTTTAGATCATCCGATTGTAGGTCTTTTGGTTCAACCCTTTTATTCTTCACCCAGATACTCAAGGGAAAGCCGTAATTTGTGATTTTTGCCTAAATTTCAGGACCTGGACAAAATCGAAAATTTTGCTGGATAGGGGTTTTCAAGCAACGAGTCTCTCTTTCAATTATGTTCTATTCGTTCAAGAGAAAATCCATACCTCAATTTCTGTGACATGCCAATATCGTGCAACCAAGTTGCCTATGTTTTAGATCATCCGATTGTAGGTCTTTTGGTTCAACAATTTTATTCTTCACCCAGATACTCAAGGGAAAGCCGTAATTTGTGATTTTTGCCTAAATTTCGAGACCTGGACAAAATCGAAAATTTTGCTGGATAGGGGTTTTCAAGCAACGAGTCTCTCTTTCAATTATGTTCTATTCGTTCAAGAGAAAATCCATACCTCCATTTCTGTGACATGCCAATATCGTGCAACCAAGTTGTCTATGTTTTAGATCATCCGATTGTAGGTCTTTTGGTTCAACCCTTTTATTCTTTGTTGCCTATTTCACCCAGATACTCAAGGGAAAGCCGTAATTTGTGATTTTTGCCTAAATTTCGGGACCTGGACAAAATCGAAAATTTTGCTGGATAGGGGTTTTCAAGCAACGAGTCTCTCTTTCATTTATGTCCTATTCGTTCAAGAGAAAATCCATGCCTCATTTTCTGCGACATGCCAATATCGTGCAACCAAGTTGCCTATGTTTTAGATCATCCGATTGTAGGTCTTTTGGTTCAACCCTTTTATTCTTCACCCAGATACTCAAGGGAAAGCCGTAATTTGTGATTTTTGCCTAAATTTCAGGACCTGGACAAAATCGAAAATTTTGCTGGATAGGGGTTTTCAAGCAACGAGTCTCTCTTTCAATTATGTTCTATTCGTTCAAGAGAAAATCCATACCTCAATTTCTGTGACATGCCAATATCGTGCAACCAAGTTGCCTATGTTTTAGATCATCCGATTGTAGGTCTTTTGGTTCAACAATTTTATTCTTCACCCAGATACTCAAGGGAAAGCCGTAATTTGTGATTTTTGCCTAAATTTCAGGACCTGGACGAAATCGAAAATTTTGCTGGATAGGGGTTTTCAAGCAACGAGTCTCTCTTTCATTTATGTCCTATTCGTTCAAGAGAAAATCCATGCGTCAATTTCTGTGACATGCCAATATCGTGCAACCAAGTTGCCTATGTTTTAGATCATCCGATTGTAGGTCTTTTGGTTCAACCCTTTTATTCTTTGTTGCCTATTTCACCCAGATACTCAAGGGAAAGCCGTAATTTGTGATTTTTGCCTAAATTTCGGGACCTGGACAAAATCGAAAATTTTGCTGGATAGGGGTTTTCAAGCAACGAGTCTCTCTTTCATTTATGTCCTATTCGTTCAAGAGAAAATCCATGCCTCATTTTCTGCGACATTCCAATATCGTGCAACCAAGTTGCCTATGTTTTAGATCATCCGATTGTAGGTCTTTTGGTTCAACCCTTTTATTCTTCACCCAGATACTCAAGGGAAAGCCGTAATTTGTGATTTTTGCCTAAATTTCAGGACCTGGACAAAATCGAAAATTTTGCTGGATAGGGGTTTTCAAGCAACGAGTCTCTCTTTCAATTATGTTCTATTCGTTCAAGAGAAAATCCATACCTCAATTTCTGTGACATGCCAATATCGTGCAACCAAGTTGCCTATGTTTTAGATCATCCGATTGTAGGTCTTTTGGTTCAACAATTTTATTCTTCACCCAGATACTCAAGGGAAAGCCGTAATTTGTGATTTTTGCCTAAATTTCGAGACCTGGACAAAATCGAAAATTTTGCTGGATAGGGGTTTTCAAGCAACGAGTCTCTCTTTCAATTATGTTCTATTCGTTCAAGAGAAAATCCATACCTCCATTTCTGTGACATGCCAATATCGTGCAACCAAGTTGTCTATGTTTTAGATCATCCGATTGTAGGTCTTTTGGTTCAACCCTTTTATTCTTTGTTGCCTATTTCACCCAGATACTCAAGGGAAAGCCGTAATTTGTGATTTTTGCCTAAATTTCGGGACCTGGACAAAATCGAAAATTTTGCTGGATAGGGGTTTTCAAGCAACGAGTCTCTCTTTCATTTATGTCCTATTCGTTCAAGAGAAAATCCATGCCTAATTTTCTGCGACATTCCAATATCGTGCAACCAAGTTGCCTATGTTTTAGATCATCCGATTGTAGGTCTTTTGGTTCAACAATTTTATTCTTCACCCAGATACTCAAGGGAAAGCCGTAATTTGTGATTTTTGCCTAAATTTCGAGACCTGGACAAAATCGAAAATTTTGCTGGATAGGGGTTTTCAAGCAACGAGTCTCTCTTTCAATTATGTTCTATTCGTTCAAGAGAAAATCCATGCCTCAATTTCTGTGACATGCCAATATCGTGCAACCAAGTTGCCTATGGTTTAGATCATCCGATTGTAGGTCTTTTGGTTCAACCCTTTTATTCTTCACCCAGATACTCAAGGGAAAGCCGTAATTTGTGATTTTTGCCTAAATTTCAGGACCTGGACGAAATCGAAAATTTTGCTGGATAGGGGTTTTCAAGCAACGAGTCTCTCTTTCATTTATGTCCTATTCGTTCAAGAGAAAATCCATGCGTCAATTTCTGTGACATGCCAATATCGTGCAACCAAGTTGCCTATGTTTTAGATCATCCGATTGTAGGTCTTTTGGTTCAACCCTTTTATTCTTTGTTGCCTATTTCACCCAGATACTCAAGGGAAAGCCGTAATTTGTGATTTTTGCCTAAATTTCGGGACCTGGACAAAATCGAAAATTTTGCTGGATAGGGGTTTTCAAGCAACGAGTCTCTCTTTCATTTATGTCCTATTCGTTCAAGAGAAAATCCATGCCTCATTTTCTGCGACATTCCAATATCGTGCAACCAAGTTGCCTATGTTTTAGATCATCCGATTGTAGGTCTTTTTGTTCAACCCTTTTATTCTTAGTTGCCTATTTCACCCAGATACTCAAGGGAAAGCCGTAATTTGTGATTTTTGCCTAAATTTCGGGACCTGGACAAAATCGAAAATTTTGCTGGATAGGGGTTTTCAAGCAACGAGTCTCTCTTTCATTTACTTATGTCCTATTCGTTCAAGAGAAAATCCATGCCTCATTTTCTGCGACATGCCAATATCGTGCAACCAAGTTGCCTATGTTTTAGATCATCCGATTGTAGGTCTTTTGGTTCAACCCTTTTATTCTTTATTGCCAATTTCACCCAGATACTCAAGGGAAAGCCGTAATTTGTGATTTTTGCCTAAATTTCGGGACCTGGACAAAATCGAAAATTTTGCTGGATAGGGGTTTTCAAGCAACGAGTCTCTCTTTCATTTACTTATGTCCTATTCGATCAAGAGAAAATCCATGCCTCATTTTCTGCGACATGCCAATATCGTGCAACCAAGTTGCCTATGTTTTAGATCATCCGATTGTAGGTCTTTTGGTTCAACCCTTTTATTCTTTGTTGCCTATTTCACCCAGATACTCAAGGGAAAGCCGTAATTTGTGATTTTTGCCTAAATTTCGGGACCTGGACAAAATCGAAAATTTTGCTGGATAGGGGTTTTCAAGCAACGAGTCTCTCTTACATTTACTTATGTCCTATTCGTTCAAGAGAAAATCCATGCGTCATTTTCTGCGACATGCCAATATCGTGCAACCAAGTTGCCTATGTTTTAGATCATCCGATTGTAGGTCTTTTGGTTCAACCCTTTTATTCTTTATTGCCTATTTCACCCAGATACTCAAGGGAAAGCCGTAATTTGTGATTTTTGCCTAAATTTCGGGACCTGGACAAAATCGAAAATTTTGCTGGATAGGGGTTTTCAAGCAACGAGTCTCTCTTACATTTACTTATGTCCTATTCGTTCAAGAGAAAATCCATGCGTCATTTTCTGCGACATGCCAATATCGTGCAACCAAGTTGATTATGTTTTAGATCATCCGATTGTAGGTCTTTTGGGTCAACCCTTTTATTCTTTATTGCCTATTTCACCCAGATACTCAAGGGAAAGCCGTAATTTGTGATTTTTGCCTAAATTTCGGGACCTGGACAAAATCGAAAATTTTGCTGGATAGGGGTTTTCAAGCAACGAGTCTCTCTTTCATTTACTTATGTCCTATTCGTTCAAGAGAAAATCCATGCCTCATTTTCTGCGACATTCCAATATCGTGCAACCAAGTTGCCTATGTTTTAGATCATCCGATTGTAGGTCTTTTGGTTCAACCCTTTTATTCTTAGTTGCCTATTTCACCCAGATACTCAAGGGAAAGCCGTAATTTGTGATTTTTGCCTAAATTTCGGGACCTGGACAAAATCGAAAATTTTGCTGGATAGGGGTTTTCAAGCAACGAGTCTCTCTTTCATTTACTTATGTCCTATTCGTTCAAGAGAAAATCCATGCCTCATTTTCTGCGACATGCCAATATCGTGCAACCAAGTTGCCTATGTTTTAGATCATCCGATTGTAGGTCTTTTGCATCAACCCTTTTATTCTTTATTGCCTATTTCACCCAGATACTCAAGGGAAAGCCGTAATTTGTGATGTTTGCCTAAATTTCGGGACCTGGACAAAATCGAAAATTTTGCTGGATAGGGGTTTTCAAGCAACGAGTCTCTCTTTCATTTACTTATGTCCTATTCGTTCAAGAGAAAATCCATGCCTCATTTTCTGCGACATGCCAATATCGTGCAACCAAGTTGCCTATGTTTTAGATCATCCGATTGTAGGTCTTTCGGTTCAACCCTTTTATTCTTTGTTGCCTATTTCACCCAGATACTCAAGAGAAAGCCGTAATTTGTGATTTTTGCCTAAATTTCGGGACCTGGACAAAATCGAAAATTTTGCTGGATAGGGGTTTTCAAGCAACGAGTCTCTCTTTCATTTACTTATGTCCTATTCGTTCAAGAGAAAATCCATGCCTCAATTTCTGTGACATGCCAATATCGTGCAACCAAGTTGCCTATGTTTTAGATCATCCGATTGTAGGTCTTTCGGTTCAACCCTTTTATTCTTTGTTGCCTATTTCACCCAGATACTGAAGGGATGGCCGTAATTTGTGATTTTTGCCTAAATTTCGAGACCTGGACAAAATCGAAAATTTTGCTGGATAGGGGTTCTCAAGCAACGAGTCTCTCTTTCATTTACTTATGTCCTATTCGTTCAAGAGAAAATCCATGCCTCATTTTCTGCGACATGCCAATATCGTGCAACCAAGTTGCCTATGTTTTAGATCATCCGATTGTAGGTCTTTCGGTTCAACCCTTTTATTCTTTGTTGCCTATTTCACCCAGATACTCAAGGGATAGCCGTAATTTGTGATTTTTGCCTAAATTTCGAGACCTGGACAAAATCGAAAATTTTGCTGGATAGGGGTTTTCAAGCAAAGAGTCTCTCTTTCATTTACTTATGTCCTATTCGTTCAAGAGAAAATCCATGCCTCAATTTCTGTGACATGCCAATATCGTGCAACCAAGTTGCCTATGTTTTAGATCATCCGATTGTAGGTCTTTTAGTTCAACCCTTTTATTCTTTATTGCCTATTTCACCCAGATACTCAAGGGAAAGCCGTAATTTGTGATTTTTGCCTAAATTTCGGGACCTGGACAAAATCGAAAATTTTGCTGGATAGGGGTTTTCAAGCAACGAGTCTCTCTTTCATTTACTTATGTCCTATTCGTTCAAGAGAAAATCCATGCCTCATTTTCTGCGACATGCCAATATCGTGCAACCAAGTTGCCTATGTTTTAGATCATCCGATTGTAAGTCTTTTCGTTCAACCCTTTTATTCTTTGTTGCCTATTTCACCCAGATACTCAAGGGAAAGCCGTAATTTGTGATTTTTGCCTAAATTTCGGGACCTGGACAAAATCGAAAATTTTGCTGGATAGGGGTTTTCAAGCAACGAGTCTCTCTTTCAATTATGTTCTATTCGTTCAAGAGAAAATCCATGCCTCAATTTCTGTGACATGCCAATATCGTGCAACCAAGTTGCCTATGTTTTAGATCATCCGATTGTAGGTCTTTTGTTTCAACCCTTTTATTCTTTGTTGCCTATTTCACCCAGATACTCAAGGGATAGCCGTAATTTGTGATTTTTGCCTAAATTTCGAGACCTGGACAAAATCGAAAATTTTGCTGGATAGGGGTTCTCAAGCAACGAGTCTCTCTTTCATTTACTTATGTCCTATTCGTTCAAGAGAAAATCCATGCCTCAATTTCTGTGACATGCCAATATCGTGCAACCAAGTTGCCTATGTTTTAGATCATCCGATTGTAGGTCTTTCGGTTCAACCCTTTTATTCTTTGTTGCCTATTTCACCCAGATACTCAAGAGAAAGCCGTAATTTGTGATTTTTGCCTAAATTTCGGGACCTGGACAAAATCGAAAATTTTGCTGGATAGGGGTTCTCAAGCAACGAGTCTCTCTTTCATTTACTTATGTCCTATTCGTTTAAGAGAAAATCCATGCCTCAATTTCTGTGACATGCCAATATCGTGCAACCAAGTTGCCTATGTTTTAGATCATCCGATTGTAGGTCTTTCGGTTCAACCCTTTTATTCTTTGTTGCCTATTTCACCCAGATACTGAAGGGATAGCCGTAATTTGTGATTTTTGCCTAAATTTCGAGACCTGGACAAAATCGAAAATTTTGCTGGATAGGGGTTTTCAAGCAAAGAGTCTCTCTTTCATTTACTTATGTCCTATTCGTTCAAGAGAAAATCCATGCCTCATTTTTTGCGACATGCCAATATCGTGCAACCAAGTTGCCTATGTTTTAGATCATCCGATTGTAGGTCTTTTGGTTCAACCCTTTTATTCTTTGTTGCCTATTTCACCCAGATACTCAAGGGATAGCCGTAATTTGTGATTTTTGCCTAAATTTCGAGACCTGGACAAAATCGAAAATTTTGCTGGATAGGGGTTCTCAAGCAACGAGTCTCTCTTTCATTTACTTATGTCCTATTCGTTCAAGAGAAAATCCATGCCTCATTTTCTGCGACATGCCAATATCGTGCAACCAAGTTGCCTATGTTTTAGATCATCCGATTGTAGGTCTTTCGGTTCAACCCTTTTATTCTTTGTTGCCTATTTCACCCAGATACTCAAGAGAAAGCCGTAATTTGTGATTTTTGCCTAAATTTCGAGACCTGGACAAAATCGAAAATTTTGCTGGATAGGGGTTTTCAAGCAAAGAGTCTCTCTTTCATTTACTTATGTCCTATTCGTTCAAGAGAAAATCCATGCCTCAATTTCTGTGACATGCCAATATCGTGCAACCAAGTTGCCTATGTTTTAGATCATCCGATTGTAGGTCTTTTGGTTCAACCCTTTTATTCTTTATTGCCTATTTCACCCAGATACTCAAGGGAAAGCCGTAATTTGTGATTTTTGCCTAAATTTCGGGACCTGGACAAAATCGAAAATTTTGCTGGATAGGGGTTTTCAAGCAACGAGTCTCTCTTTCATTTACTTATGTCCTATTCGTTCAAGAGAAAATCCATGCCTCATTTTCTGCGACATGCCAATATCGTGCAACCAAGTTGCCTATGTTTTAGATCATCCGATTGTAAGTCTTTTGGTTCAACCCTTTTATTCTTTGTTGCCTATTTCACCCAGATACTCAAGGGAAAGCCGTAATTTGTGATTTTTGCCTAAATTTCGGGACCTGGACAAAATCGAAAATTTTGCTGGATAGGGGTTTTCAAGCAACGAGTCTCTCTTTCAATTATGTTCTATTCGTTCAAGAGAAAATCCATGCCTCAATTTCTGTGACATGCCAATATCGTGCAACCAAGTTGCCTATGTTTTAGATCATCCGATTGTAGGTCTTTTGTTTCAACCCTTTTATTCTTTGTTGCCTATTTCACCCAGATACTCAAGGGATAGCCGTAATTTGTGATTTTTGCCTAAATTTCGAGACCTGGACAAAATCGAAAATTTTGCTGGATAGGGGTTCTCAAGCAACGAGTCTCTCTTTCATTTACTTATGTCCTATTCGTTCAAGAGAAAATCCATGCCTCATTTTCTGCGACATGCCAATATCGTGCAACCAAGTTGCCTATGTTTTAGATCATCCGATTGTAGGTCTTTTGGTTCAACCCTTTTATTCTTTGTTGCCTATTTCACCCAGATACTCAAGGGATAGCCGTAATTTGTGATTTTTGCCTAAATTTCGAGACCTGGACAAAATCGAAAATTTTGCTGGATAGGGGTTCTCAAGCAACGAGTCTCTCTTTCATTTACTTATGTCCTATTCGTTCAAGAGAAAATCCATGCCTCAATTTCTGTGACATGCCAATATCGTGCAACCAAGTTGCCTATGTTTTAGATCATCCGATTGTAGGTCTTTTGGTTCAACCCTTTTATTCTTTATTGCCTATTTCACCCAGATACTCAAGGGAAAGCCGTAATTTGTGATTTTTGCCTAAATTTCGGGACCTGGACAAAATCGAAAATTTTGCTGGATAGGGGTTTTCAAGCAACGAGTCTCTCTTTCATTTACTTATGTCCTATTCGTTCAAGAGAAAATCCATGCCTCATTTTCTGCGACATGCCAATATCGTGCAACCAAGTTGCCTATGTTTTAGATCATCCGATTGTAAGTCTTTTGGTTCAACCCTTTTATTCTTTGTTGCCTATTTCACCCAGATACTCAAGGGAAAGCCGTAATTTGTGATTTTTGCCTAAATTTCGGGACCTGGACAAAATCGAAAATTTTGCTGGATAGGGGTTTTCAAGCAACGAGTCTCTCTTTCATTTACTTATGTCCTATTCGTTCAAGAGAAAATCCATGCCTCATTTTCTGCGACATGCCAATATCGTGCAACCAAGTTGCCTATGTTTTAGATCATCCGATTGTAGGTCTTTAGGTTCAACCCTTTTATTCTTTGTTGCCTATTTCACCCAGATACTCAAGAGAAAGCCGTAATTTGTGATTTTTGCCTAAATTTCGGGACCTGGACAAAATCGAAAATGTTGCTGGATAGGGGTTCTCAAGCAACGAGTCTCTCTTTCATTTACTTATGTCCTATTCGTTCAAGAGAAAATCCATGCCTCAATTTCTGCGACATGCCAATATCGTGCAACCAAGTTGCCTATGTTTTAGATCATCCGATTGTAGGTCTTTAGGTTCAACCCTTTTATTCTTTGTTGCCTATTTCACCCAGATACTCAAGGGATAGCCGTAATTTGTGATTTTTGCCTAAATTTCGAGACCTGGACAAAATCGAAAATTTTGCTGGATAGGGGTTCTCAAGCAACGAGTCTCTCTTTCATTTACTTATGTCCTATTCTTCAAGAGAAAATCCATGCCTCAATTTCTGTGACATGCCAATATCGTGCAACCAAGTTGCCTATGTTTTAGATCATCCGATTGTAGGTCTTTTGTTTCAACCCTTTTATTCTTTGTTGCCTATTTCACCCAGATACTCAAGGGATAGCCGTAATTTGTGATTTTTGCCTAAATTTCGAGACCTGGACAAAATCGAAAATTTTGCTGGATAGGGGTTCTCAAGCAACGAGTCTCTCTTTCATTTACTTATGTCCTATTC
This sequence comes from Xylota sylvarum, assembly GCA_905220385.1. NCBI lineage: Eukaryota > Metazoa > Arthropoda > Insecta > Diptera > Syrphidae > Xylota > Xylota sylvarum. The sequence goes on from LR999958.1 coordinate 27,034,344, forward strand.
GTTCAAGAGAAAATCCATGCCTCATTTTCTGCGACATGCCAATATCGTGCAACCAAGTTGCCTATGTTTTAGATCATCCGATTGTAGGTCTTTTGGTTCAACCCTTTTATTCTTTATTGCCTATTTCACCCAGATACTCAAGGGAAAGCCGTAATTTGTGATTTTTGCCTAAATTTCGGGACCTGGACAAAATCGAAAATTTTGCTGGATAGGGGTTTTCAAGCAACGAGTCTCTCTTTCATTTACTTATGTCCTATTCGTTCAAGAGAAAATCCATGCCTCATTTTCTGCGACATGCCAATATCGTGCAACCAAGTTGCCTATGTTTTAGATCATCCGATTGTAAGTCTTTTGGTTCAACCCTTTTATTCTTTGTTGCCTATTTCACCCAGATACTCAAGGGAAAGCCGTAATTTGTGATTTTTGCCTAAATTTCGGGACCTGGACAAAATCGAAAATTTTGCTGGATAGGGGTTTTCAAGCAACGAGTCTCTCTTTCATTTACTTATGTCCTATTCGTTCAAGAGAAAATCCATGCCTCATTTTCTGCGACATGCCAATATCGTGCAACCAAGTTGCCTATGTTTTAGATCATCCGATTGTAGGTCTTTAGGTTCAACCCTTTTATTCTTTGTTGCCTATTTCACCCAGATACTCAAGAGAAAGCCGTAATTTGTGATTTTTGCCTAAATTTCGGGACCTGGACAAAATCGAAAATGTTGCTGGATAGGGGTTCTCAAGCAACGAGTCTCTCTTTCATTTACTTATGTCCTATTCGTTCAAGAGAAAATCCATGCCTCAATTTCTGCGACATGCCAATATCGTGCAACCAAGTTGCCTATGTTTTAGATCATCCGATTGTAGGTCTTTAGGTTCAACCCTTTTATTCTTTGTTGCCTATTTCACCCAGATACTCAAGGGATAGCCGTAATTTGTGATTTTTGCCTAAATTTCGAGACCTGGACAAAATCGAAAATTTTGCTGGATAGGGGTTCTCAAGCAACGAGTCTCTCTTTCATTTACTTATGTCCTATTCTTCAAGAGAAAATCCATGCCTCATTTTCTGCGACATGCCAATATCGTGCAACCAAGTTGCCTATGTTTTAGATCATCCGATTGTAGGTCTTTTGGTTCAACCCTTTTATTCTTAGTTGCCTATTTCACCCAGATACTCAAGGGAAAGCCGTAATTTGTGATTTTTGCCTAAATTTCGGGACCTGGACAAAATCGAAAATTTTGCTGGATAGGGGTTCTCAAGCAACGAGTCTCTCTTTCATTTACTTATGTCCTATTCGTTCAAAAGAAAATCCATGCCTCATTTTCTGCGACATGCCAATATCGTGCAACCAAGTTGCCTATGTTTTAGATCATCCGATTGTAGGTCTTTCGGTTCAACCCTTTTATTCTTTGTTGCCTATTTCACCCAGATACTCAAGGGATAGCCGTAATTTGTGATTTTTGCCTAAATTTCGAGACCTGGACAAAATCGAAAATTTTGCTGGATAGGGGTTCTCAAGCAACTAGTCTCTCTTTCATTTACTTATGTCCTATTCGTTCAAGAGAAAATCCATGCCTCATTTTCTGCGACATGCCAATATCGTGCAACCAAGTTGCCTATGTTTTAGATCATCCGATTGTAGGTCTTTTGGTTCAACCCTTTTATTCTTTGTTGCCTATTTCACCCAGATACTCAAGGGAAAGCCGTAATTTGTGATTTTTGCCTAAATTTCGGGACCTGGACAAAATCGAAAATTTTGCTGGATAGGGGTTTTCAAGCAACGAGTCTCTCTTTCATTTACTTATGTCCTATTCGATCAAGAGAAAATCCATGCCTCATTTTCTGCGACATGCCAATATCGTGCAACCAAGTTGCCTATGTTTTAGATCATCCGATTGTAGGTCTTTTGCTTCAACCCTTTTATTCTTTGTTGCCTATTTCACCCAGATACTCAAGGGAAAGCCGTAATTTGTGATTTTTGCCTAAATTTCGGGACCTGGACAAAATCGAAAATTTTGCTGGATAGGGGTTTTCAAGCAACGAGTCTCTCTTACATTTACTTATGTCCTATTCGTTCAAGAGAAAATCCATGCGTCATTTTCTGCGACATGCCAATATCGTGCAACCAAGTTGCCTATGTTTTAGATCATCCGATTGTAGGTCTTTTGGTTCAACCCGTTTATTCTTTATTGCCTATTTCACCCAGATACTCAAGGGAAAGCCGTAATTTGTGATTTTTGCCTAAATTTCGGGACCTGGACAAAATCGAAAATTTTGCTGGATAGGGGTTTTCAAGCAACGAGTCTCTCTTACATTTACTTATGTCCTATTCGTTCAAGAGAAAATCCATGCGTCATTTTCTGCGACATGCCAATATCGTGCAACCAAGTTGCCTATGTTTTAGATCATCCGATTGTAGGTCTTTTGGGTCAACCCTTTTATTCTTTATTGCCTATTTCACCCAGATACTCAAGGGAAAGCCGTAATTTGTGATTTTTGCCTAAATTTCGGGACCTGGACAAAATCGAAAATTTTGCTGGATAGGGGTTTTCAAGCAACGAGTCTCTCTTTCATTTACTTATGTCCTATTCGTTCAAGAGAAAATCCATGCCTCATTTTCTGCGACATTCCAATATCGTGCAACCAAGTTGCCTATGTTTTAGATCATCCGATTGTAGGTCTTTTGGTTCAACCCTTTTATTCTTAGTTGCCTATTTCACCCAGATACTCAAGGGAAAGCCGTAATTTGTGATTTTTGCCTAAATTTCGGGACCTGGACAAAATCGAAAATTTTGCTGGATAGGGGTTTTCAAGCAACGAGTCTCTCTTTCATTTACTTATGTCCTATTCGTTCAAGAGAAAATCCATGCCTCATTTTCTGCGACATGCCAATATCGTGCAACCAAGTTGCCTATGTTTTAGATCATCCGATTGTAGGTCTTTTGCATCAACCCTTTTATTCTTTATTGCCTATTTCACCCAGATACTCAAGGGAAAGCCGTAATTTGTGATTTTTGCCTAAATTTCGGGACCTGGACAAAATCGAAAATTTTGCTGGATAGGGGTTTTCAAGCAACGAGTCTCTCTTTCATTTACTTATGTCCTATTCGTTCAAGAGAAAATCCATGCCTCAATTTCTGTGACATGCCAATATCGTGCAACCAAGTTGCCTATGTTTTAGATCATCCGATTGTAGGTCTTTCGGTTCAACCCTTTTATTCTTTGTTGCCTATTTCACCCAGATACTGAAGGGATGGCCGTAATTTGTGATTTTTGCCTAAATTTCGAGACCTGGACAAAATCGAAAATTTTGCTGGATAGGGGTTCTCAAGCAACGAGTCTCTCTTTCATTTACTTATGTCCTATTCGTTCAAGAGAAAATCCATGCCTCATTTTCTGCGACATGCCAATATCGTGCAACCAAGTTGCCTATGTTTTAGATCATCCGATTGTAGGTCTTTAGGTTCAACCCTTTTATTCTTTGTTGCCTATTTCACCCAGATACTCAAGGGATAGCCGTAATTTGTGATTTTTGCCTAAATTTCGAGACCTGGACAAAATCGAAAATTTTGCTGGATAGGGGTTTTCAAGCAAAGAGTCTCTCTTTCATTTACTTATGTCCTATTCGTTCAAGAGAAAATCCATGCCTCAATTTCTGTGACATGCCAATATCGTGCAACCAAGTTGCCTATGTTTTAGATCATCCGATTGTAGGTCTTTTATTTCAACCCTTTTATTCTTTATTGCCTATTTCACCCAGATACTCAAGGGAAAGCCGTAATTTGTGATTTTTGCCTAAATTTCGGGACCTGGACAAAATCGAAAATTTTGCTGGATAGGGGTTTTCAAGCAACGAGTCTCTCTTTCATTTACTTATGTCCTATTCGTTCAAGAGAAAATCCATGCCTCATTTTCTGCGACATGCCAATATCGTGCAACCAAGTTGCCTATGTTTTAGATCATCCGATTGTAAGTCTTTTGGTTCAACCCTTTTATTCTTTGTTGCCTATTTCACCCAGATACTCAAGGGAAAGCCGTAATTTGTGATTTTTGCCTAAATTTCGGGACCTGGACAAAATCGAAAATTTTGCTGGATAGGGGTTTTCAAGCAACGAGTCTCTCTTTCAATTATGTTCTATTCGTTCAAGAGAAAATCCATGCCTCAATTTCTGTGACATGCCAATATCGTGCAACCAAGTTGCCTATGTTTTAGATCATCCGATTGTAGGTCTTTTGTTTCAACCCTTTTATTCTTTGTTGCCTATTTCACCCAGATACTCAAGGGATAGCCGTAATTTGTGATTTTTGCCTAAATTTCGAGACCTGGACAAAATCGAAAATTTTGCTGGATAGGGGTTCTCAAGCAACGAGTCTCTCTTTCATTTACTTATGTCCTATTCGTTCAAGAGAAAATCCATGCGTCATTTTCTGCGACATGCCAATATCGTGCAACCAAGTTGCCTATGTTTTAGATCATCCGATTGTAGGTCTTTTGGGTCAACCCTTTTATTCTTTATTGCCTATTTCACCCAGATACTCAAGGGAAAGCCGTAATTTGTGATTTTTGCCTAAATTTCGGGACCTGGACAAAATCGAAAATTTTGCTGGATAGGGGTTTTCAAGCAACGAGTCTCTCTTTCATTTACTTATGTCCTATTCGTTCAAGAGAAAATCCATGCCTCATTTTCTGCGACATTCCAATATCGTGCAACCAAGTTGCCTATGTTTTAGATCATCCGATTGTAGGTCTTTTGGTTCAACCCTTTTATTCTTAGTTGCCTATTTCACCCAGATACTCAAGGGAAAGCCGTAATTTGTGATTTTTGCCTAAATTTCGGGACCTGGACAAAATCGAAAATTTTGCTGGATAGGGGTTTTCAAGCAACGAGTCTCTCTTTCATTTACTTATGTCCTATTCGTTCAAGAGAAAATCCATGCCTCATTTTCTACGACATGCCAATATCGTGCAACCAAGTTGCCTATGTTTTAGATCATCCGATTGTAGGTCTTTTGCATCAACCCTTTTATTCTTTATTGCCTATTTCACCCAGATACTCAAGGGAAAGCCGTAATTTGTGATTTTTGCCTAAATTTCGGGACCTGGACAAAATCGAAAATTTCGCTGGATAGGGGTTTTCAAGCAACGAGTCTCTCTTTCATTTACTTATGTCCTATTCGTTCAAGAGAAAATCCATGCCTCATTTTCTGCGACATGCCAATATCGTGCAACCAAGTTGCCTATGTTTTAGATCATCCGATTGTAGGTCTTTCGGTTCAACCCTTTTATTCTTTGTTGCCTATTTCACCCAGATACTCAAGAGAAAGCCGTAATTTGTGATTTTTGCCTAAATTTCGGGACCTGGACAAAATCGAAAATTTTGCTGGATAGGGGTTCTCAAGCAACGAGTCTCTCTTTCATTTACTTATGTCCTATTCGTTCAAGAGAAAATCCATGCCTCAATTTCTGTGACATGCCAATATCGTGCAACCAAGTTGCCTATGTTTTAGATCATCCGATTGTAGGTCTTTCGGTTCAACCCTTTTATTCTTTGTTGCCTATTTCACCCAGATACTGAAGGGATGGCCGTAATTTGTGATTTTTGCCTAAATTTCGAGACCTGGACAAAATCGAAAATTTTGCTGGATAGGGGTTCTCAAGCAACGAGTCTCTCTTTCATTTACTTATGTCCTATTCGTTCAAGAGAAAATCCATGCCTCATTTTCTGCGACATGCCAATATCGTGCAACCAAGTTGCCTATGTTTTAGATCATCCGATTGTAGGTCTTTCGGTTCAACCCTTTTATTCTTTGTTGCCTATTTCACCCAGATACTCAAGGGATAGCCGTAATTTGTGATTTTTGCCTAAATTTCGAGACCTGGACAAAATCGAAAATTTTGCTGGATAGGGGTTTTCAAGCAAAGAGTCTCTCTTTCATTTACTTATGTCCTATTCGTTCAAGAGAAAATCCATGCCTCAATTTCTGTGACATGCCAATATCGTGCAACCAAGTTGCCTATGTTTTAGATCATCCGATTGTAGGTCTTTTATTTCAACCCTTTTATTCTTTATTGCCTATTTCACCCAGATACTCAAGGGAAAGCCGTAATTTGTGATTTTTGCCTAAATTTCGGGACCTGGACAAAATCGAAAATTTTGCTGGATAGGGGTTTTCAAGCAACGAGTCTCTCTTTCATTTACTTATGTCCTATTCGTTCAAGAGAAAATCCATGCCTCATTTTCTGCGACATGCCAATATCGTGCAACCAAGTTGCCTATGTTTTAGATCATCCGATTGTAAGTCTTTTGGTTCAACCCTTTTATTCTTTGTTGCCTATTTCACCCAGATACTCAAGGGAAAGCCGTAATTTGTGATTTTTGCCTAAATTTCGGGACCTGGACAAAATCGAAAATTTTGCTGGATAGGGGTTTTCAAGCAACGAGTCTCTCTTTCAATTATGTTCTATTCGTTCAAGAGAAAATCCATGCCTCAATTTCTGTGACATGCCAATATCGTGCAACCAAGTTGCCTATGTTTTAGATCATCCGATTGTAGGTCTTTTGTTTCAACCCTTTTATTCTTTGTTGCCTATTTCACCCAGATACTCAAGGGATAGCCGTAATTTGTGATTTTTGCCTAAATTTCGAGACCTGGACAAAATCGAAAATTTTGCTGGATAGGGGTTCTCAAGCAACGAGTCTCTCTTTCATTTACTTATGTCCTATTCGTTCAAGAGAAAATCCATGCCTCAATTTCTGTGACATGCCAATATCGTGCAACCAAGTTGCCTATGTTTTAGATCATCCGATTGTAGGTCTTTCGGTTCAACCCTTTTATTCTTTGTTGCCTATTTCACCCAGATACTCAAGAGAAAGCCGTAATTTGTGATTTTTGCCTAAATTTCGGGACCTGGACAAAATCGAAAATTTTGCTGGATAGGGGTTCTCAAGCAACGAGTCTCTCTTTCATTTACTTATGTCCTATTCGTTCAAGAGAAAATCCATGCCTCATTTTCTGCGACATGCCAATATCGTGCAACCAAGTTGCCTATGTTTTAGATCATCCGATTGTAGGTCTTTCGGTTCAACCCTTTTATTCTTTGTTGCCTATTTCACCCAGATACTCAAGGGATAGCCGTAATTTGTGATTTTTGCCTAAATTTCGAGACCTGGACAAAATCGAAAATTTTGCTGGATAGGGGTTTTCAAGCAAAGAGTCTCTCTTTCATTTACTTATGTCCTATTCGTTCAAGAGAAAATCCATGCCTCATTTTTTGCGACATGCCAATATCGTGCAACCAAGTTGCCTATGTTTTAGATCATCCGATTGTAGGTCTTTTGGTTCAACCCTTTTATTCTTTGTTGCCTATTTCACCCAGATACTCAAGGGATAGCCGTAATTTGTGATTTTTGCCTAAATTTCGAGACCCGGACAAAATCGAAAATTTTGCTGGATAGGGGTTCTCAAGCAACGAGTCTCTCTTTCATTTACTTATGTCCTATTCGTTCAAGAGAAAATCCATGCCTCATTTTCTGCGACATGCCAATATCGTGCAACCAAGTTGCCTATGTTTTAGATCATCCGATTGTAGGTCTTTCGGTTCAACCCTTTTATTCTTTGTTGCCTATTTCACCCAGATACTCAAGAGAAAGCCGTAATTTGTGATTTTTGCCTAAATTTCGAGACCTGGACAAAATCGAAAATTTTGCTGGATAGGGGTTTTCAAGCAAAGAGTCTCTCTTTCATTTACTTATGTCCTATTCGTTCAAGAGAAAATCCATGCCTCAATTTCTGTGACATGCCAATATCGTGCAACCAAGTTGCCTATGTTTTAGATCATCCGATTGTAGGTCTTTTGGTTCAACCCTTTTATTCTTTATTGCCTATTTCACCCAGATACTCAAGGGAAAGCCGTAATTTTGTGATTTTTGCCTAAATTTCGGGACCTGGACAAAATCGAAAATTTTGCTGGATAGGGGTTTTCAAGCAACGAGTCTCTCTTTCATTTACTTATGTCCTATTCGTTCAAGAGAAAATCCATGCCTCATTTTCTGCGACATGCCAATATCGTGCAACCAAGTTGCCTATGTTTTAGATCATCCGATTGTAAGTCTTTTGGTTCAACCCTTTTATTCTTTGTTGCCTATTTCACCCAGATACTCAAGGGAAAGCCGTAATTTGTGATTTTTGCCTAAATTTCGGGACCTGGACAAAATCGAAAATTTTGCTGGATAGGGGTTTTCAAGCAACGAGTCTCTCTTTCAATTATGTTCTATTCGTTCAAGAGAAAATCCATGCCTCAATTTCTGTGACATGCCAATATCGTGCAACCAAGTTGCCTATGTTTTAGATCATCCGATTGTAGGTCTTTTGTTTCAACCCTTTTATTCTTTGTTGCCTATTTCACCCAGATACTCAAGGGATAGCCGTAATTTGTGATTTTTGCCTAAATTTCGAGACCTGGACAAAATCGAAAATTTTGCTGGATAGGCATTCTCAAGCAACGAGTCTCTCTTTCATTTACTTATGTCCTATTCGTTCAAGAGAAAATCCATGCCTCATTTTCTGCGACATGCCAATATCGTGCAACCAAGTTGCCTATGTTTTAGATCATCCGATTGTAGGTCTTTTGGTTCAACCCTTTTATTCTTTGTTGCCTATTTCACCCAGATACTCAAGGGATAGCCGTAATTTGTGATTTTTGCCTAAATTTCGAGACCTGGACAAAATCGAAAATTTTGCTGGATAGGGGTTCTCAAGCAACGAGTCTCTCTTTCATTTACTTATGTCCTATTCGTTCAAGAGAAAATCCATGCCTCAATTTCTGTGACATGCCAATATCGTGCAACCAAGTTGCCTATGTTTTAGATCATCCGATTGTAGGTCTTTTGGTTCAACCCTTTTATTCTTTATTGCCTATTTCACCCAGATACTCAAGGGAAAGCCGTAATTTGTGATTTTTGCCTAAATTTCGGGACCTGGACAAAATCGAAAATTTTGCTGGATAGGGGTTTTCAAGCAACGAGTCTCTCTTTCATTTACTTATGTCCTATTCGTTCAAGAGAAAATCCATGCCTCATTTTCTGCGACATGCCAATATCGTGCAACCAAGTTGCCTATGTTTTAGATCATCCGATTGTAAGTCTTTTGGTTCAACCCTTTTATTCTTTGTTGCCTATTTCACCCAGATACTCAAGGGAAAGCCGTAATTTGTGATTTTTGCCTAAATTTCGGGACCTGGACAAAATCGAAAATTTTGCTGGATAGGGGTTTTCAAGCAACGAGTCTCTCTTTCAATTATGTTCTATTCGTTCAAGAGAAAATCCATGCCTCAATTTCTGTGACATGCCAATATCGTGCAACCAAGTTGCCTATGTTTTAGATCATCCGATTGTAGGTCTTTTGTTTCAACCCTTTTATTCTTTGTTGCCTATTTCACCCAGATACTCAAGGGATAGCCGTAATTTGTGATTTTTGCCTAAATTTCGAGACCTGGACAAAATCGAAAATTTTGCTGGATAGGCATTCTCAAGCAACGAGTCTCTCTTTCATTTACTTATGTCCTATTCGTTCAAGAGAAAATCCATGCCTCATTTTCTGCGACATGCCAATATCGTGCAACCAAGTTGCCTATGTTTTAGATCATCCGATTGTAGGTCTTTTGGTTCAACCCTTTTATTCTTTGTTGCCTATTTCACCCAGATACTCAAGGGATAGCCGTAATTTGTGATTTTTGCCTAAATTTCGAGACCTGGACAAAATCGAAAATTTTGCTGGATAGGGGTTCTCAAGCAACGAGTCTCTCTTTCATTTACTTATGTCCTATTCGTTCAAGAGAAAATCCATGCCTCAATTTCTGTGACATGCCAATATCGTGCAACCAAGTTGCCTATGTTTTAGATCATCCGATTGTAGGTCTTTTGGTTCAACCCTTTTATTCTTTATTGCCTATTTCACCCAGATACTCAAGGGAAAGCCGTAATTTGTGATTTTTGCCTAAATTTCGGGACCTGGACAAAATCGAAAATTTTGCTGGATAGGGGTTTTCAAGCAACGAGTCTCTCTTTCATTTACTTATGTCCTATTCGTTCAAGAGAAAATCCATGCCTCATTTTCTGCGACATGCCAATATCGTGCAACCAAGTTGCCTATGTTTTAGATCATCCGATTGTAAGTCTTTTGGTTCAACCCTTTTATTCTTTGTTGCCTATTTCACCCAGATACTCAAGGGAAAGCCGTAATTTGTGATTTTTGCCTAAATTTCGGGACCTGGACAAAATCGAAAATTTTGCTGGATAGGGGTTTTCAAGCAACGAGTCTCTCTTTCATTTACTTATGTCCTATTCGTTCAAGAGAAAATCCATGCCTCATTTTCTGCGACATGCCAATATCGTGCAACCAAGTTGCCTATGTTTTAGATCATCCGATTGTAGGTCTTTAGGTTCAACCCTTTTATTCTTTGTTGCCTATTTCACCCAGATACTCAAGAGAAAGCCGTAATTTGTGATTTTTGCCTAAATTTCGGGACCTGGACAAAATCGAAAATGTTGCTGGATAGGGGTTCTCAAGCAACGAGTCTCTCTTTCATTTACTTATGTCCTATTCGTTCAAGAGAAAATCCATGCCTCAATTTCTGCGACATGCCAATATCGTGCAACCAAGTTGCCTATGTTTTAGATCATCCGATTGTAGGTCTTTAGGTTCAACCCTTTTATTCTTTGTTGCCTATTTCACCCAGATACTCAAGGGATAGCCGTAATTTGTGATTTTTGCCTAAATTTCGAGACCTGGACAAAATCGAAAATTTTGCTGGATAGGGGTTCTCAAGCAACGAGTCTCTCTTTCATTTACTTATGTCCTATTCTTCAAGAGAAAATCCATGCCTCATTTTCTGCGACATGCCAATATCGTGCAACCAAGTTGCCTATGTTTTAGATCATCCGATTGTAGGTCTTTTGGTTCAACCCTTTTATTCTTTATTGCCTATTTCACCCAGATACTCAAGGGAAAGCCGTAATTTGTGATTTTTGCCTAAATTTCGGGACCTGGACAAAATCGAAAATTTTGCTGGATAGGGGTTCTCAAGCAACGAGTCTCTCTTTCATTTACTTATGTCCTATTCGTTCAAAAGAAAATCCATGCCTCATTTTCTGCGACATGCCAATATCGTGCAACCAAGTTGCCTATGTTTTAGATCATCCGATTGTAGGTCTTTCGGTTCAACCCTTTTATTCTTTGTTGCCTATTTCACCCAGATACTCAAGGGATAGCCGTAATTTGTGATTTTTGCCTAAATTTCGAGACCTGGACAAAATCGAAAATTTTGCTGGATAGGGGTTCTCAAGCAACGAGTCTCTCTTTCATTTACTTATGTCCTATTCGTTCAAGAGAAAATCCATGCCTCATTTTCTGCGACATGCCAATATCGTGCAACCAAGTTGCCTATGTTTTAGATCATCCGATTGTAGGTCTTTCGGTTCAACCCTTTTATTCTTTGTTGCCTATTTCACCCAGATACTCAAGAGAAAGCCGTAATTTGTGATTTTTGCCTAAATTTCGGGACCTGGACAAAATCGAAAATTTTGCTGGATAGGGGTTCTCAAGCAACGAGTCTCTCTTTCATTTACTTATGTCCTATTCGTTCAAGAGAAAATCCATGCCTCAATTTCTGTGACATGCCAATATCGTGCAACCAAGTTGCCTATGTTTTAGATCATCCGATTGTAGGTCTTTCGGTTCAACCCTTTTATTCTTTGTTGCCTATTTCACCCAGATACTCAAGGGATAGCCGTAATTTGTGATTTTTGCCTAAATTTCGAGACCTGAACAAAATCGAAAATTTTGCTGGATAGGGGTTTTCAAGCAAAGAGTCTCTCTTTCATTTACTTATGTCCTATTCGTTCAAGAGAAAATCCATGCCTCATTTTCTGCGACATGCCAATATCGTGCAACCAAGTTGCCTATGTTTTAGATCATCCGATTGTAGGTCTTTTGGTTCAACCCTTTTATTCTTTGTTGCCTATTTCACCCAGATACTCAAGGGATAGCCGTAATTTGTGATTTTTGCCTAAATTTCGAGACCTGGACAAAATCGAAAATTTTGCTGGATTGGGTTTTTGAAGCAACGAGTCCCTCTTTCATTTATGTCGTATTCATGCAAGAGAAAATCCATTCCGCATGCCACACATCGTGCAACAAAGTTGCCTATGTTTTAGATCATCCGATTGTAGGTCTTTCGGTTCAACCCTTTTATTCTTTGTTGCCTATTTCACCCAGATACTCAAGAGAAAGCCGTAATTTGTGATTTTTGCCTAAATTTCGGGACCTGGACAAAATCGAAAATTTTGCTGGATAGGGGTTCTCAAGCAACGAGTCTCTCTTTCATTTACTTATGTCCTATTCGTTCAAGAGAAAATCCATGCCTCAATTTCTGTGACATGCCAATATCGTGCAACCAAGTTGCCTATGTTTTAGATCATCCGATTGTAGGTCTTTTGGTTCAACCCTTTTATTCTTTATTGCCTATTTCACCCAGATACTCAAGGGAAAGCCGTAATTTGTGATTTTTGCCTAAATTTCGGGACCTGGACAAAATCGAAAATTTTGCTGGATAGGGGTTTTCAAGCAACGAGTCTCTCTTTCATTTACTTATGTCCTATTCGTTCAAGAGAAAATCCATGCCTCATTTTCTGCGACATGCCAATATCGTGCAACCAAGTTGCCTATGTTTTAGATCATCCGATTGTAAGTCTTTTGGATCAAAACTTTTATTCTTTATTGCCTATTTCACCCAGATACTCAAGGGAAAGCCGTAATTTGTGATTTTTGCCTAAATTTCGGGACCTGGACAAAATCGAAAATTTTGCTGGATAGGGGTTTTCAAGCAACGAGTCTCTCTTTCATTTACTTATGTCCTATTCGTTCAAGAGAAAATCCATGCCTCATTTTCTGCGACATGCCAATATCGTGCAACCAAGTTGCCTATGTTTTAGATCATCCGATTGTAGGTCTTTTGGTTCAACCCTTTTATTCTTTGTTGCCTATTTCACCCAGATACTCAAGGGAAAGCCGTAATTTGTGATTTTTGCCTAAATTTCGGGACCTGGACAAAATCGAAAATTTTGCTGGATAGGGGTTTTCAAGCAACGAGTCTCTCTTTCAATTATGTTCTATTCGTTCAAGAGAAAATCCATGCGTCAATTTCTGTGACATGCCAATATCGTGCAACCAAGTTGCCTATGTTTTAGATCATCCGATTGTAGGTCTTTTGGTTCAACCCTTTTATTCTTTATTGCCTATTTCACCCAGATACTCAAGGGAAAGCCGTAATTTGTGATTTTTGCCTAAATTTCGGGACCTGGACAAAATCGAAAATTTTGCTGGATAGGGGTTTTCAAGCAACGAGTCTCTCTTTCATTTACTTATGTCCTATTCGTTCAAGAGAAAATCCATGCCTCATTTTCTGCGACATGCCAATATCGTGCAACCAAGTTGCCTATGTTTTAGATCATCCGATTGTAAGTCTTTTGGTTCAACCCTTTTATTCTTTGTTGCCTATTTCACCCAGATACTCAAGGGAAAGCCGTAATTTGTGATTTTTGCCTAAATTTCGGGACCTGGACAAAATCGAAAATTTTGCTGGATAGGGGTTTTCAAGCAACGAGTCTCTCTTTCAATTATGTTCTATTCGTTCAAGAGAAAATCCATGCCTCAATTTCTGTGACATGCCAATATCGTGCAACCAAGTTGCCTATGTTTTAGATCATCCGATTGTAGGTCTTTCGGTTCAACCCTTTTATTCTTTGTTGCCTATTTCACCCAGATACTCAAGGGAAAGCCGTAATTTGTGATTTTTGCCTAAATTTCGGGACCTGGACAAAATCGAAAATTTTGCTGGATAGGGGTTCTCAAGCAACGAGTCTCTCTTTCATTTACTTGTGTCCTATTCGTTCAAGAGAAAATCCATGCCTCATTTTCTGCGACATGCCAATATCGTGCAATCAAGTTGCCTATGTTTTAGATCATCCGATTGTAGGTCTTTCGGTTCAACCCTTTTATTCTTTGTTGCCTATTTCACCCAGATACTCAAGAGAAAGCCGTAATTTGTGATTTTTGCCTAAATTTCGGGACCTGGACAAAATCGAAAATTTTGCTGGATAGGGGTTCTCAAGCAACGAGTCTCTCTTTCATTTACTTATGTCCTATTCGTTCAAGAGAAAATCCATGCCTCATTTTCTGCGACATGCCAATATCGTGCAACCAAGTTGCCTATGTTTTAGATCATCCGATTGTAGGTCTTTAGGTTCAACCCTTTTATTCTTTGTTGCCTATTTCACCCAGATACTCAAGGGATAGCCGTAATTTGTGATTTTTGCCTAAATTTCGGGACCTGGACAAAATCGAAAATTTTGCTGGATAGGGGTTTTCAAGCAACGAGTCTCTCTTTCATTTACTTATGTCCTATTCGTTCAAGAGAAAATCCATGCCTCATTTTCTGCGACATGCCAATATCGTGCAACCAAGTTGCCTATGTTTTAGATCATCCGATTGTAGGTCTTTTGCTTCAACCCTTTTATTCTTTGTTGCCTATTTCACCCAGATACTCAAGGGAAAGCCGTAATTTGCGATTTTTGCCTAAATTTCGAGACCTGGACAAAATCGAAAATTTTGCTGGATAGGGGTTCTCAAGCAACGAGTCTCTCTTTCATTTACTTATGTCCTATTCGTTCAAGAGAAAATCCATGCCTCATTTTCTGCGACATGCCAATATCGTGCAACCAAGTTGCCTATGTTTTAGATCATCCGATTGTAGGTCTTTCGGTTCAACCCTTTTATTCTTTGTTGCCTATTTCACCCAGATACTCAAGAGAAAGCCGTAATTTGTGATTTTTGCCTAAATTTCGGGACCTGGACAAAATCGAAAATTTTGCTGGATAGGGGTTCTCAAGCAACGAGTCTCTCTTTCATTTACTTATGTCCTATTCGTTCAAGAGAAAATCCATGCGTCAATTTCTGTGACATGCCAATATCGTGCAACCAAGTTGCCTATGTTTTAGATCATCCGATTGTAGGTCTTTCGGTTCAACCCTTTTATTCTTTGTTGCCTACTTCACCCAGATACTCAAGGGAAAGCCGTAATTTGTGATTTTTGCCTAAATTTCGAGACCTGGTCAAAATTGAAAATTTTGCTGGATAGGGGTTCTCAAGCAACGAGTCTCTCTTTCATTTACTTATGTCCTATTCGTTCAAGAGAAAATCCATGCCTCAATTTCTGTGACATGCCAATATCGTGCAACCAAGTTGCCTATGTTTTAGATCATCCGATTGTAGGTCTTTCGGTTCAACCCTTTTATTCTTTGTTGCCTACTTCACCCAGATACTCAAGGGATAGCCGTAATTTGTGATTTTTGCCTAAATTTCGAGACCTGGACAAAATCGAAAATTTTGCTGGATAGGGGTTCTCAAGCAACGAGTCTCTCTTTCATTTACTTATGTCCTATTCGTTCAAGAGAAAATCCATGCCTCAATTTCTGTGACATGCCAATATCGTGCAACCAAGTTGCCTATGTTTTAGATCATCCGATTGTAGGTCTTTCGGTTCAACCCTTTTATTCTTTGTTGCCTATTTCACCCAGATACTCAAGGGATAGCCGTAATTTGTGATTTTTGCCTAAATTTCGAGACCTGGACAAAATCGAAAATTTTGCTGGATAGGGGTTTTCAAGCAAAGAGTCTCTCTTTCATTTACTTATGTCCTATTCGTTCAAGAGAAAATCCATGCCTCATTTTCTGCGACATGCCAATATCGTGCAACCAAGTTGCCTATGTTTTAGATCATCCGATTGTAGGTCTTTTGGTTCAACCCTTTTATTCTTTGTTGCCTATTTCACCCAGATACTCAAGGGATAGCCGTAATTTGTGATTTTTGCCTAAATTTCGAGACCTGGACAAAATCGAAAATTTTGCTGGATTGGGTTTTTGAAGCAACGAGTCCCTCTTTCATTTATGTCGTATTCATGCAAGAGAAAATCCATTCCGCATGCCACACATCGTGCAACAAAGTTGCCTATGTTTTAGATCATCCGATTGTAGGTCTTTCGGTTCAACCCTTTTATTCTTTGTTGCCTATTTCACCCAGATACTCAAGAGAAAGCCGTAATTTGTGATTTTTGCCTAAATTTCGGGACCTGGACAAAATCGAAAATTTTGCTGGATAGGGGTTCTCAAGCAACGAGTCTCTCTTTCATTTACTTATGTCCTATTCGTTCAAGAGAAAATCCATGCCTCAATTTCTGTGACATGCCAATATCGTGCAACCAAGTTGCCTATGTTTTAGATCATCCGATTGTAGGTCTTTTGGTTCAACCCTTTTATTCTTTATTGCCTATTTCACCCAGATACTCAAGGGAAAGCCGTAATTTGTGATTTTTGCCTAAATTTCGGGACCTGGACAAAATCGAAAATTTTGCTGGATAGGGGTTTTCAAGCAACGAGTCTCTCTTTCATTTACTTATGTCCTATTCGTTCAAGAGAAAATCCATGCCTCATTTTCTGCGACATGCCAATATCGTGCAACCAAGTTGCCTATGTTTTAGATCATCCGATTGTAAGTCTTTTGGATCAAAACTTTTATTCTTTATTGCCTATTTCACCCAGATACTCAAGGGAAAGCCGTAATTTGTGATTTTTGCCTAAATTTCGGGACCTGGACAAAATCGAAAATTTTGCTGGATAGGGGTTTTCAAGCAACGAGTCTCTCTTTCATTTACTTATGTCCTATTCGTTCAAGAGAAAATCCATGCCTCATTTTCTGCGACATGCCAATATCGTGCAACCAAGTTGCCTATGTTTTAGATCATCCGATTGTAGGTCTTTTGGTTCAACCCTTTTATTCTTTGTTGCCTATTTCACCCAGATACTCAAGGGAAAGCCGTAATTTGTGATTTTTGCCTAAATTTCGGGACCTGGACAAAATCGAAAATTTTGCTGGATAGGGGTTTTCAAGCAACGAGTCTCTCTTTCAATTATGTTCTATTCGTTCAAGAGAAAATCCATGCCTCAATTTCTGTGACATGCCAATATCGTGCAACCAAGTTGCCTATGTTTTAGATCATCCGATTGTAGGTCTTTTGGTTCAACCCTTTTATTCTTTATTGCCTATTTCACCCAGATACTCAAGGGAAAGCCGTAATTTGTGATTTTTGCCTAAATTTCGGGACCTGGACAAAATCGAAAATTTTGCTGGATAGGGGTTTTCAAGCAACGAGTCTCTCTTTCATTTACTTATGTCCTATTCGTTCAAGAGAAAATCCATGCCTCATTTTCTGCGACATGCCAATATCGTGCAACCAAGTTGCCTATGTTTTAGATCATCCGATTGTAAGTCTTTTGGTTCAACCCTTTTATTCTTTGTTGCCTATTTCACCCAGATACTCAAGGGAAAGCCGTAATTTGTGATTTTTGCCTAAATTTCGGGACCTGGACAAAATCGAAAATTTTGCTGGATAGGGGTTTTCAAGCAACGAGTCTCTCTTTCAATTATGTTCTATTCGTTCAAGAGAAAATCCATGCCTCAATTTCTGTGACATGCCAATATCGTGCAACCAAGTTGCCTATGTTTTAGATCATCCGATTGTAGGTCTTTCGGTTCAACCCTTTTATTCTTTGTTGCCTATTTCACCCAGATACTCAAGGGAAAGCCGTAATTTGTGATTTTTGCCTAAATTTCGGGACCTGGACAAAATCGAAAATTTTGCTGGATAGGGGTTCTCAAGCAACGAGTCTCTCTTTCATTTACTTGTGTCCTATTCGTTCAAGAGAAAATCCATGCCTCATTTTCTGCGACATGCCAATATCGTGCAATCAAGTTGCCTATGTTTTAGATCATCCGATTGTAGGTCTTTCGGTTCAACCCTTTTATTCTTTGTTGCCTATTTCACCCAGATACTCAAGAGAAAGCCGTAATTTGTGATTTTTGCCTAAATTTCGGGACCTGGACAAAATCGAAAATTTTGCTGGATAGGGGTTCTCAAGCAACGAGTCTCTCTTTCATTTACTTATGTCCTATTCGTTCAAGAGAAAATCCATGCCTCATTTTCTGCGACATGCCAATATCGTGCAACCAAGTTGCCTATGTTTTAGATCATCCGATTGTAGGTCTTTAGGTTCAACCCTTTTATTCTTTGTTGCCTATTTCACCCAGATACTCAAGGGATAGCCGTAATTTGTGATTTTTGCCTAAATTTCGGGACCTGGACAAAATCGAAAATTTTGCTGGATAGGGGTTTTCAAGCAACGAGTCTCTCTTTCATTTACTTATGTCCTATTCGTTCAAGAGAAAATCCATGCCTCATTTTCTGCGACATGCCAATATCGTGCAACCAAGTTGCCTATGTTTTAGATCATCCGATTGTAGGTCTTTTGCTTCAACCCTTTTATTCTTTGTTGCCTATTTCACCCAGATACTCAAGGGAAAGCCGTAATTTGCGATTTTTGCCTAAATTTCGAGACCTGGACAAAATCGAAAATTTTGCTGGATAGGGGTTCTCAAGCAACGAGTCTCTCTTTCATTTACTTATGTCCTATTCGTTCAAGAGAAAATCCATGCCTCATTTTCTGCGACATGCCAATATCGTGCAACCAAGTTGCCTATGTTTTAGATCATCCGATTGTAGGTCTTTCGGTTCAACCCTTTTATTCTTTGTTGCCTATTTCACCCAGATACTCAAGAGAAAGCCGTAATTTGTGATTTTTGCCTAAATTTCGGGACCTGGACAAAATCGAAAATTTTGCTGGATAGGGGTTCTCAAGCAACGAGTCTCTCTTTCATTTACTTATGTCCTATTCGTTCAAGAGAAAATCCATGCGTCAATTTCTGTGACATGCCAATATCGTGCAACCAAGTTGCCTATGTTTTAGATCATCCGATTGTAGGTCTTTCGGTTCAACCCTTTTATTCTTTGTTGCCTATTTCACCCAGATACTCAAGGGAAAGCCGTAATTTGTGATTTTTGCCTAAATTTCGAGACCTGGTCAAAATTGAAAATTTTGCTGGATAGGGGTTCTCAAGCAACGAGTCTCTCTTTCATTTATGTCCTATTCGTTCAAGAGAAAATCCATGCCTCAATTTCTGTGACATGCCAATATCGTGCAACCAAGTTGCCTATGTTTTAGATCATCCGATTGTAGGTCTTTCGGTTCAACCCTTTTATTCTTTGTTGCCTACTTCACCCAGATACTCAAGGGATAGCCGTAATTTGTGATTTTTGCCTAAATTTCGAGACCTGGACAAAATCGAAAATTTTGCTGGATAGGGGTTCTCAAGCAACGAGTCTCTCTTTCATTTATGTCCTATTCGTTCAAGAAAAAATCCATGCCTCAATTTCTGTGACATGCCAATATCATGCAACCAAGTTGCCTATGTTTTAGATCATCCGATTGTAGGTCTTTTGGTTCAACCCTTTTATTCTTTGTTGCCTACTTCACCCAGATACTCAAGGGAAAGCCGTAATTTGTGATTTTTGCCTAAATTTCGAGACCTGGACAAAATCGAAAATTTTGCTGGATAGGGGTTTTCAAGCAACGAGTCTCTCTATCATTTACTTATGTCCTATTCGTTCAAGAGAAAATCCATGCCTCATTTTCTGTGACATGCCAATATCGTGCAACCAAGTTGCCTATGTTTTAGATCATCCGATTGTAGGTCTTTCGGTTCAACCCTTTTATTCTTTGTTGCCTACTTCACCCAGATACTCAAGGGAAAGCCGTAATTTGTGATTTTTGCCTAAATTTCGAGACCTGGACAAAATCGAAAATTTTGCTGGATAGGGGTTTTCAAGCAACGAGTCTCTCTTTCATTTACTTATGTCCTATTCGTTCAAGAGAAAATCCATGCCTCAATTTCTGTGACATGCCAATATCGTGCAACCAAGTTGCCTATGTTTTAGATCATCCGATTGTAGGTCTTTTGTTTCAACCCTTTTATTCTTTGTTGCCTATTTCACCCAGATACTCAAGGGAAAGCCGTAATTTGTGATTTTTGCCTAAATTTCGAGACCTGGACAAAATCGAAAATTTTGCTGGATAGGGGTTTTCAAGCAACGAGTTTCTCTTACATTTACTTTTGTAATATTCGTTCAAGAGAAAATCCATGCGTCAATTCCTGTGACATGCCAATATCGTGCAACCAAGTTGCCTATGTTTTAGATCATCCGATTGTAGGTCTTTCGGTTCAACCCTTTTATTCTTTGTTGCCTACTTCACCCAGATACTCAAGGGAAAGCCGTAATTTGTGATTTTTGCCTAAATTTCGAGACCTGGACAAAATCGAAAATTTTGCTGGATAGGGGTTCTCAAGCAACGAGTCTCTCTTTCATTTATGTCCTATTCGTTCAAGAGAAAATCCATGCCTCAATTTCTGTGACATGCCAATCTCGTGCAACCAAGTTGCCTATGGTTTAGATCATCCGATTGTAGGTCTTTGGGTTCAACCCTTTTATTCTTTGTTGCCTATTTCACCCAGATACTCAAGGAAAAGCCGTAATTTGTGATTTTTGCCTAAATTTCGAGACCTGGACAAAATCGAAAATTTTGCTGGATAGGGGTTCTCAAGCAACGAGTCTCTCTTTCATTTATGTCCTATTCGTTCAAGAAAAAATCCATGCCTCAATTTCTGTGACATGCCAATATCATGCAACCAAGTTGCCTATGTTTTAGATCATCCGATTGTAGGTCTTTTGGTTCAACCCTTTTATTCTTTGTTGCCTACTTCACCCAGATACTCAAGGGAAAGCCGTAATTTGTGATTTTTGCCTAAATTTCGAGACCTGGTCAAAATTGAAAATTTTGCTGGATAGGGGTTCTCAAGCAACGATTCTCTCTTTCATTTATGTCCTATTCGTTCAAGAGAAAATCCATGCCTCAATTTCTGTGACATGCCAATATCGTGCAACCAAGTTGCCTATGTTTTAGATCATCCGATTGTAGGTCTTTCGGTTCAACCCTTTTATTCTTTGTTGCCTACTTCACCCAGATACTCAAGGGAAAGCCGTAATTTGTGATTTTTGCCTAAATTTCGGGACCTGGACAAAATTGAAAATTTTGCTGGATAGGGGTTCTCAAGCAACGAGTCTCTCTTTCATTTATGTCCTATTCGTTCAAGAGAAAATCCATGCGTCAATTTCTGTGACATGCCAATATCGTGCAACCAAGTTGCCTATGTTTTAGATCATCCGATTGTAGGTCTTTCGGTTCAACCCTTTTATTCTTTGTTGCCTACTTCACCCAGATACTCAAGGGAAAGCCGTAATTTGTGATTTTTGCCTAAATTTCGAGACCTGGACAAAATCGAAAATTTTGCTGGATAGGGGTTCTCAAGCAACGAGTCTCTCTTTCATTTATGTCCTATTCGTTCAAGAGAAAATCCATGCCTCAATTTCTGTGACATGCCAATCTCGTGCAACCAAGTTGCCTATGGTTTAGATCATCCGATTGTAGGTCTTTGGGTTCAACCCTTTTATTCTTTGTTGCCTATTTCACCCAGATACTCAAGGAAAAGCCGTAATTTGTGATTTTTGCCTAAATTTCGAGACCTGGACAAAATCGAAAATTTTGCTGGATAGGGGTTCTCAAGCAACGAGTCTCTCTTTCATTTATGTCCTATTCGTTCAAGAAAAAATCCATGCCTCAATTTCTGTGACATGCCAATATCATGCAACCAAGTTGCCTATGTTTTAGATCATCCGATTGTAGGTCTTTTGGTTCAACCCTTTTATTCTTTGTTGCCTACTTCACCCAGATACTCAAGGGAAAGCCGTAATTTGTGATTTTTGCCTAAATTTCGAGACCTGGACAAAATCGAAAATTTTGCTGGATAGGGGTTCTCAAGCAACGAGTCTCTCTTTCATTTATGTCCTATTCGTTCAAGAGAAAATCCATGCCTCAATTTCTGTGACATGCCAATCTCGTGCAACCAAGTTGCCTATGGTTTAGATCATCCGATTGTAGGTCTTTGGGTTCAACCCTTTTATTCTTTGTTGCCTATTTCACCCAGATACTCAAGGAAAAGCCGTAATTTGTGATTTTTGCCTAAATTTCGAGACCTGGACAAAATCGAAAATTTTGCTGGATAGGGGTTCTCAAGCAACGAGTCTCTCTTTCATTTATGTCCTATTCGTTCAAGAAAAAATCCATGCCTCAATTTCTGTGACATGCCAATATCATGCAACCAAGTTGCCTATGTTTTAGATCATCCGATTGTAGGTCTTTTGGTTCAACCCTTTTATTCTTTGTTGCCTACTTCACCCAGATACTCAAGGGAAAGCCGTAATTTGTGATTTTTGCCTAAATTTCGAGACCTGGACAAAATCGAAAATTTTGCTGGATAGGGGTTTTCAAGCAACGAGTCTCTCTTACATTTACTTTTGTAATATTCGTTCAAGAGAAAATCCATGCGTCAATTTCTGTGACATGCCAATATCGTGCAACCAAGTTGCCTATGTTTTAGATCATCCGATTGTAGGTCTTTCGGTTCAACCCTTTTATTCTTTGTTGCCTACTTCACCCAGATACTCAAGGGAAAGCCGTAATTTGTGATTTTTGCCTAAATTTCGAGACCTGGTCAAAATTGAAAATTTTGCTGGATAGGGGTTCTCAAGCAACGATTCTCTCTTTCATTTATGTCCTATTCGTTCAAGAGAAAATCCATGCCTCAATTTCTGTGACATGCCAATATCGTGCAACCAAGTTGCCTATGTTTTAGATCATCCGATTGTAGGTCTTTCGGTTCAACCCTTTTATTCTTTGTTGCCTACTTCACCCAGATACTCAAGGGAAAGCCGTAATTTGTGATTTTTGCCTAAATTTCGGGACCTGGACAAAATTGAAAATTTTGCTGGATAGGGGTTCTCAAGCAACGAGTCTCTCTTTCATTTATGTCCTATTCGTTCAAGAGAAAATCCATGCCTCAATTTCTGTGACATGCCAATATCGTGCAACCAAGTTGCCTATGTTTTAGATCATCCGATTGTAGGTCTTTTGGTTCAACCCTTTTATTCTTTGTTGCCTATTTCACCCAGATACTCAAGGGATAGCCGTAATTTGTGATTTTTGCCTAAATTTCGAGACCTGGACAAAATCGAAAATTTTGCTGGATAGGGGTTTTCAAGCAACGAGTCTCTCTATCATTTACTTATGTCCTATTCGTTCAAGAGAAAATCCATGCCTCATTTTCTGTGACATGCCAATATCGTGCAACCAAGTTGCCTATGTTTTAGATCATCCGATTATAGGTCTTTCGGTTCAACCCTTTTATTCTTTGTTGCCTACTTCACCCAGATACTCAAGGGAAAGCCGTAATTTGTGATTTTTGCCTAAATTTCGAGACCTGGACAAAATCGAAAATTTTGCTGGATAGGGGTTTTCAAGCAACGAGTCTCTCTTTCATTTACTTATGTCCTATTCGTTCAAGAGAAAATCCATGCCTCAATTTCTGTGACATGCCAATATTCTGCAACCAAGTTGCCTATGTTTTAGATCATCCGATTGTAGGTCTTTTGTTTCAACCCTTTTATTCTTTGTTGCCTATTTCACCCAGATACTCAAGGGAAAGCCGTAATTTGTGATTTTTGCCTAAATTTCGAGACCTGGACAAAATCGAAAATTTTGCTGGATAGGGGTTTTCAAGCAACGAGTCTCTCTTACATTTACTTTTGTAATATTCGTTCAAGAGAAAATCCATGCGTCAATTTCTGTGACATGCCAATATCGTGCAACCAAGTTGCCTATGTTTTAGATCATCCGATTGTAGGTCTTTCGGTTCAACCCTTTTATTCTTTGTTGCCTACTTCACCCAGATACTCAAGGGAAAGCCGTAATTTGTGATTTTTGCCTAAATTTCGAGACCTGGTCAAAATTGAAAATTTTGCTGGATAGGGGTTCTCAAGCAACGATTCTCTCTTTCATTTATGTCCTATTCGTTCAAGAGAAAATCCATGCCTCAATTTCTGTGACATGCCAATATCGTGCAACCAAGTTGCCTATGTTTTAGATCATCCGATTGTAGGTCTTTCGGTTCAACCCTTTTATTCTTTGTTGCCTACTTCACCCAGATACTCAAGGGAAAGCCGTAATTTGTGATTTTTGCCTAAATTTCGGGACCTGGACAAAATTGAAAATTTTGCTGGATAGGGGTTCTCAAGCAACGAGTCTCTCTTTCATTTATGTCCTATTCGTTCAAGAGAAAATCCATGCCTCAATTTCTGTGACATGCCAATATCGTGCAACCAAGTTGCCTATGTTTTAGATCATCCGATTGTAGGTCTTTTGGTTCAACCCTTTTATTCTTTGTTGCCTATTTCACCCAGATACTCAAGGGATAGCCGTAATTTGTGATTTTTGCCTAAATTTCGAGACCTGGACAAAATCGAAAATTTTGCTGGATAGGGGTTTTCAAGCAACGAGTCTCTCTTACATTTACTTTTGTAATATTCGTTCAAGAGAAAATCCATGCCTCATTTTCTGTGACATGCCAATATCGTGCAACCAAGTTGCCTATGTTTTAGATCATTCGATTGTAGGTCTTTTGGTTCAACCCTTTTATTCTTTGTTGCCTACTTCACCCAGATACTCAAGGGAAAGCCGTAATTTGTGATTTTTGCCTAAATTTCGAGACCTGGACAAAATCGAAAATTTTGCTGGATAGGGGTTTTCAAGCAACGAGTCTCTCTTTCATTTACTTATGTCCTATTCGTTCAAGAGAAAATCCATGCCTCAATTTCTGTGACATGCCAATATCGTGCAACCAAGTTGCCTATGTTTTAGATCATCCGATTGTAGGTCTTTTGTTTCAACCCTTTTATTCTTTGTTGCCTATTTCACCCAGATACTCAAGGGAAAGCCGTAATTTGTGATTTTTGCCTAAATTTCGAGACCTGGACAAAATCGAAAATTTTGCTGGATAGGGGTTTTCAAGCAACGAGTCTCTCTTACATTTACTTTTGTAATATTCGTTCAAGAGAAAATCCATGCGTCAATTTCTGTGACATGCCAATATCGTGCAACCAAGTTGCCTATGTTTTAGATCATCCGATTGTAGGTCTTTCGGTTCAACCCTTTTATTCTTTGTTGCCTACTTCACCCAGATACTCAAGGGAAAGCCGTAATTTGTGATTTTTGCCTAAATTTCGAGACCTGGTCAAAATTGAAAATTTTGCTGGATAGGGGTTCTCAAGCAACGAGTCTCTCTTTCATTTATGTCCTATTCGTTCAAGAGAAAATCCATGCCTCAATTTCTGTGACATGCCAATATCGTGCAACCAAGTTGCCTATGGTTTAGATCATCCGATTGTAGGTCTTTGGGTTCAACCCTTTTATTCTTTGTTGCCTATTTCACCCAGATACTCAAGGAAAAGCCGTAATTTGTGATTTTTGCCTAAATTTCGAGACCTGGACAAAATCGAAAATTTTGCTGGATAGGGGTTTTCAAGCAACGAGTCTCTCTTTCATTTATGTCCTATTCGTTCAAGAGAAAATCCATGCCTCAATTTCTGTGACATGCCAATATCGTGCAACCAAGTTGCCTATGGTTTAGATCATCCGATTGTAGGTCTTTGGGTTCAACCCTTTTATTCTTTGTTGCCTATTTCACCCAGATACTCAAGGAAAAGCCGTAATTTGTGATTTTTGCCTAAATTTCGAGACCTGGTCAAAATTGAAAATTTTGCTGGATAGGGGTTCTCAAGCAACGAGTCTCTCTTTCATTTATGTCCTATTCGTTCAAGAGAAAATCCATGCCTCAATTTCTGTGACATGCCAATATCGTGCAACCAAGTTGCCTATGGTTTAGATCATCCGATTGTAGGTCTTTGGGTTCAACCCTTTTATTCTTTGTTGCCTATTTCACCCAGATACTCAAGGAAAAGCCGTAATTTGTGATTTTTGCCTAAATTTCGAGACCTGGACAAAATCGAAAATTTTGCTGGATAGGGGTTTTCAAGCAACGAGTCTCTCTATCATTTACTTATGTCCTATTCGTTCAAGAGAAAATCCATGCCTCATTTTCTGTGACATGCCAATATCGTGCAACCAAGTTGCCTATGTTTTAGATCATCCGATTGTAGGTCTTTCGGTTCAACCCTTTTATTCTTTGTTGCCTACTTCACCCAGATACTCAAGGGAAAGCCGTAATTTGTGATTTTTGCCTAAATTTCGAGACCTGGACAAAATCGAAAATTTTGCTGGATAGGGGTTTTCAAGCAACGAGTCTCTCTTTCATTTACTTATGTCCTATTCGTTCAAGAGAAAATCCATGCCTCAATTTCTGTGACATGCCAATATCGTGCAACCAAGTTGCCTATGTTTTAGATCATCCGATTGTAGGTCTTTTGTTTCAACCCTTTTATTCTTTGTTGCCTATTTCACCCAGATACTCAAGGGAAAGCCGTAATTTGTGATTTTTGCCTAAATTTCGAGACCTGGACAAAATCGAAAATTTTGCTGGATAGGGGTTTTCAAGCAACGAGTCTCTCTTACATTTACTTTTGTAATATTCGTTCAAGAGAAAATCCATGCGTCAATTTCTGTGACATGCCAATATCGTGCAACCAAGTTGCCTATGTTTTAGATCATCCGATTGTAGGTCTTTCGGTTCAACCCTTTTATTCTTTGTTGCCTACTTCACCCAGATACTCAAGGGAAAGCCGTAATTTGTGATTTTTGCCTAAATTTCGAGACCTGGTCAAAATTGAAAATTTTGCTGGATAGGGGTTCTCAAGCAACGAGTCTCTCTTTCATTTATGTCCTATTCGTTCAAGAGAAAATCCATGCCTCGATTTCTGTGACATGCCAATATCGTGCAACCAAGTTGCCTATGTTTTAGATCATCCGATTGTAGGTCTTTCGGTTCAACCCTTTTATTCTTTGTTGCCTACTTCACCCAGATACTCAAGGGATAGCCGTAATTTGTGATTTTTGCCTAAATTTCGAGACCTGGACAAAATCGAAAATTTTGCTGGATAGGGGTTTTCAAGCAACGAGTCTCTCTTACATTTACTTTTGTAATATTCGTTCAAGAGAAAATCCATGCCTCATTTTCTGTGACATGCCAATATCGTGCAACCAAGTTGCCTATGTTTTAGATCATCCGATTGTAGGTCTTTTGGTTCAACCCTTTTATTCTTTGTTGCCTACTTCACCCAGATACTCAAGGGAAAGCCGTAATTTGTGATTTTTGAATAAATTTCGAGACCTGGACAAAATCGAAAATTTTGCTGGATAGGGGTTCTCAAGCAACGAGTCTCTCTTACATTTACTTTTGTAATATTCGTTCAAGAGAAAATCCATGCCTCATTTTCTGTGACATGCCAATATCGTGCAACCAAGTTGCCTATGTTTTAGATCATCCGATTGTAGGTCTTTTGGTTCAACCCTTTTATTCTTTGTTGCCTACTTCACCCAGATACTCAAGGGAAAGCCGTAATTTGTGATTTTTGCCTAAATTTCGAGACCTGGACAAAATCGAAAATTTTGCTGGATAGGGGTTTTCAAGCAACGAGTCTCTCTTTCATTTACTTATGTCCTATTCGTTCAAGAGAAAATCCATGCCTCAATTTCTGTGACATGCCAATATCGTGCAACCAAGTTGCCTATGTTTTAGATCATCCGATTGTAGGTCTTTTGTTTCAACCCTTTTATTCTTTGTTGCCTATTTCACCCAGACACTCAAGGGAAAGCCGTAATTTGTGATTTTTGCCTAAATTTCGAGACCTGGACAAAATCGAAAATTTTGCTGGATAGGGGTTTTCAAGCAACGAGTCTCTCTTACATTTACTTTTGTAATATTCGTTCAAGAGAAAATCCATGCGTCAATTTCTGTGACATGCCAATATCGTGCAACCAAGTTGCCTATGTTTTAGATCATCCGATTGTAGGTCTTTCGGTTCAACCCTTTTATTCTTTGTTGCCTACTTCACCCAGATACTCAAGGGAAAGCCGTAATTTGTGATTTTTGCCTAAATTTCGAGACCTGGTCAAAATTGAAAATTTTGCTGGATAGGGGTTCTCAAGCAACGAGTCTCTCTTTCATTTATGTCCTATTCGTTCAAGAGAAAATCCATGCCTCAATTTCTGTGACATGCCAATATCGTGCAACCAAGTTGCCTATGGTTTAGATCATCCGATTGTAGGTCTTTGGGTTCAACCCTTTTATTCTTTGTTGAGTATTTCACCCAGATACTCAAGGAAAAGCCGTAATTTGTGATTTTTGCCTAAATTTCGAGACCTGGACAAAATCGAAAATTTTGCTGGATAGGGGTTTTCAAGCAACGAGTCTCTCTATCATTTACTTATGTCCTATTCGTTCAAGAGAAAATCCATGCCTCATTTTCTGTGACATGCCAATATCGTGCAACCAAGTTGCCTATGTTTTAGATCATCCGATTGTAGGTCTTTCGGTTCAACCCTTTTATTCTTTGTTGCCTACTTCACCCAGATACTCAAGGGAAAGCCGTAATTTGTGATTTTTGCCTAAATTTCGAGACCTGGACAAAATCGAAAATTTTGCTGGATAGGGGTTTTCAAGCAACGAGTCTCTCTTTCATTTACTTATGTCCTATTCGTTCAAGAGAAAATCCATGCCTCAATTTCTGTGACATGCCAATATCGTGCAACCAAGTTGCCTATGTTTTAGATCATCCGATTGTAGGTCTTTTGGTTCAACCCTTTTATTCTTTGTTGCCTATTTCACCCAGATACTCAAGGGAAAGCCGTAATTTGTGATTTTTGCCTAAATTTCGAGACCTGGACAAAATCGAAAATTTTGCTGGATAGGGGTTTTCAAGCAACGAGTCTCTCTTACATTTACTTTTGTAATATTCGTTCAAGAGAAAATCCATGCGTCAATTTCTGTGACATGCCAATATCGTGCAACCAAGTTGCCTATGTTTTAGATCATCCGATTGTAGGTCTTTCGGTTCAACCCTTTTATTCTTTGTTGCCTACTTCACCCAGATACTCAAGGGAAAGCCGTAATTTGTGATTTTTGCCTAAATTTCGAGACCTGGTCAAAATTGAAAATTTTGCTGGATAGGGGTTCTCAAGCAACGAGTCTCTCTTTCATTTATGTCCTATTCGTTCAAGAGAAAATCCATGCCTCGATTTCTGTGACATGCCAATATCGTGCAACCAAGTTGCCTATGTTTTAGATCATCCGATTGTAGGTCTTTCGGTTCAACCCTTTTATTCTTTGTTGCCTACTTCACCCAGATACTCAAGGGATAGCCGTAATTTGTGATTTTTGCCTAAATTTCGAGACCTGGACAAAATCGAAAATTTTGCTGGATAGGGGTTTTCAAGCAACGAGTCTCTCTTACATTTACTTTTGTAATATTCGTTCAAGAGAAAATCCATGCCTCATTTTCTGTGACATGCCAATATCGTGCAACCAAGTTGCCTATGTTTTAGATCATCCGATTGTAGGTCTTTTGGTTCAACCCTTTTATTCTTTGTTGCCTACTTCACCCAGATACTCAAGGGAAAGCCGTAATTTGTGATTTTTGCCTAAATTTCGAGACCTGGACAAAATCGAAAATTTTGCTGGATAGGGGTTCTCAAGCAACGAGTCTCTCTTACATTTACTTTTGTAATATTCGTTCAAGAGAAAATCCATGCCTCATTTTCTGTGACATGCCAATATCGTGCAACCAAGTTGCCTATGTTTTAGATCATCCGATTGTAGGTCTTTTGGTTCAACCCTTTTATTCTTTGTTGCCTACTTCACCCAGATACTCAAGGGAAAGCCGTAATTTGTGATTTTTGCCTAAATTTCGAGACCTGGACAAAATCGAAAATTTTGCTGGATAGGGGTTTTCAAGCAACGAGTCTCTCTTTCATTTACTTATGTCCTATTCGTTCAAGAGAAAATCCATGCCTCAATTTCTGTGACATGCCAATATCGTGCAACCAAGTTGCCTATGTTTTAGATCATCCGATTGTAGGTCTTTTGTTTCAACCCTTTTATTCTTTGTTGCCTATTTCACCCAGACACTCAAGGGAAAGCCGTAATTTGTGATTTTTGCCTAAATTTCGAGACCTGGACAAAATCGAAAATTTTGCTGGATAGGGGTTTTCAAGCAACGAGTCTCTCTTACATTTACTTTTGTAATATTCGTTCAAGAGAAAATCCATGCGTCAATTTCTGTGACATGCCAATATCGTGCAACCAAGTTGCCTATGTTTTAGATCATCCGATTGTAGGTCTTTCGGTTCAACCCTTTTATTCTTTGTTGCCTACTTCACCCAGATACTCAAGGGAAAGCCGTAATTTGTGATTTTTGCCTAAATTTCGAGACCTGGTCAAAATTGAAAATTTTGCTGGATAGGGGTTCTCAAGCAACGAGTCTCTCTTTCATTTATGTCCTATTCGTTCAAGAGAAAATCCATGCCTCAATTTCTGTGACATGCCAATATCGTGCAACCAAGTTGCCTATGTTTTAGATCATCCGATTGTAGGTCTTTCGGTTCAACCCTTTTATTCTTTGTTGCCTACTTCACCCAGATACTCAAGGGATAGCCGTAATTTGTGATTTTTGCCTAAATTTCGAGACCTGGACAAAATCGAAAATTTTGCTGGATAGGGGTTCTCAAGCAACGAGTCTCTCTTTCATTTATGTCCTATTCGTTCAAGAAAAAATCCATGCCTCAATTTCTGTGACATGCCAATATCATGCAACCAAGTTGCCTATGTTTTAGATCATCCGATTGTAGGTCTTTCGGTTCAACCCTTTTATTCTTTGTTGCCTACTTCACCCAGATACTCAAGGGAAAGCCGTAATTTGTGATTTTTGCCTAAATTTCGAGACCTGGACAAAATCGAAAATTTTGCTGGATAATGGTTTTCAAGCAACGAGTCTCTCTATCATTTACTTATGTCCTATTCGTTCAAGAGAAAATCCATGCCTCATTTTCTGTGACATGCCAATATCGTGCAACCAAGTTGCCTATGTTTTAGATCATCCGATTGTAGGTCTTTTGGTTCAACCCTTTTATTCTTTGTTGCCTACTTCACCCAGATACTCAAGGGAAAGCCGTAATTTGTGATTTTTGCCTAAATTTCGAGACCTGGACAAAATCGAAAATTTTGCTGGATAGGGGTTTTCAAGCAACGAGTCTCTCTTTCATTTACTTATGTCCTATTCGTTCAAGAGAAAATCCATGCCTCAATTTCTGTGACATGCCAATATCGTGCAACCAAGTTGCCTATGTTTTAGATCATCCGATTGTAGGTCTTTTGTTTCAACCCTTTTATTCTTTGTTGCCTATTTCACCCAGACACTCAAGGGAAAGCCGTAATTTGTGATTTTTGCCTAAATTTCGAGACCTGGACAAAATCGAAAATTTTGCTGGATAGGGGTTTTCAAGCAACGAGTCTCTCTTTCATTTACTTATGTCCTATTCGTTCAAGAGAAAATCCATGCCTCAATTTCTGTGACATGCCAATATCGTGCAACCAAGTTGCCTATGTTTTAGATCATCCGATTGTAGGTCTTTTGTTTCAACCCTTTTATTCTTTGTTGCCTATTTCACCCAGATACTCAAGGGAAAGCCGTAATTTGTGATTTTTGCCTAAATTTCGAGACCTGGACAAAATCGAAAATTTTGCTGGATAGGGGTTTTCAAGCAACGAGTCTCTCTTACATTTACTTTTGTAATATTCGTTCAAGAGAAAATCCATGCGTCAATTTCTGTGACATGCCAATATCGTGCAACCAAGATGCCTATGTTTTAGATCATCCGATTGTAGGTCTTTCGGTTCAACCCTTTTATTCTTTGTTGCCTACTTCACCCAGATACTCAAGGGAAAGCCGTAATTTGTGATTTTTGCCTAAATTTCGAGACCTGGTCAAAATTGAAAATTTTGCTGGATAGGGGTTCTCAAGCAACGAGTCTCTCTTTCATTTATGTCCTATTCGTTCAAGAGAAAATCCATGCCTCAATTTCTGTGACATGCCAATATCGTGCAACCAAGTTGCCTATGTTTTAGATCATCCGATTGTAGGTCTTTCGGTTCCACCCTTTTATTCTTTGTTGCCTATTTCACCCAGATACTCAAGGGATAGCCGTAATTTGTGATTTTTGCCTAAATTTCGAGACCTGGACAAAATCGAAAATATTGCTGGATAGGGGTTTTCAAGCAACAAGTCTCTCTATCATTTACTTATGTCCTATTCGTTCAAGAGACAATCCATGCCTCATTTTCTGTGACATGCCAATATCGTGCAACCAAGTTGCCTATGTTTTAGATCATCCGATTGTAGGTCTTTCGGTTCAACCCTTTTATTCTTTGTTGCCTACTTCACCCAGATACTCAAGGGAAAGCCGTAATTTGTGATTTTTGCCTAAATCTCGAGACCTGGACAAAATCGAAAATTTTGCTGGATAGGGGTTTTCAAGCAACGAGTCTGTCTTACATTTACTTTTGTAATATTCGTTCAAGAGAAAATCCATGCGTCAATTTCTGTGACATGCCAATATCGTGCAACCAAGTTGCCTATGTTTTAGATCATCCGATTGTAGGTCTTTCGGTTCAACCCTTTTATTCTTTGTTGCCTATTTCACCCAGATACTCAAGGGAAAGCCGTAATTTGTGATTTTTGCCTAAATTTCGAGACCTGGTCAAAATTGAAAATTTTGCTGGATAGGGGTTCTCAAGCAACGAGTCTCTCTTTCATTTATGTCCTATTCGTTCAAGAGAAAATCCATGCGTCAATTTCTGTGACATGCCAATATCGTGCAACCAAGTTGCCTATGTTTTAGATCATTCGATTGTAGGTCTTTTGGTTCAACCCTTTTATTCTTTGTTGCCTATTTAACCCAGATACTCAAGGGAAAGCCGTAATTTGTGATTTTTGCCTAAATTTCGGGACCTGGACAAAATCGAAAATTTTGCTGGATAGGGGTTCTCAAGCAACGAGTCTCTCTTTCATTTATGTCCTATTCGTTCAAGAGAAAATCCATGCCTCAATTTCTGTGACATGCCAATATCGTGCAACCAAGTTGCCTATGTTTTAGATCATCCGATTGTAGGTCTTTTGGTTCAACCCTTTTATTCTTTGTTGCCTATTTCACCCAGATACTCGAGGGATAGCCGTAATTTGTGATTTTTGCCTAAATTTCGAGACCTGGACAAAATCGAAAATTTTGCTGGATAGGGGTTCTCAAGCAACGAGTCTCTCTTTCATTTATGTCCTATTCGTTCAAGAAAAAATCCATGCCTCAATTTCTGTGACATGCCAATATCATGCAACCAAGTTGCCTATGTTTTAGATCATCCGATTGTAGGTCTTTTGGTTCAACCCTTTTATTCTTTGTTGCCTACTTCACCCAGATACTCAAGGGAAAGCCGTAATTTGTGATTTTTGCCTAAATTTCGAGACCTGGACAAAATCGAAAATTTTGCTGGATAGGGGTTTTCAAGCAACGAGTCTCTCTATCATTTACTTATGTCCTATTCGTTCAAGAGAAAATCCATGCCTCATTTTCTGTGACATGCCAATATCGTGCAACCAAGTTGCCTATGTTTTAGATCATCCGATTGTAGGTCTTTCGGTTCAACCCTTTTATTCTTTGTTGCCTACTTCACCCAGATACTCAGGGGAAAGCCGTAATTTGTGATTTTTGCCTAAATTTCGAGACCTGGACAAAATCGAAAATTTTGCTGGATAGGGGTTTTCAAGCAACGAGTCTCTCTTTCATTTACTTATGTCCTATTCGTTCAAGAGAAAATCCATGCCTCAATTTCTGTGACATGCCAATATCGTGCAACCAAGTTGCCTATGTTTTAGATCATCCGATTGTAGGTCTTTTGTTTCAACCCTTTTATTCTTTGTTGCCTATTTCACCCAGATACTCAAGGGAAAGCCGTAATTTGTGATTTTTGCCTAAATTTCGAGACCTGGACAAAATCGAAAATTTTGCTGGATAGGGGTTTTCAAGCAACGAGTCTCTCTTACATTTACTTTTGTAATATTCGTTCAAGAGAAAATCCATGCGTCAATTTCTGTGACATGCCAATATCGTGCAACCAAGTTGCCTATGTTTTAGATCATCCGATTGTAGGTCTTTCGGTTCAACCCTTTTATTCTTTGTTGCCTACTTCACCCAGATACTCAAGGGAAAGCCGTAATTTGTGATTTTTGCCTAAATTTCGAGACCTGGTCAAAATTGAAAATTTTGCTGGATAGGGGTTCTCAAGCAACGAGTCTCTCTTTCATTTATGTCCTATTCGTTCAAGAGAAAATCCATGCCTCAATTTCTGTGACATGCCAATATCGTGCAACCAAGTTGCCTATGTTTTAGATCATCCGATTGTAGGTCTTTCGGTTCAACCCTTTTATTCTTTGTTGCCTACTTCACCCAGATACTCAAGGGAAAGCCGTAATTTGTGATTTTTGCCTAAATTTCGGGACCTGGACAAAATTGAAAATTTTGCTGGATAGGGGTTCTCAAGCAACGAGTCTCTCTTTCATTTACTTATGTCCTATTCGTTCAAGAGAAAATCCATGCCTCAATTTCTGTGACATGCCAATATCGTGCAACCAAGTTGCCTATGTTTTAGATCATCCGATTGTAGGTCTTTTGGTTCAACCCTTTTATTCTTTGTTGCCTATTTCACCCAGATACACAAGGGATAGCCGTAATTTGTGATTTTTGCCTAAATTTCGAGACCTGGACAAAATCGAAAATTTTGCTGGATAGGGGTTTTCAAGCAACGAGTCTCTCTTACATTTACTTTTGTAATATTCGTTCAAGAGAAAATCCATGCGTCAATTTCTGTGACATGCCAATATCGTGCAACCAAGTTGCCTATGTTTTAGATCATCCGATTGTAGGTCTTTTGGTTCAACCCTTTTATTCTTTGTTGCCTACTTCACCCAGATACTCAAGGGAAAGCCGTAATTTGTGATTTTTGCCTAAATTTCGAGACCTGGACAAAATCGAAAATATTGCTGGATAGGGGTTTTCAAGCAACAAGTCTCTCTATCATTTACTTATGTCCTATTCGTTCAAGAGACAATCCATGCCTCATTTTCTGCGACATGCCAATATCGTGCAACCAAGTTGCCTATGTTTTAGATCATCCGATTGTAAGTCTTTCGGTTCAACCCTTTTATTCTTTGTTGCCTACTTCACCCAGATACTCAAGGGAAAGCCGTAATTTGTGATTTTTGCCTAAATCTCGAGACCTGGACAAAATCGAAAATTTTGCTGGATAGGGGTTTTCAAGCAACGAGTCTGTCTTACATTTACTTTTGTAATATTCGTTCAAGAGAAAATCCATGCGTCAATTTCTGTGACATGCCAATATCGTGCAACCAAGTTGCCTATGTTTTAGATCATCCGATTGTAGGTCTTTTGGTTCAACCCTTTTATTCTTTGTTGCCTACTTCACCCAGATACTCAAGGGAAAGCCGTAATTTGTGATTTTTGCCTAAATTTCGAGACCTGGACAAAATCGAAAATATTGCTGGATAGGGGTTTTCAAGCAACAAGTCTCTCTATCATTTACTTATGTCCTATTCGTTCAAGAGACAATCCATGCCTCATTTTCTGTGACATGC
Organism: Xylota sylvarum; assembly: GCA_905220385.1. Classification (NCBI taxonomy): domain Eukaryota; kingdom Metazoa; phylum Arthropoda; class Insecta; order Diptera; family Syrphidae; genus Xylota; species Xylota sylvarum. The sequence goes on from LR999958.1 coordinate 27,069,954, forward strand.
CAATATCGTGCAACCAAGTTGCCTATGTTTTAGATCATCCGATTGTAGGTCTTTCGGTTCAACCCTTTTATTCTTTGTTGCCTACTTCACCCAGATACTCAAGGGAAAGCCGTAATTTGTGATTTTTGCCTAAATTTCGAGACCTGGTCAAAATTGAAAATTTTGCTGGATAGGGGTTCTCAAGCAACGAGTCTCTCTTTCATTTATGTCCTATTCGTTCAAGAGAAAATCCATGCCTCAATTTCTGTGACATGCCAATATCGTGCAACCAAGTTGCCTATGTTTTAGATCATTCGATTGTAGGTCTTTTGGTTCAACCCTTTTATTCTTTGTTGCCTATTTAACCCAGATACTCAAGGGAAAGCCGTAATTTGTGATTTTTGCCTAAATTTCGGGACCTGGACAAAATCGAAAATTTTGCTGGATAGGGGTTCTCAAGCAACGAGTCTCTCTTTCATTTATGTCCTATTCGTTCAAGAGAAAATCCATGCCTCAATTTCTGTGACATGCCAATATCGTGCAACCAAGTTGCCTATGTTTTAGATCATCCGATTGTAGGTCTTTTGGTTCAACCCTTTTATTCTTTGTTGCCTATTTCACCCAGATACTCAAGGGATAGCCGTAATTTGTGATTTTTGCCTAAATTTCGAGACCTGGACAAAATCGAAAATTTTGCTGGATAGGGGTTCTCAAGCAACGAGTCTCTCTTTCATTTATGTCCTATTCGTTCAAGAAAAAATCCATGCCTCAATTTCTGTGACATGCCAATATCATGCAACCAAGTTGCCTATGTTTTAGATCATCCGATTGTAGGTCTTTTGGTTCAACCCTTTTATTCTTTGTTGCCTACTTCACCCAGATACTCAAGGGAAAGCCGTAATTTGTGATTTTTGCCTAAATTTCGAGACCTGGACAAAATCGAAAATTTTGCTGGATAGGGGTTTTCAAGCAACGAGTCTCTCTTTCATTTACTTATGTCCTATTCGTTCAAGAGAAAATCCATGCCTCATTTTCTGTGACATGCCAATATCGTGCAACCAAGTTGCCTATGTTTTAGATCATCCGATTGTAGGTCTTTCGGTTCAACCCTTTTATTCTTTGTTGCCTACTTCACCCAGATACTCAAGGGAAAGCCGTAATTTGTGATTTTTGCCTAAATTTCGAGACCTGGACAAAATCGAAAATTTTGCTGGATAGGGGTTTTCAAGCAACGAGTCTCTCTTTCATTTACTTATGTCCTATTCGTTCAAGAGAAAATCCATGCCTCAATTTCTGTGACATGCCAATATCGTGCAACCAAGCTGCCTATGTTTTAGATCATCCGATTGTAGGTCTTTTGTTTCAACCCTTTTATTCTTTGTTGCCTATTTCACCCAGATACTCAAGGGAAAGCCGTAATTTGTGATTTTTGCCTAAATTTCGGGACCTGGACAAAATCGAAAATTTTGCTGGATAGGGGTTTTCAAGCAACGAGTCTCTCTTTCATTTATGTCCTATTCGTTCAAGAGAAAATCCATGCGTCAATTTCTGTGACAGGCCAATATCGTGCAACCAAGTTGCCTATGTTTTAGATCATCCGATTGTAAGTCTTTTGGTTCAACCCTTTTATTCTTTGTTGCCTATTTCACCCAGATACTCAAGGGAAAGCCGTAATTTGTGATTTTTGCCTAAATTTCGGGACCTGGACAAAATCGAAAATTTTGCTGGATAGGGGTTCTCAAGCAACGAGTCTCTCTTTCATTTACTTATGTCCTATTCGTTCAAGAGAAAATCCATGCCTCAATTTCTGTGACATGCCAATATCGTGCAACCAAGTTGCCTATGTTTTAGATCATCCGATTGTAGGTCTTTTGGTTCAACCCTTTTATTCTTTATTGCCTATTTCACCCAGATACTCAAGGGAAAGCCGTAATTTGTGATTTTTGCCTAAATTTCGGGACCTGGACAAAATCGAAAATTTTGCTGGATAGGGGTTTTCAAGCAACGAGTCTCTCTTTCATTTATGTCCTATTCGTTCAAGAGAAAATCCATGCGTCAATTTCTGTGACAGGCCAATATCGTGCAACCAAGTTGCCTATGTTTTAGATCATCCGATTGTAGGTCTTTTGGTTCAACCCTTTTATTCTTAGTTGCCTATTTCACCCAGATACTCAAGGGAAAGCCGTAATTTGTGATTTTTGCCTAAATTTCGGGACCTGGACAAAATCGAACATTTTGCTGGATAGGGGTTCTCAAGCAACGAGTCTCTCTTTCATTTACTTATGTCCTATTCGTTCAAGAGAAAATCCATGCCTCATTTTCTGCGACATGCCAATATCGTGCAACCAAGTTGCCTATGTTTTAGATCATCCGATTGTAGGTCTTTTGGTTCAACCCTTTTATTCTTTGTTGCCTATTTCACCCAGATACTCAAGGGATAGCCGTAATTTGTGATTTTTGCCTAAATTTCGGGACCTGGACAAAATCGAAAATTTTGCTGGATAGGGGTTTTCAAGCAACGAGTCTCTCTTTCATTTACTTATGTCCTATTCGTTCAAGAGAAAATCCATGCCTCAATATCTGTGACATGCCAATATCGTGCAACCAAGTTGCCTATGTTTTAGATCATCCGATTGTAGGTCTTTTGGTTCAACCCTTTTATTCTTTGTTGCCTATTTCACCCAGATACTCAAGGGAAAGCCGTAATTTGTGATTTTTGCCTAAATTTCGGGACCTGGACAAAATCGAAAATTTTGCTGGATAGGGGTTCTCCAGCAACGAGTCTCTCTTTCATTTACTTATGTCCTATTCGTTCAAGAGAAAATCCATGCCTCATTTTCTGCGACATGCCAATATCGTGCAACCAAGTTGCCTATGTTTTAGATCATCCGATTGTAGGTCTTTTGGTTCAACCCTTTTATTCTTTGTTGCCTATTTCACCCAGATACTCAAGGGATAGCCGTAATTTGTGATTTTTGCCTAAATTTCGGGACCTGGACAAAATCGAAAATTTTGCTGGATAGGGGTTTTCAAGCAACGAGTCTCTCTTACATTTACTTTTGTAATATTCGTTCAAGAGAAAATCCATGCCTCATTTTCTGTGACATGCCAATATCGTGCAACCAAGTTGCCTATGTTTTAGATCATCCGATTGTAGGTCTTTTGGTTCAACCCTTTTATTCTTTGTTGCCTATTTCACCCAGATACTCAAGGGAAAGCCGTAATTTGTGATTTTTGCCTAAATTTCGGGACCTGGACAAAATCGAAAATTTTGCTGGATAGGGGTTCTCCAGCAACGAGTCTCTCTTTCATTTACTTATGTCCTATTCGTTCAAGAGAAAATCCATGCCTCATTTTCTGCGACATGCCAATATCGTGCAACCAAGTTGCCTATGTTTTAGATCATCCGATTGTAGGTCTTTTGGTTCAACCCTTTTATTCTTTGTTGCCTATTTCACCCAGATACTCAAGGGATAGCCGTAATTTGTGATTTTTGCCTAAATTTCGAGACCTGGACAAAATCGAAAATTTTGCTGGATAGGGGTTTTCAAGCAACGAGTCTCTCTTTCATTTACTTATGTCCTATTCGTTCAAGAGAAAATCCATGCCTCAATATCTGTGACATGCCAATATCGTGCAACCAAGTTGCCTATGTTTTAGATCATCCGATTGTAGGTCTTTTGGTTCAACCCTTTTATTCTTTGTTGCCTATTTCACCCAGATACTCAAGGGAAAGCCGTAATTTGTGATTTTTGCCTAAATTTCGAGACCTGGACAAAATCGAAAATTTTGCTGGATAGGGGTTTTCAAGCAACGAGTCTCTCTTACATTTACTTTTGTAATATTCGTTCAAGAGAAAATCCATGCGTCAATTTCTGTGACATGCCAATATCGTGCAACCAAGTTGCCTATGTTTTAGATCATCCGATTGTAGGTCTTTTGGTTCAACCCTTTTATTCTTTGTTGCCTATTTCACCCAGATACTCAAGGGATAGCCGTAATTTGTAATTTTTGCCTAAATTTCAGGACCTGGACAAAATCGAAAATTTTGCTGGATAGGGGTTTTCAAGCAACGAGTCTCTCTTTCATTTACTTATGTCCTATTCGTTCAAGAGAAAATCCATGCCTCATTTTCTGCGATATGCCAATATCGTGCAACCAAGTTGCCTATGTTTTAGATCATCCGATTGTTAGGTCTTTTGGTTCAACCCTTTTATTCTTTGTTGCCTATTTCACCCAGATACTCAAGGGATAGCCGTAATTTGTAATTTTTGCCTAAATTTCAGGACCTGGACAAAATCGAAAATTTTGCTGGATAGGGGTTTTCAAGCAACGAGTCTCTCTTACATTTACTTTTGTAATATTCGTTCAAGAGAAAATCCATGCGTCAATTTCTGTGACATGCCAATATCGTGCAACCAAGTTGCCTATGTTTTAGATCATCCGATTGTAGGTCTTTTGGTTCAACCCTTTTATTCTTTGTTGCCTATTTCACCCAGATACTCAAGGGAAAGCCGTAATTTGTGATTTTTGCCTAAATTTCGAGACCTGGACAAAATCGAAAATTTTGCTGGATAGGGGTTTTCAAGCAACGAGTCTCTCTTTCATTTACTTATGTCCTATTCGTTCAAGAGAAAATCCATGCCTCAATATCTGTGACATGCCAATATCGTGCAACCAAGTTGCCTATGTTTTAGATCATCCGATTGTAGGTCTTTTGGTTCAACCCTTTTATTCTTTGTTGCCTATTTCACCCAGATACTCAAGGGAAAGCCGTAATTTGTGATTTTTGCCTAAATTTCGAGACCTGGACAAAATCGAAAATTTTGCTGGATAGGGGTTTTCAAGCAACGAGTCTCTCTTTCATTTACTTATGTCCTATTCGTTCAAGAGAAAATCCATGCCTCAATATCTGTGACATGCCAATATCGTGCAACCAAGTTGCCTATGTTTTAGATCATCCGATTGTAATTCTTTTGGTTCAACCCTTTTATTCTTTGTTGCCTATTTCACCCAGATACTCAAGGGAAAGTCGTAATTTGTGATTTTTGCCTAAATTTCGAGACCTGGACAAAATCGAAAATTTTGCTGGATAGGGGTTTTCAAGCAACGAGTCTCTCTTACATTTACTTTTGTAATATTCGTTCAAGAGAAAATCCATGCGTCAATTTCTGTGACATGCCAATATCGTGCAACCAAGTTGCCTATGTTTTAGATCATCCGATTGTAGGTCTTTTGGTTCAACCCTTTTATTCTTTGTTGCCTATTTCACCCAGATACTCAAGGGAAAGCCGTAATTTGTGATTTTTGCCTAAATTTCGAGACCTGGACAAAATCGAAAATTTTGCTGGATAGGGGTTTTCAAGCAACGAGTCTCTCTTACATTTACTTTTGTAATATTCGTTCAAGAGAAAATCCATGCGTCAATTTCTGTGACATGCCAATATCGTGCAACCAAGTTGCCTATGTTTTAGATCATCCGATTGTAGGTCTTTTGGTTCAACCCTTTTATTCTTTGTTGCCTATTTCACCCAGATACTCAAGGGAAAGCCGTAATTTGTGATTTTTGCCTAAATTTCGAGACCTGGACAAAATCGAAAATTTTGCTGGATAGGGGTTTTCAAGCAACGAGTCTCTCTTACATTTACTTTTGTAATATTCGTTCAAGAGAAAATCCATGCGTCAATTTCTGTGACATGCCAATATCGTGCAACCAAGTTGCCTATGTTTTAGATCATCCGATTGTAGGTCTTTTGGTTCAACCCTTTTATTCTTTGTTGCCTATTTCACCCAGATACTCAAGGGAAAGCCGTAATTTGTGATTTTTGCCTAAATTTCGAGACCTGGACAAAATCGAAAATTTTGCTGGATAGGGGTTTTCAAGCAACGAGTCTCTCTTACATTTACTTTTGTAATATTCGTTCAAGAGAAAATCCATGCGTCAATTTCTGTGACATGCCAATATCGTGCAACCAAGTTGCCTATGTTTTAGATCATCCGATTGTAGGTCTTTTGGTTCAACCCTTTTATTCTTTGTTGCCTATTTCACCCAGATACTCAAGGGAAAGCCGTAATTTGTGATTTTTGCCTAAATTTCGAGACCTGGACAAAATCGAAAATTTTGCTGGATAGGGGTTTTCAAGCAACGAGTCTCTCTTACATTTACTTTTGTAATATTCGTTCAAGAGAAAATCCATGCGTCAATTTCTGTGACATGCCAATATCGTGCAACCAAGTTGCCTATGTTTTAGATCATCCGATTGTAGGTCTTTTGGTTCAACCCTTTTATTCTTTGTTGCCTATTTCACCCAGATACTCAAGGGATAGCCGTAATTTGTGATTTTTGCCTAAATTTCGAGACCTGGACAAAATCGAAAATATTGCTGGATAGGGGTTTTCAAGCAACGAGTCTCTCTTTCATTTATGTCCTATTAGTTCAAGAGAAAATCCATGCGTCAATTTCTGTGACATGCCAATATCGTGCAACCAAGTTGCCTATGTTTTAGATCATTCGATTGTAGGTCTTTTGGTTCAACCCTTTTATTCTTTGTTGCTTATTTCACCCAGATACTCAAGGGAAAGCCGTAATTTGTGATTTTTGCCTAAATTTCGGGACCTGGACAAAATCGAAAATTTTGCTGGATAGGGGTTTTCAAGCAACGAGTCTCTCTTACATTTACTTTTGTAATATTCGTTCAAGAGAAAATCCATGCGTCAATTTCTGTGACATGCCAATATCGTGCAACCAAGTTGCCTATGTTTTAGATCATCCGATTGTAGGTCTTTTGGTTCAACCCTTTTATTCTTAGTTGCCTATTTCACCCAGATACTCAAGGGAAAGCCGTAATTTGTGATTTTTGCCTAAATTTCGAGACCTGGACAAAATCGAAAATTTTGCTGGATAGGGGTTTTCAAGCAACGAGTCTCTCTTACATTTACTTTTGTAATATTCGTTCAAGAGAAAATCCATGCGTCAATTTCTGTGACATGCCAATATCGTGCAACCAAGTTGTCTATGTTTTAGATCATCCGATTGTAGGTCTTTTGGTTCAACCCTTTTATTCTTTGTTGCCTATTTCACCCAGATACTCAAGGGAAAGCCGTAATTTGAGATTTTTGCCTAAATTTCGGGACCTGGACAAAATCGAAAATTTTGCTGGATAGGGGTTTTCAAGCAACGAGTCTCTCTTTCATTTATGTCCTATTCGTTCAAGAGAAAATCCATGCGTCAATTTCTGTGACATGCCAATATCGTGCAACCAAGTTGCCTATGTTTTAAATCATCCGATTGTAGGTCTTTTGGTTCAACCCTTTTATTCTTAGTTGCCTATTTCACCCAGATACTCAAGGGAAAGCAGTAATTTGTGATTTTTGCCTAAATTTCGGGGCCTGGACAAAATCGAAAATTTTGCTGGATAGGGGTTCTCAAGCAACGAGTCTCTCTTTCATTTACTTATGTCCTATTCGTTCAAGAGAAAATCCATGCCTCATTTTCTGCGACATGCCGATATCGTGCAACCAAGTTGCTTATGTTTTAGATCATCCGATTGTAGGTCTTTTGCTTCAACCCTTTTATTCTTTGTTGCCTACTTCACCCAGACACTCAAGGGAAAGCCGTAATTTGTGATTTTTGCCTAAATTTCGGGACCTGTACAAAATCGAAAATTTTGCTGGATAGGGATTTTCAACCAAAGAGTCTCTCTTTCATTTATGTTCTATTCGTTCAAGAGAAAATCCATGTCTCAATTTCTGTGACATGCCAATATCGTGCAACCAAGTTACCTATGTTTTAGATCATCCGATTGTAGGTCTTTTGGTTCAACCCTTTTATTCTTTGTTGCTTATTTCACCCAAATACTCAAGGGAAAGCCGTAATTTGTGATTTATTTTTTGCCTAAATTTCGGGACCTGGACAAAATCGAAAATTTTGCTGGATAGGGGTTTTCAAGCAACGAGTCTCTCTTTCATTTATGTCCTATTCGTTCAAGAGAACATCCATGCCTCATTTTCTGTGACATGCCAATATCGTGCAACCAGGTTGCCTATGTTTTAGATCATCCGATTGTAGGTCTTTCGGTTCAACCCTTTTATTCTTTGTTGCCTATTTCACCCAGATACTCAAGGGAAAGCCATAATTTGTGATTTTTGCCTAAATTTTGGGACCTGGACAAAATCGAAAATTTTGCTGGATAGGGGTTCTCAAGCAACGAGTCTCTCTTTCATTTATGTCCTATTAGTTCAAGAGAAAATCCATGCCTCATTTTCTGTGACATGCCAATATCGTGCAACCAAGTTGCCTATGTTTTAGATCATCCGATTGTAGGTCTTTTGGTTCAACCCTTTTATTCTTTGTTGCCTACTTCACCCAGATATTCAAGGGAAAGCCGTAATTTGTGATTTTTGCCTAAATTTTGGGACTTTTACAAAATCGAAAATTTTGCTGAATAGGGGTTCTCAAGCAACGAGTCTCTCTTTCATTTATGTTCTATTCGTTCAAGAGAAAAGTCATGCCTCAATTTCTGTGACATGCCAATATCGTGCAACCAAGTTGCCTATGTTTTAGATCATCCGATTGTAGGTCTTTCGGTTCAACCCTTTTATTCTTTGTTGCCTACTTCACCCAGATACTCAAGGGAAAGCCGTAATTTGTGATTTTTGCCTAAATTTCGGGACCTGGACAAAATCGAAAATTTTGCTGGATAGGGGTTTTCAAGCAACGAGTCTCTCTTACATTTACTTTTGTAATATTCGTTCAAGAGAAAATCCATGCGTCAATTTCTGTGACATGCCAATATCGTGCAACCAAGTTGCCTATGTTTTAGATCATCCGATTGTAGGTCTTTTGCTTCAACCCTTTTAATCTTTGTTGCCTACTTCACCCAGACACTCAAGGGAAAGCCGTAATTTGTGATTTTTGCCTAAATTTCGGGACCTGGACAAAATGGAAAATTTTGCTGGATAGGGGTTTTCAACCAAAGAGTCTCTCTTTCATTTATGTTCTATTCGTTCAAGAGAAAATCCATGTCTCAATTTCTGTGACATGCCAATATCGTGCAACCAAGTTACCTATGTTTTAGATCATCCGATTGTAGGTCTTTTGGTTCAACCCTTTTATTCTTTGTTGCCTACTTCACCCAGATACTCAAGGGAAAGCCGTAATTTGTGATTTATTTTTTGCCTAAATTTCGGGACCTGGACAAAATCGAAAATTTTGCTGAATAGGGGTTCTCAAGCAACGAGTCTCTCTTTCATTTACTTATGTCCTATTCGTTCAAGAGAAAATCCATGCCTCATTTTCTGCGACATGCCAATATCGTGCAACCAAGTTGCCTATGTTTTAGATCATCCGATTGTAGGTCTTTTGCTTCAACCCTTTTATTCTTTGTTGCCTACTTCACCCAGACACTCAAGGGAAAGCCGTAATTTGTGATTTTTGCCTAAATTTCGGGACCTGGACAAAATGGAAAATTTTGCTGGATAGGGGTTTTCAACCAAAGAGTCTCTCTTTCATTTATGTTCTATTCGTTCAAGAGAAAATCCATGTCTCAATTTCTGTGACATGCCAATATCGTGCAACCAAGTTACCTATGTTTTAGATCATCCGATTGTAGGTCTTTTGGTTCAACCCTTTTATTCTTTGTTGCTTATTTCACCCAAATACTCAAGGGAAAGCCGTAATTTGTGATTTATTTTTTGCCTAAATTTCGGGACCTGGACAAAATCGAAAATTTTGCTGGATAGGGGTTTTCAAGCAACGAGTCTCTCTTTCATTTATGTCCTATTCGTTCAAGAGAAAATCCATGCCTCATTTTCTGTGACATGCCAATATCGTGCAACCAGGTTGCCTATGTTTTAGATCATCCGATTGTAGGTATTTCGGTTCAACCCTTTTATTCTTTGTTGCCTATTTCACCCAGACACTCAAGGGAAAGCCGTAATTTGTGATTTTTGCCTAAATTTCGGGACCTGGACAAAATGGAAAATTTTGCTGGATAGGGGTTTTCAACCAAAGAGTCTCTCTTTCATTTATGTTCTATTCGTTCAAGAGAAAATCCATGTCTCAATTTCTGTGACATGCCAATATCGTGCAACCAAGTTACCTATGTTTTAGATCATCCGATTGTAGGTCTTTTGGTTCAACCCTTTTATTCTTTGTTGCTTATTTCACCCAAATACTCAAGGGAAAGCCGTAATTTGTGATTTATTTTTTGCCTAAATTTCGGGACCTGGACAAAATCGAAAATTTTGCTGGATAGGGGTTTTCAAGCAACGAGTCTCTCTTTCATTTATGTCCTATTCGTTCAAGAGAAAATCCATGCCTCATTTTCTGTGACATGCCAATATCGTGCAACCAGGTTGCCTATGTTTTAGATCATCCGATTGTAGGTATTTCGGTTCAACCCTTTTATTCTTTGTTGCCTATTTCACCCAGATACTCAAGGGAAAGCCATAATTTGTGATTTTTGCCTAAATTTTGGGACCTGGACAAAATCGAAAATTTTGCTGGATAGGGGTTTTCAAGCAACGAGTCTGTCTTACATTTACTTTTGTAATATTCGTTCAAGAGAAAATCCATGCGTCAATTTCTGTGACATGCCAATATCGTGCAACCAAGTTGCCTATGTTTTAGATCATCCGATTGTAGGTCTTTCGGTTCAACCCTTTTATTCTTTGTTGCCTACTTCACCCAGATACTCAAGGGAAAGCCGTAATTTGTGATTTTTGCCTAAATTTCGAGACCTGGTCAAAATTGAAAATTTTGCTGGATAGGGGTTCTCAAGCAACGAGTCTCTCTTTCATTTATGTCCTATTCGTTCAAGAGAAAATCCATGCGTCAATTTCTGTGACATGCCAATATCGTGCAACCAAGTTGCCTATGTTTTAGATCATCCGATTGTAGGTCTTTCGGTTCAACCCTTTTATTCTTTGTTGCCTACTTCACCCAGATACTCAAGGGAAAGCCGTAATTTGTGATTTTTGCCTAAATTTCGTGACCTGGACAAAATCGAAAATTTTGCTGGATAGGGGTTTTCAAGCAACGAGTCTGTCTTACATTTACTTTTGTAATATTCGTTCAAGAGAAAATCCATGCGTCAATTTCTGTGACATGCCAATATCGTGCAACCAAGTTGCCTATGTTTTAGATCATCCGATTGTAGGTCTTTCGGTTCAACCCTTTTATTCTTTGTTGCCTACTTCACCCAGATACTCAAGGGAAAGCCATAATTTGTGATTTTTGCCTAAATTTTGGGACCTGGACAAAATCGAAAATTTTGCTGGATAGGGGTTTTCAAGCAACGAGTCTCTCTTTCATTTATGTCCTATTCGTTCAAGAGAAAATCCATGCCTCAATTTCTGCGACATGCCAATATCGTGCAACCAAGTTGCCTATGTTTTAGATCATCCGATTGTAGGTCTTTTGGTTCAACCCTTTTATTCTTTGTTGCCTATTTCACCCAGATACTCAAGGGAAAGCCATAATTTGTGATTTTTGCCTAAATTTTGGGACCTGGACAAAATCGAAAATTTTGCTGGATAGGGGTTCTCAAGCAACGAGTCTCTCTTTCATTTATGTCCTATTAGTTCAAGAGAAAATCCATGCCTCATTTTCTGTGACATGCCAATATCGTGCAACCAAGTTGCCTATGTTTTAGATCATCCGATTGTAGGTCTTTTGGTTCAACCCTTTTATTCTTTGTTGCCTACTTCACCCAGATACTCAAGGGAAAGCCGTAATTTGTGATTTTTGCCTAAATTTTGGGACCTGGACAAAATCGAAAATTTTGCTGGATAGGGGTTCTCAAGCAACGAGTCTCTCTTTCATTTACTTATGTCCTATTCGTTCAAGAGAAAATCCATGCCTCATTTTCTGCGACATGCCAATATCATGCAACCAGGTTGCCTATGTTTTAGATCATCCGATTGTAGGTCTTTCGGTTCAACCCTTTTATTCTTTGTTGCCTATTTCACCCAGATACTCAAGGGATAGCCGTAATTTGTGATTTTTGCCTAAATTTCGAGACCTGGACAAAATCGAAAATTTTGCTGGATAGGGGTTCTCAAGCAACGAGTCTCTCTTTCATTTATGTCCTATTAGTTCAAGAGAAAATCCATGCCTCATTTTCTGCGACATGCCAATATCGTGCAACCAAGTTGCCTATGTTTTAGATCATCCGATTGTAGGTCTTTTGGTTCAACCCTTTTATTCTTTGTTGCCTACTTCACCCAGATACTCAAGGGAAAGCCGTAATTTGTGATTTTTGCCTAAATTTTGGGACTTGGACAAAATCGAAAATTTTGCTGGATAGGGGTTCTCAAGCAACGAGTCTCTCTTTCATTTATGTTTTATTCGTTCAAGAGAAAAGTCATGCCTCAATTTCTGTGACTTTCCAATATCGTGCAACCAAGTTGCCTATGTTTTAGATCATCCGATTGTAGGTCTTTCGGTTCAACCCTTTTATTCTTTGTTGCCTATTTCACCCAGATACTCAAGGGAAAGCCGTAATTTGTGATTTTTGCCTAAATTTCGGGTATCATACAATCCCTTCAGACGAATTGCAGCTTTTCTATATGTTTCAATACATATTCAATTTCGATCCCTATTTCACGAATAGCTTGACCAATATTGTTCTTGAGTGCCTAATTGGTCTCTAGATTGTCTTCCAACTGCGTCAGATCGCAGTTCCATGCCGGCCAAGCAACATCATCAAACCGACGAATTACGAGTATTGAGCTTAGTGTGCAATAAATCAATTGTTGGACGGCTAGCGTGACACGTAGCCCCATCTTGCTGGAACCATAGCTCGCTCAAGTCCAAATCCTCAATTTCTGGGGATAAAAAATCGGTTATCCTTCCTCGGTAGCGCTTTCCATGGCCTGTAACTTTTCTTCCATTGCCGTCTTGGAAGAAAAATGGGTAAAATTATTTGTCAAATAAAAGCAATTTCAAAACATTTTTTTTTGTATTTTATTTCAATTTAAGTTTTATCGCCGCTGTGAAAAAAAACATCTTGTACATTGTCACAATATGGGATTGAACAAGAACAATGTGATTTTTTTTATGTCACTAAAAGTATGGTGTTTCTTGAGATATCATATTCTCAATGATTCGGATCGAAGTTAGTCTCATCCTCCCTCCCTTGAGGTGAGAGCTCCGCTTATTACAAAACACTCGCAGTGGATATACTTACATACAATGAGCCGAATAGATGGACAACCTACCTGAAATTCAAGATAAGACTATGCAGTATAGTTGTTTAAATTTGATGACACAGTGTACTGTGGAAGTCCTTTCAACCAAACCCAAACTTTTCTTTCCTTCGCGATTGCTGTTTACATCAAACAAGAAAATAGAAAAAAACAACAGTGTTCCGCGTCACTATTTGCTTTCTTCTTTCATTGCAAAACAAATTGTATTCATTCGCAAATTAACTTTGGTTCTGAATTTCATTAGATTTGGCAAATAATGGAATTGCTTTACAATATCAATTGATACTCTCTCGAATCAGAATAAACTACCATTTCATCAAACTCTACCTGGTTTCACAAAACACTTGTAATACATTCTCAAATTTCAATTCAATATTGAGTTACAAAAGAAAAAAAAAACCTTGCATTGATATAGGAATCTGAAAAGAAACCTTATTCCTCTCTCTCCGTCGAAACACAGATATTTTACAGCACAACTGTATTCTCCACATAACTTCGACGATACTCCTTTTCATTCGTTGGAAATTCGAAACTTTTTAATATTTATTCGCCTCCTTATCTATTGTGTTCCCTTGGTTGAATTTTAAATATATTACTAATGGCGTCTAGCCAAAAATGTTCATTCATGTCGAAACGAATGCATCCGCATTCGTGGAAAAAAGAAAAGAAAAGCACGAACTGAGAAACTTTCTTCTGCTCGTTCGCTTACAAGAAGCGAAGCACATAGGATATTTTCCTACGCTATCATTTGTAAGGATGGTAGCGGTACCACTACCACCAAGCGGTAAAGGCGAACGTTTAGCATTGAGCATTCCCATGGAAACACCCCGCGCATCGCCTCCCTTTTCCATATGAGCCATGTTCAATTTCAACTAATATCCGTGTACACACATGAGTTGGAATGGAATTTATTTTGTTGTAAAGGCAGTTACATATTTGATATCTGCAAGAGAGTTTTGATTGTGCCCTTGCAACATATATACACATGTATGTACATATATACATAGGACACTCGTATCGTGGCGCAGCACCAGCTAGCTAGCTAGCTTCCTTTTCAATTTCAAGTTCAGTGGAGTGAAACTGGAAGACATCTAGACGAATGGTAATATAATCATAATAAATGTGAAGAGATTTTGATAACAAGTACCGAGGACGATGTTGGGAGAAAAGAAATGTAATTCACAATGCGAACAAAGCAATATATATGCGCTAGCATTATGAACAAGTGTTACATAGTCGGGAGGTACAAGAACTGAAGATGGTGGAATGTAAACTGTTTAAAGTTGCAACAAGATATGTGAGAGAGGTTTTGAATTTCTTCAACTTTGGAAAGTTATATAATATGTTAACTCTTTTAATTTGTATGTATGTACATATCAGTGCAGTTCAAATGTTTTTCATATACATAATCCGATTAGCGAAGACTTGAGTCATTTGATTTGATCATGATTTCACCATTGTTCGTGAAATTCTGTGTGCTTATATAAAACACTACAACTTTAGACAAAGAAGGAGTCATACATTTTGTCAAATTGTTTGTTAGAAATATGTACTTTGTCCTTTGTCATCGGTTGAAAAAGTTCTAGTCCGAATTAAAATTTGACACGGTTCGCAAACGTTTCTAAAATTGTGGCGGAGTTCCAAGACGTTGCAAAAAGAAAAAAAAATTATTTGATACACATCAACAACAACTGATTTTAAAATGATTTTAATGAACATATAAATATTTGCCCGTTTGGTCTTCGATAACACTTGAAAGAATTAAGGTTCGAATGAAAATTTGATAGATCGAACAGTATTTATTCATCGATCGGTCCCACTATTTCAATTTGGATTTAGAATCAACAAGTGAAGTAAGAATGTAATTTTCGACTATATCTAAGCTCTTAGTGGTTAATATCCTACCTATCGAAGTGAATCTAAGTCTCTAGTATACACAGGGTAATTATTTTAGTTCATCTTAGTACTCCCACTTTTTGCCAAGAATAGCTTTCGGGCCAAGCGTGCTTATCACTCATATCGAAGTACCCCTACTTCCTATAATATGAATACAATCCAGCACTTTCCCAGTATGGAGTTTGTATAAGGGTTGGTATGATGAATTGGCTTCGTTTTCTTTTGGAAGCAGCATGAGTCTCTGGACTCGACTGATTTAGAAATAAATCGTTTCGTCGACATGAATTGGATGTATTAAAGAATATCTCTACACATACTTGATCGCTGTTTTAATTGTTGCGTTTGGGTTCCCATCTAGTCTGGGGGCTTTTTTACGAGTACCTGTAAAAATACTTTAAGCCCATAGCACTTCTTACTTAGAAAATTTTAGGAATTGTTAAAAACTAAACTATCCTTGGTTTAATAATATTGGGCTGGCGTGTATTATTGAAAGCTATTGGTTTTTCATCTGAAAGTAAACAGTTCGTTAACCATTCCCGACTGCTTTGCTGTATTGCCTACCTAAGATCCATTCGTGCTGTTTTGTAGTTTTCCTGGTAGGCGGCATTCGTCTTCACCGTTGTTGTGGTCTCCTTGGGTGGTGGCAAATTATGCGAAGTTGAGTAATGTTTTCGTTCCACCAATATATGGATACTGATAATGCCGTATTACATACATACATTCACAACAAATTCCTTAATCCGACATTCCGGTTATCTCTGAAACCCTATTACATACTGAGGATACCTATTCTATTGAGCTCTCCCTCTGCTATTAGTTTGTGTGTGCGTAGTGATCAATTAATTTTCACAAAGCGCACCTTGGAAGACTGCTGTGGGAGGTGATACCGATGGTAGACCCTTTACCCACTTTAGTAAATGTCTTTTCTTTCCGTACTCTTTAGTACTTTTTCCAAGAATGTAAGGACCTCCAATAGTGCTCCGTCCCTAACGCGCTTTAGAGCTTCTTGGTATGAAGGACATTTATGTTTAGTGTTCTTTCTGCCTTCTCTAATAAAGCAAACGTTTTTGCAGACTTTAATTATATGTTCTTCTGATGTGTTGGGTTTGCTTTCATCTCATAATGATGCCTGCAAGTCTGACAATTGCGTGCCCTGAAGAAGCTGACGCAATGTTTTGGAATGTTATACCAAAGCGGTTCTCATTTTCTTTTCTGGCATTGTTACACTCTAAAAATATACATTTCACATCGGAATATTATTGGAAACAGCTCATAATAGACCAATAGATAACACAGGTTTAAGCAACCAAGGTTGTGATCTTGCCTTGAAAGAGGGTCAAATTTTGTAGGGTATCAGAGTAAACTCCAGCTCCTGTACTGACATTTACTTTGGAAAAGAAGTAAGCCTCTTCGCTGGTGACTTGTTAACACTTTCAGTCTAACCTGTTCTGATTTTTGATATTGTATCTCCTGCTTTATGTTTGTCAACATCGGAGATAATAGGTGTCTGCATACTAGCTTCCCTTGAACTCAATGGCTCAATGGTTAGTGTGTTGTACTATTAAGTAAGAGTTTGAGCTTCGTGTACCAGATAACATCAAAGTTTTCATCCACCGTTCCAGATCTTTCGACTGATAACCATCTGTGTGCATACCTGTAAAAGCCCAATAGTAAAACTTATTAAAACAGTGACGAATAGTTATGAGCAATTAGCGTAAAATATTTGTATTTTTAATTATTACAGGAGAAATTTAGTAGAGTTACACATAGCCTATCTTGATACTGTGGTGTTCTCCTTATTGATCCGAGGTTTGAAAAATGAGATTGCCATCGCGACATATCTCAGAATAAATCTGAACAGCCTGGATGATTTTCGAGTAATTGATAGGCGGTGCTGTCGATGTTTGCGATGTTACCTATATAGATGTGAGATAGACGCTCCAAAAACTCGATGATGTCCTATTTCTCAGGAATTGTTAAATTATAAAATAAATATATGTACATATGTATGTAGATTTATCATCAATGTCATTAGCTAGGTTTAAAATTATAAAATGCGTTTTGTATGATTATTATTGGAGTGACAACTATGCAATATTTAATTTTACTTATGCGTTTTTTTTTACCCTTTTATGGAGAACGGAGCATTCTGTATCCAATAAGATCCATAAGTAATAATGTCCACACCAATGAATGGCGACAATATTAGAGTAACAATTCTGCAAATTAAATAAAGTTTTCTTTTGTTAAACACACAAAGATAAAACATAAACAAATGGATATAAAGGCTTATACAAATCCTCAAGCAATAAGGATAACATAGATCTGTTTAACTACAACAATCGATAGTGCTTCGTCATATACATGTGTATTTAATAATATTTTCTGTTACCTTTACGATAAAGAAGCTCGTAATTGTTCATTGCTTGGTTGTTGTCATCGGTAAAACTCTTTGATAAGCACTTGGGCAGCAGGGGTTTTTAAAATTATCTCCTGCGGCACTAGTACTTAGAAAAGAATTTTTTTTTCACTTAGCTAATTTCTTTATCTCATCTACTGCTTTGAAGTTTCCTTAATATTCTGATTAAAAAAAAAAAATATGTCAATTACTTATCCTGTCCAAAGGTTTCTTTTGTAAGTTTCCTCAAGACTTTGTTTAATTATCACGAGGAGAGAACTTGCTTAGGGTCATTTACTCAAAGCATCTACGATGATGGTAAGAAGTTAGGTTGCCAGATGATAATACTGTGTTATGCTAATACACCTTGAAGATGTCAACTTGTTGAGGAGTTGTTTATAGAGGTATTCTGTGGATGCGAAAATTTTGTTTTGATGTGGTTTTTCGGAGCTGCATGTATTTAGAGACGTCTGCCAGTCTGTCCTTTAACCTGAAAAAAAAAGAAAATATCTTTGTTTTAGATAATAATAGTTTAATCATGTACATACATACATATGTAGGATACATTAACTATACAAGTATGGAATTCCTACAGAAAGTATAAAATCTCTATAATATATTTATTACTTGGTGGATATTTAGTTGCTTTAGCCAGATTGACAACCCAAATTAAACCTTTTTTAACGTGGCATTATAAAGTGCATGAGCATTTAGTGACTATAGTACGTTCAAAGCCTCTCTAAAATGGGCCTTAAATAATATGACTTTGATATAGCATTATAGTCATGAACTAACTGGCTTTATCTCATCTCTTTTCGTACCCCTAAAAATTTTAAGTACCACACTCAATACTTTTTTATATACAAAAACGCTGATAGTCCGTTTTTAAAGGATGTGAAGATGACAGTCCTAAAAGTAACATGACGCTTAGTTTGTGTTATACAATTTAATTATAGTGTATAAGCGAAACAAACTTTACAATTTTCAAACTCATATCGCAACGTCAAAAACAATGTATACTCATCAAATATTCTCATGTCCCTGTACAAAGTCCTTCGACATGCATTTGACAGTATAAAATCAAACCATAAGCCTCCACAAAATCAACTGAGCGAACAACCGCCTACATTCACCATACCTACCTAGTTCCCTAGCAAAAACGCACTATAAACCCATCGAGCACTACAATTAGCAAAACCAAAGAGGCCGTCCATCATCACTTTCAGGTCTCCAGGACACAATGGGGGCGGAAAAAATAACGAAAATTCCTGACAAGGATATAAATCCTAGGAAATCCCAGAGCTCCACTCCATTGATCGCTATCACAGCCATGGCGATGACGAAGCCATCTATACTGCCAACACAGCAAATATCCAAATCAGCTACTAAAAAGAACAATGCTAAAAAAAAAAAATTTAAAATCGGTACCGCAAAAACTAGCGATATGAGGCGGACAAACAACATGGTCACACAGCGTAAGGCAGGTAGTACTATGTACAATAGCCATCTGGCTACTATACTCGTTCCTATTGTCGAGTAAAATAGCCTTCCTCTTTTAACGTACTCTCTAGCGTATGAAGCTATCTATGGAGGAATAACAAATCTGCGGGCCATCATTTTTCACCGCATGCCAAACATAGGTTCAGTAGTGGCAGTCCTGCAGGCACGCACACAAATTCCCGCCCCTGATTCCCATCATTGTATCCATTATTTGATTCCATCGTTCAGGATCTGACGACAGCACACTCCTTCCTTGAACATACAGAGCATCATTCAAAAAAAAAATAAAAAATCACCAACCAAGTCGAGTCCGCCACGTCTCAAGTGGGTCAGAACCACACTGTCTGCAAATGTCATATATGTAAATGGATAGCAATCATTGAAGTACCTCGGCTTGGAGAGACATTATTCAATACAAATTATTGCAGCGGAGATAGTGGATTACAAAAGATTGACTTTTATCTTTTCGACTTTTATCTGGAGCAGCGAACGAAGCCGGGGTGTTCCTTCCGCATATCACGCCATGTCGTCTTTCTCGTCTTTTCTTCTATGACAAGCGCGTTCAGCCCCACAGGCAAATCAACGACGATGTAGCCACAGCGAACGACACGAAGCCAACAAGGGGTCAATTAAGCCAATTTAAATTTAATAAATTAGACATCTATTAAGTAATTTACATGTTCAATTAATTCATTTGTTTCTCCGTGCCGGAGTACGTTCCGAGGGAACGGGATTTTGTTCGTCGTTGGTGTTGGGATGAGATGGGATATGGTATTTTACCCTCGTTGTGGTCCAGTCGACTGTCTATTGTTGTCCACTTGCTTGATGGTTTTACACATTTGTGCTGCTGTTGTCAAGTGACAGTGATGTGATGTGGGTACAAAGGGGTTTCGTTTAGTTTTCTTTGGCCGGAGAGATGAGATGACTTTAAGTTTCAATGTATATCCGGTTGCGGCGGGTACTGTGGAATCCCGGAGTATACTTGGATGGTGTCCAGACATGGACTATCGACACGATGGTCATACAACAAAAGGAGTCAACAAAAAGTGTTTTCCTGTTTTCTTTTCGGTTTTCTTTTATCTGTATCATGGCTTTGAATTGAAATTAGTGACAAGAGAAAATGTTTCATTGACCGTTGTATACATATGTATGTATAGATATGTGTCTCTCGTACGAGTGGAGTCAATGTAGTGACATGGTATTCGAAGAAATGCAATAGAGTGTCGCTTGTTTTTATTGTACCGGCAGTTAGCTCTTTTAGTGACTTCATGTCGGTTAAGATTTGGAGCATAAAGTGGAGCCATCGGAAGAATTTTTCATTACATTGTACATGATTGGATGTGGAAAAGTAGTGGGTAGTTTGTATAAAGATTATAAACTAAAACTTATTAAAGCATAAATAATTAGTTTTCGAAAATTGGGATGTTATTTGGATTAGTCTCAAAAAAAATATTAAGCAACCGTTCCGAGTTTAAAGATGCACACTACACTCCTAAGCTACTTGCTCTTTTCGAGAACAATGCATTTATGACCTTCCTCAAAACTCAAAACTGGTTTATTTTTTAAGGGTATATTCTTTAAGTAGTTTGCGCATATATGTACATATGTAGGTATATAATAGCTTATTTTACTGCTCAAAGAATAACGCCTACGAATACCTTAATGGGCGACGTGGATCAGTGTTTCTTTGATAAACAGTGCGGGTCTTCCATTCGGGTGAAGAATATAACATGGTTGTGAAAAGCTAGGCCCTGCATCTCGTTCCGACCTGTTGGGTCAAATATTAGCATGGAACTATTAAATAGAGAACCAAGGTTTTCCAAATCAATCAAACAAGAAATTTTGATTAATATTCATTTAACTGTGATGTCTGTAATATGAGGTCCAATTAGCACCAGCCTACTGGTGAGTTGTTATTTTACTACCTTTCGTGCTACTTGGAAACTAATAATAAGACGTATGAGTACAAATGCTTATACATAGTAATATCCAAGGCAAACTTGCTTTGGGTACTCTCTTCTAGAACTGGCGTTTTTTTTTTCAAAGAAGATGTGGGCTTCGATTCTCCGATCAATGATTAGACAGTGAGTGAATTCAGACATCGATTCCAGATGGTGGGTGCTGTTAGATATGGCCCACAGTTTGATTCAATTCTAATAGACATGTTAATGATAAATTTAACTATTTTTTGATTTGAAATACATGGTTACACTTAGTTTGAACTAAAAAAGTTAAAAAAAAAAATTCATTCTACCCCTACATTTTTTTTAAAGGTGGTGTCATCTATGGGTGGCACTGGACATTATTTATACGTATTTACTGTTTACCTGTTGTATTTTATTTCAGTAAAACTTTGTAACATATACATATTTATTAATGTTTCAGTAAGTAAGACTTGTTTCTAATGGGGCATAACTTAACACTTCAAATTTAATGTAACCTTGGTGGCAGCTCCGAATCGTCATTGAGAGCAGTCAGTTTCAAGTATGAACAAGTACTCTACTGGGAGAAGTTAGGGTTGGAGGCTTTGCATATTATTGAAAATAAGTGATTACTAAAGATCTGCAGAAATTACGTGATGTTCAATTATTTGGATAAGTGATGCATTTTGACAAGCATCATATTTGCCAAAACCAAACAAATGTTTACTCTTTTCAATAAAGTAACAATCGTTAAAAAATATCGAACAGTGTTTTTTATAGCCTTTTTAAAAAGAAACAAATAGCTAGGGCATCCTTTATTATTTATACAAATTTCTTTAACATCTGTCACCTTTAGGTGACACTGGGAACTCAAAAGTGCGAAGCGACAATTTATTAAAAAATAAAATTATTAAAACCTCTAATTTCCAGAATACCAAAACTCACATCAAAGTTAGAATTTAGTCTTGACAAAGGTTTAAATTTGTTTCATTGGTTGACAATAGGTTTCATAGTATCTATATATGTAAATCGTATTTAGAAATCCTTCATACAGTAAGAATTGCATTTAAAAATCCTGAGTGAGATAGTTCAGCCTTATTGCCTTAATCCTAACAGTTTTCGAATGCATTTGACAGAAGTTGGCATCAAGCTCTTGTTAAAAATGCGCTCATTTTGGCATCAATGAATCTCTTCTTCAATCAATTAGAATCTACTTTTCAGACCACTCAATGCAAGTTGTTTTGACAATTTCTGTTGGAAAGATGTCCGTAAGCATGGAGTGGAATGTATGGGATTTCTCAAACGATAAAAGAACTAAAAATGTACGTAGTTCTCTTCCTCTGAGCTGACTGTAAACTATCAGGCAAACATTAAACCCAAGCTCGAGTAGGACTTCACATGAACACGTTTCACCACAAATCACTCTATTCACGATTTCATTTCGCTATACTACCATCCATGACATATTTTATTTTAAGAACTCCGTCTTTCAATCGATTTTGAGATAATCATCAATAACTATTCATCTACCTAATACCATCCTTTATTCTAATCCATTCTTCATCTACGAGCAAAAACAAAAAAGAGAAAGAAAGAAAGAAATTCTAATCTGAATATCTTCTAACCTTGTATTCTTCATTTCGAAGATTGTCAACACAACCATCATTACCGCCAAGAAGCACAAAGACGAAGGCCATAAAAACCGTAAAATCTCTTTTTCCATTTGCAAACAACAATTCTACGCTCTCTATCTCTTTCTCTGTCGTTCTTGCATTTTTCTACTAACATTACATCACGTCGTCACCCACAACAATATCTTTTGACGTTACAAAGAAGAAGAACAAACCTCGCTGCGATATTAAAATGTCACACCTTTCTTGCTTTGTCCCTTTGTATGGACATTTCTTATCCTTTCGCCTGTGTGAATCTCAAAGTAAGCTGACAATAGACAGCGCGCGATTCGGATAAAGAGAATTTCATTGCAGAATATTGCAAACTAAAAGCATGGTGTGGGTGAGATGCATGGGATTATGCCATGGTTTGAACCACACAGATACACTCATCAATCGTTCTCGTTTTTTTTTTTTGCCAAAGGAGTGTGTATGGGCGTAGGAATTTTTGCATTTCCGCTTTTATTAGGATAAAATGAATTTTTTTTTCTCACGGATATGTAGTATTCGATGCAAGAAAATTCATACCGCGACTATCCTGAAAGATCGCCAGATTTAACTATCTACTCAAGCGATCATATCCATATGTTATCACTTAATCCTTCCCATTCGCATCCATCCAACATTTTTACGGATTTATTTTCTCTTCTTGACCATTGTTTTCCAATTGTTGATCGTTTTTCAATTTTTCAGTCTGTGCTTATCTTTGAATATACTCCAAGCGATTGATAAAGTGTTTTCCAAATCGCAAGGATTACCAGTTGATGATAGTCCCACTATCGGGATTTGCTTGCTGTGTCGATTGCTTTTCGCTGAAGTGTGTGTATGTATTTAAAGTCGATTCGGTATTTGGTTCGTGTATGAATTTTCTGACGTGTGGTTATAATCTATTTTTTTTTTGGTTATAATCAGTATCTAGTCATTGACTTCGGCTTACGTGCTTATATTTCAACGCATTTTTCACCAATGGCAATATTGGAAATTTTGCATATTTTCATTGATAACCTTCACATTTAGATCGCAAAGAATAGTTTTGCCATCATATCTACCTAAGTTACTAGTATACACTTTTTCGTAGAAGATATGAGGACAGGTCTAGATAAACAATTTGTGGTATATAGTACTTATCTTTCTCATTTTTTTAGTATCTACCATACATAAGTTGCATGCTATCTTCGACTCAAGAAGTAGTGAGACCGAGTTCATTTGAATTATTTTGAAAGTAGCTATTAAGATAAACTATCTTGAGGGCCATCCAACTAGAGCTGCCGTTTTAAATCAATAGACGACACAATATTTTTATGCAAAGTGGTGATGTTGTTATTTTAATCTAAAATTCTAACTCTGAGGTTAGAAATGGAATAAAATATTTGCCAAATGTGCGCTTTGCCTCTGCCTACAAATAGTCATTCCTTTGATGAAATTTTTCATCACCTTATTGTATAATCGTCAATAACAGCGCATATAATTTGTTTTTGTCTTTAACACAGCCCCAAAGGAAAAAGTGATTTGTGTGATTGGATGCCTCTGGCTATAATAAGTCAATGGTTTATGTCA
This sequence comes from Xylota sylvarum, assembly GCA_905220385.1. Classification (NCBI taxonomy): domain Eukaryota; kingdom Metazoa; phylum Arthropoda; class Insecta; order Diptera; family Syrphidae; genus Xylota; species Xylota sylvarum. The sequence continues at coordinate 27,094,085 of LR999958.1, forward strand.
ATAAGCCAGAGACTTTAGTCGGGATATCGCCCGTTTTATGTGAACAAGTCATGGAAAATTGGGTTCAGCACATTTACTTGTGCAGGGATTTCCGTTTAAAAAATTTGAATTCAGACATAAGTACATAATATCACGATGATATTTTTTTTTTCATATCTCAAACACAAGCTGTTTTATTCAAAAACATAATGGTGCGCTTTTAATGAAAATCCTATATGATAGGGTTCCATACATTTACTCGACCATACGAACATGAAATTGAAATCTTTGTTTTAGATATTTTGTATGTCTTTTTTTCTGATGGAAGGGAAACTTGGTTAAAGTCTAGATTGTTTACTAACCACTAAAACCATACAGTTTACTTTCTTTGCAGACATACTATAATCTTTGGATTGCTACGTTAATTCTTATTCATTCTGGTTTTACTCTCATTTCCATAGTTTACATACGTACCTACAAACATACCTATTTGTATGTAAGTATACATATGTGTATAGGATAGAAATTCTTGAAAATGAATTGAAAACATTAAAGATGAAAACTGCACATTTCCGGTCCAATTTACTTGGCGAACATTCTCGTTCATCTGTCATCACAATAATCATCTCTTTTCATACTGGTCATCTCGGTAGTCGTCATTGTCATCATGTCGTACATGTCATACAAATGAATAGCCACTGACAAGAAACAGATGACAACGAAGGAGGAATATATGAGTTTTTCTACTGTGCATTCCAACCTCATAATGGATTAAAATTTAGACAAATGAACAGGAGCACTATAGAGATACATTTTGAAGAGATGACAGTTAGGCTATATACTAAGTTGAAGACTACCTACTTTGTAATCAATTTTACTTAAGACCCCCCACACATACAACTTAACTGTGTGATATCAATAGAAAGATGGACTAGACTAGCCTAAGTGTATCTATTAGATAAATTCTCAGTAGACGATGTATGTATTTATCTGTACGACTCCGCCCGGGTCATTGTGTAGATGTCTGTCAAATGTCCGAATCGTCAGCAACCACTCCATAGAATTAGTCTAAACGATGCAACAATAGATAGATAGTTATACATATAAATACGTGTATGCAGCTACACAGCCAACACGATTTGTATTCATCCAATTCTGAGTAGGCACTCATTCACTCACTCACCCGTCAGTGAGTGATCTGGTCTGATCAGATGGCAACAGAGTTAGAAAATGTGATGGCAATCGGGATGAGGTAGGGGTGAAAATTTTGAGGTCGTCATTGCGCTGTTACGGCCAAAGGTCTAGGGGGTCAAATTAATTTATATTAAATTTGTGCTTCTTTGCGACAGTTCAGCTGACCGCACTAAACGGAACCGTATTTTCCTCCATAGAGAGACTCTAATTTAATAAAGTGGCGATTGCTTTTATAGTTTGAAACGGAATGACATGTTCCCTTAGTTTATTCTATGAATAATGTGCCAGTTGATTGGTTGGGCAGGACGAGGGGGTCTATTGAGAATAAGTATGTTTTTTTTTTTCTGTTCTGAAGTGCCGGCGGTGACAATAGTCATTTTGCTTGTGAATTCGTTTAGTGCGCACGGCAAACTATTATTCTATGGTGGTGGATGGATAATGCTTGTTGACGATGTGGATGATGATGATGATGATATTGTTGTTGATTAATGGCATTTTTGGGCTGAGAGTTTAAATGTACATTGCGCGTTCAGAGAATGTGGAGTGAGTGCTATTTTAATTTACTTTGATTTACACTAATCAAGTGGGTGGTTGGGATTTAATTCCTTCTTATTCACTTGACGGGGTAATTGGCTATACGTTCGTGTTACACATACATAGATAGAAGAAAAAACCTATTGTGATTCACAGCGGCATGTCGAAGCAAAGAAGAGACTTGGGGGCAATTGAAAAATTATCCTATTTAAATGATTGAGTAGGCAATTAATATTCAAAAGATGTGCAAACATTAAGCTATAGAGATATTTGATTGTCATAAGAGTGTCATAAATTGTGCAAGGACCTTTGCATAAATAAATCCGTGAGAGTGCATAATTGAATGTATGTAAATATGAATAGGTAATTCAGATAAATTTTTATTTAATTGTTATAAGCATTTTGCAAATTCTATGAGTGATAACAGTATTTAGTGATAAATTAAAAAAGGTGGGGAGTCTATAGTGAAGTACTTATAAATACCTTGCCTACCAATACCTTTGGAAAACTTTGGGTTGTGCTGAAGAAGTGTAACAATACATGTATGTCAACAGACCTTATTCAGACCTTAGTTGGAGAACAAATCTTGGTCATGTATTAGTGATAATTTGTTATAAAGATATCCTTTACGGAATTTTCCAAGAATTTAATTCGCTTCACAATTAAGGCCTTTTTTTTAAAGAAAATGCATAATTAATTTTTTTATACGAGAAAGTGGGTGTGGTTGTCAATATTTTTTTTTTTGAAAAATTTACGAATTTACGTACAATCGTCAAAATATATAGGGCATTGGAATACCTACTGAATGAGTTCAAGGTTCAATTTCCAGATAACACCAAGTGTCATGAGAAAGTTGCATATTTTAGGCCCTGTACAAAAGAAAAAAAGTTTCGATCGAAAACGAAGTTTCAATTTATACGGATGGTTTCAAAACTAGCGAGGGTACGGGATCAGGCGAGAGATATAGGCCTACATGTGGCTCGGAGACTTCCGGGCAGAGGTTTTGGCCATACTCAAAGCTGCGGAACTACTTGAGATGTGATCAATATCCAACAAGAATATCGCTATCTACATTGATAGTCAGGCAGGGGTAGGGGTGTCCTACATCAAAAGATCTGAACTAGTCAGGAGTTGCCGCACAATGCTCTGGGCATTTTGTTCTCAGAACCTAGTCAGAATATGTTGGATTCCTGGACACTGTGATTTATAGGGTAACGAAAGTGCCGACGTACTGGGCAAAAAAGGAGCAGAGCTCCCGGTAAATGATATACTTGAAGGCATTAGACCACCAATGGCCGAGGCTAAGAGAATTATTCTCTATAAAATCATCAATATGCCCGACCTAAGATGGTCAAACTTAGAAGGGCACAGGGTTTCTTAGGCCTTGAGGCCTAAGTTAAATCGGAAAAAAGTCTGGAGAATTAATAAATTTTAACAGATCAAAGTTAAGAACAGCGATAGGGATACTCTCTGGCCATTGCCTCCTGAGGAAGCACGCCATGAGATTAGTTTTAAAAAACACGGGCACATGCAGGTAGTGTGATGATCTACATATCGCAGAGGATATTACTCATCTACTCTGTGAATGTCAAGTCATTGCTCGGAGTAGAGTAAAGTACCTCGGAAGATACTTATTCAACAATTTGAAGCTTGGTCCATTGAACAAAATTGAGGACATATTTATGTAGGTTCTGTAGGGAAATTACGAGACCAGTACGAGACTGTAATCTAAACTAAAAACATGACATTTAAGTTGAATTTTGTGTGTTTGATGCTAATTTAAAGTTCCCATGCTCAAAAAAAAACTCTTCAAATATGTATTGGGTCATCTAACAAGAGGTGTCATGGTCCCATTGTTAAGCTGTCAAAATTCAACTATCAATGCGATGACTTTTAACAAGTAAAAACTAGGAGATTTTCAGATATGGATCGATACATATTCGCACAATGTGTTGAAATACCGCGAAAACTTTTCGTAAAATTCGTCCTGCTTTTGGTCGTTATCAAGCGCTTCCTCGCACAGTTATAAATTTAATAATTTTAATTTAAACCTCTAGGACAGGTTAGTGATGTGAAAACTACAACTAGTATTCGTTCGGCAAAGATCAGCTGAAAAGTTCATTTCGAGACGACCATATGAATTGGGTCTATCCGCAACCATTTCACATCGCATTTTGTGTAGCGATGTTGGCCTACATGCTTATAAAGTTCAGTTAGCACACGAATTGAAGCCAGCTAACCACGCACGAAATGAGGCTCATTTCCATTTGTCTGGGTACGTAATCAAATAAAACTGTCGCATCTGGGGCTCCAAAACCCAAGAAAAATAGTGGAATCACCTCTCCCTCTACCATATTTGTCATTGGACCTTATTTTTTCGAAAATGAAGTTGGTGCGACCGTTTCCGTGAATGTGTTGCGTTACCAATCTATGTTGATAGACTTTTTGCCTGAATTTGATAATATGGACGTGGACGATGTTTATTTTCAGCAGGACGGCCCCACAGCTCTGTCGAAATGGAGACGGGACGGCCACACATATCTGTCGAAATGGAGACCACTTCCTTTGGGGTTATGTTAAAAGTAAACTCTCCGTACAACGATTCATTCACTAAAACAAAATATCAGAGCTGTTATTCGCGAAATACAGCGATTATGCGAAAACGTAATGAAAAATATCATTAAATGAGTGATTATAACTATTTATAAGCAGAGTCAAGGCGAACAATTGGCAGATGTTGAATCGACTTATGTCAATATATACAAGCTTGATGTCTGAATAAGCAATGACTAGCAAGATAGTCAGTCAAGATCATTGCGTGACTTTTGTTCAGTACCAAAATTCTCTTTAATCAATCAAATTGATTGATTATATATTTTTTAATTGAATGCCCTTCAGTGGTTTTGGTTCTAATATGGAATAGCATTCCGTACGGGGAACGCAAATTCTTCTGTGTAGAGTGTTTCAGATTCGTTTAGGATCTTATGATTTCGATTGGATTTTATCTTTATACATAATTGTGTAGTGTTCCATATTAGGGACACTTTTCAAAGTAGTAATTTTCTGTTAATTTTTGTTTTTGGATAGACATGTCTATTTCCAAATATCTCAATCTATAGGACAGTTTGAAAACATGATTTTTTATGGTTTTATATGAGATTTTAATTTGACATTCCATAACCAGTACACTTCCTCTAGAGTTTGAAATGTTTTCAAAATTTACACTCCCTAATGACATTTTGAACATTTTTACTATTATTTCGTCCTTGCAACGTTTTATCTGTAATTTAAGCTTAAACTAAAATCAGTCGCTAAAGCTGTAGAACTTCCATAGAGTTCATCAGAAGTACTGTGGCATACTGCTTTATTCTCAGTTAATTAAGTCAGGCAATCTAAACTGGTCTTACGAAATATTATTGGCGTTAGACTTTGGTCTGCCATACGCAATAATGTACTTTTAAAGAACGGATTGATAAAGAATTGGAATAACCCGCATTGTGAAAATACACTATAAAACTAATGAACATTTCGTAAAGTTTGTACTTTATACGGTCGCCCAGCTATTGTGAACCTAATAGAAAAATTCACTGAATCGGACAGGTCAGTGACATCAAAACTCAAACTCGAGCCCGTACAGAGAGGTTAATAATATTTCCAATGATCCACAAAATATTCAAGTACTCAAAGATAATATCAGAGTCGTTATTCGGTAATTTTTCTCAAAGGATGACTATTTGCAAGAGAAGCTGAGTTGGTCATTTATCAGATATCATGTCCCACATACTTAGAGTATAATGGTAGAATCTGTACTTTAAAGAGGAAAAATGCTCTGTTTTACTAATTTAATATGAATGGTCTGAATAAATGGATGTAGGTCAAGAACTCTTGAATGAATCCGGCGAACACAAGTTGATAAATCAGATTCAAGTAACATGTATTAATTAATGTTCCATTCAAAGACACTAACCAGCTTATAGTAAGTTCCACATTCTCTGTAAACATTAAGATCTACATAACAAATTTATATTCTTGGTCATCCGTTTATGCTCTCAAGGCAAATATTTTTTTTTAATACATACTAGAAATACACATGTACATATGTATACAATTATATTCAATGCACCGAATAAAAGTCAATATTGAATAGATTTTTATATTTCCCTTAATCATATATTCTTTGATATTTTGTATACTAGACTAAGTCAATACTTCCTTCGAATGCAAGTATAAAAACTACCAAAATCAATACAACACATTCTTTAAGATGGTAACTCAATCTCCCTATACAGTCGAAAGATCAAAACCCTTGCCATGACATTCTCCTATTATAGGAGTTTTCATTTAATTCCTCAGGTGTACAAGTTCAAGAGACAACAGACAAAGCAAAGAGGTCAATTACATCTCCAGAAATGCACAAATAAATCCATATATTGCCAGCAAATGTACACATGCCTATGTAAGTAAGGTAGAATTCCAGTGCAACACTTATATGTGCTCATATGTATATATGTACATAACTCAATTTAACAGATGACTTTCAAAGCAAACACAGATGAGGGAAAGAACTACCGCCAATGTGTCAACAGCTTTACTGCCTGGCCTCAGGATCAAATGTTATTTATCTACCTTCATGAGCACTTTAACCCGACTCATTATCATCTCTATGCTCCTGCGGAGATTCTTAAATATTTGCACAAAGGTGAAGACGTCTGAGATGTACAAATAGCAACCCCTTTTGTACAAGTCACACCCCTTTGATGGAAGAAACACTCCAACGCGATAGGCGCCTTTGAGCACGTGTACATACCATATGATGGCATGGTTCGTGTAAATTTGCTTTGTAATGAGATTCTAAAAATAAAAAACCAAAATGTAATCGAAGAAAAAAAAACACTCAACTTCAATCATCCCAATCAACTCAACCCCTAATCCACCCATGGCGCCTCTTGTCGTGCCCCTTTTACGTTATACTACGTGTATTCATTCATTTCATGTTATTTTTTCCGCGTAAAACAGAAATTTGCAAACAAGGAACTCGGATGGAATTGAGGGCTCTAGGCGACAATTGTAAATTACAAATTGCCGTTGGATTGGATTTTTCCTTTGAGCCCATACGCGGGTTGGGGGTGAAGTCGATGAAGTCATTACTCCTTACTGCGGCGGTGAACCCTCCTGAATTTGATATATTCAACCAAGATTTAGGCGGCGCGGCGGTATGTGGGTCGCTTGTTGATGGGGTGGTAATAAAGTTGACGAACTTGGGACGTGAATAAATTGGTCTCCATTACCTGGGATATCATGGAAATAACATATCCTGATAAGTGGCACTTGGCACTTTCCTTGTGGTGCCTTAAGACATATACATACCCACTCACGCACACACCTACGCCCATTGCGACTGAAGAGCCAATCTCATAAATTTTATCACGCGGCAACTAGATGGAAACTTATTTAAAAATCGATTTGTAAAAAAAAAATTTTTTCTCTTTGGTTTTCCAATTTTTTCTTTTTTTTTTATATTTAATGGCTGTTACTCAGGTTATGCTGGGGTGACATTTTGATTGCGGTATTTTGTGGAAAATTGTTAGAATAATAAAGAAAACAAAAACAAAATAGAGCGAACAAGTCCGAGGGAATGAGTAAAATTATACTTTTTTTTTGTTTTTGTACATCGCTTGAATGACGTAAAATGTCCTTGCAAGAGGCAATCTCATATTTAAATTGGTAAAAATAATTTCACTGAGAAAGAAAAAGTCAAAGTTAATACGGGTGTAAATTCCAATGTACATGTATGTATGTACACATGTATATTCCGCTACTTGCATGCTACTGGGTGTAGCCTTTTAAATGGTTTCGTTAAACATGCAAACGAAGATTATTTTAATATTGCCCTTCAAATGAAAGGAGCTTATTTAAGAATATAGGTATGTGGTTAGGTTATAAGAAAAAATATATTTCTTTGAATAAGGAAGTCCCAACATAGAGATAAAAGTGATATTTTGGAAATGATCCAAACATGATTGTTAGGCTTTCATTCTAAATCTCATTAACGGTGGATATTGCTGTGACCACAAAAATAAATCAGCCTAAGTCGTTTTTTATAATTTTCAGGAAAGCAGTTTAAAGATTTGACATCAGTTTAGTTTGCCGTATAAAACACACGCGAGAAAATTTATATGAAATCTTCTTGCAGGTATATTGAGATGGTAGGTGTATCTTTAAACTTCAATCACAACCGTTCAGTTTATACAGATACTTCTTACTATTTATACTAATAGAAACTAAAAACCGAAACCCAAAAGTCTCTAGAAATTCTCCCCAGTTAGCTTGGATACCTCCAATGGAATACAGAAACCTTAAAACATTCAAAATTCAGTCTACCAAAAAAATTTTATATTCTTTAATTTCAGAAAATACTGTAGGTATGTATGTATATCAGTAAGTACGTAAATGTATAAGTAAGTTTTAATAAAATGACCAAAAGTGGTGATGACACAGTCGAGTGATACAAAATTAACTATCAATGGTTGTGCCATGTGCCTTTTTCTATCCCTCAGTACAATCTGTGAAAGTAAAGTGTTTTTCAGTAACATTGGGCCAGTTTGTTTTCTTTAAATAAAGTAACTTTTCATTGAGATAAAAAAATATATTTTTAGTTACACCACCATCAGTCGTCCACGGTAACGCCTGCACAAGTTAATGCGCTGAACCCGATTTTCCAATAAATAGAGCGATATGTCGCCAATTTTATGTTCAATATTGCTGCTGGGGTCGTCTAAAGTCTATGGCTTATTGTCTTTACACTATGCAAATGTCCCCAAAGAAAAAAGTTTAAAGGCGTCAATTGACACTGAATTTCGACTTTCATAACTCGATTATTTGCCTAACGGTGTCCAATTTGACATCGGGTTTTTTAAATCACATACATATGCTATTCAACATAGTTCAGTAGCGATATTCTTTGAATGTAGATACATGTGTTGCCAGCATCACAGAAGAAGAAGTATATGCCAATGACCCCTCCAGGATGAAATCTGTACCACACTGGCAATTTTTAGGACTGCAATACCATTTCATAAATGGCTTCGGGTTGCTCACTTTCCCAAGTACGAAAATTTCGCTTATTAATAAAGCCGTTGAATCAGAAATGGGCTTCATCGCTGATAACGATTTTGCGAAAAAAATCTGGTTCGACTTTTCGTGCTCGTCGCATGGTCCTGATGGTCGTTCGGCTTCAGTTCTTTGGTCAAAGTGATCTTATAGGGATGCAGGCCTATGTGTCTGTGGCGAATTTTGGGTAAAGATCTTGCCCTACACCCTTACAAGATCAAATTAACTCAAGAACTGAAGTCTCTTGATCATTTGAAGCGCCGTCGAAACTTCTCCGATTGGGCTTTGCAAGGGTTTGAAGAAAATCCTGAATTTCATCGAAAAATCATCTTCTGCGATGAAGCTCATTTTTGGCTTAATGGCTTTCTTAATAAGCAAAATATGCATTAATGGACAGCAACAAATCCACATGTGCTTCTCGAGACTCCATTGCATCCACAAAAAGTAGTCGTGTGATGTGCATTTCATGCCAAAGGTCTCATTGGACTGTATTTTTTCGTCGATGAAAATGATCTCCATGTTATGGTCAATGGAGTTCGCGATCGTACCATGTTAAAAGACAACCTTTAGCCAGAATTGGATGGACTTGACATCAGTGATAATGTAGTTCTAACCAGATGGTACCAGATGCCACACAGCTGGTCAAACAATTGATTTATTGAAGGGGAAGTTCGGTAATCCTGTAGTCTTGAGTAATGGTTCAGTAGAATGGCCACCTCGCTCATGCGATTTAACGCCGTTGGATTTCTTTTTATGGGGTTACTTTAAGTTTTTTGGTTTTTGCCAACAAGCCAACAATGTTAGAGAAGCTCAGGAACAATATCAAACGCGAAATTGTCAACGTTCCGGCGGATACGTGTGGAAAAGTGGGTCCAAAAAATTGATCGCAGCAAACGTGCTTGCAGTGGTTATATGAACGAGATCGAATTCCATATTTTATAAATTTAGTATGTGTACTACACATGGAATACATTTTAGGCCGATATCTTAATTATTCTCTGTTTTATTTGAATGCAAAATTGTTATGACCTTATTAAATAACCCTTTACGACTGAAAATAGGAGTAAGCGCTCTTAAAGTTGCGACCTCGGAATCAGAATTTCAATAGAAATTTGTAATAATTTCCAAAACGTTGCTGATTCGTGAACATCACCATGATTTCCAAACGTTGCTGGTTCGTGAACTTCACAAATTTGACTGACATTTTGACATCGACAGATCATAAAAAAGTAAGGGTGCGTTTGTATTAAAATACAAAATTGTTATGTCCCTATTGAAAACCCCTTTATACATATAACTCACATATGTATCTGATTCACGGTTAAACAGTGATCAAATACGGCTTCTATAGACCAACTAAAATGGGATATCATTGAAGTACACTTAGATATCAGTTAATTGGGAAGCTCGCATGAAAGTAGTTGAATGCTAGCTTTAATCTTAAATCTGTTCGGAGTTGAAGATCTACAATCTGCTGTAGCGTACAGTAATTGCCAATCTTTATCTATATGCATATTGTATTTCGCATAGGACGTCAAGTAAGATTGTACTGCACAGAATCATGCCATGAAGTACTAAAACTCTCATTGAATTTAGATTGAACTTTTCGCTCGACTGGGAGATTGAATGTAAATAAGGTGGTACCTAAATGTACTAGCATTTATAGTAACAATGAAACAGCACTGAAAAGCTTTAAACTTTAACAAATCACTCGCATATTTTGCTGCAAGAATAAATTGTGTAGGCAATCTTCCGCAGGTCTGTTGTAAACAATGCAATCTGTGGTGTACAGCTTACAGCATTTTCATCTACATTACCATACCTACATACATAAAAAAGTTATGAACCTTTTATTTGTGACAAAAGCCAAAAGTCAAACCGCGATCTGCAGCCTCACCCATCAACAGAACCGACCGGGGAATCGATTACGAACTATCATGTGTTTTTTGAGAAAGTGAAGACATTAACAAAAAAAGAAAAGATATTTGCAAAAGTCTCTCCATTGAAATGAAATAATGAACTAGACCACTTTATATATATGTAATTGTTAAATATTTTAAGAAGTTTTTGTTTTATTTCGCAGAACAGAAACGTGAGAGATAAAATTATCTAAGAAATAATTAGCTCCGGCTATACACTTAATAATAATCTAATATTCATTTTGCATAGAAAACAAAAAACGACAAAGATGGCATTTGAAAGATAACAACATGATTCAACCGCATGTGCTGTTTTCTTTTTATTTCACAATAAATTGCATTGATTTTAGTCATCGCTACTGCAATCAACAAGACTTATGTACACCTAGTCCTTGAACCTACATATATATTATCTCTTTGGAATGAAGATTTAATGAAAATGCTGTTTTACGAACCATTTTCGTGTCTAAAATCTAAGAATTATATTGAATGATGCAAAACTTACCAATCTTGCGTTCGTATCCACGATCATTGTTCATCTCTTTCAATTTTTTGTTTTTTTTTTTTTTGCGAAGTAGATACATCACATAACACAAACGAGAACACTGACAATCCTTATCTCGTCAATTAATGTAAAATTGCACTTTCATTTACAGTACTAAAAAAAAAATGTATCTGTTAAATTTAGGCACAAAAAAAAAAGAACATAATTTCTAAACTACAATCACGTTTGAATCCGCGTTTGTCGAATCTCTCCCACTCAGAAGCCGCTGTTTGTTCATGTAGCCGGAATGTTAGTGGCATGGAGGCGACGTACGATAATGGTGATAACATTATCGCACGAAGGTCTTAACCCGAGCTGTAAATTCTTAGTGCCTGAGCTATTTTCGTATACGGTTGCCCATTTAAATTTATTTCCACACTTATTCCACACGATCAACAAAACTATGTGCATCTTGAACTTCACAGATGCAGTTTTTCCATTGCTTTCGGATTGTATGTACTTATGTATGTAGATGCAATTTCTTCTAGAGCGATGAGTTCTTGACGGCTGCTTCCAGTTAACTGAACGACATTAATTCCATAACTGACCGTTAGAACGGATCCTCACTTCGATGTCATTTTATTTTCTGTGATAGTGATACACATGCATCCCCCATTGAGCTCTGATCATGTACAATACAACTCGGAATGACGATATCATCCCCTCCAAGAGTGTGCAGTATGACTTATAGGCTTTTGACAGTATTCGTATTCGTGTATGTGCGAGTTCTTTCAGATACAACGATCACTTAATTAATAAATTTCAGAAATGACATTTTAATGGACCGCTATAAAAGAAGAAATTCATTTGACTAGCATGCCCTCTCTCTGTCTGGCTTTGCAAAGGCCTGCTGCATTATACGGGCCTCTTTATCATTGTCGTGGTGGACCTCTTGTCAGTTTTTTTTTTTTTTTGCCGTACATATGGTGGTCATTTTGTGAATATGAAAATCTGAAGTGACTTTGCTATGTGAATGAATATTTTCGAATTAATTTTCTAAATTGCCACCTTTTTTGAGAATTTCTTTGAATGTGCGTGACTGTGGTTTGAGTGTGGTTTAGATTGATCTGGAAGAACAGAATCAACCCTCATTTCGATAGGTAGGCAGCATTATTATGTAGTTGACCGATTGGAGTGTGACAATCAGAAGGCATTGATTCGTATTTATTGTTCTAAGAGATTTAGTGACCCTTAATGTGGGTATTTTGCTGGGCTTGTTAGGTGGATGCGGCGGTGATGGTGACATATTCCCGCACAATATTCAATGCGAATGGTTGCGATGAGTTATGAGTTACATTTGATTGCATTCTTTATCCGGGTGCTCTTAGATTTTATTGTAAGAGAGATTTTTGATAATTTAACATACAAAGTGACCTAAGTGGTCACTTACACAGTCGTGTATCTAAAGACCCATATATTGGAGTATAAAATGTTTCAAGAATAGGAGTTACCATGATATGATTGGTTGAAAGAAGTCTAGATAATCAATATAAGGTTACGAAGTCAATAATCATTTATAATTTATGTATGTATTCATCTTGGCTCTTCGAAAATATGTTAAACGTATGAGTCAGTAATTATTTCTTGATAAAGAAACTTTAAAGGTAGGTTCTCGAAAAAAAAATAGATTTTTTGTAATTTTTTGACAAGAAGGACTTCATTTGGAGCACTAACATTGAATATCAGTTAATTGTCTTACACGGAGGATGCCCATTTTTAGATAGATTTATTATATATATAGATAACTGGAGCTCTATCTTATTGTATTCTAAAGTGTACGGTTCGAACCTGAAAGATGCTTGCTTAGGATCTCGATCCCACTTTTCGTAAACATCTGAGAACAATATCCAACCAACTATTACCAACTGTTCACTATATTGAGCGTTCACTGTATTACACAATTTATTTGCTCGGCCTTTAAATATCTATAGAAAATCAAATAGCAGAAAAAGACAATTTGGATAGGAACCTACCTGACTGGAGAGGATTCTTATTTAAGTATACGACAAATAATCCTTTTTACTTACTTTTACATGTGGTAGGTAGGTAGAAGTGATTGTAAGCCGTGCCGAAATATAATAAGCGCAAAGGTGCCGTTTTAATACCACAACTCAATTGACCTATCGGATGTAAAAATGGTGTTAACTTGCATATATCTATCTAACAATTGGGGAAGGAATCGGATCAAGAGTGGATATAAAAATTCGGTTCGATAACATCATAATGAAAGCCAACTCATATCCCGGCTTTATCAAGTGCTGATTTAAGGAATTCTCTAATCTTTATGTCACTAAATCCCTTGTCAATAAATCTCCTTAGATAAGCCTGCCAAGTTTGGTCTCCTTATTACACACAAACTCTTCGTGTAGAAGGTGTACAGCGCAGATTTATTTGATTCGCTTTTAGGGGAAATTCCTTGGGCTTACTTACTTAAGTGGCGCTACAGTTCGAGGTGAACCTGGGCCTCCACTAACAAGCCTTTCCAGTTAGTCCGATCCTTAGCTAACTGCCTCCAAATCGGTTGAGGTCACCTTCTTCTTGAGCACGCCACCTAAGACGAGGTCTTCTGCTACTGCTTTATCTCTCCAGGTTTCATTCGAAGACTCTACAGGCTGAACCATTCGTGTACATCTGATATACATGTCCTAATCATCTTAGACGATTAATGCGCAATTTTTTCCCTAGGTCGATGTCACTATACAGCTCGTACAGTTCGTCGTTGAATCTCTACCTGTCATACACGCAAACAGGACCGAACATTTTACGATGAATCTTTCTCTCGAAACGACCGAGGATCTCTTCATCCTCCAAGAAACCTATGGTTTGACAAAGAATGTCGGCAAGCAAATGCAGCTAAACAGGAGGCATATAAAGCGGCGCTGCTAGGAAGGTCGAGAGCGGCTCGCGAGCTCTACGAGCAGAAGAGACTGAAAGAACATCGGCTTCTCCGAAAGAAAAAAAAAAGAGCACGAGCAGCGCGCGATAGAAGATATTGAGAGATTATACTCTAGGAATAATGTATGGACGTCTTACCAACAGGTAAATATATAGAGATAAAGAAGGAAACCTCGTAGTAGAGTTACAGTCCCTGCTGAGAATATGGAAAAATTTCTTCTGTAGACTGTATAACGGCGACGAAGACCAACATTGCCAACCATTCAACCAGACGAAAACGAAGTGAGGATAGCAATATCCAAGCTTAAGTCCAACAAGGCTGCTGGACCTGATGACTTACTAGGTAAAAAGCATACACCAACTCATTTCCAAAATTTGGTCAAATGAGTGTATGCCTAATGAATGGAATCTCAGCACTGTTTGACCGATCCACAAGAAAGGAGACCCCTTCAATTGCACCAATTACAGAGATAATGTAACAAACTTGATAAGGCAATTCGGATATTCCCTTTCATTTCATTTTTTTTTTATTAGTATAAAAAGTCCATCTATGTATGTAATCTTGGTCATTTCCTGACCAACCTCACAAATTTAACGATTATATGTTGTGATATATCATTTGGGGTTTATTATCCAGTCGGACAAAAACATGCTGTTCAAGAACCACAAAGCCTCAAAATTACCGTAGTCTTGAACTTAATGAATTCAAAATCAAGGATGTAATAAAATTAATAATTTCGTAAAAGATTTTATTAGTATTTTGTGGATTTCAGTAGAAAAAAGAAAAGTAGATAGCCTTTCACCGTAACTCAACCGAATTGTATATATAAAGTTATAAACTCTCACAGTGACGTATTATACGCATATGCAAATCCTGCAGAGGTCCTTTAAATTTTATTTATCATAAATTCGTTCTTGTTCGCTCTGATCCTGCACCCTCTTCCGCCATCTAAGACCCAAACTCAAAAGTTTACAACCTCATTTGATTTTTTAATGCTGATGCCGCACAATATTTTATAACAAGATATACGGGGTGCAGGATTAAAGGATATGCCAACAAAAGCAAAAATCCTTGCAGCAACATACAACAAAAAAACCAAAATTATTATAACCAAGGAGAAGTTTGTGTTTTTTCCGTCGCTCCCTCACTTCACTCGTCTCTGGTTTGTACGTCCAACGCAACGCCACTAACAATCTCTTCTATCTATGGCCCACAGCAAGACAAAAAAAAAAAAAAAACAAATAAACTTTAGTTTTATCCATCTGACAGCTGTTTATGTATATATTTTAAAATGAAACATGCATTATTCTACAGAGGGTTGATGTTTGCTCGAAACTAAGTGTGTTGGGCGTGGTGATCATACAGAAACTTTAATGAGTTCCAAAACAATTGCTAACAAGTTATAGGTTAATAGAATTCTTCATGTAATTTGTTATAATTTTTTTATTAATTGTGAATTTCATTTAAGTGATGTATTCGTGAATATGATGTGCGGTGGACTTGCATGTCAAAAACACATTTGTGGGCGTAAGACAACACATTTAAGATGGAATTTTGGTTATGAGTTAAACATAGCAACCCTATAAGTAGAAAGAGGTTGCTTAAACTTTGATCTTATGTTTTTCAAGATTTTTTTTTCCAGTCAATAAAAAAGATACCCGAAATCCAGATTAAACAGCGAAGTAGTATGCGACTTAGTCTAGCATAGATGTGATTCCGACAACGAAATTAAACGAATACCTCTTGGCACTGACGGTTTCTTTTCCTTAAGTAGTAAAGCCTCGTATCTATTGTAATACTATGTGCAATGTGCAAACATTATTCGAAACATGAATCATCTCAGTCATACTCTTGTTAAAATATGAACTCTATCGAATGCGGTGGATAGATATTCGACTCCGTTTGTGACGACAACCTTTGAAGTTAGAGATATCGTCATATCGTTATATTTTTTACTCCAAAGCACGACTGACCGGCGGGGTATTCGAATTTGACTCAAAGAGATAACGCAGTACAGGTTGACCCAACATTACGTGGCGCGCAAAAGTAATGAAGTCATTCACATTTTATGGCATACTTTCTTGAAACAATAGTTTGCTTACACGTTAGCTCAGAACTGGATGACAGCCAGGTATATGTGCACTGGGATCAAGAGGAACTTCGTAGCGAAGGGTCCTATTTCCTCTACTATGGATACTGATCGAAATGTTAATGAAACTCGGTCATAGTGGAGTGGTAGTTGTTATACTGGGGACAGCAAGGAGTGTGCTCTGGAATCTCGTTTGAAAACAGAACTGCACGCTCATTAAAATAATTCAAACCACGGCAATGTTTTCCAAGAGGAAGTCTTAGCAATTGTGTAAGCGGATTCGTCTTTATGGCAAAAATGAAAAAAGCTTATAGTTTGAACAAATTCTGCTGCTGATTTCCATTAACGGAACCTAGGTTCTACTTCCTACTAGATTCTACCCACTCTTATAAAACATTAAATAGCTATGTAGTCTAATGTCTAATGTGATTATATGTATATAGCACCCATGAAACTGTATAAAGATCTTAACTATCGCTGACAAACCCTTTATACTCATTCATAAGCACACTAACTTTAAAAGAAAAATAAATCAAAATGTATCTCCCTCCCTACTATAGGGACAAAGAAGTTAAACCCAAAAAGATTAACACTTTACATTTGCAGTTTATATGCGAAGTAATTTTTAACTTTTAAAAGATATACAACAGTTTAATGCCGTCGTTCACGCTTTCAGCCTGAAAATTCTGTCACGCTCACATGCGAAACTTTTAATCCTGTTGCCATTTTCTGCTCAAACAAGTGAAAGCACCACGAAATGATTTGTGAACATCTCACCAGCCAGTGAGACGGCAAACAATGAACCAACACAGAGGAGTACCTCCAGCATTCTCCAGAAACGCTTTCCATCCTGTATGTCTGTGCATGCCATGAATGAACTGTGTGCGGTTTACTGGGAAACTGGGAAATTTTGTCCTTGTCCTCACCACCACAAACAGGCACTAAATTACGCCACCGAAGAGATCCTTTTGCGAAATTAAAACCATTACTTAGCAGCTCAGCGTAATTATTGTCACATAGCTAACATGTGCGGGGCGAAAAAGTGTCCCCAGTTGAGTTGCTAGAAAGAAACACATCTGGAAAAATGAATCCTAGAAGATAATATTCGGCACCGTACAAGTAGGTCCTTATTCCACGTCAGTTGATTCTACGAGTAGTTCAAAGCTCACTACCTTCTAAACACCAGCGTAAGACGACGACAATTTGAGCGTTAATTTCCATATTAAGGTATTACACGTTTTATTAAACCACTATCGTCGTTCATTCAGTCAGTCAGTCAGGAAAAAAAAGGAAAGACTGCCATTGTTCAAGTTGTTCCTTCGTCTGTGTGTCGTCAACGTCTCGTCTAACATTTCATTGTGAGAGAACATTAAAGAATTAAGTCATTGAGATTATAAAGCTCCAGATGGGATATAATGATATGCATACCATATAATATAGCTGGCAAGACGGCGTCGCCGGATTCAAAAGTTTCCCATGGTATTTCAAGTCCTTTTTCTCAGCATAGATGTGTGTACATGTGTGGGAGGATACTTTAATATTTCTCGCACACATTACACAACCGACAAAAGTACATCGCAGCCCCTTTAGAAAATGACTTTATTATGACATTAAAAAACAAAACGGGACATTTTTGCTGATGGGAGTGGCATATGTTCTGACAGATTGGGATACACGACTTTTGGTAAACATCGCTATGTATGTATAGGAGTCTTGAACTTTCAACTAACTTTTAAATTGTTATATGTTATATTTTTATATGTTATATGTTTGCATTTTAGAATTCGGCTTTAGGGCTGAATGAAACTCTTTAAATTAATTGTTCTAAACTGTATCCGCTTTATCTTTACTGTTTAAAACCAAACGTAGTGAAGGGTTTTGTTTGTAATGATGGTTTTGAATAACAATCGCAATGTGATGCAATAATATCGTATATGTAGCTATAAATCCAATAATCATATCTACGCCATAATGGGTAAACAGAGACTGTCCACAACATGGTGATAACCTGTCTAGCAGGTTATCTAGAGGAGCTTCCCTTGTTATTTATATAATGGGCATTACAGTCGAATCTATGATCTTAGACGGTCTGTTCGTATTATCCGCAAGTACGTTTTTATGATCTTCGCGATACTTTTCCAATAACCCTGCTTCTAGAGGTATACCGTCTGACGCAATGACAGAGAATTTCATCTGCTGTGCAAATTTAAAGTGGACCTTTCTTGCTTTCAGGATTCACTTCGACTAGAGTCTGAGAATAGGCTGTGCTGCAATCGAATTTCCACAGATGGCTTTAAAACCATTCGAGGGCCTAGTGTTTGGTGTTTTCCTAGAGTTCGAAAACACTAGAATTCACTGCTCCTTAGGCAAGTATTTCTCTGTTTTCCAAGTTGAGACTTGTGCTATCGTAATAGCAACAGACTAAATTGTAAATTGTCAGTTTCTTCATTGATGATTGGGTATCTAAAAGACACAATTGTGTATGGCACGGGTCCCCAGGACGCAGGCAGACTAAACAAATGTTCCGTTTGTAAGAAATCAGCGGCATTCTTGCTGTCTCTCAGCAGAAAAAGATGTAGATGGTCTATTGGCATTCTAAACGAGCACTTCGTTTTTCTAAGTACCTCGATGTGTTAGGCTTAAGTGACACTACTGCCTGCGACCGCGACGCTTGTGGAGAGGGAAACATTACTTCGGATCATATCTTTGTGATTGTCCTGCCTTTGCTCGAATCAGGTGGAATATTTGCCGCTTTTATGTGGTGACAGTTGATAATGTAATGCTAAGCAGCGCATTCTTGACTTTCTCCGGAAGTTAAGAAAATTATTGTGAAGTTGGTAGAACATCGACGAATTGGACAGAACGTTAGAGTCAACAGCAAATAGCTGTTGAGGTAGTAAGGTACTTTGTCTACTGTGACTTTGCTACAACACCTTAGCAGAAGTAAACGGAAGAATAGCCTTTGCCAATTGCTGTGAATGCAATTGAGTAGTAAGACTCTATGCCGAACAACTAAGGAGATTGTACATAAGATCACGATCAGCCCAGTTCTACTTTATGGTGCTGAGGCGTGGACTTTATAGAAAGCGGATGTCGGTATCCTTGCTCATTTGTATTGACGGGCTCTGGGGGAAAACTGCAGCGCTATCTATGTACGTACATAAGTAAGATCGAACTAGACCTTGCTTCCTCCATGACTGTATAATAGACGAGTTGCGTCTACTCCAGTGGAGTTATTCCTAACTAGACAAAAAAGTTCGAAAGAGTTTCACAGAGATACTAAAGCTACGCATTGCTTTTAATAGTCGGCGCTATAAAGATGTCAGTTTCTATACTTTCGTATAGTATGTAATTCCAAAGATACTCTCTCTTACGTAAGTGAAACAAAATCTACTCTATAATAATAAACAAGTGTTTGTCAGTTCAGAAATTCTAGAATACTGAAGGTAGCAAAAACGTATCTATTACTCTTAATAAGTGAAAGTTAAACTGCATATGTATGCAAATGTGTTGTCAACTCATTTTGTTCTTAATCGCATTCATATACATATGCATGTGTATACTTGTGTACGTCAAAAAATAGATTAAGATCACAGTTGAACCAGCTGGTCATTTAGTCTGTTAATTAAGAAAAAACTACATAACTTGTAAGTAAACTAAAGATCCGAAGAGTCGTAACCGAAAGCACTACAATTGCTACTAGAATTGTGTGTCACTTCCTTTTTTCAGATTTTTATGTGGGCATCGTTAATTATGTACTTCCGATTCGTTCTTCAATTCCATCCACTTAAAGATGCTGATAGTATTCTTGGGAACACTTGTATGTATGTAGAAAATTATAAGGAATGAATATTTTTCTTTTCTTTTTGTCATGATATCGCTCACAATACTATGACCAACACAAGTGGAGCCCCCAGTTTTATATTAATTATTTGACATTGTTGGCATTTGACAGCAAAAACGAGAGTGTACATCGTATGACCCTAGAATGCGTTAACCCCGACCCCACCATAGTCGTTTTCACAAGGAGCTGCCCGTTGATTGATTTCAATTTGAATTTAATTCGGTTAAGAGTTCACTGGGTATACGAGTATATTTCGATGAGGGTTGACGACTGGTTCATTATATGGTTTGTTGGATTTGTTCAACAATAAATATATTTGAACGATTTAATTATAGAAGATATCAACGAACATGGCAACGGTAAGGAATTTTTCTTTCTTCTTCAAACTAATTTAGTGTGATGTACATATACGGTAACCAAAACTATCTCACCTGTTTCAGAATAACAAATACAGTGTATTAAAGTTTGTCATATACACTTTTTTAAATATTTAGAGCATCTGGTATGTGTGACGCACGCCTTATACCATCATACCACATAATATGATGAAAGGCTTGTAGGCACTTTAATTAGTCATTGGTTCTTGAACCGCAATAATCCTCGGATGCTCCTTTATTATACAAACCCATTCTCATGAAATCAAAATACCTTAATTAAATTTCAAGTCTAAGTCATTTCCCTGAAGGTTCGGCGGCTTTGTCCTAACAACGTTTTAACCCTACACTATGTGGAAGACCTTTGTATAGGCATATTGTACCTGAGGAATTTTTAATTAAGAAACACGTTTTCCGCTGCAAAGGAAGTCGTCACATGAGTATTGCGGCAGAACACCTGTTAATTTTAATTACAAGCAATCCAATCGCGGGTAGAAATTAATTTCAAAAACAGGCATATAGCGCAAATCAATCCCTGAACATGTGTATCCATCTAATCCTCAGCTCTTGACGACGCCAAAGTTATTTCGTAAAACAACTTCGATAGGATATGTGATGTGATCTGTATACTTCCATATGTTCCATAAACCGGAGGTAAGCCGCACGTCTCACTGGTAGAAATGACTATGGAACAGAGAACAAGGTCTACATATTGATTGCACAGATATATGTACACAATATACATGACATGGAATTTGTGGTCGTGGTCGTTATGTAACCGCATTATGCCTACATACACCCGCCGCGTCGTTTGCATGTATAGTATGTAGGTGGGAAGGTATGTATGTATGTATACCCGTGGTATACTTACATTACATACATATATGGTTGGAAGAGTTATTTGCGAATCGGTGCTGCACAAATGTTACTTCTGATTGATTGTAAGCAAGTGGATACGAATTTGAGTGATTACTTGAGTGCAGTTCTTGTTTCAATAGTAAGGATAGAAATAATCTCGGTGTTGATATGCTTAGCATCTTTAATCCATTAGGAAAGGACTATGCATAGTGACATGAGTTGAATGGTGCATCCTTGGGGCATTGTACGTCAATACGTGGTTTAATGTGGTTGAATGCCTTGACAGCTTAATCAACTGAAAGTGTGACAGTCTTCACCTGTGAAATGTTGTATATTGATACATATACGTATCATATCGATTAATAAAGCATGGGTGGTACTCAACATCATTATTGAGGGGTGTATCCTATTACAATGCAAAGTATAAATCTGGTGTCATGTCGGATCCATCATTTTGACACTTTAAAAAACATGATTACAATCTTACGCATCAATGACCTATTTCTTGATAATTGAAGAATTCGCAAGTGACTGACTGATAGACACTGCGGACTAAATTATATGTATATTGTATTAAAAGGGTGGAATAAAACTAATAGATGTATCACCTCCATTATTAAAGTTAGTATGTCCTTAGTAGCAGACTTCGTGGAAAACACGTCTCCTTAACCAATGTGGTAGCAGGCATTCACAGAAAATAGGTTCGGACGATTCATCATTCTTCAAACGGAACCAATAGTCTGTCTCTGAGCTGAGGTGACCTCACCAGCTTTCTGATGCTTTCCATATACATAAGTTAAAAATTACTTGTAGGAATAAGTGTTGGTAAATCGTTTGGATTTTTTAAGCCCCAGGAGATTTTCCCAGTAAACTAGACGAAGTCTCTGTTCTTAGTAATTAATCAGCAGTGTAGCGGCAGTCCAATTGACACCACAGTAAGGTTCTGGTCCTATGGATGCAGATTTTGAGGGGTGATACCCCAACAACAGCTTCTAAAGGTACCTGTAATTCTTTTGAGCTTCTGTAGGATAGTTGCCGTTGTCCATTAAAATACATTCGGTAACCAGATAATGGCCGCATACCTGATAATAAGTCTCACCATCATTATATTGAACCAGCGTATCATTTTGGGACTGAGAACTCGAAATGACAACATTCAAAACAAAAAACTAGATTTCTGTTTGAAATCCTTGAGTCAATTACGATATCACAATGGCACCTTCTTGCACGTCGTGCTTCAAGCTCGTCTACCTGCTCCAACTCCAATAAATATTTATTAATAAGATTGACAAGGTCCGCCCGGGTTACTTATAATTAATGCCTAAAGATAATGGGCAACATTCTTAGGCTCAACTAAGATCAATAATTTCAATTGTGTACTGTGCTTTTGCTGTCTGCCCCCGAAGTTGGTTAAATTGTCCGCATGCCGCAACGTCACAACGTTCTCAAGTACATGCGATTATTCATTCATTGTTTTACCCCGATTGTGCATTATTATTAATGTTGTATCGAGCACACAATCGCACCATGCACATCGAATACATGTGAGTGGAAAATATCAATCATCTTTCAGAAGCAATTACTTCCTGGACAGGTCCTTACCGTTGCGACCCAGCAGCATGTACAATAAGTCATCAGTGCGTGTGTGAGGTGCCTTTAAATAATAATGACAGGGAAGGGAGGGGGGCACTATACTTAAGTGGTCATTAGCAGGGATAACTTCATTAGATTTATTAGCATGCGAGAAGGAAGTCCTTGTTTTATGAGGACTCTGTGAGCAATATCAAAGCACTTTCACAGTCATGTTTGCTGATGCGATTGTTTGTTTATTTGACCCTCATTGTGCCAATCCTGTAACCCGACCTTTGCTTTTGCGAATAGGTACTTACATGCAAACATACATATACTTATGTGTATATCCTGACATTTGACCATACAGGATGTAGTTTGGTCAAATGGCAAATCATTGTTAAGCTGATGAGCTTAATAATTTAAGCGGAGGCATATATGGACACGTTCGCACAGAAATCGTGAGCGATTACCATTGTCGAGTGTCGTTGGTATTTGTTTGCTTTGCTTATAGCCCTGTTTGTTTGCTTTGAGGATATACATAGTAATTATGACATTCAAGTGAATGTGAAGTTGTGTACATAACGTTAATGCAATGTTAATTGTTGGCAAATTTCGAGCTAGCAATAAATATGTATGCAAAATTAAAGCATGGAGCACAGACTGAAGTATATCATTACAATGCATGATGATCATTTCGGTTGTCCGATATCTTATAATATAATGCAGGTCAAATGGTTTTGCTGTTAGCCAAATGCCTTGAAGTGAAGTAGCTTGTTATTTCCAATGACATTTAAAGTGCTTTTAGATAACCAATTGAATGAAATATTAGAATCTGATTGATGTTAGAATTTATCAACATGGATTACAGGTTGCTTGGGTTAGGTTGGGTAGTTGACCAAAAGGGAGGTTCATTGTGATACGACTATGGAAAAACCAGATTACCAGCACCGGAGTCCTACATGAAGACTTACCAGATGCAACAGGAGGCGGGGCAACCATTTTCGGTGTAAGGCCATGCCGAAGATGTGTGGTTCACTGTTTAATAATTAAAACAGTTGAATGACTTTTTAGATCTTGGAAGAAGTACTCGCCTAATGTTTTCCTTCTCAAGACCGATAGAGCAGGACAAGTGCACAAAAGACGTATCATGGTTTCCTCCTCTTCCTCGTCTCTACATTTTCTACAGAAATCGTTGAAGGGGGCACAAAGCCTTCTAGCATGTCTGCCTACCAGACAGTGAGGGCGTCAACTATCTTTCTAAGATTTATCCTATTGCTGGAAATAAGTCTACTGGTTTTCCTACAACTCAGTTCTGGCCTGTTTTGTTTAGAAGAGAGACATGTGCTGATATTGTTCCACCTACTGTTTGCCATACCCATGGCTGAGGGATCTAATTGGAATTTTATCGATTTTATAGGTGTTGACGGTTCCTCCCTATTGTCAAGGAGGTCCCGTTCTGTACCCTCCTTAGCTAGCTCGTACGCTCTGCAATTGCCAGGAATATCCATGTGGCCTGGAACCCAGCATAGGAATACGTCGCCTCTGACAGCAATCTCGTTGAGAGATCCGCTGCATTGCTTTACCAACTTGGATCGAATTATTGGCGATACCAAGGATTTTTCGCAGCTTGACTATCTATATAGAAAACAATAGCGCTGCTCTCATCGAGTTAATCGAAAGCCAGGTCGCGACTTCACGGACTGCTGAGACTTCTGCTTGAAAAACAATATAGTGGTTCGGCAGTCTAGTGGCGATGCGAATGTCCAGTACACAGTAGTATACTCCCGCACCTGTGCCAGACACTGTCTTGGATCCGTCTGTGTAAATTGCTATCGCAGATTCATTTAGAATTTTTCCCGATTCCCAAGCACTTCTGCTAGGAATCCTGGTTCTATACTTGGCATTAAAATCCAGATAGGAGACAATGTAGTCTGAATTACTAGAGATAGTATTACGGCCGTTTAAGATGCTTGCGTGGCCCATATTTCCACGAGTCAGTTGCAAGACTTCCCTAAGCCGCAGTACTACTTAAGCCGCCATCAGCTTCCCAAAGATATCAAGAGGAAGAAGATGGAGCATAGTTTCTAGTGCAGTTGTAGGAGTGGTGCTAAGAACCTCCGTTATGCAGATGCAAGATAACCTTTGAACTTTCTCGAGTATTGCAATGTTGCTCTTCCTGACGATTGCGGTGTATATCCGCGTATAGGATGGGTTATAACCTAAAAATACATTTTCATTAAGTGTTCCTTACTGTTTCTTGACAAGGTCTTGTTAAAGTGATTCTTAGACCAAAGAAACAGCGATTGGCAAGTATGCAAATTTTTGGAAAATTGTGCCTCTGGTGTTGGCTTCCGAGTTTTGCACAATTTTCTCAAGCATGATGTTGATAAAGTCACATGACAGTGTCTGAATGCTTTTTTGACATCCAAGGTATCGGCCAGATTGAATCCGACCTTTATGGAGCAGCAAGCGTTCGCCATTGTCATCCTGCACAGACGAACGGGTTTGGTAGGGATGCTAAAACTAGATATGGCTCTTTATAGCTTGTCTCTATAAATGTTGTCATATGCGGCCTTAAAATCGTAAAAAGATGGTGAGTATCGATCTGGATTTCTTGGATTTTCTCCAGGAGGAATATTAAATATTAGGTCGAGGTCAATTAGCTCGTTGACAAATTGTTTCAGGCACTCACACAGCACGGCGGACAGGATCTTGTACGCAATGTTAAGGAGACTGATAGTTGGCGCAGTTTAGAGGGTTTCCTTTCTTGTGCCCTATAGAAATAGGTGCAAATAAACAGGATGAAAGTAGAAAATCGTATGATAGGTACTAAGTAAAAAAACATTCAATTCGAAAAGAAACTACAGATGTCCTTGGTGCCTTTTGTTTCTCTATTGAAATGGTTCAAAATGGTTTATGCGTTCCAATCGGTGTTGGAGATGTCAAAAATAGGCTTTAATAAAAAATATTGAAAGAAGATCACGAAATAAAGTATTTAAAAAAAATGGGACGTTGTATTCCGTTCCAATATACCAGGGGCCTATTTCATAAAACTACAAGTGTTGTACTTGTAAATTTGTAACTACAAGCACAAATAAAGTATGGAGCTGTAATTTTGTGTTCCATAAACATTTTTCAGCACTTGTAGCATGGCAAATTCAAATTATAAGTGTAGCTATCAAAATGCTACAAGTCTACAAGTCAGTAACTACAAGTTAAAAATTATTTGCGAAGAACTACGAGTCTGCGGCAATACTTCACAGTTAAGCGATCTAAGCATTACCCGTTGTTCTTCTTTGTGACATTGTGATTTTATTAGTCTCTCTACTCTTGTAAGAAATTCACTTGTAGTTACAAGTCCGTCGCTAATAATTTTTTTCGTAAATACTTTTATGATACAGAAAAGCTCGCCGCAGTTGTAAATTCACTTGTAGTTACTCGCCTGGCATACTTGTAGTTATTAGTGAGTTGGCATTCTTTATGAAAGAAAAATTTGCACATAATTTACAAATTACAAGTGAATTCACAAATAATTATTAGTGTTGTGGTTTTATGAAATAGGCCCTAGATCTTATTTATGTCTCTGTTGTTTCACATTTATCCTCTCACTAGGTAGGTGAAATTGTGTTCGCATGTCCCTATGATGCCTATATGTGTTTCTCTGAAATATTTTATCCAGATGGACAGACAAACGCTTTTAGAATTAACTTAAAGTTGATAAACATCGAACTGAAGTACTTATGTTTATAAAATTCGTATACGTGTGTACATATACAAAATGTTTGTACATACATATACACAAAAGTTAAAAATCACATTTTATCGACTCATAGCTGTGTTGTTTGGACCAAGTTGCTCAAAGTTTGGTTTTGCATAGTAAACCAAAAGTGTTGAATGAATCTAGTAGGTTATCGTAAAAACCCATTTGCATCACAATTCATCCTCCCTTCGGCATATGTACACATAGGCCAATGCCTATCATGGTCAAATGGAAAACAATTTTATTTTCAAATCGCATAAATCGTTATCTTTTCTACGTTCCGCTCGAATATGTTTTAACCATAATTGGCAATTCAATATTTGTTAGGTGGGCTAGGATTTCTGTTCTCTGATTGAACAACAGAAACCTGAACATTTTTATGCAGGATAGGGATGTATATGTATATGTACATATGTAGGTTCATTGTATTGTACTTTATCCGGTTTGTAGTTTTTGAATGCTGTTCGTGTCGAGGAGAGTACTGGGTATGGAAATGCGATTTATTTGGAGGTAATATAATAGGTATACGGTATTTTAACATTGCAGTAATTTCGAAAATTCTAAGGGAGTTGCACATTTTTTGAACCGTAAAAAGTGCTATTAGGTAGACTGTTTGGATTATTAGTTTTCCAGTCTAAAAGGGCAATGGACTGTACCAGAGAAATGCTGTTAGTATCAAATTTATACAAATCTACACGACTGCACGCATTCGAGTAACACAAAGTAAACTACATACTTTGACGAGGTCTTCGAACTTGCTTCAATCATAACTTTTAACGACCTAAAAGTATTAGGCACAGTTTCAAAGCCAAAATAGGGAAAAAATCATTAACCAAGATCAGACCGTAACCCAAGTTACATAATTTATTACTTCAATCCGATCGAATCAATTGCGTAGCCTATCTTACGAAGTTCATCCGAAGTAAATGGAATCATCCACCCCACATACACACCTTCGTCCAAAGAAAAAAAAAAAAAAACAGCAATGTGATAGAAATGTCACGTGGCACAACTATCTCCTGATTTGGTTTCGAAAATAGTGCTCCACTCCACCATAATGTCGACAAAAGAATTTTCGTTCATACTCACATAGTGCACTGGTGGCGTTAGGAATTTTCTTGTCCTTCCTTTTGATATCGAACCAAATCAAATCCAAGTAAAATATATTTCTTTGGAAGCAATTCAATCAGTTTGCCGCAAGTGCAAAGTTCAAAGCACGTCCGCCACATAGCGACGCATTACAGTTATGATTTCAATGGCTTATACTCCTGTTCGCTGGTAATGGCAGGATATACCTAAGCATTAGAGAACGATAGCGTCACAGTGGCATATAACATCCGATATGGCATTTCTTTTCCAAACATGTCCTGCATACGAAATCCTCGCAAATACTGTGTGTGAATGTGTAGGGCTGTTTTTTTTTTTTGTCAAGGAACATTATCGAAGAGGACAATACCACGAGAACCGACTCCAGGCGGCGGCGACGATGACGGGTAAGTGTGAATTTTGATAGGGCTGAAAGGGGAAAGTCGGCATAAATATGTTTAAGTTTCCCCCAGATGTCCTTGGAATACGCGCCCAGGATATGTGTGTTCACGTATGAGTGGCCGGAAATTTATGCGATTCAAGTTTATGCAAATTATCCGGTAAAGGATATTGCTCCCAGCAGCAGCGTAGGCAAATCAATTGTTACCCGCAAATAGTGAGTGGCTTGGGGCTTAGGTAGTGGCCAGAAGCACAGCTGAATTTCTTATCATGCTGCTCGTGCATGGTCGCGACTACCACCAACCATTCATTGTCAATGTATAAAAGCGTAATGGCGATGTGGTAATCCATTTCTGGCAATTTTCATATTTCCCATCATCGGCTGAATGAGGGCACCACAAGCCTCGTCATCTCAATCAATAAGGATATGTGCGGCCTCCGGTATTGGTGTAGAATAGGATAGTGGTAATGGAGGGATGGAACATGGTGAAAAGTAAGCTTTTCTTTCTTCTTTTTTTTTTTTTTTTCTTTTTCTGGAAGAGCTCCACTTTAGTTATTCCTTCCGTTTTTTTTTTGCTGCGTTTCTTTCACAATCCTTCTTTTCTTTTGGTGCCGCTTTATTATAATCGATTTCCTTATTATGAATCGTTAATACAGATGTGTGAATAGGAAATCAAAGTATGTACTGATAAAAGTGGTTATACGCATTCATATATGAAATTATAATTGCAGATATCGGAAAAACCGAATGCATATTGACTTAGATATTTTGCTGTGTTTCAGTAGGTATAGCGCTGCATTATTATTAATGAGTACTAGTAGGCATGTGTTGCGTAGTTAGTATGAGCATGCTTTAGTTCATTAAGCTTTATTTGCCATTCTTTTATCCATAAGGATATGGTATTGACTGTCGTTTGCAGTTTTTGTGTTAGTTCTCGAACGGTTTCCGCCACTGCAAGTAGAACTGTATAATCTGCAAAAGTAACTTCGGTTGTTTCTTGCTTTGGAGTAAGTCATTTGTGTATAAAAGAAATAATACCTACCACGCTCTCCTAAGGCACACCACTTATATTTCATCTAATATTGTGTGCCCACTCATTTGGTTTTACTCTAGATAATCTTTGTTAAATATAGCATTTAGCGGTTTCCAGATCATGAAACGATCAACCAAATTGATTTGTTTGCGTTTGATGTAAGGCATGCCTCCGAATGTCCGAATCTTTCAAGCAGGCAACATCGATTCGGATTAGTATAGTTTGTTGTATCCAATGTACAAATGTATGCATGCCAAGCGCCAGCATCAAGTGCCAACGACCAGCAGCAACGCAGCGAATATGTCAACAGAAACGCCATAACTGATGTGCTAAGTTTCACCTGACTACCGCAACTGATGTGATGGGTTTCATACTACCACCATCAAAAAACTCCTGGTTTGATGAAGAATTTTAGTCCTGTGTTACAGAATTTCTCCAACGTTTTCATTTCGTGATAGGTTTGTCGTTTTGCTCTTGTACGAATTAACTGTCCACGAACAACAAACCCGATCCTTTCAACTGTATGTACATGCAGACAATACCTTAACATGAGAACAATTCTTCCAACAAATTCCATTAAAGCTTTCCACACTAACTTCCCAATAATCATCGGCCTTAGCTGACATGCACAGCACAATAATGGCCAGACATCTAAACAATGAACTTTTCTAAAAATATAAATTCGAAACCGTACTCGCACAGCCACATTTATTTTGTCGCATTAGAAGATTAAGTGAAGCCAATTGATGGCGATTAAATCCAGCAGAGTGGAATACAATGGGTAGTCACTAAGCGACCACAATAGAGTACAAAACAAGGGAATTTATTCCATCATTTGCTAAAGGTATTTCTTTCTAGTGCTTCTTGTATTTTTTAGTAGACTACCCAGAGAATTTTGATGAACGTATAGAAGAATGTGGTGGTGTGGGAATTCATAGAATGGGTGCAGATTGTTGTCCACCCTAATGGACTTAGGCTTCTTTCACCGAATAAGTGCGAATGCAATTAAACATTAGGGCTCACGTCTACATTTTCATTTCCACGTTAGTCGCATCCCTGCAGTGTCACATAGGAACCTATGTCTGTGTTTATAGAATAAAGTACAACACATTCATAACGAGACAGCATAGTCCCAAATACTTTTACACTGCGGTTCTGATCGAATTGTACATACCACAGGTGGGCTAAGCTGCTGCAAACAGGACATATATATTTAGAAAATTCAAAACACCACCACTCCACCATCCTAAAAGTAAGCACACCTAGTGTACAATTAAATTTAAGTTTTTGGAGCCAGAGATTCACCACCAGTCGAGATTCAAATACAAAACCACTACCACCACTGGCACCACTGCCACCATGGCCAACACCGCACCATCGCCAACGTGCTTCATCAGCATGCTCATCATCGTTTGCCACTGCCAGGAATTGGGGCCACTCGGATTTTTAGCGCACGAAAATTGCATGTATGTATATTTTTAGAGCAGAGGTGTGCATCCCAATACTTAGCATGTTCTGCCAATGGATGAATGCACAAGGTGGCGCACAGAAGGCGCCTCCGAGGGTGGGCAGAGTAGTAGGAGAGTTTATTCTTCTACCTGAACGATGTCCAGTGCATGTGGATCGCATTATTTTGATGCAGTTCGGTTGAAAATGCACTCTGATTGTAGTTTATGGATTAGGGCACACATGGAAACCCCAAGCATATGGTGGTCGACACACAAAGCGGACACAGCTTTTTGATGTGGTTTTGCACAGCAATTGTATCCTGGTGGTCGAACTTAAGTGAAGGGGTTTTATCAGAGGCATTTCAATGCCGCCACCCGACAGCACTCACGAAACAGCCTTGAACGAATTTTCAATTGCTCCGAGTAGAGGTTCAGTCCGAGAGTAAGAGGTCTCGCCAACATTGGCCATCGTCGCTACTGTGGCAGATCAAGTAGGATTTTTGTACTTATTTCTGAGAGTGGATATTTCTGCGGTTGGAAAGGACTTAGAAAGATTTGGTAGTTGATTTGTTTTTGACTTATCGTAGAGATATGCCCAGAAGAGGTATTTTTGATTGATTAAGTGGCACAGGGGTGGAGTTATGAGTTATTTGGAAATGGTTGGAATGATTGCGACGATGATTACGAGAATAGAGCTTTTGCGAATTACAAGAGTTATAGGGTTGTTTTATTATCGGGGGTGGTTCCAGGCCATTAAATAAAAATATGGAAGGCTAATGTGTATGAAGTTAATGGGATTTCTCATTACTGATATATTTTTGGCTACTTGCGTAAGAGCTGATTTGGGGATATGGAAATGGTTTTGCGGAACAGCATTTGCTTTTTCCCAAACTCAATTTTAGAATTTGTAAAGATTTTGTTTATTCTCAATTGGATTGAATTTTTCAGGCAAAATAAAAACCTGTCAACTTTTTCTTCGTGATGGATCCGCATGCCGTAAAGATGAAAAAGTCATGTATAATTGGGTTCAATTGTCCAAGTGTTTCCTTGTAAAACATTCGAATGATATTGTTATTCATAATTAATCGCATAAATGGTTCTTTAACCTGAAATACATTCTTTTTTGTATCTCAAAAAAAATGTGTTTTATTTAAAAAGTGAAATGTGGTGTTCTTAACGAGGAAGGACATAAGAATTTTGTGTTTAAAAAAAACAATAATTGAGGTATCGGGCTGAAATTTATTCAAGGAGTAATACACATGTTAAATTTAAGTATGAAATTTGATCTTGTTCATATGATCATCGCGAGCACGTTTGCAACGATCGATTCTATGGAGTCAATTTTCCACAAATCTTCCACACATATCGCCTGAACCGTTGGCAGTCTCGCGTTCGATATTGTTCCTTGGCTTGTTAGCAAAAACCAACGACTTAACGTAATACGAAAAAAAGAAATCCAACGACGTTAAATCGTATAAGCTAGGTAATCTCGAGATTAAACAATTACCGAACTTCCCTTTCCATAGATCAATTATTTGATCAACTGGCACCATCTGGTTGGTACCACATATCACTGATGTCAAGTCCATCAAATTCTGGCCAAAAACAGTCTTCCGACAAGCAAGTGTTGCTCATTCATGAACTTCACCATGATAAAAATGTAAACCTTGACTGACTTGAATAAGTTTTCTGCGTAACTACGGTTTTTTTTTTATCTAAAAATTATTGGACAACAACAGTGTTGACATTTTACAAAAAATGGAAATGCATACATATTATGTAGAATATTAAAAAGGATATTCTTTGAATAAGAAGACCTTATTTTCTTTGGCAACGATAAACATTAAAGGTGATGAAGTAATAATGTGATTGAACCCTTGCTTGAACTGGGCAGAACCCTTGCATATTATTGATGTTATGACTCGTCCTCATGAATTAGCAACATCTCACAAAATAAAATGCATGAAACAAAAAAAAAGTAGTATACAATTTTTTCGTTACGGAACGTTTTATATCCAATATTCTGAACTAATAAACTTTCTAAAACTTCGTGTCTTCGTGTAGTATTTAGAAAAACAATTTACAAGAACATACTTCGTTGGCACCAACTAAAGACTAGTCATTTTCATGTAATCTCATCTTCAGTTTTGTAAATTTAAATATTCTAAAAACATAATAACTCACACATAACAAACATATACACACATAACAAACAGCACAGTTTCCAAGTCGAACTTGGTAAAGAAAATTTGAATTCATAATGCCAGACAAAACCCATGTGTTTCCAAAATTTTCCAACTTATCATGTAACCGCAATTTCTTGAATAATTTTAGCACCTGTGAAATTCTCCAAGCCTGCCACAGCATACATGCATACATGCATACATATTTACATGTTCCTATCCAGAGGAGGTAAAACAAAAAAAAGAGG
This sequence comes from Xylota sylvarum, assembly GCA_905220385.1. Lineage (NCBI taxonomy): Eukaryota > Metazoa > Arthropoda > Insecta > Diptera > Syrphidae > Xylota > Xylota sylvarum. The sequence goes on from LR999958.1 coordinate 27,127,156, forward strand.
AAAAAAAAAATGATGTAACACAAACAACTCTGCCAAAACCAACACCTAATTATGCAATCTTCATTCAATTTTCATCTGCTGAATCCTTTTGAAAAATTCACGTTACAGCTGTGCGCAGTGTACGAGTATATGTATGTGCACGCAGCAGACCCATGCTCTGCTGAGAAGGAAAGCCGCCCCACTCAACGATGAACATCCTTCATACACCTTCACTTCGTATACAACACTTCATGAGCTGACATTGAAAAATATTTAGGTTATGATATTCACTTTCAACTCGAAAAGAGTATGCGGTTCTGTGCGGTGAGTGAGTGCGCTAGTGAGTGAGTGAGAGTGTGCCGGGCCGTGAGACAACTTTAATGAGAGTTTTCGCAAAAAAAAAAAACATATAAACGAGGCTAGCATGTGGATGGGGGATAGTGAAGAAGAACGAATTTATTACATCTTTCATGCACAGTGTATGTACACACGTATGCATATGCAAGTGGCAGGCTACGCAGCAGAAACCAAAATAAGGATAAGAAGTAGAAGACGAACTCCTGCCACCACTCCTAGTGCTGTTGCAAAGTGGAAATCTTGTGTAATTGTAAATTCCGCACTTGCGGAAAGTTCAAATCCTTTTCAGTTAATGAGATGCAAGACAAAAGGAAAACCCGAGCACATAAAATCTACATACGTGTTTAAGTGACAAAATGTGCACCCTCGTTCCTTAGAATAGACCGGTTCCCACCCGCCGTTGTGTGTCACATGTGTGCACCGCCTCACATAGCCTGACACATCATATTGCCGTCGTCTTGTTTGCCAGTGTTAATCTGATGGGAGGGAGGTTACGTATTCTCATACCATACGTGTACTCATAATGCCAGTCGACATAGCATCCTGCGCCGTTCTGCTTGGCAGGGGTGTATCAGCAGCAGCATCAGAGCTCTCCAAAGAGGAATTCATATGAAATGTTGATTTGAAAAGCTCTCGAAAACTTATTTGCCTAGCAGCGTTGTATTTGAGTCGAATACGACGATGTTGACGACGTTCTTTTTTTTTTTTTTTTGTTTTCTCCTTTCTCAAAGTGAAACACAGGGAGTGAAGATACACAGCATGATTGCAATGGAAGGCGGCGTGGCGTTGGTGTGTCATGATGAGATAATTAGAACCGTAATGAAATAGTATTGAGATTTTTTATTTTTTTTTTTGTTATAGATGCATTCGTTTGATTTGGCCATCCAGTGGTTGGAGGATGCAGTTCAATATTCGATATTGCGTTTAAGCAATTTTTGAATACGGGTAACTATGCTAACTATTCGAAGTTTAATTACAAGTAGTTTGAAGAATAATCACAAAAAACGTAGCTTTACGATATCACGCTCTGTGAAATAAAGTCCGAAGGACAATGCCAAGGAAAATTTATAGACCAAGGTTTCTGGCAACTGCAATCGCTTCGAACTGGATGGAGGTTTGATCTGCCTTGTCGTCTCGAACCGTGGGGCTGGCACTCGAATATACTTTTGACTTTACTTTTTGGAGCATTGTTGTCCATTCGCTTGATGTACCCGAGCCAATGTATGTTTTCTTATCTTGGTTTTTTGGACTACATCCACATATTGGTACAGCTCGCAGAGTACGCGGTACAGAAGCAAATATTCGATGAAGAACTTTTGGTTCGAAAGTACCCAATATCTGCTCTGCTTTTCTGCACTCGGCTCCATATAGAAGAACTGACAGGATTATAGTTCGATAGAGCAGACATTTTGTCTCCTGAGTAAAGAGTTTTGGCCCCATCGTTTTTTACCACACTATCCTTGGTTTTGGGTGAGGTAACACTGAAAAACACGGGATGCAGCATAAAGTTTGAAAGCAGCTCCTCTGAATGTTCCAAAAATGCACCGGCGCTATCATCCGTTGATAACACAAAATGCATTATCTATAAAAAAAATCATCGGTCATTTCCACCGGGTCAATGTCACTATTGCTATATACAACCTCGAAATACCTAGTCTTGACTTGAAATTCGTTGGTATTTCCAGGATTTGCTTAGTGTAAAGATGGGCTATAGTTCATCTGCCAGGCTAGTTCATTTGCAAGGCTGCAACGGAGAATGCCTTCTTTTCCTACCATTGTCAACTTTATGCCCATTCAGAATCTGTTAAAAGTACTGCTTAATCTCATCTACAATTTCCTACAAATCAGTGACTAGGTTCCCTTCACTATCACTATACTATGTATGTATGTAAGTACAATTTTTTTCCATTTGAACCTTTTGGAAAATTGCTAAGTAAGAAGTTCAACTAGAAATCAATCAACTAACTGAAGGTCACATGTGTCTTTTATTTTAACCTGCCAAAATACTCTCATGTTTACCTCCTGTAATGGATAGTTTATCTGCTCTACTTTTCAATAAATATAAGTCAAACGATGGAAAATAACCTTACATATGTACATACATATATCTAAAGAGTACAAAAACAAAATCTCTATCCCTCTTCATGAAATACGAAACTCTAAAACCGATATTACCCATTTTTGTGGCACCTGTCAGAAACAAGAAAAAGAGGAAAACAAAAAATATAAATAAACGTAACCCTAAACCAAAATTTCCCAAATAAACTTCGAAAGAAATGAAATTTTACTCGCACCCATCGTGTTACCCCGTTCTCGAAAGTGGAAGAAATTCCAGCATCCGAAACATCGGTAACAAAACCATAACCACCACCAACGTAAACCAACCAAGGTTGGCATTAAGCAACCGATAAGATAAATCTTTATCCATTAAGAACAAGACCAAGATGTATATACATTCATACAGACATATGTATATGTATGTATATACACATTTATGTATAGGTATGAAGCCCAAAAACAGGGAGAACTTGAACTAGCCGAATGGAAAAACCATCTCAACACGACTTTGATTTATGTGCTGACCTCAATGTAATGAAGTTGTGTACTGTCTCACCAGAAATACAGAGCAGCCGGATGAAGCTAAAGGATACAGAGAGCAAGGGATACCTTTGGTATATACGTATGCTTCGTACATTCGTGAACTCATTCACCCAGGAATGAAGAAAACTGAAGAAACAAATAAATTCCCTGTGTAACAGGAAGAACCCCTTCAGGGCTAAACAGTTGAGCTTAAGTCCGGAAATGCGAACACAACACTCCAACCCGACCCCCACCCAGCGCCGCCATACCGTATAGCCTTGGAAGTTAAGTAATTAGTCTTACACTCGTATACATTCAACATTTTACTCACCGAACGCCATCAATTCAGAACCACTAAATAAAACAGAAAAACAGAATCAATTGTTTGTGCGGCCACACACATACAGCGAGAATTCTTCCGTAAATTTCTATTCATGAAAAATTCCTGAAAATAATATTCCTGAACTTTCTGGTTTGGTCCTTATCTGTGGCGTGGATGATGAAACTAATGGCTGTCAGGCGAATCAATTATTGAACGAGACATGGAATGCCAATAGAAGGAATAAAGTATTCAAATATATTTTCCAAGAAATCAATATGTACCTAAGTACATAAGTTGGTCCAATTGCATTACGACCACAGATAATGATTTTTACATACATACGTACGAATATGTGCATCCTTGATAGGGTTATGGAAAGTGCACTAAAGAAGCTATGGAATACAGAATATACTTATACAAACTTATACAAACATACAATAAAGCTAAATAAATAATCAGCTATCAACTGAACCGGCATCGATAGTCAGAATAGACTCTCACGAAAGACGGGTAATGGAAAATGAATAAGAAAAGAAGATGGAATCATTAATACAGTGTCTATCAATCCTATACTAATGTCGACCATGTAAGGCTTTCAAATAAATAATGTTTGACTTCCAAATAATTAAAACTCCTTACTTACTTAGGAGACGCTATAGTTCTGGATGAACCTGGGCCTCAACCAACAAGCTTTTCCAGTTAGCCCGGACCTTAGCTAACTGATTCCAGTTGGGCACTCCAAATCGGTTAAGGTCACCTTCTACCTGTGCGCGCCACTTAATGCGAGGTCTGTCTCTACTGCGTTGTCCGTCCTGATTTGATTTGAAGACTCTGCGGCCCGGAGCACTGATGTCCATTCGTTCTACATGTCCTCGCCATCTCAACCAACTAATGCGCAGTTTTTTGACTTGGTCGATGTCGCTGTACAGCTCGTATAGTTCGTCGTTGAATCTTCTCCTTCAAAGCCCCTCAACTCAAACGGGACCAAATATTTAACGAAGAATTTTTCTATTCTTCAGCGCCATAAAGGAGGCCTGGGATGATCAAGGTCTTATACAAGTCTCCTTAGTCATTCGGAATAGGTTATTAGTAAGGCTAGTCAATTGCCTTCTCAGCCCAACGAAGCAGCGATTGGCAAGAGTTATTCTTCATTTTATTTCTCTTGAGCTGTTGTTTTCAGAATTGATAGCAGAACCGAGGTAGACAAAGTTCCTTACTACCTCAAAGTTATAGCTGTCTATTGTGACGTTCCGTCCAATTCGTCGATGTTGTATATCCCTTCTTGTTGACAGCACATACTTGGTTTTGCCCTCGTTGAGCCTCTGTGATAGACTGCTGAATTCCCGTCAGCGTACGCTTTAGTTGAAGTTAACAGATTTTTGAAAGATTGCGCCGTCAGTGTTGGCTTGTGAGTTTCGCACAATTCTTTCAAGTAGGATGTTAAAAAATCACATGGCAACGCGTCAGCTTGTCTGGGTGAAAAAGTTACCGACCTTGTTGGAGCAGCGAGCCTTCTCCATAGTCATTCTGCACAGGCGAGGCATGAATGCCAAGACTAGACATGGCTCCGTATAGTTCGACTCTATAGATACTGTCATACTGCGGCCTTAAAATTAATAAAAAGATGGTGGGTATCGATTTCGACTTTTTGAGTTTTTTCCAGTATCTATCGAAGTGTGAAGATTTGATCGACTGTGGACTTTCCTGATCTGAAACCACACTGATAAGGGCCAATCAGGTTGTTGACGAAGGCTTTCGGACGTTTACACAATAAGGCAGACAGGATCTTGTACGCGATGTTGATAAGACTGATACCTTTGTAATTGGTGCAATTGAGAGGGTCTCCTTTCTTGTGGATCGGGCACACGGTGCTGAGATTCCATTCATCAGGCATACACTCATCTGACCAAATTTTAGAAATGAGTTGGTGTATGCTCTCTGCCAAGCCATTGCCAGCTGCTTTGAATAGCTCGGTTGGTAAGCCGTCAGGTTCAACAGCCTTATTGGACTTAAGTTTGGATATTGCTATCCTTACTTTGATTTGGTCAGGTGGACGGAAGTTTTGACTATCACTGTCAATGTTGAATGGTTCAACTTGACAGCAGGATGTTGGTCTTCATCGCCGTTATACAGTCTGCAGAAAAAGTTTTTCCATATTCTCAGCAGGGACTGTAACTCTACTACGAGGTTTCTTTCTTCATCCCTATATATTTACCTGTTGGTAAGACGTCCGTACATTATTCCTGGAGTATAATCTCCCAATATCTTCGATGACGAGCTTTTCGTGCTCTTTTTACTTCTTTCAGAGAAGCCGATGTTCCTTCCGTCTCTTCTGCTCGTAGAGCTCATGAGCAGCCCTAGTCCTTCCTTGCAGTGCCGATTTGTATGCCTCTTGTTTAGCTGCATGTGCTTGCCGGCATTCTTTGTCAAACCAGGGGTTTTTTGGTCGTAGTCGGGTAAAACCCAGCGTTGCCACTGGTCTTCGGCACTTGATGCTGGCGGTATAGGAATCGTTGAAAGATTTCGGAATACGGGGTCAGCACCAAACAGGTAAAGACACTGGAAGAAAAGATCTCACAGGCAGTCGATGATGAAGTTCTCTCTCCCAATTTAGACTAAGTTCATTTACTGCGTAACTATAGGTATATGAAGTTAAAGAACAACGCGAGCACCGAATATTTATAGTTGAAGATTTTAAATATGTTTTCATAAGGAGCATGGATGAGGTCAATAGTAAAGTATAGGAGGATTAAAGTATGCTTGACGACTGGAATATTAGGTCCATGTGCCCCATCTACAAGAATTCTCAATGTCGCATATAAGACTCTGTCCAGGGAGCTATGTACGTAAAAGCCTTAAGCCGTTCTACATCACATTTATCGACAGACTGACTATACCCCAATTTTTCACACTAAGATCAATTCTGGAAAAGAACAGTGAACTCCAAGTACATATCATCTATTTACCAACTTTAAGGCAGCATCATTCATTTTATAAGGCTATGGTCAAATATGAGATCCTGAAAAGAGCTGATCCTACTGTGCCACGTTACTTTGGAGTGTAGTTTAGAAGTTCCACTTGCTTTTGACTTTCCACTTCTGTCATACAATTTCCTCTTTAAAGGTACAATATTTCATGTCAATGCAGACGACATCGACATCATCGGGTGTACCCAAATTTTGATCTCAAGGTCAACAAGGGTTGTATAGAATCAACAAACAAACAAACATCTGTCTACCGCTTAGGATGAAACGACACTATCGGAAGTTACAACTTAGAGATAGTTAAGTAGTTCACCTACCTTGTAGTCAATCCTAACTCTACGAACTGCACTTTAATAATAAATAAATATTCGGCGAAGAATCACCATAGTTCGAGTAGGCAAAATAACTGGGTTCAAAAAGTGTAACACTCCTAAGGTGATGCTCTTTATACCATTGATTCTATCAGTACTACATGTACATATGTAGTGCCGAGTGCTGGACGATAAGCAGGAAATCGAAGCAAATTTTGCGTTCCTTCGGTCCTATAAAGAAACAATTTTTTTAGCAATAACAATAATAATGTGGATTTTAAAAACTCTATTTAGACGAGTAACATGGACTGAGCTTACACATCTCAACTTCCTAAACTGTCGCTGTAGTTATTAATTCATCGGCTTTTAGACAACCATCGGCATGCTTTTCACTTCCTATTCGTACTATATTCAATTCCAATTAGTTTCATAACATTCTCAAATAAATTTTAATCGATTTCCTGGTAAACTTCTTAAAACCTGACCTCTCTATTCATTACTTAAACACATATTGATTGGGCATAGTGAATCTCCTTACACACTGTTGTTGTTGTTGACTATTCTACCAGAGAGCGTTGTTACGTATGTATGTATGTCTACAAGAATGCTGACTCCCAAAGGAGGGTAAAAGGTCATCTATGACCGGAAGCTTGTGTGTCCTGCTTGCAATAAATGACACTGTCACCCCTTTTGACAAAGGCCAGTTGCTGAAATTCAATTCGAAACTACCACTTCCTTTTATCAGCCTGTGATTATCCCCTTTGAGTAATGGTATTATATTCACCTGTTCGCCTACACAATTCTTGTAAAAAAATAAGAGAGAGAAAATAACAAATCATAGGCGTGTGAGATCTAGATTTCGCTTCCTGATTAATTATTTATAGAAAAGGTTTTAAGAAGATATTCTTTCTCTCCCTAATGTCCACCTACATACATACATATGTATGTATTCCCGAGTGTTAAAAGAAAATTTGAGTAGAGCTACATATGTATGTAGTTATTAAAATCACAAACCATGTGAAACTTTACATCGTGGGCTGTGTTTTACATGTTTATTTTCAGAGTTGAGGAGCGATGACATAATCAATGGTATGTCCCATTAATAAATATCCTTTTACACTTACGAGTTTTACCATCCCATCACATGCATTTAAAATGACGTCATACCGAACGGTGTAATGTTTTGTTTTTTTCATCACACTAAATGGAATGTCAAATGACGAATTGAGGCACTTTCTACCAGTCGCCCAGGAAAAGTAGTAGGTATGACAAAACAATTTTTTCAAGTTTGTTGGAAATAACGACTGGAAGCTTTTTTCAAATTGCATGCTTTTGGATAAAGAATTGGATTGTGGATATTCTGACATCTCCAATTTAAGTTTCTGCAGGTTGCAGTATTTGGTGCGAGCTGAATGACTTTCTCAGCGAAGACTAGGACCGGAAAATTTATACGGCCATCAACCAAACAGAGTCGGATACTGTTTCAAGCGCACTTGAAAATGTAGATGGACGAGTGCTAGTAGAGAGTAAAATGGACTTTAGTAGGTGAGATTGATGTACTGGATGTGGAACTAAACTTGGGTCGAGGACAAATGGACATGAGACAACTCGACATGGGACACTTGGCCACAGACACTTGGACACGGTATAAGAACCCGGTTGCAAGTATATTCCCTTTAATTTCCCGCTTGATGTTCGTCCGATTTTTTTAGATTAATCAGCGGCAACCCTAAGCAGACAGCATTCAAATAATTACCCGAACACATCAAGCCACCAAACTCCACCCCTTACGACACATGTAAAAATCCCTTGAGCTAACACAAAGAAAACATCCAAATTCACTTCATGTAAAATAATACACACAAAATAAAATCAACAATCATATTGCTAATGGCATTTCAATCCTTCTTATTATGATTAGCATTACCTTATTGTTATGTACCACCAAAAAATTAGCTGAATACATACGATCCATGCAAAACGTGAAAAGGATAAGAAATGATCAACCAATACATTCGACCAATCACGTCGTTTTTCGTTATACATTTCCCCCCAAATACTTATTTGTTTACGAACATCGAGCGGGAAATTAAAGGGATTATACTTGCAACCGGGTTCTTATACCGTGTCCAAGTGTCCCATGTCGAGTTGTCTCATGTCCATTTGTCCTCGACCCATTCAGGACACAAACTAATTAAAACATCCGGATAAATAGACAGTACTTGGCAAACTTTAAAAAGTCAAATCGGGTCGGGGACAAATGGACATGAGACAACTCGACATAGGACACTTGGACACGGTATTAAAACCCAGTTGCAAGTATACTCCTTTTGATTTCTCGTTCGATGTTCGTAAACAAATAAGTATTTGGGGGTTGATACGAATGAGAGAAATGTATAACGAACAATTAAAATGCCATTGTCGACGTGATTGGTGGAATGTGTTGGTTGATCATTTCTTATCCTTTTTCACGTTTTGCATGGATTTTATGTATTCTGCTAACTTTTTGGTGATTCATAACAATGGGGTAATGCTAATCATAATAAGAAGGATTGTAATGCCATTAGCAACATGATTGTCGATTTTATTTTGTGTGGTCTTTAGTTTGGTGAACACCAACAGCGAACAAATAACTACATACCTATATGAAAGAACTCTAAAAACCACGGGAGTTTTTATAAGCGTTGGCAAGCATTGCTGGACATTATCCTTTATCTTCTTCTCCTGGACCTGTTCATAGAAGGCTCTACCATGAAAGGAGCTCTGAGATTTTGAGAATTCAGTCTGTGGAATGGAAACAGACCAATTATGGACATCCAACGATATTAAACACAATAAAGACAATGGGTGGCAAATAAAGGCTGGACCAACTGTTGGTTTCTTTTTGAGTCATATGTTATTTTGACACTGACAGCTCTTATGAGCTCAAAAAATTAACAGAAAGTCAGTATTATATTTTCGCGGTATGAAATGGATCGATTTACACTTGAAAAATGTTGGGAAATATTGCAAAGTTACTTCCAGAGACGATTCAGGCACTCAAGAACATTATTGGTCAAGCTATTCGTGGAATATGGGCCCAAACCATTGAAAATGGTCTACTGCCAAGCCAGCCGAGACAGTCATTTGAAAATAATATTCAGATTTTTACTCGGAATCTTTAAGACTACCAGAAGCATGCAGTGTATTTCAAGCTGAAATAGAAAAGGCTGCAAGATGCATAGAAAAAAATGTCATCTTCCGTCACCAGCCATAATATCAATAAAATCCAATACAATAAAATCTAAAGCGGTTAGGAATTGTCGTGACGCACTGATTAACACCAGGCACCATTGGATGAATCTCTGATTTGTTCCGGAACGTTGTAGAGAAAACGCGGATGCTTTGGCAAGAATGGAATCTGATTGGTAAAAATACCTGAGCCTAGGCTGAACCAGGAGAACGGTCCTCGGCGAATACCATTTTGAAGACCTAGATGATCTGTCAGCAAAAGCTACCCTGACTATCGTAAAATTTCTAGAAATCTCGGGAGCTCGCACAGCCAACACAAAGCCACTTATTAGGTTTGTCCACGACAGGTATCATCCATTGATGATACGAGTGTTAAGCTGCATCACTACTATTGCAGCTACCCCACCTACGTACCTACATATGTACATATCTAGGTATATGACACAACCTGAGACTACACATTCATGTATGTATTGTCGCAAGCAAATAGCAGAAGAGCCAAGAAAGGATCACAAAACTGCAATGATGAGCGTTGCTGTTACTGCTTCTGTAGCTGATCGTGTATATACAGCTTCTGGTAATGTTGATGACCTCTACCTTTATAATAAGACTACCAGATCTGTTACGTGGAGACACTAGTGACAAAACCTCTCAAGTTTTAGCATTGTTAACGATATATATGTCTACACATCTAGTTCGACACAACAACATGACAGTACAATTACTAAAAACATACTAGTCTATTTAAAATAAATAATAGTTTTGACTAACTTTTGAAATAACTGAATAAAACAGAAAGAACTCTAGTAATCATACAGAACAAACGCAGAGGCAACAAATTTAAGCAAAGGTTCCAATCTTAACTATGCCCTGCATTTAATTTCCTTTTTTAACGAAGGAAATAAATCTATTCATTGGTAGTGATTACACAAACCAAACTATCAACCGGAAGCTGGCAACGGGTTCACACATAGATGGCACTAAAGTTCTGTGGCATCATTGCAACGTATATCAACTTAGGCATGACTAACGTTGTTCTTGCACTAGCCTATTTTAGAGATTAAGTTCTTTTTAATAAAGTATAGTTATGTACGTGTTTATTTTATCGTTTTATTTCAAACGTTGGTCGCATCGTCATAGTTTGATTGAAAAGAGTGCTTGTCGTGTTCAAACTGTATAAGTCAATACATGAACCTTATAACCACTGAGAATATTATCTAAGTTCAAATATAGGTGATAGTAAAATCAAATGGAAGTTCATCTTTAGTTTCTCAAACTGTTTTATTTAAACAGGTGGCTACATAAACCGGAAAACGGTGTACTGATTGTAAAACGTAGCACGATTACGATTTCCGAGGAAACACGTTTTGAAAACGAAATTTTGTAGATCTTAACGGTTCGACAAAAGAGAGGTTTCCACCAGACTGAACAGGTTTTAAGACCACACAACTCTTACACATCTTCTCCATCAGCATTAAATTCGAGAGTTTCGCAAACTCAAGCAAATCTTTGTCGAAAGTTCCAGTTCTTGTGGTGCGAAATAGATTGTAGGGCTTTGCAATCTAATACCTGTAGACATCGCTACATTTTAAAATATTCTAAGAACTTGAACCCTGTGCAGCATACACAGTAAAGCTAATCTATTACTATATTTGACTGAGGGCCAATTCCACAATTGTTGTTCTGTGATAGAAATAAATTTATATATCTGTACATAGATTTCTTACTTACCTATCTAGGTGGCGCTATAGTTCGGGGTGAACCTGGGCCTCAACCAACAAGCCCCTCCAGTTAGCCTGGTTCATAGCTAACTGCGTCCAGTTGCGGTCTCCAAGTCGGTTGAGGTCCCCTTCTATTTGTGCGCGCCAACTAAGGCGAGGTCTTCCTCTAGGGCGTTGTTTTGATTCGAAGACTCTGCGGGCCGGAGCACTGGTGTCCATTCGCTCTACATGTCCTAGCTATTTCAAACCACTAATGCACAGTTTTTTGACTACATGTACAACTACATACCTACATATGTATATAAAAAAATACTATCATTGCCTCAGTATACCACGATTTATCAATGAGCATTCAGCATTAATTTCTCGTCGTTCAGTTTTCCAAACCATACAGCATTATATTTACAACTCATCCACTAGACTCTTCCACTAGGGCTCATAGTGCACACTATGCGAGCAAAAAAGATCTTGGGAGATATTTCGATATCATACACCGTTCGATGTTAAGTTCAAAGAACTAGATATCCTGGTTACCGGACCAACGCTGTATATATATATAGGTGGCCGACGCGGCTTTTCATTTAAAATTCAATCAACAAATCTGAGCATACGTATTCATTTAAAGACCAGGGAATTTTGCGCGTTCTGTGAGTGCCAATATCCAAAATCATCCACTTCAACGACCACGTCAATAAGCAAAATTCTCAAATCTGGGGAACAGAAAACCCATATGTATACCAAAAACTTACTGAAAAAGTAACATTTGGTGTGCTATTTGAGCAGGAGGGATCTTCGGACCGTGGCGCTAATGTTCGGGGTTAACCTTTGCCTTAACCAATATGCTTCTCCAGTTAGCCCGGTCCTTAGCTAACTGAGATCAACTTCTGCTTGTGGGCGACACTTAAGGCGAGGTCTTCTATTAAATATTGCATTTGACTTTCGGGCTAGATTCCCGCTGGTGTTCATAATTCGCTCTACATGCTCTACATGATCTAGCCATCTAATATAATTGATGCGCAGTTTTTAACTGGGTTGATGTCAATATCTGATCATATGTAGCTCGTACCGCCTTAGTTATTGCCTTTCTTCCATCCCAAAGAAAGAGTGATTGGCAAGAATTGTTTTTCGTTTTACTTTCGCTGAGGTGTTATTGTCAGAATTGATAGCAGAGCCGAAACAGACAAAGTTCTTTATTATCAACTGTGACGTTCTGTCCAATTCGTCGATGTTACGTCCTTCTTTTGCATATACATATGTATGTGCTGGGTTTTGTCCTCGTTTACCGCTAAACCCATTGTCATACTATAGGCTGCTAGCATCCAACTTCACATATAGGGGATAATCAGATAATAACAAATAGGAGACTAATAACAATATAACTGGCGCAATTGAGGGTATCCCCTTTCTTATGGATCGAGCAACGATGCTGAGATTCCATTTATCAGTCATACACTCGTCTAACCATAACTTGTAAATAAGGTAGTGTATGCTCTCTACCAAGTTATTTCTAGCTGCTTTGAATAGCTCAGCTGTTAAGCCGTCAGGTCCAGCAGCCTTGTTGGATTTAAGCTTGGATATTGGTTTCCTCGCTTAGTTTTAGTCAGGTGGACGGAAGTTTTGGCTATCATCGTCTAGGATGAATAGTCCATTCTGCCTAACAGCGGGCTCTAAGTCTTCGTCGCCGTTATAAAGTGTGCAGAATAATTTTCTCCATATTTACTTGTGTCGCAAATACTTCACATATAGATACATATATGTATAGATAGCAGTCTCATACCTTAAAATACACAATTTTCATTAGCATTCGTTACTGTGTTCTTAAAGCGAGTACATTAATTAAGAATTAGAGATGATAAATCAAACAGAGCTACTGCAATCTAACAATCATGGCCGCTATAAGTAATTTTCGAAAAGCTTTCACTACCCACTGCGCCGACTCATACTAAATATACCCCACAGGATAACCAGGCGAAACCAGGCAACACACAACTATGTCGGGGGTGGTTTGGATTGTTCTAAAAAAAGAAAACTACCCAAGATAACACGTATCCCCCAGGAATCGCTCGCTCTCTCTATATCTCATCGTACATGCAAAATAACACATACCCTCCCGTGTATTAGTATCGGCGAAATACTCCAAAGAAAAGGCAATAGCACCACAATACAGACGAGCAGCAAAATCCAGAACAGAAAAAGCCAAAAAAAAAAAAAAAAAAACAACGTACTCAAAACTCGCTTGCGGTTGTAGTGATAAATGGTCGCACTTCGCTCCGGAATCGATTGTTAAACGACGACGCGGCGATTATAAGCGCTAAAAAGAATTTTCCTGAAAAAATTTCCTCAAAGAAACATTTACCTTTTCTAACACAATAAATTTAAATAAGTGTTCATCAAAATATAAAAACCGATTTTCAGTATAACCGTTTTCATTCAGTTTGCTTTCGAAGTTTTCTCCAGTGAATTGCAAAAAATCACAGTGAAAAACTGCTAAAAAAAAAAATTGTAAGTAGCAGCAAACACACAAGAAGTAGAAGCACAAGAAGATGGTGATGATGATGATAATGATGATGATGATGATGATGATGATGAAGTGATAGTAGTTGAGTATCTCTAAATGAAGAGGAAAATGAGATATCCTAAAAAAGAACGGAAGTGTTGAGTGCGTTGAGACGTTAACGGTTTTCGGGATAAGATTTGGATTAATTCCACAAAAATACACAAAAAAAAATATGCATCATTATCTCTTTCCAAACAACAAAGTTTAAAAAAAAGATTAATTTTCAAAAAAAAATCCAATATAAAAAGAGCAATGGGAGTAATGACCACCGACTTTTTTACCACTGGGACCATTTTGTGGATAAGCGAAAATTAAAACGAAGATACAGCACGATAATAACAACAATAACATCAATAAATTGGAGGAGAAAATGCGAAAATAGTAATGCATTACAGTTTTATTACTTTTCAAAGTGAGTTCTTCTTCCTTGTATTAAAAATACCTATGTATATCATTACAAACCATTTTTGATTTTTTTTTTTTTTTATGAGATACTACTCCCAGTGAAAATAGGTCTTAAATGCATTCGTCCTCGTTTTTTTTTTCGGGGGCGCTAAACTCTGCTCTCAATTTTGGCATGTATCCAGTTTTTCGCCAAAACCAAAAAAAAAACAAAAAAGATTGTCAGTCAATCTATCAATTTAAATGTAACAAAAAGTGAGCATTTATTATATAAAAATGGTTTCTGTGTATAGATATTCCTAAAACAATAATAATTATTTTTTTTTTGTAAAAGGGGTTGATAGAGGGTGAATTTGAAGAGAGAAATGAGAGAAAAAAAGAAATTCACAAATCGATCGATAAAGAAAAGAAGGAACATTTTATAGTTGTGTTTTTTTTTTTTTTTTTTATCTTTGCTGTGTATTTCTCTCTCTACTCTACAATCTACATATAATTTTGGGGGTGAGTTGAGTGACAAAAAAAAAAAAAAAAAAGAGAGAGAGAAAGAGCGAACGCATTCGGGAGAATGCATACACGTGTGTATACGTTCAAGGGAAATTAGTACTTTTACACACCCCCTTACGCTATTTAGCTTCATTCGAATCGGGTGGTTTGGTATTGCTGATCGGTGTTGCATTGGTCTGCAGAATGCAAGTTTTTTTTTTTTAATTTTTTTTTTAAAATGTGTGTATTATACTTCTTTTTGGATACCTTTTTACTAATTCCCATTCACTTATTTTTTTTTAATTATACTTCTATGATTGTAGTAAAGAGAACAACTAATCGCTAATCATTCTGTTTTAAATTCATGAAAAGCAATTACATGTTCACTATACTGTATAATAAAAAGGGATGCAGTGAACACTAAATGATTAAGGTTTTAGTTTTGGTTTTTAATTCATATGCGTAGGGTTTTTTTTTTTTAAATCTGAAATTAATTTAGTACTTCAAAATACATTTGTTGTACATATTATATGTAGATGAGATTAAGCTTACGACAGTGTTCTACATACATTTCTATACATCCTATTGTATATACTTATGTACATACAAATAGTCCTTGCAATTTTACGCACGTTTAACTTACTCGTATCTAAGTATATACACATGCATTTTAAACATGTGCACACATAAATACATATGTACATATATGAATTAATTCATGAATTGGAGTTAAGTGGAAATTCGATTACAAACTTTGTTTTAATCTCTAACCAAAACTAGTCTCGAAAAAGAGCAAATTCGGTTTTCAATTTACCCATCATATCTACATACATATCCATATGATGACACTAAATGCAGTTTGTACCAAAAGCCATCTCTGCCTGCATCGCTGCCTATAATTTTGAGCTTCAAAACGGCAGAAGAGCATCTAGAGCATGTAAAGCCACGTGTTCTAAGAAAATTTTATTTTCTAAGTTTTTTAGTTTTTAAATTTCGGAGAGAGTTTTCTGTTATCTATAATTCCAAAAGCGTACATTAAAAAGTTTTTGCTATCGATCTCTGCGTCAAAGAATGTATCAGAAAAAACCTCCGAATATCACACGTAAATATTTTATCAAATAGTTAAGCAGATTTGAAAGCTCTTATGACCTTTTACTTTGAGTCTAAGCTGGTTTAGAACTGTCTTTAAACCCTCCTACAGCTAGCTGTACACAATAAAATTATATTAACATGAAACCCAGTAGATATCCCTGGTAATGAGGCTGCTGACTAACTTGCCAGATCCGGTAGGTAGTCTACTTGTTAGCCACATAAAGATAGAGCTAAATCAGTGGGAACAAAATGAAAAGATCACTTACATTAATTAACTAACTGGCCAAAAAATGATTTCTAAAAAAAAGGAATAAAAGAAAGAGACTCCAGTAATGATGATGTCACCCCCTCCTCAGCTCAAACAATGCTAAGCTTATAGGGAAAACTACACAACACCTTTAAGAGGATAGCAAAACTCCAAAGATTTCTATTAGGTCGTAGTTCTTCTTGAGGCTTAGATGTGTACAGAGTTTTTTTTTCAAATAAAACACATAAAAAATTATGAAATTATGTACATATTTGTTATTCGAGAGTTTATTTTATGGGATATGGTTTTTAAAAACAATTTCAGACATCGCGGCTATTTCCTCGTTGGTTTGTCGAAATAGACCAGCGACTTAACATATCCTAACAAGAAATAATCCAGCGTTATATCGCAGGATTATGGTGGTCAATTGACTGATGTTCTAGAATCTAGACGAACTACTCCGCTAATAACTCCATACTTTGACCGGCAGTATGCCAGTTGCGCCATCCTGTTAAAATTAAATGTTTTCAAGTTCAAAATCCTTCAAATTTGAAAAGAAATTATAGTTTAACGTGAGGTCCAGTCTCATTAAAAAAAAAGGTCTGATGATATCATACTATTAGCGTAAAATACGCACCAAACAGCGCATTTTCGTGGATGCAAGGGCATTTCATGAGCTTTAACCTCATAACCTCTTCTTTACTACAATTACGAGAATTTTGTTTGTTTACATACCCATTAAGCCTGAAATGCGCTTCGTCAGTTGCGAAAAAAAAAAATAATGCACTTCAAGCCGATTTAGGGTCCAAGTACCGCAATCATGAATAAATGGCGTGCGGTCGTTTGGGTTCAATTGCATCAATTGTATATTTCAAGTCTTTAGACGTAGAACTTTTTCAAAATCTTCCACATTTTGTCTGGACATAGCTCTATTTGCTGTCGATGACATCGAATCGATAAATCTGGGCACTCAGCGATACTTGCCGCTACATCGCCGATATTTTCGTCAAAATGAACAGTTGTTAATCTGGTTGATTGTTGGATGTCTAATAGGTTGAATTCAGTCCAAAACTTAGAAATAATACGTCGGATACACCATAAAACGGATGAAGTGCTCTGTAACATTGTTGATTTTTGAAATAAACTTCCACAATTAGAAGCCAACGCTTGTTGCGGTATAAATCTTTTCATAATAATTTGGCAGAAGAAATTGAACGCAAAAAAATGACACACATTTGCGCCTGTAGAAAAAGCAGAAGATTCGTACCCTGTGAATGGAGGATTATTATGTATCTGCGCAGGGCACCAGTGGACGGAGTGCCATCTACTTATCCAGTTTGAAGGAAAATTTTGGTCACATTTAAACAACTTATTGCGAATAGTCGAAAAATTTGGAGATTAGAGAAGAGCTGGTTCACTTAACTCGTAAGGATGGTAGATTCCCAAAGATACCAAAAACTAAGTTTTTATTTCGGTAAACGATTTTGAAATCATTCATGAACACTGTTAAAAGCGAATTATTTCTTTGACAGAGCTCACATGAGCTAGTAAAATAAATAAAGTTAAATAGAAGGTCGTTTTCATTCATGTTTTCGACAATGGCAACACCCTCTATAATTTTTTTTCATCCTTATCATAAAATTCCCTCGTATAATGCATTTTGTTGTTGTGTCGTTACTGGAGTGGAGAGAGTAACTTCACACGCACACTTGAAAAAAAAAAAAATAATAGAAGAGAAGAACTATATTTACTAGCTGTATATGCATGGACATGTGTATGTATACGTATACTTGCGTATGTAGGGAAAGTAGTTCGGTTGTTGTTTTTTTTTTCCTAAGTAGGAATCCATTTAATGAATTTCCCTTTATTCTAAAAAAAAAAGAGCACCCTGGGAGAAGAAAAAAAATCCCCATTATTTCTTTCCTTTTGATCGGTGCATTGCTATTCTTCCTTTACCACCTTATTCATTTGTGTGGTAAGTCACATTGTTTTTCACATGTCATGTCACTGCCATTGGTTCAAATTGAGCGAAGAAAAAAGAGTTAATGGAATGATGGTGGTATTTTTTCCTTTTCCTTTGCTGCCATCATTAATCAACCCTTGGTGTGTTGAAAGGATGCACCCATACATTCTGCTGCAGAGATATAGCCATTACAATATTGTAACTATACCAAAGTGGATGGCTTTGTGTGTTGTTTTTTTTTTTAGGCTAAATTGAAGATTATCCTCCATCAACCCCATTCACCCCTAACATCGGTATTTATCATCCTATGAAGTGTCTCCTCTATCCCCAACCCTTGCAATTGGCTAAAGCAAATTATAAATCAAGAAATAAAAAAAAAAAAAAACGAAGAAAAATTTTGTGTGACATACAAAACGCAAAGTGGAGGAGAATTGTGCCAAATGACTATGCAGCATGCAGCATGCATCAGGGGGGGGGGGATGATAACGGGCACCCTGCTGCTGGAATTGAGCTGAATCAAACAATGGGACTCGCAGCATTATCGTGTATAACAGTTGCAGGCTTTTTCATTTTTTGTCGTCCCTTTGAGGGTTGGCTGTTTGTTTTCGGATTTTTTTTGTCTGCGCCGGATTGCGTCAACAGCAGGGCGATGAAGGGTGTTCACTCTAATTGGAATGTACACTCGGTTTTTGTTTTGTTTTTTATCGGTTCTGCTCATAATCCTAGACCACATGCACCCTTCAGTCATCACCACCAGCCTGCTCATGGTGGTTTTTGTGTTGTTTTTGCAATTCAAATGCGAAACGTCTTGGGTTAGGTTATGGTCAGAAGCCAATTCCGAGGTTATAGCTCCAGTTTACTGCCCATTTGACCCTTTCGTAGGGGGTGGACTTGCTTTGGGGTTGTAGATACTTTTTTGTGCGCGCTAATAATCATTACTCATAGCGTGTTGATTCTGTATTTGATAAAATCAGTTTTTGTGTGTAAGTATGTATGTATGTATGTTTCCCCCGTCAGCAGAATGGCCTAGTGGGGCAAATTAAATTATTAAAGAGCCATTTTCGTTCTTGTTGTGCCGGGATTTATGGGCTTTAGAGCGGCCTCTGCTCTGTTGGGGTTGGATTCGATTCAGTGTTGTAATAGTGTGTAATAAAACTTTGTACACCGGTAAATGATATGTTATTGGGCTATGAAATATTTAGTTTTTCGGATTTTTCGATACACACAGCTTCGTGTGGGCCGAAGGGCGGATTCGGAGCCCCCCAAAAAGTAACGATAAATGTCGTTAGCGGGCGGTCGAACAATTTATAGTTCGAAAATAGCAACGAAGTGCGTACAGGGAAAATTATAAACATGGAATAATTTATTTAACTTAATAGCTGTGTATACATTGTGAAAGGATGTTGTGGGTTCTATGTGAACTTTAGAGGTGGGCGGAAGCTAGATCCTGGCAGATAATTTTGAATAACAGTGGGTGTGCTCTTAAGAGGAATTATTCACAGCAGAACGCTTTGAAGAGGTGGTGGCGGTGGTTTAGGAAATTATTTTGTTTTGGATAAAGTATTTAAAGCTGTTTTGTCGAAAAGGTTATGTTTGCTTAAAGAGTGGAAAAACTTCCATAATGAACACGTAATTTATTTTCAAGGAATGAGAACACTGCTGAGAACATTGGCATGTTGTATCTTTTATTCATGTTTTAATGTAATATAATAATCGCATTCGCTATCTAATGAATCAAGTAGGCAATAGATAAAAGCAAAAATATGCAGTATTGCTAAGCTACATACAAATGTAGGTATCTAGGTACAACTGATATTCTTTTGAAACAGAAATCAAAGCCAAGAATTGTCCTAATGAGTAATACGAAAATGAGTAACAGCGCCCACGAACTTGATATCCTAAAAGCGGGCTAGGTGACAGGAAGAAATACACTACTGGCACTGGTGGTGACAGGCGCAATGTGTGTAACTGACACTGACTTAAGTCAGGATAGATATACATACCTATGTATGTACGTAGAAATTAAAAGAAATGAAAGGTGGCTGTACCAGCATCGGTATTTCCTGATATAGAAGGATTTGTTTTCATAGGTAGAACAATAGCCTATCGAGATGTGGGCCACAACTACAAGCCATTAACAGATGCCGGGGTATAAAATCAGCAAAGAGCATTTCAGTATAGTATACAACACTTTCAGTTGTAAAAAATGCCTTGTTAGATTACTGGTCTCTATGATGTGGTAGTTATGGATCGTAAGACTCATACACTTGTTGTAAACAAATTAAAATTAAAAAAAAAAATAAACAAAAGAAACTACACAACAAAAAAAAAAAAAAAGAAGAAAACAACAATTGTAAGACGTACCAAGAGGTTGCTGTAAATATTTTCAGAAAGAGCTGTATAATGTTACGCTCACTCCCTGAAGTTGTAACAATGAACCAATTGTTAAGTTCAAGTGTCTTAGCACTGGCGGAACTAGGAAATGTACAATTAAGTTTTCTCGTCGACTTTGTCCATTGGACACAATTTCGTGATTGTGAAAAACCCAACTGAAATTCCACAATTGATACAACGGTAACAATGTCGGAAAGAAACTGTCGTGGATTCAAAAGTTGTTCAAATTGACGTACATACATAATTAGCGATAAACGCGTTTAAACGCGAAAAGAGTCATAAAAGTGTAAAGAACGTAAAAACCGTAAAAAAAAACGTAAAGTAATGGCACATGGTTAAAGTTATACTGGTTCTACAACGATGGCGTAATGAAAGGATTAAACTTCTTTGAACCAGACGATCGCAGATTGGCATGCTGTAGGGAATCTTCGGAATTATGAAAATTGGTCAGAAGTCTAAATGGTGCAAGATACGTGATGCAGAGAGAGCTGAATTCGATCATACTCAAAGCGCATTTCGATATGCTGTGGAGGCAGGCAGCCAGCAGAGTTAGCTATCAATACGCTACACCTGGCTTCCAGGATGGTGTGGTCGAGAGACGTGTAATTCTGCGTTGTAAGTCGATGTTGATGTATAGTTCGTATAGTCCGTCGTCGAATCTCCTCCTCCACATCCTGTCAACGTAAACGGGACCGTATAATTTACGAATATTTTTTCTCTCGAAACGACCGCGGATATCTTCATTCATTGTTCGAGATAGGGTCTTACTACTCCATTGGCTTCTCAGACCATTTTGGGAGCTTCCATTTCAATATCAGCGATCACACCGACATTTATGTACATGTTTTATTCAACTGCTGACCGGGCTGACAGTTTTTAACTTGCTTATCAACAAACCAATTACATCAACTTATTTTATTTTAGGAATCCTCAAAACCTTGTCTTATTTTTTATTCTACTTTAAAACGACAACACATACGGCTTTAATGTTGTAGTCCATAGTTATTCTATTACTTCGAAGAGATACTGGTGTTTATTAGCACTTTACTATTTCAATATAGACTCAAGTCAAGTCATTTGCGGAATATATCTCAGACACGTGACCATTGGACAACAATTTCATTGTCATCGTCAGCATATTTAAGTTTTCTGTTTATTATCTGCCCAAACCTTATTATTCAATAGGCACGTTCTCTAAATTTCACATCATCAACGACAACGACAAATAATATTATGTTAAATATGCCATGTCTGGCTATACCCGTTCCTTGGTAGTGACAGTGTTCTATTTTCAAACATGACGTGTTCTTGAAGAACATTACATTAATCTCTTTCAACTTCTTAACCCCACGGCATGCATAGTTCCATGCTTGAAGAGTGTAATCAATACATGTCTCATGTCTGCGAAAGATACGAATAACTTGTGCACAAGGACGATGGCTGCACACGTATTAAGTATTATATTAGTTCCTTTTTTCTTGTTTTTTTCCTCTTTTTTTTTCTGTTAACAATATCTACATACGTCAACGACACGAGATATTTCAATCAGAGCACTTCGACAACATTGCTCGCTACATCATAATCATTATTATCATCATCACCACCATCATCATCATCATCATCATCATCATCATCATCTCATCGACGCGTCATCTTCTTCTCAGCTTGTCGAGTGCATAAGGCTATCCTTTCGCCTTCCAATGCCGTCGATCTACACATATCCGAAGAATATCCTTTAATTAGCCACTCGTTTCTTTAGGAGAGACATGCAGTGAAAGGATATTTCCTCGCCGTTTTTATCCTCTCATTGTTTCTGTATTTTTTTTTCTTCTTTAATCTGTACGTGTTTGCCCCCATATCGACGGTTCGTTGGTTTATTAAGAGCCTTTCATTTGCACTTCAGCAATTCAAGGATAATTCTTCCCTTTTGAATTTGTTGTGCGTCATTCTCAAAACTATGTGACTCCTTACCTAAACTGTTGGGGCTTATGTAACCAATTTAAAGGGTTGTTGTTTTTAGCTATGCAAACTGATAATCGGTAAAGGATAATGACAACCTAATTGCAGTATACTAGCACCGAGGAAGATTTTTATATGATAAATATTTTGAGATAAAAAAAAAATTAATTGTAGTTCTTTCTTTTCAGGTCCAACTTTCAGCATAATCTCATAGGAATATCCTATAGATGCACCGCCTACCGATGAGAAAACCGAATACAATCGAAGAAAAACGAAACGAAACCGAGTCGTCAATCAACGCATTCGTTCCATTTCATTAACAATTGATCGATGTCCTTGAATTGTAGAAAACTTCATCAAAGTTCATCATCAGTAATTGCGCCACCAAATACAAACATTCACAAAATGTTTGAATGTATTCGCAAGGTGAGATAAAAACCTCTCCATTGAACGGGCACCGGAGCCCTGCGGCTTGCGAGAAAGTGCAATCGCTTAGAGTTACACGCGTCACCCACTACTAAATGCAGTGGAAGAAGAAGTTTACTCGATTGAAAGCAGCTACTGGACATTCGCGTGCGCGAAGGATGCTTTGTTGTGGACGAAGAAAGGTATGTGTGTTATGGCGAATGTAAATTTTTAATGGTTTCCTTGTTTGGGTTTGGGTTTTCCGATAACAATAGTGGAACGAATGATGTCAGGTCTCCAGATTGACGTGATTGGGAAATTTCCACAATACATAGAAAGGAGAATTAAATTTAATTTGTTGTTGATTGTAATCATGACAGTGGTTTTTTTTTCTTTTTGTAATTGACATGGTTTATTGTGAGCTTAATAGTTGAAAGTATAATGACGTTGTTATTGCTTACTTTACTGGAAGGTTACATAAGAATAAACTCAAAGTTAGCAATTAAAATTTCATCTGATACACAAATATCGGATGAAGGACTCTATGTTTATTGGATAAAACTCAATTCTGGTATACGATATCGGATATATTGAAATGTGTAGAACATTACAAGTGGACAAGAACATACAAGCGTACGACGACGGAAAAATTTTTGGTTTTCAAACCTATTAGACACTTTTGATACAAGCGTGTGTGTACATATGTATATGGGTATGTACATATTTATATGACTATGTCTAAAAAAACATAATTCCAATAAAAAATTCGTTCGTTTTTTAAAACATTTTGGTCCTTACTAACAATCAAATCTAGTATACGGCTTAAGTATAATCTTCACATTTTCCAAAATGTGTATACCAATAACGATTTTAATAGTCGGCTTCAGTGCTAGTATGGAGCTAAATTTTAATGTACAGACAGCCATGTTTAATTTTACAAATATGTCATTAAAGACCAGAGTAATGCCAATGTACTAATTTAATAGCACGAACAATACTAAAAAGGACTAGATTTGATAACTAGAATACTTAAATTATACGTAAAATGTTAATTGAATTTAGCTGAAACTATATAAGCGTAATTCGATTTTCATGAATTTTAAAAATTCCTTCATCTTCATTATTATTTACTAAAATACTTTACATTAAAAATGTGTTTTTCATGAAGATGTTTCATTGAAAAAATTAATTACTACATATTTCGTTATACAAAGTTATTGTTTGATGAAAATAATATTATATTAGAGTTTTAAAAAGAATTGTTATGCAATCCAGTTTCCATTCAGGAGGGAAAAGGGAACCAAAAAAGAGTATTAACTTCAGTGCATTGGTATCACCGCTTTATATGTATAAACAAGCGAAGAAAACAATCTCAGCTGATTTTGTTTATTTCGACTTTCGAATGCCAAGTGTGTAGGCGTCTCCTGATGTTGGTATGTAAAATAAACATTCAATTCAATTTTGAATTATAATCACTGTCCTTATAGCACGATGGAAGAAAATAAAAATTCAAATTCAAGTGCAAATATGAAACGTCAAACCAATGTTATGTAGTAGATTCAATGAAAATGTAGTAAATTTTTTTAAAGAGCCAAGTTTAAGTAAAAGCCGACTATCAAAACATTATTAGTACACTTTAGACTTAAGTGTGTATTAATATTTAAGTCGAAACCTTTTTTAAGTCACGACTAATGGTTCGTTGTTAGTAAGGCCCTTTAGAATTGGTTCGATATGGTACACATAAATACATATGTATATGTATATGTATGTATAGGTACATACATATGTAGCTGGACATATTGTTTTAGTGTTTTATTTACTAAACCCAGTCTCCTCTAGTTTAGACTATCAGGTATTAGTTCACGGGATGGGCTAACAGTTTGTATTCGGGCGGCCTGACTTTTGTGTACTCTTTGTTTTTTTTGCTCATCTGAGCTCGTCTTATGAGCAGTATGTCAGAGAATGTTATGAGATGTACATAGTTTCTCGTAGAGTTCCTTCGAGTATTCCGATTGCTATTTCTTATGGGGGCACTGGAGTACTGGAAAGAACTTGTACAGGTATGTCCGAAAACATCAGTGACCCATTTGGGTTAATTAAGAATCTATTTCTCCATGCTTCATTTTTATCCAACATTTGAGGTTGGGGATCAGTTTATATGTCCTCTTGCCTTTCGTTGCATTGTTACTGCTATTCGCTAATCCAGCAATCTTCTCTATCTATCTATACGTTTCTACGTCCATTGCATCCCCCCAAAATTGGAATCCGTACAGGATTATCGTTTTGGTGACCTCCGCTAGTAAAAGACATCTCTTATATTTCGGTCGGTACCCTTTTGTATAATCCTTGCAATAGCTTTGACTCCATTCGTTAGCCACGTACTGATCGTGCTGCTTAAATTATAGTCGTGTGTCTATTAATATGCCAACTGCTTCTTTCGATATGATTTGATGTCCAATTACAGAAACTGTAATGGTTTCCTTTATTCTAATTCTGCTGATGAGTACAACTTTAGTATTTTCTTCGGTTAATTTGAGGATCATAGATGTAAGTCACCTTTGTACTACTCATCCTGTAAGTCCAGATTTTTTGGCACATTTCGAGTAAATCGTCCTGTACATAGTGAATAGTAATCGCTCCCGTATGGTCAATAGTAGTTGGTGATTTATTTGTGATGTGGTTTCAACAGAATGGCGCAGCATGCTATACAGCAGCACAAACCATAGATTTATTGAAATCACAATTTTCTTAGAATGTGATTTCGCGAAATGACACCACTCATACGAACTTAGTCAGAAAACCTTTCATGATATCTCTTAACGGAGCAAGAGAAAAAGTAGATTAACTTTAGAAAAGCAGTTGTTTTCTAAAAAAAACAGCATCCAAACATATGCGTCCATTATTCTGATGCACCTGTAGTGTAGAACCACCAGCTCGTATGGCTACAATTACACGTAACTACCCGGAATATAGTATGTCAATGCTTTATATTCAAAGCTTCACCCTATCGACACATTTGCCAGTATGGAAATAAATAAGCGAAGCTTTTTGAAACACCACTCATGAATTTCAAGTGGTCATGATAGTTTTAAAATTGAAAATACAAAAATATTGATGAAGTCCTTAATCAACTTCTCTAAAAATTGTAATATTGGTACATTTGACTGTGAACTATGTATGTAATTGTAACTTGTGCACTTATTCCTTATAAGTAAGACAATGACAAAGTTATTATTGTTCAGTTCAAAAATCTTGGTTTCAAAAACCAATTGTCTAATACAATCAGTTCACTTAGCCCACAGTAAACGAACAAACTCAAGAAAAGTCAACAATCTCTGTTGCAGATACATACATACTACACAACAATGTAGCCGTCTATTACAATACTCCGACATTGTGACCTTCGGAGGTAGACAAACCATGTTCTAACGAAAGTCTCAAGCGAAGCTCCATTATTTGTCTTGTAACTGCGTAACATACTGAATACAAGAAAAAAAAAAAACATTTCCATCACAGTATGGTTCTTTGACATGACTGTCTCCTCGTCTACAAGAAAAAAACGACAATTCTCCTTTTATAGCTTCAGATGTGTAAATTTAAAATTTTAATTATAGATAACTCAATAACCCGCTCATGCCAAAACCGAAAATAGCAAAAAGTGAACTCAAACAAAATTCATCAGAGAAAGTTTTAATACCCTTCTAACTAGGATGCGACCGAACGATACCATCTACAGCATCTGCACATGCCTATGCTACATGATCCTTGACAAGGTCTTCCCGCACACATACACACACACACATGCTAAAGCAAACACCCCCGCACCAAAGCATAAATGTCCACCATCTCTCTAATTAAGTACAAATGACTGGGTTTAATATCAGGGATGACATTTCGTAAAATGAAATGACATGAAAGGAGTAAGCGAAACCATGTTCCGAGAGCCGACAACAAAGGGAACAACAAAACAACAACGACACAACGAGAAAGTTAAAGGACATCTAAATAATTTTTACATTGTGTACCTTCGTTATCATTCGGTATGTCTAATTCGTCGCTGTCCGCATCCTTTCGCTTCTCTCTCCGATTGTCATTACCATAAAAAAAAAGGGACAGGCTAATAAAATTAGCAAGGTAATTTCAGGACTATACCTTCTGCTTTGTTTGATAGGCGACGAGCGACACGGTAACGGAGACGAATGCAATGTACACGTGGTTGAGATGAGTTTTGTGGTCACAACAAAGAGGATTCATTTGAATTGGGCTCCAAATCGGTTTGTAAAATATCAAGATCTATCGTTTGATTTGGGAACAATCCTAAAATACTCACCCTGTTACACTCTTTTCTTTTTATCAGCAACAATGGCAAGCAGCATCAGATACAGATACGAGATGGTATCTTTTAATTCTAAAATTTATTTCATACCCTTTGTAAACAGATTTAAGGATTGTCAGACAACGGGGAGGGGCAACTGTGCACATTCCGACGTGGCGGAGGAAATAATGGCGAAATCTAAATAATCCCATAAGTGGAGCGGAGCGGTACTCCCTCTGTTGACTTACAGACTCAGTGAATTAAATACAATTGCAGCAGGTACCTTGCCTACCTTCTCTTCGGAAGGTCCTTCGTAATGGATTACGTTTTGAGTGAGCTACATTTTGCTCTCTGACTCTCACGAGGGGTGAGGTGGTGAAAGGAATTTTATGAAAATTTACTACGATGCCTGTGAATTGCTTAAGGATTACTATTATGTTTTTTTTTTATCTATTTGCTCTTACGAGCAGTAAACTATCTGTGCTGAATAATGTGGAGAGTTATTTTAATAACCTAAAAATTGAATATTCGGTTCAGTTGTGCGGTGAGTAGTCCATTGAGAAGCAAGGAACTGTTAAGAAGTATCAAAATCTGTTCCATGAACCGGTGATCACACCTAGTGAGAGGCAGTTGACAAATCTGAATGCGGAAGTAATTTTAAACTCATCGCAGACAACGCTTCGAGAAAACTTTAGCTCATAGAAAAAGAGTGGTTTATCAAATCAAGAATTACAGTCCTAGGAGTAACACTTGAATTAAACTTAAAACTCTTCGCTAATAGGACAATAAAAGTAATAGTATAGGACAAATAAAAGTAATTGAATGTGAGGTCTAGAAGGATCTCTTTTTGTTTATTGAATACTGTCATTTACAGCGCAAATGGAAAACACTTATCGTTTGCGGAAAACTTTAATTTTTGTAGATGATGAGTAGGAATCTGTAGTTAAGCCAAGATTATAAGCTAATTCTTCTCCCTCAGGATATCCAAACGAAAAATAAATTATAAATCAATTGAAACAAAAAAAAGTTTCTTGTATGAATAAGTAAAAAATAATTTACAGAGGGTGTCACTACATTCAGCTGCACAAATTTAGAGCCTTTCAAACTAGAGTAAGATCATTTTTCATAAGTAACCCTAAAAGGATTATCTTCAATTCTTACATTGCTTGACATTGCTTCCAGTGTGTTGTCCTTAACATTAAAATATATACAAAAAAAAAATTAATTAAATACATACATATGCAGATAGAGATATACTCCGTTTTAGTTCAGGTAGTTGATGTCTTCGTGTACTAGGTTTTTGTAAATTAGAAGTGAGTCTGAGTTCTTCGTCGCCTCTGGGGATTGAACCTCTAACCCCTCGCTGTTGAAAGCATCTGGAAATGATCTGATAGAGGGCATACACCAATTCATTTCTAGTATTTGGTCAGATGAATGTATGCCTGATGTGGGCGGCGTGGCTCAAGTGGTTAGTGCGTTGGATTACGGAGCGAGGGGTTCCAGGTTCAATCCCCAAGCAACACCTAAAATTTCTTTCACGGCCCTACCTCTCGCGAGCGTCTGACAAACATCCGAGAGTAAAACTGTCATGAAAAAGCTTCTCAAATAAGCAATTGCCCTTTGGACACGGCATTAAACAGTAGGCCCCTTCCATTCGTGTAAAGAACATAACACGCACAGCACGAGTGGTGGTGAGAAGCTAGGCGCTGGGCCAAAAATTTGTATTTTTTTTTATTTTGAGTTTGAGTCTGAAACCTTTTGTCAACAACCTGATTGGGCCCTATCAGTGTGGTTTCAGACCAGAAAAGTCCACAATCGATCAAATCTTCACACTTCGACAGATCCTGGAAAACACTCAAGAAGTCCAAATCGATACCCACCATCTTTTCATCGATTTTAGAATAGAATACAATATTTTATTGTGGCAGAAATTTACAATCCTTAAGATACAATTATCATTTTACAGAGATTAGGTTTAACACCTTACTACTAAAATAAATATAATATTTCTTAAATATTACATCACAGATTTTGTTACAGGTTTGAAGGAAAAGCCACTAAAGCATTATTTGCAGACGGACCTCATATTTGCGCCCTATGACTCTCTTGCAAGCACATAGTACCGTAGCGGCTTTCCTAATATGTTCGTATATGTTCAGTTTCCATATCAGTTTCTTGTTTGGTATAACCCCCAAATATGGTGGCATGGAAATACACGTGAATTCCCCTCATTCATCTCTAGAATTCTATGTCTTTTAGTTAAAAGAATAAGCTCCGTTTTCTTCGGATTGGCGTTAATTCCAATGCTATCTATCTACTTGACTAGCCTTGCAAGGGATGTTTCCATGAGATCCTGTAGTGTGTGTTTTCCCACTGATTGCTATAGCAATGTTTTCTGGATAAGCTATAACTTTGAATCCTTCCTTTTCTAAGGTAAGAAGAAATAGTTGTGGTAATAGTATCCCTCCCTGTGGTGTGCCGGATTGATCATCATGTTGACTACCATCGGGCTGGTCCAGTGACTTATCCCTGCATTGATCATACATTTTTTGAGAGTCTCCACAATGGCCTCTGGTTTTATACTGTTGAATGGCTCTTCTAAGTCCACCATCGTGAATTCTTTGTTGGCCAGCGATTTTTCAATGGCACCAACAATAGAATGCACTACATTCTACACTGACTTACTTTTACTATAAGCATGCTGCGATCTCGAAAGCATTTTTAAGTTGTAGATGTTGACCAGCCTTTTCAATGTCTGTAATAATAAGGAAGATATGCTATTTGGATGTAGAAAATATTCATAGCTTCCACAGAAATCAAAGCTTTGGATAACGAGGTGTATAGTTATGCACGTCAAAAGCTGTTTCCAGATGCGGTCAAACTTTGACCAGAATATACGCTGTGCATAATGTTAATGTCTATTTCTGCGAACATATACTAACAATATTGAATGGTCTTAAATACCACAATGAAAACACTTATTCAGCTATGTATGTTCTGATGTCAGGCTAAATGATTGATAGGACACTGAACGATAGATTTTGACTAAAAATAATGATAGCCACTTTCGTTTTAAAAAAAGTCTTATAAAAGTATCATACCTCGAAAATTGATTACCATACGATCCGTTCTAGACGTAGCATACCTATTTTTAATGTGAGTTTTTCTTTCAGCACTCTTCCGTATTTCCAACTTTTAATAAAGTCCTTTCAAACGATCATGCAATTGTCCCTAATTTTTTTTTTATGCCGAGAGCTGGTGAAAATCTTCTAAAGTGTGAGAGTTTTACTCACTAAAAACACATTTCTTCAAAATTTGTACTACAACTAAGCCGACGCTTATCTAGCAGTTTTATTATAGCTTACGAGATTCGTAATTTTTGGAAAAGGATGTCTATGTAATTAAAAAGAATGTAGCAAAAGATAAAATCCTTTCAAATGATCATGCAATTGTCCCTAATTGAGATAAGCGAATTAATCGATTATAACTTTAACTAAACTACCATTAATATTAATTTACGTAAAATCTCTAAAAAAAATTCATCACACTATTATTAACAATCAAACCTTATTTAAATAATCCCAACGGTATACCTATGTACTCACCGAAACAATTACTACACATAATCGCATTACCCAATTACAAATGTTACATTAAAACACACCGTCGTTGGCAAGTAATTTTGCCCGAATAATTTGTCCTTCGTATAAAATTCCATAAAATACAATAATTAAATTGTGAAAATTTGATGAAAGTTACCAGTAGCGCGAAAAATATGTTCCACCGTATTCGTGTCATTGCGCTCAACCGCCGACGTAACTGCGATTGATAGCTAAACCGCATGATATAATGCGATGGTTGGGGGTAGGTGGGGTTAGATACTCACAATGGTGTGAAACCAGTGGGTGGCTTGTCTACAGCTAAAAGCTGTCATTAGCTTCAATTAACTACCATGTCATGGTGATACTTTTGTGCAACTCGTGCAAAGCCTCTTCAATTATACTCATCACCCTCAGTGGGGTACCAAGAGTGCTATATCAAGAGTGTGGGCGGCCATCGGCACTCTAGGCTGGATACGAAGAATACCATACACACACACAGTTTAAAATATTTGTCGAGTACACGCAGTATGAGGGGAGGATAGTTGATAGAAAAAAAAAAAAAAAAAAACAAGTCGAACTCATCCATCCCCACAATTAAAATCATCATCACTCTTCGAGAGCGCTGACAAGGGTCTCGTGGTGGTCGGTGGGTTGCAAATTTAAAATATTCCTGGAATGCACGCAGTATGCCTAAATACATACATATGTATGTGTGTACATACATATATATATTGAATAAAAATAGTGTTGGAAGGAAATATGTAATTAATGTCAATGGGACATTGGAAGGCCACAATTTGTGGACTAGCTGTAATTAAGGAAACATGTTCGCGCATTGACCATGTTAATGGCACATAAACGGTTTGAACAATTTAATTTGGTGATATAACATGGTTCGTGATGGGTTTTAGTAGGTGTTAAGGTTAATTAGGAATTTATTTGTAGCAGACATTCAATGTCACGTGCATTTAAAGTTTTTTTACTTTACTTCTTTAGGAAAACCATTATTTTTCTTTTTACTAACCGCACCTCCGAACACTTTCAAGTGCAATTTCTTTGAGAATACTCATGCAAACTTTATTCATGTCAAGTTATCCATTCAGGACGAACACTAAAATTGTCGTCTGAAACCTTAATAATTGGAACTTTTGCCATCCATTTGCATTGCAAGGTACACTGGTTTACACTTAACCGTTCACCACTTTCCGAATACAATACACTTTCCACCCTAAAGCTCACGTAGCGTTAAAACAAGGCGCAAAGTATACATACCCACGAGTACATACATTCATATGTACACATGTAAATGCGTCCGCTCTAAAAACTTTGCCAACAAATTAATTTGTTCAGTAAAGTTGTGCCTTTGAAGTGGCCGTCCATGGGATTTACCGATGCAATTTATGCATCACCTCTGTGTGTGATGAGTTTACATACATATGTACTTTATCTCACAGGGAGTCTTTTTGATAAATTTTTCATCGGAAATGTGTGGTATTAGTCAAAATCAGAATCAACTAGGATTCAAAGACAGATCTTTAATTTTCATACCATAAACAGGGAGCTATTTTTCATTTCAAAGTTTAAGTGAAATGAGGTTACGATCTTTGTCCATACTTCACTGTCTTTCGCCAATACTTAATTGGTTTTGAATTTCTACTACAAATACAAAGTTGGTGTAGTATTAGAGTGTCCTTGAACCATATTTAAAATTGTCATAGTAAATAGTTTGACTTTGGAATGTGAATAGAAAGGACAAACGAACCGAAGTTACACTGTTTCCGAATGTTCAATAAGAAACTAGTTTTGATGGATGATCCGTAACATAAAATCGCAGCCACTAAAAAAATGCAAATATTTGGTGCGTCAGGTTCATGGGACCCAAGGCCTAGCTTAATATAACCACTCGTTATATTCTTCACGAATGAAAGGTGTCTACTGTTCAATGCGGTATCCGAAGGGCAATCTTATTTTCAAAAGCTATTTCATAACATTTATACACTCAGATGTTTGTCAGACGCTCGCGAGAGGTGGGACAGCGAAAAAATGTTTAGTGTTGTCTAGGATTTGAACCTCGAACCTTCATCGTATTAAGTTTTAAAATATCGTTCCACCCGCTTCACATGAGGCTCTATTTCACGCGTAGCTCGAATAGCTTGTTTCTGGATTGTTAGCCATAACATCGCCATTGAGTTGTGGCCTGTGAGGGTACCTATGGGGAGAGTCAGCTGTGGTCGCAGCCTCTGCATATGTCTATGGTCCTGATTCTCATTCTTCTAAGATAGACCGCCATTGAGTTATGGTCTGTGTGGATACCTATGAAGAGAGTCAGCTGTTTAACAATAGAAGTTCTCTAGTTATTTTTTTGTTGTATTGGGCCCAAAGTTTTCTAGAGACGCGGCATGAGGTGAGTGCTCCACCGTTGGCATGAGAAGCTTGATGGGCATTACGACCGAGTTTATCATTGTTTGATTGATTCTAAACCTTCTGGCTAGCTCATCGGCCACTTTATTCCCGTGGAGGGTATGTACATACATATGTCTCCTTATTAACCATATTTCTTTAACAAAAAGGTGGATATCTTTCTAAAATAAATACGTTTTTGATGTTATGCTACATTTAATAAGAGTCGGACAGATTCCCGAAAAAACAAAACCCCGAAAAGCGAAAATCCCAATAATCCAAAATCCCGAAAATACAAAATCCCGAAACGCCAAAATCCCGAATATGAGAATTTTTGTATGGATTTAAAGAAATTTTGCATATACCCAACCTCGCACTTACTCCAAATCCAACAGTGACTCCAAGCAGGGAGGTTGCACGACTTCGACGCACGTTTAATCGGCTTAGATGGCTGACTGCCTGGTTCAAGAATCTGCTCTACTCTTTGGAACGTCCTTTCAGAAGTCTGTACAACTATCTTACGAGCCCGCTCAGTCTGCTTAGCAACACGCTCAATCGACTTAGGAGCCTGATCGACTGGCTTTGTTCAGCGTTATAGATTTTCTCCGTCCCATCTGTACTTCCTTTGCGACCTCGCAATCGCGATAATTTGCTGGGTACTTTCCCTTGCAATTGACGCAAGTTGATTTTCATTTGTGGTCAAACTGCAATTTTCAGAAGAGTGTGCACTTAACGCACTTAAAAGAAGTTATATCCTGTGAGTACAGTTTAGCACAGTATGTTGAACTCTACAAATACTAAGCAAAATGAAATACCTAATAGTACTTAAATACAATCTCAAAGGTAGGTATTCCAAAAATTTCCTTTTTTTATTTCTTTTACTTTCGTGGAGAACATCGAAATGGGACCACTCATGGAATAAACACCAAAACTATTTATTAATCTCTTTGAGAATTCCTTTTGTTATGTGCTATATCATCCGGTCAAGGCAATCTGGTTGTCCGCCCTTGCGGCTCTGGCCACAATTATTTCTAATTTAGGCAATTTAGCATAGGATTCCTGCACACACTTCAGTAAAAAAAACCCCTTACAAAAGGATTTTTTACCATATTGCATTGAGTCACTTCTTGGTCACCCTCGTATGAGGATACTATTAAAAGCATCCTCGAGAAGATTGTGAAATTGAGTGCATCACCGTAGGCACACACTGGCAAACACACATTTACATGGAGCATGAAGTAATAATTTAAAATCAGGTATACAGATGCACATGGAAACGTTTTTAATCTGACAGTATTTTAAGTGAATGAAATGGGTTCTTGATGTTGCCATAGCTGCCATAGGACACCCATTCCATTCCCCATTTAAAATATCTTGGTGAAATATGTGAGATTGTAAATGCAGTCTGGCAGATGTCAAAGCTACTTAAGATAAAAAATGTAAATACATTCAACACACTTTTTACCCAAAACCTAATTAAATAGGTTTGCTTCTACAACAGCATGAAATGTGCTTACAGGACTATTTACATTGCTTGAACCCACAATGCGGTGTGATAACTTTCCAAGTTTATCTGTCGCTTTTAATTGAAAATCCTCCTAAGATTGTGGCCCATTTGAGAATATAAAGTTTCGTTATAAAACCAAATATATTTCCATATTTTCATTGCACATTTTGTTACCACCTCCTGCCCACATGATAGGATGCTTTTTGACATCAAATTAAGTTGAATTTATACTATAGAACTATGTACCTAGTGTAGTGTGGTTTCAAAATCTACCAAGTAAACATATGTATGACATGTGCTGTAAAATTTAAAGTCTTTATCAATTGAAAGAAGAAAAA
The DNA here is from genome assembly GCA_905220385.1 of Xylota sylvarum. Taxonomy (NCBI): domain Eukaryota; kingdom Metazoa; phylum Arthropoda; class Insecta; order Diptera; family Syrphidae; genus Xylota; species Xylota sylvarum. The sequence goes on from LR999958.1 coordinate 27,162,305, forward strand.
CTTCTTCTGATATCCTTGTGGGGATAACAAAAAGGATAACGAGAGAAAAGCAAACCTCCAATTAAATGATCAAATCGGATATACCAACTAATTGGTAATTAAAACTGCTCACCTATTTCTCATTCCAATTACCACCCCAGTACCTATGTATATAGCCACCTTGTTTCCACAAAATGAACACTTTCTACGCCGCCATGGAAGTCATTAGAGTCACTCGGTCGACCGTAAAATTCACGGAAATTCATTTAACACAGGTATTCTAATTGAATAAGGACACCAATTAGGATTTGTTTTAATATCGCACTTGCCAGTTGCAAATCATTTTACTGTACAACACCCACAAGTCGGGTGCTACCGCCACCGCCTTTGACCCTTGAGAGTTCGGTTTAATATCCACACAGAATAACTACGGGTGGGCTGGCATGTGGCTAGAATCAAATTCTAAAACTGTACTGGAATATACATTTGCATGTAACCTCTGGAATCTGTGGCGTGCATTTCTACTGCAAAGGTAAGTCCAGGTATGATTTGTGTGCTTGGGCTTTGAAATGTAAAGACGAACGGTCTGAGTAGTTATTAAATGAAAGTTTGCAAAAGACATGCAGTTTGGTAAACTGTGTATATTTAGTTGAGACTTTGTGCTTGGAAGAAATGCATCTATTAAACCACAATTTTAAATGGTCGATATGGGACCTTTATATCTAGTGTCAGTGACGGCAGTAAGTGGAACACTTGTTCGTTAAAATGATGTTAGACCGAGAAACAAAGCCATCACTAATATTTAACTTCAAACACTTCGAAGATTGATAGCAGACGTAGCTTTTACTATCGATGGTACTCCAAGACAACTTAGCGGAATGATTCTTAGATTCAAGAAAAAAAAAAAACCAATTCTGAATCTAATCACAAATAAATACAGAGGTATGCTATACCATCTTTTGATAGCTGCAAATCGCCTGGCAAAGAAAACCTTGCTGCAACAGAGCAGAAACCACTCATTGCTGAAGTGCATTCTCGGCCTTCTCTGAAAGTCGACGAAATTCCAGTAAAATGAGTAATAATGGACCTTGGTTCCTTATTGTAAAAAAATAAACAGTGGTGCATGTTCATGTTTGTAGGCGACTATTGAATACTAATATTTGTCGACAGCATGCTGTGAAATTTCGGGTGCCGGACATTTCGCTTTGATTTTGGGATACACCTTCACCTAGACTGCGGAAAAGTGGTCGCTCCATCTCCTTAGATAGTTGAGACCCATCCAAACTATTCAGATTTCTATCGGCTATATATTTCTGGACAAAATTTTGAAGTCGGACTTCTTACTAGAGTTCTTTCTTAGAGAGACCCGACCTTTTACTTGGTGCAAATATGGCTGCAATGACTATACAACGGCGACGAAGACCAACATTCCGCTGTTAGGCAGAATGAACCAGACGTTAGGCGGTCGGAATGAAACCTATCTTGTTGACAAAATTTGTTCGAAATTTCGTAGTTGCTGATTTAAGATGTTGATACCTACCTGTCTATGTTGATACCTGTATTAATAGAAGTATCAGTTCCGCACTATGTTGTAATGGTGCATTGTCGAACTACTATCGACTTACATATATATGTATATGTATGTAAGTAGTTCAATGTGCTTCTTAATTTAAAAGAATGTCCCTCATATGAACCAGAAGCCAGAAGTTGCTATTGGCACAAATCTTTGATGTGAAACACCAGTGTGACCGCATTCATTATGTATAGAAAAGGCTTTAAAAGGAACGCATTTCGTTTGGCGGAGAAATGTTATCTAGGCCGCCACCTCTTATGAAACGATGAAATTCTACAGACTTTTACATTTTTTCACAAGGAATATCCTTGACTTCTTGAACTTTTCAATCATTTTTGTTTTTCTCGTTTGTTCTTTATACATACATATATACAACGCGGGAAAATTGACATTAAGCAACTCAACTACAAACGCATCAACGCTATTATGCCCTTCCGCTGCCTTATTGAATGCAATATCATCCTTGACTTAACCACAAAAGCCCATCATGATGAGGAGATTTTTTTTTTTTTCTTTTATTCACAATACCTTTCCATGGTTGCCCATTTACAATTGCGACTTTGTCAAAGGACCTCACGGTATGGCGGCGGTACTTATTAAAATGTACGCGCGCCACATCAATCTCATTCCAGTTGACTACTACTACTCACTGGAAGGCCGTGACCCAAATTTGTATCTGTCACTAGATATCTGCTCCCCATTTATGTATGTTTGAGTTTGTATGTGCGTTCATTACAAAATGGACTTTCAAATAGTTGTTGATGTCAATCCAATCTCGCAAATAAATGTCCCCAATGAAATGTCAAACTTTGAGCAATGACACAAAATCCTTACAATAACCCATCAAAAATGATTGACGTCACAAAATTTTCATTCAACAAAACGTAGTCGAATGACTTCGAAATCGAAAAAAAAAATTTATGATGAAAATTCGTTAATGAAAGGAAGTAGGTCAGGATTTTTTTTTTACTTATACTAATACTACACGCAAAAGGAGGGCGTTTAGTGCAACCGTACATGACCTGCCCTCACCACACATTCTTAACATCAAGTAGCAAATTACAGTTCACATCCCTTTTATCATACACAAAGAGATACTACTCTATAGGTACATGTAGGCCTAAGCACACACACACGGTGGTTGGGGGTAATTTCTCAAAATAAAGGTCATGCCATTTAAAAGACAGAAAATCGTGAAAAGTAATGAGGGGTCACATATAACCCACCACTACCCTCAACCACCTTAAATTGAAAAAAAGAGAAATAATCGTGAAAGGCAACAAATAAAACCAAACCAAATGGATGGAACATGAAGAAGGGTTCAACCGAAAAAAACCTTTGTCAAACATCCACCCTCCCAATCCGCCCACAATTACTGTAGGTCTAGAATACAAATCAGATTTGCACACCCACTCGTCGTCGCCCATCCATCCGCCCAATTTTTCTTCGAATAAATTTCGTCAAAAACGAAAGCTTCTACGAAAAGCTCGAGAAGTATGGCTGAATGAAAACCGGCAACATAGCCCATTCATTTCGTCCTGTGTTTCTATTTTTGTGTGAATTCTCCACCCTTTACCCATTCCAGTGGTTCTATGCCATTTCTCAATGCAATTTCCCTCTCGTGTAGTATGCAGCGCGTACTACTATGATGACGATGACGATGATGATGAGTTCTGTCATGAGGTGGGGATGACAGGACCTCTCACTTACACTGATGGGTATTTTCCACGGCGCGATTGTGTGCTCGTTCCTCTTGCGTGGCATGTTACGCACGTCACTATACGGCTTACTACGCGTGTCCACAACAGAAAATTCCATTTTAAAACGAACGAGTAGGGGGAAAGGAGAACATTTCTAGTATATAGACCATAGCTACCCAGAGTACAAGGACCTCTTGAGCGCGCTCGCTAGTACAAGAGCGTTTAACGAGAATATTAACTTACCACATACTGAGCATGTTTGTTCTAACACAGAGAGCGACAGAGAAAGAGCGAAAAAACGGAGAGAATTTTATTATAGTAGAATATTTTGACAAAAAGGACATTTGGAGCTTTATCGAATGGCATGAACTTTTTACGAGCTAGTTTCGCGATGTAGGTAAGAAGTTTGGTGGACCGTTTATGGGGGCTCTTAGTGCGCATGTTAGATGAGTTCTGTATGGAAGTTTAATCGGTGCTTCTGATTCTCATGAATAAATCTACTGTTGTTCCTCTGGCGAATGATATACCAACACTTAAGATGGTACCTACATACATACATATATATGTACATATGAATTTGAAGTTTTTGCAAGACAAGCTATCGCGAGATGGCTTTCCAGAATTGAATTGAAAACTGAGATTTTGCATTTCTATTTTATGTACAAGATGCAGTTTGTCAACATTCTTACATTGTTTGCATTGCGAAAAGTTGACTGTATAACACTAGGTCACGGTAAGATCATTTTTTTTTCTTAAGAGTTTAACTATAACTTTGTAGAGGTAGAAGAAAAATTGCAACAACCAATATCAAATTAGTATGAAATCACGACCTTGTTGGGTAGGTATTAGTGTACAGACATTTTGAAGTGGTCATTAGTTACATACGAGGAAACTTATGACATCTTGAAAATTGTCATCATGAAGGATAGACAAGAGTTTTATATGGAGTGCCACACGGTTACATAATAGCACTTGTTCTTGTTTTAGGGTGATTTAAATTGATGTGCCTTAGAGCATTTAGCTTGAAGTACTCACTGACTAGTGGTACATCTTTGACATTCGCTTGATGATGGGAGAATAGGGTGCAGAGTTTGAGAATAAAAAGTCAATCTGTCGTGGGTGATATTATTAAGTAGTTAAGAAGCGTTAGTGTATGTAGTGTTTGTATAAAATACGGAATCTCTCATAAAATTCCCAGAAATAGAGACATTTTATCCATCTAATTGGAAAAAAGAGACATGTGCTAGATACAGCGGATAATGTCATTCGACTGTGATTGAATCCGCAATTTACTTATTCCAATGTTTTCAGTTACTATCGTGTACCACATAAAACCCTTTTAAACTGGCAAACCGGGTGTTTAGAAGATGTTTTTTTCTTCTAACAACAGATCTCAGTAAAAGTTTAATGACTAAAGTCGTCGACAGAACAGTATTCTTTCGCACACACACGAGCGTTACGTTTCCAAGATACGAACAGATAATGTTCTAGACATTTACATAACAGTTTCTATTTTTAATGCTTCTATAACTAAAACACCTACACCTCGTCTATTTATTTCACGCATATGTAAGTCCATGTGAGTGTCCTTATTTCATCATATGCCATAGTTTGTTGCTGACACATAAAAATGTCTTGTTTTACACAATACATTACGTCTGATACACAATTGACAGTCAGACTGCAGACATAACCTCATAAAGCACGAGTGCACTTTCGTGATATTATCGTCTAACCTTTTATCTTTCTTTTGCATAACATTCTCTTGCCATTATCATTATTATGATTACAATTTGTTCTTCGGACCATAAGTCAGAAAAATAAATTCATTATGAGTGATCAACTTTTAGTTTGACATCTGTCATTATACTTTTGAATTCTTATAATAGATGACCGGACGTCTGAAACAGACAAGTGAAGAACCCTGCGATCATTATTAGCTCTACCTTTATTGTGTCATTAAAACCGCTATATTCAGGGACGTTTATCTTTTGTTTTTATTAAGTCATCAGGATATAGTGACGCTAGTTGTCATAATATGTCTTTCAAATTCATCTTGCAAATAAATTGCGGATGACAATAGTCATTGAGTTTAGGTTAGGTTAGGTTTGGGGCTACTTAACTTTTTGCAGTTTTTTAGTGATTCATTTAAGTTTGATCTGAAACGTAAATGCTGTAACCCATAAGAGCTGTGCGGGTATAACTTAAGGTGGGAACTTATTTCGGGTTTTTGTATTCGGTTAGTATTTTGTTTGTATTTATTTGTGCTATGTGAAGAACGGTCAGGACATATTGGCTGCTACTAAGTAAAGTTATTTCTACAGACAACCGAATGCTGCACATTCGATCGGTTCTTGATCTACTTTTTAATCTGATAGTCTAAGACATTCTGAAGTCGTTCACGGTAACCAATTATTACTTACGTGAGGTTAATCTGTATTAGACTTCCGATATCGGTACATTTCTTTAAGGTATCGCAGAATACTTGCCTCCCGTGTCTTTTTTTTTTTAGATCTCTGCACTTTTTAGCTAGTCTGAGAGTGTTTAGAAGTAGGATCTGTTCCATCCATTAAAACATTTAAAAGCTACTGACATTCTCTTGCGAGTATATTCCTGTTATCCGTGCATAGCTTCTAAACAATCATTGGCCTTTTGTAATGCGAAATCTTCATGCACAGATTGCATAAGTGGACACCTAACTTAGATAATTCGATTTGTAAATTTAATCTGACGGAAATCCCCTCGAAAACATCCTTCTGAGTAAACAAAACTATTAAACGAAAACAAAACGTTTAAATCTTCAAACAAAATCCCCTCGCACCCATCCATTTATCTTATAATTGAATCATACCGCACATATACATGGCACACACACTGGCATTCCTTTGCAGAATTCAAGAATCATCATCCTTTCTTACACCAGATAATTTTACCACCCCAGCTACTACCAGCTACTACGATAAGGACAACAACCACAACAAAAACAACATCATTTTCATCGAACACACAAAGTTCAAAGAAAAAGCTTTTATGTTTGACCCCATCGCCCTCCCACTGGGTGGCGGGCACCCCCAGGCGGCAACAACTTTCCATCCAATCTCACATATTTCGGGCATGTATCTTTCGGGAGTCGAACCCAGAGTACTCGTATACCATATAAACTCTTGTGTCCTGTGTGTAATGCACTCATACATATACAAGGATAACAAAGAGAAAACAGTGAGTTTCGATACCAATATACTCACTCACTCGTCATATACAAAAATACTACAATTTTCCAGTAGCAAGGCAAAATGAATAAGAAGAAGAAGAAGAAGAAGAATCTATGGCACGCGCGCCTTTGATACCAAAAAGGATACTCCGTGGAGTAAGTCCTGCTCCTTGTTCGTATTTCGCAGCTCCACCACTCCAAGGGTAAATAGTATTTAATTTGAAGAGGCGCCATATTTGGCAGCAGTTCGAAGCTTTTTATACTCTTTGCTCGATTGCTCCTGGCTCTCCATAGAAACGGTAGAAACCACCGAGGAACGTCGCTCGTAGTCGTTGTCCCTGAATGCACAAGAGTAACCACTAAACTTTAACTCCAAAACGGATGTTCAGTTTTCTATTTTCGTTCTTTTTCTTCTGAATCATTGTACAGCGCGGTGTGTCCTTGATGTAGAAATATACAAATCAACAAATTGTGTGGCTGAAGTTTAATAGAATTCAGTGTCCTTTCGCGCTCTACTATTTTTTTTTTATTATTATTGAGGACTTAACGCGAACACGAGTATCCTAGTTTCTTCGTTTGCTTAATAAAAATGAAATTTTATGGTTAAGGTTCTATGTATGTATGTATATATTTTGTGAAGGAGTTTTCAACAAAAAAAAAAGAAGAAAAAATTACAAGGATATTCGCTTAAGGACATAGTAGTAATTCCAATCGATAAACACGCTAAATGTAACGATCGAGCGATAAAATATTCAATCCTGGATTCTGAAATGTGATTTGTATCGTACCCCAACTTCTTTTTGATGTGTGAGGATATTAGTCATCGTCATCGCCAAATGATTCAAATACGCGCACAATCCGCATGTACTATATCCTGGCTGTGAGTGACTGTGTAGCGAAGGGAAATCTCTATAATGAAATAATGAATAATTGGTGAATATCCTTGATGCATACAGTGATTGCATAGTGCATAGTAAAAAAAAAATGCAACACTTTCTAGTGAAATTGTGTGTCCCTTTACCACCGATTTGTACATAAAAAACGTACATAATGTATACCTACTAACCGATTAGAATCGTTCGTCCTACCTAACCTAAAAACTACGTATACAAACAGAAAAAGGACGAAAAAAATAAAATACGCACGGGAGAGACAAAAACGAAAAGGAACTTCTCTTGCCCCTGCTCTCTCTTTCTGTCTCTCTTTCTAGTTCTCTTGTAACCTAGGTTCGAAGCTTCGATTAGCAGTGAATCAGAGTGAATCCTTTTAGTGACGGTTTTATTCGTATTCGTGCGTAGAATTGTGCGTGTGTTGCGTGTAAGAGAATAAATGGTGTAGTGTAGGGTGGTGGAAGCAACCACCACCAAATAAGCAAAATTAATGTGCGATAGTACCAGTACAGGGTGTTTCTTCAGCAGCAGCAGTAGCAGTGGACGAAAGGTGAGTAATACGAGATTGTGAATGAAGCACGACACACGCACACACAACCATCCTTGGCGGGCAAAACTCGGCAACATACAATTTTTGGTGCGTGCCGTACCTTTATGATAATTAAGGACATCGTGTCGCCGTCGTGTTTGGGGGTCTTTGTTGTCGCCGAAAAATGTTCTTCTTTTTTGGTGCTGTTAGCCAGTCTATCTCGCTCTGTGTGTCGGTGTCCTTGTGGTTCATAATCATACCCTTCATGTTAATATTCAACCATTAAAAGCAAAAGGATTAACGTGATATCGGTTTTGGTGGGACGACGCACGTGAGGGGTGAACGCGGCGGCATCCTTAATGGAGTTGCTTCGAATTTTGATGAAGTGTGGCAAGGACCTAAATTATAATACTACTGTTGTCTGTTTGGCGGAGGGTAATTATCGCCTGGTTATTTGGTATTTTTCCGTCGACCATTTTTCCTTTTCGATTTTTCAAGCTCATTTTGGGGAACCTTTGACCGTAATTGGTATCATGGTGGTGAAATATACAGGGTTTGTTTTAATGGAGAGTTTTTTTTTTGTTAAAATTTTAAAAAACATGCGTCTACAAGTAATGGAGAAGCGTCGTTTTTTTCTTTCCCATGTTACAGGAGGAGCAGTTGGTGGGTCGTATAATGATCAGGAGTGCTTTTCAACTTTTTGACATGTCACACTTCAACGCGATACTGAGTAAATCAATCTGATAGCCACGCATGTCACGTTTATGCACTTAATTTCTGTGGAGTTGGTATACTTCATATGAACCATTTTCATTTCAAAAAGTTCAATAACCTCGCAGAGAAATATTGTCTGTAGAAACTGATGATAAATTTTATATGAATCACTTATATACATATCTATGGTATACGAATCGAAGGAAATCGAATGGATACCCCTACTCAGTACTGTACATTGTCCCGTCACAACGATATACGTTAGAGAATTTTTGAAAACCAAACTAGGTTTGGTTAGGTTATGCTATGGAGGTATAGGTGCCACAACTTAAACATTTTCTGGAATTTTTTGCATAAAATTTTGAAGATCTTTGTGTTATGCGTCCCATGGCTTCGGAACCCAGACAACAGCAAAGCGTCTGACAAATATCTGAGAGCACACTATTTCCTTACTTAACGGGCTCCTGAACCATGGAAAGTCTCTGCCTGAGACACATCAGCCTTCTACTCTCTTCGATCCCGGGCACTCTGTTTCCAGTTGTCTTGACCAAGTGCTCTAGCATCTGCGATCGCTTGATCCTTAAAACGGAGGTTTGCTCTTTCTTGTCGTCACTTGGGGGTTGTGATTCAAAGATCCTCTTTGTTAGAGCATTATTGTCACATTCGCTCAATGTGGTTGAGGAGGTGATAGTTGATGTGTTTTTGCTTTTTGGCGTACACCTTCATCTTAATACAATTCATAGAGTTCAGGATTGGTTATATATTCTCCCCAATTCGCCCTACTTAACCGAATAGTGTTCAATATCTGCTCTGTTTTATTATTATCGTAAGGCACTCGGCACTTCTGTGTAGCAAAACTGGCAGGATTGAAGTTTTGTAGAGCATGCTTTTCCTCTTCCGAGTTAGGACTTTTGAACCCATTTGTTTCGCGAAACCGAAGTCGCAGTAGTTTCCTAGGGTAAGTCTTCGCCAAATGAGTTGATTTTTACTCCGAGGTAGATAAACTCCTTAACCACTTCTTATTAACAGGTACTTTGCGCAGATTAAAGAAGTCATATGATAGAGCATTTCCTGGCCTCTTCAATGGCATTTTCATTGACTGCATGTTCTTTCACTTCTTATCCTATCACTCTCTGCTTGATGTCCATTAAGTAGCTGCTGGCAATACACTGCAATATACTGGCAATACTGTTCAATCTCATCTAGGTTTCCTTCACTATTTCCAAGGTAACTATCAATTGAAGGGCTTTCCCGAAAAAAATTCGGATGATGTTCCTATTGCGAGGCTCTTCGATATCCTGCGTGGGCTTATTTCTTTTTACGCAGGATCCTCTTCTCCTCCTTTCTTCTGTCTTGATACTCTTTACACATTTTCGGCAACGTTATTGTGGCATACACATTCATCATCATGCTCATTTTTGGTGGTGGCTGATAACCTATTTTGATTCCACTATCTGTTCAATGATGTTGTGATACTGATTGTAGACGTTAGTGGATGGTGATTGCACAGCGGAGGGTCTCTCGCTTAGACGCTCTCTGTAGGCCCTGGCTAATTCAGTCGTGCCAAGGTTTTTAACGTTAAATTTCTTTTTCTGAGTTGGTAGCACCTTCTTCTTGTTGGATAGTCGATTTGTGATTAGCTGATGTTTGACCCTCTGACAGTTTGCACATTCATCCATGCCTTGCATCTAAAAGCAAAATAAAAAATTGAATTCTACTTGAAAGAACATGTGTCATAACTACAATTTCTGAAAAAATTAAGTGATTAATGGATTACATTACTGTTTACACACCTTTTCAAATTTAATTTACATTTTACCACTGACAGCTTGCAATTTTCCTCAATTACAGGCTTTTATAAATTATTTACAATTGCTTTCAAATCATTGACTTACAATTGAATTGCATTGCAATTTTACATTATGTAAGGTTCACTCACTGGAGTTACATAGAACTGAGTTCTTCGCGGACTACAAGAAATTCCCATGAATAAATAATAATTATCCACGCCATTGGGTTTGTTCGAAACTTTTAGTTGTGGCGAACTGACATTTGTGGTAGACGGAGAAATTCCAAGAAACCTTGGATTACTGATTCCACTTAAAAACTGTTCGATGTAGCATTATTCTGCGAATTCAATTTGTTCAACCAGAAAACCTTCTTTTCTGACACTACACCCACCACCCAAAATTGGAAGCAAAAGTAAACTTTTATATTACACGTGACAGGTTTACATTTTGTTTTCGTTCAAACTTATCTGATTGATAAATTTTCTTTTACTGATTTTGTTTCAATATATAAATATATTTTTGGAAAAAAAAAATAAATTATGAGATATGTACATCAATCAATAAGTCATGAAGTATACTTAAAATACCTCACCCATTGTTCGATACTAAGCTTAGACAAATCATGTCCTGTTACAAATGTTCCCCTAGCATTAAAAATTAATAACTTAAAAAAAAAAACTGCGTTACACTTCATTGTTCATCCCCAAACCCGAAAAAAGGAAAAACTTTTTTGATGCAAACAAATTTCCTAATTAAAAAAGTATTCCACTTAGTCCAGTATATACTCGCATATCCTTCAAGAATGTTTCATTTCAGGGTTTTTTTTTTTTTTCATTTCATTTACCCTTCTTACTGGTGCCAATCACTGAAGAAAAAAAAAAAAAAAAAGAAGAAATTATCTGCGTTGGAATTATTTGATTTTATTATACTCATCCTCCGCGGCCGAGTGAATATTCCAACCCTTACGTATTAAAGTCCTTGGTGTAGGAAGACAACATTCTGATCAATGTGGTTGTGCTTGCTGGGTGCCATGCCTCTTTCCATCGGCCATGGAAACTGGGCCAAAATCTTTAAAACGAACACGAGGAGAAAATTTCCAATTTCTTTTACCTCCACCCTCTAAGGATTATTCGTAACCCTTGGTCAAAATCAGTTATCTCCCGCAACGGATATACGAGATGTCCTGCTGGGAGATTAGACGTGTATATTAAAAGATGCGTACGTCATCCTCCTGCTGAGGTTGGCATAAGGAATTTAATACCAACAAAGATGTGAGACTGGCATATTCATGTATAGATTTGATGTTTGTTCAACCACAATCTATTCATAGGGCAAATGGACTTTAATTTAAATTCAAGGGATTAGAATATATTTGTTTTTTTTATTTATTTTTAGAAAATATTTTTATACACATATGTGAACAAATATTTTGCATACGGGACAACGAACAGGAAGCTGTTGGGCTGTTTTTCTTTTGATGGCTGCTAAGGTTCAATTCTTCGAGGAATTGGAGTAGAATAGCAAACTTTATCGTTTTCATTAAGATGTTTTGAATTCCATTTATGATTCAAAATCCAATTTTTTGTTTTTAGTTGCATACGTCAGTAAATTTATTGTTGAAAATTTGGCATATTCTGGTCATGTGTAGCGTATGCATATTATGTAGTAGAGTCAACTAGTATTTCTTACCAATCTAGAGACGTTGGTAAGCGTGTAGCTGGAAAGAGCTTTGATAAATACTATTTTGTATGTAAGAAGGTTTCCAAATATGTCTTTAAAGTTATATAATATAAGCTGTAAGCGAAATATATGTATTAGTAATTTGTTTCAACGTGAATGGTATGGCATTGAAGGGGTCCTAATTCCAATGACACGAATGACAATATGCTTAGGTTAATCATCTTCGAATCAAATCATTGTCGTAGGTTGTTGTGTTACATCCTATTGAATCTTGAATGTTTTCAGCTGAAAAGTTATGTTTTATGAACTGGGTGACGCAATCTTGTGGGAGTACTATGTTGTACTTACTTACTTACTTAGTAGCGCTACAAATCGAGGTGAACCTGGGTCTACTATGTTGTAATACTGCAGTTTATACCAAACGTTAAGAATTTCTCTGAGTTGATGGTTAACGATCTGTCTTGCACATCTTTGAAAAAAGTGCTGAAAAGTGATTTTTGTCCTGAAGGTTCTCAATGCGCTTTCATCCGTTTTTTAGAAAGTCCGTTTACTGGGTAGTGTAAGACCCAAGTATTTGTCAAAGGTTAGTAAAAAAAAACTAGCTCAGCCTTCGCCGGATTGGCATTATGTCCGCAGCTATCTGTCCACTTGACTAGCTTTGCCAAAGACCTTTTTAGCATTACTGGGGTTTTTAGCATTCACTGACTGGTATAGCAATAATGTCTCCATACCCTATAACTTTGTATCCTCCTCTTTCTAAGGTGGGGTGTAATTCGTTCACTGTAAGAAGTCCTTGTAAAGATTTGCATTGGCCAAGTTATGAATTTGAATTGATCACTCTGTTGACTAACATCTGGTTGATCCTCTCCTAAGGCGAATGGCGAGTGTTATTCTACGTTGGTCGTTGGGAGAATTGAAGTCCTTTATAACTTTCATTACGTTCTGTCCAAGAAGTTGGTGTTGTGTTTCGATGTTCATAGATAGCACTTTGTACTTTACTTTTCGTCATTTACAACCAGATTAGTCGTAATTCCATAACAGTCTATCGAAGAATGGTTCCAGGGTGATTTTCGAGAGACTTATACTTCTGTAATTGGTGCACGTGGAGCGGTGTCATTTTTTTGAATCGGTCAAATAATTGGCCATGGTTTCATCGGACAATATCATACAGATGATTTCATGCATGTACATAGTCTGCCAAATTATGTTCTGCATCATAAGGGGTTAAGCCTAGCTATAGCTGCTAAAACTTCGTGGTGGTTCTCGTAATTTGCTTCGATGTAATGATCTTCGACTTTTAGATCTCTCCTAGTTTGGATTACCGTATTCAAATTCATTCAGTAAAAACTGTACATTTACATTTTTCGAATGAAAGTAACTACTGCTGCAAAGTTTTTTATTTAAACTATACTCTCGGATGTTTGTCAGACGCTCTTAGGAGTTGACTCGAACCTTGAATCCTTCGAACTGATACAGAGAGAAATCCGACTTTCTCTCAGGATCATTAACTTAGTAAAGTACGAAAATCCAGACGCTACTACAAGACATAAGCCAACTGCACCTCAATTTGTGACTAAACGTTAAAAGAGAAGTTGTCCCTATACACAGTTAGGAAAAGAAACTAGTAAAAGCTTCTAATTAAAACTTTCCTAATTTATCTAGATTGTTAAAAGTGTAAAATAACTGATGGATTTTATGTAAAATTTTCAATACATTTACCGATTCTGAATCACGCAAACCTCAGCTTAAAACAATTTGTAAATAAAGCTGGTATCGAACGCTATTGGTGACATTCGATTTTTTTGTTTTAACCAGGAAATACATAACAAAAGGAACTAACTTCATTAATTTAGTTTAAGGACATCTTTAAGGACAAACTCGTCATTACCAATATTGCAAACTAATCGTTAACTCATTTATAACGCGAAATTTCTATGGCAGAGAAATTAATTTTTCATCGAGATCGTAAATATGGAATGGGTGGTCGTAAATATGGCACCACAGTGAAACTGTGCTTAAGCGCCTTCAAAAAAAAAAAAAAAAAAAAACAAAAAGAAAGAAAGCGAAAAAAGGACTCTGCCAGCAAACTATTAGTCAATTGTTCTCATTTCAATGTTCCGTTTCATCCCTTCGCTTGAACATAGAAAGAACGAAAAAGAAACTTTTTTTTCTCTTTCCCTACGCCTCGGGTATTAATATAACGAGGCTTAGTCGATATCCCTTCTTAAGTATTGATTTCGCGTCAGTCTATGCCTTTAACGCAGGATAATACACTCGGTCTCTCTCTCTGTCTTTTGGATAAGCTTTCAAATATTTAATATAAATTATGCTTGACCTGCATTTTCGATGGTCGTACTCAAGAACAAGATTGTGGTGGATATATCCGCCCACCATTCATCCAATCGAATTGAAATTAATTATACACAAACACAGATACGCAAATTTCGAAAGGATCAATGTACATAAGAGGGTTAGAGTGTGGCTGTTGGTTTGGGTTGAAGCCGGTTGAAGAATATGTTGATGTCAAACGTCACCGCAATCGGCTTTTGTGCGTGCGATGAGGGTCGATTTTTTTTTTTTTTTGGTATTGATGATGGGTTTGGAGGTGTCCGTTGCACGGATTTACATACAGATACATGCGTATGTCAGATTGCGCACGGATGAGTGGAGTGTAGCCGACGATTTTATGGTATTCAAGCTTAATTACTCGATTGATAGGAGTATTTATAGCATTAATTAGATTTTTTTTTTCTTGTGCCTTTGGGCGGGGGCTGTTAGGTCGATTTGATTATATGAAGAATTGACTTTAACGAGGATAATGATGATGATGATGACCGGCAAAGTGTTGAATCCTTTTTGATGACCTCCAAAATGGTGGGGCACGCAGCATTCTTCTAGACCATTAAACGCCCATTTAATTAACATTAATCATTCGCTGTGCAAACAGTTTGACTTCAGTTACTAGACTTAATCGTTTCGTTGTGTATTCAGTACGTACATAAAACACACATAGAAGCGATTGTTGCAAATGCTTTTCGGAAGGTTTTTTTTTTGTTTTTTATTTTATTTCTACTTATTCATATCCCAGACGGCACAGGGTGTACGAATTTGCGAAAACCATTAGTGACCCAGACGGCACGAATATTGTAAGGATGTTTGCACCAGTGGGTGGTCGTCTTCTGTTGGAGTCACTGAACAGACAGATACAGGGCTCACACAGCATACAGTATGAGAGGGAGTGTAGTGTTACATTCGAATGACACCAAGGATAGTAGTCTATACTTTAGTGGGTTGAACATTTGGCACATAATCTTCTGCATTTTATCGAAGCGTTTCCCTTGCCGGAGCTAATGGTATTGTTGTTTTTTTTTTGAATCTATAACAAGGACCTAATTGAAAATTCAAAACCGGAATATTTATGTATGTACCATTAGGTTGGGTAATATTAGATGCATTCGAAATTTAGTTGGCAATACATGCTTTGAGGATCTGTCTTGAATAGCAAGTTGTCATTAGTTTCAAAAGCCTTTTTATTTCTGTTTGAATAAACTAATATAAGGACCTCCGGTGAATTTATTTCAACAAGTGTAAAGTTTTCTTTAAAGAAGTAATTTTAAGATGAATTTTTCATTAGGACTAACGACATTTTCACGAATGATCATGGCTACAATGGGAGCTTTAATAACACGGCAGATAAGGCTGTTAGGTTTTGTGCAAGAATCAAAGCGTTTAAGTAGCTTACATTTTCTATTGGAGCAAAAATAAGTTCATATGTACATATGTACTCATTTCTGGGCAGTACCGAATTGCTGGTAAAACCATCGTAAAGTGCGATGTAGTGCTAAGAAAAGGACATTTTGGAATAAGTTAGGTTAGGCAAAGTTCAGTAGTGTTTTTTGGCCATAATGGGTTCATTGCAATCCCTTCACTGTAAAAAACCTAAACCATTTCATCCATTCACTTAATATTCCTACAGTTCCTAAATATGGCATTAATTTGGCTCAAAGATCCAACCTCCCCTTAATTATTGCAGATGTATCCATGATGCTTTAGTCGACTTCGCTCAATAGCTTGGCATTCACAGAGTATATGTGTAATATATTCGTGTATATGTAGCTGATTCCATAATTTCACTTAATGTGTCTAGGAATTTTGCCTTGAAATAAAATCATCAAATCATCTGCATAAGCTGTGGCACTTAATCTTACGTTTCTTAGTTCTTTAAGTATAACATTAGAATCCAGAGAAGGGCAGATTTAATACATCCCTGGGGAGTCTGGTAACAAATTTCTTTATTGAACTAAGTATGCCCGAAAGCGGAATATTGATATTTCTTGTGATGAGCATTTTGCAAACCCAATTGGTAATGCTATGCTCGACTTGTTGTGGAAATTCCTTTCTATGTCTAAAAAGACTACTAGTGCCAATTTCTTTTAGTGAAGACTCCTTTCTATTTCCACTGACAGGAGCTTTAATGAGATTTTCTACCTCTTCTTCTATTGACAAGCTAATATTATCAAAGTACCCAGTAGTTATAGAAACTCGTGGGGTACTTTCCGCCCACGATGTATCAGATTTTCTGATGAAGCTGGAAACTGCTTAGTTTCACTAGTATCTGGAATCGACTCACAGAATCGTTTCCAAGATTTTCTTTTAGATAGCCGGATGAAGTACTTTTACTCTCTCTTGCTCACTATATTTTCATTCCACGAAATGAATCACCTACTACTTTCGCTCTGTTTAGAGGAGGTCTTACCTGCTTTTTCTTTAAGTTTAACTCTTTATTCCATTAGCGTGGTTGAGACCTTTTGGCCACCCTCCTGACTGAGTAATCTTTTTTGTAGGTTATGTTCATTATTTTACCTAGATTATCGACTAACTTGTCTTTATCTGGTGGATTGCCATTTCAAAGTAGCCTATCGCCTGTACCCCAGTCGACTTTCCTAGGGTTTCTGTAGGTGTTACTAGTTTCGGGTTTGAAGCTTAGTTGAAAGCGAATCCAACTGTGATCCGATAGGGATGTATATTCTATGCATATTAACGGAAAACTATAATACAAAATGCTTCCTTTGAAGAAAATTTATTTCTTGTGATAGGTGCTGTAATTTATTGTTTTATTTAAAGATATTCTGTTTATTTACAATCACAGAGTTTGTTTGAATTGTCCAGAGGGTAATGATTTAGTATCTATTGCCTTTGACAACATTACTGCAAATCGCATTGGCTATAGTCCTGGAAAAGAATTTCCAGAACAACTTATGGAATTTAAAAACCACTTTAGAAGCGGCTTAATAAAAGCTGACTGCGTATCAACGGGTATATTGGTAATGATTATAATGAGCTTCAGCGAATTTATTAAAAGTTAATCTTCTCAGATCAAAAATAAATTCACTGTCACTATCCTGTGTGTCCTGTCTCGATGAAGAATTAAACATGTCGTACTTGTCGCTGAAATTGAACAGGTAATTATAACATCCATGAATGCATTCATTAATATTTAATCCAATTCCACTGCAAGACCTCCATGTGTCATGATAAGCTTAAGCTGAAAAAGCAACACAACCCGACCGCCATCGTAAACAATTTGTCAAATTACCAAATGCTCTTAACTGAAATTCACCCACACTCAGGGCACCACTGGTAATTACAATTCGAAACTCCATTCCAACTTTAACATGTTTTTTTTGTTTTGTTTTTGTTGTGCTTTCCGGTTTTTTTTTTTTTTGTTTCAAATAAATTTTATTGATCATATCGGTCACGCAATTTGCATGAATGGGGACGATGTATAGAACAGAACAGGACGAAGGAAAATATACCACAAAATAACATCGAATCCTCAAGGGGTTACCCACTGAGCCTGGTACACATAAGGGAATTACATGGCAATTGTATTGGCACTGTATGTAGTGCATTCAGTAATACTTAGAGATATTGCCATCCCCAATAATTACGAGGGAGAATTTATGGATCACTTTTGCCATCGAAGGGTTTCACTTGTTCCGTTCCTTCGACGGCGAAATCAGGATAAATGGGAAAATCAATATAAAGCTTGGTCACTTCGAAACTGACATACATTAGTGTATATGTACATTAGTGTGCATATTTTTATGTACCCATATGTAAGTATTGATGGGAGTAAAACCAATTCTTGGGTTAACAGATTTCAAGGAGTTGTTAACCTATTTCAGGGCGGTATGTGTATAGTACTCGTAGTTGTAAAATTGTTTTTTTATTTTTTTATTTTTTAAAACCGCATGTTGCTTGACATACAACTATCTCACGTATCCTTCGAGCGTGTTGTGGAAGTGGGCAGGTAAAAAAGTTTTACAAAACATTAAATATTCTAAAAGTTTGACCTACATATATTGTTTGTAATGAGTGTTCGTAAACATGTTTTTGTTAACTCAATAGTTCTAATGCAAATAGTTGCAAACAACAATTTAAGTATTTATAATTGAATGTTGTTGAACGCAGACAATTCTGTTTACAGGTTTGAAGGTCCTTTTTTTTCAGCAAAAACTCACAGGAACTAATATGAAATATACCATGAAGAAAATTTGAAAACCTCTACTTTAGGGAGAGGCTTTAAGCAACGAGCTTATCATCAGTCTCGTACAGGTCACTTCTAACTGAGCGCCACTTGTAGTGAGTTATTGTTTTACTACAATGTTTTCTTAGGACGGAAACGAAAACGGATCTGATTTGAACGATTTTCCTAATGCAGTTAAAACCACAATGATTTGAACCAACCAGATTGTTGACAAAGACTTCAACTAATTCACAGAAAAAGCCATAACTATGGCAGACACCACCCAGTTCTTAACCATAAGTATTGCATATTTATGACAAATTTTGTAGGTTCAGCATGTGTCTTAGACCTTAGTATGTTAATTTTAACTATTTCTCGTACACCAACTAAAGGTTTTAAGATACTCTTAAAAAAATTGTATAATACAAGTTTAAACTTTGGCAACACACCTAGATTCTGGAGGAGTATCAAAGTAGTCTCCATATCGTAAGACCTCCCACGCATCCCCTAAAGACTTCTGTTCGATCAGCCTATTCGCCTTTCTATTAAAGACTCTGAAAACACTGATCGACATCCATATATGTAGGTCAATTCCACACGTGTATTTCAATGGACTGCCCTGCACTCGTTGATAGGTATCTTCTTCGTGTTGATATTTTTTTTAAAGCTGATGGAGGTTAAACCGGTATTACGGTTTAGGGAATCCTCGCAACTGGTTCATGGAAATATGAGCCACGCAAGTATAATATTATTTCTAGCAATTCGAACTGTGGGCCCCGTGGCTCAAGTGGTTAGTACGTTGGACTACTGAGCGAGGTTCAATCCCCAAACAATACCTAAAATTTATTTCACGGTCCCAACTCTCGCGAGCGTCTGACAAACATCTGATAGTATAACTGTCATGAAAAGGCTTCTCAAATTGCTGTTCGGAAACGGCATTAAACAGTAAGTCCTTTCTATTCATGTAATAAAATATAATATGCACAACATCAATGATTGTGTGAAATTAGGCCCTGTACTACGTTGTTCTTTATTTGGACTTTAACGTCAAGTCAAAAACCAGAACTCCCAGAAGTGATTGGGAATCTGTAGCAACTCGGAATGGAATGAGTTCACCAGACATTTGTATCATCACACGATTGCCGGACTACTATAGTGTATTTCAAGTAGAAATCACAGAAGTCCGAGAAGGAGCGGCCTGGGTTTCATTTAACTCAGTATCTTGCAGTGTTATTATTCTCTACATATATACAATATATGGTTTGCTCTATCTATCCTTCCATATGTACCTATATAATATAAATAATTTTAAAAATGTCCTCTACATTCCCATAAAAGATTTCTTATTGCTTTTGTTTTTTGTCGATAGACTTTCATATTTATATTTTTAGATGCTTTTAGCGATCTGAGCAGATTATTAATTGGTTACACAAACGTGAACCTTTCCAGGCTCC
Organism: Xylota sylvarum; assembly: GCA_905220385.1. Lineage (NCBI taxonomy): Eukaryota > Metazoa > Arthropoda > Insecta > Diptera > Syrphidae > Xylota > Xylota sylvarum. Next base: position 27,182,354 of record LR999958.1, read on the forward strand.
AGTAAAGTAAGCAGCAAATAATCAAATTATTGTAATACCCCTCCATGTATCTGACATTTTCCAAAAACGGCGCGGCGTGTGTGTGGATAAATATTTAATAATTGGCAAAGGTCAAGCAGATTTTGAATCATTCATACGTAAACAGGTTTGCAATGAAATTGAATTCCTTCTCTCGACCTTTATCTGCCTCTGTCAGGGTCATGTGTCTTCAATTGAAAGGTCATAAACCCACATTTTCAATTAAAGCTTCTACCCCCCAGCATCAACATCAAAACAAATAACATTCAGCTTGAAGAAATTGCGGTTAACCTCAGTCATTATTCTGAATCAATACACCAACGAGAAACCCTGGTAGAAAAACAAGAGCACATTTAACCACCAAACAAGGACTAAAGTCAAATCTGGCTCTTTTCCACCCACAGGCTGTTTCTTCCACGTACGAACTTAATCGTTTTTATTGTGTCCCAATGGGGGTGGTTGGTGTTCTCCTCTGATCTTATGTAACCCAAAGTGCAGCTGAGAGACTTGTGTTACCACTTCGTCACCAGACATCATGACAACGATGATGATGTAGACTTTCCAAGGACCTGTCCCAAATATTCGGTCTCAAGTTTAACTCAATTCCGAATAAACACAAGCAACACAAGAATATTGCGAAATATCCAACAAAGTTTGAGAGACGAGAAAGAGAAGGGTTGTCGTTTTAATAAAACCCATTAGCGACAGAAGTTTCCTTTCAAGTCCAAATATTGTGAGCTTCCACGTTAAATGCATTGGAGGAGCGCAATTGAAAGCCGCAAGCATTAAAAGGCGCACCAACTTCTTATTCACCCGTCCGCAGCACTGAGATAAGGAATTTTCAAAAGGACCACACACACACACACACAGGAATTTCTAGTTTCTAGATCCGGAAAAGTTTGGTTTTTTTTTTTTTTTTTTATTTTCTATCGCGGTGGGAATATTCCAAAACATACGAGTATACCCATACGGACACAGAGGCACGAAACAGAAGTCACAAAGGCAAACACTTAAACTTGTGTATGCGAATCCTTTTGACAGTGTATTAAGGTTAAATATGCCAAGTTGGTTAGAGGAAGTTGATATGCTGCTTGTGTATCAGCAGCATCTTTGTAGAGAACGGATTGAGGGTGTTGTTGGTCTGATCCAGATAGGAAGCAGACGTTGACGTTGTACTAGCCATCCATTGCATCCCATGGGATAGATAGGTCATTTAAGGAAAACTTAGTTTTTGTCCTTCTCTGTGGATTTGTAGTTTAGGGAGGAGAAGAACATGAGTAGATTAGGGAATTGAAGCAGGAGGCTTTTTTTTCGATTTTTTGCTGAAGGATTGGGAACAATAAAGAAATTTTTGTTTTATTAATTTAAAGAGGTATGGAGGAGTTTGTTTGGCCAAAGGGGTTTTTTTTTTCTTGACTCAAAGCCAACATTGCAATAAAACTTTTCCTAATGCTTGGAGGATTATGGAATCATATTTTTTAAAAAATTTTTAAAACATTTTCATTGCTGTCAAAGGCATAAGAATATTCATAAGTAAATTAGTTTTCTTTTTTCTGAACTAAATTTGGATTCAAAATGTTGTCCTTAGAGAAGATGAAATGCCTATGAAAACCGATATAAGAAACTTGCTATCGTGTAAATAATTTAAACGTTAAGTGAACTATCTGGATCAAAGTATCTCTGTCGGTTCTTACTCGCCTTTGTTTTCAAAAAGCCAGTCAACAAGCATAAATAAAAATATTTTTTTTTAAGATTTGAAGATGTTACCCTTTTGATGAAATTTTGGAAGAAAATGGAGGCATTTTGACTGCTTGACTGTCGGAACAATGCTTTTGCGTATGGTTTCGGTGTTGAGAATTTGGTTGGATACCCTACGAGTCTAGAGGTCAGTTGTACTTGCTTCCAAATATGTAGCTCTGTATCCCTCTTGGGTTTGTTGAAATAATCTTTGGTCTTGAGGCTAATAACACCCAGTACGGTGGATCTTTTCACCTCTAGTCCTATAACTAGTAAATTAAGGATTGTCTCATATGGCTGCTGTCGGGGTAATGGGAAAGAAGTATTTTTATCTTTTTTATTAACTGTTCTATTAGATTAGCTAAGTACAAATCTCAGAAACGAATGGAGAACTAGTTGGTATTGGTATGGTATACTTTTTTTGTAATTTTCTAAAAAATATTAGTAATCCGAACTACTAGCATGTACGATTCGCAAACCTAATCGATGCCAGGAATACGCCTACGTACTAACCCACACCCTAAGTGTGTACGTCTGCTTGCCAAGATGTGTTTGAAGTTACAGGCTTCTGTCATTCCTCTTCTCGCTGCCTTATGTTAATAATCGCCACTATGTCACCAATGGCGTTCCAACTATTTTTCGAGCTAATCATATTTTCTGGAGTTAAAACTTTTTCTAACCTCTGTTCTCCGTTCTGCGTATCGAGGGCAAGAGAACATAATATGTTCAGTGTCTTCAATTGTTCCCGGCAGGCGGGTTGGGCAATCAGGATTCGTTGTGTCGAAACCTGTGAAGATATGCACTAAAGCACTCTTGTCCTGTGAGAATCTACGTAAGATAGAAGTTTTAATTTCCGTGGTTTCTGTTGATGCACACTTCGATGTTGGATATAATTTTATGCGTCCACCATCCAGTTTTTCAGAACAGTTCCATTTTCGTTACTATTTCCTAAAGGTTTCCGCTCTTGATGGAATCTGGCTGTCGTTTGGCGTTGTCGGTAACGTCTTCATTGGTCTTCTGGAGAGGTATGCACTTCTCTTGCGTTTCTTGTGCTAGTAGGTCCATTGGCACCGTATTAGCCACAACAGTCGCTGCATCATCAGAGCATTCAGTCGGTACGCTGTTTTGTCCTGTATCATAGAACCATATTTGAAACGCATACATCATTATTAACGACGCGACTTTTGCTAGCAGCAGTCCTTCTTTACTAACCACTTGAACCACGGCCCTCTCTCACTACTTCCGTCTTTTCTTACGCGGGTTTTAGGGCCATGCTTGTTAGTCAGTTTTGGACGGTCCTTATAGCTTCATTGCGACGATGGCTATGGGATTCGCAGTCGAAGAACATCATCGTACATAAGGTTTCAAAGTGGTGAACCCAAAACAGAGCCTTGAGGGACGTCACCTCTCTGCCGCGCTTCCATCTCGCTTCGTGGATGGCTTTTCTTGCTATGCTGACGGTTTCATTAATAGCGTCGATTGTAACCTTATTGGTGATCTGCGAGTCCTCTAGTCACTGATAATGTGCTCTAATATTTTCCCCATAATATCCAATATACACATTGGCCTGTACGATGAAGGGTCCTATGGAGGATTCTTTCCCTTCAGTATTAATACCAGTTTATGTTTCTTCCACTGGTTTGAAAATACACCTTGTCTGCAAATATATCAGTGCATCTTCTTATTACTGCCTTAAGGGCAACATTAGGGATACTATCCACACCAGGCGCTTTTTCGTTACCAAGTTTTTCACAGACTCGTAGAACCTCCATCATGACGGGGGTATCAGGTGAATCCGTTCTACATCTTCTCCTTCATAGTTTCCACTTCTCCGTGATGTTGTGGGAATAGAACTGCTACCACATTTTTCAAGAAAGCTGCAGACATGGGTCAACATTCAATTTCCACGTTACGAGGTACGAGGTTACGGGGTAGGTAGGTTTCGCCCCATGGGTTTGGATCGGCCTCGTTGAACAAATCGATGAAGCTTCTTTTCTTGCTCGCTCGGCTGACATTTTTAAAACATCGTCTGGTAGTTGCAGACTTCTCATGTAGTTCCTCGTAAGTTCGGTATAGTATGATAGTCTATTAGATATGATGATAGATAGTCATTTGACGAGACATCTTCAGAAACCTGTTTATTTCAAGCAAATGTTTAGAAACACATCACATTGATAAAACCATTTACTACAAGATGGCAACGCTTGCGTCAAAAATTATCCAATAAAGTCGTTCTACACTTGAACAGGGATGTGCTCATAAACTATATATTTCTTTGTCATCCCTAATTATTATTGTTTACGATTAGGCCTAATGGATATTACGAGTAGATACTTGAAACTTTCATCATAAAATGACTACAACAATTTTCAACTCCATAATCTTCTTTCATAGCTAATGGGGGAAAAAAAATCAAATATTAATAAATCAACATGCCCTTTTAAATAGACCTGTTAACAGGCTTTGTCCCCAAATTGTTCCAGAAGTTCATTAAGTACACTTTGCCACTAAGAATGTTTTGAAAAAAAAAAAAGAATCTTCCTCAGAATTCTGTGCCTTGAACTTTCATCTTTTTCTGAAGTGAACTTTTCTACTTCGTTAGATACATTGTCTCGACAGTTCCATTGAATTTACTCTGCCACCCCGCCGCCCTCACCCTATTTTCACTCGTAATTGTGCATGCATCAATAAATTAACGACAACAGTGGAAGAGTGTGAGTGGATTTGGTGCCTGCCTCTGGCTTGGTTGGCAACAAAAACCTACACATTGTACATTCATACATATATTGGTAGTATATGTACATCTAAACCTATACACCTAAACTTGTCTTTATTGTGTTAACCCTGCTTTTACTGTGAACTTGACATGTAAAAAATAATAATAGCAGAGCATTGAGACTTTGCTTAAAATACTTTGTTTGTCTTCTTTAAACCTTTTTTCGTTCGACATGAGACATTTTCCGACACACGGAGGAAAGCCTCACCGCCCAACAGACAATTATGTAGTTTGTATATCACCTCATATGGCTGCAGCGGCACCACCATCACCGCCATGTATGTACATATGTATGTAGTTGTCGGGAATATTCAAATTGAACGTCACTACCGCCCAATCCTATGGGAGGTAGGAGGAAAAATTTTATCCGTCACGCAAATACCATAAAATGTAATAATAGCTAGTGAGGGGCTCAAGAACTATTCCCCACCTTGCTGCCAGAGCTGGCTGTAGGACCAGGAAGACATTCTGTTTTTACAACTACTCGTACTTGCCGCAGGGAATTGAGTTGAGGTCTCACACCACTACTGGCAGGCGTCCTTCTTCCTGTTCCAGTTTTAGTAAAGTATTTCGTTAAAAAAAAAAGTTTTTGTGACTCCTAGAAGAAATTAAATATGGCGCACTATATGGCAGGGGGGGATAAATTTCTTCTACTTGGCCGCTACACGCTCTGACAGATGTTTGTGTCGCTTTTTTTTCGTCTTGTTTGCCACATAAGACGGCAAGTTGATGTGAGATGGTTGGTTTATGATGCTGGGCGTGGTGGGCAAATATACAAGTATTCAAGGATGGGTGTTGTCTCCAGGTTTTGGAAAATCCTGGGCGCATCCACACCTCGTTCAATTAAACTGGGTCACGTTGTCAGGTGTGAATTATGAATTGGTACTTAAATTTAAGTACTATACACCTCATACTGGCAGCTACGAAAGAAGAGTGCCAAGATGTTGGTATTGAGGAGTCGTGTAACTCAGAGGGCGGTACGGTATGCGTCTCGGGAAAACTACTTGTCATTCTTTTAATTTAGTTGTTTCGAAAGGAAACTATGTACACACATTTACACATGGAGCGCAAGGAGAAAGAGTGTTCCAGGAGTGATAACATTTATGCGGCCCTTCACGTTGTATAAATTAATTTTGATTTGAATGAAACTATGTATGTGGCGGCCTTTAAATTGACAGTGAGGTCTGACGGGGGAAGTTTTTTCTTCTGTCTTTATTTTTGGAGAGTAGGTACCTGTTACTTGGCTGGGGTGTGTGTATGTGTATGCGTTTTCGCGTTTCTCTACGAAGTAGGTACTTATTAATTATTAAGTTTAAAGTTTTTACTACTTGAGTGCGAAATGAATAGCTTATATAAAAGCGTTTTAAGTTATATATTATGCGTTACATTACTTAAGAAACTTGGAAGTGAAGGAAGACTTAGAGTTTCATTAAAACTTTTTTGCGTCATGTGTCGTGCATTTGCATGGGAAATTACTGGGAAATTGTTTCAGGTCTTCCTGGTTGATGAAATAGGAAGTGTGTCCTTGCATTATGTAATTCTTAGGCGACTGCATCACTCATGGGGTGCTGGGATGTATTGTCTGGAGGTGGATAGATAAAGGGTTTTAGATATAAATACTTATCCGAGGATTAAAGGATTATTTGAGTCTTTCTATTTTCTTTGTCTGAGTACTATTTTTGCTCTCTGTAGTACATACAACCCTGTATTGCATTTATCGGAAAGCGATACATAATAACATTTATACTTTACACTCTTAATACAGGATCCATCTGACCAAAAAAATTTTTTTTTTATTAATTTAAGGAAAATGGAAGATCAGTTCCTGATGTTACAGCCAGCCCAGGACGTGCTCCGCCTGGGCCCTTGCCATCAAATCAAATGCAGACAATGGGACAACAACAGCAGCGACAAGGTGTTAAGGAGCCCGTTCTGTTACAGGGTGACTTCCGTAAGGTGTCGGGCATCAGTTCGGAAATATTCCGACAGATAGAAGCGGTTGAGAATGATCATGATCCAAACACAGCTGCAGCATTGGAGGTGAGTTTCCGATGTTAGAATTTTGTTTAAAGTAAAAAACCATGTTTTCTTAAAGGCCGTTGAGAGGCGTGGAGAGATGATAGTTAGAATCTTAGAACCCCGATGTATCGGTGGCAAGCATGCGGTCGAGGCTGCACATAAATTAATGGCAAAGGGTGATGCATGGCATACGGTTCAGGTAAATGTAATAGAAATTTTGCATCAGTAGCCATTTTCACATAAAGTTTCGATTTATCTTGTAGTTGGTGGAGATTGTGAAGAGGCCCGGACAGACACTAGGTTTATATATACGCGAAGGCAACGGCGCCAACCGAACAGACGGCGTATTTATATCACGAATAGCTTTAGAATCTGCCGTCTACAATAGTGGCTGTCTTAGGGTATGTATACATTCAGATCGAGACGTGAATACTATGAATGACATTGGCTTGTTTTTCTTTAAGGTGGGTGATGAAATTTTAGCGGTAAACTTGGTCGATGTGACGCACATGTCGCTGGACGACGTTGTTATCATTATGTCCATTCCGCGACGACTAGTGCTGGCCATTCGACAACGACGCGGTGCTCCTGGTACCAGTTCGCCCGGCCCACCAACTCTCTCTAGACCAGAGCAAAAACCACCGCCAGTTGTTGTCATCAAACGCGACCTCAGAGACGAAGACTTAGATGACACGGATCGCATGCCACGTTCCCGGTCATCACGTGAAAGACGTACAGGTATTTCAAAACGATTCGAAATGTTTCAATGCTGATCGTGTGTTTTTGTTTCTATTGTACCTTGCAGGTGATGGCAGGGAGATGACAGAGTCCCGTTCACGACTTGGCCTAGGCCTAAACAACTATAGTCCACAAAGCGAACAGCTGGATTTGTACTACAATACACGAGCGAATGTAATGCAAGAACCACCCAGTTGGGGTTACAAGCCACCGCCACCACCGTCAGTGATTACCGAACAGCCGAAAAGTCATTCATTTGCTCCGTCGACGGCTTACTACCAAAATGCTGGCACTCTTGAAAGCCTCGCCGAGAAGGTACACTCATTCTATCCGGGGCCATCGCGTCGTATGTCAGCTGGAGCGGGTGTCAGTTTGGCGCAGCAACACGCACGCTTCCCACGCAGTGGTTCCGATCAGCATCTGCCGCGTGTTGAGTACTCTGACTACTCGTCCTCATTGGGTAGGCATTCTTTGCTAAGATCAAGTCTTAAGCCTGGAGCGCTTACAGCTGGTGGTACCCTAGGCCGTTATGGACGATATGAACCGCAGTCGCGCAGCTCGAAGTACGGTGCACCACCCAGTGCTGCCTCGCAATCGTTGACTCGAAGGTCACGACCATCTTTGGATTACTCCAGCGATACAGAGGCTACAATTGGGCCTAGGCCCAGCTACTACTACTATAACCGGCCAGCGATTGGTAGTATACCACGTGGCACCACTACCGGTATATTGGGCAGTGGTGTTGCTCCGGATTTGGCAAAATTCAATTCACTGCCACGGGAACGTCCTGGAGTTCGGTTAAGCGGTATTCGACCACGGATCGGTGATAGGATAATGGACGATGCCGATGGAAATCTCTCGGCACCAGAATTCACTGGCCGACGGGACCTCCGTGAGCGTGATCTGCGGAGTAGAATTACGGCGAGCCCGTCGATTTTCACCTCGGATGAGTATAGGGCTTGGTTGAGACGAGCCCCAAGTAGCTCTGCAATCGCGGAACAGATGCGACTTACCAGAGACTTGCTTAGCCAGCCACGGAGTCATAGGTTCTCCTGCAGTGCAGAGAATATTCACGACGCTCTTAAAAATGTAAGTAGCTGCACATGGATTCATGTAAGGATCTGGAATAATGTTCTTCTTTTCAGACCGAGAGCATCTATAGTAGTCGAACTGGAGTACTGACCGGTACTCTGGATCGCCACCTCGGTATGCCGCGACCCATTTCTTCCCTACCGGTCAGATCGATGTCCTCGCAGCACATTGGTGGCCCATCTTCGATTCGATCGCCCAGTATTCGGCGAATGCGACAACTATTAGAATTATCGACCGGTCCCGCCAGTCCTAGCGGTAGTATCCTAAGCGGTGGTGGACATCAGAGTCCAGCACCAACTCCAAGCGCTACACTGCCGCGATCGCATCGGCAGATCGACATTAATCCGGCGGAGTTCGCGAAATACAAGCTGGATAAGCCGATCATCGATGTGGGTGGTGTTTCCGGTATGCTTTGGATTCATCTGTTAGCTGGCCGCGGTTTGCGTACAGCCCCAGAGATTAATCAGCCTGGTGCTCCGCAAACGCAGAGTCGTGATCTGTACTGCGTCCTTGAGTGCGATCGTGTGCATAAGGCGCGAACAGTGGTGCGGTCGGGTGATCTTCAGTTTGACTGGGATGAATCATTCGAGTTGGACTTGGTGTGTAATAAGCAATTGGATGTGCTCGTCTACTCATGGGATCCACAGCATCGGCATAAGCTCTGTTATCGCGGAGCTATATCGTTAGCTTCATTACTGCGGCAGTCTCCACTCCACCAACTGGCACTGAAGGTAGAACCCCGTGGAACTATTTACATTCGCCTGCGACATACGGACCCTATAACACTGTATAAGAGGCGAGGATTGCCATGTTTACGTGGTGGTTATCCACAGTTATTCGGGGCGGATTTGGAGACTGTTGTTAGCCGGGAATCTAAAGGAGCTCCTGGTAGCGCACCGGTACCAATAGTATTGCGTCGGTGTGTAGAGGAGGTTGAAAGGCGTGGCTTAGACATCATCGGACTATACAGGCTCTGCGGATCCGCCACGAAGAAGCGGTTATTGCGCGAAGCTTTCGAGCGCAACAGCCGAGCGGTCGAGCTAAGTCCAGAACATGTTCCTGATATCAATGTCATAACTGGAGTTCTAAAGGACTATCTGAGAGAGCTTCCCGAACCATTGTTCACCAGGTGTCTGTTCCAAATGACCGTCGATGCTTTGGGTAAGGAGGTGTCCTCCGATTATTAGATCATTTTCATTTAAAATCCTTTTCAGCTGTTTGCCTCCCAGATGATCCTGAGGGCAATGCCAAATTGATGCTAAGTATTCTCGATTGTCTGCCACGGGCTAATCGGGTAAGGTTATAGGTTTCTAATAATAATTAAATCTTTGTTTATGAATGTTTTGTTTAACTAGGCCACCCTTGTGTTCCTCCTGGACCATTTATCACTCGTTGTTTCCGCGTCGGAACGCAATAAAATGTCAGCTCAAGCACTCGCCACCGTTATGGGTCCTCCACTGATGTTGCACTCATATACTGCACCGCCAGGCTCCGATATCGATCATGCTCAACCGATAGCAGTGCTGAAGTATCTGTTGCAAATTTGGCCACAGCCACAGACCGGTGGCAGTGGCGTCGGCAGTGGCGGCAGTGGCAGTGGAATAAGCTCACTTTCGACGGCAGGTGTGGCGGCTGTGGTTGCTCCATCCTCAGGTAACGTAATTAACAACCGTTATATCGTGTGACTTGTATTCTCGTACACGTGTAACAGCATGTCTGTCACCAAAAAAGAGGTCCAACTCTGGTGTGGTTTCTTTCTTTCTTTCGAGACGATTATTGTCCCACTCTCTGGGATCCTTCTGTCTTTCTACTCATTCTTGAGGCTGTTAATGTATTTCTATGGGTTTTTGCATTTCTTTTAGTTTTTTCTTTTTTATTTTTTGTTCGATTTTCATCAACATTCTTGCGTCTATATGATTAATACAGAGTCCTATGTAGACAGGTCGGCGCGGCGAGTCAACAGGGCAGCGTGGAAGCAAAGTCAGTGCGTTGCCAGTGGACAAACAACATCAACAGGCCAGCCTTCGCTCGTCCACTTCGGTAACCAACATACTATCCCAAGGCCAACATCATCTCTCAGCCATAGCCAGCACTCATCTGTATCAATCAGTAGTGGGTCAGTTAGCTCAATCGCCTCGAGCCTTGCAACAAGCGGTGCAACAGGTAAACTCCAACGAATAAAAATTTACTCTAAACAAAATCGTATTCGTATCCTTTTATCTCCCTATATGTATGTAGTGTAAACTATTCTTTTGTAATATATTTAACGATTTCTTGTACAAAATATCAAAATATTTTTTTTTAATACTATATTGGTAAATATTGATTTAAAAAAATGTTTGTTTTGTGTGTGTAATCCTGAAACTGCATGAAAGACCCACTACTGGTTGCTTCGCACTGCTAATAAAAAATAAGAAAAACAAAAAATTAAAATATTGATATGGTTTCGACTTTTTCCATTCAAAACAAAAACAAATCTAAGTATAAGGTCTATACAATTCAAAGTACTTTTAAAAAAGGTTGGTATAGTTCATAATAGTTTTTGCAAGATGTCACACACAAAGCACAACATAAAACATTACCAAAGCACTACATTGAAACACCTATCATAAAACATGATATAACAAACCGCAAGGAAACATATTAACACATCATTTACCGTTCTACATGCTTTCTTCTTGAAATGACTCAAATTTTGATATTTTTTGAGGAAACAGAACTTTTTTTTTCTGATGTAAGCACTCACATCACAAGTATTACACATCTTGCAAGGCTGTACATAATTTGATTTATACAAGCCAGAAATGTCTATGAAAAGTTTGTTGAATTGATTTTAAAAAAATCTAAAAACCAAAATTTTGTTAGTTAAGGGGGTTTAAGGTTGGGGTGTAAGCAGTACAACAAATGGACAATGCAGGTCAAACGTACAAATTCTTACCCAACAAACAGGTCTGTTCCCGTACTTTCTGCACCAAAATTCACAGCTCGTCAAATTTCTCTCTCAAAGAGAAGTCAAATGTACAAAAAAATAAAGAACATACGAGGGCAAGGTGAAAAGTTCTCGGCCTGACAATGAAAAACTGTGATTTTCAGTTAAAAATGATTATATTTTTCTACATAATCTCCCTTGACTTCAACACACTTGGTCTAGCGTTTCTTCAACATCAGTATTCCTTCTGGGAAGTGAGAGTCTAGAAGGCTGTGAAAATGTTCATCTATGGCCCTCTCAACTTCAGCATTGGATGCTAAGCGCTTCCCAGAAACAAATTTCTTCAAGTTTGGGAACAAATGGAAGTCTTAGAGTGCTAATCCGGTGAATAGGGGGATGGCCGAGCAAATCATACCCCAAATCCCGCAATTTTCCCCATCGCCAACGCACACACCGCATGATATTCAAGTTTATCCATTTTAACGAAAAATACGCAAGACGTCTACTGCAAAAATTCGTGTAAACAAACTACTTGAGAGAATAAGTTGAAATTTGTCATACGAACTAATGAGAAGTGCACCCACGCAGAAAACATAAATTTTTGCTGATTGGAACGCCATCTCTGCGTCAGGCCGAGAACTTTTCACCTTACCCTGGTATATATGCGAAAAAAAATTTCTTATTGCGACTGCATTCCTGTTTTCCTCTTCATCTGCAAAATATTTTTCTATTATTTTAATATTATTTAATACTTTAGAATAATTATCAGTTTGTATACTATTAGCATGCATGTATATTATTAGGGAAACATCCTTTGGACACATTTGTATACCTTTCTCTTAATGTTTTGTTTCAATTTATTTTTTTGACAACAACCAAATATAAAGTGTACGACTGGGTTGTACATAGGTACCTTTAGGCTGTAGGTCAATAGTCTGAAACGATAGGTATGAAATTCTATCCATTTTCATATACATAAGTCTTAGTAAAGTGGGCGTGGTATTCCGCATTCTTAAAAACACTACCGCGTTAACTTTTAACGGATGTATACCTATGCGAAAACTTTGTCTTACACTTTTTTTAATAAATTTGGGAAAGTAGAATAAAATGAAATAAAATGAATTTCTTTGTCTTAAAATCTTCATATTCACTTTAAGCCCAATTGGCAAAGAAATAGCCGAGAAACAGCAAAAAAAATACAAATTTTTGGCGCGACAGGTCCATGGGACCCACTTCACGGCCTAGCTTCTTACAACCATTCGTATTTTGCGTTTTATATTCTTTACACGAATGGAAGGGGCCTACTCTTTAATTCCGTATCCGAAGGGCAATTATTGTTTTTTGCTGACGAAAGAAGTTGCAATAAATTTTGTTTGCGGAATGAAGAAACGTTGAGAATGTTATAGAAGGCCTTCGGTGACTAGACTATGTCACAAAATATGTTTACAAGTGGTACAAGCAATTCAAAGAAGGCAGAGAAAACGTTGAAGACAATGATCACCCTGGACGGCTATTAACGTCAACTGGTGAACAATACGTCAAGGAAATCAAAGATTTGGTGCTCAAAAATTGTCGATTGACAATTAGACACCTCGCGAGACTGTTAAAATTTCATTTGGATCACTCCAGACCATTTTCAAAGATGTGCCTGAAAAAAGTCAAATCTCGTTTGGTTCCAAAAACACTCAATTTTTTTGGAAAAGATCGTCGTATTAGCATCTGCGGAACAATGCTTTATGATTATCAATCGGTTATGAAACGCATCATTACTGGAGATGAGACTTGGATCTATGCATACGACCCTAAGCTCAAGATGGAAATTTTTGTACGAAAACGGATTTCATGATGTTGTCATGCTTGTAACGCATCTGAACTTTTTCAGAACGGATACCATAATAGTGTTATTTAGTTCAGATATTTTTTTTTCATCTAGCAATCAAATTTATTTAAGATTTAATTTTTATTTGATTTGTAAACATATGTACACATAGTACATATATATTTATATCTGAAGATTTCTTTTGTTCATCATATAGGACATTTAAGTTGTGCTCCGGTTTTACTGCTCGATGCGTTCCCTAACTTTCTTGAAATTTCCATCATTCTCTGAGAGAATTATCCCGCGTTCTTAGGGATGTGTGATTTTACTATTTTTAGTGCAGAAAATAAAGGAACAGACAGATTTGATTTGAGCAAAACAAATTGATTGATTGGGCAAGGTGTCAGATCCGATCAGAAAGACATTTGCTATTCTATGAATTAGAGAAGTCTTACTAAAAAAGTAGAATTTGGTTTTGCATAAAAGTTTAATTTATAAAATAAAATAATTAAATATTAGGCACAACAGGGCATGTATCTTCGTAGCGTGTTTTATTTTGTTCACACTTGAAAAGGACATACATACATATGTACATATGGATGTATGTTTGTATATTTTAAAGTTGTATTCGAAGGACAATTTGTAATTATAAGACGCGTAAGGTATGAACTACTTGCATTTAATATGCTCATTTTACGGATAATTTTACTAACAATACTGCAACTAGGCATTACTTTGGGTGTCAAGCATTTTGGATCGAAATCTGTTTTGTTTTTTTTTATTTCTGGCAGGAGTCAACAAATAAAAGAGTAAACTTTAAAAGTTTAAACACAGTTTAAACACTGCTGTATTTGGGTAGAAATCTATAGAAAGTTAATACCATTTTCTTCTAGCCAGACTCCCTACTTATCCAGCCTATTATTATAATCATTATTTACTACTTAATTTCATTAATCAAGAGCAAATAAACCTTTTTTAGGAGTGTTAAACAGGCTCAGCAGTTACTGGTATTTGTTGCTGCGAAAGGTTCCAATCACTGGTGGTTAAGCACTGCTGCAAAATGTTCCCGCCATTTGGCAAGTTGTTCCTCATCTGAGGTCCGTAGATTTTCATCTAGTCCTTTTACAAGATGTTACTTGTAACTTTGACCACCAGTGAGTTTCTTAGTAATACTACAGACGATCCTGCTTTTTCAGCCTTGGTGGGTAGTGCGTCGATTTATGTAGTTACGCTTGTCTTGTCTTAGACTACACTAGGCTGCACTTCTTTTCTCTCTTTGGTGCGCTGTACTTCTAACTCGGGACGCTATATTACTGAGACTGCTGCAAGCCGTGGTTTGAGTTCAAGACGTTCATCGATACGTCTCCAGCATTTTATCATTTTCACCTTCTACCAACAAAGGTGTATTCCCTAGTGGTCGTCGATCTTTTCAGTAGAGAAACTTCTGATTGTTTCTGCATTTGACGCAAGGTGGTTCCTTAACTGTTTTCGAACTTGGGGTTCTCGGAGCTTGTCGATATTAAACCTGGGTATCCTTAACAAATTGGATCGATTTGGTAATGACAAATGCTGTACAAAATCCTATAGTAGCTTCCATTAGATGGTGGTCGTCCTCTATTCTGATATCAGCTCTACGTTTGTTACGGACGTTTTGGATGCAATTCCTGATAAAACCAATCGATTTGTGTATCAAAAATCTATTACCTTCAGTACTTAATATTTCGACTAAAAGTATTGAAAGATAATAACTAAGTCATCACTTTTCGATCCAATAGCATCTGTAATTTAATTGCGTTCCTTTAAGTTATTATTGACTTCAAGCTAAAAAGTTAAAGAATTTTAAAAAAAAATACATCGGCTAGTCCTCTCGAAGAACTAATATCTAATTATATTATTCTATGTCACATTTTATACTGATTACATCTGAAATTTCATTATGCTCTCAGCATATGCTCGTATAAAATTGAATTACAAACACGTGGAGATTTAATTATGTATCTCTTTGAAATTCTAACTTGTGCACTGACTATACCATTGCTGATGGAATATCATTTTGTAATATGAGGCTATACAATAAGTTTCCACCATCATTAAGTTTACACCATCTACTATAAACCTTCTTGATGAGCATCTTCTTCAAATAAATTGGAAGTTGCTTGTCACGTTTCTCTTGGAATAGAATTTGTATCTGTGTATGATATTTTTCGGCGTGGAGTGATGTACATACATACATATGTGTGTACTAGATTTGCAGACATTTTTCGTATGCATGCCGTGGGATGAAGATACTCATAATTAATTGTTCTACGTAATGTATAATCTTTATCCAAATCATGTGTACTTGTTGGACACTTCAATTTGAAATATCTTATTTGCAGGAATGATGTGTATTCATTAAAAATGGTTTGACTATCATTATCATAATTTTTTTTTTTTATAATTTTGTATTGCACAGACCCCCAAATGCACCATAGTTATTATAAAAATTATTCCCGGATGATATCCCTCATCGGTGACCTTATTTTGATCCCTTAATTGAGTGACGCCCTTTCGTGTCCTATTTCTAGAACTATCTTACAACTCTGTTTAATGACAAACCAATTCGAAATCATTTACAGCCCCATCAATTGGCGGTCTCAGCGGGCTCAGCAATTCAAGACCAATCGCAACTGCCACCTCCAGGCACACCCTCCCCAGGCAGTAGCTCAGCATCAACAGGATCGGGCTCGGGATCGGGATCGGGCTCAGGTTCAGGTAAAGTACAACATATAGGCTTGCCATAAACTATGTATAACACTGAAATGTTGTAGGTACTGATACAATAAAACGTGGTGCATCGCCCGCATCGGTGAAACATGTGAAAATACACGAATCTCCAAGCTCATACTCAATCTCTAAGCAACAAATACACGAACCACATAAAACTTCTATAACAATAACGACAGCAACAAAAGAAAGCAATATTGATAAAACGAAAAGCAACGGTAGCAGCAATGGTATCCATGGACCAAAATCAACCTCATTCACTACTACCAGCAGCACCACCGCCACATCCACCACTGTCTCCACTTGTTCATCTTCTTCTTCTGCTTCGGAAACACCAAATTCCTCCTATTCATCATCGGCACTTTCGTTGAATCGGCATAAGTCGTCAACAACTTCATCATCATCATCTTCGGCTACTACAGTTGTGAGTGCTGGCTCGACAACATCGGCTGCTACAACATCATCGGATGAGTCTGATGATTTAATTTCATATAAATCGTCGGCAGCCACTAACGCATTGCTCGCACAATCCCAAGCGATGACCACGACTCAGCTTATGTCGAAATATTTAAAGCGGGAGCCACGAGTGACATTTACTCCAATTAAGTCTCCCACCACACCATCTCCACCCTCTGGATCGTCATCGATCTTGGGCCATGATAAGACTTCGACGGGCGATAAAACGGAGTCGAGTGGCTTTTACTCGACACGTGGTTCCTATCACTTTAGCTCTAGTCTGAAGTCATCCGGTGGAGGTTATGATGATTCCACAGGGACAGCTAGTAAATACCAATCTCCATCATCGCCAACCTATAGTGGAGGTAAATATGGATACACCTCCACATCTGAGTCGGTATCACCATCATCATCGACCTACAGCAAAGCATCGTCACCATCTAGACACACCAGCACTCTCAATAATCTCTCGTCATCGGGATCTGGACCAGCCTCATCCGCTTCATCATCAGCCAGCTTAGGTAGGAGTTACTTATATCATTCCTCCGATACGCCGACGACGACGACGATGACAACAAGTAATAATTATTCCACTACAACTAGTAATACTATAAATTTAGTTAGTAAGCAGCAGCAACAGCAACATTACACAGCAAGCCCAGACCGTAGTCAGTATCAGCAGCACACATCGTCGAGTACCGCCACGTCAGGTTATGGTAGTAGTAATATTTTCAGCTCTGGCAATGGCACTAGCTCTAGCAATGCCATGCTTTATGGAACTCTGCCAAAGCATACGCCCGGAAGTAATGGCGGCAATGGCAGTGGCAGTAGCACGGCAACGATGTTATCCTCGACAACGTCATCCTATTTATCCGATTCAATTGGTACGACGGCCAGCAGCAGTGGTGTCAGCTCAATGGCTGGCTCTGCTAGTAGCTATGACTTCTATACAAATCCTAGTAATACGCGTGCGTTTGCTAGTTCCTCATCGACAGGAAATGGCGGCAGTACGGGTAATTATCATACGTTAGGTTCATACAGAGTACAGTATTCGTCGACAAATCCATTTTTGGAGGCATTCGACCCAGCACCACCGACAACGGCGGCCACGACTGGTTCCCATTCATCGACACACGGTGTCAGTAGCACCGATCGATCAGGCATGATGAGCACTTTTCACTTAGATTCAAAAAACGGCGATGAATATGATGATTTAAAGTAAGACAGGGAGATAGAGACACATACATAGAATAGTATATATACATGAAAACATACATTATACATGAGGAAAAAAATAAAAAAAAAATAAACAAAAAACAAAACACAAAACAAATCTAAAACATTTTTTCTACCTAAAATATTCTAAATGACATTCTATTAAGGTATTCTAATCCACAACTTAAGAAACATACATACATTCTTAATCACAAACAGAAAGAGGAGTGGTTTTTTGTTTCCCAAATTTCGGGTGGGAAGGAGTTGTACTTTATTTTGTCGCTCTATTTTAAATAAGTTTGTCAATGGAACTCGCAATCAAAATTGGCTGTCAATACAATCGAATTCTTACCCAATAAATTTATGTTGGTAAGAGGTGTGCAATCTGTCAAAAACAGTATACAATCAACTGACACTTTAGTTCAGAAATTTCTTTTTCTCCTAGCTATCAAATTTATTTAAAATGTCATTTTTATTTGGTTGGAAAGATAGCTACATATGTATATATTTCTGAAGATCTCTGAAGATTTTATCGTCTTTCACGTGTTTTGTTCTTCCTTATACATATGTACATGACATGTAAGTTGTCCTCAGGTTTTGCTATTTGATGACTTCCCTAACTTTCGTGAAATTTACGTCATTCTCTCCTACTCGTAGGAATTCGTGATTTTACAATTTTTAGTGCAAAAAGTAATGAAACAGATCTTATGTGGGTTGCACTAGTCACCGATGAACATTCCCTATGCTATCATCAAATTAATATGAAACTAGCTCTGCTGATTTTTGGTAAAGTGAGAGTATTTCTTCTATCCTCGAAAGAATAGAAGACTTAGGAAAACATTTCTTAGATAATGACAAGCCATAGAGAGTAACCATAGCCATATAGTAACCCCGCGTATCCACAAGGAATATTTCACAGCTTGCCATCTGTCCCTTTTCATAGAAAGAAAGATAGTATCTCTTCTATAAAATTAAGCGTGGGCATTTCATAGCTTACTATTTGAAAAGCGAAAATGTGCAAGCATAAATGCTGAACTAAAAATTACATAGAATACTATTTGTAGTCTCAACGAACAACTTTATTAGAATGCTATGTATACTGTATTCTATGAAATATTGCTCATGTAGACATCGAGTAAGGTAAAGAAGACCTCACTTCGCTGCAACGATTTCATGGCTTTTAAAACATTTCTTTTTAAATTTGTCAATCTTAAGCAATACTCTCTATAGCGTTGCAAGAGCCAAAGGTAATTAAATCCAAAAATGTTGCTTTATTACGCGCATCAAAAATTTTGTACAAACCTTAGACTTGCTCCTTCCTATACCAGCTATTAAAAATCCACTCCATCATTGATTGATCTTAATTGAAGGCAAACATTTTTTTTTTATTTTTGGAAAACAGTGTTTGCTATTACCTCCTTATATATTTTGACTTACTTATGAAACAGACTAACGCAACAAAACAAATAAACAGTTTATACAAATATATAAAACCAAACATTTTTACAAGACAGCTTTTTCATAATAAAGAAAAATTAAACAAAAAAAAAAGAATTTTTGAAAACATTTTTCTTGCTTTGTTTACTCTATCCTAATGATACAATTTTTTCGAAAGATTTTTTTCCACATTTTCCTAACATACAATATACATTTTTAAAAATATTATATACTACTCTTATAACCAACAAAGAAAACAAACAATGTATACATATATTCATTTAAAAAAAAAAAAACAACAATTTTTATATAAACAGTTTTTACATAAATTTAAAAGAAAAAATGAAGACAAAATAAAATGCTGAAAAAAAAAGATTAACCATAAAGCTACAAACTCAAACAGTATTGAAAAATCGTTGAAATTTACTAAAAACAAACAAAACCAAAATATAAATGAATAAATATTAGAAAACATGTTTTTTTTTGTCATTTAAAATTTAAAGAAAACAAAAAGTATGTTATATAAAATTTATCTTAACACAAAATGTATTACATAATTAAAGAATTTAAGCGGAACGATTCTAAGAAAGTGAAAGTATTTTGAAAACATCAATATTACCATTCACTCATTCATATCATCTCGTAAGATATCAAAACGAAATTCATCCATTTCATAATCAAAATCATCGAATTGCTCTCCCATTTACAAAAGAAAAAAAAATAAATTAAAACTATACTTTTAAAAATAATTGACCAAAAAAATAAATTAATTAAAAAAAAAATTATCATTCTGAAGTTGTACCATGTGCTTTCAATCTAATATACATTCATACTATAATGATAAATAGAAAACAAAAAAACACAAATAATGATAACATGTAATATTGTGAACAGAATAGTATACACAAAACAAATACAAATTTTAAAGGAAAATAATTCGTAAGCAGAAGTTTTAATTACTAATCAAGAAACATACAATCGTATATTTAAATATTTATTAAACAAACAAAATATAGGACAACAAATTTACTCTTAAATGATAAACGAAAAAAAAAATGATACAAATATTGTTGTATATGTATATAATACTACCAACAAAAGAAAAAAAAAAGAAAGTATAATAGATAAACATACAATATGATAATATGCAAAAGTCTGATCATTTTAATTTTTAACTAAATTCGCTCATCGAAGTATCTTCACTTTCTTAGAATGCAGATGAAAATCATGGTGCAGAAAATACACTAAACAGACTTTATTTCAATGCAATAATTATTTAAACGAAAACAAACAAAAAACAGTATATATGAAATAGATAAAAATTTTACTAGAAAAAAAATATTACATTTTAAGGTGAACAAA
Source organism: Xylota sylvarum (assembly GCA_905220385.1). Classification (NCBI taxonomy): domain Eukaryota; kingdom Metazoa; phylum Arthropoda; class Insecta; order Diptera; family Syrphidae; genus Xylota; species Xylota sylvarum. Next base: position 27,202,718 of record LR999958.1, read on the forward strand.
TTTTTCAAATACATTTTCAACCTACAAAAGAAAAGAAAAAAAAAAACAAACAATACAACACATTTTTAAAAGATCATAGAGCCAAACAGATTTACTATAGACACGAAGATGCAGTGGAAGAAGTTTAGGAAGAAATTTAGTTTTGTCTTTTTTTTTTATTTATTGTCGTACACACACGGTAAGCAGAGTGTCCAAATGGACCAGTATATTCGCGGATAATGGCCTAGAACATGAGAATCAACCTGCGCTAGCTTGAATACAAATATCTCAACTACACCAATTGGACGATTTGCACCAGTGAGCAAGATCTACAAGCATTAATATTAAGCATTTCGTCCTCCAGTCAGAACTTTTCAGTTCCAAATATAGTTGCTTGTTAAAAGGAGATCCGTCTTAGATGTTGAAAAGGACCTCATTGAAACTTATAAGTTTCTTTGCCACGTACATATACATACATATTTTGTTTTCTAGGCGTCTGAAACTTTATCCAGAGCTGCGGGCGTAACCAGACTTGTATATGTAATCGAAAGACTGCGTAGTTCGCGATGAAGAAACCTCTTGAAAAACACTAATGGTTCTGTAGGTTAAAGAATAAGTGCTAAAGAACCATAATAACCTCGTCATCGGGAAAAGATAAATATGCAATCTCGGGAAAGAAGATTTCAGTCTTATCATATAATATCGGGGGGAATGATCTAAGAGAAGCAAGAAGTACGAACTTTGGTAAAGTTAAATATTCACTGCACCCAGTGCCGAGACTCGGAGTTTTCCAGTTTTACTGCCTTGATGAAATATATCATGTTCCCGAGTGGGATCCCTTGAGCTTAGGCTAGCGAATTATTGAATAATAATAAAATATAACAAATAAATTCAATTTAGGTTCAATAAAGGTTGTTCCTTTTTGGAAGAGGGAACTTAGAATAAATGAGTGCAAGGGATAAGGGTGTAGCTCTGAAGTCTTTCATTTATACAGGTTTTAATCCATGAAAATAGGTTGGACTTCCATGTCTTGCATGGAGGTAGATTGATCCTGTTGTGTTATTGTTGTGGACCCGTGACTCAAGTGGTTAGTTCGTTGCTCTCACCTTAGGGTGTTATCGCCTAAGAGTTCTAGGACAGATATTAGCCGTGTTTTTTTGAAACCTTCTCAACAAGTACAATCCCCATCAGGCTATTTTAAAAATATATACCCCAAGTTGGTACGTATGGTTTCGGTCCTATGAAATTAGCTGGATACTTCCACGAAGTGCGTGAGTTTTTGAAAGTAATTGCGGATTGTAATTAACTTATGGATAAGCAGTTTTTTTGTAATACTATTATTAACTTGCTTTATAGAATACTTATACTCATTAAAATAAAAATTATCGTAGGGTGGTGGATGCCTGATGCCTAGGCCATTATTATTTTGACAAGTTTTTTTCCCAAGTATTCCGAAATACAGGGTGTTGTAAAAAGTTGGACTAGCTGTATGGAATGTTGTTCCTTGGGTCAACAAATAAAAAAATATTAAGTAAATTTTCGGACGATTCTAAACCGTTCGTGGGTTATAACACTTTATACGTTTTTTGCTACCATCCTCTTTCAACCTTTAACTTCCTTAATCATACACCGAAATGGACGATTTTTCTTTAAATAGAACCCAAATTGTTGAAGGTTTAAAATATCAAAAGAAAGTTTCTTCGCAAATTCAAAAAAATGAAAACAATTGTTTGTATTTTGCTTGACTTATTTTTAGCTTCAGCATCCATTTTTTTTACTAACAGTTTGCATGTAGTTACGATTTCATCTCACTTTTCTTTAAGGCGATTAAAAAAATTGGTACGTAAAACTTGTCTTTCCGATTAGCACTTAGATAGAATAATTTAAAATTGTTGTGGGGCTTAAAAGACCGAAGAAAATTTGCAAATTGATATCAAACTATCTTATAAAACAGAACTATTCCATTAAATTCCATAATGGACTGCAATTTATTTTCCGGCAAATAAGGAGCATTGTTCAAGATAACTTATAATTGGGTCATCGTGACCAACGTCTGTAAATAAAAGCATCAAAGCATGTTGATGAATTCTTAGCCAGCAGATATCCTGCTGGGGAGAAAGTAAATACTTGTCGCCAGTAGGTTGTTTTATTTGTTTTACGTATAAAATTTTCCATTCCTTTTGACTGGTAAGGGAATAATAACTATTATATCTGTGGTTCTAGTTTGTAGTAACACTATAGTTAACCTTAATATGGAGTCATTAAAAATTTCAATCTGTGTGCTATAAGGTAGTGTCAGTTTGCACGAAATATTTCACAGATGACAACTCATTAGCATTGTGCAATGAATTCTAGAACAGGATAGAACAGAACAGTTTCGTGAAAAACGTCAGACAAGTTAGAACAGTCAGTCATACATACGTCAAATGAAGTTGTCAAAACAAATTGTGATTAACTTTTCATTTGTTTACATCGGAAAAATTAAAATGTTTTGAAATTTTGTAAAGGAATTAATTAAAAATACTCTACCGTAATATTCAGTATTAATTAAAATAAATAAATAAATTATTTTGGCAGTTTTCACGAATTAGTTTTAACTAAAAAGTAAGTGCAGAAAATCCTGTTCTAAACTATTCTAGAACAGCCTCATTGAACAAGAATCAGATCAGTTTAGAATGAAAAATTCCTCATTGAACACCAAAAGTTGTACTTTTCTGTTCCGAACAGTCCAGAACAACCTCATTGAACACAGCTATTACTTCTACAGTAAACGATAACTTCTTTTAGAAGGGAGTCCTCTTGGCGACCAATTGGTCGTATGGAATTGAAGATACTCTACATATGTATTTCCTCGAAATCGAGTAAGGACTAAGAATCCAGCTCATGAGACACCCGAACTCCTTCTAACCCCGCTTTATTTTTTTCGAATATTATATGTATTTATCAAAATTTTGACATACATCATATGTACGTACGTCTATGGTATATGGTTTGTGAAACGGGTTTCTCCTTCATTATTCACGTATTAGAAGCTTCTATAAAAAAAACTCTATTAAGGATCTGTGTGTGTACACAACACTCTAAGTAAAAGTTATAATTTTGTACATACATTTTATTTTTCCACTTAAGGCATACTTCTAGATTATGTATATAAATAAAAATTTTACATTTATTTAACTTTCGAAAATTCCTTTTTATTTTCTGATCATAAAATACCTACCATAAAAAAAATGAAAATAATCCTAGATCAATCTGCCTAATAAAATATAGAATGCCTAAATATTTTTAATTGAAGGAAAATAAAGAAAACATTCTATATCCTTATGAAAAATAGTAAAATTAAAAGAAAAGAAAAAATAAATAAATAATTAAAACAAATTCTTAATTTTTCCCTAGAAATAACCTTTATAAATTAATTTTTAATATAAAACATCATATGCCAAAAAAAAGTCTTTGCGATTTTTATTTTCTCGTTAACTTAGGAAAATGAATAATATGAACAAAAAAGTATTTCAAGTGTATATTTATTAAAAACCGTATAGAACATGTATAACAAAAAAAAAAAACTAGAAAATCTCTCTATATACATATATGTATGAATACGCTTTATTTACTAAACAAAATATATATTCATAAATTTAAAAGAAAACAAAAGAAAAAAAAATTATCGAAACTGAATTTTTAGATTTAATAAAGTATATACTACAACAAAAGAAAAAAAAAAAAAACAAAGATACATTAAATGTCAATTTCTGAAAGGACTTAACAAAGAAACGGTTATGGAACGGATATAAACTATCAATCGCGTTATAATATCAAATTTATTTCGCAAGGATCAGATAAGCATAGATATTTAAAATGAAAAATAATCAGTGCTTTAGTTTAGATTAATTGTATTGTGTTTTATAAACTAGGCAAGCAAAATTAAAAAAAAAAAAAAAACAATATTTTGTGTTTAGAAGCGAAATAAGTGTATGCAACAAAATTTATAAGGAAAAGAGAAAAACTTAAAAAAAAAAAAAAATAAAAGAAAGTGTTTTAGCTTTTAGTGATGACAAAAAACATGCATTTGTGTTTGTGTGCTTTACGGAGAGATAATTACGTTTTCGTGAAAAATGAGCATTCCATTGCTTTGCCTGTAATTGCTAGATTTGTGTTATTTTTGTTTTTTTTTTTAGTTTTTGATTGCATATAGTAAAATCGGTGTCAAATATTAAATAGATTGCGTTGGTATTTAAAAGATGAAAATGGTTTACAGAAAAGGGATAAAACATCGATTAAAGACTAGTCTTATGAGAATAAAAATACATATAAAAACAGTAGAGGAAATCTCTTTCATTATTTTTTAAAAATTAAACAAAAAAAAAAAGAGAGAGAGATAAAAACAAAGTTTATTCCTGTTAAAAGCAGAAGAGAGTTATTTATTATTATCCTTAACCATTTTTGAATTAAGCAAAAAATAGAATAAAATATAAAAAAATTTTCCTTGTGTTACATATACTTTCTCAACTAGGTGCTTTTCATTAGACATTTGTATATTAAATTGAAAAAAAAATAAATAAATAAAATAAAAAAAAAAACCATCATTATACTTAGCATAGGGGTAATATATTCAGCAAAAAAGTAAAAACTGACTAATTATATATATATATACATAAACATATATCATAATCCTTATATATAAATATATTTAAAATACGATAAAAAGTGTTTAATAGTCGCATATGTTTTCGTTTGATTTTTCTTTTTTTAATTTATTTATCCAAACCTTGTTGTTGATGATTATCATACATATTTATTTTTAAATTAGTGATAGAATCATATTTTAAACAATTACCAGCAACAATCTTTAAGATATACAATTCCTTGTGAAATAAATAAACATGTTTTTTGTTTTCTGTGGAAATTATTTCAAATCAAATAGCGATTTTCAATTGAAGTAATACATATATTCTATTCTTAGAAAAAAAAACTACGATGTAAAAAAAAAAAAAAACAAAAATTATTTATATTATATACCAAAAAAGAAAAGCAAAAATGAGAAAAAAGTTTTTAAAAAAAAAAGCTCAATACTTGAAAGATCGAAAAATTAGAACATTTGTCTATGTCAATTTTATGTCTACAAAGGAACAAAGGAACAAAGGAACAAAATGGACGCTTGGATATCACATAAACAAAGAAACGTCGACGTGATACTGTACTCTGTTTGAAATCGTACAATGGGGGTGTTGAAAGTTTTTAGTAAACTTGCGTGCACATACCTATATAAATTCTGTATTAATTGTGTATATTTTATAAGTTTGAAAAAATTATTATTTATCTGAAATATTGCAGCAAACGACGAAATGAAGAAAGTGAGAAGTTATAAAAGTATGAGCAATCTATCTACGAATATTGTGTGCTATTTAATGCCAACGACAAGTTTAATACAAATACAAGGCCGCATTAGAATCGGTTTAATATTCAAATACTTTCTATAGAGGCAATGTGAAATCTAAAATTACGTACATTTAGATCATTTTTAGTTTGAAGATTTTCAAACGACAATGATTCTCTGATCTGACAAACTGACAAAGCAGCGTCTAAAAACCACTAGTTTTAAGAACATTTACAGAGTTCATGGAAGGACACAATAGGTGACAATTTTTGTTGATCTAAACATTTGTTTTGAAAGGATTAATGATAATGAGTTGGTGTGGGCAATATGTTCGGTCGGATACTATTCTTAAATCCAAAATTACCAAAAGAGCGTTATGGGTTGATATTAAAGCAGAAAATCCCTAAGAATCTGATAAATGTAGAAGCTGTCCTAGAGATACATATTGTAGGTGTCCCTACATATGCATGAATGAATTTCAATGAATAGCTTCAGTGTGAAATTTGTTAAAAGCACCTTCTATGTCCAAGAAGGTGGCAAGAGCGAATTCTTTATAGGATAATGTTTATTCCACTGTACGGACTACCTCAAAAGCCGTGGATCTGTGGATCTTCCTTTGAGATAGACGTGTTCAGACTGGGATAGTGGTGATTTCTTTAGGATTTTACGGGTATGAATGTCTAGGATATGCTCTATGGTTTTTAATACGAAAGAGGTCAGAATTGTAGGCTTAAAGTGCTTTGCAGAGACGTGTCCGTTGTGGTTTACTTTCGTGATGAAAATAACTCTTGGTCCCAAGATTGGGGGACGTGATTTAGAAATATGCGGCTCCCATAAATCGGTACTAGCCTGAGAATTATATACACTGTCTTGCTATTTCTGTAAACTAATGGGAATTATGTTGTCGAAGACATGATATTTATATAAAAAGAAACTTTTTGTAGAACAAGAGGTTGTCTCCTCTTTAACTATGGTTGAGATACTTTCCCATGGTGCATGCTGCTTACCGATAAACTCCGATAGTTTCACGGCAATATTAGATCGTGCAATCATTTAATATAATATTAACATGAATATTTCATATCCGGTTCTAAAACTGAAACTGAAATACAATAATTAAGTAGCAGTACTTGCCCGTGCAATGTTAGGTATGGAAGCGAATCAAGTGAAGAATAATTTGATGTGATTCAGTAAACAAGACTTCTTGAAACTCTCCATAAATGACTGCTTTACATTTCGCAAAGGCACTATATCCGTAAAGACAAACAAAAAAATTGGACAGTGCTGAGAGTGCAGGTCAGGGAATTATATTTCAGGTTCTTTAATAAAATAAAAACAGTCTTTCGTGAAATGAATTTTTATGAACTACATAGATACGTACATACTTCTATAAACAAATGTTTATAGTTACGGCCAGAATTAGATCTGGTCCTTTCTAGGTTACTTGTTTCTTGAATGGCCGTTCTTCTACCGCGTTATTATCTAGTGATTTTGATTAAGTGATTTTTGAAGGCAAAAAAAAAATTAAATTTTATACACAAAAGTATATTTTATTTATTATCGGCACAAATTAATTAATTTCTCATCTCAACAATGCAATACCTAACTTGACACATTTCATTTTGTCGTTTTCTGTATATATTGTGTGGTAGGATAATATTGGGGATAACACTACGGGGTTTGCTGTAAAAGAACTGTAGCGCTGCAAGAGGATTTATCATTTTTTTGAAATACATAATAAGTATACAAACAAAAATAAGCCTCAAAACATCTTCTAATGCTATCATTCTTAAAAATAAAATAAAAATTAAAACAATGGCCGCTTCTGAGTTCATTCGCAGTAGTGAAAGACCTACACTTACCCAGCTTAGTAAAACAAAAAAGTTAAAAAGAAATTAACAATTTTCGTTGTTCTGGGCTTGCTTCTATATCACTGTGTCATATCGTACATTAATATTTATATCTAAACAAACAAAATGTGAATTATATATATATATATATATATACATACATATATATATTATATTTAGTATAAAGAAAAATGATAATAATATTATAAAAAAGAAATTAAGTAAAACAAAGGAAAGAAAAAAAAATAGTTAAATGTATGCACAATATTATACAACAAAAAATTATAATAGCAGTAAATAAAATTATATGAAACGTAAAAGAATTGTTTTATGTTTAAAAAATACATTTAATATATAACTCATTATGTACTATTACTAAATTTCTATTAAGTTTTGTTAATATAATTTCTACTCAGACGAATGATTTTTTTAATACTACTTTAAGATTTACTATTAAGTTAAAATAATTAACATAACTTTTAGCTATGAAACTAAATGTTTATAAAGAATTTTTCTGTATTAAATGTGCCTACGATATAATTTTATTTGATTGTAATCAAAAACAAACATGTTGCTTAGAAAGTAAAACATAAAAAAATTGTTCTTGATCATTTAATGATTTTTATTTTCTACCAAATTTGGGGATATAATTTCAATTCAAGCAGTACTCTATTTAATTTTCAGTAAATTTATATGTATTTTGTTATTAATGATAAAAGAAAAACATATTGCTCAGGGTTTCATATAGAAACAATCGTTTACATATTGTCCCAAAAATTCAATATTACCGCAGCATTCCTAGACGTTGCCTTCTTTTCTCTATCATAAACACATCATTCGAATTGTTAACAAATTATGATCAATAATACATACTCTATACAATCATAGTTGTGACCTTTCAAGCACAAGAAGACTGAAGTCGTCTGATTAAATGAATTGATGTAGTTGTTAATGTCGCCATCACTCTCCATTTTCATATATCCCCATTTTTTGGTAATCGTCTATTTTTATTTCATGCAACATTGTTAACAAGAACGAACGGATTTCTTCACATTTTGCCTAATTTAAATTGTTTACTTATTTTTTAAGCATGCTAGACTAATGAAAATAAGAATAAAGTATTAAATATAATTAAAATTTGATCACCATGGGCGAAGTATTCTTTTTTTTTTTTTTTGTAATAAACAAAGAAGAAAAAGAAATATAAAAATATTTATAAATAATAATTACAAAAAGAATAGATTTTATAAATGACAAATTGTTAATTAAATCTAATTGCTAATTAATTGAAATATAGAAACTTAATAAAAGGAATTAATTGCATTAAAGGCAAAACAACCACCCTAAAAAAGTAACAAAACAATTTAGTATCGATATAACCCAAAAGCGTAAACAAATTAGAAAAAAAAGTTTAATAATATTAAACATTTAAAAAAATGCGTTTAAATTTAATGAAAAAAAAAAAATTAAAGCAAACAAAGAACTACACACGGAAAAAAGATCTTTAATATTGTTAGTCAAATTATAGTTTAGTTCTAGAATATTAAATTAAATAGAGATACAAATTGTTTAACCTACTACGGCCACCCCACCACATCCACTAAAGAAAAACATGAGAAAAAAAAAATAAAAATTTAAACGAAAAAGAAAACAATAATATCCAATACAAACAAAAACATCACAAATTGTTTAACATTATATATACACAAAAAATACACACGAAAATGCAACAAACATTTTTTTTATAATTAGTTATTCTTTTTGGAAATAATTTGACTTTTATCTGTTTTTTTATTTATTGATTCTCTTTTTGAAAGAATTTTACATTTTACAAAAATATTTTAGAAAAAAAAAAGTATATGTATTCGAAAGTAAAACAGTAAACAACAACCAACAAGCAACATTTAAGCAAAATGAAAAAAAAAAAAACAAACAAACAAAATAATAGTTATATATACAATGTACGAGTAGTAATGTAAAATGCCATGGACAAATACTCTGATTTTACCACTGCCACAATATAGTATGATATACATAAAAATATATTATACAAGAAAAAAAAAGTTAATAAATAATATTATAGTTCTTTGGGCGAGAATAAAACGATGTTACATTATTTAAAAAAAAAATATATATATAATAAAAAATTCAAAATGCGTTTTAATTGAATTTAATATTTGAAAAATTAGCGAGAAATCTACAAGCCACAAAAGGGGCCTGTGAGAAGGTTAAATGTGACCCTACCTCGGATAATTCATCATGACCCATTCATCATGAACAGTGACTCTACGTTTTTTTTGTGGAGAAAAAAAATACAAAAATATACAAATCCGTACGTCCTGTGTTGAACCCAAATTTTTGTCATCAGCCTTACAGGATGTTTTCCCACAGATGTCAAAAAATGGCGACTAATGAAAGCCTCTAGAAATAAAAGGTGTTTATACCCTATCCTAAGAGTTAATATATCTGACACATAGTTTGTAACATAGAGAAATAATCGAGATAGACCCTATAAAGTACATATATTCGCGATCAGAATCAATAGCGAAGACGATTGGGAATGGAATAGTACATAGGATACCCTATTATCCTTTTTATGTAGACCTAATAAAGTGGGCATGTCTTAATACATTTTTATTTCATTTACAACAATAAACTGGAACCGTTGGAGATGGTACATGCGAAATTACATCAAAATCGATTTTTTAATGGGTTTGGGCAATGAACTGTTGATAAATTTGAGTACTTAAACATTTGGTCCTAATAATTTTTTCGGTTTCTAGTAAAAATATGAAGATTTCAGACTGACAGAACGAGCTGAGAGAAAGGTTTTGCATACGAATTTGAGCTTTTGCTCCATTGCTTACGATTAGTTTCGGTAATTTTAGATATGTTTCACATCTCAATCTACTGAGACTTTAGTCACCGATTTTGAGTAAATTCTCCATATACGAGTAACATCCTTAAACGTTCGAAGTTATCGTTATTTGGAAATTTGGACAAAAAATGCAGTATGCCACGCCCACTTTATTAGGGCTGCATAGAAAAGAGCATACGGTATCAAACGATCAATTTCAATTGGGTTTTAGGTTGGTTAAAAAGTGCTAATAAGTAGTACAAACTCTAAAGGAGTACCTCAGTAGTACCGCAGGATCAAGGGCGTTCCTTCAATAATGTATTTTATGCTACTAAGTGAAGGTATATGACTTTCTAATCCCATCATTAAGATCCATTTCAACCCAAAGCGATTACTATGTTTCGAAAATGTATGGATTAATTCTGTTTGTTCAACAACAAACCGAAGATGCATTGGTATTTCGTGGTTCACTTAATGATTGTCTATGTGAAGTCTGGAAATTTTGTTTATTTACGAAATCCACCTCATATCTTAATTTGGTTTTCTTCGCAAAGTTCTCGTTCTTTCCTTAGTTCTTTAGTTTTTGAATCAAGTAATAAAAGTGCAGGTCTTTAGTGAGAATTGATAGCATTTGACCGATATCGGATTGAGGATCGTGGACACTATTTTCACTCATCGCAGAGATGTTATCCGTTGACCAGGTGGAATGAATAAGCACAGTCCACAAATCCATAGATGACTAAGTTGACAGTTAGGTTTGAGAGTAAACTGATGAGCATTCACGGAATGACGTGTATTGGGGGTAAATAGTTGAAGGGGCAGGTTTACAACAGGCTATTTCACTGAAGGACTGTTTGTGAAAAAAGCAACATAACAAGCAAAGGCCGGAAACATTTCTGCTGGACTTCACTATGCTTCTGCCTCCTGTTAATTACTGTGCGATTTTGAATTCTATTTAGAAGGTGCAAAGAGTTTTTAGGTGTACCAGACCAGGCATGAGCGTTATACTTGTTTTTGGGGGTATGTATGACTTTATGGCTACAAGGAAAGACAGCATAAGTCAATCGTATACATATATGTATATACGGAAGCGTAAAGTATTTTTTGCTTCACTTCAGGAATAGTAGATTTTTCGTAGGATTTTTGACGATTTCGAATTAGTCATTCCAACAGACATGCTCATTAACACACATATCGAGAATGGAAGGTTTTTCGGTTTCGGCAAATGCTATTCATTGATAATGCCAAAGGTTTTAGGTTACGGTTAAACGACAGAAGACACCACTGTGTTTTTGAAGCATTAAATTCTACTTCGTTGTCGTTGTTTATACCGCATTTTATTATGCTATTAAGATCGGGATTTATTCAGCATAGCATACACTACTGCTTCAGATCGACCGCTGCAGAGCTGAGTAGTGGGTCTGGGAACCAATATGAGAAGCGGAGAATACTGTCGTCAGCAAGGGAATTCATTCCATTAGAAGTAACTGACAAGAAATCATTTATAAAAATAAAAAAGATAGTCGGTTAAGATTATAACTTATCTTTGGATACTAATTTTGGATACTAATTATGAATGTGAAAGATTTACATGTATCTAAAGATATGCGTTTATTCTATTAGAGACCTCAATTTTGTCGCACTTTTTGAAGTCAAGAGATGTCAAAGGATCTCTTGGATACCAACATGGACGGGCGTAGCTTGGCTAAGATTTTTCTATAGCTAACAGGCCCTCCATCGTTCACAGTCATATGCTGAACATTGTTAGGTTTGTTGTAACCAATTTCAAACATATAAATAAGAGGCAATTGTATGAAAAATGTGGTTGAGTTTGGATTCCATTAAAATTAATAAACAAATGTTATAAAGAACTAAATTTAAGTTCACACTCTTCGTGAGTAAAAATTTTAGTTTTAGTAAAAAAAAACTTTCAAAAACTTTAAATAAATCTCGTATAATGTCTGCAGGTTCTCATAATCATGAATTGGTAATTGGATTATAATTTGGAATTCTTGGTACAATTATAGTACATATGTATAATTATACATATGTACATATATATCAATAGTTCGATAGTTAAGACATTTAAAAAGCATCAGATAAGAAGTTAGTAAAATGAATATAAAATTGAAAGAGTATTGAAGACGATAATGATTAAGGTAATTATGTATAGGTCAATTGGTTTACATCGGGATAAATATTGGAAAATTTGAGTTTGCATTAAGTAAACAAAAATCCACTTCAATGCACTACTGAAATTCCATAAGGTCAATGAAATATTTATTTTGAATATGTTGTGTGTTTAATCATTGCCACTGAAGTGTTAATACTCACCTCTTAAAGTGCTAATAATCACCCATTGTTTAAATCAAATATTACCGTAAATATTAACGATAAATCCAACAAGAAAAAAACAAGCTGATTTAACTGTTTTCCATGATTTTATTTTCTCTATAGCATTTACATAATAGCATAATAATAATTATGGCATTATATTTAATTAATCTATCGTTTTATTTTGCTTTTAGTTTTTATTTTTATTTTTTATTTTTTCTTTGTTAATCAATTAAATTTTCCACTTTTACGTTAAATATATATATAGTAGATATTTTTTTTTTCATGTTTTGATTTTTAATAATTATTTGATTTATGTATATATAGTACGGATTGTCTGAAAAAAATTCATGTTTTAATGTTTTTACTTTTTTTTTTTAATTCATTCTTCCATATCTTTTTTTTGTTTACTTTGCTTTTGTGACAATAATACGATTATGTTGAAGAATTCTGTTTTTCTTAAATAATATTAATAATATTTAAAATATTGTTAATAATTTTTTGTTGTTCTCAAATGTATACAATTTCATTTATATTCAAATATAATCATTTTGTTTTTCTTAATAATAAATATATATATATATAATTTCTTTTGTATATAATTTTGTCTATTTTGCATTTTTCTTCTTCTTTTATTTTCAGTTTTTTCCTTCTCATGTGAAAAAACAAATTCGATTTTTTCTTTATTTTTTTTCTTTTTTGATTCAAAACTTTTTTTCTTTTGTTTATCTAAAGTTATATAACTAAAAAAATTAAAACACACATTTAGCACGTTATTTGATTTAAGTAAATTTCTCGTTAATATTTTTTTTGTTTTATTAATTTTTTTTATTTTAAATAACAAACATGCACTTGGTTTTTGTTTTCGATATTAATTTTTACAAATTGAGCTACACTAATGTTTTCTTTTTATTTTTATAAATTATTTAATTTAACTAAGAGGATTTTTTTGTTTGTAAATAAATTCAAATGAAGTACATAAATACATATATTCATATCTATGGGTGGAATTTGGTTTTTATATAAATTAAAGCTACAATTCTCGTAATAAGAACTGTGGATGGCGAATGATAGATGTGGAAGGGACGCAGCTGGGATGGTTGAAGTGTTTAGCTAATGCACAAAAAAAATAAAAATATATTTTGTAAATTAAAAAAAAGAAACAACGAAATACAATAAATAAATTTCAACATTTTAAATCCGGCTTCAGTATTCGAACCGAATGATTTCCGTTTCTGATTGCACTTTTATTTCGATTCGCTATATTTTTTTCATTGATCAGGATTTATCAATTATTTATTAGACTTAACATATGTGCGGATGGAGAACGTGAAAAAAAAAGGATTAGCGATAAAGTCCACAAAAGCACTCACTTCATTTGGGTTGTTGCAGACATGTTTGGTATGTGGATGGGTGATTTTATCCTCTCTTTTGATTGCATGTATACGGATTGCCATAAAGCTGAGGGTGAATTTTTAGAGAAGCAAGCAAATATCCATATCCATGAATAAACCATGCACCAGTCGGAGTGGGTAGAGGATAAAAAAATATAAGTATATGTATATATACATATAACTAACTAAACGAGCATCGATTCCTCGAGGGTGGTTTTCAGCAAATTAGAATTTTTAACCAACTCTCTATTAGTAAATTATTAATTACCCACAAAAATGAATAATTCGTATTTGTGAGACGAGCTGACCGTAGTACAGTGCGTGCATGTACCACACAGAGTGTACCTTTTGTATTGGCCATTATATCAGAAGCCAGAAGCAATATTTGTGGCAATAACCAATCAATAGTTGTTAAATATTTATAAAATAATTAATTTCATGTTTTTATTTCGTTCGTAGTATTCATACATATGTCAATTTACATAGAGCGATGATGTTCTTTGGAGTTTAATTACATGTGAGGCTATGCCGTGAATGAACTTCTGACTATACAATACAATAATCTTTCTTTGTATTACTCAATAACTGAATAATTTATTACTTTTGTCACAATTTGCAAAAAGCAATGTTTTTACAAATTTTCATGGTAGCAATTCAGATCAAAAATAATTAATGGTATTGCAACTAACATGCATTTTAAATAATTAATTTGATAAGGAATTGTTCTGTTTTGCATGGGGAATTGGTGTTTATATTATTTTTGTAATTAACTGTGGTATACCCTTGGGGTATAGGAAAATTGCTGTCATTTTAAAAAACATATAAACAATTTGTGAGCGAAAAACTATGGTTTGTAAGCTAAAGGGCATTTCAACGAATTAACAGGTAACAAATACTGATTTATCTTAAGAGTTATGAAATTATGATGATTATCTGTTTAATTAGATAAAATATGTCGAGACCCTTTATTTAGATTGACTCAAAATTAGTAGTTCAGAAATATTAACTAACATGTGAACACAAGAAATTCACAGCCTATACTGAATTTAAAGTTTAATTTTTCACCTTCAAGTCAGATATTCGGACAGTTTTGGATTTACTTAGTCACATCTCGGTTAAGAAAATCGCAAAGGATTTACTTTATTATCTTCTCACAATCACTTCGACTATATGCGTCTAGGTACTATTAATTCATCAATGTCCTAAGCTGATACAGGATAAGCGAATCTGAACGAAAACTTTGCAGCTCTCAACTCTTAACTCGCCCAGAAATATGCTAATATATTATAGTTTTTTTATCGTTACTCAGCTTTTTTAACATGTTGTCGTATATACATACATATATAGGAATAGTTTGTAATTACGTATTATACGTAACAGGTTAATAATTTCTATAGCGTGTTACTCGTATTACCTTTAATAGTTTGTGGGGGTTGTTTCTACTCGACAAATTCTGAACTCAAATTTGTCCTTCAAAATTTTTAGATAAACAGTTTTAAACAATGTGTCACATAGTCCTGGGGTACTACGTGAAACCATGTATATATTAAGTATGCTGCCCAAGCAATTAAATAAAGTTTTGGTTTAAAAAAGGGAAAAATTGTTAACATAGGGTTACTGACTAGTACAATGTAATGGTTCTCTATCACAACAAATGTGGGTGCATAAATGGGTAGGGATAACTTTTGAATTCCACATTTCACATAACTTAATTCGTGTGACCTAAGATGTCAACAACTTGTTATTTTAACCATGTAATTAATAAAACGAAAACCGATATACATACATATGTACGTTCATATTATTCGGTTAACTTGTTATGGACAAGTACAGAACAGGTATAAAGAAACAAAGTATTTTTTACTTTAAGGCAATTTTTAGCAAAGAGTCAATTGCACTTTGTTTTTGTTAAATAGACGTCTCTAGATACAAATAAGTTCGCGACCATATTCAGCTCGGCTCCATGTGAATAACAAAAACAAAATTTTTATATTTTAAAACCAACATAAGAGTTTATTAAATCAATGTAATTAAAAGGAGAACCTAGGTATCTTTAAAAAATAATTATAATAAAAATTACATACTCATAGTGAAACATAAAAGTAAAGATTAAAATAATAATAATAATAATAAAAAAAAATACTTAAAATTCGAGGTGCTTATCGTAAGCTGCCATTAATTCAACTGATCAGTTAATACAAAAAAATACTTGCAAACTCAAAAATACAAAAGTACAAGACAAGAAAAGTATTAAACAAAAAGGAGAAAAACACAAAACATAGGATTCAGACAAAATAATAATAAAGAAGTGAAAACTAACAATTAATATGTTGTTCATTATCTCATCATTAAAACTAATTAACTCTTTTGATAAAAATAAAAAAAAAAATCTTAACTGGGCGTATAAATTTAATATGTTTCTTTTTTACTCATTATCTTCATTCTCTGCTTTTTTTAAACTTAAATTATTTAATAATGATAAAAAAAAAATAATTAGATCAATCGTTAACTAACAAATATATACTTTTTAATAAATGACAAATGATTTATTTGCTTTATTTTTTTTTGTTTCAATTATTTTTATAATAATTTGTAACATAACAAGTTTTTTCTTCACATTATTTTTATTTAATACTATAATTTATCAGAGATTGAATAAAAACAAAATTAGTTGCCTCAAATGAGTTAATAGAAAAAAAATCGACTTTAATTTATTTCATTTAGTTTCTTTTTCTTATATTCATGTGTATATAGTGATAGACGCAAAGTTAAAGTAACAACAAACACAAACAATGTATTTCTATTAATATTTATAATGTATGTAGTTTAATTTCTTGTATATTTGATTGTATCTCGTATCTGAATTTCAAGAAAATTTTCCCTCTTTACGAAATTAAAAGAGAAAAAGGAAATTCTTTCTTAATTTTTTTTTAGTTTTCTCTAAATTTTTTTTCTTCATTTATAAATATCACCTTTTTCTTGTGTATTCTTTTATATTTTTAATTCAATTTTAAATATTATTTGTTATTTATTTTTTACACAATGATATTGACTTTTTTTTTCTTTTAATTTATTATTAAAACTTGGACCCTATTTAGTTTTAATGATATATACTTTTTCTTTTTTAAATTTAATTTAGTTTTATTCAAAAATTATAAAAAAAAAAAAATAAGAAAAATAAAAATTAAATATTTTTACTGGCATTTTACAAAAGTAGGAACTTCGTATTTATAAAACAAGAATTTAAGATTTATCTAGAAGAGAAATAAAATACTAAGCAAAAAACTATTAAATGATTTTTTTTCCTTTTTCTCTTTTTGTTTGTAAGTTTAAAAAATACCCAAAAATAATTTGGATATCCTTAAAAAATATAAGTTGTATGTTGAAACGATATACAATATTTTTATTTTATTTTTCATAGGTCCTTTTTGTTTAATGTATTTTTTTTATGTATGTTTCAAATTTCAAAGAATTTGTTTTAATATTTCATCTACAGTTTTGTGTACAAGTTGTTTTTATTTCTTTTACATTTATCCGCTGTCTATATTTTTAACTGATTTGCTTAAATTGTTGTAGTAACGATTTTGATATTAAATTTTATGAATTTTAATATTCACATATTATTCTTTTTTTTTTTTTTAATGATTTGCATGCTAGTAGAAACAATAGAAACAAAAACAATACAAAAAATTATGTGTTTATACTTAATAATACTTCTAATTTAACATTTTCATTTACTTTAACAGTACGCGATTTTATTATAAGACAAAAATAAGTAATACACATATCTAAAAGAAAAACTTTTTTGTTTAACAATTTCTTCATAACAAAATATTGTTTCGACTTAATTAATATTTAAAAAAAAATGTTTGTAATTTTTGTAATTACAATAAATGAGATTATCTCGTAAAAATTAAATTTAATAAAGTTATTTGTGTCCTTTTGCTTGTGTGTATCCGTGTTGCATTTGTTCAAAAAAAAAAAAAAAACTACAGCAATGTAATTTTTTTATTTTTTTATATCTAAGTTTTACTTATGAAATATGATTTTCTTTTTCTTAAATTTCACATTTTTTTATTTAAATTTACCTAACGTTTAATTTCTTAAGATAAACTCCCTTTTACGTGATTTTTTTGCATTTCTTTTGAGATTATTGTTTAATGATTGATATATTAGTTTAGGATTTTCATTCTTTTTTTTTTTAATTTCATTTTAGAATTAATTCTAAGTTTTAACAAAATTAAGCGCTTGTTTTTAAAAATTAGGTTTTTTTGAATTAAAAAATATACACGTTCTTCTGCTTTAATGTATGTTTGTATTTAATAAAAATACAATACACAATATGTTTAATTGTATTTTCATGTATAAATATAACTTCAAAAGTCTTGGGATTTGTTTTTTTCTTTTTTCTTTAAATACATTTATATATAATACATATATGCATATAACGTTAGTGACTTGATTGTATTTTTTCCGTTAATTTTATTTCATATTATGTACTTAGTGTGTTTTTTTTTGTTTATAACAATTCAAATTTATCGTTGGGATAAATATCTACTATTTGTTTGAAATCGGTTTTGTTGCACATCTGCATTCTCTGGTTTTTGTGGCTGCCATCATAAAATCATTTTTGTTTTTACATTTTAAAATTTTCATTTAAATACATGCATAAAATATGTACATATTTTTTTTATTTGTGTTGTAAAAATTATCAAAAAATCAGTTTTTTTGCATTTTCCATTCTGTCTGTCTTTCGGTTATTTATTTTTTTTTTTTAATTTTTTGTGACCTTAATTTCATTTTTGTTTTACATGTAAATTGTTTTTTTTTTCTTAAAAATTACATTTATATAATAATATTTATATAATAATGCTCCTTCATCCAAAACATATCTACGTAAATTGTCAAATATATATATAGATGTATATATATGTTTTTTTGTGTTACATTAAATTTTACATTAAAAACGAAACTCTTTTGTTATTATTAATTTCAAATTGTATATTTAAATATATAGTATGTATAGATATATATATATAGATTTTTTTTTGTTGAATGTCTGTGCGATATATTTTGTTTTTATTTATTTTTATTTATAATTAAAATACACCTTTAATTTTGATTTTCTAAAATTTGGGTTTAAACTTATTTTTAAAATTTATTGATGGCTGTATTTGAATTGGATTTAAAATTTACTGTAGATCTGATGTTTGGGCGTGGTTGATGGTAATTTTAGTTGAGAATTGCTTATTACTTTTTTTTATGTAGTATGGTAGTGTGTATATGTTTACTGTTGCGGTAACACTGTCTTCTATTTTAATTAATAATAGTTGATTGAAGTAAAAATTATCACTTAAATATTTGATTTCGAGAAGCTGACACGTAAATGATTTGATTCGGAGAGTTGATGATTATGCATTTTGATGAGGGCTAGTACGGCTTCCTCCACAGATGAAAGTTGTAGAAGGGCCATTTTTCGGTCTTTGCTGTAAATAAAAAATAAATAATAATAATTATGCATTCATTCATGTTTGGTTTTTTATTTTAATCAAATTTTTATAAAATACAACAAAACTATATACTTACGGAAAGAACTTAAAAGCTTTGACCTCGAAATTATTTGTTGTAAAGGCTTCTTTGATGTCTTCCTCTGTACAAGATGATCTGCAATTAAATCAATGAAATGCAAACGTTAATTATTTCTTATTTCTCCACCCATAGAGAGTGGAACAAATGTTTCTAATTTAAATATAAGCCTGGTAGAAATAAGTAATTATACTTAATAACCAGGGATCATGAACAACGTAACAGTACTAAAAGTACACCTAATTATTTTATAATCTTTTCCTTTCTATACATTGGAATTGGTATAGGAAAAAGATTCAAATAAATACTACGACGTACAACATGAATCTCTAACTCCTTTTTTTTTGCCCAAAATAATCACCCTTTGATATGCCTATCAAAAAGGCACCCTTCTACACTAAAAAAAATCAGCGTGTTGCTTCTTTCAGCGGTGGTAAACCTAGGAGACATAAAGTACAATAAACTTGGCATAGATACTGCTATGAAAGGACGAATTAGTGGGTGGTCTTGTACAACGTCGGCACCATGGTTGCAATAGCTTAGTGTGCTGTTATGTCTACAGCAAGCAATAAATTTAATATCTGTAGCACTTACTGTGAGAGGACGCAAAAAAAAAAAAGAAAAAAATCCTCATCGTTCTCGTCGTCGTATCCTGCTGTTTTTGAAGGTGATAGGTAAACTTAATTGTTAATTTTATTTTTAAGTTTACTACATACGACTTTGTCATACTTAGATCACATTATTGGGTTCTCTATGGTTGAACCTCAAGTGTGTATTGTGCAGGGGCTTTTGCTTTTGTGAATTTAAAAAAAAAAACTGAATAAATACGATTAAAATTTAAACATTTGGAATTCTGCTATTTTGAGCAAGCAAGCATATCCGATGAATAGAAACTTTACAATAGTTTATATGCCACATAAACCTAGAAAATGAGTCTGATGATTTTAGCGCGCTTGCAGTATATTAACGAGTATAGAAGAGTGTATTCCCAAAATTATTATCACTTGTTCCATAAGAGCTACACCACAGAGATTTTTTGTGAAAATAATACAAATACAAATGCAAACATGTTTTTCAACATTTATATATTCCATGGGAATGAGAACAAGTATCGTGATTGCTCGATGAAATCACCAATGACCAGTAGTGGTACACGATTAAGACTTAAAAACCCGAACAACCGAAAACACTTTGAGAAGTAGAACTATAAGGTCATCTTTTCAAATTGTCCGGTTTTGAGTCCTTTTCAGTTTTATAGGG
This sequence comes from Xylota sylvarum, assembly GCA_905220385.1. Lineage (NCBI taxonomy): Eukaryota > Metazoa > Arthropoda > Insecta > Diptera > Syrphidae > Xylota > Xylota sylvarum. Next base: position 27,223,355 of record LR999958.1, read on the forward strand.
CGGAAATTATTTGTACTTTATTTTATACAAAAACAAATAAAGATGCAACCTAATGCAAGCCAACGACATTGACAATTTCACTTTCAACACGAGAATTCATTCGCAATGCTAATTTACAAAAAAAAAAGTTCTATAAAAACAAAAACTAAGATCTGAAGAACTCTCCGCGAAAGTTTGAAGTTTTATTAACTAAAAGAAAAGTATTTTAACATTCAGATCTAGGACAAAAGTGGAGACGAAACGAATCCAAAAAATTTTTCGTCAAACCTATCTCTATTCACCTAACTGAAAACAACGTTTTTTTTTTTTATTCCTTGTAGATTTTCCGACCCAGTTAACCAACCAGTCAGTGTGGGGGTAAAAAAAAAAAAAGAAAAAGAAGTTCCCTTGAAAAAGTTTTACTCTAACTTTATAAAGGCTACCCGTTGAGTTGGGTACTATTTTTTATTTTGTGCTTTAAAATCGAGATTTTCTGTCAAAATTTTGCTTACAACTGTGATTGTGATTGATGAATTGATGAAAAGAAAAGGATCTAATGTAGGTGGGCTTTTGTTCTAAGCCTTCCGTAACAAGATGTAAGAGTTTTTCTTCTTTGCAGCTGGGGGCTTCCTTTAATCCTTTTTTGTCTTTGTGTCTTTTGTTCGAAGTAAAGGTAAAGGCGAAGAAGAAGAAGAGGAGAAAAAAAATCTCTGATCCATTTATATTCAAAAGGACGAAAGGACTTACCTGAAACATTACATTGGTGGAGGGGTTTTTTTTTTGTGTAGCTATCGTGAGCAGGTTCGCTGGACAATAATAAGAGAGAAAAACCCCGTCAAACTGAAAAAGGGAGGCAAGAAAAAAAAAAAGGAGTAAATCTGGAGGGTGACCATCTGCGAATTCACGATGTGACCCTTTCTTTCAGGTGTACTACAATCAATAACCGGAATAATAATGAGAAAGATGGAAGGAGCTCCGAAAAACGAAAATTCCATGAAAATGTTTCATTTGCGAAGAATTTCATAGATCGGTAGGCTCATCATTTCTCATCGTATTATGATTCTTTTGGGTGTTTCTATTTGGATATTTTTTTTTCCAACAAGTGAGGGCTTAGGACAGAGTAGACAATGTTTACTCTAAATTAGCTACAGGAAGGATACTCATTTTAAAAATTTCTAACAAGGAATTTCCACCTGCTTGGTGTTTTGAATTTTAAGTTGAATTTTTGTTTTGTTTAAGTTTAATTGGATTGAATAAGAAAATGAAAATATTGTATTTAAAATTTACTTACGGAATGTTACTTAAATGCAATGTGGCCGATGGTGGGTAGATATTTTGATAATTTTTACTTCCTGGTTTCTTGAATCTATGCAATGGATTCTGTGAGTAGTCACGTGTAAGTCCAGCATCAGGTTGTCCCTCTTTTGGTAGTTGCACAGCTTGATGCTTACTAGCCATAACACGTATCGATTTACCCCATAGACGCAATTTATCGAGATGAGTCATTGCTGTAAAATTATAAAAATTAATAATTTGTACAAATAAATAAATAAGCTTTATTGTTAAATGAGTTGCAAATGTTTAGAGAGTCAATAGTCGAATAATCCAGTCGGTTTCTTAGGAATGCTTGTAGCGTCATTCGTAATTTAACCGAACTACTGTCTGCAATTGAGATGCTTGTTTTCACATCCTAAAACCTGTATACGTTACCAAGTAATCTTTTCAAAGTTTAGTTTCTTATTTCTGGTACAGTTATGTAGGTAAATACCTCACATATGGTACACAGATTCCTTAAACAATTCGACAGTGATTGTTATTTTAAATTATCGTACGTTTCGCAATTACTTGCAGTTTTCAAAAAAACGATTTTGCACGAACTGATTATAGAAACCTAATGTGGCCGACAGTATACACAATTTTGTTAAATTTCAAGTTTGCCCATGGAAAGCAAGCTCTTGTGAAGATTATTTTGTCAAACGTTCAGGAACTGAAATTTAATCGGTATACGGTTCGCTGAATTTTTTTTAGATTATAATTGGTTCTGATAACAGCGGAGAATTTATGTATGTAGAAATGACTATTGTCAAACTTAAACAAGGTACGAGACTACTGATTGAAATTAATTTTAATAATAATTTACAAGCAGTATAAAAATTAAATTGCAAACAACATATTTATTATAATATTGATTTAAAAATCGCTTGCATTAAGGAGCCTTAAGGATGTCCCATACCGCAAATTGTCTTTTGTCTTTTAATTTACATACATACATACATATATCAAGCATCCGATGTCCATTGTACATTTATTTATTTAAATTATTTGCGTCGTTTTCACACGGTATTTAACATCGTTACGATTACTGATAATTACTGAAAAACAAGTCTCCACTTTTGCCATGATAATTATTTAAATTTTTTTTTTTCGTATTTTTGGTTTCCGTCTGCAGGCTCCCATTAAGGATTAAATGAGTTCAGCATACCACAATGCAGCCACACCAAGCCATATCTCTCTCTCTCTCACTCTCAATCGTTTCACAGGCTTTTGTACGCGTACCTACTTAAATAGCTTTCCGTGTGAATTGTGTTCTGTGCTGCAGGCAACTGTTTCTCATTCATAGATAAACATGGAACGAATGAAATTTTCAATTAAATTCCCTCATGAGACTCAAGGATAAAAAAAAAAACTGCGGCGGAAAATCATTATTAACCTGCCGATATGATAATTGAAACCCTTACGTACAGAACACGAAACGAATGAATTCGATTGATCTTTTTTTTTCTCTCTCTCTTTGGTGTTGTGGCTGTTGGCCCCTGTAGGGATACTATTTGCATGTCCTGGCAATTAAATTGTTGTTATTTGTCCTATAACCAAAATATAAACAGAAACATTGGCCCCAAAGGACACTTGTTCACTCTCAATATATATCTTTCTACCCAAATAGAAAATGTGTTTTCCAATGTCCTTGTTGTTCACCATCTCCCCTTACCCACCCACTTACAAGTAAAGAGAACAGTGCATAACAATAAATAAATCCCTTCCCCCCATTGACACTTTTGTAATAGGGCTTACCCTATATAAATAAATAAGGATTCCGACTTTTCAAAGCAATAAAGGAAATAAAAAAAAATACTGAACTACAAGAGAAAATGCAAAGTCAATAGACGACAACTACTAAAGGCAGAAAAAGGAAATATGAAAGAAAACAGAAAGTACATCCTTTTCAAATGATTGTGTGCATATTATTCATCGCTCTTTTCTCTACCTTCGAGAGACTTTGCTGTAATAGAACTACATCTGATAAAGGACTAAGAGGAAGTCACTGTCCTTCATTGCCCGATATGTCTGACCGAACGGTGGCAGTAAGTTACTCTTGCTTCTTACCCAGTTCTAAGCTTCTCTGTAGTAATCTACCTTTCGCTTGTTTTTGTTTCATTTTATTTGTTTCTCTTTCCACCCTTTCTACTAGCGCAGGACAATAATTTTTATATGTCTTTACCTACTAAAATATTTACACTCTGTTCTGTTCCCAAATTGACGTCAAACGATGTATGCTTCTGTGTGTGAGTGTAAGTATATGCAGCTCAATGAAGGGCGGAAGGAATACATACATATATGCATATCATCCTTAGATCCTTCTATCCGCTTTGTGGAACAACGCCTTCCACCCAGTTCAAAAAAAATTAAAAAAAATAAAATGTCCTTAGACTACTTTCATTTTACATTTCTTAAACGGCAGAAAGAATTTTTCTATTTTCACTTTTAGGAGTTTTTTTTTGTTCCTTAAGTGTCAGTGGGAATTACTTTGGGGAAAATTAATTGGAGTTAGCGAATAAATCACAAAAAAATAGGAAAAGTTGTTAAATTAATAAAATTTTGAACGTGAACCACCATCAAACTGAGCCTTTCTATGGATTTTATGATAAACCTAACGCCTGCTGTTGCAGTTTGTCGACGAGATTGAAATATTATTTAATTCGGATTGCTACCGCAATTTATGGCATTTTACAATGTCTTGCCCACAGCGCAGTAAGAGGACACTAAAAGTCTTTTCTCTTTGCTAATTGGACGATTGAACGGCGAGGGTGGGAGAATGAAAAGAATGAAGGAAATGTTTCCGAAGTAGTAAAAAGTTACTTTACGAGAGATGGAATTTTTATTTCCCTACTTATATACGAAATAATCGCGTAGTTTTGTTCATAAAATACAAATTTGTACTGATGACTTGTTGAAAGTGATTAAAATGTTTTTATATGGAGAGTAGCGAAGGTGGATAATTTTCTCCAATTACGGAGTAAAAAAGAAGAACGCGAGCAGATGCTTCCGTTGGAAGATACATTGAGTTATTTCAGGTGGATAAGTAAAATGCATCAAAGGAAAGGATTATTTATCGTAAGACTGCATAGACATGTTTGTATACATTGGAGACTGTAATGACGAGCCATTGCAACGAAAGTTCACAACATGGCGAAGTAAACAGTAATAAGGTAGTTTAGGTAAAACTTCATTCAAGCTAATCTGGAAACTTAATCTACAGAAAAGAGTCCTCACAATGATTTCTTTATTTGCAAGAGGACAGCCAGAAACCAGCAATGATGCCTTGGCTATATATCATGGTAGTCAAAAACACATCCTTATAAAGTAATGTGCCCTAATAGGTAGGATTGGCAAAGAAAACCAGCCTCATTCCAAAATTAAATACATACATATAAATAGGGATGGTTGCAAAATCAGTGAATGTATGGCGTTAGGTACATATAAGTACATATACTTGGGAGATATAGACCAACACGTGGCTCTGAGGCTTCCGGGAACAGGCATTGTGTTCCAGGCAGAGGTTCTGCCTATAGCCAAAGCTGTGAATTACTTGCGATGGAATCAATAATATCAGAATATTGCCATCTACTTACATTGACAGTCAAGCTCCACTATAAAGTTCGAAATAGGAATTAGAGCATAATGCTTTGGGGACTATGTTCGCAAAATCGAGTCAGATTATGTTGTATACCTGGACACTGCGAGGGTAAAGAAAGTTTTGACATAATGGGTTACTAATATGTATTTGACTTTACATGGTCAGATGAGAATAGAGTGTCGAAGGCCTTATGGTCTGTGTTAGATCCGAAAAAGTTTCAGGAAATTATAGAACTAAGTAGATAAAGGATAAGAATAGAAATAGGGACACTCTCTGGTCATTACATTCTAAGGAAGGACGGAATGGGATTAGAATTATATGTATAGTATGGATGTACGCAGGTACTGCGAGGTCATCGCGTTTCAGAGGATATTACGCATCTATTCTGTGTATGCCAACCCATTGTCCGGAGTAGACTAAAACCCTTTGGAAGATACTCTTCAATAACTGAGAGGGAGTTGATGCCATATTTAGGTATTGTAGGAAAATTAAGTACATGGTGAAGCTATCTAAAAAATACAACAAGTCTACCAGTCACATGAAAATTCTAAAAATGAGTGGGGTGCTCTAAAGATTGCTGCCTTCTAAGCCAAGTACATAGTATCAAATACAGTATTTCCAGTAGCTTCAAAATCCTTTAATGGAAAAATGACAGTTTATGATTACCAAATCCTAATGGAATGGTGTGCTGAAGTGGCACAACAATTGAATCACCGACAGAATCACACTGCAAGCAGGACTTCACTTAGAAAAATGAGTTGAATTTTTATCGATATTGATTTTTCTTGGGTTTTCCCAGGAAATATAAATATTCATGTATTTATTGAAAGGATGCTTTGCGCAATGTGTTGCAATAGGTATGGAAAAGCTTCAGAAGAGTTTAAAGAAGTAAGCGACAGGCTTTATTTTTTGATACGTGTAATGCATTAATGCAATAAGAACTTCTCTGAATGACGTAGTTTATGCTTATATTAATAGATGGTCCTACGGATAGAGAATTTTATTGCTAAATAAGGTAAATAGAGCGGTTTTAATATGTAAAGTCTAGGGTTTTGGATTTATTATGTTTCAATAGTAGTAAAAAAAATCGGCTTCGTATCATTTCAAGAACGAATATCTTGTTTGCAGTATCCTGACTGAATTGATATTATGCAAAGTGAGGTTGCAGCACTATATTTATCAGTGCGCTTCTCAAGCAAAAAGGAAACAACAAATGCAAAATAAATCTTTGTTTTATCATATCATACCATCACAAAAGCGAAATATGAAAATTCCCATCAAACTGAAATTAAATTACAGCGCTAATGACTTGTTAAACCATAATCTACCAACAAACAACCTTTTTCACAATTCTATAAAGCCACGTTCATGTATCTACTTAATAGTGTACTCACTCCGAAGTACACTTAAATTTAGCATAGGTACGCACAAGCACTTCGTAAAAAGTCAAATAAAACATAATTTTCTCATCCTCGTCCCTCTATATCCATGCAACGAAAAAAGGGGTCCACAATCCCTGTTGATCCTTGACAAACATACACGTCATCATCGTAAACCAAACATAGGAATAATAATAATAATAATCCATTATCATCATAAAACAAACCAACCAACAACCAATCCACCAGTCAGCTATCCAGAGACCTCCTTCTAGTACGTGTCCTTTTGGTTTTTATTTTTTATTTCTTTTACCTTATTTTAATGGGCAATGGCGTTCCGTTTCTCTGTATACATATACATATATATAATCCTTTTCTCATTAGATAGAATCTCTTCGTAGAAGTCAGAGAGAACGCTCACCCCACGCGCTGAACAAAAAGAAATCAAAATAATAAAAATTTTAATATAAAATCATGACTTGGCTCCTCTGTTTGGTGGCCTTTTTATGTACGTCGTGTCCGTTGTAGGTTCGCCCTTTTGATCCTGACCCCAAAAACAGAAAAAAAAAAATATTTTAATCCTAACGAATAACATGTATTATGCAACATGCTTACTTTCTATGACAACACACAAAAGCCAACCACCAGATCTTCCTTTGGCGATAATCCTGAAAGTAAAGTTTTTCTGCGCGTGTCCTGTGTAATGAGTCGTGATGGAGAAACAAACCAAACACCACACAGGATTACGCTCTAATTGTGATGATAACAAATTCTCCAAAGGACCACATTTTGCATACTAGTTTGTTCACTCCATTTGGTGGTAAATATTAAGTTATTACTTTAATGGACTACCGGAAGGTTGTCGTTCGTCGTTACTTGTGTGTGTCTCTGCCAAATGGAAATGCTCTTAGGACTTGATAGTGGTTCATAGAAGAGCCAGGTAAAGCGAAAGTGTAATAGTCCCATGTGGTCGTAAGCAGGTTTGCATAACTTTACATTTCGACAGCGGGTGGGAGAAACAGAAAATGAAATCTCTAAAGATTTTCAATTCAGGGAAACAGCACCATCCTAAGTTTCCATTTGGCAAACTTCTATCGATTCATCGCGCCCTCTGGCACAGCAGCTTTAGTTTCGCATAATTTACCGCGTTTGCTGCTTATTATTCAGAAATATTAGGACAAATGCAGACCGCACTACGTAGGATTGTATAGCCAACCTGCAATAGCAACCACTAACCTCTTGCTCTGCTCCTGTGAATGTTTTGATATCCTTGTGCTTATGCGTTCGATTTTGGTAGAGTTCACTGTAAGAGTACACACGCGGTACACTTCGTGTTGCGTGTGTTTACCCTCTGATGCAATCCGATTAAAAAGGATATTTGCATGCAAATTTTCCAACACCATCACAATCCTGTGCCGGAGTTCAGTGCGCCTGGGCGCGAAATTCATCATCGGAATGAATGCACGAACCTGCCAGACATACATATACTCAGGACATTTAATTTAATTAAAATTAATAGGATTGCATTATTGAATTCTTTTCCCACCATCTCTTTTCTCGTTCCCTCGTTGAAGACTGCAGCAGAACTGAAGAGAAGTGAATGTAATCAATGAAAATTTTGATCAGTGTTGCCGCTCGGATTTGGGAAAAGAGTATGTAATACTTAAAAATGTTCACGAAAACTAAAATTTAGTAGGATTTTAATTTTAGGCTCCAAAACTACATACAATTTAAAGAAAATGCGGAATGTCATTTGTCATTTTGGAAGGAATCCAATAAGGTTTCTTTATTTGTAGCAGCAAATGTAACAAAGGATCTGTCTCCGAAATTGAGAATCAGTTTTAATACAACTGGTTCCTTATGGCAACACTAAATATGATTCTGTTGGTAGAGAGGTGAAAGCAAACATCATTTCTGGTGTTATTGGATCGCACCTATTGCTTCGGGTCGTATCATGCAAATGAGTGCTCTGTGCGTGAGTTGTTTGCTTACTTGGCAGGATAGTTGGGTAGTACCGGCTTTAAGTTGATAGATCTCCCTAGAATGGCTCATGAGGGTGATGTGGTAAATTATTTACTGAGGTAGTTTATGTGCTAATTTGCATTTACAAATACTAAATGAACGACTCACGGCTGCACTAAATCGAAAAGAAATATAGTAACTTATGTAGTATGCATTTAAGACAACAGTTCTCGTTTTAAAGGTCCATAGGCACGCTATAGACCATTTTGGCCTAACTTGGTATCAGAATAGATCTATTGCTGGTCTTTTTTTGAGAAATGAGTGAATTTATTGTCTTTGTTTGTTTGTGCAGCTCTAGCTTTATCTGGCTAACAGGTAGACAGTAGATAGTAGAAGTTCTTCAGAGACTTCTGTTAATGTGTTTGCATTGTATACAGCTAGCTGTAGAAGGGTTTGAAAACAGTTCCAAACTAGCTTTAACTCAAAGTCAAAGGACATGCGAGCTTTGAGAACTGCTTGATCATCTGCCAAAACATTTAAATGCGACCTTCTGAGGTTTCTTCGGATACACTCTCTGGCACAGATCTCAATAGCAGAAGCTTTTAATTGTACACTCTAAGAAAATAGATACTGAGTCGCTTCCTAGATCTACTAGCAGGATAACAAGTAATAACAAAACTGTATGTGATGATTTAAGGACGTTTAGGACACGCCACTTTAGGGGCCACTTTATGTTTAAACGTGTTTTAACGAAAATCGAGAACTATCAAAGCATGAAGCATATCCATCTGGTTGTCTGTGAGTCAAGGATATTCGCACCAGCAACAGTTCTGATGGATTAAAAAGATGTATCATTAAAGGCCCCAGAGATATCCAGACAGGCATGATAGGCACTTTTCAATCGTGCTAACGTTACAAGTCTGTTACTGTCGATTTTCTTGATTGATTTACGAATTGATGGTCGTCTAAGGATGTTCTATTAAGGTAGTACATATTTCGAATGTGGAGGATCGATATTTTATACTGAGGTGAGACTGATAAGCTTGAACGCCTTCAGATCTGAGAAAGATCTGCTATCATCTTTAGCTATGAACACTACATTAACCTTTCTTCAAATTATGAAAGACTCTAGGGATTCCATGTTGTATGAACGCGGGAAAAATTCGATCATAACTGAGAGCATTGTTTGACTTCTGTGTGGAGATGGCCCACCTAATAGAATCATGAGAAAAGAACAATTCTCTATGAAATGCGCGTGTTTGAGAGTGTTACATAAAATTATAGATAGGAGGTGTGAGTGGATCAGTATTGTGAGCATCAGGCAGATGATTCTGCAGTACCAATCCTAACATTTCGCTATAGTTTAGAGTGAAAGTGTTTTTTGAAGGAGACCAATTCCGTGGCTATTGTTGTTTGTTATAGGGTATTAAGGGAACCATCAAAGTAAATATTAAATGAACAGAAAATGGACGGATACTGTTTTTGCTGTTCGCGAATCCTTGCTAATAATAAACCTGTCAGTTCTTTGATTGACAACGTAGACAGAGGTTAGACGGATTTTTCACCAATTTGCTTTGCACTCATTTTGTTACATTTACATAATGAAATATGTAAGTTCCTAGCTTGGCTCGCAATAGAGGCCTATGACGCATTGTCAAAAACAGAAACAAATAACCGAAAGTGAAAAATCCAGTCTGGAAGTCTATCAGGAATTTCCAATCACAGCAACCAATTTTATATTAATATTATCAACTTGTTATTTGTCATACCGTATTCCACATATCAATATATAATATACCACTTATGGAATGCCTCGCCCAGTGATATACACTATCAACCACCGAGCACAAAAATACCTTTAAACAACCAATTTGGTGAATATTTTCGCAATTACATAGATAAATTTAAAATATTTATCGCTTTTGTACAAATTTCCAAAAAGGTGACATTCCATCCGTGTCCTCTCATGCTTTGTCATTTGCTGCCCTTATTTAACGTTCACCTATTAAGGTTTACCGAATTCATCCATTGTTTTCATTGCGGTGAACAGAGGCAGTAGAAAGCGGTTTCGATAAAACATTCCAGCGCATCATCGTCGCTCTCGATGATAATAATTTTTGTAAAACAAAAAAAAAATAAAATAAAGTAAAAAATAAAATTAAAAAGTATATCTTTTATTAAAAATTCTTAACTCCCACTCTACATGAGAACGTGCTGCTGCTGATGTCTGCGTGTGCCTTCACTCAGAGGGACTTGAAAAGTATGGTATACTGCACTATCGACATAATAGTATACAAGTAATCTCTGCGCTTTATCGTAAACATATTATTAAATATGAATTCCTGCAGTCGAATACGTTACCCAAGTAGTGGCAACAACATTTGTCAGGATCCCCCAAGCGACATGAAAATTGAATGGCGCAGAGAAATTGAGGTAATTCCATGCATAATATTGTCCTGTGGGTAAATTACATTCACTCACATGAAGCTGGGAAGGATGGTAAGTGCCTTTCGTTTATTTTTGATTTTAATTAAGATTTTGTTTAATGTTATATATCGTCTAAATTCGAAATAAAACTCTAAATACGACAGATTAAAATTATCAAATAACATAATTATTTGGCAGTTAGTTTTTGCTATTTATTGTAGTTGATCTTCCAATATTATGTGTCGTTTTATTGCAACCATTTAACAACGAACTTTTATAAGCTTATGAAAAAATATATAGAACTTACCTAAGTATGCCTGCTGAGGTTCGGCCATCTGTATGAGAGCTGAATCCTTTTTGTTGTACAAGATTTTTACACGTTGCACATCACCATATACACCTGAATTGAGAACAGGAATAACAATTGGTTTATTAAAAGCATTCAAAATAGTAGTGTTTTTTTTATTATTATTTATAATTAAAATAAAAAAGAGAAAAAAAATATTAAAGCCATTAGGGTTTTATTAAATTTTTAATTATATTTAATTTATGTGCTTTGATATGCATTTAAAAATGTTTTGTAGACATTCATTTTAAAACATACTCAAGGGTAAATCGGTAGAAATGGCTCTGCAAAAAATTGACACAAGACACTCCCACAATCGTAGCATTCATAGACATTGATAGGACATTCAACAGTGTTGATATTGATTCAATCAACAGCACTGTATGGAAGTTAACAATCTACCACCCAATCTACTGATTGATAAACAGAATTCTTTAAAGTATAATTAAATGTCTATTCTAGTAACAGCTGTCAATAAATAAAAAACATAGAATCCAATTCTAATCTACCTCATTTTTATCCCAGAACACGCCAGATGAGGGCAGAAGATATGGTATGAACACCGGTTTCTCAAAAGGAAAAATATGGAGCAGGATACGCGCGTGATCTAGGCATTAAAGGTGCTATTGCAAGAATGAGCTTCGGAAGTTTTACAAAATGACTCATGTAGGACTCATGTAGGACATGATAAGTTAAGTTTCAACCATATTTATCAAATTTTTCTAGTTACAGAATTAAATGACAGACATACAAATTTTTGGCGCGATAGGTTCATGGGACCCAGGACCTAGATTCTCACAACCATTCGTGTTGTGCGTGATAAATTCTTTACATGAATACTGTTGAATGCCGTATCCGAAGGCAATTTTTATTTTTGAGATGCTTTATCGTGACAGTTCTACTCTCGGATGTTTGTCAGATGCTCGCGAGAGGTCGTGAAAGAAATTTTAAGTGCTATCCAAGGAATTTCGAACCCCGCGTAGTCCAACGCGATTAAAAACCCGAATGCAAAAAAACGCAACAAATATCTCCATTCAATGTGAGCATCACCCATAGAGTAACATACCGAAACCTAACGACACCTAAGTTTCAAACCACTACAACACAAAATCTATCATATCTTCTCTCCATATTTTCGACTTACGCCATGAAGTGTACACTTTTCCGCGTGAATCAAAACCGACCCCATGCGCTGTGTCTTAACTCTACAATCCCTATAAAGACAATATTGGTCTCAATTCCATTATGGATATTAATAAACCTTGAATTAATCATTATAACTTAGCAGTAGAATTGCAGTGAACCATTCAATCTGGATCCATCCCACCTGGATGAGGTTAAAGTACAGATATTTAAACTGGAATTCAATAAGGGTACTGCAGCTGTTGGGCTGACTACAGAGCTGTTCAAAGCACCAGTCGGACAAAAGTGTGCCCGATGAATGGAACCTCAGCATTTGGTCGATCTTTAAAGATCTTATCTGTTGTATTGTGAGAGGACACTGATATAGTGTGGGTTTACCCTAGGAAAGTCCACTTTACGGTATATCTTGAAAAAAAAAATACAAAAATTTAAAATTCAATATTCATCACTAATTCTAATTCTGCTATCCCTGCCAAACCGGTTGTGCAGGATAGCAATGAAAGATGAACGTACATACTTTGCTCCAGAACAAATATGGAAAAGACTTTTGATGTTAAGAAAGGATTTGTATCGAGAGGAGTGAGTATCGAGACGAAAGCGACTAAGATCGGTGTATTGGCTAACGAGAGCAAAAGAAGGTGTATGCAGTCAACAAAAACGGGCACAACCCCGAGATCCGGGCAGAATGGCGTACCCATCGACAGATATAACTTTAAGGTAGTTAAACATTTAAGGGTATTATATGAAGAACTACTCTTGCTAATCGCTATTTTTTAGGTTAAGAAGGCAATTAAGTAGCAAAACAATTTCTCGCATAACTAAAGTTACCTTATACCAGACTTTGTTCAATCCAGTCCTGCTCTATGGCGCAGTGGCATAAACTATGTCAAGAGTGAATCAGGCCACTCTCGGTTGCTTTCAGTGAAAAATACTTCAAGTGATTTTTGGTGAAGATGCAGCCATTCCGAGTATATGACATCGCCTTAGTCAGATGAGTACAAAAACAACGACTAAGACGGATGCGTCATGTATAGTGGATGAGTACAATGCTCTAACATGGCATCTGCGAATCCAATGCAATAGAGAAGCAACTCGCCTTAGGTGGGGGGCGCTCATATGGAATGGGATCTTAACCAACTTGGTGTGCGAACTTGAAGGATAGCCGGCTTACGAGTGAGGACTGTAACGTAACACCATCTCAGAAAGTAACATGTTGATACTATCTACTTTCAATTGACATTATTCGATTGAAATTGACTGCAAACTAGTCTTTGCGACAACGGAATCGACAGAGGAAATAGAATGTGGAATGTAACGATTGTAGTAGTCTTACTCACATCAAAAGTCTCCTACCAAAATGTTCTATACCACAAGAGTTTGTTTCAGCGTATACATATGTTCTAAGTAGAGTAGTAGATTCACTCTATAATCTTTCAACCAGCATTGTTTTTCAAGCCAAGCCATTTTTGCAAGTCAAATGCTCTGATAAGACAATGTAGGTACATTATTACCAAACTTATAGACGTTATTGCCCGACTCTGTGGCAGACAAGCTGTATCCGAGGTTTTTCCCTTACCCATATCAGAACAGGTACTTCAGAAGATTATTTCTCCAACAATCTTATTGCTTCAACCCAACCCATACTAGGCACTTCCAAAATAGTACATGGTTTCAAAATTGTTGTGTACTTTATACATTTTCTACTTAACAAGTTCATTGACTAACCTTTTAGCATACATACAACCCACATCTATTTAATTGTTGCCCTTTTACAACCACATACCTAGTTCTGCAATATTGTTCCGTAGATGGAGACTGTTTTTTCTTGTACATCATCAAGAAGTCGTGGTAGCCTTCTATTTATGTTTAAGGTCAAGCCAACGACGATTTCTTTTTCAAAAAACGCCCTCTTTACTCAGTAACGATCCACCTACAAATCTACTTTTTTGTCTTGTCTACTTACTAGAGAAATCCATAATGCCTTACAAAATTGCCAAGGACCTTCTGGTAATATGGAAATGTCTGTAGTAATTTATTGCATTTTTGGATAAAAAAAAAAAAAATACAAAAACGAAAAGAAAAATGCCGGAAAATAAACTCTATCCTCCTGTGGTACCCCATCAATTATCCCTTCAGTAGCCATGGCCTGCACCAATATAATATTTTTTTTTTGCTACTTTCCAACCTGCAGTCGACTATAAAGGAAACCAAAAAAGGATTCCATCTTCATTCGGTGCAGTTATTTTCCCTTCTTGCATTCGTTGGATTATTATATCTTTCTCTCTCTCTCTCGGTCTCTCCTTTTCGCTCTTTTTAAATGAAGTCAAACCGAAATTGCTTATTTTTACGACTGACTTACCTGACTGCTGCTCCTGTCTGGTGAACAGAATGAGAATGCTTCCACAAAATATGTAGTTTCTCTTCCTCACCAACATCAGCAGCCGAAACGAAGCGCATCATAGTATAACAAAATCACTTAGCCATTGAATTCACTTTTATGATCAATAATTCATTTAAACTTGGGCTTCCAGCAGAGAAACTGAACTATCGAAGAACTTCACTTACTACTTACATACTTCTCTGTCCCGCGCCAGTACTATGGAATATTAAATTCCAGAAATTTTTTTCTCTTCAAATTCAAAAAAAAAACGTATATCCTTCTCCAACGTGTAAATCGAGTAAAATATCCCAGGAATTGCCAGGAATTGGTAATGCTAATCTACTGGAACAAAATCTGCTATGTGCGCTACTTCTGAAGAAGACTTTTGAAATATCCAAAACATCTTCTCCACTCGAGAGCGTCAGGAGTGGCGGAAGGTCTGACTAAAGCCGGAGAATTCACGTCGTGATTATTCATAGAACAGAACAGAAAGCATATAGCAGAGCAAACGAAAGTTAGCATGAAAAGTATCTTTTAGATAAATTATTATCGATTCAAAAGTACTCCGTTGGGAGCCATTATCTCGCGCACATATACGAGAGCAAGCAGTGTGCGGGCGAAGGCTCCAGTGTGAAGTGAATCTTTTAGCATGTCCTAACTATGTAAATAGCAAATTGACTGCAAATATTCAAGAAAGGGAGTCGGAATGTTTGTATATCGGTCGTGGATATTTTTGTTTCCAACTTCTTTCTCATTCTCAAGGACTTGCCGACGAAAAAAGAAAAATATTCTAATATGCATATGAATAAAATTCACATTTATAAGGATGTGCGGGCCTGTTATCCACGAACAACGGCGACAACACGTACCACAGAGCACAGAGAGGAAGAGAGTTTCCTTTTGGATTTGCCTACACAGACATCACCTTTAACCTGCACCATCCTTAAACAGATATCACTTCCTTCGATCCATTTCGTCTCGTATTAGATTTCCAACAAAACCCACACACATACACCGGGGTGTGGATGGGGATGGATATCATTTTGAGCGGGCGTTCCTCCCTCGTCCTTGCTAACTAATATTATCAATGAAAATCATATGCGAAAATTGTTTTTCTTTTTTCGGCAGCCGTGTGTGTACATGGTGGAAGGAACTTTCTTCAAGGATCAAGGAAGGATGGAAAGAATGTTTTTTTTTTTTTTGCTGCTGCTGCTGCTGCTTTTCGTTCTGGAATGTGTCGACTTTTGTTTGTTCATTCAGGGAAAAATGGAGATGTTATGGATTGTATGTGTGAGATCTCAGGTAACATGGCATTGACACTGAAGCGAAAGCTGGAGCTGAAGCACCCCCTGCACTTGTGTAGGGAAAATTGAAAACACTTTCGTTATTCAAAACG
This sequence comes from Xylota sylvarum, assembly GCA_905220385.1. Classification (NCBI taxonomy): domain Eukaryota; kingdom Metazoa; phylum Arthropoda; class Insecta; order Diptera; family Syrphidae; genus Xylota; species Xylota sylvarum. The sequence continues at coordinate 27,239,282 of LR999958.1, forward strand.
CTTGTTGTTGTTGTTCGTTTATGATTTTTCAAACTAATAAATATTTATGGATAACAGGGGGCGGCGGCAAAGGAAAGAAAGACGAATAATTTAATATGTTCAATGGGCTCCACGATTTTTTTTTTTTTTACTGAAAATTGAATGTTTTGGGCTTTGTGGAGGAGGAGGAGGCCGACGACGACGAGATGTGATGATGAGATGAGAGGCATGGTGGTCTTCTCTCTATCAACTGGGGAGAGTTTTAGTACTATTATTATTATAATAATAAACGCGCGCCTTAAAGATATTATCCTGTTGATTTTAATAGAATATTATCATCGTCGTTTCGTTTTCATTTTTTTTTTTTTTTTGCGTCGGGATAACTGCTTTCTCTGGGATTGTGTTTGATACATCACGTCTGTGTCGTTTGTACTTGGGTTGTTACTTTGCATACGAGCATTTGGAAAAGGATATTATTATCCGGGGGGTGGTTGGTTCCAAAGGTGAACTTTTTCGTTTTCGATTGAAAAAAAAAAAAAAAAATTGTTTCCGCTCATTTGGTGGAGGGTTGTTATGAAATCGCAAGTTAATTTGATCTGGGGATAAAGGTGCCTTGAATTATGATTTTTTATGCGATGATTTGCTATTTTATGTTGCATTGAAATGAGATTGGAAAATTTTCTCATACATATAGGGTAATGCCAATTGGATGAAGAATATAGGTTTCAAAGCAACGCAGTTAGCAGATGGTGTTGTAGAATTTTATCGAAATAGTATTTTGCTTTTACTGCATGATTATTTTAAGTGAATTGCAAAGGGTTCTGTATAAAATTAAATGAATTGTAAATAAGTTACCAGGGATGTTATAAAATAAATTATTTTTTTGAATAGGGGCTTGGTTTGTTGCAATGCAAGTTAAACAAGAACAGATTCAGACTGATTGTGGTACACATTCACTAGGTTATTTGTAAATTAACTTGGCGTTTAAATAGATCTACATCAATAATCGGTTTTTTGAAGTCACACCAATGGATAATTTATTATTTGTGATAGTGTCAAACGGTCTTTGGAGGTTGAATCGTTGATACTCTTCGACAAATTCGAGTGTTTTGTCTTAAAAGGAAATGCAAAAATATAAAATGCACCAGTGTGGTAAGAAGTGTCCAAACAACAGTCTCGCAAAGACATATTTTACGTACATGGAGAGAAGTAAATGAGTTAGTATAGGAGTTAGTCACTTAATATATGTATTAAAAATACAACGGATCATTTTATGATCCTATTACGGACTACACGACACCTTGATTTTACAAGACCTTTCACAAGAACATTTCTGAGCAGAGAAGAATAGAAAAGCGGTCAGCTAACCAACACGCAAACTATCTCTGTCCACATAGGATATAGGCGTAGGGTCAGGTCTTAAGTTTCTTGGAACACAGCACAAGGCTACGCTCTGCCGGTTCCCTTGGCTAGAAGAGATTCGGAAATTAGATCAGATCAAGTCGACACCTCAGTGAACATCCCGCATTGTACACTTAACCTCGAAGACAAGAAATATAGGGCTTTGCTTTGACAAAAAAAAAAGTACCGTAAGTAAAGGATAAGAAATCCCCTTATACCCTGATAGGAATCATTAAGACCCAGTGTTACCACATGAAAAAACTAAGTCTTCCAGGACCTGGAAGAAATATCCAGTAAACTAGTGAAGCAGATCTTAAAATACATCAAGTCAACTGGATGGTCTGCAAGTTCATCACAGTAAGAAGTTGAACCATAGTTATAAAATAAGGTTATCTAATGGGCAAAGGACATCTCTCCCTTATGGTATCGCAATAAATCTGTATTGAACCTGAGTGTGAGATACACATACCTTACCTATATGTATCCTTGACAAAAGTAAAACGTCTAACTGCAATTTAAAGCGATTACTAATCCCGAAAGTTTCAGCTATTGGTATCAAAGCTTTGGATTGTTCTTCTTTCAAAGAGCATTAGTTCCAATGTCGCTTGAAGATTGCACCACAATTATACTTAGAAAGGGAATCAGTTTCCGAATACCAAACTTCCAGCAAACGATAGGTAGACAAAACCAAATCTTAAACCTTAACCTTTTTCATGAAACGACTTCTATTTCAGAATTGTTTCAAAAATATCTCGAGTCACTCAAATACCAAGGTAAAACTCATCCATTTGTAAAGGGTTTGCGGCGACATGCAATACAACTACCTATCTAAAAATAAATATAGTAATTAAAATCGAATCAAATGAATCTCTCTTGCAAATAGAAAACTTGTCTTGCTTCCATGTATACATACATACATGCACATCTATGTATACCTCTTTCTGAATTCATTTGAATATATTTACTAGCAAAATTTAATCTAGAAGATTTTCGTTCGTTCAATTAAAAGAGCAAATTCAGTCCAAAGGATGTCTGTCTGTAATCCGTAAGTGCTTTATTTGATTTCAATTGCATATTCATAAATAATTCAGACTTGCATGTGTATGTCTTCTACATAAAAAAAAAGAGACTGTATATTTTCCCCTTTCAGAGAACATTAAATTTGTCAGGATGTAGAGTCCGTAACGTTTATACATAAATTCACGCATCCCGTTTGCCTTATTCCTCTCATTCGTTTCGTGTTCGTATTTTAAAATAAACAAACCGGTTAAGTTTATAAACGTTTATCTATGTACAATCCACTCTTTCATGGACAGGTATCCTACATATAGGGATTAGCAAGAGAATCCTTGTTTTTTTTTTCTATTCTCATTTTTGCTGATGCCAACTAACACCAAACAGGAGGCAGAAAAAAAGGATACACGAAAACAATAATGTGCACCGGCAAAACAAAGAGAACTTTGTGCAATAAAAATCATTCGTTCTGGTAGATAAAAATGCTCGACACGAATTTAAATTGTTTTCGAATACAAATTTTCCAACTTCGCGCTCGTTCGTGCTCAAGCTTAATAGTCGCCTTTTCTCCTTGATGATGTTCGTTTCGTTGCGCTGTTCGTTTTTGTGTTTTTTTTTGTTTCTTTCTCGTTGGAACTTTATATTCCTAACCAACGACCTTCTGCCATCGTATTCACATCTTTAGCGATCATTTTTTTTTTCTCAACCCCAGTTGTCCCTTTTTTTTTGTGTTGGACGGTAGCTAAGCTAGTCTCATTGCAAAATTTTCACTCGCATTTCAATATTGAATTTGTGTTCGGTGAGTTTGTCCTTTAATTACTTTAAAGAGGGGATTTATGTTTTGTCGGTGATTTTGTTTTTAAAGCCGTTTAATTTTACATCGAAAAAAGTAAAATAAAATGGTATTAAGACAAGATGTCAAACAGTCATGGAGTAGGTATTCAAAATGAGTATTTTGCAACTATGTTTACATAGGCAACATATTTTGGCTTCTGAATTCTTAAGTTCACGATTAATAGATGGCTTCGCATAGGAACAGTATTCAACTGTTCACCTCCTAATTGACTGTTTGCAGCTCTAGAACAGGATGGATACAGCACACGCAACAACCGATACTTACCTTGGCGAGCGAGGTAATATAGGAAAAAATCATGAAAATTATTTCCAACCAAATACCATGCCATAGTAAAAATTATAAGAATTTCGTCCACAATTCCTCGAACCAATTCATTTTATGTATGAACTCCAATTAGAGAAATCGAATGGAAATTCTTAGTATTACGTGTCCTATTTAGAAGAAAGTAGACCCTTTTCAATCGAAAAATAATATTAAATTCTTTCAGACGTTAAATTGATATATACTTCCTTAAAATTGTATCAATTCGGCACGTGGATTGTTTTTATCAGAACAAGGTTAATGCGTTATATTATTGAGTGCGATTACTTTTACGATTCCACTTCTCGCGAACGTCAGATAAGCATCCGAGTATACTTGCTTTAAAAAACTTTGAAAAATATAGGGTATTCTGGATAAAAAAAATACAGAGACCCGAAAAGCTCGCTTTTAAGTGCGTATTAAATGTTACAGACATGGAATTGTCTACAGACACAGACTATTTAACATCATCCCCTGACTTCAGCCAGGTCAAATGTCAGTGGCATTAATCCGAATAGAACTTGGAACTTCACGAACGGTTTAGACGATCGTTGTCTAGACGATAACAAATTCCAAAACCTATCGCGGAAACGATACCGTCTGGACGATAGTATTGATAGATTTCGAGTTACGTGAAACAAAATTATCGTCAAAACGAAATCGTTTGCACGATTGTTGTCGTGAGAGCCAAGGCAAACCCTTTCAGTTAAAATAACGGACTAAGCATCTTTATAGACATTATTACCGTCCACAAACTCTTGGCGGCTCTCAAAGGAGAATACGACTAAGAACAGATGACCTCTGCAAGAAACCAACCATTAACCATCCTAAAATTTATAACAATCTCGGAATGGTTCAAGAAGGCCGCACAGTCAACTGAAAACCACAAATTAATTTGTTTTCTTTTTCCATTTAGATTTCTCCATGACAGGGGTATACAATAGATCCAATGGAAATCGGAGTATTAGTCCCGTAGGCACTTACACCTCCTACATAGGTATCTGTCATTAACCTTAAAGACAAAGTGAATTATATAATAGGGCTGTCCAGTAACAAAGACTTAACCATTACTTTAGATGCGGAGGAACACCAGATTTCCATCTGAAATTGCCTCGTAGGACACTGAATTTTCTCGCAAGTATGAGCGCCATTTACCATTCGCTGCACAAAAACGTTAGTGCAAGGGAACTGTATATTGTTGGAATTTACAACTTTAGATAAGATTAACAACAACGCTATGTATCCATCACAGCAGTAGTCACAAATAAAGGAATTTAAAATAATTATAAATGTAAAGTTTTACTTCCAACTCATTTCTATATGCATATCAATATTGTATAACCAAATATTTACAAATTATTTATACACATTTATACAATTTATTAAATACAAAATACGGTTTTAAAATTTTTTATGTCTCATTCGGCAAAAAAAAAAAAAAATGTAATTAACACAAACAGAATAAAATTAGTCAAAAGATTACGCAGAAAAAAAAAACGAAACATATGATAAAAAGAGAAAAAATGAATAAAAAACACAAAACATACATTACTTATGTATTAATGTAAAAAAGTAAAACAAATAAAATAAAAAAAAGTAAAAAAATACATTCTTTAAATATAAAAAATAGATTTTTTAAAAATGTGCAGACGTACCAAAGAGGGTAAATAGAGCATCAGGCGTGACCATCTACAGAAAAAAAGAGAAAATAGAGATTCAGTTAGCAAGAGTTTTGTTTTGACGGATGGATGTGTCTAGAAAAAAGTTTTTTTTTTTTTTTTAAAAAAAATCCTACTCCTAGTTATTATAACAAAGTAGAAAGGTACTGAACACTTAAATTGAAAATAAATAATAGAAAGGTTTAATAATATCGACGTGAATTTTAATTCCAATTATTTTGATTTGTTTTAAGAAACGCTTAATGTTAATAAATTATTATTTTCGTCGAAAATTTATTTATTTATATATTTATATACCTACATACTTGTAAAGCTTACTCAGGTATTTCGAGTAAAATATTTATTTTACGTCTTATATTATTTATTATATTTTAAATTAAATCACGGATATAGAAAACAAAGTTAAAAAAAAATAAAAATATTAAGTATTGAAACGTACATTTTTTTTCATTAGGTGGACAATTTTTGTACATATTTATGAAGATTGCTTACGAGTAACTCTTGCCAGTCTCAGTTTCTTTGAACTGAAATGGCAATATCTAGATTAATGGGGTCCCATCCCAAATACCTTTTTTTGTTCTAAGGAATGGCAAGCCGCTAATGTGGAAACAGAGGTTCGGAATGCTCTACATTTAGTTTTCGTATAGATGTTCAGTGAGAGCTTACAGAAATGTATATACGAGTACCTCTAAGACTAGAATTGTAAAACTTGTGTTATCCTGCAATGCAAGGATTTCTTATAAAAGTTTTTTTTATAGAAACAAGACCCAAAAATGTGTTGCGATTAAGCAACATGATTATTACAAGGCTTCAATTAGTCAGAGGTTGTCGTGGAATTATTTTGGAAACTGTCAGATACACAAAATATAGAAACTACATTTTTTTAAAATTATTACAGTTTAATTTTCAATGGACTAAAAAAGCATAATATTATGTAAATAAAAAACTACTATATCGATTTTATATAATAAATGTAATAATAATAATACGAATAAATGGAGGACTATTTCGGCGGCTACGTAAACAAGAAAAATTGCCGTATTTGGGGCTCGGAAAACCCACACGTATATCATAGAGAAGCCAATGCATTCTGAACGTGTAACTTTTTAGAGTGACGGCATTATTGACCCATTTTTCTTTCAAGATCAAAATTGAAGAAACTTTACAGTCAATGGAGAGCGCTACAGAGGCATGATTTTATGGTCAGAAATTGAGGATTTGGAATTAGGCGAGCTATGGTTTTAGCAATACCAATTTATTTAGCAATTTATTGCACTTCAAGTTCAATAATCGTATTAATCGGTTGTTGGTGATGTTGCTTGGGCGACACGGAGCTGTCGGGTGCCATAAAAAACAATCCAGAGACGATTCAGGCACTCAAGTACAATATTGGTCAAGCTATTCTTGAAATATGAACCGAAACCATGGACAATGTATTGAAAAATTGGGTTGACAGAATGGCCTACTGGCTAGCCAGTCGAGGCAGTCATTTGAATAAAATAATATTTCATAATTAATCGGAAGTTTGCTCTTTTCAATAAAGCATCAATCGTTGAAAAATATAGAAGTGTTTTTTTTATAGCCTTTTTAACCTTTTAACCATCAAACGGCCCACCTTATACTATGTAGATATATGCAAAAATATTCAATAACTGATAGAAATGCAATATTTAGATCATTTGAGGAAATGATTTTTAGAATAAAGTGGACGTGTTTGCCATCATTGGTAGTTAAACCTCAAGGATTCTACAAAAAAGTTTAAAATTTGATTTAACTGTCGTTGAAAATATCTTTGAAGTTAATGCGTACTTTTACAGAATGTAAGAGCGAACTGCAAGTCAACACCTACATATCTACGTGTGTAATATGTATAAAAATATGTTTCTAGTATAATTTTTATAAAAATGACCGTCAGAGTCCGTTTCCGAAAAAAAACAATAAAATAAACAAAAGAATTAAAATAAAACACAAAAAAAAAAAACACGAGGAAATATATAAAAAAAGAAGAGTTAAATTAAAATTGTAATTAAAAATAATAAAGCTCTGATATAATACAATAATTTATCAAATAAAATAGTATTTTCTTTGATTATCATATTGCTCTAATTTGTATAGTATATTTTCACTTTGCTTGTTATAAAACACAAAATAATATATTTGTAGATGAAATGGGAAATGTTTGAACAGGAAAAAAACAGGGAAATCTTCGAAGGAGCGTAAAAATGATCACGAAAAAGTAGATGAAAATAACACAAACAACAAAAATAAAATAAATAAAAACAAAAACACAAATAGAAATAAACTCTAAACTTAAACAAATATATTAAATAGGTACATAAGTATGTATATATATTTTTGTTGCGCATTTAACTATGTCCTTAGCCATAGTCATAAAAGAAAGCAAACAACGGCAGAAAAAAAAACACAAAATATATATTTACCTCCTCATTTAAGTTCGAAACCAGCAGGACATTTGAAAAACCTCTCAGTGCTGGTGTGGCAGTTGTTAGAGCACCACTATTTGCCAAAGCGAATGCTCCTAAACTCGGTATACCACTGCTATAGCCACCAGTTAATGGTGTACCAATTCCTAATGCAAACGGTGGTAAAACACCAGGACCACCTAAACCGTTCACTAAAAAGAAAAAAAAAATGGTAAACGGTGATAACTATGGTGCACAGATAAAAACCAAATTTTGGAATTTTATAAATAAATTGAAAGGAAAAATTTCGAAAACAACTCAGTAGAAATAAAAAAGTAAAGAAATAAAAAGTTACCTAATTTATCACCTGTTAATGCTGGCCTTTGTCTGGCCGCAATTAGAAGCAGATCATTTGCATTGACCAATCCTCCAGCTGCCGGAATTATATCGGCACCCGGTTCACCTGGCGGCAATGATGGATTTGTAAAGTCCCTTGATTTATCATTATTGTATTTGACATTTAGTGCTGTCAATTTACTATTATCAATACGTAGGGTACAACATCCATTGTAAATGTTCTGGCCATCGAGAATGTTCTTAGCATGTTGGGCTGACTGGGCATCGGGATACTGAATGAGAGCCTGAAATTGGTGTTGTATTATTATAAATGAATGTTCTTATAAAAACTTGCCTTTATAAGTGTAATCAGTGACTTAAAAAAAAAAAATGGAATTAAGAAACGAACGCTGATGAATTCAACATCAAGAATGCTATGCTACTCAATGAAAAAATACACCTGTAAAACAATTTCAAAGACTTCGAGTAAAAGCTTTAATTAACAGAGCTTAAGATAACTCCTTTATGTCCGTCCGGACGTATACTTTTAATTGTATCATTCAAGTCCAATCATCAAAGTACAGGCTCACTGAACTGTGACAATTCAATTGACGACAACAGCACATCTGCTATTCATTAGGAGAAACAACAGACGGCAAGAGCCAGTATTTCTGAACGGATTACAGATGATCAATTACAGTATAAATTGCGTTTTGTTTCAAGGATATACAAGAAATATTTGAACCCGAAGGAAATTTTCACAATTACTACTTTCAGTAGCTACTAAATGGCCATCAGATAAACAGAGTGAGACTGCAGAAGGAAAACACATATTCAGTCAATAAGGACGAAATCTACCTTCCTACCTTAGGAGCGATTCTGTAATTTAAAGGAACTGACACTAAAAGCAACTATTCAGGGATGCACTTAGAGCAAAAGTCCTTTGTGATGCCACTGAGACCCACATGCCGAATTCCCATATGGGATAAGAGGTAGGGCAACCAGTTTCGGCCGTAAAGTTTAGATTCTAGATCTGTATCCATTTGGAACTTCAACGATTTAATAGGTGCTGACAACCCAGGTTATTGCAACTCGTGTTTATACTGTATATGGTAATATGTCCGAAAGTGTAGACTGGCTCTCAATCTCATACAGAAAATCTGACCACATCCGATGAATCTACTCAAGATCTTCAAGCACTTGACTGGTCAAATTGGATACTTTTCCTTATCTTGTCTTGGAAAGATAATACTTCGAGATTATATTTGCTTGGGGGCGAACGTCTTTGCTTTATATCTTCAGGAGCTTTTCACTTCTTCTGTTTGGTTTATGACGATTTATCACATGTTCAATTGGACCTGTCCATAATAAAGACCTACTCTGTTTAGTTAAATTTTTTCCGATATAATTACCGCTCTACACTTTGCTTCTAACTGGAGAGGCGGCTTGTTAGTTGAGGACCAGGTTCACCCCGAACTGTAGCGCCACCTAAGTAAGTAAGTAAGTACTTTGCTTCAAAACTAAGCATACTGCCTACTGACTTTTATTTAAAGATCCTGCAGAGGTAAAAAGGAGATTTGTCTATCACGGTAAGTTAATAAAATTCACATAATTTTTCCCGACAATAAACATCACTTATAACAAAATTCACGAGAGATTCAAAAAATAAATGGTCGTGACCATGTCGGTGCAGGGGGAATTTTAAAATTGATAAAAAATTATATTTTAAATAATTTCAAAGTCACCACAAAAGGAAAGATGAAAACAAGAGGTGGTCAGAAGAGTCCTCCGTTTATCCAACTGGTTGCCGTAAAGTGTAGACTATGTAGTTAGTTTTTTTGCACTCTTTTAGAAAAACTATCGATTTAGGACACATGCAAACCGTCAAGTATTCATTAGATTGCACGAGCTTAACCTTTACCTTTGAAATGTAATTCATAAAAACCATTCAAAGAACAATTTGTATTTTCTCCTTCTTTTGTTTTATCCACTTACCTGGAATGAATTATTTTTAGTGAAAGTCACGATTTTTAAAACTTTTCCGAAACGCTGGAAAATCTGATGTAATATATCCAATGACACTGGATACAATAGTGATTCTACAATAACCCTGAGTACGGTGTTTGGACCACCTTGTGTTGCTGAATTGGTATTATTTTGCATGACAGTCTGTGAGCCTTCAGTAGCGGTGGCACCGCACAATGGCAGCGGTGATCCAGATCCTGGCGATTGAATTTTATAGTCTGTATTTTGAATGGCGACCAAAGCGTTTTGCTGTAAATAAAAAAAATAAAAATAAAATGTAAACACAATTCGAAAGCGAAAAATTAAATATCGATTGGTGAGAGAAAAAGGGAGAACGGAAATTCGCGAATTCATAGTCAAATCTAATCGAGTGTTTTATGAGTTTTGCAAAGAAATAGAAGAGGGGTGAGCCACCCTCCGATTCAACGTGCCTACAAATTCGTGACGTGATTTTTTTTTTGTCACAGGTTCACTGAATTTTTCTATTAAATTTCGACATCCTACACATTCTTTCTATTTTCTAATCTCACCCCCACTTCAATTATAGAGGTTTTTTTTTTATATATTACTTCCGTAGATCCTTGAGACATAGTTTGAGTTCTGCACAATCCCTGAATTTGTGCACCTCCCCTGGGATGTGAATTGGCAAATGGCAAATGGGGGGGAAGGGGGGGGGGGAGGGGGGGGGGGGTCGACTACCACGGTCTAATCAATTTTTATTAGTCGGACAGAGTTTTTTTTTTCGTCTTTGGTTTCCCGCACTACCTATCCCTTAACCACTGGATAATATTTACGATATTCCATGAAATCAAAATTCAGCACGAATGAAACGATGAAGGCGAAGGACATTTGCAAATGTCGCATTAAGCTGATTCGGTGGTGCCGCACTTTTGTACGGGAATTCCGGTTTTCGGCGGTTATTGGTTGGTCCTGTTTTTGATTTGTGTGATCACAAGGAGACTACTGTGCATGTGTGTGTGTGTGAAAGGTTCTAACCACCACGCGATGTACTCTGGAGGTTTGGGGGGTTCCAGCGACAGTCTGCATTTGACGGGGTTTAGATTTCTATTTTTGGGTTCGGAGTTTAATGTTTTATTAAGTGCTTTCTCATATGTAATAGATTGCCGAATGTGAAAAGAAGAGGGGGGCCGGTGAGAACGTCGAATGGGGTATAAAGTGCGTGTGGCCCATAACTGTGTGTTGGATGAATGGAGAAAATTGATTTGTGGTCAAACGTTTACTGTATTCCATAATTGAAAGTCAATGAACTTGTGCGGATGGGGGCATGCTGGTTGTAAGGATTTTATTTTCAATTAATGATAATTGATGAAGCATAGAAGAGAGTGGTGTGGTTGTATCGAGAATTGTGGTCAATTTAAAGTCAATGCATCAAGCAGAATTTAGGTGGATATGCATAGTTGAGATCAGCGTGTGCACTAGATTAAAATAAAGCACCATGATATCTAAAATATTGTCTGCTACTGTGAGCATGGTTTCTGTTCATTTGGGTGCACCTACATGGCAATGGAAGGAAAAATATAACAAGGGTTCCCATATCTACATATCTATTTAGACAGAATAACCAATGATGCAATGTGCTGCTGAAGATCCTTTATAAAAAGGATATCGAGGAGTTTCGGGATTGGAACAACATCCGGATGATTTTTTGGAACGATAAGCGAAACTATTCAAACATAGACATCAAATCAATATCAACCTGGTATGAATGGATGAAACCATGCAATGATCGGAGTATCAGATCATATGTTTTGTAAGAATATGTACATATGTACATCTGTATATGTACATATGTATATATGTACATATGTATATCCTTACTTAATGTCGTAAATAAGATCCTACCTTTATTATGTGAACGTCTAAAGCCTGCAACACACCAATCGACACGTATCAGTCTAAATTTCTGCTTGAAAATCCTGGAAAATACTGACGAATTTCAAGTGTGGACTCAAACCAAGAACATGCTGTCAACTAACAAAGAAGGATCTGATCCCACTACCTAGAACAAAACTTCTCCAAAAATCCAAAACACGGAGTTAGCTAGAGTTGACCTATTGTGACACTGTTACAGGCTCTTATGCAAAACATCCTGTAAAAACTAATCAAATTGTCATATAGCACAGTGGATTTATACTTAGTGAAAATGTACAACTGAAGAATAAGACTACAAGTGTGGACAACAGGCATCATGGGTTTGGTATCATCCAGCCATAGACAGCTACCCTGTCCTCTGTAATATCATACATCAGCGAACTAAATTTATTTCAAATTAATTTTCTTGTTTTCATTTTGAATTCATGCCCACTCAATTTAAGCTATTCCTCTTTTGAAGAAATTAATTCGAGTGCATCAACTCAAAACTTTAATAACAAATTCAACTACATTTACAAGTATAGAAAAAAAAATAATGAAGAACCATAAGAAATACAGACACAGCAAAATAGAAAACACCGTTTTCACGTTCGTATTCGTACGTAGTATGTCATCTTTGTCGATGACGTCCTTCCGTACACATTGCAAGCGCACACAATTTATTATAATGGCATGTAAAACGTTTACCATGTTCGAAAAGAGGATGGCTGCATTCTTCGCATCTCTTCCAACAACAGCGATAAGGACTACATGATGATGTGGTCTAACCCACCGCCGCTGGCGAGGACGATGATGACAGTTCACTGTTGCATTCTGACTTGCAGCAATGGTACCGGTACCTTGGTGATTTACATGGCGCACTAGAAAACGTATTAAGAAGTTTTCTCCCCTCGCGTTCATGAAAATGATTTTTCTTGAATCCTTCTTTCTACCTTGAAGTCTCGAAGAGCAAAAGTAAAGAAGGAAGGAAGGACACTGGAAAATATTGTACCAGCCATCCTTTATGGTTGATTTTCTCCGAGTCAATTTGGTCGAGTTCGGTCGCAATTGTCAATAGAGATGGTTCGTTGGTTTGCAGTAACTAAACTGCGAGTACATGTATATGCAGAACTACACTGCATCCTTTTATGCAAGATAAATTGTAAGAAGTGATTTCTACAAATCGACAGAAAAATATAAAAAAAAATCTACATCTTCTAAAACTTAAACACAGCTTATTACTATCCCACTAAGCAGGTTGAGGAAATAAAGTGGACGTTGGGAAAGTTTTTCATTTTTTTTTTCTGTTTTCGTAATTTTTTTCTTTTGCAACAGGAGACTTTCATCACACTATACTCTGGATAGGGATTTTTTATTATTATTTTTTTTTTTTTGGAGAGAAAACTTTCTGTGTGAATTTTGAAGGAGATAGTATCATAATAACAGGAGAACGAACGAACAGGGGAGAGACAAAATTGAAACCAAAAACGAAAAGCTCTTAAGTGATGAATGTTTACTTAAGTGCTTAATCTTTTTTTTTTTGTAATTTTTATTTTATTTTTTTTTGGTTGTGTTACAAGACAAGGGAAGTGGGGGCGAAAAGGAAAAGCAAGGATTGGGGTTGACTAAAAATAAAGTTTTGTCGCTCTCCTTACGGTTCGGTTGTAAGAGGATTTTGTGAGGTTTTTACTTTTTTTTTTCGAGTGTGAAACTAACAAAAACATATAGATACTTTTGTGGAATAATAAAACTATGAGGTTTCAAGGAGAGTCAGAAAAAAAAAAAAAGAAGCGACACGAAAAGTTGAAAACTTAAAAATAAAGTGTCCCCACAGAGTGATGGCAGCTATTTGGTCAGTTTATATATTTTATTCCCGTGGGAGATGGATGAAGAATAAAATTTGAGTGCCAATTGGAATTCAAGAGTATTTGGAGGTATTTCACTCGCCCGATGACCAAAGTTTAAAGAGAACTAAAAAAAAGAAAAAAAAAAATAGTGTGACATGAAATTTAAATCGAAAAAGTTACCAACTTGTTGGAGAGAAATATTTGCTTAAAATTGAAGATTTATTTATTTAATATTTTGACTTTGGTATTATTTGACATTGATGTTGAAAAAATTTGAAACTGTCCCAATTACTAATGCATACGGTGCTGTAAAGGGAGCAGGTACATTTAAATTGACATTTGCATTTCTTCCTGTCTCTTTATATTTGACATATGTCAAAAGTTTTTCGATGGGTAATGTAATAGTGCTATTGTGCATGGTGGTTTCTCTGGGATGCTATCAATGTATTATACATATTTACGTCAATGCTCAGACAAAAGGACGATATTGTTTTGGGACCGCAAAGTATTAACAAACCTTCGACATCTTCCTTGAGGTATTTTCTAGTTTCTGTTCTTCATATACCTACAACATTTTCTTCGACATGTGTCTCGGATACGGAAGCTACATAAGAACGTTTCTGATGAAATTGTTACTGAAATTTCGGGTACCTCCCACAGATACACGGAAAATAAGACCGAATTTTGGAAAAAAAATTCGTAACGTAAAAATTCGTTATATTTTCAATAACAATTGTTGAAAAATATTGAAGTTTTTTTTAAACATTCTGATAAATTATGGAAAATTATTTCATCCAACTGACTCGGCTGGCTTAGCCATTCCGTCAACTCAAGTTTTCAACACATTTTCGATAGTTACGACTCCTATTTCACGAATAGCTTAACCAATATTGTTCTTGAGTACCTGAATAGTCTCAAGATTGTTCGCATTGCATTGATCTTTACAAAAGCATAGCACCCCACAAAAAAAGACCAAACGTGCCCCAGTTGCGCTCTCCATTGACTAACGTTTCTTCCTGTGGCTTCTTGGAGGAAAAATGGGCCAATGATGACACCACATGCAATATTCTCTATTGAGCGCACAGGACGAACACGGTTCGATTATCAATCAGCAAACCAGTCTCACACATTTTCATCAGAAACTTGTGTATACACAGCACTAGTTGCAGTTGGTGTATTATTATTTCGACCCAAAATTTATTTTCAAAATTCGCACTGTTTCAGCAACAGCGTTCACTTTGGAATCGAACTGCGAAAATATACTACTGAGTCTGTAAACTTTTTGAGCGCATAAGAGCTGTCAGTGTCAAAATGACATGATTCACAAAGAAACCTCGTTGGTTAACAATATTCTGAACATGTTAAGCTGGGAATATGATGGATTCATTTTTCTAAGAAAACTCAACGCAATGGTATTACGGTAATAAAAACTAGAGAATATCGACACACCAGATTAAAACCCATGGACTTTGCGTGGTTTTCTAAAGGAAAGGTCTATGTCTGTTCAAACGTAGTCCAGACGAGCCTTATACATATCTATGACAAGTCGGATAGCCAAAAAAAAAAATACAAATTTTTGGCGCAACAGGTCCATGGGACCCAGGGCCTAGCTTCTCACAACCACTTGTGTTGTGCATGTTATATTCTTCACACGAATGGAAGGGGCCTACTGTTTAATGCCGGAACCGAACGAGAAGCTTTTTTCATGACAGTTTTACTCTCGGATGTTTGTCAGACGCTCGCGAGAGGTGGGGCGGTGAAAGAAATTTTAGGCTTTGTTTTCGGATTGAACCTGGAACCCCTCGCTCCGTAGTCCAACGCACTAACCACTTGAGCCACGGCGCCCACAAAAAAGTCGGACAGCCATTAATGTGAAATTGGGTTAAATGTCTGCTCACGCTCAGGCAGACACATACTTAGGCTAAAAAGAGGGTGAACTCTGAGAGGAAATTGAATTACCATCACCGTGACTTAACATGCAACCTATGCAGTATAGAGATTTGCTTTCTAGGCAACCGAGTATAACTAGATCGCTAAGATCTTCGAAACAGTATTCGAAAAATAATAAGTGCACAGAAATATTCTTGCATCTTCCTCGTCTCTACAGTTTCTGGAGAAATCATTGAAGAGTGCACTCAACTACTGACATGTTAGCCTTTCAGATATACATAAGTCTTCCAATCCTAGCTTGGGCAGATTGTTTAGATGAGACACATGACACATACTGATACTATTCTACATAAAGTTTGCTGACGGTACATAATCTGAAATCTTATCTGCACCTGCACAAGAATATGTCACATCTGACAATCTCGTCAAGAGATCAACGGCTTAAGAAACTTGGACAACACAAGACAACATAAGGCACATCACAGATCAGTAAGCCACAAAGTATTCGAAAATTGTATTTGTGCCAATTGGACGATTAAGGATGTGTAGTGACGTCACATGTGCTATTTGCCTTTGAACATACTTCCCAAGGTTCAATGACAACTAATTGCAGAAGAGATTACTTTCCGGTAGAAAAGAGAGGACTTTCTATCAATGGACTTCCTGCAGCTGCTTACGTTAGCTTCCTAGTCAACTCTCACCAGTTTGGTAGATTATGATGTTGAAGTGCAGTTGTTACTATTATTCTTTTGACGCAACTAAGGATATCCTCATTAAGACTTTCGTCGCAGAACTATGTATACATTCTTAACCAGAGTTGATTTCGATAGAAGTCATCAACTCTTACAGTTTCAAAAGTAACTTTAGGTACTATCGATAAGAGTCATAATTCAAAGCTATACATTTAAAAACGCCTTTCATGAACACATACCTTAAATGCAAAAAAGTCCAAGTTCACAAGTTTCTTTATGAAAGATCTTACCCAAATTTGATGAGTGACTGTTCGCGGTACTGTAAACTATTTAGTTGTTATTAATTGTGGGACGTTTCGATTACAGCACTGCAACAAAAGAATCCGTTCATTGTGCTGTGTCACCAGTTTATATTTAGTAGAATTTTTTTTTTAATTTTCGGCAGAAAGGCAGACATAAGCTTTTGCCTTATTATATCAGCTAGTAGATCCTGTGGATTAATTCGACCAGTATTCGTAAAGAATACCTGCATCGCAGATCCAGAGAGAAAGGGGTTGTTATAACAAATAGTACGCTGATCGTTTTCACTAAAAAGTCTAGAAGCATGCATATAAGATTGTACTGGCAGACTTTCTTTTTGTAAAGGTTTGTAAAGGATGAAATGTGAATTCTGTGTTGCATAATCCTTGACAAAGGATTTTGCACGAAACAAATTGCCTTCTTTTGAAAGTTGGTACAGTCAAGCAATCGAAAATACAGCAACAGATTTCAGGAAAAAAAAGGTCTTAAGCTGCAAATGTCGAATTATTAGCCCTAACCAATTTTCATGAAAGGATTGCGTTTATCTAACTAAAAGTGCACATCCTACCATTAAAGATACATAGATGTACATATAAATCATGCACATGCCATTGTATATCTCCAAAAATACCATCATCAGTTCTATAATCTAGGAACTCAAACCCGAAAAAATGACAAACGACTCTTGGAAGACATCATTGTCATGCCTTAATGATGTACCCGACATATCTTCTTCACCGAAAATGGTTTTTGCGTACAAATTTTTTTTTTTCAAAAAGAAACATGCATATCATCATTATCCTAGAAAAAAAACAGGATAAACATGCGAAAAAAAAATGTAACCTTTTTCCACAGCGACAAGGGAACATCATACACCAACTACTCGTAGAACCCCGAAGCTCAGAAGCGCAACAACTTTTCACACAGAATATGAAAAGAAAGTATGTAGCCCCTTAATGATTCCAGATGTCTTGAGAGAAAACCCAAAGAGCACATCCAACAAGGACTGTGTTTTAAAACGAACATACACAGAAATATTGTATGTGACATATTAGAGTCAAGTCAAGACACATACAGAAGTACACAAGAAGAAAGAGAAACTCTTGAAAAGGGTTAAGTCCCTGGAGGGATACTCCTTGCATATTCCTATTGTACATCTTTCGCAAACATGTTTTAGAGTCGGAGAAAAAAAAAAAACAAAAGACACACCAACCAACTTGTTGGAAAATTGAGATGAATGAGTCCGGTTTGAGGCACTGATATGGGGTAGAAAAAAAAATATACAGTATACCACGATTGGTAGTCTACAAGTACTCCGGAGGCAGGGAACAAAACACATCTCATTCACATATTAGTGCAATTCAATGGAATAACATCCATGCTCTGTAGCCAACCACCTAATTCGAAGGATAAACATTCAGCAAAAAGGACTATGTCCCAAAGGAAGAAGACAAACGGATAAAAATGACAAAATCTGTTGTTGGTTTAGAACTAACAACGTCGCGCAGGTGACTTGACTTCGGCTCCTTAATCTCTTTGCGAAGGGATAAGGATAAAACTTTCACTCGGACATGACAAGGAAATTTCTATAAATTAGATTGCCAATAGGTTAAGCTGTCGTCTTTGACTTGCCAACAACAAACAGGACAACAAATTCATGGATTTTAGTTAGCGTTCAATTTGGTTGTTCTGCGTGTCTTTTTTTTTTTGTTTTACTGGTAAAAACATTGGACAAGGTTTATTTTCTTTAACATCCCTAACCCTTTCGTTGTTTGATCCTGCCAGAAAAATGGTCTTAACGTAAGTCTAAAGAATTTATTTCAGGACATGGCGAAAGTGTGTTTTGCTTCTCTTAAAGGCAATGCTAAGTGACGCGTATATTCAATGCTATTGTATGCAAAGGGATAAAGTGAATGTATGTATATACAACTTCGTAGCCGTCGCACGTTATAAGAAACAAAAATAAACGCACACACAGTGTTTACGGCTTTTATTCCGTTTGAACGTCGTTGCCACTTAACCACCTTGAACTAACCTTTGCAGGACTTCTTATGGCCCCTCGATTGAGCCCTTAGTATACGCTCTGATAGATGGAATGCGATTAGCAAAGGATTATTTTGTGATCCGGTTATGTGATTGTTCTTTATTTGTGTTTGAGATTCTGCCAACCAAAACCCATCGTCTGTTTCCCATTCCTACAACAGCCTTCAGGGTGATGAAAGTATTTGACGATACGATGGGGGATGTGGAGGCATTTTTTTTTGTGTTCTTCCGGAGATAAGAAGAGAAAAAAGAAGCTAAGACACAAACGAGAGAGCAAAATCCTTTGATGGATCGATTTGCTATATTTGTGATTTTTCCTGCACGATGTCCTTTTTTTCTGTTTTTCTTTTGTTTGCCTCTTGGGTTGATTGGGTGTATGTTCAGTGCGTGTGTGTACGTTCATCCTCTGTCACTTAAAAACCAAAGCAAATCCTGTTGATTGTTTTCTTTTTATTTTCGCCATAAAGTGGGGGTGCGCTCAATATTACACATGAGGACGCAAACAGAAAAAAAAAGAAAGGACTATAACATTTCTAGTTGTATGCTAGTGGTTCTTAGTTCCGGTGTGGTGGTAAATTCAAGTGGCTTCACAATATAGACAATTGCGTTGATCGTTTGGAATTTTCAAGGAATTGCCCATTATCATCATCGGGGGGTAATTAATTTCAATTGAGAAGTAAATAATGTATATACGAAGAGAAATAATTCTGGTTACACGCAACATAATTAGAATATTTGACAATTTGCGGTTGCACGGCAAGGAGTGGCGAATTGTAGCTACGTAAATATATTTATTAAATTCCCGATGTAAAACCACAATCCACAGATAACCACAGGTATTCAGCGATTTAATTGTTAATGACTGGAATTGAGTCGTTGGCTGCTTGGAATATTAAGGATGATTGATTGAGAGGGACTTGTGCTTACTTGTTGTAAGGATAAGTTAATTAATCATCAACTTGACTAAAGATGTTTACCTGGAGACATTCCTTAAATAGCTTTACTTTATGAAATCTTAAGTAGCAAAATTAATAAGCACCTTCCGCTTTCACTAAATAAAAACCTGTCATAATTTGAGGAAATCATGAAAATAAAAAAACTAGATATAGTTGACATTGAGACAGTCTACGTTGTTAGCAAAATAAATATTTTTTTCTTAAGTTTTTGACAAAATGTAGCTGTGGGAAAGTTAGGAAAGGTTTTTGACTTAGGTCCTGTTAATGACTGTTGAATAATTCTTTTCCGTCTTCATGCGACAATAACATACATGTATACATACATTTATGGTTAATTTTTTCTCAATTGAAACCAAACAATGAAAACGTCAATCCTCAAATATCGGCAAACATTTGACAGTAATAGACAAATTTGACATAATTGTATCAAACTATTTGACAGATTTTAACTTCGCTTGACAATTTGACATATGACTAAATACTTATGTGTCTGCCAAATTTGTAGGTTTTCTACACTAGATCTGTTCGCGTACTGTCCGCACCGAAATTCGTAGATTGTGAAATTTCAAGGAGTGGGGATAAAATTCTCTCAGAGAAAGACATAATGAAAATTCGTTGTTTTGGGAGCGTACGTGAACAGACTTTCTGTTTGACAAACCTGAAAGAATTGATAAATTTTGCTAGCATCGTAGAACAGCGATCAGTGCTCTACAAATTTCACTCAGGGCACCGACAATTTTAGAAATTCATGTCAAAAAGGCAAGTCTGGTCGAAACTTAAAACAGAGTAGCGGATACCACTTCATACAACTGCAATTCCGTAGACTAAAAACGCTTCAGTTCATACATTATGACACAGGCAAGTTTCACTGGAGATTGTACGGTTCATAGGACAGAAAACAAGAATCTAAATATTGTTAAAAAAACACACTTGTCAAACAGTGTCACCTAGGGCGTAGCGTCATCGTCGAGGAATGCATCTAGTAACAAATTCCGATGCACTTTGAGAAAGCGCTTGTTTCTGTAAAAAAACAAATCTTAAGCAGGAATCCAAATCAACTGACGGATATAATCAACGAAAACTATAAAAGTGTCACATGTCAGATATATGTATTTATATTTAAGGTGAGTTGTAACAAGGTTGTATACCATGACCACTTCTTTTTCTAGTGATAATTATATGCAGAGGGTATACTGAGATAGTGAACGTGGAGCGATTTTTTGAAAGAATGCGTTAGGACCGTATTTATAGAAACGATTATACAAATGAAAAGGGCTTAGATTGATGGGAACTAGAAAGTAAGAGATGTCAATAAAACTAATACAGAATTAGGACAGGTAGCTCCCAAAGTTTACAGTACGTTTGATCAAGTTCAACGCTCTGTGGTTCTAAATAAACTGAATCGCATGTCGAAACCTATAAAATTTTATTCTGGAATTGAACTTATTTAAATAAATATACTCCATTGTAAAACAAAAGTCCAAAGTTCACTAACCAACAAAAGGAGAGTTCTTAATGAAAAATTCACAGTAATTTCCCTTTTGGACAAACACTCACCTACAGGAAAAAGAAATCATATTCCCGTGCCAAGAAAAAGAAAAAAACTCAACAATACTCACAAAAAGAACGCAAAAGAAATCGAAAAAAGACAAATAAACTCAATATCCTTGCAGCTATTCTAGGGTAATTTTCTTCCGTAGACTTTCCATATCCTGTCAATTTTTCATCGCAACGAACACAATTGAATTGGAATTTTCCATACCGTGCTGGATACATTCAATTTTTTTTTCTCGACGCGTGAAGGCATCAAACTGAGTGGCAGCAAATGGAAGGACACCGACGAAAATTTCTGAAATGAATAGTGCCACAACCCCAATGAAACGGATTTTCTTTCGACGAAGTAATGCTATTGTCCAAATTAATAAAATTCATTACTAGCACACAATGCCAATTAATAGAAAAATAAAATAAAAACAACTGCGCATACTGCTCAAAAGGACGAAATGGCTGGTATATAAAAACAAAAAAACCTTAACCATAGCGAAACATATCAATCCATCTGCAACAGGAATTTCACCTGAAGCCAATTCAGAAATTGATTGTTTCTGGATTTCGGTCATTGTGAGGGTAATGTAGTTGATGCTTTTCGTGTCGGTTGGTGGTATGTCCTTCGACGGTCAGAAATTTTGTGTTAATTCTCTCTTTCTCCTGCCATACCATATTCAGGGTGCATTAAGCGAGTTCTTTTTTTTGCTTTGCTTTTGTTGGTTTTCAATTCAGCGGGAATCAATCTCAATAGTGAGAATGAAAGAAGAATAAATACGACCCACCCAACCCACTTTGCAAAATTTCAACAACATCAAGTAAACCGTAAAAAAGAGAAAACAACCCTTAACCGTATTTATCTGCAGGGCAGTTGATACAATCCGAATGTTTCTGGCAAAAATGTTTTCGACACCGCGGCAAGTAATGGAGGGAGAGGGATTGGTAGAATTTCGGAATTAATTAAATTGTCTAGCCCGTCAAAAATGGTGGGTGTAGACAAAAGCTTAACACCCCCTTCCAAGCTAGGGGTGGTGAACTTAACTACGTTTCTATAAAACGTCAGGAGACTTGTTTTTTTTTTTTGTTAGATAAAGACTTACCCCAACGGCATGACTTTGATCGGTTTTCAGTTCACGATGATTTGAAAACTGAACATAGACCATGCGACCTCGCATTTGTGGTGGATTGTGTGTGTAACAGGTAACCATCGCGGTGGCTGAGACTTCATCGGCCATCTCGAGAAATGCTTGATTTTTACCCTTTAGGACGAGAACGTTTGTGACACGACCAAATGGTACACCCAGTGATATAACGTCTGGTTCGCTGGACTCGTTTGGAATGTTTCTAAGGTGAATCACTTTGGATGGTTTGCCTGTAAAATTAAAGAAAAATAATGTCATTAGAAAATTATTCCATGTAAACGGTGAAACAGTAAAAATTTGTATTTGTTGTATTACGTATATTATTCAGATGGATAAATCTTTCTGTTTCAGAAGGACTTATCGACTAACTCAGTTACTTCAGTTAGGAATTTTGGTAAAGGATTTCCTGTCAGACTAGTGCAGTATCGAGGCACCGCATTTGTCCACTCCAATGACTTAACTGGAATTCAAATATTAAGTCCGCCACTTATCGTGCCGCTGGGGCTTTGTTAATCAGTAGGCTGTACGGCAGAACTTGAGCCTTAGTCTCAAATTATGGTTTGACTCATTCTTACGAACGCGGTCATCGTGTGGTGGCCGAAAGCCAAATCTCAAAAAGATACTGAAAATGTCTGTGTTGATATACGCACTGCCTCTACAAATCTTCATTAGAAAGACGATTGGTAGATGTACTAGAAAACTGTAGCTAGAATAGAAGTATAAAGTAGACGGTCTTGTGGGATACGTGGAAATACTGAATCGGTGCTGGACTCTAGAAGACTGGTCACTTTCACCAAAGGATCGAAATTGAATCCAACATACATATGGGAATAAATTATTCCTGTTCCAGTTTAAAGTTCATGCCATTGAGATCTGCGCGAGGTTAAACGATTGAAATAGTAATAGGCTCGCTAGAATATATCTCTTCTCAGATAGTCAGCCAGCGCTCAAAGCACTATCGTCCAACTCACTGGACGATGCATTATAATCTCTGTAATAACGTAAAACCTGATTAGATTTCTTGAAACCGTAGAATTGAAGGAAACATATCAGCGGATGAACAAGCTGGGACTGGTTCTCTGGAAACCCGGGTTAATAGGACCAGAGTGGCGTTACTTTGGCGTTGCTTAAGCTACTGCCACAGCACTGGTTGATGACTAGATGTTGGAGGATTTTGAAACCTAAAGTGTAGAACCCATGTCAGGGCTCTCAGGTCAAGGACCAAAATGTGACTGTTCCGGTCCAAAGTAGAAACAGTACTGCTATATGCGTGTAGTGCTTGAAAGGTAGATACCACTAACACACCCAAGCGGTAGATCTCCGTAAGTAGATGTCTAAGATTCTTGTTAAAGACAACTCCATTGAGAAATATGCTATGCATCCAGGCAGGCAGAATTACGGGAGGGCCTAAGCAAAAGTGGTTAAGCAAAACAGTTAAGTAGGAATCAAAATGTTTGAGCATGGGTTGGATGTAGCTCAAACACGTTGCAGCACTCCCAACAATATGGCGTGCAGGCGTAGTTGAAGCCCTATGCTCCTCGGGATATTGTAGACATTCACTATCTAAATGGTAACGCAAACGACAATCGAGGAACAAATGAATAGTAAAGGCAAAGAATATACAACAGGATACTAAGTGAAAATTAAACATATTTTAATTGATGTGCAGCAATGCACATAATGTCCTTGGTGGTGTACCTTCGTTTACTTTGGTGTAAACTTGAAAGCTTAGTATTGTCTTGTGGATTGAATTCCAAATGGAGTAGCAAATACATTTACAAAATTAGCTTTTGCCCCTTCCTATTATAGCCTCCCAGAGCGATAGATTTGTGTAATATTAGCAATTTTTTAAAAGTTCATATTTTGTAATTCAAAAATTAAATGCAAACTATTTATTTATTATTGTCAGCTATTTCTAATTCCGAAATAGGTTAAATTTTAATTACAAAACACTTTCCAAATATTCCCAATATAATTGTCAACTATGCGCAACAATACATGATCCTCCCAAAAGGCCACCCTCCCCGACAAAGCATTTATGCTGCTATTAAATTAATTACAATCATCAAAATGCAAAACATATGCATATATTTATCTTCCGTTCAACTGACGAAACTATCATTATCGCACCCTTTGAGAATACCCCCACCGAATCAGCAACAATTTATTTTTAATCATTATTGTCCCAAAATAAAAAAAATTTAATTACCACACACACCACAGAGCATACTTCTCGCAGACTTGAGAGAATTAATTATCCTCATATTGGGAGACAAAACCACATTGAAACACTCCACAAAAAATAATATAAAAAAAAATAAAAAATAAAATAAAAATAAAAACCCAAATCAAACAATAATTTTAAATTTAAATTCATCGCACGATTTCGCAACGACATCAACACCCAGAGAGCGAGAGACAGAGGGAGAGAGAATACGGGAATACGGTCGACACGGCAGGTTGATGTGTTTATTACGCAAATTAAAAATACATCATATCAGCAATAATTATCAGTTAATTAGGTTTCCGCACATTTTCTTACGGGAAATTCGGTGGCAATTGATCAGAGGGGGTTGTTGTGTGGCGCCCCTAACTCGGTGTACTGAACATCCGCTGCTGTATCAGCGTAATTCTATCCTTGTGATTTGCTGATACCTGTGTACTGTGTAAACGGTGGGGTATAAACGGGCGAAAAAGTATTAAGGGATGAACACGAAATTGGTTAATGAGTGAGATCGAATGATATACGGAGGAGCAACCAGCGAAATCCAACGCCGCCGCCGAACCACCCTTCCACTCGAAAACAACAATACACAGGTACTATAACCCTTGTGATGAATAAATGATGATTTCACTCGTTGGCACGCAAAATGTTTACATCGACCCTCATTATTTTGAATGTTAGCCCTTTTGTGAAGGGGGTCGTCGGGGGGAGCTGGGATGTAAAGAAAAATGATGCCTTGGTCCTTTTGCAGGCGTTTTTGCACGGAATCCCCCAAAACTCGAACCGATATAATTTACAGCCGATAGATTGAATCCCAATATTTATCCCTGCCATCAACTCTTACCGTGTGCGAACATGTGCAAAATGGAACACATCCCCTTAGGGCTTAATTAGTTACAATTAATATTCTTCATTTGCATAGTAAGGGTGAAAGACCAAGCGAATGAGAGATGGAGGGTCGTGGTGGGCGCAACGCCGCCATCATAATAAGCATTTTTATTAATTGAACTAATTGAAAATCCATTGGACAAGGATACTCGTATGGATAAAAACCATAACATATGTTTTTTTTTTTTTTTGTACCTGTTTGGTGTTCATTCAAATGAACATAAAAATCTACCGAGCGTGGATAATACTTATTATTTATTAAACAAGTACCAACTATTAATTAAAAACAGCAGAGATGGTTTCACACATGTCCTTGTAACGATTTTCGCCAGGTCCTTCCTCTGTAAGTGGCAATTTTCCCATCGCACTAAACTCGATTTTCTGACCCTTGGCGGAACCGTAAATGTTGCAATATCCTCTGTCATCAGGTTGTGTTCGTGTTTGGTCAAATTGAAAGTTCGTTGTGCGAATGATGGCAAATTGCCGCCTGAGGCTATGATTGCACGGCCCACAAATCGGATCATCATTTTGGGGACATTCGTATTTGCAGAATTTTTTTTCGTCCTTTTTGCCGTTTTTGAATGAGAGGAGGGGTTATAGAAAGTTTATGGAATTGGACATTCTACAGTTCCCATTAAGGATATTGACTAATTGAAACATTGCTTTTAAAATAAAGAAGATGGACGACCGTGGTTCCGCTTAACAAAAAATTCTGTCGGACTGCGATAAACTTTTAACGAGGAAGCGGTTACTTACAATCGGTATCCACAGATAGTAGGGCTATATGTAGGGGCGTAAGTGATGACCGGAACAGTATCTTACAATCAATTGTAAGAGTGACCGAAAAAGTGGAACAATTATTTCAAGTTTCTGTAGTATTTAGGACTAGTTAGCCAAATTGTATGCCTATTTGCAGAAGCATGTAGATTCCAATAGCAGATCAATTAGCGTTAGCTAGAAGAATTGGTGGAGGTCTGGAATTATGTATCTGTATATCTAACATATAATACTGAACATGATGACACAAGGGCTCTGAATAGCGTCTCTATACACCACAGTTCAAAGAAATGAAGAAAAAAATTTTCGCGTAGTCTCGAAAACGGATTTTTTAATGCTTTTCCCAGGAAAAGGTCTCTACTGCTGTTGCTTAAGAAGGATTTATTCAATAGCATAAGAGTATGATCTTCAAGGTACCTAGTTCTATAGTTTCTCTTCGATGTTTATCCTTAAAGCTTTAGTATTTAGTTCAACATTACTTTCTATGTATGCAAAACAAAGAATTTAATATAAAAATCCTCATAAAACTTTTTGAGGATCCTACTTTGACTGAAAACTGTCAAACGTATACTTAAAGTCTTTCGTATTCGCTCCGTTCAAGTCGTTACCCCATGGACAATCAATCAAATTTCCATTTTTTCACATTCCCATTTGTCGCTTTTTCCTCCATTCATCCATCACTGTGTGGATATTTTTCTATTCCCGATTTCCTCCAAGCGAAAGAGATACATATTTGTGCATCACATGCAAAGAAAACCAGGATAACACACACCCACACACTCAGTTCAATCCAAATCGGTGTCATTTAAAAAACAAAAAAAAAAAAAACTGTAGGATGAGTCCTGCAAATGATTCTACTGTTCGGAAATTACACTTTCTGATTAGTTCAAAAACGGAAATGAAGTTTAAACGAAATTATACACAAACATGATGACGGACGACAAGCTGGACGTTGCTCCATTCATGAACATGAATAATAAAACAAAAAATACAGCAAATAAAGACAGAAAGGATATCCCTTAAAAAAAAAAGAAGACAAGGCTCCACTGATTTATGTGTGCGAATGGATGTAGTTGGATTGGAAAGTACCCCACACTGGACCATCTTTCTTTCATTTTCTAAAATTTCCTCCTTTTTTTGTGAAATTTTTCTTCCACCCTCTGCTGTGTTTCACGAGGAAGACAATTCTTTCTTTTTTTTTGTGTTACTTTCTGTTACAATGCTCAATAGTGTGTTGAAAGGACAAAGGATAATTGAAATGTACTGCACTGTACGTATAGTGTAAGTATAAGTTCGATTCTGTACTTCTGCGAACATTTTTGTTTTTTTTGTTCGAAGGACGACAAATCGAAAAATGAAATTGTTTCATACGAATGTAATGAAGTGCATTTAGTAGATGAAGTTGGCTCACAGGTGCACACTTTGTAATAGATGACAAAACAAAAACAAAAAAAAAAAAAAAATACAACGCAATGAGTGGAAATCGTCCTGCCATTCATCCTATTGTGCAATATTGTGAATAACAAGGGCAGGACAATAAATGAAGTGCAGTTGGCATGGTTTTTTTTTTGTCTATATATTTAGTGTGTTTACTTGTTTTTTCAGGCATTTGTATGTGTATGTGCAAATAAAACTAGACTCCGAAAGGGATTACACAAATGCAAGGACATTCACCACCAATATCAATTGGTTATGTTAGCTGGCAATTTTGTGGTGCCGTTAGCTGTATGCTTTTTAATTAAAAGGAAATAAAAACGGGCGGGGATACATATTGGCAATTTCTTTGTAAACTGATGCATTGTAATTGCAAATAAAAAAAAAAAAGGTTGTAAAACCATCGAAGTAGTGTCACGAAATTCCCATTCGTAATTTTTAATGTGTCGTTAGGAGAAATGTCAACGCTGATGGCTGGGTTGAGTAGCTGTCAATTGTGATACCACCATGGAAAAACCAGATTATTACCAGCACCGGAACATACATACTTATGTACATGAGAACATACCATATGGGACAAAAAGCAGGGCAACCAGTTTCAGGGTGAACCCGTAACGAAGGAGTATGATTCGCCGTCTTGCCATTAAACCAGTTTGACCCATTAACAAAGCCTTTTATTTTCATTAAGTCAAGTTTGGCTAGATCGTAAGACCTTCACCTAGGGTTTTTTTTTATACAGAATCATGGTTGCGTCCTTCCTTGTCTCTACAGATTCTACAGAAATCATTCAAGAGACCACCAAAGCGTCTGGCATATCGGCCGTGAGGGTCCCAACTAATTTTCTTAGATTTATCCTATAAATGGAAATAAGTCTACTAGCTTTCCTACAATCCAGCTCTGGGCAGATTTGTTTAGAAGAGAGACACGTGCTGATATTGTTCCACCTACTGTTTGCCAATCTGATGGCTGCAGTATCTAGTTGGAATTTTATCGAGTATTTCATTCACTACCATGAGTTACAGAAGTGGTGGCAATACTCCGTCCTGGGGGTACCCATGTACACCGACCTTCTGAATAAACAGAAACCCAGCTTCTAAGCATTTGCTCGATCCAATAGCAAAGCCAGTTGTCAAACTTCAGGTTAAAGGTGTAGCAGATATAGCTTCTGTTGAAAGCTCCTTCAGTCACGCGGATAGTCGTTATAGTTTCTAGTATATTTTTGCTTTTAATTAAATTTTAATAACACCTAACGGGCATTTGACATAGTAAAGGGAATCTATAAATGCTTGCATTGTGTTGAATAGTTAATTGGTGAGAAATGGAATTTTATTGATTTGCTTGCCAAGCTGTGAAAACTTCAGTACTATGATTTATTTAAGGACAGATTTCTGGTTTCACTTCCTTGATGGATTTCAGTACTAGAATCAATTTTTAATTAATTTCGAAAGCAAAAAGGGTTTGAAGAACCGCGTTAATTGCACTTAATTGCAGGTAATTGCATTATAATCGGTTTGCCACTTGTAAAGTATACAAACTAGTTTACAATATTTCATTTGCTTCAGTATGTCTCTTAAGAGAAATGAGGTCAACAAGTGTGGCATTTGACGTGGCGTTTGAGAAAAGTTAATACCAATGTTCGCAGATATTTTTTTAGAGACTACTCTACAACTTTCATTTAAACTTCAATAAGAGCTTGCATTTCCTTTACGTTGAGGAAGTCATATCAAATTTTGCACCCTTACGAGGATTTCAATTTGATAACATTATTTGACAAAGGAAACTTGTTCATGTCATGAATATGAACAATTTACTTCTTTATAGAACAGATACTTTAGGGGAGATGCTTTATTCTGAGGAAGCTCCATAGGCATAGCCTATCCAGATCTATAAACTCCTTTAAAAAAAAATGTGCTCTTTGCGAATAATCTTCTAAGTTTTGGCTTTGTCAGGTTTGAATTTCCTCCAATTTCTCCCACGATCTGGATTCTTCATAATCTTTTGAAAGGATTTGAACTTGCATCAGCTGTGCACTGAGCGAGTCTGTAAGCCATGAATACGTACTACAACCCAAGAGATATTGGACGTTGTTTAAGGGACCTCTACATTCAAGTCTCTTCCTATACTTTTATCCTCCAATTCACTAAAGAGGGAGGTAATACAAGGTCACCGCTATTGGTCTAGTCGCTGTAGACTGATTTGAGATGCGTCATAACTTGCTTTGCATTTGACAGTCTATCAGCAAACCTATTCTATGAGGTTATTTTTGTGAAGTACCTAATGCTCTCTAGCGGGCGCCATGGCTCAAGTGGTTAGTGCGTTGTACTACAGAGCGAGTGGTTCGGGTTCAATCCCCATACAATACCTAAAATTTCTTTCAAGGCCCCACCTCTCACGAGCGTCTGACAAACATCCGAGAGTATAATTGTCATGAAAAAGCTTCTCAAATAAAACATTGCCCTTCGGAAACGGAATTAAACAGCAGGTTCCTTTTATTAGTGTAAAGAATATAACAGCCACAGCATGAACAGCATAAATAGATCTGTCGCATCAAATATTTATATCTTCTTGTTATGCTCTCAGAAAAACCACTTTTCATCATGAAATCCTAGTAGAAAATAGACATCCTGTAGTTTGTAGGCTTTGGAGCCGAAACAGTCGATTGATGCTTCTTGAATTTCAAGCTCGAAGACATGAACGTGGCCAAAAATTACATCATAATCTCCTCTAGGTGCCTGCTAAATAACTGTCTAATAGTGAATGATTGATGAGCAAAAGGCAGGCGAGGCATCTCTTGTTTAACTGATTGGCAGTAACATACGCCTCATATGTCTAGTATGATCGGAACTCATGTCAATAAGAATCTTTGAAGACTGAGCCAGGTTTCTTGAAAAAGAGATGATGGCGGAGGAGCCTGCAATGGGCAAACGGCATCGCTTCCGTCCCGATTACAAATGGTTACAAGGCAACCAATAGCATCGGAACTTTGATATATCGACGATCGACCTGGGCGGGCGATATCTTAGACAACCCAACATATTTGCGACATTTATCTTTATAATCTTTAATTGTTTACAGGAGGCTACAATAGGTGAATCAGTAAAGTCTAGCCTGCTGATACTTGACCCTGTTTCCAGGTTACCCTCGCTTGATGACGTGACTATTCGGGCTGTTGGTTAGGTTTCATGTTTGCTATATTCTCCAAAACCACTCGGAATGAGGACTAGAGAGTGTGAAATAGTCTTAACATTTCCTTTCGAAGTTACTTGTACATTTTCCACCTCCGCAATAAAAGCTATGAACCTACCAAAAGTACAAACATCCTTTCCCACATATTCTCAATAACAACTCGGAAATAAAATCAAATATTTGGAATAAAACCATAAAAGAAAAAAATTCTTAATTAATAAACTCACATGACTGCATTTATTTATTTATTAAATGAGATTAAAAAAAAATGTAAGGTTTATCCTCTCGACACCCACATCTCTGTCATCGGTGTGTTCTCCGTGGCAGCAGAAGCCTTCACAGACAGTCGAATACAATCCTTACACAGTATAAAGCCGGCCACTTAACATGAGAAAAAAAAAACAGAATTTATATACATATAAAAATATGTGCACCGTAAAAGAGGACTACATCAGTGCAAGGAAAAAAAAAAAAAAAACAAAGCACGTCTGTAAAAAAAAAAGTTCTGTGCAAGAGCCCCTCCGGTTCATAAATAAAATCACCCAGTCCAGGGATTTTACTTTCTGGCACAGCACGACCAACAACTTTTTTGTATGTTGGTTAGTCCTGTACCTTTGTTGCATTCTCTACAGTCTGTGCATTCGAATGGAGAGTTGTATGTCCTTATTTGTTGGCTGGAACCTTAAATTTTCATAACCAACGACAATAAAAGCGCTAACAGCCAGCAATAACCTACAAACGAAGACAACACCACTGAAAAGCGGACGACGAACGCAGGAAAGCCAAAAAAAAAAACAAAAGGGCTTCAACCCGTGTGAGTGATATTTTTTCGTTTGTGGGTGTATTTGCTTCCTTCTGTGAACAACAGTTGTGTCCTTATTTTGGAACTTAACGGAAATGGGCGATGACGATGGCAACATTTTTGCAACAAACTTGGTAATCTTCTTAAATTGGAGCATTTTGTTTTGGGCTTTTCGGGTTTTGGATTGTATGTTTGTGCGAAAGTGTCACCGAAAAGGAAAGAGGTCGTCCTGATTTGCATATTTGTCAACACATTCTTCGCTACTCTACGAGATCCTTTTTATGTTTATGCTGTTTTTTTTTTTTTTTATATATATTCCTTATGCACCTATGCTTGGGACAATTTGTTGGAAATAATTTAAGTTTTCTAGGATTTATGTATGTAGATATTAGTGTGGCGGGGTGTTACATAGAGACGTAAGACTTGTGGAAAAATTCTGACAAATGTTGTCACACCTGTAATAAAGTACGACGATTAGAGAAATGCTAATCTTATGGATACGTCTAAATTGTGTTGACTGTTATTGAAATATTCCCAGTTTTAAAGCTAACTGAGGGAAAGAGGATTTTTCTTAAGCATCTAAGAAGATGCTTTATACCGAAAGCTTTTGCATCGTACATTTAACAACAAAAATAAAAAAAAATCTGTAGAAATTTATTTTAAAATCGGATTACATATTCGAATAGTAATGCGAATCCGAAAGCAGTACAAAATAATGATCTCACGCACGATCTCAGACATCAGCGAATGCAGAAAACGATTTTCGGATAGGTTCTACAGATCAATAAGCAGATCAAACGTATAGATCTGGGATAGATTCTGTATTTGAGTGATTCAAATTCGCTTATCCATCGTTAGACCACTGTGTGGAAGTTGGATTCTAAGCGTTTCGAAGGAAGTATGACAAGAGTATCGACCGATATGTATACGATAAATACTTCTGCTATACCAATGGAGTTCCTTTATTCATATATGTAAGGAGGACTTTGCAAGTTTCAAATAGTTCATAAAGAAGTACGAGTACGACTACGTTTCAGCTCACCGAATCCCTACCAATTGGATCTGCCTAATACTTCATGTAAGAAACCTTTCAGAATGTAAAAGAGATGTATTGGTTTTTCTTAAAAAAAAACTGGCTTTATTAAAAAGCGTAAACCTCGGCTGGCTTGGCAGTAGGCAATCATGTCAACCTATTTTTTCAATACATTTTCTACGGTTTTGGGCCCTATTTCACGAATAGTTTGACCAAAATTGTTCTCGAGTGCCTGAATTGTCTCTGGAGTATTCGCTTACCATCGATCTTAATGGCACTCCACAAAAACAGTCAAACGGCGGCAAATCACAGCCCATCTTGCTGGGTCCATAGCTCGCCTTATTCCACATGATTGTTATCAAGCTTCGGTAGCGCTCTCCATTGACTGTTAATTTTCTTTCATTGTCGTCTTGGAAAAAAAATGGCCCAATAATGCCAGCACTCCAAAAACCTACAAAAAGCTGCAATATTTTCTGTAAAGCGAACAGGACGAACACGGTTATCAATCAGCAAACCAGTTTCACTAACTTTCATCACAATCTCTCGTACACCAGCTGTAGGTTGGTGCATTATTTTGACCGAAATTTATTTTCAAAATTCCCACTGTTTCGGCAATACAGTGGAACTAACTTTGCAATATTTCCCAACGTTTTTCGATTTATCGATTCATTTCATACAGCGAAAATATAATACTGAGTTTCTGTCTATTTTTTGAGTGCATAAGATCTGTCAGTGTCAAAATAACCAACAGATGGCCTACGCTATATGTACAATATAAAGGATTTTGTATTTCAATACAAACGCACTCTTAAACTTTATTCTGATCTGTCAATGTCAAAACGTCAGTCAAGGTTTACATTTTTATCATCGTGAAGTTCACGAACTAGCGACGTTTGGAAATTAGTACCGAAATTCTGAGTCGGTGGTCGCAACTTTAAGAGCACTTATTCCAAATATCGGTCGAAATAATCGTCCCACCAGACAGGCTGTTCGTGTTATAGTGGATAAATTCAAGTCAACATATTCACTACTGAATGTTCATGTGCCAGTGAGAGGACGCACCGATCGAAGTGCACAAAATATCGCTGAATTCAATATGAGCCAAATCAGTCGATTCCATGCCATTCACAGGAATTGGGAATCTCTCAATCCACATTGTGGCAAATTTTGCATAAAGATCTTGGCCTACACCTATATAAGATCAAATTAGCTCAAGAACTAAAGAAAATCCTGGATTTCATGCAAATGTCATTTTAGCGATGAAGCTCATTTTTGGTTTAATAGCATTGGATGGACTTGACATGAATATATGTGGTTCCAACAAAATTTTGCAATATGCCACATAGCTGGTCAAAGAATTGATCTATTGGGTAACCATGTAATCTCGAGAAATGGTCCAGTCGAATGGCCA
Source organism: Xylota sylvarum (assembly GCA_905220385.1). Lineage (NCBI taxonomy): Eukaryota > Metazoa > Arthropoda > Insecta > Diptera > Syrphidae > Xylota > Xylota sylvarum. The sequence goes on from LR999958.1 coordinate 27,273,337, forward strand.
TCTCGTGCATGCGATTTAACGCCGTTGGATTTCTTATGTTGTTTATGCCTACAAGCCAACAACGTTAAAGGAACTCACGAACAATATTGAACGCGAAATTGCTAACGTTTCGGCCGATATGTGTGGAAGAGCGGTGGAAAATGGCTCCAAAGAATCGATCGCTGCAAACGTACTCGCGGTGCTCATATGACTCGTTCATAACCCTAATACCAACTCCCATCTCTTGTAAAAGTATAGCATATGAGCGAAAAATATTTCAACGTATCTATTATAAATTATTTATTAGATTTTTTCATCGCAATTATATACGCATTAAATTCATTTAAAAATCATATTGTATAACTTTTGTCTGATACTTACAAACTCCTCCCAAAACTGTGCCAGAATCTAGTTTAGCTTTTTTTGTTGCTAGATCTTGATTATTATTGTCCGATGCTGGGGCCATAACTGCTGCTTGACTTAAAAGTTCGTCACTTCCTCTCTGAAAAGATAATAAAAAAAAAAAAAAATCAAAATATTTGTCTAATGAGTTTGAAAGAAAAAACTCTTCACTTAACCTCTAATGTCTCACCAATCAACCATATAATCCATCAATTATCACACATGATAAATCACATCCTCTCCCATACTAACGTCAAAAAAATTAACAAAAAAAAGTACTCTACAGAACGACCCATCCAAAGGAGTCATTAGTAAAGTTTAATTACCATGACAAAAAGGTTTTCGAAGCCTATTAACCCACGAAAACACCATTGTATCACATACGCCCCCACATCATGAGAGTTACATACATATGTACATATATGTATACGTGAGTATGCATCATCCCCTGACGTGAAAAATTCAAACCAAAGTGATTTGTTCTCTTTTCAAAAAAAAAAAAAAAAAAAAAAACAACAATATTTGAACCCTACCAAAAACCTAAAGGAAGACACGAAGAAACATACTTCTGCCATTCATTTATCAAAATCAAAAGGTGAACTCTTGAATAGATTTCGAAACCAATGGATACACACACTCATACATGAAAAGCAAGGGGATTTTTCTATAAAAAAAAAAGGATACTCAGGTTACCCACCATTAGACTAACTAACTCCTCATTCATTAACATCCTTTTCTAACATACCAGGCTCCGGGCGTTCTCTGGTAACAAAAGTAATACACCTAACCAAGCACAGGTTACAGGTTACAGTGAAAAAAAAAAACAAAATCAGAATGTTTGTACGAGTCTTCTCCATTTTAGACTCACAGCACAACTGGGAACAAATCAAATCCAAAAATACGTTCATTCTGCTGAAATACGCCATATCCAGTTTCAAATAAAAAAAAAAAAACGGAAGCTCGCATACGTATCTCCTGTGGTCGGAATCTCAGATTTCGAGTTTCACATACACACAAGTAACAGCAATATAAAGAGATCCTTTTTAACTCAGTCATCCTGTAAGTAAGCACCCACGCGTTGCTAGTAACAAACAAAAGATACATCGAACCACTGCAGCACCAGGACCGAGTATATGTAGGTATGTACAAAGAAACGGATATAATTATAATAAAATGTTTGTGTTAACATTATAACATTTAAAATTTTCGAAAACGAATCACTTAGATAGTAATGGAATACCAAACCGCTCCTTATCCTTTTCGTTCTTTTTTGTTACCATTCTATGATGAACTACTACTAAGGATGATGAAAAGGAAACGCACAAGGGCAAGCTATATTTGCATAGATTGTACTATAACCATGTATGCATGTGTAAAAGTTGGGAGGCGTACATCAGCCATAGCTACATTGCTTATTGTATTCCATCATGTAGTAGGACATGGAATGGTTGCTTGAAAGGAGTTCGCCTCATTAACAATGTAAATATGTATGAGAACGGTTTTTGTGTTGTGCTCCTGTTTACTTGTTGGTTAATTTATAATGGAAGTCTTTTGCGGGCACAATTATGTAGTAAAGTTTTTTTTTTTTTTTTTCGAACAAGTAAAGGAGAGGATTTTATATATTTTGGAGAAAATCCTTTACAAAACCTAAAATACCCTTGACATCCCAATTAAAGGATGATTTCGTTTAAACGAGAAAAAAAGGAGTACAAGAAAAAAAAAACAAGCTTCCGGTTAATGAGTGGTAAATCAGAGCACAAAGCAAATAGAAAAGTGGTTGCCTAATTGACTTGACGGGGTACGCACATTTTAGACTAATTTAAATCAGAGCCTATAATTGGGCGAGGGCGCGTTGTCATTTCGAAGAAATTTTTGTAAATAACTTGAATGAATGAAAATATGAGTAATTTATATGGAAATAGAGAAAGAATTGTGGTTAAGCTTAGGAGTTATAATAAAAAAAAAGGACCCATGTCGGGCGCCATGTTTAATAGGAAAATATTACACAAGTGTTTTGGGTTATAATGCTTTTAACAAATTGGGGGTAAAAGGTATGCTTATACTTTTACTAACATAGACGGATCATATCTGTCCAGTTTCTAGTCGAAGAGACCAAGCTACACTGGCTGCGAGTTAGTTGTAAAATTGCAAAAGGCACGCGCGTTGTAGGCGATGATCCTGAGGGCAAAACTGATGTACACAAATGCGTCTCTTCAATGGTAACACCGCCGTAGTATAGTAGTAGCCAAGCCTGTCTCACCGAGGTTATGTTTAATTTTGTATGATATTTTTTAAACAAAAAATGATGTATTTTGCTGTGACATTGATTAATTTGGCGCCTTCTTGGGATGAGTAACAACTCGTTCGTCTGGGGGATGATCAATGTCAAAGAACCACGCCAAGCTAGGCATATAAAGTGTCCTAACTACACTGAAGAAGAATGAGCAGAAAAGAAGAGACAAACATTTGCTTAGATAGAAGTGCAACGTAGAGTTCCGGATTAAGAAAGAATTCCGCCATTCCAATTAGCTGAAAAGTTCAACGAGAAAATTCGGAAGACCGTAGTGGAGAGTGATTTTATGAACTGTCAACTGCCACTGAGAACCAAACAGAGCAATTCGACATGTACAGTGATGGATAGTGGATCATGTATGACGAATTAAAATCCAACAAAGATGATGGAGCTGATGGTCAAAACAGCGAGATTATTTAGCAAGCAAAATAAAAATTGTAAAATCTGGTCGAACATAAGGTCTGATCGATGAAAAGAACTTCATCATTTACTCGAACTTCAACGGATAAGACTTGCTGTATTCACAAAAGATCATCATCGAGACAAACTACCGCAGTTTTTACTTTTATTTTGTCTAACTCATTCCACTGTACAGAAATGGAAAATGCCGGATCAGGACCCGTGCTAACTTTAATATCAAGTCAGTAATTGTGCTTAAGACAGTACTTCTGCGAGGAAAATAAAGTTGTACAGAATTCTTGATGAAGGCACACCATGGCATCACAAGGATTATGACTAAAAAGCTCGATGATTCTTCGAATCTGCAGCACGCTTCTAATTGCATCTACTAAAGAAATTTCTCTTATACACATATACGAAAAAGGAGATTGTCACAGGTTTTATAGATAATTAACCACTTAAGCTCATGAATGAGGCCTTTCATGTATGATTTACAAAAACTGTCATAAAACCATAGGTCAACACGTTCCCTGTAATGATGACTTCTTCACAAAAATGTGTACAGAAATTCAATGAAATTGAAAAAGTAAGTATACCCGCTTAATCCCTGTGACACTTCATTTCTATTGCATTGAAATCAATAGGATCTTACTTGTCATCGACCTTGTTGAATGAGTTCATCCACTTCAAGAGCAATGCTCATGTGATATCCCTACAACATTGAACAGTGCAAACTATGTATAAAGATACATGTGTAGCTAAATTTTTAGGCCAAGTCCCTTGTGATAGATGAAATGTGAAAGCTCGAACTTCATCTATCCTCTAAGGAGAACCCCTTTTCCTGTAGCATTTTGTTACTAAACCTTGCGTGTGAATGTGTGTGCTGAACAATCTGCTAAAATTCCAAACCCTAACTCGTTTAAATTTGCATACGAATAACTCTGAATGCAAATTATGTTTCCTCTAAAACATTTCTAAATTCCTGAACCAAAAAAAAACAAAAATAAAAACACACTAGCAGTGTCAACCTTCCCACTATGTGCATACAACAAAATCTATTTCCGTATCCAATCAGTTTGGTGTTAACTCGATTCGAGCATGCAAATAATTTAAATCTATTACCGACTCATCCACATGGATACATTCAACCTCCTATGTTGTGGTGGGTAGGATATACGCTCCGGATCGACGACGACTTTTCTGTGGATCATCGTCAAACATATTTTCCAAATAATTGCTTTAGAAGGATAAACCGAACTGTGTACCATCCATGCGCCTATCTGACATCTCTGGACAAAATCTCTGGTGTTATTCGGCTATTAATTCGCAATGTCCACCCGGACCGGTACAAGTAGATAAACGCCTCACACTTTCAACTATGTATATGCATAGGCACACACAAAAAGCCATCAGGCATTGCTCCCAATCAATATCATCCACATACACGTGGATGACCATTTGCTGGAGGACTGGATTTGCTGCGATCAAAGGATGTTTGCACATTTTGCAAAATATTTTCCATTATTGAATGAAATGGTTTTTTTTTTTTTGTGTCTAACACCGAGCAATAGATACTTCAAGTCATTTGCATACTAGTGGTCTAACCTGAAGTCTATGCTTTGTCTTGTGTCTGGTCCTTCATAGTCCTTTGTTTGCTATTGTGGCATTTTTATGCAATCGGAACGAGGTTTTAAGCCTTCTCATGCAAATGAAATCATATTTTATTCATACGCGATACTTAAAATCATTGATGCATCGTATCGCAGCGATTTTAAATATGTGTGTGCTGTGGTATAGCAGATACAAAAATACTACACACCGGCTCATGGCACTTGACACTGGGGAGGAGGAAAAAAAAAATTTGAGTGACTGGGAGCTTGGTTTGTTTTTTTTTTTCTTCTGACGGGGACCCAATCTGCCTCGTGGGACTATCTATCATTTTACAGCTTTTATGCAATCCATTCAACTCTCCCAGTACAATGGGTGATGGGTTCAGAGGTGGGCCAGAGAGAAACCAGACTGTAAGCGGGCACATAGATGATGACGTGTCAAGGGACCTTTATACATCACAGTGGTATGAATATTAAAATCGAATAAGTTACTGTCATGTTTTTGGGTTCATTGAAATTATTGTAGAGCTTAGATGAAGTGTTTTCTTTTTTTTTTTTTTTTTTTAAAAGAGCAGTTAAAGATCTTAAAAGGAAATGAAGGATCCCATGCAATGGAGTTTTATCCCTTGAGGCATCCTTTTGTTTACTTGACATCAACAGCATGTATTTTAAAATCAGAACGACCCTTGGTAGTTATAGGGAACTGAATCAGGAAATGTGGACTGGTAGTCACGTAGCATCTGTTGTGGTACTTATTTTAGGACCCCTAATAGTGTAAATGCACTCGAGCACGACAAGATATACTATGATCCTGCATAAAAATCTAGCCAACATAAAGCTTTTTAGAATTAGAATAGATATGTAAACGAAGAGCGAAATATAGGTATTGCAATATCCACTGACGGTTCTCTTCCGACGGAACCCGCCGGGTAGCCTTTCAAGTGTTAAACCTTGGAGTAATAAATTTAATTTGAGCAATTTAGAGCAGTTTGGTTGATCAGACATGCTTGGATTGTGAGAGAACGATTGAGGGATGCTCGTCAGAGTCCCGTTCTGCAATTTTATTTACCTCAGGAAAAGTTTGCAGATACCTTTTCGCCCCAAGGCTACGGACGGACATGCAGGGTATACGTTGGCCCAGTGAAATTAATAAACACTATCGATGACATAAAACACCTGTCACTGCTTCCAACTCAGTACAAGCAATTTGAAAATATTAATCGAATAAGACATCAAAATAAAGCCTTTATCAAACTAATATAAATTTGGAACAAATTTCTACCTGAAACTTCTCAAAAGATACTATTTCATTGGCTTTCAGAGCTCACCACACCATCAGTATCAATTAATTACGGCTTCAGATACACATCGTAATCGTCGGTCGCCCACACTTTGTCATATGTTGTACATCTGAAATAACCGCCTGTTGCTTGTGAAATTCCATATTTTAAACACCCACCTACAGATATGTACATGCATGTTGCCACATCCTAATTTTAGACTAAGAATCCAGAATACATGCAAACATGCACAGCAAAAAGAAGAAAAAAAAGGAAGAAATGTCCTCGAAATAAAAGTGAAAACATTTTTCAAGTCATTGCCTTTGGGCGGCAGAGAATAAAAGGAGCAAGCAACTCTCCGAAATATGTTTTCCCAGCCTACAGATACATAGATGATACACAAAAAGGAAGAAAAAAAAACACACCACAATGCAAGGAGCAAATGAAACACCCCACAAAAATATGAAAGTAATCTCCTGTTTACTCTTCATGTCGCCTGAGCTCTTACCCATTTTTATTTCTCCTTCTAGCCAGTTATTCAGTATCATCCCCTAAACACTCCTGGGAGCAATGGTGATGGTGGCGGACTTAATGTTAAATTGCAACATTTCCATCCATGTAATGACCCAGTTATTATAGAACGAAAATAATGCCCTCATATTCCATTTATTCTGAAATGGCCTTCCTCCACCCATCCGACAACAGCCCAACCAAACAACTGCATCACTCATATCACTTTACCCCTCCGTGATGCTCTTCAGAAACAAATATGAAATCTTAAAAACATAAACTAAAAAGGACGAAAGCAAAGCAAAACAGGATAAAACTCTCTTGTCGTGGGGGTTTTGTTTGTTTATTTATACACTCTTACTCTCTGTTCCTCTCTCTCTCTCTGTGTGTGTGGTGGTTTGGTGTTTGCGCCTCTCACCCATCCCTATTTTCTACAGATGCCTAATGTTGTACACCTGAACCATGGAACAAAGGACGAACAGACCTCCAGCTGAACAATTTTCATGTTTCAACCTTTAATAACCTGTACGTAGATCAACTTAATGGTCCCACACGATGATTCTGCCACTGCCTAGGTCCACTGACTGCCGAAGACAACGACGACGACGACGACGACAACAACGCCAACCAGGGCTACGACGATGATGATGAGAACGACAAGGATGCACGTTTTCTTGTCATGCCAACCAAGCATGGTACCCACCGCATACTATGTACACTCTGGTATGGCCCAAGGACTAGTTGTTGTATCTGAGAGGTAACACAACAATATTCGGAATGAGAACATTTTCTTAATGAGAATTTTCTTTTTCTACTTCTTTCCTCTTCTCCTTCCCTCCACGTGTTGGAAAACAGTTTAAGAAAAAAAAAAAAAATATTGGAATAGAAAAATAGAAAAACTTTATACGAGTTTCTTTCTAAAACTTTACCAAAAAAAAAAAAATTACACCAAATTGGGCGAGGGTTTGGGAAACCTATTCGCGCCTCGTCAAAGCACAAAAACAGAAACGTCCCTTCCCCCCTGACAGAAGGGCAGAGCTACTAAGTAATTATTTTTGTTACACTCCACCTATATATCTTCATTAGAGTCATTCATAACTTTGGCCGCCTTCTCTCGTCCTTTTGTACTTTTCTGCATCACACGCACACTTATACCCTTGATGTCTGTAGTCCACCATCATCACCCCTACTATGCGATGAAACAAAATGGGATAGTCTCATCTCGAGTCTTTATTTTTTGATGAAGTAAGTCCTGGTAGAATGTCCACTTTTACAAATGTACAGGTAGCTTACGCTTTCTTATTTATTGTACGAGTTGGTCTTAAGGCGAAAAGGACATCTTTGTGTAGTTAACTGTATAGCGAATAGACGCTAAAAATAGGAGAGCGCTAAACTAAAGAGATGAAGAAGAAGTGCAAATGGGATATTCAGAATAATAGTAATGGCAACCTTAATTAGAGGGGGAGCGCAGGATTGCTATGTGATGTTGGTGTGGGTGTTGTTGATGGTATGCAGTAGGCGGCGGCGGTACGTGGTAGATATCATAAGAGGCTTTTCGATATCCTCGCAGAGTGCTTGTTTTGGGAATACATTCAAAATAGTTTGTTTGATGTCCTGTATGTGATCGAAGTAAAATACATAAATTGTTGAAGCTTATTTAGAAAGGTTTTCACAGATGCCTGACAGGGGATAAGTGGATTTTAGTGACACTGTAGCGACTGTGGCTGGAGTACTTTTCATCGAAGGGTTTACATCAATTATCGATAAAGCTCCAGGATAGAACGAGGCTTCCTAAAATAACCAGAATACCATTAAAGCTTGAAATCTTTAAGGGACATCCTATACAAAATCAATAACTTAAGCAATCCTAAATGCAGCGTTAAAGTGGAGCTTAATGAAGCAATCAGTAGAAAGATACCCAGGATCTCTATCTAAACTATTAAGAGCTAATGTCTGGAGAATGGACGCAGTTGCTTAGCGGTTGGTGCATTAGATTATTGATTGGGACATTAAGGAACGATTCTAAGACATCAGAAAACGTATTTTCCACGCTCCCACTTCTCGCGAAAGTCTAACAAACATTCGGAAGTATAACTTTGATGAAAAAGATTAAAAAAAAAAAAAAAACAAACTGCAAGTCCTTTCGATTTGCATGAAACGAATGGTTGTATAAAAATAGGCCCTGAATCCTATTGCTCCAAATGTTTGTATTTCTAAGATCTGAAGACAAATTCCGTGCAGCTGTAGAAATAAGCTTTGTAGCTGACTGATTATTACTTAAAACGTTAGGGTTCTGCGCACTGGGACATAATTAACAAAAAGTTATATTAAGGTTCTATGCTGCACTGACCAAGTCCCAGAATAAGTGAAGTAATCTTTTCTTTTTTACTTCTGGACATACACAAAGATTGTCTGTCGCCGTCTCTTTTTGCTATCGGCGTACACATATCAGTAACTGAAAATGTCCAAATGGTATGCTATCGGCATACACAAATCTCCAAATGGTATCTGAGACCTGTCTTGCAGCCCGTTCTTAGGTTGTTTTTGCTGAGATCGGGTAATATCTTAGGTATGATGAACTTATTAGTTTCATTAAGGCTCCATGTGTTATCTTACATTAAGTACCCCAAAAAATCATTATGGCTTAATTCAAGTAATTCACGAAAAAGTAGTGTCAATAGTACAGAGCCCTGTGGGATTGCATTTATAATGACAGTTCTCTGAGGGATAATATGTAAAAAAAAATACTCTCATGAAAGTTTGACATGCAAGGTAATAGCTGAACAAGGTAATTCACTTATCGCTATTGCATTAAGCAAACTTCCTATGCATGGTCAAACATATCCTACTGCAGGAGGGTTTTATTTTTGTGGGATTTAAAAAGGAAGAAGAACGTTAGATACAATTCCTTATTGCAATTTTTTCGTAAAAATTTTCCTTTACAGCTTCTTAACCTGGAGCTTGCTCTGTTCGCAATATGTACCTTACTTAAGGACCCAGAAAACTACAGGCACAATAGCATGCTGTCTTGGAAGTATGTCTCCTCTTGGGAGGTTATCTGAGATTCAAAGCTTTTAGGAGTTAGAGCGATAGGTCTTGAACGCATGTCTTGATTGTAAATAGTTCCAATGATGAATTATTCAAAAAGCTGTAGCCATTCCTTTGAAGTTTTTCTACCAAAACCATATTCACAGCTATCAATCCGAGTCCTTGAGAGGCGAAAGATGATTCCTTTACGATCCTTAAAATTCAACATTCCTTGTGACAAATGCCCAAATCAATAAAAAGGGGAAAAAGAAGACTATACAAGTCAAAAATTTTAGTTCCGTTCCACCCTGGTTTGTGTTGTTTAGTCCAATGTGACATTCCATTTCTGTTACACCAGTTGATGTGAGTATTTTTTGCTGGGTTCCTCCCTATTGACACTCCCCCTCTTGCACACCTTCTGTCAAAATGTAGTTCAGAAAAGAATGTACGACAAAAAAAAAATGTGTCATTCTACCCGATGATGGCTATGGTCTATCGTAAAATATGACACCACCTTTCGTTAAAATAAATAATTTTCGGCCTCGGCCTCGGAATTACCCATTAAAATGTGTTTTCGGGTGGGCTTCCCTGGTTTGCCTCTTACGCCATCCCTAGACCATGGTACACCATCAGCATCAGCAGCAACGACCCTCTGCCCGTGTCTAATGCAAATGGGTGGAAATTAATTTGCAACATTTTTTTTTTTTTTTTTAGACGTAGTGCTAACGACGACATTTTTACTTTTTGCTTGCTCCCCCGAGAGAGCTCCTGGCCCGTCGTCTTATCGTGGCCATGGTGTGGTTGTGTTCTCGGCGTGTTAATTGGTTGAGGCACCTGTCCGATTGTTGTCTTTATTTCCCGGTTTTCGGTTTTTTTTTTTTTTTTTTCGTTGAGAAATGTATACATTTTTCTTGATGACTTTACAGAAGGAGGGTGTGGATGGTGAAGGCGGGTTGCTTGTGGGTCGACAGGGACGATGGATCTGTTGTGACATTATCAGAGTTTGTATCTGTGTGTAGGTTTGGTGATTTTTTGATTAATGGCCTAGTTAATGGGCGCCCTTATAACATTTCTTTAGTTTCTAGGAAGACGTATCTGTTGTGACGTTTCATAGATTATTGTAGATTACCTTTGGCTAAAAAAAAAAAAAAAAAAACAAATACTGTCATGGGTTCTTCCTAGGCCATAAGGAAATTATATGCTTTTTAGTCACAACCAAAATATATGATTGCCTAATGTGGTCCGAGCATGGATTGGTAGGTCGGTATCTCTTCACAGTAAAACGAATGAAAATACATTTTAATTATATCTCGTTTTGTGAATTGGTATAATTTTTATTACTCATTTCCAGAGGAAATAAAATATTTATGGAAAAGCGGAACACGTGGGCATATTTGTTTTTATTACACCGACAACTAAAATTGAAAATTTTGCCTAACATGCCAAATGATGGCGGACATCGGTATGTAAGGGTAGGGGCGCGGTGACTTTAATTTCAATCGTATTCAAATATTTTAACATCTTTTGACGAATTTTATATTTATGTTTAGATAACTGAGTTGGAATTTGATGATATACATAGAATGCGGTGGTTTGGGTGTTTCTGATAACCAGTGACAAAATCCTGTGACAGTATTTTATCGGTCCAGACTGATGGTAAGAGATTACACTGTGAAACCTTCTGCGACTTCCATTAAAAGCATTTATTTTAAATTTCGCGTTATTTTTTGCCATTCCTTCACGAAGATAGAAGAGGATGTAAGCAGAACTTACAATACAACACTTAATGGAGGTATGGTATGTACATATGTATGTATGTGACTCCAAAGAAAGCATGTGTGGAACAATATTTTCCATGATAGTAAAGCTAAAATATGAATAGTCGAAGAATTCCAGACTTGGGATTTCAGCAACTATTTCAGACTCTTAGTATAAGTAATACCCGCGATAATATCTTTCAAAAGAAATAAGGGACAATTTTTATTCGACAACTCTTAATGATCTACTAGAAGAAGGCACTTGGAAGACTAGAGACCTTACCTAACGAAACTATTGGAAACTATTGTAAATTAGAAATGCAACTTGTAGTGTGTCCCACAAGGCTGTATCTTATAACCACTTCTTCTTATTAGTAATGAAGTTCGCAGCATTTTCTCGTTGGAAAGCGAGGAAATTTAGTGAAGCCTTACATCCTATCTTCGGCAAAACTTACGATGTTTGACTACTTTTGGAACATAATATTATACATAAATATGTATGTACACTTAAGGTTCATTCGTTTGAAAGAGAGTTGAATTGAAATCCAAACGCGAGGATTTAAACTACGAAGTGGCGGTACTAAACAGAAGCATCGTTTGTTTAAAGCCGTGTCCACAGCAAAAAAAAAACACGGTCGCTTAAGCAAGGAGGGAATGGAAACTACTTTAATTTTTTAGAGACTTGTCGGAAGGATACTCAAACCCTTTTGTATTTGTTTATTTTTGCCATGAGGTTTTTTTTTTAGCAGTTTCTTTGAAATCTCAACAAGCCCAAAACAATTTATGTAAATCCAACCCGTCCTAGTTCAATGACATTTCGCAGTACCACCCTGTTCAGACTAGAATACCAAAAATAGAAAAGCGAAAGCAAATAAATATTTACTTGAGATTCATTTTCCAGACCAAGGGGAGAAAGACAAAATTACAGCATGACCTAAAAGCTGTTGAAATTCAAACGAGGGGTGATCTGAGATAGTACACCATACTGGTGCACAAGCATTTATTTTTTCTTCTCTCTAGATTGTGGACGACGACGACTACGTTTACCGCCCCTAAGCAGTGTTCAGTAATTAGGTCAGCAATAATTTTTCCCATTCCTTTTGAAACCAAACGTCTGCCACGGCCTACGATGAAGGGATGTGAAATCTATGAGTACTGCAACCCACCTCTGGCGTAAACGGGCTTCGCATACAAATGTTACCCAGCCCCTAACTAAGCCTGAGATTCTTTGACGACCATTCAGGACTATATATCTACACAGTACAGCGCGACGTGTAGGAGTAATCGCGAAAATTACATAAAATATTTAAAACCATTCATTCGTGTTGTATGGCGGTACAGACTCGACTCGGAACTGGAGTCTCCGTGGCCGTAAGTTGTCGACTCTGTGCCAAAAAGAAGCCAAAAATACTAGAAAACCAGAAAAAAATAAAGTTAGATGTAGAAGCATTTTTATTCTCCAACCGGGGGCCACTAGTAGGTGGGTTATCCTTAAAATCCCGCCGACATACCTTGCAAAATGGTCTCTACTCATGTCAAAGTGAAGCGAGAGTAGCGCGCGGCCGTATCGAATTGAAGGAATAAACGAAAAGAAGGCACAAAACGACGAAAAAAAAGGAAAGACAAACTTTTGAATTAACAATCAGGATGGAAGAGGATCATGTAGTCAAAGTCAGAGAGGCAAAGCAAAAAAAAAAAACGAAAAACAAAAAGGAAAATGAAAAAGGACACCGGCAGCAGTGGTCCTTGCCGCTACCGCCCACTTGGCACACTCTCATCAAATGAAAGATACATTTGGTGTGTGGTAACTTTATTTCTTTCGATTTCCGACCGGAGTACTTTTACTACACTTAAAGTGAAATGGAGTCCTGCACACCAGAGTGCGGTGGAGGGAGACACCATTCACGCACCACCTGCCGGTTGAAGAGGCGCGCGACTGACGACATGAACCGAATAATTTATCCAAAATGATGTTTCTCACTTGAATGCAAAATTACTCCTCTGTTTTATTCGTAAACATACCTTTTATTTATTTTTCTCGCCGCCGCCTACAGGGGCTGCGTCACCCTTTCCACTCACTCGCCTCTGTATGGTGGTGGATAGTAAAATCCTTAATAGGGTTTCATTTACAAAGGTGAGAAATGCCTAACGATGCGCGAGAGTCCAAAAAATAGGCCCAAGCAAAAGAAAAACAGGAAAAATAGAGAAAAGAAAATTAATTCTATGCCAAAGGGAGCACAACACAGAGGACATGAGTGAAAAAGGAAACTCTCGACAAAAGATAAATACTTCAGAGGACTTCTTGTCTCCACCTCCGTGTTGCCGCCCCTCCCAAGTGGATGGGTAAAAGTGAATCATTTGAGGGTATAAGTTCGAGATCGCTCTCAAAGAGAAGAGGGTTCTTCAAATCGATTGGTTTCGACTCTAAATAAAAGTGAAATGGAATTTCCTCCCACTACTGTGATAGGAAATAGATATACGAGAGTGAAGGTAGGTTACGCACCACTAAGGAAGTAGACCAGCAAATAGATCAGTAATTTGCTAGGGATTTGCTGCTGTCGCCCTTTTCTCAGGAGGAAATAAATTATCAAAAATATTTCCGAATTCACCTTTTCTACTCGAGAAATAGATACCCAAAGGAAGGAAGTTACTTTCGAGGGTTCGACTGTGCCATGGGCAGAGAGGCAGAGACAGTGGATGAGTCTATTTGCTTTGAGGGTGTCAAAAGGAAGGAAACAGATGTGTTGTAGATGAAGCTGTACGACTACCTACCTACAACATGGGCTGTGCTATTCGAAGGGAGATTTATTTATTTTGTAATACTTTTTTAATAAATAGAACGTAATCGGCAGATAAATGGATACCATCAATAGACCGATTAAGAAATTGAGATGAATTAGTGTGCCCTGTGGCGGCAGGTGAGAAGAATTTGTCGAGGAGGTGGAGAGTGGATATGTTGGGTAAACCACTGTCTTATGTTAGTGGGTTGAAACTTTAAAGGAATTGGTTAGTATTATTTATTAGGAACAATAATCCTGGGATTGACTCAGGGATATAGAAATAGTATTCAACAAACCTAAGGAAAACTTCCTAAAACTCACGTTCATGTGACTAAAACTAAATATACCAAAAGTGGAAAACCGTTCACTAAAAAACGCAATCTTTTTTAGTCATAACACAGGATCAACTTCTAACACTTATTAAAAAAAAAAACGCTCTAAACCATTTCAGGACCACCTAACCAAAGGAGGTAATAACTTCAGAAGCTTTACTAGCATATAGCAGAAACATCACAGCAGGCAAGAAATAAATGGATACGGATTTAAATCGTAGTATTAGATGAGATAAGGAAAGTTCTTCTATCGGATTCAGAGAAATGTGCACTATCGACATATGTATCATACAAACTCATATGAAGATAAGTGCAGCAGCCATCAAAATATCAAATAACATTCATTCAAGCGTTAAGACAGTTCCTTGCTGGTTTCAGCTTAATAAAGGATTTTTCAATTCGGAAGTCCCATGCACGATGTTAGCTGCAATGTGATTTGAAATTTCAACTCGTCTATAGTTGCCACTTAATCACGGAAATGTACACGATTCAAAAACGTTTGAAAATTATCCAAAATGTTTATCAAAATGCATGAAATCACTCTCAGATGACGACGAAGTCCATTTCTGGCTCAACGACTTTATTAATAAGCCATTTCGCCCATTTGATTGTGTGATGTGGGCTTCATGCTGAAAGGCTCACTCGTCCATACTTCTTCTACAATGAAGCTGGTAGGGAATGGAGATCTCTACCTGATTGTGGTGACTGAAGAATTTTGGAATACAATTGAAGAGGCTGTCTTGGAGCATATGTGGTTTGAACAACTTTCGGGCGCCACGTGCCACACAGCTGGCTAAGTAATCGTGTTATTGAAGTCGAAGTTCGGTGATCGTGCTATCTCCAGAAATGGACCAATCAATTGGGTTCATCATTCGTTTGAACTCTGCTTTCCTTCTCTGGAATTTGTTTTATGGTCTTTATGCCGAAAAAATTTATCTAAACTGTCCTTTCAAAGTAATCTTTCCGAATTCCATCCCCTTTGGACAACTCTGTAACTCCTTCTGGATAAGAACCGGTTCAAGAACGGATCAAAAATGGGTAAGGGACGAGGTGCTTATCAAACCATCGGTCACACTCGCATCACACTACTTCTTCTAAGGAGAGCTCTATGCTATCGAACTCTGTGTTAGAGAATGTAACAGAAGAAACCTCTGAAGATCACTCGGAACATTCTTTCAAACAGTCAAGCTGCTCTAATAGCTCTCCAATTTTATGACTATGAATCTAGACTTCCCACTAATAAGTCATCCATCAGACTGATACGAAACTCTCAGTCCAGCAGCAACATCTTTGTAATCTACTCAATGTTTAAATTTAATAGTTTCCCAACAAAACTTCAAACTTTATATTGAATTTCTTAAAATAACCAGTTCATAGTAAATTCCCATGGAAGTTCTTTACTCTTTTCTTTCATCAGCTCAACAAAACTGTCAATTTTAACCGAAAATTAATTCAAAACGTTTACTGGTGGTAAACCAAGTTTCTTAAATTCATCCATCCCTTCCCATCGGATTATAAAACTAAATTAAAGACGCAATTGTTTATCTAACCTGTTGCCTACAATTAATTCGTAAACTAAATTTTCCACCAACCCTCCTTGGAGCGATGCCTACACTTCAAACTTTTCCTACTTGCCCGCTCTCTATCGTCATAGTGTTTCAATTCAACGAAATGATTCCCTCTTCTAACCTAAGTTTGGAAAACTTTTCCTTTTCCTTGCCATTGTATCCAATTGTTGGAGCGATAGAAATATTCCAACTTCATTAAGCGGAACACTAAGCGAGTGCATCGTACACAAAGGGTGGTGATGGGCCCCGTTTCTGAGTATAGATAGTGCGCTTCACCTTTTATCGTTACCAAACTGAGAGAGAAAAAGGAAAAAAAAAAAAAAAAAACACCAACCCCAGAACCACCTAACTATGCAAACAAAGCCAACCGGGGGTTATATAAGTTACATGTACTGTGACGACGAGGAGAGCCTTGCTAGAGGGTAAACAACGAGCATTTTCCACTTTGATTGGCTCTGTGGTTAGAATCTCGTTGAATGTAAGGAGGGATGTGTGGAGGCACAAAAAGCATTCAACCACTTCATGTGTCACCCCCGCCACACCATTGCAGCAATAAACAATTTTTCGGGTTGTAAAATGCCTAAGTGTTGACACACAACATTCTAATTTATATTTAGAACTTTCCTCTTAGAATCCATACGTCCTGCGTTCTACATTTCGTAGACTACTACGAACGATAGAGGAAAGGAGGCTTCTATTGCCGCCGCCGTCGTCGTCGTCAATGCTGCTTCACCTGCTATCACACCCCGTTTTCTCTTGTTTTACACTTAACTATCGCACATAGTGCATTAAGCAATACAAACATTGACATTGTGGTGTAGAAATAGCGAGGAACGCGACGACGACGGCGTCGGCTAGGGTTTGCTTATAAGTATACCATTCACGCGACTGCTGCAGGACAACAGTGAAAATGCCTGTCCCGATTTTCATGTGAGAGTGGGTGACAAAAAGCAACACTATTTTCCTCTTCTCTACTGCTGTTTCCTGTCTTGGGGTGTATACATATTTTGGCATCCTTTCGAGTTGGTTCTGGTATCTACGTTTTTTTTTCTTCTATTCTATTCTCCCCCGAGTGTGGCGCGTAATCAAGGATGTTCAGAGAGAGTTTGACTTGATTTTTTTTCTTTTCCTGCCTTTGTTCTACTATATACATCTTCCGCAAGCAAAACTGTGAATAGCATTTGAAAGGAAACGTAACCAAAATGATTCAAAAAAAAAAACAAACAAAACTACATAAAAAAAAACTTTCATCCTTTAGAACAAAAAAAAAAAGAATCTGCTATGTGTGACCCTAGATACCTGAGTTTGTCTATCTTCCTTTCGTTGACTCTGTGTGCGTGTGTCCTTTTGTGTGCATTTTCTAATCGATTAATGATGATCCTTTGATTTGAGTGAGCAAACAAGTCCAGTGGAAAAGTTGAAGTTCAGGTCATAGTCATTCATGGTGCTTTGGGTGCTCAACCGATTCAATTGTATAGGAAGGAGGAGAGAAAAAAAAAAAACCCTTAAGAGAAAAGCAAGTGAAAAGTCGAGAAGGGAAGTTTTTTTTTCTTTTTTTTGTTGTGACCTATGCACACTGCCAATCAACTCGACGTTTCGAGAAATCTGTGTTTAGGGAAAAAAGTTTTTTTTTTTTTTGAGATTTTTTCAAAGGAATTGGGTGAGGTTTTTGATTCTATCATTATTTGCTATTTGAATAGATGCTACTACTACGACTGCCTCTGTATGATTGGTCGAGAATACTAGCTTAGTGTGTGGTTGTTTGATGAAGTTTAACTTCCATATTTGTTAACGTTGCGTCGTTGATAAATCAATAGAGTTACAGGAGAAAGACAAAATATCGAGTGCTGATTGTATTTCATTTCAATACAATGATGTTACGTCCTTCGGATGTTGTATAGAAATGAATCTCCTCTTCAAGGAGATGGACAAAATATTCTTCTTTAAAAAATGGCATACATACACACATCCATAAATACTATGTAGATGCTAGAGGCAATACATTGGGGTTAGACATCTGTCGTTGTTTGTGAAAATTGGAGCCTTTTATAGGCTTCAGCTTGGTTGATTATGTGCAAAAACTTTAGCCTCTAGCATCATACAGTTCCCATGAGGAAGGAACTCAATGAATTCCATAAATTGCAAACGTTAAAATCCCTTGAAAAAGAGTGATCACTATTGGCTTTGCTGAAATTTTAACTAGAATCAATCCGAAATGTCATTGACCTCTTGAATGTATGCATCTTAAGGAAATCATGGAAACCGTTTCGCTGATGTTTTGAAGGTTCACTTATATGTACTATCTACAGGAAAAATTTACTAAATAACATTTACTTTGGTTTCATAGAACATCTAAGTTCGAGAGTAAAAGTTGTGCGCTAGACAGGCTGCAGATATTGGGTAATTCGATTGACTAGACCCAATAGATTAATCTTACCGATGCGACCGCGGCGTCTCCTAAAAGGAAGTCCTTAAAACATTTCTACATCATTTAAATTAAAACAAGAATTTAAGAAATTAACTAAGCTATCATTATTCATGAATTCTCTAAAAAGAGATGAATATATTAAATATTCCACCGCCTACAAACAACAACTCAAAACGTTTTGCTAAAGCCGGCATAGAGTAATTTCACACCAATCACCTCTGAATGTGCCTCGGTGAACTCTTACCACCCGAAAGCATTTAATTATCATGATTTTCAATATGATGGATGCTCATCTGTGAAAATCCTGGCAACCAACAACGAAGGTCTGATATAATTCTATGTACACCTCACACAAGTACATAAACATCGACAATATGACAAATGACTCGAATATCACACCTCGCTGTGCATGGAAGCAAACTGATTGACGGTAACAGCACAGTCTTACTTAACTGAAAAAACCCCTGTGGTGGTGGCTACCAGCCAGCCTAAAGCCTAATAATTTGATTAAGGACTTTTAATTATTTTCCACAGAACATGCTCTCTCTCGTTCGTCGATCTGTTCCGCTGGCATCTCAACATCGGCAACTAACTAACCACAGTCAGGGGGAGTGAGTAGGTTGAATATTTAACGATGGGTATCCGTTTACGAACATTTTTTTTTTTCTCTTTGACCCTTACTGTCCTGCCTGATGGTGCTCAGAGCTACCATTACCTTCGTGGTGTGCATGGTGTATATGTACATATTTTTTTGTTTTTAAAGGGGAACCCCGCAAACTTACCCCTTAAAGGCAACACGGCTCCCAAAAAAGGGTTATGATCACATTATCCTTTTTGGCTTCTATTTTCGGGCGAGGGAGAGCCCTTCATAATTGAATGTACGTGAGTAGGCACATATGCACACAGATGAAGGTAGCACATAGTTCTCCTCTTCCTCAAATTACGGCTTAAAAAAGTTGACATAGAACTCTCGACACACAGCAGAATGTGTGGCGGCAAAAAGGATGCGTATATTTCCCGGACAATACTCCACCTGACACATTGTGTGAGTGTGTACGGCATCAAGGACCAATGATAGACCTATGGTTGAATGGCAGCAACAACAGCAATAAGAGAATTAGAGTGGCACGCAGGCATTCCAATCCTGACAAAAGGCTTTACGCGTGTATGTCGCTATGGATGCTTTTATAATTAGGAGATAGGTGGTTGAAGGTTGACGCACAGCCTGAATGAAGGGTGTGTCTCTTAATTTTCGGTTGAAATAAGCTAAAAACCGAGATTGCTATGTTCCGGGTGGTGGAGCGCCATCCGTAGTCGTCTGTGCGCTTTACTACACACAGTTATGGTTGTTATAATGCCACTGATTTGATACATGGCAACACATGGGGATGATGTTTCTAAACCGCCGCACAAAACCACCACAACAACCAGACAACAACTGTTTGTGTGTGGATTTTGGCAAAGCAAATAAAAAAGTTATTCCCCAGCCACCCTTATACGTCTCCTCATCGCTTGAAATAAGGGAACATAAATTTAGTTACACAAGGGACATTCATCAAAATGGAAGGGTTGTGACCGTAAATGGGCGCTACGGTTGGGGACATTGTAATGACGCTGGTTGGGTGAACAACCCGACCATAGAGAGTTTTAAAATTGTGTGGACATTGTGTGGGAAAAAAGAAGAAAAAGAATTGTTGATTGAAGCGAACTTTAGGTTCACTGACTTTATTATGAAGTGCCATAACTTGCAGAATATTCTTTTAATACCTTGCGTTTCATAGATACTTTAGTAAATGGGGTCAAATGGCTATTTTCTGAATGAACTATTTGATAAGATTTATATTTAGATGGTTTCGACTGTGAACCATTACAATGACTGCAAATTTATTAAGTCGAGATGAAAATGATTGTTGGCATACTTTGACATGGGATGAGGGTATAAATATTTATTATATCTGTGGGTTGCCTGAACCAGTACATCTACGCAAGTACTCCATATTGTTGAATTGATATTAAAATGAATGCAGTTTTCCATCAGTGAAATTGACAGGTTTTTGTTTTTAATACAGACGTTCGTTGTATAGAAGAGTTGAATGCAGCAAATACATCAACCCAAAACAACCCCCTATCGAATATTCGCCACCTATTGGGAAATGGACAGTTTCACAGCTGATCTACTTAGTTCGAATGCGCATCTTAAATGTAGCTGCAGTTTGATTTAGTTGAGGTAAAAACTTTGAAATACATACTGAGGACGATTACTGACGTGTTTGTCAAATCTGTGGGTTGTCTTAGCGAATGTATCTGCGTACATATATATTTTCACATTGATATTGAAAGGAATGTACTTTTTTCATCAGCGACACTGATGCATCTTTGTTTTAAATAGAGGCGTAGACTCTCCAAGTGTATAAAGTGAAAACCATCCTCCAAGTGTATAATCGCTACCTAGTGGGAATTTATATACAATTTTATGGCTAATCTAGTCATCGAGCAGGTAGTCCGTTTTGAGGGTGTTCGGTGGAAAGTGTCAGAAATATGATAAACATATGCAGTTTTCGTTATTGTTCAGACAAACTTATGGACATATCCTAAAGACCGGTGCTCAGTCAGAATTAAGCAACTACAAAGGACATTTGACAACCGTGTGTTCCCTAATATTTAAGGAGACAGTGATCTGCTAACAATCGGATTTTTTTTTTCGAGCGTTTACTTCTCAATAAAACTCGTCTGTTGCCTATAGACAGCCTACTTGCCTATGTTTGAATTTCGTCGTCGATTAAAAAGTTATTTAAAATGTAAAACACTTATCAAAGTATGTCTTCCGCTTCAAGGACATAATTCCCATAACATTCCTTTCGTACACTCAGGATCTAATTAGGTTTCGATCCATTTTAATTGATTTCGTTTTATTGGATATTCTGCAACATCCTATGAATCTTAAAAACTGTCCCTTAAATGATCAAAACTACCATTTTATGTCTCTTAAGCAAGACCACAGTCGAAAACCTTCAAAAGCCTTTAATACCACATATGTGTATACATCCACATACAAACACAAGACACTACAACCCACTTGAACCAATGTCAATATAATTCAAAGCCCTTAATGCACTATATGCTGTTGTACAGGACCATATTTGTATAAAATTACTCTTTTGACCCAATTTTCTTGCTTGAAAGCTTCTCGACGTAACTCGAATGCTCGTGCAGTACTCTCATACATCAATTGGAAAATCCTTCTACTGTATTCGTAATTGAAAAGATTTTCTTTAAAATCCTTGAGGAGTATTGCTGCATATCCTTTTAACTTTCTTCTACCCAACCTAAACTATGTCTGTATGTATATGTATCATCGTCTGAAATAACTGCAAACAAAACCAAAGGAAAACAATCTCGTTACGCTCTATACTGTAGGGTATGTTAATTTTTAACGAATAGTTTCAAACAGAGAGTATCTGCCGCCAAACCATTTGATGTCTGGTTGATTTAGATATTTCATCCGTTCCTGTGTCAACAGTTCTGACATGGCTGATGCCTACTGACCCACTGTATTGCTGGCTTTGAAAATGTTTAGGACATTTCTAGCAGGACAAGCTCAAGCCTTCCACTTTCATATTTTCGGAACCGCTTTACAAATTTTGGAGACATTTATGTCTTTCTGTATTGATTGGTTAACATTTGGATAACACTTTGTCGGTGATGCTGAAGCAAGGTACAAACTAATGAACAATATATGGTGAATATGGTGTTTCGGTTTTTTTCTGTAAAGTCTACATTCATAAGTCTTCTCTACAACCCCCGGGGCTTGGGCTTATAAATATCCCAGTAACACCTACTTTATCAATGAAAATCACAAACTAAAGATGGAGTAGGTACTATAGAAGCCTACAAAAGCACAATAGGGTGCATTTGGCCATATGGCCAACTCTAAGCAGTTCTTTGTGTTTTTCTTGCGTTTGACTGGCATTTTTGTTTGCATGAAACCCAAAACCATTTTCCAAAATCTGCTCAAAATATCAATTCCCAAATCAACCCAACTGCAGCAGCAGCAGAATGGTGGTATGAATTTGCTTCATCAGCAGAGCGCACCTCCTGAAATTCTAAACCACCTTATCACCTCTGAAGAACTGCCATAGCACACACTGTGTGTACATTCTTAAGTATAACAGAGTTGTGTACTCCCCTGCTTGGTGTATCTATGTATCTAGAAGATTGTTGTCGTTCGTCGTAGTCGTCTCATGTGCGCCGCTCAGCTGCTTAACGTTCGCAGTTACTTTTCGTGTGACATACATTGCTACTTAGTTAGGTGACTCATTGTTTTAGAAACGATGATGGTGGTGGTGGCAGCAGGCGTATTTTGGGGGTGTTAAGGGTGTTGTTTGAACAGTGGTCGTAGAAAAACCGCCAACCAACCACACCTCCCTCGTCGTCCTATTAAAGTGACACAGTAAATTAGAAATTTTGTAAACATTTAAATGTTGTGTGAGCTTAACCAAAATTGGGGGGTGTAACGCTGACGCGGCGACATTTTGCAATTTAGATGATACACAGTCGTATACGAGTATGTGTGTGCGGATGTAAGTGGTTTGTGTGTACATACGAGGCAGTGCCACGCGTTAAAAGGGTTTTATTTGCTGTTGCTATTACTGGTGCTGGTTTTAACTATTTGCCGCATACATAAATTGAGTTTTTTTTTTGCTTTGCTTTGCCTTGCTTTCTTTCTTTCTGTCTCCTCGTAGTCATCGTTGTTGGTGGTGTCCTGATTTTTATGCCATCGTAGGCATAACGCATTTTTAGATTGAGACAGAGTGGGAGAGGGTGTGTAATAATCACTTTACGTCGCGCAGCAAAACACTCGTTGGGTGGTTTATGGGTAACGCGCTTCAGCACCCAGGTGACATACTTTACAATCCGGTGGCGGCACTGCCAGGTAGCATCATTAAATTCTTCTCTGGGGGAGAAATTACGATTCTGGCCTTCATATTAGTTTTTTTTTCTCCTTCTTTTCCATCTCCTTTCAAGTGTACTCTATGCCAGTGAGTGTGTAACAGAGCACAAAATGAAAATGTATGTATGTTTGTATGTATGTTTCATAATCAGACTAGTCTTCCCCGTGGCGATGGAGTATAAGGTCCCCCATCTGTTTGTTGGAAAAAGATTTAAAAGTGTGAATTTATTAATTTTTGTTTACGACTTTGTGACTGACTTTATGCTGCGTATGTGGGTGGCGAATTAAAAGGCGCTACGCACCTTAAAGAGTTGCGAGATTTAAAAGGATTTTTCCCGCATACGCAAGTACGGTTGCTCTTATGCGGTGGCTGGGTGAAAAGTTGAAATTTAAATTGCGGACACATTTGTTTACTGAATTTTCTGTAAGCTTAATGTTGACATTATTTTGTGTGTTTATTTAAAGATTTTTTAGATTTCACTGCAAATGCTGAACTTAGTCAAAAAGAAAGCATTTACATAAGTCGGTTGAATTAAAGAGAAAGAGTTACTAAATGAGACTAAATGTCATAATTGAATATTAGGTATAATTTGCGCCCTTGAGCCACAGAACTATGGGGTCTCTCCAGCTTTCTTTGTTTGGATAAAGTACTAAATAGTGTTAGGATGTGTTTAGACCAAGGTCTAAGTCCACAGCTACTTTTCAAATCTAAGTAGCAAAAGTTTCTACCTGATTTCAATATCAGATAGGTTTTACTTGGGGACTTTCAAGTACCTCGATTTTGAAAAGAAGAAATCTTCATTAAAAGTTCCTCAAAGGGAGTTTCATATTGAATTCGACCTGGAGATACTCTGTTTGCTATACTCAGAGATCTAGACTTATCTAAGATATGTATTATGTATTTCTAGTCAGTGATTCGAAATAAGTCAATATTTGCAACTTATACTTAAAATATGTATAAACGTGTTTTCAAATTCAATCGTATTTGTCATCAATCTTTGCATTTAAGCAAATTCCATCACTAATGAACTAAAATTATGTCAAGTTGGAATCGACATCTGTAAAAATCAAGCCTGTGTCTGGAAATGAAGCGGTCCTCTCAAAATAAGCAAAGAGTAATGCTCAATATATATGTAATAGCGCTTTGTCCTCGTCTTCGTCTGACGTTTTTGAGTTCAAACTTAAGAATTCTATGTATCCTATCACAATGATTCATTTTGCTTCGACCTGATATTTGGCATTCGTAAATAACAACGTAATATCACGTAACGTGACTTCAACTCGAAACAAAAGTTGGGATGAATTGAACTGTTGCTTCATTTTGACAGTTAAAACGAAATTGACTGGCAATGCTGCCATTGTCGCTGGAAGTAGGCTTTTTTGGAAATAAATGCGAATTTTTGAAACATTTAAAAGCGCCTAATGTGAACGTTTGAATTTCGGCACTCAGTGAGCAGCTTCTACAAACACGAATTTTGTGCTAATTATACTTGTATTCTTCAACGTACTTTTTAATCACTAATCTAAAAGGCAATTTTCTTCGAGTAGCCTTTATATGACGTTTATACTCTCAGATGTTTGTCAGATGTTGGGCCATGAAAATAAAATTTAGGCTTGTCTGCAAATTGAACCTCGAATTCATACTCAGTAATCCAATGCAGTAGCTACTGAGCCACGGCGTTTACCAGTGAAGAGAATAATTCTACTTACATGGGTGAAGACAGCTCAAAGAAAAATCGAAAGGATCAAACCAAACTAAAAACGAAATATTTTAAAGTAAAGACTCACATAAATTTCAAGACGAAATACTCGAAAAATTTCCGAACCTTGCGCAACGACTAAGGCTTTGGCAAACGATCCGCCTTTGAGTTCTGACTAAGAGCCCAAGTAAAGATTTACTGGTTGTGGCTGGAATCTCAGGAAAACCCTGTTCTTGGCTTTTTCAGTAAATTGAGCATGACAGTAACATCGGCTTTAGTTTGGATTTCGGGTTTAAAAATGTAAATGTAAATGGTGTGATAACCAACCGGATCTCAATTTCGGTCTAAAATAATTTATAGACAATATATACAAAGTCACCAAAATAGTTTACAGACGAATCGCGTAGAGCTGAACGGACTGTGGCAGAAGTATGTAGGTTGATAATGAAACGCTCGGAGGCAATGGAGTAACATTTTCTATGTCCTTACTTATTTTAGCAGAAACTCTATGAGGGTGCTAAGCAACAGTTCTAAAAACGTATGGAAATATTCAGTCAAATTCAACAACTACTAGGGCACATTGGACGCGTTGATAATAAGCTGGCCGACCGCAAGGTTTCTCCATTTCCAGTTTGCAAGATGTTGAGACACTTCATCAAAGAAGAGTTATAAGTAAGAAGCTTTCACATGACATTTATACTTCCAAAACGTTGATCAAACCTCTACGATAGCCAGCTGCAACTATCCAGGACTACTTATTGAACGATTTCAATGTTTGTCCATGCTTTGGCATTCGAATTACAAATGAAATTACGAAATACTTTAGTTTACTACATACTTTTTAAATGTGGGCAAATGACAGGGCAATGAACTTGGAGCATAAAAAGTACGACACTTCCTCGACCATCAGTGAGTTCGATGTAAAAACCGCAAAAATAGGACAGCGAATCAAGCTCCACTAATATTACCAACTTTTTACTTTATTTATATCAATAGTAATAAATCTTGCAGGCATCCCTAGAACATTCTGTCCTCCTTTCTTAGATATTAAAAAAAAATCAAAATTATATTTATATTGACATCCTTGCAAATTATTTCCGTCATAGCAAGGTTCTTCGAACCGAATCTCGAATATTTCTTTTTACAGCTTCCTTTTTAAATTCACATAAAAAAAAAACCAAAAACACCCACCCCCGGTATCCTTAAAAAAAAAAAAAAAAGAATTACCTTTCCCTTTGGCAATAAAATAGAACACGGCTCCCTTATATAGCTATTTTACTACTGCCCAACCCCGCAAATCATTTCAACTTTCGATTTAAATTTTCGAAATTTAATTATATTTTCGAATTTTACTATGAAACAAGAACAGGGGAAACTTTTTTGTTGCCACCCCAAAGATCCCACCCCCTTATACAGCGTAAATGGGGAAAAATCCGTGGAATAACTCTGACAGGTTGTTTTACGAAAGCCACCGTATACTCAACTGTGTGCCCAGGAAAGGGGTCGTGAATTTCACTCAAGCCGCCCCAAGTCAAAGTCGAAATAGAACTTTTCTAGTTTGTCGTCATCGACAACGACAAAGACGACGGTTGGCATACTGCGTATCGTTGGGTTTCGATGGGGCCAACTGTTACTTTTGGCAAACTGGAGAAAGAAAAGAAAATAACGCGCGTAGTGTTATAAAATTAACAAACACTGTACAGAGGAATAAGAAACTCTTTTGCTTTGTTTACGATTATCCTGCGAAGAAGGATACATTCGGCGGGGTTGTTCTGCATTACGAGACGAACGGGACGCGTCCATTAAATCTTATCCACTGGCAATAAAGTCTACGCAAGGAGTTGGAGATTTACTCTCTCAACAACAACAAAAACAACAACAGCAACAAAAGTAACATTAACCCTATCCGGGGAGATTTTGCTTTTCTATTTTAAGGTGAATAATTCTATTATGGTGCGAGATCCGGTTCCACAGTAAGGTCGACAGAGCGGGGTGATTTTCTTCTCCTTTTCCTTCATTGTTTACTCATTAACGGAATAATGGTTGAAAATAAAACAGAATCCAATGAGGTCAAAATAATTTCCCTCCCCCACCCACGTCAAAAGTCCCTTCGCGTAGAATAATAAAAGAAAATTTTAATTAGGCAACAGATTGATCTAGAAATCATTTTCGATATCAAAAGTCCTCCTCAATGAAGTATACACAAGAAAAACACAATTCGAGAGCTGAGGTTAAATATTATTTCAACTAATTAAGTTGGTCGCATAAGATGCACACACACACCCAGAGCGACGCCTACATACATAGATACAGACGACGTCACACAGATACTTGAGTATGCCAACTAAAATATCGTAGAAACATTTCCGCGGGGCAAATGTTATGTAAGCAGACAGATAGACAGCCACCAGTCAGAGACTGTGTGGAACGATCATCGGCGAAGGCGGTTGTGCTAAGGGTGGTGGGGGTGGAGGGATTGCAGGGAATTGGTTGAAGTATTTAATTAAACAGTTTTCAAAAACTGACACATTCTTTGGCACACTGTGTGCTGATGTGAACGCTTTCGAGCGATGACTACAAAGCAACATAGATGTTAAGGGTAAAAGAACGAGCGAGAGAGACACAGAGCGAAATAGAGATTTTTCACATGGAATTGAAGTCTTTACGGAGGAGAGCTGGATTGGATTTGAGATGCTTAAATAGTTTTTGTAATGGAAGAGTACTGAAAGAAGGGTTTGCTTATGCGCCTCGCATGTGAATGACATGTTAAAGGGGGTAATTAGTGCGTGTACAAAGGCCTTGAGATGATATGGGAAAGGGGTTAATTTTTTTTAATTACATGTGGATCTTTGAAGTTTTATAAAAACCAAACTGCTAGAAAATATATTCTTACTCATTCCCGATAAAGGATTGTATGTATGTATGTCAACTTACCTGGAAAGAGAAAAAGAGAAAAAAAAATTGTTATTTAATGTGTTTAATGGTAAACGAGACTTTTAAGGTACAAAAAAGGAAATAAGAATGTATAATGAAACGACCTATTGCTTTTAATTAAACTTACAATTCACAACCTTTGTCTACAGATTTCACGTTAAACCACAGATTTGAATGCACAATTAGATTAAATACGAGCATCGTTCTACACAAAACCTAAATATCAGTTACACTTCTGCAGATATTCTTTATTTCAAGGATGTGCTAGGATTTCTTTTAATTTTTTGAAACACATTTTTTAAAGGAAACCACAAGAATTTTTTTCAACCAACTCATATGGATGTGTTTCTTTTCACAGTTCTTGTTACCAAATGCAATGAGTACGTTGGAGAAGATAGAATTGAATATGGTGTAGTGGTTTGGGAC
Source organism: Xylota sylvarum (assembly GCA_905220385.1). Lineage (NCBI taxonomy): Eukaryota > Metazoa > Arthropoda > Insecta > Diptera > Syrphidae > Xylota > Xylota sylvarum. The sequence goes on from LR999958.1 coordinate 27,301,713, forward strand.
TCAGCTGTTTTGTTTTCCGGTGGTTGATGTCTGAACTATTATGAGAGACTTTGGAATGAATTTCCCCATTGGACTTCTTGTTTTTATAACAAATGTGTTTATGTGCTCTAAGTACATGGAGAGAGGGTATCATTTAATGTTATTACTAAATACGTTTAAGCAGAATGATTTTGACTTGAACCAACCACTTATTATACATTCACCTTATTATACAACACATTACGACAACGACGAACATCTTCAGACTATCTAATCTATCAATGGTTGTATAAGCTTTATCACCATGGTACCTCCAGCTCTAAGTTTCATCAGTGAAGGAAGGCCTACATTTTAATTCTGATACTAAATCAGTTTATTAGTTGTAGATGCGCCCAAAATATTAACTCCGTGATTGCTTTATAAAATAAAATTTAAGTAAGGAGACCTAGATGAATTTTAAAAAGGCAGCACCATGGATATACCATTATTAGGAATCGCTGTCATATTACTGAGAAGTAGGATAATCCATATTTCCCACTAACTTGTTGCGTTTCGATAGGGGGCTAGGTAGTTGTAGATGGGATGATGTACTTAATCTCACTTACATGGAATATTTGTAAGAAGTCAGTTGTCAGATACCTACTTGTTAATCTCTGGTATCAGAGACTTTTAAGCTTCTCGATGTCTTTGAGACGCTCCAAGAATCAATTTCAATTTCATAGAAGTAAACCATATGAAAGTGTTGTTTCTAAGTTACAAAACCCTTAGTGCTTTCGAAGCAGCTGACTTGTTCAATTCATGAAGCCTTCACAGAGTGAGGACGGGGAGAACGGAATGATAGATCATTGGAATTATATATGTATGAACATGGAGATAACAGCAGAGAATAATACTGCTAAATGAAGTAGCGCGACGATAGTCTAACCTCAATCGCTTGAGCTCTGGAAAATGTTCCAAAAATATGAACTTCTAAGAAAAAAACCTCCTTGCTCAGAGTTTTGTTATGGAGCTCTTACAACAGATAAATGGGATATAAGTATAGTCCATTGCCAGTTCCACAACAGAGTTATTGACCTCAACTCTCTATCTATATCCCAAAGAAGTAAACTCATATTTACAACTACAGAAAATTCATAGAAATGCACAACACTATTCCTTTGTAGAGAAAATAACGATAAATAAAAAAATTCCAATCTTTATTAGTTTTGCCATTCCATTCTGGTTGCCTCACGTTTGTGCACAAAGTAGAGTTTATAACCTCGCTCTCCCGATTTATTGCATAAAATATTTTCAAACCTCTTCCGTGTGTTTATCCACTTCATTCGATTGCCAATAGTTTTACTATTCAAGAACTATTAACAAATTTAATGATCCGTCGTCTCTCATCTATATTCACTTGTGCTCTTCACATCATTTATTTGTTATCCCCATTTAACCAATATCATACGAATCAATTTAATTGCTCGTATAACGGTCGATAGGTTGGGCGTAACAGTGGGAATGTGCGCGGCACCGAATGCACGATAATATTGAGTTAATATTGATTAAATGTCAATATCAATTCCAATTCGAATAGTACACACGTCATGTGCCCTGACTGTGCGACGAGGACACTCTGACACAAGGATGTCCCGTTCATATGTACATTTATATTATGCAATGCTTGCATCAATCTACATTTGCCAAGTTAATGAGGACGAAACGATGACGTTGAGTAGCATCTCATCTCGGAAGACATCACACTTGGAGACGACGATCAACACCACCCGATATAGACAGACATGTGTAGGGGTTGCCATGGTACACCAAATCAATGCCAAACCGAAAACTTCAGTTTGTTGTCGCATTGTTTTGTAATGAGTTAATCCCTCGAGGAAACGTTTGTCATTAGCATTTAATATTGCATTAGCATATTGATTAGAAGATTTTGTTTGAATATATGTACATACATATGCATGTATGTATGTAGGTACCATCTAACCGACCCGAGGCGTAACTCAATTGCACATGTTTGTCATTGGGGTTGGGGGTGCATTTAGAGATTAAGTTTTTCAATTTTGCCCGAAACTCCTTTGGGAGTTGTTTTGCGTGTGGTGCAACTTATGCACGTAGCAGCATATATTAACTTCGTTATCTTACAGATGTGCGATTAACATCTTTTCCGTTTGATTTGTGAGACGGATGCGGTAATTGTATTAATAAAGTAATTAAATTCATTCAGGCTGTGGAGGTGGGGAAGAACATCAAATGATATATTACCATCGATTGGGGGATGCAATGCATTTTAAATGCGTCCCTTTTGTAATGGCTTATCACAAGTTATGAGATTTTAATCCGATTCCCTATTTATTTATGTTTTTGCCAAGTAAAATTCAAGTTTATTCGACATGTTAAATTAGGAATTAATTGCTCTTTTAATGAGCGTAATAAGATCCGGGTTTTAATTGAGTGTGGGTGGGTGGTAATAATGTGTACGGCAAACATCTATTTTTTTTTTTTTTTGGTTTCTAGAGTGTGGGCTGTAGATTATGGCAAGGAATAGTACTTTAAATTACTTTATTTCTAAAAATATTATGTCCATGAATATTCAGCGAATTTATGACTCTGACTGCATTTAATCGTGGTTCCCCGGAATCTGGAAAATTTGTATATTTCCTGTTTTTGAGTACTCAACGCTTGCTTTAAAAGTCGTGTAGCAGGCACACTAATTAATACATATGTATTTACCGATAAATAGTGTGCAGCAGCGCCTAATTTAGAACGTACAACCATTGGTGTAAATTATTCCTTCATTTCACATTACTAGGGGTTTTTTTTAAAAGGGGTTTCAAAGGGGTTGATAATCTGAGAGTAATTACGACCATATTTCGAAAAAAATTCTAATAATTTTTAATAGATTTATGCAGTAAAGCGAAGAATTTTACCATGAAACCCTCACAAAGAAAACTGCCACTGTTTCCTAAATATTCAACAAAGAAGCAGTCTCCCAGCTAAAGGATATCAAAAAGTCCTGCGATAGGAACAAAGAAAACCAAACAACTGCATACTCTTCGAAAAAGTTCGAAAAGTCACTGAACATCGGGGAATAGTAGAGGAGCTTCCAACAGCTCCTTGATGGCCATCAGATACAGAGACTAATCCGGATGCATGCACCAAATCATAAAACAAGTATGGGTGAATGAAACCATGGCCTAAGACTGGACTATCTGCTCTTTATTCCCCAACTTGTAAGAAATATCGATGCATATTACTGTAAAGCCTATCCAACGTATTGTGCGAATGTTTAAAGCCTTTCTACAACACACTAATCGTGTACGTACCAGTATCTCTTCCGAATTTCAAGTCGGGACTCATAATCTTGACATCGAGTTCAAGGTTCGCATATCAAATTATTCATAGTCTTGAGCTCTACAAACACCTCGATGAAAGTTAATGTTTAGATTTCTAAGGCAAATATATAGGTATACATATGTATGTATGTATATATAGTGTGCAAGAATGTAAGAAGATGCCAAATGCCACGGTCTCAATTTCATGTCGAGAGCCAAACACTTTTCCATTAGAAAAATTCATAATTTCAATTCAACCCCTGAAACCAGACCAATCAGTGCTACTACTATGTATCTACATATACGACATATCCAAAGCTTAAATTTCTTCAAATTAATATCCACTCGACAACATCACCACCACCAGTTACCATCCCTCATGAGTTGGTAATTCTAATCGGCAAACGACCCCATCGGAATAGACACCCAAAAATTTCATCCTGAAATTCAAACCTCCTAGACGCAAAAATATGCAAAGACCTCCTCAACAAAATACAATCAATTAATGATAAACAACGCAGAACACCACCACCACCACACAACAGAAATCCGTCTGACTGACCGACCGGACTTCGGACCACAGGACCGCTACGACACTCGTACGACAACACAACAATCTACAAACAGCCCTCAAAAACAAATAGCATTCATGACAACTGAATCCTGGACAATAGGGATTAAATTACCGTAATGCATGGACAAATTGAATATGCATTAGGCTGGGCTCTATCTATAGGTACATACATATGTATGTAGCGTGTATCTACATATATTTTTGGCTCCATCGTCTCACATTCCAAACGACACCAATGGTTACGACTTCCACTGTGATGTTGTGAGAGTGATTGATTTGTGATAATCACATTGTCAACTCTGATAACTGTGTGTATACACCTCACAAGGACACACTCCGGACCAACAACAACCGACCATCCACGGAGTGAGAGCACATAACATGAAAACTTATGCCATCATTCTGGTTAACGGTCAAAAGTTTTACCATTAAACTAAATCTCCCCCAAAAACACATGCCCATACACAGGCACACCCATACACATACGTTTACAGTGTGTGTGGGTGGACTGAGTCTATTTGGTTGCTTGGCAAGGAGAAAACCAACCAGCTACAGTAACATCATCATCAACGTCACGTGAGTACATTAACATTTTAATGCCTCCCTCAACGTTGTTTCTTGACAGATGAAGATAGTTTAGGTTCTGAGGTTATTTTCCGGTTTTCGGAATGCACTTTGTGTCCCTTCTGCTCATTTGAATCTTCCTCTTCGGCCATCACCCCGACCACGACCCGGAGCTATATCCATCTGTCTGTGGAGTGAATAATTTGGAGAAGTGATCCATGTTGCCATTGTTTGTAGCTGTGTATACAATTGTATCTGCGAGCGAGAGAGCTCAAAATAAATCCCTAGGAATGGATTCAATTTAAAGTTGACGGAAAAAGCTTTTCTCCATTTCACATTTTGTCAATCTCCTCCTTTGCACGGGGCCATCCTCACCTGTTTTAAAACAAGCAATGATGATAATGGTAGTGAGGCACGCTAACAATACAGAAATTTGAGCATCCTGCCCAGAAACACATTTCATGTATCCTTGGTCGGCCATATTGTTTAATCCCGTAAACATACACCAGGAACGGATTTGCATTAAAATGCAACATTAACTGGTGGTAGTTGGGTTTTGGACTGGCCGGGGTGTGGATGTTGTGTTTGAAAAGCCTCAGTATGCACACCATTCTCAAAGTCAAATTGACTGACTCTGACTGCGGTCGGACATTTGTTTGTGTGCACCAGAGTCCAGTGCGCCGAGCAGAGGGCAAAGGAGCAGTCCTTGTCCCTGTCGTTTCTCTGTACTACCACATAAAGCGAGCAGTTGGGAACAATCATAACTTTGCAATTTGCATAACCACCAAAAAAGCTGGGGTGACAATGGAAAGGGGCCGGTAGACCGGTCATGAAATGGAATATCTGCAGACCCAAATGCAAACGGGTGTCATGGTGAAGTGTAGAGATGTGCTTTGGCACAACGGCAACAATTTCTATTCGGGCACATACAGTGGCTAAATGTTGGGGGTTTTTTTTTTTTATCAATCTCTCGAAGTTATATTTTATTTTACTAGTGCATACGACTTAAGTACAGTTGTAATAAGGAAGAAAAGTCATGCGAGTGTAAATGGTTTTTGAATATTACTTTATGGCCTTACTTAGTTCTAAGGCCGCACTATATGTCATCGTCATCGGTCATCGACAGAGCTGAGTATGTCCAGCCTATCTAAAGCTGTTAACTTTTTAGTTTTGATTTCTAACAGGTTCTTAATATTTACTCGTACGCAACTAGTCCATTGTACTACCAGGAAGCAAGAACCAGTACTATCCACTTTACGGAAATTTCTGTGACTTTCGAAGAAAGATGATAATCCACTTTAGTGATGAGAAACTTACAGTATCAGATCCGAGCAAAGGCAGAACAATCAGTAAGAAAATTATCGGAAGTATCTACGACACCTCCACAAGCGTCTCACACATTGGTCCCTCAAGCCGACTACTCTAAGATACTTAGCGAAACGAAAGTGTCCCGTAAGAACGCCAATATGTTGTCTATAGTTATTTCTGTTGAGATAAAAAGAATGTCACTCATTTCTTACCAACGTTCGGGAATAATATATAAAATTTTGTTCATTAGAAACCCTATCATCAATGGATTCTCCGAATGAGGACGCAAGAAAGCCCAACGCAGGTTCAGATCCTCAGTGTGTGCCCCACAACAAACAGCTCAGACCCCGACAATCAAAGAGTTCAACATTGTGACCAAATTCAAAGAGTCTTGCATTTTCGAACTATTTTGGAAAGGACTATAGGGTTGCAGCCTGACTCTCTACGTCGACCTATTCTTAATATTATAGTCAGTTGACCTATTCTTAATATAATAGTCGGTAGTGATTTGGATAGCACAGATCTGCACTTAAAAAACGAAGGCATGCTTGCCTAATGAGTAGTGAAGGCTAGTGTTGTCGGTCTCCAGGAAAAAACCAGCACTGGATGCTTGACTAATTTTGAAATCATCCGTGAATATTCGACTATAGACCAGGCTCAGACTTAAGCTCGTCCTGAACCCAAGGAAAGTCGACTCTAAATGTACACAGGAACCGAGGTTCCAATATCAATGCATCAGGCGGCATTGTCCATGGAACCAGGTTCTTCGGATAAGTGTCAGAAAATACCAAAAGCCAGTAGACTGGTTTGATAGATAGTACAGCTCATAATTAGGGGATCTAACTCTAGCAGATCTTTTAGAGCAATGTGTAGCCACATCCGCGAGAGGCCCCTCAACCAAATAACTAAGGAATTAGCTAGAAAAGGTCAATAGATGTAGGTTTCCACACATCTACATATCTACACAAGTTGAACAATATTGTGGTAATCCGTTGCTATATTGTAGATTCCTTGCTAGACATACATAGATTGTGATTTTCAAGTCTTGGGGATTAGGCGATAAAGGAGAAAATACAGCTCCTATCCTTGGAAAACATCGCCGATGCAGTACCTAGAATTGCTGTCTTGATAGTGGAAAGAATAAAAAGGACGCACTTTCTTAGATGCCACGCTCTGAAAAATCTAAGGAAAAGTTCTTCAAAAGAGTTAACTAAAGTCTAATCCATTCGTTTACGAATTATTTATGCTAGCACTATGGGAATATAAACAAAGTGGTGAAGTATACGACTCAGTGTAGTTACTTAAATTTTAATTAGTGTTTATGTAAAATTTAGTTCTCTCCCTTATCCGACTCAAATAATGGTGAACAGAAGTATGCATGCAAAAGTTTTGATGCCGCATATCCAAAAATCGTACTTATTCCTCGAAATACTACATATGTACATACAAAAACTCTTGTTGTCCAGACTGTTCAATAAAACTTTCATATCTACTCCCCCCCCGTTTCCGTATTTTATTTAAAATGTGTGATTATTTCAGTTCAACAGAGTTATAGCATATTGCAGCCCACCCACGCCCGCTGTAGTTGTGAAAAATGGGATTTGATATCGAACTGCAATTGTATCACCGATCAAACAAGCAAACACAAAAAAAAAAACACCCACCAAACGATACAAATATCCAAAGCATATCGATATTTCGAATGTGTTATTCTGGATTTAGCATCCGCTGCCACAGGACAGCAAAGCTCGGACAAAAAAAAAAAAAAAAAACTACCCTTGTACGTTTAATTAATTTAGAGAGTGCAAGAGATTTGCAAACCGGGGGCGACTGTATCTCCACCAGCTCGCTCGACCCTGGAACATCGCACACGCATAGTGTGAATGCGTTTCTAGTGTCGGGCTGCTTAGTACTCTTTCCTAGTTATTTGCTGGAAAATCCTTTTTGCGCTCTCTGTTTGAGGATTAGGCTTTACCAGAGCAAGGATTGTTTGCCGCTCCTACGTATTTTTTATTTTTTGTTTTGTACTCTCAACTCTGCATTTTTTAATATGCAAATTTTTTGCAATAACAGCTTTTGCCCAACGAAAAAGGGAAAACAAACAACTTCGAGGGATTATTTCGTTTGTTTTACTTTTAAGCCATAAGCCGGGGATAAAACACCGCAGAACGGCATTGCACACACTATACATGAATACAAGAGTTCGTATGGGGACAGTGTTATGCTTTTGGGGGGTGGGGTGGATGGAGGTGAAAGAGCGGACTGGAAAAATCCAAGTGTAATGGAATTGATTGAGGGTGTGTATAGTGGGCGGCAGCTGAGGAGTACTCTTGTTTGTTTGCAAGTGGTTGGGGGTTAAGGTTGCGAGAAAATTGTTATTAACTAAATTTGTTTGCGGTTTTGTTGGGGGTAAATAAAATTATCCATGGAATTAAGGGTGGATGGAGAAAATTGTTTGACCATTTTAATATGATGAGAAACACTGCACCAGAGTGACCTAGTAATTTAATGCAATTTCATGTGGCGACTTAACAAGCAGCTAATAGCATGCGTGGGGTAATTTAAATTTTAAATTACATTTCTTGTGATAACGTTTAGTCAGAGAACTACACAAAAATTACTGAATTACTGATTTTGAGCTGAAAGTTACATTGTTTAAATATTCAATGAATTTGAATTAAACTACATGAAAATATAACCCCAGATGGTCGCGGTTCCGGACCATAACTTTGATGGATTTGAATAAATAATTAAATCAGTGTAAACGCTGGTACGCCAACCGCTACAAACATTATTTAGCGATAGTATAGACAGCAGCTGGGTTACCCTAGATGAAGATCGGTTAAAAGTTCAAGACAAATGATACCAATTTTAGGTAATCCATCCACTTCCATCACACTTAACTCTAGTAAGGATAGGTATATGGAAAAGTGACATCTACAATCAAATTGTGTATAGGACGATAGACTATAGTTATCTACACCCGTCTAGATTATTTGTAGTTATCAGCACATAAGTGAGCAATTGATACCTGTCCGCATCAAAGCAAGATTTTTTTCTTCTCCTGTTTACAGATGAATTAAAATCAGACCAAGGAGTAGGGGCTAGGAATCATCATGTACCTACTACTTGAATTGAATTTAATGGTATATCCACTGAGGGGGAAAAAATTACTCCTTCGACAAACTAGGAAACAGACAAGAATAATCACAGGATAACTTTCTGGTTACTGTTAAGAAAATAAAAAAACTTCTAATGTGTTGCCATGCAGCATGTGCAACAAAACATCAGCAGAACACAACTTCTACCACTGTAAATGTCTAATCATTAATCTGTCACGTAACACATCATCGCTGTTTAGCAAACTTCTACCTTGAGTCAGAGACATACTTGGATAAATAAATAGTGGCGCGTTGCATTTTGAAAATCATTGAATCTTGGTGTGCTTGCTTATTTTCATTGCTCCCTATGAATGTACACAGCCCTTGTGCGTCCAATTCTTACTTAAGACCCTATCGTCTGGTAGGTCGCTTTAAGTAGGAATTATAATATGTACAGAATTAAAAAAGTCCAACGAACAGCCAGTATGAGCACAACCGATCCTGTTCGACAGATTCTCTAACTACAATAAAACACTACACCTGAATGTATACATCAAAGACACAGCTATTTGCAGCATAGTCCGCCTCAAGGAATCTGGATGCTGCTGAACGGCTAAGCCACCGTACAGTACTGGCGACGATACCAAACGAATTGGTTACCTCTCCGACTAAATAACCCCTTCACTGCTCACCCTCACACCGCTTTACGTTTTTCAGTAAAGCTCCCAATCTTGCATGAGTCGTAGCTATTAGCACACACCGCTGCCTGATAGGAGACCATGCAGACAAGGAAGGTATCCCTCACAACATGTCCTGTCGTAACTGCAGAGATAATTACAAGATGTGATCTCTAATTCACTTTCTTTACTGATGCCGGGCCTTGAACAGTTATTTAGAAAAAGGATTAAGGAACTCATTTGTCGCATTTGGTGCAAAGACAAATGCACAGTTTGGTGCGGTCTGTGGTGTGGTGGAGCAATCGGACCATTCTCGATGGTCATTTTTTAAATTGAGACTAATCGGTATTCGCTATAGAGCCATGATTGACTTCTTCGTTCCCCGATTGAATGTGAAAGAGATGTGGTTCCAACAGGATGGCGCTACGTTCACTACAGCAAACGAAACAATCAACGATGAACGCATAATTTCGCGTAATGGATCTATAAATTAACCTCCAAGATCTTGTAATTTGACGCCTCTTGATCATTTGCCTTGGGGATACGTAAAGTCGCAAGTCTACGCTGACAAACCAATAACAAACGACGCATTCGAAGCCAACATTATTCGTGTTATTGAGCCACAACTGCTTGAAAAAGTAGTCGAAAACCATTTACTACCAGGGAGCCATCTACTTCTATAGACTGTAATATAATTTGACCTAGATACTGTACCCAGGCCTGACTAGTTCAAAGTAAATATAGAATTAATTTCAATTCATCCACGTCAGGACTTCACACAAATACTTCTACTTTTCTAGTTTCAATCATATGCATACATACATATGCATACTGCTGTGATTTTTTTTAACGCAACAACATGACTGGCATGTCTATCGCCATTATCAGATTATGAGGGATACGTGGCGCATTCTTAACCGCAGACTAAATGTTATGACATATCGATGCATCCTTGCAACGCAACTAATACGAACTGACTAAGCCAATATGTCCTTCTTATGAAGTTGCATTGAACACGTTTATTGCAATCAAGAAAATCGATTTTACATATTATGCATTATAACACTCTGCGTGTTAACAGCACCTGTAAACCTATCGTTATTTCCCACCATATCTATAGGAAAGCCTGCACAAATAAATTGTATTTTTCCACCAATGACACTATTAAAATGACACATCCTTTGGTCTGTCATTGCCATATCAAAAAATGACAACCGCCAGCTAATTTGATAATTAAAATATTCCCGTGTAAACGCGGTCCATACTTTTCAGACATCTGAATCCTTATAAAAAATACACGCACACACACAATTTAGATATGTACACACCTACAGTGAATCAGGTAAACTGTGCGTGTAAATTAATGCGTGTCATTAGGCTTTGAGGTATCTCATTAGTCACAGCCACTATGGGTAACCCACTAAGTATGCTGAATTCGTTGTTACCATTCTTCCCATCCATCGCTATAGTGATATCTTTTCAGTCATTTCAATTTGAAAGGAGCATATTCCTTCTTCTTCCTTGTTCATCGTCGACGTTGTCGTCGTCGTCATGACCTGGTTTTCTTACTCTCTAAGCGTGTAGGCATTTTCATCCTCTTTCTAGCATCGATTTTTTTTTTTTAAACATTTCTACCTTTTAGGAAAATACAAAATTTTCACTGACAACTCTCTTCCCCCCTTCTGTGTAAACATACCGCTCTACATATAACCCATCTACGAAGGATTAGATGCGTCCTGTGTGAAGTGAACGCGTAAAAACGCTCTTCTTCACTCTCCGCCGCTTTCCTGCAAAAATGATGGGTACGATGGAATAATAAATATTTGAAGGTTCATAAATCTTTTAAAGCGTGTCCTGAGCAAGGTATTTCGTGGGGTCTCGTCCACGATTCCCTGCTGTAGATGTGTTCATGTTGCGTACTCATGGTAAATGAGAGAAAAATCGATTTTGTCCTACGTTACGTTTTACTTAACTCTTTCGACTCTGACTCAACTCTATGCCCTCTGTTATCCCTTTGAATAATGAAGGAGCAAAACCGGGAGAGTGTGACTTTACTTTTTCTTATTTTTTATTTTGTTTTTTTTTTTTTTATCGAGCGGACCACCTGGGAAAACCTTTTGCTTGTGTATCTTAAAATTGAAAAGGAAATCAGAATAAGAAATCGACTGAATCAGGATAATAATTCGCGGGGATTTTTTTTCCCTCTTTGCGTTGTGTTTTCCTCAACACACCTCCCACACTACCTTCCGCCATTAAATCTGTTTAATAAAATATAATAAATATGCCGGTGAGAGAGAATCCTGTGTTTCTTCCTTGTCCCCCTCGGTGTGTGTTTAATAAATCTTTTGAAGTGTACTTGCTGTGAGAAATTGCAAGGCAACGTAGATATTTCATACAACCGAAGGCATCAGTGGGTATGGGGAGGACTTATGTATGAGTAAAACCTTGCACCATGTCTGTCCGCCTTCTACTGACCTTCTCAAGGAGTTAAATTTAGCTTATTCTCTACTGTGTGCTGTAGTGATGATTAAAAGCAAATCGACGTCAGCTAGTTCTACAGGTTTTTTTTTTTTTTTTGTTTTCATCGTTTTGTTTAGTTCAAGATCATTAAGCGAGACCGTTGAACTGAGCATCGGGACAGCCTTGAGACAGCATTTTTCTCATTTTTGCATTCGATGCTGTATGAGAATAAGCGTCTGGTATGCGATGCGAAGATACACAAAAAAAGGAACGCAAATGTCCAATTAATGAACCCAAGTCCTGTGTATCTTTTTGGTCGGTTGTTTTCTTATTATTTTTTTTTTTTGATTTATTTGTGAATAAGATTGTCAAGATGATTAACCTGCATACACAGCTACTGAAAGTTGCCTTGTATCAGTTTTGTTTCTAGGAGTATTGTTGCTTACATTTTGTGGAATTAACTCGATGCGTCCTGGTGACAATGTAACAAACGCCGACAGTGTAATTAAATTTTTTACAAAGCGTGCTCTCTTTCTCTCTCTCGCACTCGGTGGAGTTGAGGGATGTGTAACATGACATCCTTGTATTTCTTTCGAATAGAACCACTTTCAACAATGGCAACACAGACGATGAAGAAAACTATAGTTGTGGGTGGGTGGGACTCGTGTTGATGGTAAAAGTGGTCGCAGTGTCACATTGTAAACAAAAGGTCCTTTTTACAAGTGAATTATACGAAAATCTTTTTAATAAACAAAAACAGGTTGGGTTTTCTTATACTCTGATGTGTCTTTTTCTCCTGTCCCTCGCTTTCACTTTGTAGAAATCCTTTTGTTTTAACAATGTTTCAGGATCTAGTATGTGTGTTTGTGTGTGTATTTCGTTTCGTTTTCAAAGAAGGCGACAAACATGAAGCTGTTATCCTTTAATTCCGTATGATATCAATGTTTTTTGTGTTAAGCTCTCATTCTCTTGCCCTGTACTTCTGGTAGTGTACACAGAGGATGCATTTTTATGTCTCGGATAGTGTATGTTTGCTTTTTATTTCAAAGAATAGAGTTGATGTTAGAGATGGAGGTTATTTCTTTATTTTTCTCTTTTCGTAAGGCGTAAGGATTTCACTAGTATGTGTAGTTTTTTTTTTCTTTATTTCTGATGGGGATTTTGAGCTAAAACTTTGTGTTAACATGTTCAGTAGACACAGAGAGAAACTATTCCCATGTTGGTTGTTTTCTTTTTCTTGTCATTCGGTTCAAAGGTTGTGCCAAGATGTGCAGTATAGTATGATGGGAAATTTCAAGTTTAAACCGATACACTTCATTAAGGTAATTATGTTTATGATCCGCTGGGGAAAAGATGGAATTACAATCAATGTCGAATTTTTTCTTACTCTATGTTGGTATGTGTCTCTTGGTGTAGAAAAGTGATTCTCATTTTGAAAAGTAACTTCTTGTGTAACTTGCTTACACAGATCAGACTATTTAATACGAGAGCAGCTTGCCTTAACAATTTATAATTCTGTTCTTCCCCTAAGCAAACATTTTGTATAAAAAAAACCGTGGCTTAGTGATTAGTGCATCGGCCTACTAAGCGAGGAGTTTGAAGTTCAACTCGCATACAACACCAACAAATTAGTTCAGAGTCTGACAAATCCGAGAAAATAATTGTCATAAAAAAGCTTCTTAAACAAAAATTGCTATTCAAACACAGGATTAAACAGGAGGTCTTTTCCATTCATTGAAGAATATGACATGCTAATCATGAATGGTTATGAAAAGAACGCAGTTCCTACGTTCAGTACGTATCTCAGGGGCCATTTGTACTTTTCTTAGCTAGCGTTTACTCGAATACTTCAGCTCTAAAAACTACTGAGCTATGATTTATTTGGCGAGATATAGTCGCTGAAACTGATATAGTTAAGTCTGCGCTATGACGACACATTTTTGTGAAAAACAGACTAGGAGTTATTGCAATATCATTTTCAAGTCTAGCTCTTGTCCACAGCTATAAGGAAATCACTGACTGTCATGAGAAAGCTAGTCTATCAGCGCCAACGTGGACCTCGACGTATCAGTCAATCCGTAAAAAACGCGATATACTTCGAGCTTTTTTATTTTCGAACTACCAGTATGATTTCTGACCCCTTAGGGGATCTTGCGCCTTGTAGGAGAAATACAACGAAATATTCACCATCACGGTGATTGGCGAGTATGGCAAAGTAACTTTTTTACAGAAGAATTAAGCTTATGTAGTCGATAACAACTTCGCTACTTAAGCTGCGAGTTTTTTTTTTAAGTATTCTGATAGATACACTTCTAACCCATTCCCAAAAAATGCCCGTGCACGCTCAGTTTTTTTTTCTGAACCTTTTCTCACGAGCTCATGCCGCGTCTCAAAAAATTATGGACCCAATAGAACAAAAAGAGGACTAAGGCATTTCTAAGACTAAAGAGACCACCACTCTCTCCTAATAGGAATCCTCACAGGCCTCAACTATAAGGCGGCATATCTAAGAAGAATGAGAATCAGTATACCATAGATCTATGCAGTAGCTGCGCGACCCAGAAGTAGAGGAAAACTTGTTACATTTCCTTTGCGAATGTCCATGCCTCTGTAGAACCGGATACATAATCCTTGTAGAAGCATATTAAATACCTGATCGAAGCCATCCTATATTTCATCACAAAAACGGAATAGTTCAGGAGGTCCTCTACTACCTTACACTGACTATTGTTTCATATGTAAGTATCCCACAGCGGGGAACACAATGGATCCATTGAATTTCGAGTGAGGCTGAGCTTCTGTAGAAAAATAGATTTCAGGCGAAAATAGATTTCAAATTGACATTTCAATTCACAATAGCATCGTGAACTTAGTTTAGTTTAAATTATACTGTAGAACAGAATGATTTAAACTAACATAGGCGTTTGTAAAACTTAAGGGTCAACCATAATAGACTTCGGTGAGCTTACGCAAGCTTAAGGAAATGTCTTATTACATTGAAATAGTACTGCATGTCCATAATGGGATTATGCTCGGTTTCGTTAAGTTTTCGTTAACTTGAGTAGGCTTACGGAAAGTCCCAATCAAATGGGATATTGAGTACGGAAATTTGGCAGCTGACACAAAAAAACAAAAAAGCGATGGCAGTACAATTTAGTTCGGAATACAATTTTTTAAATATGCTGATTCCAATGGTGCAACTTATTTTCCATTTCAAGTTTATACTCTAGGAAACGTAAAGTGAATTTAAACAATTTGACGGATTGTGAAGTTTGCTTAAGTTTATTACGGGTAACTAGAGCGTTTGGTAGAACTTGAGTGGGATTTTCGTTCAGTTTTGACATTAGGTTAATCCCACTGAAGTCCATTACGGTTGGGTCTTTAAACTCGTACTGTAAAACCTGGCAATACAGTGCCGTTGAAAAAATTTTGCTTAAACTATTTCCTAAGCGACCTGCGAATGCGCAAACTGCGAACAAACCGTTATTATATTTATAAGCAAGCCATTGACAATTTTTCTATTCCAAAAGAACAAAGTTTAACTTAACTATCAATTAATATAAAAAAGTTGAATTTCAATTAGTTTTTAATAGTTTTGAATAGGCGAATGCTTTTCGCGAACTGTCAAATTTTATACAAATTCCACATATGTACATATGTAGGACGCAATTCACATTCGCGAGAGTTTAACCTCACAATTCTTTTGTTTTCTTCTTGATGGTCGGTTAAAGCTCGTAAATGACAAGTAAAATTCGCAGATTGTTGCGACCAGAAAAAAAGTAAAGCTGTGAATAAAATGTCAAACTTAGCGAATATTCGCTCATTCGCATTCGCAGGTCGCTGTGTTGTGAATTGACCTTTAATCCTTCGGGTGCTATGCTAGTTCCTGAATGATCAACGATATTACTAGATAGAAAAAGGTCGTTCGAATATTAAGTACATAAAATTCGATGCAATTATGAATAGAACGCGAATTTAGCTCGTGATAGTCTAGTCGTCTAGGACGAACAAAAGATTTTTGTTTTTTAATGCAGTTTGTACTGCATATGTAATATTATGTATTTGAATTTCGAATTTTGTTGTACTACCAGCTTCATCACTAGGGCCCATTAGTTCAAAGTTCACAAGTTATCCTCAAAACTGGAGCTTACACCGAATCTAAAGGATATCAGTATTTACTAACAAATCGGCGATGCATCAATAAAATAAACACTTGCAAAATTGATCTGAAACAAATACATATGCTACTGTACATATTTGTCAAATAAATGAGGATACTGGGGATCTATTTATCTTACAACTGAAAACGAAGACAAAATCATAAAAACGCGTCTTTACTCGAAATGAATCATTACTCAGTGGCTTAAGGTAATTATTTACTTTTCGACTCTTACTGGCATATGTGCCAGTAACACACATATGTATGTATACTGCACAATATGACGTCAATAGATAACACTATCTCTCAGGTGTGTAATCCCACCCACAACAGTATTATCAGCGATAACGTTAATTGAATATAAGCCTTAAAAACGCTACCTACTAAAATATCGATTGTTATTATTTTCGTTTTCACTTCAGACATCAAAATCTAAATAACTTCCAAGAAGATCCTCGGGCTAGAGTGGACCCTCATTTCTATGGAATTCCTAATTGCTTTTGCCTGCGATCTGATTAGTCACGTCCTCATACCTATAGCCTAATCTACTTTCTTAAAATGAAAAATCAGATTCCACTACTCTGCTCTTCTATTTGTCATATCTAATTACTTTATTATGAATCAACAACATTTTTTTTTCTCTCATTTCATTTTGATAACGCATTTTTCTGTTGCTCTGCCTCTGCCTCCATAGTCGTCGTATAATTTCAGGTGATAGAGAAAAATCCATTTATCCACCAAAAACAAACACACAAAAATTATTCATCCCTGCATCGCAAGATAAAACGTCACACATATACTACTACATTTATACATTCACTCATCTAATTAATTAGTCCTTATTCAAATTAAATGCCTATTTGCCAGAGATGAAAGATAGTCCTTGTTGCCTTTCCTAGCGCACAAGAGAATAAATGTTAAAAAAAAAAACAGAATAACAAAAAACAAATACACACACATAAGAAGAAAACAGCGCAACAGAGCCCAAAAAGAAATCAAAAATCGCGTGCTTAACGGCAGCAACCCTCATTTTTCTTCTACCATGTTGTGCGGGGTTGGCAAAACAAAACATCACAGTAGAGATACCAAAAGTAAAAAAAAAAAAAAAAATAAAAATACAACATAAAAATAAAATAAAATAAAAGAAAAAAAAGAAAATAATAGAATAAAAAACAAAATACACAAGCTACCGAAGAATACCTACTCTCATCTTTCTAAGTAAATATCATCAGATTAAGGGAATAGATAAATGAATCCTAGAAATGCTAAAGCGAAGAAATTTATCCACACAAACATACGGTGTGGGGGTATAGGTGGGTGGGTATCCTCTTTCCATACACGTGTTATACTCGGTGAAGTGGGTGAAATTCGCGTTCATGTTCACAGGACACACTAATACGCCCGTTGCCACCACTGCTATGAGACGAACAAACGCCCCACAAAGAAACATAAAGGAAATTAATTAACAAAATTGGAAGTAAAACGATGGAACGGCGGAACCGAAAAGTCTCTTTGAGAGTGAAACGGAGCGAGACGAAAGGAAGCAACAGGTTTTTCTTAAGGTTTTTTTTGTATTCTTTTTCTTTGTCTTTTGCTGGGGAGGGGTGAGGGGGTACTCCTATTTAAGTCGGATTGTTTACTTAAAGGAATAAAATAATTAACGCGATTTTGAGGGGGTTACTGTAGTCTTTCCGTGGTTTATAGGTTAAACTTCTTCCTAACTGAATTGTGATGCATTTAAGAAATTAAAAAGGATTTGTATCCAGTGGATCTAAAATTGCTTGAAGATGTGGTTAAGTATACGGAATCCTAGATATGGAATATGCAAGTGAAAAGTCACTCAGTAGTTGAATAGAACCTACCCACTCCCTGCTCCTTTCGGCTGAGGAGCAACTCAAGAGATGGAAGGAGTGATCCGCCATAGTTTTGAATCGTGTATTCGCCAGCGGTGTGCAACCATGTCAAAATGCGATGAACGGATCTGTACCAACCCTGAGCAAATCTATAAGACCAATTTAAAGGACTCAAGAACAACAAGGGAGTAGGACTTGATGGCACTTCCGCAGTTATTAAAAACATCGCCAACAGCATTTGCGGAGCTCTTACAGTTACTGGTAGAAAAGGCCTGTGAAGCTGAGTTGAAAATAGGAATCACCATCAAGCTTCCTAGTACAAAATTCGTGTGCTGCCTGCAGTTTCCACAATGAAAGGAACAATAATTCTTGACAGAACAAAAGTCCATATTGAAGATACTCTCGACGCGTCTCGACGGATCGTGATCGAGCAGTGCGTTGAATATACATATACAGCTTTACCTGCTGTTCGTCGATTTCGATAGTTTATCTGGCTTGCTTTGCGCAGAAGGGGCATACTAGACTAACCTGACGTAAGCTGCTTATTATCACATAGGATAATGGACGTTTAAATAAATGACACCTAATATGGAGAGGGAAACAAAAGTCGTCGGGTTAAGATTAATACGAATAGAACAAGACCAGCCTTGTAACTAACTCATCTGCACAATTTAGCATTAGAGGAAAGAGGGTAAAATAATTCCAATACCTTCGGAGCATAGTATCGACCAACAGCGGAACAAGATATAGCCAACCGAATAAGTGAGGTAAAATTTGCGTTTGGTGCGTTATACAATACATGGAGAAGCAATGGGGGATCTTGGGGATCTTCTGGCGTACCTAATCGTAGTACCGAAGCGGCGTTCCATGTAAGAATTGACGGTGGCCGTGGATCTGGAGTACATTTCGAAAGGTTGACACCTTCATTGCTTGTCATGCGGTGCAATGGAACATACTAATCCATGATGAAAGAAAAGGGAGTTGACTGCAGCAGACGTGATGTAGAACCGTCACAGCAGCTGGGAAGAAATTGGACAGATCTGCGATATATTTCTAGAAATCGCATAAGATAGTGCACGGGATATAAGACATATGTAGGTAAGGTTTCTCACTTAGCTCTCATTTCCTCGTTGTGAAAATATTTTAAATTTGTGTGAGCAAAGAGTTTTTTCAATCGGGATGTTCCATTTTCCAAATACTGCTTCTCTATGCTTGACGTTAGCTGTGGTTTGTTTGACATTTCAACTCATCAAACAACTTGCTACCTAATCATGGAAATGTATAGCGCCACCGAACCATGTAGACTGATTATATTTGGCAAAAATTGGAAGAAGATGACTTGGAGCATATGTGGTTTCAAAAAGATAGCGCCACATGCCACACAGCTGGCTAAGGAATGAACAAATTACTAGGCACTATAGATGTCCTCACTGCTTAGCATCCTAACATTTTAATGGAATACTGTGACAAAGATTCCAATGAAGATTACTTCTTGCAATTTGTAAATTTTGAATTATAACTAATGGCCGACTGCTTTCCAGAAGTGGTTATAACTTGCTCTACAGATGAGATTTGGTATTAAAGAGTTTACTAAGTACAGACAACATATGAAGTTGCAATCGACATATTCCACTAAATTAAATTTTGCAAGCAAATGCAAATACATGCATATTTGTATGTAAGTAGAAGCACAGTATCTACAAGATAATCATTGGATGCGTGTTTCTCCGGAAATATTTATATTTACATAGCTTCGATGGTCGCAGAATATAAAAACCAACGAATGCAGCGATTTATCTCAGACCACGAGAATAATCCCACCAAAGAGAGAAAACTTTTACCTACCGAAATATGCACCTCACATCCACATATGTATGTACATACTCGCATGTTAAATAATAATATGTACAAGTACAACTTTACGAATCATATTTCCAACATAAATCCACTTCAGCTTCTCCAAATACATTTTCACAGATAAATACTGCGCCAACAATGTTGACTCTGTAATTACACTCAAAAATGCCGTACATAGCAAGAACATATTAAATGAAAAAGCATTTTTCCTGCACCAAATGTCCTTTATACTCGTGCAGCGTCACAACAAAAAAAAAAAAAAAAAGTGTACTTATATGCGATATTAAAATTGCACCTTCAAGAAATTCATACACTCGTGTGTACATGCAGCACATCCTACCTGCTACCTGACGACCGAAAGGATGCAGCAAAATAGTAATAGTAATAAAAATATGTATGGTATGAGGATACAAATGTATCTATCCCATCCAGCAAACCTGCATTAAGGCCAAGAAAAATCACTTTCTTAATATTTTCTTCATCTTCATCGTCTTTTGGTTCGAAATGAGAAAAATAACCGCAACTACTTACAGAGGCATACACCTTAAGGCAGGTAGTAGCTACAGAAGACATCTTACTCTCGAAATAGCGCGCCAAGATATATCTCAGGGATGATAACTGCTTGTTGGTTGGTTTGCTCCATCTTATTGTGGTGGCGACTTAAGGTACATCCCCTTCCACTTCACATATACACTCTCACACACAGTGAGCTTGTGAAATTGTGAAATGTAAACTTAAATATTTTATACGGCAACTCTCGTAAAATTGTGTATTTTGTGTGGACAGACGTTATAGTTTATTTAAAATTCAATTACGACCAAACTGGGCAAAATGTATCTACACCACCGCAAGGTGAGACAGAGTGAGAGAACACCTTTTAGAAATGTACACATAGAAAGCAGTGAAAAATAGGCGGTAGATGGTTGTTGCCAGAGAACGAGAACATCACCTGGGGATATTATCGCTCGAGTTTTAGGTTATATAGCTTTGCGTTGAATTTATATGACATCCTCGCAACATCCCAACGTTTTGTAGTATTACCTCTGTTGCTGCCAGTCCCATTAATCGAGTAGATAGTACTTTGGTGACCGGTGAAATAAAAAATAGAAAAAAAAAAAACAGGGCATGGATAAAAAACGATAGAGTAAAAAAAAAAAAAAAAAGTGAAAGGATTTACTACAATACATCCACTACAGCAGGTCGTAATTTTTCGTTCCGTCTCCCATTGAATGAAAAGTATCTCTCGAGGTAAGCTACACAGTACCGAAAGTTATCTAATTAAAGATTTAACAGAGCTGTTCTAAAATGCATAGAAACGAATTAGAGGGTCGTGTAGTTTATCTAAAGTTTGTCGATTTATCTCCTCATAAATCGGTGTTTGTTATTTTATATCCTTCAGTACGTATATCCTCAAGTACAATGTATCAATTGAGTTTATAGGTTTTTACAGTGATGTAGTAATTTAAAGGAACGAAATTGTTGGTTTATCCCAGTTTTCGGCGAGTATCACGTAAATGTGGTTTTATGGGCTTTTGGTTGGTTACGACTATACGATAAAAGTACCATTTATGTGCTCTGTTACTGTGACATTGAACTGCAGTGAAAAATAATGAATTCGTGTCAAAGGTTGACCGAAAATCCGTGCGCATAAGGTTTATTAAGAATGTACAAGGATTGGCATTGAAATGTTTTACAAATGAAAGGCATACGGAATTTGGATGAGCGACGAAATTACCTTACTTTGAGTAGGTTAGAGTTTTCAGTTTATCATTTTTATAATATTGGCGTATACGTGTAAACACAGACCGGTAAACTGTAGATACATATATGCAGTTAAACTTCTCTACTTTTCACAAAAAGCAGAGTCAAAATTTTACTTTATGCATGTCACTTAGTAAAAAGCTGTCTATGTGTGGCAAAACAAAATAAAGCACTCAGAGTCTATAGACTACCAGAATCGTGCAGCTTTTCAAGCTGAAAGTAGTATATAAAAAGTTGCAAAATGTATAGAGGAAAAAAGTCACCTTCCTCCGCTAGATATACCTATCTTCGTTACAGTCAGGAAGCCTTAAAATCGATTAAATACAGACAATCGAATCAAAGACGGATAGGAAAAGTCGTGACGCAGTGATCACCATCAAACACCATTCGGTCAAACCCTAGATTCCTGAACATAGCAATATGAAAGGTATCGAAAACGGTGAAGAATGGGTTGGGGAATGAACATCACTAAAATGGACACACCCATACCACCATCGATAATAGAGAAAATGCTCAGATCGTTCTGGTTATATAGGGAGGACTGTGCCACCTCTAGCCCAGTATTAAACAAAACAAATATAAAGAACCTTTTGGCATTAGTTCGACGGAGTAATCACAGGACACTGCACCATTGGAGTCATGTTCCGTAAATAGAAGGTAGACCCCAACGATTTATGCAGAAGTTTCGGAGATATGGAATCAGTCAATATATCACCGGGTAGCCATTGATTCGGTTGTACGTTACTTTTGTATATACAGGTTCTTCAGATCGGATCTTCTTTACTTCATTAAGAGTACCAACTTAGATTTGTCAAGCTTAGCTTTCCCACACTATTCTATCTTGGGCAGGTTACTACTGAAAAAATTTTCAGATAGTAGCTATCCCGGATCAATTCAAATAGATTTTGTAAGCGAGTACATTTTTAAATTGCTCCAGACCTCCTCGGCATGAAATTAGATATTCAAAAAAAAAAAAAACAAAAATGTATGTAAAAAAGGATCGGTTAAAATAAAATACCGTAAACTCTGACAGCCAAGTGGATTAACAATTGACGTAATTGACCACTTCGATATCCACTAAACCTTTTTATGTATGCATTCTCTTTTAATTCTGCGAAATCATTTAGATTTTAACCAAAAAGCTTATATTTCACAACAACGCTACAAAATAAAACCATTTAATATGATATAAAAACAAAAGATTAATATTAATACGCTGAAAAATTTATTTTAATAATTTATCATAATTCTGACTATTGTCACTAAAAATTATTATTAATTATATTTCATACGAATTTCAATATGCATAATTAATTGTGTTATATAGTTTTTGTTTAATTAACTTCACAGTAGCATTTAATACTAATTACATGGTACCTCTACCATTAAATAAAAAAAATTGGATAATTGCATTATTAAGGAATCACTTTTTTAATGAATCGAATAAAATCTGTGTTTCATTATTAATTTTAACCACTTCCTCATTGCTGCTGATCCATAATTAATATTTATTATTAATAGATTGATAACAGTTAAAAAGGAATACACAATTACAAAGGAGTGAGTTTAATAAAAAAAAAATAATAATGATGTGATGGGGCGTATACGTAATATTTTTTTTTTTTTTGGATTTCCAAGACTGCATGAGTGCCACAAGTATTAAGTT